>CAWWDK010000133.1:0-4800000 GCA_963942575.1 Priocnemis perturbator | reverse complement strand
AGGGTCGCTTTGGACAAGTGCTACCGCACAAATCTTGTACATTTGGACCTCCTGTACAAGGTATGATGACACAGAATCCTGTCAAATTGATGGCAGTAAAAATATTTGCATCTATATCATTGGACGACATTGGCAATTCTGGATGTTTCGGCTTATGGATCGACCTGAGTCCAAAGAGTTTCGCTTTTGTCTAGTGCTAACGCACAAATCTTGTACAGTTGATCCTCCTGGACAAGACACGATGAGCCAGAATCCTGTCAAATTGATAGGAGTAAAGATATTTGCATCTATATCATTCCGATAAGATCGGCAATTTGTGTTACTCCGGCATATGGATCGACCTGAGTCCAACGAGAGTCGGTTTGGACAAATGCTGCGGCTCAAAACTTGTGCATTTGGACCTCCTGGAAAAGGTATGATAAGGCAGAATCCTGTCACAATGATAGGAGTGAAGATATTTGCAATCTATATCATTGGACGACATTGGCAATTCTGGATGCACCGGCTTATGATTCGACCTGAGTCCAAAGAGAGTCGCTTTGGACAAGTGTTACCGCACAAATCTTGTATGTGTGGACCTCCTGTACAAGGTATGATGAGGCAGAATCCTATCACATTGATAGGAGTAAAGATATTTGCATCTATATCATTGGACGACATTGGCAATTCTGGATGCTCCGACGTATGATTCGACCGGAGGCCAAAGAGAGTCGCTTTGGACAAGTGCTACCGCACAAATCTTGTATGTGTGGACCTCCTGTACAAGGTATGATGAGGCAGAATCCTATCACATTGATAGGAGTAAAGATATTTGCATCTATATTATTGGACGACATTGGCAATTCTGGATGCACCGGCTTATGATTCGACCTGAGTCCAAAGAGAGTCGCTTTGGACAAGTGCTACCGCACAAATCTTGTATGTGTGGACCTCCTGTACAAGGTATGATGAGGCAGAATCCTATCACATTGATAGGAGTAAAGATATTTGCATCTATATCATTGGACGACATTGGCAATTCTAGATGCTCCGGCATATGATTCGACCTGAATCCAAAGACAGTCGCTTTGGACAAGTGCTACCACACAAATCGTGTACTTTTGGACCTCCTGGACAATATATGATGAGGCAGAATCCTGTCACATTGATAGGAGTGAAGATATTTGCATCTAAATCATTGGACGAAATTGGCAATTTTGGATGCTCCGGCTTATGATTCGACCTGAATCCAAAGACAGTCGCTTCGGACAAGTGCTACCGCACAAATGTTGTACATTTAGACCTCCTGGAAAAGATATGATGAGGCAGAATCCTGTCACATTGATAGGAGTGAAGATATTTGAATCTAAATCATTGGACGACATTGGCAATTCTGGATGCTCCGGCCTATGATTCGACCTGAATCCAAAGAGAGTCGCTTTGGACACGTGCTACCGCCAAATCTTGTACATTTGGACCCCTGGACAATATACGATGAGGCAGAATCCTGTCAAATTGATGGGAGTAAAGATGTTTGCATCTATATCATTGGACGACATTGGCAATTCTAGATGCTCTGGCTTATGATTCGACTTGAATACAAAGAGAGTCGCTTTGGACAAGTGCTACCTCACAAATCGTGATCATTAGGACCCCCTGGAAAAGATACGATGAGGCAGAATCCTGTCAAATTAATAGGAGTAAAGATATTTGCATCTATACCATTGCACGACATTGCCAATTCTTGATGCTTCGGCTTATGGATCGACCTGAGTCCAAAGTGTTTCGCTTTGGACAAGTGCTACCGCACAAATCTTGTACATTTGGACCTCCTGTACAAGGTATGATTTGGCAGAATCCTATCACATTGATAGGAGTAAAGATATTTGCATCTATATCACTGGACGACATTGGCAATTCTGGATGCTCAGGCGTATGATTCGACCTGAGTCCAAGGAGAGTCGCTTTGGACAAGTGCTACCGCAACAAATCTTGTACATTAGGACCCCCTGGAAAAGATACGATGAGGCAGAATCCTGTCATATTAATAGGAGTAAAGATATTTGCATCTATATCATTGGTAAACATCGGCAATTCTGGATGATCCGGCTTATGGTTCGACATAAGTCCAAAGAATGTCGCTTTGGACAAGTGCTACCGCAACAAATCGTGTACATTTGGACTCCCTGGGCAAGATTCGATGAGGCAGAATCCTATCAAATTGATAGCAGTAATGATATTTGCATCTATACCATTGCACGACATTGGCAATTCTTCATGCTTCTGGTTATGGATCGACCTGAGTCCAAAGAGTTTCGCTTTGGACAAGTGCTACCGCACAAATCTTATACATTTGGACCCCCTGGACAAGATACGATGAGGCAGAATCCTGTCAAATTGATAGCAGTAAAGATATTTGCATCTATATCATTGCACGACTTTGGCAATTCTGGTTGCTCCGGCTAATGGATCGACCTGAGTCCAAAGAGTTTCGCTTTTGTCTAGTGCTACCGCACAAATCGTGTACACTTGATCCTCCTGGACAAGGCACGATGAGCCAGAATCCTGTCAAATTGATAGGAGTGAAGATATTTGCATCTATATCACTAGACGACATTGGCAATTCAGGATGCTCCGGCATATGATTTGACCGGAGGCCAAAGAGAGTCGCTTTGGCCACGTGCTACCGCAATAAGTCTTGTACATTTGGACCTCCTGTACAAGGTATGATGAGGCAGAATCCTATCACATTGATAGGAGTAAAGATATTTGCATCTATATCATTGGACGACATTGGAAATTCTCGATGCTCGGCTTATGATTCGACCTAAGTTCAAAGAGAGTCGCTTTGGACAAATGCTGCCGCCCAAATCTTGTCCATTTGGACCACCTGGACAAGATATGATGAGGCAGAATCCTGTCAAATTGATAGGAGTGAAGATGTTTGCATCTATATCATTGGACGACATTGGCAATTCTGGAAGATCGGCAAATGATTCGACCTGAGTTCAAAGAGAGTCGCCTTGGACAAATACTGCCGCCCAAATCTTGTCCATTTGGACCTCCTGGACAAGATATGATGAGGCCGAAACCTGTCAAATTGATAGGAATGAAGATATTTGCATCTATATCATTGGACGACATTGGCAATTTTGGATGCTCCGGCATATGATTCGACCGGAGGCCAAAGAGAGTCGCTTTGGACAAGTGCTACCGCAACAAATCTTGTACATTTGGACCCCCGGGACAAGATACGACGAGGCAGAATCCTGTCAAATTAATAGGAGTAAATATATTTGCATCTATATCAATGGTCAACAACGGCAATTCTGGATGGTCCGGCTTATGGTTCGACATAAGTCCAAAGAATGTCGCTTTGGACAAGTGCTACCGCAACAAATCGTGTACATTTGGACCCCCTGGACAAGATACGATGAGGCAGAATCCTTTCAAATTGAGAGCAGTAAAGATATTTGGATCTATACCATTGCTCGACATTGGCAATTCTTGATGCTTCGGCCTATGGATCGACCTGAGACCAAAGAGAGTCGCTTTGGACAAGGGCTACCGCACAAGTCTTGTACATTTGGACCCCCTGGACAAAATACGATGAGGCAGAATCCTGTCACATTGATAGGAGTAAAGATATTTGCATCTATATCATTGGACGACATTGGCAATTCTGGATGCTCCGGTTTATGATTCGACCTGAGTCCAAAGAGAGTCGCTTCGGACAAGTGCTACCGCAATAAGTCTTGTACCTTTGGACCTCCTGTACAAGGTATAATGAGGCAGAATCCTATCACATTGATAGGAGTAAAGATATTTGCATCTATATCATTGGTCAACATCGGCAATTCTGGATGGTCCGGCTTATGGTTCGACCTAAGTCCAAAGAATGTCACTTTGGACAAGTGCTACCGCACAAATCTTGTACATTTGAACCTCCTGGACAAGATACGATGAGGCAGAATCCTGTCAAATTGATAGGAGTGAAGATGTTTGCATCTATATCATTGGACGACATTGGCAATTCTGGAAGATCGGCAAATGATTCGACCTGAGTTCAAAGAGAGTCGCCTTGGACAAATACTGCCGCCCAAATCTTGTCCATTTGGACCTCCTGGACAAGATATGATGAGGCCGAAACCTGTCAAATTGATAGGAATGAAGATATTTGCATCTATATCATTGGACGACATTGGCAATTTTGGATGCTCCGGCATATGATTCGACCGGAGGCCAAAGAGAGTCGCTTTGGACAAGTGTTACCGCAACAAATCTTGTACATTTGGATCCCCTGGACAAGATACGATGAGGCAGAATCCTGTCAAATAAATAGGAGTAAAGATAGCTGTATCTATATCACTGGACGACATTGGCCATTCTGGATGCTCCGGCATATGATTCGACCGGAGGCTGAAGAGAGTCGCTTTGGACACGTGCTGCCGCACAAATCTTATACATTTGGACCCCCTGGACAAGATACGATGAGGCAGAATCCTGTCAAATTGATAGCAGTAAAGATATTTGCATCTATATCATTGCACGACATTGGCAATTCTGGTTGATTCGGCTTATGGATCGACCTGAGTCCAAAGAGTTTCGCTTTTGTCTAGTGCTACCGCACAAATCGTGTACACTTGATCCTCCTGGACAAGACATGATGAGCCAGAATCCTGTCAAATTGATTGGAGTGAAGATATTTGCATCTATATCATTGGACGACATTGGCAATTCTGAATGCTCGGCATATGATTCGACCTGAGTCCAAAGAGAGTCGCTTTGGACAAGTGCTACCGCACAAATCTTGTATGTGTGGACCTCCTGTACAAGGTATGATGAGGCAGAATCCTATCACATTGATAGGATTAAAGATATTTGCATCTATATCATTGGACGACATTGGCAATTCTGGTTGCTCCGGCTTATGATTCGACCTGAGTCCAAAGAGTTTCGCTTTAGTCTAGTGCTACCGCACAAATCTTGTACACTTGATCCTCCTGGACAAGGCACGATGAGCCAGAATCCTGTCAAATTGATAGGAGTGAAGATATTTGCATCTATATCACTAGACGACATTGGCAATTCAGGATGCTCCGGCATATGATTTGACCGGAGGCCAAAGAGAGTCGCTTTGGACACGTGCTACCTCACAAATCTTGTACATTTGGACCCCCTGGACAAGATACGATGAGGCAGTATACTGTCAAATTGATAGAAGTAAAGATATTTGCATCTATATCATTGCACGACATTGGAAATTCTGGATGCTTCGGCTTATGGATCGACTTGTGTCCAAAGAGTTTCGCTTTTGTCTAGTGCTACCGCACAAAACTTGTACACTTGATCCTTCTGGACAAGACACGATGAGCCAGAATCCTGTTAAATTGATAGGAGTGAAGATATTTGCATCTATATCATTAGACGGCATTAGCAATTCTGGATGGTCGGCATATGATTCTACCTGAGTTCAAAGAGAGTCGCTTTGGACACGTGCTACCGCACAAATCTTTTACATTTGGATCCCCTGGACAAGATGCGATGAGGCATTATCCTGTCAAATTGATAGCAGTAAAAATATTTGCATCTATATCATTGCACGACATTGGCAATTCTGGATGCTTCGGCTTATGGATCGACTTGTGTCCAAAGAGTTTCGCTTTTGTCTAGTGCTACCGCACAAAACTTGTACACTTGATCCTCCTGGACAAGACACGATGAGCCAGAATCCTGTTAAATTGATAGGAGTGAAGATATTTGCATCTATATCACTAGACGACATTGGCAATTCTGGATGCTCCGGCATATGATTTGATCGGAGGCCAAAGAGAGTCGCTTTGAACAAGTGCTACCGCACAAATCTTGTACATTTGGACCCCCTGGACAAGATGCGAAAAGGCAGAATCCTGTCAAATTGATAGCAGTAAAAATATTTGCATCTATATCATTGGACGACATTAGCAATTCTGGATGCTTCGGCTTATGGATCGACCTGAGTCCAAAGAGTTTCGCTTTTGTCTAGTGCTACCGCACAAATCTTGTACACTTGATCCTCCTGGAAAAGATATGATGAGGCAGAATCCTGTCACATTGATAGGAGTGAAGATATTTGCATCTAAATCATTGGACGACATTGGCAATTCTGGATGCTTCGGCTTATGATTCGACCTGAGTCCAAAGAGAGTCGCTTTGGACAAGTGCTACCGCACAAATCTTGTACATTTGGACCTCCTGTACAAGGTATGATGAGGCAGAATCGCATCACATTGATAGGAGTAAAGATATTTGCATCTATATCATTGGACGACATTGGCAATTCTGGATGCTCCGGCATATGATTCGCCCGGAGGCCAAAGAGAGTCGCTTTGGACACGTGCTACGGCACAAATCTTGTACATCTGGACCTCTTGGACAAGATACGATGAGGCAGAATCCTGTCAAATTGATAGCAGTAAAGATATTTGCATCTATATCATTGCACGACATTGGCAATTCTGGATGCTTCGGCTTATGGATCGACCTGAGTCCAAAGAGTTTCGCTTTTGTGTAGTGCTACCGCACAAATCTTGTACACTTGATCCTCCTGGACAAGACACGATGAGCCAGAATCCTGTAAAATTCATAGGAGTTAAGATATTTGCATCTATATCATTGGACGACATTGGCAATTCTGAATGCTCGGCATATGATTCGACCTGAGTCCAAAGAGAGTCGCTTTGGACAAGTGCTACCTCACAAATCTTGTATGTGTGGACCTCTTGTACAAGGTATGATGAGGCAGAATCCTATCACATTGATAGGATTACAGATATTTGCATCTATATCATTGGACGACATTGGCAATTCTGGATGCTCCGGCGTATGATTCGACCGGAGGCCAAAGAGAGTCGCTTTGGACAAGTGCTACCACACAAATCTTGTACTTTTGGACCTCCTGGACAGTATACGATGAGGCAAAATCCTGTCAAATTGATAACAGTAAATATATTTGCATCTATATCATTGGACGACATTGGCAATTCTGGTTGCTCCGGCTTATGATTCGACCTGAATCCAAAGACAGTCGCTTTGGACAAGTGCTACCGCACAAATGTTGTACATTTAGACCTCCTGGAAAAGATATGATGAGGCAGAATCCTGTCACATTGATAGGAGTGAAGATATTTGCATCTAAATCATTGCACGACATTGGCAATTCTGGATGCTTCGGCTTATGGATCGACTTGTGTCCAAAGAGTTTCGCTTTTGTCTAGTGCTACCGCACAAAACTTGTACACTTGGACCGCCTGTACAAGGTATGATGAGGCAGAATCGCATCACATTGATAGGAGTAAAGATATTTGCATCTATATCATTGGACGACATTGGCAATTCTGGATGCTCCGGCATATGATTCGCCCGGAGGCCAAAGAGAGTCGCTTTGCACACGTGCTACGGCACAAATCTTGTACATCTGGACCTCTTGGACAAGATACGATGAGGCAGAATCCTGTCAAATTGATAGCAGTAAAGATATTTGCATCTATATCATTGCACGACATTGGCAATTCTGGATGCTTCGGCTTATGGATCGACCTGAGTCCAAAGAGTTTCGCTTTTGTGTAGTGCTACCGCACAAATCTTGTACACTTGATCCTCCTGGACAAGACACGATGAGCCAGAATCCTGTAAAATTCATTGGAGTTAAGATATTTGCATCTATATCATTGGACGACATTGGCAATTCTGGATGCCCCGGCTTATGATTCGACCTGAGTCCAAAGAGAGTCGCTTTGCACACGTGCTACGGCACAAATCTTGTACATTTGAACCTCGTGGACAAGATACGATGAGGCAGAATCATGTCAAATTGATAGGAGTAAAGATATTTGCATCTATATCATTGGACGACATTGGCAATTCTGGATGCTCCGGCATATGATTCGCCCGGAGGCCAAAGAGAGTCGCTTTGCACACGTGCTACGGCACAAATCTTGTACATTTGAACCTCGTGGACAAGATACGATGAGGCAGAATCATGTCAAATTGATAGGAGTAAAGATATTTGCATCTATATCATTGGTCAACATCGGCAATTCTGGATGGTCCGGCTTATGGTTCGACATAAGTCCAAAGAATGTCGCTTTGGACAAGTGCTACCGCAACAAATCGTGTACATTTGGACCCCCTGGACAAGATACGATGAGGCAGAATCCTTTCAAATTGATAGCAGTAAAGATATTTGGATCTATACCATTGCTCGACATTGGCAATTCTTGATGATTCGGCCTATGGATCGACCTGAGTCCAAAGAGAGTCGCTTTGGACAAGGGCTACCGCACAATTCTTGTACCTTTGGACCCCCTGGACAATATACGATGAGCCAGAATCCTGTCAAATTGATAGCAGTAAAGATATTTGCATCTATATCATTGGACGACATTGGCAATTCTGGATGCCCCGGCTTATGATTCGACCTGAGTCCAAAGAGAGTCGGCGTGGGCAAGTGCTACCGCACAAACTTGTACATTTGTACCTCCTGGACAAGATACGATGAGGCAGAATGCTGTACAATTGATTGGAGTGAGGATATTTGCCTCTATATCATTGGACAATATCGGCAATTTTGGATTCTTCGCCGTATGATTCGACCTGAATCTAAAGGGAGTCGCTTTGGACAAGTGCTAGCGCACAAATCTTGTACAGTTGAACCTCCTGGACAAGATACCATGAGGCAGAATCTTGTCAAATTGATAGGAGTGAAGATATTTGCATCTATATCTTTGGACGACATTGGCAATTCTGGATGTTCCGGTATATGATTCGACCGGAGGCCAAAGGGAGTCGCTTTGGACAAATGCTGCCACCCACATCTTGTCCATTTGGATCTTCTGGACAAGGTATGATGAGGCAGAATCCTGGCAAATTGATAGGAGTTAAGATATTTGCATCTATATCATTGGGCGACATTGGAAATTCTGGATGCTCGGCATATGATTCGACCTGAGTCGAAAGAGAGTCGGTTTGGACAAATGCTGCCGCTAAAAAACTTGTACAATCGGACCTCCTGGACAAGATACCATGAGGCAGAATGCTGTGAAATTGATAGCAGTCAGGATATTTGAATCTATATCTTTGGACCACATTGGCAATCCTGGGGATCCGGCTTATAATTAGACCTGAATCCAAAGAGAGTCGGCCTGGCCAAGTGCTACCGCACAAATCTTGTACATTTGAACCTCCTGGACAAGATACGATGAGGCAGAATCCTGTGAAATTTATAGGAGTGAAGATATTTGCATCGATATCATTGGACGACATTGGCCAATTCTGGATGCTGCGACATATGACCAACACGTGCTAGCGCACAAATCTTGTAAATTTGGACCTCCTGGACACGATGCGATGTGGCAGAATCCTGTCAAATTGATAGCAGTAAAAATATTTGCATCTATACCATTGCACGACATTGGCAATTCTTGATGCTTCGGCTTATGGTTCGACCTGAGTCCAAAGAGTTTCGCTTTGGACAAGTGCTACCGTACAAATCTTGTACATTTGGACCTCCTGTACAAGGTATAATGAGGCAGCATCCTATCACATTGATAGGAGTAAAGATATTTGCATCTATATCATTGCACGACATTGGCAATTCTGGATGCTTCGGCTTATGATTCGACCTGAGTCCAAAGAGAGTCGCTTTGGACAAATGCTGCCGCCCAAATCTTGTATATTTGGACCCCCTGGACAAGGTATGATGAGGCAGAATCCTATCACATCGATAGGAGTGAAGATATTTGCATCTATATCACTAGATGACATTGGCAATTCTGGATGCTTCGGCTTATGGATCGACTTGTGTCCAAAGAGTTTCGCTTTTGTCTAGTGCTACCGCACAAAACTTATACACTTGATCCTCCTGGACAAGACACGATGAGCCAGACTCCTGTTAAATTGATAGGAGTGAAGATATTTGCATCTATATCACTAGACGACATTGGCAATTCTGGATGCTCCGGCATATGATTTGACCGGAGGCCAAAGAGAGTCGCTTTGGACACGTGCTTCCGCACAAATCTTGTACATTTGGACCCCCTGGACAAGATACGATGAGGCAGAATACTGTCAAATTGATAGAAGTAAAGATATTTGCATCTATATCATTGCACGACATTGGCAATTCTGGATGCTTCGGCTTATGGATCGACTTGTGTCCAAAGAGTTTCGCTTTTGTCTAGTGCTACCGCACAAAACTTATACACTTGATCCTCCTGGACAAGACACGATGAGCCAGACTCCTGTTAAATTGATAGGAGTGAAGATATTTGCATCTATATCATTAGACGGCATTAGCAATTCTGGATGGTCGGCATATGATTCTACCTGAGTTCAAAGAGAGTCGCTTTGGACACGTGCTACCGCACAAATCTTGTACATTTGGACCCCCTGGAAAAGATGCGAAAAGGCAGAATCCTGTCAAATTGATAGCAGTAAAAATATTTGTATCTATATCATTGGACGACATTAGCAATTCTGGATGCTTCGGCTTTTGGATCGACCTGAGTTCAAAGAGTTTCGCTTTTGTCTAGTGCTACCGCACAAATCTTGTACACTTGATCCTCCTGGAAAAGATATGATGAGGCAGAATCCTGTCACATTGATAGGAGTGAAGATATTTGCATCTAAATCATTGGACGACATAGGCAATTCTGGATGCTTCGGCTTATGATTCGACCTGAGTCCAAAGAGAGTCGCTTTGGACAAGTGCTACCGCACAAATCTTGTACATTTGGACCTCCTGTACAAGGTATGATGAGGCAGAATCGCATCACATTGATAGGAGTAAAGATATTTGCATCTATATAATTGGACGACATTGGCAATTCTGGATGCTCCGGCATATGATTCGCCCGGAGGCCAAAGAGAGTCGCTTTGGACACGTGCCACCGCACAAATCTTGTACATCTGGACCTCTTGGACAAGATACGATGAGGCAGAATCCTGTCAAATTGATAGCAGTGAAGATATTTGCATCTATATCACTAGACGACATTGGCAATTCTGGATGCTCCGGCATATGATTTGACCGGAGGCCAAAGAGAGTCGCTTTGGACACGTGCTACCGCACAAATCTTGTACATTTGGACCCCCTGGACAAGATACGATGAGGCAGAATACTGTCAAATTGATAGAAGTAAAGATATTTGCATCTATATCATTGCACGACATTGGCAATTCTGGATGCTTCGGCTTATGGATCGACTTGTGTCCAAAGAGTTTCGCTTTTGTCTAGTGCTACCGCACAAAACCTGTACACTTGATCCTGCTGCACAAGACACGATGAGCCAGAATCCTGTTAAATTGATAGGAGTGAAGATATTTGCATCTATATCATTAGACGGCATTAGCAATTCTGGATGGTCGGCATATGATTCTACCTGAGTCCAAAGAGTTTCGCTTTGGTCAAGTGCTACCGTACAAATCTTGTACATTTGGACCTCCTGTACAAGGTATAATGAGGCAGCATCCTATCACATTGATAGGAGTAAAGATATTTGCATCTATATCATTGCACGACATTGGCAATTCTGGATGCTTCGGCTTATGATTCGACCTGAGTCCAAAGAGAGTCGCTTTGGACAAATGCTGCCGCCCAAATCTTGTATATTTGGACCCCCTGGACAAGGTATGATGAGGCAGAATCCTATCACATCGATAGGAGTGAAGATATTTGCATCTATATCACTAGATGACATTGGCAATTCTGGATGCTTCGGCTTATGGATCGACTTGTGTCCAAAGAGTTTCGCTTTTGTCTAGTGCTACCGCACAAATCTTGTACACTTGATCCTCCTGGACAAGGCACGATGAGCCAGAATCCT
This sequence comes from Priocnemis perturbator, assembly GCA_963942575.1. Classification (NCBI taxonomy): domain Eukaryota; kingdom Metazoa; phylum Arthropoda; class Insecta; order Hymenoptera; family Pompilidae; genus Priocnemis; species Priocnemis perturbator. The sequence goes on along the minus strand of CAWWDK010000133.1, from coordinate 4,788,157 downwards.
GTCAAATTGTTAGAAGTGAAGATATTTGAATCTATATCACTAGACGACATTGGCAATTCTGGATGCTCCGGCATATGATTTGACCGGAGGCCAAAGAGAGTCGCTTTGGACACGTGCTACCGCACAAATCTTGTACATTTGGACCCCCTGGACAAGATACGATGAGGCAGAATACTGTGAAATTGATAGAAGTAAAGATATTTGCATCTATATCATTGCACGACATTGGAAATTCTGGATGCTTCGGCTTATGGATCGACTTGTGTCCAAAGAGTTTCGCTTTTGTCTAGTGCTACCGCACAAAACTTGTACACTTGATCCTTCTGGACAAGACACGATGAGCCAGAATCCTGTTAAATTGATAGGAGTGAAGATATTTGCATCTATATCATTAGACGGCATTAGCAATTCTGGATGGTCGGCATATGATTCTACCTGAGTTCAAAGAGAGTCGCTTTGGACACGTGCTACCGCACAAATCTTTTACATTTGGATCCCCTGGACAAGATGCGATGAGGCATTATCCTGTCAAATTGATAGCAGTAAAAATATTTGCATCTATATCATTGCACGACATTGGCAATTCTGGATGCTTCGGCTTATGGATCGACTTGTGTCCAAAGAGTTTCGCTTTTGTCTAGTGCTACCGCACAAAACTTGTACACTTGATCCTCCTGGACAAGACACGATGAGCCAGAATCCTGTTAAATTGATAGGAGTGAAGATATTTGCATCTATATCACTAGACGACATTGGCAATTCTGGATGCTCCGGCATATGATTTGATCGGAGGCCAAAGAGAGTCGCTTTGAACAAGTGCTACCGCACAAATCTTGTACATTTGGACCCCCTGGACAAGATGCGAAAAGGCAGAATCCTGTCAAATTGATAGCAGTAAAAATATTTGCATCTATATCATTGGACGACATTAGCAATTCTGGATGCTTCGGCTTATGGATCGACCTGAGTCCAAAGAGTTTCGCTTTTGTCTAGTGCTACCGCACAAATCTTGTACACTTGATCCTCCTGGAAAAGATATGATGAGGCAGAATCCTGTCACATTGATAGGAGTGAAGATATTTGCATCTAAATCATTGGACGACATTGGCAATTCTGGATGCTTCGGCTTATGATTCGACCTGAGTCCAAAGAGAGTCGCTTTGGACAAGTGCTACCGCACAAATCTTGTACATTTGGACCTCCTGTACAAGGTATGATGAGGCAGAATCGCATCACATTGATAGGAGTAAAGATATTTGCATCTATATCATTGGACGACATTGGCAATTCTGGATGCTCCGGCATATGATTCGCCCGGAGGCCAAAGAGAGTCGCTTTGGACACGTGCTACGGCACAAATCTTGTACATCTGGACCTCTTGGACAAGATACGATGAGGCAGAATCCTGTCAAATTGATAGCAGTAAAGATATTTGCATCTATATCATTGCACGACATTGGCAATTCTGGATGCTTCGGCTTATGGATCGACCTGAGTCCAAAGAGTTTCGCTTTTGTGTAGTGCTACCGCACAAATCTTGTACACTTGATCCTCCTGGACAAGACACGATGAGCCAGAATCCTGTAAAATTCATAGGAGTTAAGATATTTGCATCTATATCATTGGACGACATTGGCAATTCTGAATGCTCGGCATATGATTCGACCTGAGTCCAAAGAGAGTCGCTTTGGACAAGTGCTACCTCACAAATCTTGTATGTGTGGACCTCTTGTACAAGGTATGATGAGGCAGAATCCTATCACATTGATAGGATTACAGATATTTGCATCTATATCATTGGACGACATTGGCAATTCTGGATGCTCCGGCGTATGATTCGACCGGAGGCCAAAGAGAGTCGCTTTGGACAAGTGCTACCACACAAATCTTGTACTTTTGGACCTCCTGGACAATATACGATGAGGCAAAATCCTGTCAAATTGATAACAGTAAATATATTTGCATCTATATCATTGGACGACATTGGCAATTCTGGTTGCTCCGGCTTATGATTCGACCTGAATCCAAAGACAGTCGCTTTGGACAAGTGCTACCGCACAAATGTTGTACATTTAGACCTCCTGGAAAAGATATGATGAGGCAGAATCCTGTCACATTGATAGGAGTGAAGATATTTGCATCTAAATCATTGCACGACATTGGCAATTCTGGATGCTTCGGCTTATGGATCGACTTGTGTCCAAAGAGTTTTGCTTTTGTCTAGTGCTACCGCACAAAACTTGTACACTTGGACCGCCTGTACAAGGTATGATGAGGCAGAATCGCATCACATTGATAGGAGTAAAGATATTTGCATCTATATCATTGGACGACATTGGCAATTCTGGATGCTCCGGCATATGATTCGCCCGGAGGCCAAAGAGAGTCGCTTTGCACACGTGCTACGGCACAAATCTTGTACATCTGGACCTCTTGGACAAGATACGATGAGGCAGAATCCTGTCAAATTGATAGCAGTAAAGATATTTGCATCTATATCATTGCACGACATTGGCAATTCTGGATGCTTCGGCTTATGGATCGACCTGAGTCCAAAGAGTTTCGCTTTTGTGTAGTGCTACCGCACAAATCTTGTACACTTGATCCTCCTGGACAAGACACGATGAGCCAGAATCCTGTAAAATTCATTGGAGTTAAGATATTTGCATCTATATCATTGGACGACATTGGCAATTCTGGATGCCCCGGCTTATGATTCGACCTGAGTCCAAAGAGAGTCGCTTTGCACACGTGCTACGGCACAAATCTTGTACATTTGAACCTCGTGGACAAGATACGATGAGGCAGAATCATGTCAAATTGATAGGAGTAAAGATATTTGCATCTATATCATTGGACGACATTGGCAATTCTGGATGCTCCGGCATATGATTCGCCCGGAGGCCAAAGAGAGTCGCTTTGCACACGTGCTACGGCACAAATCTTGTACATTTGAACCTCGTGGACAAGATACGATGAGGCAGAATCATGTCAAATTGATAGGAGTAAAGATATTTGCATCTATATCATTGGTCAACATCGGCAATTCTGGATGGTCCGGCTTATGGTTCGACATAAGTCCAAAGAATGTCGCTTTGGACAAGTGCTACCGCAACAAATCGTGTACATTTGGACCCCCTGGACAAGATACGATGAGGCAGAATCCTTTCAAATTGATAGCAGTAAAGATATTTGGATCTATACCATTGCTCGACATTGGCAATTCTTGATGATTCGGCCTATGGATCGACCTGAGTCCAAAGAGAGTCGCTTTGGACAAGGGCTACCGCACAATTCTTGTACCTTTGGACCCCCTGGACAATATACGATGAGCCAGAATCCTGTCAAATTGATAGCAGTAAAGATATTTGCATCTATATCATTGGACGACATTGGCAATTCTGGATGCCCCGGCTTATGATTCGACCTGAGTCCAAAGAGAGTCGGCGTGGGCAAGTGCTACCGCACAAACTTGTACATTTGTACCTCCTGGACAAGATACGATGAGGCAGAATGCTGTACAATTGATTGGAGTGAGGATATTTGCCTCTATATCATTGGACAATATCGGCAATTTTGGATTCTTCGCCGTATGATTCGACCTGAATCTAAAGGGAGTCGCTTTGGACAAGTGCTAGCGCACAAATCTTGTACAGTTGAACCTCCTGGACAAGATACCATGAGGCAGAATCTTGTCAAATTGATAGGAGTGAAGATATTTGCATCTATATCTTTGGACGACATTGGCAATTCTGGATGTTCCGGTATATGATTCGACCGGAGGCCAAAGGGAGTCGCTTTGGACAAATGCTGCCACCCACATCTTGTCCATTTGGATCTTCTGGACAAGGTATGATGAGGCAGAATCCTGGCAAATTGATAGGAGTTAAGATATTTGCATCTATATCATTGGGCGACATTGGAAATTCTGGATGCTCGGCATATGATTCGACCTGAGTCGAAAGAGAGTCGGTTTGGACAAATGCTGCCGCTAAAAAACTTGTACAATCGGACCTCCTGGACAAGATACCATGAGGCAGAATGCTGTGAAATTGATAGCAGTCAGGATATTTGAATCTATATCTTTGGACCACATTGGCAATCCTGGGGATCCGGCTTATAATTAGACCTGAATCCAAAGAGAGTCGGCCTGGCCAAGTGCTACCGCACAAATCTTGTACATTTGAACCTCCTGGACAAGATACGATGAGGCAGAATCCTGTGAAATTTATAGGAGTGAAGATATTTGCATCGATATCATTGGACGACATTGGCCAATTCTGGATGCTGCGACATATGACCAACACGTGCTAGCGCACAAATCTTGTAAATTTGGACCTCCTGGACACGATGCGATGTGGCAGAATCCTGTCAAATTGATAGCAGTAAAAATATTTGCATCTATACCATTGCACGACATTGGCAATTCTTGATGCTTCGGCTTATGGTTCGACCTGAGTCCAAAGAGTTTCGCTTTGGACAAGTGCTACCGTACAAATCTTGTACATTTGGACCTCCTGTACAAGGTATAATGAGGCAGCATCCTATCACATTGATAGGAGTAAAGATATTTGCATCTATATCATTGCACGACATTGGCAATTCTGGATGCTTCGGCTTATGATTCGACCTGAGTCCAAAGAGAGTCGCTTTGGACAAATGCTGCCGCCCAAATCTTGTATATTTGGACCCCCTGGACAAGGTATGATGAGGCAGAATCCTATCACATCGATAGGAGTGAAGATATTTGCATCTATATCACTAGATGACATTGGCAATTCTGGATGCTTCGGCTTATGGATCGACTTGTGTCCAAAGAGTTTCGCTTTTGTCTAGTGCTACCGCACAAAACTTATACACTTGATCCTCCTGGACAAGACACGATGAGCCAGACTCCTGTTAAATTGATAGGAGTGAAGATATTTGCATCTATATCACTAGACGACATTGGCAATTCTGGATGCTCCGGCATATGATTTGACCGGAGGCCAAAGAGAGTCGCTTTGGACACGTGCTTCCGCACAAATCTTGTACATTTGGACCCCCTGGACAAGATACGATGAGGCAGAATACTGTCAAATTGATAGAAGTAAAGATATTTGCATCTATATCATTGCACGACATTGGCAATTCTGGATGCTTCGGCTTATGGATCGACTTGTGTCCAAAGAGTTTCGCTTTTGTCTAGTGCTACCGCACAAAACTTATACACTTGATCCTCCTGGACAAGACACGATGAGCCAGACTCCTGTTAAATTGATAGGAGTGAAGATATTTGCATCTATATCATTAGACGGCATTAGCAATTCTGGATGGTCGGCATATGATTCTACCTGAGTTCAAAGAGAGTCGCTTTGGACACGTGCTACCGCACAAATCTTGTACATTTGGACCCCCTGGAAAAGATGCGAAAAGGCAGAATCCTGTCAAATTGATAGCAGTACAAATATTTGTATCTATATCATTGGACGACATTAGCAATTCTGGATGCTTCGGCTTTTGGATCGACCTGAGTTCAAAGAGTTTCGCTTTTGTCTAGTGCTACCGCACAAATCTTGTACACTTGATCCTCCTGGAAAAGATATGATGAGGCAGAATCCTGTCACATTGATAGGAGTGAAGATATTTGCATCTAAATCATTGGACGACATAGGCAATTCTGGATGCTTCGGCTTATGATTCGACCTGAGTCCAAAGAGAGTCGCTTTGGACAAGTGCTACCGCACAAATCTTGTACATTTGGACCTCCTGTACAAGGTATGATGAGGCAGAATCGCATCACATTGATAGGAGTAAAGATATTTGCATCTATATAATTGGACGACATTGGCAATTCTGGATGCTCCGGCATATGATTCGCCCGGAGGCCAAAGAGAGTCGCTTTGGACACGTGCCACCGCACAAATCTTGTACATCTGGACCTCTTGGACAAGATACGATGAGGCAGAATCCTGTCAAATTGATAGCAGTGAAGATATTTGCATCTATATCACTAGACGACATTGGCAATTCTGGATGCTCCGGCATATGATTTGACCGGAGGCCAAAGAGAGTCGCTTTGGACACGTGCTACCGCACAAATCTTGTACATTTGGACCCCCTGGACAAGATACGATGAGGCAGAATACTGTCAAATTGATAGAAGTAAAGATATTTGCATCTATATCATTGCACGACATTGGCAATTCTGGATGCTTCGGCTTATGGATCGACTTGTGTCCAAAGAGTTTCGCTTTTGTCTAGTGCTACCGCACAAAACCTGTACACTTGATCCTGCTGCACAAGACACGATGAGCCAGAATCCTGTTAAATTGATAGGAGTGAAGATATTTGCATCTATATCATTAGACGGCATTAGCAATTCTGGATGGTCGGCATATGATTCTACCTGAGTCCAAAGAGTTTCGCTTTGGTCAAGTGCTACCGTACAAATCTTGTACATTTGGACCTCCTGTACAAGGTATAATGAGGCAGCATCCTATCACATTGATAGGAGTAAAGATATTTGCATCTATATCATTGCACGACATTGGCAATTCTGGATGCTTCGGCTTATGATTCGACCTGAGTCCAAAGAGAGTCGCTTTGGACAAATGCTGCCGCCCAAATCTTGTATATTTGGACCCCCTGGACAAGGTATGATGAGGCAGAATCCTATCACATCGATAGGAGTGAAGATATTTGCATCTATATCACTAGATGACATTGGCAATTCTGGATGCTTCGGCTTATGGATCGACTTGTGTCCAAAGAGTTTCGCTTTTGTCTAGTGCTACCGCACAAATCTTGTACACTTGATCCTCCTGGACAAGGCACGATGAGCCAGAATCCTGTCAAATTGTTAGAAGTGAAGATATTTGAATCTATATCACTAGACGACATTGGCAATTCTGGATGCTCCGGCATATGATTTGACCGGAGGCCAAAGAGAGTCGCTTTGGACACGTGCTACCGCACAAATCTTGTACATTTGGACCCCCTGGACAAGATACGATGAGGCAGAATACTGTGAAATTGATAGAAGTAAAGATATTTGCATCTATATCATTGCACGACATTGGCAATTCTGGATGCTTCGGCTTATGGATCGACTTGTGTCCAAAGAGTTTCGCTTTTGTCTAGTGCTACCGCACAAAACTTATACACTTGATCCTCCTGGACAAGACACGATGAGCCAGACTCCTGTTAAATTGATAGGAGTGAAGATATTTGCATTTATATCATTAGACGGCATTAGCAATTCTGGATGGTCGGCATATGATTCTACCTGAGTTCAAAGAGAGTCGCTTTGGACACGTGCTACCGCACAAATCTTGTACATTTGGGCCCCCTGGAAAAGATGCGAAAAGGCAGAATCCTGTCAAATTGATATCAGTAAAAATATTTGTATCTATATCATTGGACGACATTAGCAATTCTGGATGCTTCGGCTTTTGGATCGACTTGTGTCCAAAGAGTTTCGCTTTTGTCTAGTGCTACCGCACAAAACTTGTACACTTGATCCTCCTGGACAAGACACGATGAGCCAGAATCCTGTTAAATTGATAGGAGTGAAGATATTTGCATCTATATCACTAGACGACATTGGCAATTCTGGATGCTCCGGCTTATGATTCGACCTGAATCCAAAGACAGTCGCTTTGGACAAGTGCTACCGCACAAATGTTGTAGATTTAGACCTCCTGGAAAAGATATGATGATGAAGAATCCTGTCACATTGATAGGAGTGAAGATATTTGCATCTAAATCATTGGACGACATTGGCAATTATGGATGCTTCGGCTTATGATTCGACTTGAGTCCAAAGAGAGTCGCTTTGGACAAGTGCTACCGCACAAATCTTGTACATTTGGACCACCTGTACAAGGTATGATGAGGCAGAATCGCATCACATTGATAGGAGTAAAGATATTTGCATCTATATCATTGGACGACATTGGCAATTCTGGATGCTCCGGCATATGATTCGCCCGGAGGCCAAAGAGAGTCGCTTTGGACACGTGCCACCGCACAAATCTTGTACATCTGGACCTCTTGGACAAGATACGATGAGGCAGAATCCTGTCAAATTGATAGCAGTGAAGATATTTGCATCTATATCACTAGACGACATTGGCAATTCTGGATGCTCCGGCATATGATTTGACCGGAGGCCAAAGAGAGTCGCTTTGGACACGTGCTACCGCACAAATCTTGTACATTTGGACCCCCTGGACAAGATACGATGAGGCAGAATACTGTCAAATTGATAGAAGTAAAGATATTTGCATCTATATCATTGCACGACATTGGCAATTCTGGATGCTTCGGCTTATGGATCGACTTGTGTCCAAAGAGTTTCGCTTTTGTCTAGTGCTACCGCACAAAACCTGTACACTTGATCCTGCTGCACAAGACACGATGAGCCAGAATCCTGTTAAATTGATAGGAGTGAAGATATTTGCATCTATATCATTAGACGGCATTAGCAATTCTGGATGGTCGGCATATGATTCTACCTGAGTCCAAAGAGTTTCGCTTTGGTCAAGTGCTACCGTACAAATCTTGTACATTTGGACCTCCTGTACAAGGTATAATGAGGCAGCATCCTATCACATTGATAGGAGTAAAGATATTTGCATCTATATCATTGCACGACATTGGCAATTCTGGATGCTTCGGCTTATGATTCGACCTGAGTCCAAAGAGAGTCGCTTTGGACAAATGCTGCCGCCCAAATCTTGTATATTTGGACCCCCTGGACAAGGTATGATGAGGCAGAATCCTATCACATCGATAGGAGTGAAGATATTTGCATCTATATCACTAGATGACATTGGCAATTCTGGATGCTTCGGCTTATGGATCGACTTGTGTCCAAAGAGTTTCGCTTTTGTCTAGTGCTACCGCACAAATCTTGTACACTTGATCCTCCTGGACAAGGCACGATGAGCCAGAATCCTGTCAAATTGTTAGAAGTGAAGATATTTGAATCTATATCACTAGACGACATTGGCAATTCTGGATGCTCCGGCATATGATTTGACCGGAGGCCAAAGAGAGTCGCTTTGGACACGTGCTACCGCACAAATCTTGTACATTTGGACCCCCTGGACAAGATACGATGAGGCAGAATACTGTGAAATTGATAGAAGTAAAGATATTTGCATCTATATCATTGCACGACATTGGCAATTCTGGATGCTTCGGCTTATGGATCGACTTGTGTCCAAAGAGTTTCGCTTTTGTCTAGTGCTACCGCACAAAACTTATACACTTGATCCTCCTGGACAAGACACGATGAGCCAGACTCCTGTTAAATTGATAGGAGTGAAGATATTTGCATTTATATCATTAGACGGCATTAGCAATTCTGGATGGTCGGCATATGATTCTACCTGAGTTCAAAGAGAGTCGCTTTGGACACGTGCTACCGCACAAATCTTGTACATTTGGGCCCCCTGGAAAAGATGCGAAAAGGCAGAATCCTGTCAAATTGATATCAGTAAAAATATTTGTATCTATATCATTGGACGACATTAGCAATTCTGGATGCTTCGGCTTTTGGATCGACTTGTGTCCAAAGAGTTTCGCTTTTGTCTAGTGCTACCGCACAAAACTTGTACACTTGATCCTCCTGGACAAGACACGATGAGCCAGAATCCTGTTAAATTGATAGGAGTGAAGATATTTGCATCTATATCACTAGACGACATTGGCAATTCTGGATGCTCCGGCTTATGATTCGACCTGAATCCAAAGACAGTCGCTTTGGACAAGTGCTACCGCACAAATGTTGTAGATTTAGACCTCCTGGAAAAGATATGATGATGAAGAATCCTGTCACATTGATAGGAGTGAAGATATTTGCATCTAAATCATTGGACGACATTGGCAATTATGGATGCTTCGGCTTATGATTCGACTTGAGTCCAAAGAGAGTCGCTTTGGACAAGTGCTACCGCACAAATCTTGTACATTTGGACCACCTGTACAAGGTATGATGAGGCAGAATCGCATCACATTGATAGGAGTAAAGATATTTGCATCTATATCATTGGACGACATTGGCAATTCTGGATGCTCCGGCATATGATTCGCCCGGAGGCCAAAGAGAGTCGCTTTGGACACGTGCCACCGCACAAATCTTGTACATCTGGACCTCTTGGACAAGATACGATGAGGCAGAATCCTGTCAAATTGATAGCAGTGAAGATATTTGCATCTATATCACTAGACGACATTGGCAATTCTGGATGCTCCGGCATATGATTTGACCGGAGGCCAAAGAGAGTCGCTTTGGACACGTGCTACCGCACAAATCTTGTACATTTGGACCCCCTGGACAAGATACGATGAGGCAGAATACTGTCAAATTGATGGCAGTAAAAACATTTGCATCTATATCATTGGACGACATTGGCAATTCTGGATGTTTCGGCTTATGGATCGACCTGAGTCAAAGAGTTTCGCTTTTGTCTAGTGCTACCGCACATATATTGTACAGTTGATCCGCCTGGACAAGACACGATGAGCCAGAATCCTGTCAAATTGATAGGAGTAAAGATATTTGCATCTATATCATTCCGATAAGATCGGCAATTTGTGTTACTCCGGCATATGGATCGACCTGAGTCCAACGAGAGTCGGTTTGGACAAATGCTGCGGCTCAAAACTTGTGCAATTGGACCTCCTGGAAAAGGTATGATAACGCAGAATCCTGTCACAATGATAGGAGTGAAGATATTTGCATCTATATCATTGGACGACATTGGCAATTCTGGATGCACCGGCTTATGATTCGACCTGAGTCCAAAGAGAGTCGCTTTGGACAAGTGTTACCGCACAAATCTTGTATGTGTGGACCTCCTGTACAAGGTATGATGAGGCAGAATCCTATCACATTGATAGGAGTAAAGATATTTGCATCTATATCATTGGATGACATTGGCAATTCTGGATGCTCCGACGTATGATTCGACCGGAGGCCAAAGAGAGTCGCTTTGGACAAGTGCTACCGCACAAATCTTGTATGTGTGGACCTCCTGTACAAGGTATGATGAGGCAGAATCCTATCACATTGATAGGAGTAAAGATATTTGCATCTATATTATTGGACGACATTGGCAATTCTGGATGCACCGGCTTATGATTCGACCTGAGTCCAAAGAGAGTCGCTTTGGACAAGTGCTACCGCACAAATCTTGTATGTGTGGACCTCCTGTACAAGGTATGATGAGGCAGAATCCTATCACATTGATAGGAGTAAAGATATTTGCATCTATATCATTGGACGACATTGGCAATTCTGGATGCTCCGGCATATGATTCGACCTGAATCCAAAGACAGTCGCTTTGGACAAGTGCTACCACACAAATCGTGTACTTTCGGACCTTCTGGACAATATATGATGAGGCAGAATCCTGTCACATTGATAGGAGTGAAGATATTTGCATCTAAATCATAGGACGAAATTGGCAATTTTGGATGCTCCGGCTTATGATTCGACCTGAATCCAAAGACAGTCGCTTTGGACAAGTGCTACCGCACAAATGTTGTACATTTAGACCTCCTGGAAAAGATATGATGAGGCAGAATCCTGTCACATTGATAGGAGTGAAGATATTTGAATCTAAATCATTGGACGACATTGGCAATTCTGGATGCTTTGGCTTATGGATCGACCTGAGTCCAAAGAGTTTCGCTTTTTTCTAGTGCTACCGCACAAATCTTGTACACTTGATCCTCCTGGACAAGACACGATGAGCCAGAATCCGGTCAAATTGATAGGAGTGAAGATATTTGCATCTATATCATTCCGATATGATCGGCAATTTGTGTTACTTCGGCATATGGATCGACCTGAGTCCAACGAGAGTCGGTTTGGACAAATGCTGCGGCACAAAACTTGTGCATTTGGACCTCCTGGAAAAGGTATGATAAGGCAGAATCCTGTCACAATTATAAGAGTGAAGATATTTGCATCTATATCATTGGACGACATTGGCAATTCTGGATGCTCCGGCATATGATTCGCCCGGAGGCCAAAGAGAGTCGCTTTGGACACGTGCTACCGCACAAATCTTGTACATCTGGACCGCCTGGAAAAGATACGATGAGGCAGAATCCTGTCAAATTGATGGGAGTAAAGATGTTTGCATCTATATCATTGGACGACATTGGCAATTCTAGATGCTCCGGCTTATGATTCGACCTGAATACAAAGAGAGTCGGTTTGGGCAAATGCTACCGCCCAAAACTTGTGCATTTGGACCTCCTGGAAAAGGTAGGATGAGGCAGAATCCTGTCACATTGATATGAGTAAATATAGTTGCATCTACATCATTGGACAACATTGGCAATTCTGGATGGTCCGGCTTATGGTTCGACCTAAGTCCAAAGAGAGTCGTTTTAAGACAAGTGCTACCACACAAACCTTGTACATTTGAACATCCGGAACAGGGTATGATGAGACAGAATCCTGTCAAATTGATAGGATTGAAAATATTTGCATCTATATCATTGGACCACATTGGCAATTCTGGATGCTTCGGCTTATGGATCGAACTGAGTCCAAAGAGTTTCGCTTTGGACAAGTGCTGCAGCAAAAATCTTGTACATTTGGACCTCCTGTACAAGGTATGATGTGGCAGAATCCTATCACATTGATAGGAGTAAAGAAATTTGCATTTATATCACTGGGCGACATTGGCAATTCTGGATGCTCCGGCCTATGATTCGACCTGAATCCAAAGAGAGTCGCTTTGGACACGTGCTACCGCACAAATCGTGTATATTTGGACCCCCTGGACAAGACACGATGAGCCAGAATCCTGTCAAATTTATAGGAGTAAAGATATTTGCATCTATATCATTGGTCAACATCGGCAATTCTGGATGCTCCGGCGTATGATTCGACCGGAGGCCAAAGAGAGTCGCATTGTACAAGTGCTACCGCACAAGTATTGTACATTTGGACCCCCTGGACAATATACGATGAGGCAGAATCCTGTCAAATTGATAGCAGTAATGATATTTGCATCTATACCATTGCACGACATTGGCAATTCTTGATGCTTCGGCTTATGGATCGACCAGAGTCCAATGAGTTTCGCTTTGGACAAGTGCTACCGCACAAATCTTGTACATTTGGACCTCCTGTACAAGGTATGATGTGACAGAATCCTATCACATTGATAGGAGTAATGAAATTTGCATCTATATCACTGGGCGACATTGGCAATTCTGGATGCTCCGGCCTATGATTCGACCTGAATCCAAAGAGCGTCGCTTTGGACACGTGCTACCGCACAAATCTTGTACATTTGGAACCCCTGGACAAGACACGATGAGCCAGAATCCTGTCAAATTTATAGGAGTAAGGATATTTGAATCTATATCATTGGTCAACATCGGCAATTCTGGATGCTCCGGCGTATCATTCGACCGGAGTCCAAAGAGAGTCGCATTGTACAAGTGCTACCGCACAAGTATTGTACTTTGGACCCCCTGGACAATATACGATGAGGCAGAATCCTGTCAAATTGATGGGAGAAAAGATATTTGCATCTATATCATTGGACGACATTGGCAATTCTAGATGCTCCGGCTTATGATTCGACCTGTATACAAAGAGAGTCGGTTTGGGCAAATGCTGCCGCCCAAAACTTGTGCATTTGGACCCCCTGGACAAGATGGGATGAGGCAGAATCCTGTCAAATTGATAGGAGTAAAGATATTTGCATATATATCATTGGACGACATTGGCAATTCTGGATGCTACGGCATGTGGATCGACCTGAGTCCAAAGAGATTCGCTTTTGTCAAGTGCTACCGCACAAATCTTGTACATTTGAACCCCCTGGACAAGACACGATGAGCCAGAATCCTGTCAAATTGATATGAGTAAAGATATTTGCATCTATATCATTGGTCAACATCGGCAATTCTGGATGGTCCGGCTTATGGTTCGACATAAGTCCAAAGAATGTCGCTTTGGACAAGTGCTACCGCAACAAATCGTGTACATTTGGAAACCCTGGACAAGATACGATGAGACAGAATCCTGTCAAATTGATAGCAGTAATGATATTTGCATCTATACCATTGCACGACATTGGCAATTCTTGATGCTTCGGCTTATGGATCGACCTGAGTCAAAGAGGTTGGCTTTTGTCAAGTGCTACCGCACAAATCTTGTACATTTGGACCTCCTGTACAAGGTATGATGAGGCAGAATCCTATCACGTTGATAGGAGTAAAGATATTTGCATCTATATCACTGGACGACATTGGCAATTCTAGATGCTCCGGCATATGATTCGACCGGAGGCCAAAGAGAGTCGCTTTGGACACGTGCTACCGCACAAATCTTGTACATTTGAACATCCGGAACAGGGTACGATGATACAGAATCCTGTCAAATTGATAGCAGTAATGATATTTGCATCTATACCATTGCACGACATTGGCAATTCTTGATGCTTCGGCTTATGGATCGACCTGAGTCCAAAGAGTTTCGCTTTGGACAAGTGCTACCGCAAAAATCTTGTACATTTGGACCACCTGTACAAGGTATGATGTGGCAGAATCCTATCACATTGATAGGAGTAAAGAAATTTGCATTTATATCACTGGACGACATTGGCAATTCTGGATGCTCAGGCTTATGATTCGACCTGAGTCCAAGGAGAGTCGCTTTGGACAAGTGCTACCGCAACAAATCTTGTACATTAGGACCCCCTGGAAAAGATACGATGAGGCAGAATCCTGTCATATTAATAGGAGTAAAGATATTTGCATCTATATCATTGGTAAACATCGGCAATTCTGGATGATCCGGCTTATGGTTCGACATAAGTCCAAAGAATGTCGCTTTGGACAAGTGCTACCGCAACAAATCGTGTACATTTGGACTCCCTGGGCAAGATACGATGAGGCAGAATCCTGTCAAATTGATAGCAGTAATGATATTTGCATCTATACCATTGCACGACATTGGCAATTCTTGATGCTTCGGGTTATGGATCGACCTGAGTCCAAAGAGTTTCGCTTTGGACAAGTGCTACCGCAAAAATCTTGTTCATTTGGACCTCCTGTACAAGGTATGATGTGGCAGAATCCTATCACATTGATAGGAGTAAAGAAATTTGCATTTATATCACTGGGCGACATTGGCAATTCTGGATGCTCCGGCCTATGATTCGACCTGAATCCAAAGAGAGTCGCTTTGGACACGTGCTACCGCACAAATCTTGTACATTTGGACCTCCTGGACAAGACACGATGAGCCAGAATCCTGTCAAATTTATAGGAGTAAATATATTTGCATCTATATCATTGGTCAACATCGGCAATTCTGGATGCTCCGGCGTATGATTCGACCGGAGGCCAAAGAGAGTCGCATTGTACAAGTGCTACCGCACAAGTATTGTACATTTGGACCCCCTGGACAATATACGATGAGGCAGAATCCTGTCAAATTGATAGCAGTAATGATATTTGCATCTATACCATTGCACGACATTGGCAATTCTTGATGCTTCGGCTTATGGATCGACCTGAGTCCAATGAGTTTCGCTTTGGACAAGTGCTACCGCACAAATCTTGTACATTTGATCCCCCTGGACAAGATGGGATGAGGCAGAATCCTGTCAAATTGATAGGAGTAAAGATATTTGCATCTATATCATTGGACGACATTGGCAATCCTGGGGATCCGGCTTATGATTCGACCTGAATCCAAAGAGAGTCGGTCTGGACAAGTGTTACCACCCAAATCTTGTACACTTGAACCTCCTGGACAAGATACGATGAGGCAGAATCCTGTCCATTGATAGGATTGAAGATATTTGCATCTATATCATTGGTCAACATCGGCAATTCCGGATGGTCCGGCTTATGGTTCGACATAAGTCCAAAGAATGTCGCCTTGGACAAGTGCTACCGCAACAAATCGTGTACATTTGGACCCCCTGGACAAGACACGATGAAGCAGAATCCTGTCAAATTAATAGGAGTAAAGATATTTTCATCTACATCATTGGTCAACATCGGCAATTCTGGATGGTCCGGCTTATGGTTCGACCTAAGTCCAAAGAATGTCGCTTTGGACATGTTAGCGTCATCGCGGTAGAAAGGGAGAGGGGGCACGTTTTGAGTGGTCACTCCAGGCGGTGACGGCTGGTTTACAAAGGCTTGAGTTGGGCGATAGCCGAGACAATAATATCGGTCGATGATATTTAGATAGTCGGATGTCAATCGTCGCAGGTTCTTGGGATCGCGGTGCTGTATACAGTATCGCGCACGTATGGAATCTGAGGCGGCAGCAAAGGGCCCGACGCCTTGTTGCTGGCCGCCGAGTAGATGCCTAATTCTTTGAGAAGGCACGTGCACGGGACCGATGGCCCGACGTCATCGATTCTTCGTTGCACGTGCGAAGTGATAAGCACTCGAATAAAGGATCTGGCCACGGAGTGGGGAGAGGCTTTGAACTCTCTGGAAAGAGGACTGTGTCAAGGGACACAGCACTTCCCCCAGAACCATAGAGCGGTGCATTCATATTCTTAAAATTTCCAGCATATTTATAACATCAGAAGTGGGATTCATATCCAATTGCTACCACGTTAGCAGGCTTTACGCAAGCATTTATTATTTCTCGTTACTACGACATTTATTTTTACTTTTCTTTCTTTTTTGTGTTTTCAATTTGTGTTTTGTGAGTTTTATGTGTAATAATAAGGAGAGACAGCATGGGTACCCCGGCCGAGATGCCGTCCGTCGAAGACATAGTGCGCGAGGTACTGTTGAAACTTGGAAACACTGTTCCTTCGTGCAGTGTTCCTACTACTGCGACAAACGCAAACACAGCTTCAAGTGAGGTAATGGAACTGATACCCGAATTTGGCGCCAACGAATTAGCCGACGATTCGAATGTCTGGTGCGACTTGGTGGAAGAGATTACCAAGACCGCTACGGACCAACAACGTTTGTCCTTGGCGACACACGCCCTTACTGGACCCGCGAGAAGGTGGCACAGGGAGTGGATGGGGAGGCCGCACACGTGGGGAAAATTTCGTGAAGACCTGTGCTCGGTGTTCGTGTCAGAAAAAAGACTGCATTCGCGAATGCTTCGCGCGATCTCTTATACCAGTGAGACCGCTGTGTCATACGCCGAATACGCGCGTACGAAGTTGATGTACCTGGAGCAGACGCGTGTGAACTTTAAGCCAGAGGAACTGGTCGAGCTCCTAATCGGTGCAATTGTGGATGAAAATGTTCGGCAAGCGATGCTGATCGGCAACCATCAGACGACCGCGGGTGCGATTGTTGCAATCACCCAATTTGGGAAGACGGTGCGGAAAAGAAGGCGTCGAAGGAGAGGGAAAGGCCTGGCCGAAAACGGTGCTATCTATGCAACGAAGAGGGCCATTTGAAACACCAGTGCGTCAAGAAACGGAGGCCGGACAATGACCGTAACCACCCACCGACGTATTGTCTCGTGCAGTTTTTGTTCGAAACGTGGACACGTGGAAGCCGATTGCTTCCTTAAGCAACGGCAGGCCCGGGATGCCCAGGGCCACAAATGAACTGAAGGAAACTGTGGAAACCCCGAAACAAACGTGTGTTATTCCATGGACCACAAGCTGACGCCTATCTTACTGAAAGACATGCTAATCCGGAATTGTCTCATCGATAATGGTTCTACCTGTTCCCTGATTAGACAGCGAATTGCCAAGGGGAGCTTGAAGGTCGATCCGTACACAACGACGGTACGGGGGTTGTGCGAGTCGAGTGTGACTACACTTGGATGCACGACGGCGGTCGTGCAAACTGAGGATGTGTCAGTAGAATTGGACTTGTTCGTTGTTCCTGATTCGTCCATATTGTATGACGTTATTATCGGGAAAAACGTCCTAAGTGACGGCGGCCTGCAGATAGTCACCGATCCGGATGGGACGACGAGACTGCAACACTGCACAACCGGGATTCGCAAGGATAACGAAGGGACGAAGCTCCAACTACTATGCAGCGTGGCAGACGCACTAGATGTCGACGTACGCGGCGATTTGAAGACGCTGTTGAGCCGCTACGAGCGTATGATAACGACGGGAAACAATGTACGGCGCGTGAGTACTGGAGAACTTAAAATTGTGACGACCAGCGAAAAGGTAATAAATTACCATCCATACCGTTTGTCGATTGTCGAGAGACAGAAAGTACGCGAGATTGTAGCCGATTTATTGAAGCACGATATAATACGCGAGAGTGTATCGCCTTATGCAAGCCCTATAATTCTTGTTAAAAAGAAAAATGGAAAAAACCGCATGTGCGTTGATTTTCGTGCGCTGAATCATATTACCCAAAAAAATCGGTATCCGTTACCTCTAATAGACGATCAACTGGACCGCTTAGGTAAAGGGAGATTTTTCACCACATTAGACATGGCATCCGGGTTTTATCAAATCCCGATCGCGCCGGACTCAATCGAAAAATCTGCTTTTGTAACACCGGACGGTCATTATGAGTTTATGCGGATGCCCTTCGGGTTGGCCAACGCTCCGGCTGTGTTTCAGCGGGCCATAAACGTTGCGTTAGGGAATCTCCGAAATAGTATTGCTCTGGTATACATGGACGATATTCTCATTCCGTCCGAGACGGTTGCGGAGGGTTTCGAACACTTAGAACGCGTGTTAGAAGCTCTTGACAAAGCAGGGTTCTCGCTGAACATAGAAAAATGTGCGTTCTTCAAAAGAACGATAGAATATTTAGGAAGAGATGTATCCTCTGAGGGCATTAGACCGGGTAAGGAGAAAGTTAAAGCCTTGTTAGAATCGCCGGTACCAGCTAACGTAAGACAGGTACGGCAATTCATGGGTTTGGCTAGCTATTTCCGTAAGTTTATTCCCGAGTTTGCTGTTCGTACGGCATGCGTGACAAAATTGACAAAGAATAACGAGCCATGGCATTGGGGTGAAGAACAAGACAGAGCTAGTGAATATGTTCTTACTAAGCTTAGCTCTAAACCATTGCTCGTAGTTTTTGATCCCAAGCGAGAGACAGAGTTACACACGGACGCGAGTTCAATCGGCTACGGTAGCATACTATTTCAAAAGATAGACGGTGATATGAGAGTGATTGCGTATTTTAGTCGTCGTACGTCACCCGAGGAATCGCGATACCACTCGTACAAGTTGGAGACGCTTGCGGTAGTGAACGCTCTGAAGTATTTTCGTGTCTATCTTTTGGGAATAAGGTTTAAAATCATAACGGACTGCAATGCGATAAAGGCAACAAAATGTAAAAAGGATTTACTACCACGTATTGCCAGATGGTGGGTCTTCTTACAGGACTATACGTTTGACTTGGAATACAGGAAAGGAAAATACGTCGAGCATGTAGATTATTTAAGCAGGAATCCGCGTAAGGATTATCGTGTAAATGTTATTTGCGAAGGCTCATGGCTCGAGATCGCTCAAAAGCAAGACGACGAGACAAAAAATATGATTGAACGCGTGGACGCGAATTATACTCTTGGCAATGATTTCGAGGTTAGGCAGGGTATCTTGTGCAGAAAGATACGCCGGGATACGGGTCGTGTTGTATACCGTAGTTTTGTGCCAAAAGGTAGTCGCCTAGGCTTGCTGCGCATTTACCATGATGACAATTTTCATGTCGGCTACGATAAGACGTATGACCGTGTGGCGCAGAAATATCGGTTCCCGCAAATGCGGAAATTCGTTAAAAAATACCTGGAACACTGTATCATCTGCGTGGTATCGAAGCGCCGTACCGGAGCGAAACAATGGTTCTTACATTCGATTCCTAAGACACCGGTACCGTTTTACACGATTCACTGCGATTGTGTAGGACCGTTTGAGCAATCCAAAGAGGGTTTCCAGCACATTATAGTCGTAGTAGATGCTTTTACTAAGTATGTACAGCTCGTTCCATTAAAATCGCTGAGTGGGCCTGAAACGCTCCAAGTATTTAAAGAACGTTTGACTTTATTTGGAACGCCGCGTGTTGTGGTACTAGACCGAGCTACGAACTTCACGTATAAACCGCTTCAACAAATTATCCGGAAACAGGATATAGATTTACATCTTATCGCGACGGGAGCCCCGCGAGCAAACGGGCAAGCCGAACGGTATGTTTCAACGGTAACAAATTTGCTCACAGTTGAAGCAGGTAAAAGTAAGGAATGGCCGAGTAAATTAGCAAAATTAATGATTACGTTAAATACAACGGTTCAAAAATCAACGATGTTTTCGCCAAGTAGATTGTTGTTCGGATTAGAGCAAAGTGCCGGTAAGGCAGTTGGCATCGAAGCTGGATTGCCGGATACGAATGAAGAAATAAATTTAAATCACGACAGAACAATAGCTGCGAATCGTCTAAAAGAAAATGCTGCAATACAGAATGAAAGATTTAATCAAAAGCGCAGGGACAATATTGTATACAGCTCGGGC
This sequence comes from Priocnemis perturbator, assembly GCA_963942575.1. NCBI lineage: Eukaryota > Metazoa > Arthropoda > Insecta > Hymenoptera > Pompilidae > Priocnemis > Priocnemis perturbator. The sequence continues at coordinate 4,767,706 of CAWWDK010000133.1, read as the reverse complement.
GATACAGTGTTCGTGAAACCGGCTGATACGAGGAGAGCTAAGTTAGACGATAAGTACGTCGGACCATTCACAATTACTCAAGTCCTAACAAATGACCGTTTTGAAATAATTAGCAAAACGGGTAGACCTCAGGTTGTGCCTAAAGATCGGTTACGACACTGGAAAGGTGAATGGGCAGGCGATTTCGATGGTATCGAAAGCGAGGGTGAAGGCGTGGATGAACCGTGTTAGCGGTGAATTGTGTGTTCAATCTTGTAGCGACATTGCAGTTTTGTATTCTTTGATTTTAATCGAATAAAAATAATCTTTTGATAAAACTGGTTTAATTTGTTGAGGGAGACACAATGTTGCGCCTGAATAGGGAAACGGCATGGTACCGTTGCAGCTGCATATTGTTGTGTGCGGAATAGAGGACTTCTCATTGTAAAGCTCCTCCTTGGGTGACATAAGGTCACGGACTTGGGACAGTATTTTAGAGTTTGAAAGGCATGCACTTTTGCAGGGAAAGAGATCTGTAATCTTGTTATAACGCTGCGGTGTGACATTACGGGGTGGCTGCTAGCTATGTTACATCGTAGGATGCTTGGTTGACGCTGAAGCCGAGAGTGGGTTGGGTAGCACCATGTGGTGGTTGCTAACCATGCTACCTGCGGAAATACTTAGGATTTTTGTGGAAGGCCGTAGACGGTAAATTTTGACAATTAGGTGTTGATGCTTCTCGAGAGCGCGAAGCAGGTCAGTTTGGCCGTGTTAGCGTCATCGCGGTAGAAAGGGAGAGGGGGCACGTTTTGAGTGATCACTCCAGGCGGTGACGGCTGGTTTACAAAGGCTTGTGTTGGGCGATAGCCGAGACAATAATATCGGTCGATGATATTTAGATAGTCGGATGTCAATCGTCGCAGGTTCTTGGGATCGCGGTACTGTATACAGTATCGCGCACGTATGGAATCTGAGGCGGCAGCAAAGGGCCCGACGCCTTGTTGCTGGCCGCCGAGGAGATGCCTAATTCTTTGAGAAGGCACGAGCACGGGACCGATGGCCCGACGTCATCGATGCTTCGTTGCACGTGCGAAGTGATAAGCACTCGAATAAAGGATCTGGCCACGGAGTGGGGAGAGGCTTTGAACTCTCTGGAAAGAGTACTGTGTCAAGGGACACAGCACTTCCCCCAGAACCATAGAGCGGTGCATTCATATTCTTAAAATTTCCAGCATATTTATAACAGACAAGTGCTACCGCAACAAATTGTGTACATGTGGACCCCCTGGACAAGATACGATGAGGCAGAATCCTGTCAAAGTGATAGCAGTAAAGGTATTTTCATCTATACCATTGCACGAGATTGGCAATTCTTGATGCTTCGGCTTATGGATCGACCTGAGTCCAAAGAGTTTCGCTTTGGACAAGTGCTACCGCACAAATCTTCTACATTTCGACCTCCTGTACAAGGTATGATGAGGCAGAATCCTACCACATTGATATGAGTAAAGATATTTGCATCTATATCACTGGACGACATGGCCATTCTGGATGCTCCGGCATATGATCCGACCGGAGGCTAAAGAGAGTCGCTTTGGACACGTGCTGCCGCACAAATCTTATACATTTGGACCCCCTGGACAAGATACGATGAGGCAGAATCCTGTCAAATTGATAGCAGTAAAGATATTTGCATCTATATCATTGCACGACTTTGGCAATTCTGGTTGATTCGGCTTATGGATCGACCTGAGTCCAAAGAGTTTCGCTTTTGTCTAGTGCTACCGCACAAATCGTGTACATTTGATCCCACCTGGACAAGACACGATGAGCCAGAATCCTGTCAAATTGATTGGAGTGAAGATATTTGCATCTACATCATTGGACGACATTGGCAATTCTGGATGCTCCAGTTTATGGTTCGACATAAGTCCAAAGAATGTCGCTTTGGACAAGTGCTACCGCAACAAATCGTGTACATTTGGACCCCCTGGACAAGATACGATGAGGCAGAATGCTGTCACATTGATAGGAGTAAAGATATTTGCATCTATATCATCGGACGACATTGGCAATTCTGGATGCTCCGGTTTATGATTCGACCTGAGTCCAAAGAGAGTCGCTTCGGACAAGTGCTACCGCAATAAGTCTTGTACATTTGGACCTCCTGTACAAGGTATGATGAGGCAGAATCCTATCACATTGATAGGAGTAAAGATATTTGCATCTATATCATTGGACGACATTGGAAATTCTCGATGCTCGGCTTATGATTCGACCTAAGTTCAAAGAGAGTCGCTTTGGACAAATGCTGCCGCCCAAATCTTGTCCATTTGGACCACCTGGACAAGATATGATGAGGCAGAATCCTGTCAAATTGATAGGAGTGAAGATGTTTGCATCTATATCATTGGACGACATTGGCAATTCTGGAAGATCGGCGAATGATTCGACCTGAGTTCAAAGAGAGTCGCCTTGGACAAATACTGCCGCCCAAATCTTGTCCATTTGGACCTCCTGGACAAGATATGATGAGGCCGAAACCTGTCAAATTGATAGGAATGAAGATATTTGCATCTATATCATTGGACGACATTGGCAATTTTGAATGCTCCGGCATATGATTCGACCGGAGGCCAAAGAGAGTCGCTTTGGACAAGTGTTACCGCAACAAATCTTGTACATTTGGATCCCCTGGACAAGATACGATGAGGCAGAATCCTGTCAAATAAATAGGAGTAAAGATAGCTGTATCTATATCACTGGACGACATTGGCCATTCTGGATGCTCCGGCATATGATTCGACCGGAGGCTGAAGAGAGTCGCTTTGGACACGTGCTGCCGCACAAATCTTATACATTTGGACCCCCTGGACAAGATACGATGAGGCAGAATCCTGTCAAATTGATAGCAGTAAAGATATTTGCATCTATATCATTGCACGACATTGGCAATTCTGGTTGATTCGGCTTATGGATCGACCTGAGTCCAAAGAGTTTCGCTTTTGTCTAGTGCTACCGCACAAATCGTGTACACTTGATCCTCCTGGACAAGACATGATGAGCCAGAATCCTGTCAAATTGATTGGAGTGAAGATATTTGCATCTATATCATTGGACGACATTGGCAATTCTGAATGCTCCGGCTTATGATTCGACCGGAGCCCAAAGAGAGTCGCTTTGGACAAGTGCTACCGCACAAATCGTGTACATTTGGACCTCCTGTACAAGGTATGATGAGGCAGAATCGAATTACATTTATAGGAGTATATATATATATGCATCTATATCATTGGACGACATTGGAAATTCTCGATGCTCGGCTTATGATTCGACCTAAGTTCAAAGAGAGTCGCTTTGGACAAATGCTGCCGCCCAAATCTTGTCCATTTGGATCACCTGGACAAGATATGATGAGGCAGAATCCTGTCAAATTGATAGGAGTGAAGATATTTGCATCTATATCATTGGACGACATTGGCAATTCTGAATGCTCGGCATATGATTCGACCTGAGTCCAAAGAGAGTCGCTTTGGACAAGTGCTACCGCACAAATCTTGTATGTGTGGACCTCCTGTACAAGGTATGATGAGGCAGAATCCTATCACATTGATAGGATTAAAGATATTTGCATCTATATCATTGGACGACATTGGCAATTCTGGATGCTCCGGCGTATGATTCGACCGGAAGCCAAAGAGAGGCGCTTTGGCCAAGTGCTACCACACAAATCTTGTACTTTTGGACCTCCTGGACAATAAACGATGAGGCAGAATCCTGTCAAATTGATAGCAGTAAATATATTTGCATTTATATCATTGGACGACATTGGCAATTCTGGTTGCTCCGGCTTATGATTCGACCTGAGTCCAAAGAGAGTCGCTTTGGACACGTGCTACCGCACAAATCTTGTATGTGTGGACCTCCTGTACAAGGTATGATGAGGCAGAATCCTATCACATTGATAGGATTAAAGATATTTGCATCTAAATCATTGGACGACATTGGCAATTCTGGATGCTTCGGCTTATGATTCGACCTGAGTCCAAAGAGAGTCGCTTTGGACAAATGCTGCCGCCCAAATCTTGTATATTTGGACCCCCTGGACAAGGTATGATGAGGCAGAATCCTATCACATCGATAGGAGTGAAGATATTTGCATCTATATCACTAGACGACATTGGCAATTCTGGATGCTTCGGCTTATGGATCGACCTGAGTCCAAAGAGTTTCGCTTTTGTCTAGTGCTACCGCACAAATCTTGTACACTTGATCCTCCTGGAAAAGATATGATGAGGCAGAATCCTGTCACATTGATAGGAGTGAAGATATTTGCATCTAAATCATTGGACGACATTGGCAATTCTGGATGCTTCGGCTTATGATTCGACCTGAGTCCAAAGAGAGTCGCTTTGGACAAGTGCTACCGCACAAATCTTGTACATTTGGACCTCCTGTACAAGGTATGATGAGGCAGAATCGCATCACATTGATAGGAGTAAAGATATTTGCATCTATATCTTTGGACGACATTGGCAATTCTGGATGCTCCGGCATATGATTCGCCCGGAGGCCAAAGAGAGTCGCTTTGGACACGTGCTACGGCACAAATCTTGTACATCTGGACCTCTTGGACAAGATACGATGAGGCAGAATCCTGTCAAATTGATAGCAGTAAAGATATTTGCATCTATATCATTGCACGACATGGCAATTCTGGATGCTTCGGCTTATGGATCGACCTGAGTCCAAAGAGTTTCGCTTTTGTCTAGTGCTACCGCACAAATCTTGTACACTTGATCCTCCTGGAAAAGATATGATGAGGCAGAATCCTGTCACATTGATAGGAGTGAAGATATTTGCATCTAAATCATTGGACGACATTGGCAATTCTGGATGCTTCGGCTTATGATTCGACCTGAGTCCAAAGAGAGTCGCTTTGGACAAGTGCTACCGCACTAATCTTGTACATTTGGACCTCCTGTACAAGGTATGATGAGGCAGAATCGCATCACATTGATAGGAGTAAAGATATTTGCATCTATATCATGGTCAACATCGACAATTCTGGATGGTCCGGCTTATGGTTCGACCTAAGTCCAAAGAATGTCGCTTTGGACAAGTGCTACCGCACAAATCTTGTACATTTGAACCTCCTGGACAAGATACGATGAGGCAGAATCCTGTCAAATTGATAGGAGTGAAGATGTTTGCATCTATATCATTGGACGACATTGGCAATTCTGGAAGATCGGCAAATGATTCAACCGGAGTTCAAAGAGAGTCGCCTTGGACAAATACTGCCGCCCAAATCTTGTCCATTTGGACCTGCTGGACAAGATATGATGAGGCCGAAACCTGTCAAATTGATAGGAATGAAGATATTTGCATCTATATCATTGGACGACATTGGCAATTTTGGATGCTCCGGCATATGATTCGACCGGAGGCCAAAGAGAGTCGCTTTGGACAAGTGTTACCGCAACAAATCTTGTACATTTGGATCCCCTGGACAAGATACGATGAGGCAGAATCCTGTCAAATAAATAGGAGTAAAGATAGCTGTATCTATATCACTGGACGACATTGGCCATTCTGGATGCTCCGGCATATGATTCGACCGGAGGCTGAAGAGAGTCGCTTTGGACACGTGCTGCCGCACAAATCTTATACATTTGGACCCCCTGGACAAGATACGATGAGGCAGAATCCTGTCAAATTGATAGCAGTAAAGATATTTGCATCTATATCATTGCACGACATTGGCAATTCTGGTTGATTCGGCTTATGGATCGACCTGAGTCCAAAGAGTTTCGCTTTTGTCTAGTGCTACCGCACAAATCGTGTACACTTGATCCTCCTGGACAAGACATGATGAGCCAGAATCCTGTCAAATTGATTGGAGTGAAGATATTTGCATCTATATCATTGGACGACATTGGCAATTCTGAATGCTCCGGCTTATGATTCGACCGGAGCCCAAAGACAGTCTCTTTGGACAAGTGCTACCGCACAAATCGTGTACATTTGGACCTCCTGTACAAGGTATGATGAGGCAGAATCCTATCACATTGATAGGATTAAAGATATTTGCATCTAAATCATTGGACGACATTGGCAATTCTGGATGCTTCGGCTTATGATTCGACCTGAGTCCAAAGAGAGTCGCTTTGGACAAATGCTGCCGCCCAAATCTTGTATATTTGGACCCCCTGGACAAGGTATGATGAGGCAGAATCCTATCACATCGATAGGAGTGAAGATATTTGCATCTATATCACTAGACGACATTGGCAATTCTGGATGCTTCGGCTTATGGATCGACCTGAGTCCAAAGAGTTTCGCTTTAGTCTAGTGCTACCGCACAAATCTTGTACACTTGATCCTCCTGGACAAGGCACGATGAGCCAGAATCCTGTCAAATTGATAGGAGTGAAGATATTTGCATCTATATCACTAGACGACATTGGCAATTCAGGATGCTCCGGCATATGATTTGACCGGAGGCCAAAGAGAGTCGCTTTGGACACGTGCTACCTCACAAATCTTGTACATTTGGACCCCCTGGACAAGATACGATGAGGCAGTATACTGTCAAATTGATAGAAGTAAAGATATTTGCATCTATATCATTGCACGACATTGGAAATTCTGGATGCTTCGGCTTATGGATCGACTTGTGTCCAAAGAGTTTCGCTTTTGTCTAGTGCTACCGCACAAAACTTGTACACTTGATCCTTCTGGACAAGACACGATGAGCCAGAATCCTGTTAAATTGATAGGAGTGAAGATATTTGCATCTATATCATTAGACGGCATTAGCAATTCTGGATGGTCGGCATATGATTCTACCTGAGTTCAAAGAGAGTCGCTTTGGACACGTGCTACCGCACAAATCTTGTACATTTGGATCCCCTGGACAAGATGCGATGAGGCAGAATCCTGTCAAATTGATAGCAGTAAAAATATTTGCATCTATATCATTGCACGACATTGGCAATTCTGGATGCTTCGGCTTATGGATCGACTTGTGTCCAAAGAGTTTCGCTTTTGTCTAGTGCTACCGCACAAAACTTGTACACTTGATCCTCCTGGACAAGACACGATGAGCCAGAATCCTGTTAAATTGATAGGAGTGAAGATATTTGCATCTATATCACTAGACGACATTGGCAATTCTGGATGCTCCGGCATATGATTTGACCGGAGGCCACAGAGAGTCGCTTTGAACAAGTGCTACCGCACAAATCTTGTACATTTGGACCCCCTGGACAAGATGCGAAAAGGCAGAATCCTGTCAAATTGATAGCAGTAAAAATATTTGCATCTATATCATTGGACGACATTAGCAATTCTGGATGCTTCGGCTTATGGATCGACCTGAGTCCAAAGAGTTTCGCTTTTGTCTAGTGCTACCGCACAAATCTTGTACACTTGATCCTCCTGGAAAAGATATGATGAGGCAGAATCCTGTCACATTGATAGGAGTGAAGATATTTGCATCTAAATCATTGGACGACATTGGCAATTCTGGATGCTTCGGCTTATGATTCGACCTGAGTCCAAAGAGAGTCGCTTTGGACAAGTGCTACCGCACAAATCTTGTACATTTGGCCCTCCTGTACAAGGTATGATGAGGCAGAATCGCATCACATTGATAGGAGTAAAGATATTTGCATCTATATCATTGGACGACATTGGCAATTCTGGATGCTCCGGCATATGATTCGCCCGGAGGCCAAAGAGAGTCGCTTTGGACACGTGCTACGGCACAAATCTTGTACATCTGGACCTCTTGGACAAGATACGATGAGGCAGAATCCTGTCAAATTGATAGCAGTAAAGATATTTGCATCTATATCATTGCACGACATTGGCAATTCTGGATGCTTCGGCTTATGGATCGACCTGAGTCCAAAGAGTTTCGCTTTTGTCTAGTGCTAGCGCACAAATCTTGTACACTTGATCCTCCTGGAAAAGATATGATGAGGCAGAATCCTGTCACATTGATAGGAGTGAAGATATTTGCATCTAAATCATTGGACGACATTGGCAATTCTGGATGCTTCGGCTTATGATTCGACCTGAGTCCAAAGAGAGTCGCTTTGGACAAGTGCTACCTCACAAATCTTGTATGTGTGGACCTCTTGTACAAGGTATGATGAGGCAGAATCCTATCACATTGATAGGATTACAGATATTTGCATCTATATCATTGGACGACATTGGCAATTCTGGATGCTCCGGCGTATGATTCGACCGGAGGCCAAAGAGAGTCGCTTTGGACAAGTGCTACCACACAAATCTTGTACTTTTGGACCTCCTGGACAATATACGATGAGGCAAAATCCTGTCAAATTGATAACAGTAAATATATTTGCATCTATATCATTGGACGACATTGGCAATTCTGGTTGCTCCGGCTTATGATTCGACCTGAATCCAAAGACAGTCGCTTTGGACAAGTGCTACCGCACAAATGTTGTACATTTAGACCTCCTGGAAAAGATATGATGAGGCAGAATCCTGTCACATTGATAGGAATGAAGATATTTGCATCTAAATCATTGGACGACATTGGCAATTCTGGATGCTTCGGCTTATGATTCGATTTGAGTCCACAGAGAGTCGCTTTGGACAAATGCTGCCGCCCAAATCTTGTATATTTGGACCCCCTGGACAAGGTATGATGAGGCAGAATCCTATCACATCGATAGGAGTGAAGATATTTGCATCTATATCACTAGACGACATTGGCAATTCTGGATGCTTCGGCTTATGGATCGACCTGAGTCCAAAGAGTTTCGCTTTAGTCTAGTGCTACCGCACAAATCTTGTACACTTGATCCTCCTGGACAAGGCACGATGAGCCAGAATCCTGTCAAATTGATAGGAGTGAAGATATTTGCATCTATATCACTAGACGACATTGGCAATTCAGGATGCTCCGGCATATGATTTGACCGGAGGCCAAAGAGAGTCGCTTTGGACACGTGCTACCTCTCAAATCTTGTACATTTGGACCCCCTGGACAAGATACGATGAGGCAGTATACTGTCAAATTGATAGAAGTAAAGATATTTGCATCTATATCATTGCACGACATTGGAAATTCTGGATGCTTCGGCTTATGGATCGACTTGTGTCCAAAGAGTTTCGCTTTTGTCTAGTGCTACCGCACAAAACTTGTACACTTGATCCTTCTGGACAAGACACGATGAGCCAGAATCCTGTTAAATTGATAGGAGTGAAGATATTTGCATCTATATCATTAGACGGCATTAGCAATTCTGGATGGTCGGCATATGATTCTACCTGAGTTCAAAGAGAGTCGCTTTGGACACGTGCTACCGCACAAATCTTGTACATTTGGATCCCCTGGACAAGATGCGATGAGGCAGAATCCTGTCAAATTGATAGCAGTAAAAATATTTGCATCTATATCATTGCACGACATTGGCAATTCTGGATGCTTCGGCTTATGGATCGACTTGTGTCCAAAGAGTTTCGCTTTTGTCTAGTGCTACCGCACAAAACTTGTCCACTTGATCCTCCTGGACAAGACACGATGAGCCAGAATCCTGTTAAATTGATAGGAGTGAAGATATTTGCATCTATATCACTAGACGACATTGGCAATTCTGGATGCTTCGGCTTATGATTCGACCTGAGTCCAAAGAGAGTCGCTTTGGACAAGTGCTACCGCACAAATCTTGTACATTTGGACCTCCTGTACAAGGTATGATGAGGCAGAATCGCATCACATTGATAGGAGTAAAGATATTTGCATCTATATCATTGGACGACATTGGCAATTCTGGATGCTCCGGCATATGATTCGCCCGGAGGCCAAAGAGAGTCGCTTTGGACACGTGCTACGGCACAAATCTTGTACATCTGGACCTCTTGGACAAGATACGATGAGGCAGAATCCTGTCAAATTGATAGCAGTAAAGATATTTGCATCTATATCATTGCACGACATTGGCAATTCTGGATGCTTCGGCTTATGGATCGACCTGAGTCCAAAGAGTTTCGCTTTTGTCTAGTGCTACCGCACAAATCTTGTACACTTGATCCTCCTGGAAAAGATATGATGAGGCAGAATCCTGTCACATTGATAGGAGTGAAGATATTTGCATCTAAATCATTGGACGACATTGGCAATTCTGGATGCTTCGGCTTATGATTCGACCTGAGTCCAAAGAGAGTCGCTTTGGACAAGTGCTACAGCACAAATCTTGTACATTTGGACCTCCTGTACAAGGTATGATGAGGCAGAATCGCATCACATTGATAGGAGTAAAGATATTTGCATCTATATCATTGGACGACATTGGCAATTCTGGATGCTCCGGCATATGATTCGCCCGGAGGCCAAAGAGAGTCGCTTTGGACACGTGCTACGGCACAAATCTTGTACATCTGGACCTCTTGGACAAGATACGATGAGGCAGAATCCTGTCAAATTGATAGCAGTAAAGATATTTGCATCTATATCATTGCACGACATTGGCAATTCCGGATGCTTCGGCTTATGGATCGACCTGAGTCCAAAGAGTTTCGCTTTTGTGTAGTGCTACCGCACAAATCTTGTACACTTGATCCTCCTGGACAAGACACGATGAGCCAGAATCCTGTAAAATTCATAGGAGTTAAGATATTTGCATCTATATCATTGGACGACATTGGCAATTCTGAATGCTCGGCATATGATTCGACCTGAGTCCAAAGAGAGTCGCTTTGGACAAGTGCTACCTCACAAATCTTGTATGTGTGGACCTCTTGTACAAGGTATGATGAGGCAGAATCCTATCACATTGATAGGATTACAGATATTTGCATCTATATCATTGGACGACATTGGCAATTCTGGATGCTCCGGCGTATGATTCGACCGGAGGCCAAAGAGAGTCGCTTTGGACAAGTGCTACCACACAAATCTTGTACTTTTGGACCTCCTGGACAATATACGATGAGGCAAAATCCTGTCAAATTGATAACAGTAAATATATTTGCATCTATATCATTGGACGACATTGGCAATTCTGGTTGCTCCGGCTTATGATTCGACCTGAATCCAAAGACAGTCGCTTTGGACAAGTGCTACCGCACAAATGTTGTACATTTAGACCTCCTGGAAAAGATATGATGAGGCAGAATCCTGTCACATTGATAGGAGTGAAGATATTTGCATCTAAATCATTGGACGACATTGGCAATTCTGGATGCTTCGGCTTATGATTCGACCTGAGTCCAAAGAGAGTCGCTTTGGACAAATGCTGCCGCCCAAATCTTGTATATTTGGACCCCCTGGACAAGGTATGATGAGGCAGAATCCTATCACATCGATAGGAGTGAAGATATTTGCATCTATATCACTAGACGACATTGGGAATTCTGGATGCTTCGGCTTATGGATCGACCTGAGTCCAAAGAGTTTCGCTTTAGTCTAGTGCTACCGCACAAATCTTGTACACTTGATCCTCCTGGACAAGGCACGATGAGCCAGAATCCTGTCAAATTGATAGAAGTGAAGATATTTGCATCTATATCACTAGACGACATTGGCAATTCTGGATGCTCCGGCATATGATTTGACCGGAGGCCAAAGAGAGTCGCTTTGGACACGTGCTATCGCACAAATCTTGTACATTTGGACTCCCTGGACAAGATACGATGAGGCAGAATACTGTCAAATTGATAGAAGTAAAGATATTTGCATCTATATCATCGCACGACATTGGCAATTCTGGATGCTTCGGCTTATGGATCGACTTGTGTCCAAAGAGTTTCGCTTTTGTCTAGTGCTACCGCACAAAACTTGTACACTTGGACCTCCTGTACAAGGTATGATGAGGCAGAATCGCATCACATTGATAGGAGTAAAGATATTTGCATCTATATCATTGGACGACATTGGCAATTCTGGATGCTCCGGCATATAATTCGCCCGGAGGCCAAAGAGAGTCGCTTTGGACACGTGCTACGGCACAAATCTTGTACATCTGGACCTCTTGGACAAGATACGATGAGGCAGAATCCTGTCAAATTGATAGCAGTAAAGATATTTGCATCTATATCATTGCACGACATTGGCAATTCTGGATGCTTCGGCATATAATTCGCCCGGAGGCCAAAGAGAGTCGCTTTGGACACGTGCTACGGCACAAATCTTGTACATCTGGACCTCTTGGACAAGATACGATGAGGCAGAATCCTGTCAAATTGATAGCAGTAAAGATATTTGCATCTATATCATTGCACAACATTGGCAATTCTGGATGCTTCGGCTTATGGACCGACCTGAGTCCAAAGAGTTTCACTTTTGTCTAGTGCTACCGCACAAATCTTGTACATTTGAATCTCCTGGAAAAGGTATGGCGAGGCAGGATCCTGTCACATTGATAGTAGTAAAGATATTTGCATCGATATCATTGGACGACATAGGCAATCCTGGGGATCCGGCTCATGATTCGATCGGAGGCCAAAGAGAGTCGCTTTGGACACGTGCTACCGCACAAATCTTTTACATTTGGACCCCCTGGACAAGATGCTTTGAGGCAGAATCCTGTCAAATTGATTGCAGTCAAAATATTTGCATCTATATCATTGGACGACATTGGCAATTCTGGATGCTTCGGCTTATGGATCGACCTGAGTCCAAAGAGTTTCGCTTTTGTCTAGTGCTACCGCACAAAACTTGTACACTTGATCCTCCTGGACAAGACACGATGAGCCAGAATCCTGTTAAATTGATAGGAGTGAAGATATTTGCATCTAAATCATTGGACGACATTGGCAATTCTGGATGCTTCGGCTTATGATTCGACCTGAGTCCAAAGAGAGTCGCTTTGGACAAATGCTGCCGCCCAAATCTTGTATATTTGGACACCCTGGACAAGGTATGATGAGGCAGAATCCTATCACATCGATAGGAGTGAAGATATTTGCATCTATATCACTAGACGACATTGGCAATTCTGGATGCTTCGGCTTATGGATTGACCTGAGTCCAAAGAGTTTCGCTTTAGTCTAGTGCTACCGCACAAATCTTGTACACTTGATCCTCCTGGACAAGGCACGATGAGCCAGAATCCTGTCAAATTGATAGAAGTGAAGATATTTGCATCTATATCACTAGACGACATTGGCAATTCTGGATGCTCCGGCATATGATTTGACCGGAGGCCAAAGAGAGTCGCTTTGGACACGTGCTACCGCACAAATCGTGTACATTTGGACCCCCTGGACAAGATACGATGAGGCAGAATACTGTCAAATTGATAGAAGTAAAGATATTTGCATCTATATCATTGCACGACATTGGCAATTCTGGATGCTTCGGCTTATGGATCGACTTGTGTCCAAAGAGTTTCGCTTTTGTCTAGTGCTACCGCACAAAACTTGTACACTTGATCCTTCTGGACAAGACACGATGAGCCAGACTCCTGTTAAATTGATAGGAGTGAAGATATTTGCATCTATATCATTAGACGGCATTAGCAATTCTGGATGGTCGGCATATGATTCTACCTGAGTTCAAAGAGAGTCGCTTTGGACACGTGCTACCGCACAAATCTTGTACATTTCCAGGACCCCCTGGAAAAGATGCGAAAAGGCAGAATCCTGTCAAATTGATAGCAGTAAAAATATTTGTATCTATATCATTGGACGACATTAGCAATTCTGGATGCTTCGGCTTTTGGATCGACCTGAGTCCAAAGAGTTTCGCTTTAGTCTAGTGCTACCGCACAAATCTTGTACACTTAATACTCCTGGACAAGGCACGATGAGCCAGAATCCTGTCACATTGATAGGAGTGAAGATATTTGCATCTATATCATTGGACGACATTGGCAATAATGGAAGCTCCGGCTTATGATTCGACCTGAGTCCAAAGAAAGTCGCTTTGGACAAGTGCTACCGCACAAATCTTGTTCATTTGGACCTCCTGGGCAAGGTATGATGAGGCAGAATCCTATCACATCGATAGGAGTGAAGATATTTATATCTATATCACTAGACGACATTGGCAATTCTGGATGCTCCGGCATATGATTTGACCGGAGGCCAAAGAGAGTCGCTTTGGACACGTGCTACTGCACAAATCTTGTACATTTGGACCCCCTGGACAAGATACGATGAGGCAGAATACTGTCAAATTGATAGAGGTAAAGATATTTGCATCTATATCATTGCACAACATTGGCAATTCTGGATGCTTCGGCTTATGGACCGACCTGAGTCCAAAGAGTTTCGCTTTTGTCTAGTGCTACCGCACAAATCTTGTACATTTGAATCTCCTGGAAAAGGTATGGCGAGGCAGAATCCTGTCACATTGATAGTAGTAAAGATATTTGCATCGATATCATTGGACGACATAGGCAATCCTGGGGATCCGGCTCATGATTCGATCGGAGGCCAAAGAGAGTCGCTTTGGACACGTGCTACCGCACAAATCTTTTACATTTGGACCCCCTGGACAAGATGCTTTGAGGCAGAATCCTGTCAAATTGATTGCAGTCAAAATATTTGCATCTATATCATTGGACGACATTGGCAATTCTGGATGCTTCGGCTTATGGATCGACCTGAGTCCAAAGAGTTTCGCTTTTGTCTAGTGCTACCGCACAAAACTTGTACACTTGATCCTCCTGGACAAGACACGATGAGCCAGAATCCTGTTAAATTGATAGGAGTGAAGATATTTGCATCTAAATCATTGGACGACATTGGCAATTCTGGATGCTTTGGCTTATGATTCGACCTGAGTCCAAAGAGAGTCGCTTTGGACAAATGCTGCCGCCCAAATCTTGTATATTTGGACACCCTGGACAAGGTATGATGAGGCAGAATCCTATCACATCGATAGGAGTGAAGATATTTGCATCTATATCACTAGACGACATTGGCAATTCTGGATGCTTCGGCTTATGGATCGACCTGAGTCCAAAGAGTTTCGCTTTAGTCTACTGCTACCGCACAAATCTTGTACACTTGATCCTCCTGGACAAGGCACGATGAGCCAGAATCCTGTCAAATTGATAGAAGTGAAGATATTTGCATCTATATCACTAGACGACATTGGCAATTCTGGATGCTCCGGCATATGATTTGACCGGAGGCCAAAGAGAGTCGCTTTGGACACGTGCTACCGCACAAATCTTGTACATTTGGACCCCCTGGACAAGATACGATGAGGCAGAATACTGTCAAATTGATAGAAGTAAAGATATTTGCATCTATATCATTGCACGACATTGGCAATTCTGGATGCTTCGGCTTATGGATCGACTTGTGTCCAAAGAGTTTCGCTTTTGTCTAGTGCTACCGCACAAAACTTGTACACTTGATCCTCCTGGACAAGACACGATGAGCCAGACTCCTGTTAAATTGATAGGAGTGAAGATATTTGCATCTATATCATTAGACGGCATTAGCAATTCTGGATGGTCGGCATATGATTCTACCTGAGTTCAAAGAGAGTCGCTTTGGACACGTGCTATCGCACAAATCTTGTACATTTCCAGGACCCCCTGGAAAAGATGCGAAAAGGCAGAATCCTGTCAAATTGATAGCAGTAAAAATATTTGTATCTATATCATTGGACGACATTAGCAATTCTGGATGCTTCGGCTTTTGGATCGACCTGAGTCCAAAGAGTTTCGCTTTAGTCTAGTGCTACCGCACAAATCTTGTACACTTAATACTCCTGGACAAGGCACGATGAGCCAGAATCCTGTCACATTGATAGGAGTGAAGATATTTGCATCTATATCATTGGACGACATTGGCAATAATGGAATCTCCGGCTTATGATTCGACCTGAGTCCAAAGAAAGTCGCTTTGGACAAGTGCTACCGCACAAATCTTGTTCATTTGGACCTCCTGGACAAGGCATGATGAGGCAGAATCCTATCACATCGATAGGAGTGAAGATATTTATATCTATATCACTAGACGACATTGGCAATTCTGGATGCTCCGGCATATGATTTGACCGGAGGCCAAAGAGAGTCGCTTTGGACACGTGCTACTGCACAAATCTTGTACATTTGGACCCCCTGGACAAGATACGATGAGGCAGAATACTGTCAAATTGATAGAGGTAAAGATATTTGCATCTATATCATTGCACAACATTGGCAATTCTGGATGCTTCGGCTTATGGACCGACCTGAGTCCAAAGAGTTTCGCTTTTGTCTAGTGCTACCGCACAAATCTTGTACATTTGAATCTCCTGGAAAAGGTATGGCGAGGCAGAATCCTGTCACATTGATAGTAGTAAAGATATTTGCATCGATATCATTGGACGACATAGGCAATCCTGGGGATCCGGCTCATGATTCGATCGGAGGCCAAAGAGAGTCGCTTTGGACACGTGCTACCGCACAAATCTTTTACATTTGGACCCCCTGGACAAGATGCTTTGAGGCAGAATCCTGTCAAATTGATAGCAGTCAAAATATTTGCATCTATATCATTGGACGACATTGGCAATTCTGGATGCTTCGGCTTATGGATCGACCTGAGTCCAAAGAGTTTCGCTTTTGTCTAGTGCTACCGCTCAAAACTTGTACACTTGATCCTCCTGGACAAGACACGATGAGCCAGAATCCTGTTAAATTGATAGGAGTGAAGATATTTGCATCTATATCACTAGACGACATTGGCAATTCTGGATGCTCCGGCATATGATTTGAGCGGAGGCCAAAGAGAGTCGCTTTGGACAAGTGCTACCGCACAAATCTTGTACATTTGGACCCCCTGGACAAGATGCGAAAAGGCAGAATCCTGTCAAATTTATAGGAGTAAAGATATTTGCATCTATATCATTGGTCAACATCGGCAATTCTGAATGGTCCAGCTTATGTTCGACCTAAGTCCAAACAATGTCGTTTTGGACAAGTGCTACCGCACAAATCTTGTACATTTGAACCTCCTGTACAAGGTATGATGAGGCAGAATCCTGTCAAATTGATAGGAGTGAAGATATTTGCATCTATACCATTGCACGACATTGGCAATTCTTGATGCTTCGGCTTATGGATCGACCTGAGTCCAAAGAGATTCGTTTTTGTGAAGTGCTAACGCACAAATCTTGTACATTTGGACCTCCTGTACAAGGTATGATGAGGCAGAATCGCATCACATTGATAGGAGTAAAGATATTTGCATCTATATAATTGGACGACATTGGCAATTCTGGATGCTCCGGCATATGATTCGCCCGGAGGCCAAAGAGAGTCGCTTTGGACACGTGCCACCGCCCAAATCTTGTACATCTGGACCTCTTGCTCAGGATACGATGAGGCAGAATCCTGTCAAATTGATAGCAGTGAAGATATTTGCATCTATATCACTAGACGACATTGGCAATTCTGGATGCTCCGGCATATGATTTGACCGGAGGCCAAAGAGAGTCGCTTTGGACACGTGCTACCGCACCAATCTTATACATTTGGACCCCCTGGACAAGATACGATGAGGCAGAATACTGTCAAATTGATAGAAGTAAAGATATTTGCATCTATATCATTGCACGACATTGGCAATTCTGGATGCTTCCGCTTATGGATCGACTTGTGTCCAAAGAGTTTCGCTTTTGTCTAGTGCTACCGCACAAAACCTGTACACTTGATCCTCCTGGACAAGACACGATGAGCCAGAATCCTGTTAAATTGATAGGAGTGAAGATATTTGCATCTATATCATTAGACGGCATTAGCAATTCTGGATGGTCGGCATATGATTCTACCTGAGTTCAAAGAGAGTCGCTTTGGACACGTGCTACCGCACAAATCTTGTACATTTGGATCCCCTGGACAAGATGCGATGAGGCAGAATCCTGTCAAATTGATAGCAGTAAAAATATTTGCATCTATATGATTGCACGACATTAGCAATTCTGGATGCTTCGGCTTATGGATCGACCTGAGTCCAAAGAATTTCGCTTTTGTCTAGTGCTACCGCACAAATCTTGTACACTTGATCCTCCTGGACAAGACACGATGAGCCAGAATCCTGTCAAATTGATAGAAGTGAAGATATTTGAATCTATATCACTAGACGACATTGGCAATTCTGGATGCTCCGGCATATGTTTTGACCGGAGGCCAAAGAGAGTCGCTTTGGACACGTGCTATCGCACAAATCTTGTACATTTGGACCCCCTGGACAAGATACGATGAGGCAGAATACTGTCAAATTGATAGAAGTAAAGATATTTGCATCTATATCATTGCACGACATTGGCAATTCTGGATGCTTCGGCTTATGGATCGACTTGTGTCCAAAGAGTTTCGCTTTTGTCTAGTGCTACCGCACAAAACTTGTACACTTGGACCGCCTGTACAAGGTATGATGAGGCAGAATCGCATCACATTGATAGGAGTAAAGATATTTGCATCTATATCATTGGACGACATTGGCAATTCTGGATGCTCCGGCATATGATTCGCCCGGAGGCCAAAGAGAGTCGCTTTGCACACGTGCTACGGCACAAATCTTGTACATCTGGACCTCTTGGACAAGATACGATGAGGCAGAATCCTGTCAAATTGATAGCAGTAAAGATATTTGCATCTATATCATTGCACGACATTGGCAATTCTGGATGCTTCGGCTTATGGATCGACCTGAGTCCAAAGAGTTTCGCTTTTGTGTAGTGCTACCGCACAAATCTTGTACACTTGATCCTCCTGGACAAGACACGATGAGCCAGAATCCTGTAAAATTCATTGGAGTTAAGATATTTGCATCTATATCATTGGACGACATTGGCAATTCTGGATGCCCCGGCTTATGATTCGACCTGAGTCCAAAGAGAGTCGCTTTGCACACTTGCTACGGCACAAATCTTGTACATTTGAACCTCGTGGACAAGATACGATGAGGCAGAATCATGTCAAATTGATAGGAGTAAAGATATTTGCATCTATATCATTGGACGACATTGGCAATTCTGGATGCTCCGGCATATGATTCGCCCGGAGGCCAAAGAGAGTCGCTTTGCACACGTGCTACGGCACAAATCTTGTACATTTGAACCTCGTGGACAAGATACGATGAGGCAGAATCATGTCAAATTGATAGGAGTAAAGATATTTGCATCTATATCATTGGTCAACATCGGCAATTCTGGATGGTCCGGCTTATGGTTCGACATAAGTCCAAAGAATGTCGCTTTGGACAAGTGCTACCGCAACAAATCGTGTACATTTGGACCCCCTGGACAATATACGATGAGCCAGAATCCTGTCAAATTGATAGCAGTAAAGATATTTGCATCTATATCATTGGACGACATTGGCAATTCTGGATGCCCCGGCTTATGATTCGACCTGAGTCCAAAGAGAGTCGCTTCGGACAAGGGCTACCGCACAAATCTTGTACATTTGAACCTCCGGACAAGGTATGATGAGGCATAATCCTATCACATTGATAGGAGTAAAGATATTTGCATCTATATCATTGGTCAACATCGGCAGTTCTGGATGGTCCGGCTTATGGTTCGACCTAAGTCCAAAGAATGTCGCTTTGGACAAGTGCTACCGCACCAATCGTGGACACTTGGACATTCTGGCCAAGGTATGATGAAGCAGCATCCCATCACATTGATAGGAATAAAGATATTTGCATCTATATCATTGGACGACATTGTCAATCCTGGGGATCCGGCATATAATTAGACCTGAATTCAAAGAGAGTCGGCGTGGGCAAGTGCTACCGCACAAACTTGTACATTTGTACCTCCTGGACAAGATACGATGAGGCAGAATGCTGTACAATTGATTGGAGTGAGGATATTTGCCTCTATATCATTGGACAATATCGGCAATTTTGGATTCTTCGCCGTATGATTCGACCTGAATCTAAAGGGAGTCGCTTTGGACAAGTGCTAGCGCACAAATCTTGTACAGTTGAACCTCCTGGACAAGATACCATGAGGCAGAATCTTGTCAAATTGATAGGAGTGAAGATATTTGCATCTATATCTTTGGACGACATTGGCAATTCTGGATGTTCCGGTATATGATTCGACCGGAGGCCAAAGGGAGTCGCTTTGGACAAATGCTGCCACCCACATCTTGTCCATTTGGATCTTCTGGACAAGGTATGATGAGGCAGAATCCTGGCAAATTGATAGGAGTTAAGATATTTGCATCTATATCATTGGGCGACATTGGAAATTCTGGATGCTCGGCATATGATTCGACCTGAGTCGAAAGAGAGTCGGTTTGGACAAATGCTGCCGCTAAAAAACTTGTACAATCGGACCTCCTGGACAAGATACCATGAGGCAGAATGCTGTGAAATTGATAGCAGTCAGGATATTTGAATCTATATCTTTGGACCACATTGGCAATCCTGGGGATCCGGCTTATAATTAGACCTGAATCCAAAGAGAGTCGGCCTGGCCAAGTGCTACCGCACAAATCTTGTACATTTGGACCCCCTGGAAAAGATGCGAAAAGGCAGAATCCTGTCAAATTGATAGCAGTAAAAATATTTGTATCTATATCATTGGACGACATTAGCAATTCTGGATGCTTCGGCTTTTGGATCGACCTGAGTTCAAAGAGTTTCGCTTTTGTCTAGTGCTACCGCACAAATCTTGTACACTTGATCCTCCTGGAAAAGATATGATGAGGCAGAATCCTGTCACATTGATAGGAGTGAAGATATTTGCATCTAAATCATTGGACGACATAGGCAATTCTGGATGCTTCGGCTTATGATTCGACCTGAGTCCAAAGAGAGTCGCTTTGGACAAGTGCTACCGCACAAATCTTGTACATTTGGACCTCCTGTACAAGGTATGATGAGGCAGAATCGCATCACATTGATAGGAGTAAAGATATTTGCATCTATATAATTGGACGACATTGGCAATTCTGGATGCTCCGGCATATGATTCGCCCGGAGGCCAAAGAGAGTCGCTTTGGACACGTGCCACCGCACAAATCTTGTACATCTGGACCTCTTGGACAAGATACGATGAGGCAGAATCCTGTCAAATTGATAGCAGTGAAGATATTTGCATCTATATCACTAGACGACATTGGCAATTCTGGATGCTCCGGCATATGATTTGACCGGAGGCCAAAGAGAGTCGCTTTGGACACGTGCTACCGCACAAATCTTGTACATTTGGACCCCCTGGACAAGATACGATGAGGCAGAATACTGTCAAATTGATAGAAGTAAAGATATTTGCATCTATATCATTGCACGACATTGGCAATTCTGGATGCTTCGGCTGATGGATCGACTTGTGTCCAAAGAGTTTCGCTTTTGTCTAGTGCTACCGCACAAAACCTGTACACTTGATCCTGCTGCACAAGACACGATGAGCCAGAATCCTGTTAAATTGATAGGAGTGAAGATATTTGCATCTATATCATTAGACGGCATTAGCAATTCTGGATGGTCGGCATATGATTCTACCTGAGTTCAAAGAGAGTCGCTTTGGACACGTGCTACCGCACAAATCTTGTACATTTGGATCCCCTGGACAAGATGCGATGAGGCAGAATCCTGTCAAATTGATAGCAGTAAAAATATTTGCATCTATATGATTGCACGACATTAGCAATTCTGGATGCTTCGGTTTATGGATCGACCTGAGTCCAAAGAGAGTCGCTTTGGACAAGTGCTACCGCACAAATCTTGTATGTGTGGACCTCCTGTACAAGGTATGATGAGGCATTATCCTATCACATTGATAGGATTAAAGATATTTGCATCTATATCATTGGACGACATTGGCAATTCTGGATGCTCCGGCGTATGATTCGACCGGAGGCCAAAGAGAGTCGCTTTGGACAAGTGCTACCACACAAATCTTGTACTTTTGGACCTCCTGGACAATATACGATGAGGCAAAATCCTGTCAAATTGATAACAGTAAATATATTTGCATCTATATCATTGGACGACATTG
Source organism: Priocnemis perturbator (assembly GCA_963942575.1). Taxonomy (NCBI): domain Eukaryota; kingdom Metazoa; phylum Arthropoda; class Insecta; order Hymenoptera; family Pompilidae; genus Priocnemis; species Priocnemis perturbator. Next base: position 4,745,778 of record CAWWDK010000133.1, on the reverse strand, counting down.
GCAATTCTGGTTGCTCCGGCTTATGATTCGACCTGAATCCAAAGACAGTCGCTTTGGACAAGTGCTACCGCACAAATGTTGTACATTTAGACCTCCTGGAAAAGATATGATGAGGCAGAATCCTGTCACATTGATAGGAGTGAAGATATTTGCATCTAAATCATTGGACGACATTGGCAATTATGGATGCTTCGGCTTATGATTCGACTTGAGTCCAAAGAGAGTCGCTTTGGACAAGTGTTACCGCACAAATCTTGTACATTTGGACCACCTGTACAAGGTATGATGAGGCAGAATCCTATCACATTGATAGGAGTACAGATATTTGCATCTATATCATTGGACGACATTGGCAATTCTGGATGCTCCGGCATATGATTCGCCCGGAGGCCAAAGAGAGTCGCTTTGGACACGTGCTACCGCACAAATCTTGTACATCTGGACCCCCTGGACAAGATACGATGAGGCAGAATCCTGTCAAATTGATAGCAGTAAATATATTTGCATCTATATCATTGGACGACATTGGCAATTCTGGATGCTCCGGCTTATGATTCGAAATGAATCCAAAGACAGTAGCTTTGGACAAGTGCTACCGCACAAATGTTGTACATTTAGACCTCCTGGAAAAGATATGATGAGGCAGAATCCTGTCACATTGATAGGAGTGAAGATATTTGCCTCTAAATCATTGGACGACATTGGGAATTCTGGATGCTTCGGCATATGATTCGACCTGAGTCCAAAGAGGGTCGCTTTGGACAAGTGCTACCGCACAAATCTTGTACATTTGGACCTCCTGTACAAGGTATGATGAGGCAGAATCCTGTCAAATTGATGGCAGTAAAAACATTTGCATCTATATCATTGGACGACATTGGCAATTCTGGATGTTTCGGCTTATGGATCGACCTGAGTCAAAGAGTTTCGCTTTTGTCTAGTGCTACCGCACATATATTGTACAGTTGATCCGCCTGGACAAGACACGATGAGCCAGAATCCTGTCAAATTGATAGGAGTAAAGATATTTGCATCTATATCATTCCGATAAGATCGGCAATTTGTGTTACTCCGGCATATGGATCGACCTGAGTCCAACGAGAGTCGGTTTGGACAAATGCTGCGGCTCAAAACTTGTGCATTTGGACCTCCTGGAAAAGGTATGATAAGGCAGAATCCTGTCACAATGATAGGAGTGAAGATATTTGCATCTATATCATTGGACGACATTGGCAATTCTGGATGCACCGGCTTATGATTCGACCTGAGTCCAAAGAGAGTCGCTTTGGACAAGTGTTACCGCACAAATCTTGTATGTGTGGACCTCCTGTACAAGGTATGATGAGGCAGAATCCTAACACATTGATAGGAGTAAAGATATTTGCATCTATATCATTGGATGACATTGGCAATTCTGGATGCTCCGACGTATGATTCGACCGGAGGCCAAAGAGAGTCGCTTTGGACAAGTGCTACCGCACAAATCTTGTATGTGTGGACCTCCTGTACAAGGTATGATGAGGCAGAATCCTATCACATTGATAGGAGTAAAGATATTTGCATCTATATTATTGGACGACATTGGCAATTCTGGATGCACCGGCTTATTATTCGACCTGAGTCCAAAGAGAGTCGCTTTGGACAAGTGCTACCGCACAAATCTTGTATGTGTGGACCTCCTGTACAAGGTATGATGAGGCAGAATCCTATCACATTGATAGGAGTAAAGATATTTGCATCTATATCATTGGACGACATTGGCAATTCTGGATGCTCCGGCATATGATTCGACCTGAATCCAAAGACAGTCGCTTTGGACAAGTGCTACCACACAAATCGTGTACTTTCGGACCTCCTGGAAAATATATGATGAGGCAGAATCCTGTCACATTGATAGGAGTGAAGATATTTGCATCTAAATCATTGGACGAAATTGGCAATTTTGATGCTCCGGCTTATGATTCGACCTGAATCCAAAGACAGTCGCTTTGGACAAGTGCTACCGCACAAATATTGTACATTTAGACCTCCTGGAAAAGATATGATGAGGCAGAATCCTGTCACATTGATAGGAGTGAAGATATTTGAATCTAAATCATTGGACGACATTGGCAATTCTGGATGCTTTGGCTTATGGATCGACCTGAGTCCAAAGAGTTTCGCTTTTTTCTAGTGCTACCGCACAAATCTTGTACACTTGATCCTCCTGGACAAGACACGATGAGCCAGAATCCGGTCAAATTGATAGGAGTGAAGATATTTGCATCTATATCATTCCGATATGATCGGCAATTTGTGTTACTTCGGCATATGGATCGACCTGAGTCCAACGAGAGTCGGTTTGGACAAATGCTGCGGCACAAAACTTGTGCATTTGGACCTCCTGGAAAAGGTATGATAAGGCAGAATCCTGTCACAATTATAAGAGTGAAGATATTTGCATCTATATCATTGGACGACATTGGCAATTCTGGATGCTCCGGCATATGATTCGCCCGGAGGCCAAAGAGAGTCGCTTTGGACACGTGCTACCGCACAAATCTTGTACATCTGGACCGCCTGGAAAAGATACGATGAGGCAGAATCCTGTCAAATTGATGGGAGTAAAGATGTTTGCATCTATATCATTGGACGACATTGGCAATTCTAGATGCTCCGGCTTATGATTCGACCTGAATACAAAGAGAGTCGGTTTGGGCAAATGCTACCGCCCAAAACTTGTGCATTTGGACCTCCTGGAAAAGGTAGGATGAGGCAGAATCCTGTCACATTGATATGAGTAAATATAGTTGAATCTACATCATTGGACAACATTGGCAATTCTGGATGGTCCGGCTTATGGTTCGACATAAGTCCAAAGAATGTCGCTTTGGACAAGTGCTACCGCACAAATCTTGTACATTTGGACCTCCTGTACAAGGCATGATGAGACAGAATCCTATTACATTGATTGGAGTAAAGATATTTGCATATATATCATTGGACGACTTTGGCAATTGTGGATGCTCAGCATATCATTCGACCTGAGTCCAAAGAGAGTCGCTTTGGACAAGTGCTACCTCACAAATCGTGATCATTAGGACCCCCTGGAAAAGATACGATGAGGCAGAATCCTGTCAAATTAATAGGAGTAAAGATATTTGCATCTATATCACTGGACGACATTGGCAATTCTGGATGCTCAGGCTTATGATTCGACCTGAGTCCAAGGAGAGTCGCTTTGGACAAGTGCTACCGCAACAAATCTTGTACATTAGGACCCCCTGGAAAAGATACGATGAGGCAGAATCCTGTCATATTAATAGGAGTAAAGATATTTGCATCTATATCATTGGTAAACATCGGCAATTCTGGATGATGCGGCTTATGGTTCGACATAAGTCCAAAGAATGTCGCTTTGGACAAGTGCTACCGCAACAAATCGTGTACATTTGGACTCCCTGGGCAAGATACGATGAGGCAGAATCCTATCAAATTGATAGCAGTAATGATATTTGCATCTATACCATTGCACGACATTGGCAATTCTTGATGCTTCGGGTTATGGATCGACCTGAGTCCAAAGAGTGTCGCTTTGGACAAGTGCTACCGCAAAAATCTTGTACATTTGGACCTCCTGTACAAGGTATGATGTGGCAGAATCCTATCACATTGATAGGAGTAAAGAAATTTGCATTTATATCACTGGGCGACATTGGCAATTCTGGATGCTCCGGCCTATGATTCGACCTGAATCCAAAGAGAGTCGGTTTGGACACGTGCTACCGCACAAATCTTGTACATTTGGACCTCCTGGACAAGACACGATGAGCCAGAATCCTGTCAAATTTATAGGAGTAAATATATTTGCATCTATATCATTGGTCAACATCGGCAATTCTGGATGCTCCGGCGTATGATTCGCCCGGAGGCCAAAGAGAGTCGCTTTGGACACGTGCTACCGCACAAATCTTGTACATCTGGACCCCCTGGACAAGATACGATGAGGCAGAATCCTGTCAAATTGATAGCAGTAAAGATAGTTGCATCTATATCATTGGACGACATTGGCAATTCTGGATGCTCCGGCGTATGATTCGACCGGAGGCCAAAGAGTTTCGCTTTTGTCTAGTGCTACCGCACAAATCTTGTACACGTGATCCTCCTGGACAAGGCACGATGAGCCAGAATCCTGTCAAATTGATAGGAGTGAAGATATTTGCATCTATATCACTAGACGACATTGACAATTCTGGATGCTCCGGCTTATGATTCAACCTGAGTCCAAAGAGAGTCGCTTTGGACAACTGCTGCCGCCCAAATCTTGTATATTTGGACCTCCTGGACAAGATATGATGAGGTAGAATTCTATCACATCAATAGGAGTGAAGATATTTGCATCTATATCACTAGACGACATTGGCAATTCTGGATGCTTCGGCTTATGGATCGACCTGAGTCCAAAGAGTTTCGCTTTAGTCTAGTGCTACCGCACAAATATTGTACACTTGATCCTCCTGGACAAGGCACGATGAGCCAGAATCCTGTCAAATTGATAGGAGTGAAGATATTTGCATCTATATCATTGGTCAACATCGGCAATTCTGGATGCTCCGGCGTATGATTCGCCCGGAGGCCAAAGAGAGTCGCTTTGGACACGTGCTACCGCACAAATCTTGTACATCTGGACCCCCTGGACAAGATACGATGAGGCAGAATCCTGTCAAATTGATAGCAGTAAAGATAGTTGCATCTATATCATTGGACGACATTGGCAATTCTGGATGCTCCGGCGTATGATTCGACCGGAGGCCAAAGAGTTTCGCTTTTGTCTAGTGCTACCGCACAAATCTTGTACACGTGATCCTCCTGGACAAGACACGATGAGCCAGAATTCTGTCAAATTGATAGAAGTAAAGATATTTGCATCTATATCATTAGTCAACATCGGCAATTCTGGATGGTCCGGCTTATGGTTCGACCTAAGTCCAAAGAGAGTCGTTTTAAGACAAGTGCTACCACACAAACCTTGTACATTTGAACATCCGGAACAGGGTATGATGAGACAGAATCCTGTCAAATTGATAGGATTGAAAATATTTGCATCTATATCATTGGACCACATTGGCAATTCTGGATGCTTCGGCTTATGGATCGAACTGAGTCCAAAGAGTTTCGCTTTGGACAAGTGCTACAGCAAAAATCTTGTACATTTGGACCTCCTGTACAAGGTATGATGTGGCAGAATCCTATCACATTGATAGGAGTAAAGAAATTTGCATTTATATCACTGGGCGACATTGGCAATTCTGGATGCTCCGGCCTATGATTCGACCTGAATCCAAAGAGAGTCGCTTTGGACACGTGCTACCGCACAAATCGTGTATATTTGGACCCCCTGGACAAGACACGATGAGCCAGAATCCTGTCAAATTTATAGGAGTAAAGATATTTGCATCTATATCATTGGTCAACATCGGCAATTCTGGATGCTCCGGCGTATGATTCGACCGGAGGCCAAAGAGAGTCGCATTGTACAAGTGCTACCGCACAAGTATTGTACATTTGGACCCCCTGGACAATATACGATGAGGCAGAATCTTGTCAAATTGATAGCAGTAATGATATTTGCATCTATACCATTGCACGACATTGGCAATTCTTGATGCTTCGGCTTATGGATCGACCAGAGTCCAATGAGTTTCGCTTTGGACAAGTGCTACCGCACAAATCTTGTACATTTGGACCTCCTGTACAAGGTATGATGTGACAGAATCCTATCACATTGATAGGAGTAATGAAATTTGCATCTATATCACTGGGCGACATTGGCAATTCTGGATGCTCCGGCCTATGATTCGACCTGAATCCAAAGAGCGTCGCTTTGGACACGTGCTACCGCACAAATCTTGTACATTTGGAACCCCTGGACAAGACACGATGAGCCAGAATCCTGTCAAATTTATAGGAGTAAGGATATTTGAATCTATATCATTGGTCAACATCGGCAATTCTGGATGCTCCGGCGTATCATTCGACCGGAGGCCAAAGAGAGTCGCATTGTACAAGTGCTACCGCACAAGTATTGTACATTTGGACCCCCTGGACAATATACGATGAGGCAGAATCCTGTCAAATTGATGGGAGAAAAGATATTTGCATCTATATCATTGGACGACATTGGCAATTCTAGATGCTCCGGCTTATGATTCGACCTGTATACAAAGAGAGTCGGTTTGGGCAAATGCTGCCGCCCAAAACTTGTGCATTTGGACCCCCTGGACAAGATGGGATGAGGCAGAATCCTGTCAAATTGATAGGAGTAAAGATATTTGCATATATATCATTGGACGACATTGGCAATTCTGGATGCTACGGCATGTGGATCGACCTGAGTCCAAAGAGATTCGCTTTTGTCAAGTGCTACCGCACAAATCTTGTACATTTGAACCCCCTGGACAAGACACGATGAGCCAGAATCCTGTCAAATTGATATGAGTAAAGATATTTGCATCTATATCATTGGTCAACATCGGCAATTCTGGATGGTCCGGCTTATGGTTCGACATAAGTCCAAAGAATGTCGCTTTGGACAAGTGCTACCGCAACAAATCGTGTACATTTGGAAACCCTGGACAAGATACGATGAGACAGAATCCTGTCAAATTGATAGCAGTAATGATATTTGCATCTATACCATTGCACGACATTGGCAATTCTTGATGCTTCGGCTTATGGATCGACCTGAGTCAAAGAGGTTGGCTTTTGTCAAGTGCTACCGCACAAATCTTGTACATTTGGACCTCCTGTACAAGGTATGATGAGGCAGAATCCTATCACGTTGATAGGAGTAAAGATATTTGCATCTATATCACTGGACGACATTGGCAATTCTAGATGCTCCGGCATATGATTCGACCGGAGGCCAAAGAGAGTCGCTTTGGACACGTGCTACCGCACAAATCTTGTACATTTGAACATCCGGAACAGGGTACGATGATACAGAATCCTGTCAAATTGATAGCAGTAATGATATTTGCATCTATACCATTGCACGACATTGGCAATTCTTGATGCTTCGGCTTATGGATCGACCTGAGTCCAAAGAGTTTCGCTTTGGACAAGTGCTACCTCAAAAATCTTGTACATTTGTACCTCCTGTACAAGGTATGATGTGGCAGAATCCTATCACATTGATAGGAGTAAAGAAATTTGCATTTATATCACTGGACGACATTGGCAATTCTGGATGCTCAGGCTTATGATTCGACCTGAGTCCAAGGAGAGTCGCTTTGGACAAGTGCTACCGCAACAAATCTTGTACATTAGGACCCCCTGGAAAAGATACGATGAGGCAGAATCCTGTCATATTAATAGGAGTAAAGATATTTGCATCTATATCATTGGTAAACATCGGCAATTCTGGATGATCCGGCTTATGGTTCGACATAAGTCCAAAGAATGTCGCTTTGGACAAGTGCTACCGCAACAAATCGTGTACATTTGGACTCCCTGGGCAAGATACGATGAGGCAGAATCCTGTCAAATTGATAGCAGTAATGATATTTGCATCTATACCATTGCACGACATTGGCAATTCTTGATGCTTCGGCTTATGGATCGACCTGTATACAAAGAGAGTCGGTTTGGGCAAATGCTGCCGCCCAAAACTTGTGCATTTGGACCCCCTGGACAAGATGGGATGAGGCAGAATCCTGTCAAATTGATAGGAGTAAAGATATTTGCATATATATCATTGGACGACATTGGCAATTCTGGATGCTACGGCATGTGGATCGACCTGAGTCCAAAGAGATTCGCTTTTGTCAAGTGCTACCGCACAAATCTTGTACATTTGAACCCCCTGGACAAGACACGATGAGCCAGAATCCTGTCAAATTGATATGAGTAAAGATATTTGCATCTATATCATTGGTCAACATCGGCAATTCTGGATGGTCCGGCTTATGGTTCGACATAAGTCCAAAGAATGTCGCTTTGGACAAGTGCTACCGCAACAAATCGTGTACATTTGGAAACCCTGGACAAGATACGATGAGACAGAATCCTGTCAAATTGATAGCAGTAATAATATTTGCATCTATACCATTGCACGACATTGGCAATTCTTGATGCTTCGGCTTATGGATCGACCTGAGTCAAAGAGGTTGGCTTTTGTCAAGTGCTACCGCACAAATCTTGTACATTTGGACCTCCTGTACAAGGTATGATGAGGCAGAATCCTATCACGTTGATAGGAGTAAAGATATTTGCATCTATATCACTGGACGACATTGGCAATTCTAGATGCTCCGGCATATGATTCGACCGGAGGCCAAAGAGAGTCGCTTTGGACACGTGCTACCGCACAAATCTTGTACATTTGAACATCCGGAACAGGGTACGATGATACAGAATCCTGTCAAATTGATAGCAGTAATGATATTTGCATCTATATCATTGGTCAACATCGGCAATTCTGGATGGTCCGGCTTATGGTTCGACATAAGTCCAAAGAGTTTCGCTTTGGACAAGTGCTACCGCAAAAATCTTGTTCATTTGGACCTCCTGTACAAGGTATGATGTGGCAGAATCCTATCACATTGATAGGAGTAAAGAAATTTGCATTTATATCACTGGGCGACATTGGCAATTCTGGATGCTCCGGCCTATGATTCGACCTGAATCCAAAGAGAGTCGCTTTGGACACGTGCTACCGCACAAATCTTGTACATTTGGACCTCCTGGACAAGACACGATGAGCCAGAATCCTGTCAAATTTATAGGAGTAAATATATTTGCATCTATATCATTGGTCAACATCGGCAATTCTGGATGCTCCGGCGTATGATTCGACCGGAGGCCAAAGAGAGTCGCATTGTACAAGTGCTACCGCACAAGTATTGTACATTTGGACCCCCTGGACAATATACGATGAGGCAGAATCCTGTCAAATTGATAGCAGTAATGATATTTGCATCTATACCATTGCACGACATTGGCAATTCTTGATGCTTCGGCTTATGGATCGACCTGAGTCCAATGAGTTTCGCTTTGGACAAGTGCTACCGCACAAATCTTGTACATTTGATCCCCCTGGACAAGATGGGATGAGGCAGAATCCTGTCAAATTGATAGGAGTAAAGATATTTGCATCTATATCATTGGACGACATTGGCAATCCTGGGGATCCGGCTTATGATTCGACCTGAATCCAAAGAGAGTCGGTCTGGACAAGTGTTACCACCCAAATCTTGTACACTTGAACCTCCTGGACAAGATACGATGAGGCAGAATCCTGTCCATTGATAGGATTGAAGATATTTGCATCTATATCATTGGTCAACATCGGCAATTCCGGATGGTCCGGCTTATGGTTCGACATAAGTCCAAAGAATGTCGCCTTGGACAAGTGCTACCGCAACAAATCGTGTACATTTGGACCCCCTGGACAAGACACGATGAAGCAGAATCCTGTCAAATTAATAGGAGTAAAGATATTTGCATCTACATCATTGGTCAACATCGGCAATTCTGGATGGTCCGGCTTATGGTTCGACCTAAGTCCAAAGAATGTCGCTTTGGACATGTTAGCGTCATCGCGGTAGAAAGGGAGAGGGGGCACGTTTTGAGTGGTCACTCCAGGCGGTGACGGCTGGTTTACAAAGGCTTGAGTTGGGCGATAGCCGAGACAATAATATCGGTCGATGATATTTAGATAGTCGGATGTCAATCGTCGCAGGTTCTTGGGATCGCGGTGCTGTATACAGTATCGCGCACGTATGGAATCTGAGGCGGCAGCAAAGGGCCCGACGCCTTGTTGCTGGCCGCCGAGTAGATGCCTAATTCTTTGAGAAGGCACGTGCACGGGACCGATGGCCCGACGTCATCGATTCTTCGTTGCACGTGCGAAGTGATAAGCACTCGAATAAAGGATCTGGCCACGGAGTGGGGAGAGGCTTTGAACTCTCTGGAAAGAGGACTGTGTCAAGGGACACAGCACTTCCCCCAGAACCATAGAGCGGTGCATTCATATTCTTAAAATTTCCAGCATATTTATAACAGACAAGTGCTACCGCAACAAATTGTGTACATGTGGACCCCCTGGACAAGATACGATGAGGCAGAATCCTGTCAAAGTGATAGCAGTAAAGGTATTTTCATCTATACCATTGCACGACATTGGCAATTCTTGATGCTTCGGCTTATGGATCGACCTGAGTCCAAAGAGTTTCGCTTTGGACAAGTGCTACCGCACAAATCTTCTACATTTCGACCTCCTGTACAAGGTATGATGAGGCAGAATCCTACCACATTGATATGAGTAAAGATATTTGCATCTATATCATTGCACGACTTTGGCAATTCTGGTTGATTCGGCTTATGGATCGACCTGAGTCCAAAGAGTTTCGCTTTTGTCTAGTGCTACCGCACAAATCGTGTAAATTTTATCCCACCTGGACAAGACACGATGAGCCAGAATCCTGTCAAATTGATTGGAGTGAAGATATTTGCATCTACATCATTGGACGACATTGGCAATTCTGGATGCTCCAGTTTATGGTTCGACATAAGTCCAAAGAATGTCGCTTTGGACAAGTGCTACCGCAACAAATCGTGTACATTTGGACCCCCTGGACAAGATACGATGAGGCAGAATCCTTTCAAATTGAGAGCAGTAAAGATATTTGGATCTATACCATTGCTCGACATTGGCAATTCTTGATGCTTCGGCCTATGGATCGACCTGAGTCCAAAGAGAGTCGCTTTGGACAAGGGCTACCGCACAAGTCTTGTACATTTGGACCCCCTCGACAAAATACGATGAGGCAGAATCCTGTCACATTGATAGGAGTAAAGATATTTGCATCTACATCATTGGAAGACATTGGCAATTCTGGATGCTCCGGTTTATGATTCGACCTGAGTCCAAAGAGAGTCGCTTCGGACAAGTGCTACCGCAATAAGTCTTGTACATTTGGACCTCCTGTACAAGGTATGATGAGGCAGAATCCTATCACATTGATAGGAGTAAAGATATTTGCATCTATATCATTGGTCAACATCGGCAATTCTGGATGGTCCGGCTTATGGTTCGACCTAAGTCCAAAGAATGTCGCTTTGGACAAGTGCTACCGCACAAATCTTGTACATTTGAACCTCCTGGACAAGATACGATGAGGCAGAATCCTGTCAAATTGATAGGAGTGAAGATGCTTGCATCTATATCATTGGACGACATTGGCAATTCTGGAAGATCGGCAAATGATTCGACCTGAGTTCAAAGAGAGTCGCCTTGGACAAATACTGCCGCCCAAATCTTGTCCATTTGGACCTCCTGGACAAGATATGATGAGGCCGAAACCTGTCAAATTGATAGGAATGAAGATATTTGCATATATATCATTGGACGACATTGGCAATTTTGGATGCTCCGGCATATGATTCGACCGGAGGCCAAAGAGAGTCGCTTTGGACAAGTGTTACCGCAACAAATCTTGTACATTTGGATCCCCTGGACAAGATACGATGAGGCAGAATCCTGTCAAATAAATAGGAGTAAAGATAGCTGTATCTATATCACTGGACGACATTGGCCATTCTGGATGCTCCGGCATATGATTCGACCGGAGGCTGAAGAGAGTCGCTTTGGACACGTGCTGCCGCACAAATCTTATACATTTGGACCCCCTGGACAAGATACGATGAGGCAGAATCCTGTCAAATTGATAGCAGTAAAGATATTTGCATCTATATCATTGCACGACATTGGCAATTCTGGTTGATTCGGCTTATGGATCGACCTGAGTCCAAAGAGTTTCGCTTTTGTCTAGTGCTACCGCACAAATCGTGTACACTTGATCCTCCTGGACAAGACATGATGAGCCAGAATCCTGTCAAATTGATTGGAGTGAAGATATTTGCATCTATATCATTGGACGACATTGGCAATTCTGAATGCTCCGGCTTATGATTCGACCGGAGACCAAAGAGAGTCGCTTTGGACAAGTGCTACCGCACAAATCGTGTACATTTGGACCTCCTGTACAAGGTATGATGAGGCAGAATCGAATTACATTTATAGGAGTATATATATATATATGCATCTATATCATTGGACGACATTGGAAATTCTCGATGCTCGGCTTATGATTCGACCTAAGTTCAAAGAGAGTCGCTTTGGACAAATGCTGCCGCCCAAATCTTGTCCATTTGGACCACCTGGACAAGATATGATGAGGCAGAATCCTGTCAAATTGATAGGAGTGAAGATATTTGCATCTATATCATTGGACGACATTGGCAATTCTGAATGCTCGGCATATGATTCGACCTGAGTCCAAAGAGAGTCGCTTTGGACAAGTGCTACCGCACAAATCTTGTATGTGTGGACCTCCTGTACAAGGTATGATGAGGCAGAATCCTATCACATTGATAGGATTAAAGATATTTGCATCTATATCATTGGACGACATTGGCAATTCTGGATGCTCCGGCGTATGATTCGACCGGAAGCCAAAGAGAGGCGCTTTGGCCAAGTGCTACCACACAAATCTTGTACTTTTGGACCTCCTGGACAATAAACGATGAGGCAGAATCCTGTCAAATTGATAGCAGTAAATATATTTGCATTTATATCATTGGACGACATTGGCAATTCTGGTTGCTCCGGCTTATGATTCGACCTGAGTCCAAAGAGAGTCGCTTTGGACACGTACTACCGCACAAATCTTGTATGTGTGGACCTCCTGTACAAGGTATGATGAGGCAGAATCCTATCACATTGATAGGATTAAAGATATTTGCATCTAAATCATTGGACGACATTGGCAATTCTGGATGCTTCGGCTTATGATTCGACCTGAGTCCAAAGAGAGTCGCTTTGGACAAATGCTGCCGCCCAAATCTTGTATATTTGGACCCCCTGAACAAGGTATGATGAGGCAGAATCCTATCACATCGATAGGAGTGAAGATATTTGCATCTATATCACTAGACGACATTGGCAATTCTGGATGCTTCGGCTTATGGATCGACCTGAGTCCAAAGAGTTTCGCTTTAGTCTAGTGCTACCGCACAAATCTTGTACACTTGATCCTCCTGGACAAGGCACGATGAGCCAGAATCCTGTCAAATTGATAGGAGTGAAGATATTTGCATCTATATCACTAGACGACATTGGCAATTCAGGATGCTCCGGCATATGATTTGACCGGAGGCCAAAGAGAGTCGCTTTGGACACGTGCTACCTCACAAATCTTGTACATTTGGACCCCCTGGACAAGATACGATGAGGCAGTATACTGTCAAATTGATAGAAGTAAAGATATTTGCATCTATATCATTGCACGACATTGGAAATTCTGGATGCTTCGGCTTATGGATCGACTTGTGTCCAAAGAGTTTCGCTTTTGTCTAGTGCTACCGCACAAAACTTGTACACTTGATCCTTCTGGACAAGACACGATGAGCCAGAATCCTGTTAAATTGATAGGAGTGAAGATATTTGCATCTATATCATTAGACGGCATTAGCAATTCTGGATGGTCGGCATATGATTCTACCTGAGTTCAAAGAGAGTCGCTTTGGACACGTGCTACCGCACAAATCTTGTACATTTGGATCCCCTGGACAAGATGCGATGAGGCAGAATCCTGTCAAATTGATAGCAGTAAAAATATTTGCATCTATATCATTGCACGACATTGGCAATTCTGGATGCTTCGGCTTATGGATCGACTTGTGTCCAAAGAGTTTCGCTTTTGTCTAGTGCTACCGCACAAAACTTGTACACTTGATCCTCCTGGACAAGACACGATGAGCCAGAATCCTGTTAAATTGATAGGAGTGAAGATATTTGCATCTATATCACTAGACGACATTGGCAATTCTGGATGCTCCGGCATATGATTTGACCGGAGGCCACAGAGAGTCGCTTTGAACAAGTGCTACCGCACAAATCTTGTACATTTGGACCCCCTGGACAAGATGCGAAAAGGCAGAATCCTGTCAAATTGATAGCAGTAAAAATATTTGCATCTATATCATTGGTCAACATCGGCAATTCTGGATGCTCCGGCGTATGATTCGCCCGGAGGCCAAAGAGAGTCGGTTTGGACACGTGCTACCGCACAAATCTTGTACATTTGGACCTCCTGGACAAGACACGATGAGCCAGAATCCTGTCAAATTTATAGGAGTAAATATATTTGCATCTATATCATTGGTCAACATCGGCAATTCTGGATGCTCCGGCGTATGATTCGCCCGGAGGCCAAAGAGAGTCGCTTTGGACACGTGCTACCGCACAAATCTTGTACATCTGGACCCCCTGGACAAGATACGATGAGGCAGAATCCTGTCAAATTGATAGCAGTAAAGATAGTTGCATCTATATCATTGGACGACATTGGCAATTCTGGATGCTCCGGCGTATGATTCGACCGGAGGCCAAAGAGTTTCGCTTTTGTCTAGTGCTACCGCACAAATCTTGTACACGTGATCCTCCTGGACAAGGCACGATGAGCCAGAATCCTGTCAAATTGATAGGAGTGAAGATATTTGCATCTATATCACTAGACGACATTGACAATTCTGGATGCTCCGGCTTATGATTCAACCTGAGTCCAAAGAGAGTCGCTTTGGACAACTGCTGCCGCCCAAATCTTGTATATTTGGACCTCCTGGACAAGATATGATGAGGTAGAATTCTATCACATCAATAGGAGTGAAGATATTTGCATCTATATCACTAGACGACATTGGCAATTCTGGATGCTTCGGCTTATGGATCGACCTGAGTCCAAAGAGTTTCGCTTTAGTCTAGTGCTACCGCACAAATATTGTACACTTGATCCTCCTGGACAAGGCACGATGAGCCAGAATCCTGTCAAATTGATAGGAGTGAAGATATTTGCATCTATATCATTGGTCAACATCGGCAATTCTGGATGCTCCGGCGTATGATTCGCCCGGAGGCCAAAGAGAGTCGCTTTGGACACGTGCTACCGCACAAATCTTGTACATCTGGACCCCCTGGACAAGATACGATGAGGCAGAATCCTGTCAAATTGATAGCAGTAAAGATAGTTGCATCTATATCATTGGACGACATTGGCAATTCTGGATGCTCCGGCGTATGATTCGACCGGAGGCCAAAGAGTTTCGCTTTTGTCTAGTGCTACCGCACAAATCTTGTACACGTGATCCTCCTGGACAAGACACGATGAGCCAGAATTCTGTCAAATTGATAGAAGTAAAGATATTTGCATCTATATCATTAGTCAACATCGGCAATTCTGGATGGTCCGGCTTATGGTTCGACCTAAGTCCAAAGAGAGTCGTTTTAAGACAAGTGCTACCACACAAACCTTGTACATTTGAACATCCGGAACAGGGTATGATGAGACAGAATCCTGTCAAATTGATAGGATTGAAAATATTTGCATCTATATCATTGGACCACATTGGCAATTCTGGATGCTTCGGCTTATGGATCGAACTGAGTCCAAAGAGTTTCGCTTTGGACAAGTGCTACAGCAAAAATCTTGTACATTTGGACCTCCTGTACAAGGTATGATGTGGCAGAATCCTATCACATTGATAGGAGTAAAGAAATTTGCATTTATATCACTGGGCGACATTGGCAATTCTGGATGCTCCGGCCTATGATTCGACCTGAATCCAAAGAGAGTCGCTTTGGACACGTGCTACCGCACAAATCGTGTATATTTGGACCCCCTGGACAAGACACGATGAGCCAGAATCCTGTCAAATTTATAGGAGTAAAGATATTTGCATCTATATCATTGGTCAACATCGGCAATTCTGGATGCTCCGGCGTATGATTCGACCGGAGGCCAAAGAGAGTCGCATTGTACAAGTGCTACCGCACAAGTATTGTACATTTGGACCCCCTGGACAATATACGATGAGGCAGAATCTTGTCAAATTGATAGCAGTAATGATATTTGCATCTATACCATTGCACGACATTGGCAATTCTTGATGCTTCGGCTTATGGATCGACCAGAGTCCAATGAGTTTCGCTTTGGACAAGTGCTACCGCACAAATCTTGTACATTTGGACCTCCTGTACAAGGTATGATGTGACAGAATCCTATCACATTGATAGGAGTAATGAAATTTGCATCTATATCACTGGGCGACATTGGCAATTCTGGATGCTCCGGCCTATGATTCGACCTGAATCCAAAGAGCGTCGCTTTGGACACGTGCTACCGCACAAATCTTGTACATTTGGAACCCCTGGACAAGACACGATGAGCCAGAATCCTGTCAAATTTATAGGAGTAAGGATATTTGAATCTATATCATTGGTCAACATCGGCAATTCTGGATGCTCCGGCGTATCATTCGACCGGAGGCCAAAGAGAGTCGCATTGTACAAGTGCTACCGCACAAGTATTGTACATTTGGACCCCCTGGACAATATACGATGAGGCAGAATCCTGTCAAATTGATGGGAGAAAAGATATTTGCATCTATATCATTGGACGACATTGGCAATTCTAGATGCTCCGGCTTATGATTCGACCTGTATACAAAGAGAGTCGGTTTGGGCAAATGCTGCCGCCCAAAACTTGTGCATTTGGACCCCCTGGACAAGATGGGATGAGGCAGAATCCTGTCAAATTGATAGGAGTAAAGATATTTGCATATATATCATTGGACGACATTGGCAATTCTGGATGCTACGGCATGTGGATCGACCTGAGTCCAAAGAGATTCGCTTTTGTCAAGTGCTACCGCACAAATCTTGTACATTTGAACCCCCTGGACAAGACACGATGAGCCAGAATCCTGTCAAATTGATATGAGTAAAGATATTTGCATCTATATCATTGGTCAACATCGGCAATTCTGGATGGTCCGGCTTATGGTTCGACATAAGTCCAAAGAATGTCGCTTTGGACAAGTGCTACCGCAACAAATCGTGTACATTTGGAAACCCTGGACAAGATACGATGAGACAGAATCCTGTCAAATTGATAGCAGTAATGATATTTGCATCTATACCATTGCACGACATTGGCAATTCTTGATGCTTCGGCTTATGGATCGACCTGAGTCAAAGAGGTTGGCTTTTGTCAAGTGCTACCGCACAAATCTTGTACATTTGGACCTCCTGTACAAGGTATGATGAGGCAGAATCCTATCACGTTGATAGGAGTAAAGATATTTGCATCTATATCACTGGACGACATTGGCAATTCTAGATGCTCCGGCATATGATTCGACCGGAGGCCAAAGAGAGTCGCTTTGGACACGTGCTACCGCACAAATCTTGTACATTTGAACATCCGGAACAGGGTACGATGATACAGAATCCTGTCAAATTGATAGCAGTAATGATATTTGCATCTATACCATTGCACGACATTGGCAATTCTTGATGCTTCGGCTTATGGATCGACCTGAGTCCAAAGAGTTTCGCTTTGGACAAGTGCTACCTCAAAAATCTTGTACATTTGTACCTCCTGTACAAGGTATGATGTGGCAGAATCCTATCACATTGATAGGAGTAAAGAAATTTGCATTTATATCACTGGACGACATTGGCAATTCTGGATGCTCAGGCTTATGATTCGACCTGAGTCCAAGGAGAGTCGCTTTGGACAAGTGCTACCGCAACAAATCTTGTACATTAGGACCCCCTGGAAAAGATACGATGAGGCAGAATCCTGTCATATTAATAGGAGTAAAGATATTTGCATCTATATCATTGGTAAACATCGGCAATTCTGGATGATCCGGCTTATGGTTCGACATAAGTCCAAAGAATGTCGCTTTGGACAAGTGCTACCGCAACAAATCGTGTACATTTGGACTCCCTGGGCAAGATACGATGAGGCAGAATCCTGTCAAATTGATAGCAGTAATGATATTTGCATCTATACCATTGCACGACATTGGCAATTCTTGATGCTTCGGGTTATGGATCGACCTGAGTCCAAAGAGTTTCGCTTTGGACAAGTGCTACCGCAAAAATCTTGTTCATTTGGACCTCCTGTACAAGGTATGATGTGGCAGAATCCTATCACATTGATAGGAGTAAAGAAATTTGCATTTATATCACTGGGCGACATTGGCAATTCTGGATGCTCCGGCCTATGATTCGACCTGAATCCAAAGAGAGTTGCTTTGGACACGTGCTACCGCACAAATCTTGTACATTTGGACCTCCTGTACAAGACACGATGAGCCAGAATCCTGTCAAATTTATAGGAGTAAATATATTTGCATCTATATCATTGGTCAACATCGGCAATTCTGGATGCTCCGGCGTATGATTCGACCGGAGGCCAAAGAGAGTCGCATTGTACAAGTGCTACCGCACAAGTATTGTACATTTGGACCCCCTGGACAATATACGATGAGGCAGAATCCTGTCAAATTGATAGCAGTAATGATATTTGCATCTATACCATTGCACGACATTGGCAATTCTTGATGCTTCGGCTTATGGATCGACCTGTATACAAAGAGAGTCGGTTTGGGCAAATGCTGCCGCCCAAAACTTGTGCATTTGGACCCCCTGGACAAGATGGGATGAGGCAGAATCCTGTCAAATTGATAGGAGTAAAGATATTTGCATATATATCATTGGACGACATTGGCAATTCTGGATGCTACGGCATGTGGATCGACCTGAGTCCAAAGAGATTCGCTTTTGTCAAGTGCTACCGCACAAATCTTGTACATTTGAACCCCCTGGACAAGACACGATGAGCCAGAATCCTGTCAAATTGATATGAGTAAAGATATTTGCATCTATATCATTGGTCAACATCGGCAATTCTGGATGGTCCGGCTTATGGTTCGACATAAGTCCAAAGAATGTCGCTTTGGACAAGTGCTACCGCAACAAATCGTGTACATTTGGAAACCCTGGACAAGATACGATGAGACAGAATCCTGTCAAATTGATAGCAGTAATAATATTTGGATCTATACCATTGCACGACATTGGCAATTCTTGATGCTTCGGCTTATGGATCGACCTGAGTCAAAGAGGTTGGCTTTTGTCAAGTGCTACCGCACAAATCTTGTACATTTGGACCTCCTGTACAAGGTATGATGAGGCAGAATCCTATCACGTTGATAGGAGTAAAGATATTTGCATCTATATCACTGGACGACATTGGCAATTCTAGATGCTCCGGCATATGATTCGACCGGAGGCCAAAGAGAGTCGCTTTGGACACGTGCTACCGCACAAATCTTGTACATTTGGACCCCCTGGACAAGATACGATGAGGCAGTATACTGTCAAATTGATAGAAGTAAAGATATTTGCATCTATATCATTGCACGACATTGGAAATTCTGGATGCTTCGGCTTATGGATCGACTTGTGTCCAAAGAGTTTCGCTTTTGTCTAGTGCTACCGCACAAAACTTGTACACTTGATCCTTCTGGACAAGACACGATGAGCCAGAATCCTGTTAAATTGATAGGAGTGAAGATATTTGCATCTATATCATTAGACGGCATTAGCAATTCTGGATGGTCGGCATATGATTCTACCTGAGTTCAAAGAGAGTCGCTTTGGACACGTGCTACCGCACAAATCTTGTACATTTGGATCCCCTGGACAAGATGCGATGAGGCAGAATCCTGTCAAATTGATAGCAGTAAAAATATTTGCATCTATATCATTGCACGACATTGGCAATTCTGGATGCTTCGGCTTATGGATCGACTTGTGTCCAAAGAGTTTCGC
This sequence comes from Priocnemis perturbator, assembly GCA_963942575.1. Lineage (NCBI taxonomy): Eukaryota > Metazoa > Arthropoda > Insecta > Hymenoptera > Pompilidae > Priocnemis > Priocnemis perturbator. Next base: position 4,726,052 of record CAWWDK010000133.1, on the reverse strand, counting down.
TTTTGTCTAGTGCTACCGCACAAAACTTGTACACTTGATCCTCCTGGACAAGACACGATGAGCCAGAATCCTGTTAAATTGATAGGAGTGAAGATATTTGCATCTATATCACTAGACGACATTGGCAATTCTGGATGCTCCGGCATATGATTTGACCGGAGGCCACAGAGAGTCGCTTTGAACAAGTGCTACCGCACAAATCTTGTACATTTGGACCCCCTGGACAAGATGCGAAAAGGCAGAATCCTGTCAAATTGATAGCAGTAAAAATATTTGCATCTATATCATTGGTCAACATCGGCAATTCTGGATGCTCCGGCGTATGATTCGCCCGGAGGCCAAAGAGAGTCGGTTTGGACACGTGCTACCGCACAAATCTTGTACATTTGGACCTCCTGGACAAGACACGATGAGCCAGAATCCTGTCAAATTTATAGGAGTAAATATATTTGCATCTATATCATTGGTCAACATCGGCAATTCTGGATGCTCCGGCGTATGATTCGCCCGGAGGCCAAAGAGAGTCGCTTTGGACACGTGCTACCGCACAAATCTTGTACATCTGGACCCCCTGGACAAGATACGATGAGGCAGAATCCTGTCAAATTGATAGCAGTAAAGATAGTTGCATCTATATCATTGGACGACATTGGCAATTCTGGATGCTCCGGCGTATGATTCGACCGGAGGCCAAAGAGTTTCGCTTTTGTCTAGTGCTACCGCACAAATCTTGTACACGTGATCCTCCTGGACAAGGCACGATGAGCCAGAATCCTGTCAAATTGATAGGAGTGAAGATATTTGCATCTATATCACTAGACGACATTGACAATTCTGGATGCTCCGGCTTATGATTCAACCTGAGTCCAAAGAGAGTCGCTTTGGACAACTGCTGCCGCCCAAATCTTGTATATTTGGACCTCCTGGACAAGATATGATGAGGTAGAATTCTATCACATCAATAGGAGTGAAGATATTTGCATCTATATCACTAGACGACATTGGCAATTCTGGATGCTTCGGCTTATGGATCGACCTGAGTCCAAAGAGTTTCGCTTTAGTCTAGTGCTACCGCACAAATATTGTACACTTGATCCTCCTGGACAAGGCACGATGAGCCAGAATCCTGTCAAATTGATAGGAGTGAAGATATTTGCATCTATATCATTGGTCAACATCGGCAATTCTGGATGCTCCGGCGTATGATTCGCCCGGAGGCCAAAGAGAGTCGCTTTGGACACGTGCTACCGCACAAATCTTGTACATCTGGACCCCCTGGACAAGATACGATGAGGCAGAATCCTGTCAAATTGATAGCAGTAAAGATAGTTGCATCTATATCATTGGACGACATTGGCAATTCTGGATGCTCCGGCGTATGATTCGACCGGAGGCCAAAGAGTTTCGCTTTTGTCTAGTGCTACCGCACAAATCTTGTACACGTGATCCTCCTGGACAAGACACGATGAGCCAGAATTCTGTCAAATTGATAGAAGTAAAGATATTTGCATCTATATCATTAGTCAACATCGGCAATTCTGGATGGTCCGGCTTATGGTTCGACCTAAGTCCAAAGAGAGTCGTTTTAAGACAAGTGCTACCACACAAACCTTGTACATTTGAACATCCGGAACAGGGTATGATGAGACAGAATCCTGTCAAATTGATAGGATTGAAAATATTTGCATCTATATCATTGGACCACATTGGCAATTCTGGATGCTTCGGCTTATGGATCGAACTGAGTCCAAAGAGTTTCGCTTTGGACAAGTGCTACAGCAAAAATCTTGTACATTTGGACCTCCTGTACAAGGTATGATGTGGCAGAATCCTATCACATTGATAGGAGTAAAGAAATTTGCATTTATATCACTGGGCGACATTGGCAATTCTGGATGCTCCGGCCTATGATTCGACCTGAATCCAAAGAGAGTCGCTTTGGACACGTGCTACCGCACAAATCGTGTATATTTGGACCCCCTGGACAAGACACGATGAGCCAGAATCCTGTCAAATTTATAGGAGTAAAGATATTTGCATCTATATCATTGGTCAACATCGGCAATTCTGGATGCTCCGGCGTATGATTCGACCGGAGGCCAAAGAGAGTCGCATTGTACAAGTGCTACCGCACAAGTATTGTACATTTGGACCCCCTGGACAATATACGATGAGGCAGAATCTTGTCAAATTGATAGCAGTAATGATATTTGCATCTATACCATTGCACGACATTGGCAATTCTTGATGCTTCGGCTTATGGATCGACCAGAGTCCAATGAGTTTCGCTTTGGACAAGTGCTACCGCACAAATCTTGTACATTTGGACCTCCTGTACAAGGTATGATGTGACAGAATCCTATCACATTGATAGGAGTAATGAAATTTGCATCTATATCACTGGGCGACATTGGCAATTCTGGATGCTCCGGCCTATGATTCGACCTGAATCCAAAGAGCGTCGCTTTGGACACGTGCTACCGCACAAATCTTGTACATTTGGAACCCCTGGACAAGACACGATGAGCCAGAATCCTGTCAAATTTATAGGAGTAAGGATATTTGAATCTATATCATTGGTCAACATCGGCAATTCTGGATGCTCCGGCGTATCATTCGACCGGAGGCCAAAGAGAGTCGCATTGTACAAGTGCTACCGCACAAGTATTGTACATTTGGACCCCCTGGACAATATACGATGAGGCAGAATCCTGTCAAATTGATGGGAGAAAAGATATTTGCATCTATATCATTGGACGACATTGGCAATTCTAGATGCTCCGGCTTATGATTCGACCTGTATACAAAGAGAGTCGGTTTGGGCAAATGCTGCCGCCCAAAACTTGTGCATTTGGACCCCCTGGACAAGATGGGATGAGGCAGAATCCTGTCAAATTGATAGGAGTAAAGATATTTGCATATATATCATTGGACGACATTGGCAATTCTGGATGCTACGGCATGTGGATCGACCTGAGTCCAAAGAGATTCGCTTTTGTCAAGTGCTACCGCACAAATCTTGTACATTTGAACCCCCTGGACAAGACACGATGAGCCAGAATCCTGTCAAATTGATATGAGTAAAGATATTTGCATCTATATCATTGGTCAACATCGGCAATTCTGGATGGTCCGGCTTATGGTTCGACATAAGTCCAAAGAATGTCGCTTTGGACAAGTGCTACCGCAACAAATCGTGTACATTTGGAAACCCTGGACAAGATACGATGAGACAGAATCCTGTCAAATTGATAGCAGTAATGATATTTGCATCTATACCATTGCACGACATTGGCAATTCTTGATGCTTCGGCTTATGGATCGACCTGAGTCAAAGAGGTTGGCTTTTGTCAAGTGCTACCGCACAAATCTTGTACATTTGGACCTCCTGTACAAGGTATGATGAGGCAGAATCCTATCACGTTGATAGGAGTAAAGATATTTGCATCTATATCACTGGACGACATTGGCAATTCTAGATGCTCCGGCATATGATTCGACCGGAGGCCAAAGAGAGTCGCTTTGGACACGTGCTACCGCACAAATCTTGTACATTTGAACATCCGGAACAGGGTACGATGATACAGAATCCTGTCAAATTGATAGCAGTAATGATATTTGCATCTATACCATTGCACGACATTGGCAATTCTTGATGCTTCGGCTTATGGATCGACCTGAGTCCAAAGAGTTTCGCTTTGGACAAGTGCTACCTCAAAAATCTTGTACATTTGTACCTCCTGTACAAGGTATGATGTGGCAGAATCCTATCACATTGATAGGAGTAAAGAAATTTGCATTTATATCACTGGACGACATTGGCAATTCTGGATGCTCAGGCTTATGATTCGACCTGAGTCCAAGGAGAGTCGCTTTGGACAAGTGCTACCGCAACAAATCTTGTACATTAGGACCCCCTGGAAAAGATACGATGAGGCAGAATCCTGTCATATTAATAGGAGTAAAGATATTTGCATCTATATCATTGGTAAACATCGGCAATTCTGGATGATCCGGCTTATGGTTCGACATAAGTCCAAAGAATGTCGCTTTGGACAAGTGCTACCGCAACAAATCGTGTACATTTGGACTCCCTGGGCAAGATACGATGAGGCAGAATCCTGTCAAATTGATAGCAGTAATGATATTTGCATCTATACCATTGCACGACATTGGCAATTCTTGATGCTTCGGGTTATGGATCGACCTGAGTCCAAAGAGTTTCGCTTTGGACAAGTGCTACCGCAAAAATCTTGTTCATTTGGACCTCCTGTACAAGGTATGATGTGGCAGAATCCTATCACATTGATAGGAGTAAAGAAATTTGCATTTATATCACTGGGCGACATTGGCAATTCTGGATGCTCCGGCCTATGATTCGACCTGAATCCAAAGAGAGTTGCTTTGGACACGTGCTACCGCACAAATCTTGTACATTTGGACCTCCTGTACAAGACACGATGAGCCAGAATCCTGTCAAATTTATAGGAGTAAATATATTTGCATCTATATCATTGGTCAACATCGGCAATTCTGGATGCTCCGGCGTATGATTCGACCGGAGGCCAAAGAGAGTCGCATTGTACAAGTGCTACCGCACAAGTATTGTACATTTGGACCCCCTGGACAATATACGATGAGGCAGAATCCTGTCAAATTGATAGCAGTAATGATATTTGCATCTATACCATTGCACGACATTGGCAATTCTTGATGCTTCGGCTTATGGATCGACCTGTATACAAAGAGAGTCGGTTTGGGCAAATGCTGCCGCCCAAAACTTGTGCATTTGGACCCCCTGGACAAGATGGGATGAGGCAGAATCCTGTCAAATTGATAGGAGTAAAGATATTTGCATATATATCATTGGACGACATTGGCAATTCTGGATGCTACGGCATGTGGATCGACCTGAGTCCAAAGAGATTCGCTTTTGTCAAGTGCTACCGCACAAATCTTGTACATTTGAACCCCCTGGACAAGACACGATGAGCCAGAATCCTGTCAAATTGATATGAGTAAAGATATTTGCATCTATATCATTGGTCAACATCGGCAATTCTGGATGGTCCGGCTTATGGTTCGACATAAGTCCAAAGAATGTCGCTTTGGACAAGTGCTACCGCAACAAATCGTGTACATTTGGAAACCCTGGACAAGATACGATGAGACAGAATCCTGTCAAATTGATAGCAGTAATAATATTTGGATCTATACCATTGCACGACATTGGCAATTCTTGATGCTTCGGCTTATGGATCGACCTGAGTCAAAGAGGTTGGCTTTTGTCAAGTGCTACCGCACAAATCTTGTACATTTGGACCTCCTGTACAAGGTATGATGAGGCAGAATCCTATCACGTTGATAGGAGTAAAGATATTTGCATCTATATCACTGGACGACATTGGCAATTCTAGATGCTCCGGCATATGATTCGACCGGAGGCCAAAGAGAGTCGCTTTGGACACGTGCTACCGCACAAATCTTGTACATTTGAACATCCGGAACAGGGTACGATGATACAGAATCCTGTCAAATTGATAGCAGTAATGATATTTGCATCTATATCATTGGTCAACATCGGCAATTCTGGATGGTCCGGCTTATGGTTCGACATAAGTCCAAAGAGTTTCGCTTTGGACAAGTGCTACCGCAAAAATCTTGTTCATTTGGACCTCCTGTACAAGGTATGATGTGGCAGAATCCTATCACATTGATAGGAGTAAAGAAATTTGCATTTATATCACTGGGCGACATTGGCAATTCTGGATGCTCCGGCCTATGATTCGACCTGAATCCAAAGAGAGTCGCTTTGGACACGTGCTACCGCACAAATCTTGTACATTTGGACCTCCTGGACAAGACACGATGAGCCAGAATCCTGTGAAATTTATAGGAGTAAATATATTTGCATCTATATCATTGGTCAACATCGGCAATTCTGGATGCTCCGGCGTATGATTCGACCGGAGGCCAAAGAGAGTCGCATTGTACAAGTGCTACCGCACAAGTATTGTACATTTGGACCCCCTGGACAATATACGATGAGGCAGAATCCTGTCAAATTGATAGCAGTAATGATATTTGCATCTATACCATTGCACGACATTGGCAATTCTTGATGCTTCGGCTTATGGATCGACCTGAGTCCAATGAGTTTCGCTTTGGACAAGTGCTACCGCACAAATCTTGTACATTTGATCCCCCTGGACAAGATGGGATGAGGCAGAATCCTGTCAAATTGATAGGAGTAAAGATATTTGCATCTATATCATTGGACGACATTGGCAATCCTGGGGATCCGGCTTATGATTCGACCTGAATCCAAAGAGAGTCGGTCTGGACAAGTGTTACCACCCAAATCTTGTACACTTGAACCTCCTGGACAAGATACGATGAGGCAGAATCCTGTCCATTGATAGGATTGAAGATATTTGCATCTATATCATTGGTCAACATCGGCAATTCCGGATGGTCCGGCTTATGGTTCGACATAAGTCCAAAGAATGTCGCCTTGGACAAGTGCTACCGCAACAAATCGTGTACATTTGGACCCCCTGGACAAGACACGATGAAGCAGAATCCTGTCAAATTAATAGGAGTAAAGATATTTGCATCTACATCATTGGTCAACATCGGCAATTCTGGATGGTCCGGCTTATGGTTCGACCTAAGTCCAAAGAATGTCGCTTTGGACATGTTAGCGTCATCGCGGTAGAAAGGGAGAGGGGGCACGTTTTGAGTGGTCACTCCAGGCGGTGACGGCTGGTTTACAAAGGCTTGAGTTGGGCGATAGCCGAGACAATAATATCGGTCGATGATATTTAGATAGTCGGATGTCAATCGTCGCAGGTTCTTGGGATCGCGGTGCTGTATACATTATCGCGCACGTATGGAATCTGAGGCGGCAGCAAAGGGCCCGACGCCTTGTTGCTGGCCGCCGAGTAGATGCCTAATTCTTTGAGAAGGCACGTGCACGGGACCGATGGCCCGACGTCATCGATTCTTCGTTGCACGTGCGAAGTGATAAGCACTCGAATAAAGGATCTGGCCACGGAGTGGGGAGAGGCTTTGAACTCTCTGGAAAGAGGACTGTGTCAAGGGACACAGCACTTCCCCCAGAACCATAGAGCGGTGCATTCATATTCTTAAAATTTCCAGCATATTTATAACAGACAAGTGCTACCGCAACAAATTGTGTACATGTGGACCCCCTGGACAAGATACGATGAGGCAGAATCCTGTCAAAGTGATAGCAGTAAAGGTATTTTCATCTATACCATTGCACGACATTGGCAATTCTTGATGCTTCGGCTTATGGATCGACCTGAGTCCAAAGAGTTTCGCTTTGGACAAGTGCTACCGCACAAATCTTCTACATTTCGACCTCCTGTACAAGGTATGATGAGGCAGAATCCTACCACATTGATATGAGTAAAGATATTTGCATCTATATCATTGCACGACTTTGGCAATTCTGGTTGATTCGGCTTATGGATCGACCTGAGTCCAAAGAGTTTCGCTTTTGTCTAGTGCTACCGCACAAATCGTGTAAATTTTATCCCACCTGGACAAGACACGATGAGCCAGAATCCTGTCAAATTGATTGGAGTGAAGATATTTGCATCTACATCATTGGACGACATTGGCAATTCTGGATGCTCCAGTTTATGGTTCGACATAAGTCCAAAGAATGTCGCTTTGGACAAGTGCTACCGCAACAAATCGTGTACATTTGGACCCCCTGGACAAGATACGATGAGGCAGAATCCTTTCAAATTGAGAGCAGTAAAGATATTTGGATCTATACCATTGCTCGACATTGGCAATTCTTGATGCTTCGGCCTATGGATCGACCTGAGTCCAAAGAGAGTCGCTTTGGACAAGGGCTACCGCACAAGTCTTGTACATTTGGACCCCCTCGACAAAATACGATGAGGCAGAATCCTGTCACATTGATAGGAGTAAAGATATTTGCATCTACATCATTGGAAGACATTGGCAATTCTGGATGCTCCGGTTTATGATTCGACCTGAGTCCAAAGAGAGTCGCTTCGGACAAGTGCTACCGCAATAAGTCTTGTACATTTGGACCTCCTGTACAAGGTATGATGAGGCAGAATCCTATCACATTGATAGGAGTAAAGATATTTGCATCTATATCATTGGTCAACATCGGCAATTCTGGATGGTCCGGCTTATGGTTCGACCTAAGTCCAAAGAATGTCGCTTTGGACAAGTGCTACCGCACAAATCTTGTACATTTGAACCTCCTGGACAAGATACGATGAGGCAGAATCCTGTCAAATTGATAGGAGTGAAGATGCTTGCATCTATATCATTGGACGACATTGGCAATTCTGGAAGATCGGCAAATGATTCGACCTGAGTTCAAAGAGAGTCGCCTTGGACAAATACTGCCGCCCAAATCTTGTCCATTTGGACCTCCTGGACAAGATATGATGAGGCCGAAACCTGTCAAATTGATAGGAATGAAGATATTTGCATATATATCATTGGACGACATTGGCAATTTTGGATGCTCCGGCATATGATTCGACCGGAGGCCAAAGAGAGTCGCTTTGGACAAGTGTTACCGCAACAAATCTTGTACATTTGGATCCCCTGGACAAGATACGATGAGGCAGAATCCTGTCAAATAAATAGGAGTAAAGATAGCTGTATCTATATCACTGGACGACATTGGCCATTCTGGATGCTCCGGCATATGATTCGACCGGAGGCTGAAGAGAGTCGCTTTGGACACGTGCTGCCGCACAAATCTTATACATTTGGACCCCCTGGACAAGATACGATGAGGCAGAATCCTGTCAAATTGATAGCAGTAAAGATATTTGCATCTATATCATTGCACGACATTGGCAATTCTGGTTGATTCGGCTTATGGATCGACCTGAGTCCAAAGAGTTTCGCTTTTGTCTAGTGCTACCGCACAAATCGTGTACACTTGATCCTCCTGGACAAGACATGATGAGCCAGAATCCTGTCAAATTGATTGGAGTGAAGATATTTGCATCTATATCATTGGACGACATTGGCAATTCTGAATGCTCCGGCTTATGATTCGACCGGAGACCAAAGAGAGTCGCTTTGGACAAGTGCTACCGCACAAATCGTGTACATTTGGACCTCCTGTACAAGGTATGATGAGGCAGAATCGAATTACATTTATAGGAGTATATATATATATATGCATCTATATCATTGGACGACATTGGAAATTCTCGATGCTCGGCTTATGATTCGACCTAAGTTCAAAGAGAGTCGCTTTGGACAAATGCTGCCGCCCAAATCTTGTCCATTTGGACCACCTGGACAAGATATGATGAGGCAGAATCCTGTCAAATTGATAGGAGTGAAGATATTTGCATCTATATCATTGGACGACATTGGCAATTCTGAATGCTCGGCATATGATTCGACCTGAGTCCAAAGAGAGTCGCTTTGGACAAGTGCTACCGCACAAATCTTGTATGTGTGGACCTCCTGTACAAGGTATGATGAGGCAGAATCCTATCACATTGATAGGATTAAAGATATTTGCATCTATATCATTGGACGACATTGGCAATTCTGGATGCTCCGGCGTATGATTCGACCGGAAGCCAAAGAGAGGCGCTTTGGCCAAGTGCTACCACACAAATCTTGTACTTTTGGACCTCCTGGACAATAAACGATGAGGCAGAATCCTGTCAAATTGATAGCAGTAAATATATTTGCATTTATATCATTGGACGACATTGGCAATTCTGGTTGCTCCGGCTTATGATTCGACCTGAGTCCAAAGAGAGTCGCTTTGGACACGTACTACCGCACAAATCTTGTATGTGTGGACCTCCTGTACAAGGTATGATGAGGCAGAATCCTATCACATTGATAGGATTAAAGATATTTGCATCTAAATCATTGGACGACATTGGCAATTCTGGATGCTTCGGCTTATGATTCGACCTGAGTCCAAAGAGAGTCGCTTTGGACAAATGCTGCCGCCCAAATCTTGTATATTTGGACCCCCTGGACAAGGTATGATGAGGCAGAATCCTATCACATCGATAGGAGTGAAGATATTTGCATCTGTATCACTAGACGACATTGGCAATTCTGGATGCTTCGGCTTATGGATCGACCTGAGTCCAAAGAGTTTCGCTTTAGTCTAGTGCTACCGCACAAATCTTGTACACTTGATCCTCCTGGACAAGGCACGATGAGCCAGAATCCTGTCAAATTGATAGGAGTGAAGATATTTGCATCTATATCACTAGACGACATTGGCAATTCAGGATGCTCCGGCATATGATTTGACCGGAGGCCAAAGAGAGTCGCTTTGGACACGTGCTACCTCACAAATCTTGTACATTTGGACCCCCTGGACAAGATACGATGAGGCAGTATACTGTCAAATTGATAGAAGTAAAGATATTTGCATCTATATCATTGCACGACATTGGAAATTCTGGATGCTTCGGCTTATGGATCGACTTGTGTCCAAAGAGTTCCGCTTTTGTCTAGTGCTACCGCACAAAACTTGTACACTTGATCCTTCTGGACAAGACACGATGAGCCAGAATCCTGTTAAATTGATAGGAGTGAAGATATTTGCATCTATATCATTAGACGGCATTAGCAATTCTGGATGGTCGGCATATGATTCTACCTGAGTTCAAAGAGAGTCGCTTTGGACACGTGCTACCGCACAAATCTTGTACATTTGGATCCCCTGGACAAGATGCGATGAGGCAGAATCCTGTCAAATTGATAGCAGTAAAAATATTTGCATCTATATCAATGCACGACATTGGCAATTCTGGATGCTTCGGCTTATGGATCGACTTGTGTCCAAAGAGTTTCGCTTTTGTCTAGTGCTACCGCACAAAACTTGTACACTTGATCCTCCTGGACAAGACACGATGAGCCAGAATCCTGTTAAATTGATAGGAGTGAAGATATTTGCATCTATATCACTAGACGACATTGGCAATTCTGGATGCTCCGGCATATGATTTGACCGGAGGCCACAGAGAGTCGCTTTGAACAAGTGCTACCGCACAAATCTTGTACATTTGGACCCCCTGGACAAGATGCGAAAAGGCAGAATCCTGTCAAATTGATAGCAGTAAAAATATTTGCATCTATATCATTGGACGACATTAGCAATTCTGGATGCTTCGGCTTATGGATCGACCTGAGTCCAAAGAGTTTCGCTTTTGTCTAGTGCTACCGCACAAATCTTGTACACTTGATCCTCCTGGAAAAGATATGATGAGGCAGAATCCTGTCACATTGATAGGAGTGAAGATATTTGCATCTAAATCATTGGACGACATTGGCAATTCTGGATGCTTCGGCTTATGATTCGACCTGAGTCCAAAGAGTGTCGCTTTGGACAAGTGCTACCGCACAAATCTTGTACATTTGGACCTCCTGTACAAGGTATGATGAGGCAGAATCGCATCACATTGATAGGAGTAAAGATATTTGCATCTGTATCATTGGACGACATTGGCAATTCTGGATGCTCCGGCATATGATTCGCCCGGAGGCCAAAGAGAGTCGCTTTGGACACGTGCTACGGCACAAATCTTGTACATCTGGACCTCTTGGACAAGATACGATGAGGCAGAATCCTGTCAAATTGATAGCAGTAAAGATATTTGCATCTATATCATTGCACGACATTGGCAATTCTGGATGCTTCGGCTTATGGATCGACCTGAGTCCAAAGAGTTTCGCTTTTGTCTAGTGCTACCGCACAAATCTTGTACACTTGATCCTCCTGGAAAAGATATGATGAGGCAGAATCCTGTCACATTGATAGGAGTGAAGATATTTGCATCTAAATCATTGGACGACATTGGCAATTCTGGATGCTTCGGCTTATGATTCGACCTGAGTCCAAAGAGAGTCGCTTTGGACAAGTGCTACCGCACAAATCTTGTACATTTGGACCTTCTGTACAAGGTATGATGAGGCAGAATCGCATCACATTGATAGGAGTAAAGATATTTGCATCTATATCATTGGACGACATTGGCAATTCTGGATGCTCCGGCATATGATTCGCCCGGAGGCCAAAGAGAGTCGCTTTGGACACGTGCTACGGCACAAATCTTGTACATCTGGACCTCTTGGACAAGATACGATGAGGCAGAATCCTGTCAAATTGATAGCAGTAAAGATATTTGCATCTATATCATTGCACGACATTGGCAATTCCGGATGCTTCGGCTTATGGATCGACCTGAGTCCAAAGAGTTTCGCTTTTGTGTAGTGCTACCGCACAAATCTTGTACACTTGATCCTCCTGGACAAGACACGATGAGCCAGAATCCTGTAAAATTCATAGGAGTTAAGATATTTGCATCTATATCATTGGACGACATTGGCAATTCTGAATGCTCGGCATATGATTCGACCTGAGTCCAAAGAGAGCCGCTTTGGACAAGTGCTACCTCACAAATCTTGTATGTGTGGACCTCTTGTACAAGGTATGATGAGGCAGAATCCTATCACATTGATAGGATTACAGATATTTGCATCTATATCATTGGACGACATTGGCAATTCTGGATGCTCCGGCGTATGATTCGACCGGAGGCCAAAGAGAGTCGCTTTGGACAAGTGCTACCACACAAATCTTGTACTTTTGGACCTCCTGGACAATATACGATGAGGCAAAATCCTGTCAAATTGATAACAGTAAATATATTTGCATCTATATCATTGGACGACATTGGCAATTCTGGTTGCTCCGGCTTATGATTCGACCTGAATCCAAAGACAGTCGCTTTGGACAAGTGCTACCGCACAAATGTTGTACATTTAGACCTCCTGGAAAAGATATGATGAGGCAGAATCCTGTCACATTGATAGGAGTGAAGATATTTGCATCTAAATCATTGGACGACATTGGCAATTCTGGATGCTTCGGCTTATGATTCGACCTGAGTCCAAAGAGAGTCGCTTTGGACAAATGCTGCCGCCCAAATCTTGTATATTTGGACCCCCTGGACAAGGTATGATGAGGCAGAATCCTATCACATCGATAGGAGTGAAGATATTTGCATCTATATCACTAGACGACATTGGCAATTCTGGATGCTTCGGCTTATGGATCGACCTGAGTCCAAAGAGTTTCGCTTTAGTCTAGTGCTACCGCACAAATCTTGTACACTTGATCCTCCTGGACAAGGCACGATGAGCCAGAATCCTGTCAAATTGATAGAAGTGAAGATATTTGCATCTATATCACTAGACGACATTGGCAATTCTGGATGCTCCGGCATATGATTTGACCGGAGGCCAAAGAGAGTCGCTTTGGACACGTGCTACCGCACAAATCTTGTACATTTGGACCCCCTGGACAAGATACGATGAGGCAGAATACTGTCAAATTGATAGAAGTAAAGATATTTGCATCTATATCATTGCACGACATTGGCAATTCTGGATGCTTCGGCTTATGGATCGACTTGTGTCCAAAGAGTTTCGCTTTTGTCTAGTGCTACCACACAAAACTTGTACACTTGGACCTCCTGTACAAGGTATGATGAGGCAGAATCGCATCACATTGATAGGAGTAAAGATATTTGCATCTATATCATTGGACGACATTGGCAATTCTGGATGCTCCGGCATATAATTCGCCCGGAGGCCAAAGAGAGTCGCTTTGGACACGTGCTACGGCACAAATCTTGTACATCTGGACCTCTTGGACAAGATACGATGAGGCAGAATCCTGTCAAATTGATAGCAGTAAAGATATTTGCATCTATATCATTGCACGACATTGGCAATTCTGGATGCTTCGGCTTATGGATCGACCTGAGTCCAAAGGGTTTCGCTTTTGTGTAGTGCTACCGCACAAATCTTGTACACTTGATCCTCCTGGACAAGACACGATGAGCCAGAATCCTGTAAAATTCATAGGAGTTAAGATATTTGCATCTATATCATTGGACGACATTGGCAATTCTGGTTGCTCCGGCTTATGATTCGACCTGAATCCAAAGACAGTCGCTTTGGACAAGTGCTACCGCACAAATGTTGTACATTTAGACCTCCTGGAAAAGATATGATGAGGCAGAATCCTGTCACATTGATAGGAGTGAAGATATTTGCATCTAAATCATTGGACGACATTGGCAATTCTGGATGCTTCGGCTTATGATTCGACCTGAGTCCAAAGAGAGTCGCTTTGGACAAATGCTGCCGCCCAAATCTTGTATATTTGGACCCCCTGGACAAGGTATGATGAGGCAGAATCCTATCACATCGATAGGAGTGAAGATATTTGCATCTATATCACTAGACGACATTGGCAATTCTGGATGCTTCGGCTTATGGATCGACCTGAGTCCAAAGAGTTTCGCTTTAGTCTAGTGCTACCGCACAAATCTTGTACACTTGATCCTCCTGGACAAGGCACGATGAGCCAGAATCCTGTCAAATTGATAGAAGTGAAGATATTTGCATCTATATCACTAGACGACATTGGCAATTCTGGATGCTCCGGCATATGATTTGACCGGAGGCCAAAGAGAGTCGCTTTGGACACGTGCTACCGCACAAATCTTGTACATTTGGACCCCCTGGACAAGATACGATGAGGCAGAATACTGTCAAATTGATAGAAGTAAAGATATTTGCATCTATATCATTGCACGACATTGGCAATTCTGGATGCTTCGGCTTATGGATCGACTTGTGTCCAAAGAGTTTCGCTTTTGTCTAGTGCTACCGCACAAAACTTGTACACTTGATCCTCCTGGACAAGACACGATGAGCCAGACTCCTGTTAAATTGATAGGAGTGAAGATATTTGCATCTATATCATTAGACGGCATTAGCAATTCTGGATGGTCGGCATATGATTCTACCTGAGTTCAAAGAGAGTCGCTTTGGACACGTGCTACCGCACAAATCTTGTACATTTCCAGGACCCCCTGGAAAAGATGCGAAAAGGCAGAATCCTGTCAAATTGATAGCAGTAAAAATATTTGTATCTATATCATTGGACGACATTAGCAATTCTGGATGCTTCGGCATATAATTCGCCCGGAGGCCAAAGAGAGTCGCTTTGGACACGTGCTACGGCACAAATCTTGTACATCTGGACCTCTTGGACAAGATACGATGAGGCAGAATCCTGTCAAATTGATAGCAGTAAAGATATTTGCATCTATATCATTGCACGACATTGGCAATTCTGGATGCTTCGGCTTATGGATCGACCTGAGTCCAAAGAGTTTCGCTTTTGTGTAGTGCTACCGCACAAATCTTGTACACTTGATCCTCCTGGACAAGACACGATGAGCCAGAATCCTGTAAAATTCATAGGAGTTAAGATATTTGCATCTATATCATTGGACGACATTGGCAATTCTGGTTGCTCCGGCTTATGATTCGACCTGAATCCAAAGACAGTCGCTTTGGACAAGTGCTACCGCACAAATGTTGTACATTTAGACCTCCTGGAAAAGATATGATGAGGCAGAATCCTGTCACATTGATAGGAGTGAAGATATTTGCATCTAAATCATTGGACGACATTGGCAATTCTGGATGCTTCGGCTTATGATTCGACCTGAGTCCAAAGAGAGTCGCTTTGGACAAATGCTGCCGCCCAAATCTTGTATATTTGGACCCCCTGGACAAGGTATGATGAGGCAGAATCCTATCACATCGATAGGAGTGAAGATATTTGCATCTATATCACTAGACGACATTGGCAATTCTGGATGCTTCGGCTTATGGATCGACCTGAGTCCAAAGAGTTTCGCTTTAGTCTAGTGCTACCGCACAAATCTTGTACACTTGATCCTCCTGGACAAGGCACGATGAGCCAGAATCCTGTCAAATTGATAGAAGTGAAGATATTTGCATCTATATCACTAGACGACATTGGCAATTCTGGATGCTCCGGCATATGATTTGACCGGAGGCCAAAGAGAGTCGCTTTGGACACGTGCTACCGCACAAATCTTGTACATTTGGACCCCCTGGACAAGATACGATGAGGCAGAATACTGTCAAATTGATAGAAGTAAAGATATTTGCATCTATATCATTGCACGACATTGGCAATTCTGGATGCTTCGGCTTATGGATCGACTTGTGTCCAAAGAGTTTCGCTTTTGTCTAGTGCTACCGCACAAAACTTGTACACTTGATCCTCCTGGACAAGACACGATGAGCCAGACTCCTGTTAAATTGATAGGAGTGAAGATATTTGCATCTATATCATTAGACGGCATTAGCAATTCTGGATGGTCGGCATATGATTCTACCTGAGTTCAAAGAGAGTCGCTTTGGACACGTGCTACCGCACAAATCTTGTACATTTCCAGGACCCCCTGGAAAAGATGCGAAAATGCAGAATCCTGTCAAATTGATAGCAGTAAAAATATTTGTATCTATATCATTGGACGACATTAGCAATTCTGGATGCTTCGGCTTTTGGATCGACCTGAGTCCAAAGAGTTTCGCTTTAGTCTAGTGCTACCGCACAAATCTTGTACACTTAATACTCCTGGACAAGGCACGATGAGCCAGAATCCTGTCACATTGATAGGAGTGAAGATATTTGCATCTATATCATTGGACGACATTGGCAATAATGGAAGCTCCGGCTTATGATTCGACCTGAGTCCAAAGAAAGTCGCTTTGGACAAGTGCTACCGCACAAATCTTGTTCATTTGGACCTCCTGGGCAAGGTATGATGAGGCAGAATCCTATCACATCGATAGGAGTGAAGATATTTATATCTATATCACTAGACGACATTGGCAATTCTGGATGCTCCGGCATATGATTTGACCGGAGGCCAAAGAGAGTCGCTTTGGACACGTGCTACTGCACAAATCTTGTACATTTGGACCCCCTGGACAAGATACGATGAGGCAGAATACTGTCAAATTGATAGAGGTAAAGATATTTGCATCTATATCATTGCACAACATTGGCAATTCTGGATGCTTCGGCTTATGGACCGACCTGAGTCCAAAGAGTTTCGCTTTTGTCTAGTGCTACCGCACAAATCTTGTACACTTGATCCTTCTCGACAAGACACGATGAGCCAGAATCCTGTTAAATTGATAGGAGTGAAGATATTTGCATCTATATCATTAGACGGCATTAGCAATTCTGGATGGTCGGCATATGATTCTACCTGAGTTCAAAGAGAGTCGCTTTGGACACGTGCTACCGCACAAATCTTGTACATTTGGATCCCCTGGACAAGATGCGATGAGGCAGAATCCTGTCAAATTGATAGCAGTAAAAATATTTGCAACTATATCATTGCACGACATTGGCAATTCTGGATGCTTCGGCTTATGGATCGACTTGTGTCCAAAGAGTTTCGCTTTTGTCTAGTGCTACCGCACAAAACTTGTCCACTTGATCCTCCTGGACAAGACACGATGAGCCAGAATCCTGTTAAATTGATAGGAGTGAAGATATTTGCATCTATATCACTAGACGACATTGGCAATTCTGGATGCTCCGGCATATGATTTGACCG
Organism: Priocnemis perturbator; assembly: GCA_963942575.1. Lineage (NCBI taxonomy): Eukaryota > Metazoa > Arthropoda > Insecta > Hymenoptera > Pompilidae > Priocnemis > Priocnemis perturbator. The sequence continues at coordinate 4,708,509 of CAWWDK010000133.1, read as the reverse complement.
GAGGCCACAGAGAGTCGCTTTGAACAAGTGCTACCGCACAAATCTTGTACATTTGGACCCCCTGGACAAGATGCGAAAAGGCAGAATCCTGTCAAATTGATAGCAGTAAAAATATTTGCATCTATATCATTGGACGACATTAGCAATTCTGGATGCTTCGGCTTATGGATCGACCTGAGTCCAAAGAGTTTCGCTTTTGTCTAGTGCTACCGCACAAATCTTGTACACTTGATCCTCCTGGAAAAGATATGATGAGGCAGAATCCTGTCACATTGATAGGAGTGAAGATATTTGCATCTAAATCATTGGACGACATTGGCAATTCTGGATGCTTCGGCTTATGATTCGACCTGAGTCCAAAGAGAGTCGCTTTGGACAAGTGCTACCGCACAAATCTTGTACATTTGGACCTCCTGTACAAGGTATGATGAGGCAGAATCGCATCACATTGATAGGAGTAAAGATATTTGCATCTATATCATTGGACGACATTGGCAATTCTGGATGCTCCGGCATATGATTCGCCCGGAGGCCAAAGAGAGTCGCTTTGGACACGTGCTACGGCACAAATCTTGTACATCTGGACCTCTTGGACAAGATACGATGAGGCAGAATCCTGTCAAATTGATAGCAGTAAAGATATTTGCATCTATATCATTGCACGACATTGGCAATTCTGGATGCTTCGGCTTATGGATCGACCTGAGTCCAAAGAGTTTCGCTTTTGTCTAGTGCTACCGCACAAATCTTGTACACTTGATCCTCCTGGAAAAGATATGATGAGGCAGAATCCTGTCACATTGATAGGAGTGAAGATATTTGCATCTAAATCATTGGACGACATTGGCAATTCTGGATGCTTCGGCTTATGATTCGACCTGAGTCCAAAGAGAGTCGCTTTGGACAAGTGCTACCGCACAAATCTTGTACATTTGGACCTCCTGTACAAGGTATGATGAGGCAGAATCGCATCACATTGATAGGAGTAAAGATATTTGCATCTATATCATTGGACGACATTGGCAATTCTGGATGCTCCGGCATATGATTCGCCCGGAGGCCAAAGAGAGTCGCTTTGGACACGTGCTACGGCACAAATCTTGTACATCTGGACCTCTTGGACAAGATACGATGAGGCAGAACCCTGTCAAATTGATAGCAGTAAAGATATTTGCATCTATATCATTGCACGACATTGGCAATTCCGGATGCTTCGGCTTATGGATCGACCTGAGTCCAAAGAGTTTCGCTTTTGTGTAGTGCTACCGCACAAATCTTGTACACTTGATCCTCCTGGACAAGACACGATGAGCCAGAATCCTGTAAAATTCATAGGAGTTAAGATATTTGCATCTATATCATTGGACGACATTGGCAATTCTGAATGCTCGGCATATGATTCGACCTGAGTCCAAAGAGAGTCGCTTTGGACAAGTGCTACCTCACAAATCTTGTATGTGTGGACCTCTTGTACAAGGTATGATGAGGCAGAATCCTATCACATTGATAGGATTACAGATATTTGCATCTATATCATTGGACGACATTGGCAATTCTGGATGCTCCGGCGTATGATTCGACCGGAGGCCAAAGAGAGTCGCTTTGGACAAGTGCTACCACACAAATCTTGTACTTTTGGACCTCCTGGACAATATACGATGAGGCAAAATCCTGTCAAATTGATAACAGTAAATATATTTGCATCTATATCATTGGACGACATTGGCAATTCTGGTTGCTCCGGCTTATGATTCGACCTGAATCCAAAGACAGTCGCTTTGGACAAGTACTACCGCACAAATGTTGTACATTTAGACCTCCTGGAAAAGATATGATGAGGCAGAATCCTGTCACATTGATAGGAGTGAAGATATTTGCATCTAAATCATTGGACGACATTGGCAATTCTGGATGCTTCGGCTTATGATTCGACCTGAGTCCAAAGAGAGTCGCTTTGGACAAATGCTGCCGCCCAAATCTTGTATATTTGGACCCCCTGGACAAGGTATGATGAGGCAGAATCCTATCACATCGATAGGAGTGAAGATATTTGCATCTATATCACTAGACGACATTGGCAATTCTGGATGCTTCGGCTTATGGATCGACCTGAGTCCAAAGAGTTTCGTTTTAGTCTAGTGCTACCGCACAAATCTTGTACACTTGATCCTCCTGGACAAGGCACGATGAGCCAGAATCCTGTCAAATTGATAGAAGTGAAGATATTTGCATCTATATCACTAGACGACATTGGCAATTCTGGATGCTCCGGCATATGATTTGACCGGAGGCCAAAGAGAGTCGCTTTGGACACGTGCTACCGCACAAATCTTGTACATTTGGACCCCCTGGACAAGATACGATGAGGCAGAATACTGTCAAATTGATAGAAGTAAAGATATTTGCATCTATATCATTGCACGACATTGGCAATTCTGGATGCTTCGGCTTATGGATCGACTTGTGTCCAAAGAGTTTCGCTTTTGTCTAGTGCTACCGCACAAAACTTGTACACTTGGACCTCCTGTACAAGGTATGATGAGGCAGAATCGCATCACATTGATAGGAGTAAAGATATTTGCATCTATATCATTGGACGACATTGGCAATTCTGGATGCTCCGGCATATAATTCGCCCGGAGGCCAAAGAGAGTCGCTTTGGACACGTGCTACGGCACAAATCTTGTACATCTGGACCTCTTGGACAAGATACGATGAGGCAGAATCCTGTCAAATTGATAGCAGTAAAGATATTTGCATCTATATCATTGCACGACATTGGCAATTCTGGATGCTTCGGCTTATGGATCGACCTGAGTCCAAAGAGTTTCGCTTTTGTGTAGTGCTACCGCACAAATCTTGTACACTTGATCCTCCTGGACAAGACACGATGAGCCAGAATCCTGTAAAATTCATAGGAGTTAAGATATTTGCATCTATATCATTGGACGACATTGGCAATTCTGGTTGCTCCGGCTTATGATTCGACCTGAATCCAAAGACAGTCGCTTTGGACAAGTGCTACCGCACAAATGTTGTACATTTAGACCTCCTGGAAAAGATATGATGAGGCAGAATCCTGTCACATTGATAGCAGTAAAAATATTTGTATCTATATCATTGGACGACATTAGCAATTCTGGATGCTTCGGCTTTTGGATCGACCTGAGTCCAAAGAGTTTCGCTTTAGTCTAGTGCTACCGCACAAATCTTGTACACTTAATACTCCTGGACAAGGCACGATGAGCCAGAATCCTGTCACATTGATAGGAGTGAAGATATTTGCATCTATATCATTAGACGGCATTAGCAATTCTGGATGGTCGGCATATGATTCTACCTGAGTTCAAAGAGAGTCGCTTTGGACACGTGCTACCGCACAAATCTTGTACATTTCCAGGACCCCCTGGAAAAGATGCGAAAAGGCAGAATCCTGTCAAATTGATAGCAGTAAAAATATTTGTATCTATATCATTGGACGACATTAGCAATTCTGGATGCTTCGGCTTTTGGATCGACCTGAGTCCAAAGAGTTTCGCTTTAGTCTAGTGCTACCGCACAAATCTTGTACACTTAATACTCCTGGACAAGGCACGATGAGCCAGAATCCTGTCACATTGATAGGAGTGAAGATATTTGCATCTATATCATTGGACGACATTGGCAATAATGGAAGCTCCGGCTTATGATTCGACCTGAGTCCAAAGAAAGTCGCTTTGGACAAGTGCTACCGCACAAATCTTGTTCATTTGGACCTCCTGGGCAAGGTATGATGAGGCAGAATCCTATCACATCGATAGGAGTGAAGATATTTATATCTATATCACTAGACGACATTGGCAATTCTGGATGCTCCGGCATATGATTTGACCGGAGGCCAAAGAGAGTCGCTTTGGACACGTGCTACTGCACAAATCTTGTACATTTGGACCCCCTGGACAAGATACGATGAGGCAGAATACTGTCAAATTGATAGAGGTAAAGATATTTGCATCTATATCATTGCACAACATTGGCAATTCTGGATGCTTCGGCTTATGGACCGACCTGAGTCCAAAGAGTTTCGCTTTTGTCTAGTGCTACCGCACAAATCTTGTACATTTGAATCTCCTGGAAAAGGTATGGCGAGGCAGAATCCTGTCACATTGATAGTAGTAAAGATATTTGCATCGATATCATTGGACGACATAGGCAATCCTGGGGATCCGGCTCATGATTCGATCGGAGGCCAAAGAGAGTCGCTTTGGACACGTGCTACCGCACAAATCTTTTACATTTGGACCCCCTGGACAAGATGCTTTGAGGCAGAATCCTGTCAAATTGATTGCAGTCAAAATATTTGCATCTATATCATTGGACGACATTGGCAATTCTGGATGCTTCGGCTTATGGATCGACCTGAGTCCAAAGAGTTTCGCTTTTGTCTAGTGCTACCGCACAAAACTTGTACACTTGATCCTCCTGGACAAGACACGATGAGCCAGAATCCTGTTAAATTGATAGGAGTGAAGATATTTGCATCTAAATCATTGGACGACATTGGCAATTCTGGATGCTTCGGCTTATGATTCGACCTGAGTCCAAAGAGAGTCGCTTTGGACAAATGCTGCCGCCCAAATCTTGTATATTTGGACACCCTGGACAAGGTATGATGAGGCAGAATCCTATCACATCGATAGGAGTGAAGATATTTGCATCTATATCACTAGACGACATTGGCAATTCTGGATGCTTCGGCTTATGGATCGACCTGAGTCCAAAGAGTTTCGCTTTAGTCTAGTGCTACCGCACAAATCTTGTACACTTGATCCTCCTGGACAAGGCACGATGAGCCAGAATCCTGTCAAATTGATAGAAGTGAAGATATTTGCATCTATATCACTAGACGACATTGGCAATTCTGGATGCTCCGGCATATGATTTGACCGGAGGCCAAAGAGAGTCGCTTTGGACACGTGCTACCGCACAAATCGTGTACATTTGGACCCCCTGGACAAGATACGATGAGGCAGAATACTGTCAAATTGATAGAAGTAAAGATATTTGCATCTATATCATTGCACGACATTGGCAATTCTGGATGCTTCGGCTTATGGATCGACTTGTGTCCAAAGAGTTTCGCTTTTGTCTAGTGCTACCGCACAAAACTTGTACACTTGATCCTTCTGGACAAGACACGATGAGCCAGACTCCTGTTAAATTGATAGGAGTGAAGATATTTGCATCTATATCATTAGACGGCATTAGCAATTCTGGATGGTCGGCATATGATTCTACCTGAGTTCAAAGAGAGTCGCTTTGGACACGTGCTACCGCACAAATCTTGTACATTTCCAGGACCCCCTGGAAAAGATGCGAAAAGGCAGAATCCTGTCAAATTGATAGCAGTAAAAATATTTGTATCTATATCATTGGACGACATTAGCAATTCTGGATGCTTCGGCTTTTGGATCGACCTGAGTCCAAAGAGTTTCGCTTTAGTCTAGTGCTACCGCACAAATCTTGTACACTTAATACTCCTGGACAAGGCACGATGAGCCAGAATCCTGTCACATTGATAGGAGTGAAGATATTTGCATCTATATCATTGGACGACATTGGCAATAATGGAAGCTCCGGCTTATGATTCGACCTGAGTCCAAAGAAAGTCGCTTTGGACAAGTGCTACCGCACAAATCTTGTTCATTTGGACCTCCTGGGCAAGGTATGATGAGGCAGAATCCTATCACATCGATAGGAGTGAAGATATTTATATCTATATCACTAGACGACATTGGCAATTCTGGATGCTCCGGCATATGATTTGACCGGAGGCCAAAGAGAGTCGCTTTGGACACGTGCTACTGCACAAATCTTGTACATTTGGACCCCCTGGACAAGATACGATGAGGCAGAATACTGTCAAATTGATAGAGGTAAAGATATTTGCATCTATATCATTGCACAACATTGGCAATTCTGGATGCTTCGGCTTATGGACCGACCTGAGTCCAAAGAGTTTCGCTTTTGTCTAGTGCTACCGCACAAATCTTGTACATTTGAATCTCCTGGAAAAGGTATGGCGAGGCAGAATCCTGTCACATTGATAGTAGTAAAGATATTTGCATCGATATCATTGGACGACATAGGCAATCCTGGGGATCCGGCTCATGATTCGATCGGAGGCCAAAGAGAGTCGCTTTGGACACGTGCTACCGCACAAATCTTTTACATTTGGACCCCCTGGACAAGATGCTTTGAGGCAGAATCCTGTCAAATTGATTGCAGTCAAAATATTTGCATCTATATCATTGGACGACATTGGCAATTCTGGATGCTTCGGCTTATGGATCGACCTGAGTCCAAAGAGTTTCGCTTTTGTCTAGTGCTACCGCACAAAACTTGTACACTTGATCCTCCTGGACAAGACACGATGAGCCAGAATCCTGTTAAATTGATAGGAGTGAAGATATTTGCATCTAAATCATTGGACGACATTGGCAATTCTGGATGCTTCGGCTTATGATTCGACCTGAGTCCAAAGAGAGTCGCTTTGGACAAATGCTGCCGCCCAAATCTTGTATATTTGGACACCCTGGACAAGGTATGATGAGGCAGAATCCTATCACATCGATAGGAGTGAAGATATTTGCATCTATATCACTAGACGACATTGGCAATTCTGGATGCTCCGGCTTATGATTCGACCTGAATCCAAAGACAGTCGCTTTGGACAAGTGCTACCGCACAAATGTTGTACATTTAGACCTCCTGGAAAAGATATGATGATGAAGAATCCTGTCACATTGATAGGAGTGAAGATATTTGCATCTAAATCATTGGACGACATTGGCAATTATGGATGCTTCGGCTTATGATTCGACTTGAGTCCAAAGAGAGTCGCTTTGGACAAGTGCTACCGCACAAATCTTGTACATTTGGACCACCTGTACAAGGTATGATGAGGCAGAATCGCATCACATTGATAGGAGTAAAGATATTTGCATCTATATCATTGGACGACATTGGCAATTCTGGATGCTCCGGCATATGATTCGCCCGGAGGCCAAAGAGAGTCGCTTTGGACACGTGCCACCGCACAAATCTTGTACATCTGGACCTCTTGGACAAGATACGATGAGGCAGAATCCTGTCAAATTGATAGCAGTGAAGATATTTGCATCTATATCACTAGACGACATTGGCAATTCTGGATGCTCCGGCATATGATTTGACCGGAGGCCAAAGAGAGTCGCTTTGGACTCGTGCTACCGCACAAATCTTGTACATTTGGACCCCCTGGACAAGATACGATGAGGCAGAATACTGTCAAATTGATAGAAGTAAAGATATTTGCATCTATATCATTGCACGACATTGGCAATTCTGGATGCTTCGGCTTATGGATCGACTTGTGTCCAAAGAGTTTCGCTTTTGTCTAGTGCTACCGCACAAAACCTGTACACTTGATCCTCCTGGACAAGACACGATGAGGCAGAATCCTGTTAAATTGATAGGAGTGAAGATATTTGCATCTATATCATTAGACGGCATTAGCAATTCTGGATGGTCGGCATATGATTCTACCTGAGTTCAAAGAGAGTCGCTTTGGACACGTGCTACCGCACAAATCTTGTACATTTGGATCCCCTGGACAAGATGCGATGAGGCAGAATCCTGTCAAATTGATAGCAGTAAAAATATTTGCATCTATATGATTGCACGACATTGGCAATTCTGGATGCTTCGGCATATGGATCGACTTGTGTCCAAAGAGTTTCGCTTTTGTCTAGTGCTACCGCACAAAACTTGTACACTTGATCCTCCTGGACAAGACACGATGAGCCATAATCCTGTTAAATTGATAGGAGTGAAGATATTTGCATCTATATCACTAGACGACATTGGCAATTCTGGATGCTCCGGCTTATGATTCGACCTGAATCCAAAGACAGTCGCTTTGGACAAGTGCTACCGCACAAATGTTGTACATTTAGACCTCCTGGAAAAGATATGATGATGAAGAATCCTGTCACATTGATAGGAGTGAAGATATTTGCATCTAAATCATTGGACGACATTGGCAATTATGGATGCTTCGGCTTATGATTCGACTTGAGTCCAAAGAGAGTCGCTTTGGACAAGTGCTACCGCACAAATCTTGTACATTTGGACCACCTGTACAAGGTATGATGAGGCAGAATCCTATCACATTGATAGGAGTACAGATATTTGCATCTATATCATTGGACGACATTGGCAATTCTGGATGCTCCGGCATATGATTCGCCCGGAGGCCAAAGAGAGTCGCTTTGGACACGTGCTACCGCACAAATCTTGTACATCTGAACCCCCTGGACAAGATACGATGAGGCAGAATCCTGTCAAATTGATAGCAGTAAATATATTTGCATCTATATCATTGGACGACATTGGCAATACTGGATGCTCCGGCTTATGATTCGAAATGAATCCAAAGACAGTAGCTTTGGACAAGTGCTACCGCACAAATGTTGTACATTTAGACCTCCTGGAAAAGATATGATGAGGCAGAATCCTGTCACATTGATAGGAGTGAAGATATTTGCCTCTAAATCATTGGTAAAGATCGGCAATTCTGGATGATCCGGCTTATGGTTCGACATAAGTCCAAAGAATGTCGCTTTGGACAAGTGCTACCGCAACAAATCGTGTACATTTGGACTCCCTGGGCAAGATACGATGAGGCAGAATCCTGTCAAATTGATAGCAGTAATGATATTTGTATCTATACCATTGCACGACATTGGCAATTCTTGATGCTTCGGCTTATGGATCGACCTGAGTCCAAAGAGTTTCGCTTTGGACAAGTGCTACAGCAAAAATCTTGTACATTTGGACCTCCTGTACAAGGTATGATGTGGCAGAATCCTATCACATTGATAGGAGTAAAGAAATTTGCATTTATATCACTGGGCGACATTGGCAATTCTGGATGCTCCGGCCTATGATTCGACCTGAATCCAAAGAGAGTAGCTTTGGACACGTGCTACCGCACAAATCGTGTATATTTGGACCCCCTGGACAAGACACGATGAGCCAGAATCCTGTCAAATTTATAGGAGTAAAGATATTTGCATCTATATCATTGGTCAACATCGGCAATTCTGGATGCTCCGGCGTATGATTCGACCGGAGGCCAAAGAGAGTCGCATTGTACAAGTGCTACCGCACAAGTATTGTACATTTGGACCCCCTGGACAATATACGATGAGGCAGAATCCTGTCAAATTGATAGCAGTAATGATATTTGCATCTATACCATTGCACGACATTGGCAATTCTTGATGCTTCGGCTTATGGATCGACCAGAGTCCAATGAGTTTCGCTTTGGACAAGTGCTACCGCACAAATCTTGTACATTTGGACCTCCTGTACAAGGTATGATGTGACAGAATCCTATCACATTGATAGGAGTAATGAAATTTGCATCTATATCACTGGGCGACATTGGCAATTCTGGATGCTCCGGCCTATGATTCGACCTGAATCCAAAGAGCGTCGCTTTGGACACGTGCTACCGCACAAATCTTGTACATTTGGAACCCCTGGACAAGACACGATGAGCCAGAATCCTGTCAAATTGATAGCAGTAATGATATTTGCATCTATACCATAGCACGACATTGGCAATTCTTGATGCTTCGGGTTATGGATCGACCTGAGTCCAACGAGAGTCGGTTTGGACAAATGCTGCGGCACAAAACTTGTGCATTTGGACCTCCTGGAAAAGGTATGATAAGGCAGAATCCTGTCACAATTATAAGAGTGAAGATATTTGCATCTATATCATTGGACGACATTGGCAATTCTGGATGCTCCGGCATATGATTCGCCCGGAGGCCAAAGAGAGTCGCTTTGGACACGTGCTACCGCACAAATCTTGTACATCTGGACCGCCTGGAAAAGATACGATGAGGCAGAATCCTGTCAAATTGATAGCAGTAAAGATATTTGCATCTATATCATTGGACGACATTGGCAATTCTGGATGCTCCGGCTTATGATTCGACCTGAATCCAAAGAGAGTTGCTTTGGACACGTGCTACCGCACAAATCTTGTACATTTGGACCCCCTGGACAAGACACGATGAGCCAGAATTCTGTCAAATTGATAGAAGTAAAGATATTTGCATCTATATCATTAGTCAACATCGGCAATTCTGGATGGTCCGGCTTATGGTTCGACCAAAGTCCAAAGAGAGTCGTTTTAAGACAAGTGCTACCACACAAACCTTGTACATTTGAACATCCGGAACAGGGTATGATGAGACAGAATCCTGTCAAATTGATAGGATTGAAAATATTTGCATCTATATCATTGGACCACATTGGCAATTCTGGATGCTGCGGCGTATGATTCGACCGAAGGCCAAAGAGAGTCGCATTGTACAAGTGCTACCGCACAAGTATTGTACATTTGGACCCCCTGGACAATATACGATGAGGCAGAATCCTGTCAATTTGATAGCAGTAATGATATTTGCATCTATACCATTGCACGACATTGGCAATTCTTGATGCTTCGGCTTATGGATCGACCTGAGTCCAATGAGTTTCGCTTTGGACAAGTGCTACCGCACAAATCTTGTACATTTGATCCCCCTGGACAAGATGGGATGAGGCAGAATCCTGTCAAATTGATAGGAGTAAAGATATTTGCATCTATATCATTGGACGACATTAGCAATCCTGGGGATCCGGCTTATGATTCGACCCGAATCCAAAGAGAGTCGGTCTGGACAAGTGTTACCACCCAAATCTTGTACACTTGAACCTCCTGGACAAGATACGATGAGGCAGAATCCTGTCCATTGATAGGATTGAAGATATTTGCATCTATATCATTGGTCAACATCGGCAATTCCGGATGGTCCGGCTTATGGTTCGACATAAGTCCAAAGAATGTCGCCTTGGACAAGTGCTACCGCAACAAATCGTGTACATTTGGACCCCCTGGACAAGACACGATGAAGCAGAATCCTGTCAAATTAATAGGAGTAAAGATATTTGCATCTACATCATTGGTCAACATCGGCAATTCTGGATGGTCCGGCTTATGGTTCGACCTAAGTCCAAAGAGTTTCGCTTTTGTCTAGTGCTACCGCACAAATCTTGTACACTTGATCCTCCTGGACAAGACACGATGAGCCAGAATCCGGTCAAATTGATAGGAGTGAAGATATTTGCATCTATATCATTCCGATAAGATCGGCAATTTGTGTTACTTCGGCATATGGATCGACCTGAGTCCAACGAGAGTCGGTTTGGACAAATGCTGCGGCACAAAACTTGTGCATTTGGACCTCCTGGAAAAGGTATGATAAGGCAGAATCCTGTCACAATTATAAGAGTGAAGATATTTGCATCTATATCATTGGACGACATTGGCAATTCTGGATGCTCCGGCATATGATTCGCCCGGAGGCCAAAGAGAGTCGCTTTGGACACGTGCTACCGCACAAATCTTGTACATCTGGACCGCCTGGAAAAGATACGATGAGGCAGAATCCTGTCAAATTGATAGCAGTAAAGATATTTGCATCTATATCATTGGACGACATTGGCAATTCTGGATGCTCCGGCTTATGATTCGACCTGAATCCAAAGAGAGTTGCTTTGGACACGTGCTACCGCACAAATCTTGTACATTTGGACCCCCTGGACAAGACACGATGAGCCAGAATTCTGTCAAATTGATAGAAGTAAAGATATTTGCATCTATATCATTAGTCAACATCGGCAATTCTGGATGGTCCGGCTTATGGTTCGACCAAAGTCCAAAGAGAGTCGTTTTAAGACAAGTGCTACCACACAAACCTTGTACATTTGAACATCCGGAACAGGGTATGATGAGACAGAATCCTGTCAAATTGATAGGATTGAAAATATTTGCATCTATATCATTGGACCACATTGGCAATTCTGGATGCTGCGGCGTATGATTCGACCGAAGGCCAAAGAGAGTCGCATTGTACAAGTGCTACCGCACAAGTCTTGTACATTTGGGCCCCCTGGACAATATACGATGAGGCAGAATCCTGTCAAATTGATGTGAGTAAAGATATTTGCATTTATATCATTAGACGGCATTGGCAATTCTGGACGCTCAGGCTTTTGATTCGACCTGAGTCCAAGGAGAGTCGCTTTGGACAAGTGCTACCGCAAAAATCTTGTACATTTGGACCTCCTGTACAAGGTATGATGTGGCAGAATCCTATCACATTGATAGGAGTAAAGAAATTTGCATTTATATCACTGGACGACATTGGCAATTCTGGATGCTCAGGCTTATGATTCGACCTGAGTCCAAGGAGAGTCGCTTTGGACAAGTGCTACCGCAACAAATCTTGTACATTAGGACCCCCTGGAAAAGATACGATGAGGCAGAATCCTGTCATATTAATAGGAGTAAAGATATTTGCATCTATATCATTGGTAAACATCGGCAATTCTGGATGATCCGGCTTATGGTTCGACATAAGTCCAAAGAATGTCGCTTTGGACAAGTGCTACCGCAACAAATCGTGTACATTTGGACTCCCTGGGCAAGATACGATGAGGCAGAATCCTGTCAAATTGATAGCAGTAATGATATTTGCATCTATACCATTGCACGACATTGGCAATTCTTGATGCTTCGGGTTATGGATCGACCTGAGTCCAAAGAGTTTCGCTTTGGACAAGTGCTACCGCAAAAATCTTGTTCATTTGGACCTCCTGTACAAGGTATGATGTGGCAGAATCCTATCACATTGATAGGAGTAAAGAAATTTGCATTTATATCACTGGGCGACATTGGCAATTCTGGATGCTCCGGCCTATGATTCGACCTGAATCCAAAGAGAGTCGCTTTGGACACGTGCTATCGCACAAATCTTGTACATTTGGACCTCCTGGACAAGACACGATGAGCCAGAATCCTGTCAAATTTATAGGAGTAAATATATTTGCATCTATATCATTGGTCAACATCGGCAATTCTGGATGCTCCGGCGTATGATTCGACCGGAGGCCAAAGAGAGTCGCATTGTACAAGTGCTACCGCACAAGTATTGTACATTTGGACCCCCTGGACAATATACGATGAGGCAGAATCCTGTCAAATTGATAGCAGTAATGATATTTGCATCTATACCATTGCACGACATTGGCAATTCTTGATGCTTCGGCTTATGGATCGACCTGAGTCCAATGAGTTTCGCTTTGGACAAGTGCTACCGCACAAATCTTGTACATTTGATCCCCCTGGACAAGATGGGATGAGGCAGAATCCTGTCAAATTGATAGGAGTAAAGATATTTGCATCTATATCATTGGACGACATTGGCAATCCTGGGGATCCGGCTTATGATTCGACCTGAATCCAAAGAGAGTCGGTCTGGACAAGTGTTACCACCCAAATCTTGTACACTTGAACCTCCTGGACAAGATACGATGAGGCAGAATCCTGTCCATTGATAGGATTGAAGATATTTGCATCTATATCATTGGTCAACATCGGCAATTCTGGATGGTCCGGCTTATGGTTCGACCTAAGTCCAAAGAATGTCGCTTTGGACATGTTAGCGTCATCGCGGTAGAAAGGGAGAGGGGGCACGTTTTGAGTGGTCACTCCAGGCGGTGACGGCTGGTTTACAAAGGCTTGAGTTGGGCGATAGCCGAGACAATAATATCGGTCGATGATATTTAGATAGTCGGATGTCAATCGTCGCAGGTTCTTGGGATCGCGGTGCTGTATACAGTATCGCGCACGTATGGAATCTGAGGCGGCAGCAAAGGGCCCGACGCCTTGTTGCTGGCCGCCGAGTAGATGCCTAATTCTTTGAGAAGGCACGTGCACGGGACCGATGGCCCGACGTCATCGATTCTTCGTTGCACGTGCGAAGTGATAAGCACTCGAATAAAGGATCTGGCCACGGAGTGGGGAGAGGCTTTGAACTCTCTGGAAAGAGGACTGTGTCAAGGGACACAGCACTTCCCCCAGAACCCTAGAGCGGTGCATTCATATTCTTAAAATTTCCAGCATATTTATAACATCAGAAGTGGGATTCATATCCAATTGCTACCACGTTAGCAGGCTTTACGCAAGCATTTATTATTTCTCGTTACTACGACATTTATTTTTACTTTTCTTTCTTTTTTGTGTTTTCAATTTGTGTTTTGTGAGTTTTATGTGTAATAATAAGGAGAGACAGCATGGGTACCCCGGCCGAGATGCCATCCGTCGAAGACATAGTGCGCGAGGTACTGTTGAAACTTGGAAACACTGTTCCTTCGTGCAGTGTTCCTACTCCTGCGACAAACGCAAACACAGCTTCAAGTGAGGTAATGGAACTGATACCCGAATTTGGCGCCAACGAATTAGCCGACGATTCGAATGTCTGGTGCGACATGGTGGAAGAGATTACCAAGACCGCTACGGACCAACAACGTTTGTCCTTGGCGACACACGCCCTTACTGGACCCGCGAGAAGGTGGCACAGGGAGTGGATGGGGAGGCCGCACACGTGGGGAAAATTTCGTGAAGACCTGTGCTCGGTGTTCGTGTCAGAAAAAAGACTGCATTCGCGAATGCTTCGCGCGATCTCTTATACCAGTGAGACCGCTGTGTCATACGCCGAATACGCGCGTACGAAGTTGATGTACCTGGAGCAGACGCGTGTGAACTTTAAGCCAGAGGAACTGGTCGAGCTCCTAATCGGTGCAATTGTGGATGAAAATGTTCGGCAAGCGATGCTGATCGGCAACCATCAGACGACCGCGGGTGCGATTGTTGCAATCACCCAATTTGGGAAGACGGTGCGGAAAAGAAGGCGTCGAAGGAGAGGGAAAGGCCTGGCCGAAAACGGTGCTATCTATGCAACGAAGAGGGCCATTTGAAACACCAGTGCGTCAAGAAACGGAGGCCGGACAATGACCGTAACCACCCAACGACGTATTGTCTCGTGCAGTTTTTGTTCGAAACGTGGACACGTGGAAGCCGATTGCTTCCTTAAGCAACGGCAGGCGCGGGATGCCCAGGGCCACAAATGAACTGAAGGAAACTGTGGAAACCCCGAAACAAACGTGTGTTATTCCATGGACCACAAGCTGACGCCTATCTTACTGAAAGACATGCTAATCCGGAATTGTCTCATCGATAATGGTTCTACCTGTTCCCTGATTAGACAGCGAATTGCCAAGGGGAGCTTGAAGGTCGATCCGTACACAACGACGGTACGGGGGTTGTGCGAGTCGAGTGTGACTACACTTGGATGCACGACGGCGGTCGTGCAAACTGAGGATATGTCAGTAGAATTGGACTTGTTCGTTGTTCCTGATTCGTCCATATTGTATGACGTTATTATCGGGAAAAACGTCCTAAGTGACGGCGGCCTGCAGATAGTCACCGATCCGGATGGGACGACGAGACTGCAACACTGCACAACCGGGATTCGCAAGGATAACGAAGGGACGAAGCTCGAACTACTATGCAGCGTGGCAGACGCACTAGATGTCGACGTACGCGGCGATTTGAAGACGCTGTTGAGCCGCTACGAGCGTATGATAACGACGGGAAACAATGTACGGCGCGTGAGTACTGGAGAACTTAAAATTGTGACGACCAGCGAAAAGGTAATAAATTACCATCCATACCGTTTGTCGATTGTCGAGAGACAGAAAGTACGCGAGATTGTAGCCGATTTGTTGAAGCACGATATAATACGCGAGAGTGTATCGCCTTATGCAAGCCCTATAATTCTTGTTAAAAAGAAAAATGGAAAAAACCGCATGTGCGTTGATTTTCGTGCGCTGAATCATATTACCCAAAAAAATCGGTATCCGTTACCTCTAATAGACGATCAACTGGACCGCTTAGGTAAAGGGAGATTTTTCACCACATTAGACATGGCATCCGGGTTTTATCAAATCCCGATCGCGCCGGACTCAATCGAAAAATCTGCTTTTGTAACACCGGACGGTCATTATGAGTTTATGCGGATGCCCTTCGGGTTGGCCAACGCTCCGGCTGTGTTTCAGCGGGCCATAAACGTTGCGTTAGGGAATCTCCGAAATAGTATTGCTCTGGTATACATGGACGATATTCTCATTCCGTCCGAGACGGTTGCGGAGGGTTTCGAACACTTAGAACGCGTGTTAGAAGCTCTTGACAAAGCAGGGTTCTCGCTGAACATAGAAAAATGTGCGTTCTTCAAAAGAACGATAGAATATTTAGGAAGAGATGTATCCTCTGAGGGCATTAGACCGGGTAAGGAGAAAGTTAAAGCCTTGTTAGAATCGCCGGTACCAGCTAACGTAAGACAGGTACGGCAATTCATGGGTTTGGCTAGCTATTTCCGTAAGTTTATTCCCGAGTTTGCTGTTCGTACGGCATGCGTGACAAAATTGACAAAGAATAACGAGCCATGGCATTGGGGTGAAGAACAAGACAGAGCTAGTGAATATGTTCTTACTAAGCTTAGCTCTAAACCATTGCTCGTAGTTTTTGATCCCAAGCGAGAGACAGAGTTACACACGGACGCGAGTTCAATCGGCTACGGTAGCATACTATTTCAAAAGATAGACGGTGATATGAGAGTGATTGCGTATTTTAGTCGTCGTACGTCACCCGAGGAATCGCGATACCACTCGTACAAGTTGGAGACGCTTGCGGTAGTGAACGCTCTGAAGTATTTTCGTGTCTATCTTTTGGGAATAAGGTTTAAAATCATAACGGACTGCAATGCGATAAAGGCAACAAAATGTAAAAAGGATTTACTACCACGTATTGCCAGATGGTGGGTCTTCTTACAGGACTATACGTTTGACTTGGAATACAGGAAAGGAAAATACGTCGAGCATGTAGATTATTTAAGCAGGAATCCGCGTAAGGATTATCGTGTAAATGTTATTTGCGAAGGCTCATGGCTCGAGATCGCTCAAAAGCAAGACGACGAGACAAAAAATATGATTGAACGCGTGGACGCGAATTATACTCTTGGCAATGATTTCGAGGTTAGGCAGGGTATCTTGTGCAGAAAGATACGCCGGGATACGGGTCGTGTTGTATACCGTAGTTTTGTGCCAAAAGGTAGTCGCCTAGGCTTGCTGCGCATTTACCATGATGACAATTTTCATGTCGGCTACGATAAGACGTATGACCGTGTGGCGCAGAAATATCGGTTCCCGCAAATGCGGAAATTCGTTGAAAAATACCTGGAACACTGTATCATCTGCGTGGTATCGAAGCGCCGTACCGGAGCGAAACAATGGTTCTTACATTCGATTCCTAAGACACCGGTACCGTTTTACACGATTCACTGCGATTGCGTAGGACCGTTTGAGCAATCCAAAGAGGGTTTCCAGCACATTATAGTCGTAGTAGATGCTTTTACTAAGTATGTACAGCTCGTTCCATTAAAATCGCTGAGTGGGCCTGAAACGCTCCAAGTATTTAAAGAACGTTTGACTTTATTTGGAATGCCGCGTGTTGTGGTACTAGACCGAGCTACGAACTTCACGTATAAACCGCTTCAACAAATTATCCGGAAACAGGATATAGATTTACATCTTATCGCGACGGGAGCCCCGCGAGCAAACGGGCAAGCCGAACGGTATGTTTCAACGGTAACAAATTTGCTCACAGTTGAAGCAGGTAAAAGTAAGGAATGGCCGAGTAAATTAGCAAAATTAATGATTACGTTAAATACAACGGTTCAAAAATCAACGGGGTTTTCGCCAAGTAGATTGTTGTTCGGATTAGAGCAAAGTGCCGGTAAGGCAGTTGGCATCGAAGCTGGATTGCCGGATACGAATGAAGAAATAAATTTAAATCACGACAGAACAATAGCTGCGAATCGTCTAAAAGAAAATGCTGCAATACAGAATGAAAGATTTAATCAAAAGCGCAGGGACAATATTGTATACAGCTCGGGCGATACAGTGTTCGTGAAACCGGCTGATACGAGGAGAGCTAAGTTAGACGATAAGTACGTCGGACCATTCACAATTACTCAAGTCCTAACAAATGACCGTTTTGAAATAATTAGCAAAACGGGTAGACCTCAGGTTGTGCCTAAAGATCGGTTACGACACTGGAAAGGTGAATGGGCAGGCGATTTCGATGGTATCGAAAGCGAGGGTGAAGGCGTGGATGAACCGTGTTAGCGGTGAATTGTGTGTTCAATCTTGTAGCGACATTGCAGTTTTGTATTCTTTGATTTTAATCGAATAAAAATAATCTTTTGATAAAACTGGTTTAATTTGTTGAGGGAGACACAATGTTGCGCCTGAATAGGGAAACGGCATGGTACCGTTGCAGCTGCATATTGTTGTGTGCGGAATAGAGGACTTCTCATTGTAAAGCTCCTCCTTGGGTGACATAAGGTCACGGACTTGGGACAGTATTTTAGAGTTTGAAAGGCATGCACTTTTGCAGGGAAAGAGATCTGTAATCTTGTTATAACGCTGCGGTGTGACATTACGGGGTGGCTGCTAGCTATGTTACATCGTAGGATGCTTGGTTGACGCTGAAGCCGAGAGTGGGTTGGGTATCACCATGTGGTGGTTGCTAACCATGCTACCTGCGGAAATACTTAGGATTTTTGTGGAAGGCCGTAGACGGTAAATTTTGACAATTACGTGTTGATGCTTCTCGAGAGCGCGAAGCAGGTCAGTTTGGCCGTGTTAGCGTCATCGCGGTAGAAAGGGAGAGGGGGCACGTTTTGAGTGATCACTCCAGGCGGTGACGGCTGGTTTACAAAGGCTTGTGTTGGGCGATAGCCGAGACAATAATATCGGTCGATGATATTTAGATAGTCGGATGTCAATCGTCGCAGGTTCTTGGGATCGCGGTACTGTATACAGTATCGCGCACGTATGGAATCTGAGGCGGCAGCAAAGGGCCCGACGCCTTGTTGCTGGCCGCCGAGGAGATGCCTAATTCTTTGAGAAGGCACGAGCACGGGACCGATTGCCCGACGTCATCGATGCTTCGTTGCACGTGCGAAGTGATAAGCACTCGAATAAAGGATCTGGCCACGGAGTGGGGAGAGGCTTTGAACTCTCTGGAAAGAGTACTGTGTCAAGGGACACAGCACTTCCCCCAGAACCATAGAGCGGTGCATTCATATTCTTAAAATTTCCAGCATATTTATAACAGACAAGTGCTACCGCAACAAATTGTGTACATTTGGACCTCCTGGACAAGATACGATGAGGCAGAATCCTGTCAAATTGATAGCAGTAAAGATATTTGCATCTATATCATTGCACGACTTTGGCAATTCTGGTTGATTCGGCTTATGGATCGACCTGAGTCCAAAGAGTTTCGCTTTTGTCTAGTGCTACCGCACAAATCGTGTACATTTGATCCCACCTGGACAAGACACGATGAGCCAGAATCCTGTCAAATTGATTGGAGTGAAGATATTTGCATCTACATCATTGGACGACATTGGCAATTCTGGATGCTCCAGTTTATGGTTCGACATAAGTCCAAAGAATGTCGCTTTGGACAAGTGCTACCGCAACAAATCGTGTACATTTGGACCCCCTGGACAAGATACGATGAGGCAGAATGCTGTCACATTGATAGGAGTAAAGATATTTGCATCTATATCATTGGACGACATTGGAAATTCTCGATGCTCGGCTTATGATTCGACCTAAGTTCAAAGAGAGTCGCTTTGGACAAATGCTGCCGCCCAAATCTTGTCCATTTGGACCACCTGGACAAGAAATGATGAGGCAGAATCCTGTCAAATTGATAGGAGTGAAGATGTTTGCATCTATATCATTGGACGACATTGGCAATTCTGGAAGATCGGCGAATGATTCGACCTGAGTTCAAAGAGAGTCGCCTTGGACAAATACTGCCGCCCAAATCTTGTCCATTTGGACCTCCTGGACAAGATATGATGAGGCCGAAACCTGTCAAATTGATAGGAATGAAGATATTTGCATCTATATCATTGGACGACATTGGCAATTTTGGATGCTCCGGCATATGATTCGACCGGAGGCCAAAGAGAGTCGCTTTGGACAAGTGTTACCGCAACAAATCTTGTACATTTGGATCCCCTGGACAAGATACGATGAGGCAGAATCCTGTCAAATAAATAGGAGTAAAGATAGCTGTATCTATATCACTGGACGACATTGGCCATTCTGGATGCTCCGGCATATGATTCGACCGGAGGCTAAAGAGAGTCGCTTTGGACACGTGCTGCCGCACAAATCTTATACATTTGGACCCCCTGGACAAGATACGATGAGGCAGAATCCTGTCAAATTGATAGCAGTAAAGATATTTGCATCTATATCATTGCACGACATTGGCAATTCTGGTTGATTCGGCTTATGGATCGACCTGAGTCCAAAGAGTTTAGCTTTTGTCTAGTGCTACCGCACAAATCGTGTACACTTGATCCTCCTGGACAAGACATGATGAGCCAGAATCCTGTCAAATTGATTGGAGTGAAGATATTTGCATCTATATCATTGGACGACATTGGCAATTCTGAATGCTCCGGCTTATGATTCGACCGGAGCCCAAAGAGAGTCGCTTTGGACAAGTGCTACCGCACAAATCGTGTACATTTGGACCTCCTGTACAAGGTATGATGAGGCAGAATCGAATTACATTTATAGGAGTATATATATATATGCATCTATATCATTGGACGACATTGGAAATTCTCGATGCTCGGCTTATGATTCGACCTAAGTTCAAAGAGAGTCGCTTTGGACAAATGCTGCCGCCCAAATCTTGTCCATTTGGATCACCTGGACAAGATATGATGAGGCAGAATCCTGTCAAATTGATAGGAGTGAAGATATTTGCATCTATATCATTAGACGGCATTGGCAATTCTGGATGCTCAGGCTTGTGATTCGACCTGAGTCCAAGGAGAGTCGCTTTGGACAAGTGCTACCGCAACAAATCTTGTACATTTGGACCCCCGGGACAAGATACGACGAGGCAGAATCCTGTCAAATTAATAGGAGTAAATATATTTGCATCTATATCAATGGTCAACAACGGCAATTCTGGATGGTCCGGCTTATGGTTCGACATAAGTCCAAAGAATGTCGCTTTGGACAAGTGCTACCGCAACAAATCGCGTACATTTTAACCCCCTGGACAAGACACGATGAGGCAGAATCCTGTCAAATTGATAGCAGTAAAGGTATTTGCATCTATACCATTGCACGACATTGGCAATTCTTGATGCTTCGGGTAATGGATCGACCTGAGTCCAAAGAGTTTCGCTTTGGACAAGTGCTACCGCACAAATCTTCTACATTTCGACCTCCTGTACAAGGTATGATGAGGCAGAATTCTACCACATTGATATGAGTAAAGATATTTGCATCTATATCACTGGACGACCTTGGCCATTCTGGATGCTCCGGCATATGATTCGACCGGAGGCCAAAAAGAGTCGCTTCGGACAAGTGCTACCGCAATAAGTCTTGTACATTTGGACCCCCTGGATAAGATACGATGAGGCAGAATCCTATCACATTGATAGGAGTAAAGATATTTGCATCAATATCACTGGACGACATTGGCAATTCTGGATGCTCCGGCATATGATTCGACCGGAGGCCAAAGAGAGTCGCTTCGGACAAGTGCTACCGCAATAAGTCTTGTACATTTGCACCCCCTGGATAAGATACGATGAGGCAGAATCCTATCACATTGATAGGAGTAAAGATATTTGCATCTATATCATTGGACGACATTGGCAATTCTGGTTGCTCCGGCATATGATTCGACCGGAGGCCAAAGAGAGTCGCTTTGGACACGTGCTACCGCACAAATCTTGTACATTTGGACCCCCTGGATAAGATACGATGAGGCAGAATCCTGTCAAATTAATAGGAGTAGAATATTGGCATCTATATCATTGGTCAACAACGGCAATTCTGGATGGTCCGGCTTATGGTTCGACATAAGTCAAAGAATGTCGCTTTGGACAAGTGCTACCGCAACAAATCGCGTACATTTGGACCCCCTGGACAAGACACGATGAGGCAGAATCCTGTCAAATTGATAGGAGTAAAGATATTTGCATCTATATCACTGGACGACATTGGCAATTCTGGATGCTGCGGCGTATGATTCGACCTGAGTTCAAAGAGAGTCGCTTTGGACAAATACTGCCGCCCAAATCATGTCCATTTGGACCTCCGGAACAAGGTATGATGAGGCAGAATCCTATCACATTGATAGGAGTAAAGATATGTGAATCTATATCATTGGACGACATTGGCAATTCTGGATGCTCAGGCTTATGGATCGACCTGAGTCCAAGGAGTTTCGCTTTCGTCTAGTGCTACCGCACACATCTTCTACGCTTGATCCTCCTGGACAAGACATGATGAGCCAGAATCCTGTCAAATTGACAGGAGTGAAGATATTTGCATCTATATCATTAGACGGCATTGGCAATTCTGGATGCTCAGGCTTATGATTCGACCTGAGTCCAAGGAGAGCCGCTTTGGACAAGTGCTACCGCAACAAATCTTGTACATTTGTACCCCCTGGACAAGATACGATGAGGCAGAATCCTGACAAATTGATAGGAGTAAAGATATTTGCATCTATATCACTGGACGACATTGGCAATTCTGGATGCTGCGGCATATGATTCGACTGGAGGCCAAAGAGAGTCGCCTCGGAAAAGTGCTACCGCAATAAGTCTTGTACATTTGGACCTCCTGTACAAGATACGATGAGGCAGAATCCTGCCACATTGATAGGAGTAAAGATATTTGCATCTATATCATTGGACGACATTGGCAATTCTGGATACTCGGCATATGATTCGACCTGAGTCAAAGAGATTGGCTTTTGTCAAGTGCTGCCGCACAAGTCTTGTACATTTGGACCCCCTGGACAATATACGATGAGGCAGAATCCTGTCAAATTGATAGGAGTAAAGATATTTGCATCTATATCATTGGACGACATTGGCAATTCTGGATGCTCCGGCATATGATTCGACCGGAGGCCAAAGAGAGTCGCTTTGGACACGTGCTACCGCACAAATCTTGTACATTTGGACCCCCTGGATAAGATAAGATGAGGCAGAATCCTGTCAAATTGATAGCAGTAAAGATATTTGCATCTATATCATTGGAGGACATTGGCAATTATGGATGCTCAGGCTTATGATTCGACCTGAGTCCAAGGAGAGTCGCTTTGGACAAGTGCTACCGCAACAAATCTTGTACATTTGGACCCCCGGGTCAAGATACGACGAGGCAGAATCCTGTCAAATTAATAGGAGTAGAATATTGGCATCTATATCATTGGTCAACAACGGCAATTCTGGATGCTCCGGCATATGATACGACCGGAGGCCAAAGAGAGTCGCTTTGGACAAGTGCTACCGCAACAAATCGCGTACATTTGGACCCCCTGGATAAGATACGATGAGGCAGAATCCTGTCAAATTGATAGCAGTAAAGATATTTACATCTATATCATTGGACAACATCGGCAGTTCTGGATGGTCCGGCTTATGGTTCGACCTAAGTCCAAAGAATGTCGCTTTGGACAAGTGCTACCCACAAATCTTGTACATTTGAACCTCGTGGACAAGATA
Organism: Priocnemis perturbator; assembly: GCA_963942575.1. Lineage (NCBI taxonomy): Eukaryota > Metazoa > Arthropoda > Insecta > Hymenoptera > Pompilidae > Priocnemis > Priocnemis perturbator. Next base: position 4,684,891 of record CAWWDK010000133.1, on the reverse strand, counting down.
CGATGAGGCAGAATCCTGTCAAATTGATAGGAGTAAAGATATATGCATCAATATCACTGGACGACATTGGCAATTCTGGATGCTGCGGCATATGATTCGACCGGAGGCCAAAAAGAGTCGCCTCGGAAAAGTGCTACCGCAATAAATCTTGTACATTTGGACCTCCTGTACAAGATACGATGAGACAGAATCCTGTAACATTGATAGGAGTAAAGATATTTGCATCTATATCATTAGACGACATTGGCAATTCTGTATACTCGGCATATGATTCGACCTGAGTCAAAGAGATTGACTTTTGTCAAGTGCTGCCGCACAAGTCTTGTGCATTTGGACCTCCTGGAAAAGGTATAATGAGGCAGAATCCTGTCACATGGATAGGAGTGAAGATATTTGCATCTATATCATTAGAAGGCATTGGCAATTCTGGATGCTCAGGCTTATGATTCGACCTGAGTCCAAGGAGAGTCGCTTTGGACAAGTGCTACCGCAACAAACCCTATACATTTGGACCCCCGGGACAAGATACGACGAGGCAGAATCCTGTCAAATTAATAGGAGTAGAATATTGGCATCTATATCATTGGTCAACAACGGCAATTCTGGATGGTCCGGCTTATGGTTCGACATAAGTCCAAAGAATGTCTCTCTGGACAAGTGCTACCGCAACAAATCGCGTTCATTTGGACCCCCTGGACAAGACACGATGAGGCAGAATCCTGTCAAATTGATTGCAGTAAAGATATTTGCATCTATACCATTGCACGACATTGGCAATTCCTGATGCTTCGGCTTATGGATCGACCTGAGTCCAAAGAGATTCGTTTTTGTGAAGTGCTAACGCACAAATCTTGTACATTTGGACCTCCTGCACAAAGTATGATGAGGCAGAATTCTATCACATTGATAGGAGTAAAGATATTTGCATCTATATCATTGGACGACATTGGCAATTCTGGATGCCCCGGCTTATGATCCGACCGGAGGTCAAAGAGAGTCGCTGTGGACACGTGCTACCGCACAAATCTTGTACATTTGGACCCCCTGGACAAGATACGATGAGGCAGAATCCTGTCAAATTGATAGCAGTAAAGATATTTGCATCTATATCATTGGACGACATTGTCAATTCTGGATGCCCCGGCTTATGATTCGACCTGAGTCCAAAGAGAGCCGCTTTGGACAAGGGCTGCCGCACAAATCTTGTACATTTGAACCTTCGGAACGAGGTATGATGAGGCAGAATCCTAACACATTGATAGGAGTAAAGATATTTGCATCTATATCATTGGACGACATTGGCAATTCTGGATGCTCGGCATATGAACCGACCTGAGTCCAAAGAGATTGGCTTTTGTCAAGTGCTACCGCATAAATCTTGTACATTTGAACCTCCTGGAGAAGATACGATGAGGCAGAATCCTGTCAAATTGATAGGAGTTAAGATATTTGCATCCATACCTGTTGCGTATTCACAGTCGCCGCGGGCAGCGCCGCGTCGCGTTCTTCTCGGGTAATTGTTCTCTCGCGGTTCCCGCGCGCTCTCGACGGCCATTACCGTTCTCTGCTCTGTCGTGTTCGGATGCTCTCTTTCTCGTTACGAATTGTAGTGAGTTAATCGGGTGCCATTCTCGCTTAGTGCACATCGGAAAGTTACAGTGGTAGAGTAGGGATAGTGTAAAGACGCTTTGGTGCCCCTCAACCGTTTGTAATTCATAGTATTTAAGTGTTTAGTGAATATAGACTCCTCGGAGATTCTCAACCACGTGTTTCGTTGTGCCGGCCACGCGCCGTGTGACTTGCTGTGCGGTCCTTCCCAAGGGTTCCTCTACGCTCCCAATCGTACACGCGCACCTCACCAGATCCCTCAGGCCCCTCTCAAGGCTTTGAAAAACTAACATTGTGGTCCTTCGAGCCGGATTTGTGCGTGTAAGTGAAGGTTACCAGCGCGAGAAGCGACATGACGGAGCACGACGCCAAGGCTTCCGGGCAAATGAGTCGGTTCCGATTCATTCGGCAGCTCGAGGAGGAGACGCGCGCGGCGCCCTTCAAGACCCTTCACCCGGAGGCGGTGAGGGCCAAGCTTGACCACCTCGAGGCGGCTTGGAACCGATTCGATGAGCAGCACAACCGGATTTGCGAGCTCCCACAACGGGAATTCGCTGATCTGGAGTATATTACCGAGGGAGTGTACGACCAATGCATCGAGGCGTACACAAAGGCCTCGACCGACCTGCGCATCCTCCAGGCCGAGCATCAGGAACAACGCAGGAACCAGCACCCTCCCGGCACGTCTCAGACTCTCTCTCGCGCGATTGTTCCTCAGGTGGCCCTCCCCTCCTTCAACGGCGACATCTCTGCTTGGCGACGATTCAGAGACACGTTTGAGTCCCTGGTGGCCAAGAATTCCCAGTTCTCACCGCTGGAGAAGTTACTGATCCTCAAGGCCTCACTCACTGGCGAAGCAGCGCACCGGCTCGACACCTTGCCGATCGAGGCAGCGTCCTATGAATTGGCGTGGCAGCGGCTCCGTGACCGCTACGAGAACCGCAGGATCCTCGAAGGTGACCTCATCGACCAGCTCTTGGGGGACGGGACCCTGTGCGCCCGCACATCCAGCAGCCTGGATGAGCTCGTCACCTCGGTCAACGAGCCCCTCTTCGCCCTCCAGGCGCTCGGGACAGACACGGAGCGGTGGGGTCCCTTGGCGGCCCGCATTACCTTCCGGAGGATGGACGGGGCAACCAGGGCACTGTGGGAGATGTCACTGGGGGCTTCGACCGCATCTCCCACCCTAACAGACGTGCAAGTATTCCTGCAAGCGCAGGCACGCGGGTTGGAAAACCAGGAGCGTGGACGTGCGTCGTTGGCCACCCTCTCCTCAGCTGGCACGGGGCGATCTGGAACTCCTCACCCCCCCGCCTCCTCACAGGCCCGCCTCAGGCCTCCTCTCGACTCTAGAGCTCACTCAGCATCTGCAGCGGCGGACGAGACTCCTCGGGCACGAATGTGTGAGTGGTGCGAGGGCGAACACTTTATTGTGTCCTGCCCAGAATTTCGGGCAGCCAACGCGCAACAGCGCCGGCAGGCAGTGGAGCGGCTGCGGTTGTGTTACAACTGCCTCGGTAACCACAACGTGGTAAATTGCCGCAACCGAAAGCGGTGCCAGCACTGCGGGGGCCTTCATCACTCGATGATCCATCTGCAACCGGCGCACCCTCAGGAGTCGCCTCAATCCCGCGCCGTCACCACCACCATCTACCGACCCTCACCGGCAACTGAGCAGGCGCCTCCCGAGCTGGAGGAGACCTCGAGAGCTCCCACGCCTCCTCCGAGGCCACCAACACCTCAGCCCACACCACCCGCAGGGGTTTGTGTGGAACGGGCACTCCTCCAGGCTCGCTACGGCCCAAGATTGGATCTGATGGGAGGGCGGGGTAAGACGCCCCCTGAGTAAACCCCTCCCGGGTAGTCTCTCACCCACCGGAACTCACTCTCGGACACCCTCAGGAACGGACGCCTCTCCGGAACATCCTCAACCGGGCACTCCTCACACCACACTGGGCACTTCTCTCGCCGCACGGCCGGCCAGCGCACTCACACCCCCACCATCAGGGATCCTCAGGCCAAACGTGCTGCTGGCCACGTGCCAGGCCATCACCTTGTCAATCTTTGGCATCACGCATCAGGTACGCATTCTGATTGACCCCGGCTCCGAACTCACCTTTGTCTCAGAACGAATGGCGAAGACGCTGCGGCTGGAAGTCCGCCCCTCCAATATACGGGTCAGCGGCGTCGGAGGGACTCACTCAGGCTTCACCCGCGGAGCGATGGTGGTGCGCCTCACGTCAATCTACGAACCGACCTCAGGACTCACCATCACGGCTCACATCCTCAGGAAGACTACCACATGGCTGCCCTCATTTTCTGCACCGGAGCTGTGGTGGCCACATCTGCAGGGAATACCTCTTGCCGATCCTGACTTCCTCACCCCCGGAGAGATCGACTTCATCTTGGGCGCAGACGCCTACGGGCTGTTGCTGGAGCCCGGCGTCCGCAAGGGAAGTCCTCAGGAGCCAATCGCCCTCCGCACGCTACTAGGATGGGTCGTACTCGGACCGGTCGACGACGGGCGAGCCGGTCAAGCCGCAACCACGCACTCGGTCGCGATAGACCATCAGTTGCACGATCTCCTCGAGCGATTCTGGATTCAAGAGGAGTCGACTATCAGGACTACGGCGAGCCTCACCGAGGACGAGCTCGCCTGCGAGAAGCACTTTATGGCAACACACACCCGAGACGCCTCAGGACGATACACGGTCAGGCTACCTCTCAAGGCCTCGGTGACTTGTCTGGGTGACTCTAGACCTACGGCGCAGGGAGCGCTTCGGCGCCTACTCAAACGGCTCGCAGGCAACGACCACTACAAGGAGCTCTACGTGTCATTCATCCGTGAGTACGAAGAACTTTCTCACCTCCAGAAGCTTTCGCAGGCTGCTCCCGAGCCACCCTCGGTGTACTACCTCCCGCACCATGGTGTCCTCAAGGAACAGAGCCTCACCACAAAGCTCAGGGTCGTGTTCAACGGATCCGCTCCGACCTCCTCAGGGCGTTCCCTCAACGACATTCTCTACACAGGAGCCAATCTACAGGTAGACATCGCCGACAACATCCTCTGGGTGCGGAAACACCGCTTCCTCTTCGCAACGGACATCACCAAGATGTTTCGCCAAATCAGGGTGCACTCAGATGATTGGGACCTGCAGCGCATCCTCTGGGCGGACGAACAAGGCGCCCTCATCCCGTGTCAACTCACTACGGTTACCTACGGCACCCGCCCGGCTCCGTATCTTGCCGTGCGGGTCCTCCTCCAACTGGTTAAGGACGACGGGCATCGGTATCCTCTGGCCATCGCACCTCTTACAAAGGGGCGATACGTCGACGACATCTACGGCGGGTCAGATGATCGGAAGGAAACTCAGGAGATAGCACGACAAGTAACGGCTCTCTGCAAGGCGGGCGGATTCCCGCTGGCAAAATGGGCCAGTAACGACACGGAGCTCCTCCAAGCCGTCTCCCCCGAGTCCCCCTCTTCGGACCTCGCACACCCCCTCGAAGACGCTGGCGTCAAGATTCTGGGCCTCTCTTGGCATCCTCAGGCGGACGACTTCAGGTTACATGCACTCCCGGCCACCTCAACCTCAGTCACGAGACGGGCGGTACTCTCGGAGGTCGCACAATTATACGACCCTCTCGGCTTCCTCGCACCGGTCATTGTACGCGCCATGATGCTACTTCAGGAACTGTGGCTGGATAAATTAGGCTGGGACGATCCTCTGTCTCCTCAGACGTGCCAACGGTGGCATCAATTTCGGACGGACCTCATTGAATTGCGGCAACTCTCGATTCCACGCTGGCTGCACCTCACGCGAACTACGCAGGTGGAACTACATGGTTTCTCGGACGCCTCTCAACTAGCCATGGCAGCGGTCGTCTACGTCAGGGTCTCCTCCATGGATGCAGAGCCGGTCACCACTCTGGTAAGTGCCAAAACACGGGTCGCTCCTCTTAAGCCACTTACGATTCCCAGATTGGAACTCGGTGCGGCGGTACTTCTCGCCAAACTCACCAAGCACATTCAGGAAACTCTCGAGCTTGTCGGGGCACCTACCTTTCTCTGGACCGACTCTACCGTTGCTCTCACCTGGATCCTCAGTCACCCCTCACGATGGAAGGACTTCGTCCGCAATCGGGTGGTTACCGCTCAGGATCTCGTCCCACACGCACAATGGCGCTTCGTACCAGGCAAGGACAACCCCGCTGACTGCGCGTCGCGCGGGCTCACACCAGCTCAGCTGTCGCACCACTCACTATGTTGGAGCGGTCCTCCGTGGCTGGCTCTACCTCAACAGGATTGGCCGTCATCAATGCCGCGACCTGACCCGAAGGCAGACCTCGAAGAGCGGCCAGGACTCATCCTCGCATCGACGGCATCGGACCCTCACCCTCTCTGGGAACTAATTCACCGGTATTCGTCTCTCACCCGACTTCTCCGTATCACGGCACTGTGCCGACGAGCCATCGCCAGATTCAGGCGCACCCCGGACTCTTCTCTCAACAACCCTCTCACCTCAGAAGAGATGGAAGCAGCCCGAATACATTGGGTAAGGGCAACGCAGGGTGCTTACTTCTCAGCAGAGCTCAGAACCATGGCACGCGGACAACACCTCTCACGGACGCATCCTCTAACTCGGCTTACGGCCTTCGTCGATCGATCGGGCATCCTCAGAGTGGGCGGTCGGCTGCGCAACTCGGAACTCGCAGAAGGAACGAAGCACCCCTTCATACTGCCTCGGGACTCGCCTCTTACTCGCCTCCTCATCTCGGAGGCCCATCTACGGACTCTTCACGGCGGCACTCAACTGACGCTGGCCCACCTCCGCAGGACCTACTGGATCATCGGGGGTAGGGCCCCGGTACGATCTCACATCCTCCGCTGCAGATGCTGCGCTCGCCAACGAGGCGTGCGAGCCCAGCAGCTCATGGGACAGCTACCTCCGTCGAGAGTGACGCCCTCTCGGCCCTTCCTCAACACCGGAGTCGACTACGCAGGACCGGTCACTCTCAAGACTTGGCGAGGTCGCGGGGCCAAGACGCACAAGGGCTGGCTCGCGATCTTTGTCTGCTTCGTCACCTCGGCAGTCCACCTCGAGGCCGTCTCTGATTACTCTACGGATGCTTTCATCTCGGCGTTCCGACGCTTTGTGGGAAGAAGAGGCATCTGCGGGTCACTCCATAGTGACTGCGGCACCAATTTTGTCGGGGCAGATGCCGCACTCCGGAAACTCTTCACCTCAGGCACAAGGGAGTTTAAGGAACTTTCTCATTTACTCTCAGACGATGGTACTCTTTGGTTTTTCAGTCCTCCGGCAGCCCCTCACTTCGGCGGGAAATGGGAAGCAGCGGTCAAGTCGGTGAAGCACCATCTGCGGAGAACCATCGGGGACACTCTTCTCACGTTTGAGGAACTGACCACTCTACTGGTACAAATCGAGGCAGTTCTCAACTCCCGACCACTGCACCCGCTGTCTGACGACCCCGACGATCTCGACGCCCTCACGCCCGGCCACTTCCTCATCGGAGCCGCGCTGACGGCAGTGCCCGAACCCTCACTCTCTACGGTACCAGTAGCTCGTCTCTCTCGCTGGCAACTGATACAGCAAAAATTTCAGTATTTCTGGGCACGCTGGTCAAAGGAGTGTCTACAACGCCACTTGGCCATCTCAAAGTGGCACCACCCGACCAACCAAATCAGGGAGAACTCACTGGTCCTCATCACCAATGAGCGGTTTCCTCCTGCCAAATGGCCTCTGGCGCGGGTGCTCTCGTTACACCCCGGAGCTGACGGTCTCACCAGGGTGGTCACACTACGGACTTCCTCAGGCACGCTAGTCCGACCCATCGCCAAACTCTCGGTGGTGCCGATCTCCACCCCAACGGATTAGCCAACGCTGTAGGCTAAGGCGGGCGGAATGTTGCGTATTCACAGTCGCCTCGGGCGGGCGGCCAATGGGCGCCGGCGACGCGCTCGCCCGAGATCAATCGTTGCGGTCGATACTCAGGAGATAATCTATGTAAACGCGCCTGCTAATTAGCAGCGCCGCGTCGCGTTCTTCTCGGGTAATTGTTCTCTCGCGGTTCCCGCGCGCTCTCGACGGCCATTACCGTTCTCTGCTCTGTCGTGTTCGGATGCTCTCTTTCTCGTTACGAATTGTAGTGAGTTAATCGGGTGCCATTCTCGCTTAGTGCACATCGGAAAGTTACAGTGGTAGTGTAGGGATAGTGTAAAGACGCTTTGGTGCCCCTCAACCGTTTGTAATTCATAGTATTTAAGTGTTTAGTGAATAAAGACTCCTCGGAGATTCTCAACCACGTGTTTCGTTGTGCCGGCCACGCGCCGTGTGACTTGCTGTGCGGTCCTTCCCAAGGGTTCCTCTACGCTCCCAATCATACACGCGCACCTCACCAGATCCCTCAGGCCCCTCTCAAGGCTTTGAAAAACTAACAATACCATTCCGATAAGATCGGCAATTTTTGTTACTTCGGCATATGGATCGACCTGAGTACAAAGAGAGTCGCTTTGGACAAGTGCTACCGCACAAATCTTATACATTTGGATCCCCTGGACAAGATACGATGAGGCAGAATCCTGTCAAATTGATAGCAGTAAAGATATTTGCATCTATATCATTGCACGACATTGGCAATTCTGGTTGATTCGGCTTATGGATCGACCTGAGTCCAAAGAGTTTCGCTTTTGTCTAGTGCTACCGCACAAATCGTGTACACTTGATCCTCCTGGACAAGACACGATGAGGCAGAATCCTGTCAAATTGATTGGAGTGAAGATATTTGCAATCTATATCATTGGACGACATTAGCAATTCTGGATGCTCAGGCTTATGATTCGACCGGAGGCCAAAGAGAGTCGCTTTGGACACGTGTGTTGAGATATGAAGTGCTCGCTTAGATGTTGGGCGAGTGGATAGTGGACGGGTGAGTGGCAAGTAAGCGCAGGCGGTGAAGTTATGAGAAACACAATAAACTATTTATTTAGACACTAAATAACAGCTATTTACACACACTGAGTGAACCCGTGTTGAGTTGCACCGTACGAGAAGTGAGAATGAGAAAAGAGATGAAGTGAAACCGTCTTATTTGAGAACCGTGTGAGGTAGTACAAAAGGTGACGTCCGCGCGATACAATGGTTGCGAGGTGAGTGTCGCGAGGTGAGTGAGAATAAAAGGCGAGCGCCGGAAGCGCACCGGCTCGTCACGTGAGATCTCGAAAGTAATCGATTAGATCTGTATTGATCTCTGATAGGTGGACAAGTTATCGATTCGAGATCTCGCGTGAGTAATGAGCGTGAAGTGAGGTGAAGTTGGTCGGTAATATAGATTTCTCAGACAACGTGCTACCGCAAAAATCTTGTAAATTTGGACCCCCTGTACAAGATACGATGAGGCAGAGTCCTGCCAAATTGATAGCAGTAAAGATATTTGCATCTATATCACTGGGCGACATTGGCAATTCTGGATGCACCGGCATATGATTCGACCGGAGGCCAAAGAGAGTCGCTTTTGTCTAGTGCTACCGCACAAATCTTGTACATTTGGATCTCCTGTACAAGGTATGATGAGGCAGAATCCTATCACATTGATAGGAGTAAAGATATTTGCATCTATATCACTGGGCGACATTGGCAATTCCGGATGCTCCGGCATATGATTCGACCGGAGGCCAAAGAGAGTCGCTTTGGACACGTGCTACCGCACAAATATTGTACATTTGGACCTCCTGTACAAGGTATGATGAGGCAGAATCCTATCACATTGATAGGAGTAAAGATATTTGCATCTATATCACTGGACGACATTGGCAATTCTGGATGCTCCGGCTTATGATTCGACCTGAATCCAAAGAGAGTCGGTTTGGGCAAATGCTGCCGCCCAAAACTTGTGCATTTGGACGTCCTGGAAATGGTATGATGAGGCAGAATCCTGTCACATTGATAGGAGTGAAGATATTTGCATCTATATCATTGAACGACATTGGCAATTCTGGATCCTCGGCATATGATTCGACCTGAGTTCAAAGAGAGTCGGTTTGGGCAAATGGTGCCGACCAAATCATGTGCATTTGGACGTCCTGGAAAAGTTAAGATGTGGCAGAATCCTATCACATTGATGGGAGTGAAAATATTTGCATCTATATTACTGGACAACATTGGCAATTCTGGATGCTCCGGCGTATGATTCGACCGGAGGCCAAAGAGAGTCGCTTTGGACAAGTGCTACCACACAAATCTTGTACTTTTGGACCCCCTGGACAATATATGATGAGGCAGTATCCTGTCAAATTGATAGTAGTAAATATATTTGCATCTGTATCATTGCACGACATTGGCAATTCTGGATGCTTCGGCTTATGATTCGACCTGAATCCAAGGAGAGTCGCTTTGAACAAGTGCTACCGGAACAAATCTTGTACATTTGGTCCTCCTGGACAAGGTATGATGAGGCAGAATCCCATCACATTGATAGGAGTAAAGATATTTGCATCTATATCATTGGACGACATTGGCAATTCTGGATGCTCCGGCATATGATTCGCTCGGAGGCCAAAGAGAGTCGCTTTGGACACGTGCTACCGCACAAATCTTGTACATCTGGACCCCCTCGGCAAGATACGATGAGGCAGAATCCTGTCAAATTGATAGCAGTAAAGATATTTGCATCTATATCATTGCACGACATTGGCAATTCTGGATGCTTCGGCTTATGGATCGACCTGAGTCCAAAGAGTTTCGCTTTTGTCTAGTGCTACCGCACAAATCTTGTACACTTGATCCTCCTAGACAAGACACGATGAGCCAGAATCCTGTAAAATTGATAGGAGTGAAGATATTTGCATCTATATCATTGGACGACATTGGCAATTCTGGATGCTCCGGCTTATGATTCGACCTGAATCCAAAGACAGTCGCTTTGGACAAGTGCTACCGCACACATGTTGTACATTTAGACCTCCTGTAAAAGATATGATGAGGCAGAATCCTGTCACATTGATAGGAGTGAAGATATTTGCATCTAAATCATTGGACGACATTGGCAATTCTGGATGCTTCGGCTTATGATTCGACCTGAGTCGAAAGAGAGTCGCTTTGGACAAGTGCTACCGCACAAATCTTGTACATTTGGTCCTCCTGGACAAGGTATGATGAGGCAGAATCCCATCACATTGATAGGAGTAAAGATATTTGCATCTATATCATTGGACGACATTGGCAATTCTGGATGCTCCGGCATATGATTCACTCGGAGGCCAAAGAGAGTCGCTTCGGACAAGTGCTACCACACAAATCTTGTACTTTTGGACCCCCTGGACAATATACGATGAGGCAGAATCCTGTCAAATTGATAGCATTAAAGATATTTGTATCTATATCATTGGACGACATTGGCAATTCTGGATGCTCCGGCTTATGATTCGACCTGAATCCAAAGACAGTCGCTTTGGACAAGTGCTACCGCACACATGTTGTACATTTAGACCTCCTGTAAAAGATATGATGAGGCAGAATCCTGTCACATTGATAGGAGTGAAGATATTTGCATCTAAATCATTGGACGACATTGGCAATTCTGGATGCTTCGGCTTATGATTCGACCTGAGTCGAAAGAGAGTCGCTTTGGACAAGTGCTACCGCACAAATCTTGTACATTTGGTCCTCCTGGACAAGGTATGATGAGGCAGAATCCCATCACATTGATAGGAGTAAAGATATTTGCATCTATATCATTGGACGACATTGGCAATTCTGGATGCTCCGGCATATGATTCACTCGGAGGCCAAAGAGAGTCGCTTTGGACACGTGCTACCGCACAAATCTTGTACATCTGGACCCCCTGGGCAAGATACGATGAGGCAGAATCCTGTCAAATTGATAGGAGTGAAGATATTTGCATCTATATCATTGGACGACATTGGCAATTCTGGATGCTCCGGCGTATGATTCGATCGGAGGCCAAAGAGAGTCGCTTTGGACAAGTGCCACCTCACAAATGTTGTACACTTAGACCTCCTGTTAAAGATATGATGAGGCAGAATCCTGTCACATTGATAGGAGTGAAGATATTTGCATCTAAATCATTGAACGACATTGGCAATTCTGGATGCTTCGGCTTATGATTCGACCTTAGTCCAAAGAGAGTCGCTTTGGACAAGTGCTACCGCACAATTCTTGTCTGTGTGAACCTCCTGTACAAGGTATGATGAGGAAGAATCCTATCACATTGATAGGAGTAAAGATATTTGCATCTAAATCATTGAACGACATTGGCAATTCTGGATGCTTCGGCTTATGATTCGACCTGAGTCGAAAGAGAGTCGCTTTGGACACGTGCTACCGCACAAATCTTGTACATTTGGACCCCCTGGACAAGATACGATGAGGCAGAATACTGTCAAATTGATAGAAGTAAAGATATTTGCATCTATATCCTTGCACGACATTGGCAATTCTGGATGCTTCGGCTTATGGATCGACCTGTGTCCAAAGAGTTTCGCTTTTGTCTAGTGCTACCGCACAAAACTTGTACACTTGATCCTCCTCGACAAGGCACGATGAGCCAGAATCCTGTTAAAGTGATAGGAGTGAAGATATTTGCATCTATATCATTAGACGGCATTAGCAATTCTGGATGGTCCGGCGTATGATTCGGACCGGAGGCCAAAGAGAGTCGCTTTGGACAAGTGCTACCACACAAATCTTGTACTTTTGGACCCCCTGGACAATATAACATGAGGCAGAATCCTGTCAAATTGATAGTAGTAAATATATTTGCATCTATATCATTGGACGACATTGGCAATTCTGGATGCTCCGGCTTACGATTCGACCTGAATCCAAAGACAGTCGCTTTGGACAAGTGCTACAGCACAAATGTTGTACATTTAGACCTCCTGGAAAAGATATGATGAGGTAGAATCCTGTCACATTGATAGGAGTGAATATATTTGCATCTAAATCATTGGACGACATTGGCAATTCTGGATGCTTCGGCTTGTGATTCGACCTGAGTCCAAAGAGAGTCGCTTTGGACAAGTGCTACCGCACAAATCTTGTACATCTGGACCCCCTGGGCAAGATACGATGAGGCAGAATCCTGTCACATTGATAGGAGTGAAGATATTTGCATCTAAATCACTGGACCACATTGGTAATTCTGAATGCTCCGGCATATGATTTGACCGGAGGCCAAAGAGAGTCGCTTTGGACACGTGCTACCGCACAAATCTTGTACATTTTGACCCCCTGGACAAGATACGATGAGGCAGAATACTGTCAAATTGATAAAAGTAAAGATATTTGCATCTATATCCTTGCACGACATTGGCAATTCTGGATGCTTCGGCTTATGGATCGACATGTGTCCAAAGAGTTTCGCTTTTGTCTAGTGCTACCGCACAAAACATGTACACTTGATCCTCCTCGACAAGACACGATGAGCCAGAATCCTGTTAAATTGATAGGAGTGAAGATATTTGCATCTATATCACTAGACGACATTGGCAATTCTGGATGCTTGAAGCATCCAGAATTGCCAATGTCTTCCAATGATATAGATGCAAATATTTTTACTGCTATCAATTTGACAGGATTTTGTCTCATCGCATCTTGTCCAGGGAATCCAAATGTACAAGATTTGTGCGGAAGCACGTGTCCAAAGCGACTCTCTTTGAACTCAGGTAGAATCATATGCCGACCGTCCAGAATTGCTAATGCCGTCTAATGATATAGATGCAAATATCTTCACTCCTATCAATGCGATAGGATTCTGCCTCATCATACCTTGTCCAGGAGGTCCAAATGTACAAGATTTGTTGCGGTAGCACTTGTCCGAAGCGACTCTCTTTGGACTCAGGTCGAATCATAAGCCTGAGCATCCGGAATTGCCAATGTCGTCCAATGATATAGATGCAAATATCTTCACTCCTATCAATTTGACAGGATTCTGCCTCATCATACCTTGTCCAGGAGGTCCAAATGTACAAGACTTATTGCGGTAGCACTTGTCCGAAGCGACTCTCTTTGGACTCAGGTCGAATCATATGCCGAACTTCCAGAATTGCCAATGTCGTCCAATGATATAGATGCAAATATCTTTACACCTATCAATGTGATGGGATTCGGCCTCATCATACCTTGTACAGGAGGTCCAAATGAACAAGATTTGTGGGGTAGCACTTGTCCAAAGCGACTCTCTTTGGACTCAGGTCGAATCGTATGCATGAGCATCCAGAATTGCCAGTGCCGTCTAATGATATACATGCAAATATCTTTACTGCTATCAATTTGACAGGATTCTACCTCATCGTATCTTGCCCAGGGGGTCCAAATGTACACGATTTGTTGCGGTAGCACTTTGCCAAATCGACTCTCTTTGGACTCAGGTCGAATCATATGCCGGGGCATCCAGAATTGCCAATGTCGTCCAATGATATAGATGCAAATATATTTACTCCTATAAATATGACAGGATTCTGCCTCATCATACCTTTTCCAGGAGGTCCAAATGCACAAGTTTTGGGCGGTAGCACTAGACAAAAGCGAAACTCTTTGGACACAGGTCGATCCATAAGCCGAAGCATCCAGAATTGCCAATGTCGTGCAATGATATAGATGCAAATATCTTTACTCCTATCAATTTGACAGGATTCTACCTCATCGTATATTGTCCAGGGGGTCCAAATGTACAAGACTTGTGCGGAAGCACTTGTACAAAGCGACTCTCTTTGGCCTCCGGTCGATTCATACGCCGGAGCATCCAGAATTGCCAATGTGGTCCAATGATATAGATACAAATATCTTCACTCCTATGAATTTGACAGGATTCTGCCTCATCGTATCTTGTCCAGGGGGTCCAAATGTACAAGATTTGTGCGGTAGCACGTGTCCAAAGCGACTGTCTTTGGATTCAGGTCGAATCATAAGCCGGAGCATCCAGAATTGCCAATGTCGTCCAATGATATAGATGCAAATATATTTACTCCTATCAATTTGACAGGATTCTACCTCATCGTATATTGTCCAGGGGGTCCAAATGTACAAGACTTGTGCGGAAGCACGTGTCCAAAGCGACTCTCTTTGGCCTCCGATCGAATCATGAGCCGGATCCCCAGGATTGCCAATGTCGTCCAATGATATCGATGCAAATATCTTTACTACTATCAATGAGACAGGATTCTGCCTCACCATACCTTTTCCAGGAGATACAAATGTACAAGATTTGTGCGGTAGCACTAGACAAAAGCGAAACTCTTTGGACTCAGGTCGGTCCATAAGCCGAAGCATCCAGAATGGCCAATGTCGTGGAATGATATAGATGCAAACATCTTTACTTCTATCAATTTTACAGTATTCTGCCTCATCATATCTTGACCAGGGGGTCCACATGTACAAGATTTGTGCGGTAGCACGTGTCCAAAACGACTCTCTTTGGCCTCCGGTCAAATCATATGCCGGAGCATCCAGAATTGCCAATGTCGTCAAGTGATATAGATGCAAATATCTTCACTCCTATCCATTTGACAGGATTCTGCCTCACCATACCTTGTCCAGGAGTTCCAAATATACAAGATTTGGGCGGCAGCAACTGTCCAAAGCGACTCTCTTTGAAGTCAGGTCGAATCATCTGCCGAGCATCCAGAATTGCCAATGTCGTCCAATGATATAGATGCAAATATCTTTACACCTATCAATGTGATGGGATTCTGCCTCATCATACCTTGTACAGGAGGTCCAAATGTACAAGAGTTATGGGGTAGCACTTGACAAAAGCGAATCTCTTTGGACTCAGGTCGATCCATAAGCCGAAGTTTCCAGAATTGCCAATGTCGTCCAATGATATAGATGCAAATATCTTTACTCCTATAAATTGTACAGGATTCTGCCTCATCGTATATTGTCCAGGGGGTCCAAATGTACAAAATTTGTGCGGTAGCACCTGTCCAGACCGACTCTCTTTGGACTCAGGTGGAATCATATGTCGGATTCCCAGGATTGCCAAGGTCGTCCAAAGATATAGATGCAAATATCTTCACTCCTATCAATTTGACAGGATTCTGTCTCATCGTATCTTGTCCAGGGGGTGCGAATGTACCAGATTTGTGCGGTAGCACTTGACAAAAGCGAATCTCTTTGGACTCAGGTCGATCCATATGCCGAAGTATCCAGAATTGCCAATGTCGTCCAATGATATTGGGGCAAATATCTTCACTCCTATCGATGTGACAGGATTCTGCCTCACCATACCTTTTCCAGGAGGTCCAAATGTACAAGATTAGTGTGGTAGTACTTGTCCAAAGCCAAACTCTTTGGACTCAGGTTGAACCATAAGCCGAAGCATGAAGAATTGCCAATGTCGTGCAATGGTATAGATGCAAATATCTTTACTGCTATCAATTTGACAGGATTCTGCCTCATCATACCTTGTCCAGTAGGTCAAAATGTACAAGATTTGTGCGGTAGCCCTTGTCCAAAGCGACACTCTTTGACCTCCGGTCGAATCATATGCCGGAGCATCCAGAATTGCCAATGTCGCCCAGTGATATAGATGCACATATCTTTACTCCTATCAATGTGATAGGATTCTGCCTCATCATACCTTGTACAGGAGGTCCAAATGTACAAGATTTGTGCGGTAGCACTAGACAAAAGCGAAACTCTTTGGACTCAGGTCGATCCATAAGGCGAAGTATCCAGAATTGCCAATGTCGTCCAATGATATAGATGCAAATATCTTCACTCCTATCAATTTGACAGGATTCTGCCTCATCATATCTTGTCCAGGAGGTCCAAGTGTACAATATTTGTGGGTTAGCACTTGACAAAAGCGAATCTCTTTGGACTCAGGTCGATCCATATGCCGAAGTATCCAGAATTGCCAATGTCGTCCAATGATATAGATGCAAATATCTTTACTCCTATCAATGTGATGGGATTCTGCCTCATCATACCTTGTACAGGAGGTCCAAATGTACAAGATTTGTGCGGCAGCACTTGTCCAAAGCGACTCTCTTTGGACTCAGGTCGAATCATAAGCCGAAGCATCCAGAATTGCCAATGTCGTTCAATGATTTAGATGCAAATATCTTCACTCCTATCGATGTGACAGGATTCTGCCTCATCATATCTTTTCCAGGATATTCAAATGTACAAGATTTGTGCGGTAGCCCTTGTCCAAAGCGACACTCTTTGACCTCCGGTCGAATCATAAGCCGCAGCATCCAGAATTGCCAATGTCGTCCAATGATATAGATGCAAATATCTTCAATCCTATCATTGGACAGGATTCTGCCTCATCATACCTTTACCAGGAGGTCCAAATGCACAAGCCTTGGGCTGCAGCATTTCCCTAAACCGACTCTCTTTGGATTCAGGTCGAACCATAAGCCGGAGCATCCAGAATTGCCAATGTCGTCCAATGATATAGCTGCAAATATCTTTACTCCTATCAATTTGACAGGATTCTGCCTCATCGTGGATTGTGCAGGGGGTCTAAATGTACAAGATTTGTGCGGTAGAACTTTTCCCAAGCGATTCTCTTTGAACTGAGGTCGAATCATGAGCCGGATCATCCAGAATTGCCAATGTCGTCCAATGATATAGATGCAAACATCTTCACTCCTATCAATTTAACAGGATTCTGCCTCATCATATCTTGTCCAGGAGGTCCAACTGGACAAGATTTGGGCGGCAGCATTTGTCCAAAACGACTCTCTTCGAACTTAGGTCGGATCATAAGCCGAGCATTCAGAATTTCCAATGTCGTCCAATGATATAGATGCAAATATCTTTACTGCTATCAATTTGACAGGATTCTGCCTCATCGCATCTTGTCCAGGGGGTCCAAATGTACAAGACTTGTGCGGTAGCACGTGTCCAAAGCGACTCTCTTTGGCCTCCGGTCGAATCATATGACGGAGCATCCAGGATTGCCAATGTCGTGCAATGATATAGATGCAAATATCTTTACTGCTATCAATTTGACAGGATTCTGCCTCATCGCATCTTGTCCAGGAGGTCCAAATGTACAAGACTTGTGCGGTAGCACGTGTCCAAAGCGACTCTCTTTGGCCTCCGGTCGAATCATATGCCGGAGCATCCAGAATTGCCAATGTCGTCCAATGATATACGTGCAAACATCTTCACTGCTATCAATTTGACAGGATTCTGCCTCACCATATCTTGTACACGAGGTCCAAATGTACAATATTTGTGCTGTAGCACTTGTCCAAAGCGACATTATTTGGACTTAGGTAGAACCATAAGCCGGACCATCCAGAACAGCCGATGTTGACCAATGATATAGATGCAAATATCTTTACTCCTATTAATTTCACAGGTTTTCTGCCTCACAGTATCTTGTACACGAGGTCCAAATGTACAATATTTGTGTTGTAGCACTTGTCCAAAGCGACTCCCTTTGGCCTCAGGTCGATCCACAAGCCGAAGAATAAAAAATTGCCAATGTGGCCAAATGATATAGATGCAAATATCTTTACTCCTATCAATTTGACAGGATTCTACCTCATCATATCTTGTCCAGGAGGTTCAAATGTACACGATTTGTGAGGTAGCACTTGTCCAAAGCGACGCTCTTAGGATTCCGGTCGAATCATATGCCGGAGCATCCAGAATTGCCAATGTCGCCCAGTGATATAGATGCAAATATCTTCACTCCTATCAATTTAACAGGATTCTGCCACATCATATCTTGTCCAGGAGGTCCAAATGGACAAGATTTGGGCGGCAGCATTTGTCCAAAACGACTCTCTTCGAACTCAGGTCGAATCATAAGCCGAGCATTCAGAATTTCCAATGTCGTCCAATGATATAGATGCAAATACCTTGACTGCTATCAATTTGACAGGATTCTGCCTCATCGCATCTTGTCCAGGGGGTCCAAATGTACAAGACTTGTGCGGTAGCACGTGTCCAAAGCGACTCTCTTTGGCCTCCGGTCGAATCATATGACGGAGCATCCAGGATTGCCAATGTCGTGCAATGGTATAGATGCAAATATCTTTACTGCTATCAATTTGACAGGATTCTGCCTCATCGCATCTTGTCCAGGGGGTCCAAATTTACAAGATTTGTGCGATAGCACGTGTCCAATGCGACTCTCTTTGGCCTCCGGTCGAATCATATGCCGGAGCATCCAGACTTGCCAATGTCGCCCAGTGATATAGATACAAATATCTTTACTCCTATCAATGTGATAGGATTCTGCCTCATCATGCCTTGTACAGGAGGTGCAAATGTACAAGACTTGTGCGGTAGCACGTGTCCAAAGCGACTCTCTTTGGCCTCTGGTCGAATCATATGCCGGAGCATCCAGAATTGCCAATGTCGTCCAATGATATAGATGCAAATATCTTTATTCCTATCAATTTGACAGGATTCTGCCTCATGGTATCTTGTCCACGAGGTTCAAATGTACAAGATTTGTGCGGTAGCACGTGTCCAAAGCGACTCTCTTTGGCCTCCGGGCGAATCATATGCCGGAGCATCCAGAATTGCCAATGTCGTCCAATGATATAGATGCAAATATCTTTACTCCTATCAATGTGATGGGATTCTGCCTCATCACACCTTGTACAGGAGGTCCAAATGTACAAGATTTGTGCGGCAGCACTTGTCCAAAGCGACTCTCTTTGGACTCAGGTAGAATCATAAGCCGAAGCATCCAGAATTGCCAATGTCCTTCAATGATTTAGATGCAAATATCTTCACTCCTATCAATGTGACAGGATTCTGCGTCATCATATCTTTTCCAGGATATTCAAATGTACAAGATTTGTGCGGTAGCCCTTATCCAAAGCGACACTCTTTGACCTCCGGTCGAATCATAAGCCGCAGCATCCAGAATTGCCAATGTCGTCCAATGATATAGATGCAAATATCCTTACTCCTATCAATTTGCCAGGATTCTGCCTCATCGTATCTTGTCCAGGAGATTCAAAATGTACAAGATTTGTGCGGTAGCCCTTGTCCAAAGCGACACTCTTTGACCTCCGGTCGAATCATAAGCCGCAGCATCCAGAATTGCCAATGTCGTCCAATGATATAGATGCAAATATATTCAATCCTATCATTGGACAGGATTCTGCCTCATCATACCTTTACCAGGAGGTCCAAATGCACAAGCATTGGGCGGCAGCATTTCCCTAAACCGACTCTCTTTGGATTCAGGTCGAATCATAAGCCGGAGCATCCAGAATTGCCAATGTCGTCCAATGATATAGCTGCAAATATCTTTACTCCTATCAATTTGACAGGATTCTGCCTCATCGTGTATTGTGCAGGGGGTCTAAATGTACAAGATTTGTGCGGTAGAACTTTTCCCAAGCGATTCTCTTTGAACTGAGGTCGAATCATGAGCCGGATCATCCAGAATTGCCAATGTCGTCCAATGATATAGATGCAAACATCTTCACTCCTATCAATTTAACAGGATTCTGCCTCATCATATCTTGTCCAGGAGGTCCAAATTTACAAGATTTGTGCGGTAGCCCTTGTCCAAAGCGACTCTCTTTGGACTCAGGTCGAATCATATGCCGGAGCATCCAGACTTGCCAATGTCGCCCAGTGATATAGATGCAAATATCTTTCCTCCTATCAATTTGCCAGGATTCTGCCTCATCGTATCTTATCCAGGGGGTTAAAATGTACAAGATTAGTGGGTTAGTACTTGTCCAAAGCGACTCTCTTTGGACTCAGGTCGAATCATTAGCCGAGCATCCAGAATTGCCAATGTCGTCCAATGATATAGGTGCAAACATCTTCACTGCTATTAATTTGACAGGTTTTCTGCCTCACCGCATCTTGTACACGAGGTCCAAATGTACAAGATTTGTGCGGTAGCACTTGTCCAAAGCGACATTCTTTGGACTTAGGTCGAACCATAAGCCGGACCATCCAGAACTGCTGATGCTGACCAATGATATAGATGCAAATATCTTTTCTCCTATCAATTGTACAAGATTCTGTCTCATCGTATCTTTTCCAGGTGGTCCATATGTACAAGATTTGATCGGTTGCACTTGTCTAAAGCGACTCTCTTTGGCCTCCGGTCGAATCATATGACGGATCCCAGGATTGCCAATGTCGTCCAGTGATATAGATGCAAATATCTTTACTCCGATCAATTGTACAGGATTCTGCCTCATCGTATCTTTTTCAGGTGGTCCATATGTACAAGATTTGAGCGGTAGCACTTGTCTAAAGCGACCTCTTTGGCCTCCGGTCGAATCATATGTCGCAGCATGCAGAATTGCCAATGTCGTCCAATGATATTGAGGCAAATATCCTTACTCCTATCAATTTGCCAGGATTCTGCCTCATCGTATCTTGTCCAGGAGATTCAAATGTACTCGATTTGTGCGTTAGCACTTGTCCAAAGCGACTCTCTTTGGACTCAAGTCGAATCATAAACCGGAGCATCCAAAATTGCCAATGTCGTCCAATGTTATAGATGCAAATATCCTCACTCCCATCAATTTTACAGAATTTTGCCGCATCTTATCTTGTCCAGGAGGTCCAAATGGACAGAATTTGGGCGGCAGCATTTGTCCAAAGCGATTCTCTATGAACTCAGGTCGATCCATATGCCGAAGTACCCTAAATTGCCGATATTGTCCAATGATATAGATGCAAATATCTTCACTCCTATCGATATGATAGGATTCTGCCTCATCATACCTTGTCCAGGAGGTCCAAATGAACAAGATTTGTGCGGTAGCACTTGTCCAAAGCGACTGTCTTTGGATTCAGGTCGAATCATAAGCCGGAGCATCCAGAATTGCCAATGTCGTCCAATGATATAGATGCAAATATATTTACTACTATCAATTTGACAGGTTTCTGCCTCATCATATATTGTCCAGGGGGTCCAAAAGTACAAGATTTGTGTGGTAGCACTTGTCCAAAGCGACTCTCTTTGGCCTCCGGTCGAATCATACGCCGGAGCATCCAGAATTGCCAATGTCGTCCAATGATATAGATGCAAATATCTTCAATCCTATCATTGGACAGGATTCTGCCACATCATACCTTTACCAGGAGGTCCAAATGCACAAGCCTTGGGCGGCAGCATTTCCCTAAACCGACTCTCTTTGGATTCAGGTCGAACCATAAGCCGGAGCATCCAGAATTGCCAATGTCGTCCAATGATATAGCTGCAAATATCTTTACTCCTATCAATTTGACAGGATTCTGCCTCATCGTGTATTGTGCAGGGGGTCTAAATGTACAAGATTTGTGCGGTAGAACTTTTCCCAAGCGATTCTCTTTGAACTGAGGTCGAATCATGAGCCGGATCATCCAGAATTGCCAATGTCGTCCAATGATATAGATGCAAACATCTTCACTCCTATCAATTTAACAGGATTCTGCCTCATCATATCTTGTCCAGGAGGTCCAAATGGACAAGATTTGGGCGGCAGCATTTGTCCAAAACGACTCTCTTCGAACTTAGGTCGAATCATAAGCCGAGCATTCAGAATTTCCAATGTCGTCCAATGATATAGATGCAAATATCTTTACTGCTATCAATTTGACAGGATTCTGCCTCATCGCATCTTGTCCAGGGGGTCCAAATGTACAAGACTTGTGCGGTAGCACGTGTCCAAAGCGACTCTCTTTGGCCTCCGGTCGAATCATATGACGGAGCATCCAGAATTGCCAATGTCGTCCAATGATATAGATGCAAATATCTTTACTGCTATCAATTTGACAGGATTCTGCCTCATCGCATCTTGTCCGGGAGGTCCAAATGTACAAGACTTGTGCGGTAGCACGTGTCCAAAGCGACTCTCTTTGGCCTCCGGTCGAATCATATGCCGGAGCATCCAGAATTGCCAATGTCGTCCAATGATATAGGTGCAAACATCTTCACTGCTATCAATTTGACAGGATTCTGCCTCACCGTATCTTGTACACGAGGTCCAAATGTACAATATTTGTGCTGTACCACTTGTCCAAAGCGACATTATTTGGACTTAGGTAGAACCATAAGCCGGACCATCCAGAACTGCCGATGTTGACCAATGATATAGATGCAAATATCTTTACTCCTATTAATTTCACAGGTTTTCTGCCTCACCGTATCTTGTACACGAGGTCCAAATGTACAATATTTTTGTTGTAGCACTTGTCCAAAGCGACTCCCTTTGGCCTCAGGTCGATCCACAAGCCGAAGAATAAAAAATTGCCAATGTGGCCAAATGATATAGATGCAAATATCTTTACTCCTATCAATTTGACAGGATTCTACCTCATCATATCTTGTCCAGGAGGTTCAAATGTACACGATTTGTGAGGTAGCACTTGTCCAAAGCTACTCTCTTTGGATTCCGGTCGAATCATATGCCGGAGCATCCAGAATTGCCAATGTCGTCCAATGATATAAATGCAAATATCTTTACTCCTATCAATTTGACTGGATTCTGCCTCATCGTGTATTGTGCAGGGGGTCCAAATGGACAAGATCTGTGCGGTACCACTTTTCCAAAGCGATTCTCTTTGAACTGAGGTCGAATCATGAGCCGGATCATCCAGAATTGCCAATGTCGCCCAGTGATATAGATGCAAACATCTTCCTCTGCCTCATCATACCTTGTACAGGAGGTCCAAATGTACAAGATTAGTGCGGTAGCACTTGTCCAAAGCCAAACTCTTTGGACTCAGGTCGAACCATAAGCCGAAGCATCAAGAATTGCCAATGTCGCGCAATGGTATAAATGCAAATATCTTTAATGCTATCAATTTGACAAGATTCTGCCTCATCGTATCTTGTGCAGGGGGTCCAAATGTACACGATTTGTTGCGGTAGCACTTGTCCAAAGCGACTATCTTTGGAATCAGGTCGAATCAAAAGCCGGGGCATCCAGAATTGCCAATGTCTTCCAATGATATAGATGCAAATATCTTTACTGCTATCAATTTGACAGGATTCTGCCTCATCATACCTTGTCCAGTAGGTCAAAATTTACAAGATTTGTGCGGTAGCCCTTGTCCAAAGTGACTCTCTTTGGACTCAGGTCGAATCATAAGCCGCAGCATCCAGAATTGCCAATGTCGTCCAATGATATAGATGCAAATATCTTCAATCCTATTAATGGACAGGATTCCGCCTCATCATACCTTTACCAGGAGGTCCAAATGCACAAGCCTTGGGCGGCAGCATTTCCCTAAACCGAATCTCTTTGGATTCAGGTCAAATCATAAGCCGGAGCATCCACAATTGCCAATGTCGTCCAATGATATAAATGCAAATATCTTTACACCTATCAATTTGACAGGATTCTGCCTCATCGTATCTTGTCCACGAGGTTCAAATGTACAAGATTTGTGCGGTAGCACTTGTCCAAAGCGACATTCTTTGGACTTAGGTCGAACCATAAGCCGGACCATCCAGAACTGCTGATGTTGACCAATGAAATAGATGCAAATATCTTTACTCCTATTACTTTGACAGGTTTTCTGCCTCACCGTATCTTGTACACGAGGTCCAAATGTACAATATTTGTGCTGTAGCACTTGTCCAAAGCGACATTATTTGGACTTAGGTCGAACCATAAACCGGACCATCCAGAACTGCCGATGTTGACCAATGATATAGATGCAAATATCTTTTCTCCTATTAATTTGACAGGTTTTCTGCCTCACCGTATCTTGTACACGAGGTTCAAATGTACAAGATTTGTGCGGTAGCACTTGTCCAAAGCGACATTCTTTGCACTTAGGTCGAACCATAAGCCGGTCCATCCAGAACTGCTGATGTTGACCAATGATATAGATGCAAATATCTTTACTCCTATTAATTTGACAGGTTTTCTGCCTCACCGTATCTTGTACACGAGGTCAAAATGTACAATATTTGTGCTGTAGCACTTGTCCAAAGCGACATTATTTGGACTTAGGTCGAATCATAAGCCGGAGCATCCAGAATTGCCAATGTCGTCCAATTATATAGATGCAAATATCTTTATTCCTATCAATTTGACAGGATTCTGCCTCATCGTATCTTGTCCACGAGGTTCAAATGTACAAGATTTGTGCCTTAGCACTTCACAAAAGCGAATCTCTTTGGACTCAGGTCGATCCATATGCCGAAGTAACAAAAATTGCCGATCTTATCGGAATGATATAGATGCAAATATCTTCACTCCTATCAGTTTGACAGGATTCTGCCTCATGGTATCTTGTCCAGGAGGTTCAAATGTACAAGATCTGAGCGGTAGCACTTGTCCAGATCGACTCTCTTTGGATTCAGGTCGAATCATATGGCGAAGAATCCAAAATTGCCGATATTGTCCAATGATATAGATGCAAATATCCTAACTCCCATCAATTTTGCAGCATTCTGCCGCATCTTATCTTCTCCAGGAGGTTCAAATGTACAAGGTTTGTGCGGTAGCACTTGTCCAGATCGACTCTCTTTGGATTCAGGTCGAATCATATGCCGGATCCCAGGATTGCCAATGTCGTCCAATGATATAGATGCAAATATCTTTACTCCTATCAACTGTACAGGATTCTGTCTCATCTTATCTTCTCCAGGGGGTTAAAATGTTCAGGATTTGTGCGGTAGCACTTGTCCAGGCCGACTCTCTTTGGATTCAGGTCGTATCATATGCCGGAGCATCCAGAATTGCCAATGTCCTCCAATGATATAGATGCAAATATCTTTACTGCTATCAATTTGACAGGATTCTGCCTCATCGCATCTTGTCCAGGGGGTCAAAATGTACAAGATTTGTGCGGTAGCACGTGTCCAAAGCGACTCTCTTTGGCCTCCGATCGAATCATGAGCCGGATCCCCAGAATTGCAAATGTCGTCCAATGATATAGATGCAAATATCTTCACTCCTATCATTGTGACAGGATTCTGCCTTATCATACCTTGTACAGGAGGTCCACACAGACAAGATTTGTGCGGTAGCGCTTGTCCAAAGCGACTCGCTTTGGATTCAGGTCGGTCCATAAGCCGAAGCATCCAGAATTGCCAATGTCGTGCAATGATATAGATGCAAATATCTTCACTCCTATCAATGTGAGAGGATTCTGCCTCATCATATCTTTTCCAGGAGGTTTAAATGTACAACATTTGTGCGGTAGCACTTGCCCAAAGCGACTCTCTTTGGACTCAGGTCGAATCATAAGCCGGTGCATCCAGAATTGCCAATGTCGTCCAATGATATAGATGCAAATATCTTCACTCCTATCATTGTGACAGGATTCTGCCTTATCATACCTTTTCCAGGAGGTTCAAATGCACAAGATTTGTGCGGTAGCGCTAGACAAAAGCAAACTCTTTGGACTCAGGTCGATCCATAAGGCGAAACTTCCAGAATTGCCAATGTTGTCTAATGATATAGATGCAAATATTTTTACTGCTATCAATTTGACAGGATTCTGCCTTATCGCATCTTGTCCAGGGGTTCCAAATGTACAGGATTTGTGCGGTAGCACTTGTCCAAAGCGACTCTCTTTTGACTCAGGTCGAATCATAAGCCGGTGCATCCAGAATTGCCAATGTCTTCCAATGATATAGATGTAAATATCTTTACACCTATCAATGTCATAGGGTTCCGCCTCATCATACCTGGTCCAGGAGGTCCAAATGTACAAGATTTGTGCGGTAGCACTTGTCCAAAGCGACTCGCTTTGGATTCAGGTCTAATCATAAGGCGAAGAATCCAAAATTGCCGATATTGTCCGATGATAAAGATGCAAATACCTTTACTCCTATCAATGTGATAGGATTCTGCCCCATCATACCTTGTTCCGGAGGTTCACATGTACAAGATTTGTGCGGTAGGACTTGTCCAAAGCGACTCTCTTTGGACTCAGGTCGATCCATAAGCCGAAGCATCAGAAATTTCCGATATTATCTAATGATATAGATGCAAATATCTTCACTCCTATCAATTTGACAGGATTCTGCCACATCATACCTTTTCCAGGAGGTGCAAATGTACAAGACTTGTGCGGTAGCACGTGTCCAAAGCGACTCTCTTTGGCCTCTGGTCGAATCATATGCCGAAGCATCCAGAATTGCCAATGTCGTCCAATGATATAGATGCAAATATCTTTATTCCTATCAATTTGACAGGATTCTGCCTCATGGTATCTTGTCCACGAGGTTCAAATGTACAAGATTTGTGCGGTAGCACTTGTCCAAACCGACATTCTTTGGACTTAGGTCGAACCATAAGCCGGACCATCCAGAACTGCTGATGTTGACCAATGAAATAGATGCAAATATCTTTACTCCTATCAATTAGACAGGATTCTGCCTCATTGTATCTTGTCCACGAGGTTCAAATGTACAAGATTTGTGCGGTAGCACTTGTCCAAAGCGACATTCTTTGGACTTAGGTCGAACCATAAGCCGGACCATCCAGAACTGCTGATGTTGAGCAATGAAATAGATGCAAATATCTTTTCTCCTATTAATTTGACAGGTTTTCTGCCTCACCGTATCTTGTACACGAGGTTCAAATGTACAAGATTTGTGCGGTAGCACTTGTCCAAAGCGACATTCTTTGGACTTAGGTCGAACCATAAGCCGGTCCATCCAGAACTGCTGATGTTGACCAATGATATAGATGCAAATATCTTTACTCCTATTAATTTGACAGGTTTTCTGCCTCACCGTATCTTGTACACGAGGTCAAAATGTACAATATTTGTGCTGTAGCACTTGTCCAAAGCGACATTATTTGGACTTAGGTCGAATCATAAGCCGGAGCATCCAGAATTGCCAATGTCGTCCAATTATATAGATGCAAATATCTTTATTCCTATCAATTTGACAGGATTCTGCCTCATCGTATCTTGTCCACGAGGTTCAAATGTACAACATTTGTGCCTTAGCACTTCACAAAAGCGAATCTCTTTGGACTCAGGTCGATCCATATGCCGAAGTAACAAAAATTGCCGATCTTATCGGAATGATATAGATGCAAATATCTTCACTCCTATCAGTTTGACAGGATTCTACCTCATGGTATCTTGTCCAGGAGGTTCAAATGTACAAGATCTGAGCGGTAGCACTTGTCCAGATCGACTCTCTTTGGATTCAGGTCGAATCATATGGCGAAGAATCCAAAATTGCCGATATGGTCCAATGATATAGATCCAAATATCCTAACTCCCATCAATTTTGCAGCATTCTGCCGCATCTTATCTTCTCCGGGAGGTTCAAATGTACAAGGTTTGTGCGGTAGCACTTGTCCAGATCGACTCTCTTTGGATTCAGGTCGAATCATATGCCGGATCCCAGGATTGCCAATGTCGTCCAATGATATAGATGCAAATATCTTTACTCCTATAAACTGTACAGGATTCTGTCTCATCTTATCTTCTCCAGGGGGTTAAAATGTTCAGGATTTGTGCGGTAGCACTTGTCCAGGCCGACTCTCTTTGGATTCAGGTCGTATCATATGCCGGAGCATCCAGAATTGCCAATGTCCTCCAATGATATAGATGCAAATGTCTTTACTGCTATCAATTTGACAGGATTCTGCCTTATCGTATATTGTGCAGGGAGTCCAAAAGTAGACGATTTGTGTGGTAGCGCTTATCCAAAGCGACTCTCTTTGGCCTCCGGTCGAATCATACGCCGGAGCATGCAGAATTGCCAATGTCGTCCAATGATATAGATGCAAATATCTTTACTGCTATCAATTTGACAGGATTCTGCCTCATCGCATCTTGTCCAGGGGGTCCAAATGTACAAGATTTGTGCGGTAGCACGTGTCCAAAGCGACTCTCTTTGGCCACCGATCGAATCATACGCCGAAGCATCCAGAATTGCCAATGTCGTGCAATGATATAGATGCAAATATTTTTACTGCTATCAATTTGACAGGATTCTGCCTTATCGCATCTTGTCCAGGGGGTCCAAATGTACAGGATTTGTGCGGTAGCACTTGTCCAAAGCGACTCTCTTTCGACTCAGGTCGAATCATAAGCCGGTGCATCCAGAATTGCAAATGTCGTCCAATGATATAGATGCAAATATCTTCACTCCTATCATTGTGACAGGATTCTGCCTTATCATACCTTGTACAGGAGGTCCACACAGACAAGATTTGTGCGGTAGCACTTGTCCAAAGCGACTCTCTTTGGACTCAGGTCTAATCATGAGCCGGATCCCCAGGATTGCCAATGTCGTCCAATGATATAGATGCAAATATCTTCACTCCTATCATTGTGACAGGATTCTGCCTTATCATACCTTTTCCAGGAGATTCAAATGTACAAGATTTGTGCGGTAGCACTAGACAAAAGCGAAACTCTTTGGACTCAGGTCGGTCCATAAGCCGAAGCATCCAGAATTGCCAATGTCGTGCAATGATATAGATGCAAATATCTTCACTCCTACCAATGTGAGAGGATTCTGCCTCATCATATCTTTTCCAGGAGGTTTAAATGTACAACATTTGTGCGGTAGCACTTGCCCAAAGCGACTCTCTTTGGACTCAGGTCGAATCATAAGCCGGTGCATCCAGAATTGCCAATGTCGTCCAATGATATAGATGCAAATATCTTCACTCCTATCATTGTGACAGGATTCTGCCTTATCATACCTTTTCCAGGAGGTCCAAATGCACAAGATTTGTGCGGTAGCGCTAGACAAAAGCGAAACTCTTTGGACTCAGGTCGAATCATACGCCGAAGCATCCAGAATTGCCAATGTCGTGCAATGATATAGATGCAAATATTTTTACTGCTATCAATTTGACAGGATTCTGCCTTATCGCATCTTGTCCAGGGGGTCCACATGTACAGGATTTGTGCGGTAGCACTTGTCCAAAGCGACTCTCTTTCGACTCAGGTCGAATCATAAGCCGGTGCATCCAGAATTGCAAAAGTCGTCCAATGATATAGATGCAAATATCTTCACTCCTATCATTGTGACAGGATTCTGCCTTATCATACCTTGTACAGGAGGTCCACACAGACAAGATTTGTGCGGTAGCACTTGTCCAAAGCGACTCGATTTGGATTCAGGACTAATCATAAGGCGAAGAATCCAAAATTGCCGATATTGTCCAATGATATAGAGGCAAATATCCTAACTCCTATCAATTTTACAGCATTCTTCCTCATCGTATCTTGTCCAGGCGGTTCAAATGTACAAGGTTTGTGCGGTAGCACTTGTCCAGACCGACTCTATTTGGATTCAGGTCGAATCATAAGCCGGATCCCCATGATTGCCAATGTCTTCCAATGATATAGATGCAAATACCTTCACTCCTATCATTGTGACAGGATTCTGCCTTATCATACCTTGTACAGGAGGTCCACACAGACAAGATTTGTGCGGTAGCACTTGTCCCAAGCGACTCTCTTTGTACTCAGGTCTAATCATGAGCCGGATCCCCAGGATTGCCAATGTCGTCCAATGATATAGATTCAAATATCTTCACTCCTATCATTGTGACAGGATTCTGCCTTATCATACCTTTTCCAGGAGATTCAAATGTACAAGATTTGTGCGGTAGCACTAGACAAAAGCGAAACTCTTTGGACTCAGGTCGGTCCATAAGCCGAAGCATCCAGAATTGCCAATGTCGTGCAATGATATAGATGCAAATATCTTCACTCCTATCAATGTGAGAGGATTCTGCCTCATCATATCTTTTCCAGGAGGTTTACATGTACAACATTTGTGCGGTAGCACTTGTCCAAAGCGACTCTCTTTGGACTCAGGTCGAATCATAAGCCGGTGCATCCAGAATTGCCAATGTCGTCCAATGATATAGATGCAAATATCTTCACTCCTATCATTGTGACAGGATTCTGCCTTATCATACCTTTTCCAGGAGGTCCAAATGCACAAGATTTGTGCGGTAGCGCTAGACAAAAGCGAAACTCTTTGGACTCAGGTCGATCCATAAGGCGAAACTTCCAGAATTGCCAATGTTGTCTAATGATATAGATGCAAATATTTTTACTGCTATCAATTTGACAGGATTCTGCCTTATCGCATCTTGTCCAGGGGGTCCAAATGTACAGGATTTGTGCGGTAGCACTTGTCCAAAGCGACTCTCTTTTGACTCAGGTCGAATCATAAGCCGGTGCATCCAGAATTGCCAATGTCTTCCAATGATATAGATGTAAATATCTTTACACCTATCAATGTCATAGGGTTCTGCCTCATCATACCTGGTCCAGGAGGTCCAAATGTACATGATTTGTGCGGTAGCACTTGTCCAAAGCGACTCGCTTTGGATTCAGGTCTAATCATAAGGCGAAGAATCCAAAATTGCCGATATTGTCCGATGATATAGATGCAAATATCTTTACTCCTATCAATGTGATAGGATTCTGCCCCATCATACCTTGTTCCGGAGGTTCACATGTACAAGATTTGTGCGGTAGGACTTGTCGAAAGCGACTCTCTTTGGACTCAGGTCGATCCATAAGCCGAAGCATCAGAAATTTCCGATATTATCTAATGATATAGATGCAAATATCTTCATTCCTATCAATTTGACAGGATTCTGCCTCATCATACCTTTTCCAGGAGGTCCAAATGCACAAGTTTTGGGCGGCAGCATTTGCCCAAACCGACTCCCTTTGGATTCTGGTCGAATCATATGCCGGAGCATCCAGAATTGCCAATGTCGACCAATGATATAGATGCAAATATCTTTACTCCTATCAATTTGACAGGATTCTGCCCCATCGTATATTGTTCAGGGCGCCCGAATGTACAAGATTTGTGCGGTAGCACTTGTCGAAAGCGACTCTCTTTGGCCTCCGGTCGAATTATACGCCGGAGCATCCAGAATTGCGAATGACGTCCAATGATATAGATGCAAATATCTTCACTCCTATCAATTTTGCAGGATTCTGGCTCATCGTGTCTTGTCTAGGAGGTTCAAGTGTACAAGATTTGGGCAGTAGCACTTGTCCAGACCGACTCTCTTTGGATTCAGGTCGAATCATATGCCGGATCCCCAGGATTGCCAAAGTCGTCCAATGAGATAGATGCAAATACCTTGACTGCTATCAATCTGACAGGATTCTGCCTCATCGCATCTTGTCCAGGAGGTCCAAATGTACACGATTTGTGCGTTAGCACTAGACAAAAGCGAAACTCTTTGGACTCAAGTCGATCCATATGCCGAAGCATCCAGAATTGCCAATGTGGTCCAATGATATAGATGCAAATATATTTACTCCTATCAATGTGACAGCATTCTGCCTCAGCATACCTTTTCCAGGAGGTCCAAATGCACAAGTTTTGGGCGGCAGCATTTGCCCAAACCGACTCTCTTTGGATTCAGGTCGAATCATAAGCCGGGGCATCCAGAATTGCCAATGTCGTCCAATGATATAGATGCAAATATCTTTACTCCCATCAATTTGACAGGATTCTGGCTCATCGTGTCTTGTCCAGGGGGTCCAAATGTACAAGATTTGTGCGGTAGCACGTGTCCAAAGCAACTCTCTTTGGATACAGGTCGAATCATAAGCCGGAGCATCCAGAATTGCCAATGTCGTCCAGTGATATAGATGCAAATATCTTTACTCCTATCAATGTGATAGGATTCTGCCACATCATACCTTGTACAGGAGGTCCAAATGTACAAGATTTGTGCGGTGGCACTTGTCCAAAGCGAAACTCTTTGGACTCAGGTCGATCGATAAGCCGAAGCATCAAGAATTGCCAATGTTGTGCAATGGTATAGATGCAAATATCTTTACTGCTATTAATTTGACAGGATTCAGCCTCATCGTATCTTGTCCAGGAGGTTCAAATGTACACGATTTGTGCGGCAGCCCTTGTCCAAAGCGACTCTCTTTGGACTCAGGTCGAATCATAAGCCGGGGCATCCAGAATTACCAATGTCGTCCAATGATATAGATGCAAACATCTTTACTCCAATCAATTTGACAGGATTCTGGCTCATCGTGTCTTGTCCAGGAGGATCAAGGTTACCCGATTTGTGCGGCAGCCCTTGTCCAAAGCGACTCTCTTTGGACTCAGGTCGAATCATAAGCCGGGGCATCCAGAATTACCAATGTCGTCCAATGATATAGATGCAAACACATTTACTCCTATCAATTTGACAGGATTCTGCCTCATCGTGTCTTGTCCCGGAGCATCAAGTGTACAAGATTTGTGCAGTAGCAATAGACAAAAGCGAAACTCTTTGGACTCAGGTCGATCCATAAGCCGGAGCATCCAGTATTGCCAATGTCGTCCAATGATATAGATGCAAATATCTTTACTGCTATCAATTTGACAGGATTCTGCCTCATCGCATCTTGTCCAGGGGGTCCAAATTTACAAGAGTTGTGCAGTAGCACGTGTCCAAAGCGACTCTCTTTGGATACAGGTCGAATCATATGCCGAAATATACAGAATTGCCAATGTCGTCCAATTGATATAGATGCAAATATCTTCACTCCTATCAATTTGACAGGATTCTGCCCCATCATATCTTGTCCAGGAGGTTCAAATGTACACGATTTGTGCGGCAGCCCTTGTCCAAAGCGACTCTCTTTGGACTCAGATCGAATCATAAGCCGGGGCATCCAGAATTACCAATGTCGTCCAATGATATAGATGCAAACATCTTTATCCTATCAATTTGACAGGATTTTGTCTCATCGTATCTTGTCCAGGAGGTTCAAATGTACGAGATTTGTGCTGTCGCACTTGTCCAAAGCGACTCTCTTTGGATTCAGGTCGAATCATAAGCCGGAGCATCCAGAATTGCCAATGTCGTCCAATGATATAGATGCAAATATCTTTACTGCTATCAATTTGACAGGATTTTGCCTCATCGTATCTTGTCCAGGAGGTTCAAATGTACGAGATTTGTGCGGTCGCACTTGTCCAAAGCGACTCTCTTTGGCCTCCGGTCGAATCATATGCCGGTGCATCCAGAATTGCCAATGTCGCCCAGTGATATAGATGCAAATATCTAGACTCCTATCAATGTGATAGGATTCTGCCTCATCATACCTTGTACAGGAGGTCCAAATGTACAAGATTTGTGCGGTAGCACTTTTCCAAAGCGACTCTCTTTGGCCTCCGGTCGATTCATACGCTGGAGCATCCAGAATTGCCAATGTCGTGCAATGGTATAGATGCAAATATCTTTACTGCTATCAATTTGACAGGATTCTGCCTCATCGTATCTTGTCCAGGAGGTTCAAGTGTACAAGATTTGTGGGGCAGCCCTTGTCCAAAGCGACTCTCTTTGAACTCAGGTCGAATCATAAGCCGGGGCATCCAGAATTACCAATGTCGTCCAATGATATAGATGCAAACATCCTTTCTCCTATCAATTTGACAGGATTCTGGCTCATCGTGTCTTGTCCAGGAGGATCAAGTGTACAAGATTTGTGCAGTAGCAATAGACAAAAGCGAGACTCTTTGGACTCAGGTCGATCCATAAGCCGAAGCATCCAGAAATGCTAATGTCGTGCAATGATATAGATGCAAATATCTTTACTGCTATCAATTTGACAGGATTCTGCCTCATCGTATCTTGTCCAGGAGGTTCAAGTGTACAAGATTTGTGGGGCAGCCCTTGTCCAAAGCGACTCTCTTTGAACTCAGGTCGAATCATAAGCCGGGGCATCCAGAATTACCAATGTCGTCCAATGATATAGATGCAAACATCCTTTCTCCTATCAATTTGACAGGATTTTGCCTCATCGTATCTTGTCCAGGAGGTTCAAATGTACGAGATTTGTGCGGTCGCACTTGTCCAAAGCGACTCTCTTTGGACTCAGGTCGAATCATAAGCCGGGGCATCCAGAATGACCAATGTCGTCCAATGATATAGATGCAAACATCTTTACTCCTATCAATTTGACAGGATTCTGGCTCATCGTGTCTTGTCCTGGAGGATCAAGTGTACGAGATTTGTGCGGGAGCACTTGACAAAAGCGACTCTCTTTGGACTCAGGTCGATCCATATGCCGAAGCATCCAGAATTGCCAATGTCGTCCAATGATGTAGATGCAAATATCTTTAGTCGTATTAATTTGACAGGATTCTGCCTCACCGTATATTGTCAAGGGGGTCTAAATGTACAAGATTTGTGCGGTAGCACTTGTCCAAAGCGACTCTCTTTGGACTCAGGTCGAATGATATGCTGAGCATCCACAATTGCCAAAATCGTCCCATGATATATATGCAAATATCTTTACTCCTACCAATGTGATAGGATTCTGCCGCATCGTATCTTGTCCAGGGGGTCCAAATGTACAAGATTTGTGCGGTAACACGTGTCCAAAGCGACTCTCTTTGGCCTCCGGTCGAATCATATGCCGGAACATCCAGAATTGCCAATGTCGTCCAGTGATATAGATGCAAATATCTTTACTCCTATCAATGTGATAGGATTCTGCCTCATCGTATCTTGTCCAGGAGGTCCAAATGCACATGTTTTGGGCGGCAGCATTTGCCCAAACCGACTTTCTTTGGATTCAGGTCGAATCATAAACCGGAGCATCCAGAATTGCCAATGTCGTCCAATGATATAGATGCAAATATCTTTACTCCTATCAATGTGATAGGATTCTGCCGCATCGTATCTTGTCCAGGAGGTCCAATTGCACAGGATTTGGGCGGCGGCACTAGACAAAAGCGAAACTCTTTGGACTCAGATCGATCCATAAGCCGAAGCATCCAGAATTGCCAATGTCGTCCAATGATATAAATGCAAATATCTTTACTGCTATCAATTTGACAGGATTCTGCCTCATCGTATATTGTCCAGGGGGTCCAAATGTACAAGATTTGTGCGGTAGCACTAGACAAAAGCGAAACTCTTTGGACTAAGGTCGATCCATATGCCGAAGCATCCAGAATTGCCAATGTCGTCCAATGATATAGATGCAAATATCTTTACTGCTATCAATTTGACAGGATTCTGCCTCATCGTATCTTGTCCAGGGGGTCCATATGTACACGATTTGTTGCGGTAGCACTTGTCCAAAGCGACATTCTTTGGACTTATGTCGAACCATAAGCCGGACCATCCAGAATTGCCGTTGTTGACCAATGATATAGATGCAAATATCTTTACTCCTATTAATTTGACAGGATTCTGCCTCATCGTATCTTGTCCAGGGGGTCCAAATGTACAAGATTTGTTGCGGTAGCACTTGTCCAAAGCGACTCTCCTTGGACTCAGGCCGAATCATAAGCCTGAGCATCCATAATTGCCAATGCCGTCTAATGATATAGATACAAATATCTTCACTCCTATCAATGTCACAGGATTCTGCCTCATCATACCTTTTCCAGGAGGTCCAAATGCACAAGTCTTGGGCGGCAGCATTTGCCCAAACCGACTTTCTTTGGATTCAGGTCGAATCATAAACCGGAGCATCCAGAATTGCCAATATCGTCCAATGATATAGATGCAAATATCTTTACTGCTATCAATTTGACAGGATTCAGCCTCATCGTATCTTGTCCAGGGGGTCCAAATGTACAAGATTTGTGCGGTAGCACTAGACAAAAGCGAAACTCTTTGGGCTCAGGTCGATCCATAAGCCGAAGCATCCAGAATTGCCGATGTCGTCCAATGATATAGATGCAAATATCTTTACTCCTATCAATGTGACAGGATTCTGCCTCATCATACCTTTTCCAGGAGGTCCAAATACACAAGTCTTGGGCGGCAGCTTTTGCCCAAACCGACTTTCTTTGGATTCAGGTCGAATCATAAACCGGAGCATCCAGAATTGCCAATGTCGTCCAATGATATAGATGCAAATAGCTTTACTGCTATCAATTTGACAGGATTCTGCCTCATCGTATCTTGTCCAGGAGGTCCAATTGCACAGGATTTGGGCGGCGGCATTTGTCCAAACCTACTCCCTTTGGAATCAGGTCGATCCATATGCCGAAGTAACAAAAATTGCCAATGTTATCCGAATGATTTAGATGCAAATATCTTAACTCCGATCAATTTGCCAGGATTCTGCCTCATCATACCCCGCCCAGGAGATCCAAATGTACAAGATTTGTGTGGTGGCACTTGACAAAAGCGAATCTCTTTGGACTCAGGTCGAATCATAAGCCGAGCATCCAGGATTGCCAATGTCGTCCAATGATATAGATGCAAATATCTTTACTCCTATCAATGTGACAGGATTCTGGCTCATCGCGTCTTGTCCAGGAGGATCAAGTGTACAAGATTTGTATGGTAGCACTAGACAAAAGCGAAACTCTTTGAACTCAGGTCGATCCATAAGCCGAAGCATCCAGAATTGCCAATGTCGTGCAATGATATAGATGCAAATATCTTTACTGCTATCAATTTGACAGGATTCTGCCTCATCGTATCTAGTCCACGAGGTTCAAATGTACAAGATTTGTGGGTAATACTTGTCCAAAGCGACATTCTTTGGACTTAGGTCGAACCATAAGCCGGACCATCCAGAACTGCCGATGTTGACCAATGATATAGATGCAAATATCTTTACTGCTATCAATTTGACAGGATTCTGACTCATCATACCTTGTCCAGTAGGTCAAAATGTACAAGATTTGTGCGGAAGACCTTGTCCAAAGCGACTCTCTTTGGACTCAGGTCGAATCATAAGCCTGAGCATCCAGAATTGCCAATGTCGTCCAATGATATAGATGCAAATATCTTCACTCCTATCAATTTGACAGGATTCGGCCTCATCGTATCTTGTCCAGGAGGTCCAAATGGACAAGATTTGGGCGGCAGTGTTTGTCCAAAGCTACTCTCTTTGACCTCAGGTCGAATCATATGCCGAACTTCCAGAATTGCCAATGTCGTCCAATGATATAGATGCAAATATCTTTACTCCAATTAATGTGATAGGATTCTGCCTCATCATACCTTGTTCCGGAGGTTCAAATGTACAAGATTTGTGCGGTAGCCCTTGTCCATAGCGACTCTCTTTGGACTCAGGTCGAATCATAAGCCGGGGCATCCAGAATTGCCAATGTCGTCCAATGATATAGATGCAAATATCTTTACTGCTATCAATTTGACAGGATTCTGCCTCACCGTATCTTATCCAGGGGGTCCAAATGTACAAGATTTGTGCGGCAGCTGTGTCCAAAGCGACTCTCTTTGGCCTCCGGTCGAATCATATGCCGGAGCATCCAGAATTGCCAATGTCGTCCAGTGATATAGATGCAAATATCTTTACTCCTATTAATGTGATAGGATTCTGCCTCATCGTATCTTGTCCAGGGGGTCCAAATGTACAAGATTTGTTGCGGTAGCACTTGTCCGAAGCGACTCTTCTTGGACTTAGGTCGAATCATATGCCTGAGCATCCAGAATTGCCAATGCCGTCTAATGATATAGATGCAAATATCTTCTCTCCTATCAATGTGACAGGATTCTGCCTCATCATACCTTTTCCAGGAGGTCCAAATGCACAAGTTTTGGGCGGCAGCATTTGCTCAAACCGACTCTCTTGGATTCAGGTCGAATCATAAACCGGAGCATCCAGAATTGCCAATGTCGTCCAATGATATAGATGCAAATATCTTTACTCCTATCAATGTGATAGGATTCTGCCTCATCTTATCTTATCCAGGGGGTCCAAATGTACAAGACTTATTGCGGTAGCAATTGTCCAAAGCGACTCTCTGTGGCCTCCGGTCGATTCATACGCTGGAGCATCCAGAATTGCCAATGTCGTGCAATGGTATAGATGCAAATATCTTTACTGCTATCAATTTGACAGGATTCTGCCTCATCGTATCTTGTCCAGGAGGTTCAAGTGTACAAGATTTGTGGGGCAGCCCTTGTCCAAAGCGACTCTCTTTGAACTCAGGTCGAATCATAAGCCGGGGCATCCAGAATTACCAATGTCGTCCAATGATATAGATGCAAACATCCTTTCTCCTATCAATTTGACAGGATTCTGGCTCATCGTGTCTTGTCCAGGAGGATCAAGTGTACAAGATTTGTGCAGTAGCAATAGACAAAAGCGAGACTCTTTGGACTCAGGTCGATCCATAAGCCGAAGCATCCAGAAATGCTAATGTCGTGCAATGATATAGATGCAAATATCTTTACTGCTATCAATTTGACAGGATTCTGCCTCATCGTATCTTGTCCAGGAGGTTCAAGTGTACAAGATTTGTGGGGCAGCCCTTGTCCAAAGCGACTCTCTTTGAACTCAGGTCGAATCATAAGCCGGGCCATCCAGAATTACCAATGTCGTCCAATGATATAGATGCAAACATCCTTTCTCCTATCAATTTGACAGGATTTTGCCTCATCGTATCTTGTCCAGGAGGTTCAAATGTACGAGATTTGTGCGGTCGCACTTGTCCAAAGCGACTCTCTTTGGACTCAGGTCGAATCGTAAGCCGGGGCATCCAGAATGACCAATGTCGTCCAATGATATAGATGCAAACATCTTTACTCCTATCAATTTGACAGGATTCTGGCTCATCGTGTCTTGTCCTGGAGGATCAAGTGTACGAGATTTGTGCGGGAGCACTTGACAAAAGCGACTCTCTTTGGACTCAGGTCGATCCATATGCCGAAGCATCCAGAATTGCCAATGTCGTCCAATGATATAGATGCAAATATCTTTAGTCGTATTAATTTGACAGGATTCTGCCTCACCGTATATTGTCAAGGGGTCCTAAATGTACAAGATTTGTGCGGTAGCACTAGACAAAAGCGAAACTCTTTGGACTCAGGTCGATCCATATGCCGAAGCATCCAGAATTGCCAATGTCGTCCAATGATATAGATGCAAATATCTTTACTCGTATTAATTTGACAGGATTCTGCCTCACCGTATCTTGTACACGAGGTCCAAATGTACAATATTTGTGTTGTAGCACTTGTCCAAAGCGACTCTCTTTGGACTCAGGTCGAATGTATGCTGAGCATCCAGAATGGCCAATGTCGTCCAGTGAAATAGATACAAATATCTTTACTCATATCAATGTGGTAGGATTCTGCCTCATCATACTTGTACAGGAGGTCGAAATGTAGAAGATTTATGCGGTAGCACTTGTCCAAAGCGAAACTCTTTGGACTCAGGTCGATCCATATGCCGAAGCATCCAGAATTGCCAATGTCGTCCAATGATATAGATGCAAATATCTTTACTCGTATTAATTTGACAGGATTCTGCCTCACCGTATCTTGTACACGAGGTCCAAATGTACAATATTTGTGTGGTAGCACTTGTCCAAAGCGACTCTCTTTGGACTCAGGTCGAATGATATGCTGAGCATCCACAATTGCCAAAATCGTCCCATGATATATATGCAAATATCTTTACTCCTATCAATGTGATAGGATTCTGCCTCATCTTATCTTATCCAGGGGGTCCAAATGTACAAGACTTATTGCGGTAGCACTTGTCCGAAGCAACTCTCTTTGGCCTCCGGTCGAATCATAAACCGGAGCATCCAGAATTGCCAATAACTTCTAATGATATAGATGCAAATATCTTCACTCCCTTCAATGTGACAGGATTCTGCCTCATCATACATTTTCCAGGAGGTCCAAATGCACATGTTTTGGGCGGCAGCATTTGCCCAAACCAACTCTCTTTGGATTCAGGTCGAATCATAAGCCGGAGCATCCAGAATTACCAATGCCGTCCAATGATATAGATGCAAATATCTTTACTGCTATCAATTTGACAGGATTCTGCCTCATCATATCTTGTCCAGTAGGTCAAACTGTACAAGATTTGTGCGTTAGCACTTGTCCGAAGCGACTCTTCTTGGACTCAGGTCGAATCATAAGCCTGAGCATCCA
Source organism: Priocnemis perturbator (assembly GCA_963942575.1). NCBI lineage: Eukaryota > Metazoa > Arthropoda > Insecta > Hymenoptera > Pompilidae > Priocnemis > Priocnemis perturbator. Next base: position 4,644,485 of record CAWWDK010000133.1, on the reverse strand, counting down.
GAATTGCCAATGTCGTCCAATGATATAGATGCACATATCTTTACTCCTACCAATGTGATAGGATTTTGCCTCATCATACCTTGTTCCGGAGGTCCAAATGGACAAGATTTGGGCGGCAGTATTTGTCCAAAGCGACTCTCTTTGAACTCAGGTCGAACCATATGCCGATCTTCCAGAATTGCCAATGTCGTCCAATGATATAGATGCAAATATCTTTACTCCTATCAATGTGATAGGATTCTGCCTCATAATGCCTTGTACAGGAGGTCCAAATGTACAAGACTTATTGCGGTAGCATTTGTCCGAAGCGACTCTCTTTGGACTCAGGTCGAATCATAAGCCTGAGCATCCAGAATTGTCAATGTCGTCCAATGATATAGATGCAAATATCTTCACTCCTATCAATTTGACAGGATTCGGCCTCATCAGATCTTGTCCAGGAGGTCCAAATGGACAAGATTTGGGCGGCAGTATTTGTCCAAAGCGACTCTCTTTGAACTCAGGTCGAATCAAATGCCGATCTTCCAGAATTGCCAATGTCGTCCAATTATATAGATCCAAACATCTTCACACCTATCAATTTGACAGGATTCTGCCTCATCGTATCTTGTCCAGGGGGTCCAAATGTACACGATTTGTTGCGGTAGCACTTGTCCAAAGCGACATTCTTTGGACTTATGTCGAACCATAAGCCGGATCATCCAGAATTGCCGATGTTGACCAATGATATAGATGCAAATATCTTTACTCCTATTAATTTGACAGGATTCTGCCTCATCGTATATTGTCCAGGGGGTCCAAATGTACAAGACTTGTGCGGTAGCCCTTGTCCAAAGCGACTCTCTTTGGACTCAGGTCGATCCATAGGCCGAAGCATCAACAATTGCCAATGCCGAGCAATGGTATAGATCCAAATATCTTTACTGCTATCAATTTGAAAGGATTCTGCCTCATCGTATCTTGTCCAGGGGGTCGAAATGTACACGATTTGTTGCGGTAGCACTTGTCCAAATCGACATTCTTTGGACTTATGTCGAACCATAAGTCGGACCATCCAGAATTGCCGTTGTTGACCAATGATATAGATGCAAATATCTTTACTCCTATTAATTTGACAGGATTCTGCCTCATCGTATCTTGTCCAGGGGGTCCAAATGTACAAGATTTGTTGTGGTAGCACTTGTCCAAAATGACTCTTCTTGGACTCAGGTCGAATCATATGCCTGACCATCCAGAATTGCCAATGCCGTCTAATGATATAGATGCAAATGTCTTCTCTCCTATCAATGTGACAGGATTCTGCCTCATCATACCTTTTCCAGGAGGTCCAAATGCACAAGTTTTGGGCGGCAGCATTTGCCCAAACCTACTCTCTTGGATTCAGGTCGAATCATAATCCGTAGCATCCAGAATTGCCAATGTGGTCCGATGATATAGATGCAAATATCTTTACTCCTATCAATTTGACAGGATTCTGCCTCATCGTATCTTGTCCAGGAGGTTCAAATGTACAAGATTTGTGCGGTAGCACTTGTCCAAAGCGACATTCTTTGGACTTAGGTCGAACCATAAGCCGGACCATCCAGAATTGCCGATGTTGACCAATGATATAGATGCAAATATCTTTACTCCTATCAATTTGACAGGATTCTGCCTCATCGTATCTTGTCCAGGGGGTCCAAATGTACAAGTTTTGTTGCGGTAGCACTTGTCCAAACCGACTCTCCTTGGACTCAGGTCGATCCATAAGCCGAAGCATCCAGAATTGCCAATGTCGTGCAATGATATAGATGCAAATATCTTTACTGCTATCAATTTGACAGGATTCTGCCTCATCGTATCTTGTCCACGAGGTTCAAATGTACAAGATTTGTGCGATAGCACTTATCCAAAGCGACATTCTATGGACTTAGGTCGAACCATAAGCCGGACCATCCAGAACTGCCGATGTTGACCAATGATATAGATGCAAATATCTTCTCTCCTATCAATGTGATAGGATTCTGCCTCATCTTATCTTATCCAGGGGGTCCAAAAGTACAAGACTTATTGCGGTAGCACTTCTCCGAAGCGACTCTCTTTGGCCTCCGGTCGAATCATATGCCGGAGCATCCAGAATTTCCAATGTCGTCCAGTGATATTGATGCAAATATCTTTACTCCTATCAATGTCATAGGATTCTGCCTCATCGTATCTTGTCCAGGGGGTCCAAATGTACACGATTTGTTGCGGTAGCACTTGGCCAAAGCGACATTCTTTGGACTTATGTCGAACCATAAGCCGGACATTCCAGAATTGCCGATGTTGACCAATGATATAGATGCAAATATCTTTACTCCTATTAATTTGACAGGATTCTGCCTCATCGTATCTTGTCCAGGGGGTCCAAATGTACAAGATTTGTTACGGTAGCACTTGTCCAACACGACTCTCCTTGGACTCAGGTCGAATCATCAGCCTGAGCATCCAGAATTGCCAATGCCTTCTAATGATATAGATGCAAATATCTTCACTCCCTTCAATGTGACAGGATTCTGCCTCATCATACCTTGTCCAGTAGGTCAAACTGTACAAGATTTGTGCGTTAGCACTTTTCCGAAGCGACTCTCCTTGGACTCAGGTCGAATCATTAGCCTGAGCATCCAGAATTGCCAATGTCGTCCAATGATATAGATGCACATATCTTTACTCCTATCAATGTGATAGGATTCTGCCTCATCATACCTTGTTCCGGAGGTCCAAATGGACAAGATTTGGGCGGCAGTATTTGTCCAAAGCGACTCTCTTTGAACTCAGGTCGAACCATATGCCGAACTTCCAGAATTGCCAATGTCTTCCAATGATATAGATGCAAACATCTTCACTCCTATCAATTTGACAGGATTCTGCCTCATCGTATCTTGTCCAGTGGGTCCAAATGTACACGATTTGTTGCGGTAGCACTTGTCCAAAGCGACATTCTTTGAACTTATGTCGAACCATAAGCCGGATCATCCAGAATTGCCGATGTTGACCAATGATATAGATGCAAATATCTTTACTCCTATTAATTTGACAGGATTCTGCCTCTTCGTATCTTGTCCAGGGGGTCCAGATGTACAAGATTTGTTGCGGTAGCACTTGTCCAAAACGACTCTCCTTGGACTCAGGTCGAATCATAAGCCTGAGCATCCAGAATTGCCAATGCCTTCTAATGATATAGATGCAAATATTTTTACTGCTATCAATTTGACAGGATTCTGCATCATCGCATCTTGTCCAGGGGGTCCAAATGTACAAGATTTGTGCGGTAGCACGTGTCCAAAGCGACTCTCTTTGGCCTCCGATCGAATCATGAGCCGGATCCCCAGAATTGCCAACGTCGTCCAATGATATAGATGCAAATATCTTCACTCCTATCAATTTGACAGGATTCGGCCTCATCATATCTTGCCCGGGAGGTCCAAATGGACAAGATTTGGGCGGCAGTGTTTATCCAAAGCGACTCTCTTTGAACACAGGTCGAATCATATGCCGAACTTCCAGAATTGCCAATGTCGTCCAATGATATAGATGCAAATATCTTAATTCCTATCAATGTGATAGGATTCTGTCTCATCATACCTTGTTCCGGAGGTCCAAATGGACAAGAGTGGGGCGGCAGTATTTGTCCAAAGCGACTCTCTTTGAACTCAGGTCGAATCATATGCCGAACTTCCAGAATTGCCAATGTCGTCCAATGATATAGATGCAAATATCTTTACTCCTATCAATGTGATAGGATTATGCCTCATCGTATATTGTCCAGGGGATCCAAATGTACAAGATTTGTGCGGTAGCACGTGTCCAAAGCGACTCTCTTTGGACTCAGGTCGAATCATAAGCCGGGGCATCCAGAATTACCAATGTCGTCCAATGATATAGATGCAAACATCTTTACTCCAATCAATTTGACAGGATTCTGGCTCATCGTGTCTTGTCCAGGAGGATCAAGGTTACCCGATTTGTGCGGCAGCCCTTGTCCAAAGCGACTCTCTTTGGACTCAGGTCGAATCATAAGCCGGGGCATCCAGAATTACCAATGTCGTCCAATGATATAGATGCAAACATCTTTACTCCTATCAATTTGACAGGATTCTGCCTCATCGTGTCTTGTCCAGGAGCATCAAGTGTACAAGATTTGTGCAGTAGCAATAGACAAAAGCGAAACTCTTTGGACTCAGGTCGATCCATAAGCCGGAGCATCCAGTATTGCCAATGTCGTCCAATGATATAGATGCAAATATCTTTACTGCTATCAATTTGACAGGATTCTGCCTCATCGCATCTTGTCCAGGGGGTCCAAATTTACAAGAGTTGTGCAGTAGCACGTGTCCAAAGCGACTCTCTTTGGATACAGGTCGAATCATATGCCGAAATATACAGAATTGCCAATGTCGTCCAATTGATATAGATGCAAATATCTTCACTCCTATCAATTTGACAGGATTCTGCCCCATCATATCTTGTCCAGGAGGTTCAAATGTACACGATTTGTGCGGCAGCCCTTGTCCAAAGCGACTCTCTTTGGACTCAGATCGAATCATAAGCCGGGGCATCCAGAATTACCAATGTCGTCCAATGATATAGATGCAAACATCTTTATCCTATCAATTTGACAGGATTTTGTCTCATCGTATCTTGTCCAGGAGGTTCAAATGTACGAGATTTGTGCTGTCGCACTTGTCCAAAGCGACTCTCTTTGGATTCAGGTCGAATCATAAGCCGGAGCATCCAGAATTGCCAATGTCGTCCAATGATATAGATGCAAATATCTTTACTGCTATCAATTTGACAGGATTTTGCCTCATCGTATCTTGTCCAGGAGGTTCAAATGTACGAGATTTGTGCGGTCGCACTTGTCCAAAGCGACTCTCTTTGGCCTCCGGTCGAATCATATGCCGGTGCATCCAGAATTGCCAATGTCGCCCAGTGATATAGATGCAAATATCTAGACTCCTATCAATGTGATAGGATTCTGCCTCATCATACCTTGTACAGGAGGTCCAAATGTACAAGATTTGTGCGGTAGCACTTTTCCAAAGCGACTCTCTTTGGCCTCCGGTCGATTCATACGCTGGAGCATCCAGAATTGCCAATGTCGTGCAATGGTATAGATGCAAATATCTTTACTGCTATCAATTTGACAGGATTCTGCCTCATCGTATCTTGTCCAGGAGGTTCAAGTGTACAAGATTTGTGGGGCAGCCCTTGTCCAAAGCGACTCTCTTTGAACTCAGGTCGAATCATAAGCCGGGGCATCCAGAATTACCAATGTCGTCCAATGATATAGATGCAAACATCCTTTCTCCTATCAATTTGACAGGATTCTGGCTCATCGTGTCTTGTCCAGGAGGATCAAGTGTACAAGATTTGTGCAGTAGCAATAGACAAAAGCGAGACTCTTTGGACTCAGGTCGATCCATAAGCCGAAGCATCCAGAAATGCTAATGTCGTGCAATGATATAGATGCAAATATCTTTACTGCTATCAATTTGACAGGATTCTGCCTCATCGTATCTTGTCCAGGAGGTTCAAGTGTACAAGATTTGTGGGGCAGCCCTTGTCCAAAGCGACTCTCTTTGAACTCAGGTCGAATCATAAGCCGGGCCATCCAGAATTACCAATGTCGTCCAATGATATAGATGCAAACATCCTTTCTCCTATCAATTTGACAGGATTTTGCCTCATCGTATCTTGTCCAGGAGGTTCAAATGTACGAGATTTGTGCGGTCGCACTTGTCCAAAGCGACTCTCTTTGGACTCAGGTCGAATCGTAAGCCGGGGCATCCAGAATGACCAATGTCGTCCAATGATATAGATGCAAACATCTTTACTCCTATCAATTTGACAGGATTCTGGCTCATCGTGTCTTGTCCTGGAGGATCAAGTGTACGAGATTTGTGCGGGAGCACTTGACAAAAGCGACTCTCTTTGGACTCAGGTCGATCCATATGCCGAAGCATCCAGAATTGCCAATGTCGTCCAATGATATAGATGCAAATATCTTTAGTCGTATTAATTTGACAGGATTCTGCCTCACCGTATATTGTCAAGGGGTCCTAAATGTACAAGATTTGTGCGGTAGCACTAGACAAAAGCGAAACTCTTTGGACTCAGGTCGATCCATATGCCGAAGCATCCAGAATTGCCAATGTCGTCCAATGATATAGATGCAAATATCTTTACTCGTATTAATTTGACAGGATTCTGCCTCACCGTATCTTGTACACGAGGTCCAAATGTACAATATTTGTGTTGTAGCACTTGTCCAAAGCGACTCTCTTTGGACTCAGGTCGAATGTATGCTGAGCATCCAGAATGGCCAATGTCGTCCAGTGAAATAGATACAAATATCTTTACTCATATCAATGTGGTAGGATTCTGCCTCATCATACTTGTACAGGAGGTCGAAATGTAGAAGATTTATGCGGTAGCACTTGTCCAAAGCGAAACTCTTTGGACTCAGGTCGATCCATATGCCGAAGCATCCAGAATTGCCAATGTCGTCCAATGATATAGATGCAAATATCTTTACTCGTATTAATTTGACAGGATTCTGCCTCACCGTATCTTGTACACGAGGTCCAAATGTACAATATTTGTGTGGTAGCACTTGTCCAAAGCGACTCTCTTTGAACTCAGGTCGAATCATAAGCCGGGGCATCCAGAATTACCAATGTCGTCCAATGATATAGATGCAAACATCCTTTCTCCTATCAATTTGACAGGATTTTGCCTCATCGTATCTTGTCCAGGAGGTTCAAATGTACGAGATTTGTGCGGTCGCACTTGTCCAAAGCGACTCTCTTTGGACTCAGGTCGAATCATAAGCCGGGGCATCCAGAATGACCAATGTCGTCCAATGATATAGATGCAAACATCTTTACTCCTATCAATTTGACAGGATTCTGGCTCATCGTGTCTTGTCCTGGAGGATCAAGTGTACGAGATTTGTGCGGGAGCACTTGACAAAAGCGACTCTCTTTGGACTCAGGTCGATCCATATGCCGAAGCATCCAGAATTGCCAATGTCGTCCAATGATGTAGATGCAAATATCTTTAGTCGTATTAATTTGACAGGATTCTGCCTCACCGTATATTGTCAAGGGGGTCTAAATGTACAAGATTTGTGCGGTAGCACTTGTCCAAAGCGACTCTCTTTGGACTCAGGTCGAATGATATGCTGAGCATCCACAATTGCCAAAATCGTCCCATGATATATATGCAAATATCTTTACTCCTACCAATGTGATAGGATTCTGCCGCATCGTATCTTGTCCAGGGGGTCCAAATGTACAAGATTTGTGCGGTAACACGTGTCCAAAGCGACTCTCTTTGGCCTCCGGTCGAATCATATGCCGGAACATCCAGAATTGCCAATGTCGTCCAGTGATATAGATGCAAATATCTTTACTCCTATCAATGTGATAGGATTCTGCCTCATCGTATCTTGTCCAGGAGGTCCAAATGCACATGTTTTGGGCGGCAGCATTTGCCCAAACCGACTTTCTTTGGATTCAGGTCGAATCATAAACCGGAGCATCCAGAATTGCCAATGTCGTCCAATGATATAGATGCAAATATCTTTACTCCTATCAATGTGATAGGATTCTGCCGCATCGTATCTTGTCCAGGAGGTCCAATTGCACAGGATTTGGGCGGCGGCACTAGACAAAAGCGAAACTCTTTGGACTCAGATCGATCCATAAGCCGAAGCATCCAGAATTGCCAATGTCGTCCAATGATATAAATGCAAATATCTTTACTGCTATCAATTTGACAGGATTCTGCCTCATCGTATATTGTCCAGGGGGTCCAAATGTACAAGATTTGTGCGGTAGCACTAGACAAAAGCGAAACTCTTTGGACTAAGGTCGATCCATATGCCGAAGCATCCAGAATTGCCAATGTCGTCCAATGATATAGATGCAAATATCTTTACTGCTATCAATTTGACAGGATTCTGCCTCATCGTATCTTGTCCAGGGGGTCCATATGTACACGATTTGTTGCGGTAGCACTTGTCCAAAGCGACATTCTTTGGACTTATGTCGAACCATAAGCCGGACCATCCAGAATTGCCGTTGTTGACCAATGATATAGATGCAAATATCTTTACTCCTATTAATTTGACAGGATTCTGCCTCATCGTATCTTGTCCAGGGGGTCCAAATGTACAAGATTTGTTGCGGTAGCACTTGTCCAAAGCGACTCTCCTTGGACTCAGGCCGAATCATAAGCCTGAGCATCCATAATTGCCAATGCCGTCTAATGATATAGATACAAATATCTTCACTCCTATCAATGTCACAGGATTCTGCCTCATCATACCTTTTCCAGGAGGTCCAAATGCACAAGTCTTGGGCGGCAGCATTTGCCCAAACCGACTTTCTTTGGATTCAGGTCGAATCATAAACCGGAGCATCCAGAATTGCCAATATCGTCCAATGATATAGATGCAAATATCTTTACTGCTATCAATTTGACAGGATTCAGCCTCATCGTATCTTGTCCAGGGGGTCCAAATGTACAAGATTTGTGCGGTAGCACTAGACAAAAGCGAAACTCTTTGGGCTCAGGTCGATCCATAAGCCGAAGCATCCAGAATTGCCGATGTCGTCCAATGATATAGATGCAAATATCTTTACTCCTATCAATGTGACAGGATTCTGCCTCATCATACCTTTTCCAGGAGGTCCAAATACACAAGTCTTGGGCGGCAGCATTTGCCCAAACCGACTTTCTTTGGATTCAGGTCGAATCATAAACCGGAGCATCCAGAATTGCCAATGTCGTCCAATGATATAGATGCAAATACCTTTACTGCTATCAATTTGACAGGATTCTGCCTCATCGTATCTTGTCCAGGAGGTCCAATTGCACAGGATTTGGGCGGCGGCATTTGTCCAAACCTACTCCCTTTGGAATCAGGTCGATCCATATGCCGAAGTAACAAAAATTGCCAATGTTATCCGAATGATTTAGATGCAAATATCTTAACTCCGATCAATTTGCCAGGATTCTGCCTCATCATACCCCGCCCAGGAGATCCAAATGTACAAGATTTGTGTGGTAGCACTTGACAAAAGCGAATCTCTTTGGACTCAGGTCGAATCATAAGCCGAGCATCCAGGATTGCCAATGTCGTCCAATGATATAGATGCAAATATCTTTACTCCTATCAATGTGACAGGATTCTGGCTCATCGCGTCTTGTCCAGGAGGATCAAGTGTACAAGATTTGTATGGTAGCACTAGACAAAAGCGAAACTCTTTGAACTCAGGTCGATCCATAAGCCGAAGCATCCAGAATTGCCAATGTCGTGCAATGATATAGATGCAAATATCTTTACTGCTATCAATTTGACAGGATTCTGCCTCATCGTATCTAGTCCACGAGGTTCAAATGTACAAGATTTGTGGGTAATACTTGTCCAAAGCGACATTCTTTGGACTTAGGTCGAACCATAAGCCGGACCATCCAGAACTGCCGATGTTGACCAATGATATAGATGCAAATATCTTTACTGCTATCAATTTGACAGGATTCTGACTCATCATACCTTGTCCAGTAGGTCAAAATGTACAAGATTTGTGCGGAAGACCTTGTCCAAAGCGACTCTCTTTGGACTCAGGTCGAATCATAAGCCTGAGCATCCAGAATTGCCAATGTCGTCCAATGATATAGATGCAAATATCTTCACTCCTATCAATTTGACAGGATTCGGCCTCATCGTATCTTGTCCAGGAGGTCCAAATGGACAAGATTTGGGCGGCAGTGTTTGTCCAAAGCTACTCTCTTTGAACTCAGGTCGAATCATATGCCGAACTTCCAGAATTGCCAATGTCGTCCAATGATATAGATGCAAATATCTTTACTCCAATTAATGTGATAGGATTCTGCCTCATCATACCTTGTTCCGGAGGTTCAAATGTACAAGATTTGTGCGGTAGCCCTTGTCCATAGCGACTCTCTTTGGACTCAGGTCGAATCATAAGCCGGGGCATCCAGAATTGCCAATGTCGTCCAATGATATAGATGCAAATATCTTTACTGCTATCAATTTGACAGGATTCTGCCTCACCGTATCTTATCCAGGGGGTCCAAATGTACAAGATTTGTGCGGCAGCTGTGTCCAAAGCGACTCTCTTTGGCCTCCGGTCGAATCATATGCCGGAGCATCCAGAATTGCCAATGTCGTCCAGTGATATAGATGCAAATATCTTTACTCCTATTAATGTGATAGGATTCTGCCTCATCGTATCTTGTCCAGGGGGTCCAAATGTACAAGATTTGTTGCGGTAGCACTTGTCCGAAGCGACTCTTCTTGGACTTAGGTCGAATCATATGCCTGAGCATCCAGAATTGCCAATGCCGTCTAATGATATAGATGCAAATATCTTCTCTCCTATCAATGTGACAGGATTCTGCCTCATCATACCTTTTCCAGGAGGTCCAAATGCACAAGTTTTGGGCGGCAGCATTTGCTCAAACCGACTCTCTTGGATTCAGGTCGAATCATAAACCGGAGCATCCAGAATTGCCAATGTCGTCCAATGATATAGATGCAAATATCTTTACTCCTATCAATGTGATAGGATTCTGCCTCATCTTATCTTATCCAGGGGGTCCAAATGTACAAGACTTATTGCGGTAGCAATTGTCCAAAGCGACTCTCTGTGGCCTCCGGTCGATTCATACGCTGGAGCATCCAGAATTGCCAATGTCGTGCAATGGTATAGATGCAAATATCTTTACTGCTATCAATTTGACAGGATTCTGCCTCATCGTATCTTGTCCAGGAGGTTCAAGTGTACAAGATTTGTGGGGCAGCCCTTGTCCAAAGCGACTCTCTTTGAACTCAGGTCGAATCATAAGCCGGGGCATCCAGAATTACCAATGTCGTCCAATGATATAGATGCAAACATCCTTTCTCCTATCAATTTGACAGGATTCTGGCTCATCGTGTCTTGTCCAGGAGGATCAAGTGTACAAGATTTGTGCAGTAGCAATAGACAAAAGCGAGACTCTTTGGACTCAGGTCGATCCATAAGCCGAAGCATCCAGAAATGCTAATGTCGTGCAATGATATAGATGCAAATATCTTTACTGCTATCAATTTGACAGGATTCTGCCTCATCGTATCTTGTCCAGGAGGTTCAAGTGTACAAGATTTGTGGGGCAGCCCTTGTCCAAAGCGACTCTCTTTGAACTCAGGTCGAATCATAAGCCGGGCCATCCAGAATTACCAATGTCGTCCAATGATATAGATGCAAACATCCTTTCTCCTATCAATTTGACAGGATTTTGCCTCATCGTATCTTGTCCAGGAGGTTCAAATGTACGAGATTTGTGCGGTCGCACTTGTCCAAAGCGACTCTCTTTGGACTCAGGTCGAATCGTAAGCCGGGGCATCCAGAATGACCAATGTCGTCCAATGATATAGATGCAAACATCTTTACTCCTATCAATTTGACAGGATACTGGCTCATCGTGTCTTGTCCTGGAGGATCAAGTGTACGAGATTTGTGCGGGAGCACTTGACAAAAGCGACTCTCTTTGGACTCAGGTCGATCCATATGCCGAAGCATCCAGAATTGCCAATGTCGTCCAATGATATAGATGCAAATATCTTTAGTCGTATTAATTTGACAGGATTCTGCCTCACCGTATATTGTCAAGGGGTCCTAAATGTACAAGATTTGTGCGGTAGCACTAGACAAAAGCGAAACTCTTTGGACTCAGGTCGATCCATATGCCGAAGCATCCAGAATTGCCAATGTCGTCCAATGATATAGATGCAAATATCTTTACTCGTATTAATTTGACAGGATTCTGCCTCACCGTATCTTGTACACGAGGTCCAAATGTACAATATTTGTGTTGTAGCACTTGTCCAAAGCGACTCTCTTTGGACTCAGGTCGAATGTATGCTGAGCATCCAGAATGGCCAATGTCGTCCAGTGAAATAGATACAAATATCTTTACTCATATCAATGTGGTAGGATTCTGCCTCATCATACTTGTACAGGAGGTCGAAATGTAGAAGATTTATGCGGTAGCACTTGTCCAAAGCGAAACTCTTTGGACTCAGGTCGATCCATATGCCGAAGCATCAAGAATTGCCAATGTCGTCCAATGATATAGATGCAAATATCTTTACTCGTATTAATTTGACAGGATTCTGCCTCACCGTATCTTGTACACGAGGTCCAAATGTACAATATTTGTGTGGTAGCACTTGTCCAAAGCGACTCTCTTTGGACTCAGGTCGAATGATATGCTGAGCATCCACAATTGCCAAAATCGTCCCATGATATATATGCAAATATCTTTACTCCTATCAATGTGATAGGATTCTGCCTCATCTTATCTTATCCAGGGGGTCCAAATGTACAAGACTTATTGCGGTAGCACTTGTCCGAAGCAACTCTCTTTGGCCTCCGGTCGAATCATAAACCGGAGCATCCAGAATTGCCAATAACTTCTAATGATATAGATGCAAATATCTTCACTCCCTTCAATGTGACAGGATTCTGCCTCATCATACATTTTCCAGGAGGTCCAAATGCACATGTTTTGGGCGGCAGCATTTGCCCAAACCAACTCTCTTTGGATTCAGGTCGAATCATAAGCCGGAGCATCCAGAATTACCAATGCCGTCCAATGATATAGATGCAAATATCTTTACTGCTATCAATTTGACAGGATTCTGCCTCATCATATCTTGTCCAGTAGGTCAAACTGTACAAGATTTGTGCGTTAGCACTTGTCCGAAGCGACTCTTCTTGGACTCAGGTCGAATCATAAGCCTGAGCATCCAGAATTGCCAATGTCGTCCAATGATATAGATGCACATATCTTTACTCCTACCAATGTGATAGGATTTTGCCTCATCATACCTTGTTCCGGAGGTCCAAATGGACAAGATTTGGGCGGCAGTATTTGTCCAAAGCGACTCTCTTTGAACTCAGGTCGAACCATATGCCGATCTTCCAGAATTGCCAATGTCGTCCAATGATATAGATGCAAATATCTTTACTCCTATCAATGTGATAGGATTCTGCCTCATAATGCCTTGTACAGGAGGTCCAAATGTACAAGACTTATTGCGGTAGCATTTGTCCGAAGCGACTCTCTTTGGACTCAGGTCGAATCATAAGCCTGAGCATCCAGAATTGTCAATGTCGTCCAATGATATAGATGCAAATATCTTCACTCCTATCAATTTGACAGGATTCGGCCTCATCAGATCTTGTCCAGGAGGTCCAAATGGACAAGATTTGGGCGGCAGTATTTGTCCAAAGCGACTCTCTTTGAACTCAGGTCGAATCAAATGCCGATCTTCCAGAATTGCCAATGTCGTCCAATTATATAGATCCAAACATCTTCACACCTATCAATTTGACAGGATTCTGCCTCATCGTATCTTGTCCAGGGGGTCCAAATGTACACGATTTGTTGCGGTAGCACTTGTCCAAAGCGACATTCTTTGGACTTATGTCGAACCATAAGCCGGATCATCCAGAATTGCCGATGTTGACCAATGATATAGATGCAAATATCTTTACTCCTATTAATTTGACAGGATTCTGCCTCATCGTATATTGTCCAGGGGGTCCAAATGTACAAGACTTGTGCGGTAGCCCTTGTCCAAAGCGACTCTCTTTGGACTCAGGTCGATCCATAGGCCGAAGCATCAACAATTGCCAATGTCGAGCAATGGTATAGATCCAAATATCTTTACTGCTATCAATTTGAAAGGATTCTGCCTCATCGTATCTTGTCCAGGGGGTCGAAATGTACACGATTTGTTGCGGTAGCACTTGTCCAAATCGACATTCTTTGGACTTATGTCGAACCATAAGTCGGACCATCCAGAATTGCCGTTGTTGACCAATGATATAGATGCAAATATCTTTACTCCTATTAATTTGACAGGATTCTGCCTCATCGTATCTTGTCCAGGGGGTCCAAATGTACAAGATTTGTTGTGGTAGCACTTGTCCAAAATGACTCTTCTTGGACTCAGGTCGAATCATATGCCTGACCATCCAGAATTGCCAATGCCGTCTAATGATATAGATGCAAATGTCTTCTCTCCTATCAATGTGACAGGATTCTGCCTCATCATACCTTTTCCAGGAGGTCCAAATGCACAAGTTTTGGGCGGCAGCATTTGCCCAAACCTACTCTCTTGGATTCAGGTCGAATCATAATCCGTAGCATCCAGAATTGCCAATGTGGTCCGATGATATAGATGCAAATATCTTTACTCCTATCAATTTGACAGGATTCTGCCTCATCGTATCTTGTCCAGGAGGTTCAAATGTACAAGATTTGTGCGGTAGCACTTGTCCAAAGCGACATTCTTTGGACTTAGGTCGAACCATAAGCCGGACCATCCAGAATTGCCGATGTTGACCAATGATATAGATGCAAATATCTTTACTCCTATCAATTTGACAGGATTCTGCCTCATCGTATCTTGTCCAGGGGGTCCAAATGTACAAGTTTTGTTGCGGTAGCACTTGTCCAAACCGACTCTCCTTGGACTCAGGTCGATCCATAAGCCGAAGCATCCAGAATTGCCAATGTCGTGCAATGATATAGATGCAAATATCTTTACTGCTATCAATTTGACAGGATTCTGCCTCATCGTATCTTGTCCACGAGGTTCAAATGTACAAGATTTGTGCGATAGCACTTATCCAAAGCGACATTCTATGGACTTAGGTCGAACCATAAGCCGGACCATCCAGAACTGCCGATGTTGACCAATGATATAGATGCAAATATCTTCTCTCCTATCAATGTGATAGGATTCTGCCTCATCTTATCTTATCCAGGGGGTCCAAAAGTACAAGACTTATTGCGGTAGCACTTCTCCGAAGCGACTCTCTTTGGCCTCCGGTCGAATCATATGCCGGAGCATCCAGAATTTCCAATGTCGTCCAGTGATATTGATGCAAATATCTTTACTCCTATCAATGTCATAGGATTCTGCCTCATCGTATCTTGTCCAGGGGGTCCAAATGTACACGATTTGTTGCGGTAGCACTTGGCCAAAGCGACATTCTTTGGACTTATGTCGAACCATAAGCCGGACATTCCAGAATTGCCGATGTTGACCAATGATATAGATGCAAATATCTTTACTCCTATTAATTTGACAGGATTCTGCCTCATCGTATCTTGTCCAGGGGGTCCAAATGTACAAGATTTGTTACGGTAGCACTTGTCCAACACGACTCTCCTTGGACTCAGGTCGAATCATCAGCCTGAGCATCCAGAATTGCCAATGCCTTCTAATGATATAGATGCAAATATCTTCACTCCCTTCAATGTGACAGGATTCTGCCTCATCATACCTTGTCCAGTAGGTCAAACTGTACAAGATTTGTGCGTTAGCACTTTTCCGAAGCGACTCTCCTTGGACTCAGGTCGAATCATTAGCCTGAGCATCCAGAATTGCCAATGTCGTCCAATGATATAGATGCACATATCTTTACTCCTATCAATGTGATAGGATTCTGCCTCATCATACCTTGTTCCGGAGGTCCAAATGGACAAGATTTGGGCGGCAGTATTTGTCCAAAGCGACTCTCTTTGAACTCAGGTCGAACCATATGCCGAACTTCCAGAATTGCCAATGTCTTCCAATGATATAGATGCAAACATCTTCACTCCTATCAATTTGACAGGATTCTGCCTCATCGTATCTTGTCCAGTGGGTCCAAATGTACACGATTTGTTGCGGTAGCACTTGTCCAAAGCGACATTCTTTGAACTTATGTCGAACCATAAGCCGGATCATCCAGAATTGCCGATGTTGACCAATGATATAGATGCAAATATCTTTACTCCTATTAATTTGACAGGATTCTGCCTCTTCGTATCTTGTCCAGGGGGTCCAGATGTACAAGATTTGTTGCGGTAGCACTTGTCCAAAACGACTCTCCTTGGACTCAGGTCGAATCATAAGCCTGAGCATCCAGAATTGCCAATGCCTTCTAATGATATAGATGCAAATATTTTTACTGCTATCAATTTGACAGGATTCTGCATCATCGCATCTTGTCCAGGGGGTCCAAATGTACAAGATTTGTGCGGTAGCACGTGTCCAAAGCGACTCTCTTTGGCCTCCGATCGAATCATGAGCCGGATCCCCAGAATTGCCAACGTCGTCCAATGATATAGATGCAAATATCTTCACTCCTATCAATTTGACAGGATTCGGCCTCATCATATCTTGCCCGGGAGGTCCAAATGGACAAGATTTGGGCGGCAGTGTTTATCCAAAGCGACTCTCTTTGAACACAGGTCGAATCATATGCCGAACTTCCAGAATTGCCAATGTCGTCCAATGATATAGATGCAAATATCTTAATTCCTATCAATGTGATAGGATTCTGTCTCATCATACCTTGTTCCGGAGGTCCAAATGCACAAGTTTTGGGCGGCAGCATTTGCTCAAACCGACTCTCTTGGATTCAGGTCGAATCATAAACCGGAGCATCCAGAATTGCCAATGTCGTCCAATGATATAGATGCAAATATCTTTACTCCTATCAATGTGATAGGATTCTGCCTCATCTTATCTTATCCAGGGGGTCCAAATGTACAAGACTTATTGCGGTAGCAATTGTCCAAAGCGACTCTCTGTGGCCTCCGGTCGATTCATACGCTGGAGCATCCAGAATTGCCAATGTCGTGCAATGGTATAGATGCAAATATCTTTACTGCTATCAATTTGACAGGATTCTGCCTCATCGTATCTTGTCCAGGAGGTTCAAGTGTACAAGATTTGTGGGGCAGCCCTTGTCCAAAGCGACTCTCTTTGAACTCAGGTCGAATCATAAGCCGGGGCATCCAGAATTACCAATGTCGTCCAATGATATAGATGCAAACATCCTTTCTCCTATCAATTTGACAGGATTCTGGCTCATCGTGTCTTGTCCAGGAGGATCAAGTGTACAAGATTTGTGCAGTAGCAATAGACAAAAGCGAGACTCTTTGGACTCAGGTCGATCCATAAGCCGAAGCATCCAGAAATGCTAATGTCGTGCAATGATATAGATGCAAATATCTTTACTGCTATCAATTTGACAGGATTCTGCCTCATCGTATCTTGTCCAGGAGGTTCAAGTGTACAAGATTTGTGGGGCAGCCCTTGTCCAAAGCGACTCTCTTTGAACTCAGGTCGAATCATAAGCCGGGCCATCCAGAATTACCAATGTCGTCCAATGATATAGATGCAAACATCCTTTCTCCTATCAATTTGACAGGATTTTGCCTCATCGTATCTTGTCCAGGAGGTTCAAATGTACGAGATTTGTGCGGTCGCACTTGTCCAAAGCGACTCTCTTTGGACTCAGGTCGAATCGTAAGCCGGGGCATCCAGAATGACCAATGTCGTCCAATGATATAGATGCAAACATCTTTACTCCTATCAATTTGACAGGATACTGGCTCATCGTGTCTTGTCCTGGAGGATCAAGTGTACGAGATTTGTGCGGGAGCACTTGACAAAAGCGACTCTCTTTGGACTCAGGTCGATCCATATGCCGAAGCATCCAGAATTGCCAATGTCGTCCAATGATATAGATGCAAATATCTTTAGTCGTATTAATTTGACAGGATTCTGCCTCACCGTATATTGTCAAGGGGTCCTAAATGTACAAGATTTGTGCGGTAGCACTAGACAAAAGCGAAACTCTTTGGACTCAGGTCGATCCATATGCCGAAGCATCCAGAATTGCCAATGTCGTCCAATGATATAGATGCAAATATCTTTACTCGTATTAATTTGACAGGATTCTGCCTCACCGTATCTTGTACACGAGGTCCAAATGTACAATATTTGTGTTGTAGCACTTGTCCAAAGCGACTCTCTTTGGACTCAGGTCGAATGTATGCTGAGCATCCAGAATGGCCAATGTCGTCCAGTGAAATAGATACAAATATCTTTACTCATATCAATGTGGTAGGATTCTGCCTCATCATACTTGTACAGGAGGTCGAAATGTAGAAGATTTATGCGGTAGCACTTGTCCAAAGCGAAACTCTTTGGACTCAGGTCGATCCATATGCCGAAGCATCAAGAATTGCCAATGTCGTCCAATGATATAGATGCAAATATCTTTACTCGTATTAATTTGACAGGATTCTGCCTCACCGTATCTTGTACACGAGGTCCAAATGTACAATATTTGTGTGGTAGCACTTGTCCAAAGCGACTCTCTTTGGACTCAGGTCGAATGATATGCTGAGCATCCACAATTGCCAAAATCGTCCCATGATATATATGCAAATATCTTTACTCCTATCAATGTGATAGGATTCTGCCTCATCTTATCTTATCCAGGGGGTCCAAATGTACAAGACTTATTGCGGTAGCACTTGTCCGAAGCAACTCTCTTTGGCCTCCGGTCGAATCATAAACCGGAGCATCCAGAATTGCCAATAACTTCTAATGATATAGATGCAAATATCTTCACTCCCTTCAATGTGACAGGATTCTGCCTCATCATACATTTTCCAGGAGGTCCAAATGCACATGTTTTGGGCGGCAGCATTTGCCCAAACCAACTCTCTTTGGATTCAGGTCGAATCATAAGCCGGAGCATCCAGAATTACCAATGCCGTCCAATGATATAGATGCAAATATCTTTACTGCTATCAATTTGACAGGATTCTGCCTCATCATATCTTGTCCAGTAGGTCAAACTGTACAAGATTTGTGCGTTAGCACTTGTCCGAAGAGACTCTTCTTGGACTCAGGTCGAATCATAAGCCTGAGCATCCAGAATTGCCAATGTCGTCCAATGATATAGATGCACATATCTTTACTCCTACCAATGTGATAGGATTTTGCCTCATCATACCTTGTTCCGGAGGTCCAAATGGACAAGATTTGGGCGGCAGTATTTGTCCAAAGCGACTCTCTTTGAACTCAGGTCGAACCATATGCCGATCTTCCAGAATTGCCAATGTCGTCCAATGATATAGATGCAAATATCTTTACTCCTATCAATGTGATAGGATTCTGCCTCATAATGCCTTGTACAGGAGGTCCAAATGTACAAGACTTATTGCGGTAGCATTTGTCCGAAGCGACTCTCTTTGGACTCAGGTCGAATCATAAGCCTGAGCATCCAGAATTGTCAATGTCGTCCAATGATATAGATGCAAATATCTTCACTCCTATCAATTTGACAGGATTCGGCCTCATCAGATCTTGTCCAGGAGGTCCAAATGGACAAGATTTGTTGCGGTAGCACTTGTCCAAAACGACTCTCCTTGGACTCAGGTCGAATCATAAGCCTGAGCATCCAGAATTGCCAATGCCTTCTAATGATATAGATGCAAATATTTTTACTGCTATCAATTTGACAGGATTCTGCATCATCGCATCTTGTCCAGGGGGTCCAAATGTACAAGATTTGTGCGGTAGCACGTGTCCAAAGCGACTCTCTTTGGCCTCCGATCGAATCATGAGCCGGATCCCCAGAATTGCCAACGTCGTCCAATGATATAGATGCAAATATCTTCACTCCTATCAATTTGACAGGATTCGGCCTCATCATATCTTGCCCGGGAGGTCCAAATGGACAAGATTTGGGCGGCAGTGTTTATCCAAAGCGACTCTCTTTGAACACAGGTCGAATCATATGCCGAACTTCCAGAATTGCCAATGTCGTCCAATGATATAGATGCAAATATCTTAATTCCTATCAATGTGATAGGATTCTGTCTCATCATACCTTGTTCCGGAGGTCCAAATGGACAAGAGTGGGGCGGCAGTATTTGTCCAAAGCGACTCTCTTTGAACTCAGGTCGAATCATATGCCGAACTTCCAGAATTGCCAATGTCGTCCAATGATATAGATGCAAATATCTTTACTCCTATCAATGTGATAGGATTATGCCTCATCGTATATTGTCCAGGGGATCCAAATGTACAAGATTTGTGCGGTAGCACGTGTCCAAAGCGACTCTCTTTGAACTCTGGTAGAATAATATGCCGACCATCCAGAATTGCTAATGCCGTCTAATGATATAGATGCAAATATCTTCACTCCTATCAATTTAACAGGATTCTGGCTCATCGTGTCTTGTCGAGGAGGATCAAGTGTACAAGTTTTATGCGGTAGTACGAGACAAAAGCGAAACTCTTTGGACACAGGTCGAACCATAAGCCGGCCCATCCAGAACTGCCGATGTTGACCAATGATATAGATGCAAATATCTTTACTCCTATTAATGTGATAGGATTCTGCCTCATCATACCTTGTTCCGGAGGTTCAAATGTACAAGATTTGGGCGGCAGTATTTGTCCAAAGCGACTCTCTTTGAACTCAGGTCGAATCAAATGCCGATCTTCCAGAATTGCCAATGTCGTCCAATTATATAGATCCAAACATCTTCACACCTATCAATTTGACAGGATTCTGCCTCATCGTATCTTGTCCAGGGGGTCCAAATGTACACGATTTGTTGCGGTAGCACTTGTCCAAAGCGACATTCTTTGGACTTATGTCGAACCATAAGCCGGATCATCCAGAATTGCCGATGTTGACCAATGATATAGATGCAAATATCTTTACTCCTATTAATTTGACAGGATTCTGCCTCATCGTATCTTGTCCCGGGGGTCCAAATGTACAAGACTTGTGCCGTAGTACATGACAAAAGCCAATCTCTTTGACTCAGGTCGAATCATATGCCGAGCATCCAGAATTGCCAATGTCGTCCAATAATATAGATGCAAATATCTTTACTCCTATCAATGTGATAGGATTCTGCCTCATCATACCTTGTTCCCGAGGTCCAAATGGACAAGATTTGTTGCGGTAGCACTTGTCCAAAGCGACATTCTTTGGACTTAGGTCGAACAATAAGCCGGACCATCCAGAACTGCCGATGTTGAGCAATGATATAGATGCAAATATCTTTACTCCTATCAATGTGATAGGATTCTGCCTCATCGTATCTTATCCAGGGGGTCCAAATGTACAAGATTTGTGCGGTAGCTGTGTCCAAAGCGACTCTCTTTGGCCTCCGGTCGAATCATATGCCGGAGCATCCAGAATTGCCAAAGTCGTCCTGTGATATAGATGCAAATATCTTTACTCCTATCAATGTGATAGGATTCTGCCTCATCGTATCTTGTCCAGGGGGTCCAAATGTACACGATTTGTTGCGGTAGCACTTGGCCAAAGCGACATTCTTTGGACGTATGTCGAACCATAAGCCGGACATTCCAGAATTGCCGATGTTGACCAATGATATAGATGCAAATATCTTTACTCCTATTAATTTGACAGGATTCTGCCTCATCGTATCTTGTTCAGGGGGTCCAAATGTACAAGATTTGTTGCGGTAGCACTTGTCCAAAACGACATTCTTTGGACTTAGGTCGAACCATAAGCCGGACCATCCAGAACTGCCAATGTTGACCAATGATATAGATACAAATATCTTTACTCCTATCAATGTGATAGGATTCTGCCTCATCATACCTTATTCCGGAGGTTCAAATGTACAAGATTTGTGCGGTAGCCCTCGTCCAAAGCGACTCTCTTTGGGCTTATGTCGAACCATATGCCGGACCATCCAGAATTGCCGTTGTTGACCAATGATATAGATGCAAATATCTTTACTCCTATTAATTTGACAGGATTCTGCCTCATCGTATCTTGTCCCGGGGGTCCAAATGTACAAGATTTGTTGCGGTAGCACTTGTCCAAAGCGACTCTCCTTGGACTCAGGTCGAATCATAAGCCCGAGCATCCAGGATTGCCAATGTCGTCCAATGATATCGATGCAAATATCTTTACTACTATCAATGTGACAGGATTCTGCCTCACCATACCTTTTCCAAGAGATTCAAATGTACAAGATTTGTGCGGTAGCACTAGACAAAAGCGAAACTCTTTGGACGCAGGTCGGTCCATAAGCCGAAGCATCCAGAATTGCCAATGACGTGCAATGATATAGATGCAAATATCTTTACTGCTATCAATTTTACAGGATTCTGCCTCATCGTATCTTATCCAGGGGGTCCAAATGTACAAGATTTGTGCGGTAGCTGTGTCCAAAGCGACTCTCTTTGGCCTCCGGTCGAATCATATGCCGGAGCATCCAGAATTGCCAATGTCGTCCAGTGATATAGATGCAAATATCTTTACTCCTACCAATGTGATAGGATTCTGCCTCATCGTATCTTGTCCAGGGGGTCCAAATGTACAAGATTTGTTGTGGCAGCACTTGTCCAAAGCGACTCTTCTTGGACTTAGGTCGAATCATATGCCTGAGCATCCAGAATTGCCAATGCCGTCTAAAGATATAGATGCAAATATCTTCTCTCCTATCAATGTGACAGGATTCTGCCTCATCATACCTTTTCCAGGAGGACCAAATGCACAAGTTTTGGGCGGCAGCATTTGCCCAAACCGACTCTCTTGGATTCAGGTCGAATCATAAACCGGAGCATCCAGAATTGCCAATGTCGTCCAATGATATAGATGCAAATATCTTTACTCCTATCAATGTGATAGGATTCTGCCTCATCTTATCTTATCCGGGGGGTCCGAATGAACAAGACTTATTGCGGTAGCACTTGTCCGAAGCGACTCTCTTTGGCCTCCGGTCGAATCATATGCCGGAGCATCCAGAATTTCCAATGTCGTCCAGTGATATTGATGCAAATATCTTTACTCCTATCAATGTGATAGGATTCTGCCTCATCGTATCTTGTCCAGGGGGTCCAAATGTACACGATTTGTTGCGGTAGCACTTGGCCAAAGCGACATTCTTTGGACGTATGTCGAACCATAAGCCGGACATTCCAGAATTGTCGATGTTGACCAATGATATAGATGCAAATATCTTTACTCCTATTAATTTGACAGGATTCTGCATCATCGTATCTTGTCCCGGGGGTCCAAATGTACAAGATTTGTTGCGGTAGCACTTGTCCAAAGCGACATTCTTTGGACGTATGTCGAACCATAAGCCGGACATTCCAGAATTGCCAATGTCGTCCAATGATATAGATGCAAATATCTTTACTGCTATCAATTTGACAGGATTCTGCCTCATCGTATCTTGTTCCGTAGGTTCAAATGTACAAGATTTGTGTGGTAGCCCTTGTCCAAAGCGACTCTCTTTGGACTCAGGTCGAATCATATGCCGAGCATCCAGAATTGCCAATGTCGTCCAATGATATAGATGCAAATATCTTTACTCCTATCAATGTGATAGGATTCTGCCTCATCATACCTTGTTCCCGAGGTCCAAATGGACAAGATTTGTTGCGGTAGCACTTGTCCAAAGCGACATTCTTTGGACTTAGGTCGAACCATAAGCCGGACCATCCAGAACTGCCGATGTTGAGCAATGATATAGATGCAAATATCTTTACTCCTATCAATGTGATAGGATTCTGCGTCATCATACCTTGTTCCGGAGGTTCAAATGTCAAGATTTGTTGCGGTAGCACTTGTCCAAAGCGACTCTCCTTGGACTCAGGTCGAATCATAAGCCCGAGCATCCAGAATTGCCAGTGTCGTCTAATGATATAGATGTAAATATCTTCACTCCTATCAATTTGACAGGATTCTGGCTCATCGTGTCTTGTCAAGGAGGATCAAGTGTACAAGATTTGTGCGGTAGCACTAGACAAAAGCGAAACTCTTTGGACTCAGGTCGATCCATAAGCCGAAGCATCCAGAATTGCCAATGTCGTCCAATGATATAGATGCAAATATTTTTACTGCTATCAATTTGACAGGATTCTGCCTCATCGCATCTTGTCCAGGGGGTCCAAATGTACAAGATTTGTGCGGTAGCACGTGTCCAAAGCGACTCTCTTTGGCCTCCGATCGAATCATGAGCCGGATCCCCAGGATTGCCAATGTCGTCCAATGATATCGATGCAAATATCTTTACTACTATCAATGTGACAGGATTCTGCCTCACCATACCTTTTCCAAGAGATTCAAATGTACAAGATTTGTGCGGTAGCACTAGACAAAAGCGAAATTCTTTGGACGCAGGTCGGTCCATAAGCCGAAGCATCCAGAAATGCCAATGACGTGCAATGATATAGATGCAAATATCTTTACTTCTAACAATTTGACAGTATTCTGCCTCATCGTATCTTGTCCAGGGGGTCCAAATGTACAAGATTTGTGCGGTAGCACGTGTCCAAAGCGGCTCTCTTTGGCCTCCGGTCAAATCATATGCCGGAGCATCCAGAATTGCCAACGTCGTCCAATGATATAGATGCAAATATCTTCACTCCTATCAATTTGACAGGATTCGGCCTCATCATATCTTGCCCAGGAGGTCCAAATGGGCAAGATTTGTTGCGGTAGCACTTGTCTAAAGCGACTCTTCTTGGACTCAGGTCGAATCATATGCCTGAGCATCCAGAATTGCCAATGCCATCTAATGATATAGATGCAAATATCTTCTCTCCTATCAATGTGATAGGATTCTGCCTCATCATACCATTTCCAGGAGGTCCAAATGCACAAGTTTTAGGCGGCAGCATTTGCCCAAACCGACTCTCTTGGATTCAGGTCGAATCATAAACCAGAGCATCCAGAATTGCCAATGTCGTCCAATGATATAGATACAAATATCTTTACTCCTATCAATGTGATAGGATTCTGCCTCATCGTATCTTATCCAGGGGGTCCAAATATACAAGACTTATTGCGGTAGCACTTGTCCAAAGCGACTCTTCATGGACTTAGGTCGAATCATATGCCTGAGCATCCAGAATTGCCAATGCCGTTTAATGATATAGATGCAAATATCTTCTCTCCTATCAATGTGACAGGATTCTGCCTCATCATACCTTGTTCCGGAGGTTCAAATTACAAGAGTTTTGCGGTAGCCCTTGTCCAAAGCGACTCTCTTTGCACTCAGGTCGAATCATAAGCCAGAGCATCCAGAATTGCCAATGTCGTCCAATGATATAGATGCAAATATCTTTACTCCTATCAATTTGACAGGTTTCTGCCTCATCGTATCTTGTCCAGGGGATCCAAATGTACACGATTTGTTGCGGTACCACTTGTCCAAAGCGACATTCTTTGGACTTAGGTCGAACCATAAGCCGGACCATCCAGAATTGCCGATGTTGACCAATGATATAGATGCAAATAAATTTACTCCTATCAATGTGGTAGGATTCTGCCTCATCGTATCTTGTCCAGGGGGTCAAAATGTACAAGATTTGTTGCGGTAGCACTTGTCCAAAGCAACTCTTCTTGGACTTAGGTCGAATCATATGCCTGAGCATCCAGAATTGCCAATGCCGTTTATTGATATAGATGCAAATATCTTCTCTCCTATCAATGTGACTGGATTCTGCCTCATCATACCTTTTCCAGGAGGTCCAAATGGACAAGATTTGCTCGGCAGTATTTGTCCAAAGCGACTCTCTTGGATTCAGGTCGAATCATAAACCGGAGCATCCAGAATTGCCAATGTCGTCCAATGATATAGATGCAAATATCTTTACTCCTATCAATGTGATAGGATTCTGCCTCATCTTATCTTATCCAGGGGGTCCAAATGTACAAGACTTATTGCGGTAGCACTTGTCCGAAGCGACTCTCTTTGGCCTCCGGTCGAATCATATGCCGGAGCATCCAGAATTTCCAATGTCATCCAGTGATATTGATGCATATATCTTTACTCCTATCAATGTGATAGGATTCTGCCTCATCGTGTCTTGTCCAGGGGGTCCAAATGTACACGATTTGTTGCGGTAGCACTTGGCCAAAGCGACATTCTTTGGACGTATGTCGAACCATAAGCCGGACATTCCAGAATTGTCGATGTTGACCAATGATATAGATGCAAATATCTTTACTCCTATTAATTTGACAGGATTCTGCATCATCGTATCTTGTCCCGGGGGTCAAAATGTACAAGATTTGTTGCGGTAGCACTTGTCCAAAGCGACTCTCCTTGGACTCAGGTCGAATCATAAGCCCGAGCATCCAGGATTGCCAATGTCGTCCAATGATATCGATGCAAATATCTTTACTACTATCAATGTGACAGGATTCTGCCTCACCATACCTTTTCCAAGAGATTCAAATGTACAAGATTTGTGCGGTAGCACTAGACAAAAGCGAAACTCTTTGGACGCAGGTCGGTCCATAAGCCGAAGCATCCAGAATTGCCAATGACGTGCAATGATATAGATGCAAATATCTTTACTGCTATCAATTTTACAGGATTCTGCCTCATCGTATCTTATCCAGGGGGTCCAAATGTACAAGATTTGTGCGGTAGCTGTGTCCAAAGCGACTCTCTTTGGCCTCCGGTCGAATCATATGCCGGAGCATCCAGAATTGCCAATGTCGTCCAGTGATATAGATGCAAATATCTTTACTCCTATCAATGTGATAGGATTCTGCCTCATCGTATCTTGTCCAGGGGGTCCAAATGTACAAGATTTGTTGTGGCAGCACTTGTCCAAAGCGACTCTTCTTGGACTTAGGTCGAATCATATGCCTGAGCATCCAGAATTGCCAATGCCGTCTAAAGATATAGATGCAAATATCTTCTCTCCTATCAATGTGACAGGATTCTGCCTCATCATACCTTTTCCAGGAGGACCAAATGCACAAGTTTTGGGCGGCAGCATTTGCCCAAACCGACTCTCTTGGATTCAGGTCGAATCATAAACCGGAGCATCCAGAATTGCCAATGTCGTCCAATGATATAGATGCAAATATCTTTACTCCTATCAATGTGATAGGATTCTGCCTCATCTTATCTTATCCGGGGGGTCCGAATGAACAAGACTTATTGCGGTAGCACTTGTCCGAAGCGACTCTCTTTGGCCTCCGGTCGAATCATATGCCGGAGCATCCAGAATTTCCAATGTCGTCCAGTGATATTGATGCAAATATCTTTACTCCTATCAATGTGATAGGATTCTGCCTCATCGTATCTTGTCCAGGGGGTCCAAATGTACACGATTTGTTGCGGTAGCACTTGAACAAAGCGACATTCTTTGGACGTATGTCGAACCATAAGCCGGACATTCCAGAATTGTCGATGTTGACCAATGATATAGATGCAAATATCTTTACTCCTATTAATTTGACAGGATTCTGCATCATCGTATCTTGTCCCGGGGGTCCAAATGTACAAGATTTGTTGCGGTAGCACTTGTCCAAAGCGACTCTCCTTGGACTCAGGTCGAATCATAAGCCCGAGCATCCAGAATTGCCAATGTCGTCCAATGATATAGATGCAAATATCTTTACTGCTATCAATTTGACAGGATTCTGCCTCATCGTATCTTGTTCCGTAGGTTCAAATGTACAAGATTTGTGTGGTAGCCCTTGTCCAAAGCGACTCTCTTTGGACTCAGGTCGAATCATATGCCGAGCATCCAGAATTGCCAATGTCGTCCAATGATATAGATGCAAATATCTTTACTCCTATCAATGTGATAGGATTCTGCCTCATCATACCTTGTTCCCGAGGTCCAAATGGACAAGATTTGTTGCGGTAGCACTTGTCCAAAGCGACATTCTTTGGACTTAGGTCGAACCATAAGCCGGACCATCCAGAACTGCCGATGTTGAGCAATGATATAGATGCAAATATCTTTACTCCTATCAATGTGATAGGATTCTGCCTCATCATACCTTGTTCCGGAGGTTCAAATGTCAAGATTTGTTGCGGTAGCACTTGTCCAAAGCGACTCTCCTTGGACTCAGGTCGAATCATAAGCCCGAGCATCCAGAATTGCCAGTGTCGTCTAATGATATAGATGTAAATATCTTCACTCCTATCAATTTGACAGGATTCTGGCTCATCGTGTCTTGTCAAGGAGGATCAAGTGTACAAGATTTGTGCGGTAGCACTAGACAAAAGCGAAATTCTTTGGACTCAGGTCGATCCATAAGCCGAAGCATCCAGAATTGCCAATGTCGTCCAATGATATAGATGCAAATATTTTTACTGCTATCAATTTGACAGGATTCTGCCTCATCGCATCTTGTCCAGGGGGTCCAAATGTACAAGATTTGTGCGGTAGCACGTGTCCAAAGCGACTCTCTTTGGCCTCCGATCGAATCATGAGCCGGATCCCCAGGATTGCCAATGTCGTCCAATGATATCGATGCAAATATCTTTACTACTATCAATGTGACAGGATTCTGCCTCACCATACCTTTTCCAAGAGATTCAAATGTACAAGATTTGTGCGGTAGCACTAGACAAAAGCGAAATTCTTTGGACGCAGGTCGGTCCATAAGCCGAAGCATCCAGAATTGCCAATGACGTGCAATGATATAGATGCAAACATCTTTACTCCTATCAATGTGATAGGATTCTGCCTCATCGTATCTTGTCCAGGGGGTCCAAATGTATACGATTTGTTGCGGTAGTACTTGTCCAAAGCGACATTCTTTGGATTAATGTCGAACCATAAGCCGGACCATCCAGAATTGCCGTTGTTGACCAATGATATAGATGCAAATATCTTTACTCCTATGAATTTGACAGGATTCTGCCTCGTCGTATCTTGTCCCGGGGGTCCAAATGTACAAGATTTGTTGCGGTAGCACTTGTCCGAAGCGACTCTCTTTGGACTCAGGTCGAATCATATGCCGAACTTCCAGAATTGCCAATGTCGTCCAATGATAGAGATGCAAACATCTTCACTCCTATCAATTTGACAGGATTCTGCCTCATCGTATCTTGTCCAGGGGATCCAAATGTACAAGATTTGTTGCGGTAGCACTTGTCCAAAGCGACATTCTTTGGACTTATGTCGAACCATAAGCCGGACCATCCAGAATTGCGGTTGTTGACCAATGATATAGATGCAAATACCTTTACTCCTATGAATTTTACAGGATTCTGCCTCGTCGTATCTTGTCCCGGGGGTCCAAATGTACAAGATTTGTTGCGGTAGCACTTGTCCGAAGCGACTCTCTTTGGGCTCAGGTCGAATCATATGCCGAACTTCCAGAATTGCCAATGTCGTCCAATGATAGAGATGTAAACATCTTCACTCCTATCAATTTGACAGGATTCTGCCTCATCGTATCTTGTCCAGGAGGTTCAAATGTACAAGATTTGTGCGGGAGCACTTGTCCAAAGCGGCATTCTTTAGACTTAGGTCGAATCATAAGCCGGGGCATCCAGAATTGCCAATGTCGTCCAATGATATAGATACAATTATCTTTACTGCTATCAATTTGATAGGATTCTGGCTCATCGTGTCTTGTCCATGAGGATCAAGTGTACGGTAGCATGAGACAAGAGCGAAACTCTTTGGACTCAGGTCGTTCCATAAGCCGAAGCATCAAGAATTGCCAATGTCGTGCAATGGTATAGATGCAAATATCTTTACTGCAATCAATTTGACAGGATTCTGCCTCATCGTATCTTGTCCAGGGGATCCAAATGTACACGATTTGTTGCGGTAGCACTTGTCCAAAGCGACATTCTTTGGACTTATGTCGAACCATAAGCCGGACCATCCAGAATTGCGGTTGTTGACCAATGATATAGATGCAAATATCTTTACTCCTATGAATTTGAGAGGATTCTGCCTCGTCGTATCTTGTCCCGGGGGTCCAAATGTACAAGATTTGTTGCGGTAGCACTTGCCCAAACCGACTCTCTTGGATTCAGGTCGAATCATAAACCGGAGCATCCAGTATTGCCGATGTTGACCAATTATATAGATGCAAATATCTTTACTCCTATTAATTTGACAGGATTCTGCCTCATCGTATCTTGTCCAGGGGGTCCAAATGTACAAGATTTGTTGCGGTAGCACTTGTCCAAAACGACTCTCCTTGGACTCAGGACGAATCATATGCCGATCTTCCAGAATTGCCAATGTCGTCCAATGATATAGATGCAAACATCATCACTCCTATCAATTTGACAGGATTCTGCCTCATCGTATCTTGTCCAGGAGGTTCAAATGTAAAAGATTTGTGCGGTAGCACTTGTCCAAAGCGACATTCTTTGAACTTAGGTCGAACTTCAGCCGGACCATCCAGAATTGCCGTTGTTGACCAATGATATAGATGCAAATATCTTTACTCCTATGAATTTGACAGGATTCTGCCTCGTCGTATCTTGTCCCGGGGGTCCAAATGTACAAGATTTGTGCGGTAGCACTTGTCCAAAGGGACACTCTTTGGACTTAGGTCGAACCATATTCCGGACCATCCAGAACTGCCGATGTTGACCAATGATATAGATGCAAATATCTTTACTCCTATCAATGTGATAGGATTCTGCCTCATCATACCTTGTTCCGGAGGTTCAAATGTACAAGATTTGTTGCGGTAGCACTTGTCCAAAGCGACTCTCCTTGGACTCAGGTCGAATCAAATGCCTGAGCATCCAGAATTGCCAATGCCGTCTAATGATATAGATGCAAATATCTTATCTCCTATCAATGTGACAGGATTCTGCCTCATCATACCTTTTCCACGAGGTCCAAATGCACAAGGTTTGGGCGGCAGCATTTGCCCAAACCGACTCTCTTTGGATTCAGGTCGAATCATAAACCGGAGCATCCAGAATTGCCAATGTCGTCCAATGATATAGATGCAAATATCTTTACTCCTATCAATTTGACAGGATTCTGCCTCATCGTATATTGTCCAGGGGGTCCAAATGTACAAGACTTGTGCGGTAGCACTTGACAAAAGCCAATCTCTTTGACTCAGGTCGAATCATATGCCGAGCATCCAGAATTGCCAATGTCGTCCAATGATATAGATACAATTATCTTTACTGCTATCAATTTGACAGGATTCTGGCTCATCGTGTCTTGTCCAGGAGGATCAAGTGTACCGTAGCACTAGACAAGAGCGAAACTCTTTGGACTCAGGTCGATCCATAAGCCGAAGCATCAAGAATTGCCAATGTCGTGCAACGTTATAGATGCAAATATCTTTACTCCTATTAATTTGACAGGATTGTGCCTCGTCGTATCTTGTCCCGGGGGTCCAAATGTACAAGACTTGTGCGGTAGCACTTGACAAAAGCCAATCTCTTTGACTCAGGTCGAATCATATGCCGAGCATCCAGAATTGCCAATGTCGTCCAATGATATAGATGCAAATATCTTTACTCCTATCAATTTGACAGGATTCTGCCTCATCGTATATTGTCCAGGGGGTCCAAATGTACAAGACTTGTGCGGTAGCACTTGACAAAAGCCAATCTCTTTGACTCAGGTCGAATCATATGCCGAGCATCCAGAATTGCCAATGTCGTGCAACGTTATAGATGCAAATATCTTTACTCCTATTAATTTGACAGGATTGTGCCTCGTCGTATCTTGTCCCGGGGGTCCAAATGTACAAGACTTGTGCGGTAGCACTTGACAAAAGCCAATCTCTTTGACTCAGGTCGAATCATATGCCGAGCATCCAGAATTGCCAATGTCGTCCAATGATATAGATGCAAATATCATTACTCCTATCAATGTGATAGGATTCTGCCTCATCATACCTTGTACAGGAGGTCCAAATGTACAAGACTTATTGCGGTAGCAATTGTCCGAAGCGACTCTCCTTGGACTCAGGTCGAATCATAAGCCTGAGCATCCAGAATTGCCAATGCCTTCTAATGATATAGATGCAAATATATTCACTCCCATCGATGTGACAGGATTCTGCCTTATCATACATTTTCCAGGAGGTCCAAATGCACATGTTTTGGGCAGCAGCATTTCCCCAAACCAACTCTCTTTGGATTCAGGTCGCATCATAAACCGGAGCATCCAGGATGGCCAATGACGTCCAATGATATAGATGCAAATATCTTTACTCCTATCAATTTGACAGGATTCTGCCTCATCGTATATTGTCCAGGGGGTCCAAATGTGCAAGACTTGTGCGGCAGCACTTGACAAAAGCCAATCTCTTTGACTCAGGTCGAATCATATGCCGAGCATCCAGAATTGCCAATGTCGTCCAATGATATAGATGCAAATATCTTTACTCCTATCAATGTGATAGGATTCTGCCTCATCGTATCTTGTCCAGGGGGTCCAAATGTACACGATTTGTTGCGGTAGCACTTGTCCAAAGCGACATTCTTTGGACTTATGTCGAACCATAAGCCGGACCATCCAGAATTGCCGTTGTTGACCAATGATATAGATGCAAATATCTTCACTCCTATCAATGTGACAGGATTCTGCCTCGCCATACCTTTTCCAGGAGGTCCAAATGCACAAGTTTTGGGCGGCAGCATTTGCCCAAACCGACTCTTTTTGGATTCAGGTCGAATCATTAACCAGAGCATCCAGAATTGCCAATGTCGTCCAATGATATAGATGCAAATATCTTTACTCCTATCAATGTGATAGGATTCTGCCTCATCGTATATTGTCAAGGGGGTCCAAATGTACAAGACTTGTGCGGTAGCCCTTGTCCAAAGCGACTCTCTTTGGACTCAGGTCGATCCATAGGCCGAAGCATCAAGAATTGCCAATGTCGAGCAATGGTATAGATCCAAATATATTTACTGCTATCAATTTGAAAGGATTCTGCCTCATCGTATCTTGTCCAGGGGGTCCAAATGTACAAGATTTGTTGCGGTAGCACTTGTCCAAAACGACTCTCCTTGGACTCAGGTCGAATCATAAGCCTGAGCATCCAGAATTGCCAATGCCTTCTAATGATATAGATGCAAATATATTCACTCCCATCAATGTGACAGGATTCTGCCTTATCATACATTTTTCAGGAGGTCCAAATGCACATGTTTTGGGCAGCAGCATTTCCCCAAACCAACTCTCTTTGGATTCAGGTCGAATCATAAGCCGGAGCATCCAGAATTGCCAATGCCGTCCAATGATATAGATGCATATATCTTTACTGCTATCAATTTGACAGGTTCTGCCTCATCATACCTTGTCCAGTAGGTCAAACTGTACAAGATTTGTGCGTTAGCACTTGTCCGAAGCGACTCTCCTTGGACTCAGGTCGAATCATACGCCTGAGCATCCAGAATTGCCAATGTCGTCCAATGATATGGATGCACATATCTTTACTCCTATCAATGTGATAGGATTCTGCCTCATCATACCTTGTTCCGGAGGTCTAAATGGACAAGATTTGGGCGGCAGTATTTGTCCAAAGCGACTCTGTTTGAACTCAGGTCGAACCATATGCCGAACTTCCAGAATTGCCAATGTCGTCCAATGATATAGATGCAAATATCTTTACTCCTATCAATGTGATAGGATTCTGCCTCATCATGCCTTGTACAGGGGGTCCAAATGTACAAGACTTATTGCGGTAGCACTTGTCCGAAGCGACTCTCCTTGGACTCAGGTCGAATCATAAGCCTGAGCATCCAGAATTGCCAATGCCGTCCAATGATATAGATGCAAATATCTTTACTGCTATCAATTTGACAAGATTCTGCCTCATCGTATCTTGTCCAGGGGCTGCAAATGTACACGATTTGTTGCGGTAGCACTTGTCCAAAACGACATTCTTTGGACTTATGTCGAACCATAAGCCGGACCATCCAGAATTGCCGTTGATGACCAATGATATAGATGCAAATATCTTCACTCCTATCAATGTGACAGGATTCTGCCTCGTCATACCTTTTCCAGGAGGTCCAAATGCACAAGTTTTGGGCAGCAGCATTTGCCCAAACCGACTCTTTTTGGATTCAGGTCGAATCATTAACCAGAGCATCCAGAATTGCCAATGTCGTCCAATGATATAGATGCACATATCTTTACTCCTATCAATTTGACAGGATTCTGCCTCATCGTATATTGTCAAGGGGGTCCAAATGTACAAGACTTGTGCGGTAGCCCTTGTCCAAAGCGACTCTCTTTGGACTCATGTCGATCCATAGGCCGAAGCATCAAGAATTGCCAATGTCGAGCTATGGTATAGATCCAAATATATTTACTGCTATCAATTTGAAAGGATTCTGCCTCATCGTATCTTGTCCAGGGGGTCCAAATGTACAAGATTTGTTGCGGTAGCACTTGTCCAAAGCGACTCTTCTCGGACTCAGGTCGAATCATAAGCCTGAGCATCCAGAATTGCCAATGCCTTCTAATGATATAGATGCAAATATATTCACTCCCATCAATGTGACAGGATTCTGCCTTATCATACATTTTTCAGGAGGTCCAAATGCACATGTTTTGGGCAGCAGCATTTCCCCAAACCAACTCTCTTTGGATTCAGGTCGAATCATAAGCCGGAGCATCCAGAATTGCCAATGCCGTCCAATGATATAGATGCATATATCTTTACTGCTATCAATTTGACAGGTTCTGCCTCATCATACCTTGTCCAGTAGGTCAAACTGTACAAGATTTGTGCGTTAGCACTTGTCCGAAGCGACTCTCCTTGGACTCAGGTCGAATCATACGCCTGAGCATCCAGAATTGCCAATGTCGTCCAATGATATAGATGCACATATCTTTACTCCTATCAATGTGATAGGATTCTGCCTCATCATACCTTGTTCCGGAGGTCTAAATGGACAAGATTTGGGCGGCAGTATTTGTCCAAAGCGACTCTGTTTGAACTCAGGTCGAACCATATGCCGAACTTCCAGAATTGCCAATGTCGTCCAATGATATAGATGCAAATATCTTTACTCCTATCAATGTGATAGGATTCTGCCTCATCATGCCTTGTACAGGGGGTCCAAATGTACAAGACTTATTGCGGTAGCACTTGTCCGAAGCGACTCTCCTTGGACTCAGGTCGAATCATAAGCCTGAGCATCCAGAATTGCCAATGCCGTCCAATGATATAGATGCAAATATCTTTACTGCTATCAATTTGACAAGATTCTGCCTCATCGTATCTTGTCCAGGGGCTGCAAATGTACACGATTTGTTGCGGTAGCACTTGTCCAAAACGACATTCTTTGGACTTATGTCGAACCATAAGCCGGACCATCCAGAATTGCCGTTGATGACCAATGATATAGATGCAAATATCTTCACTCCTATCAATGTGACAGGATTCTGCCTCGTCATACCTTTTCCAGGAGGTCCAAATGCACAAGTTTTGGGCAGCAGCATTTGCCCAAACCGACTCTTTTTGGATTCAGGTCGAATCATTAACCAGAGCATCCAGAATTGCCAATGTCGTCCAATGATATAGATGCACATATCTTTACTCCTATCAATTTGACAGGATTCTGCCTCATCGTATATTGTCAAGGGGGTCCAAATGTACAAGACTTGTGCGGTAGCCCTTGTCCAAAGCGACTCTCTTTGGACACATGTCGATCCATAGGCCGAAGCATCAAGAATTGCCAATGTCGAGCTATGGTATAGATCCAAATATATTTACTGCTATCAATTTGGAAGGATTCTGCCTCATCGTATCTTGTCCAGGGGGTCCAAATGTACAAGATTTGTTGCGGTAGCACTTGTCCAAAGCGACTCTTCTTGGACTCAGGTCGAATCATATGCCTGAGCATCCAGAATTGCCAATGCCGTCTAATGATATAGATGCATATATCTTCTCTCCTATCAATGTGACAGGATTCTGCCTCATCATACCTTTTCCAGGAGGTCCAAATGCACAAGTTTTGGGCGGCAGCATTTGCCCAAACCGACTCTCTTGGATTCAGGTCGAATCATAAATCGGAGCATCCAGAATTGCCAATGTCGTCCAATGATATAGATACAAATATCTTTACTCCTATCAATGTGATAGGATTCTGCCTCATCTTATCTTATCCAGGGGGTCCAAATGTACAAGACTTATTGCGGTAGCACTTGTCCGAAGCGACTCTCTTTGGCCTCCGGTCGAATCATATGCCGGAGCATCCAGAATTGCCAATGTCGTCCAGTGATATTGATGCAAATATCTTTACTCCTATCAATGTGATAGGATTCTGCCTCATCGTATCTTGTCAAGGGGGTCCAAATGTACACGATTTGTTGCGGTAGCACTTGTCCAAAGCGACATTCTTTGGACTTATGTCGAACCATAAGCCGGACCATCCAGAATTGCCGATGTTGACCAATGATATAGATGCAAATATCTTTACTGCTATCAATTTGACAGGATTCTGCCTCATCGTATCTTGTCCACGAGGTTCAAATGTACAAGATTTGTGCGCTAGCACTTGTCCAAAGCGACATTCTTTGGACTTATGTCGAACCATAAGCCGGACCATCCAGAATTGCCGTTGTTGACCAATGATATAATGCAAATATCTTCACTCCTATCAATGTGTAAGGATTCTGCCTCGTCATACCTATTTCAGGAGGTCCAAATGCACAAGTTTTGGGCGGCAGCATTTGCCCAAACCGACTCTCTTTGGACTCAGGTCGATCCATAAGCCGAAGCATCCAGAATTGCCAATGACGTCCAATGATATAGATACAAATATCTTTACTGCTATCAATTTGACAGGATTCTGGTCTCATCGTGTCTTGTCCAGGAGGATCAAGTGTACAAGAATTGTGCGGTAGCACTAGACAAGAGCGAAACGCTTTCGACTCAGGTCGATCCATAAGCCGAAGCATTCAGAATTGCCAATGTCGTCCAATGATATAGGTACAATTATCTTTACTGCTATCAATTTGACAGGATTCTGGCTCATCGTGTCTTGTCCAGGAGGATCAAGTGTACGGTAGCACTAGACAAGAGCGAAACTCTTTGGACTCAGGTCGATCCATACGCCGAAGCATCAAGAATTGCCAATGTCGTGCAATGGTATAGATGCAAATATCTTTACTGCAATCAATTTGACAGGATTCTGCCTCATCGTATCTTGTCCACGAGGTTCAAATGTACGGGATTTGTTGCGGTAGCACTTGTCCAAAGCGACATTCTTTGGACTTATGTCGAAACATAAGCCGGACCATCCAGAATTGCCGTTGTTGACCAATGATATAGATGCAAATATCTTTACTCCTATTAATTTGACAGGATTCTGCCTCGTCGTATCTTGTCCCGGGGGTCCAAATGTACAAGATTTGTTGCGGTAGCACTTGTCCAAAGCGATTCTCCTTGGACTCAGGTCGAATCATAAGCCTGAGCATCCAGAATTGCCAATGCCGTCTAATGATACAGATGCAAATATCTTCACTTCTGTCAATGTGACAGGATTCTGCCTCATCATGCCTTTCCCAGGAGATCCAAATGCACACGTTTTGGGCGGCAGCATTTGCCCAAACCGACTCTCTTTGGATTCATGTCGCATCATAAACCGGAGCATCCAGGATGGCCAATGTCGTCCAATGATATAGATGCAAATATCTTTACTCCTATCAATTTGACAGGATTCTGCCTCATCGTATATTGTCCAGGGGGTCCAAATGTGCAAGACTTGTGCGGCAGCACTTGACAAAAGCCAATCTCTTTGACTCAGGTCGAATCATATGCCGAGCATCCAGAATTGCCAATGTCGTCCAATGATATAGATGCAAATATCTTTACTCCTATCAATGTGATAGGATTCTGCCTCATCTTATCTTATCCAGGGGGTCCAAATGTACAAGACTTATTGCGGTAGCACTTGTCCGAAGCGACTCTCTTTGGCCTCCGGTCGAATAATGTGCCGGAGCATTCAGAATTGCCAATGTCGTCCAGTGATATAGATGCAAATATCTTTCCT
This sequence comes from Priocnemis perturbator, assembly GCA_963942575.1. Lineage (NCBI taxonomy): Eukaryota > Metazoa > Arthropoda > Insecta > Hymenoptera > Pompilidae > Priocnemis > Priocnemis perturbator. The sequence continues at coordinate 4,606,808 of CAWWDK010000133.1, read as the reverse complement.
CCTATCAATGTGATAGGATTCTGCCTCATCGTATCTTGTCCAGGGGGTCCAAATGTACACGATTTGTTGCGGTAGCACTTGTCCAAAGCGACATTCTTTGGACTTATGTCGAACCATAAGCCGGACCATCCAGAATTGCCGATGTTGACCAATGATATAGATGCAAATATCTTTACTCCTATTAATTTGACAGGATTCTGCCTCATCGTATCTTGTCCAGGGGGTCCAAATGTACAAGATTTGTTGCGGTAGCACTTGTCCAAAACGACTCTCCTTGGACTCAGGTCGAATCATAAGCCTGAGCATCCAGAATTGCCAATGCCTTCTAATGATATAGATGCAAATATCTTCACCCCCATCAATGTGACAGGATTCTGGCTTATCATACATTTTCCAGGAGGTCCAAATGCACATGTTTTGGGCAGCAGCATTTGCCCAAACCAACTCTCTTTGGATTCAGGTCGAATCATAAGCCGGAGCATCCAGAATTGCCAATGCCGTCCAATGATATAGATGCATATATCTTTACTGCTATCAATTTGACAGGTTCTGCCTCATCATACCTTGTCCAGTAGGTCAAACTGTACAAGATTTGTGCGTTAGCACTTGTCCGAAGCGACTCTCCTTGGACTCAGGTCGAATCATACGCCTGAGCATCCAGAATTGCCAATGTCGTCCAATGATATAGATGCACATATCTTTACTCCTATCAATGTGATAGGATTCTGCCTCATCATACCTTGTTCCGGAGGTCTAAATGGACAAGATTTGGGCGGCAGTATTTGTCCAAAGCGACTCTGTTTGAACTCAGGTCGAACCATATGCCGAACTTCCAGAATTGCCAATGTCGTCCAATGATATAGATGCAAATATCTTTACTCCTATCAATGTGATAGGATTCTGCCTCATCATGCCTTGTACAGGGGGTCCAAATGTACAAGACTTATTGCGGTAGCACTTGTCCGAAGCGACTCTCCTTGGACTCAGGTCGAATCATGAGCCTGAGCATCCAGAATTGCCAATGCCGTCCAATGATATAGATGCAAATATCTTTACTGCTATCAATTTGACAAGATTCTGCCTCATCGTATCTTGTCCAGGGGGTGCAAATGTACACGATTTGTTGCGGTAGCACTTGTCCAAAACGACATTCTTTGGACTTATGTCGAACCATAAGCCGGACCATCCAGAATTGCCGTTGTTGACCAATGATATAGATGCAAATATCTTCACTCCTATCAATGTGACAGGATTCTGCCTCGTCATACCTTTTCCAGGATGTCCAAATGCACAAGTTTTGGGCGGCAGCATTTGCCCAAACCGACTCTTTTTTGATTCAGGTCGAATCATTAACCAGAGCATCCAGAATTGCCAATGTCGTCCAATGATATAGATGCACATATCTTTACTCCTATCAATTTGACAGGATTCTGCCTCATCGTATATTGTCAAGGGGGTCCAAGTGTACAAGACTTGTGCGGTAGCCCTTGTCCAAAGCGACTCTCTTTGGACTCATGTCGATCCATAGGCCGAAGCATCAAGAATTGCCAATGTCGAGCTATGGTATAGATCCAAATATATTTACTGCTATCAATTTGAAAGGATTCTGCCTCATCGTATCTTGTCCAGGGGGTCCAAATGTACAAGATTTGTTGCGGTAGCACTTGTCCAAAGCGACTCTTCTTGGACTCAGGTCGAATCATATGCCTGAGCATCCAGAATTGCCAATGCCGTCTAATGATATAGATGCATATATCTTCTCTCCTATCAATGTGACAGGATTCTGCCTCATCTTATCTTATCCAGGGGGTCCAAATGTACAAGACTTATTGCGGTAGCACTTGTCCGAAGCGACTCTCTTTGGCCTCCGGTCGAATCATATGCCGGAGCATCCAGAATTGCCAATGTCGTCCAGTGATATTGATGCAAATATCTTTACTCCTATCAATGTGATAGGATTCTGCCTCATCGTATCTTGTCAAGGGGGTCCAAATGTACACGATTTGTTGCGGTAGCACTTGTCCAAAGCGACATTCTTTGGACTTATGTCGAACCATAAGCCGGACCATCCAGAATTGCCGATGTTGACCAATGATATAGATGCAAATATCTTCACTCCTATCAATTTGACAGGATTCGGCCTCATCATATCTTGTCCAGGAGGTCCAAATGGACAAGATTTGGGCGGCAGTATTTGTCCAAAGCGACTCTCCTTGGACTCAGGTCGAAACATAAGCCTGAGCATCCAGAATTGCCAATGCCGTCTAATGATATAGATGCAAATATCTTCACTCCTATCAATTTGACAGGATTCTGGCTCATCATGTCTTGTCCAGGAGGATCAAGCGTAGAAGATGCGTGCGGTAGCACTAGACAAAAGCGAAACTCCTTGGACTCAGGTCGAACCATAAGCCTGAGCATCCAGAATTGCCAATGTCGTTCAATGATATAGATTCACATATCTTTACTCTTATCAATTTGACAGGATTCTGTCTCATCGTATATTGTCGAGGGGGTCCAAATGTACAAGACTTGTGTGGTAGCACTTGTCCAAAGCGACATTCTTTGGACTTATGTCGAACCATAAGCCGGACCATCCAGAATTGCCGATGTTGACCAATGATATAGATGCAAATATCTTCACTCCTATCAATTTGACAGGATTCGGCCTCATCATATCTTGTCCAGGAGGTCCAAATGGACAAGATTTGGGCGGCAGTATTTGTCCAAAGCGACTCTCCTTGGACTCAGGTCGAAACATAAGCCTGAGCATCCAGAATTGCCAATGCCGTCTAATGATATAGATGCAAATATCTTCACTCCTATCAATTTGACAGGATTCTGGCTCATCATGTCTTGTCCAGGAGGATCAAGCGTAGAAGATGCGTGCGGTAGCACTAGACAAAAGCGAAACTCCTTGGACTCAGGTCGAACCATAAGCCTGAGCATCCAGAATTGCCAATGTCGTTCAATGATATAGATTCACATATCTTTACTCTTATCAATTTGACAGGATTCTGTCTCATCGTATATTGTCGAGGGGGTCCAAATGTACAAGACTTGTGTGGTAGCCCTTGTCCAAAGCGACTCTCTTTGGACTCAGGTCGAGCCATAGGCCGAAGCATCAAGAATTGCCAATGTCGAGAAATGGTATAGATTCAAATATCTTTACTGCTATCAATTTGAAAGGATTCTGCCTCATCGTATCTTGTCCAGGGGGTCAAAATGTACACGATTTGTTGCGGTAGCACTTGTCCAAAACGACCCTCCTTGGACTCAGGTCGAATCATAAGCCTGAGCATCCAGAATTGCCAATGCCTTCTAATGATATAGATGCAAATATCTTCACTCCCATCAATGTGACACGATTCTGCCTCATCATATCTTGTCCAGGAGGTCCAAATGGACAAGATTTGGGCGGCAGTATTTGACCAAAGCGACTCTCTTTGGACTCAGGTCGAATCATATGCCGAACTTCCAGAATTGCCAATGTCGTCTAATGATATAGATGCAAACATCTTCACTCCTATCAATTTGAAAGGATTCTGGCTCATCATGTCTTGTCCAGGAGGATCAAGTGTAGAAGATGTGTGCGGTAGCACTAGTCAAAAGCGAAACTCCTTGGACTCAGGTCGATTCATAAGCCGAAGCATCCAGAATTGCCAATGTCGTGCAATGATATAGATGCAAATATCTTTACTGCTATCAAATTGACAGGATTCTGCCTCATCGTATCTTGTCCACGAGGTTCAAATGTACAAGTTTTGTGCGCTAGCACTTGTCCAAAGCGACATTCTTTGGACTTATGTCGAACCATAAGCCGGACCATCCAGAATTGCCGTTGTTGACCAATGATATAATGCAAATATCTTCACTCCTATCAATGTGTAAGGATTCTGCCTCGTCATACCTTTTCCAGGAGGTCCAAATGCACAAGTTTTGGGCGGCAGCATTTGCCCAAACCGACTCTCTTTGGACTCAGGTCGATCCATAAGCCGAAGCATCCAGAATTGCCAATGACGTCCAATGATATAGATACAAATATCTTTACTGCTATCAATTTGACACGATTCTGGTCTCATCGTGTCTTGTCCAGGAGGATCAAGTGTACAAGAATTGTGCGGTAGCACTAGACAAGAGCGAAACGCTTTCGACTCAGGTCGATCCATAAGCCGAAGCATTCAGAATTGCCAATGTCGTCCAATGATATAGGTACAATTATCTTTACTGCTATCAATTTGACAGGATTCTAGCTCATCGTGTCTTGTCCAGGAGGATCAAGTGTACGGTAGCACTAGACAAGAGCGAAACTCTTTGGACTCAGGTCGATCCATAAGCCGAAGCATCAAGAATTGCCAATGTCGTGCAATGGTATAGATGCAAATATCTTTACTGCAATCAATTTGACAGGATTCTGCCTCATCGTATCTTGTCCACGAGGTTCAAATGTACGGGATTTGTTGCGGTAGCACTTGTCCAAAGCGACATTCTTTGGACTTATGTCGAACCATAAGCCGGACCATCCAGAATTGCCGTTGTTGACCAATGATATAGATGCAAATATCTTTACTCCTATTAATTTGACAGGATTCTGCCTCGTCGTATCTTGTCCCGGGGGTCCAAATGTACAAGATTTGTTGCGGTAGCACTTGTCCAAAGCGATTCTCCTTGGACTCAGGTCGAATCATAAGCCTGAGCATCCAGAATTGCCAATGCCGTCTAATGATACAGATGCAAATACCTTCACTTCTGTCAATGTGACAGGATTCTGCCTCATCATGCCTTTCCCAGGAGGTCCAAATGCACACGTTTTGGGCGGCAGCATTTGCCCAAACCGACTCTCTTTGGATTCAGGTCGCATCATAAACCGGAGCATCCAGGATGGCCAATGTCGTCCAATGATATAGATGCAAATATCTTTACTCCTATCAATTTGACAGGATTCTGCCTCATCGTATATTGTCCAGGGGGTCCAAATGTGCAAGACTTGTGCGGCAGCACTTGACAAAAGCCAATCTCTTTGACTCAGGTCGAATCATATGCCGAGCATCCAGAATTGCCAATGTCGTCCAATGATATAGATGCAAATATCTTTACTCCTATCAATGTGATAGGATTTTGCCTCATCTTATCTTATCCAGGGGGTCCAAATGTACAAGACTTATTGCGGTAGCACTTGTCCGAAGCGACTCTCTTTGGCCTCCGGTCGAATAATATGCCGGAGCATCCAGAATTGCCAATGTCGTCCAGTGATATAGATGCAAATATCTTTCCTCCTATCAATGTGATAGGATTCTGCCTCATCGTATCTTGTCCAGGGGGTCCAAATGTACACGATTTGTTGCGGTAGTACTTGTCCAAAACGACACTCCTTGGACTCAGGTCGAATCATAAGCCTGAGCATCCAGAATTGCCAATGCCTTCTAATGATATAGATGAAAATATCTTCACTCCCATCAATGTGACAGGATTCTGCCTCATCATACATTTTCCAGGAGGTCCAAATGCACATGTTTTGGGCGGCAGCATTTGCCCAAACCAACTCTCTTTGGATTCAGGTCGAATCATAAGCCGGAGCATCCAGAATTGCCAATGCCGTCCAATGATATAGAAGCAAATATCTTTACTGCTATCAATTTGACAGGATTCTGGCTCATCGTGTCTTGTCCAGGAGGATCCAGTGTACAAGAATTGTGCGGTAGCACTAGACACGAGCGAAACGCTTTCGACTCAGGTCGATCCATAAGCCGAAGCATTCAGAATTGCCAATGTCGTGCAATGCTATAGATGCAAATATCTTTACTGCTATCAATTTGACAGGATTCTGCCTCATCGTATCTTGTCCAGGGGGTGCAAATGTACACGATTTGTTGCGGTGGCACTTGTCCAAAGCGACATTCTTTGGACTTATGTCGAACCATAAGCCGGACCATCCAGAATTGCCGTTGTTGACCAATGATGTAGATGCAAATATCTTCACTCCTATCAATGTGACAGGATTCTGCCTCGTCATACCTTTTCCAGGAGGTCCAAATGCACAAGTTTTGGGCGGCAGTATTTGCCCAAACCGACTCTCTTGGATTCAGGTCGAATCATAAACAGGAGCATCCAGAATTGCCAATGTCGTCCAATGATATCGATACAAATATCTTTACTCCTATCAATGTGATAGGATTCTGCCTCATCTTATCTTATCCAGGGGGTCCAAATGGACAAGACTTATTGCGGTAGCACTTGTCCGAAGCGACTCTCTTTGGCCTCCGGTCGAATCATATGCCGGAGCATCCAAAATTGCCAATGTCGTCCAGTGATATTGATGCAAATATCTTTACTCCTATCAATGTGATAGGATTCTGACTCATCGTATCTTGTCAAGGGGGTCCAAATGTACACGATTTGTTGCGGTAGCACTTGTCCAAAGCGACATTCTTTGGACTTATGTCGAACCATATGCCGGACCATCCAGAATTGCCGATGTTGACCAATGATATAGATGCAAATATCTTCACTCCTATCAATTTGACAGGATTCGGCCTCATCATATCTTGTCCAGGAGGTCCAAATGGACAAGATTTGGGCGGCAGTATTTGTCCAAAGCGACTCTCCTTGGACTCAGGTCGAATCATAAGCCTGAGCATCCAGAATTGCCAATGCCGTCTAATGATATAGATGCAAATATCTTCACTCCTATCAATTTGACAGGATTCTGGCTCATCATGTCTTGTCCAGGAGGATCAAGCGTAGAAGATGCGTGCGGTAGCAATAGACAAAAGCGAAACTCCTTGGACTCAGGTCGAACCATACGCCTGAGCATCCAGAATTGCCAATGTCGTCCAATGATATAGATTCACATATCTTTACTCTTATCAATTTGACAGGGTTCTGTCTCATCGTATATTGTCAAGGGGGTCCAAATGTACAACACTTGTGTGGTAGCCCTTGTCCAAAGCGACTCTCTTTGGACTCAGGTCGAGCCATAGGCCGAAGCATCAAGAATTGCCAATGTCGAGAAATGGTATAGATCCAAATATCTTTACTGCTATCAATTGGAAAGGATTCTGCCTCATCGTATCATGTCCAGGGGGTCCAAATGTACACGATTTGTTGCGGTAGCACTTGTCCAAAGCGACATTCTTTGAGCTCAGGTCGAATTAAATGCCGATCTTCCAGAATTGCCAATGTCGTCCAATGATATAGATGCAAACATCTTCACTCCCATCAATTTGACAGGATTCTGCCTCATCATACCTTGTTCCGGAGGTCCAAATGGACAAGATTTGGGCGGCAGTATTTGTCCAAAGCGACTCTCTTTGAACTCAGGTCGAACCATATGCCGAACTTCCAGAATTGCCAATGTCGTCCAATGATATAGATGCAAATATCTTTACTCCTATCAATGTGATAGGATTCTGCCTCATCATGCCTTGTACACGAGGTCCAAATGTACAAGATTTGTGCGGTAGCTGTGACCAAAGCGACTCTCTTTGGCCTCCGGTCGAATCATAAACCGGAGCATCCAGAATTGCCAATATCGTCCAATGATATAGATGCAAATATCTTTACTCCTATCAATTTGACAGGATTCTGCCTCATCGTATATTGTCCAGGGGGTCCAAATGTACAAGACATGTGCGGTAGCACTTGACAAAAGCCAATCTCTTTGACTCAGGTCGAATCATATGCCGAGCATCCAGAATTGCCAATGTTGTCCAATGATATAGATGCAAATATCTTTACTCCTATCAATGTGAATGAATTCTGCCTCATCATACCTTGTTCCGGAGGTCCAAATGGACAAGATTTGGACCGCAGTATTTGTCCAAAGCGACTTTCTTTTAACTCAGGTCGAATCATATGCCGAACTTCCAGAATTGCCAATGTCGTCCAATGATATAGATGCAAATATCTTTACTCCTATCAATGTGATAGGATTCTGCCTCATCATGCCTTGTACAGGAGGTCCAAATGTACAAGACTTATTGCGGTAGCACTTGTCCAAAGCGACACTCTTTGGACTTATGTCGAACCATAAGCCGGATCATCCAGAATTGCCGATGTTGACCAATGATATAGATGCAAATATCTTTACTCCTATTAATTTGACAGGATTCTGCCTCATCGTATCTTGTCCAGGGGGTCCAAATGTACAAGATTTGTTGCGGTAGCACTTGTCCAAAACGACTCTCCTTGGACTCAGGTCGGATCAAAAGCCTCAGCATCCAGAATTGCCAATGCCTTCTAATGATATAGATGCAAATATCTTTACTGCTATCAATTTGACAGGATTCTGCCTCATCGTATATTGTCCAGGGGGTCCAAATGTACAAGATTTGTTGCGGTAGCACTTGTCCAAAGCGACTCTCCTTGGACTCAGGTCGAATCATAAGCCTGAGCATCCAGAATTGCCAATGCCGTCTAATGATATAGATGCAAATATCTTCACTCCTATCAATTTGACAGGATTCTGGCTCATCATGTCTTGTCCAGGAGGATCAAGCGTAGAAGATTTGTGCGGTAGCACTAGACAAAAGCGAAACTCCTTGGACTCAGGTCGATCCATAAGCCGAAGCATCCAGAATTGCCAATGTCGTGCAATGATATAGATGCAAATATCTTTACTGCTATCAATTTGACAGGATTCGGCCTCATCGTATCTTGTCCACGAGGTTCAAATGTACAAGATTTGTGCGGTAGCACTTGTCCAAAGCGACATTCTATGGACTTAGGTCGAACCATAAGCCGGACCATCCAGAACTGCCGATGTTGACCAATGATATAGATGCAAATATCTTTACTCCTTTCAATGAGATAGGATTCTGCCTCATCATACCTTGTTCCGGAAGTTCAAATGTACAAGATTTGTACGGTAGCCCTTGTCCAAAGCGACTCTCTTTGGACTCAGGTCGAATCATAAGCCGGGGCATACAGAATTGCCAATGCCTTCTAATGATATAGATGCAAATATCTTCACTCCCTTCAATGTGACAGGATTCTGCCTCATCATACATTTTCCAGGAGGTTCAAATGCACATGTTTTGGGCGGCAGCATTTGCCCAAACCAACTCTCTTTGGATTCAGGTCGAATCATAAGCCTGAGCATCCAGAATTGCCAATGTCGTCTAATGATATAGATGCAAATATCTTCACTCCTATCAATGTGATAGGATTCTGCTTCATCATAAATTTTCCAGGAGGTCCAAATGCACAAGTTTTGGGCGGCAGCATTTGCCCAAACCGACTCTCTTTGGATTCAGGTCGAATCATAAACCAGAGCATCCAGAATTGCCAATGCCTTCTAATGATATAGATGCAAATATCTTCACTCCCTTCAATGTGACAGGATTCTGCCTCATCATACCTTGTTCCGGAGGTCCAAATGGACAAGATTTGGGCGGCAGTATTTGTCCAAAGCGACTCTCTTTGAACTCAGGTCGAACCATATGCCGAACTTCCAGAATTGCCAATGTCGTCCAATGATATAGATGCAAATATCTTTACTCCTATCAATGTGATAGGATTCTGCCTCATCATGCCTTGTACACGAGGTCCAAATGGACAAGATTTGTGCGGTAGCTGTGACCAAAGCGACTCTCTTTGGCCTCCGGTCGAATCATATGCCGGAGCATCCAGAATTGCCAATGCCTTCTAATGATATAGATGCAAATATCTTCACTCCCTTCAATGTGACAGGATTCTGCCTCATCATACATTTTCCAGGAGGTCAAAATGTACAAGATTTGTACGGTAGCCCTTGTCCAAAGCGACTCTCTTTGGACTCAGGTCGAATCATAAGCCGGGGCATACAGAATTGCCAATGTCGTCCAATGATATAGATGCAAATATCTTTACTGCTATCAATTTGACAGGATTCTGCCTCATCATGCCTTGTACAGGAGGTCCAAATGTACAAGGTTTGGGCGGCAGCATTTGCCCAAACCGACTCTCTTTGGATTCAGGTCGAATCATAAACCGGAGCATCCAGAATTGCCAATATCGTCCAATGATATAGATGCAAATATCTTTACTCCTATCAATTTGACAGGATTCTGCCTCATCGTATATTGTCCAGGGGGTCCAAATGTACAAGACATTTGCGGTAGCACTTGACAAAAGCCAATCTCTTTGACTCAGGTCGAATCATATGCCGAGCATCCAGAATTGCCAATGTTGTCCAATGATATAGATGCAAATATCTTTACTCCTATCAATGTGAAAGAATTCTGCTTCATCATACCTTGTTCCGGAGGTCCAAATGGACAAGATTTGGACGGCAGTATTTGTCCAAAGCGACTTTCTTTTATCTCAGGTCGAATCATATGCCGAACTTCCAGAATTGCCAATGTCGTCCAATGATATAGATGCAAATATCTTTACTCCTATCAATGTGATAGGATTCTGCCTCATCATGCCTTGTACAGGAGGTCCAAATGTACAAGATTTGGGCGGCAGTATTTGTCGAAAGCGGCTCTCTTTGAACTCAGGTCGAATCATATGCCGAACTTCCAGAATTGCCAATGTCGTCCAATGATATAGATGCAAATATCTTTACTCCTATCAATGTGATAGGATTCTGCCTTATCATACCTTGTACAGGAGCTCCAAATGTACAAGACTTATTGCGGTAGCACTTGTCCGAAGCGACTCTCTTTGGACTCAGGTCAAATCATAAGCCTGAGCATCCAGAATTGCCAATGTCGTCCAATGATATAGATGCAAATATCTTCACTCCTATCAATTTGACAGGATTCGGCCTCATCATATCTTGTCCAGGAGGTCCAAATGCACAAGGTTTGGGCGGCAGCATTTGCCCAAACCGACTCTCTTTGGATTCAGGTCGAATCATAAACCGGAGCATCCAGAATTGCCAATGTCGTCCAATGATATAGATGCAAATATCTTTACTCCTATCAATGTGATAGGATTCTGCCTCATCTTATCTTATCCAGGGGGTCCAAATGTACAAGACTTATTGCGGTAGCACTTGTCCGAAGCGACTCTCTTTGGCCTCCGGTCGAATCATATGCCGGAGCATCCAGAATTTCCAATGTCGTCCAGTGATATTGATGCAAATATCTTTACTCCTATCAATGTGATAGGATTCTGCCTCATCATACCTTGTTCCGGAGGTTCAAATGTACAAGATTTGTACGGTAGCCCTTGTCCAAAGCGACTCTCTTTGGACTCAGGTCGAATCATAAGCCGGGGCATACAGAATTGCCAATGTCGTCCAATGATATAGATGCAAATATCTTTACTGCTATCAATTTGACAGGATTCTGCCTCATCGTATCTTATCCAGGGGGTCCAAATGTACAAGATTTGTGCGGTAGCTGTGTCCAAAGCGACTCTCTTTGGCCTCCGGTCGAATCATATGCCGGAGCATCCAGAATTGCCAATGCCTTCTAATGATATAGATGCAAATACCTTCACTCCCTTCAATGTGACAGGATTCTGCCTCATCATACATTTTCCAGGAGGTTCAAATGCACATGTTTTGGGCGGCAGCATTTGCCCAAACCAACTCTCTTTGGATTCAGGTCGAATCATAAGCCTGAGCATCCACAATTGCCAATGTCGTCCAATGATATAGATGCAAATATCTTCACTCCTATCAATGTGATAGGATTCTGCCTCATCATACATTTTCCAGGAGGTCCAAATGCACAAGTTTTGGGCGGCAGCATTTGCCCAAACCGACTCTCTTTGGATTCAGGTCGAATCATAAACCAGAGCATCCAGAATTGCCAATGCCTTCTAATGATATAGATGCAAATATCTTCACTCCCTTCAATGTAACAGGATTCTGCCTCATCATACCTTGTTCCGGAGGTCCAAATGGACAAGATTTGGGCGGCAGTATTTGTCCAAAGCGACTCTCTTTGAACTCAGGTCGAACCATATGCCGAACTTCCAGAATTGCCAATGTCGTCCAATGATATAGATGCAAATATCTTTACTCCTATCAATGTGATAGGATTCTGCCTCATCATGCCTTGTACAGGAGGTCCAAATGTACAAGATTTGTGCGGTAGCTGTGTCCAAAGCGACTCTCTTTGGCCTCCGGTCGAATCATATGCCGGAGCATCCAGAATTGCCAATGCCTTCTAATGATATAGATGCAAATATCTTCACTCCTTTCAATGTGACAGGATTCTGCCTCATCATACATTTTCCAGGAGGTCCAAATGTACAAGATTTGTACGGTAGCCCTTGTCCAAAGCGACTCTCTTTGAACTCAGGTCGAACCATATGCCGAACTTCCAGAATTGCCAATGTCGTCCAATGATATAGATGCAAATATCTTTACTCCTATCAATGTGATAGGATTCTGCCTCATCGTATGTTGTCCAGGGGGTCCAGATGTACACGATTTGTTGCGGTAGCACTTGTCCAAAGCGACATTCTTTGGACTTAGGTCGAACCATAAGCCGGACCATCCAGAATTGCCAATGTCGTCCAATGATATAGATGCAAATATCTTCACTCCTATCAATGTGATAGGATTCTGCCTAATCATACATTTTCCAGGAGGTCCAAATGCACAAGTTTTGGGCGGCAGCATTTGCCCAAACCGACTCTCTTTGGATTCAGGTCGAATCATAAACCAGAGCATCCAGAATTGCCAATGCCTTCTAATGATATAGATGCAAATATCTTCACTCCCTTCAATGTGACAGGATTCTGCCTCATCATACATTTTCCAGGAGGTTCAAATGCACATGTTTTGGGCGGCAGCATTTGCCCAAACCAACTCTCTTTGGATTCAGGTCGAATCATAAGCCTGAGCATCCAGAATTGCCAATGTCGTCCAATGATATAGATGCACATATCTTTACTCCTATCAATGTGATAGGATTCTGCCTCATCATACCTTGTTCCGGAGGTCCAAATGGACAAGATTTGGGCGGCAGTATTTGTCCAAAGCGACTCTCTTTGAACTCAGGTCGAACCATATGCCGAACTTCCAGAATTGCCAATGTCGTCCAATGATATAGATGCAAATATCTTTACTCCTATCAATGTGATAGGATTCTGCCTCATCATGCCTTGTACAGGAGGTCCAAATGTACAAGACGTTTTGCGGTAGCACTTGTCCGAAGCGACTCTCTTTGGACTCAGGTCGAATCATAAGCCTGAGCATCCAGAATTGCCAATGTCGTCCAATGATATAGATGCAAATATCTTCACTCCTATCAATTTGACAGGATTCGGCCTCATCATATCTTGTCCAGGAGGTCCAAATGGACAAGATTTGGGCGGCAGTATTTGTCCAAAGCGACTCTCCTTGAACTCAGGTCGAATCAAATGCCGATCTTCCAGAATTGCCAATGTCGTCCAATGATATAGATGCAAACATCTTCACACCTATCAATTTGACAGGATTCTGCCTCATCGTATCTTGTCCAGGGGGTCCAAATGTACACGATTTGTTGCGGTAGCACTTCTCCAAAGCGACATTCTTTGGATTTAGGTCGAACCATAAGCCGGATCATCCAGAATTGCCGATGTTGACCAATGATATAGATGCAAATATCTTTACTCCTATTAATTTGACAGGATTCTGCCTCATCGTATCTTGTCCAGGGGGTCCAAATGTACAAGATTTGTTGCGGTAGCACTTGTCCAAAGCGACTCTCCTTGGACTCAGGTCGAATCATAAGCCTGAGCATCCAGAATTGCCAATGCCGTCTAATGATATAGATGCAAATATCTTCACTCCTATCAATTTGACAGGATTCTGGCTCATCATGTCTTGTCCAGGAGGATCAAGCGTAGTAGATGTGTGCGGTAGCACTAGACAAAAGCGAAACTCCTTGTACTCAGGTCGATCCATAGGCCTGAGCATCCAGAATTGCCAATGTCGTCCAATGATATAGATTCACATATCTTTACTCCTATCAATATGATAGGATTCTGCCTCATCATACCTTGTTCCGGAGCTCCAAATGGACAAGATTTGGGCTGCAGTATTTGTCCAACGCGACTCTCTTTGAACTCAGGTCGAATCATATGCCGAACTTCCAGAATTGCCAATGTCGTCCAATGATATAGATGCAAATATCTTTACTCCTATCAATGTGATAGGATTCTGCCTCATATTATCTTATCCAGGGGGTCCAAATGTACAAGATTTGTTACGGTAGCACTTGTCCAAAACGACTCTCCTTGGACTCAGGTCGAATCATAAGCCTGAGCATCCAGAATTGCCAATGCCTTCTAATGATATAGATGCAAATATCTTCACTCCCTTCAATGTGACAGGATTCGGCCTCATCATATCTTGTCCAGGGGGTCCAAATGGACAAGATTTGGACGGCAGTATCTGTCCAAAGCGACTCTCTTTGAACTCAGGTCGAATCATTTGCCGATCTTCCAGAATTGCCAATGTCGTCCAATGATATAGATGCAAACATCTTCACTCCTAACAATTTGACAGGATTCTGCCTCATCGTATCTTGTCCAGGAGGTTCAAATGTACAAGATTTGTGCGGTAGCACTTGTCCAAAGCGACATTCTATGGACTTAGGTCGAACCATAAGCCGGACCATCCAGAACTGCCGATGTTGACCAATGATATAGATACAAATATCTTTACTCCTATCAATGTGATAGGATTCTGCCTCATCATACCTTGTTCCGGAGGTTCAAATGTACAAGATTTGTGCGGTAGCCCTTGTACAAAGCGACTCTCCTTGGACTCAGGCCGAATCATATGCCGAACTTCCAGAATTGCCAATGCCGTCTAATGATATAGTTGCAAATATCTTCACTCCTATCAATGTGACAGGATTCTGCCTCATCATACCGTTTCCAGGAGGCCCAAATGCACAAGTTTTGGGCGGCAGCATTTGCCCAAACCGACTCTCTTTGGATTCAGTTCGAATCATAAACCGGAGCATCCAGAATTGCCCACGTCGTCCAATGTTATAGATGCAAATATCTTTACTCCTATCAATGTGATAGGATTCTGCCTTATCATAACTTGTTCCGGAGGTCCAAATGGACAAGATTTGGGCGGCAGTATTTGTCCAAAGCGACTCTCTTTGGACTCAGGTCGAATCATATAGATGCAAATATATTTATTCCTATCAATGTGATAGGATTCTGCCTCATCATACCTTGTACAGGAGATCCAAATGTACAAGACTTATTGCGGTAGCACTTGTCCGAAGCGACTCTCTTTGCACTCAGGTCGAATCATATGCCGAACTTCCAGAATTGCCAATGTCGTCCAATGATATAGATGCAAATATCTTCACTCCTATCAATTTGACAGGATTCTGCCTCATCGTATCTTGTCCAGGGGGTGCAAATGTACACGATTTGTTGCGGTAGCACTTGTCCAAAGCGACATTCTTTGGACTTATGTCGAACCATAAGCCGGACCATCCAGAATTGCCGTTGGTGACCAATGATATAATGCAAATATCTTCACTCCTATCAATGTGTAAGGATTCTGCCTCGTCATACCTTTTCCAGGAGGTCCAAATGCACAAGTTTTGGGCGGCAGCATTTGCCCAAACCGACTCTCTTTGGATTCAGGTCGAATCATAAACCGGAGCATCCAGAATTGCCAATGTCGTCCAATGATATAGATGCAAATATCTTTACTCCTATCAATTTGACAGGATTCTGCCTTATCGTATATTGTCCAGGGGGTCCAAATGTACAAGACTTGTGCGGTAGCACTTGACAAAAGCCAATCTCTTTGACTCAGGTCGAACCATAAGCCGGACCATCCAGAACTGCCGATGTTGACCAATGATATAGATGCAAATATCTTTACTGCTATCAATTTGACAGGATTCTGCCTCATCATACCTTGTCCAGTGGGTCAAAATGTACAAGATTTGTGCGTTAGCACTTGTCCGAAGCGACTCTCCTTGGACTCAGGTCGAATCATAAGCATGAGCATCCAGAATTGCCAATATCGTCCAATGATATAGATGCAAATATCTTTACTCCTATCAATGTGATAGGATTCTGCCTCATCATACCTTGTACAGGAGATCCAAATGTACAAGACTTATTGCGGTAACACTTGTCCGAGGCGACACTCTTTGGACTCAGGTCGAATCATAAGCCTGAGCATGGAGAATTGCCAATGTCGTCCAATGATATAGATGCAAATATCTTCACTCCTATCAATTTGACAGGATTCGGCCTCATCATATCTTGCCAGGAGGTCCAAATGGACAACATTTGGGCTGCAGTATTTGTCCAAAGCGACTCTCTTTGAACTCAAGTCGAACCATATGCCGGACCATCCAGAATTGCCAATGTCGTCCAATGATATAGATGCAAACATCTTCACTCCTATCAATTTGACAGGATTCTGCCTCATCGTATCTTGTCCAGGAGGTTCAAATGTACAAGATTTGTGCGGTAGCACTTGTCCAAAGCGACATTCTTTGGACTTAGTTCGAATCATATGCCTGAGCATCCAGAATTGCCAATGCCGTTTAATGATATAGATGCAAATATCTTCTCTCCTATGAATGTGACAGGATTCTGCCTCATCATACCTTTTCCACGAGGTCCAAATGCACAAGATTTGTGCGTAGCACTTGTCCAAAGCGACATTCTTTGGACTTAGGTCGAACCATAAGCCGGACCATCCAGAACTGCCGATGTTGACCAATGATATAGATGCAAATATCTTTACTCTTATCAATGTGATAGGATTCTGCCTCATCATACCTTGTTCCGGAGGTCCAAATGGACAAGATTTGGGCGGCAGTATTTGTCCAAAGGCACTCTCTTTGGACTCAGGTCGAATCATATAGATGCAAATATCTTTACTCCTATCAATGTGATAGGATTCTGCCTCATCATACCTTGTACAGGAGATCCAAATGTACAAGACTTATTGCGGTAGCACTTGTCCGAAGCGACTCCCTTTGCACTCAGGTCGAATCATATGCCGAACTTCCAGAATTGCCAATGTCGTCCAATGATATAGATGCAAATATCTTCACTCCTATCAATTTGACAGGATTCTGGCTCATCATGTCTTGTCCAGGAGGATCAAGTGTAGAAGATGTGTGCGGTAGCACTAGACAAAAGCGAAACTCCTTGGACTCAGGTCGATCCATAAGCCGAAGCATCCAGAATTGCCAATGTCGTGCAATGATATAGATGCAAATATCTTTACTGCTATCAATTTGACAAGATTCTGCCTCATCGTATCTTGTCCACGAGGTTCAAATGTACAAGATTTGTGCGGTAGCACTTGTCCAAAGCGACATTCTTTGGACTTATGTCGAACCATAAACCGGACCATCCAGAATTGCCGTTGTTGACCAATGATATAGATGCAAATATCTTTACTCCTATTTATTTGACAGGATTCTGCCTCATCGTATCTTGTCCAGGGGGTCCAAATATACAAGATTTGTTGCGGTAGCACTTGTCCAAAGCGACTCTCTTTGAACTCAAGTCGAACCATATGCCGGACCATCCAGAATTGCCAATGTCGTCCAATGATATAGATGCAAACATCTTCACTCCTATCAATTTGACAGGATTTTGCCTCATCGTATCTTGTCCAGGAGGTTCAAATGTACAAGATTTGTGCGGTAGCACTTGTCCAAAGCGACATTCTTTGGACTCAGGTCGAATCATATGCCTGAGCATCCAGAATTGCCAATGCCGTTTAATGATATAGATGCAAATATCTTCTCTCCTATGAATGTGACAGGATTCTGCCTCATCATACCTTTTCCACGAGGTCCAAATGCACAAGATTTGTGCGTAGCACTTGTCCAAAGCGACATTCTTTGGACTTAGGTCGAACCATAAGCCGGACCATCCAGAACTGCCGATGTTGACCAATGATATAGATGCAAATATCTTTACTCTTATCAATGTGATAGGATTCTGCCTCATCATACCTTGTTCCGGAGGTCCAAATGGACAAGATTTGGGCGGCAGTATTTGTCCAAAGGGACTCTCTTTGGACTCAGGTCGAATCATATAGATGCAAATATCTTTACTCCTATCAATGTGATAGGATTCTGCCTCATCATACCTTGTACAGGAGATCCAAATGTACAAGACTTATTGCGGTAGCACTTGTCCGAAGCGACTCCCTTTGCACTCAGGTCGAATCATATGCCGAACTTCCAGAATTGCCAATGTCGTCCAATGATATAGATGCAAATATCTTCACTCCTATCAATTTGACAGGATTCTGGCTCATCATGTCTTGTCCAGGAGGATCAAGTGTAGAAGATGTGTGCTGTAGCACTAGACAAAAGCGAAACTCCTTGGACTCAGGTCGATCCATAAGCCGGAGCATCCAGAATTGCCAATGTCGTGCAATGATATAGATGCAAATATCTTTACTGCTATCAATTTGACAAGATTCTGCCTCATCGTATCTTGTCCACGAGGTTCAAATTTACAAGATTTGTGCGGTAGCACTTGTCCAAAGCGACATTCTTTGGACTTATGTCGAACCATAAACCGGACCATCCAGAATTGCCGTTGTTGACCAATGATATAGATGCAAATATCTTTACTCCTATTTATTTGACAGGATTCTGCCTCATCGTATCTTGTCCAGGGGGTCCAAATATACAAGATTTGTTGCGGTAGCACTTGTCCAAAGCGACTCTTCTTGGACTCAGGCCGAATCATATGCCTGAGCATCCAGAACTGCCGATGTTGACCAATGATATAGATGCAAATATCTTTACTCCTATCAATGTGATAGGATTCTGCCTCATCATACCTTGTTCCGGAGGTTCAAATGTACAAGATTTGTTGCGGTAGCACTTGTCCAAAGCGACTCTCCTTGGACTCAGGTCGAATCATATGCCTGAGCATCCAGAATTGCCAATGCCGTCTAATGATATAGATGCAAATATCTTCTCTCCTATCAATGTGACAGGATTCTGCCTCATCATACCTTTTCCACGAGGTCCAAATGCACAAGATTTGTGCGTAGCACTTGTCCAAAGCGACATTCTTTGGACTTAGGTCGAACCATAAGCCGGACCATCCAGAACTGCCGATGTTGACCAATGATATAGATGCAAATATCTTTACTCCTATCAATGTGATAGGATTCTGCTTCATCATACCTTGTTCCGGAGGTTCAAATGTACAAGATTTGTGCGGTAGCCCTTGTACAAAGCGACTCTCCTTGGACTCAGGCCGAATGATAAGCCTGAGCATCCAGAATTGCCAATGCCGTCTAATGATATAGATGCAAATATCTTCTCTCCTATCAATGTGACAGGATTCTGCCTCATCATACCATTTCCAGGAGGTCCAAATGCACAAGTTTTGGGCGGCAGCATTTGCCCAAACCGACTCTCTTGGATTCAGGTCGAATCATAAACCGGAGCATCCAGAATTGCCAATGTCGTCCAGTGATATTGATGCAAATATCTTTACTCCTATCAATGTGATAGGATTCTGCCTCATCGTATCTTGTCCAGGGGTCCAAATGTACACGATTTGTTGCGGTAGCACTTGTCCAAAGCGACATTCTTTGGACTTATGTCGAACCATAAGCCGGACCATCCAGAATTGCCGATGTTGACCAATAATATAGATGCAAATATCTTTACTCCTATTAATTTAACAGGATTCTGCCTCATCGTACCTTGTCCAGGGGGTCAAAATGTACAAGATTTGTTGCGGTAGCACTTGTCGAAAACGACTCTCCTTGGACTCAGGTCGAATCATATGCCGATCTTCCAGAATTGCCAATGTCGTCCAATGATATAGATGCAAACAACATCACTCCTATCAATTTGACAGGATTCTGCCTCATCGTATCTTGTCCAGGAGGTTCAAATGTACAAGATTTGTTGCGGTAGCAATTGTCCAAAGCGACTCTCCTTGGACTCAGGTCGAATCATAAGCCTGAGCATTCAGAATTGCCAATGCCTTCTAATGATATAGATGCAAATATCTTCACTCCCATCAATGTGACAGGATTCTGCCTCATCATATCTTGTCCAGGAGGTCCAAATGGACAAGATTTGGGCGGCAGTATTTGACCAAAGCGACTCTCTTTGAACTCAGGTCGAATCATATGCCGAACTTCCAGAATTGCCAATGTCGTCCAATGATATAGATGCAAACATCTTCACTCCTATCAATTTGATAGCAGTAAAGATATTTGCATCTATATCATTGGACGACATTGGCAATTCTGGATGCCCAGGCTTACGATTCGACCTGTGTCCAAAGAGAGTCGCTTTGGACAAGGGCTACCGCAAAAATCTTGTACATTTGAACCTCCGGAACAAGGTATGATGAGGCAGAATCCTGTCAAATTGATAGCAGTAAAGATATTTGCATCTATATCATTGGACGACATTGGCAATTCTGGATGCCCCGGCTTATGATTCGACCTGAATCCAAAGAGAGTCGGTTTGGGCAAATGCTGCCGCCCAAAACATGTGCATTTGGACCTCCTGGAAAAGGTATGATGAGGCAGAATCCTGTCAAATTAATAGGAGTAAAGATATTTGCATCTATATCATTGGTCAACATCGGCAATTCTGGATGGTCCGGCTTATGGTTCGACATAAGTCCAAAGAATGTCGCTTTGGACAAGTGGTACCGCAACAAATCGTGTACATTTGGACCCCCTGGACAAGATACGATGAGGCAGAATCCTGTCAAATTGATAGGAGTAAAGATATTTGCATCTATATCATTGGACGCCATGGCAATGCTGGATGCTCCGGTTTATGATTCGAACTGAGTCCAAGGAGAGTCGCTTTGGACAAGTGCTACCGCCCAAACCTTGTACATTTGAACATCCGGAACAGGGTATGATGAGACAGAATCCTGTCAAATTGATAGGAGTGACGATGTTTGCATCTATATCATTGGACGCCATTGGCAATTCTGGATGCTCCGGCTTACGATTCGACCTGAGTCCAAAGAGAGTCGCTTTGGACAAGGGCTACTGCAAAAATCTTGTACATTTGAACATCCGGAACAGGGTATGATGAGACAGAATCCTGTCAAATTGATAGGAGTGAAGATGTTTGCATCTACATCATTGGACGACATTGGCAATTCTGGATGCTCCGGCTTATGATTCGACCTGAGTCCAAGGAGAGTCGCTTTGGACAAGTGCTACCGCCCAAACCTTGTACATTTGAACATCCGGAACAGGGTATGATGAGACAGAATCCTGTCATATTGATAGGAGTGAAGATGTTTGCATCTATATCATTGGACGACATTGGCAATTCTGAATGCTCCGGCTTATGATTCGACCTGAGTCCAAAGAGAGTCGCTTTGGACAAGGGCTACCGCAAAAATCTTGTACATTTGAACCTCCGGAACAAGGTTGATGAGGCAGAATCCTGTCAAATTGATAGCAGTAAAGATATTTGCATCTATATCATTGGACGACATTGGCAATTCTGGATGCCCCGGCTTATGATTCGACCTGAGTCCAAAGAGGGTCGCTTTGGACAAGGGCGACCGCACAAATCTTGTACATTTGAACCTCCGGAACAAGGCATGATGAGGCAGAATCTTATAACATTGATAGGAGTAAAGATATTTGCATCTATATCATTGGACGACATTGGCAATTCTGGATGATCGGCATATGATTCGACCTGAGTCAAAGAGATTGGCTTTTGTCAAGTGCTACCGCAAAAATCTTGTACATTTGAACCTCCGGAACAAGGTATGATGAGGCAGAATCCTGTGAAATTGATAGCAGTAAAGATATTTGCATCTATATCATTGGACGACATTGGCAATTATGGATGCCCCGGCTTATGATTCGACCTGAATCCAAAGAGAGTCGGTTTGGGCAAATGCGGCCGCCCAAAACATGTGCATTTGGACCTCCTGGAAAAGGTATGATGAGGCAGAATCCTGTCAAATTAATAGGAGTAAAGATATTTGCATCTATATCATTGGTCAACATCGGCAATTCTGGATGGTCCGGCTTATGGTTCGACATAAGTCCAAAGAGAGTCGCTTTGGACAAGGGCTACCGCAAAAATCTTGTACATTTGAACCTCCGGAACAAGGTATGATGAGGCAGAATCCTGACAAATTGATAGCATTAAAGATATTTGCATCTATATCATTGGACGACATTGGCAATTCTGGATGCCCCGGCTTATGATTCGACCTGAGTCCAAAGAGGGTCGCTTTGGACAAGTGGTACCGCAACAAATCGTGTACATTTGGACCCCCTGGACAAGATACGATGAGGCAGAATCCTGTCAAATTGATAGGAGTAAAGTTATTTGCATCTATATCATTGGACGCCATGGCAATGCTGGATGCTCCGGTTTATGATTCGAACTGAGTCCAAGGAGAGTCGCTTTGGACAAGTGCTACCACCCAAACCTTGTACATTTGAACATCCGGAACAGGGTATGATGAGACAGAATCCTGTCAAATTGATAGGAGTGAAGATGTTTGCATCTCTATCATTGGACGACATTACCAATTATGGATGCTCCGGCTTATGATTCGACCTGAGTCCAAAGAGAGTCGCTGTGGACAAGGGCTACCGCACAAATCTTGTACATTTTGACCTACTGGACAAGGTATGATGAGGCAGAATCCTGTCAAATTGATAGCAGTAAAGATATTTGCATCTATATCATTGGACGACATTGGCAATTCTGGATGCCCAGGCTTACGATTCGACCTGTGTCCAAAGAGAGTCGCTTTGGACAAGGGCTACCGCAAAAATCTTGTACATTTGAACCTCCGGAACAAGGTATGATGAGGCAGAATCCTGTCAAATTGATAGCAGTAAAGATATTTGCATCTATATCATTGGACGACATTGGCAATTCTGGATGCCCCGGCTTATGATTCGACCTGAATCCAAAGAGAGTCGGTTTGGGCAAATGCTGCCGCCCAAAACATGTGCATTTGGACCTCCTGGAAAAGGTATGATGAGGCAGAATCCTGTCAAATTAATAGGAGTAAAGATATTTGCATCTATATCATTGGTCAACATCGGCAATTCTGGATGGTCCGGCTTATGGTTCGACATAAGTCCAAAGAATGTCGCTTTGGACAAGTGGTACCGCAACAAATCGTGTACATTTGGACCCCCTGGACAAGATACGATGAGGCAGAATCCTGTCAAATTGATAGGAGTAAAGATATTTGCATCTATATCATTGGACGCCATGGCAATGCTGGATGCTCCGGTTTATGATTCGAACTGAGTCCAAGGAGAGTCGCTTTGGACAAGTGCTACCGCCCAAACCTTGTACATTTGAACATCCGGAACAGGGTATGATGAGACAGAATCCTGTCAAATTGATAGGAGTGACGATGTTTGCATCTATATCATTGGACGCCATTGGCAATTCTGGATGCTCCGGCTTATGATTCGACCTGAGTCCAAAGAGAGTCGCTTTGGACAAGGGCTACCGCAAAAATCTTGTACATTTTGACCTACTGGAAAAGGTATGATGAGGCAGAATCCTGTCAAATTTATAGGAGTAAAGATATTTGCATCTATATCATTGGTCAACATCGGCAATTCTGGATGGTCCGGCTTATGGTTCGACATAAGTCCAAAGAATGTCGCTTTGGACAAGTGGTACCGCAACAAATCGTGTTCTTTGGATCCCCTGGACAAGATACGATGAGGCAGAAACCTGTCAAATTGATAGCAATAAAGATATTTGCATCTATATCATTGGACGACATTGGCAATTCTGGATGCTCCGGCTTATGATTCGACCTGAATCCAAAGAGAGTCGGTTTGGGCAAATGCTGCCGCCCAAAACATGTGCATTTGGACCTCCTGGAAAAGGTATGATGAGGCAGAATCCTGTCAAATTAATAGGAGTAAAGATATTTGCATCTATATCATTGGTCAACATCGGCAATTCTGGATGGTCCGGCTTATGGTTCGACATAAGTCCAAAGAATGTCGCTTTGGACAAGTGGTACCGCAACAAATCGTGTACATTTGGACCCCCTGGACAAGATACGATGAGGCAGAATCCTGTCAAATTGATAGGAGTAAAGATATTTGCATCTATATCATTGGACGCCATGGCAATGCTGGATGCTCCGGTTTATGATTCGAACTGAGTCCAAGGAGAGTCGCTTTGGACAAGTGCTACCACCCAAACCTTGTACATTTGAACATCCGGAACAGGGTATGATTAGACAGAATCCTGTCAAATTGATAGGAGTGAAGATGTTTGCATCTATATCATTGGACGACATTACCAATTATGGATGCTCCGGCTTATGATTCGACCTGAGTCCAAAGAGAGTCGCTGTGGACAAGGGCTACCGCACAAATCTTGTACACTTTGACCTACTGGACAAGGTATGATGAGGCAGAATCCTGTCAAATTGATAGCAGTAAAGATATTTGCATCTATATCATCGGACGACATTGGCAATTCTGGATGCCCCGGCTTACGATTCGACCTGAGTCCAAAGAGAGTCGCTTTGGACAAGGGCTACCGCAAAAATCTTGTACATTTGAACCTCCGGAACAAGGTATGATGAGGCAGAATCCTGTCAAATTGATAGCAGAAAAGATATTTGCATCTATATCATTGGACGACATTGGCAATTCTGGATGCCCCGGCTTATGATTCGACCTGAATCCAAAGAGAGTCGGTTTGGGCAAATGCTGCCGCCCAAAACATGTGCATTTGGACCTCCTGGCAAAGGTATGATGAGGCAGAATCCTGTCAAATTAATAGGAGTAAAGATATTTGCATCTATATCATTGGTCAACATCGGCAATTCTGGATGGTCCGGCTTATGGTTCGACATAAGTCCAAAGAATGTCGCTTTGGACAAGTGGTACCGCAACAAATCGTGTACATTTGGACCCCCTGGACAAGATACGATGAGGCAGAATCCTGTCAAATTGATAGGAGTAAAGATATTTGCATCTATATCATTGGACGCCATGGCAATGCTGGATGCTCCGGTTTATGATTCGAACTGAGTCCAAGGAGAGTCGCTTTGGACAAGTGCTACCGCCCAAACCTTGTACATTTGAACATCCGGAACAGGGTATGATGAGACAGAATCCTGTCAAATTGATAGGAGTGACGATGTTTGCATCTATATCATTGGACGCCATTGGCAATTCTGGATGCTCCGGCTTCTGATTCGACCTGAGACCAAAGAGAGTCGCTTTGGACAAGGGCTACCGCAAAAATCTTGTACATTTTGACCTACTGGACAAGGTATGATGAGGCAGAATCCTGTCAAATTGATAGCAGTAAAGATATTTGCGTCTATATCATTGGACGACATTGGCAATTCTGGATGCTCCGGCTTATGATTCGACCTGATTCCAAAGGGAGTCGCTTTGGACAAGGGCTACCGCACAAATCTTGTATATTTGGACCTACTGGACACGGTATGATGAGGCAGAATCCTGTCAAATTGATAACAGTAAAGATATTTGAATCTATATCATTGGGCGACATTGGCAATTCTGGATGCCCCGGCTTACGATTCGACCTGAGTCCAAAGAGAGTCGCTTTGGACAAGGGCTACCGCAAAAATCTTGTACATTTGAACCTCCGGAACAAGGTATGATGAGGCAGAATCCTGTCAAATTGATAGCAGTAAAGATATTTGCATCTATATCTTTGGACGACATTGGCAATTCTGGATGCCCCGGCTTATGATTCGACCTGAGTCCAAAGAGAGTCGCTTTGGACAAAGGCGACCCCACAAATCTTGTACATTTGGACCCCCTGGACAAGATACGATGAGGCAGAATCCTGTCAAATTGATAGGAGTAAATATATTTGCATCTATATCATTGGACGACAATGGCAATGCTGGATGCTCCGGTTTATGATTCGACATGAGTCCAAGGAGGGTCCCTTTGGACAAGTGCTACCGCGCAAACCTTGTACATTTGAACATCCGGAACAGGGTATGATGAGACAGAATCCTGTCAAATTGATAGGAGTGAAGATGTTTGCATCTACATCATTGGACGACATTGGCAATTCTGGATGCTCCGGCTTATGATTCGACCTGAGTCCAAAGAGAGTCCCTTTGGACAAGGGCTACCGCACAAATCTTGTACATTTGAACCTCCGGAACAAGGTATGATGAGGCAGAATCCTATCACATTGATAGGAGTAAAGATATTTGCATCTATATCATTGGACGACATTGGCAATTCTAGATGCTCGGCATATGATTCGACCTGAGTGCAAAGAGTTTCGCTTTGGTCTAGTGCTACCGCACAAATCTTGTACATTTGAACCTCCGGAACAAGGTATGATGAGGCAGAATCCTATCACATTGATAGGAGTAAAGATATTTGCATCTATATCATTGGACGCCATGGCAATGCTGGATGCTCCGGTTTATGATTCGACCTGAGTCCAAAGAGAGTCGCTTTGGACAAGGGCTACCGCAAAAATCTTGTACATTTGAACCTCCGGAACAAGGTATGATGAGGCAGAATCCTGTCAAATTGATAGCAGTAAAGATATTTTGCATCTATATCATTGGACGACATTGGCAATTCTGGATGCCCCGGCTTATGATTCGACCTGAATCCAAAGAGAGTCGGTTTGGGCAAATGCTGCCGCCCAAAATATGTGCATTTGGACCTCCTGCAAAAGGTATGATGAGGCAGAATCCTGTCAAATTAATAGGAGTAAAGATATTTGCATCTATATCATTGGTCAACATCGGCAATTCTGGATGGTCCGGCTTATGGTTCGACATAAGTCCAACGAATGTCGCTTTGGACAAGTGGTACCGCAACAAATCGTGTACATTTGGACCCCCTGGACAAGATACGATGAGGCAGAATCCTGTCAAATTGATAGGAGTAAATATATTTGCATCTATATCATTGGACGACAATGGCAATGCTGGATGCTCCGGTTTATGATTCGACCTGAGTACAAGGAGAGTCGCTTTGGAAAATTGCTACCGCGCAAACCTTCTACATTTGAACATCCGGAACAGGGTATGATGAGACAGAATCCTGTCAAATTGATAGGAGTGAAGATGTTTGCATCTATATCATTGGACGAAATTGGCAATTCTGGATGCTCCGGCTTATGATTCGACCTGAGTCCAAAGAGAGTCGCTTTGGACAAGGGCGACCGCACAAATCTTGTACATTTGGACCCCCTGGACAAGATACGATGAGGCAGAATCCTGTCAAATTGATAGGAGTAAATATATTTGCATCTATATCATTGGACGACAATGTCAATGCTGGATGCTCCGGTTTATGATTCGACCTGAGTCCAAGGAGAGTCGCTTTGGACAAGTGCTACCGCGCAAACCTTGTACATTTGAACATCCGGAACAGGGTATGATGAGACAGAATCCTGTCAAATTGATAGGAGTGAAGATGTTTGCATCTATATCATTGGACGACATTGGCAATTCTGGATGCTCCGGCTTATGATTCGACCTGAGTCCAAAGAGAGTCGCTTTGGACAAGGGCTACCGCAAAAATCTTGTACATTTGAACCTCCGGAACAAGGTATGATGAGGCAGAATCCTATCACATTGATAGAAGTAAAGATATTTGCATCTATATCATTGGACGAGATTGGCAATTCTGGATGCTCGGCATATGATTCGACCTGAGTGCAAAGAGTTTCGCTTTGGTTTAGTGCTACCGCACAAATCTTGTACATTTGAACCTCCGGAACAAGGTATGATGAGGCAGAATCCTATCACATTGATAGGAGTAAAGATATTTGCATCTATATCATTGGACGCCATGGCAATGCTGGATGCTCCGGTTTATGATTCGACCTGAGTCCAAGGAGAGTCGCTGTGGACAAGTGCTACCGCCCAAACCTTGTACATTTGAACATCCGGAACAGGGTATGATGAGACAGAATCCTGTCAAATTGATAGGAGTGAAGATGTTTGCATCTATATCATTGGACGACATTGGCAATTCTGGATGCTCCGGCTTATGATTCGACCTGAGTCCAAAGAGAGTCGCTTTGGACAAGGCTACCGCACAAATCTTGTACATTTTGACCTACTGGACAAGGTATGATGAGGCAGAATCCTGTCAAATTGATAGCAGTAAAGATATTTGGATCTATATCATTGGACGACATTGGCAATTTTGGATGCCCCGGCTTACGATTCGACCTGAGTCCAAAGAGAGTCGCTTTGGACAAGGGCTACCGCACAAATCTTGTACATTTTGACCTACTGGACAAGGTATGATGAGGCAGAATCCTGTCAAATTGATAGCAGTAAAGATATTTGCATCTATATCATTGGACGACATTGGCAATTCTGGATGCCCCGGCTTACGATTCGATCTGGGTCCAAAGAGAGCCGCTTTGGACAAGGACTACCGCAAAAATCTTGTACATTTGAATCTCCGGAACAACGTATGATGAGGCAGAATCCTGTAAAATTGATAGGAGTAAAGATATTTGCATCTATATCATTGGACGACATTGGCAATTCTAGATGCTCGGCATATGATTCGACCTGAGTGCAAAGAGTTTCGCTTTGGTCTAGTGCTACCGCACAAATCTTGTACATTTGAATCTCCGGAACAAGGTATGATGAGGCAGAATCCTATCACATTGATAGGAGTAAAGATATTTGCATCTATATCATTGGACGCCATGGCAATGCTGGATGCTCCGGTTTATGATTCGACCTGAGTCCAAAGAGAGTCGCTTTGGACAAGGGCTACCGCAAAAATCTTGTACATTTGAACCTCCGGAACAAGGTATGATGAGGCAGAATCCTGTCAAATTGATAGCAGTAAAGATATTTTGCATCTATATCATTGGACGACATTGGCAATTCTGGATGCCCCGGCTTATGATTCGACCTGAATCCAAAGAGAGTCGGTTTGGGCAAATGCTGCCGCCCAAAATATGTGCATTTGGACCTCCTGGAAAAGGTATGATGAGGCAGAATCCTGTCAAATTAATAGGAGTAAAGATATTTGCATCTATATCATTGGTCAACATCGGCAATTCTGGATGGTCCGGCTTATGGTTCGACATAAGTCCAAAGAATGTCGCTTTGGACAAGTGGTACCGCAACAAATCGTGTACATTTGGACCCCCTGGACAAGATACGATGAGGCAGAATCCTGTCAAATTGATAGGAGTAAATATATTTGCATCTATATCATTGGACGACAATGGCAATGCTGGATGCTCCGGTTTATGATTCGACCTGAGTACAAGGAGAGTCGCTTTGGAAAAGTGCTACCGCGCAAACCTTCTACATTTGAACATCCGGAACAGGGTATGATGAGACAGAATCCTGTCAAATTGATAGTAGTGAAGATGTTTGCATCTATATCATTGGACGAAATTGGCAATTCTGGATGCTCCGGCTTATGATTCGACCTGAGTCCAAAGAGAGTCGCTTTGGACAAGGCTACCGCACAAATCTTGTACATTTTGACCTACTGGACAAGGTATGATGAGGCAGAATCCTGTCAAATTGATAGCAGTAAAGATATTTGGATCTATATCATTGGACGACATTGGCATTTCTGGATGCCCCGGCTTACGATTCGACCTGAGTCCAAAGAGAGTCGCTTTGGACAAGGGCTACCGCACAAATCTTGTACATTTTGACCTACTGGACAAGGTATGATGAGGCAGAATCCTGTCAAATTGATAGCAGTAAAGATATTTGCATCTATATCATTGGACGACATTGGCAATTCTGGATGCCCCGGCTTACGATTCGATCTGGGTCCAAAGAGAGCCGCTTTGGACAAGGACTACCGCAAAAATCTTGTACATTTGAATCTCCGGAACAACGTATGATGAGGCAGATTCCTGTAAAATTGATAGGAGTAAAGATATTTGCATCTATATCATTGGACGACATTGGCAATTCTGGATGATCGGAATATGATTCGACCTGAGTCAAAGAGATTGGCTTTTGTCAAGTGCTGCCGCACAAGTCTTGTACATTTGGATCCCCTGGACAATATACGATGAGGCAGAATACTGTCAAATTGATAGGAGTAAAGATATTTGCATCTATATCATTGGATGACATTGGCAATTCTGGATGCTCCGGCTTATGATTCGACCTGAATCCAAAGAGAGTCGGTTTGGGCAAATGCTGCCGCCCAAAACATGTGCATTTGGACCTCCTGGAAAAGGTATGATGAGGCAGAATCCTGTCAAATTAATAGGAGTAAAGATATTTGCATCTATATCATTGGACGACATTGGCAATTCTGGATGATCGGCATATGATTCGACCTGAGTCAAAGAGATTGGCTTTTGTCAAGTGCTGCCGCCCAAAACATGTGCATTTGGACCTCCTGGAAAAGGAATGATGAGGCAGATTCCTGTCAAATTAATAGGAGTAAAGATATTTGCATCTATATCATTGGACGACAATGGCAATGCTGGATGCTCCGGTTTATGATTCGACCTGAATCCAAAGACAGTCGCTTTGGACAAGGGCTAATGCACAAATCTTGTACATTTGAACCTCCGGAACAAAGCATGATGAGGCAGAATCCTAACACATTGATAGGAGTAAAGATATTTGCATCTATATCATTGGACGACATTGGCAATTCTGGATGCTCCGGCTTATGATTCGACCTGAATCCAAAGAGAGTCGGTTTGCCCAAATGCTGCCGCCCAAAACATGTGCATTTGGACCTCCTGGAAAAGGTATGATGAGGCAGAATCCTGTCAAATTTATAGGAGTGAAGATATTTGCATCTATATCATTGGTCAACATCGGCAATTCTGGATGGTCCCGCTTATGGTTCGACATAAGTCCAAAGAATGTCGCTTTGGACAAGTGGTACCGCAATAAATCGTGTACATTTGGACCCCCTGGACAAGATACGATGAGGCAGAAACCTGTCAAATTGATAGGAGTAAATATATTTGCATCTATATCATTGGACGCCATTGGCAATTCTGGATGCCCCGGCTTACGATTCGACCTGAGTCCAAAGAGAGTCGCTTTGGACAAGGGCTACCGCAAAAATCTTGTACATTTGAACCTCCGGAACAAGGTATGATGAGGCAGAATCCTGTCAAATTGATAGCAGTAAAGATATTTGCATCTATATCTTTGGACGACATTGGCAATTCTGGATGGTCCGGCTTATGGTTCGACATAAGTCCAAAGAATGTCGCTTTGGACAAGTGGTACCGCAACAAATCGTGTACATTTGGACCCCCTGGACAAGATACGATGAGGCAGAATCCTGTCAAATTGATAGGAGTAAATATATTTGCATCTATATCATTGGACGACAATGGCAATGCTGGATGCTCCGGTTTATGATTCGACCTGAGTACAAGGAGAGTCGCTTTGGAAAAGTGCTACCGCGCAAACCTTCTACATTTGAACATCCGGAACAGGGTATGATGAGACAGAATCCTGTCAAATTGATAGGAGTGAAGATGTTTGCATCTATATCATTGGACGAAATTGGCAATTACGGATGCTCCGGCTTATGATTCGACCTGAGTCCAAAGAGAGTCGCTTTGGACAAGGGCGACCGCACAAATCTTGTACATTTGGACCCCCTGGACAAGATACGATGAGGCAGAATCCTGTCAAATTGATAGGAGTAAATATATTTGCATCTATATCATTGGACGACAATGGCAATGCTGGATGCTCCGGTTTATGATTCGACCTGAGTCCAAGGAGAGTCGCTTTGGACAAGTGCTACCGCGCAAACCTTGTACATTTGAACATCCGGAACAGGGTATGATGAGACAGAATCCTGTCAAATTGATAGGAGTGAAGATGTTTGCATCTATATCATTGGACGACATTGGCAATTCTGGATGCTCCGGCTTATGATTCGACCTGAGTCCAAAGAGAGTCGCTTTGGACAAGGGCTACCGCACAAATCTTGTACATTTGAACCTCCGGAACAAGGTATGATGAGGCAGAATCCTATCACATTGATAGAAGTAAAGATATTTGCATCTATATCATTGGACGACATTGGCAATTCTGGATGCTCGGCTTATGATTCGACCTGAGTCCAAAGAGAGTCGCTTTGGACAAGGGCTACCGCACAAATCTTGTACATTTTGACCTACTGGACAAGGTATGATGAGGCAGAATCCTGTCAAATTGATAGCAGTAAAGATATTTGCATCTATATCATTGGACGACATTGGCAATTCTGGATGCCCCGGCTTACGATTCGATCTGGGTCCAAAGAGAGCCGCTTTGGACAAGGACTACCGCAAAAATCTTGTACATTTGAATCTCCGGAACAACGTATGATGAGGCAGAATCCTGTAAAATTGATAGGAGTAAAGATATTTGCATCTATATCATTGGACGACATTGGCAATCCTGGATGATCGGAATATGATTCGACCTGAGTCAAAGAGATTGGCTTTTGTCAAGTGCTGCCGCACAAGTCTTGTACATTTGGACCCCCTGGACAATATACGATGAGGCAGAATCCTGTCAAATTGATAGGAGTAAAAATATCTGCATCTATATCATTGGACGACATTGGCAATTCTGGATGCCCCGGCTTACGATTCGACCTGAATCCAAAGAGAGTCGGTTTGGGCAAATGCTGCCGCCCAAAACATGTGCATTTGGACCTCCTGGAAAAGGTATGATGAGGCAGAATCCTGTCAAATTAATAGGAGTAAAGATATTTGCATCTATATCATTGGACGACATTGGCAATTCTGGATGATCGGCATATGATTCGACCTGAGTCAAAGAGATTGGCTTTTGTCAAGTGCTGCCGCCCAAAACATGTGCATTTGGACCTCCTGGAAAAGGAATGATGAGGCAGATTCCTGTCAAATTAATAGGAGTAAAGATATTTGCATCTATATCATTGGACGACAATGGCAATGCTGGATGCTCCGGTTTATGATTCGACCTGAATCCAAAGACAGTCGCTATGGACAAGGGCTAATGCACAAATCTTGTACATTTGAACCTCCGGAACAAAGTATGATGAGGCAGAATCCTATCACATTGATAGGAGTAAAGATATTTGCATCTATATCATTGGACGACATTGGCAATTCTGGATGCTCCGGCTTATGATTCGACCTGAATCCAAAGAGAGTCGGTTTGCCCAAATGCTGCCGCCCAAAACATGTGCATTTGGACCTCCTGGAAAAGGTATGATGAGGCAGAATCCTGTCAAATTTATAGGAGTGAAGATATTTGCATCTATATCATTGGTCAACATCGGCAATGCTGGATGGTCCGGCTTATGGTTCGACATAAGTCCAAAGAATGTCGCTTTGGACAAGTGGTACCGCAACAAATCGTGTAAATTTGGATCCCCTGGACAAGATACGATGAGGCAGAATCCTGTCAAATTGATAGGAGTAAATATATTTGCAACTATATCATTGGTCGACAATGGCAATTCTGGATGCTCCGGCTTATGATTCGACCTGATTCCAAAGAGAGTCGCTTTGGACAAGGGCTACTGCACAAATCTTGTACATTTGAACCTCCGGAACAAAGCAAGATGAGGCAGAATCCTATCACATTGATAGGAGTAAAGATATTTGCATCTATATCATTGGACAACATTGGCAATTCTGGATGATCGGCATATGATTCGACCTGAGTCAAAGAGATTGGCTTTTGTCAAGTGCTGCCGCACAAGTCTTGTACATTTGGACCCCCTGGACAATATACGATGAGGCAGAATCCTGTCAAATTTATAGGAGTGAAGATGTTTGCATCTATAGCATTGGACGACATTGGCAATTCTGGATGCTCCGGCTTATGATTCGACCTGATTCCAAAGAGATTCGCTTTGGACAAGGGCTACCGCACAAATCTTGTACATTTTGACCTACTGGACAGGTATGATGAGGCAGAATCCTGTCAAATTGATAGCAGTAAAGATATTTGCATCTATATCATTGGACGACATTGGCAATTCTGCATGCCCCGGCTTATGATTCGACCTGAGTCCAAAGAGAGTCGCTTTGGACAAGGGCGACCGCACAAATCTTGTAAATTTTGACCTACTGGACAAGGTATGATGAGGCAGAATCCTATCACATTGATAGGAGTAAAGATATGTGCATCTATATCATTGGACGACATTGGCAATTCTGGATGCCCCGGCTTACGATTCGACCTGAGTCCAAAGAGATTGGCTTTTGTCAAGTGCTGCCGCCCAAAACATGTGCATTTGGACCTCCTGGAAAAGGAATGATGAGGCAGATTCCTGTCAAATTAATAGGAGTAAAGATATTTGCATCTATATCATTGGACGACAATGGCAATGCTGGATGCTCCGGCTTATGGGTCGACCTAAGTCCAAAGAGTTTCGCTTTGGACAAGTGCTATCGCACAAATCTTGTACATGTGGACCTCCTGCACAAGGTATGATGAGGCAGAATCCTATCACATTGATAGGAGTAAAGATATTTGCATCTATATCATTGGACGACATTGGCAATTCTGGATGCTCGGCTTATGATTCGACCTGAGTCCAAACAGAGTCGCTTTGGACAAGGGCTACCGCACAAATCTTGTACATTTGTACCTCCGGAACAAGGTATGATGGGGCAGAATCCTATCACATTGATAGGAGTAAAGATATTTGCATCTATATCATTGGTCAACATCGGCAGTTCTGGATGGTCCGGCTTATGGGTCGACATAAGTCCAAAGAATGTCGCTTTGGACAAGTGCTACCGCAACAAATCGTGTACATTTGGACCCCCTGGACAAGATACGATGAGGCAGAATCCTGTCAAATTGATAGTAGTAAAGATATTTGCATCTATACCATTGCACGACATTGGCACATTCTTGATGCTTCGGCTTATGGATCGACTTGAGTCCAAAGAGTTTCGCTTTGGACAAGTGCTATCGCACAAATCTTGTACATGTGGACCTCCGGAACAAGGTATGATGAGGCAGAATCCTATCACATTGATAGGAGTAAAGATATTTGCTTCTATATCATTGGTCAACATCGGCAGTTCTGGATGGTCCGGCTTATGGGTCGACCTAAGTCCAAAGAATGTCGCTTTGGACAAGTGCTACCGCACAAATCTTGTACATTTGAACCACATGGACAAGATACGATGAGGCAGAATCATGTAAAATTGATAGCAGTAAAGATATTTGGATCTATACCATTGCACGACATTGGCAATTCTTGATGCTTCGGCTTATGGATCGACCTGAGTCCAAAGAGTTTTGATTTTGTCAAGTGCTACCGCACAAGTCTTGTACATTTGAACCTCCGGAACAAGGTATGATGAGGCAGAATCCTGTCAAATTGATAGCAGTAAAGATATTTGCATCTATATCTTTGGACGACATTGGCAATTCTGGATGCCCCGGCTTATGATTCGACCTGAGTCCAAAGAGAGTCGCTTTGGACAAAGGCGACCGCACAAATCTTGTACATTTGGACCCCCTGGACAAGATACGATGAGGCAGAATCCTGTCAAATTGATAGGAGTAAAGATATTTGCATCTATATCATTGGACGACATTGGCAATTCTTGATGCTCGGCATATGATTCGACCTGAGTGCAAAGAGTTTCGCTTTGGTCTAGTGCTACCGCACAAATCTTGTACATTTGAACCTCCGGAACAAGGTATGATGAGGCAGAATCCTATCACATTGATAGGAGTAAAGATATTTGCATCTATATCATTGGACGCCATGGCAATGCTGGATGCTCCGGGTTATGATTCGACCTAAGTCCAAAGAGAGTCGCTTTGGACAAGGGCTACCGCAAAAATCTTGTACATTTGAACCTCCGGAACAAGGTATGATGAGGCAGAATCCTGTCAAATTGATAGCAGTAAAGATATTTTGCATCTATATCATTGGACGACATTGGCAATTCTGGATGCCCCGGCTTATGATTCGACCTGAATCCAAAGAGAGTCGGTTTGGGCAAATGCTGCCGCCCAAAACATGTGCATTTGGACCTCCTGGAAAAGGTTTGATGAGGCAGAATCCTGTCAAATTAATAGGAGTAAAGATATTTGCATCTATATCATTGGTCAACATCGGCAATTCTGGATAGTCCGGCTTATGGTTCGACATAAGTCCAAAGAATGTCGCTTTGGACAAGTGGTACCGCAACAAATCGTGTACATTTGGACCCCCTGGACAAGATACGATGAGGCAGAATCCTGTCAAATTGATAGGAGTAAATATATTTGCATCTATATCATTGGACGACAATGGCAATGCTGGATGCTCCGGTTTATGATTCGACCTGAGTACAAGGAGAGTCGCTTTGGAAAAGTGCTACCGCGCAAACCTTCT
This sequence comes from Priocnemis perturbator, assembly GCA_963942575.1. Lineage (NCBI taxonomy): Eukaryota > Metazoa > Arthropoda > Insecta > Hymenoptera > Pompilidae > Priocnemis > Priocnemis perturbator. The sequence continues at coordinate 4,570,561 of CAWWDK010000133.1, read as the reverse complement.
ACATTTGAACATCCGGAACAGGGTATGATGAGACAGAATCCTGTCAAATTGATAGGAGTGAAGATGTTTGCATCTATATCATTGGACGAAATTGGCAATTACGGATGCTCCGGCTTATGATTCGACCTGAGTCCAAAGAGAGTCGCTTTGGACAAGGGCGACCGCACAAATCTTGTACATTTGGACCCCCTGGACAAGATACGATGAGGCAGAATCCTGTCAAATTGATAGGAGTAAATATATTTGCATCTATATCATTGGACGACAATGGCAATGCTGGATGCTCCGGTTTATGATTCGACCTGAGTCCAAGGAGAGTCGCTTTGGACAAGTGCTACCGCGCAAACCTTGTACATTTGAACATCCGGAACAGGGTATGATGAGACAGAATCCTGTCAAATTGATAGGAGTGAAGATGTTTGCATCTATATCATTGGACGACATTGGCAATTCTGGATGCTCCGGCTTATGATTCGACCTGAGTCCAAAGAGAGTCGCTTTGGACAAGGGCTACCGCACAAATCTTGTACATTTGAACCTCCGGAACAAGGTATGATGAGGCAGAATCCTATCACATTGATAGAAGTAAAGATATTTGCATCTATATCATTGGACGACATTGGCAATTCTGGATGCTCGGCTTATGATTCGACCTGAGTCCAAAGAGAGTCGCTTTGGACAAGGGCTACCGCACAAATCTTGTACATTTTGACCTACTGGACAAGGTATGATGAGGCAGAATCCTGTCAAATTGATAGCAGTAAAGATATTTGCATCTATATCATTGGACGACATTGGCAATTCTGGATGCCCCGGCTTACGATTCGATCTGGGTCCAAAGAGAGCCGCTTTGGACAAGGACTACCGCAAAAATCTTGTACATTTGAATCTCCGGAACAACGTATGATGAGGCAGAATCCTGTAAAATTGATAGGAGTAAAGATATTTGCATCTATATCATTGGACGACATTGGCAATCCTGGATGATCGGAATATGATTCGACCTGAGTCAAAGAGATTGGCTTTTGTCAACTGCTGCCGCACAAGTCTTGTACATTTGGACCCCCTGGACAATATACGATGAGGCAGAATCCTGTCAAATTGATAGGAGTAAAAATATTTGCATCTATATCATTGGACGACATTGGCAATTCTGGATGCCCCGGCTTACGATTCGACCTGAATCCAAAGAGAGTCGGTTTGGGCAAATGCTGCCGCCCAAAACATGTGCATTTGGACCTCCTGGAAAAGGTATGATGAGGCAGAATCCTGTCAAATTAATAGGAGTAAAGATATTTGCATCTATATCATTGGACGACATTGGCAATTCTGGATGATCGGCATATGATTCGACCTGAGTCAAAGAGATTGGCTTTTGTCAAGTGCTGCCGCCCAAAACATGTGCATTTGGACCTCCTGGAAAAGGAATGATGAGGCAGATTCCTGTCAAATTAATAGGAGTAAAGATATTTGCATCTATATCATTGGACGACAATGGCAATGCTGGATGCTCCGGTTTATGATTCGACCTGAATCCAAAGACAGTCGCTTTGGACAAGGGCTAATGCACAAATCTTGTACATTTGAACCTCCGGAACAAAGTATGATGAGGCAGAATCCTATCACATTGATAGGAGTAAAGATATTTGCATCTATATCATTGGACGACATTGGCAATTCTGGATGCTCCGGCTTATGATTCGACCTGAATCCAAAGAGAGTCGGTTTGCCCAAATGCTGCCGCCCAAAACATGTGCATTTGGACCTCCTGGAAAAGGTATGATGAGGCAGAATCCTGTCAAATTTATAGGAGTGAAGATATTTGCATCTATATCATTGGTCAACATCGGCAATTCTGGATGGTCCGGCTTATGGTTCGACATAAGTCCAAAGAATGTCGCTTTGGACAAGTGGTACCGCAACAAATCGTGTAAATTTGGATCCCCTGGACAAGATACGATGAGGCAGAATCCTGTCAAATTGATAGGAGTAAATATATTTGCAACTATATCATTGGTCGACAATGGCAATTCTGGATGCTCCGGCTTATGATTCGACCTGATTCCAAAGAGAGTCGCTTTGGACAAGGGCTACTGCACAAATCTTGTACATTTGAACCTCCGGAACAAAGCAAGATGAGGCAGAATCCTATCACATTGATAGGAGTAAAGATATTTGCATCTATATCATTGGACAACATTGGCAATTCTGGATGATCGGCATATGATTCGACCTGAGTCAAAGAGATTGGCTTTTGTCAAGTGCTGCCGCACAAGTCTTGTACATTTGGACCCCCTGGACAATATACGATGAGGCAGAATCCTGTCAAATTTATAGGAGTGAAGATGTTTGCATCTATAGCATTGGACGACATTGGCAATTCTGGATGCTCCGGCTTATGATTCGACCTGATTCCAAAGAGATTCGCTTTGGACAAGGGCTACCGCACAAATCTTGTACATTTTGACCTACTGGACAAGGTATGATGAGGCAGAATCCTGTCAAATTGATAGCAGTAAAGATATTTGCATCTATATCATTGGACGACATTGGCAATTCTGCATGCCCCGGCTTATGATTCGACCTGAGTCCAAAGAGAGTCGCTTTGGACAAGGGCGACCGCACAAATCTTGTAAATTTTGACCTACTGGACAAGGTATGATGAGGCAGAATCCTATCACATTGATAGGAGTAAAGATATGTGCATCTATATCATTGGACGACATTGGCAATTCTGGATGCCCCGGCTTACGATTCGACCTGAGTCCAAAGAGATTGGCTTTTGTCAAGTGCTGCCGCCCAAAACATGTGCATTTGGACCTCCTGGAAAAGGAATGATGAGGCAGATTCCTGTCAAATTAATAGGAGTAAGGATATTTGCATCTATATCATTGGTCAACATCGGCAGTTCTGGATGGTCCGGCTTATGGGTCGACCTAAGTCCAAAGAGTTTCGCTTTGGACAAGTGCTATCGCACAAATCTTGTACATGTGGACCTCCTGCACAAGGTATGATGAGGCAGAATCCTATCACATTGATAGGAGTAAAGATATTTGCATCTATATCATTGGACGACATTGGCAATTCTGGATGCTCGGCTTATGATTCGACCTGAGTCCAAACAGAGTCGCTTTGGACAAGGGCTACCGCACAAATCTTGTACATTTGTACCTCCGGAACAAGGTATGATGAGGCAGAATCCTATCACATTGATAGGAGTAAAGATATTTGCATCTATATCATTGGTCAACATCGGCAGTTCTGGATGGTCCGGCTTATGGGTCGACATAAGTCCAAAGAATGTCGCTTTGGACAAGTGCTACCGCAACAAATCGTGTACATTTGGACCCCCTGGACAAGATACGATGAGGCAGAATCCTGTCAAATTGATAGTAGTAAAGATATTTGCATCTATACCATTGCACGACATTGGCACATTCTTGATGCTTCGGCTTATGGATCGACTTGAGTCCAAAGAGTTTCGCTTTGGACAAGTGCTATCTCACAAATCTTGTACATGTGGACCTCCGGAACAAGGTATGATGAGGCAGAATCCTATCACATTGATAGGAGTAAAGATATTTGCTTCTATATCATTGGTCAACATCGGCAGTTCTGGATGGTCCGGCTTATGGGTCGACCTAAGTCCAAAGAATGTCGCTTTGGACAAGTGCTACCGCACAAATCTTGTACATTTGAACCACATGGACAAGATACGATGAGGCAGAATCATGTAAAATTGATAGCAGTAAAGATATTTGGATCTATACCATTGCACGACATTGGCAATTCTTGATGCTTCGGCTTATGGATCGACCTGAGTCCAAAGAGTTTCGATTTTGTCAAGTGCTACCGCACAAGTCTTGTACATTTGGACCCCCTGGACAATATACGATAAGGCCGAATCCTGTCAAATTGATAGGAGTAAAGATATTTGCATCTATATCATTGGACGACATTGGAAATTCTGGATGCTCAGGCTTATGATTCGACCTGAGTCCAAGGAGAGTCGCTTTGGACAAGTGCTACCGCAACAAATCTTGTACATTTGGACCCCCTGGACAAGATAAGATGAGGCAGAATCTTGTCAAATTAATAGAAGTAAAGATATTTGCATCTATATCATTGGTCAACATCGGCAATTCTGGATGGTCCGGCTTATGGTTCGACATAAGTCTAAAGAAGGTCGCTTTGGACAAGTGCTACCGCAACAAATCGTGTACATTTGGACCCCCTGGACAAGATACGATGAGGCAGAATCCTGTCAAATTGATAGCAGTAAAGATATTTGCATGTATATCATTGGACGACATTGGCAATTCTCTATGCTCCGGCTCATGATTCGACCTGAATCCAAAGACAGTCGCTTTGGACAAGTAATACCGCACAAATCTTGTACATTTGAATCTCCGGAACAAGGTATGATGAGGCAGAATCCTGTCAAATTGATAGGTGTAAAGATATTTGCATCTATATCATTGGACGACATTGGCAATTCTGGATGCTCGGCATATGGTTCGACATAAGTCCAAAGAATGTCGCTTTGGACAAGTGCTACCGCAACAAATCGTGTTCATTTGGACCCCCTGGACAAGATACGATGAGGCAGAATCCTGTCAAATTGATAGCAGTAAAGGTATTTGCATCTATACCATTGCACGACATTGGCAATTCTTGATGCTTCGGCTTATGGATCGACCTGAGTCCAAAGAGTTTCGCTTTGGACAAGTGCGACCGCGCAAATCTTGTACATTTGGACCTCCTGCACAAGGTATGATGAGGCAGAATCCTATCACATTGATAAGAGTAAAGATATTTGCATCTATATTATTGGACGACATTGGCAATTCTGGAAGTTCGGCATATGATTCGACCTGAGTTCAAAGAGAGTCGCTTTGGACAAACACTGCCGCCCAAATCCTGTCCATTTGGACCTCCTGGACAAGATATGATGAGGCCGAATCCTGTCAAATTGATAGGAGTGAAGATATTTGCATCTATATCATTGGACGACATTGGCAATCCTGGATGCTCAGGCTTATGATTCGACCTGAGTCCAAAGAGAGTCGCTTCGGACCAGTGCTACCGCAACAAATCTCGTACATTTTTACCTTCTGTAAAAGGTATGATGAGGCAGAATCCTGTCACATTCATAGGACTGATGATATTTGCATCTATATCATTGGACGACATTGGCAATACTGGATGCTCGGCATATGATTCGACTTAAGCCAAAGAGATTGGCTTTTGTCAAGTGCTACCGCACAAGTCTTGTACATATGGACCCCCTGGACAATATACGATAAGGCAGAATCCTGTCAAATTGATAGGAGTAAAGATATTTGCATCTATATCATTGGACGACATTGGCAATTCTGGATGCTCAGGCTTATGATTCGACCTGAGTCCAAGGAGAGTCGCTTTGGACAAGTGCTACCGCAACAAATCTTGTACATTTGGACCCCCTGGACCAGATAAGATGAGGCAGAATCCTGTCAAATTAATAGGAGTAAAGATATTTGCATCTATATCATTGGTCAACATCGGCAATTCTGGATGGTCCGGCTTATGGTTCGACATAAGTCTAAAGAAGGTCGCTTTGGACAAGTGCTACCGCAACAAATCGTGTACATTTGGACCCCCTGGACAAGATACGATGAGGCAGAATCCTGTCAAATTGATAGCAGTAAAGATATTTGCATCTATATCACTGGACGACATTAGCAATTCTGGATGTTCCGGCGTATGATTCGACCGGAGGCCAAAGAGAGTCGCTTTGGACACGTGCTACCGCACAAATCTTGTACATTTGGACCCCCTGGACAAGATACAATGAGGCAGAATCCTGTCAAATTGATAGCAGTAAAGATATTTGCATCTATATCATTGCACGACATTGGCAATTCTGAATGCTTTGGCTTATGGATCGACCTGAGTCCAAAGAGTTTCGCTTTTGTCTAGTGCTACCGCACAAATCTTGTACACTTGATCCTCCTGGACAAGACACGATCAGCCAGAATCCTGTCAAATTGATAGCAGTAAAGATATTTGCATCTATATCATTGGACGACATTGGCAATTCTGGATGCCCCGGCTTATGATTCGATCTGAGTCCTAACAGAGTCGCTTTGGACAAGGGCTACCGCACAAATCTTGTACATTTGTACCTCCGGAACAAGGTATGATGAGGCAGAATCCTATCACATTGATAGGAGTAAAGATATTTGCATCTATATCATTGGTCAACATAGGGAGTTCTGGATGGTCCGGCTTATGGGTCGACCTAAGTCCAAAGAATGTCGCTTTGGACAAGTGCTACCGCACAAATCTTGTACATTTGAACTTCATGGACAAGATACGATGAGGCAGAATCATGTAAAATTGATAGCAGTAAAGATATTTGGATCTATACCATTGCACGACATTGGCAATTCTTGATGCTTCGACTTATGGATCGAACTGAGTCCCAAGAGTTTCGCTTTGGACAAGTGCTACTGCACAAATCTTGTATGTGTGGACGTCCTGTACAAGATATGATGAGGCTGAATCGTATCACATTGATAGGAGTAAAGGTATTTACATCTATATCATTGGACGTCATTGGCAATACTGGATGCTCGGCATATGATTCGACTTAAGCCAAAGAGATTGGCTTTTGTCAAGTGCTACCGCACAAGTCTTGTACATTTGGACCCCCTGGACAATATACGATAAGGCAGAATCCTGTCAAATTGATAGGAGTAAAGATATTTGCATCTATATCATTGGACGACATTGGCAATTCTGGATGCTCAGGCTTATGATTCGACCTGAGTCCAAGGAGAGTCGCTTTGGACAAGTGCTACCGCGCAAACCTTGTACATTTGAACATCCGGAACAGGGTATGATGAGACAGTATCCTGTCAAATTGATAGGAGTGAAGATGTTTGCATCTATATCATTGGACGACATTGGCAATTCTGGATGCTCCGGCTTATGATTCGACCTGATTCCAAAGAGAGTCGCTTTGGACAAGGGCTACCGCACAAATCTTGTACATTTTGACCTAATGGACAAGGTATGATGAGGCAGAATCCTGTCAAATTGATAGCAGTAAATATATTTGCATCTATATCATTGGACGACATTGGCAATTCTGGATGCCCTGGTTTATGATTCGACCTGAGTCCAAAGAGAGTCGCTTTGGACAAGGGCGACCGCACAAATCTTTGAAATTTGAACCTCCGGAACAAGGCATGATGAGGCAGAATCCTATCACATTGATAGGAGTAAAGATATTTGCATCTATATCATTGGACGACGTTGGCAATTCTGGATGCTCCGGCTTATGATTCGACCTGATTCCAAAGAGAGTCGCTTTGGACAAGGGCTACCGCACAAATCTTGTACATTTGAACCTCCGGAACAAGGCATGATGAGGCAGAATCCTATCACATTGATAGCAGTAAAGATATTTGGATCTATACCATTGCACGACATTGGCAATTCTTGATGCTTCGGCTTATGGATCGAACTGTGTCCAAAGAGTTTCGCTTTGGACAAGTCCTACTGCACAAATCTTGTATGTGTGGACGTCCTGTACAAGATATGATGAGGCTTAATCGTATCACATTGATAGGAGTAAAGGTATTTACATCTATATCATTGGACGACATTGGCAGTTCTGGATGGTCCGGCTTATGGGTCGACATAAGTCCAAAGAATGTCGCTTTGGACAAGTGCTACCGCAACAAATCGTGTACATTTGGACCCCCTGGACAAGATACGATGAGGCAGAATCCTGTCAAATTGATAGTAGTAAAGATATTTGCATCTATACCATTGCACGACATTGGCACATTCTTGATGCTTCGGCTTATGGATCGACTTGAGTCCAAAGAGTTTCGCTTTGGACAAGTGCTATCACACAAATCTTGTACATGTGGACCTCCGGAACAAGGTATGATGAGGCAGAATCCTATCACATTGATAGGAGTAAAGATATTTGCTTCTATATCATTGGTCAACATCGGCAGTTCTGGATGGTCCGGCTTATGGGTCGACCTAAGTCCAAAGAGTTTCACTTTGGAAAAGTGCTATCGCACAAATCTTGTACATGTGGACCTCCAGCACAAGGTATGATGAGGCAGAATCCTATCACATTGATAGGAGTAAAGATATTTGCATCTATATCATTGGACGACATTGGCAATTCTGGATGCTCGGCTTATGATTCGACCTGAGTCCAAACAGAGTCGCTTTGGACAAGGGCTACCGCACAAATCTTGTACATTTGTACCTCCGGAACAAGGTATGATGAGGCAGAATCCTATCACATTGATAGGAGTAAAGATATTTGCATCTATATCATTGGTCAACATCGGCAGTTCTGGATGGTCCGGCTTATGGGTCGACATAAGTCCAAAGAATGTCGCTTTGGACAAGTGCTACCGCAACAAATCGTGTACATTTGGACCCCCTGGACAAGATACGATGAGGCAGAATCCTGTCAAATTGATAGTAGTAAAGATATTTGCATCTATACCATTGCACGACATTGGCACATTCTTGATGCTTCGGCTTATGGATCGACTTGAGTCCCAAGAGTTTCGCTTTGGACAAGTGCTATCGCACAAATCTTGTACATGTGGACCTCCGGAACAAGGTATGATGAGGCAGAATCCTATCACATTGATAGGAGTAAAGATATTTGCTTCTATATCATTGGTCAACATCGGCAGTTCTGGATGGTCCGGCTTATGGGTCGACCTAAGTCCAAAGAATGTCGCTTTGGACAAGTGCTACCGCACAAATCTTGTACATTTGAACCACATGGACAAGATACGATGAGGCAGAATCATGTAAAATTGATAGCAGTAAAGATATTTGGATCTATACCATTGCACGACATTGGCAATTCTTGATGCTTCGGCTTATGGATCGACCTGAGTCCAAAGAGTTTCGCTTTTGTCAAGTGCTACCGCACAAGTCTTGTACATTTGGACCCCCTGGACAATATACGATAAGGCCGAATCCTGTCAAATTGATAGGAGTAAAGATATTTGCATCTATATCATTGGACGACATTGGAAATTCTGGATGCTCAGGCTTATGATTCGACCTGAGTCCAAGGAGAGTCGCTTTGGACAAGTGCTACCGCAACAAATCGTGTTCATTTGGACCCCCTGGACAAGATACGATGAGGCAGAATCCTGTCAAATTGATAGCAGTAAAGGTATTTGCATCTATACCATTGCACGACATTGGCAATTCTTGATGCTTCGGCTTATGGATCGACCTGAGTCCAAAGAGTTTCGCTTTGGACAAGTGCGACCGCGCAAATCTTGTACATTTGGACCTCCTGCACAAGGTATGATGAGGCAGAATCCTATCACATTGATAAGAGTAAAGATATTTGCATCTATATTATTGGACGACATTGGCAATTCTGGAAGTTCGGCATATGATTCGACCTGAGTTCAAAGAGAGTCGCTTTGGACAAACACTGCCGCCCAAATCCTGTCCATTTGGACCTCCTGGACAAGATATGATGAGGCCGAATCCTGTCAAATTGATAGCAGTAAAGATATTTGGATCTATACCATTGCACGACATTGGCAATTCTTGATGCTTCGGCTTATGGATCGAACTGAGTCCCAAGAGTTTCGCTTTGGACAAGTGCTACTGCACAAATCTTGTATGTGTGGACGTCCTGTACAAGATATGATGAGGCTGAATCGTATCACATTGATAGGAGTAAAGGTATTTACATCTATATCATTGGACGTCATTGGCAATACTGGATGCTCGGCATATGATTCGACTTAAGCCAAAGAGATTGGCTTTTGTCAAGTGCTACCGCACAAGTCTTGTACATTTGGACCCCCTGGACAATATACGATAAGGCAGAATCCTGTCAAATTGATAGGAGTAAAGATATTTGCATCTATATCATTGGACGACATTGGCAATTCTGGATGCTCAGGCTTATGATTCGACCTGAGTCCAAGGAGAGTCGCTTTGGACAAGTGCTACCGCGCAAACCTTGTACATTTGAACATCCGGAACAGGGTATGATGAGACAGTATCCTGTCAAATTGATAGGAGTGAAGATGTTTGCATCTATATCATTGGACGACATTGGCAATTCTGGATGCTCCGGCTTATGATTCGACCTGATTCCAAAGAGAGTCGCTTTGGACAAGGGCTACCGCACAAATCTTGTACATTTTGACCTAATGGACAAGGTATGATGAGGCAGAATCCTGTCAAATTGATAGCAGTAAATATATTTGCATCTATATCATTGGACGACATTGGCAATTCTGGATGCCCTGGTTTATGATTCGACCTGAGTCCAAAGAGAGTCGCTTTGGACAAGGGCGACCGCACAAATCTTGTACATTTGAACCTCCGGAACAAGGCATGATGAGGCAGAATCCTATCACATTGATAGGAGTAAAGATATTTGCATCTATATCATTGGACGACGTTGGCAATTCTGGATGCTCCGGCTTAAGATTCGACCTGATTCCAAAGAGAGTCGCTTTGGACAAGGGCTACCGCACAAATCTTGTACATTTGAACCTCCGGAACAAGGCATGATGAGGCAGAATCCTATCACATTGATAGCAGTAAAGATATTTGGATCTATACCATTGCACGACATTGGCAATTCTTGATGCTTCGGCTTATGGATCGAACTGTGTCCAAAGAGTTTCGCTTTGGACAAGTGCTACTGCACAAATCTTGTATGTGTGGACGTCCTGTACAAGATATGATGAGGCTGAACCGTATCACATTGATAGGAGTAAAGGTATTTACATCTATATCATTGGACGACATTGGCAATACTGGATGCTCGGCATATGATTCGACTTAAGCCAAAGAGATTGGCTTTTGTCAAGTGCTACCGCACAAGTCTTGTACATTTGGACCCCCTGGACAATATACGATAAGGCAGAATCCTGTCAAATTGATAGGAGTAAAGATATTTGCATCTATATCATTGGACGACATTGGCAATTCTGGATGCTCAGGCTTATGATTCGACCTGAGTACAAGGAGAGTCGCTTTGGACAAGTGCTACCGCAACAAATCTTGTACATTTGGACCCCCTGGACAAGATATGATGAGGCAGAATTCTGTCAAATTAATAGGAGTAAAGATATTTGCATCTATATCATTGGTCAACATCGGCAATTCTGGATGGTCCGGCTTATGGTTCGACATAAGTCCAAAAAATGTCGATTTGGACAAGTGCTAACGCAACAAATCGTGTACATTTGGACCCCCTGGACAAGATACGATGAGGCAGAATCCTGTCAAATTGATAGTAGTAAAGATATTTGCATCTATACCATTGCACGACATTGGCACATTCTTGATGCTTCGGCTTATGGATCGACCTGAGTCCAAAGAGATTCGCTTTTATGAAGTGCGAACGCACAAATCTTGTACATTTTGACCTACTGGACACGGTATGATGCGGCAGAATCCTGTCAAATTGATAGCAGTAAAGATATTTGCATCTATATCATTGGACGGCATTGGCAATTCTGGATGCACCGGCTTATGATTCGACCTGAGTCCAAAGAGAGTCGCTTTGGACAAGTGCTACCACACACTTCATGTACTTTTGGACCCCCTGGACAATATACGATGAGGCAGAATCCTGTCAAATTGATAGCAGTAAAGATATTTGCATGTATATCATTGGACGACATTGGCAATTCTCTATGCTCCGGCTCATGATTCGACCTGAATCCAAAGACAGTCGCTTTGGACAAGTAATACCGCACAAATCTTGTACATTTGAATCTCCGGAACAAGGTATGATGAGGCAGAATATTGTCAAATTGATAGGTGTAAAGATATTTGCATCTATATCATTGGATGACATTGGCAATTCTGGATGCTCGGCATATGGTTCGACATAAGTCCAAAGAACGTCGCTTTAGACAAGTGCTACCGCAACTAATCGTGTTCATTTGGACCCCCTGGACAAGATACGATGAGGCAGAATCCTGTCAAATTGATAGCAGTAAAGGTATTTGCATCTATACCATTGCACGACATTGGCAATTCTTGATGCTTCGGCTTATGGATCGACCTGAATCCAAAGAGTTTCGCTTTGGACAAGTGCGACCGCGCAAATCTTGTACATTTGGACCTCCTCCACAAGGTATGATGAGGCAGAATCCTATCACATTGATAGGAGTAAAGATATTTGCATCTATATTATTGGACGACATTGGCAATTCTGGAAGTTCGGCATATGATTCGACCTGAGTTCAAAGAGAGTCGCTTTGGACAAACACTGCCGCCCAAATCCTGTCCATTTGGACCTCCTGGACAAGATATGATGAGGCCGAATCCTGTCAAATTGATAGGAGTGAAGATATTTGCATCTATATCATTGGACGACATTGGCAATCCTGGATGCTCAGGCTTATGATTCGACCTGAGTCCAAAGAGAGTCGCTTCGGACCAGTGCTACCGCAACAAATCTCGTACATTTGGACCTTCTGTAAAAGGTATGATGAGGCAGAATCCTGTCACATTCATAGGACTGATGATATTTGCATCTATATCATTGGACGACATTGGCAATACTGGATGCTCGGCATATGATTCGACTTAAGCCAAAGAGATTGGCTTTTGTCAAGTGCTACCGCACAAGTCTTGTACATATGGACCCCCTGGACAATATACGATAAGGCAGAATCCTGTCAAATTGATAGGAGTAAAGATATTTGCATCTATATCATTGGACGACATTGGCAATTCTGGATGCTCGGGCTTATGATTCGACCTGAGTCCAAGGAGAGTCGCTTTGGACAAGTGCTACCGCAACAAATCTTGTACATTTGGACCCCCTGGACAAGATAAGATGAGGCAGAATCCTGTCAAATTAATAGGAGTAAAGATATTTGCATCTATATCATTGGTCAACATCGGCAATTCTGGATGGTCCGGCTTATGGTTCGACATAAGTCTAAAGAAGGTCGCTTTGGACAAGTGCTACCGCAACAAATCGTGTACATTTGGACCCCCTGGACAAGATACGATGAGGCAGAATCCTGTCAAATTGATAGCAGTAAAGATATTTGCATCTATATCACTGGACGACATTAGCAATTCTGGATGTTCCGGCGTATGATTCGACCGGAGGCCAAAGAGAGTCGCTTTGGACACGTGCAACCGCACAAATCTTGTACATTTGGACCCCCTGGACAAGATACAATGAGGCAGAATCCTGTCAAATTGATAGCAGTAAAGATATTTGCATCTATATCATTGCACGACATTGGCAATTCTGAATGCTTCGGCTTATGGATCGACCTGAGTCCAAAGAGTTTCGCTTTTGTCTAGTGCTACCGCACAAATCTTGTACACTTGATCCTCCTGGACAAGACACGATCAGCCAGAATCCTGTCAAATTGATAGCAGTAAAGATATTTGCATCTATATCATTGGACGACATTGGCAATTCTGGATGCCCCGGCTTATGATTCGATCTGAGTCCTAACAGAGTCGCTTTGGACAAGGGCTACCGCACAAATCTTGTACATTTGTACCTCCGGAACAAGATATGATGAGGCTGAATCGTATCACATTGATAGGAGTAAAGGTATTTACATCTATATCATTGGACGACATTGGCAATACTGGATGCTCGGCATATGATTCGACTTAAGCCAAAGAGATTGGCTTTTGTCAAGTGCTACCGCACAAGTCTTGTACATTTGGCCCCCCTGGACAATATACGATAAGGCAGAATCCTGTCAAGTTGATAGGAGTAAAAATATTTGCATCTATATCATTGGACGACATTGGCAATTCTGGATGCTCAGGCTTATGATTCGACCTGAGTCCAAGGAGAGTCGCTTTGGACAAGTGCTACCGCAACAAATCTTGTACATTTGGACCCCCTGGACAAGATACGATGAGGCAGAATCCTATCACATTGATAGGAGTAAAGATATTTGCATCTATATCATTGGACGACATTGGCAATTCTGGATGCTCGCCTTATGATTCGTCCTGAGTCCAAACAGAGTCGCTTTGGAAAAGGGCTACCGCACAAATCTTGTACATTTGTACCTCCGGAACAAGGTATGATGAGGCAGAATCCTATCACATTGATAGGAGTAAAGATATTTGCATCTATATCATTGGTCAACATCGGCAGTTCTGGATGGTCCGGCTTATGGGTCGACATAAGTCCAAAGAATATCGCTTTGGACAAGTGCTACCGCAACAAATCGTGTACATTTGGACCCCCTGGACAAGATACGATGAGGCAGAATCCTGTCAAATTGATAGTAGTAAAGATATTTGCATCTATACCATTGCACGACATTGGCACATTCTTGATGCTTCGGCTTATGGATCGACTTGAGTCCAAAGAGTTTCGCTTTGGACAAGTGCTATCGCACAAATCTTGTACATGTGGACCTCCGGAACAAGGTATATTGAGGCAGAATTCTATCACATTGATAGGAGTAAAGATATTTGCTTCTATATCATTGGTCAACATCGGCATTTCTGGATGGTCCGGCTTATGGGTCGACCTAAGTCCAAAGAATGTCGCTTTGGACAAGTGCTACCGCACAAGTCTTGTACATTTGGACCCCCTGGACAATATACGATAAGGCCGAATCCTGTCAAATTGATAGGAGTAAAGATATTTGCATCTATATCATTGGACGACATTGGAAATTCTGGATGCTCAGGCTTATGATTCGACCTGAGTCCAAGGAGAGTCGCTTTGGACAAGTGCTACCGCAACAAATCTTGTACATTTGGTCCCCTGGACAAGATACGATGAGGCAGAATCCTGTCAAATTGATAGCAGTAAAGATATTTGCATCTATACCATTGCACGACGTTGGCAATTCTTGATGCTTCGGCTTATGGATCGACCTGAGTCCAAAGAGTTTCGCTTTGGACAAGAGCTACCGCACAAATCTTGTATGTGTGGACGTCCTGTACAAGATATGATGAGGCAGAATCCTGTCAATTTAATAGGAGTAAAGGTATTTAGATCTATATCTTTGGACGACATTGGCAATTCTGGATGCTCGGCATATGATTCGACTTAAACCAAAGAGATTGGCTTTTGTGAAGTGCCACCGCACAAGTCTTGTACATTTGGACCCCCTGGACAATATACGATGAGGCAGAATCCTGTCAAATTGATAGGAGTAAAGATATTTGCATCTATATCATTGGACGACATTGGCAATTCTGGATGCTCCGATTTATGATTCGACTTGAATCCAAAGAGAGTCGGTTTGGGCAAATGCTGCAGCCCAAAACTTGTGCATTTGGACCTCCTGGAAAAGGTATGATGAGGCAGAATCCTATCACATTGATAGGAGTAAAGATATTTGAATCTATATCACTGGACGACATTGGCAGTTCTGGATGCTCTGGCATATGATTCGACCGGATGCAAAAGAGAGTCGCTTTGGACACGTGCTACCGCACAAATCTTGTACATTTGGACCCCCTGGACAAGATACGATGAGGCAGAATCCTGTCAAATTGATAGGAGTAAAGATATTTGCATCTAAAGCATTGGACGACATTGGCAATTCTGGATGGTCCGGCTTCTGGTTCGACCTAAGTCCAAAGAATGTCGCTTTGGACAAGTGCTACCGCAATAAGTCTTGTACATTTGGACCTCCTGTACAACGTATGATGAGGCAGAATCCTATCACATTGTTAGGTGTAAAGATATTTGCATCTATATCATTGGACGACATTGGCAATTCAGAATGCTCCGGCTTATGATTCGACCTGAGTCCAAAGAGATTCGCTTTTATGAAGTGCGAACGCACAAATCTTGTGCATTTTGACCTACTGGACAAGATACGATGAGGCAGAATCCTGTCAAATTGATAGGAGTAAAGATATTTGCATCTAAATCATTGGACGACATTGGCAATTCTGGATGGTCCGGCTTCTGGTTCGACCTAAGTCCAAAGAATGTCGCTTTGGACAAGTGCTACCGCAATAAGTCTTGTACATTTGGACCTCCTGTACAAGGTATGATGAGGCAGAATCCTATCACATTGTTAGGTGTAAAGATATTTTCATCTATATCATTGGACGACATTGGCAATTCAGAATGCTCCGGCTTATGATTCGACCTGAGTCCAAAGAGATTCGCTTTTATGAAGTGCGAACGTACAAATCTTGTACATTTTGACCTACTGGACAAGGTATGATGCGGCAGAATCCTGTCAAATTGATAGCAATAAAGATATTTGCATCTATATCATTGGACGGCATTGGCAATTCTGGATGCTCAGGCTTATGATTCGACCTGAGTCCAAGGAGAGTCGCTTTGGACAAGTGCTACCGCAACAAATCTTGTACATTTGGACCCCCTGGACAAGATATGATGAGGCAGAATCCTGTCAAATTAATAGGAGTAAAGATATTTGCATCTATATCATTGGCCAACATCGGCAATTCTGGATGGTCCGGCTTATGGTTCGACATAAGTCCAAAGAATGTCGCTTTGGACAAGTGCTACCGCAACAAATCGTGTACATTTGGACCCCCTGGACAAGATACGATGAGGCAGAATCCTGTCAAATTGATAGTAGTAAAGATATTTGCATCTATACCATTGCACGACATTGGCACATTCTGGATGTTCCGGCGTATGATTCGACCGGAGGCCAAAGAGAGTCGCTTTGGACACGTGCTACCGCACAAATATTGTACATTTGGACCCCCTGGACAAGATACGGTGAGGCCGAATCCTGTCAAATTGATAGCAGTAAAGATATTTGAATCTATATCATTGCACGACATGGGCAATTCTGAATGCTTCGGCTTATGGATCGACCTGAGTCCAAAGAGTTTCGCTTTTGTCTAGTGCTACCGCACAAATCTTGTACACTTGATCCTCCTGGACAAGAAACGATCAGCCAGAATCCTGTCAAATTGATAGCAGTAAAGATATTTGCATCTATATCATTGGTCAACATCGGCAGTTCTGGATGGTCCGGCATATGGGTCGACCTGAGTCCAAAGAGTTTCGCTTTGGACAAGTGCTACCGCACAAATCCTGTACATTTGGACCTTCTGTAAAAGGTATGATGAGGCAGAATCCTATCACATTGATAGGAGTAAAGATATTTGCATCTATATCATTGGACGACATTGGCCATTCTGGATGCTCCGGCGTATGATTCGACCGGAGGCCAAAGAGAGTCGCTTTGGACAAGTGCTACCACACACTTCATGTACTTTTGGACCCCCTGGACAATATACGATGAGGCAGAATCCTGTCAAATTGATAGCAGTAAAGATATTTGCATGTATATCATTGGACGACATTGGCAATTCTGGATGCTCCGGCTCATGATTCGACCTGAATCCAAAGACAGTCGCTTTGGACAAGTAATACCGCACAAATCTTGTACATTTGAACCTCCGGAACAAGGTATGATGAGGCAGAATCCTGTCAAATTGATAGGTGTAAAGATATTTGCACCAATATCATTGGACGACATTGGCAATCCTGGGGATCAGTCTTATAATTAGACTTGAATCCCAAGAGAGTCGGCCTAGACAAGTGCTACCGCACAAATCTTGTACATTTGTTCTTCCCGGACAAGATACGATGAGGCAGAATGCTGTCAAATTGATAGGAGTTAGGATATATGCCTCTATATCATTGGACAATATCGGCAATTTTGGGTTCTTTGCCTTATGATTCGACCTGCAACCAAAGGGAGTCGCTTTGGACAAGTGCTACCGCACAAATCTTGTACATTTGCACCTCCTGGGCAAGATACGATGAGACAGAATCTTGTCAAATTGACAGCAGTGAAGATTTTTGCATCTATATCATTGGACGACATTGGCAATTCTGGATGCTTCGGCTTATGGAACGACCTGTGTCCAAAGAGATTCGCTTTTGTCAAGTGCTACCGTAGAAATAGTGTACACTTTGACGTCCTGGAAAACGTATGATGAGGCAGAATCCTGTCACATTGATAGGAGTGTAGATATTTGCATCTATATCATTAGACGGCACTGGCAATTCTGGATGCTCAGGCTTATGATTCGTCATGAGTCCAAGGAGGGTCGTTTTGGACAAGTGCTACCGCAACAAATCTTGTACATTTGGACCCCCTGGACAAGATACGATGAGGCAGAATCCTGTCAAATTAATAGGAGTAAAGATATTTGCATCTATATCATTTGTCAACATCGGCAATTCTGAATGCTGCGACATATGAATCGACCGGAGGCCAAAGAGAATCGCTTTGGACAAGTGCTACCGCACAAATCGTGTACATTTGAATCTCCTGGATAAGATACCATGAGGCAGAATCCTGTCAAATTGATAGGAGAGAAGATATTTGCATCTATATCATTGGACGACATTGGCAATTCTGGATGCTTCGGCATATGGATCAACCGGAGACCAAAGAGATTCACATTTGTCAAGTGCTACCGCCCAAATCTTGTCCATTTGGACCTCCTGGACAAGGTATGATGAGGCAGAATCCTATCACATTCCTAGGAGTGATGATATTTGCATCTGTATCATTGGACGACATGGCAATTCTGGATGCTTCGGCATATGGATCAACCGGAGACCAAAGAGATTCACATTTGTCAAGTGCTAGCGCGCAAGTCTTGTACATTTGAACCTCCTGGACAAGATGCGATGAGGTAGAATCCTGTCAAATTGATAGGAGTAAATGAATTTGCATCTATATCATTGGACGACATTGGCAATTCTGGAAGTTCGGCATATGATTCGAGCTGAGTTCAAAGAGAGTCGCTTTGGACAAACACTGCCGCCCAAATCTTGTACATTTTGACCTCCTGGAAAAGGTATGGTGAGGCAGAATCCAGTCACATTGAGAGTAGTAAAGATATTTGCATCTATATCATTGGACGACATTGGCAATCCTGGGGATCGGGCTTATAATTCGACCTGAGTCCAAAGAGAGTCGCTTTGGACAAGTGCTACCGCACAAATCTTGTACATTTGATCCCCCTGGACAAGAAACGATGAGGCAGAATCGTGTCAATTGATAGGAGTGATGATATTTGCATCTGTATCATTGGACGACATGGCAATTCTGGATGCTCCGGTTTATGATTCGACCTGAATCCAAAGAGAGTCGGTTTGGGCAAATGCTGCCGCCCAAAACTTGTGCATTTGGACCTCCTGGAAAAGGTATGATGAGGCAGAATCCTGTCACATTGATAGGAGAGAAGATATTTGCATCTATATCATTAGACGGCATTTGCAATTCTGGATGCTCAGGCATATGATTCGACCTGAGTTCAAAGAGTGTCGCTTTGGACAAGTGCTACCGCAACAAATCGTGTACATTTGGACCCCCTGGACAAGATTCGATGAGGCAGAATCCTGTCAAATTGATAGCAGTAAAGATATTTGCATCTATATCATTGGACGACATTGGCAATTCTGGAAGTTCGGCATATGATTCGACCTGAGTTCAAAGAGTGTCGCTTTGGACAAATACTGCCGCCCAAATCTTGTCCATGTGGTCCTCCGGAACAAGGTAGGATGAGGCAGAATCCTATCACATTGATAGGAGTAAAGATATTTGCATCTATATCATTGGACGACATTGGCAATTCTGGATGCTCGGCATATGATTCGACCTGAGTCAAAGAGATTGGCTTTTGTCAAGTGCTGCCGCACAAGTCTTGTACATTTGGACCCCCTGGGCAATATACGATGAGGCAGAATCCTGTCAAATTGATAGCAGTAAATATATTTGCATCTATATCATTGGACGACATTGGCAATTCTGGATGCTCCGGTTTATGATTCGACCTGAATCCAAAGAGAGTCGGTTTGGGCAAATGCTGCGGCGCAAAACATGTGCATTTGGACCTCCTGAAAAAGGTGTGATGAGGCAGAATCCTGTCACATTGATAGGAGTGAAGATATTTGCATCTATATCATTAGACGGCATTGGCAATTCTGGATGCACCGGCTTATGATTCGACCTGAGTCCAAAGAGAGTCGCTTTGGACAAGTGCTACCGCACAAATCTTGTATGTGTGGATGTCCTGTACAAGGTATGATGAGGCAGAATCCTATCACATTGATAGGGGTAAAGATATTTGCATCTATATCATTGGACGACATTGGCAATTCTGGAAGTTCGGCATATGATTCGACCTGAATTCAAACAGTGTCGCTTTGAACAAACACTGCCGCCCAAATCCTGTCCATTTGGACCTCCTGGACAAGATATGATGAGGCCGAATCCTGTCAAATTGATAGGAGTGAAGATATTTGCATCTATATCATTGGAGGACATTGGCAATTCTGGATGCTCCGACTTATGATTCGACCTGAATCCAAAGAGAGTCGGTTTGGGCAAATGCTGCCGCCCAAAACATGTGCATTTGGACCTCCTGGAATAGGTGTGATGAGGCCGAATCCTGTCAAATTGATAGGAGTGAAGATATTTGCATCTATATCATTGGACGACATTGGCAATTCTGGAAGTTCGGCATATGATGCGACCTGAGTCCAAAGAGAGTCGCTTCGGACAAGTGCTACCGCAATAATTCTTGTACATTTGGACCTCCTGTACAAGGTATGATGAGGCAGAATCCTATCACATTGATAGGACTAAAGATATTTGCATCTATATCATTGGACGACATTGGCAATTCTGGATGCTCGGCATATGGTTCGACATAAGTCCAAAGAATGTCGCTTTGGACAAGTGCTACCGCAAAAAATCGTGTTCATTTGGACACCCTGGACAAGATACGATGAGGCAGAATCCTGTCAAATTGATAGCAGTAAAGATATTTGCATCTATAGCATTGCACGACATTGACAATTCCGGATGCTTCGGCATATGAATCGACCTGAGTCCAAAGAGATTCGCTTTTGTGAAGTGCTACCGCACAAATCTTGTACATTTGGACCTTCTGTAGAAGGTATGATGAGGCAGAATCCTATCACATTCATAGGACTGATGATATTTGCATCTATATCATTGGACGACATTGGCAATTCTGGATGCTACCGCATATGATTCGACCGGAGGCCAAAGAGAGTCGCTTTGGACACGTGCTACCGCAGAAATCTTGTACATTTGGACCTTCTGTAAAAGGTATGATGAGGCAGAATCCTATCACATTGATAGGAGTAAAGATATTTGCATCTATATCATTGGACGACATTGGCAATTCTGGATGCTCCGGCGTATGATTCGACCGGAGGCCAAAGAGAGTCGCTTTGGACACGTGCTACCGCACAAATCTTGTACATTTGGACCCCCTGGACAAGATACGATGAGGCAGAATCCTGTCAAATTGATAGCAGTAAAGATATTTGCATGTATATCATTGGTCGATATTGGCAATTCTGGATGCTCCGGCTCATGATTCGACCTGAATCCAAAGACAGTTGCTTTGGACAAGTAATACCGCACAAATCTTGTACATTTGAACCTCCGGAACAAGGTATGATGAGGCAGAATCCTGTCAAATTGATAGGTGTAAAGATATTTGCATCTATATCATTGGACGACATTGGCAATTCTGGATGCTCCGACTTATGATTCGACCTGAATCCAAAGAGAGTCGGTTTGGGCAAATGCTGCCGCCCAAACATGTGCATTTGGACCTCCTGGAAAAGGTGTGATGAGGCAGAATACTGTCACATTGATAGGAGTGAAGATATTTGCATCTACATCATTAGACGGCATTGGCCATTCTGGATGCACCGGCTTATGATTCGACCTGAGTCCAAAGAGAGTGGCTTTGGACAAGTACTACCGCACAAATCTTGTATGTGTGGATGTCCTGTACAAGGTATGATGAGGCAGAATCCTATCACATTGATAGGGGTAAAGATATTTGCATCTATATCATTGGACGACATTGGCAATCCTGGATGCTCAGGCTTATGATTCGACCTGAGTCCAAAGAGAGTCGCTTCGGACCAGTGCTACCGCAACAAGTCTCGTACATTTGGACCTTCTGTAAAAGGTATGATGAGGCAGAATCCTATCACATTCATAGGACTGATGATATTTGCATCTATATCATTGGACAACATTGGCAATTCTGGATGCTCCGGCTTATTGATCGACCTGAGTCCAAAGAGTTTCGCTTTGGACAAGTGCTACCGCACAAATCTTGTACATTTGGACCTTCTGTAAAAGGTATGATGAGGCAGAATCCTATCCCATTGATAGGAGTAAAGATATTTGCATCTACATCATTGGACGACATTGGCAATTCTGGATGCTCCGGCGTATGATTCGACCGGAGGCCAAAGAGAGTCGCTTTGGACAAGTGCTACCACACACTTCATGTACTTTTGGACCCCCTGGACAACATACGATGAGGCAGAATCCTGTCAAATTGATAGCAGTAAAGATATTTGCATGTATATCATTGGACGACATTGGCAATTCTGGATGCTCCGGCTCATGATTCGACCTGAATCCAAAGACAGTCGCTTCGGACAAGTAATACCGCACAAATCTTGTACATTTGAACCTCCGGTACAAGTTTTGATGAGGCAGAATCCTGTCACATTGATAGGAGTGAAGATATTTGCATCTATATCATTAGACGGCATTGGCAATTCTGGATGCACCGGCTTATGATTCGACCTGAGTCCAAAGAGAGTCGCTTTGGACAAGTGCTACCGCACAAATCTTGAATGTGTGTATGTCCTGTACAAGGTATGATGAGGCAGAATCCTATCACCTTGATAGGGGAAAAGATATTTGCATCTATATCATTGGACGACATTGGCAATTCTGGAAGTTCGGCATATGATTCGACCTGAGTTCAAAGATAGTCGCATTGGACAAACACTGCCGCCCAAATCCTGTCCATTTGGACCTCCTGGACAAGATATGATGAGGCCGAATCCTGTCAAATTGATAGAGTGAAGATATTTGCATCTATATCATTAAACGACATTGGCAATTCTGGATGCTCGGCATATGGTTCGACATAAGTCCAAAGAATGTCGCTTTGGACAAGTGCTACCGCAACAAATCGTGTTCATTTGGACCCCCTGGACAAGATACGATGAGGCAGAATCCTGTCAAATTGATAGCAGTAAAGGTATTTGCATCTATACCATTGCACGACATTGGCAATTCTTGATGCTTCGGCTTATGGATCGACCTGAGTCCAAAGAGTTTCTCTTTGGACAAGTGCGACCGCGCAAATCTTGTACATTTGGACCTCCTGCACAAGGTATGATGAGGCAGAATCCTATCACATTGATAGGAGTAAAGATATTTGCATTTATATCATTGGACGACATTGGCAATTCTAGATGCTCCGGCTTATGATTCGACCTGAATCCAAAGAGAGTCGGTTTGGGCAAATGCTGGGGCCCAAAACATGTGCATTTGGACCTCCTGGAAAAGGTATGATGAGGCAGAATCCTGTCACATTGATAGGAGGGAAGATATTTGCATCTATACCATTAGACGGCATTGGCAATTCTGGATGCTCAGGCTTATGGATCGACATAAGCCCAAAGAATGTCGCTTTGGACAAGTGCTACCGCCCAAACCTTGTACATTTCAACATCCGGACAGGGTGTGATGAGACAGAATCCTGTCAAATCGATAGGAGTAAAGTTATTTGCATCTATATCATTGGTCATCATCGTCAATTCTGGATGGTCCGGCTTATGATTCGACCTGAATCCAAAGAGAGTCGGTTTGGGCAAATGCTGCCGCCCAAAACTTGTGCATTTGGACGTCCTGGAAAAGGTATGATGAGGCAGAATCCTGTCACAATAATAGGAGCAAAGATATTTGCATCTATATCATTGGACGACATTGGCAATTCTGGATGCTCCGGCTTATGATTCGACCTGAGTCAAAGAGATTGGCTTTTGTCAAGTGCTACCGCACAAATCTTGTCCATTTTGACCTCCTGTACAAGGTATGATGAGGCAGAATCGTATCACATTGATAGCAGGAAAGATATTTGCATCTATATCATTGCACGACATTGGCAATTCCGGATGCTTCGGCATATGAATCGACCTGTGTACAAAGAGATTCGCTTTTGTCAAGTGCTACCGCACAAATCCTGTACATTTGGACCCCCTGGACCAAGATAAGATGAGGCAGAATCCTATCATATTGATAGGAGTAAAGATATTTGCATCTATATCACTGGGCGACATTGGCAATTCTGGATGCTCCGGCATATTCGACCGGAGGCCAAAGAGAGTCGCTTTGGACAAATACTGCCGCCCAAATATTTTGTCCATTTGGACCTCCTGGATAAGATATGATGAGGCAGAGTCCTGTCAAATTGATAGGAGTGAAGATATTTGCATCTATATCATTCGGATAACATCGGCAATTTTTGTCACTTCGGCATAGGGATCGACCTGTGTCTAAAGAGAGTCGTTTTGGACAAATGCTGCCGCCCAAATCTTGTACATGTGAACCTCCTGGAAAAGGTATGGTGAGGCAGAATCCAGTCACATTGAGAGTAGGAAAGATATTTGCATCTATATCATTGGACGACATTATCAATCCTGGGGATCCGGCTTATAATTCGACCTGAATCCAAAGAGAGTCGGCCTGGACAAGTGCTACCGCAAAAATCTTGTACACTTGGACCCCCTGGACAAGATACGATGCGGGAGAATCCTGGCAAATTGATAGGAGTGAAGAGATTTGCATCTATATCACAGGACGACATTGGCAATTTTGGATGCTCCGGCATTTGGATCGACCTGAGTCCAAAGAGAGTCGCTTTGGACAAGTTCTACCGCACAAGTCTTGTACATTTGGACCTCCTGGGCAAGATACGATGAGACAGAATCTTGTCAAATTGACAGCAGTGAAGATTTTTGCATCTATATCACTGGGCGACATTGGCAATTCTGGCTGCTCCGGCATATGAATCGACCTGAGTCCAAAGAGATTGGCTTTTGTCAAGTGTTACCGCACAAATATTGTACATTTGGACCCCTTGGACAAGATACGATGAGGCAGAATTCTGTCAAATTGATAGCAGTGAAGATATTTGCATCTATATCATTGGACGACATTGGCAATCCTGGGGATCCGGCTTATAATTAGGCCTGAATCCAAAGAAAGTCGGCCTGTATAACTGCTACCGCACAAATCTTGTACATTTGTACCTCCTGGACAAGATACGATGAGGCAGAATGCTGTAAAATTGATAGCAGTGAGGATATTTGCGTCTCTATCATTGGACAATATCGGCAATTGTGGGTTCTTCGCCAAATGATTCGACCTGAATCCAAAGGGAGTCGCTTTGGACAAGTGCAACCGCACAAATCTTGTACATTTGGACCTCCAGGACCAGGCATGATGAGGCAGAATCCTATTACATTGATAGGAGTAAAGATATTTGCATCTATATCATTGGACGACATTGGCAATTCTGGATGCTTGGCATATGAATCGACCTGAGTCCAAAGAGCTAGGCTTTTGTGAAGTGTTACCGCACAAATCATGTACAGTTGAACCTCCTGGACAAGATACGATGAAGCAGAATCCTGTCAAATTGATAGGAGTAAAGATGCTTGCATATATCATTAGACGACATTGGCAATTCTGGATACTTCGGCTTATGATTCGACCTGAATCCAAAGAGAGTCGCTTTGGACAAGTAGTACAGCACAAATCCTCTACATTTGAACCTCCGGAACAAGGTATGATGAGGCAGAATCCTGTCATATTGATAGGAGTGAAGATGTTTGCATCTATATCATTGGACGACATAAGCAATTCTGGATACTTCGGCTTATGATTCGACCTGAGTTCAACGAGAGTCGCTTTGGACAAGTGCTTCCGCACAAATCATGTACATTTGAACCTCATGGACAAGGTATGATGAGGCAGAATCCTATCATATTGATAGGAATAAAGATATTTGCATCTATATCAATGGACGTCATTGGCAATTCTGGATGTTCCGGCATATGATTCGACCTTAATCCAAAGAGAGTCGCTTTGAACAAGTACTACAGCACAAATCCTCTACATTTGAACCTCCGGAACAAGGTATGATGAGGCAGAATCCTGTCATATTGATAGGAGTAAAGATATTTGCATCTATACCATTGCACGACATAAGCAATTCTGGATACTTCGGCTTATGATTCGACCTGAGTTCAACGAGAGTCGCTTTGGAAAAGTGCTTCCGCACAAATCATGTACATTTGAACCTCCTGGACAAGATACGATGAAGCAGAATCCTGTCAAATTGATAGGAGTAAAGATATTTGCATATATCATTGGACGACATTGGCAATTCTGGATGCTCGGCATATGATTCGACCTGAGTCCAAAGACAGTCGCTTTGGACAAGTAATACCGCACAAATCCTGTACATTTGAACCTCCTGGAGAAGATACGATGAGGCAGAATCCTGTCCAATTGATAGGAGTTATGATATTTGCATCTATATCATTCCGATAAGATCGGCAATTATTGTTACTTTGGCATATGGATCGACCTGAGTCCAAAGAGAGTGCCTTTGGACAAGTGTTACCGCACAAATCTTGTATGTGTGGACCTCCTGTACAAGGTATGTTGAGGTAGTATCCTGTCAAATTGATAGGTGTGAAGATATTTGCATCTATATCATTTGGCCACATTGGCAATTTTTCATGCTTCGGCTTGTGGATTGACCTGAGGCCAAAGGGAGTCGCCTTGGACAAATGCTACAGCACAAATATTGTACATTTGGACCTCGTGTTCAAGATACGGTGAGGCAGAATCCTGTCAAATTAATAGGAGTAAAGATATTTGCATCTAAATCATTGGTCAACATCGGCAGTTCTGGATGGTCCGGCTTATGGTTCGACCTAAGTCCAAAGAATGCCGCTTTGGACAAGTTCTACCGCACAAATCTTGTACATTTGAACCTCCTGGACAAGATACGATGAAGCAGAATCCTGTCAAATTGATAGGAGTAAAGATATTTGAATATATCATTGGACGACATTGGCAATTCTGGTTGCTCGGCATATGATTCGACCTGAGTCCAAAGACAGTCGCTTTGGACAAGTAATACCGCACAAGTCTTGTACATTTGAACCTCCTGGAGAAGATACGATAAGGCAGAATCCTGTCCAATTGATAGGAGTTATGATATTTGCATCTATATCATTCCGATAAGATCGGAAATTTTTGTTACTTTGGCATATGGATCGACCTGAGTCCAAAGAGAGTGCCTTTGGACATGTGCTACCGCACAAATCTTGTATATGTGGACCTCCTGTACAAGGTATGATGAGGCAGTATCCTGTCAAATTGATAGGTGTGAAGATATTTGTATCTATATCATTTGGCCACATTGGCAATTCTGGATGCTCCGGCATATTCGACCGGAGGCCAAAGAGAGTCGCTTTGGACACGTGCTACCGCACAAATCTTGTACATTTGGACCCCCTGGACAAGATACGATGCGGCAGAATCCTGTCAAATTGATAGGAGTAAAGATATTTGCATCTACATCATTGGACGACAATTGCAATTCTGGATGCTCCGGCTTATGATTCGACCTGAATCCAAAGAGAGTCGGTTTGGGCGAATGCTGCCGCCCAAACCTTGTGCGTTTGGACGTCCTGGAAAAGGTATGATGAGGCAGGATCCTGTCACATTGATAGGAGTGAAGATATTTGCATCTATATCATAGGACGACATTGGCAATTCTCGATGCTCCGGCTTATGATTCGACCTGAATCCAAAGAGAGTCGGCCTAGAAAAGTGCTCCCGCACCAATCTTGTACATTTGATCCTCCTGGACAAGGTATGATTAGGCAGAATCCTGGCAAATTGATAGTGGTTAAGATATTTGCATCTATATCATTCGGATAACATCGGCAATTTTCGTTGCTTCGGCATATGGATCAACCTGAGTCCAAAGAGAGTCGGTTTGGACAAATGCTGCCGCCCAAATCTTGTGCATTTGGACCTTCTGGAAAAGGTAGGATGAGGCAGAATACTGGCAAATTGATAGGCGTTAAGATATTTGCATCTATATCATTCGGATAACATTGGCAATTCTGGATGCTTCGGCTCATGGATCGACCTGAGTACAAAGACATTCGCTTTTGACAAGTTCTACCACACAAATCTTATACATTTGTCCTCCTGGACAAGATACCATGAGGCAGAATCCTGTCAAATTGATAGGAGTGAAGATATTTGCATCTATATCACAGGACGACATTGGCAATTTTGGATGCTCCAGCATTTGGATCGACCTGAGTTCAAAGAGAGTCGCTTTGGACAAATACTGCCGCCCAAATATTTTGTCCATTTGGACCTCCTGGATAAGATATGATGAGGCAGAGTCCTGTCAAATTGATAGGAGTGAAGATATGTGCATCTATATCATTCGGATAACATCGGCAATTTTTGTCACTTCGGCATAGGGATCGACCTGTGTCTAAAGAGAGTCGCTTTGGACAAATGCTGCCGCCCAAATCTTGTACATGTGAACCTCCTGGAAAAGGTATGGTGAGGCAGAATCCAGTCACATTGAGAGTAGGAAAGATATTTGCATCTATATCATTGGAAGACATTATCAATCCTGGGGATCCGGCTTATAATTCGACCTGAATCCAAAGAGAGTCGGCCTGGACAAGTGCTACCGCAAAAATCTTGTACACTTGGACCCCCTGGACAAGATACGATGCGGGAGAATCCTGGCAAATTGATAGGAGTGAAGAGATTTGCATCTATATCACAGGACGACATTGGCAATTTTGGATGCTCCGGCATTTGGATCGACCTGAGTCCAAAGAGAGTCGCTTTGGACAAGTTCTACCGCACAAGTCTTGTACATTTGGACCTCCTGGGCAAGATACGATGAGACAGAATCTTGTCAAATTGACAGCAGTGAAGATTTTTGCATCTATATCACTGGGCGACATTGGCAATTCTGGCTGCTCCGGCATATTCGACCGGAGGCCAAAGAGAGTCGCTTTGGACACGTGCTACCGCACACATCTTGTACATTTGGACCCCCTGGACAAGATACGATGCGGCAGAATCCTGTCAAATTGATAGGAGTAAAGATATTTGCATCTACATCATTGGACGACAATGGCAATTCTGGATGCTCCGGCTTATGATTCGACCTGAATCCAAAGAGAGTCGGTTTGGGCGAATGCTGCCGCCCAAACCTTGTGCGTTTGGACGTCCTGGAAAAGGTATGATGAGGCAGAATCCTGTCACATTGATAGGAGTGAAGATATTTGCATCTATATCATAGGACGACATTGGCAATTTTCGATGCTCCGGCTTATGATTCGACCTGATTCCAAAGAGAGTCGGCCTAGAAAAGTGCTCCCGCACCAATCTTGTACATTTGATCCTCCTGGACAAGGTATGATTAGGCAGAATCCTGGCAAATTGATAGTGGTTAAGATATTTTCATCTATATCATTCGGATAACATCGGCAATTTTCGTTGTTTCGGCATATGGATCGACCTGAGTCCAAAGAGAGTCGGTTTGGACAAATGCTGCCGCCGAAATCTTGTGCATTTGGACCTTCTGGAAAAGGTAGGATGAGGCAGAATACTGGCAAATTGATAGGCGTTAAGATATTTGCATCTATATCATTCGGATAACATTGGCAATTCTGGATGCTTCGGCTCATGGATCGACCTGAGTCCAAAGAGAGTGCCTTTGGACAAGTGCTACTGCACAAATCTTGTATGTGTGGACCTCCTGTACAAGGTATGATGAGGCAGTATCCTGTCAAATTGATAGGTGTGAAGATATTTGCATCTATATCATTTGGCCATATAGGCAATTTTTCATGCTTCGGCTTGTGGATTGACCTGAGGCCATAGGGAGTCGCTTTGGACAAGGGCTACCGCAACAAATCCTCTACATTTGAACCTCCGGTACAAGGTATGATGAGGCAGAATCCTGTCAAATTGATAGGAGTGAAGATGTTTGCATCTATATCATTAGACGACAATTTTGGATGCTCCGGCTCATGATTCGACCTGAGTCCAAAGAGATTCGCTTTGGACAAGTTCTACCGCACAAATCTTGTATGTGTGGACCTCCTGTACAAGGTATGATGAGGCAGTATCCTGTCAAATTGATAGGTGTGAAGATATTTGCATCTATATCATTTGGCCATATAGGCAATTTTTCATGCTTCGGCTTGTGGATTGACCTGAGGCCATGGGGAGTCGCTTTGGACAAGGGCTACCGCAACAAATCTTGTACACTTGATCCTCCTGGACAAGACACGATGAGTCAGAATGCTGTAAAATTGATAGCAGTGAGGATATTTGCGTCTCTATCATTGGACAATATCGGCAATTGTGGGTTCTTCGCCAAATGATTCGACCTGAATCCAAAGGGAGTCGCTTTGGACAAGTGCTACCGCACAAATCTTGTACATTTGGACCTCCAGGACCAGGCATGATGAGGCAGAATCCTATTACATTGATAGGAGTAAAGATATTTGCATCTATATCATTGGACGACATTGGCAATTCTGGATGCTTGGCATATGAATCGACCTGAGTCCAAAGAGCTAGGCTTTTGTCAAGTGTTACCGCACAAATCATGTACAGTTGAACCTCCTGGACAAGATACGATGAAGCAGAATCCTGTCAAATTGATAGGAGTAAAGATGCTTGCATATATCATTAGACGACATTGGCAATTCTGGATACTTCGGCTTATGATTCGACCTGAATCCAAAGAGAGTCGCTTTGGACAAGTAGTACAGCACAAATCCTCTACATTTGAACCTCCGGAACAAGGTATGATGAGGCAGAATCCTGTCATATTGATAGGAGTGAAGATGTTTGCATCTATATCATTGGACGACATAAGCAATTCTGGATACTTCGGCTTATGATTCGACCTGAGTTCAACGAGAGTCGCTTTGGACAAGTGCTTCCGCACAAATCATGTACATTTGAACCTCATGGACAAGGTATGATGAGGCAGAATCCTATCATATTGATAGGAATAAAGATATTTGCATCTATATCAATGGACGTCATTGGCAATTCTGGATGTTCCGGCATATGATTCGACCTGAATCCAAAGAGAGTCGCTTTGAACAAGTACTACAGCACAAATCCTCTACATTTGAACCTCCGGAACAAGGTATGATGAGGCAGAATCCTGTCATATTGATAGGAGTAAAGATATTTGCATCTATACCATTGCACGACATAAGCAATTCTGGATACTTCGGCTTATGATTCGACCTGAGTTCAACGAGAGTCGCTTTGGAAAAGTGCTTCCGCACAAATCATGTACATTTGAACCTCCTGGACAAGATACGATGAAGCAGAATCCTGTCAAATTGATAGGAGTAAAGATATTTGCATATATCATTGGACGACATTGGCAATTCTGGATGCTCGGCATATGATTCGACCTGAGTCCAAAGACAGTCGCTTTGGACAAGTAATACCGCACAAATCCTGTACATTTGAACCTCCTGGAGAAGATACGATGAGGCAGAATCCTGTCCAATTGATAGGAGTTATGATATTTGCATCTATATCATTCCGATAAGATCGGCAATTATTGTTACTTTGGCATATGGATCGACCTGAGTCCAAAGAGAGTGCCTTTGGACAAGTGTTACCGCACAAATCTTGTATGTGTGGACCTCCTGTACAAGGTATGTTGAGGTAGTATCCTGTCAAATTGATAGGTGTGAAGATATTTGCATCTATATCATTTGGCCACATTGGCAATTTTTCATGCTTCGGCTTGTGGATTGACCTGAGGCCAAAGGGAGTCGCCTTGGACAAATGCTACAGCACAAATATTGTACATTTGGACCTCGTGTTCAAGATACGGTGAGGCAGAATCCTGTCAAATTAATAGGAGTAAAGATATTTGCATCTAAATCATTGGTCAACATCGGCAGTTCTGGATGGTCCGGCTTATGGTTCGACCTAAGTCCAAAGAATGCCGCTTTGGACAAGTTCTACCGCACAAATCTTGTACATTTGAACCTCCTGGACAAGATACGATGAAGCAGAATCCTGTCAAATTGATAGGAGTAAAGATATTTGAATATATCATTGGACGACATTGGCAATTCTGGTTGCTCGGCATATGATTCGACCTGAGTCCAAAGACAGTCGCTTTGGACAAGTAATACCGCACAAGTCTTGTACATTTGAACCTCCTGGAGAAGATATGTTGAGGATTGGGACTTGTACACCTCAGATGTTAAATTGCGCGCCCGTCCTATTAAGCGCGTGAGCGTGACGTGACGCACTGCCGTTGGTACACGAGTTAGCGCCATGCG
Source organism: Priocnemis perturbator (assembly GCA_963942575.1). Taxonomy (NCBI): domain Eukaryota; kingdom Metazoa; phylum Arthropoda; class Insecta; order Hymenoptera; family Pompilidae; genus Priocnemis; species Priocnemis perturbator. Next base: position 4,538,250 of record CAWWDK010000133.1, on the reverse strand, counting down.
GCAGACGGCATGGCGCCCGGAAAACACCGCGTTCCCGCGCTCACAGTCAGGGAGCACCGTTGAGGTGTGTGCGTACATCAGCCGGACTAGGCGTCTGATTGGCGCACACACCACCTTGTCGTACACAGACGAGCCTGGGAAGACGACTGAGCGGTTTCCCCTTCCCAGGCGCGGCTGTCTTCTTGTTTCATCATCGAAACCGAAAGCACGTGTCTCTCGACCTAGTCAAAACTTTTGTACATAGTGTACCATTCTTCGTTTGCAAATTTATAAACTCGTACGCGCGTCGGCCACATTGCATATATTACGCGCTTATCAGACATAAAGTGTAGAAGGAAAAATAAAGAACAAGAACAGGTTGTGCATCAAATAGTGTCACAGATCTTCTCGCCCACACTTTTCAAGAGGCTCTTCCCAGCTTCCTTCCGGCAGCCACGAATCGAGTAAAAAACTCGATTGCGATAACATATAAATTGGTCCTTCGAGCCGGATTTGGAAGGTGCAACTTCGAGGACTTCACTGTGACCACGAGGAGATTGGCCATCTTGTCGACCTTCAACGCCTGCTGACCTGTTGTGTACGCCATTGTACGAGATGACTTCTGCAACGGAAAAAATTCAAATATCAAACAAGTTAGAGCAGTTAATCGTCGCTCAGCTTGATTATCATGACCAAATCAGCAAGATTTGGACCAATTACAAGAAGCTGGCCATAGTCAAGAGGACTCGCTCCACGATCCAAAATCGTCTGGACACACTGGAGACATTCTGGAAGGGACTTCTCAATCGCCACGATGAGATCTTGGGGCTGTCTACCCTGGAACAAAGGCAACAATTAGAATATTTTACTAAAGAAGCGTTTGCGTGTATAATTACCACCGTAGAGGAGGTAAGAGATTCTTTGTCGGAAGCGTTGGACGCGCTTACGACTAATACGGCGTCGAACGGCACAAATACTTCGGTAGCTGTTTCACGAGCGGATACTGTACATTTACCGCGCATTAATATTCCTAAATTCACAGGCGAACTGGTTGAGTGGACTGGCTTTCGTGACTTATTTCAGTCCCTCGTCGAGTCCCGTACAGACCTTACGAACGTGCAGAAATTGCACTACCTCAAGGCTAGTCTGGACGGGAAGGCGGCTCAAATATTGCGCAGCACTGAGGTCACGGATGCCAACTTCGAGACGGCGTGGGCGCTTCTGCAAAAGCGGTATGACGATCCACGGGCTCTAGTCTTCGCGCATTTAGCCCGCTTTCTTGCGATCCCTCCGGTGGGGCCCAATCGTGAAGCCGATCTGCGTTTTTTGCGTGATGAATCGCATGAGATTTACCATGCAATCGCCGGCTTGAAAAGGCCGATAAGTGCATGGGAAGACCTTTTTGTCTTCATTATTTTAAATAAACTTGATGCGCAGACGCGGCACGATTGGGAACTCGCTCAGAGGGATGCGTCGGTCTTCCCGACGTTCCTAGAATTAGATGAAGATTTGTCATTTCGCATACGCGCGTTTGAACGGGCGGGGCATTTGACGCCGAACGAAGTCTCCAATGCCCCCGCTAAAAGAGAGGTTAAAAGAAGCGCGGTCAAGAGTCACCAAGTCTCCTCAACTAAATTACGATGTTTTGTCTGTCAAGGAGATCACCCATTGTTTCAATGTCAGACATTCACGGCTAAGCCGATCTCGAAACGCATAGAGTGGATTAACGGGCAATCTCGGTGTTTAAATTGCTTCCGTCGCGGTCATCGCGTTAAGCAATGCACGAGCACTAATGTTTGCCGGACTTGCAAGGGCAAACATCATACATTGGTCCATTTGGACACTGCCAAAAGTGTTACCGCGAACGACGCCACTGCGTCAGGCAATCAAAACGAAGCCGCTTCTTCTAACGCTCTCCCTCCGATTAGGGACGTTTCAAATAACTTCGCGAAAGTAGGTAGACATTATACACTGCTACCTACCGCCACGGTACTGTTGCGCAGTTCCGGGGGCCGCACGTTACGCGTAAGGGCATTGCTCGACCAGGGATCTCAGGCCACGTTCATTGCGGAAAGCGCCGTTCAATTGCTACGTCCTGAAATGCGAGATACAACCGTGAGAGTCACGGGGATAGGGTCTATGCGAGTAGGCGCAGTTAGAAAAAGGGCAATACTTACAATTCAAGCCTGTGATTCCGACCAGTCAGTCCAAAATGTTTCGGCTTTGATACTCCCGAAATTATCCTCGTACATTCCCCCTCCATCTTCGTCACCGTCTATCCACTGTCCCCAATTGGACAATCTTAAATGGGCAGATCACGACCCCTTTGGCAACGTACCTATTCAATTATTAATTGGCGCGGATTATTACAGCGACATATTGAGGGAGGGATTAATTCGGGGTCCCAAGGGCACGCCGGCCGCCCAACTTACCATTTTTGGGTGGATCTTCTCGGGAAAGGTTACCCACAATTCTGACAACGTCACCCGCGTACACGTGAATCACGTGGCGGCGGACGACGAAGTCCTTCAGGCCCTCTCGCGATTGTGGGAACTCGAGGAGCTACCACGAACCGAGTTTCCCACCGTTGACGAACTCAAGTGCGAGGAACATTTCCAATGCACACATTCTCGTTTAGGGGACGGTCGCTATATGGTGCGTCTCCCATTTAAAACCCCACCACCAATTCTTCTCGGTGACTCGAAAAGGGGTGCACACAATTTGAGCATCCAACAGGAGAACAGACTTTCTCGTAATCCTGCACTTTTACAGGATTATCAAAAATTCTTGTCCGAATATTTAGACATGCAACACATGGAACGAGTTCCTTTCGAAGCAGAGCACGCCAGCCCATGCTATTACTTACCACACCATGCAGTGGTAAAATCATCTAGCTCAACGACGAAAGTGCGCGTCGTTTTCAATGCGTCTTTCAATTCTGATAATGGCACTTCATTGAATGACCATTTACACATCGGTCCCAAGCTTCAGGCCGACCTCTTCGCGCTTACACTCCGTTGGCGCACCCACAGATTCGTATACACGGCGGATCTAGAAAAGATGTTTCGTCAGATACGAGTACACCCGGACGACGTAGACTATCAACGAATTCTCTGGCGTTCTTCGCCGCAAGATAACCTGTCAAGTTATCGCTTGTTGACCGTCACTTATGGCACCGCTTGCGCGCCATATTTAGCAAATAGGGTGCTTAAACAGCTCGCTTCCGACGAAGGTTCGAATTTCCCGCAGGCAGCCGAGATCCTACGAAATAACGTCTATGTCGACGACGTTATGTTTGGGGCAGATGACTGCGCCACTCTGAAAAACCAACAGAGACAATTTAGGCAGCTTCTCACGGCGGGTGGTTTTCGGCCATACAAATGGAGCGCCAATGAGGTAGAACTTCTCTCGGACTTACCGGAAGCTGAATTAGCCGCAGCTCCGGAAGCTACAGCTGCTGAGAACTTCTTCAGCAATAATTTCGCTCACACTGTGCTGGGTATACATTGGGAACCACACAAAGACGAGTTTCGCTTCAAAATTACGGAACGTTCTCCGGTACAAACGAAGAGAGCCTTCCTTTCGCTCTTAGCCCATATCTTCGACCCACATGGGTGGGCAGCCCCAGTCACTATTGCTGGAAAAATATTATTACAGGGCTTCTGGAAACTCCGCCTGGGTTGGGACGATAGACTTCCCGACAGATTGTTATACGAATGTTTGCAGTTTCAAAAGGGGTTACCTGCACTCAATCATATTGCTATTAGCCGGTGGACAGGACAGTCTTCCACTGACACCGGTGTGCAATTGCACGGGTTTTGCGACGCATCAAATGCCGCATACGCGGCCGCTGTCTATCTTCGTGTTCCCACGGGCAGCGAGAATGCGCAGGTCACGCTACTCTATGCAAAAACAAAAGTAGCTCCAGTCAGATTACTAAGTATTCCTCGGCTCGAACTGTGCGCCGCACACATGCTAGCGCAAGCCCTTAAATTCGTCACGTCACACATACCTTGTTCTGACGACGCCATTCATTGCTGGTCAGATTCGACGGTGGTACTCTCTTGGCTGGAGTCCCATCCATCACGATGGAAATTATTCGTTGCCAATAGGGTGTCCTTCATACAGAACGAGTTCCCGCATGCCAAGTGGCGGCATGTTCCTACGGCCCAAAACCCTGCCGACTGTGCATCCCGAGGCATTCCTGTCACACAATTCCTTGACCATCCACTTTGGTGGCACGGGCCCGTCTGGCTCGGGCAAAGACCCGCAGACTGGCCATCGGATGCGCAGAAGGCTGAAAGTGAAGCCGCATTAGAGGAACAGAAAACTGTACATACACTTCTAGTAAATAGCGAACCTTTATTTGAATTAGCCGATAAGATATCTTCCTGGACGCGTCTATTGCGAATTACCGCGTACGTCAGACGCTTTATATTCAATATACGTCACCGGACAAGCCGCGTCACTTTCCCGTATATTTCTGCCGAGGAAATACGCAACTCCACCGAATTTTGGGTTAAACATGTCCAACAGGTATATTTTTCCGACACGCTTGCTAAAATGTCGAGCCCAGGAGCGAACAAGCACCTTGCTTCATTACGAAAATTAAATATTGTTTGTGACGAGAACAAAATGTTACGCGTAGGAGGCCGGCTTAGGAACTCCAACCTGCCGGCAAGCGCAAAGTATCCGCTTCTTTTACCGCGATGCCGAATTGCTCATTTGTTAGCACAATACGCGCATATCGTTACACTCCACGGAGGACTACAAGTCACCCTACGTTACCTACGTCAGACATATTGGATTTTAAATGCACGTTCGCTCGTAAAGCAAATTAACTTCAAGTGTGTCACTTGTACGCGACATAGGGCTGTCTTAGCTCAACAAAGCATGGGAGACTTACCCGCAGCGCGCGTCACTCCGTCGCGTCCATTCTCGCACACAGGCGTCGACTACGCCGGACCCTTTTGTATCAGGTCCTCGAAGGGCCGAGGCATTAAAACCCACAAGGCATATTGTGTGGTATTTGTTTGTTTGTCAGTGCGTGCGATACATCTAGAGTGCGCAGACGATGCCACGACGTCAGGGTTCCTCGCTGCGTTTGATCGCTTTACCGCGCGCCGCGGTCTCCCCGCCACGGTCTATTCCGACAACGGCACGAATTTTGTCGGTGCCGCGCGAGCTATAACAGAAGATTACAACGCTGTTATTAACGATCCCGCTCTTGCTAGTAGGTACGCCGCGGACGGGATCGATTGGCAGTTTAATCCTCCCGCAGCTCCACACTTTGGGGGGTTGTGGGAGGCTGGTGTAAAAAGTGTTAAGCACCACCTTCGTCGCATTATCGGCGCGCTTACACCCACATTTGAGGAGTTTTCTACCCTTTTGTGTAGAATCGAAGGAACGTTGAACTCCCGGCCAATCGCTCCCCTCTACGATGATCCTGAGTCATACGACGCACTCACCCCAGGGCACTTCCTTGTGGGTTCCTACTTGCGCACGGTACCCGCACCTTCCGTTCTGTCCGTTGAAGAGAACCGTCTCGACCGATGGCAAACCGTACAACGACTTCACGAGACATTCTGGAAAATTTGGTCTTCTGACTATTTAAACTCATTACAACAACGCCAAAAATGGCATAAAATTCAAGACAATTTAAAGGTAAATGATCTAGTGCTTCTTAAAAGCCATACATTACCTCCGGCCAAATGGGAGCTCGGCCGTATCTCACGGTGTTTCTACGGACAGGACGGAATGGTGCGTGTAGTACTCGTGCGTACGGCTACATCCGAGTTTAAGCGACCAATAACGCAATTGTGTAGACTGCCCGTGGATCACCATACCGCACAGAGCCCCACGTCTGTGTCTTAGTATACTCTGTATGTGTTGTACATAGATAGGTTAGGTCTCAATCACGCCATAGTATTAGAGAGCGTAATATAGTATAGTAGTACACACTCGTCCCGGAACCGCATTCCAGCGCACGCCTTTCCGAGAAACGGCGGTCAACAACCCGCCTCCGGATTGTTATTGTTTCCCTGGACGGACTCACGCATTCCGTAATACAGCTCGCGTAGTACGCGGACTTCCGAGATCCTGCAAGTCAGGATTCCTGCACATGCATTCTGCATGGCACCAAGACCAATATGCTGTTAAATTATGAAATAGCGAGTAGCTCAACGCTCATTTAGGTTAAGACTCATTGCTGTAAATATGGTATAAGCACACTTACCTGTATTATAACTCCTTAGTCGGGAACACGCGTCGCCTTGCTGCGGTATTTCTTAGCGGTCGTTCACGTTTCGTTACACTCACGCATATACCTCATTCACGGCGCAGCCATATATTGAATTACTGCACCGTCTCTGTGATTTTCGTTCCCCATCTGGGCAACGAGGCGGGTGGTATGTTGAGGATTGGGACTTGTACACCTCAGATGTTAAATTGCGCGCCCGTCCTATTAAGCGCGTGAGCGTGACGTGACGCACTGCCGTTGGTACACGAGTTAGCGCCATGCGGCAGACGGCATGGCGCCCGGAAAACACCGCGTTCCCGCGCTCACAGTCAGGGAGCACCGTTGAGGTGTGTGCGTACATCAGCCGGACTAGGCGTCTGATTGGCGCACACACCACCTTGTCGTACACAGACGAGCCTGGGAAGACGACTGAGCGGTTTCCCCTTCCCAGGCGCGGCTGTCTTCTTGTTTCATCATCGAAACCGAAAGCACGTGTCTCTCGACCTAGTCAAAACTTTTGTACATAGTGTACCATTCTTCGTTTGCAAATTTATAAACTCGTACGCGCGTCGGCCACATTGCATATATTACGCGCTTATCAGACATAAAGTGTAGAAGGAAAAATAAAGAACAAGAACAGGTTGTGCATCAAATAGTGTCACAGATCTTCTCGCCCACACTTTTCAAGAGGCTCTTCCCAGCTTCCTTCCGGCAGCCACGAATCGAGTAAAAAACTCGATTGCGATAACAGATACGATAAGGCAGAATCCTGTCCAATTGATAGGAGTTATGATATTTGCATCTATATCATTCCGATAAGATCGGAAATTTTTGTTACTTTGGCATATGGATCGACCTGAGTCCAAAGAGAGTGCCTTTGGACATGTGCTACCGCACAAATCTTGTATATGTGGACCTCCTGTACAAGGTATGATGAGGCAGTATCCTGTCAAATTGATAGGTGTGAAGATATTTGTATCTATATCATTTGGCCACATTGGCAATTTTTCATGCTTCGGCTTGTGGATTGACCTGAGGCCAAAGGGAGTCGCTTTGGACAAGGGCTACCGCAACAAATCTTGTACACTTGATCCTCCTGGACAAGACACGATGAGCCAGAATCCTGTCGAATTGATAGGAGTGAAGGTTTTTGCATCTAAATCATTGGTCAACATCGAAAGTTCTGGATGGTCCGGCTTATGGTTCGACCTAAGTCCAAAGAATGCCGCTTTGGACAAGTGCTACCGCACAAATCTTGTACATTTGAACCTCCTGGACAATATACGATGAAGCAGAATCTTGTCAAATTGATAGGAGTAAAGATGTTTGCATATATCATTAGACGACATTGGCAATTCTGGATACTTCGGCTTACGATTCGACCTGAGTCCAAAGAGATTGGCTTTTGTCAAGTGTTACCACACAATATTGTACATTTGGACCCCTTGGACAAGATACGATGAGGCAGAATTCTGTCAAATTGATAGCAGTGAAGATATTTGCATCTATATCATTGGACGACATTGGCAATCCTGGGGATCCGGCTTATAATTAGGCCTGAATCCAAAGAAAGTCGGCCTGTATAAGTGCTACCGCACAAATCTTGTACATTTGTACCTCCTGGACGAGATACGATGAGGCAGAATGCTGTAAAATTGATAGCAGTGAGGATATTTGCGTCTCTATCATTGGACAATATCGGCAATTGTGGATTCTTCGCCATATGATTCGACCTGAGTACAAAGACAGTCGCTTTGGACAAGTAATACCGCACAAATATTGTACATTTAGACCTCGTGTTCAAGACGCGGTGAGGCAGAATCCTGTCAAATTGATAGGTGTGAAGATATTTGCATCTTAATCATTGGATGACATTGGCAATTCTGGATGCTCCGGCTTATGATTCGACCTGAGTCCAAAGAGATTCGCTTTTGTGAAGTGCTAACGCACAAATCATGTACATTTGAACCTCCTGGACAATATATGATGAGGCAGAATCCTGTCAAATTGATAGGAGTGAAGATGTTTGCATCTATATCATTGGACGACATTGGCAATTCTGGATGCTCCGGCACATGATTCGACCTGAGTCCAAGGAGAATCGCTTTGGACAAGTACTACAGCACAAATCCTGTACATTTGGACCTCCTGTACAAGGTATGATGAGGCAGAATCCTGTCAAATTGATAGGAGTGAAGATGTTTGCATCTATATCATTGGACGACATTGGCAATTCTGGATGCTCCGGCACATGATTCGACCTGAGTCCAAAGAGAATCGCTTCGGACAAGTAATACCGCACAAATCTTGTACATTTGAACCTCCTGGAGAAGATACGATGAAGCAGAATCCTGTCTAATTGATAGGATTTATGATATTTGCATCTATATCATTCCGATAAGATCGGCAATTTTTGTTACTTTGGCATATGGATCGACCTGAGTCCAAAGAGAGTGGCTTTGGACAAGTGCTACCGCACAAATCTTGTATGTGTGGACCTCTTGTACAAGGTATGTTGAGGCAGTATCCTGTCAAATTGATAGGTGTGTAGATATTTGCATCTATATCAATGGACGTCATTGGCAATTCTGGATGTTCCGGCATATGATTCGATCTGAATCCAAAGAGAGTCGCTTTGGACAAGTAGTACAGCACAAATCCTCTACATTTGGACTTCCTGGACAAGGTGTGATGAGGCAGAATCCTATCTCATTGATAGGAGTAATGCATTAGCATCTATATCATTGGACGACATTGGCATTTCTGGATGCTTCGGCCTATGATTCGACCTGTGTCCAAAGAGAGTCGCTTTGGACAAGTGCTACCGCACAAATCTTGTACACTTGATCCTCCTGGACAAGACACGATGAGCCAGAATCCTGTCGAATTGATAGGAGTGAAGGTATTTGCATCTATATCATTGGACGACATTGGCAATGCTGGATGCCCCGGCTTATGATTCGACCTGAATCCAAAGAGAGTCGGTTTGGGCAAATGCTGCCGCCCAAAAGATGTGCATTTGGACCTCCTGGAAAAGCTATGATGAGGCAGAATCCTGTCACATTGATAGGAGTGAAGATATTTGCATCTATATCATTAGACGTCATTGGCAATTCTGGATGTTCCGGCTTATGATTCGACCTCAATCCAAAGAGAGTCGCTTTGGACAAGTACTACAGCACAAATCCTCTACATTTGAACCTCCGGATCAAGGTATGATGAGGCAGAATCCTGTCATATTAATAGGAGTAAAGATATTTGCATCTATACCATTGCACGACATTGGCAATTCTGGATACTTTGGCTTATGATTCGACCTGAGTTCAACGAGAGTCGCTTTGGAAAAGTGCTTCCGCACAAATCATGTACATTTGAACCTCCTGGACAAGATACGATGAAGCAGAATCCTGTAAAATTGATAGGAGTAAAGATATTTGCATATATCATTGGACGTCATTGGCAATTCTGGATGTTCCGGCTTATGATTCGACCTGAATCCAAAGACAGTCGCTTCGGACAAGTAATACCGCACAAATCTTGTACATTTGAACCTCCGGTACAAGTTTTGATGAGGCAGAATCCTGTCACATTGATAGGAGTGAAGATATTTGCATCTATATCATTAGACGGCATTGGCAATTCTGGATGCACCGGCTTATGATTCGACCTGAGTCCAAAGAGAGTCGCTTTGGACAAGTGCTACCGCACAAATCTTGAATGTGTGGATGTCCTGTACAAGGTATGATGAGGCAGAATCCTATCACATTGATAGGGGAAAAGATATTTGCATCTATATCATTGGACGACATTGGCAATTCTGGAAGTTCGGCATATGATTCGACCTGAGTTCAAAGATAGTCGCATTGGACAAACACTGCCGCCCAAATCCGGTCCATTTGGACCCCCTGGACAATATACGATGAGGCAGAATCCTGTCAAATTGATAGGAGTAAAGATATTTGCATTTATATCATTGGACGACATTGGCAATTCTAGATGCTCCGGCTTATGATTCGACCTGAATCCAAAGAGAGTCGGTTTGGGCAAATGCTGGGGCCCAAAACATGTGCATTTGGACCTCCTGGAAAAGGTATGATGAGGCAGAATCCTGTCACATTGATAGGAGGGAAGATATTTGCATCTATACCATTAGACGGCATTGGCAATTCTGGATGCTCAGGCTTATGGATCGACATAAGCCCAAAGAATGTCGCTTTGGACAAGTGCTACCGCCCAAACCTTGTACATTTGAACATCCGGACAGGGTGTGATGAGACAGAATCCTGTCAAATCGATAGGAGTAAAGTTATTTGCATCTATATCATTGGTCATCATCGTCAATTCTGGATGGTCCGGCTTATGATTCGACCTGAATCCAAAGAGAGTCGGTTTGGGCAAATGCTGCCGCCCAAAACTTGTGCATTTGGACGTCCTGGAAAAGGTATGATGAGGCAGAATCCTGTCACAATAATAGGAGCAAAGATATTTGCATCTATATCATTGGACGACATTGGCAATTCTGGATGCTCCGGCTTATGATTCGACCTGAGTCAAAGAGATTGGCTTTTGTCAAGTGCTACCGCACAAATCTTGTCCATTTTGACCTCCTGTACAAGGTATGATGAGGCAGAATCGTATCACATTGATAGCAGGAAAGATATTTGCATCTATATCATTGCACGACATTGGCAATTCCGGATGCTTCGGCATATGAATCGACCTGTGTACAAAGAGATTCGCTTTTGTCAAGTGCTACCGCACAAATCCTGTACATTTGGACCCCCTGGACCAAGATAAGATGAGGCAGAATCCTATCATATTGATAGGAGTAAAGATATTTGCATCTATATCACTGGGCGACATTGGCAATTCTGGATGCTCCGGCATATTCGACCGGAGGCCAAAGAGAGTCGCTTTGGACACGTGCTACCGCACAAATCTTGTACATTTGGACCCCCTGGACAAGATACGATGCGGCAGAATCCTGTCAAATTGATAGGAGTAAAGATATTTGCATCTACATCATTGGACGACAATTGCAATTCTGGATGCTCCGGCTTATGATTCGACCTGAATCCCAAGAGAGTCGGTTTGGGCGAATGCTGCCGCCCAAACCTTGTGCGTTTGGACGTCCTGGAAAAGGTATGATGAGGCAGGATCCTGTCACATTGATAGGAGTGAAGATATTTGCATCTATATCATAGGACGACATTGGCAATTCTCGATGCTCCGGCTTATGATTCGACCTGAATCCAAAGAGAGTCGGCCTAGAAAAGTGCTCCCGCACCAATCTTGTACATTTGATCCTCCTGGACAAGGTATGATTAGGCAGAATCCTGGCAAATTGATAGTGGTTAAGATATTTGCATCTATATCATTCGGATAACATCGGCAATTTTCGTTGCTTCGGCATATGGATCAACCTGAGTCCAAAGAGAGTCGGTTTGGACAAATGCTGCCGCCCAAATCTTGTGCATTTGGACCTTCTGGAAAAGGTAGGATGAGGCAGAATACTGGCAAATTGATAGGCGTTAAGATATTTGCATCTATATCATTCGGATAACATTGGCAATTCTGGATGCTTCGGCTCATGGATCGACCTGAGTACAAAGACATTCGCTTTTGACAAGTTCTACCACACAAATCTTATACATTTGTCCTCCTGGACAAGATACCATGAGGCAGAATCCTGTCAAATTGATAGGAGTGAAGATATTTGCATCTATATCACAGGACGACATTGGCAATTTTGGATGCTCCAGCATTTGGATCGACCTGAGTTCAAAGAGAGTCGCTTTGGACAAATACTGCCGCCCAAATATTTTGTCCATTTGGACCTCCTGGATAAGATATGATGAGGCAGAGTCCTGTCAAATTGATAGGAGTGAAGATATTTGCATCTATATCATTCGGATAACATCGGCAATTTTTGTCACTTCGGCATAGGGATCGACCTGTGTCTAAAGAGAGTCGCTTTGGACAAATGCTGCCGCCCAAATCTTGTACATTTGAACCTCCTGGAAAAGGTATGGTGAGGCAGAATCCAGTCACATTGAGAGTAGGAAAGATATTTGCATCTATATCATTGGACGACATTATCAAACCTGGGGATCCGGCTTATAATTCGACCTGAATCCAAAGAGAGTCGGCCTGGACAAGTGCTACCGCAAAAATCTTGTATACTTGGACCCCCTGGACAAGATACGATGCGGGAGAATCCTGGCAAATTGATAGGAGTGAAGAAATTTGCATCTATATCACAGGACGACATTGGCAATTTTGGATGCTCCGCAATTTGGATCGACCTGAGTCCAAAGAGAGTCGCTTTGGACAAGTTCTACCGCACAAATCTTGTACATTTGGACCTCCTGGGCAAGATACGATGAGACAGAATCTTGTCAAATTGACAGCAGTGAAGATTTTTGCATCTATATCACTGGGCGACATTGGCAATTCTGGCTGCTCCGGCATATTCGACCGGAGGCCAAAGAGAGTCGCTTTGGACACGTGCTACCGCACACATCTTGTACATTTGGACCCCCTGGACAAGATACGATGCGGCAGAATCCTGTCAAATTGATAGGAGTAAAGATATTTGCATCTACATCATTGGACGACAATGGCAATTCTGGATGCTCCGGCTTATGATTCGACCTGAATCCAAAGAGAGTCGGTTTGGGCGAATGCTGCCGCCCAAACCTTGTGCGTTTGGACGTCCTGGAAAAGGTATGATGAGGCAGAATCCTGTCACATTGATAGGAGTGAAAATATTTGCATCTATATCATAGGACGACATTGGCAATTCTCGATGCTCCGGCTTATGATTCGACCTGATTCCAAAGAGAGTCGGCCTAGAAAAGTGCTCCCGCACCAATCTTGTACATTTGATCCTCCTGGACAAGGTATGATTAGGCAGAATCCTGGCAAATTGATAGTGGTTAAGATATTTTCATCTATATCATTCGGATAACATCGGCAATTTTCGTTGTTTCGGCATATGGATCGACCTGAGTCCAAAGAGAGTCGGTTTGGACAAATGCTGCCGCCGAAATCTTGTGCATTTGGACCTTCTGGAAAAGGTAGGATGAGGCAGAATACTGGCAAATTGATAGGCGTTAAGATATTTGCATCTATATCATTCGGATAACATTGGCAATTCTGGATGCTTCGGCTCATGGATCGACCTGAGTCCAAAGAGAGTGCCTTTGGACAAGTGCTACTGCACAAATCTTGTATGTGTGGACCTCCTGTACAAGGTATGATGAGGCAGTATCCTGTCAAATTGATAGGTGTGAAGATATTTGCATCTATATCATTTGGCCATATAGGCAATTTTTCATGCTTCGGCTTGTGGATTGACCTGAGGCCATAGGGAGTCGCTTTGGACAAGGGCTACCGCAACAAATCCTCTACATTTGAACCTCCGGTACAAGGTATGATGAGGCAGAATCCTGTCAAATTGATAGGAGTGAAGATGTTTGCATCTATATCATTAGACGACAATTATGGATGCTCCGGCTCATGATTCGACCTGAGTCCAAAGAGATTCGCTTTGGACAAGTTCTACCGCACAAATCTTGTATGTGTGGACCTCCTGTACAAGGTATGATGAGGCAGTATCCTGTCAAATTGATAGGTGTGAAGATATTTGCATCTATATCATTTGGCCATATAGGCAATTTTTCATGCTTCGGCTTGTGGATTGACCTGAGGCCATAGGGAGTCGCTTTGGACAAGGGCTACCGCAACAAATCTTGTACACTTGACCCTCCTGGACAAGACACGATGAGCCAGAATCCTGTCGAATTGATAGCAGTGAAGGTATTTGCATCTATATCATTGGACGACATTGGCAATGCTGGATGCTCGGCATATGAATCGACCTGAGTCCAAAGAGATTGGCTTTTGTCAAGTGTTACCGCACAAATATTGTACATTTGGACCCCTTGGACAAGATACGATGAGGCAGAATTCTGTCAAATTGATAGCAGTGAAGATATTTGCATCTATATCATTGGACGACATTGGCAATCCTGGGGATCCGGCTTATAATTAGGCCTGAATCCAAAGAAAGTCGGCCTGTATAACTGCTACCGCACAAATCTTGTACATTTGTACCTCCTGGACAAGATACGATGAGGCAGAATGCTGTAAAATTGATAGCAGTGAGGATATTTGCGTCTCTATCGTTGGACAATATCGGCAATTGTGGGTTCTTCGCCAAATGATTCGACCTGAATCCAAAGGGAGTCACTTTGGACAAGTGCTACCGCACAAATCTTGTACATTTGGACCTCCAGGACCAGGCATGATGAGGCAGAATCCTATTACATTGATAGGAGTAAAGATATTTGCATCTATATCATTGGACGACATTGGCAATTCTGGATGCTTGGCATATGAATCGACCTGAGTCCAAAGAGCTAGGCTTTTGTCAAGTGTTACCGCACAAATCATGTACAGTTGAACCTCCTGGACAAGATACGATGAAGCAGAATCCTGTCAAATTGATAGGAGTAAAGATGCTTGCATATATCATTAGACGACATTGGCAATTCTGGATACTTCGGCTTATGATTCGACCTGAATCCAAAGAGAGTCGCTTTGGACAAGTAGTACAGCACAAATCCTCTACATTTGAACCTCCGGAACAAGGTATGATGAGGCAGAATCCTATCATATTGATAGGAATAAAGATATTTGCATCTATATCAATGGACGTCATTGGCAATTCTGGATGTTCCGGCATATGATTCGACCTGAATCCAAAGAGAGTCGCTTTGGACAAGTAGTACAGCACAAATCCTCTACATTTGAACCTCCGGAACAAGGTATGATGAGGCAGAATCCTGTCATATTGATAGGAGTGAAGATGTTTGCATCTATATCATTGGACGACATAAGCAATTCTGGATACTTCGGCTTATGATTCGACATGAGTTCAACGAGAGTCGCTTTGGACAAGTGCTTCCGCACAAATCATGTACATTTGAACCTCATGGACAAGGTATGATGAGGCAGAATCCTATCATATTGATAGGAATAAAGATATTTGCATCTATATCAATGGACGTCATTGGCAATTCTGGATGTTCCGGCATATGATTCGACCTGAATCCAAAGAGAGTCGCTTTGAACAAGTACTACAGCACAAATCCTCTACATTTGAACCTCCGGAACAAGGTATGATGAGGCAGAATCCTGTCATATTGATAGGAGTAAAGATATTTGAATATATCATTGGACGACATTGGCAATTCTGGTTGCTCGGCCTATGATTCGACCTGAGTCCAAAGACAGTCGCTTTGGACAAGTAATACCGCACAAGTCTTGTACATTTGAACCTCCTGGAGAAGATACGATAAGGCAGAATCCTGTCCAATTGATAGGTGTGAAGATATTTGCATCTATATCATTTGGCCACATTGGCAATTTTTCATGCTTCGGCTTGTGGATTGACCTGAGGCCAAAGGGAGTCGCCTTGGACAAATGCTACAGCACAAATATTGTACATTTGGACCTCGTGTTCAAGATACGGTGAGGCAGAATCCTGTCAAATTAATAGGAGTAAAGATATTTGCATCTAAATCATTGGTCAACATCGGCAGTTCTGGATGGTCCGGCTTATGGTTCGACCTAAGTCCAAAGAATGCCGCTTTGGACAAGTTCTACCGCACAAATCTTGTACATTTGAACCTCCTGGACAAGATACGATAAAGCAGAATCCTGTCAAATTGATAGGAGTAAAGATATTTGAATATATCATTGGACGACATTGGCAATTCTGGTTGCTCGGCATATGATTCGACCTGAGTCCAAAGACAGTCGCTTTGGCCAAGTAATACCGCACAAGTCTTGTACATTTGAACCTCCTGGAGAAGATACGATAAGGCAGAATCCTGTCCAATTGATAGGAGTTATGATATTTGCATCTATATCATTCCGATAAGATCGGAAATTTTTGTTACTTTGGCATATGGATCGACCTGAGTCCAAAGAGAGTGCCTTTGGACATGTGCTACCGCACAAATCTTGTATATGTGGACCTCCTGTACAAGGTATGATGAGGCAGTATCCTGTCAAATTGATAGGTGTGAAGATATTTGTATCTATATCATTTGGCCACATTGGCAATTTTTCATGCTTCGGCTTGTGGATTGACCTGAGGCCAAAGGGAGTCGCTTTGGACAAGGGCTACCGCAACAAATCTTGTACACTTGATCCTCCTGGACAAGACACGATGAGCCAGAATCCTGTCGAATTGATAGGAGTGAAGGTTTTTGCATCTAAATCATTGGTCAACATCGAAAGTTCTGGATGGTCCGGCTTATGGTTCGACCTAAGTCCAAAGAATGCCGCTTTGGACAAGTGCTACCGCACAAATCTTGTACATTTGAACCTCCTGGACAATATACGATGAAGCAGAATCTTGTCAAATTGATAGGAGTAAAGATGTTTGCATATATCATTAGACGACATTGGCAATTCTGGATACTTCGGCTTACGATTCGACCTGAGTCCAAAGAGATTGGCTTTTGTCAAGTGTTACCACACAATATTGTACATTTGGACCCCTTGGACAAGATACGATGAGGCAGAATTCTGTCAAATTGATAGCAGTGAAGATATTTGCATCTATATCATTGGACGACATTGGCAATCCTGGGGATCCGGCTTATAATTAGGCCTGAATCCAAAGAAAGTCGGCCTGTATAAGTGCTACCGCACAAATCTTGTACATTTGTACCTCCTGGACGAGATACGATGAGGCAGAATGCTGTAAAATTGATAGCAGTGAGGATATTTGCGTCTCTATCATTGGACAATATCGGCAATTGTGGATTCTTCGCCATATGATTCGACCTGAGTACAAAGACAGTCGCTTTGGACAAGTAATACCGCACAAATATTGTACATTTAGACCTCGTGTTCAAGACGCGGTGAGGCAGAATCCTGTCAAATTGATAGGTGTGAAGATATTTGCATCTTAATCATTGGATGACATTGGCAATTCTGGATGCTCCGGCTTATGATTCGACCTGAGTCCAAAGAGATTCGCTTTTGTGAAGTGCTAACGCACAAATCATGTACATTTGAACCTCCTGGACAATATATGATGAGGCAGAATCCTGTCAAATTGATAGGAGTGAAGATGTTTGCATCTATATCATTGGACGACATTGGCAATTCTGGATGCTCCGGCACATGATTCGACCTGAGTCCAAGGAGAATCGCTTTGGACAAGTACTACAGCACAAATCCTGTACATGTGGACCTCCTGTACAAGGTATGATGAGGCAGAATCCTGTCAAATTGATAGGAGTGAAGATGTTTGCATCTATATCATTGGACGACATTGGCAATTCTGGATGCTCCGGCACATGATTCGACCTGAGTCCAAAGAGAATCGCTTCGGACAAGTAATACCGCACAAATCTTGTACATTTGAACCTCCTGGAGAAGATACGATGAAGCAGAATCCTGTCTAATTGATAGGAGTTATGATATTTGCATCTATATCATTCCGATAAGATCGGCAATTTTTGTTACTTTGGCATATGGATCGACCTGAGTCCAAAGAGAGTGGCTTTGGACAAGTGCTACCGCACAAATCTTGTATGTGTGGACCTCTTGTACAAGGTATGTTGAGGCAGTATCCTGTCAAATTGATAGGTGTGTAGATATTTGCATCTATATCAATGGACGTCATTGGCAATTCTGGATGTTCCGGCATATGATTCGACCTGAATCCAAAGAGAGTCGCTTTGGACAAGTAGTACAGCACAAATCCTCTACATTTGGACTTCCTGGACAAGGTGTGATGAGGCAGAATCCTATCTCATTGATAGGAGTAATGCATTAGCATCTATATCATTGGACGACATTGGCATTTCTGGATGCTTCGGCCTATGATTCGACCTGTGTCCAAAGAGAGTCGCTTTGGACAAGTGCTACCGCACAAATCTTGTACACTTGATCCTCCTGGACAAGACACGATGAGCCAGAATCCTGTCGAATTGATAGGAGTGAAGGTATTTGCATCTATATCATTGGACGACATTGGCAATGCTGGATGCCCCGGCTTATGATTCGACCTGAATCCAAAGAGAGTCGGTTTGGGCAAATGCTGCCGCCCAAAAGATGTGCATTTGGACCTCCTGGAAAAGGTATGATGAGGCAGAATCCTGTCACATTGATAGGAGTGAAGATATTTGCATCTATATCATTAGACGTCATTGGCAATTCTGGATGTTCCGGCTTATGATTCGACCTGAATCCAAAGAGAGTCGCTTTGGTCAAGTACTACAGCACAAATCCTCTACATTTGAACCTCCGGATCAAGGTATGATGAGGCAGAATCCTGTCATATTAATAGGAGTAAAGATATTTGCATCTATACCATTGCACGACATTGGCAATTCTGGATACTTTGGCTTATGATTCGACCTGAGTTCAACGAGAGTCGCTTTGGAAAAGTGCTTCCGCACAAATCATGTACATTTGAACCTCCTGGACAAGATACGATGAAGCAGAATCCTGTAAAATTGATAGGAGTAAAGATATTTGCATATATCATTGGACGACATTGGCAATTCTGGATGCTCGGCATATGATTCGACCTGAGTCCAAAGACAGTCGCTTTGGACAAGTAATACCGCACAAATCCTGTACATTTGAACCTCCTGGAGAAGATACGATGAGGCAGAATCCTGTCCAATTGATAGGAGTTATGATATTTGCATCTATATCATTCCGATAAGATCGGAAATTTTTGTTACTTTGGCATATGGATCGACCTGAGTCCAAAGAGAGTGCCTTTGGACAAGTGCTACCGCACAAATCTTGTATGTGTGGACCTCCTGTACAAGGTATGATAAGGCATTATCCTGTCAAATTGATAGGTGTGAAGATATTTGCATCTATATCATTTGGCCACATTGGCAATTTTTCATGCTTCGGGTTGTGGATTGACCTGAGGCCAAAGGGAGTCGCCTTGGACAAATGCTACAGCACAAATATTGTACATTTGGACCTCGTGTTCAAGATACGGTGAGGCAGAATCCTGTCAAATTAATAGGAGTAAAGATATTTGCATCTAAATCATTAGTCAACATCGGCAGTTCTGGATGGTCGGCTTATGGTTCGACCTAAGTCCAAAGAATGCCGCTTTGGACAAGTGCTACCGCACAAATCTTGTACATTTGAACCTCCTGGACAAGATACGATGAAGCAGAATCCTGTCAAATTGATAGGAGTAAAGATGTTTGCATATATCATTAGACGACATTGGCAATTCTGGATACTTCGGCTTATGATTGGACCTGAGTTCAACGAGAGTCGCTTTGGACAAGTGCTTCCGCACAAATCATGTACATTTGAACCTCATGGACAAGGCATGATGAGGCAGAATCCTATCATATTGATAGGAATAAAGATATTTGCATCTATATCAATGGACGTCATTGGCAATTCTGGATGTTCCGGCATATGATTCGTTCTGAATCCAAAGAGAGTCGCTTTGGACAAGTAGTACAGCACAAATCCTCTACATTTGAACCTCCGGAACAAGGTATGATGAGGCAGAATCCTGTCATATTGATAGGAGTAAAGATATTTGCATTTATACCATTGCACGACATTGGCAATTCTGGATACTTCGGCTTATGATTCGACCTGAGTTGAACGAGAGTCGCTTTGGACAAGTGCTTCCGCACAAATCATGTACATTTGAACCTCCTGGACAAGATACGATGAAGCAGAATCCTGTCAAATTTATAGGAGTAAAGATATTTGCATATATCATTGGACGACATTGGCAATTCTGGTTGCTCGGCATATGATTCGACCTGAGTCCAAAGACAGTCGCTTTGGACAAGTAATACCGCACAAATCTTGTACATTTGAACCTCCTGGAAAAGATACGATAAGGCAGAATCCTGTCCAATTGATAGGAGTTATGATATTTGCATCTATGTCATTCTGATAAGATCGGAAATTTTTGTTACTTTGGCATATGGATCGACCTGAGTCCAAAGAGAGTGCCTTTGGACAAGTGCTACCGCACAAATCTTGTATGTGTGGACCTCCTGTACAAGGTATGATGAGGCAGTATCCTGTCAAATTGATAGGTTTGAAGATATTTGCATCTATATCATTTGGCCACATTGGCAATTTTTCATGCTTCGACTTGTGGATTGACCTGAGGCCAAAGGGAGTCGCTTTGGACAAGTGCTACAGCACAAATATTGTACATTTGAACCTCCTGGACAAGATATGATGAGGCAGAATCCTGTCAAATTGATATGAGTGAAGATGTTTGCATCTATATCATTGGACGACATTGGCAATTCCGGATGCTCCGGCACATGAATCGACCTGAGTCCAAAGAGAGTCGCTTTGGACAAGTTCTACCGCACAAATCTTGTATGTGTGGACCTCCTGTACAAGGTATGATGAGGCAGTATCCTGTCAAATTGATAGGTGTGAAGATATTTGCATCTATATCATTTGGCCACATTGGCAATTTTTTATGCTTCGGCTTGTGGATCGACCTGAGGCCAAACGGAGTCGCTTTGGACAAGTGCTACAACACAAATATTGTACATTTGGACCTGGTGTACAAGATACTGTGAGGCAGAATCCTGTCAAATTAATAGGAGTAAAGATATTTGCATATATCATTGGTCGACATTGGCAATTCTGGATGCCCCGGCTTATGATTCGATCTGAGTCCAAAGAGATTGGCTTTTGTCAAGTGTTACCGCACAAATCTTGTACATTTGAACCTCCTGGACAAGATGTGATGAGGCAAAATCCTGTCAATTTGTTAGGACTAAAGATGTTTGCATCTATATCATTGGACGACATTGGCAATTCTGGATGCCCCGGCTTATGATTCGACCTGAGTTCAACGAGAGTCGCTTTGGACAAGTGCTACCGCACAAATCTTGTATGTGTGGACCTCCTGTACAAGGTATGATGAGGTAGTATCCTGTCAAATTGATGGGTGTGAAGATATTTGCATCTATATCATTTGGCCACATTGGCAATTTTTCATGCTTCGGCTTGTGGATTGACCTGAGGCCAAAGGGAGTCGCTTTGGACAAGTGCTTCCGCACAAATCATGTACATTTGAACCTCATGGACAAGGCATGATGAGGCAGAATCCTATCATATTGATAGGAATAAAGATATTTGCATCTATATCAATGGACGTCATTGGCAATTCTGGATGTTCCGGCATATGATTCGTTCTGAATCCAAAGAGAGTCGCTTTGGACAAGTAGTACAGCACAAATCCTCTACATTTGAACCTCCGGAACAAGGTATGATGAGGCAGAATCCTGTCATATTGATAGGAGTAAAGATATTTGCATTTATACCATTGCACGACATTGGCAATTCTGGATACTTCGGCTTATGATTCGACCTGAGTTGAACGAGAGTCGCTTTGGACAAGTGCTTCCGCACAAATCATGTACATTTGAACCTCCTGGACAAGATACCATGAAGCAGAATCCTGTCAAATTTATAGGAGTAAAGATATTTGCATATATCATTGGACGACATTGGCAATTCTGGTTGCTCGGCATATGATTCGACCTGAGTCCAAAGACAGTCGCTTTGGACAAGTGCTACCGCACAAATCTTGTATGTGTGGACCTCCTGTACAAGGTATGATGAGGCAGTATCCTGTCAAATTGATAGGTTTGAAGATATTTGCATCTATATCATTTGGCCACATTGGCAATTTTTCATGCTTCGGCTTGTGGATTGACCTGAGGCCAAAGGGAGTCGCTTTGGACAAGTGCTACAGCACAAATATTGTACATTTGGACCTCGTGTTCAAGATACGGTGAGGCAGAATCCTGTCAAATTAATAGGAGTAAAGATATTTGCATCTAAATCATTGGTCAACATCGGCAGTTCTGGATGGTCCGGCTTATGGTTCGACCTAAGTCCAAAGAATGCCGCTTTGGACAAGTGCTACCGCACAAATCTTGTACATTTGAACCTCCTGGACAAGATACGATGAAGCAGAATCCTGTCAAATTGATAGGAGTAAAGATGTTTGCATATATCATTAGACGACATTGGCAATTCTGGATACTTCGGCTTATGATTCGACCTGAGTTGAACGAGAGTCGCTTTGGACAAGTGCTTCCGCACAAATCATGTACATTTGAACCTCATGGACAAGGTATGATGAGGCAGAATCCTATCATATTGATAGGAATAAAGATATTTGCATCTATATCAATGGACGTCATTGGCAATTCTGGATGTTCCGGCATATGATTTGACCTGAATCCAAAGAGAGTCGCTTTGGACAAGTAGTACAGCACAAATCCTCTACATTTGAACCTCCGGAACAAGGTATGATGAGGCAGAATCCTGTCATATTGATAGGAGTAAAGATATTTGCATTTATACCATTGCACGACATTGGCAATTCTGGATACTTCGGCTTATGATTCGACCTGAGTTGAACGAGAGTCGCTTTGGACAAGTGCTTCCGCACAAATCATGTACATTTGAACCGCCTGGACAAGATACGATGAAGGAGAATCCTGTCAAATTGATAGGAGTGAAGATGTTTGCATCTATATCATTGGACGACATTGGCAATTCTGGATGCTCCGGCACATGATTCGACCTGAGTCCAAAGAGAATCGCTTTGGACAAGTAATACCGCACAAATCTTTTACATTTGAACCTCCTGGAGAAGATACGATGAGGCAGAATCCTGTCTAATTGATAGGAGTTATGATATTTGCATCTATATCATTCCGATAAGATCGGCAATTTTTGTTACATTGGCATATGGATCGACCTGAGTCCAAAGAGAGTGGCTTTGGACAAGTGCTTCCGCACAAATCTTGTACATTTGATCCTCATGGACAAGATACGATGAGGCAGAATCCTGTCAAATTGATAGGAGTAAAGATGTTTGCATCTATATCATTGGACGACATTGGCAATTCTAGATGCTCGGCATATGATTCGACCTGAGTCCAAAGAGAGTCGCTTTGGACAAGTGCTACCGCACAAATCTTGTACATTTGAACCTCCTGGACAAGATATGATGAGGCAGAATCCCGTCAAATTGATATGAGTGAAGATGCTTGCATCTATATCATTGGACGACATTGGCAATTCTGGATGTTCCGGCATATAATTCGACCTGAATCCCAAGAGAGTCGCTTTGGACAAGTACTAGCACAAATCCTGTACATTTGGACCTCCTGTACAAGGTATGATGAGGCAGAATCCTGTCAAATTGATAGGAGTGAAGATGTTTGCATCTATATCATTAGACGACAATTTTGTGTGCTCCGGCTCATGATTCGACCTGAGTCCAAAGAGATTCGCTTTGGATAAGTGCGACCGCACAAATCTCGTACATTTGAACCTCCTGGACAAGATATGATGACGCAGAATCCTGTCAAATTGATATGACTGAAGATGTTTGCATCTATATCATTGGACGACATTGGCAATTCCGGATGCTCCGGCACATGAATCGACCTGAGTCCAAAGAGAGTCGCTTTGGACATGTTCTACCGCACAAATCGTGTATACGTGGACCTCCTGTACAAGGTATGATGAGGCAGTATCCTGTCAAATTGATAGGTGTGAAGATATTTGCATCTATATCATTTGGCCACATTGGCAATTTTTCATGCTTCGGCTTGTGGATTGACCTGAGGCCAAAGGGAGTCGCTTTGGACAAGTGCTTCCACACAAATCATGTACATTTGAACCTCATGGACAAGGCATGATGAGGCAGAATCCTATCATATTGATAGGAATAAAGATATTTGCATCTATATCAATGGACGTCATTGGCAATTCTGGATGTTCCGGCATATGATTCGATCTGAATTCAAAGAGAGTCGCTTTGGACAAGTAGTACAGCACAAATCCTCTACATTTGAACCTCCGGAACAAGGTATGATGAGGCAGAATCCTGTCATATTGATAGGAGTAAAGATATTTGCATTTATACCATTGCACGACATTGGCAATTCTGGATACTTCGGCTTATGATTCGACCTGAGTTGAACGAGAGTCGCTTTGGACAAGTGCTTCCGCACAAATCATGTACATTTGAACCTCCTGGACAAGATGCGATGAAGCAGAATCCTGTCAAATTGATAGGAGTAAAGATATTTGCATATATCTTTGGACGTTATTGGCAATTCTGGATGCTCCGGCTTATGATTCAACCTGAGTCCAAAGAGATTCGCTTTTGTGAAGTGCTAACGCACAAATCATGTACATTTCAACCTCCTGGACAAGATATGATGAGGCAGAATCCTGTCAAATTGTTAGGAATAAAGATATTTGCATCTATATCAATGGACGTCATTTGCAATTCTGGATGTTCCGGCATATGATTCGACCTGAATCCCAAGAGAGTCGCTTTGGACAAGTACTACAGCACAAATCCTGTACATTTGGACCTCCTGTACAAGGTATGATGAGGCAGAATCCTGTCAAATTGATAGGAGTGAAGATGTTTGCATCTATATCATTGGACGACATTGGCAATTCTGGATGCTCCGGCACATGATTCGACCTGAGTCCAAAGAGAATCGCTTCGGACAAGTAATACCGCACAAATCTTGTACATTTGAACCTCCTGGAGAAGATACGATGAAGCAGAATCCTGTCTAATTGATAGGAGTTATGATATTTGCATCTATATCATTCCGATAAGATCGGCAATTTTTGTTACTTTGGCATATGGATCGACCTGAGTCCAAAGAGAGTGGCTTTGGACAAGTGCTACCGCACAAATCTTGTATGTGTGGACCTCTTGTACAAGGTATGTTGAGGCAGTATCCTGTCAAATTGATAGGTGTGCAGATATTTGCATCTATATCAATGGACGTCATTGGCAATTCTGGATGTTCCGGCATATGATTCGACCTGAATCCAAAGATAGTCGCTTTGGACAAGTAGTACAGCACAAATCCTCTACATTTGGACTTCCTGGACAAGGTGTGATGAGGCAGAATCCTATCCCATTGATAGGAGTAATGCATTAGCATCTATATCATTGGACGACATTGGCATATCTGGATGCTTCGGCCTATGATTCGACCTGTGTCCAAAGATAGTCGCTTTGGACAAGTGCTACCGCACAAATCTTGTACACTTGATCCTCCTGGACAAGATACGATGAGCCAGAATCCTGTCGAATTGATAGGAGTGAAGGTATTTGCATCTATATCATTGGACGACATTGGCAATGCTGGATGCCCCGGCTTATGATTCGACCTGAATCCAAAGACAGTCGCTTTGGACAAGTAATACCGCACAAATCCTGTACATTTGAACCTCCTGGAGAAGATACGATGAGGCAGAATCCTGTCCAATTGATAGGAGTTATGATATTTGCATCTATATCATTACGATAAGATCGGCAATTTTTGTTACTTTGGCATATGGATCGACCTGAGTCCAAAGAGAGTGCCTTTGGACAAGTGCTACCGCACAAATCTTGTATGTGTGGATCTCCTGTACAAGGTATGATGAGGTAGTATCCTGTCAAATTGATAGGTGTGAAGATATTTGCATCTATATCATTTGGCCACATTGGCAATTTTTCATGCTTCGGCTTGTGGATTGACCTGAGGCCAAAGGGAGTCGCTTTGGACAAATGCTACAGCACAAATATTGTACATTTGGACCTCGTGTTCAAGATACGGTGAGGCAGAATCCTGTCAAATTAATAGGAGTAAAGATATTTGCATCTAAATCATTGGTCAACATCGGCAGTTCTGGATGGTCCGGCTTATGGTTCAA
Source organism: Priocnemis perturbator (assembly GCA_963942575.1). Classification (NCBI taxonomy): domain Eukaryota; kingdom Metazoa; phylum Arthropoda; class Insecta; order Hymenoptera; family Pompilidae; genus Priocnemis; species Priocnemis perturbator. The sequence continues at coordinate 4,512,218 of CAWWDK010000133.1, read as the reverse complement.
CCTAAGTCCAAAGAATGCCGCTTTGGACAAGTGCTACCGCACAAATCTTGTACATTTGAACCTCCTCGACAAGATACGATAAGGCAGAATCCTGTCCAATTGATAGGAGTTATGATATTTGCATCTATATCATTCCGATAAGATCGGAAATTTTTGTTACTTTGGCATATGGATCGACCTGAGTCCAAAGAGAGTGCCTTTGGACATGTGCTACCGCACAAATCTTGTATATGTGGACCTCCTGTACAAGGTATGATGAGGCAGTATCCTGTCAAATTGATAGGTGTGAAGATATTTGTATCTATATCATTTGGCCACATTGGCAATTTTTCATGCTTCGGCTTGTGGATTGACCTGAGGCCAAAGGGAGTCGCTTTGGACAAGGGCTACCGCAACAAATCTTGTACACTTGATCCTCCTGGACAAGACACGATGAGCCAGAATCCTGTCGAATTGATAGGAGTGAAGGTTTTTGCATCTAAATCATTGGTCAACATCGAAAGTTCTGGATGGTCCGGCTTATGGTTCGACCTAAGTCCAAAGAATGCCGCTTTGGACAAGTGCTACCGCACAAATCTTGTACATTTGAACCTCCTGGACAATATACGATGAAGCAGAATCTTGTCAAATTGATAGGAGTAAAGATGTTTGCATATATCATTAGACGACATTGGCAATTCTGGATACTTCGGCTTACGATTCGACCTGAGTCCAAAGAGATTGGCTTTTGTCAAGTGTTACCACACAATATTGTACATTTGGACCCCTTGGACAAGATACGATGAGGCAGAATTCTGTCAAATTGATAGCAGTGAAGATATTTGCATCTATATCATTGGACGACATTGGCAATCCTGGGGATCCGGCTTATAATTAGGCCTGAATCCAAAGAAAGTCGGCCTGTATAAGTGCTACCGCACAAATCTTGTACATTTGTACCTCCTGGACGAGATACGATGAGGCAGAATGCTGTAAAATTGATAGCAGTGAGGATATTTGCGTCTCTATCATTGGACAATATCGGCAATTGTGGATTCTTCGCCATATGATTCGACCTGAGTACAAAGACAGTCGCTTTGGACAAGTAATACCGCACAAATATTGTACATTTAGACCTCGTGTTCAAGACGCGGTGAGGCAGAATCCTGTCAAATTGATAGGTGTGAAGATATTTGCATCTTAATCATTGGATGACATTGGCAATTCTGGATGCTCCGGCTTATGATTCGACCTGAGTCCAAAGAGATTCGCTTTTGTGAAGTGCTAACGCACAAATCATGTACATTTGAACCTCCTGGACAATATATGATGAGGCAGAATCCTGTCAAATTGATAGGAGTGAAGATGTTTGCATCTATATCATTGGACGACATTGGCAATTCTGGATGCTCCGGCACATGATTCGACCTGAGTCCAAGGAGAATCGCTTTGGACAAGTACTACAGCACAAATCCTGTACATTTGGACCTCCTGTACAAGGTATGATGAGGCAGAATCCTGTCAAATTGATAGGAGTGAAGATGTTTGCATCTATATCATTGGACGACATTGGCAATTCTGGATGCTCCGGCACATGATTCGACCTGAGTCCAAAGAGAATCGCTTCGGACAAGTAATACCGCACAAATCTTGTACATTTGAACCTCCTGGAGAAGATACGATGAAGCAGAATCCTGTCTAATTGATAGGAGTTATGATATTTGCATCTATATCATTCCGATAAGATCGGCAATTTTTGTTACTTTGGCATATGGATCGACCTGAGTCCAAAGAGAGTGGCTTTGGACAAGTGCTACCGCACAAATCTTGTATGTGTGGACCTCTTGTACAAGGTATGTTGAGGCAGTATCCTGTCAAATTGATAGGTGTGTAGATATTTGCATCTATATCAATGGACGTCATTGGCAATTCTGGATGTTCCGGCATATGATTCGACCTGAATCCAAAGAGAGTCGCTTTGGACAAGTAGTACAGCACAAATCCTCTACATTTGGACTTCCTGGACAAGGTGTGATGAGGCAGAATCCTATCTCATTGATAGGAGTAATGCATTAGCATCTATATCATTGGACGACATTGGCATTTCTGGATGCTTCGGCCTATGATTCGACCTGTGTCCAAAGAGAGTCGCTTTGGACAAGTGCTACCGCACAAATCTTGTACACTTGATCCTCCTGGACAAGACACGATGAGCCAGAATCCTGTCGAATTGATAGGAGTGAAGGTATTTGCATCTATATCATAGGACGACATTGGCAATGCTGGATGCCCCGGCTTATGATTCGACCTGAATCCAAAGAGAGTCGGTTTGGGCAAATGCTGCCGCCCAAAAGATGTGCATTTGGACCTCCTGGAAAAGCTATGATGAGGCAGAATCCTGTCACATTGATAGGAGTGAAGATATTTGCATCTATATCATTAGACGTCATTGGCAATTCTGGATGTTCCGGCTTATGATTCGACCTGAATCCAAAGAGAGTCGCTTTGGACAAGTACTACAGCACAAATCCTCTACATTTGAACCTCCGGATCAAGGTATGATGAGGCAGAATCCTGTCATATTAATAGGAGTAAAGATATTTGCATCTATACCATTGCACGACATTGGCAATTCTGGATACTTTGGCTTATGATTCGACCTGAGTTCAACGAGAGTCGCTTTGGAAAAGTGCTTCCGCACAAATCATGTACATTTGAACCTCCTGGACAAGATACGATGAAGCAGAATCCTGTAAAATTGATAGGAGTAAAGATATTTGCATATATCATTGGACGTTATTGGCAATTCTGGATGTTCCGGCTTATGATTCGACCTGAATCCAAAGACAGTCGCTTCGGACAAGTAATACCGCACAAATCTTGTACATTTGAACCTCCGGTACAAGTTTTGATGAGGCAGAATCCTGTCACATTGATAGGAGTGAAGATATTTGCATCTATATCATTAGACGGCATTGGCAATTCTGGATGCACCGGCTTATGATTCGACCTGAGTCCAAAGAGAGTCGCTTTGGACAAGTGCTACCGCACAAATCTTGAATGTGTGGATGTCCTGTACAAGGTATGATGAGGCAGAATCCTATCACATTGATAGGGGAAAAGATATTTGCATCTATATCATTGGACGACATTGGCAATTCTGGAAGTTCGGCATATGATTCGACCTGAGTTCAAAGATAGTCGCATTGGACAAACACTGCCGCCCAAATCCTGTCCATTTGGACCCCCTGGACAATATACGATGAGGCAGAATCCTGTCAAATTGATAGGAGTAAAGATATTTGCATTTATATCATTGGACGACATTGGCAATTCTAGATGCTCCGGCTTATGATTCGACCTGAATCCAAAGAGAGTCGGTTTGGGCAAATGCTGGGGCCCAAAACATGTGCATTTGGACCTCCTGGAAAAGGTATGATGAGGCAGAATCCTGTCACATTGATAGGAGGGAAGATATTTGCATCTATACCATTAGACGGCATTGGCAATTCTGGATGCTCAGGCTTATGGATCGACATAAGCCCAAAGAATGTCGCTTTGGACAAGTGCTACCGCCCACACCTTGTACATTTGAACATCCGGACAGGGTGTGATGAGACAGAATCCTGTCAAATCGATAGGAGTAAAGTTATTTGCATCTATATCATTGGTCATCATCGTCAATTCTGGATGGTCCGGCTTATGATTCGACCTGAATCCAAAGAGAGTCGGTTTGGGCAAATGCTGCCGCCCAAAACTTGTGCATTTGGACGTCCTGGAAAAGGTATGATGAGGCAGAATCCTGTCACAATAATAGGAGCAAAGATATTTGCATCTATATCATTGGACGACATTGGCAATTCTGGATGCTCCGGCTTATGATTCGACCTGAGTCAAAGAGATTGGCTTTTGTCAAGTGCTACCGCACAAATCTTGTCCATTTTGACCTCCTGTACAAGGTATGATGAGGCAGAATCGTATCACATTGATAGCAGGAAAGATATTTGCATCTATATCATTGCACGACATTGGCAATTCCGGATGCTTCGGCATATGAATCGACCTGTGTACAAAGAGATTCGCTTTTGTCAAGTGCTACCGCACAAATCCTGTACATTTGGACCCCCTGGACCAAGATAAGATGAGGCAGAATCCTATCATATTGATAGGAGTAAAGATATTTGCATCTATATCACTGGGCGACATTGGCAATTCTGGATGCTCCGGCATATTCGACCGGAGGCCAAAGAGAGTCGCTTTGGACACGTGCTACCTCACAAATCTTGTACATTTGGACCCCCTGGACAAGATACGATGCGGCAGAATCCTGTCAAATTGATAGGAGTAAAGATATTTGCATCTACATCATTGGACGACAATTGCAATTCTGGATGCTCCGGCTTATGATTCGACCTGAATCCCAAGAGAGTCGGTTTGGGCGAATGCTGCCGCCCAAACCTTGTGCGTTTGGACGTCCTGGAAAAGGTATGATGAGGCAGGATCCTGTCACATTGATAGGAGTGAAGATATTTGCATCTATATCATAGGACGACATTGGCAATTCTCGATGCTCCGGCTTATGATTCGACCTGAATCCAAAGAGAGTCGGCCTAGAAAAGTGCTCCCGCACCAATCTTGTACATTTGATCCTCCTGGACAAGGTATGATTAGGCAGAATCCTGGCAAATTGATAGTGGTTAAGATATTTGCATCTATATCATTCGGATAACATCGGCAATTTTCGTTGCTTCGGCATATGGATCAACCTGAGTCCAAAGAGAGTCGGTTTGGACAAATGCTGCCGCCCAAATCTTGTGCATTTGGACCTTCTGGAAAAGGTAGGATGAGGCAGAATACTGGCAAATTGAGAGGCGTTAAGATATTTGCATCTATATCATTCGGATAACATTGGCAATTCTGGATGCTTCGGCTCATGGATCGACCTGAGTACAAAGACATTCGCTTTTGACAAGTTCTACCACACAAATCTTATACATTTGTCCTCCTGGACAAGATACCATGAGGCAGAATCCTGTCAAATTGATAGGAGTGAAGATATTTGCATCTATATCACAGGACGACATTGGCAATTTTGGATGCTCCAGCATTTGGATCGACCTGAGTTCAAAGAGAGTCGCTTTGGACAAATACTGCCGCCCAAATATTTTGTCCATTTGGACCTCCTGGATAAGATATGATGAGGCAGAGTCCTGTCAAATTGATAGGAGTGAAGATATTTGCATCTATATCATTCGGATAACATCGGCAATTTTTGTCACTTCGGCATAGGGATCGACCTGTGTCTAAAGAGAGTCGCTTTGGACAAATGCTGCCGCCCAAATCTTGTACATTTGGACCTTCTGGAAAAGGTAGGATGAGGCAGAATACTGGCAAATTGATAGGCGTTAAGATATTTGCATCTATATCATTCGGATAACATTGGCAATTCTGGATGCTTCGGCTCATGGATCGACCTGAGTCCAAAGAGAGTGCCTTTGGACAAGTGCTACTGCACAAATCTTGTATGTGTGGACCTCCTGTACAAGGTATGATGAGGCAGTATCCTGTCAAATTGATAGGTGTGAAGATATTTGCATCTATATCATTTGGCCATATAGGCAATTTTTCATGCTTCGGCTTGTGGATTGACCTGAGGCCAAAGGGAGTCGCCTTGGACAAATGCTACAGCACAAATATTGTACATTTGGACCTCGTGTTCAAGATACGGTGAGGCAGAATCCTGTCAAATTAATAGGAGTAAAGATATTTGCATCTAAATCATTGGTCAACATCGGCAGTTCTGGATGGTCCGGCTTATGGTTCGACCTAAGTCCAAAGAATGCCGCTTTGGACAAGTTCTACCGCACAAATCTTGTACATTTGAACCTCCTGGACAAGATACGATGAAGCAGAATCCTGTCAAATTTATAGGAGTAAAGATATTTGCATATATCATTGGACGACATTGGCAATTCTGGTTGCTCGGCATATGATTCGACCTGAGTCCAAAGACAGTCGCTTTGGACAAGTAATACCGCACAAATCTTGTACATTTGAACCTCCTGGAAAAGATACGATAAGGCAGAATCCTGTTCAATTGATAGGAGTTATGATATTTGCATCTATATCATTCTGATAAGATCGGAAATTTTTGTTACTTTGGCATATGGATCGACCTGAGTCCAAAGAGAGTGCCTTTGGACAAGTGCTACCGCACAAATCTTGTATGTGTAGACCTCCTGTACAAGGTATGATGAGGTAGTATCCTGTCAAATTGATGGGTGTGAAGATATTTGCATCTATATCATTTGGCCACATTGGCAATTTTTCATGCTTCGGCTTGTGGATTGACCTGAGGCCAAAGGGAGTCGCTTTGGACAAGTGCTTCCGCACAAATCATGTACATTTGAACCTCATGGACAAGGCATGATGAGGCAGAATCCTATCATATTGATAGGAATAAAGATATTTGCATCTATATCAATGGACGTCATTGGCAATTCTGGATGTTCCGGCATATGATTCGTTCTGAATCCAAAGAGAGTCGCTTTGGACAAGTAGTACAGCACAAATCCTCTACATTTGAACCTCCGGAACAAGGTATGATGAGGCAGAATCCTGTCATATTGATAGGAGTAAAGATATTTGCATTTATACCATTGCACGACATTGGCAATTCTGGATACTTCGGCTTATGATTCGACCTGAGTTGAACGAGAGTCGCTTTGGACAAGTGCTTCCGCACAAATCATGTACATTTGAACCTCCTGGACAAGATACGATGAAGCAGAATCCTGTCAAATTTATAGGAGTAAAGATATTTGCATATATCATTGGACGACATTGGCAATTCTGGTTGCTCGGCATATGATTCGACCTGAGTCCAAAGACAGTCGCTTTGGAGAAGTGCTACCGCACAAATCTTGTATGTGTGGACCTCCTGTACAAGGTATGATGAGGCAGTATCCTGTCAAATTGATAGGTTTGAAGATATTTGCATCTATATCATTTGGCCACATTGGCAATTTTTCATGCTTCGGCTTGTGGATTGACCTGAGGCCAAAGGGAGTCGCTTTGGACAAGTGCTACAGCACAAATATTGTACATTTGGACCTCGTGTTCAAGATACGGTGAGGCAGAATCCTGTCAAATTAATAGGAGTAAAGATATTTGCATCTAAATCATTGGTCAACATCGGCAGTTCTGGATGGTCCGGCTTATGGTTCGACCTAAGTCCAAAGAATGCCGCTTTGGACAAGTGCTACCGCACAAATCTTGTACATTTGAACCTCCTGGACAAGATACGATGAAGCAGAATCCTGTCAAATTGATAGGAGTAAAGATGTTTGCATATATCATTAGACGACATTGGCAATTCTGGATACTTCGGCTTATGATTCGACCTGAGTTCAACGAGAGTCGCTTTGGACAAGTGCTTCCGCACAAATCATGTACATTTGAACCTCATGGACAAGGTATGATGAGGCAGAATCCTATCATATTGATAGGAATAAAGATATTTGCATCTATATCAATGGACGTCATTGGCAATTCTGGATGTTCCGGCATATGATTCGACCTGAATCCAAAGAGAGTCGCTTTGGACAAGTAGTACAGCACAAATCCTCTACATTTGAACCTCCGGAACAAGGTATGATGAGGCAGAATCCTGTCATATTGATAGGAGTAAAGATATTTGCATTTATACCATTGCACGACATTGGCAATTCTGGATACTTCGGCTTATGATTCGACCTGAGTTGAACGAGAGTCGCTTTGGACAAGTGCTTCCGCACAAATCATGTACATTTGAACCTCCTGGACAAGATACGATGAAGGAGAATCCTGTCAAATTGATAGGAGTGAAGATGTTTGCATCTATATCATTGGACGACATTGGCAATTCTGGATGCTCCGGCACATGATTCGACCTGAGTCCAAAGAGAATCGCTTTGGACAAGTAATACCGCACAAATCTTTTACATTTGAACCTCCTGGAGAAGATACGATGAGGCAGAATCCTGTCTAATTGATAGGAGTTATGATATTTGCATCTATATCATTCCGATAAGATCGGCAATTTTTGTTACATTGGCATATGGATCGACCTGAGTCCAAAGAGAGTGGCTTTGGACAAGTGCTTCCGCACAAATCTTGTACATTTGATCCTCATGGACAAGATACGATGAGGCAGAATCCTGTCAAATTGATAGGAGTAAAGATGTTTGCATCTATATCATTGGACGACATTGGCAATTCTAGATGCTCGGCATATGATTCGACCTGAGTCCAAAGAGAGTCGCTTTGGACAAGTGCTACCGCACAAATCTTGTACATTTGAACCTCCTGGACAAGATATGATGAGGCAGAATCCCGTCAAATTGATATGAGTGAAGATGTTTGAATCTATATCATTGGACGACATTGGCAATTCTGGATGTTCCGGCATATAATTCGACCTGAATCCCAAGAGAGTCGCTTTGGACAAGTACTAGCACAAATCCTGTACATTTGGACCTCCTGTACAAGGTATGATGAGGCAGAATCCTGTCAAATTGATAAGAGTGAAGATGTTTGCATCTATATCATTAGACGACAATTTTGTGTGCTCCGGCTCATGATTCGACCTGAGTCCAAAGAGATTCGCTTTGGATAAGTGCGACCGCACAAATCTCGTACATTTGAACCTCCTGGACAAGATATGATGACGCAGAATCCTGTCAAATTGATATGACTGAAGATGTTTGCATCTATATCATTGGACGACATTGGCAATTCCGGATGCTCCGGCACGTGAATCGACCTGAGTCCAAAGAGAGTCGCTTTGGACATGTTCTACCGCACAAATCTTGTATGTGTGGACCTCCTGTACAAGGTATGATGAGGCAGTATCCTGTCAAATTGATAGGTGTGAAGATATTTGCATCTATATCATTTGGCCACATTGGCAATTTTTCATGCTTCGGCTTGTGGATTGACCTGAGGCCAAAGGGAGTCGCTTTGGACAAGTGCTTCCACACAAATCATGTACATTTGAACCTCATGGACAAGGCATGATGAGGCAGAATCCTATCATATTGATAGGAATAAAGATATTTGCATCTATATCAATGGACGTCATTGGCAATTCTGGATGTTCCGGCATATGATTCGATCTGAATTCAAAGAGAGTCGCTTTGGACAAGTAGTACAGCACAAATCCTCTACATTTGAACCTCCGGAACAAGGTATGATGAGGCAGAATCCTGTCATATTGATAGGAGTAAAGATATTTGCATTTATACCATTGCACGACATTGGCAATTCTGGATACTTCGGCTTATGATTCGACCTGAGTTGAACGAGAGTCGCTTTGGACAAGTGCTTCCGCACAAATCATGTACATTTGAACCTCCTGGACAAGATGCGATGAAGCAGAATCCTGTCAAATTGATAGGAGTAAAGATATTTGCATATATCTTTGGACGTTATTGGCAATTCTGGATGCTCCGGCTTATGATTCAACCTGAGTCCAAAGAGATTCGCTTTTGTGAAGTGCTAACGCACAAATCATGTACATTTCAACCTCCTGGACAAGATATGATGAGGCAGAATCCTGTCAAATTGTTAGGAATAAAGATATTTGCATCTATATCAATGGACGTCATTTGCAATTCTGGATGTTCCGGCATATGATTCGACCTGAATCCCAAGAGAGTCGCTTTGGACAAGTACTACAGCACAAATCCTGTACATTTGGACCTCCTGTACAAGGTATGATGAGGCAGAATCCTGTCAAATTGATAGGAGTGAAGATGTTTGCATCTATATCATTGGACGACATTGGCAATTCTGGATGCTCCGGCACATGATTCGACCTGAGTCCAAAGAGAATCGCTTCGGACAAGTAATACCGCACAAATCTTGTACATTTGAACCTCCTGGAGAAGATACGATGAAGCAGAATCCTGTCTAATTGATAGGAGTTATGATATTTGCATCTATATCATTCCGATAAGATCGGCAATTTTTGTTACTTTGGCATATGGATCGACCTGAGTCCAAAGAGAGTGGCTTTGGACAAGTGCTACCGCACAAATCTTGTATGTGTGGACCTCTTGTACAAGGTATGTTGAGGCAGTATCCTGTCAAATTGATAGGTGTGCAGATATTTGCATCTATATCAATGGACGTCATTGGCAATTCTGGATGTTCCGGCATATGATTCGACCTGAATCCAAAGATAGTCGCTTTGGACAAGTAGTACAGCACAAATCCTCTACATTTGGACTTCCTGGACAAGGTGTGATGAGGCAGAATCCTATCCCATTGATAGGAGTAATGCATTAGCATCTATATCATTGGACGACATTGGCATATCTGGATGCTTCGGCCTATGATTCGACCTGTGTCCAAAGATAGTCGCTTTGGACAAGTGCTACCGCACAAATCTTGTACACTTGATCCTCCTGGACAAGATACGATGAGCCAGAATCCTGTCGAATTGATAGGAGTGAAGGTATTTGCATCTATATCATTGGACGACATTGGCAATGCTGGATGCCCCGGCTTATGATTCGACCTGAATCCAAAGACAGTCGCTTTGGACAAGTAATACCGCACAAATCCTGTACATTTGAACCTCCTGGAGAAGATACGATGAGGCAGAATCCTGTCCAATTGATAGGAGTTATGATATTTGCATCTATATCATTACGATAAGATCGGCAATTTTTGTTACTTTGGCATATGGATCGACCTGAGTCCAAAGAGAGTGCCTTTGGACAAGTGCTACCGCACAAATCTTGTATGTGTGGATCTCCTGTACAAGGTATGATGAGGTAGTATCCTGTCAAATTGATAGGTGTGAAGATATTTGCATCTATATCATTTGGCCACATTGGCAATTTTTCATGCTTCGGCTTGTGGATTGACCTGAGGCCAAAGGGAGTCGCTTTGGACAAATGCTACAGCACAAATATTGTACATTTGGACCTCGTGTTCAAGATACGGTGAGGCAGAATCCTGTCAAATTAATAGGAGTAAAGATATTTGCATCTAAATCATTGGTCAACATCGGCAGTTCTGGATGGTCCGGCTTATGGTTCAACCTAAGTCCAAAGAATGCCGCTTTGGACAAGTGCTACCGCACAAATCTTGTACATTTGAACCTCCTCGACAAGATACGATGAAGCAGAATCCTGTCAAATTGATAGGAGTAAAGATGTTTGCATATATCATTAGACGACATTGGCAATTCTGGATACTTCGGCTTATGATTGGACCTGAATTCAACGGGAGTCGCTTTGGACAAGTGCTTCCACACAAATCATGTACATTTGAACCTCATGGACAAGGTATGATGAGGCAGAATCCTATCATATTGATAGGAATAAAGATATTTGCATCTATATCAATGGACGTCATTTGCAATTCTGGATGTTCCGGCATATGATTCGACCTGAATCCAAAGAGAGTCGCTTTGGACAAGTAGTACAGCACAAATCCTCTACATTTGAACCTCCGGAACAAGGTATGATGAGGCAGAATCCTGTCATATTGATAGGAGTAAAGATATTTGCATTTATACCATTGCACGACATTGGCAATTCTGGATACTTCGGCTTATGATTCGACCTGAGTTGATCGAGAGTCGCTTTGGACAAGTGCTTCCGCACAAATCATGTACATTTGAACCTCCTGGACAAGATACGATGAAGCAGAATCCTGTCAAATTGATAGGAGTAAAGGTATTTGCATATATCATTGGACGACATTGGCAATTCTGGATGCTGGGCATATGATTCGACCTGAGTCCAAAGACAGTCGCTTTGGACAAGTAATACCGCACAAATCTTGTACATTTGAACCTCCAGGAGAAGATACGATAAGGCAGAATCCTGTCCAATTGATGGGAGTTATGATATTTGCATCTATATCATTCCGATAAGATCGGAAATTTTTGTTACTTTGGCATATGGATCGACATGAGTCCAAAGAGAGTGCCTTTGGACAAGTGCTACCGCACAAATCTTGTATGTGTGGACCTCCTGTACAGGGTATGATGAGGCAGTATCCTGTCAAATTGATAGGTGTGAAGATATTTGCATCTATATCATTTGGCCATATAGGCAATTTTTCATGCTTCGGCTTGTGGATTGACCTGAGGCCATAGGGAGTCGCTTTGGACAAGGGCTACCGCAACAAATCCTCTACATTTGAACCTCCGGTACAAGGTATGATGAGGCAGAATCCTGTCAAATTGATAGGAGTGAAGATGTTTGCATCTATATCATTAGACGACAATTTTGGATGCTCCGGCTCATGATTCGACCTGAGTCCAAAGAGATTCGCTTTGGACAAGTTCTACCGCACAAATCTTGTATGTGTGGACCTCCTGTACAAGGTATGATGAGGCAGTATCCTGTCAAATTGATAGGTGTGAAGATATTTGCATCTATATCATTTGGCCATATAGGCAATTTTTCATGCTTCGGCTTGTGGATTGACCTGAGGCCATAGGGAGTCGCTTTGGACAAGGGCTACCGCAACAAATCTTGTACACTTGATCCTCCTGGACAAGACACGATGAGCCAGAATCCTGTCGAATTGATAGCAGTGAAGGTATTTGCATCTATATCATTGGACGACATTGGCAATGCTGGATGCTCGGCATATGAATCGACCTGAGTCCAAAGAGATTGGCTTTTGTCAAGTGTTACCGCACAAATATTGTACATTTGGACCCCTTGGACAAGATACGATGAGGCAGAATTCTGTCAAATTGATAGCAGTGAAGATATTTGCATCTATATCATTGGACGACATTGGCAATCCTGGGGATCCGGCTTATAATTAGGCCTGAATCCAAAGAAAGTCGGCCTGTATAACTGCTACCGCACAAATCTTGTACATTTGTACCTCCTGGACAAGATACGATGAGGCAGAATGCTGTAAAATTGATAGCAGTGAGGATATTTGCGTCTCTATCATTGGACAATATCGGCAATTGTGGGTTCTTCGCCAAATGATTCGACCTGAATCCAAAGGGAGTCGCTTTGGACAAGTGCAACCGCACAAATCTTGTACATTTGGACCTCCAGGACCAGGCATGATGAGGCAGAATCCTATTACATTGATAGGAGTAAAGATATTTGCATCTATATCATTGGACGACATTGGCAATTCTGGATGCTTGGCATATGAATCGACCTGAGTCCAAAGAGCTAGGCTTTTGTGAAGTGTTACCGCACAAATCATGTACAGTTGAACCTCCTGGACAAGATACGATGAAGCAGAATCCTGTCAAATTGATAGGAGTAAAGATGCTTGCATATATCATTAGACGACATTGGCAATTCTGGATACTTCGGCTTATGATTCGACCTGAATCCAAAGAGAGTCGCTTTGGACAAGTAGTACAGCACAAATCCTCTACATTTGAACCTCCGGAACAAGGTATGATGAGGCAGAATCCTGTCATATTGATAGGAGTGAAGATGTTTGCATCTATATCATTGGACGACATAAGCAATTCTGGATACTTCGGCTTATGATTCGACCTGAGTTCAACGAGAGTCGCTTTGGACAAGTGCTTCCGCACAAATCATGTACATTTGAACCTCATGGACAAGGTATGATGAGGCAGAATCCTATCATATTGATAGGAATAAAGATATTTGCATCTATATCAATGGACGTCATTGGCAATTCTGGATGTTCCGGCATATGATTCGACCTTAATCCAAAGAGAGTCGCTTTGAACAAGTACTACAGCACAAATCCTCTACATTTGAACCTCCGGAACAAGGTATGATGAGGCAGAATCCTGTCATATTGATAGGAGTAAAGATATTTGCATCTATACCATTGCACGACATAAGCAATTCTGGATACTTCGGCTTATGACTCGACCTGAGTTCAACGAGAGTCGCTTTGGAAAAGTGCTTCCGCACAAATCATGTACATTTGAACCTCCTGGACAAGATACGATGAAGCAGAATCCTGTCAAATTGATAGGAGTAAAGATATTTGCATATATCATTGGACGACATTGGCAATTCTGGATGCTCGGCATATGATTCGACCTGAGTCCAAAGACAGTCGCTTTGGACAAGTAATACCGCACAAATCCTGTACATTTGAACCTCCTGGAGAAGATACGATGAGGCAGAATCCTGTCCAATTGATAGGAGTTATGATATTTGCATCTATATCATTCCGATAAGATCGGCAATTATTGTTACTTTGGCATATGGATCGACCTGAGTCCAAAGAGAGTGCCTTTGGACAAGTGTTACCGCACAAATCTTGTATGTGTGGACCTCCTGTACAAGGTATGTTGAGGTAGTATCCTGTCAAATTGATAGGTGTGAAGATATTTGCATCTATATCATTTGGCCACATTGGCAATTTTTCATGCTTCGGCTTGTGGATTGACCTGAGGCCAAAGGGAGTCGCCTTGGACAAATGCTACAGCACAAATATTGTACATTTGGACCTCGTGTTCAAGATACGGTGAGGCAGAATCCTGTCAAATTAATAGGAGTAAAGATATTTGCATCTAAATCATTGGTCAACATCGGCAGTTCTGGATGGTCCGGCTTATGGTTCGACCTAAGTCCAAAGAATGCCGCTTTGGACAAGTTCTACCGCACAAATCTTGTACATTTGAACCTCCTGGACAAGATACGATGAAGCAGAATCCTGTCAAATTGATAGGAGTAAAGATATTTGAATATATCATTGGACGACATTGGCAATTCTGGTTGCTCGGCATATGATTCGACCTGAGTCCAAAGACAGTCGCTTTGGACAAGTAATACCGCACAAGTCTTGTACATTTGAACCTCCTGGAGAAGATACGATAAGGCAGAATCCTGTCCAATTGATAGGAGTTATGATATTTGCATCTATATCATTCCGATAAGATCGGAAATTTTTGTTACTTTGGCATATGGATCGACCTGAGTCCAAAGAGAGTGCCTTTGGACATGTGCTACCGCACAAATCTTGTATATGTGGACCTCCTGTACAAGGTATGATGAGGCAGTATCCTGTCAAATTGATAGGTGTGAAGATATTTGTATCTATATCATTTGGCCACATTGGCAATTCTGGATGCTCCGGCATATTCGACCGGAGGCCAAAGAGAGTCGCTTTGGACACGTGCTACCGCACAAATCTTGTACATTTGGACCCCCTGGACAAGATACGATGCGGCAGAATCCTGTCAAATTGATAGGAGTAAAGATATTTGCATCTACATCATTGGACGACAATTGCAATTCTGGATGCTCCGGCTTATGATTCGACCTGAATCCAAAGAGAGTCGGTTTGGGCGAATGCTGCCGCCCAAACCTTGTGCGTTTGGACGTCCTGGAAAAGGTATGATGAGGCAGGATCCTGTCACATTGATAGGAGTGAAGATATTTGCATCTATATCATAGGACGACATTGGCAATTCTCGATGCTCCGGCTTATGATTCGACCTGAATCCAAAGAGAGTCGGCCTAGAAAAGTGCTCCCGCACCAATCTTGTACATTTGATCCTCCTGGACAAGGTATGATTAGGCAGAATCCTGGCAAATTGATAGTGGTTAAGATATTTGCATCTATATCATTCGGATAACATCGGCAATTTTCGTTGCTTCGGCATATGGATCAACCTGAGTCCAAAGAGAGTCGGTTTGGACAAATGCTGCCGCCCAAATCTTGTGCATTTGGACCTTCTGGAAAAGGTAGGATGAGGCAGAATACTGGCAAATTGATAGGCGTTAAGATATTTGCATCTATATCATTCGGATAACATTGGCAATTCTGGATGCTTCGGCTCATGGATCGACCTGAGTACAAAGACATTCGCTTTTGACAAGTTCTACCACACAAATCTTATACATTTGTCCTCCTGGACAAGATACCATGAGGCAGAATCCTGTCAAATTGATAGGAGTGAAGATATTTGCATCTATATCACAGGACGACATTGGCAATTTTGGATGCTCCAGCATTTGGATCGACCTGAGTTCAAAGAGAGTCGCTTTGGACAAATACTGCCGCCCAAATATTTTGTCCATTTGGACCTCCTGGATAAGATATGATGAGGCAGAGTCCTGTCAAATTGATAGGAGTGAAGATTTTTGCATCTATATCACTGGGCGACATTGGCAATTCTGGCTGCTCCGGCATATTCGACCGGAGGCCAAAGAGAGTCGCTTTGGACACGTGCTACCGCACACATCTTGTACATTTGGACCCCCTGGACAAGATACGATGCGGCAGAATCCTGTCAAATTGATAGGAGTAAAGATATTTGCATCTACATCATTGGACGACAATGGCAATTCTGGATGCTCCGGCTTATGATTCGACCTGAATCCAAAGAGAGTCGGTTTGGGCGAATGCTGCCGCCCAAACCTTGTGCGTTTGGACGTCCTGGAAAAGGTATGATGAGGCAGAATCCTGTCACATTGATAGGAGTGAAGATATTTGCATCTATATCATAGGACGACATTGGCAATTTTCGATGCTCCGGCTTATGATTCGACCTGATTCCAAAGAGAGTCGGCCTAGAAAAGTGCTCCCGCACCAATCTTGTACATTTGATCCTCCTGGACAAGGTATGATTAGGCAGAATCCTGGCAAATTGATAGTGGTTAAGATATTTTCATCTATATCATTCGGATAACATCGGCAATTTTCGTTGTTTCGGCATATGGATCGACCTGAGTCCAAAGAGAGTCGGTTTGGACAAATGCTGCCGCCGAAATCTTGTGCATTTGGACCTTCTGGAAAAGGTAGGATGAGGCAGAATACTGGCAAATTGATAGGCGTTAAGATATTTGCATCTATATCATTCGGATAACATTGGCAATTCTGGATGCTTCGGCTCATGGATCGACCTGAGTCCAAAGAGAGTGCCTTTGGACAAGTGCTACTGCACAAATCTTGTATGTGTGGACCTCCTGTACAAGGTATGATGAGGCAGTATCCTGTCAAATTGATAGGTGTGAAGATATTTGCATCTATATCATTTGGCCATATAGGCAATTTTTCATGCTTCGGCTTGTGGATTGACCTGAGGCCATAGGGAGTCGCTTTGGACAAGGGCTACCGCAACAAATCCTCTACATTTGAACCTCCGGTACAAGGTATGATGAGGCAGAATCCTGTCAAATTGATAGGAGTGAAGATGTTTGCATCTATATCATTAGACGACAATTTTGGATGCTCCGGCTCATGATTCGACCTGAGTCCAAAGAGATTCGCTTTGGACAAGTTCTACCGCACAAATCTTGTATGTGTGGACCTCCTGTACAAGGTATGATGAGGCAGTATCCTGTCAAATTGATAGGTGTGAAGATATTTGCATCTATATCATTTGGCCATATAGGCAATTTTTCATGCTTCGGCTTGTGGATTGACCTGAGGCCATGGGGAGTCGCTTTGGACAAGGGCTACCGCAACAAATCTTGTACACTTGATCCTCCTGGACAAGACACGATGAGTCAGAATGCTGTAAAATTGATAGCAGTGAGGATATTTGCGTCTCTATCATTGGACAATATCGGCAATTGTGGGTTCTTCGCCAAATGATTCGACCTGAATCCAAAGGGAGTCGCTTTGGACAAGTGCTACCGCACAAATCTTGTACATTTGGACCTCCAGGACCAGGCATGATGAGGCAGAATCCTATTACATTGATAGGAGTAAAGATATTTGCATCTATATCATTGGACGACATTGGCAATTCTGGATGCTTGGCATATGAATCGACCTGAGTCCAAAGAGCTAGGCTTTTGTCAAGTGTTACCGCACAAATCATGTACAGTTGAACCTCCTGGACAAGATACGATGAAGCAGAATCCTGTCAAATTGATAGGAGTAAAGATGCTTGCATATATCATTAGACGACATTGGCAATTCTGGATACTTCGGCTTATGATTCGACCTGAATCCAAAGAGAGTCGCTTTGGACAAGTAGTACAGCACAAATCCTCTACATTTGAACCTCCGGAACAAGGTATGATGAGGCAGAATCCTGTCATATTGATAGGAGTGAAGATGTTTGCATCTATATCATTGGACGACATAAGCAATTCTGGATACTTCGGCTTATGATTCGACCTGAGTTCAACGAGAGTCGCTTTGGACAAGTGCTTCCGCACAAATCATGTACATTTGAACCTCATGGACAAGGTATGATGAGGCAGAATCCTATCATATTGATAGGAATAAAGATATTTGCATCTATATCAATGGACGTCATTGGCAATTCTGGATGTTCCGGCATATGATTCGACCTGAATCCAAAGAGAGTCGCTTTGAACAAGTACTACAGCACAAATCCTCTACATTTGAACCTCCGGAACAAGGTATGATGAGGCAGAATCCTGTCATATTGATAGGAGTAAAGATATTTGCATCTATACCATTGCACGACATAAGCAATTCTGGATACTTCGGCTTATGATTCGACCTGAGTTCAACGAGAGTCGCTTTGGAAAAGTGCTTCCGCACAAATCATGTACATTTGAACCTCCTGGACAAGATACGATGAAGCAGAATCCTGTCAAATTGATAGGAGTAAAGATATTTGCATATATCATTGGACGACATTGGCAATTCTGGATGCTCGGCATATGATTCGACCTGAGTCCAAAGACAGTCGCTTTGGACAAGTAATACCGCACAAATCCTGTACATTTGAACCTCCTGGAGAAGATACGATGAGGCAGAATCCTGTCCAATTGATAGGAGTTATGATATTTGCATCTATATCATTCCGATAAGATCGGCAATTATTGTTACTTTGGCATATGGATCGACCTGAGTCCAAAGAGAGTGCCTTTGGACAAGTGTTACCGCACAAATCTTGTATGTGTGGACCTCCTGTACAAGGTATGTTGAGGTAGTATCCTGTCAAATTGATAGGTGTGAAGATATTTGCATCTATATCATTTGGCCACATTGGCAATTTTTCATGCTTCGGCTTGTGGATTGACCTGAGGCCAAAGGGAGTCGCCTTGGACAAATGCTACAGCACAAATATTGTACATTTGGACCTCGTGTTCAAGATACGGTGAGGCAGAATCCTGTCAAATTAATAGGAGTAAAGATATTTGCATCTAAATCATTGGTCAACATCGGCAGTTCTGGATGGTCCGGCTTATGGTCCGACCTAAGTCCAAAGAATGCCGCTTTGGACAAGTTCTACCGCACAAATCTTGTACATTTGAACCTCCTGGACAAGATACGATGAAGCAGAATCCTGTCAAATTGATAGGAGTAAAGATATTTGAATATATCATTGGACGACATTGGCAATTCTGGTTGCTCGGCATATGATTCGACCTGAGTCCAAAGACAGTCGCTTTGGACAAGTAATACCGCACAAGTCTTGTACATTTGAACCTCCTGGAGAAGATATGTTGAGGATTGGGACTTGTACACCTCAGATGTTAAATTGCGCGCCCGTCCTATTAAGCGCGTGAGCGTGACGTGACGCACTGCCGTTGGTACACGAGTTAGCGCCATGCGGCAGACGGCATGGCGCCCGGAAAACACCGCGTTCCCGCGCTCACAGTCAGGGAGCACCGTTGAGGTGTGTGCGTACATCAGCCGGACTAGGCGTCTGATTGGCGCACACACCACCTTGTCGTACACAGACGAGCCTGGGAAGACGACTGAGCGGTTTCCCCTTCCCAGGCGCGGCTGTCTTCTTGTTTCATCATCGAAACCGAAAGCACGTGTCTCTCGACCTAGTCAAAACTTTTGTACATAGTGTACCATTCTTCGTTTGCAAATTTATAAACTCGTACGCGCGTCGGCCACATTGCATATATTACGCGCTTATCAGACATAAAGTGTAGAAGGAAAAATAAAGAACAAGAACAGGTTGTGCATCAAATAGTGTCACAGATCTTCTCGCCCACACTTTTCAAGAGGCTCTTCCCAGCTTCCTTCCGGCAGCCACGAATCGAGTAAAAAACTCGATTGCGATAACATATAAATTGGTCCTTCGAGCCGGATTTGGAAGGTGCAACTTCGAGGACTTCACTGTGACCACGAGGAGATTGGCCATCTTGTCGACCTTCAACGCCTGCTGACCTGTTGTGTACGCCATTGTACGAGATGACTTCTGCAACGGAAAAAATTCAAATATCAAACAAGTTAGAGCAGTTAATCGTCGCTCAGCTTGATTATCATGACCAAATCAGCAAGATTTGGACCAATTACAAGAAGCTGGCCATAGTCAAGAGGACTCGCTCCACGATCCAAAATCGTCTGGACACACTGGAGACATTCTGGAAGGGACTTCTCAATCGCCACGATGAGATCTTGGGGCTGTCTACCCTGGAACAAAGGCAACAATTAGAATATTTTACTAAAGAAGCGTTTGCGTGTATAATTACCACCGTAGAGGAGGTAAGAGATTCTTTGTCGGAAGCGTTGGACGCGCTTACGACTAATACGGCGTCGAACGGCACAAATACTTCGGTAGCTGTTTCACGAGCGGATACTGTACATTTACCGCGCATTAATATTCCTAAATTCACAGGCGAACTGGTTGAGTGGACTGGCTTTCGTGACTTATTTCAGTCCCTCGTCGAGTCCCGTACAGACCTTACGAACGTGCAGAAATTGCACTACCTCAAGGCTAGTCTGGACGGGAAGGCGGCTCAAATATTGCGCAGCACTGAGGTCACGGATGCCAACTTCGAGACGGCGTGGGCGCTTCTGCAAAAGCGGTATGACGATCCACGGGCTCTAGTCTTCGCGCATTTAGCCCGCTTTCTTGCGATCCCTCCGGTGGGGCCCAATTGTGAAGCCGATCTGCGTTTTTTGCGTGATGAATCGCATGAGATTTACCATGCAATCGCCGGCTTGAAAAGGCCGATAAGTGCATGGGAAGACCTTTTTGTCTTCATTATTTTAAATAAACTTGATGCGCAGACGCGGCACGATTGGGAACTCGCTCAGAGGGATGCGTCGGTCTTCCCGACGTTCCTAGAATTAGATGAAGATTTGTCATTTCGCATACGCGCGTTTGAACGGGCGGGGCATTTGACGCCGAACGAAGTCTCCAATGCCCCCGCTAAAAGAGAGGTTAAAAGAAGCGCGGTCAAGAGTCACCAAGTCTCCTCAACTAAATTACGATGTTTTGTCTGTCAAGGAGATCACCCATTGTTTCAATGTCAGACATTCACGGCTAAGCCGATCTCGAAACGCATAGAGTGGATTAACGGGCAATCTCGGTGTTTAAATTGCTTCCGTCGCGGTCATCGCGTTAAGCAATGCACGAGCACTAATGTTTGCCGGACTTGCAAGGGCAAACATCATACATTGGTCCATTTGGACACTGCCAAAAGTGTTACCGCGAACGACGCCACTGCGTCAGGCAATCAAAACGAAGCCGCTTCTTCTAACGCTCTCCCTCCGATTAGGGACGTTTCAAATAACTTCGCGAAAGTAGGTAGACATTATACACTGCTACCTACCGCCACGGTACTGTTGCGCAGTTCCGGGGGCCGCACGTTACGCGTAAGGGCATTGCTCGACCAGGGATCTCAGGCCACGTTCATTGCGGAAAGCGCCGTTCAATTGCTACGTCCTGAAATGCGAGATACAACCGTGAGAGTCACGGGGATAGGGTCTATGCGAGTAGGCGCAGTTAGAAAAAGGGCAATACTTACAATTCAAGCCTGTGATTCCGACCAGTCAGTCCAAAATGTTTCGGCTTTGATACTCCCGAAATTATCCTCGTACATTCCCCCTCCATCTTCGTCACCGTCTATCCACTGTCCCCAATTGGACAATCTTAAATGGGCAGATCACGACCCCTTTGGCAACGTACCTATTCAATTATTAATTGGCGCGGATTATTACAGCGACATATTGAGGGAGGGATTAATTCGGGGTCCCAAGGGCACGCCGGCCGCCCAACTTACCATTTTTGGGTGGATCTTCTCGGGAAAGGTTACCCACAATTCTGACAACGTCACCCGCGTACACGTGAATCACGTGGCGGCGGACGACGAAGTCCTTCAGGCCCTCTCGCGATTGTGGGAACTCGAGGAGCTACCACGAACCGAGTTTCCCACCGTTGACGAACTCAAGTGCGAGGAACATTTCCAATGCACACATTCTCGTTTAGGGGACGGTCGCTATATGGTGCGTCTCCCATTTAAAACCCCACCACCAATTCTTCTCGGTGACTCGAAAAGGGGTGCACACAATTTGAGCATCCAACAGGAGAACAGACTTTCTCGTAATCCTGCACTTTTACAGGATTATCAAAAATTCTTGTCCGAATATTTAGACATGCAACACATGGAACGAGTTCCTTTCGAAGCAGAGCACGCCAGCCCATGCTATTACTTACCACACCATGCAGTGGTAAAATCATCTAGCTCAACGACGAAAGTGCGCGTCGTTTTCAATGCGTCTTTCAATTCTGATAATGGCACTTCATTGAATGACCATTTACACATCGGTCCCAAGCTTCAGGCCGACCTCTTCGCGCTTACACTCCGTTGGCGCACCCACAGATTCGTATACACGGCGGATCTAGAAAAGATGTTTCGTCAGATACGAGTACACCCGGACGACGTAGACTATCAACGAATTCTCTGGCGTTCTTCGCCGCAAGATAACCTGTCAAGTTATCGCTTGTTGACCGTCACTTATGGCACCGCTTGCGCGCCATATTTAGCAAATAGGGTGCTTAAACAGCTCGCTTCCGACGAAGGTTCGAATTTCCCGCAGGCAGCCGAGATCCTACGAAATAACGTCTATGTCGACGACGTTATGTTTGGGGCAGATGACTGCGCCACTCTGAAAAACCAACAGAGACAATTTAGGCAGCTTCTCACGGCGGGTGGTTTTCGGCCATACAAATGGAGCGCCAATGAGGTAGAACTTCTCTCGGACTTACCGGAAGCTGAATTAGCCGCAGCTCCGGAAGCTACAGCTGCTGAGAACTTCTTCAGCAATAATTTCGCTCACACTGTGCTGGGTATACATTGGGAACCACACAAAGACGAGTTTCGCTTCAAAATTACGGAACGTTCTCCGGTACAAACGAAGAGAGCCTTCCTTTCGCTCTTAGCCCATATCTTCGACCCACATGGGTGGGCAGCCCCAGTCACTATTGCTGGAAAAATATTATTACAGGGCTTCTGGAAACTCCGCCTGGGTTGGGACGATAGACTTCCCGACAGATTGTTATACGAATGTTTGCAGTTTCAAAAGGGGTTACCTGCACTCAATCATATTGCTATTAGCCGGTGGACAGGACAGTCTTCCACTGACACCGGTGTGCAATTGCACGGGTTTTGCGACGCATCAAATGCCGCATACGCGGCCGCTGTCTATCTTCGTGTTCCCACGGGCAGCGAGAATGCGCAGGTCACGCTACTCTATGCAAAAACAAAAGTAGCTCCAGTCAGATTACTAAGTATTCCTCGGCTCGAACTGTGCGCCGCACACATGCTAGCGCAAGCCCTTAAATTCGTCACGTCACACATACCTTGTTCTGACGACGCCATTCATTGCTGGTCAGATTCGACGGTGGTACTCTCTTGGCTGGAGTCCCATCCATCACGATGGAAATTATTCGTTGCCAATAGGGTGTCCTTCATACAGAACGAGTTCCCGCATGCCAAGTGGCGGCATGTTCCTACGGCCCAAAACCCTGCCGACTGTGCATCCCGAGGCATTCCTGTCACACAATTCCTTGACCATCCACTTTGGTGGCACGGGCCCGTCTGGCTCGGGCAAAGACCCGCAGACTGGCCATCGGATGCGCAGAAGGCTGAAAGTGAAGCCGCATTAGAGGAACAGAAAACTGTACATACACTTCTAGTAAATAGCGAACCTTTATTTGAATTAGCCGATAAGATATCTTCCTGGACGCGTCTATTGCGAATTACCGCGTACGTCAGACGCTTTATATTCAATATACGTCACCGGACAAGCCGCGTCACTTTCCCGTATATTTCTGCCGAGGAAATACGCAACTCCACCGAATTTTGGGTTAAACATGTCCAACAGGTATATTTTTCCGACACGCTTGCTAAAATGTCGAGCCCAGGAGCGAACAAGCACCTTGCTTCATTACGAAAATTAAATATTGTTTGTGACGAGAACAAAATGTTACGCGTAGGAGGCCGGCTTAGGAACTCCAACCTGCCGGCAAGCGCAAAGTATCCGCTTCTTTTACCGCGATGCCGAATTGCTCATTTGTTAGCACAATACGCGCATATCGTTACACTCCACGGAGGACTACAAGTCACCCTACGTTACCTACGTCAGACATATTGGATTTTAAATGCACGTTCGCTCGTAAAGCAAATTAACTTCAAGTGTGTCACTTGTACGCGACATAGGGCTGTCTTAGCTCAACAAAGCATGGGAGACTTACCCGCAGCGCGCGTCACTCCGTCGCGTCCATTCTCGCACACAGGCGTCGACTACGCCGGACCCTTTTGTATCAGGTCCTCGAAGGGCCGAGGCATTAAAACCCACAAGGCATATTGTGTGGTATTTGTTTGTTTGTCAGTGCGTGCGATACATCTAGAGTGCGCAGACGATGCCACGACGTCAGGGTTCCTCGCTGCGTTTGATCGCTTTACCGCGCGCCGCGGTCTCCCCGCCACGGTCTATTCCGACAACGGCACGAATTTTGTCGGTGCCGCGCGAGCTATAACAGAAGATTACAACGCTGTTATTAACGATCCCGCTCTTGCTAGTAGGTACGCCGCGGACGGGATCGATTGGCAGTTTAATCCTCCCGCAGCTCCACACTTTGGGGGGTTGTGGGAGGCTGGTGTAAAAAGTGTTAAGCACCACCTTCGTCGCATTATCGGCGCGCTTACACCCACATTTGAGGAGTTTTCTACCCTTTTGTGTAGAATCGAAGGAACGTTGAACTCCCGGCCAATCGCTCCCCTCTACGATGATCCTGAGTCATACGACGCACTCACCCCAGGGCACTTCCTTGTGGGTTCCTACTTGCGCACGGTACCCGCACCTTCCGTTCTGTCCGTTGAAGAGAACCGTCTCGACCGATGGCAAACCGTACAACGACTTCACGAGACATTCTGGAAAATTTGGTCTTCTGACTATTTAAACTCATTACAACAACGCCAAAAATGGCATAAAATTCAAGACAATTTAAAGGTAAATGATCTAGTGCTTCTTAAAAGCCATACATTACCTCCGGCCAAATGGGAGCTCGGCCGTATCTCACGGTGTTTCTACGGACAGGACGGAATGGTGCGTGTAGTACTCGTGCGTACGGCTACATCCGAGTTTAAGCGACCAATAACGCAATTGTGTAGACTGCCCGTGGATCACCATACCGCACAGAGCCCCACGTCTGTGTCTTAGTATACTCTGTATGTGTTGTACATAGATAGGTTAGGTCTCAATCACGCCATAGTATTAGAGAGCGTAATATAGTATAGTAGTACACACTCGTCCCGGAACCGCATTCCAGCGCACGCCTTTCCGAGAAACGGCGGTCAACAACCCGCCTCCGGATTGTTATTGTTTCCCTGGACGGACTCACGCATTCCGTAATACAGCTCGCGTAGTACGCGGACTTCCGAGATCCTGCAAGTCAGGATTCCTGCACATGCATTCTGCATGGCACCAAGACCAATATGCTGTTAAATTATGAAATAGCGAGTAGCTCAACGCTCATTTAGGTTAAGACTCATTGCTGTAAATATGGTATAAGCACACTTACCTGTATTATAACTCCTTAGTCGGGAACACGCGTCGCCTTGCTGCGGTATTTCTTAGCGGTCGTTCACGTTTCGTTACACTCACGCATATACCTCATTCACGGCGCAGCCATATATTGAATTACTGCACCGTCTCTGTGATTTTCGTTCCCCATCTGGGCAACGAGGCGGGTGGTATGTTGAGGATTGGGACTTGTACACCTCAGATGTTAAATTGCGCGCCCGTCCTATTAAGCGCGTGAGCGTGACGTGACGCACTGCCGTTGGTACACGAGTTAGCGCCATGCGGCAGACGGCATGGCGCCCGGAAAACACCGCGTTCCCGCGCTCACAGTCAGGGAGCACCGTTGAGGTGTGTGCGTACATCAGCCGGACTAGGCGTCTGATTGGCGCACACACCACCTTGTCGTACACAGACGAGCCTGGGAAGACGACTGAGCGGTTTCCCCTTCCCAGGCGCGGCTGTCTTCTTGTTTCATCATCGAAACCGAAAGCACGTGTCTCTCGACCTAGTCAAAACTTTTGTACATAGTGTACCATTCTTCGTTTGCAAATTTATAAACTCGTACGCGCGTCGGCCACATTGCATATATTACGCGCTTATCAGACATAAAGTGTAGAAGGAAAAATAAAGAACAAGAACAGGTTGTGCATCAAATAGTGTCACAGATCTTCTCGCCCACACTTTTCAAGAGGCTCTTCCCAGCTTCCTTCCGGCAGCCACGAATCGAGTAAAAAACTCGATTGCGATAACAGATACGATAAGGCAGAATCCTGTCCAATTGATAGGAGTTATGATATTTGCATCTATATCATTCCGATAAGATCGGAAATTTTTGTTACTTTGGCATATGGATCGACCTGAGTCCAAAGAGAGTGCCTTTGGACATGTGCTACCGCACAAATCTTGTATATGTGGACCTCCTGTACAAGGTATGATGAGGCAGTATCCTGTCAAATTGATAGGTGTGAAGATATTTGTATCTATATCATTTGGCCACATTGGCAATTTTTCATGCTTCGGCTTGTGGATTGACCTGAGGCCAAAGGGAGTCGCTTTGGACAAGGGCTACCGCAACAAATCTTGTACACTTGATCCTCCTGGACAAGACACGATGAGCCAGAATCCTGTCGAATTGATAGGAGTGAAGGTTTTTGCATCTAAATCATTGGTCAACATCGAAAGTTCTGGATGGTCCGGCTTATGGTTCGACCTAAGTCCAAAGAATGCCGCTTTGGACAAGTGCTACCGCACAAATCTTGTACATTTGAACCTCCTGGACAATATACGATGAAGCAGAATCTTGTCAAATTGATAGGAGTAAAGATGTTTGCATATATCATTAGACGACATTGGCAATTCTGGATACTTCGGCTTACGATTCGACCTGAGTCCAAAGAGATTGGCTTTTGTCAAGTGTTACCACACAATATTGTACATTTGGACCCCTTGGACAAGATACGATGAGGCAGAATTCTGTCAAATTGATAGCAGTGAAGATATTTGCATCTATATCATTGGACGACATTGGCAATCCTGGGGATCCGGCTTATAATTAGGCCTGAATCCAAAGAAAGTCGGCCTGTATAAGTGCTACCGCACAAATCTTGTACATTTGTACCTCCTGGACGAGATACGATGAGGCAGAATGCTGTAAAATTGATAGCAGTGAGGATATTTGCGTCTCTATCATTGGACAATATCGGCAATTGTGGATTCTTCGCCATATGATTCGACCTGAGTACAAAGACAGTCGCTTTGGACAAGTAATACCGCACAAATATTGTACATTTAGACCTCGTGTTCAAGACGCGGTGAGGCAGAATCCTGTCAAATTGATAGGTGTGAAGATATTTGCATCTTAATCATTGGATGACATTGGCAATTCTGGATGCTCCGGCTTATGATTCGACCTGAGTCCAAAGAGATTCGCTTTTGTGAAGTGCTAACGCACAAATCATGTACATTTGAACCTCCTGGACAATATATGATGAGGCAGAATCCTGTCAAATTGATAGGAGTGAAGATGTTTGCATCTATATCATTGGACGACATTGGCAATTCTGGATGCTCCGGCACATGATTCGACCTGAGTCCAAGGAGAATCGCTTTGGACAAGTACTACAGCACAAATCCTGTACATTTGGACCTCCTGTACAAGGTATGATGAGGCAGAATCCTGTCAAATTGATAGGAGTGAAGATGTTTGCATCTATATCATTGGACGACATTGGCAATTCTGGATGCTCCGGCACATGATTCGACCTGAGTCCAAAGAGAATCGCTTCGGACAAGTAATACCGCACAAATCTTGTACATTTGAACCTCCTGGAGAAGATACGATGAAGCAGAATCCTGTCTAATTGATAGGATTTATGATATTTGCATCTATATCATTCCGATAAGATCGGCAATTTTTGTTACTTTGGCATATGGATCGACCTGAGTCCAAAGAGAGTGGCTTTGGACAAGTGCTACCGCACAAATCTTGTATGTGTGGACCTCTTGTACAAGGTATGTTGAGGCAGTATCCTGTCAAATTGATAGGTGTGTAGATATTTGCATCTATATCAATGGACGTCATTGGCAATTCTGGATGTTCCGGCATATGATTCGATCTGAATCCAAAGAGAGTCGCTTTGGACAAGTAGTACAGCACAAATCCTCTACATTTGGACTTCCTGGACAAGGTGTGATGAGGCAGAATCCTATCTCATTGATAGGAGTAATGCATTAGCATCTATATCATTGGACGACATTGGCATTTCTGGATGCTTCGGCCTATGATTCGACCTGTGTCCAAAGAGAGTCGCTTTGGACAAGTGCTACCGCACAAATCTTGTACACTTGATCCTCCTGGACAAGACACGATGAGCCAGAATCCTGTCGAATTGATAGGAGTGAAGGTATTTGCATCTATATCATTGGACGACATTGGCAATGCTGGATGCCCCGGCTTATGATTCGACCTGAATCCAAAGAGAGTCGGTTTGGGCAAATGCTGCCGCCCAAAAGATGTGCATTTGGACCTCCTGGAAAAGCTATGATGAGGCAGAATCCTGTCACATTGATAGGAGTGAAGATATTTGCATCTATATCATTAGACGTCATTGGCAATTCTGGATGTTCCGGCTTATGATTCGACCTCAATCCAAAGAGAGTCGCTTTGGACAAGTACTACAGCACAAATCCTCTACATTTGAACCTCCGGATCAAGGTATGATGAGGCAGAATCCTGTCATATTAATAGGAGTAAAGATATTTGCATCTATACCATTGCACGACATTGGCAATTCTGGATACTTTGGCTTATGATTCGACCTGAGTTCAACGAGAGTCGCTTTGGAAAAGTGCTTCCGCACAAATCATGTACATTTGAACCTCCTGGACAAGATACGATGAAGCAGAATCCTGTAAAATTGATAGGAGTAAAGATATTTGCATATATCATTGGACGTCATTGGCAATTCTGGATGTTCCGGCTTATGATTCGACCTGAATCCAAAGACAGTCGCTTCGGACAAGTAATACCGCACAAATCTTGTACATTTGAACCTCCGGTACAAGCTTTGATGAGGCAGAATCCTGTCACATTGATAGGAGTGAAGATATTTGCATCTATATCATTAGACGGCATTGGCAATTCTGGATGCACCGGCTTATGATTCGACCTGAGTCCAAAGAGAGTCGCTTTGGACAAGTGCTACCGCACAAATCTTGAATGTGTGGATGTCCTGTACAAGGTATGATGAGGCAGAATCCTATCACATTGATAGGGGAAAAGATATTTGCATCTATATCATTGGACGACATTGGCAATTCTGGAAGTTCGGCATATGATTCGACCTGAGTTCAAAGATAGTCGCATTGGACAAACACTGCCGCCCAAATCCGGTCCATTTGGACCCCCTGGACAATATACGATGAGGCAGAATCCTGTCAAATTGATAGGAGTAAAGATATTTGCATTTATATCATTGGACGACATTGGCAATTCTAGATGCTCCGGCTTATGATTCGACCTGAATCCAAAGAGAGTCGGTTTGGGCAAATGCTGGGGCCCAAAACATGTGCATTTGGACCTCCTGGAAAAGGTATGATGAGGCAGAATCCTGTCACATTGATAGGAGGGAAGATATTTGCATCTATACCATTAGACGGCATTGGCAATTCTGGATGCTCAGGCTTATGGATCGACATAAGCCCAAAGAATGTCGCTTTGGACAAGTGCTACCGCCCAAACCTTGTACATTTGAACATCCGGACAGGGTGTGATGAGACAGAATCCTGTCAAATCGATAGGAGTAAAGTTATTTGCATCTATATCATTGGTCATCATCGTCAATTCTGGATGGTCCGGCTTATGATTCGACCTGAATCCAAAGAGAGTCGGTTTGGGCAAATGCTGCCGCCCAAAACTTGTGCATTTGGACGTCCTGGAAAAGGTATGATGAGGCAGAATCCTGTCACAATAATAGGAGCAAAGATATTTGCATCTATATCATTGGACGACATTGGCAATTCTGGATGCTCCGGCTTATGATTCGACCTGAGTCAAAGAGATTGGCTTTTGTCAAGTGCTACCGCACAAATCTTGTCCATTTTGACCTCCTGTACAAGGTATGATGAGGCAGAATCGTATCACATTGATAGCAGGAAAGATATTTGCATCTATATCATTGCACGACATTGGCAATTCCGGATGCTTCGGCATATGAATCGACCTGTGTACAAAGAGATTCGCTTTTGTCAAGTGCTACCGCACAAATCCTGTACATTTGGACCCCCTGGACCAAGATAAGATGAGGCAGAATCCTATCATATTGATAGGAGTAAAGATATTTGCATCTATATCACTGGGCGACATTGGCAATTCTGGATGCTCCGGCATATTCGACCGGAGGCCAAAGAGAGTCGCTTTGGACACGTGCTACCGCACAAATCTTGTACATTTGGACCCCCTGGACAAGATACGATGCGGCAGAATCCTGTCAAATTGATAGGAGTAAAGATATTTGCATCTACATCATTGGACGACAATTGCAATTCTGGATGCTCCGGCTTATGATTCGACCTGAATCCCAAGAGAGTCGGTTTGGGCGAATGCTGCCGCCCAAACCTTGTGCGTTTGGACGTCCTGGAAAAGGTATGATGAGGCAGGATCCTGTCACATTGATAGGAGTGAAGATATTTGCATCTATATCATAGGACGACATTGGCAATTCTCGATGCTCCGGCTTATGATTCGACCTGAATCCAAAGAGAGTCGGCCTAGAAAAGTGCTCCCGCACCAATCTTGTACATTTGATCCTCCTGGACAAGGTATGATTAGGCAGAATCCTGGCAAATTGATAGTGGTTAAGATATTTGCATCTATATCATTCGGATAACATCGGCAATTTTCGTTGCTTCGGCATATGGATCAACCTGAGTCCAAAGAGAGTCGGTTTGGACAAATGCTGCCGCCCAAATCTTGTGCATTTGGACCTTCTGGAAAAGGTAGGATGAGGCAGAATACTGGCAAATTGATAGGCGTTAAGATATTTGCATCTATATCATTCGGATAACATTGGCAATTCTGGATGCTTCGGCTCATGGATCGACCTGAGTACAAAGACATTCGCTTTTGACAAGTTCTACCACACAAATCTTATACATTTGTCCTCCTGGACAAGATACCATGAGGCAGAATCCTGTCAAATTGATAGGAGTGAAGATATTTGCATCTATATCACAGGACGACATTGGCAATTTTGGATGCTCCAGCATTTGGATCGACCTGAGTTCAAAGAGAGTCGCTTGGACAAATACTGCCGCCCAAATATTTTGTCCATTTGGACCTCCTGGATAAGATATGATGAGGCAGAGTCCTGTCAAATTGATAGGAGTGAAGATATTTGCATCTATATCATTCGGATAACATCGGCAATTTTTGTCACTTCGGCATAGGGATCGACCTGTGTCTAAAGAGAGTCGCTTTGGACAAATGCTGCCGCCCAAATCTTGTACATTTGAACCTCCTGGAAAAGGTATGGTGAGGCAGAATCCAGTCACATTGAGAGTAGGAAAGATATTTGCATCTATATCATTGGACGACATTATCAAACCTGGGGATCCGGCTTATAATTCGACCTGAATCCAAAGAGAGTCGGCCTGGACAAGTGCTACCGCAAAAATCTTGTACACTTGGACCCCCTGGACAAGATACGATGCGGGAGAATCCTGGCAAATTGATAGGAGTGAAGAAATTTGCATCTATATCACAGGACGACATTGGCAATTTTGGATGCTCCGCAATTTGGATCGACCTGAGTCCAAAGAGAGTCGCTTTGGACAAGTTCTACCGCACAAATCTTGTACATTTGGACCTCCTGGGCAAGATACGATGAGACAGAATCTTGTCAAATTGACAGCAGTGAAGATTTTTGCATCTATATCACTGGGCGACATTGGCAATTCTGGCTGCTCCGGCATATTCGACCGGAGGCCAAAGAGAGTCGCTTTGGACACGTGCTACCGCACACATCTTGTACATTTGGACCCCCTGGACAAGATACGATGCGGCAGAATCCTGTCAAATTGATAGGAGTAAAGATATTTGCATCTACATCATTGGACGACAATGGCAATTCTGGATGCTCCGGCTTATGATTCGACCTGAATCCAAAGAGAGTCGGTTTGGGCGAATGCTGCCGCCCAAACCTTGTGCGTTTGGACGTCCTGGAAAAGGTATGATGAGGCAGAATCCTGTCACATTGATAGGAGTGAAAATATTTGCATCTATATCATAGGACGACATTGGCAATTCTCGATGCTCCGGCTTATGATTCGACCTGATTCCAAAGAGAGTCGGCCTAGAAAAGTGCTCCCGCACCAATCTTGTACATTTGATCCTCCTGGACAAGGTATGATTAGGCAGAATCCTGGCAAATTGATAGTGGTTAAGATATTTTCATCTATATCATTCGGATAACATCGGCAATTTTCGTTGTTTCGGCATATGGATCGACCTGAGTCCAAAGAGAGTCGGTTTGGACAAATGCTGCCGCCGAAATCTTGTGCATTTGGACCTTCTGGAAAAGGTAGGATGAGGCAGAATACTGGCAAATTGATAGGCGTTAAGATATTTGCATCTATATCATTCGGATAACATTGGCAATTCTGGATGCTTCGGCTCATGGATCGACCTGAGTCCAAAGAGAGTGCCTTTGGACAAGTGCTACTGCACAAATCTTGTATGTGTGGACCTCCTGTACAAGGTATGATGAGGCAGTATCCTGTCAAATTGATAGGTGTGAAGATATTTGCATCTATATCATTTGGCCATATAGGCAATTTTTCATGCTTCGGCTTGTGGATTGACCTGAGGCCATAGGGAGTCGCTTTGGACAAGGGCTACCGCAACAAATCCTCTACATTTGAACCTCCGGTACAAGGTATGATGAGGAAGAATCCTGTCAAATTGATAGGAGTGAAGATGTTTGCATCTATATCATTAGACGACAATTATGGATGCTCCGGCTCATGATTCGACCTGAGTCCAAAGAGATTCGCTTTGGACAAGTTCTACCGCACAAATCTTGTATGTGTGGACCTCCTGTACAAGGTATGATGAGGCAGTATCCTGTCAAATTGATAGGTGTGAAGATATTTGCATCTATATCATTTGGCCATATAGGCAATTTTTCATGCTTCGGCTTGTGGATTGACCTGAGGCCATAGGGAGTCGCTTTGGACAAGGGCTACCGCAACAAATCTTGTACACTTGACCCTCCTGGACAAGACACGATGAGCCAGAATCCTGTCGAATTGATAGCAGTGAAGGTATTTGCATCTATATCATTGGACGACATTGGCAATGCTGGATGCTCGGCATATGAATCGACCTGAGTCCAAAGAGATTGGCTTTTGTCAAGTGTTACCGCACAAATATTGTACATTTGGACCCCTTGGACAAGATACGATGAGGCAGAATTCTGTCAAATTGATAGCAGTGAAGATATTTGCATCTATATCATTGGACGACATTGGCAATCCTGGGGATCCGGCTTATAATTAGGCCTGAATCCAAAGAAAGTCGGCCTGTATAACTGCTACCGCACAAATCTTGTACATTTGTACCTCCTGGACAAGATACGATGAGGCAGAATGCTGTAAAATTGATAGCAGTGAGGATATTTGCGTCTCTATCGTTGGACAATATCGGCAATTGTGGGTTCTTCGCCAAATGATTCGACCTGAATCCAAAGGGAGTCACTTTGGACAAGTGCTACCGCACAAATCTTGTACATTTGGACCTCCAGGACCAGGCATGATGAGGCAGAATCCTATTACATTGATAGGAGTAAAGATATTTGCATCTATATCATTGGACGACATTGGCAATTCTGGATGCTTGGCATATGAATCGACCTGAGTCCAAAGAGCTAGGCTTTTGTCAAGTGTTACCGCACAAATCATGTACAGTTGAACCTCCTGGACAAGATACGATGAAGCAGAATCCTGTCAAATTGATAGGAGTAAAGATGCTTGCATATATCATTAGACGACATTGGCAATTCTGGATACTTCGGCTTATGATTCGACCTGAATCCAAAGAGAGTCGCTTTGGACAAGTAGTACAGCACAAATCCTCTACATTTGAACCTCCGGAACAAGGTATGATGAGGCAGAATCCTATCATATTGATAGGAATAAAGATATTTGCATCTATATCAATGGACGTCATTGGCAATTCTGGATGTTCCGGCATATGATTCGACCTGAATCCAAAGAGAGTCGCTTTGGACAAGTAGTACAGCACAAATCCTCTACATTTGAACCTCCGGAACAAGGTATGATGAGGCAGAATCCTGTCATATTGATAGGAGTGAAGATGTTTGCATCTATATCATTGGACGACATAAGCAATTCTGGATACTTCGGCTTATGATTCGACATGAGTTCAACGAGAGTCGCTTTGGACAAGTGCTTCCGCACAAATCATGTACATTTGAACCTCATGGACAAGGTATGATGAGGCAGAATCCTATCATATTGATAGGAATAAAGATATTTGCATCTATATCAATGGACGTCATTGGCAATTCTGGATGTTCCGGCATATGATTCGACCTGAATCCAAAGAGAGTCGCTTTGAACAAGTACTACAGCACAAATCCTCTACATTTGAACCTCCGGAACAAGGTATGATGAGGCAGAATCCTGTCATATTGATAGGAGTAAAGATATTTGAATATATCATTGGACGACATTGGCAATTCTGGTTGCTCGGCCTATGATTCGACCTGAGTCCAAAGACAGTCGCTTTGGACAAGTAATACCGCACAAGTCTTGTACATTTGAACCTCCTGGAGAAGATACGATAAGGCAGAATCCTGTCCAATTGATAGGTGTGAAGATATTTGCATCTATATCATTTGGCCACATTGGCAATTTTTCATGCTTCGGCTTGTGGATTGACCTGAGGCCAAAGGGAGTCGCCTTGGACAAATGCTACAGCACAAATATTGTACATTTGGACCTCGTGTTCAAGATACGGTGAGGCAGAATCCTGTCAAATTAATAGGAGTAAAGATATTTGCATCTAAATCATTGGTCAACATCGGCAGTTCTGGATGGTCCGGCTTATGGTTCGACCTAAGTCCAAAGAATGCCGCTTTGGACAAGTTCTACCGCACAAATCTTGTACATTTGAACCTCCTGGACAAGATACGATAAAGCAGAATCCTGTCAAATTGATAGGAGTAAAGATATTTGAATATATCATTGGACGACATTGGCAATTCTGGTTGCTCGGCATATGATTCGACCTGAGTCCAAAGACAGTCGCTTTGGACAAGTAATACCGCACAAGTCTTGTACATTTGAACCTCCTGGAGAAGATACGATAAGGCAGAATCCTGTCCAATTGATAGGAGTTATGATATTTGCATCTATATCATTCCGATAAGATCGGAAATTTTTGTTACTTTGGCATATGGATCGACCTGAGTCCAAAGAGAGTGCCTTTGGACATGTGCTACCGCACAAATCTTGTATATGTGGACCTCCTGTACAAGGTATGATGAGGCAGTATCCTGTCAAATTGATAGGTGTGAAGATATTTGTATCTATATCATTTGGCCACATTGGCAATTTTTCATGCTTCGGCTTGTGGATTGACCTGAGGCCAAAGGGAGTCGCTTTGGACAAGGGCTACCGCAACAAATCTTGTACACTTGATCCTCCTGGACAAGACACGATGAGCCAGAATCCTGTCGAATTGATAGGAGTGAAGGTTTTTGCATCTAAATCATTGGTCAACATCGAAAGTTCTGGATGGTCCGGCTTATGGTTCGACCTAAGTCCAAAGAATGCCGCTTTGGACAAGTGCTACCGCACAAATCTTGTACATTTGAACCTCCTGGACAATATACGATGAAGCAGAATCTTGTCAAATTGATAGGAGTAAAGATGTTTGCATATATCATTAGACGACATTGGCAATTCTGGATACTTCGGCTTACGATTCGACCTGAGTCCAAAGAGATTGGCTTTTGTGAAGTGCTAACGCACAAATCATGTACATTTGAACCTCCTGGACAATATATGATGAGGCAGAATCCTGTCAAATTGATAGGAGTGAAGATGTTTGCATCTATATCATTGGACGACATTGGCAATTCTGGATGCTCCGGCACATGATTCGACCTGAGTACAAAGACAGTCGCTTTGGACAAGTAATACCGCACAAATATTGTACATTTAGACCTCGTGTTCAAGACGCGGTGAGGCAGAATCCTGTCAAATTGATAGGTGTGAAGATATTTGCATCTTAATCATTGGATGACATTGGCAATTCTGGATGCTCCGGCTTATGATTCGACCTGAGTCCAAAGAGATTCGCTTTTGTGAAGTGCTAACGCACAAATCATGTACATTTGAACCTCCTGGACAATATATGATGAGGCAGAATCCTGTCAAATTGATAGGAGTGAAGATGTTTGCATCTATATCATTGGACGACATTGGCAATTCTGGATGCTCCGGCACATGATTCGACCTGAGTCCAAGGAGAATCGCTTTGGACAAGTACTACAGCACAAATCCTGTACATGTGGACCTCCTGTACAAGGTATGATGAGGCAGAATCCTGTCAAATTGATAGGAGTGAAGATGTTTGCATCTATATCATTGGACGACATTGGCAATTCTGGATGCTCCGGCACATGATTCGACCTGAGTCCAAAGAGAATCGCTTCGGACAAGTAATACCGCACAAATCTTGTACATTTGAACCTCCTGGAGAAGATACGATGAAGCAGAATCCTGTCTAATTGATAGGAGTTATGATATTTGCATCTATATCATTCCGATAAGATCGGCAATTTTTGTTACTTTGGCATATGGATCGACCTGAGTCCAAAGAGAGTGGCTTTGGACAAGTGCTACCGCACAAATCTTGTATGTGTGGACCTCTTGTACAAGGTATGTTGAGGCAGTATCCTGTCAAATTGATAGGTGTGTAGATATTTGCATCTATATCAATGGACGTCATTGGCAATTCTGGATGTTCCGGCATATGATTCGACCTGAATCCAAAGAGAGTCGCTTTGGACAAGTAGTACAGCACAAATCCTCTACATTTGGACTTCCTGGACAAGGTGTGATGAGGCAGAATCCTATCTCATTGATAGGAGTAATGCATTAGCATCTATATCATTGGACGACATTGGCATTTCTGGATGCTTCGGCCTATGATTCGACCTGTGTCCAAAGAGAGTCGCTTTGGACAAGTGCTACCGCACAAATCTTGTACACTTGATCCTCCTGGACAAGACACGATGAGCCAGAATCCTGTCGAATTGATAGGAGTGAAGGTATTTGCATCTATATCATTGGACGACATTGGCAATGCTGGATGCCCCGGCTTATGATTCGACCTGAATCCAAAGAGAGTCGGTTTGGGCAAATGCTGCCGCCCAAAAGATGTGCATTTGGACCTCCTGGAAAAGGTATGATGAGGCAGAATCCTGTCACATTGATAGGAGTGAAGATATTTGCATCTATATCATTAGACGTCATTGGCAATTCTGGATGTTCCGGCTTATGATTCGACCTGAATCCAAAGAGAGTCGCTTTGGTCAAGTACTACAGCACAAATCCTCTACATTTGAACCTCCGGATCAAGGTATGATGAGGCAGAATCCTGTCATATTAATAGGAGTAAAGATATTTGCATCTATACCATTGCACGACATTGGCAATTCTGGATACTTTGGCTTATGATTCGACCTGAGTTCAACGAGAGTCGCTTTGGAAAAGTGCTTCCGCACAAATCATGTACATTTGAACCTCCTGGACAAGATACGATGAAGCAGAATCCTGTAAAATTGATAGGAGTAAAGATATTTGCATATATCATTGGACGACATTGGCAATTCTGGATGCTCGGCATATGATTCGACCTGAGTCCAAAGACAGTCGCTTTGGACAAGTAATACCGCACAAATCCTGTACATTTGAACCTCCTGGAGAAGATACGATGAGGCAGAATCCTGTCCAATTGATAGGAGTTATGATATTTGCATCTATATCATTCCGATAAGATCGGAAATTTTTGTTACTTTGGCATATGGATCGACCTGAGTCCAAAGAGAGTGCCTTTGGACAAGTGCTACCGCACAAATCTTGTATGTGTGGACCTCCTGTACAAGGTATGATAAGGCATTATCCTGTCAAATTGATAGGTGTGAAGATATTTGCATCTATATCATTTGGCCACATTGGCAATTTTTCATGCTTCGGGTTGTGGATTGACCTGAGGCCAAAGGGAGTCGCCTTGGACAAATGCTACAGCACAAATATTGTACATTTGGACCTCGTGTTCAAGATACGGTGAGGCAGAATCCTGTCAAATTAATAGGAGTAAAGATATTTGCATCTAAATCATTAGTCAACATCGGCAGTTCTGGATGGTCGGCTTATGGTTCGACCTAAGTCCAAAGAATGCCGCTTTGGACAAGTGCTACCGCACAAATCTTGTACATTTGAACCTCCTGGACAAGATACGATGAAGCAGAATCCTGTCAAATTGATAGGAGTAAAGATGTTTGCATATATCATTAGACGACATTGGCAATTCTGGATACTTCGGCTTATGATTGGACCTGAGTTCAACGAGAGTCGCTTTGGACAAGTGCTTCCGCACAAATCATGTACATTTGAACCTCATGGACAAGGCATGATGAGGCAGAATCCTATCATATTGATAGGAATA
The DNA here is from genome assembly GCA_963942575.1 of Priocnemis perturbator. NCBI lineage: Eukaryota > Metazoa > Arthropoda > Insecta > Hymenoptera > Pompilidae > Priocnemis > Priocnemis perturbator. The sequence goes on along the minus strand of CAWWDK010000133.1, from coordinate 4,473,247 downwards.
AAGATATTTGCATCTATATCAATGGACGTCATTGGCAATTCTGGATGTTCCGGCATATGATTCGTTCTGAATCCAAAGAGAGTCGCTTTGGACAAGTAGTACAGCACAAATCCTCTACATTTGAACCTCCGGAACAAGGTATGATGAGGCAGAATCCTGTCATATTGATAGGAGTAAAGATATTTGCATTTATACCATTGCACGACATTGGCAATTCTGGATACTTCGGCTTATGATTCGACCTGAGTTGAACGAGAGTCGCTTTGGACAAGTGCTTCCGCACAAATCATGTACATTTGAACCTCCTGGACAAGATACGATGAAGCAGAATCCTGTCAAATTTATAGGAGTAAAGATATTTGCATATATCATTGGACGACATTGGCAATTCTGGTTGCTCGGCATATGATTCGACCTGAGTCCAAAGACAGTCGCTTTGGACAAGTAATACCGCACAAATCTTGTACATTTGAACCTCCTGGAAAAGATACGATAAGGCAGAATCCTGTCCAATTGATAGGAGTTATGATATTTGCATCTATGTCATTCTGATAAGATCGGAAATTTTTGTTACTTTGGCATATGGATCGACCTGAGTCCAAAGAGAGTGCCTTTGGACAAGTGCTACCGCACAAATCTTGTATGTGTGGACCTCCTGTACAAGGTATGATGAGGCAGTATCCTGTCAAATTGATAGGTTTGAAGATATTTGCATCTATATCATTTGGCCACATTGGCAATTTTTCATGCTTCGACTTGTGGATTGACCTGAGGCCAAAGGGAGTCGCTTTGGACAAGTGCTACAGCACAAATATTGTACATTTGAACCTCCTGGACAAGATATGATGAGGCAGAATCCTGTCAAATTGATATGAGTGAAGATGTTTGCATCTATATCATTGGACGACATTGGCAATTCCGGATGCTCCGGCACATGAATCGACCTGAGTCCAAAGAGAGTCGCTTTGGACAAGTTCTACCGCACAAATCTTGTATGTGTGGACCTCCTGTACAAGGTATGATGAGGCAGTATCCTGTCAAATTGATAGGTGTGAAGATATTTGCATCTATATCATTTGGCCACATTGGCAATTTTTTATGCTTCGGCTTGTGGATCGACCTGAGGCCAAACGGAGTCGCTTTGGACAAGTGCTACAACACAAATATTGTACATTTGGACCTGGTGTACAAGATACTGTGAGGCAGAATCCTGTCAAATTAATAGGAGTAAAGATATTTGCATATATCATTGGTCGACATTGGCAATTCTGGATGCCCCGGCTTATGATTCGATCTGAGTCCAAAGAGATTGGCTTTTGTCAAGTGTTACCGCACAAATCTTGTACATTTGAACCTCCTGGACAAGATGTGATGAGGCAAAATCCTGTCAATTTGTTAGGACTAAAGATGTTTGCATCTATATCATTGGACGACATTGGCAATTCTGGATGCCCCGGCTTATGATTCGACCTGAGTTCAACGAGAGTCGCTTTGGACAAGTGCTACCGCACAAATCTTGTATGTGTGGACCTCCTGTACAAGGTATGATGAGGTAGTATCCTGTCAAATTGATGGGTGTGAAGATATTTGCATCTATATCATTTGGCCACATTGGCAATTTTTCATGCTTCGGCTTGTGGATTGACCTGAGGCCAAAGGGAGTCGCTTTGGACAAGTGCTTCCGCACAAATCATGTACATTTGAACCTCATGGACAAGGCATGATGAGGCAGAATCCTATCATATTGATAGGAATAAAGATATTTGCATCTATATCAATGGACGTCATTGGCAATTCTGGATGTTCCGGCATATGATTCGTTCTGAATCCAAAGAGAGTCGCTTTGGACAAGTAGTACAGCACAAATCCTCTACATTTGAACCTCCGGAACAAGGTATGATGAGGCAGAATCCTGTCATATTGATAGGAGTAAAGATATTTGCATTTATACCATTGCACGACATTGGCAATTCTGGATACTTCGGCTTATGATTCGACCTGAGTTGAACGAGAGTCGCTTTGGACAAGTGCTTCCGCACAAATCATGTACATTTGAACCTCCTGGACAAGATACCATGAAGCAGAATCCTGTCAAATTTATAGGAGTAAAGATATTTGCATATATCATTGGACGACATTGGCAATTCTGGTTGCTCGGCATATGATTCGACCTGAGTCCAAAGACAGTCGCTTTGGACAAGTGCTACCGCACAAATCTTGTATGTGTGGACCTCCTGTACAAGGTATGATGAGGCAGTATCCTGTCAAATTGATAGGTTTGAAGATATTTGCATCTATATCATTTGGCCACATTGGCAATTTTTCATGCTTCGGCTTGTGGATTGACCTGAGGCCAAAGGGAGTCGCTTTGGACAAGTGCTACAGCACAAATATTGTACATTTGGACCTCGTGTTCAAGATACGGTGAGGCAGAATCCTGTCAAATTAATAGGAGTAAAGATATTTGCATCTAAATCATTGGTCAACATCGGCAGTTCTGGATGGTCCGGCTTATGGTTCGACCTAAGTCCAAAGAATGCCGCTTTGGACAAGTGCTACCGCACAAATCTTGTACATTTGAACCTCCTGGACAAGATACGATGAAGCAGAATCCTGTCAAATTGATAGGAGTAAAGATGTTTGCATATATCATTAGACGACATTGGCAATTCTGGATACTTCGGCTTATGATTCGACCTGAGTTGAACGAGAGTCGCTTTGGACAAGTGCTTCCGCACAAATCATGTACATTTGAACCTCATGGACAAGGTATGATGAGGCAGAATCCTATCATATTGATAGGAATAAAGATATTTGCATCTATATCAATGGACGTCATTGGCAATTCTGGATGTTCCGGCATATGATTTGACCTGAATCCAAAGAGAGTCGCTTTGGACAAGTAGTACAGCACAAATCCTCTACATTTGAACCTCCGGAACAAGGTATGATGAGGCAGAATCCTGTCATATTGATAGGAGTAAAGATATTTGCATTTATACCATTGCACGACATTGGCAATTCTGGATACTTCGGCTTATGATTCGACCTGAGTTGAACGAGAGTCGCTTTGGACAAGTGCTTCCGCACAAATCATGTACATTTGAACCTCCTGGACAAGATACGATGAAGGAGAATCCTGTCAAATTGATAGGAGTGAAGATGTTTGCATCTATATCATTGGACGACATTGGCAATTCTGGATGCTCCGGCACATGATTCGACCTGAGTCCAAAGAGAATCGCTTTGGACAAGTAATACCGCACAAATCTTTTACATTTGAACCTCCTGGAGAAGATACGATGAGGCAGAATCCTGTCTAATTGATAGGAGTTATGATATTTGCATCTATATCATTCCGATAAGATCGGCAATTTTTGTTACATTGGCATATGGATCGACCTGAGTCCAAAGAGAGTGGCTTTGGACAAGTGCTTCCGCACAAATCTTGTACATTTGATCCTCATGGACAAGATACGATGAGGCAGAATCCTGTCAAATTGATAGGAGTAAAGATGTTTGCATCTATATCATTGGACGACATTGGCAATTCTAGATGCTCGGCATATGATTCGACCTGAGTCCAAAGAGAGTCGCTTTGGACAAGTGCTACCGCACAAATCTTGTACATTTGAACCTCCTGGACAAGATATGATGAGGCAGAATCCCGTCAAATTGATATGAGTGAAGATGCTTGCATCTATATCATTGGACGACATTGGCAATTCTGGATGTTCCGGCATATAATTCGACCTGAATCCCAAGAGAGTCGCTTTGGACAAGTACTAGCACAAATCCTGTACATTTGGACCTCCTGTACAAGGTATGATGAGGCAGAATCCTGTCAAATTGATAGGAGTGAAGATGTTTGCATCTATATCATTAGACGACAATTTTGTGTGCTCCGGCTCATGATTCGACCTGAGTCCAAAGAGATTCGCTTTGGATAAGTGCGACCGCACAAATCTCGTACATTTGAACCTCCTGGACAAGATATGATGACGCAGAATCCTGTCAAATTGATATGACTGAAGATGTTTGCATCTATATCATTGGACGACATTGGCAATTCCGGATGCTCCGGCACATGAATCGACCTGAGTCCAAAGAGAGTCGCTTTGGACATGTTCTACCGCACAAATCGTGTATACGTGGACCTCCTGTACAAGGTATGATGAGGCAGTATCCTGTCAAATTGATAGGTGTGAAGATATTTGCATCTATATCATTTGGCCACATTGGCAATTTTTCATGCTTCGGCTTGTGGATTGACCTGAGGCCAAAGGGAGTCGCTTTGGACAAGTGCTTCCACACAAATCATGTACATTTGAACCTCATGGACAAGGCATGATGAGGCAGAATCCTATCATATTGATAGGAATAAAGATATTTGCATCTATATCAATGGACGTCATTGGCAATTCTGGATGTTCCGGCATATGATTCGATCTGAATTCAAAGAGAGTCGCTTTGGACAAGTAGTACAGCACAAATCCTCTACATTTGAACCTCCGGAACAAGGTATGATGAGGCAGAATCCTGTCATATTGATAGGAGTAAAGATATTTGCATTTATACCATTGCACGACATTGGCAATTCTGGATACTTCGGCTTATGATTCGACCTGAGTTGAACGAGAGTCGCTTTGGACAAGTGCTTCCGCACAAATCATGTACATTTGAACCTCCTGGACAAGATGCGATGAAGCAGAATCCTGTCAAATTGATAGGAGTAAAGATATTTGCATATATCTTTGGACGTTATTGGCAATTCTGGATGCTCCGGCTTATGATTCAACCTGAGTCCAAAGAGATTCGCTTTTGTGAAGTGCTAACGCACAAATCATGTACATTTCAACCTCCTGGACAAGATATGATGAGGCAGAATCCTGTCAAATTGTTAGGAATAAAGATATTTGCATCTATATCAATGGACGTCATTTGCAATTCTGGATGTTCCGGCATATGATTCGACCTGAAACCCAAGAGAGTCGCTTTGGACAAGTACTACAGCACAAATCCTGTACATTTGGACCTCCTGTACAAGGTATGATGAGGCAGAATCCTGTCAAATTGATAGGAGTGAAGATGTTTGCATCTATATCATTGGACGACATTGGCAATTCTGGATGCTCCGGCACATGATTCGACCTGAGTCCAAAGAGAATCGCTTCGGACAAGTAATACCGCACAAATCTTGTACATTTGAACCTCCTGGAGAAGATACGATGAAGCAGAATCCTGTCTAATTGATAGGAGTTATGATATTTGCATCTATATCATTCCGATAAGATCGGCAATTTTTGTTACTTTGGCATATGGATCGACCTGAGTCCAAAGAGAGTGGCTTTGGACAAGTGCTACCGCACAAATCTTGTATGTGTGGACCTCTTGTACAAGGTATGTTGAGGCAGTATCCTGTCAAATTGATAGGTGTGCAGATATTTGCATCTATATCAATGGACGTCATTGGCAATTCTGGATGTTCCGGCATATGATTCGACCTGAATCCAAAGATAGTCGCTTTGGACAAGTAGTACAGCACAAATCCTCTACATTTGGACTTCCTGGACAAGGTGTGATGAGGCAGAATCCTATCCCATTGATAGGAGTAATGCATTAGCATCTATATCATTGGACGACATTGGCATATCTGGATGCTTCGGCCTATGATTCGACCTGTGTCCAAAGATAGTCGCTTTGGACAAGTGCTACCGCACAAATCTTGTACACTTGATCCTCCTGGACAAGATACGATGAGCCAGAATCCTGTCGAATTGATAGGAGTGAAGGTATTTGCATCTATATCATTGGACGACATTGGCAATGCTGGATGCCCCGGCTTATGATTCGACCTGAATCCAAAGACAGTCGCTTTGGACAAGTAATACCGCACAAATCCTGTACATTTGAACCTCCTGGAGAAGATACGATGAGGCAGAATCCTGTCCAATTGATAGGAGTTATGATATTTGCATCTATATCATTACGATAAGATCGGCAATTTTTGTTACTTTGGCATATGGATCGACCTGAGTCCAAAGAGAGTGCCTTTGGACAAGTGCTACCGCACAAATCTTGTATGTGTGGATCTCCTGTACAAGGTATGATGAGGTAGTATCCTGTCAAATTGATAGGTGTGAAGATATTTGCATCTATATCATTTGGCCACATTGGCAATTTTTCATGCTTCGGCTTGTGGATTGACCTGAGGCCAAAGGGAGTCGCTTTGGACAAATGCTACAGCACAAATATTGTACATTTGGACCTCGTGTTCAAGATACGGTGAGGCAGAATCCTGTCAAATTAATAGGAGTAAAGATATTTGCATCTAAATCATTGGTCAACATCGGCAGTTCTGGATGGTCCGGCTTATGGTTCAACCTAAGTCCAAAGAATGCCGCTTTGGACAAGTGCTACCGCACAAATCTTGTACATTTGAACCTCCTCGACAAGATACGATAAGGCAGAATCCTGTCCAATTGATAGGAGTTATGATATTTGCATCTATATCATTCCGATAAGATCGGAAATTTTTGTTACTTTGGCATATGGATCGACCTGAGTCCAAAGAGAGTGCCTTTGGACATGTGCTACCGCACAAATCTTGTATATGTGGACCTCCTGTACAAGGTATGATGAGGCAGTATCCTGTCAAATTGATAGGTGTGAAGATATTTGTATCTATATCATTTGGCCACATTGGCAATTTTTCATGCTTCGGCTTGTGGATTGACCTGAGGCCAAAGGGAGTCGCTTTGGACAAGGGCTACCGCAACAAATCTTGTACACTTGATCCTCCTGGACAAGACACGATGAGCCAGAATCCTGTCGAATTGATAGGAGTGAAGGTTTTTGCATCTAAATCATTGGTCAACATCGAAAGTTCTGGATGGTCCGGCTTATGGTTCGACCTAAGTCCAAAGAATGCCGCTTTGGACAAGTGCTACCGCACAAATCTTGTACATTTGAACCTCCTGGACAATATACGATGAAGCAGAATCTTGTCAAATTGATAGGAGTAAAGATGTTTGCATATATCATTAGACGACATTGGCAATTCTGGATACTTCGGCTTACGATTCGACCTGAGTCCAAAGAGATTGGCTTTTGTCAAGTGTTACCACACAATATTGTACATTTGGACCCCTTGGACAAGATACGATGAGGCAGAATTCTGTCAAATTGATAGCAGTGAAGATATTTGCATCTATATCATTGGACGACATTGGCAATCCTGGGGATCCGGCTTATAATTAGGCCTGAATCCAAAGAAAGTCGGCCTGTATAAGTGCTACCGCACAAATCTTGTACATTTGTACCTCCTGGACGAGATACGATGAGGCAGAATGCTGTAAAATTGATAGCAGTGAGGATATTTGCGTCTCTATCATTGGACAATATCGGCAATTGTGGATTCTTCGCCATATGATTCGACCTGAGTACAAAGACAGTCGCTTTGGACAAGTAATACCGCACAAATATTGTACATTTAGACCTCGTGTTCAAGACGCGGTGAGGCAGAATCCTGTCAAATTGATAGGTGTGAAGATATTTGCATCTTAATCATTGGATGACATTGGCAATTCTGGATGCTCCGGCTTATGATTCGACCTGAGTCCAAAGAGATTCGCTTTTGTGAAGTGCTAACGCACAAATCATGTACATTTGAACCTCCTGGACAATATATGATGAGGCAGAATCCTGTCAAATTGATAGGAGTGAAGATGTTTGCATCTATATCATTGGACGACATTGGCAATTCTGGATGCTCCGGCACATGATTCGACCTGAGTCCAAGGAGAATCGCTTTGGACAAGTACTACAGCACAAATCCTGTACATTTGGACCTCCTGTACAAGGTATGATGAGGCAGAATCCTGTCAAATTGATAGGAGTGAAGATGTTTGCATCTATATCATTGGACGACATTGGCAATTCTGGATGCTCCGGCACATGATTCGACCTGAGTCCAAAGAGAATCGCTTCGGACAAGTAATACCGCACAAATCTTGTACATTTGAACCTCCTGGAGAAGATACGATGAAGCAGAATCCTGTCTAATTGATAGGAGTTATGATATTTGCATCTATATCATTCCGATAAGATCGGCAATTTTTGTTACTTTGGCATATGGATCGACCTGAGTCCAAAGAGAGTGGCTTTGGACAAGTGCTACCGCACAAATCTTGTATGTGTGGACCTCTTGTACAAGGTATGTTGAGGCAGTATCCTGTCAAATTGATAGGTGTGTAGATATTTGCATCTATATCAATGGACGTCATTGGCAATTCTGGATGTTCCGGCATATGATTCGACCTGAATCCAAAGAGAGTCGCTTTGGACAAGTAGTACAGCACAAATCCTCTACATTTGGACTTCCTGGACAAGGTGTGATGAGGCAGAATCCTATCTCATTGATAGGAGTAATGCATTAGCATCTATATCATTGGACGACATTGGCATTTCTGGATGCTTCGGCCTATGATTCGACCTGTGTCCAAAGAGAGTCGCTTTGGACAAGTGCTACCGCACAAATCTTGTACACTTGATCCTCCTGGACAAGACACGATGAGCCAGAATCCTGTCGAATTGATAGGAGTGAAGGTATTTGCATCTATATCATAGGACGACATTGGCAATGCTGGATGCCCCGGCTTATGATTCGACCTGAATCCAAAGAGAGTCGGTTTGGGCAAATGCTGCCGCCCAAAAGATGTGCATTTGGACCTCCTGGAAAAGCTATGATGAGGCAGAATCCTGTCACATTGATAGGAGTGAAGATATTTGCATCTATATCATTAGACGTCATTGGCAATTCTGGATGTTCCGGCTTATGATTCGACCTGAATCCAAAGAGAGTCGCTTTGGACAAGTACTACAGCACAAATCCTCTACATTTGAACCTCCGGATCAAGGTATGATGAGGCAGAATCCTGTCATATTAATAGGAGTAAAGATATTTGCATCTATACCATTGCACGACATTGGCAATTCTGGATACTTTGGCTTATGATTCGACCTGAGTTCAACGAGAGTCGCTTTGGAAAAGTGCTTCCGCACAAATCATGTACATTTGAACCTCCTGGACAAGATACGATGAAGCAGAATCCTGTAAAATTGATAGGAGTAAAGATATTTGCATATATCATTGGACGTTATTGGCAATTCTGGATGTTCCGGCTTATGATTCGACCTGAATCCAAAGACAGTCGCTTCGGACAAGTAATACCGCACAAATCTTGTACATTTGAACCTCCGGTACAAGTTTTGATGAGGCAGAATCCTGTCACATTGATAGGAGTGAAGATATTTGCATCTATATCATTAGACGGCATTGGCAATTCTGGATGCACCGGCTTATGATTCGACCTGAGTCCAAAGAGAGTCGCTTTGGACAAGTGCTACCGCACAAATCTTGAATGTGTGGATGTCCTGTACAAGGTATGATGAGGCAGAATCCTATCACATTGATAGGGGAAAAGATATTTGCATCTATATCATTGGACGACATTGGCAATTCTGGAAGTTCGGCATATGATTCGACCTGAGTTCAAAGATAGTCGCATTGGACAAACACTGCCGCCCAAATCCTGTCCATTTGGACCCCCTGGACAATATACGATGAGGCAGAATCCTGTCAAATTGATAGGAGTAAAGATATTTGCATTTATATCATTGGACGACATTGGCAATTCTAGATGCTCCGGCTTATGATTCGACCTGAATCCAAAGAGAGTCGGTTTGGGCAAATGCTGGGGCCCAAAACATGTGCATTTGGACCTCCTGGAAAAGGTATGATGAGGCAGAATCCTGTCACATTGATAGGAGGGAAGATATTTGCATCTATACCATTAGACGGCATTGGCAATTCTGGATGCTCAGGCTTATGGATCGACATAAGCCCAAAGAATGTCGCTTTGGACAAGTGCTACCGCCCACACCTTGTACATTTGAACATCCGGACAGGGTGTGATGAGACAGAATCCTGTCAAATCGATAGGAGTAAAGTTATTTGCATCTATATCATTGGTCATCATCGTCAATTCTGGATGGTCCGGCTTATGATTCGACCTGAATCCAAAGAGAGTCGGTTTGGGCAAATGCTGCCGCCCAAAACTTGTGCATTTGGACGTCCTGGAAAAGGTATGATGAGGCAGAATCCTGTCACAATAATAGGAGCAAAGATATTTGCATCTATATCATTGGACGACATTGGCAATTCTGGATGCTCCGGCTTATGATTCGACCTGAGTCAAAGAGATTGGCTTTTGTCAAGTGCTACCGCACAAATCTTGTCCATTTTGACCTCCTGTACAAGGTATGATGAGGCAGAATCGTATCACATTGATAGCAGGAAAGATATTTGCATCTATATCATTGCACGACATTGGCAATTCCGGATGCTTCGGCATATGAATCGACCTGTGTACAAAGAGATTCGCTTTTGTCAAGTGCTACCGCACAAATCCTGTACATTTGGACCCCCTGGACCAAGATAAGATGAGGCAGAATCCTATCATATTGATAGGAGTAAAGATATTTGCATCTATATCACTGGGCGACATTGGCAATTCTGGATGCTCCGGCATATTCGACCGGAGGCCAAAGAGAGTCGCTTTGGACACGTGCTACCTCACAAATCTTGTACATTTGGACCCCCTGGACAAGATACGATGCGGCAGAATCCTGTCAAATTGATAGGAGTAAAGATATTTGCATCTACATCATTGGACGACAATTGCAATTCTGGATGCTCCGGCTTATGATTCGACCTGAATCCCAAGAGAGTCGGTTTGGGCGAATGCTGCCGCCCAAACCTTGTGCGTTTGGACGTCCTGGAAAAGGTATGATGAGGCAGGATCCTGTCACATTGATAGGAGTGAAGATATTTGCATCTATATCATAGGACGACATTGGCAATTCTCGATGCTCCGGCTTATGATTCGACCTGAATCCAAAGAGAGTCGGCCTAGAAAAGTGCTCCCGCACCAATCTTGTACATTTGATCCTCCTGGACAAGGTATGATTAGGCAGAATCCTGGCAAATTGATAGTGGTTAAGATATTTGCATCTATATCATTCGGATAACATCGGCAATTTTCGTTGCTTCGGCATATGGATCAACCTGAGTCCAAAGAGAGTCGGTTTGGACAAATGCTGCCGCCCAAATCTTGTGCATTTGGACCTTCTGGAAAAGGTAGGATGAGGCAGAATACTGGCAAATTGAGAGGCGTTAAGATATTTGCATCTATATCATTCGGATAACATTGGCAATTCTGGATGCTTCGGCTCATGGATCGACCTGAGTACAAAGACATTCGCTTTTGACAAGTTCTACCACACAAATCTTATACATTTGTCCTCCTGGACAAGATACCATGAGGCAGAATCCTGTCAAATTGATAGGAGTGAAGATATTTGCATCTATATCACAGGACGACATTGGCAATTTTGGATGCTCCAGCATTTGGATCGACCTGAGTTCAAAGAGAGTCGCTTTGGACAAATACTGCCGCCCAAATATTTTGTCCATTTGGACCTCCTGGATAAGATATGATGAGGCAGAGTCCTGTCAAATTGATAGGAGTGAAGATATTTGCATCTATATCATTCGGATAACATCGGCAATTTTTGTCACTTCGGCATAGGGATCGACCTGTGTCTAAAGAGAGTCGCTTTGGACAAATGCTGCCGCCCAAATCTTGTACATTTGGACCTTCTGGAAAAGGTAGGATGAGGCAGAATACTGGCAAATTGATAGGCGTTAAGATATTTGCATCTATATCATTCGGATAACATTGGCAATTCTGGATGCTTCGGCTCATGGATCGACCTGAGTCCAAAGAGAGTGCCTTTGGACAAGTGCTACTGCACAAATCTTGTATGTGTGGACCTCCTGTACAAGGTATGATGAGGCAGTATCCTGTCAAATTGATAGGTGTGAAGATATTTGCATCTATATCATTTGGCCATATAGGCAATTTTTCATGCTTCGGCTTGTGGATTGACCTGAGGCCAAAGGGAGTCGCCTTGGACAAATGCTACAGCACAAATATTGTACATTTGGACCTCGTGTTCAAGATACGGTGAGGCAGAATCCTGTCAAATTAATAGGAGTAAAGATATTTGCATCTAAATCATTGGTCAACATCGGCAGTTCTGGATGGTCCGGCTTATGGTTCGACCTAAGTCCAAAGAATGCCGCTTTGGACAAGTTCTACCGCACAAATCTTGTACATTTGAACCTCCTGGACAAGATACGATGAAGCAGAATCCTGTCAAATTTATAGGAGTAAAGATATTTGCATATATCATTGGACGACATTGGCAATTCTGGTTGCTCGGCATATGATTCGACCTGAGTCCAAAGACAGTCGCTTTGGACAAGTAATACCGCACAAATCTTGTACATTTGAACCTCCTGGAAAAGATACGATAAGGCAGAATCCTGTTCAATTGATAGGAGTTATGATATTTGCATCTATATCATTCTGATAAGATCGGAAATTTTTGTTACTTTGGCATATGGATCGACCTGAGTCCAAAGAGAGTGCCTTTGGACAAGTGCTACCGCACAAATCTTGTATGTGTAGACCTCCTGTACAAGGTATGATGAGGTAGTATCCTGTCAAATTGATGGGTGTGAAGATATTTGCATCTATATCATTTGGCCACATTGGCAATTTTTCATGCTTCGGCTTGTGGATTGACCTGAGGCCAAAGGGAGTCGCTTTGGACAAGTGCTTCCGCACAAATCATGTACATTTGAACCTCATGGACAAGGCATGATGAGGCAGAATCCTATCATATTGATAGGAATAAAGATATTTGCATCTATATCAATGGACGTCATTGGCAATTCTGGATGTTCCGGCATATGATTCGTTCTGAATCCAAAGAGAGTCGCTTTGGACAAGTAGTACAGCACAAATCCTCTACATTTGAACCTCCGGAACAAGGTATGATGAGGCAGAATCCTGTCATATTGATAGGAGTAAAGATATTTGCATTTATACCATTGCACGACATTGGCAATTCTGGATACTTCGGCTTATGATTCGACCTGAGTTGAACGAGAGTCGCTTTGGACAAGTGCTTCCGCACAAATCATGTACATTTGAACCTCCTGGACAAGATACGATGAAGCAGAATCCTGTCAAATTTATAGGAGTAAAGATATTTGCATATATCATTGGACGACATTGGCAATTCTGGTTGCTCGGCATATGATTCGACCTGAGTCCAAAGACAGTCGCTTTGGAGAAGTGCTACCGCACAAATCTTGTATGTGTGGACCTCCTGTACAAGGTATGATGAGGCAGTATCCTGTCAAATTGATAGGTTTGAAGATATTTGCATCTATATCATTTGGCCACATTGGCAATTTTTCATGCTTCGGCTTGTGGATTGACCTGAGGCCAAAGGGAGTCGCTTTGGACAAGTGCTACAGCACAAATATTGTACATTTGGACCTCGTGTTCAAGATACGGTGAGGCAGAATCCTGTCAAATTAATAGGAGTAAAGATATTTGCATCTAAATCATTGGTCAACATCGGCAGTTCTGGATGGTCCGGCTTATGGTTCGACCTAAGTCCAAAGAATGCCGCTTTGGACAAGTGCTACCGCACAAATCTTGTACATTTGAACCTCCTGGACAAGATACGATGAAGCAGAATCCTGTCAAATTGATAGGAGTAAAGATGTTTGCATATATCATTAGACGACATTGGCAATTCTGGATACTTCGGCTTATGATTCGACCTGAGTTCAACGAGAGTCGCTTTGGACAAGTGCTTCCGCACAAATCATGTACATTTGAACCTCATGGACAAGGTATGATGAGGCAGAATCCTATCATATTGATAGGAATAAAGATATTTGCATCTATATCAATGGACGTCATTGGCAATTCTGGATGTTCCGGCATATGATTCGACCTGAATCCAAAGAGAGTCGCTTTGGACAAGTAGTACAGCACAAATCCTCTACATTTGAACCTCCGGAACAAGGTATGATGAGGCAGAATCCTGTCATATTGATAGGAGTAAAGATATTTGCATTTATACCATTGCACGACATTGGCAATTCTGGATACTTCGGCTTATGATTCGACCTGAGTTGAACGAGAGTCGCTTTGGACAAGTGCTTCCGCACAAATCATGTACATTTGAACCTCCTGGACAAGATACGATGAAGGAGAATCCTGTCAAATTGATAGGAGTGAAGATGTTTGCATCTATATCATTGGACGACATTGGCAATTCTGGATGCTCCGGCACATGATTCGACCTGAGTCCAAAGAGAATCGCTTTGGACAAGTAATACCGCACAAATCTTTTACATTTGAACCTCCTGGAGAAGATACGATGAGGCAGAATCCTGTCTAATTGATAGGAGTTATGATATTTGCATCTATATCATTCCGATAAGATCGGCAATTTTTGTTACATTGGCATATGGATCGACCTGAGTCCAAAGAGAGTGGCTTTGGACAAGTGCTTCCGCACAAATCTTGTACATTTGATCCTCATGGACAAGATACGATGAGGCAGAATCCTGTCAAATTGATAGGAGTAAAGATGTTTGCATCTATATCATTGGACGACATTGGCAATTCTAGATGCTCGGCATATGATTCGACCTGAGTCCAAAGAGAGTCGCTTTGGACAAGTGCTACCGCACAAATCTTGTACATTTGAACCTCCTGGACAAGATATGATGACGCAGAATCCTGTCAAATTGATATGACTGAAGATGTTTGCATCTATATCATTGGACGACATTGGCAATTCCGGATGCTCCGGCACATGAATCGACCTGAGTCCAAAGAGAGTCGCTTTGGACATGTTCTACCGCACAAATCTTGTATGTGTGGACCTCCTGTACAAGGTATGATGAGGCAGTATCCTGTCAAATTGATAGGTGTGAAGATATTTGCATCTATATCATTTGGCCACATTGGCAATTTTTCATGCTTCGGCTTGTGGATTGACCTGAGGCCAAAGGGAGTCGCTTTGGACAAGTGCTTCCACACAAATCATGTACATTTGAACCTCATGGACAAGGCATGATGAGGCAGAATCCTATCATATTGATAGGAATAAAGATATTTGCATCTATATCAATGGACGTCATTGGCAATTCTGGATGTTCCGGCATATGATTCGATCTGAATTCAAAGAGAGTCGCTTTGGACAAGTAGTACAGCACAAATCCTCTACATTTGAACCTCCGGAACAAGGTATGATGAGGCAGAATCCTGTCATATTGATAGGAGTAAAGATATTTGCATTTATACCATTGCACGACATTGGCAATTCTGGATACTTCGGCTTATGATTCGACCTGAGTTGAACGAGAGTCGCTTTGGACAAGTGCTTCCGCACAAATCATGTACATTTGAACCTCCTGGACAAGATGCGATGAAGCAGAATCCTGTCAAATTGATAGGAGTAAAGATATTTGCATATATCTTTGGACGTTATTGGCAATTCTGGATGCTCCGGCTTATGATTCAACCTGAGTCCAAAGAGATTCGCTTTTGTGAAGTGCTAACGCACAAATCATGTACATTTCAACCTCCTGGACAAGATATGATGAGGCAGAATCCTGTCAAATTGTTAGGAATAAAGATATTTGCATCTATATCAATGGACGTCATTTGCAATTCTGGATGTTCCGGCATATGATTCGACCTGAATCCCAAGAGAGTCGCTTTGGACAAGTACTACAGCACAAATCCTGTACATTTGGACCTCCTGTACAAGGTATGATGAGGCAGAATCCTGTCAAATTGATAGGAGTGAAGATGTTTGCATCTATATCATTGGACGACATTGGCAATTCTGGATGCTCCGGCACATGATTCGACCTGAGTCCAAAGAGAATCGCTTCGGACAAGTAATACCGCACAAATCTTGTACATTTGAACCTCCTGGAGAAGATACGATGAAGCAGAATCCTGTCTAATTGATAGGAGTTATGATATTTGCATCTATATCATTCCGATAAGATCGGCAATTTTTGTTACTTTGGCATATGGATCGACCTGAGTCCAAAGAGAGTGGCTTTGGACAAGTGCTACCGCACAAATCTTGTATGTGTGGACCTCTTGTACAAGGTATGTTGAGGCAGTATCCTGTCAAATTGATAGGTGTGCAGATATTTGCATCTATATCAATGGACGTCATTGGCAATTCTGGATGTTCCGGCATATGATTCGACCTGAATCCAAAGATAGTCGCTTTGGACAAGTAGTACAGCACAAATCCTCTACATTTGGACTTCCTGGACAAGGTGTGATGAGGCAGAATCCTATCCCATTGATAGGAGTAATGCATTAGCATCTATATCATTGGACGACATTGGCATATCTGGATGCTTCGGCCTATGATTCGACCTGTGTCCAAAGATAGTCGCTTTGGACAAGTGCTACCGCACAAATCTTGTACACTTGATCCTCCTGGACAAGATACGATGAGCCAGAATCCTGTCGAATTGATAGGAGTGAAGGTATTTGCATCTATATCATTGGACGACATTGGCAATGCTGGATGCCCCGGCTTATGATTCGACCTGAATCCAAAGACAGTCGCTTTGGACAAGTAATACCGCACAAATCCTGTACATTTGAACCTCCTGGAGAAGATACGATGAGGCAGAATCCTGTCCAATTGATAGGAGTTATGATATTTGCATCTATATCATTACGATAAGATCGGCAATTTTTGTTACTTTGGCATATGGATCGACCTGAGTCCAAAGAGAGTGCCTTTGGACAAGTGCTACCGCACAAATCTTGTATGTGTGGATCTCCTGTACAAGGTATGATGAGGTAGTATCCTGTCAAATTGATAGGTGTGAAGATATTTGCATCTATATCATTTGGCCACATTGGCAATTTTTCATGCTTCGGCTTGTGGATTGACCTGAGGCCAAAGGGAGTCGCTTTGGACAAATGCTACAGCACAAATATTGTACATTTGGACCTCGTGTTCAAGATACGGTGAGGCAGAATCCTGTCAAATTAATAGGAGTAAAGATATTTGCATCTAAATCATTGGTCAACATCGGCAGTTCTGGATGGTCCGGCTTATGGTTCAACCTAAGTCCAAAGAATGCCGCTTTGGACAAGTGCTACCGCACAAATCTTGTACATTTGAACCTCCTCGACAAGATACGATGAAGCAGAATCCTGTCAAATTGATAGGAGTAAAGATGTTTGCATATATCATTAGACGACATTGGCAATTCTGGATACTTCGGCTTATGATTGGACCTGAATTCAACGGGAGTCGCTTTGGACAAGTGCTTCCACACAAATCATGTACATTTGAACCTCATGGACAAGGTATGATGAGGCAGAATCCTATCATATTGATAGGAATAAAGATATTTGCATCTATATCAATGGACGTCATTTGCAATTCTGGATGTTCCGGCATATGATTCGACCTGAATCCAAAGAGAGTCGCTTTGGACAAGTAGTACAGCACAAATCCTCTACATTTGAACCTCCGGAACAAGGTATGATGAGGCAGAATCCTGTCATATTGATAGGAGTAAAGATATTTGCATTTATACCATTGCACGACATTGGCAATTCTGGATACTTCGGCTTATGATTCGACCTGAGTTGATCGAGAGTCGCTTTGGACAAGTGCTTCCGCACAAATCATGTACATTTGAACCTCCTGGACAAGATACGATGAAGCAGAATCCTGTCAAATTGATAGGAGTAAAGGTATTTGCATATATCATTGGACGACATTGGCAATTCTGGATGCTGGGCATATGATTCGACCTGAGTCCAAAGACAGTCGCTTTGGACAAGTAATACCGCACAAATCTTGTACATTTGAACCTCCAGGAGAAGATACGATAAGGCAGAATCCTGTCCAATTGATGGGAGTTATGATATTTGCATCTATATCATTCCGATAAGATCGGAAATTTTTGTTACTTTGGCATATGGATCGACATGAGTCCAAAGAGAGTGCCTTTGGACAAGTGCTACCGCACAAATCTTGTATGTGTGGACCTCCTGTACAGGGTATGATGAGGCAGTATCCTGTCAAATTGATAGGTGTGAAGATATTTGCATCTATATCATTTGGCCACAATGGCAATTTCTCATGCTTCGGCTTGTGGATTGACCTGAGGCCAAAGGGAGTCGCTTTGGACAAGGGCTACCGCAACAAATCTTGTACACTTGATCCTCCTGGACAAGACACGATGAGCCAGAATCCTGTCGAATTGATAGGAGTGAAGGTATTTGCATCTATATCATTGGACGACATTGGCAATGCTGGATGCTCGGCATATGAATCGACCTGAGTCCAAAGAGATTGGCTTTTGTCAAGTGTTACCGCACAAATCTTGTACATTTGAACCTCCTGGAGAAGATACGATAAGGCAGAATCCTGTCCAATTGATAGGAGTTATGATATTTGCATCTATATCATTCCGATAAGATCGGAAATTTTTGTTACTTTGGCATATGGATCGACCAGAGTCCAAAGAGAGTGCATTTGGACAAGTGCTACCGCACAATTCTTGTATGTGTGGACCTCCTGTACAAGGTATGATGAGGCAGTATCCTGTCAAATTGATGGGTGTGAAGATATTTGCATCTATATCATTTGGCCACATTGTACACAAATATTGTACATTTGGACCTCGTGTTCAAGATACGGTGAGGCAGAATCCTGTCAAATTAATAGGAGTAAAGATATTTGCATCTAAATCATTGGTCAACATCGGCAGTTCTGGATGGTCCGGCTTATGGTTCGACCTAAGTCCAAAGAATGCCGCTTTGGACAAGTGCTACCGCACAAATCTTGTACATTTGAACCTCCTGGACAAGATACGATGAAGCAGAATCCTGTCAAATTGATAGGAGTAAAGATGTTTGCATATATCATTAGACGACATTGGCAATTCTGGATACTTCGGCTTATGATTCGACCTGAGTTCAACGAGAGTCGCTTTGGACAAGTGCTTCCGCACAAATCATGTACATTTGAACCTCATGGACAAGGTATGATGAGGCAGAATCCTATCATATTGATAGGAATAAAGATATTTGCATCTATATCAATGGACGTCATTGGCAATTCTGGATGTTCCGGCATATGATTCGACCTGAGTCCAAAGAGAATCGCTTTGGATAGGTGCGACCGCACAAATCTCGTACATTTGAACCTCCTGGACAAGATACCTTGAGGCAGAATCCTGTCTAATTGATAGGAGTTTTGATATTTGCATCTATATCATTCCGATAAGATCGGCAATTTTTGTTACTTTGGCATATGGATCGACCTGAGTCCAAAGAGAGTGGCTTTGGACAAGTGCTACCGCACAAATCTTGTATGTGTGGACCTCCTGTACAAGGTATGATGAGGCAGTATCCCGTCAAATTGATAGGTGTGAAGATATTTGCAACTATATCATTTGGCCACATTGGCAATTTTTTATGCTTCGGCTTGTGGATCGACCTGAGGCCAAACGGAGTCGCTTTGGACAAGTGCTACAACACAAATATTGTACATTTGGACCTCGTGTACAAGATACGGTGAGGCAGAATTCTGTCAAATTAATAGGGGTGAAGATATTTGCATCTATATCATTGGACTACATTGGCAATTTTGGATGCTCCGGCTTTTGATTCGATCTGAGTCCAAAGAGAGTCGCTTTGGACAAGTGCTACCGCACAAATCGTGTACATTTGGACCTCCTGGACCAGGTATGATGAGGCAGCATCCTATTACATTGATAGGAGTAAAGATATTTGCATCTATATCATTGGACGACATGGCATTCCTGGATGCTCGGCATATGATTCGACCTGAGTCCAAAGAGATTGGCTTTTGGCAAGTGCTACCGCACAAATCTTGTACATTTGAACCTCCTGGACAAGATATGATGAGGCAGAATCCTGTCAAATTGATATGAGTGAAGATGTTTGCATCTATATCATTGGACGACATTGGCAATTCTGGATGCTCCGGCACATGATTCGACCTGAGTCCAAGGAGAGTCGCTTTGGACAAGGGCTACCGCAACAAATCTTGTACACTTGATCCTCCTGGACAAGACACGATGAGCCAGAATCCTGTCGAATTGATAGGAGTGAAGGTATTTGAATCTATATCATTGGACGACATTGGCAATGCTGGATGGCTTATGGCTTATGATTCGACCTGAATCCAAAGAGAGTCGGTTTGGGCAAATGCTGCCGCCTAAAAGATGTGCATTTGGACCTCCTGGAAAAGGTATGATGAGGCAGAATCCTGTCACATTGATAGGAGTGAAGATATTTGCATCTATATCATTGGGCTATATTGGCAATTCTGGATGCCCCGGCTTATGATTCGACCTGAGT
Source organism: Priocnemis perturbator (assembly GCA_963942575.1). Classification (NCBI taxonomy): domain Eukaryota; kingdom Metazoa; phylum Arthropoda; class Insecta; order Hymenoptera; family Pompilidae; genus Priocnemis; species Priocnemis perturbator. The sequence goes on along the minus strand of CAWWDK010000133.1, from coordinate 4,452,860 downwards.
CCAAAGAGAGTCGCTTTGGACAAGTGCTAGCGCACAAATCTCGGACATTTGGACCTTCTGTACAAGGTATGATGAGGCAGAATCCTATCACATTGATAGGAGTAAAGATATTTGCATCTATATCACTGGACGACATTGGCAATTCTGGATGCTCCGGCATATGATTCGATCGGAGGCCAAAGAGAGTCGCTTCGGACACGTGCTACCGCACAAATCGTGTACATTTGGACCCCCTGGACAAGATACGATAAGGCAGAATCCTGTCAAATTGATAGCAGTAAATATATTTGCATCTATATCATTGCACGACAATGGCAATTCTGGATGCTTCGGCTTATGGATCGACCTGAGTCCAAAGAGTTTCGCTTTCGTCTAGTGCTACTGCACAAATCTTGTACACTTGATCCTCCTGGACAAGACACGACGAGCCAGAATCCTGTCAAATTGATATCAGTAAAAATATTTGCATCTATATCATTGCACGACAGTGGCAATTCTGGATGCTCAGGCTTATGATTCGACCTGAGTCCAAAGAGAGTCGCTTCGGACAAGTGCTACCGCAACAATTCTTGTACATTTGGACCTCCTGTACAAGGTATGATGAGGCAGAATCCTATCACATTGATAGGAGTAAAGATATTTGAATCTATATCATTGGACGACATTGGCAATTCTGGATGCTCGGCATATGATTCGACCTGAGTTCAAAGAGTTTTTCTTTTGTCTAGTGCTACCGCACAAATCTTGAACACTTGATCCTCCTGGACAAGACACGATGAGGCAGAATCCTGTCAAATTGATAGGAGTAAAGATGTTTGCATCTATATCATTGCACGACATTGGCAATTCTGGATGCTCGGCATATGATCCGACCTGAGTCCAAAGAGAATCGCTTTGGATAGGTGCGACCGCACAAATCTCGTACATTTGAACCTCCTGGACAAGATACCTTGAGGCAGAATCCTGTCTAATTGATAGCAGTGAGGATATTTGCCTCTCTATCATTGGACAATATCGGCAATTTTGGATTCTTCGCCAAATGATTCGACCTGAATCCAAAGGGAGTCGCTTTGGACAAGTGCTAACGCACAAATCGTGTACATTTGAACCTCATGGAGAAGATACGATGAGGCAGAATCCTGTCAAATTGATATGAGTGAAGATGTTTGCATCTATATCATTGGACGACATTGGCAATGCTGGATGGCTTATGGCTTATGATGTGTGACCTGAATCCAAAGAGAGTCGGTTTGGGCAAATGCTGCCGCCTAAAAGATGTGCATTTGCACCTCCTGGAAAAGGTATGATGAGGCAGAATCCTGTCACATTGATAGGACGGAAGATATTTGCATCTATATCATTGGGCTATATTGGCAATTCTGGATGCCCCGGCTTATGATTCGACCTGAGTCCAAAGAGAGTCGCTTTGGACAAGGGCTAGCGCACAAATTACGGACATTTGGACCTCCTGTACAAGGTATGATGAGGCAGAATCCTATCACATTGATAGGAGTAAAGATATTTGCATCTATATCACTGGACGACATTGGCAATTCTGGATGCTCCGGCATATGATTCGATCGGAGGCCAAAGTGAGTCGCTTTGGACACGTGCTACCGCACAAATCGTGTACATTTGGACCCCCTGGACAAGATACGATAAGGCAGAATCCTGTCAAATTGATAGCAGTAAATATATTTGCATCTATATCATTGCACGACAATGGCAATTCTGGATGCTTCGGCTTATGGATCGACCTGAGTCCAAAGAGTTTCGCTTTTGTCTAGTGCTACTGCACAAATCTTGTACACTTGATCCTCCTGGACAGGACACGATGGGCCAGAATCCTGTCAAATTGATATCAGTAAAGATATTTGCATCTATATCATTGCACGACAGTGGCAATTCTGGATGCTCAGGCTTATGATTCGACCTGAGTCCAAAGAGAGCCGCTTTGGACAAGGGCTGCCGCACAAATCTTGTACATTTGAACCTCCTGGACAAGACACGATGAGCCAGAACCCTGTCGAATTGATAGGAGTGAAGGTATTTGCATCTATATCATTGGATAATATCGGAAATTTCTGATGCTTCGGCTTATGGATCGACCTGAGTCCAAATAGAGTTGCGTTGGACAAGTGCTACCGCACAAATCTTGTACATTTGAATCTCCTGGACAAGATACCATGAGGCAGAATCATGTCAAATTGATAGGAGTGAAGATATTTGCATCTAAATCATTGGGCGACATTGGCAAACCTGGGGATCCGGTTTATGATTAGACCTGAATCCAAAGAGAGTCGGCCTGGACAAGTGCTATCGCCCAAATATTGTACATTTGGACCCCTTGGACAAGATACGATGAGGCAGAATTCTGTCAAATTGATAGCTGTGAAGATATTTGCCACTATATCATTGGACGACATTGGCAATTGTGGATGCTCGGCTTATGATTCGACCTGAGTCCAAAGAGACAAGCTTTGGACAAGTGCTACCGCACAAACCTTGTAGATTTGCACCTCTGGAACAACGTATGATTACAGAATCGTGTCAAATTGTTTGGAGTAAAGGTATTTGCATCTATATCATTGGATAATATCGGAAATATCTGATGCTTCGGCTTATGGATCGACCTGAGTCCAAAGAGTTTCGCTTTTATCTAGTGCTACTGCACAAATCTTGTACACTTGATCCTCCTGGACAAGACACGATGAGCCAGAATCCTGTCAAATGGATATCAGTAAAGATATTTGCATCTATATCATTGCACGACAGTGGCAATTCTGGATGCTCAGGCTTATGATTCGACCTGAGTCCAAAGAGAGTCGCTTCGGACAAGTGCTACCGCAACAATTCTTGTACATTTGGACCTCCTGTACAAGGTATGATGAGGCAGAATCCTATCACATTGATAGGAGTAAAGATATTTGAATCTATATCATTGGACGACATTGGCAATTCTGGATGCTCGGCATATGATTCGACCTGAGTTCAAAGAGTTTCGCTTTTGTCTAGTGCAACCGCACAAATCTTGAACACTTGATCCTCCTGGACAAGACACGATGAGGCAGAATCCTGTCAAATAGATAGGAGTAAAGATGTTTGCATCTATATCATTGCACGACATTGGCAATTCTGGATGCTCGGCATATGATCCGACCTGAGTCCAAAGAGAATCGCTTTGGATAGGTGCGACCGCACAAATCTCGTACATTTGAACCTCCTGGACAAGATACCTTGAGGCAGAATCCTGTCTAATTAATAGCAGTGAGGATATTTGCCTCTCTATCATTAGACAATATCGGCAATTTTGGATTCTTCGCCAAATGATTCGACCTGAATCCAAAAGGAGTCGCTCTGGACAAGTGCTAACGCACAAATCGTGTACATTTGAACCTCATGGAGAAGATACGATGAGGCAGAATCCTGTCAAATTGATATGAGTGAAGAGGTTTGCATCTATATCATTGGACGACATTGGCAATTCTGGATGCTCGGCATATGATTCGACCTGAGTCCAAAGAGAGTCGCTTTGGACAAGTGCTACCGCACAAATCTTGTACATTTGAACCTCCTGGACAAGATATGATGAGGCAGAATCCTGTCAAATTGATATGAGTGAAGATGTTTGCATCTATATCATTGGACGACATTGGCAATTCTGGATGCTCCGTCACATGATTCGACCTGAGTCCAAAGAGATTGGCTTTTGTCAAGTGTTACCGCACAAATCTTGTACATTTGAACCTCCTGGACAAGATGTGATGGGGCAAAATCCTGTCAATTTGATAGGACTAAAGATATTTGCATCTATATCATTGGACGACATTGGCAATTCTGGATGCCCCGGCTTATGATTCGACCTGAGTCCAAAGAGATTGGCTTTTGTCAAGTGTTACCGCACAAATCTTGTACATTTGAACCTCCTGGACAAGATATGATGAGTTAGAATCCTGTCAAATTGATATGAGTGAAGATGTTTGCATCTATATCATTGGACGACATTGGCAATTCTGGATGCTCCGGCACATGATTCACCTGAGTCCAAAGAGAGTCGCTTCGGACAAGTGCTACCGCAACAATTCTTGTACATTTGGACCTCCTGTACAAGGTATGATGAGGCAGAATCCTATCACATTGATAGGAGTAAAGATATTTGAATCTATATCATTGGACGACATTGGCAATTCTGGATGCTCGGCATATGATTCGACCTGAGTTCAAAGAGTTTCGCTTTTGTCTAGTGCTACCGCACAAATCTTGAACACTTGATCCTCCTGGACAAGACACGATGAGGCAGAATCCTGTCAAATTGATAGGAGTAAAGATGTTTGCATCTATATCATTGCACGACATTGGCAATTCTGGATGCTCGGCATATGATCCGACCTGAGTCCAAAGAGAATCGCTTTGGATAGGTGCGACCGCACAAATCTCGTACATTTGAACCTCCTGGACAAGATACCTTGAGGCAGAATCCTGTCTAATTGATAGCAGTGAGGATATTTGCCTCTCCATCATTGGACAATATCGGCAATTTTGGATTCTTCGCCAAATGATTCGACCTGAATCCAAAGGGAGTCGCTTTGGACAAGTGCTAACGCACAAATCGTGTACATTTGAACCTCATGGAGAAGATACGATGAGCAGAATCCTGTCAAATTGATATGAGTGAAGATGTTTGCATCTATATCATTGGACGACATTGGCAATTCTGGATGCTCGGCATATGATTCGACCTGAGTCCAAAGAGAGTCGCTTTGGACAAGTGCTACCGCACAAATCTTGTACATTTGAACCTCCTGGACAAGATATGATGAGCAGAATCCTGTCAAATTGATATGAGTGAAGATGTTTGCATCTATATCATTGGACGACATTGGCAATTCTGGATGCTCCGGCACATGATTCGACCTGAGTCCAAAGAGATTGGCTTTTGTCAAGTGTTACCGCACAAATCTTGTACATTTGAACCTCCTGGACAAGATGTGATGGGGCAAAATCCTGTCTATTTGATAGGACTAAAGATATTTGCATCTATATCATTGGACGACATTGGCAATTCTGGATGCCCCGGCTTATGATTCGACCTGAGTCCAAAGAGATTGGCTTTTGTCAAGTGTTACCGCACAAATCTTGTACATTTGAACCTCCTGGACAAGATATGATGAGGCAGAATCCTGTCAAATTGATATGAGTGAAGATGTTTGCATCTATATCATTGGACGACATTGGCAATTCTGGATGCTCCGGCACATGATTCGACCTGAGTCCAAAGAGAATCGCTTTGGATAGGTGCGACCGCACAAATCTCGTACATTTGAACCTCCGGAACAAGCTATGATGAGGCAGAATCCTGTCACATTGATAGGAGTTGTTGCGTATTCATAGTCACCTCGGGCCGGCGGCCAATGGGCGCCCGCGACGTTCTCACCAAAATCAATAACGCGGTCGATACTCGGGCGATACGTTATGTAAACGCGCCTGCTCATTAGTAGCGCCGCGTCGCGTTCTTCTCGGGCAATTGTTCTCTCGCGGTTCCCGCGCGCTCTCGTCGGCCATTACCAACCTCTGCATAGTAGTAATCGGGTGCTTTCTCTCATTCTTACCGAATACTAGTGCGGAATTCGAGTGCAGTTCTCGCATAGTGCGTTGTAGAAAGTGACTTAAAGTGACTGTAAAGGCGAAGGGAATAGAAAGACGCTTTGGTGCCCCTCAAACATTGTAATCCGTAGGTTAAGTGTCTTAGTTTAATAAAGCGTGTTCGTGCCTTCTCACCCACGTGGACTTTCTTGTGCCGGCCACGTTCCGTGTGCGCAATTTTAGTGCTAAAACTCCTCAGAGCAACTCAACACCCTCGTTAACCAGTCCTCTCAGGCACTCCTCAAGGCTTATTAAAAATCATTGGTCCTTCGAGCCGGATAAAGCGCGTGTGAAAAAGTGGGGTTAAAGTGAGAAAAGGGAGATGAGAGAGAACGACGCCAAGGTTGGCCGGCCAGATGAGCCGCTTTCCTTTTATAAAGCGACTCGAGGAGGAGTCCATGCAGGCGCCTTTCAAGACGCTCCACCCAGAAGCCGTACAGACGCAGCTTGAGCATCTCCAAGCTGCGTGGACGAAATTTGATGAGCAGCACGACAGACTGTGCGAGCTCCCGGTGGATGCATTCCACAAGCTCGAGTACACCTCCGTGGAGGTGTACGATCGGTGCCTCCAACTATTCACCGACGCTACTACAGCACTGCGTGTTCTGCAGGCGGAACAGCAAAAAAAGGAGCGAATCGGGACCCCTCAACCGCCCGGCAATCCTCAAGTGCCTTCCAGGGCCATTGTTCCTCAGGTGGCCCTCCCCCCTTCTCAGGTGATTTTACCGCTTGGCGGCTATTCAGGGACACCTTCGAGTCACTGGTGGCCAAGAACTCCCAGTTCTCGGCGCTGAAGAATCTGCTAGTCCTGAAGGCCTCCCTCACCGGCGAAGCAGCGCACCGGCACGACACCCTGCCTGTCGAGGCTGCATCATTCGAGCTAGCGTGGCAGCGTCTCCGTGACCGGTACGACAATCGCAGGTTACTCGAGGGCGAACTCATCGATCGGCTCCGCGGGGATGGGACCCAATGCCCTCGCAACGCCAACAGCCTCGATGAGCTCGTCACCTCCGTCAACGAGCCCCTGTTCGCCCTCAAGACGCTCGGGATCGACACAAAACAATGGGGCCCCGTGGCCGCACGCATCACGGTCCGGAGATTGGACGGGGCAACCAGGGCACTGTGGGAGATATCCTTGGGAACGTCAACCACGTCTCCTACTCTCACGGAGGTACAAGAGTTTCTCCACGCCCAGGCCCGAGGGCTCGAGAATCAGGAGCGTGGACGAGCGCCATCGGGTACTCATTCCTCAGGCGCCACAGCGCGATCGGGACCCCCTCACTCCTCTGCCTCCTCGCAGACTCGCTCTAGGCCTTCGCTCGGTGCCAGAGCACATGTAGCAGCTGCGGTGCCAGATGAGACTCCTCGGGCACGAATGTGCGAGCTGTGCAGCGAGGAACACTTTATTGTGTCATGCCCCGAGTTCCGGGCAGCCAATGCATCACAGAGACGGCAGGCGGTGGAACAGTTGCGGTTGTGCTACAACTGCCTTGGTAATCACAACGTGGTTAACTGTCGCAACCGCGAACGGGGTCAGCACTGCGGGGGGCTTCATCATTCCATGATCCATCTGCAACCGGCGCACTCTCAGGGAGTCCTCAACCCCGCACAGTCACCGTGTACAGGCCAGCACCCACGGCGGAGCCGGCGGCCGAGCAGGAGCCGGCTGAGCTGGAGACCACTCTCCGAGCGCCCTCACCACAGCAGGATGCCAAGCCGCTCGCCAATGTCGATACGGACGCGCAGGGACTGCGACCACATTACTTGTCCAAGTGGCAGGGGATTTCAGGGCGGTTTAAGCCCCTCCCCCCTCAGCGGAGTAGAACCTCCTACTCCCGTCATAGATCCACCCTCAGGAAAACTAAACACGGGACATCCTCAGGAACGACAGCCTCAACGGAACCCCCTCAACCAGGCACTCCTCTCGCAACACTGGGCACTCCTCTTGCGCCTCCACCGGCCAGCGCACTCACCCTTCCTCCTTCAGGGTATCTCAGGCCGAATGTGCTGCTGGCCACTTGCCAGGCCATCACCTTGTCAATCTATGGCACCACGCATCAGGTACGCATGCTGATCGACCCCGGCTCAGAACTATCCTTTGTCTCAGAGAGAACGGCGAAGACGCTGCTGCTGGAAGTACGGCCCTCCAACATACGGATCACCGGGGTCGGAGGTACCCATTCAGGTTCCACACGGGGAGTGGCGACTGTTCTCCTCACGTCGATCTACGACCAGATTGCATCGTTCACCATCACGGTTCACATCTACAAGAAAACCACCACGTGGCTACCCTCATTCTCCGCTCCGGAGCTCTGGTGGCCGCATCTGCGGGAGATACCACTCGCCGACCCAGATTTCCTCAACCCCGGAGAAATCGATATCATCTTGGGAGTCGACGTGTACGGTAGGCTGCTCGAGCCCGGTGTTATCAATGGGAGTCCTCAGGAGCCAATCGCCCTCCGCACCCTATTCGGATGGGTCGTACTCGGCCCGGTCGATGACGAGTTAGCAGGTCAGACCGCAACCACGCACGCGGTCGCTATCGACCATCACCTGCACGACCTTCTCGAGCGATTCTGGGTTCAAGAGGAGACGACTGTCCGGACTACAGCGAGCCTCACCGAGGACGGAGAAAGCTTGCTTGCGAGAAACACTTCATGGCGGCACACACCAGAGACGCCTCAGGACGATACATAGTCAGGCTACCTCTCAAGGCCCCGGTGACTAGCCTAGGCGATTCTAGACCTACGGCGCAAGGAGCTCTCCGACGTTTAATCAAACGGCTCTCAGGCGACGACCAGTATAAGGAGCTCTACTTGTCATTCATCCGTGAGTACGAAGAACTTTCTCATCTCCGGAAGCTTTCGCAGACCACCCCAGAGCCATCCTCGGTGTACTATCTCCCGCACCACGGCGTCCTCAAGGAGCAGAGCCTCACCACAAGACTCAGGGTCGTATTCAATGGATCCGCTCCGACCTCCTCAGGGCGTTCCCTCAACGACTTACTTTACACGGGAGCCAATCTACAGGTAGACATCGCTGATGTCATCCTCTGGGTGCGGAAACACCGCTTCCTCTTCGCAACGGACATCACTAAGATGTTCCGCCAAATCAGGGTGCACTCGGATGACTGGGATCTGCAGCGCATCCTCTGGATTGACGAACAGGGCGCCCCCATCCCGTGTCAGCTCACAACGGTTACCTACGGCACCCGTTCGGCGCCGTACCTTGCCGTGCGAGTTCTCCTCCAGCTGGTGGAAGACGACGGGCATCTGTGTCCTCTGGCCTTCGCACTTCTTACAAAGGGGCGATACGTCGACGATATCTACGGCGGGTCAGATGATCGGACGCATGCTCAGGAGATAGCACGCCAAGTAACGTCTCTCTGCAAGGCGGGCGGATTCCCTCTGGCAAAATGGGCCAGTAACGACTCGGAGCTCCTCCATGCCGTCTCCCACGACCCCCCCCCCCCCCCCCTCTTCGGACCTCGCTCACCCCATCGAAGACGCTGGCGTCAAGATTCTGGGTCTCTCTTGGCATCCTCAGGCGGACAACTTCCGGTTTCATGCACTCCCCGCCACCTCAACCGCGGTCACAAAACGGGCAGTACTCTCGGAGGTCGCACAATTATACGACCCTCTCGGCTTCCTCGCACTGGTCATTGTACGCGCCAAGATGTAACTTCAGGAGCTGTGGCTGGACAAATTAGGCTGGGACGATCCTCTGTCTCCTCAGACGTGCCAACGGTGGTATCAATTTCGGACGGACCTCACTGAATTGCGACGACTCTCGATTCCACGCTGGCTGCACCTCACTCGAACTACTCAGGTGGATCTACATGGTTTCTCCGACGCCTCCCAACTAGCCATGGCAGCGGTCGTCTACGTCAGGGTCTCCTCCATGGAATCAGAGCCGATCACTACTCTGGTAACCGCCAAAACACTTGTTGCTCCTCTTAAGCCACTCACGTTTCCCAGGTTGGAACTTGGTGCTGCGGTACTCCTCGCCAAACTCGTCAAGCACATTCTGGAAACTCTCGAGCTCGTCGGGGCACCCACCTTCCTCTGGACTGACTCGACCGTCGCCTTCACCTGGATCCTCAGCCACCCCTCACGATGGAAGGACTTCGTCCGTAATCGGGTGGTGACCGCTCAGGACCTCGTCCCCCACGTACAATGGCGCTTTGTGCCAGGCAGGGACAACCCCGCCGACTGCACTTCTCGCGGGCTCACGGCAGCTCAGTTGTCGCACCACTCACTGTGGTGGAGCGGCCCTCCTTGGCTCGCCCTACCGCAGCAGGATTGGCCATCGTCAATGCCACAACCGGACCCGAAGGCCGACCTCGAGGAGCGGCCCGGACTCACCCTCGCACTGACGGCGTCGGAACCTCACCCCCTCTGGGAGTTAATTCATCGGTATTCGGCTCTCACTCGACTCCTCCGTATCACGGCACTGTGCCGACGAGCTGTCGCCAGGTTCAGGCGCACCCCGGACTCCTCTCTCAACAACCCACTCACCTCGGAGGAGATAGAAGCAGCCCGAATATACTGGGTAAGAGCAACGCAGGGTACTTACTTCTCGGCAGAGCTCCAGACCATGGCACGCGGGCAGCACCTCTCACGGACGCATCCTCTAACTCGGCTCACGGCCTTCGTCGATTGCTCGGGCATGTTCAGAGTGGGCGGCCGGCTGCGCAACGCGGAACTCGAAGAAGGAGCGAAACACCCCTTCATCTTGCCTCGGGACTCGCCACTCACGCACCTCCTCATCTCGGACGCTCATCTACGAACTCTTCACGGCGGCACTCAACTGACGCTGACGCATCTCCGCAGGACCTATTGGGTCATCGGGGGCAGGGCTCCGGTGCGTTCGCACATCCTCCACTGCGTACGCTGCGCTCGCCAACGAGGTGTGCGAGCCCAGCAGCTCATGGGGCAGCTACCTCCGTCCAGAGTGACACCTTCTCGGCCTTTTCTCAACACCGGAGTCGACTCCGCAGAACCGATCATCCTCAAAACGTGGCGAGGTCGCGGAGCCAAGACACACAAGGGTTGGCTCGCGATCTTCGTCTGCTTCGTCACCTCGGCAGTCCACCTCGGCAGTCCACCTCGAGGCCGTCTCGGATTACACAACGGAGGCCTTCATCTCGGCATTCAGACGATTCGTGGGAAGAAGGGGCATCTGCGGGTCACTCCACAGTGACTGCGGTACTAATTTTGTCGGGGCAGATGCCGCACTCCGGAAACTGTTCACCTCAGGCACAAGGAAGTTCAAAGAAATCTCTCATTTACTCTCAGGCGATGGTACTCTTTGGTTTTTCAGTTCTCCGGCAGCCCCTCACTTCGGCGGGAAATGGGACGCAGCGGTGAAATCTGTGAAGCACCATCTGCGGAGAACCATCGGAGACGCCATCCTCACGTTTGAGGAACTGACCACTCTACTGGTGCAAATCGAGGCAGTCCTCAACTCCCGACCGCTGCACCCGCTATCTGACGACCCCGACGATCTCAATGCCCTCACGCCTGGCCACTTCCTCATCGGAGTAGCACTGACGGCAGTGCCCGAATCCTCACTCCCTACGTTACCAGCAGCACGTCTCTCTCGCTGGCAACTGATACAACAAAAATTTCAGTACTTCTGGGCACGCTGATCGAAGGAGTGTTTACAACGCCATTTAGCCATCTCGAAGTTGCACCATCCAACCAACCTAATCAGGGAGAGCTCACTGGTCCTAGATGCAAATATCTTCACTGCTATCAATTTGATAGGATTCTGCCTCATGGTATCTTGTCCAGGGGGTCCAAATGTACAAGACTTGTGCGGTAGCACTTGACAAAAGCGACTCCCTTTGGATTCAGGTCGAATCATAAGGCGAAGAATCCGAAATTGCCGATATTGTCCAATGATATAGATGCAAATATCTTCTCTCCTATCAAATTGACAGGATTCTGCCTCATCATACCTTTTCCAGGAGGTCCAAATGCACAAGTTTTGGGCGGCAGCATTTGCCCAAACCGACTCTCTTTGGATTCAGGTCGAATCATAAACCGGAGCATCAAGAATTGCCAATGTCGTGCAATGGTATAGATGCAAACATCTTCACTCATATCAATTTTACAGGATTCTGCCTCATCGTATCTTGTTCAGGAGGTTCAAATGTAGAAGATTTGTGCGGTAGCACTTGTCCAAAGCGAAACTCTTTGGACTCAGGTCGAATCATATGCCGGGGCATCCAGAATTGCCAATGTCGTCCAATGATATAGAAGCAAATATCTTTACTGCTATCAATTTGACAGGATTCTGCCTCATCATATCTTGTCCAGGGGGTCCAAATGTACCAAATTTGTTGCGGTAGCACTTGTCCAAAGCGACTCTCCTTGGACTCAGGTCGAATCATATGCCTGAGCATCCAGAATTGCCAATGCCGTCTAATGATATAGATGCAAATATCTTCTCTCCTATCAATGTGACAGGATTCTGCCTCATCATACATTTTCCAGGAGGTCCAAATGCACAAGTTTTGGGCGGCAGCATTTGCCCAAACCGACTCTCTTTGGATTCAGGTCGAATCATAAACCGGAGCATCCAGAATTGCCAATGTCGTCCAATGATATAGATGCAAATATCTTTACTCCTATCAATTTGACAGGATTCTGCCTCATCGTATATTGTCCAGGGGGTCCAAATGTACAAGACTTGTGCGGTAGCACTTGACAAAAGCCAATCTCTTTGACTCAGGTCGAATCATATGCCGAGCATCCAGCATTGCCAATGTCGTCCAATGATATAGATCCAAATATCTTTACTCCCATCAATTTGACAGGATTCTGCCTCATCATACCTTGTCCAGTAGGTCAATTTGTACAAGATTTGTTGCGGTAGCACTTGTCCAAAGCGACTCTCCTTGGCCTCCGGTCGAATCATACGCCGGAGCATCCAGAATTGCCAATGTCGTCCAATGATATAGATGCAAATATCTTTACTGCTATCGATTTGACAGGTTTCTGCCTCATCGTGTCTTGTCCAGGGGGTCCAAATGTACAAGATTTGTTGCGGTAGCACTTGTCCAAAGCAACTCTCTTTGGATTCAGGTCGAATCATAAGCCGGAGAATCCAGAATTGCCATTGTCGTCCAATCATGTTGATGCAAATATCTTTACTGCTATCAATTTGACAGGATTCTGCCTCATCGTATATTGTCCAGGGGATCCAAATGTACAAGATTTGTGCGGTAGCACTTGTCAAAAGCGACTCTCTTTGGCCTCCGGTCGAATCATACGCCGGAGCATCCAGAATTGCCAATGTCATCCAATGATATAGATGCAAATATCTTCACTCCTATCAATTTGACAGGATTCTGTCTCATCATACCCTGTTCCGGATGTTCAAACGTACAAGGTGTGGGCGGTAGCACTTGTCCAAAACGACTCTCCGTGGACTCAGGTCGAATCATAAACCGGAGCATCCAGCACTGCCAATGTCGTCCAATGATATAGATGCAAATATCTTCACTCCTATCAATGTGACAGGATTCTGCCTCATCGTATCTTGTCCAGGGGGTCCAAAGGTACAAGATTTGGGCGGCAGTATTTGTCCAAAGCGACTCTCTTTGAACTCAGGTCGAATCATATGCCGAACTTCCAGAATTGCCAATGTCGTCCAATGATATAGTTGCAAATATCTTTACTCCTTTCAATGGGATAGGATTCTGCCTCATCATACCTGGTTCCGGAGGTTCAAATGTACACGATTTGTGCGGTGGCACTTGATAAAAGTGAATCTCTTTGGTCTCAGGTTGATCCATATGCCGAAGCATCCAGAATTGCCAATGTCGTCTATTGATATAGATGCAAATATCCTGACTCCTATCAGTTTGGCAGGATTCTGCCTTATCGTATCTTGTCCAGGAAGATCAAATGTACAATATTTGTGCGGTAGCACTTGCCCAGGCCGACTCTCTTTGGACTCAGATCGAATCATAAGCCTGAGCATCCAGAATTGCCAATGCCGTCTAATGATATAGATGCAAATATCTTCACTCCTTTCAATCTGACAGGATTCTGCCTCATCCTATCTTGTCCAGGGGGTCCAAATGTTCACGATTTGTTGCGGTAGCACTTGTCCAAAGCGACATTCTTTAGACTTATGTCGAACCATAAGCCGGATCATCCAGAATTGCCGATGTAGTCCAATGATATAGATGCAAATATCTTTACTCCTATCAATGTGATAGGATTCTGCCTCATCATATCTTGTCCATGAGGTTCAAATGTACAAGATTTGTGCGGTAGCACTAGACAAAAGCGAAACTCTTTGGATTCAGGTCGAATCATATGCCGGAGCATCCAGAATTGCCAATGTCGTCCAATGATATTGATGCAAATATCTTTACTCCTATCAATTTGACAAGATTCTGCCTCATCGTGTCTTGTCCAGGAGGATCAAGTGTACAAGATTTGTGCGGTAGCCCTTGTCCAAAACGACTCTCTTTGGATTCAGGTCGAATCATAAACCGGAGCATCCAGAATTGCCAATGTCGTCCAATGATATAGATGCAAATATCTTTACTCCTATCAATTTGACAACATTCTGCCTCATCATATATTGTCCAGGGGGTCCAAATGTACAAGACCTGTGCAGTAGCACTTGACAAAAGCCAATCTCCTTGACTCAGGTCGAATCATATGCCGATCATCCAGAATTGCCAATGTCGTCCAATGATATAGATGGTAATATCTTCACTCCTATCAATGTGACAGGATTCTGCCTCATCATATCTTGTCCAGGAGGTTCAATTGTACACGATTTGTGAGGTAGCACTTGTCCAAAGCGACTCTCTTTGGACTCAGGTCGATCCATATGCCGAAGTAATAAAAATTGCCGATCTTATCCGAATGATATAGATGCAAACATCTTAACTCCTATCAATTTGCCAGGATTCTGCCTCATCATATCGGGTCCAGGAGGTTCAAATGTACACAATTTGTGCGGTAGCCCTTGTCCAAAGCCACTCTCTTTGGACTCAGGTCAATCCATTAGCCGAAGCATCCAGAATTGCCAATGTCGTCCAATGATATAGATGCAAATATCTTTTCTGCTATCAATTTGACGGGATTCTGCCTCATCGCATCTTGTCCAGGGGGTCCAAATGTACAAGATTTCTGCGGTAGAACGTGTCCAAATCGACTCTCTTTGGCCTCCGGTCGAATCATATGCCGGAGCATCCAGAATTGCGAATGTCGTCCAGTGACATAGATGCAAATATCTTCACTCCTATCAATGTGATAGGATTCTGCATCATCATACCTTGTACAGGAGGTCCACACAGACAAGATTTGTGCGGTAGCACTTGTCCAAAGCGACTCTCTTTGGCCTCCGGTCGAATCATACGCCGGAGCATCCAGAATTGCCAATGTCGTCCAATGATATAGATGCAAATATCTTCACTCCTATCAATTTGACAGGATTCTGCCTCATCGTATCTTGTCCACGGGGTCCAAATGCACATGTTTTGGGCGGCACCATTTGCCCAAACCGACTCTCTTTGGATTCAGGTCGAATCATAAGCCGGAGCATCCAGAATTGCCATTGTCGTCCAATTATATACATGCAAACATCTTCACTCCTATCAATGTGATAGGATTCTGCATCATCATACCTTGTACAGGAGGTCCACACAGACAAGATTTGTGCGGTAGCACTTGTCCAAAGCGACTCTCTTTGGCCTCCGGTCGAATCATACGCCGGAGCATCCAGAATTGCCAATGTCGTCCAGTGACATAGATGCAAATATCTTCACTCCTATCAATGTGATAGGATTCTGCATCATCATACCTTGTACAGGAGGTCCACACAGACAAGATTTGTGCGGTAGCACTTGTCCAAAGCGACTCTCTTTGGCCTCCGGTCGAATCATACGCCGGAGCATCCAGAATTGCCAATGTCGTCCAATGATATAGATGCAAATATCTTCACTCCCATCAATTTCACAGGATTCTGCCTCATCGTATCTTGTCCAGGGGGTCCAAATGTACACGATTTGTTGCGGTAGCACTTGTCCAAAGCGACATTCTTTAGACTTATGTCGAACCATAAGCCGGACCATCCAGAATTGCCGATGTTGTCCAATGATATAGATGCAAATATCTTTACTGCTATCAAGTTGACAGGATTCTGCCTCATCGTATCTTGTCCAGGGGGTCCAAATGTTCACGATTTGTTGCGGTAGCACTTGTCCAAAGCGACATTCTTTAGACTTATGTCGAACCATAAGCCGGATCATCCAGAATTGCCGATGTAGTCCAATGATATAGATGCAAATATCTTTACTCCTATCAATGTGATAGGATTCTGCCTCATCATATCTTGTCCATGAGGTTCAAATGTACAAGATTTGTGCGGTAGCACTAGACAAAAGCGAAACTCTTTGGATTCAGGTCGAATCATATGCCGGAGCATCCAGAATTGCCAATGTCGTCCAATGATATAGATGCAAATATCTTTACTCCTATCAATTTGACAAGATTCTGCCTCATCGTGTCTTGTCCAGGAGGATCAAGTGTACAAGATTTGTGCGGTAGCCCTTGTCCAAAACGACTCTCTTTGGACTCAGGTCGATCCATAAACCGAACCATCCAGAATTGCCAATGCCGTCTAATGATATAGATGGAAATATCTTCACTCCTATCAATGTGACAGGATTCTGCCTCATCATACCTTTTCCAGGAGGTCTAAATGCACATGTTTTGGGCGGCAGCATTTGCCCAAACCGACTCTCTTTGGATTCAGGTCGAATCATAAGCCGGGGCATCCAGAATTGCCAATGTCGTCCAATGATATAGATGCAAATATCTTTACTCCTATCAATTTGACAACATTCTGCCTCATCATATATTGTCCAGGGGGTCCAAATGTACAAGACCTGTGCAGTAGCACTTGACAAAAGCCAATCTCCTTGACTCAGGTCGAATCATATGCCGATCATCCAGAATTGCCAATGTCGTCCAATGATATAGATGGTAATATCTTCACTCCTATCAATGTGACAGGATTCTGCCTCATCATATCTTGTCCAGGTGGTTCAATTGTACACGATTTGTGAGGTAGCACTTGTCCAAAGCGACTCTCTTTGGACTCAGGTCGATCCATATGCCGAAGTAATAAAAATTGCCGATCTTATCCGAATGATATAGATGCAAACATCTTAACTCCTATCAATTTGCCAGGATTCTGCCTCATCATATCGGGTCCAGGAGGTTCAAATGTACACGATTTGTGCGGTAGCCCTTGTCCAAAGCCACTCTCTTTGGACTCAGGTCGATCCATTAGCCGAAGCATCCAGAATTGCCAATGTCGTCCAATGATATAGATGCAAATATCTTTTCTGCTATCAATTTGACGGGATTCTGCCTCATCGCATCTTGTCCAGGGGGTCCAAATGTACAAGATTTCTGCGGTAGCACGTGTCCAAATCGACTCTCTTTGGCCTCCGGTCGAATCATATGCCGGAGCATCCAGAATTGCGAATGTCGTCCAGTGACATAGATGCAAATATCTTCACTCCTATCAATGTGATAGGATTCTGCATCATCATACCTTGTACAGGAGGTCCACACAGACAAGATTTGTGCGGTAGCACTTGTCCAAAGCGACTCTCTTTGGCCTCCGGTCGAATCATACGCCGGAGCATCCAGAATTGCCAATGTCGTCCAATGATATAGATGCAAATATCTTCACTCCTATCAATTTGACAGGTTTCTGCCTCATCGTATCTTGTCCAGGGGGTCCAAATGCACATGTTTTGGGCGGCACCATTTGCCCAAACCGACTCTCTTTGGATTCAGGTCGAATCATATGCCGGAGCATCCAGAATTGCCAATGACGTCCATTGATATAGATGCAAATATCTTTGCTCATATCAATGTGGTAGGATACTGCCTCATCATATCTTGTCCAGGAGGTTCAAATGTACAAGATTGGTGCGTTGGCACTTCACAAAAGCGAATCTCTTTGGACTCAGTTCGAATCATAAGCCGGAGCATCCAGAATTGCCATTGTCGTCCAGTGACATAGATGCAAATATCTTCACTCCTATCAATGTGATAGGATTCTGCATCATCGTGTCTTGTCCAGGAGGATCAAGTGTTCAAGATTTGTGCGGTAGCCCTTGTCCAAAGCGACTCTCTTTGGACTCAGGTCGAATCATAAGCCGGAGCATCCAGGATTGCCATTGTCGTCCAATTATATACATGCAAACATCTTCACTCCTATATATGTGATAGGATTCTACCTCATCATAACTTGTTCCTAGGTTCAAATGTACAAGATTTGTGTGGTTTTACTTGTTCAAAGCGACTGTCTTTGGATTCAGGTCGAATCATAAGCCGGAGCATCCAGAATTGCCAATGTCGTCCAATGATATAGATGCAAACATCTTTACTCCTATCAATTTGACAAGATTCTGCCTCACCGTGTCTTGTCCAGGAGGATCAAGTGTACAAGATTTGTGCGGTAGCCCTTGTCCAAAGCGACTCTCTTTGGCCTCCGGTCGAATCATACGCCGGAACATCCAGAATTGCCAATGCCGTCCAGTGACATAGATGCAAATATCTTCACACCTATCAATGTGATAGGATTCTGCATCATCATACCTTGTACAGGAGGTCCACACAGACAAGATTTGTGCGGTAGCACTTGTCCAAAGCGACTCTCTTTGGCCTCCGGTCGAATCATACGCCGGAGCATCCAGAATTGAGAATGTCGTCCAATGATATAGATGCAAATATCTTCACTCCCATCAATTTTACAGGATTCTGCCTCATCGTATCTTGTCCAGGGGGTCCAAATGTACACGATTTGTTGCGGTAGCACTTGTCCAAAGCGACATTCTTTAGACTTATGTCGAACCATAAGCCGGACCATCCAGAATTGCCGATGTTGTCCAATGATATAGATGCAAATATCTTTACTGCTATCAAGTTGACAGGATTCTGCCTCATCGTATCTTGTCCAGGGGGTCCAAATGTTCACGATTTGTTGCGGTAGCACTTGTCCAAAGCGACATTCTTTAGACTTATGTCGAACCATAAGCCGGATCATCCAGAATTGCCGATGTAGTCCAATGATATAGATGCAAATATCTTTACTCCTATCAATTTGACAAGATTCTGCCTCATCGTGTCTTGTCCAGGAGGATCAAGTGTACAAGATTTGTGCGGTAGCCCTTGTCCAAAACGACTCTCTTTGGACTCAGGTCGATCCATAAACCGAACCATCCAGAATTGCCAATGCCGTCTAATGATATAGATGGAAATATCTTTACTCCTATCAATGTGACAGGATTCTGCCTCATCATACCTTTTCCAGGAGGTCCAAATGCACATGTTTTGGGTGGCAGCATTTGCCCAAACCGACTCTCTTTGGATTCAGGTCGAATCATAAGCCTGAGCATCCAGGATTGCCAATGTCGTCCAATGATATAGATGCAAATATCTTCACTGCTGTCAATTTGACAGGAATCTGCCTCATCATATCTTGTTCCTAGGCTCAAATGTACAAGATTTGTGCGGTATTACTTGTCCAAAGCGACTCTCCTTGGACTCAGGTCGAATCATGAACCGGAGCATCCAGCATTGCCAATGTCGTCCAATGATATAGATGCAAATATCTTCATTCCTATCAATTTGACAAGATTCTGCCTCATCGTGTCTTGTCCAGGAGGATCAAGTGTACAAGATTTGTGCGGTAGCACTAGACAAAAGCGAAATTCTTTGAACTCAGGTCGAATCATATGCCGAGCATCCAGAATTGCCAATGTCGTCAATAATATTGATGGCAATATCTTTACTCCTATCAATGTGATAGGATTCTGCCTTATCATACCTTGTTCCGGATGTTCAAATGTACAAGATTTGTGCGGTAGCACTAGACAAAAGCGAAACTCTTTGGATTCAGGTCGAATCATACGCCGGAGCATCCAGAATTGTCAATGTCGTCCAATGATATAGATGCAAATATCATTACTCCTATCAATTTGACAAGATTCTGCCTCACCGTGTCTTGTCCAGGAGGATCAAGTGTACAAGATTTGTGCGGTAGCCCTTGTCCAAAGCGACTCTCTTTGGCCTCCGGTCGAAACATACGCCGGAACATCCAGAATTGCCAATGTCGTCCAGTGACATAGATGCAAATATCTTCACTCCTATCAATGTGATAGGATTCTGCATCATCATACCTTGTACAGGAGGTCCACACAGACAAGATTTGTTCGGTAGCACTTGTCCAAAGCGACTCTCTTTGGCCTCCGGTCGAATCATACGCCGGAGCATCCAGAATTGCCAATGTCGTCCAATGATATAGATGCAAATACATTTACTGCTATCAATTTGACAGGATTCTGGCTCATCGTGTCTTGTCCAGGAGGATCAAGTGTACAAGATTAGTGCGGTGCAACTAGACAAAAGCGAAACTCTTTGGACTCAGGTCGATCCATAAGCCGAAGCATCCAGAATTGCGAATGTCGTGCAATGATATAGATGCAAATATCTTTACTCCTATCAATGTGATGGGATTCTGCCTCATCATACCTTGTACAGGAGGTCCACACAGACAAGATTTGTGCGGTAGCACTTGTCCAAAGCGACTCTCTTTGGACTCAGGTCGAATCATAGGCCTGAGCATCCAGAATTGCCAATGTCGTCCAATGATATAGATGCAAATGTCTTCACTCCTATCAATTTTACAGGATTCTGGCTCATCGTGTCTTGTCCAGGAGGATCAAGTGTACAAGATTTGTGCGGTAGCACTAGACAAAAGCGAAACTCTTTGGACTCAGGTCGATCCATAAGCCGAAGCATCTAGAATTGCCAATGTCGTTCAATGATTTAGATGCAAATATCTTCACTCCTATCAATGTGACAGGGTTCTGCCTCATCACATCTTTAACAGGAGGTCTAAATGTACAACATTTGTGCGGTAGCACGTGTCCAAAGCGACTCTCTTTGGTCTCCGGTCAAATCATATGCCGGAGTATTCAGAATTGACAATGTCGTCTAGTGATATAGATGCAAATATCTTCACTCCTATCAATTTGACAGGATTCTGGCTCATCGTGTCTTGTCCAGGAGGATCAAGTGTACAAGATTTGTGCGGTAGCACTAGACAAAAGCGAAACTCTTTGGACTCAGGTCGATCCATAAGCCGAAGCATCCAGAATTGCCAATGTCGTGCAATGATATAGATGCAAATATCTTTACTGCTATCAATTTGACAGGATGCTGCCTCATCGTATCTTGCCCAGGGGGTCCAGATGTACAAGATTTGTGCGGTAGCACGTGTCCTAAGCGACTCTCTTTGGCCTCCGGGCGAATCATATGCCGGAGCATCCAGAATTGCCAATGTCGTCCAATGATATAGATGCAAATGTCTTCACTCCTATCAATTTTACAGGATTCTGGCTCATCGTGTCTTGTCCAGGAGGATCAAGTGTACAAGATTTGTGCGGTAGCACTAGACAAAAGCGAAACTCTTTGGACTCAGGTCGATCCATAAGCCGAAGCATCCAGAATTGCCAATGTCGTGCAATGATATAGATGCAAATATCTTTACTGCTATCAATTTGACAGGATGCTGCCTCATCGTATCTTGTCCAGGAGGTTCAAATGTACAAGATTTGTGCGGTAGCACTTGTCCAAAGCGACTCTCTTTGGACTCAGGTCGAATCATAGGCCTGAGCATCCAGAATTGCCAATGTCGTCCAATGATATAGATGCAAATATCTTCAATCCTATCAATTTGACAGCGTTCTTCCTCACAGTATCTTGTCCTGGAGGTTGAAATGTACACGATTGGTGCGGTAGCCCTTGTTCATGCCGACTCTCTTTGGGTTCAGGTCTACTTATAAGCCGGATTCCCAGGATTGCCAATGTCGTCTTATGATATAGATGCAAATATCCTCACTCCTATCAATCTTACAGCATTCTGCTGCATCTTATCTTGTCCAGGAGGTTCAAATGTACAAGATTTGTGCGGTAGCACTTCGCCAGGCCGACTCTCTTTGGATTCATGTCTAATTATATGCCGAATCCCCAGGATTGCCAATGTCGTCCAATGATATAGAAGCAAATATCTTCACACCTATCCATTTGACAGGATTCTGCCTCATCGTACGTTTTCCAGGAGGTCCAAATGCACAAGTTTTGGGCCGCAGAATTTGTCCAAACCGACTCTCTTTGGACTCAGGTCGATCCATATGCCGAACAAACAAATTTGCCAATCTTACCCGAATGAGTTAGATGCAAATGTGTTAACTCCTATCAATTTGACAGGATTCTGCCTCACCGTATCTTGTCCAGGAGGTCCAAATGTACAAGATTTGTGGGGTAGCACTTCGCCAGGCCGACTCTCTTTGGATTCAGGTCTAATTATATGCCGAATCCCCAGGATTGCCAATGTCGTCCATTGATATAGATGCAAATATCTATACTCCCATCAATCTGACAGGATTCTGCCTCACCATACCTTATCCAGGCGGTCCTAATGTACAAGTTTTTTAGCGGCAGCATTTGTCCAACGCGACACTCTTTGAACTCAGGTCGAATCATATGCCGAGCATCCAGAATTGCCAATGTCGTCAATAATATTGATGGCAATATCTTTACTCCTATCAATGTGATAGGATTCTGCCTTATCATACCTTGTTCCGGATGTTCAAATGTACAAGATTTGTGCGGTAGCACTAGACAAAAGCGACTCTCTTTGGACTCAGGACGAATCATAAGCCGAGGCATCCATAATTGCCAATATCGTCCAATGATATAGTTGCAAATATCTTAACTCCTATCAATTTGCTAGGATTCTGCCTCATCATATCGTATCCAGGAGGTCCAAATGGACAAGGCTTGGGCGGCAGAATTTTTCCAAAACGACACTCTTTGGACTCAGGTTGAATCATACCCCGGAGCATCCAGAATTGCCAATGTGGTCCAATGATATAGATGAAAATATCTTAACTCCCATCAATTTGACAGGATTCTGCCTCATCGTATATTGTCCAGGGGGTCTAAATGTACAAGACTTGTGTGGTAGCACTTCGCCAGGCCGACTCTCTTTGGATTCAGGTCTAATTATATGCCGAATCCCCAGGATTGCCAATGTCGTCCATTGATATAGATGCAAATATCTATACTCCCATCAATCTGACAGGATTCTGCCTCACCATACCTTATCCAGGCGGTCCTAATGTACAAGTTTTTTAGCGGCAGCATTTGTCCAACGCGACACTCTTTGGACTCAGGTCGAATCATAAGCCGAGCATCCAGGATTGCCAATGTTGTCCAATGACATAGATGCAAATATCTTTACTCCTAACAATTTGATAGGATTCTGCCTCATCATACCTTTTTCAGGTGTTCCAAATGGACAAGATTTGGGCGGCAGCATTTGTCCAAAGCGAAACTCTTTGGACTCAGGTCTAATTATATGCCGAATCCCCAGGATTGCCAATGTCGTCCATTGATATAGATGCAAATATCTTTACTCCTATCAATTTGATAGGATTCTGCCTCATCATACCTTTTCCAGGTGTTCCAAATGGACAAGATTTGGGCGGCAGCATTTGTCCAAAGCGAAACTCTTTGGACTCAGGTCGAATCATAAGCCGAGCATCCAGGATTGCCAATGTTGTCCAATGATGTAGATGCAAATACCTCCACACCTATCAATTTGACAGGATTCTGCCACAACTTATCTTGTCCAGGGGGTCCAAATGTACAAGATTTGTGCGATAGCACTTGTCCAAAGCGACTCACTTTGAACTCAGGACGAATCATAAGCCGGAGCATCCAGAATTGCCAATGTCGTCCAATGATATTGATGCAAATATCTTTACTGCTATCAATTTGACAGGATTCTGCCTCATCATACCTTGTCCAGTAGGTCAAAATGTACAAGATTTGTGCGGTAGCACTAGACAAAAGCGAAACTCTTTGGACTCAGGACGAATCATATGCCGAGCATCCAGAATTGCCATTGTCGTCCAATGATATAGATGAAAATATCTTTACTCCTATCAATATGATAGGATTTTGCCTCATCATACCTTGTTCCGAAGGTTCAAATGTACAAGGTTTGTGGGGAAGCACTTGTCCAATGCGATGCTTTTTGGCCTCCGGTCGAATCATATGCCGGAGCATCCAGAATTGCCAATGACGCCCAATGATATAGATGCAAATATCTTTACTGCTATCAATTTGACAGCATTCTGCCTCATCGTATCTTGTCCTGGGGGTCCAAATGGAGACGATTTGTTGCGGAAGCACTTGTCCAAAGCGAATCTCTTTGGACTCAGGTCGAATCATAAGCCTGAGCATCCAGAATTGCCAATGTCGTGCAATGATATAGATGCAAATATCTTTACTTCTATCAATTTGAGAGGATTCGGCCTCATCATATCTTGTCCAGGAGGTCCAATTGGACAAGATTTGGGCGGCAGTGTTTGTCCAAAGCGACTCTCTTTGAACTCAGGTCGAATCATATGCCGAACTTCCAGAATTGCCAATGTCGTCCAATGATATAGATGCAAATATCTTTACTCCTATCAATGTGATAGGTTTGTGCCTCATCATACCTTGTTCCGGAGGTTCAAATGTATAAGATTTGTGCGGTAGCCCTTGTCCAAAGCGACTCTCATTGGCCTCCGGTCCAATCATACGCCGGAGCATCCAGAATTGCCAATGTCGTCTAATGATATAGATGCAAATATCTTCACTCCTATCAATTTGACAGGATTCTGCCTCATCGTGTCTTGTCCAGGAGGATCAAGTGTGTAAGAATTGTGCGGTAGCACTAGACAAAAGCGAAACTCTTTGGACTCAGGTCGATCCATAAGCCGAAGCATCCAGAATTGCGAATGTCGTCCAATGATATAGATGCAAATATCCTTACTCCTAACAATGTAATAGGATTCTGCCTCATCGTATCATGTCCAGGGGGTCCGAATGTACAAGGTTTGTGCGGAAGCACTTGTCCAAAGCGATTCTCTTTGGCCTCCGGACGAATCATATGCCGGAGCATCCAGAATTGCCAATGACGTCCAATGATATAGATGCAAATATCTTCACTCCTATCAATTTTACAGCAGTCTGCCTCATCGTATCTGGTCCAGGAGGTTCAAATGGACAAGATTTGTGCCGGAGCCCTTGTCCACAGCGACTCTCTTTGGACTCAGGTCGAATCATAAGCCGGAGCTTCCAGAATTGCCAATGTCGTCCAATGATATAGATGCAAATATCTTCACTCCTATCATTGTGACAGGATTCTGCCTCATCATACCTTTTCCAGGAGGTCCAAATGCACAAGTTTTGGGCGGCAGCATTTGTCCAAACCGACTCTCTTTGGACTCAGGTCGATCCATATGTCGAAGTAACAAAAATTGCCGATCTTATCCGAATGATATAGATGCAAAAATCTTCACTCCTATCAATTTGACAGGATTCTGGCTCATCGTGTCTTGTCCAGGAGGATCACGTGTACAAGATTTGTTCGGTAGCACTCGACAAAAGCGAAACTCTTTGGTCTCAGGTCGATCCATATGCCGAAGCATCCAGAATTGCCAATGTGGTCCAATGATATAGATGCAAATATCTTTACTGCATCAATTTGACAGCATTCTGCCTCATCGTATCTTGTCCAGGAGGTTCAAATATACAAGATTTGTGCTGTAGCACTTGTCCAAAGCTACTCTCTTTGGACTCAGGTCGAATCATAAGCCGGAGCATCCAGAATTGCCAATGTCGTCCAATGATATAGATGCAAGTATATTTACTGCTATCAATTTGACAGGATTCTGCCGCATCGCATCTTATCCAAGGGGTCCAAATGTACCAGATTTGGGCGGTAGCACGTGTCCAAAGCGAATCTCTTTGATTCAGGTCGAATCATAAGCCGGAGCATCCAGAATTGCCAATGTCGTCCAATGATATAGATGCAAACATCTTCACTCCTATCAATTTCAGAGGATTCTGTCTCATCATACCCTGTTCCGGATGTTCAAATGTACAAGGTTTGGATGGTAGCAATAGACAAAAGCGGAACTCTTTGGACTCAGGTCGATCCATAAGCCGAAGCATCCAGAATTGCCAATGTCGTCCAATGATATAGATGCAAGTATATTTACTGCTATCAATTTGACAGGATTCTGCCGCATCGCATCTTATCCAAGGGGTCCAAATGTACCAGATTTGGGCGGTAGCACGTGTCCAAAGCGAATCTCTTTGATTCAGTTCGAATCATATGCCGAGCATCCAGAATTGCCAACGTCGTCCAATGATATAGATGCAAATATCTTTACTGCTATCAATTTGACAGGATTCTGCCTCATCATACCTTGTTCCGAAGGTTCAAATGTACAAGGTTTGTGGGGAAGCACTTGTCCAAAGCGATTCTTTTTGGCCTCCGGTCGAATCATATGCCGGAGCATCCAGAATCGCCAATGACGTCCAATGATATAGATGCAAATATCTTTACTGCTATCAATTTGACAGCATTCTGCCTCATCGTATCTTGTGCAGGGGGTCCAAATGGAGACGATTTGTTGCGGTAGCACTTGTCCAAAGCGACTCTCTTTGGACTCAGGTCGAATCATAAGCCTGAGCATCCAGAATTGCCAATGTCGTGCAATGATATAGATGCAAATATCTTTACTCCTAACAATTTTACAGCATTCTGCCTCATCGTATCTTGGCCAGGTGGTTCAAATGTTCAAGATTTGCGCGGTAGCACTTGTCCAAAGCGACTCACTTTGAACTCAGGACGAATCATAAGCCGGAGAATCCAGAATTGCCAATGTCGTCCAATGATATTGATGCAAATATCTTTACTGCTATCAATTTGACAGGATTCTGCCTCATCATACCTTGTCCAGTAGGTCAAAATGTACAAGATGTGTGCGGTAGCACTAGATAAAAGCGAAACTCTTTGGACTCAGGTCGAATCATAAGCCTGAGCATCCAGAATTGCCAATGTCGTGCAATGATATAGATGCAAATATCTTTACTTCTATCAATTTTACAGGATTCGGCCTCATCATATCTTGTCCAGGAGGTCCAATTGGACAAGATTTGGGCGGCAGTGTTTGTCCAAAGCGACTCGCTTTGAACTCAGGTCGAATCATATGCCGAACTTCCAGAATTGCCAATGTCGTCCAATGATATAGATGCAAATATCTTTACTCCTATCAATGTGATGGGATTGTGCCTCATCATACCTTGTTCCGGAGGTTCAAATGTATAAGATTTGTGCGGTAGCCCTTGTGCAAAGCGACTCTCATTGGCCTCCGGTCCAATCATACGCCGGAGCATCCAGAATTGCCAATGTCGTCTAATGATATAGATGCAAATATCTTCACTATTATCAATTTGACAGTATTCTGCCTCATCGTGTCTTGTCCAGGAGTATCAAGTGTGTAAGAATTGTGCGGTAGCACTAGACAAAAGCGAAACTCTTTGGACTCAGGTCGATCCATAAGCCGAAGCATCCAGAATTGCCAATGTCTTTCAATGATATAGATGCAAGTATCCATTACTGCTATCAATTTGACAGGATTCTGCCTCATCGCATCTTGCCCAGGTGGTTCAAATGTTCAAGATTTGCGCGGTAGCACTTGTCCAAAGCGACTCACTTTGAACTCAGGACGAATCATAAGCCGGAGAATCCAGAATTGCCAATGTCGTCCAATGATATTGATGCAAATATCTTTACTGCTATCAATTTGACAGGATTCTGCCTCATCATACCTTGTCCAGGAGGTCCAATTGGACAAGATTTGGGCGGCAGTGTTTGTCGAATGTCGTCGATCTTTGGCCTCCGGTCGAATCATACGCCGGAGCATCCAGAATTGCCGATGTCGTCCAATGATATTGATGCAAATATCTTTACTGCTATCAATTTGCCAGGATTCTGCCTCATCATACCTTGTCCAGTAGGTCAAAATGTACAAGATTTGTGCGGTAGCACTAGACAAAAGCGAAACTCTTTGAACTCAGTTCGAATCATATGTCGAGCATCCAGAATTGCCAACGTCGTCCAATGATATAGATGCAAATATCTTTACTGCTATCAATTTGACAGGATTCTGCCTCATCGCATCTTGTCCATGGAGTCCAAATGTACAAGATTTGTGGGGCAGCACGTGACCAAAGCGACTCTCTTTGGCCTCCGGTCGAATCATACGCCGGAGCATCCAGAATTGCCAATGTGGTCCAATGATATAGATGCAAATATCTTCACTACTATCAATTTGACAGCATTCTGCCTCATCGTATCTTGGCCAGGTGGTTCAAATGTTCAAGATTTGCGCGGTAGCACTTGTCCAAAGCGACTCACTTTGAACTCAGGTCGAATCATATGCCGGAGCATCCAGAATTGCCAATGTCGTCCAATGATATAGATGCAAATATCTTTACTCCTATCAATGTGATAGGATTGTGCCTCATCATACCTTGTTCCGGAGGTTCAAATGTACAGGATTTGTGCTGCAGTACTTGTCTAGAGCTACTCTCTTGGGATTCAGGTCGAATCATAAGCCTGAGCATCCAGAATTGCCAATGTCGTGCAATGATATAGATGCAAATATCTTTACTTCTATCAATTTGACAGGATTCGGCCTCATCATATCTTGTCCAGGAGGTCCAATTGGACAAGATTTTGGCGGCAGTGTTTGTCCAAAGCGACTCTCTTTGAACTCAGGTCGAATCATATGCCGGGGCATCCATAATTTCCAATGTCGTCCAATGATATAGATGCAAACATCTTCAGACCTATCCATTTGACAGGATACTGCCTCATCGTATCTTTTCCAGGAGGTTCAAATATACAAGATTTGTGCGGCAGCACTTGTCCAAAGCGACTCTCTTTGGACTCAGGTCGAACCATAAGCCGGACCATCCAGAATTGCTGTTGTCGTGCAATGATATTGATGCAAATATCTTTACTGCTATCAATTTGACAGGATTCTGCCTCATCGCATCTTGTCCAGGGGGTCCAAATGTACCAGATTTGTGCGGTAACACGTTTCCAAAGCGACTCCCTTTGGCCTCCGGTCGAATCATATGCCGGAGCATCCAGAATTGCCAATGTCATCTAGTGATATAGATGCAAATATCTTCACTCCTATCGATGTGATAGGTTTCTGCCTCATCATACCTTGTTCAGAAGGTCCAAATGTACAAGATTTGTGCCAAAGGTCGAATCATAAGCCTGAGCATCCAGAATTGCCAATGTCGTCCAATGATATAGATGCAAAAATCTTCACTCCTGTCAATTTGACAGAATTCTGGCTCATCGTGTCTTGTCCAGGAGGATCAAGTGTACAAGATTTGTGCGGCAGTACTAGACAAAACCGAAACTCTTTGGACTGAGGACGAATCATAAGCCGGGGCATCCATAATTTCCAATGTCGTCCAATGATATAGATGCAAACATCTTCACACCTATCCATTTGACAGGATACTGCCTCATCGTATCTTTTCCAGGAGGTTCAAATATACAAGATTTGTGCGGTAGCACTTGTCCAAAGCCTCTCTCTTTGAACTCAGGTCGAATCATAAGCCGGAGCATCCAGAATTGCCAATGTCGTCCAATGATATTGATGCAAATATCTTTACTGCTATCAATTTGACAGGATTCTGCCTCATCATACCTTGTTCCGAAGGTTCAAATGTACAAGGTTTGTGGGGAAGCACTTGTCCAAAGCGATTCTTTTTGGCCTCCGGTCGAATCATATGCCGGAGCATCCAGAATTGCCAATGACGTCCAATGATATAGATGCAAATATCTTTACTGCTATCAATTTGACAGCATTCTGCCTCATCGTATCTTGTCCAGGGGGTCCAAATGTACAAGATTTGTGCGGCAGCACTTGTCCAAAGCGACTCTCTTTGGACTCAGGTCGAACCATAAGCCGGACCATCCAGAATTGCTGTTGTCGTGCAATGATATTGATGCAAATATGTTTACTGCTATCAATTTGACAGGATTCTGCCTCATCATACCTTGTCCAGTAGGTCAAAATGTACAAGATTTGTGCGGTAGCACTAGACAAAAGCGAAACTCTTTGAACTCAGTTCGAATCATATGCCGAGCATCCAGAATTGCCAACGTCGTCCAATGATATAGATGCACATATCTTTACTGCTATCAATTTGACAGGATTCTGCCTCATCGCATCTTGTCCAGGGGGTCCAAATGTACCAGATTTGTGCGGTAACACGTTTCCAAAGCGACTCCCTTTGGCCTCCGGTCGAATAATTTGCCGGAGCATCCAGAATTGCCAATGTCATCTAGTGATATAGATGCAAATATCTTCACTCCTATCGATGTGATAGGTTTCTGCCTCATCATACCTTGTTCAGAAGGTCCAAATGTACAAGATTTGTGCGGTAGCACTAGACAAAAGCGAAACTCTTTGAACTCAGTTCGAATCATATGCCGAGCATCCAGAATTGCCAACGTCGTCCAATGATACAGATGCACATATCTTTATTGCTATCAATTTGACAGGATTCTGCCTCATCGCATCTTGTCCAGGGAGTCCAAATGTACAAGATTTGTGGGGTAGCACGTGTCCAAAGCGACTCTCTTTGGCCTCCGGTCGAATCATATGCCGGAGCATCCAGAATTGCCAATGTCGTCTAGTGATATAGATGCAAATATTTTCACTCCTATCGATGTGATAGGTTTCTGCCTTATCATACCTTGTTCAGAAGGTCCAAATGTACAAGATTTGTGCGGCAGCACTTGTCCAAAGCGACTCTCTTTGGACTCAGGTCGAACCATAAGCCGGACCATCCAGAATTGCTGTTGTCGTGCAATGATATTGATGCAAATATCTTTACTGCTATCAATTTGACAGGATTCTGCCTCATCATACCTTGTCCAGTAGGTCAAAATGTGCAAGATTTGTGCGGTAGCACTAGACAAAAGCGAAACTCTTTGAACTCAGTTCGAATCATATGCCGAGCATCCAGAATTGCCAACGTCGTCCAATGATATAGATGCACATATCTATACTGCTATCAATTTGACAGGATTCTGCCTCATCGCATCTTGTCCAGGAGGACCAAGTGTACAAGATTTGTGCGGTAGCACTAGACAAAAGCGAAACTCTTTGAACTCAGGTCGAATCATAAGCCGGAGCATCCAGAATTGCCAATGTCGTCCAATGATATAGATGCAAACATCTTCACACCTATCCATTTGACAGGATACTGCCTCATCGTATCATTTCCAGGAGGTTCAAATATACAAGATTTGTGCGGCAGCACTTGTCCAAAGCGACTCTCTTTGGACTCAGTTCGAACCATAAGCCGGACCATCCAGAATTGCTGTTGTCGTGCAATAATATTGATGCAAATATGTTTACTGCTATCAATTTGACAGGATTCTGCCTCATCATACCTTGTCCAGTAGGTCAAAATGTACAAGATTTGTGCGGTAGCACTAGACAAAAGCGAAACTCTTTGAACTCAGTTCGAATCATATGCCGAGCATCCAGAATTGCCAACGTCGTCCAATGATATAGATGCACATATCTTTACTGCTATCAATTTGACAGGATTCTGCCTCATCGCATCTTGTCCAGGAGGATCAAGTGTACAAGATTTGTGCGGTAGCACTAGACAAAAGCGAAACTCTTTGAACTAAGGTCGAATCATAAGCCGGAGCATCCAGAATTGCCAATGTCGTCCAATGATATAGATGCAAACATCTTCACACCTATCCATTTGACAGGATACTGCCTCATCGTATCTTTTCCAGGAGGTTCAAATATACAAGATTTGTGCGGCAGCACTTGTCCAAAGCGACTCTCTTTGGACTCAGGTCGAACCATAAGCCGGACCATCCAGAATTGCTGTTGTCGTGCAATGATATTGATGCAAATATCTTTACTGCTATCATTTTGACAGGATTCTGCCTCATCGCATCTTGTCCAGGGGGTCCAAATGTACCAGATTTGTGCGGTAACACGTTTCCAAAGCGACTCCCTTTGGCCTCCGGTCGAATCATATGCCGGAGCATCCAGAATTGCCAATGTCATCTAGTGATATAGATGCAAATATCTTCACTCCTATCGATGTGATAGGTTTCTGCCTCATCATACCTTGTTCAGAAGGTCCAAATGTACAAGATTTGTGCGGTAGCACTAGACAAAAGCGAAACTCTTTGAACTCAGTTCGAATCATATGCCGAGCATCCAGAATTGCCAACGTCGTCCAATGATACAGATGCACATATCTTTATTGCTATCAATTTGACAGGATTCTGCCTCATCGCATCTTGTCCAGGGAGTCCAAATGTACAAGATTTGTGGGGTAGCACGTGTCCAAAGCGACTCTCTTTGGCCTCCGGTCGAATCATACGCCGGAGCATCCAGAATTGCCAATGACGTCCAATGATATAGAGGCAAATATCTTTACTCCTAACAATTTTACAGCATTCTGCCTCATTGTATCTTGTCCAGGAGGTTCAAAAGTACAAGATTTGCGCGGTAGCGCTTGTCCAAAGTGACTCACTTTAAACTCAGGTCGAATCATAAGCCGGAGCATCCAGAATTGCCAATGTCGTCCAATGACATTGATGCAAATATCTTTACTGCTATCAATTTGACAGGATTCTGCCTCATCATACCTTGTTCCGAAGGTTCAAATGTACAAGGTTTGTGGGGAAGCACTTGTCCAAAGCGATTCTTTTTGGCCTCCGGTCGAATCATATGCCGGAGCATCCAGAATTGCCAATGACGTCCAATGATATAGATGCAAATATCTTTACTGCTATCAATTTGACAGCATTCCGCCTCATCGTATCTTGTGCAGGGGGTCCAAATGGAGACGATTTTTTTGCGGTAGCGCTTGTCCAAAGCGACTCTCTTTGGACTCAGGTCGAATCATAAGCCTGAGCATCCAGAATTGCCAATGTCGTGCAATGATATAGATGCAAATATCTTTACTTCTGTCAATTTGACAGGATTCGGCATCATCATATCTTGCCCAGGAGGTCAAAATGTAAAAAGATTTGGGCGGCAGTGTTTGTCCAAAGCGACTCTCTTTGAACTCAGGTCGAATCATATGCCGAACTTCCAGAATTGCCAATGTCGTCTAATGATATAGATGCAAATATCTTCACTCCTATCAATTTGACAGGATTCTGCCTCATCGTGTCTTGTCCAGGAGGATCAAGTGTGCAAGAATTGTGCGGTAGCACTAGACAAAAGCGAAACTCTTTGGACTCAGGTCGATCCATAAGCCGAAGCATCCAGAATTGCCAATGTCGTCCAATGATATAGATGCAAGTATCTTTACTGCTGTCAATTTGACACGAATCTGCCTCATCGCATCTTGTCCAGGGGGTCCAAATGTACCAGATTTGTGCGTTAGCACGTTTCCAAAGCGACTCTCTTTGGCCTCAGGTCGAATCATAAGCCTGAGCATCCAGAATTGCCAATGTCGTCCAATGATATAGATGCAAAAATCTTCACTCCTGTCAATTTGACAGAATTCTGGCTCATCGTGTCTTGTCCAGGAGGATCAAGTGTACAAGATTTGTGCGGCAGTACTAGACAAAACCGAAACTCTTTGGACTGAGGACGAATCATAAGCCGGGGCATCCATAATTTCCAATGTCGTCCAATGATATAGATGCAAACATCTTCACACCTATCCATTTGACAGGATACTGCCTCATCGTATCTTTTCCAGGAGGTTCAAATATACAGGATTTGTGCGGTAGCACTTGTCCAAAGCCTCTCTCTTTGAACTCAGGTCGAATCATAAGCCGGAGCATCCAGAATTGCCAATGTCGTCCAATGATATTGATGCAAATATCTTTACTGCTATCAATTTGACAGGATTCTGCCTCATCATACCTTGTTCCGAAGGTTCAAATGTACAAGGTTTGTGGGGAAGCACTTGTCCAAAGCGATTCTTTTTGGCCTCCGGTCGAATCATATGCAGGAGCATCCAGAATTGCCAATGACGTCCAATGATATAGATGCAAATATCTTTACTGCTATCAATTTGACAGCATTCTGCCTCATCGTATCTTGTCCAGGGGGTCCAAATGTACACGATTTGTGCGGCAGCACTTGTCCAAAGCGACTCTCTTTGGACTCAGGTCGAACCATAAGCCGGACTATCCAGAATTGCTGTTGTCGTGCAATGATATTGATGCAAATATGTTTACTGCTATCAATTTGACAGGATTCTGCCTCATCATACCTTGTCCAGTAGGTCAAAATGTACAAGATTTGTACGGTAGCACTAGACAAAAGCGAAACTCTTTGATCTCAGTTCGAATCATATGCCGAGCATCCAGAATTGCCAACGTCGTCCAATGATATAGATGCACATATCTTTACTGCTATCAATTTGACAGGATTCTGCCTCATCGCATCTTGTCCAGGGGGTCCAAATGTACCAGATTTGTGCGGTAACACGTTTCCAAAGCGACTCCCTTTGGCCTCCGGTCGAATCATTTGCCGGAGCATCCAGAATTGCCAATGTCATCTAGTGATATAGATGCAAATATCTTCACTCCTATCGATGTGATAGGTTTCTGCCTCATCATACCTTGTTCAGAAGGTCCAAATGTACAAGATTTGTGCGGTAGCACTAGACAAAAGCGAAACTCTTTGAACTCAGTTCGAATCATATGCCGAGCATCCAGAATTGCCAACGTCGTCCAATGATACAGATGCACATATCTTTATTGCTATCAATTTGACAGGATTCTGCCTCACCGCATCTTGTCCAGGGAGTCCAAATGTACAAGATTTGTGGGGTAGCACGTGTCCAAAGCGACTCTCTTTGGCCTCCGGTCGAATCATATGCCGGAGCATCCAGAATTGCCAATGTCGTCTAGTGATATAGATGCAAATATCTTCACTACTATCGATGTGATAGGTTTCTGCCTTATCATACCTTGTTCAGAAGGTCCAAATGTACAAGGTTTGTGCGGCAGCACTTGTCCAGAGCGACTCTCTTTGGACTCAGGTCGAACCATAAGCCGGACCATCCAGAATTGCTGTTGTCGTGCAATGATATTGATGCAAATATCTTTACTGCTATCAATTTGACAGGATTCTGCCTCATCATACCTTGTCCAGTAGGTCAAAATGTGCAAGATTTGTGCGGTAGCACTAGACAAAAGCGAAACTCTTTGAACTCAGTTCGAATCATATGCCGAGCATCCAGAATTGCCAACGTCGTCCAATGATATAGATGCACATATCTATACTGCTATCAATTTGACAGGATTCTGCCTCATCGCATCTTGTCCAGGAGGACCAAGTGTACAAGATTTGTGCGGTAGCACTAGACAAAAGCCAAACTCTTTGAACTCAGGTCGAATCATAAGCCGGAGCATCCAGAATTGCCAATGTCGTCCAATGATATAGATGCAAACATCTTCACACCTATCCATTTGACAGGATACTGCCTCATCGTATCATTTCCAGGAGGTTCAAATATACAAGATTTGTGCGGCAGCACTTGTCCAAAGCGACTCTCTTTGGACTCAGTTCGAACCATATGCCGAGCATCCAGAATTGCCAACGTCGTCCAATGATACAGATGCACATATCTTTATTGCTATCAATTTGACAGGATTCTGCCTCATCGCATCTTGTCCAGGGAGTCCAAATGTACAAGATTTGTGGGGTAGCACGTGTCCAAAGCGACTCTCTTTGGCCTCCGGTCGAATCATACGCCGGAGCATCCAGAATTGCCAATGTGGTCCAATGATATAGACGCAAATATCTTCACTACTATCAATTTGACAGGATTCTGTCTCAACATACCCTGTTCCGGAGGTTCAAATGTACAAGGTTTAGCGGTAGCACTTGTCCAAAGCGATTCTCTTTGGCCTCCGGTCGAATCATATGCCGGAGCATCCAGAATTGCCAATGACGTCCAATGATATAGATGCAAATATCTTTACTCCTAACAATTTTACAGCATTCTGCCTCATTGTATCCTGTCCAGGAGGTTCAAATGTACAAGATTTGCGTGGTAGCGCTTGTCCAAAGTGACTCACTTTAAACTCAGGTCGAATCTTAAGCCGGAGAATCCAGAATTGCCAATGTCGTCCAATGATATTGATGCAAATATCTTTACTGCTATCAATTTGACAGGATTCTGCCTCATCATACCTTGTTCCGAAGGTTCAAATGTACAAGGTTTGTGGGGAAGCACTTGTCCAAAGCGATTCTTTTTGGCCCCCGGTCGAATCATATGCCGGAGCATCCAGAATTGCCAATGACGTCCAATGATATAGATGCAAATATCTTTACTGCTATCAATTTGACAGCATTCCGCCTCATCGTATCTTGTGCAGGGGGTCCAAATGGAGACGATTTTTTTGCGGTAGCACTTGTCCAAAGCGACTCTCTTTGGACTCAGGTCGAATCATAAGCCTGAGCATCCAGAATTGCCAATGTCGTGCAATGATATAGATGCAAATATCTTTACTTCTGTCAATTTGAGAGGGTTCGGCATCATCATATCTTGTCCAGGAGGTCCAAATGTACAAGATTTGGGCGGCAGTGTTTGTCCAAAGCGACTCTCTTTGAACTCAGGTCGAATCATATGCCGAACTTCCAGAATTGCCAATGTCGTCTAATGATATAGATGCAAATATCTTCACTCCTATCAATTTGACAGGATTCTGCCTCATCGTGTCTTGTCCAGGAGGATCAAGTGTGCAAGAATTGTGCGGTAGCACTAGACAAAAGCGAAACTCTTTGGACTCAGGTCGAATCATAAGCCTGAGCATCCAGAATTGCCAATGTCGTCCAATGATATAGATGCAAAAATCTTCACTCCTGTCAATTTGACAGAATTCTGGCTCATCGTGTCTTGTCCAGGAGGATCAAGTGTACAAGATTTGTGCGGCAGTACTAGACAAAACCGAAACTCTTTGGACTCAGGACGAATCATAAGCCGGGGCATCCATAATTTCCAATGTCGTCCAATGATATAGATGCAAATATCTTCACACCTATCCATTTGACAGGAAACTGCCTCATCGTATCTTTTCCAGGAGGTTCAAATATACAAGATTTGTGCGGTAGCTCTTGTCCAAAGCCTCTCTCTTTGAACTCAGGTCGAATCATAAGCCGGAGCATCCAGAATTGCCAATGTCGTCCAATGATATTGATGCAAATATCTTTACTGCTATCAATTTGACAGCATTCTGCCTGATCGTATCTTGTCCAGGGGGTCCAAATGGAGACGATTTGTTGCGGTAGCACTTGTCCAAAGCGACTCTCTTTGAACTCAGGTCGAATCATATGCCGAACTTCCAGAATTGCCAATGTCGTCTAATGATATAGATGCAAATATCTTCACTCCTATCAATTTGACAGGATTCTGCCTCATCGTGTCTTGTCCAGGAGGATCAAGTGTGCAAGAATTGTGCGGTAACACGTTTCCAAAGCGACTCCCTTTGGCCTCCGGTCGAATCATATGCCGGAGCATCCAGAATTGCCAATGTCATCTAGTGATATAGATGCAAATATCTTCACTCCTATCGATGTGATAGGTTTCTGCCTCATCATACCTTGTTCAGAAGGTCCAAATGTACAAGATTTGTGCGGTAGCACTAGACAAAAGCGAAACTCTTTGAACTCAGTTCGAATCATATGCCGAGCATCCAGAATTGCCAATGACGTCCAATGATATAGATGCATATATCTTTACTCCTAACAATTTTACAGGATTCGGCATCATCATATCCTGTCCAGGAGGTCCAAATGTACAAGATTTGGGCGGCAGTGTTTGTCCAAAGCGACTCTCTTTGAACTCAGGTCGAATCATATGCCGAACTTCCAGTATTGCCAATGTCGTCTAATGATATAGATGCAAATATCTTCACTCCTATCAATTTGACAGGATTCTGCCTCATCGTGTCTTGTCCAGGAGGATCAAGTGTGCAAGAATTGTGCGTTAGCACTAGATAAAAGCGAAACTCTTTGGACTCAGGTCGATCCATAAGCCGAAGCATCCAGAATTGCCAATGTCGTCCAATGATATAGATGCAAGTATCTTTACCGCTGTCAATTTGACACGATTCTGCCTCATCGCATCTTGTCCAGGGGGTCCAAATGTACCAGATTTGTGCGTTAGCACGTTTCCAAAGCGACTCTCTTTGGCCTCAGGTCGAATCATAAGCCTGAGCATCCAGAATTGCCAATGTCGTCCAATGATATAGATGCAAAAATCTTCACTCCTGTCAATTTGACAGAATTCTGGCTCATCGTGTCTTGTCCAGGAGGATCAAGTGTACAAGATTTGTGCGGCAGTACTAGACAAAACCGAAACTATTTGGACTCAGGACGAATCATAAGCCGGGGCATCCATAATTTCCAATGTCGTCCAATGATATAGATGCAAACATCTTCACACCTATCCATTTGACAGGATACTGCCCCATCGTATCTTTTCCAGGAGGTTCAAATATACAAGATTTGTGCGGCAGCACTTGTCCAAAGCGACTCTCTTTGGACTCAGTTCGAACCATAAGCCGGACCATCCAGAATTGCTGTTGTCGTGCAATGATATTGATGCAAATATGTTTACTGCTATCAATTTGACAGGATTCTGCCTCATCATACCTTGTCCAGTAGGTCAAAATGTACAAGATTTGTGCGGTAGCACTAGACAAAAGCGAAACTCTTTGAACTCAGTTCGAATCATATGCCGAGCATCCAGAATTGCCAACGTCGTCCAATGATATAGATGCACATATCTTTACTGCTATCAATTTGACAGGATTCTGCCTCATCGCATCTTGTCCAGGAGGATCAAGTGTACAAGATTTGTGCGGTAGCACTAGACAAAAGCGAAACTCTTTGAACTAAGGTCGAATCATAAGCCGGAGCATCCAGAATTGCCAATGTCGTCCAATGATATTGATGCAAATATCTTTACTGCTATCAATTTGACAGGATTCTGCCTCATCGCATCTTGTCCAGGGGGTCCAAATGTACCAGATTTGTGCGGTAACACGTTTCCAAAGCGACTCCCTTTGGCCTCCGGTCGAATCATATGCCGGAGCATCCAGAATTGCCAATGTCATCTAGTGATATAGATGCAAATATCTTCACTCCTATCGATGTGATAGGTTTCTGCCTCATCATACCTTGTTCAGAAGGTCCAAATGTACAAGATTTGTGCGGTAGCACTAGACAAAAGCGAAACTCTTTGAACTCAGTTCGAATCATATGCCGAGCATCCAGAATTGCCAACGTCGTCCAATGATACAGATGCACATATCTTTATTGCTATCAATTTGACAGGATTCTGCCTCATCGCATCTTGTCCAGGGAGTCCAAATGTACAAGATTTGTGGGGTAGCACGTGTCCAAAGCGACTCTCTTTGGCCTCCGGTCGAATCATACGCCGGAGCATCCAGAATTGCCAATGTGGTCCAATGATATAGAGGCAAATATCTTCACTACTATCAATTTGACAGGATTCTGTCTCAACATACCCTGTTCCGGAGGTACAAATGTACAAGGTTTAGCGGTAGCACTTGTCCAAAGCGATTCTCTTTGGCCTCCGGTCGAATCATATGCCGGAGCATCCAGAATTGCCAATGACGTCCAATGATATAGATGCAAATATCTTTACTCCTAACAATTTTACAGCATTCTGCCTCATTGTATCTTGTCCAGGAGGTTCAAAAGTACAAGATTTGCGCGGTAGCGCTTGTCCAAAGTGACTCACTTTAAACTCAGGTCGAATCATAAGCCGGAGCATCCAGAATTGCCAATGTCGTCCAATGACATTGATGCAAATATCTTTACTGCTATCAATTTGACAGGATTCTGCCTCATCATACCTTGTTCCGAAGGTTCAAATGTACAAGGTTTGTGGGGAAGCACTTGTCCAAAGCGATTCTTTTTGGCCTCCGGTCGAATCATATGCCGGAGCATCCAGAATTGCCAATGACGTCCAATGATATAGATGCAAATATCTTTACTGCTATCAATTTGACAGCATTCCGCCTCATCGTATCTTGTGCAGGGGGTCCAAATGTAGACGATTTTTTTGCGGTAGCACTTGTCCAAAGCGACTCTTTTTGGACTCAGGTCGAATCATAAGCCTGAGCATCCAGAATTGCCAATGTCGTGCAATGATATAGATGCAAATATCTTTACTTCTGTCAATTTGACAGGATTCGGCATCATCATATCTTGTCCAGGAGGTCAAAATGTACAAGATTTGGGCGGCAGTGTTTGTCCAAAGCGACTCTCTTTGAACTCAGGTCGAATCATATGCCGAACTTCCAGAATTGCCAATGTCGTCTAATGATATAGATGCAAATATCTTCACTCCTATCAATTTGACAGGATTCTGCCTCATCGTGTCTTGTCCAGGAGGATCAAGTGTGCAAGAATTGTGCGGTAGCACTAGACAAAAGCGAAACTCTTTGGACTCAGGTCGATCCATAAGCCGAAGCATCCAGAATTGCCAATGTCGTCCAATGATATAGATGCAAGTATCTTTACTGCTGTCAATTTGACACGATTCTGCCTCATCGTATCTTGTCCAGGGGGTCCAAATGTACAAGATTTGTGCGGCAGCACTTGTCCAAAGCGACTCTCTTTGGACTCAGGTCGAACCATAAGCCGGACCATCCAGAATTGCTGTTGTCGTGCAATGATATTGATGCAAATATCTTTACTGCTATCAATTTGACAGGATTCTGCCTCATCATACCTTGTCCAGTAGGTCAAAATGTGCAAGATTTGTGCGGTAGCACTAGACAAAAGCGAAACTCTTTGAACTCAGTTCGAATCATATGCCGAACATCCAGAATTGCCAACGTCGTCCAATGATATAGATGCACATATCTATACTGCTATCAATTTGACAGGATTCTGCCTCATCGCATCTTGTCCAGGAGGACCAAGTGTACAAGATTTGTGCGGTAGCACTAGACAAAAGCGAAACTCTTTGAACTCAGGTCGAATCATAAGCCGGAGCATCCAGAATTGCCAATGTCGTCCAATGATATAGATGCAAACATCTTCACACCTATCCATTTGACAGGATACTGCCTCATCGTATCATTTCCAGGAGGTTCAAATATACAAGATTTGTGCGGCAGCACTTGTCCAAAGCGACTCTCTTTGGACTCAGTTCGAACCATATGCCGAGCATCCAGAATTGCCAACGTCGTCCAATGATACAGATGCACATATCTTTATTGCTATCAATTTGACAGGATTCTGCCTCATCGCATCTTGTCCAGGGAGTCCAAATGTACAAGATTTGTGGGGTAGCACGTGTCCAAAGCGACTCTCTTTGGCCTCCGGTCGAATCATACGCCGGAGCATCCAGGATTGCCAGTGTGGTCCAATGATATAGACGCAAATATCTTCACTACTATCAATTTGACAGGATTCTGTCTCAACATACCCTGTTCCGGAGGTTCAAATGTACAAGGTTTAGCGGTAGCACTTGTCCAAAGCGATTCTCTTTGGCCTCCGGTCGAATCATATGCCGGAGCATCCAGAATTGCCAATGACGTCCAATGATATAGATGCAAATATCTTTACTCCTAACAATTTTACAGCATTCTGCCTCATTGTATCTTGTCCAGGAGGTTCAAATGTACAAGATTTGTGCGGTAGCGCTTGTCCAAAGTGACTCACTTTAAACTCAGGTCGAATCATAAGCCGGAGAATCCAGAATTGCCAATGTCGTCCAATGATATTGATGCAAATATCTTTACTGCTATCAATTTGACAGGATTCTGCCTCATCGTGTCTTGTCCAGGAGGATCAAGTGTGCAAGAATTGTGCGGTAGCACTTGACAAAAGCGAAACTCTTTGGACTCAGGTCGAATCATAAGCCTGAGCATCCAGAATTGCCAATGACGTCCAATGATATAGATGCAAATATCTTTACTGCTATCAATTTGACAGCATTCCGCCTCATCGTATCTTGTGCAGGGGGTCCAAATGGAGACGATTTTTTTGCGGTAGCACTTGTCCAAAGCGACTCTCTTTGGACTCAGGTCGAATCATAAGCCTGAGCATCCAGAATTGCCAATGTCGTGCAATGATATAGATGCAAATATCTTTACTTCTGTCAATTTGACAGGATTCGGCATCATCATATCTTGTCCAGGAGGTCCAAATGTACAAGATTTGGGCGGCAGTGTTTGTCCAAAGCGACTCTCTTTGAACTCAGGTCGAATCATATGCCGAACTTCCAGAATTGCCAATGTCGTCTAATGATATAGATGCAAATATCTTCACTCCTATCAATTTGACAGGATTCTGCCTCATCGTGTCTTGTCCAGGAGGATCAAGTGTGCAAGAATTGTGCGGTAGCACTAGACAAAAGCGAAACTCTTTGGACTCAGGTCGAATCATAAGCCTGAGCATCCAGAATTGCCAATGTCGTCCAATGATATAGATGCAAAAATCTTCACTCCTGTCAATTTGACAGAATTCTGGCTCATCGTGTCTTGTCCAGGAGGATCAAGTGTACAAGATTTGTGCGGTAGCTCTTGTCCAAAGCCTCTCTCTTTGAACTCAGGTCGAATCATAAGCCGGAGCATCCAGAATTGCCAATGTCGTCCAATGATATTGATGCAAATATCTTTACTGCTATCAATTTGACAGGATTCTGCCTCATCATACCTTGTTCCGAAGGTTCAAATGTACAAGGTTTGTAGGGAAGCACTTGTCCAAAGCGATTCTTTTTGGCCTCCGGTCGAATCATATGCCGGAGCATCCAGAATTGCCAATGACGTCCAATGATATAGATGCAAATATCTTTACTGCTATCAATTTGACTGCATTCTGCCTGATCGTATCTTGTCCAGGGGGTCCAAATGGAGACGATTTGTTGCGGTAGCACTTGTCCAAAGCGACTCTCTTTGAACTCAGGTCGAATCATATGCCGAACTTCCAGAATTGCCAATGTCGTCTAATGATATAGATGCAAATATCTTCACTCCTATCAATTTGACAGGATTCTGCCTCATCGTGTCTTGTCCAGGA
Source organism: Priocnemis perturbator (assembly GCA_963942575.1). Taxonomy (NCBI): domain Eukaryota; kingdom Metazoa; phylum Arthropoda; class Insecta; order Hymenoptera; family Pompilidae; genus Priocnemis; species Priocnemis perturbator. The sequence continues at coordinate 4,410,148 of CAWWDK010000133.1, read as the reverse complement.
GGATCAAGTGTGCAAGAATTGTGCGGTAACACGTTTCCAAAGCGACTCCCTTTGGCCTCCGGTCGAATCATATGCCGGAGCATCCAGAATTGCCAATGTCATCTAGTGATATAGATGCTAATATCTTCACTCCTATCGATGTGATAGGTTTCTGCCTCATCATACCTTGTTCAGAAGGTCCAAATGTACAAGATTTGTGCGGTAGCACTAGACAAAAGCGAAACTCTTTGAACTCAGTTCGAATCATATGCCGAGCATCCAGAATTGCCAACGTCGTCCAATGATACAGATGCACATATCTTTATTGCTATCAATTTGACAGGATTCTGCCTCATCGCATCTTGTCCAGGGAGTCCAAATGTACAAGATTTGTGGGGTAGCACGTGTCCAAAGCGACTCTCTTTGGCCTCCGGTCGAATCATACGCCGGAGCATCCAGAATTGCCAATGTCGTCCAATGATATAGATGCAAAAATCTTCACTCCTGTCAATTTGACAGAATTCTGGCTCATCGTGTCTTGTCCAGGAGGATCAAGTGTACAAGATTTGTGCGGCAGTACTAGACAAAACCGAAACTCTTTGGACTCAGGACGAATCATAAGCCGGGGCATCCATAATTTCCAATGTCGTCCAATGATATAGATGCAAACATCTTCACACCTATCCATTTGACAGGATACTGCCCCATCGTATCTTTTCCAGGAGGTTCAAATATACAAGATTTGTGCGGTAGCACTTGTCCAAAGCCTCTCTCTTTGAACTCAGGTCGAATCATAAGCCGGAGCATCCAGAATTGCCAATGTCGTGCAATGATATAGATGCAAATATGTTTACTGCTATCAATTTGACAGGATTCTGCCTCATCATACCTTGTTCCGAAGGTTCAAATGTACAAGGTTTGTGGGGAAGCACTTGTCCAAAGCGATTCTTTTTGGCCCCCGGTCGAATCATATGCCGGAGCATCCAGAATTGCCAATGACGTCCAATGATATAGATGCAAATATCTTTACTGCTATCAATTTGACAGGATTCTGCCTCATCGTATCTTGTCCAGGGGGTCCAAATGGAGACGATTTGTTGCGGTAGCACTTGTCCAAAGCGACTCTCTTTGGACTCAGGTCGAATCATAAGCCTGAGCATCCGGAATTGCCAATGTCGTGCAATGATATAGATGCAAATATCTTTACTTCTATCAATTTGACAGGATTCGGCATCATCATATCTTGTCCAGGAGGTCCAAATGTACAAGATTTGGGCGGCAGTGTTTGTCCAAAGCGACTCTCTTTGAACTCAGGCCGAATCATATGCCGAACTTCCAGAATTGCCAATGTCGTCTAATGATATAGATGCAAACATCTTCACTCCTGTCAATTTGACAGAATTCTGGCTCATCGTGTCTTGTCCAGGAGGATCAAGTGTACAAGATTTGTGCGGCAGTACTAGACAAAAGCGAAACTCTTTGGACTCAGGTCGAATCATATGCCGAGCATCCAGAATTGCCATTGTCGTCCAATGATATAGATGCAAATATCTTTACTCCTATCAATATGATAGGATTCTGCCTCATCATACCTTGTTCCAAAGGTTCAAATGTACAAGGTTTGTGGGGAAGCACTTGTCCAAAGCGATGCTTTTTGGCCTCCGGTCGAATCATATACTGGAGCATCCAGAATTGCCAATGACGTCCAATGATATAGATGCAAATATCTTTACTGCTATCAGTTTGACAGCATTCTGCCTCATCGTATCTTGTCCAGGGGGTTCAAATGGAGACGATTTGTTGCGGTAGCACTTGTCCAAAGCGACTCTCCTTGGACTCAGGTCGAATCATGAACCGGAACATCCAGAATTGCCAATGTCGTCCAATGATATAGATACAAATATCTTCACTCCTATCAATTTGACAGGATTCTGCCTCATCGTGTCTTGTCCAGGAGGATCAAGTGTACAAGATTTGTGCGACAGCACCAGACAAAAGCGAAACTCTTTGGACTCAGGTCGATCCATAAACCGAAGCATCCAGAATTGCCAATGTCGTCCAATGATATAGATGCAAGTATCTTTACTGCTATCAATTTGACAGGATTCTGCCGCATCGCAACTTATCCAATGGGTCCAAATGTACCATATTTGGGCGGTAGCACGTGTCCAAAGCGACTCTCTTTGATTCAGGTCGAATCATAAGCCGGAGCATCCAGAATTGCCATTGTCGTCCAATGATGTGCATGCAAATATCTTTACTCCTATCAATTTGACAGGATTCTGCCTCATCGTATCTTGTCCAGGGGGTCCAAATGTACAAGATTTGTGCGGTGGCACTTGTCCAAAGCGACTCTCTTTGGCCTCCGGTCGAATCATACGCCGGAGCATCCAGAATTGCCAATGTCGTCCAATGATATAGATGCAAATATCTTCACACCTATCAATTTGACAGGATTCTGCCTCATCGTGTCTTGTCCAGGAAGATCAAGTGTACAAGATTTGTGCGGTAGCACTAGACAAAAGCGAAACTCTTTGAACTCAGTTCGAATCATATGCCGAGCATCCAGAATTGCCAATGTCGTCCAATGATATTGATGCAAATATCTTTACTGCTATCAATTTGCCAGGATTCTGTCTCATTATATCATGTCCAGGAGGTTCAAATGGACAAGGTTTGGGCGGCAGAATTTTTCCAAAACGATACTCTTTGGACTCAGGTCGAATCATATGCCGAGCATCCAGAATTGCCAATGTCGTCCAATGATATAGATGCAAATAACTTTACTGCTATCAATTTGACAGCATTCTGCCTCATCGTATCTTGTCCAGGGGGTCCAAATGGACAGGATTTGATGCGGTAGCACTTGTCCAAAGCTACTCTCTTTGGACTCAGGTCGAATCATATGCCGAGCATCCAGAATTGCCAATGTCGTCCAATGATATAGATGCAAATAACTTTACTGCTATCAATCTGACAGCATTCTGCCTCATCTTATCTTGTCCAGGGGGTCCAAATGGACAGGATTTGATGCGGTAGCACTTGTCCAAAGCGACTCACTTTGGACTCAGGACGAATCATAAGCCGGGGCATCCGTAATTGCCAATGTCGTCCAATGATATAGATGCAAACATTTTCACACCTATCCATTTGACAGGATTCTGCCTAATCGTATCTTGTCCAGGAGGTTCAAATATACAAGATTTGGGCGGCAGCATTTGTCCAACGCGACTCTGTTTGAACTCAGGTCGAATCATAAGCCGAGCATCCAGAATTGCCAATGTCGTCCATTGATACAGATGCAAATATCCTTACTCCTAACAATGTAATAGGATTCTGCCTCATCGTATCTTGTCCAGGGGGTCCAAATGTACAAGGTTTGTGCGGAAGCACTTGTCCAAAGCGATTCTCTTTGGCCTCCGGTCCAATCATATGCCGAGCATCCAGAATTGCCAATGACGTCCAATGATATAGATGTGTTCGAGAATCTCGCGATTCCCGTTAAGAGGATATGAGAGGGAATGAAAGGAAAGAGGAAGGGGGGGAAATGAGAAGATCTATTGGCGGTGGAGAGGTTATGTTTCCACGTGGTCTACATAATGTCCGTTTAACAGAGTCTTTATTAGTAAAAATAAGGGTCACAGGTGCTCTACGGTAGTGAAAGTAACAGTCATAATGAGCGAGATAGTCAATTATATGAATTGTATCCGCCGTACAATGATTGATACCTGTTGCGGGTGCACGTGCACGATTCGCGCCGCGTACAGAGCCTGAGTCGTCTGGTGTAGATGTACCGTGTGTATTTCTCTGCGAATAGTCCGGGATTTATGTGTGCGAGTCCGTGATGTTACGAGTTCGAGAAAAGCATAAATGCAATAACCCGTGTGCGTTCTCGTTAATAGCTGAGACGATAATGGCCGCCCGATTCGGCGGAAACGCCGCCCGCGTACCGCGCGCGTTAAAGGCGCTCTCGCATGAAAGCCGCGTGTGACTCGGCCCTCAGGCCGCCTTGAGGATGCCGCGACGACGATTGGTCGGCGTCGCGGCATTCCCAAACAAGATGCAAATATCTTTACTGCTATCAATTTGACAGCATTCTGCCTCATCGTATCTTGTCCAGGGGGTCCAAATGAAGACGATTTGTTGCGGTAGCACTTGTCCAAAGCGACTGTCTTTGGACTCAGGTCGAATCATAAGCCTGAGCATCCAGAATTGCCAATGTCGTGCAATGATATAGATGCAAATATCTTTACTTCTATCAATTTGACAGGATTCGGCCTCATCATATCTTGTCCAGGAGGTCCAAATGTACAAGATTTGGGCGGCAGTGTTTGTCCAAAGCGACTCTCTTTGAACTCAGGTCGATCCATATGCCGAACTTCCAGAATTGCTAATGTCGTCTAATGATATAGATGCAAATATCTTCACTCCTATCAATTTGACAGGATTCTGCCTCATCGTGTCTTGTCCAGGAGGATCAAGTGTGCAAGAATTGTGCGGTAGCACTAGACAAAAGCGAAACTCTTTGGACTCAGGTCGATCCATAAGCCGAAGCATCCAGAATTGCCAATGTCGTCCAATGATATAGATGCAAGTATCTTTACTGCTTTCAATTTGACACGATTCTGCCTCATCGCATCTTGTCCAGGGGGTCCAAATATACCAGATTTGTGCGGTAGCACGTTTCCAAAGCGACTCTCTTTGGCCTCAGGTCGAATCATAAGCCTGAGCATCCAGAATTGCCAATGTCGTCCAATGATATAGATGCAAAAATCTTCACTCCTGTCAATTTGACAGAATTCTGGCTCATCGTGTCTTGTCCAGGAGGATCAAGTGTACAAGATTTGTGCGGCAGTACTAGACAAAACCGAAACTATTTGGACTCAGGACGAATCATAAGCCGGGGCATCCATAATTTCCAATGTCGTCCAATGATATAGATGCAAACATCTTCACACCTATCCATTTGACAGGATACTGCCCCATCGTATCTTTTCCAGGAGGTTCAAATATACAAGATTTGTGCGGCAGCACTTGTCCAAAGCGACTCTCTTTGGACTCAGTTCGAACCATAAGCCGGACCATCCAGAATTGCTGTTGTCGTGCAATGATATTGATGCAAATATGTTTACTGCTATCAATTTGACAGGATTCTGCCTCATCATACCTTGTCCAGTAGGTCAAAATGTACAAGATTTGTGCGGTAGCACTAGACAAAAGCGAAACTCTTTGAACTCAGTTCGAATCATATGCCGAGCATCCAGAATTGCCAACGTCGTCCAATGATATAGATGCACATATCTTTACTGCTATCAATTTGACAGGATTCTGCCTCATCGCATCTTGTCCAGGAGGATCAAGTGTACAAGATTTGTGCGGTAGCACTAGACAAAAGCGAAACTCTTTGAACTAAGGTCGAATCATAAGCCGGAGCATCCAGAATTGCCAATGTCGTCCAATGATATTGATGCAAATATCTTTACTGCTATCAATTTGACAGGATTCTGCCTCATCGCATCTTGTCCAAGGGGTCCAAATGTACCAGATTTGTGCGGTAACACGTTTCCAAAGCGACTCCCTTTGGCCTCCGGTCGAATCATATGCCGGAGCATCCAGAATTGCCAATGTCATCTAGTGATATAGATGCAAATATCTTCACTCCTATCGATGTGATAGGTTTCTGCCTCATCATACCTTGTTCAGAAGGTCCAAATGTACAAGATTTGTGCGGTAGCACTAGACAAAAGCGAAACTCTTTGAACTCAGTTCGAATCATATGCCGAGCATCCAGAATTGCCAACGTCGTCCAATGATACAGATGCACATATCTTTATTGCTATCAATTTGACAGGATTCTGCCTCATCGCATCTTGTCCAGGGAGTCCAAATGTACAAGATTTGTGGGGTAGCACGTGTCCAAAGCGACTCTCTTTGGCCTCCGGTCGAATCATACGCCGGAGCATCCAGAATTGCCAATGTGGTCCAATGATATAGAGGCAAATATCTTCACTACTATCAATTTGACAGGATTCTGTCTCAACATACCCTGTTCCGGAGGTACAAATGTACAAGGTTTAGCGGTAGCACTTGTCCAAAGCGATTCTCTTTGGCCTCCGGTCGAATCATATGCCGGAGCATCCAGAATTGCCAATGACGTCCAATGATATAGATGCAAATATCTTTACTCCTAACAATTTTACAGCATTCTGCCTCATTGTATCTTGTCCAGGAGGTTCAAAAGTACAAGATTTGCGCGGTAGCGCTTGTCCAAAGTGACTCACTTTAAACTCAGGTCGAATCATAAGCCGGAGCATCCAGAATTGCCAATGTCGTCCAATGACATTGATGCAAATATCTTTACTGCTATCAATTTGACAGGATTCTGCCTCATCATACCTTGTTCCGAAGGTTCAAATGTACAAGGTTTGTGGGGAAGCACTTGTCCAAAGCGATTCTTTTTGGCCTCCGGTCGAATCATATGCCGGAGCATCCAGAATTGCCAATGACGTCCAATGATATAGATGCAAATATCTTTACTGCTATCAATTTGACAGCATTCCGCCTCATCGTATCTTGTGCAGGGGGTCCAAATGTAGACGATTTTTTTGCGGTAGCACTTGTCCAAAGCGACTCTTTTTGGACTCAGGTCGAATCATAAGCCTGAGCATCCAGAATTGCCAATGTCGTGCAATGATATAGATGCAAATATCTTTACTTCTGTCAATTTGACAGGATTCGGCATCATCATATCTTGTCCAGGAGGTCAAAATGTACAAGATTTGGGCGGCAGTGTTTGTCCAAAGCGACTCTCTTTGAACTCAGGTCGAATCATATGCCGAACTTCCAGAATTGCCAATGTCGTCTAATGATATAGATGCAAATATCTTCACTCCTATCAATTTGACAGGATTCTGCCTCATCGTGTCTTGTCCAGGAGGATCAAGTGTGCAAGAATTGTGCGGTAGCACTAGACAAAAGCGAAACTCTTTGGACTCAGGTCGATCCATAAGCCGAAGCATCCAGAATTGCCAATGTCGTCCAATGATATAGATGCAAGTATCTTTACTGCTGTCAATTTGACACGATTCTGCCTCATCGTATCTTGTCCAGGGGGTCCAAATGTACAAGATTTGTGCGGCAGCACTTGTCCAAAGCGACTCTCTTTGGACTCAGGTCGAACCATAAGCCGGACCATCCAGAATTGCTGTTGTCGTGCAATGATATTGATGCAAATATCTTTACTGCTATCAATTTGACAGGATTCTGCCTCATCATACCTTGTCCAGTAGGTCAAAATGTGCAAGATTTGTGCGGTAGCACTAGACAAAAGCGAAACTCTTTGAACTCAGTTCGAATCATATGCCGAACATCCAGAATTGCCAACGTCGTCCAATGATATAGATGCACATATCTATACTGCTATCAATTTGACAGGATTCTGCCTCATCGCATCTTGTCCAGGAGGACCAAGTGTACAAGATTTGTGCGGTAGCACTAGACAAAAGCGAAACTCTTTGAACTCAGGTCGAATCATAAGCCGGAGCATCCAGAATTGCCAATGTCGTCCAATGATATAGATGCAAACATCTTCACACCTATCCATTTGACAGGATACTGCCTCATCGTATCATTTCCAGGAGGTTCAAATATACAAGATTTGTGCGGCAGCACTTGTCCAAAGCGACTCTCTTTGGACTCAGTTCGAACCATATGCCGAGCATCCAGAATTGCCAACGTCGTCCAATGATACAGATGCACATATCTTTATTGCTATCAATTTGACAGGATTCTGCCTCATCGCATCTTGTCCAGGGAGTCCAAATGTACAAGATTTGTGGGGTAGCACGTGTCCAAAGCGACTCTCTTTGGCCTCCGGTCGAATCATACGCCGGAGCATCCAGAATTGCCAGTGTGGTCCAATGATATAGACGCAAATATCTTCACTACTATCAATTTGACAGGATTCTGTCTCAACATACCCTGTTCCGGAGGTTCAAATGTACAAGGTTTAGCGGTAGCACTTGTCCAAAGCGATTCTCTTTGGCCTCCGGTCGAATCATATGCCGGAGCATCCAGAATTGCCAATGACGTCCAATGATATAGATGCAAATATCTTTACTCCTAACAATTTTACAGCATTCTGCCTCATTGTATCTTGTCCAGGAGGTTCAAATGTACAAGATTTGTGCGGTAGCGCTTGTCCAAAGTGACTCACTTTAAACTCAGGTCGAATCATAAGCCGGAGAATCCAGAATTGCCAATGTCGTCCAATGATATTGATGCAAATATCTTTACTGCTATCAATTTGACAGGATTCTGCCTCATCGTGTCTTGTCCAGGAGGATCAAGTGTGCAAGAATTGTGCGGTAGCACTTGACAAAAGCGAAACTCTTTGGACTCAGGTCGAATCATAAGCCTGAGCATCCAGAATTGCCAATGACGTCCAATGATATAGATGCAAATATCTTTACTGCTATCAATTTGACAGCATTCCGCCTCATCGTATCTTGTGCAGGGGGTCCAAATGGAGACGATTTTTTTGCGGTAGCACTTGTCCAAAGCGACTCTCTTTGGACTCAGGTCGAATCATAAGCCTGAGCATCCAGAATTGCCAATGTCGTGCAATGATATAGATGCAAATATCTTTACTTCTGTCAATTTGACAGGATTCGGCATCATCATATCTTGTCCAGGAGGTCCAAATGTACAAGATTTGGGCGGCAGTGTTTGTCCAAAGCGACTCTCTTTGAACTCAGGTCGAATCATATGCCGAACTTCCAGAATTGCCAATGTCGTCTAATGATATAGATGCAAATATCTTCACTCCTATCAATTTGACAGGATTCTGCCTCATCGTGTCTTGTCCAGGAGGATCAAGTGTGCAAGAATTGTGCGGTAGCACTAGACAAAAGCGAAACTCTTTGGACTCAGGTCGAATCATAAGCCTGAGCATCCAGAATTGCCAATGTCGTCCAATGATATAGATGCAAAAATCTTCACTCCTGTCAATTTGACAGAATTCTGGCTCATCGTGTCTTGTCCAGGAGGATCAAGTGTACAAGATTTGTGCGGTAGCTCTTGTCCAAAGCCTCTCTCTTTGAACTCAGGTCGAATCATAAGCCGGAGCATCCAGAATTGCCAATGTCGTCCAATGATATTGATGCAAATATCTTTACTGCTATCAATTTGACAGGATTCTGCCTCATCATACCTTGTTCCGAAGGTTCAAATGTACAAGGTTTGTAGGGAAGCACTTGTCCAAAGCGATTCTTTTTGGCCTCCGGTCGAATCATATGCCGGAGCATCCAGAATTGCCAATGACGTCCAATGATATAGATGCAAATATCTTTACTGCTATCAATTTGACTGCATTCTGCCTGATCGTATCTTGTCCAGGGGGTCCAAATGGAGACGATTTGTTGCGGTAGCACTTGTCCAAAGCGACTCTCTTTGAACTCAGGTCGAATCATATGCCGAACTTCCAGAATTGCCAATGTCGTCTAATGATATAGATGCAAATATCTTCACTCCTATCAATTTGACAGGATTCTGCCTCATCGTGTCTTGTCCAGGAGGATCAAGTGTGCAAGAATTGTGCGGTAACACGTTTCCAAAGCGACTCCCTTTGGCCTCCGGTCGAATCATATGCCGGAGCATCCAGAATTGCCAATGTCATCTAGTGATATAGATGCTAATATCTTCACTCCTATCGATGTGATAGGTTTCTGCCTCATCATACCTTGTTCAGAAGGTCCAAATGTACAAGATTTGTGCGGTAGCACTAGACAAAAGCGAAACTCTTTGAACTCAGTTCGAATCATATGCCGAGCATCCAGAATTGCCAACGTCGTCCAATGATACAGATGCACATATCTTTATTGCTATCAATTTGACAGGATTCTGCCTCATCGCATCTTGTCCAGGGAGTCCAAATGTACAAGATTTGTGGGGTAGCACGTGTCCAAAGCGACTCTCTTTGGCCTCCGGTCGAATCATACGCCGGAGCATCCAGAATTGCCAATGTCGTCCAATGATATAGATGCAAAAATCTTCACTCCTGTCAATTTGACAGAATTCTGGCTCATCGTGTCTTGTCCAGGAGGATCAAGTGTACAAGATTTGTGCGGCAGTACTAGACAAAACCGAAACTCTTTGGACTCAGGACGAATCATAAGCCGGGGCATCCATAATTTCCAATGTCGTCCAATGATATAGATGCAAACATCTTCACACCTATCCATTTGACAGGATACTGCCCCATCGTATCTTTTCCAGGAGGTTCAAATATACAAGATTTGTGCGGTAGCACTTGTCCAAAGCCTCTCTCTTTGAACTCAGGTCGAATCATAAGCCGGAGCATCCAGAATTGCCAATGTCGTGCAATGATATAGATGCAAATATGTTTACTGCTATCAATTTGACAGGATTCTGCCTCATCATACCTTGTTCCGAAGGTTCAAATGTACAAGGTTTGTGGGGAAGCACTTGTCCAAAGCGATTCTTTTTGGCCCCCGGTCGAATCATATGCCGGAGCATCCAGAATTGCCAATGACGTCCAATGATATAGATGCAAATATCTTTACTGCTATCAATTTGACAGGATTCTGCCTCATCGTATCTTGTCCAGGGGGTCCAAATGGAGACGATTTGTTGCGGTAGCACTTGTCCAAAGCGACTCTCTTTGGACTCAGGTCGAATCATAAGCCTGAGCATCCGGAATTGCCAATGTCGTGCAATGATATAGATGCAAATATCTTTACTTCTATCAATTTGACAGGATTCGGCATCATCATATCTTGTCCAGGAGGTCCAAATGTACAAGATTTGGGCGGCAGTGTTTGTCCAAAGCGACTCTCTTTGAACTCAGGCCGAATCATATGCCGAACTTCCAGAATTGCCAATGTCGTCTAATGATATAGATGCAAACATCTTCACTCCTGTCAATTTGACAGAATTCTGGCTCATCGTGTCTTGTCCAGGAGGATCAAGTGTACAAGATTTGTGCGGCAGTACTAGACAAAAGCGAAACTCTTTGGACTCAGGTCGAATCATATGCCGAGCATCCAGAATTGCCATTGTCGTCCAATGATATAGATGCAAATATCTTTACTCCTATCAATATGATAGGATTCTGCCTCATCATACCTTGTTCCAAAGGTTCAAATGTACAAGGTTTGTGGGGAAGCACTTGTCCAAAGCGATGCTTTTTGGCCTCCGGTCGAATCATATACTGGAGCATCCAGAATTGCCAATGACGTCCAATGATATAGATGCAAATATCTTTACTGCTATCAGTTTGACAGCATTCTGCCTCATCGTATCTTGTCCAGGGGGTTCAAATGGAGACGATTTGTTGCGGTAGCACTTGTCCAAAGCGACTCTCCTTGGACTCAGGTCGAATCATGAACCGGAACATCCAGAATTGCCAATGTCGTCCAATGATATAGATACAAATATCTTCACTCCTATCAATTTGACAGGATTCTGCCTCATCGTGTCTTGTCCAGGAGGATCAAGTGTACAAGATTTGTGCGACAGCACCAGACAAAAGCGAAACTCTTTGGACTCAGGTCGATCCATAAACCGAAGCATCCAGAATTGCCAATGTCGTCCAATGATATAGATGCAAGTATCTTTACTGCTATCAATTTGACAGGATTCTGCCGCATCGCAACTTATCCAATGGGTCCAAATGTACCATATTTGGGCGGTAGCACGTGTCCAAAGCGACTCTCTTTGATTCAGGTCGAATCATAAGCCGGAGCATCCAGAATTGCCATTGTCGTCCAATGATGTGCATGCAAATATCTTTACTCCTATCAATTTGACAGGATTCTGCCTCATCGTATCTTGTCCAGGGGGTCCAAATGTACAAGATTTGTGCGGTGGCACTTGTCCAAAGCGACTCTCTTTGGCCTCCGGTCGAATCATACGCCGGAGCATCCAGAATTGCCAATGTCGTCCAATGATATAGATGCAAATATCTTCACACCTATCAATTTGACAGGATTCTGCCTCATCGTGTCTTGTCCAGGAAGATCAAGTGTACAAGATTTGTGCGGTAGCACTAGACAAAAGCGAAACTCTTTGAACTCAGTTCGAATCATATGCCGAGCATCCAGAATTGCCAATGTCGTCCAATGATATTGATGCAAATATCTTTACTGCTATCAATTTGCCAGGATTCTGTCTCATTATATCATGTCCAGGAGGTTCAAATGGACAAGGTTTGGGCGGCAGAATTTTTCCAAAACGATACTCTTTGGACTCAGGTCGAATCATATGCCGAGCATCCAGAATTGCCAATGTCGTCCAATGATATAGATGCAAATAACTTTACTGCTATCAATTTGACAGCATTCTGCCTCATCGTATCTTGTCCAGGGGGTCCAAATGGACAGGATTTGATGCGGTAGCACTTGTCCAAAGCTACTCTCTTTGGACTCAGGTCGAATCATATGCCGAGCATCCAGAATTGCCAATGTCGTCCAATGATATAGATGCAAATAACTTTACTGCTATCAATCTGACAGCATTCTGCCTCATCTTATCTTGTCCAGGGGGTCCAAATGGACAGGATTTGATGCGGTAGCACTTGTCCAAAGCGACTCACTTTGGACTCAGGACGAATCATAAGCCGGGGCATCCGTAATTGCCAATGTCGTCCAATGATATAGATGCAAACATTTTCACACCTATCCATTTGACAGGATTCTGCCTAATCGTATCTTGTCCAGGAGGTTCAAATATACAAGATTTGGGCGGCAGCATTTGTCCAACGCGACTCTGTTTGAACTCAGGTCGAATCATAAGCCGAGCATCCAGAATTGCCAATGTCGTCCATTGATACAGATGCAAATATCCTTACTCCTAACAATGTAATAGGATTCTGCCTCATCGTATCTTGTCCAGGGGGTCCAAATGTACAAGGTTTGTGCGGAAGCACTTGTCCAAAGCGATTCTCTTTGGCCTCCGGTCCAATCATATGCCGAGCATCCAGAATTGCCAATGACGTCCAATGATATAGATGTGTTCGAGAATCTCGCGATTCCCGTTAAGAGGATATGAGAGGGAATGAAAGGAAAGAGGAAGGGGGGGAAATGAGAAGATCTATTGGCGGTGGAGAGGTTATGTTTCCACGTGGTCTACATAATGTCCGTTTAACAGAGTCTTTATTAGTAAAAATAAGGGTCACAGGTGCTCTACGGTAGTGAAAGTAACAGTCATAATGAGCGAGATAGTCAATTATATGAATTGTATCCGCCGTACAATGATTGATACCTGTTGCGGGTGCACGTGCACGATTCGCGCCGCGTACAGAGCCTGAGTCGTCTGGTGTAGATGTACCGTGTGTATTTCTCTGCGAATAGTCCGGGATTTATGTGTGCGAGTCCGTGATGTTACGAGTTCGAGAAAAGCATAAATGCAATAACCCGTGTGCGTTCTCGTTAATAGCTGAGACGATAATGGCCGCCCGATTCGGCGGAAACGCCGCCCGCGTACCGCGCGCGTTAAAGGCGCTCTCGCATGAAAGCCGCGTGTGACTCGGCCCTCAGGCCGCCTTGAGGATGCCGCGACGACGATTGGTCGGCGTCGCGGCATTCCCAAACAAGATGCAAATATCTTTACTGCTATCAATTTGACAGCATTCTGCCTCATCGTATCTTGTCCAGGGGGTCCAAATGAAGACGATTTGTTGCGGTAGCACTTGTCCAAAGCGACTGTCTTTGGACTCAGGTCGAATCATAAGCCTGAGCATCCAGAATTGCCAATGTCGTGCAATGATATAGATGCAAATATCTTTACTTCTATCAATTTGACAGGATTCGGCCTCATCATATCTTGTCCAGGAGGTCCAAATGTACAAGATTTGGGCGGCAGTGTTTGTCCAAAGCGACTCTCTTTGAACTCAGGTCGATCCATATGCCGAACTTCCAGAATTGCTAATGTCGTCTAATGATATAGATGCAAATATCTTCACTCCTATCAATTTGACAGGATTCTGCCTCATCGTGTCTTGTCCAGGAGGATCAAGTGTGCAAGAATTGTGCGGTAGCACTAGACAAAAGCGAAACTCTTTGGACTCAGGTCGATCCATAAGCCGAAGCATCCAGAATTGCCAATGTCGTCCAATGATATAGATGCAAGTATCTTTACTGCTTTCAATTTGACACGATTCTGCCTCATCGCATCTTGTCCAGGGGGTCCAAATATACCAGATTTGTGCGGTAGCACGTTTCCAAAGCGACTCTCTTTGGCCTCAGGTCGAATGATAAGCCTGAGCATCCAGGATTGCCAATGTCGTCCAATGATATATATGCAAAAATCTTCACTCCTGTCAATTTGACAGAATTCTGGCTCATCGTGTCTTGTCCAGGAGGATCAAGTGTACAAGATTTGTGCGGCAGTACTAGACAAAAGCGAAACTCTTTGGACTCAGGTCGAATCATACGCCGAGCATCCAGAATTGCCAATGACGTCCAATGATATAGATGCAAATATCTTTACTGCTATCAATTTTACAGCATTCTGCCTCATGGTATCTTGTCCAGGGGGTCCAAATGGAGACGATTTGTTGCGGTAGCACTTGTCCAAAGCGACTCTCTTTGGACTCAGGTCGAATCATATGCCGAACTTCCAGAATTGCCAATGTCGTCTAATGATATAGATGCAGATATCTTCACTCCTATCAATTTGACAGGATTCTGCCTCATCGTGTCTTGTCCAGGAGGTCCAAATGTACAAGATTTGGGCGGCAGTGTTTGTCCAAAGCGACTCTCTTTGAACTCAGGTCGATCCATATGCCGGAGCATCCAGAATTGCCAATGTCGTCCAATGATATAGATGCAAGTATCTTTACTGCTGTCAATTTGACACGATTCTGCCTCATCGCATCTTGTCCAGCGGGTCCAAATGCACCAGATTTGTGCGGTAGCACGTTTCCAAAGCGACTCTCTTTGGCCTCAGGTCGAATCATAAGCCTGAGCATCCAGAATTGCCAATGTCGTCCAATGATATATATGCAAAAATCTTCACTCCTGTCAATTTGACAGAATTCTGGCTCATCGTGTCTTGTCCAGGAGGATCAAGTGTACAAGATTTGTGCGGCAGTGTTTGTCCAAAGCGACTCTCTTTGAACTCAGGCCGAATCATATGCCGAACTTCCAGAATTGCCAATGTCGTCTAATGATATAGATGCAAACATCTTCACTCCTGTCAATTTGACAGAATTCTGGCTCATCGTGTCTTGTCCAGGAGGATCAAGTGTACAAGATTTGTGCGGCAGTACTAGACAAAAGCGAAACTCTTTGGACTCAGGTCGAATCATATGCCGAGCATCCAGAATTGCCATTGTCGTCCAATGATATAGATGCAAATATCTTTACTCCTATCAATATGATAGGATTCTGCCTCATCATACCTTGTTCCAAAGGTTCAAATGTACAAGGTTTGTGGGGAAGCACTTGTCCAAAGCGATGCTTTTTGGCCTCCGGTCGAATCATATACTGGAGCATCCAGAATTGCCAATGACGTCCAATGATATAGATGCAAATATCTTTACTGCTATCAGTTTGACAGCATTCTGCCTCATCGTATCTTGTCCAGGGGGTTCAAATGGAGACGATTTGTTGCGGTAGCACTTGTCCAAAGCGACTCTCCTTGGACTCAGGTCGAATCATGAACCGGAACATCCAGAATTGCCAATGTCGTCCAATGATATAGATACAAATATCTTCACTCCTATCAATTTGACAGGATTCTGCCTCATCGTGTCTTGTCCAGGAGGATCAAGTGTACAAGATTTGTGCGACAGCACCAGACAAAAGCGAAACTCTTTGGACTCAGGTCGATCCATAAACCGAAGCATCCAGAATTGCCAATGTCGTCCAATGATATAGATGCAAGTATCTTTACTGCTATCAATTTGACAGGATTCTGCCGCATCGCAACTTATCCAATGGGTCCAAATGTACCATATTTGGGCGGTAGCACGTGTCCAAAGCGACTCTCTTTGATTCAGGTCGAATCATAAGCCGGAGCATCCAGAATTGCCATTGTCGTCCAATGATGTGCATGCAAATATCTTTACTCCTATCAATTTGACAGGATTCTGCCTCATCGTATCTTGTCCAGGGGGTCCAAATGTACAAGATTTGTGCGGTGGCACTTGTCCAAAGCGACTCTCTTTGGCCTCCGGTCGAATCATACGCCGGAGCATCCAGAATTGCCAATGTCGTCCAATGATATAGATGCAAATATCTTCACACCTATCAATTTGACAGGATTCTGCCTCATCGTGTCTTGTCCAGGAAGATCAAGTGTACAAGATTTGTGCGGTAGCACTAGACAAAAGCGAAACTCTTTGAACTCAGTTCGAATCATATGCCGAGCATCCAGAATTGCCAATGTCGTCCAATGATATTGATGCAAATATCTTTACTGCTATCAATTTGCCAGGATTCTGTCTCATTATATCATGTCCAGGAGGTTCAAATGGACAAGGTTTGGGCGGCAGAATTTTTCCAAAACGATACTCTTTGGACTCAGGTCGAATCATATGCCGAGCATCCAGAATTGCCAATGTCGTCCAATGATATAGATGCAAATAACTTTACTGCTATCAATTTGACAGCATTCTGCCTCATCGTATCTTGTCCAGGGGGTCCAAATGGACAGGATTTGATGCGGTAGCACTTGTCCAAAGCTACTCTCTTTGGACTCAGGTCGAATCATATGCCGAGCATCCAGAATTGCCAATGTCGTCCAATGATATAGATGCAAATAACTTTACTGCTATCAATTTGACAGCATTCTGCCTCATCGTATCTTGTCCAGGGGGTCCAAATGGACAGGATTTGATGCGGTAGCACTTGTCCAAAGCGACTCACTTTGGACTCAGGACGAATCATAAGCCGGGGCATCCGTAATTGCCAATGTCGTCCAATGATATAGATGCAAACATTTTCACACCTATCCATTTGACAGGATTCTGCCTAATCGTATCTTGTCCAGGAGGTTCAAATATACAAGATTTGGGCGGCAGCATTTGTCCAACGCGACTCTGTTTGAACTCAGGTCGAATCATAAGCCGAGCATCCAGAATTGCCAATGTCGTCCATTGATACAGATGCAAATATCCTTACTCCTAACAATGTAATAGGATTCTGCCTCATCGTATCTTGTCCAGGGGGTCCAAATGTACAAGGTTTGTGCGGAAGCACTTGTCCAAAGCGATTCTCTTTGGCCTCCGGTCCAATCATATGCCGAGCATCCAGAATTGCCAATGACGTCCAATGATATAGATGTGTTCGAGAATCTCGCGATTCCCGTTAAGAGGATATGAGAGGGAATGAAAGGAAAGAGGAAGGGGGGGAAATGAGAAGATCTATTGGCGGTGGAGAGGTTATGTTTCCACGTGGTCTACATAATGTCCGTTTAACAGAGTCTTTATTAGTAAAAATAAGGGTCACAGGTGCTCTACGGTAGTGAAAGTAACAGTCATAATGAGCGAGATAGTCAATTATATGAATTGTATCCGCCGTACAATGATTGATACCTGTTGCGGGTGCACGTGCACGATTCGCGCCGCGTACAGAGCCTGAGTCGTCTGGTGTGGATGTACCGTGTGTATTTCTCTGCGAATAGTCCGGGATTTATGTGTGCGAGTCCGTGATGTTACGAGTTCGAGAAAAGCATAAATGCAATAACCCGTGTGCGTTCTCGTTAATAGCTGAGACGATAATGGCCGCCCGATTCGGCGGAAACGCCGCCCGCGTACCGCGCGCGTTAAAGGCGCTCTCGCATGAAAGCCGCGTGTGACTCGGCCCTCAGGCCGCCTTGAGGATGCCGCGACGACGATTGGTCGGCGTCGCGGCATTCCCAAACAAGATGCAAATATCTTTACTGCTATCAATTTGACAGCATTCTGCCTCATCGTATCTTGTCCAGGGGGTCCAAATGAAGACGATTTGTTGCGGTAGCACTTGTCCAAAGCGACTGTCTTTGGACTCAGGTCGAATCATAAGCCTGAGCATCCAGAATTGCCAATGTCGTGCAATGATATAGATGCAAATATCTTTACTTCTATCAATTTGACAGGATTCGGCCTCATCATATCTTGTCCAGGAGGTCCAAATGTACAAGATTTGGGCGGCAGTGTTTGTCCAAAGCGACTCTCTTTGAACTCAGGTCGATCCATATGCCGAACTTCCAGAATTGCTAATGTCGTCTAATGATATAGATGCAAATATCTTCACTCCTATCAATTTGACAGGATTCTGCCTCATCGTGTCTTGTCCAGGAGGATCAAGTGTGCAAGAATTGTGCGGTAGCACTAGACAAAAGCGAAACTCTTTGGACTCAGGTCGATCCATAAGCCGAAGCATCCAGAATTGCCAATGTCGTCCAATGATATAGATGCAAGTATCTTTACTGCTTTCAATTTGACACGATTCTGCCTCATCGCATCTTGTCCAGGGGGTCCAAATATACCAGATTTGTGCGGTAGCACGTTTCCAAAGCGACTCTCTTTGGCCTCAGGTCGAATGATAAGCCTGAGCATCCAGGATTGCCAATGTCGTCCAATGATATATATGCAAAAATCTTCACTCCTGTCAATTTGACAGAATTCTGGCTCATCGTGTCTTGTCCAGGAGGATCAAGTGTACAAGATTTGTGCGGCAGTACTAGACAAAAGCGAAACTCTTTGGACTCAGGTCGAATCATACGCCGAGCATCCAGAATTGCCAATGACGTCCAATGATATAGATGCAAATATCTTTACTGCTATCAATTTTACAGCATTCTGCCTCATGGTATCTTGTCCAGGGGGTCCAAATGGAGACGATTTGTTGCGGTAGCACTTGTCCAAAGCGACTCTCTTTGGACTCAGGTCGAATCATATGCCGAACTTCCAGAATTGCCAATGTCGTCTAATGATATAGATGCAGATATCTTCACTCCTATCAATTTGACAGGATTCTGCCTCATCGTGTCTTGTCCAGGAGGTCCAAATGTACAAGATTTGGGCGGCAGTGTTTGTCCAAAGCGACTCTCTTTGAACTCAGGTCGATCCATATGCCGGAGCATCCAGAATTGCCAATGTCGTCCAATGATATAGATGCAAGTATCTTTACTGCTGTCAATTTGACACGATTCTGCCTCATCGCATCTTGTCCAGCGGGTCCAAATGCACCAGATTTGTGCGGTAGCACGTTTCCAAAGCGACTCTCTTTGGCCTCAGGTCGAATCATAAGCCTGAGCATCCAGAATTGCCAATGTCGTCCAATGATATATATGCAAAAATCTTCACTCCTGTCAATTTGACAGAATTCTGGCTCATCGTGTCTTGTCCAGGAGGATCAAGTGTACAAGATTTGTGCGGCAGTACTAGACAAAAGCGAAACTCTTTGGACTCAGGTCGAATCATATGCCGAGCATCCAGAATTGCCATTGTCGACCAATGATATAGATGCAAATATCTTTACTCCTATCAATATGATAGGATTCTGCCTCATCATACCTTGTTCTGAAGGTTCAAATGTACAAGGTTTGTGGGGAAGCACTTGTCCAAAGCGATGCTTTTTGGCCTCCGGTCGAATCATATGCCGGAGCATCCAGAATTGCCAATGACGTCCAATGATATAGATGCAAATATATTTACTGCTATCAATGTGATAGGATTCTGCCTCATCATACCTTGTACAGGAGTTCCAAATGTACAAGATTTGTGCGGTAGCACTTGTCCAAAGCGAAACTCTTTGGACTCAGGTCGATCCGTATGCCGAAGCATCCAGAATTGCCAATGTCGTGCAATGAAATAGATGCAAATATCTTTACTGCTACCGATTTTACAGGATTCTGCCTCATTGTATCTTGTCCAGGGGGTCCAAATGTACAAGATTTGTGCGGTAGCACGTGTCCAAAGCGACTCTCTTTGCCCTGCGGTTGAATCATATGCCGGAGCATCCAGATGTGCCAATGTCTTCTAGTGATATAGATGCAAATATCATCACTCCTATGAATGTGATAGAATTCTGCCTCATCATACCTTGTACAGGAGGTCCAAATGTACAAGACTTGTTGCGGTAGCACTTGTCCATAGCGATTCTCTTTGGCCTCCGGTCGAATCATACGCCGGAGCATCCAGAATTGCCAATGTGGTCCAATGATATAGATGCAAATATCTTCCCTCCAATCAATTTGACAGGATTCTGTTTCATCATACCCTGTTCCGGAGGTTCAAATGTACATGGTTTGTGTGGTAGCACTTGCCGAAAGCGACTCTATTTGGCCTCCGGTCGAATCATACGCCGGAGCATCCAGAATTGCCAATGTCTTCTAGTGATATAGATGCAAATATCCTTACTCCTAACAATGTAATAGGATTCTGCCTCATCGTATCTTGTCCAGGGGGTCGAAATGTACAAGAGTTGTGCGGTAGCACTTGTCCAAAGCAACTCTCTTTGGACTCAGGTCGAATCATAAGCCGGGGCATCCAGGATTGCCAATGTAGCCCAATGATATTGATGCAAATATCTTTACTGCTATCAATTTGACAGGATTCTGCCTCATCATACCTTGTCCAGTAGGTCAAAATGTACAAGATTTGTGCGGTAGCACTAGACAAAAGCGAAACTCTTTGAACTCAGTTCGAATCATATGCCGAGCATCCAGAATTGCCAACGTCGTCAAATGATATAGATGCAAATACCTTTACTGCTATCAATTTGACAGGATTCTGCCTCATCGTGTCTTGTCCAGGAGGATCAAGTGTGCAAGAATTGTGCGGTAGCACTAGACAAAAGCGAAACTCTTTGGACTCAGGTCAATCCATAAGCCGAAGCATCCAGAATTGCCAATGTCGTCCAATGATATAGATGCACATATCTTTACTGCTATCAATTTGACAGGATTCTGCCTCATCGCATCTTGTCCAGGGAGTCAAAATGTACAAGATTTGTGGGGAAGCACTTGTCCAAAGCGATGCTTTTTGGCCTCCGGTCGAATCATATGCCGGAGCATCCAGAATTGCCAATGACGTCCAATGATATAGATGCAAATATCTTTACTGCTATCCATTTGACAGGATTCTGCCTCATCGTATCTTGTCCAGGGGGTCCAAATGTACAAGATTTGTGCGGCAGCACTTGTCCAAAGCGACTCTCTTTGGACTCAGGTCGAACCATAAGCCGGACCATCCAGAATTGCTGTTGTCGTGCAATGATATTGATGCAAATATGTTTACTGCTATCAATTTGACAGGATTCTGCCTCATCATACCTTGTCCAGTAGGTCAAAATGTACAAGATTTGTGCGGTAGCACTAGACAAAAGCGAAACTCTTTGAACTCAGTTCGAATCATATGCCGAGCATCCAGAATTGCCAACGTCGTCCAATGATATAGATGCACATATCTTTACTGCTATCAATTTGACAGGATTCTGCCTCATCGCATCTTGTCCAGGGAGTCCAAATGTACAAGATTTGTGGGGTAGCACGTGTCCAAAACGACTCTCTTTGGCCTCCGGTCGAATAATACGCCGGAGCATCCAGAATTGCCAATGTGGTCCAATGATATAGAGACAAATATCTTCACTACTGTCAATTTGACAGGATTCTGTCTCAACATACCCTGTTCCGGAGGTTCAAATGTACAAGGTTTAGCGGTAGCACTTGTCCAAAGCGATTCTTTTTGGCCTCCGGTCGAATCATATGCCGGAGCATCCAGAATTGCCAATGACGTCCAATGATATAGATGCAAATATCTTCACACCTATCAATTTGACAGGATTCTGCCTCATCGTGTCTTGTTCAGGAGGATCAAGTGCACAAGATTTGTGCGGTAGCACTAGACAAAAGCGAAACTCTTTGAACTCAGTTCGAATCATATGCCGAGCATCCAGAATTGCCAATGTCGTCCGATGATATTGATGCAAATATCTTTACTGCTATCAATTTGACAGGATTCTGCCTCATCATACCTTGTCCAGTAGGTCAAAATGTACAAGATTTGTGCGGTAGCACTAGACAAAAGCGAAACTCCTTGAACTCAGGTCGATCCATATGCCGAAGCATCAAGAATTGCCAATGTCGTGCATTGGTATAGATGCAAATATCTTTACTCCTATTAATTTTACAGGATTCTGCCTCATCGTATCTTGTCCAGGGGGTCCAAATGTACAAGATTTGTGCGGTAGCACGTGTCCAAAGCGACTCTCTTTGGCCTCCGGTCGAATCATATGCCGATCATCCAGAATTGCCAATGTCGTCCAATGATATTGATGCAAATATCTTTACTGCTATCAATTTGACAGGATTCTGCCTCATCATACCTTGTGCAGGAGGTCCAAATGTACAAGATTTGTGCGGTAGCACTTGTCCAAAGCGAAACTGTTTGGACTCAGGTCGATCCATAAGCCGAAGCATCAAGAATTGCCAATGTCGTGCAATGATATAGATGGAAATATCTTTACTCCTATCAATGTGATAGGATTCTGCCTCATCATACCTTGTCCAGTAGGTCAAAATGTACAAGATTTGTGCGGTAGCACTCGACAAAAGCGAAACTCTTTGGACTCAGGTCGATCCATAAACCGAAGCAATCAGAATTGCCAATGTCGTGCAATGGTATAGATGCAAATATCTTTACTGCTATAAATTTGACAGGATTCTGCCTCATCGTATCTTGTCCAGGAGGTCCAAATGTACCAGATTTGTGGGGTAGCAATAGTCCAAAGCGTCTCTCTTTGGACTCAGGACGAATCATAAGCCGGTGCATCCATAATTGCCAATGTCGTCCAATGATATAGATGCAAACATCTTCACACCTATCCATTTGACAGGATTCTGCCTCATCGTATCTTGTCCAGGAGGTTCAAATATACAAGATTTGGGCGGCAGCATTTGTCCAACGCGACTCTCTTTGAACTCAGGTCGATTTATATGCCGAAGCATCCAGAATTGCCATATCGTCCAATGATACAGATGCAAATATCTTCACTCCTATCAATTTGACAGGATCCTAGCTCATCGTGTCTTGTCCAGGAGGATCAAGTGTACAAGATTTGTGCGGTAGCACTAGACAAAAGCAAAACTCTTTGGACTCCGGTCGATCCATAAGCCGAAGCATCCAGAATTGCCAATGTCGTTCAATGATATAGATGCAAATATCTTTACTGCTATCAATTTGACAGGATTCTGCCTCATCGCATCTTGTCCAGGGGGTCCAAATGTACAAGATTTGTGTGGTAGCACGTGTCCAAATCGACTCTCTTTGGCCTCCGGTCGAATCATATGCCGGAGCAAACAGAATTGCTAATGTCGTCCAGTGATATAGATCCAAATATCTTCACCCCTATCAATGTGATAGGTTTCTGCCTCATCATACCTTGTTCAGGTGGTCCAAATGTACAAGATTTGTGCGGCAGCACTTGTCCAAAGCGACTCTCTTTGGACTCAGGTCGAACCATAAGCCGGACCATCCAGAATTGCCGATGTCGTCCAATGATATTGATGCAAATATCTTTACTGCTATCAATTTGAAAGGATTCTGCCTCATCATACCTTGTCCAGTAGGTCAAAATGTACATGATTTGTGCGGTAGCACTAGACAAAAGCGAAACTCTTTGAACTCAGTTCGAATCATATGTCGAGCATCCAGAATTGCCAACGTCGTCCAATGATATAGATGCAAATATCTTTACTGCTATCAATTTGACAGGATTCTGCCTCATCGCATCTTGTCCAGGGAGTCCAAATGTACAAGATTTGTGGGGTAGCACGTGTCCAAAGCGACTCTCTTTGGCCTCCGGTCGAATCATACGCCGGAGCATCCAGAATTGCCAATGTGGTCCAATGATATAGATGCAAATATCTTCACTCCTATCAATTTGACAGGATTCTGGCTCATCGTGTCTAGTCCAGGAGGATCACGTGTACAAGATTTGTGCGGTAGCACCCGACAAAAGCGAAACTCTTTGGACTCAGGTCGATCCATATGCCGAAGCATCCAGAATTGCCAATGTGGTCCAATGATATAGATGCAAATATCTTTACTGCTATCAATTTGACAGCATTCTGCCTCATCGTATCTTGTCCAGGAGGTTCAAATATACAAGATTTGTGCGGTAGCACTTGTTTAAAACTACTCTCTTTGGTTTCAGGTCGAATCATATGCCGGAGCATCCAGAATTGCCAATGTCGTCCAATGATATTGATGCAAATATCCTTACTCCTAACAATGTAATAGGATTCTGCCTCATCATACCTTGTCCAGTAGGTCAAAATGTACAAGATTTGTGCGGTAGCACTAGACAAAAGCGAAACTCTTTGGACTCAGGTCGATCCATAAGCCGAAGCATCCAGAATTGCCAATGTCGTGCAATGGTATAGATGCAAATATCTTTACTGCTATCAATTTGACAGGATTCTGCCTCATCGTATCTTGTCCAGGGGGCCCAAATGTACACGATTTGTTGCGGTAGCACTTGTCCAAGGCGACATTCTTTGGACTTATATCGAACCATAAGCCGGAATATCCAGAATTGCCGATGATGACCAAAGATATAGATGCAAATATCTTTACTCCTATTAATTTTACAGGATTCTGCTTCATCTTATCTTGTCCAGGGGGTCCAAATGTACAAGATTTGGGCGGCAGCATTTGCCCAAACAGACTCTCGTTGGATTCAGGTCGAATCATAAGCCGGAGCATCCAGAATTGCCAATGTCGTCCAATGATATATATGCAAATATCTTTACTGCTATCAATTTGACAGGATTCTGCCTCATCGTATCTTGTCCAGGGGGTCCAAATGTACACGATTTGTTGCGGTAGCACTTGTCCAAGGCGACATTCTTTGGACTTATATCGAACCATAAGCCGGACCATCCAGAATTGCCGATGTTGACCAATGATATAGATGCAAATACCTTTACTCCTATTAATTTTACAGGATTCTGCCTCATCGTATCTTGTCCAGGGGGTCCAAATGTACAAGATTTGTGCGGTAGCACGTGTCCAAAGCGACTCTCTTTGGCCTCCGGTCGAATCATATGCCGGAGCATCCAGAATTGCCAATGTCGTCCAGTGATATAGATGCAAATATCTTTACTCCTATCTATGTGATAGGATTCTGCCTCATCATAACTTGTACAGGAGGTCCAAATGTACAAGATTTGTGCGGCAGCACTTGTCCAAAGCGACTCTCTTTGGACTCAGGTCGAACCATAAGCCGGACCATCCAGAATTGCCGATGTCGTCCAATGATATTGATGCAAATATCTTTACTGCTATCAATTTGAAAGGATTCTGCCTCATCATACCTTGTCCAGTAGGTCAAAATGTACATGATTTGTGCGGTAGCACTAGACAAAAGCGAAACTCTTTGAACTCAGTTCGAATCATATGTCGAGCATCCAGAATTGCCAACGTCGTCCAATGATATAGATGCAAATATCTTTACTGCTATCAATTTGACAGGATTGTGCCTCATCGCATCTTGTCCAGGGAGTCCAAATGTACAAGATTTGTGGGGTAGCACGTGTCCAAAGCGACTCTCTTTGGCCTCCGGTCGAATCATACGCCGGAGCATCCAGAATTGCCAATGTGGTCCAATGATATAGATGCAAATATCTTCACTCCTATCAATTTGACAGGATTCTGGCTCATCGTGTCTAGTCCAGGAGGATCACGTGTACAAGATTTGTGCGGTAGCACCCGACAAAAGCGAAACTCTTTGGACTCAGGTCGATCCATATGCCGAAGCATCCAGAATTGCCAATGTGGTCCAATGATATAGATGCAAATATCTTTACTGCTATCAATTTGACAGCATTCTGCCTCATCGTATCTTGTCCAGGAGGTTCAAATATACAAGATTTGTGCGGTAGCACTTGTTTAAAGCTACTCTCTTTGGTTTCAGGTCGAATCATATGCCGGAGCATCCAGAATTGCCAATGTCGTCCAATGATATTGATGCAAATATCCTTACTCCTAACAATGTAATAGGATTCTGCCTCATCATACCTTGTCCAGTAGGTCAAAATGTACAAGATTTGTGCGGTAGCACTAGACAAAAGCGAAACTCTTTGGACTCAGGTCGATCCATAAGCCGAAGCATCCAGAATTGCCAATGTCGTGCAATGGTATAGATGCAAATATCTTTACTGCTATCAATTTGACAGGATTCTGCCTCATCGTATCTTGTCCAGGGGGCCCAAATGTACACGATTTGTTGCGGTAGCACTTGTCCAAGGCGACATTCTTTGGACTTATATCGAACCATAAGCCGGACCATCCAGAATTGCCGATGATGACCAAAGATATAGATGCAAATATCTTTACTCCTATTAATTTTACAGGATTCTGCTTCATCTTATCTTGTCCAGGGGGTCCAAATGTACAAGATTTGGGCGGCAGCATTTGCCCAAACAGACTCTCGTTGGATTCAGGTCGAATCATAAGCCGGAGCATCCAGAATTGCCAATGTCGTCCAATGATATATATGCAAATATCTTTACTGCTATCAATTTGACAGGATTCTGCCTCATCGTATCTTGTCCAGGGGGTCCAAATGTACACGATTTGTTGCGGTAGCACTTGTCCAAGGCGACATTCTTTGGACTTATATCGAACCATAAGCCGGACCATCCAGAATTGCCGATGTTGACCAATGATATAGATGCAAATACCTTTACTCCTATTAATTTTACAGGATTCTGCCTCATCGTATCTTGTCCAGGGGGTCCAAATGTACAAGATTTGTGCGGTAGCACGTGTCCAAAGCGACTCTCTTTGGCCTCCGGTCGAATCATATGCCGGAGCATCCAGAATTGCCAATGTCGTCCAATGATATAGATGCAAATATCTTTACTCCTATCAATGTGATAGGATTCTGCCTCATCATACCTTGTGCAGGAGGTCCAAATGAACACGATTTGTGCGGTAGCACTAGACAAAAGCGAAACTCTTTGGACTCAGGTCGATCCATAAGCCGAAGCATTCAGAATTGCCAATGTCGTGCAATGGTATAGATGCAAATATCTTTATCGCTATCAATTTGACAGGATTCTGTTTCATCATACCCTGTTCCGGAGGTTCAAATGTACATGGTTTGTGTGGTAGCACTTGCCGAAAGCGACTCTCTTTGGCCTCCGGTCGAATCATACGCCGGAGCATCCAGAATTGCCAATGTCTTCTAGTGATATAGATGCAAATATCCTTACTCCTAACAATGTAATAGGATTCTGCCTCAACGTATCTTGTCCAGGGGGTCCAAATGTACAAGATTTGTGCGGTGGCACTTGTCCAAAGCGACTCTCTTTGGCCTCCGGTCGAATCATACGCCGGAGCATCCAGAATTGCCAATGTCGTCCAATGATATAGATGCAAATATCTTCACACCTATCAATTTGACAGGATTCTGCCTCATCGTGTCTTGTCCAGGAGGATCAAGTGTACAAGATTTGTGCGGTAGCACTAGACAAAAGCGAAACTCTTTGAACTCAGTTCGAATCATATGCCGAGCATCCAGAATTGCCAATGTCGTCCAATGATATTGATGCAAATATCTTTACTGCTATCAATTTGCCAGGATTCTGTCTCATTATATCGTGTCCATGAGGTTCAAATGGACAAGGTTTGGGTGGCAGAATTTTTCCAAAACGATACTCTTTGGACTCAGGTCGAATCATATGCCGAGCATCCAGAATTGCCAATGTCGTCCAATGATATAGATGCAAATAACTTTACTGCTATCAATTTGACAGCATTCTGCCTCATCATACCTTGTACAGGATGTCCAAATGTACAAGATTTGTGCGGTAGCACTTGTCCAAAGCGACTCTTTTTGGACTCATGCCGAATCATAAGCCTGAGCATCCAGAATTGCCAATGACGTCCAATGATATAGATGCAAATATCTTTACTGCTATCAATTTGACAGCATTCTGCCTCATCTTATCTTGTCCAGGGGGTCCAAATGGAGACGATTTGTTGCGGTAGCACTTGTCCAAAGCGACTCTCTTTGGACTCAGGTCGAATCATAAGCCTGAGCATCCAGAATTGCCAATGTCGTGCAATGATATAGATGCAAATATCTTTACTTCTGTCAATTTGACAGGATTCGGCCTCATCATATCTTGTCCAGGAGGTCCAAATGGACATGATTTGGGCGGCAGTGTTTGTCCAAAGCGACGCTCTTTGAACTCAGGTCGAATCATATGCCGAACTTTCAGAATTGCCAATGTCGTCTAATGATATAGATGCAAATATCTTCACTCCTATCAAGTTGACAGGATTCTGCCTCATCGTGTCTTGTCCAGGAGGATCAAGTGTGCCAGAATTGTGCGGTAGCACTAGACAAAAGCGAAACTCTTTGGACTCAGGTCGATCCATAAGCCGAAGCATCCAGAATTGCCAATGTCTTTCAATGATATAGATGCAAGTATCTTTACTGCTATCAATTTGACAGGATTCTGCCTCATCGCATCTTGTCCAGGGGGTCCAAATGTACCAGATTTGTGCGGTAACACGTTTCCAAAGCGACCCTCTTTGGCCTCCGGTCGAATCATATGCCGGAGCATCCAGAATTGCCAATGTCGTCAAGTGATATAGGTGCAAATATCTTCACTCCTATCGATGTGATAGGTTTCTGCCTCATCGTACCTTGTTCAGGAGGTCCAAATGTACAATATTTGTGCGGCAGCACTTGTCCAAAGCGACTCTCTTTGGACTCAGGTCGAACCATAAGCCGGACCATCCAGAATTGCCGATGTCGTCCAATGATATTGATGCAAATATCTTTACTGCTATCAATTTGACAGGATTCTGCCTCATCATACGTTGTCCAGTAGGTTAAAATGTACAAGATTTGTGCGGTAGCACTAGACAAAAGCGAAACTCTTGGAACTCAGTTCGAATCATATGCCGAGCATCCAGAATTGCCAACGTCGTCCAATGATATAGATGCAAATTTCTTTACTGCTATCAATTTGACAGGATTCTGCCTCATCGCATCTTGTCCAGGGAGTCCAAATGTACAAGATTTGTGGGGTAGCACGTGTCCAAAGCGACTCTCTTTGGCCTCCGGTCGAATCATACGCCGGAGCATCCAGAATTGCCAATGTGGTCCAATGATATAGATGCAAATATCTTCACTCCTATCAATTTGACAGGATTCGGGCTCATCGTGTCTATTCCAGGAGGATCACGTGTACAAGATTTGTGCGGTAGCACCCGACAAAAGCGAAACTCTTTGGACTCAGGTCGATCCATATGCCGAAGCATCCAGAATTGCCAATGTGGTCCAATGATATAGATGCAAATATCTTTACTGCTATCAATTTGACAGCATTCTGCCTCATCGTATCTTGTCCAGGAGGTTCAAATATACAAGATTTGTGCGGTAGCACTTGTCCAAAGCTACTCTCTTTGGTTTCAGGTCGAATCATATGCCGGAGCATCCAGAATTGCCAATGTCGCCCAATGATATTGATGCAAATATCCTTACTCCTAACAATGTAATAGGATTCTGCCTCATCATAACTTGTCCAGTAGGTCAAAATGTACAAGATTTGTGCGGTAGCACTAGACAAAAGCGAAACTCTTTGGACTCAGGTCGATCCATATGCCGAAGCATCCAGAATTGCCATATCGTCCAATGATACAGATGCAAATATCTTCACTCCTATCAATTTGACAGGATCCTGGCTCATCGCGTCTTGTCCAGGAGGATCAAGTGTACAAGATTTGTGCGGTAGCACTAGACAAAAGCGAAACTCTTTGGACTCAGGTCGATCCATAAGCCGAAGCATCCAGAATTGCCAATGTCGTTCAATGATATAGATCAAAAATATCTTTACTGCTATCAATTTGACAGGATTCTGCCTCATCGCATCTTGTCCAGGGGGTCCAAATGTACAAGATTTGTGTGGTAGCACGTGTCCAAAGCGACTCTCTTTGGCCTCCGGTCGAATCATATGACTGAGCATCCAGAATTGCTAATGTCGTCCAGTGATATAGATCCAAATATCTTCACTCCTATCAATGTGATAGGATTCTGCATCATCATACCTTGTTCCAAAGGTTCAAATGTACAAGGTTTGTGGGGAAGCACTTGTCCAATGCGATTCTTTTTGGCCTCCGGTCGAATCATATGCCGGAGCATCCAGAATTGCCAATGTCGTGCAATGATATAGATGCAAATATCTTTACTTCTATTTATTTGACAGGATTCGGCCTCATCATATCTTGTCCAGGAGGTCCAAATGTACAAGATTTGGGCGGCAGTGTTTGTCCAAAGCGACTCTCTTTGAACTCAGGTCGAATCATATACCGGAGCATCCAGCATTGCCAATGTCGTGCAATGATATAGATGCAAAAATCTTCACTCCTATCAATTTGACAGGATTCTGGCTCATCGTGTCTTGTCCAGGAGGTTCAAATATACACGATTTGATGCGGTGCCACATGTCCAAAGCGACTCTCTTTGAACTCAGTTCGAATCATAAGCCGGAGCATCCAGAATTGCCAATGTCGTCCAATGATATTGATGCAAATATCTTTACTGCTATCAATTTGACAGGATTTTGCCTCATCATACCTTGTTCCGAAGGTTCAAATGTACAAGGTTTGTGGGGAAGCACTTGTCCAAAGCGATTCTTTTTGGCCTCCGGTCGAATCATATGCCGAAGCATCCAGAATTACCAATGACGTCCAATGATATAGATGCAAATATCTTTACTGCTATCAATTTGACAGCATTCTGCCTCATCGTATCTTGTCCAGGGGGTCCAAATGGAGACGATTTGTTGCGGTAACACTTGTCCAAAGCGATTCTCTTTGGACTCAGGTCGAATCATAAGCCTGAGCATCCAGAATTGCCAATGTCGTGCAATGATATAGATGCAAATATGTTTACTGCTATCAATTTGACAGGATTCTGCCTCATCATACCTTGTTCCGAAGGTTCAAATGTACAAGGTTTGTGGGGATGCACTTGTCCAAAGCGATTCTTTTTGGCCCCCGGTCGAATCATATGCCGGAGCATCCAGAATTGCCAATGACGGCCAATGATATAGATGCAAATATCTTTACTGCTATCAATTTGACAGCATTCTGCCTCATCGTATCTTGTCCAGGGGGTCCAAATGGAGACGATTTGTTGCGGTAGCACTTGTCCAAAGCGACTCTCTTTGGACTCAGGTCGAATCATAAGCCTGAGCATCCGGAATTGCTAATGTCGTCCAGTGATATAGATGCAAATATCTTTACTCCTATCAATGTGATAGGATTCTGCCTCATCATACCTTGTGCAGGAGGTCCACATGTACAAGATTTGTGCGATAGCACTTGTCCAAAGCGAAACTCTTTGGACTCAGGTCGATCCATAAGCCTGAGAATCCAGAATTGCCAATGTCGTCTAATGATATAGATGCAAATATCTTAACTCCTATCAATTTGACAGGATTCTGCCTCATCGTATCTTGTCCATGAGGTTCAAATGTACAAGATTTGTGCGGTAGCACTTGACAATAGCCAAACTCTTTAGACTCAGGTCGAATCATATGCCGAGCATCCAGAATTGCCAATGTCGTCCAATGATATATGCAAATATCTTTACTCCTATCAATTTGACAGGATTCTGCTTCATCGTATCTTGTACAGGAGGTCCAAATGTACACGATTTTTGCGGTAGCACTTGTCCATAGCGACTCTCTTTGGACTCAGACCGAATCATAAGCCGGGGCATCCAGAATTGCCAATGACGTCCATTGATATAGATGCAAATATCTTTCCTCCTATCAATTTGACAGGATTCTGCCTCATCTTATCTTGTCCAGGAGGTTCAAATGTACAAGATTTGTGCGGTAGCACGTGTCCAAAGCGACTCTCTTTGCCCTCCGGTTGAATCATATGCCGGAACATCCAGAGTTGCCTATGTCGTCTAGTGATATAGATGCAAATATCATCACTCCTATGAATGTGATAGAATTCTGCCTCATCATACCTTGTACAGGAGGTCGAAATGTACAAGACTTGTTGCGGTAGCACTTGTCCGAAGCGACTCTCTTTGAACTCAGGTCGAATCGTATGCCCAACTTCCATAATTGCCAATGTCGTCCAATGATATAGATGCAAATATCTTCACTCATATCAATGTGATAGGATTCTGCCGCATCATATCTTGTCCAGGAGGACCAAATGGACAAGATTTGGGCGGCAACATTTGTCCAAAGCGACACTCTTTGAACTCAGGTCGAATCATATGCCGAGCATCCAGAATTGCCAATGTCGTCCAATGATATAGAGGCAAATATCTACACTCCTATCAATGTGACAGGATTCTGTCTCAGCATACCCTGTCCCGGAGGTTCACATGTACAAGATTTGTGCGGCAGCCCTTGTCCAAAGCGACTCTCTGGACTCAGGTCGAATCATAAACCGGAGCATCCAGAATTGCCAATGTCGTCCAATGATATAGATGCAAACATCTTCACTCCTATCAATTTGACGTGATTCTGCCTCATCATATCTTGTCCAGGAGGTCCAAATGGACAAGATTTGTGAGGCAGTATTTGTCCAAAGCGACTCTCCTTGGACTCAGGTCGAATCATAAGCCGGTGCATCCAGAATTGCCAGTGTCGTCCAATGATATAGATGCAAATATCTTCACTCCTATCATTGTGACAGGATTCTGCCTCATTATACCTTTTCCAGGAGGTCCAAATGCACAAGTTTTGTGCCACAGCATTTGACCAAAGCGGCTCTCGTTGGACTCAGGTCGATCCATATGCCGAAGTAACAAAAATTGCCGATCTTATCGGAATGACATATATGCAAATATCTTCACTCCTATCAATTTGACAGAATTCTGGTTCATCGTGTCTTGTCCAGGAGGATCAAGTGTACAAGATTTGTGCGGTGGGACTAGACAAAAGCGAAACCCTTTGGACTCAGGTCGATCCATAAGCCGAAGCATCAAGAATGTGCCAATGTCGTGCAATGGTATAGATGCAAATATCTTTACTACTATCAATTTGACAGGATTCTGCCTCATCGTATATTGTCCAGGGGGTCCAAATGTACACGATTTGTTGCGGTAGCGCTTGTGCAAAGCGACATTCTTGGACTTATGTCGAACCATAAGCCGGACCATCCAGAATTGCCGTTGTTGACCAATGATATAGATGAAAATATCTTTACTCCTATTAATTGACAGGATTCTGCCTCATCGTATCTTGTCCATGGGGTGCAAATGTACAAGATTTGTTGCGGTAGCACTTGTCCAAAGCGACTCTCCTTGGACTCAGGTCGAATCATAAGCCTGAGCATCCAGAATTGCCAATGCCGTCTAATGATATAGATGCAAATATCTTCACTCCTATCAATGTGACAGGATGCTGCCTCATCATACCTTTTCCAGGAGGTCCAAATGCACAAGTTTTGGGCAGCAGCATTTGCCCAAACCGACTCTCTTTGGATTCAGGTCGAATCATAAACCGGAGCATCCAGAATTGCCAATGTCGTCCAAGGATATAGATGCAAATATCTTTACTCCTATCAATTTGACAGGATTCTGCCTGATCGTATATTGTCCAGGGGGTCGAAATGTAAAAGACTTGCGCGGTAGCACTTGACAAAAGCCAATCTCTTTGACTCAGGTCGAATCATATGCCGAGCATCCAGAATTGCCAATGTCGTCCAATGATGTAGACGCAAATATCTTTACTCCTATCAATTTGACAGGATTCTGCCTCATCGTATCTTGTCCAGGAGGTTCAAATGTACAAGATTTGTGCGGCAGCACTTGTCCACAGCGACATTCTTTGGACTTAGGTCGAACCATAAGCCGGACAATCCAGAATTGCCGATGTTGACCAATGATATAGATGCAAATATCTTTACTCCTATCAATGTGATAGGATTCTGCCTCATCATACCTTGTTCCGGAGGTTCAAATGTACAAGATTTGTGCGGTAGCCCTTGTCCAAAACGACTCTCCTTGGACTCAGGTCGAATCATAAGCCTGAGCATCCAGAATTGCCAATGCCTTCTAATGATATAGATGCAAATATCTTCACTCCCATCAATGCGACAGGATTCTGCTTCATCATACCTTTTCCAGGAGGTCCAAATGCACATGTTTTGGGCGGCCGCATTTGTCCAAAGCGACATTCTTTGGACATAGGTCGAACCGGAAGTCGGACCATCCAGAATTGCCAATGTCGTCCAATGATATAGATGCAAATATCTTTACTGCTATCAATTTTACAGGATTCTGCCTCATCGTATCTTGTCCATGAGGTTCAAATGTATAAGATTTGTGCGGTAGCACTTGACAAAAGCCAAACTCTTTGGCCTCAGGTCGAATCATATGCCGAGCATCTAGAATTGCCAATGTCGTCCAATGATATATGCAAATATCTTTACTCCTATCAATTTGACAGGATTCTGCTTCATCGTATCTTGTCCATGAGGTTCAAATGTACAAGATTTGTGCGGTAGCACTTGACAAAAGCCAAACTCTTTGTACTCATGTCGATCCATATGCCGAAGTAACAAAAATTGCAGATCTTATCGGAATGATATAGATGCAAATATCTTAACTCCTATCAATTTGACAGGATTCTGCCCCATCGTATCTTCTCCAGGAGGTTCAAATGTACAAGATTTGTGCGGTAGCACTTGACAAAAGTCAATCTCTTTGGACTCAGGTCGATTGATATGCCGAGCATCCAGAATTGCCAATGTCGTCCAATGATATAGATGCAAATATCTTTACTCCTAACAATGTGATAAGATTCTGCCTCACCATATCTTGTACAGGAGGTCCAAATGTACACGATTTGTGCGGTAGCACTTGTCCAAAGCGACTCTCTTTGGACTCAGGTCGAATCATAAGCCGGAGCATCCAGAATTGCCAATGTCGTCCAATGATATAGATGCAAATATCTTAACTCCTATCAATTTGACAGGATTCTGTCTCATCATACCTTGTACAGGAGGTCCACACATACAAGATTTGTGCGGTAGCACTTGTCCGAAGCGACTCTCTTTGGACTCAGGTCGAATCATATGCCGGGGCATCCAGGATTGCCAATGTCGTCTAATGATATAGATGCAAATATCTTAACTCCTATCAATTTGACAGGATTCTGCCTCATCGTATCTTGTCCATGAGGTTCAAATGTACAAGATTTGTGCGGTAGCACTTGACAATAGCCAAACTCTTTAGACTCAGGTCGAATCATATGCCGAGCATCCAGAATTGCCAATGTCGTCCAATGATATATGCAAATATCTTTACTCCTATCAATTTGACAGGATTCTGCTTCATCGTATCTTGTACAGGAGGTCCAAATGTACAAGACTTGTGCGGTAGCACTTGTCCAAAGCGACATTCATTGGATTTAGGTCGAACCATAAGCCGGACCATCCAGTATTGCCGATGTTGACCAATGATATAGATGCAAATATCTTTACTCCTATCAATGTGATAGGATTCTGCCGCATCATACCTTGTGCAGGAGGTCCAAATGTACAAGATTTGTGCGGTAGCACTTGTCCAAAGCGAAACTCTTTGGACTCAGGTCGATCCATATGCCGAAGCATCAAGAATTGCCAATGTCGTGCAATGGTACGATGCAAATATCTTTACTGCTATCAATTTGACAGGATTCTGCCTCATCGTGTCATGTCGAGGGGGTCCAAATGTACAAGAGTTGGGTGGTAGCACTTGTCCAAACCGACTCTGTTTGGATTCAGGTCGAATCATAAGCCGGATCCCCAGGATTGCCAATGTCGTCCAATGATATAGATGCAAATATCTTTACTCCTATCAATTTGACCGGATTCTACCTCATCCCATCTTATCCAGGAGGATCAAATGTACAAGAGTTGGGTGGCAGCATTTGCCCAAACCGACTCTCTGTGGATTCAGGTCGAATCATATACCGGAGCATCCAGAATTGCCAATGTCGTCCAATGATATAGATGCAAATATATTTACTCCTATCAATTTGACAGGATTCTGCTTCATCCTATATTGTCCCGGGGGTCCAAATGTACAAGACTTGTGCGGTAGTACTTGACAAAAGCCAATCACTTTGACTCAGATCGAATGATATGCCGAGCATCCAGAATTGCCATATCGTCCAATGATACAGATGCAAATATCTTCACTCCTATCAATTTGACAGGATTCTGTCTCATCATACCCTGTTCCGGATGTTCAAATGTACAAGGTTTGGGTGGTAGCAATTCTCCAAAGCGACTCTCTTTGGATTCAGGTCGAATCATAAGCCGGAGCATCCAGAATTGCCAATGTCGTCCAATGATATAGATGCAAATATCTTTACTCCTATCAATTTGACAGGATTCTGCCTCATCGTATATTGTCCAGGGGGTCCAAATGTACAAGATTTGTGCCGTAGAACTTGTCCAAAGCGACTCTCTTTGGCCTCCGGTGGAATCATACGCCGGAGCATCCAGAATTTCCAATGTCGTCCAATGATGTAGATGCAAATATCTTTACTGCTATCAATTTGACAGGATTCTGCCTCATCGTGTCATGTCCAGGGGGTCCAAATGTACAAGATTTGTGCGGTAGAACGTGTCCAAAGCGACTATCTTTGGCCTCCGGTCGAATCATACGCCGTAGCATCCAGAATTGCTAATGTCGCCCAGTGATATAGATGCAAATATCTTTACTCCTATCAATGTGATAGGATTCTGCCTCATCATACCTTGTGCAGGAGGTCCACATGTACAAGATTTGTGCGATTTCACTTGTCCAAAGCGAAACTCTTTGGACTCAGGTCGATCCATAAGCCGAAGCATCAAGAATGTGCCAATGTCGTGCAATGGTATAGATGCAAATATCTTTACTACTATCAATTTGACAGGATTCTGCCTCATCGTATATTGTCCAGGGGGTCCAAATGTACACGATTTGTTGCGGTAGCACTTGTGCAAAGCGACATTCTTGGACTTATGTCGAACCATAAGCCGGACCATCCAGAATTGCCGTTGTTGACCAATGATATAGATGCAAACATCTTTACTCCTATTAATTGACAGGATTCTGCCTCATCGTATCTTGTCCATGGGGTGCAAATGTACAAGATTTGTTGCGGTAGCACTTGTCCAAAGCGACTCTCCTTGGACTCAGGTCGAATCATAAGCCTGAGCATCCAGAATTGCCAATGCCGTCTAATGATATAGATGCAAATATCTTCACTCCTATCAATGTGACAGGATGCTGCCTCATCATACCTTTTCCAGGAGGTCCAAATGCACAAGTTTTGGGCAGCAGCATTTGCCCAAACCGACTCTCTTTGGATTCAGGTCGAATCATAAACCGGAGCATCCAGAATTGCCAATGTCGTCCAAGGATATAGATGCAAATATCTTTACTCCTATCAATTTGACAGGATTCTGCCTGATCGTATATTGTCCAGGGGGTCCAAATGTAAAAGACTTGCGCGGTAGCACTTGACAAAAGCCAATCTCTTTGACTCAGGTCGAATCATATGCCGAGCATCCAGAATTGCCAATGTCGTCCAATGATGTAGATGCAAATATCTTTACTCCTATCAATTTGACAGGATTCTGCCTCATCGTATCTTGTCCAGGAGGTTCAAATGTACAAGATTTGTGCGGCAGCACTTGTCCACAGCGACATTCTTTGGACTTAGGTCGAACCATAAGCCGGACCATCCAGAATTGCCGATGTTGACCAATGATATAGATGCAAATATCATTACTCCTATCAATGTGATAGGATTCTGCCTCATCATACCTTGTTCCGGAGGTTCAAATGTACAAGATTTGTGCGGTAGCCCTTGTCCAAAACGACTCTCCTTGGACTCAGGTCGAATCATAAGCCTGAGCATCCAGAATTGCCTATGCCTTCTAATGATATAGATGCAAATATCTTCACTCCCATCAATGCGACAGGATTCTGCTTCATCATACCTTTTCCAGGAGGTCCAAATGCACATGTTTTGGGCGGCCGCATTTGTCCAAAGCGACATTCTTTGGACATAGGTCGAACCAGAAGTCGGACCATCTAGAATTGCCAATGTCGTCCAATGATATAGATGCAAATATCTTTACTGCTATCAATTTTACAGGATTCTGCCTCATCGTATCTTGTCCAGGGGGTCCAAATGTACAAGATTTGTGCGGTAGCACGTGTCCAAAGCGACTCTCTTTTGCCTCCGGTCGAATCATATGCCAGAGCATCCAGAACTGCCAATGTCGTCCAGTGATATAGATTCGAATATCTTTACTCCTATCAATGTGATAGGATTCTGCCTCATCATACATTGTGCAGGAGGTCCAAATGTACAAGATTTGTGCGTTAGCACTTCACAAAAACGAATCTCTTTGGACTCACGTCGATCCATAAACCGAAGCATCAAGAATTGCCAATGTCGTGCAATGGTATAGATGGAAATATCTTTACTGCTATCAATTTGACAGGATTCTGCCTCATCGTATCTTCTCCAGGGGGTCCAAATGTACACGATTTGTTGCGGTAGCACTTGTCCAAAGCGACCTTCTTTGGACTTATGTCGAACCATAAGCCGGACCATCCAGAATTGCCGATGTTGACCAATGATATAGATGCAAATATCTTTACTCCTATTAATTTGACAGGATTCTGCCTCATCTTATCTTGTCCAGGGGGTCCAAATGTACAAAATTTGTTGCGGTAGCACTTGTCCAAAGCGACTCTCCTTGGACTCAGGTCGAATCATAAGCCTGAGCATCCAGAATTGCCAATGCCGTCTAATGATATAGATGCAAATATCTTCACTCCTATCAATGTGACAGGGTTCTGCCTCATCATACCTTTTCCAGGAGGTTCAAATGTACAAGATTTGTGCGGTAGCACTTGACAAAAGCCAAACTCTTTGGACTCAGGTCGAATCATATGCCGAGCATCCAGAATTGCCAATGTCGTCCAATGATATATGCAAATATCTTTACTCCTATCAATTTGACAGGATTCTGCTTCATCGTATCTTGTACAGGAGGTCCAAATGTATACGATTTGTGCGGTGGCACTTGTCCAAAGCGACTCTCTTTGGACTCAGGTCGAATCATAATCCGGAGCATCCAGAATTGCCAATGTCGTCCAATGATATAGATGCAAACATCTCCACACCTATCAATTTGACAGGATTCTGTCTCATCATACCTTGTACAGGAGGTCCACACATACAAGATTTGTGCGGTAGCACTTGTCCGAAGCGACTCTCTTTGGACTCAGGTCGAATCATATGCCGGGGCATCCAGGATTGCCAATGTCGTCTAATGATATAGATGCAAATATCTTAACTCCTATCAATTTGACAGGATTCTGCCTCATCGTATCTTGTCCATGAGGTTCAAATGTACAAGATTTGTGCGGTAGCACTTGACAAAAGCCAAACTCTTTGGACTCAGGTCGAATCATATGCCGAGCATCCAGAATTGCCGATGTCGTCCAATGATATATGCAAATATCTTTACTCCTATCAATTTGACAGGATTCTGCTTCATCGTATCTTGTACAGGAGGTCCAAATGTACACGATTTTTGCGGTAGCACTTGTCCAAAGCGACTCTCTTTGGACTCAGATCGAATCATAAGCCGGGGCATCCAGAATTGCCAATGACGTCCATTGATATAGATGCAAATATCTTTCCTCCTATCAATTTGACAGGATTCTGCCTCATCTTATCTTGTCCATGAGGTTCAAATGTACAAGATTTGTGCGGTAGCACTGGACAAAAGCCAAACTCTTTGGAATCTGGTCGAATCATATGCCGAGCATCCAGAATTGCCAAAGACGTCCAATGATATAGATGCAAATATCTTCACTGTTATCAATTTGAAAGGATTCGGGCTCATCGTATCTTGTTCAGGAGGTTCAGGTGTACAAGATTTGTGCGGCAGCACTTGTCCAAAGCGACTCTCTTTGGACTCAGGTCGATACATATGCCGAAGTAACAAAAATTGCAGATCTTATCGGAATGATATAGATGCAAATATCTTAACTCCTATCAATTTAACAGGATTCTGCCCCATCGTATCTTCTCCAGGAGGTTCAAATGTACAAGATTTGTGGGGTAGCACTTGACAAAACCCAATCTCTTTGGACTCAGGTCGATTCATATGCCGAGCATCCAGAATTGCCAAAAGCCAATCTCTTTGGACTCAGGTCGAATCATATGCCGAGCATCCAGAATTGCCAAAGACGTCCAATGATATAGATGCAAATATCTTCACTGTTATCAATTTGAAAGGATTCGGGCTCATCGTATCTTGTTCAGGAGGTTCAGGTGTACAAGATTTGTGCGGCAGCACTTGTCCAAAGCGACTCTCTTTGGACTCAGGTCGAATCATAAGCCTGAGCATCCAGAATTGCCAATGCCGTCTAATGATATAGATGCAAATATCTTCACTCCTATCAATTTGACAGGATTCTG
Organism: Priocnemis perturbator; assembly: GCA_963942575.1. Taxonomy (NCBI): domain Eukaryota; kingdom Metazoa; phylum Arthropoda; class Insecta; order Hymenoptera; family Pompilidae; genus Priocnemis; species Priocnemis perturbator. The sequence continues at coordinate 4,369,684 of CAWWDK010000133.1, read as the reverse complement.
CCTCATCGTATCTTGTCCATGAGGTTCAAATGTACAAGATTTGTGCGGTAGCACTTGACAAAAGCCAAACTCTTTGGACTCAGGTCGAATCATATGCCGAGCATCCAGAATTGCCAATGTTTTCCAATGATATATGCAAATATCTTTACTCCTATCAATGTGATAGGATTCTTCCTCATCATACATTGTGCAGGAGGTCCAAATGTACAAGATTTGTGCGTTAGCACTTCACAAAAACGAATCTCTTTGGACTCACGTCGATCCATAATCCGAAGCATCAAGAATTGCCAATGTCGTGCAATGGTATAGATGGAAATATCTTTACTCCTATCAATTTGACAGGATTCTGCCTCATCGTATATTGTCCAGGGGGTCCAAATGTACAAGACTTGTGCGGTAGCACTTGACAAAAGCCAATCTGTTTGGCTTAAGTCGAATCATATGCCGAGCATCCAGTATTGCCAATGTCGTCCAATGATATAGATGTAAATACCTTTACTCCTAACAATGTGATAGGATTTTGCCTCATCATACCTTGTACAGGAGGTCCAAATGTACAAGACTTATTGCGGTAGCACTTGTCCAAAGCGACATTCTTTGGACTTAGGTCGAACCAGAAGCCGGACCATCCAGAATTGCCGATGTTGACCAATGATATAGATGCAAATATCATTACTCCTATCAATTTGACAGGATTCTGCCTCATCGTATCTTGTCCAGAGGGTCCAAATGTACAAGATTTGTGCGGTAGCACGTGTCCAAAGCGACTCTCTTTTGCCTCCGGTCGAATCATATGCCAGAGCATCCAGAACTGCCAATGTCGTCCAGTGATATAGATTCAAATATCTTTACTCCTATCAATGTGATAGGATTCTTCCTCATCATACATTGTGCAGGAGGTCCAAATGTACAAGATTTGTGCGTTAGCACTTCACAAAAACGAATCTCTTTGGACTCACGTCGATCCATAATCCGAAGCATCAAGAATTGCCAATGTCGTGCAATGGTATAGATGGAAATATCTTTACTGCTATCAATTTGACAGGATTCTGGCTGATCGTGTCTTGTCCAGGAGGATCAAGTGTACAAGATTTGTGCGGTAGCACTAGACAAAAGCGAAACTCTTTGGACTCAGGTCGAATCATATGCCAGAGCATCCAGAACTGCCAATGTCGTCCAGTGATATAGATTCAAATATCTTTACTCCTATCAATGTGATAGGATTCTGCCTCATCATACCTTGGTCCGGAGGTACAAATGTACAAGATTTGTGCGGGAGCCCTTTGTCAAAGCTTTGGACTCAGGTCGAATCATAAGCCGGGGCATCCAGAATTGCCAATGACGTCCATTGATATAGATGCAAATATCTTTCCTCCTATCAATTTGACAGGATTCTGCCTCATCCTATCTTGTCGAGGAGGTTCAAATGTACAAGATTTGTGCGGTAGCACGTGTCCAAAGCGACTCTCTTTGGCCTCCGGTCGAATCATACGCCGGAGCATCCAGAATTGCTAATGTCGTCCAGTGATATAGATGCAAATGTCTTTACTCCTATCAATGTGATAGGATTCTGCCTCATCATACCTTGTTCCGGAGGTTCAAATGTACAGGATTTGTGCTGCAGTACTTGTCCAGAGCGACCCTCTTGGGATTCAGGTCGAATCATATGCCGGAGCATCCAGAATTGCCAATGATGTCCATTGATATAGATGCAAATATCTTTACTCCTATCAATTTGACAGGATTCTGCCTCATCATATCTTGTCCAGGAGGTTCAAATGTACAAGATTTGTGCGGTAGCACTTGTCCAAAGCGACTCTCTTTGGACTCAGGTCGAATAATAAACCGGAGCATCCAGAATTGCCAATGTCGTCCAATTATATAGATGCAAATATCATCACTCCTATCAATTTGACAGGATTCTGCCTCATCATATCTTATCCAGGAGGTTCAAATGTAAAAGATTTGTGGGGTAGCATTTGACGAAAGTGAATCTCTTTGGAGTCAGGTCGAATCATATGCCCAGCGTCCAGAATTGCCAATGTCGTCCAATTATATAGATGCAAATATCTCTGCTCCTTTCAATTTGCTAGGATTCTGCCTCATCGTATCTTTTCCAGGGGGTTCAAATGTACAAGATTTGTGCGGTAGCACTTGTCCAAAGCGACTCTCTTTGGACTCAGGTCGAATCATATGCCGAGCATCCAGGAATGCCAATGTCGTCTAATGATATAGATACAAATATCTTTACTCCTATCAATATGATAGGATTCTGCCTCATCATACCTTGTTCCGGAGGTACAAATGTACAAGATTTGTGCGGGAGCCCTTTGTCAAAGCTTTGGACTCAGGTCGACTCATAAGCCGGTGCATCCAGAATTGCCAATGACGTCCATTGATATAGATGCAAATATCTTTCCTCCTATCAATTTGACAGGATTCTGCCTCATCCTATCTTGTCGAGGAGGTTCAAATGTACAAGATTTGTGCGGTAGCACTTGTCCAAAGCGACTCTCTTTGGACTCAGGTCGAATCATATGCCGAGCATCCAGGAATGCCAATGTCGTCCAATGATATATGCAAATATCTTTACTCCTATCAATATGACAGGATTCTGCCTCATCATACCTTGTTCTGGAGGTTCAAATGTACAGGATTTCTGCTGCAGTACTTGTCCAGAGCGACTCTCTTGGGATTCAGGTCGAATCATATGCCGGAGCATCCAGAATTGCCAATGATGTCCATTAATATAGATGCAAATATCTTCACTCCTATCAATTTGACAGGATTCTGCCTCATCATATCTTGTCCAGGAGGTCCAGATGGACACGATTTGGGCGGCAGCATTTGTCCGAAGCGACTCTCTTTGAACTCAGGTCGAATCATAAGCCGAGCATCCAGGATTGCCAATGTCGCCCAATTATTTAGATGCAATCATCTTCACTCCTATCAATGTGATAGGATTCTACCTCATCATAACTTGTTCCTAGGTTCAAATGTACAAGATTTGTGCGGTTTTACTTGTCCAAAGCGACCGTCTTTGGATTCAGGTCGAATCATAACCCGAGGCATCCAGAATTGCCAATGTCGTCCAATGATATAGATGCAAATATCTTTAGTGCCATCAATATGACAGGATTCTGCCTCATCATACCTTGTTCTGGAGGTTCAAATGTACAGGATTTCTGCTGCAGTACTTGTCCAGAGCGACTCTCTTGGGATTCAGGTCGAATCATATGCCGGAGCATCCAGAATTGCCAATGATGTCCATTAATATAGATGCAAATATCTTCACTCCTATCAATTTGACAGGATTCTGCCTCATCATATCTTGTCCAGGAGGTCCAGATGGACACGATTTGGGCGGCACCATTTGTCCGAAGGGACTCTCTTTGAACTCAGGTCGAATCATAAGCCGAGCATCCAGGATTGCCAATGTCGCCCAATTATATAGATGCAATGATCTTCACTCCTATCAATGTGATAGGATTCTACCTCATCATAACTTGTTCCTAGGTTCAAATGTACAAGATTTGTGCGGTTTTACTTGTCCAAAGCGACCGTCTTTGGATTCAGGTCGAATCATAAGCCGAGGCATCCAGAATTGCCAATGTCGTCCAATGATATAGATGCAAAAATCTTTACTCCTAACAATGTGATAGGATTTTGCCTCATCATACCTTGTACAGGAGGTTCAAATGTACAAGACTTATTGCGGTAGCACTTGTCCAAAGCGACATTCTTTGGACTTAGGTCGAACCAGAAGCCGGACCATCCAGAATTGCCAATGTCGTCCAATGATATAGATGCAAATATCTTAACTCATATCAATTTGACAGGATTCTGCCTCATCGTATCTTGTCCATGAGGTTCAAATGTACAAGATTTGTGCGGTAGCACTTGACAAAAGCCAAACTCTTTGGACTCAGGTCGAATCATATGCCGAGCATCCAGAATTGCCAATGTTTTCCAATGATATATGCAAATATCTTTACTCCTATCAATTTGACAGGATTCTGCCGCATCATACCTTGTCCAGTAGGTCAAAATGTACAAGATTTGTGCGTTCGCACTTCATAAAAGCGAATCTCTTTGGACTCAGGTCGAATCATAAGCCGGAGCATCCTGAATTGCCAATGTCGTCCAATGATATAGATGCACAAATCTTTACTCCTAACAATGTGATAGGATTTTGCCTCATCATACCTTGTACAGGAGGTTCAAATGTACAAGACTTATTGCGGTAGCACTTGTCCAAAGCGACATTCTTTGGACTTAGGTCGAACCAGAAGCCGGACCATCCAGAATTGCCAATGTCGTCCAATGATATAGATGCAAATATCTTTACTCCTACCAATTTGACAGGATTCTGCCTCATCGTATCTTGTCCAGGGGGTCCAAATGTACAAGATTTGTGCGGTAGCACGTGTCCAAAGCGACTCTCTTTTGCCTCCGGTCGAATCATATGCCAGAGCATCCAGAACTGCCAATGTCGTCCAGTGATATAGATTCAAATATCTTTACTGCTATCAATTTGACAGGATTCTGCCTTATCGTATCTTGTCCAGGGGGTCCAAATGTACAAGATTTGTGCGGTAGCACGTGTCCAAAGCGACTCTCTTTGAACTCAGGTCGAATTGTATGCCAAACTTCCAGAATTGCCAATGTCGTCCAATGATATTGATGCAAATATCTTTACTCCTATCAATGTGATAGGATTCTGCCTCATCATACATTGTGCAGGAGGTCCAAATGTACAAGATTTGTGCGTTAGCACTTCACAAAAACGAATCTCTTTGGACTCACGTCGATCCATAAACCGAAGCATCAAGAATTGCCAATGTCGTGCAATGGTATAGATGGAAATATCTTTACTGCTATCAATTTGACAGGATTCTGCCTCATCGTATCTTGTCCAGGGGGTCCAAATGTACACGATTTGTTACGGTAGTACTTGTCCAAAGCGACATTCTTTGGACTTATATCGAACCATATGCCGGACTATCCAGAATTGCCGATGTTGACCAATAATATAGATGCAAATATATTTACTCCTATTAATTTGACAGGATTCTGCCTCATCTTATCTTGTCCAGGGGGTCCAAATGTACAAGATTTGTTAAGGTAGCACTTGTCCAAAGCGACTCTCCTTGGACTCAGGTCGAATCATAAGCCTGAGCATCCAGAATTGCCAATGTCGTCCAATGATATAGATGCAAATATCTTTACTCCTATCAATTTGACAGGATTCTGCCTCATCGTATATTGTCCAGGGGGTCCAAATGTACAAGACTTGTGCGGTAGCACTTGACAAAAGCCAATCTGTTTGGCTTAAGTCGAATCATATGCCGAGCATCCAGTATTGCCAATGTCGTCCAATGATATAGATGTAAATACCTTTACTCCTAACAATGTGATAGGATTTTGCCTCATCATACCTTGTACAGGAGGTCCAAATGTACAAGACTTATTGCGGTAGCACTTGTCCAAAGCGACATTCTTTGGACTTAGGTCGAACCAGAAGCCGGACCATCCAGAATTGCCGATGTTGACCAATGATATAGATGCAAATATCATTACTCCTATCAATTTGACAGGATTCTGCCTCATCGTATCTTGTCCAGAGGGTCCAAATGTACAAGATTTGTGCGGTAGCACGTGTCCAAAGCGACTCTCTTTTGCCTCCGGTCGAATCATATGCCAGAGCATCCAGAACTGCCAATGTCGTCCAGTGATATAGATTCAAATATCTTTACTCCTATCAATGTGATAGGATTCTGCCTCATCATACATTGTGCAGGAGGTCCAAATGTACAAGATTTGTGCGTTAGCACTTCACAAAAACGAATCTCTTTGGACTCACGTCGATCCATAATCCGAAGCATCAAGAATTGCCAATGTCGTGCAATGGTATAGATGGAAATATCTTTACTGCTATCAATTTGACAGGATTCTGGCTGATCGTGTCTTGTCCAGGAGGATCAAGTGTACAAGATTTGTGCGGTAGCACTAGACAAAAGCGAAACTCTTTGGACTCAGGTCGAATCATATGCCAGAGCATCCAGAACTGCCAATGTCGTCCAGTGATATAGATTCAAATATCTTTACTCCTATCAATGTGATAGGATTCTGCCTCATCATACCTTGGTCCGGAGGTACAAATGTACAAGATTTGTGCGGGAGCCCTTTGTCAAAGCTTTGGACTCAGGTCGAATCATAAGCCGGGGCATCCAGAATTGCCAATGACGTCCATTGATATAGATGCAAATATCTTTCCTCCTATCAATTTGACAGGATTCTGCCTCATCCTATCTTGTCGAGGAGGTTCAAATGTACAAGATTTGTGCGGTAGCACGTGTCCAAAGCGACTCTCTTTGGCCTCCGGTCGAATCATACGCCGGAGCATCCAGAATTGCTAATGTCGTCCAGTGATATAGATGCAAATGTCTTTACTCCTATCAATGTGATAGGATTCTGCCTCATCATACCTTGTTCCGGAGGTTCAAATGTACAGGATTTGTGCTGCAGTACTTGTCCAGAGCGACCCTCTTGGGATTCAGGTCGAATCATATGCCGGAGCATCCAGAATTGCCAATGATGTCCATTGATATAGATGCAAATATCTTTACTCCTATCAATTTGACAGGATTCTGCCTCATCATATCTTGTCCAGGAGGTTCAAATGTACAAGATTTGTGCGGTAGCACTTGTCCAAAGCGACTCTCTTTGGACTCAAGTCGAATAATAAACCGGAGCATCCAGAATTGCCAATGTCGTCCAATGATATAGATGCAAATATCATTACTCCTATCAATTTGACAGGATTCTGCCTCATCGTATCTTGTCCAGAGGGTCCAAATGTACAAGATTTGTGCGGTAGCACGTGTCCAAAGCGACTCTCTTTTGCCTCCGGTCGAATCATATGCCAGAGCATCCAGAACTGCCAATGTCGTCCAGTGATATAGATTCAAATATCTTTACTCCTATCAATGTGATAGGATTCTGCCTCATCATACATTGTGCAGGAGGTCCAAATGTACAAGATTTGTGCGTTAGCACTTCACAAAAACGAATCTCTTTGGACTCACGTCGATCCATAATCCGAAGCATCAAGAATTGCCAATGTCGTGCAATGGTATAGATGGAAATATCTTTACTGCTATCAATTTGACAGGATTCTGGCTGATCGTGTCTTGTCCAGGAGGATCAAGTGTACAAGATTTGTGCGGTAGCACTAGACAAAAGCGAAACTCTTTGGACTCAGGTCGAATCATATGCCAGAGCATCCAGAACTGCCAATGTCGTCCAGTGATATAGATTCAAATATCTTTACTCCTATCAATGTGATAGGATTCTGCCTCATCATACCTTGGTCCGGAGGTACAAATGTACAAGATTTGTGCGGGAGCCCTTTGTCAAAGCTTTGGACTCAGGTCGAATCATAAGCCGGGGCATCCAGAATTGCCAATGACGTCCATTGATATAGATGCAAATATCTTTCCTCCTATCAATTTGACAGGATTCTGCCTCATCCTATCTTGTCGAGGAGGTTCAAATGTACAAGATTTGTGCGGTAGCACGTGTCCAAAGCGACTCTCTTTGGCCTCCGGTCGAATCATACGCCGGAGCATCCAGAATTGCTAATGTCGTCCAGTGATATAGATGCAAATGTCTTTACTCCTATCAATGTGATAGGATTCTGCCTCATCATACCTTGTTCCGGAGGTTCAAATGTACAGGATTTGTGCTGCAGTACTTGTCCAGAGCGACCCTCTTGGGATTCAGGTCGAATCATATGCCGGAGCATCCAGAATTGCCAATGATGTCCATTGATATAGATGCAAATATCTTTACTCCTATCAATTTGACAGGATTCTGCCTCATCATATCTTGTCCAGGAGGTTCAAATGTACAAGATTTGTGCGGTAGCACTTGTCCAAAGCGACTCTCTTTGGACTCAAGTCGAATAATAAACCGGAGCATCCAGAATTGCCAATGTCGTCCAATTATATAGATGCAAATATCATCACTCTTATCAATTTGACAGGATTCTGCCTCATCATATCTTATCCAGGAGGTTCAAATGTAAAAGATTTGTGGGGTAGCATTTGACGAAAGTGAATCTCTTTGGAGTCAGGTCGAATCATATGCCCAGCGTCCAGAATTGCCAATGTCGTCCAATTATATAGATGCAAATATCTCTGCTCCTTTCAATTTGCCAGGATTCTGCCTCATCGTATCTTTTCCAGGGGGTTCAAATGTACAAGATTTGTGCGGTAGCACTTGTCCAAAGCGACTCTCTTTGGACTCAGGTCGAATCATATGCCGAGCATCCAGGAATGCCAATGTCGTCTAATGATATAGATACAAATATCTTTACTCCTATCAATATGATAGGATTCTGCCTCATCATACCTTGTTCCGGAGGTACAAATGTACAAGATTTGTGCGGGAGCCCTTTGTCAAAGCTTTGGACTCAGGTCGAATCATAAGCCGGTGCATCCAGAATTGCCAATGACGTCCATTGATATAGATGCAAATATCTTTCCTCCTATCAATTTGACAGGATTCTGCCTCATCCTATCTTGTCGAGGAGGTTCAAATGTACAAGATTTGTGCTGTAGCACTTGACAAAAGCCAAACTCTTTGGACTCAGGTCGAATCATATGCCGAGCATCCAGGAATGCCAATGTCGTCCAATGATATATGCAAATATCTTTACTCCTATCAATATGACAGGATTCTGCCTCATCATACCTTGTTCTGGAGGTTCAAATGTACAGGATTTCTGCTGCAGTACTTGTCCAGAGCGACTCTCTTGGGATTCAGGTCGAATCATATGCCGGAGCATCCAGAATTGCCAATGATGTCCATTAATATAGATGCAAATATCTTCACTCCTATCAATTTGACAGGATTCTGCCTCATCATATCTTGTCCAGGAGGTCCAGATGGACACGATTTGGGCGGCAGCATTTGTCCGAAGCGACTCTCTTTGAACTCAGGTCGAATCATAAGCCGAGCATCCAGGATTGCCAATGTCGCCCAATTATTTAGATGCAATCATCTTCACTCCTATCAATGTGATAGGATTCTACCTCATCATAACTTGTTCCTAGGTTCAAATGTACAAGATTTGTGCGGTTTTACTTGTCCAAAGCGACCGTCTTTGGATTCAGGTCGAATCATAACCCGAGGCATCCAGAATTGCCAATGTCGTCCAATGATATAGATGCAAATATCTTTAGTGCCATCAATATGACAGGATTCTGCCTCATCATACCTTGTTCTGGAGGTTCAAATGTACAGGATTTCTGCTGCAGTACTTGTCCAGAGCGACTCTCTTGGGATTCAGGTCGAATCATATGCCGGAGCATCCAGAATTGCCAATGATGTCCATTAATATAGATGCAAATATCTTCACTCCTATCAATTTGACAGGATTCTGCCTCATCATATCTTGTCCAGGAGGTCCAGATGGACACGATTTGGGCGGCACCATTTGTCCGAAGCGACTCTCTTTGAACTCAGGTCGAATCATAAGCCGAGCATCCAGGATTGCCAATGTCGCCCAATTATATAGATGCAATCATCTTCACTCCTATCAATGTGATAGGATTCTACCTCATCATAACTTGTTCCTAGGTTCAAATGTACAAGATTTGTGCGGTTTTACTTGTCCAAAGCGACCGTCTTTGGATTCAGGTCGAATCATAAGCCGAGGCATCCAGAATTGCCAATGTCGTCCAATGATATAGATGCAAATATCTTTAGGGCTATCAATATGACAGGATTCTTCCTCATCATACCTTGTTCCGGAGGTTCAAATGTACAGGATTTGTGCTGCAGTACTTGTCCAGAGTGACTCTCTTGGGATTCAGGTCGAATCATATGCCGGAGCATCCAGAATTGCCAATGATGTCCATTGATATAGATGCAAATATCTTCACTCCTATCAATTTGACAGGATTCTGTCTCATCATACCTTGTACAGGAGGTCCACACATACAAGATTTGTGCGGTAGCACTTGTCCAAAGCGACTCTCTTTGGACTCAGGTCGAATCATAAGCCTGAGCATCCAGGATTGCCAATGTCGTCCAATGATATAGATGCAAATATCTTAACTCCTATCAATTTGACAGGATTCTGCCCCATCGTATCTTCTCCAGGAGGTTCAAATGTACAAGATTTTTGGGGTAGCACTTGACAAAAGCCAATCTCTTTGGACTCAGGTCGATTCATATGCCGAGCATCCAGAATTGCCAAAAGCCAATCTCTTTGGACTCAGGTCGAATCATATGCCGAGCATCCAGGAATGCCAATGTCGTCCAATGATATAAATGCAAATATCTTTACTCCTATCAATATGATAGCATTCTGCCTCATCATACCTTGTTCCGGAGGTACAAATGTACAAGATTTGTGCGGGAGCCCTTGTCCAAAGCGACTCTCTTTGGACTCAGGTCGAATCATAAGCCGGGGCATCCAGAATTGCCAATGACGTCCATTGATATAGATGCAAATATCTTTCCTCCTATCAATTTGACAGGATTCTGCCTCATCTTATCTTGTCCAGGAGGTTCACATATACAAGATTTGTGCGGCAGCCCTTGTCCAAAGCGACATTCTTTGGACTTAGGTCGACCCATAAGCCGGACCATCCAGAACTGCCGATGTTGACCAATGATATAGATGCAAATATCTTTACTCCTATCAATGTGACAGGATTCTGCCTCATCATACCTTGTTCCGGAGGTTCAAATGTACAGGATTTGTGCTGCAGTACTTCTCCAGAGCGACTCTCTTGGGATTCAGGTCGAATCATATGCCGGAGCATCCAGAATTGCCAATGATGTCCATTAATATAGATGCAAATATCTTCACTCCTATCAATTTGACAGGATTCTGCCTCATCGTATCTTGTCCATGAGGTTCAAATGTACAAGATTTGTGCGGTAGCACTTGACAAAAGCCAAACTCTTTGGACTCAGGTCGAATCATATGCCGAGCATCCAGAATTGCCAATGTCGTCCAATGATATATGCAATATCTTTACTCCTATCAATTTGACAGGATTCTGCTTCATCGTATCTTGTACAGGAGGTCCAAATGTACACGATTTGTGCGGTAGCACTTGTCCAAAGCGACTCTCTTTGGACTCAGGTCGAATCATAAGCCTGAGCATCCAGAATTGCCAAAGACGTCAAATGATATAGATGCAAATATCTTCACTGTTATCAATTTGACAGGATTCAGGCTCATCGTATCTTGTTCAGAAGGTTCAGATGTACAAGATTTGTGCGGCAGCACTTGTCCAAAGCGACTCTCTTTGGACTCAGGTCGATGCATATGCCGAAGTAACAAAAATTGCAGATCTTATCGGAATGATATAGATGCAAATATCTTCACTCCTATCAATTTGACAGGATTCTGGCTCATCGTGTCTTGTCCAGGAGGATCAAGTGTACAAGATTTTTGCGGTAGCACTTGACAAAACCCAATCTCTTTGGACTCAGGTCGAATCATATGCCGAGCATCCAGGAATGCCAATATCGTCCAATGATATAAATGAAAATATCTTCACTCCTATCAATTTGACAGGATTCTGGCTCATCGTGTCTTGTCCATGAGGTTCAAATGTACAAGATTTGTGCGGTAGCACTTGTCCAAAGCGACATTCTTTGGACTTAGGACGACCCATAAGCCGGACCATCCAGAACTGCCGATGTTGACCAATGATATATATGCAAATATCTTTACTCCTATCAATGTGATAGGATTCTGACTCATCATACCTTGTTCCGGAGGTGCAAATGTACAAGATTTGTGCGGTAGCCCTTGTCCAAAGCGACTCTGTTTGGACTCAGATCGAATCATAAGCCGGGGCATCCAGAATTGCCAATGTCGTCCAATGATATAGATGCAAATATATTTACTGCTATCAATTTGACAGGATTCTGGCTGATCGTGTCTTGTCCAGGAGGATCAAGTGTACAAGATTTGTGCGGTAGCACTAGCCAAAAGCGAAACTATTTGGACTCAGGTCGATCCATAAGCCGAAGCAACCAGAATTGCCAATGCCGTGTAATGATATAGATGCAAATATCTTCACTCCTATCAATTTAACGGGATTCTGGCTCATCGTATCTTGTCCAGGGGGTCCAAATGTACAAGATTTGTTGCGGTAGCACTTGTCCAAAGCGACTCTCCTTGGACTCAGGTCGAATCATAAGCCTGAGCATCCAGAATTGCCAATGTCGTCTAGTGATGTTCCTAATTAATTATTTGGCGTGTTATATCGGTCAATAAATAGAATATAGTTGTCCAACTTAAAACACCTTCTCTAAAAATTCCCAAATCAGAATTTTTAAAAGCCACCAAAGACTGTTTAGAGAATAATATTTTCTTGTTCGATAATAGGATTTATAAACAGACCTTTGGCTGTGCTATGGGTTCTCCGCTATCTCCAGCTGTGGCGAACCTCGTAATGGAAGAATTAGAACAAAATGTTATACCCACGCTGAGTTTTTAATTGCCTTTCTATAAGCGATACGTAGATGACATAGTGACAGCAGTACCTATAAACAAAATAGACGAAATTGTAGACAAATTTAATAGCTTCCATACACGTCTCAAATTTACTTTTGAAAAAGAAGTTAATGGTAGGATCAATTTTCTCGATATGACTCTAATCCGACAGAATAGCGGCCTTATAACTGATTGGTATCACAAAGACACTTGGTCGGGACGGTATATAAACTTCAATTCCGCACACCCAATCTCACATAAAGTAGGACTTACCATCGGGTTAATAGACCGTGCTTTACATCTATCTAACGTCTGTTTCCGAGAAAAGAATTTAGACCTAATACGTAAAACGCTCAAAGAAAATAAGTATCCCATTTCCTTTATTAATAAAATGATCAAACAACGTACTTTCCACTACTACCATCCGGTGGAATCTGAAATAAGAAAAGGACTTAGAGAGATTTCAAGAGGGCCTATAACTAGATTAAACACCGTAGTATTACCTTACGTACCGTTTGTATCAGACCACCTTAAGCGTTTACTCAGGAAACATAAAAGACACACAATTTATTTTGTGAGAAACAACCTCGGCTCGTTATTTCCACCTATTAAGGATCCCATACCTAAGGACAAGCACACCGGAATTGTATACCGTATCCCCTGTGCCGGTTGTGACGCCTGTTATATTGGCCAAACCGGTCGAAACTCCAAAATCCGAACCTATGAACACAAGAGAAACATTAACCTGCCTGAAACACAACACACAGCACTGACAAAACATAGAATAGAAAATGACCATCTGTTTGACTACGATAATCTTGAAATTCTACATAAGGAAAGAATCTACCACAGAAGGTTACACCTTGAAACCTTTGAAATTATTAAGCATGACAAATGTGTAAACTTAAGGTACGAAAAACCTGACATTACGGACATTTACCAACATTTGCTCCGTAATTGTTAATACACCGTTAAACGCTACGACGTTCATCTGTCACAAGTTAACTTAATAATTCATTTCTTCTGTGTAACTGTCATAAGAAAACAAGATGAATTGTATTCACTTTGCCAAAATAGATGTACGTGGCCCTGACATGACAACGACACCCGTCACTCAGGTGAGCTACATATGACAGAACACATAACCTCTCCTGTCACTATCATTTTCTACTCGGGCCCTGGACGACGCCATGATACGACGTTGCCCAGGTGAGCTCTGGTCAGTTGCGCGGCAAATTCAAATGTGTTCTTTCCTCCTTAGTTTAACCCGTTCCTTGTTTTCCCCCCACCCTTCAAATCCTTCCCCACATTTGCGGCAATTCAAACAGCTACATATGTGCCTCAGTACACCCATCCTCTTGTCCTTCAACACGCAGTATATCCCACTAAAACATAACAAATCTCCGCCTCCTTCATAACTCCTTTAACTTCGAGTGAAACCACATGTGAGTAATGTGCTCTGGTTTTAATTGCTTTCATTGTAAACGTTTAAATGTGAATTTACTTCTAATTTATCTCTATTGGACGAAGGTCTATTAAATACAAATTTCCTTCTTCTTTCTCTCTATTTATTGCAGTTAACATATTTCATGCTACTCTTACATTAAACAAACTCTTATAAAGTAGCTTAATATATAACATTTAATTATCACATTATATTTTCTCGCTTCTCTTATTTATGCAGTTCAACAGTCCCTGAGGAGGGCCAGGAAAACCGGCCGAAACGTTGGACAACTATATTCTATTTATTGACCGATATAACACGCCAAATAATTAATTAGGAACATCATCGTTAAAACCGGTCAGGTAAACTATAATGAACACCAATGTCGTCTAGTGATATAGATGCAATTATCATCACTCCTATGAATGTGATAGAATTCTGCCTCATCATACCTTGTACAGGAGGTCCAAATGTACAAGACTTGTTGCGGTAGCACTTGTCCGAAGCGACTCTCTTTGAACTCAGGTCGAATCGTATGCCGAACTTCCAGAATTGCCAATGTCATCCAATGATGTAGATGCAAATATCTTTACTCCTATCAATGTGATAGGATTCTGCCTCACCATATCTTGTACAGGAGGTCCAAATGTACACGATTTTTGCGGTAGCACTTGTCCAAAGCGACTCTCTTTGAACTCAGGTCGAATCATATGCCGGAGCATCCAGAATTGCCAATGTCGTCCAATTATATAGATGCAAATATCATCACTCCTATCAATTTGACAGGATTCTGCCTCATCATATCTTATCCAGGAGGTTCAAATGTAAAAGATTTGTGGGGTAGCATTTGACAAAAGCGAATCTCTTTGGATTCAGGTCGAATCATATGCCCAGCGTCCAGAATTGCCAATGTCGTCCAATTATGTAGATGCAAATATCTCTGCTCCTATCAATTTGCCAGGATTCTGCCTCATCGTATCTTGTCCAGGTGGTTCAAATGTACAAGATTTGTGCGGTAGCACTTGTCCAAAGCGCCTCTCTTTGGACTCAGGTCGAATCATATGCCGAGCATCCAGGAATGCCAATGTCGTCCAATGATATAGATACAAATATCTTTACTCCTATCAATATGATAGGATTCTGCCTCATCATACCTTGTTCCGGAGGTACAAATGTACAAGATTTGTGCGGGAGCCCTTGTCCAAAGCGACTATGTTTGGACTCAGATCGAATCATAAGCCGGGGCATCCAGAATTGCCAATGTCGTCCAATGATATAGATGCAAATATCTTTACTGCTATCAATTTCACGGGATTCTGGCTGATCGTGTCTTGTCCAGGAGGATCAAGTGTACAAGATTTGTGCGGTAGCACTAGACAAAAGCGAAACTCTTTGGACTCAGGTCGATCCATAAGCCGAAGCATTCAGAATTGCCAATGTCGTGCAATGATATAGATGCAAATATCTTTACTGCTATTAATTTGACAGGATTCTGCCTCATCGTATCTTTTTCATGAGGTTCAAATGTACAAGATTTGTGCGGTAGCCCTTGTCCAAAGCGACTCTGTTTGGACTCAGATCGAATCATAAGCCGGGGCATCCAGAATTGCCAATGTCGTCCAATGATATAGATGCAAATATCTTTACTGCTATCAATTTGACAGGATTCTGGCTGATCGTGTCTTGTCCAGGAGGATCAAGTGTACAAGATTTGTGCGGTAGCACTAGACAAAAGCGAAACTCTTTGGACTCAGGTCGATCCATAAGCCGAAGCATTCAGAATTGCCAATGTCGTACAATGATATAGATGCAAATATCTTTACTGCTATTAATTTGACAGGATTCTGCCTCATCGTATCTTGTCCAGGGGGTCCAAATGTACAAGATTTGTGCGGTAGCATTTGTCAACGCGACTCTCTTTGGACTCAGGTCGAATCATATGCCGAGCATCCAGGAATGCCAATGTCGTCCAAAGATATATGCAAATATCTTTACTCCTATCAAATTGACAGGATTCTACATCATCGTATCTTGTCCAGAAGGTTCAAATGTACAAGATTTGCGCGGTAGCACTTGACAAAACCCAATCTCTTTGGACTCAGGTCGAATCATATGCCGAGCATCCAGGAATGCCAATGTCGTCCAATGATATAAATGCAAATATCTTTACTCCTATCAATATGATAGGATTCTGCCTCATCATACCTTGTTCCGGAGATACAAATGTACAAGATTTGTGCGGGAGCCCTTGTCCAAAGCGACTCTCTTTGGACTCAGGTTGAATCATATACCGGAGCATCCAGAATTGCCAATGTCGCCCAATTATATAGATGCAATCATCTTCACTCCTATCAATGTGATAGGATTCTACCTCATCATAACTTGTTCCTAGGTTCAAATGTACAAGATTTGTGGGGTAGCACTTGACAAAAGCCAAACTCTTTGGACTCAGGTCGAATCATATGCCGGAGCATCCAGAATTGCCAATGATGTCCATTGATATAGATGCAAATATCTTTACTCCTATCAATTTGACAGGATTCTGCCTCATCATATCTTGTCCAGGAGGTCCAAATGTACAAGATTTGTGCGGTAGCACTTGTCCAAAGCGACTCTCTTTGGATTCAGGTCGAATCATATGCCCAGCATCCAGAATTGCCAATGTCGTCCAATTATATAGATGCAAATATCTCTGCTCCTATCAATTTGCCGGGTTGTGCCTCATCGTATCTTGTCCAGGGGGTTCAAATGTACAAGATTTGTGCGGTAGCACTTGTCCAAAGCGCCTCTCTTTGGACTCAGGTCGAATCATATGCCGAGCATCCAGGAATGCCAATGTCGTCCAATGATATAGATACAAATATCTTTACTCCAATCAATATGATAGGATTCTGCCTCATCATACCTTGTTCCGGAGGTATAAATGTACAAGATTTGTGCGGTAGCACTTGACAAAACCCAATCTCTTTGGACTCAGGTCGAATCATATGCCGAGCATCCAGGAATGCCAATATCGTCCAATGATATACATGAAAATATCTTCACTCCTATCAATTTGACAGGATTCTGGCTCATCGTGTCTTGTCCATGAGGTTCAAATGTACAAGATTTGTGCGGTAGCACTTGTCCAAAGCGACATTCTTTGGACTTAGGACGACCCATAAGCCGGACCATCCAGAACTGCCGATGTTGACCAATGATATATATGCAAATATCTTTACTCCTATCAATGTGATAGGATTCTGCCTCATCATACCTTGTTCCGGAGGTGCAAATGTACAAGATTTGTGCGGTAGCCCTTGTCCAAAGCGACTCTGTTTGGACTCAGATCGAATCATAAGCCGGGGCATCCAGAATTGCCAATGTCGTCCATTGATATAGATGCAAATATCTTTACTGCTATCAATTTGACAGGATTCTGGCTGATCGTGTCTTGTCCAGGAGGATCAAGTGTACAAGATTTGTGCGGTAGCACTAGCCAAAAGCGAAACTATTTGGACTCAGGTCGATCCATAAGCCGAAGCAACCAGAATTGCCAATGCCGTCTAATGATATAGATGCAAATATCTTCACTCCTATCAATTTAACGGGATTCTGGCTCATCGTATCTTGTCCAGGGGGTCCAAATGTACAAGATTTGTTGCGGTAGCACTTGTCCAAAGCGACTCTCCTTGGACTCAGGTCGAATCATAAGCCTGAGCATCCAGAATTGCCAATGTCGTCTAGTGATGTTCCTAATTAATTATTTGGCGTGTTATATCGGTCTATAAATAGAATATAGTTGTCCAACTTAAAACACCTTCTCTAAAAATTCCCAAATCAGTATTTTTAAAAGCCACCAAAGACTGTTTAGAGAATAATATTTTCTTGTTCGACAATAGGATTTATAAACAGACCTTTGGCTGTGCTATGGGTTCTCCGCTATCTCCAGCTGGGGCGAACCTCGTAATGGAAGAATTAGAACAAAATGTTATACCCACGCTGAGTTTTTAATTGCCTTTCTATAAGCGATACGTAGATGACATAGTGACAGCAGTACCTATAAACAAAATAGACGAAATTGTAGACAAATTTAATAGCTTCCATACACGTCTCAAATTTACTTTTGAAAAAGAAGTTAATGGTAGGATCAATTTTCTCGATATGACTCTAATCCGACAGAATAGCGGCCTTATAACTGATTGGTATCACAAAGACACTTGGTCGGGACGGTATATAAACTTCAATTCCGCACACCCAATCTCACATAAAGTAGGACTTACCATCGGGTTAATAGACCGTGCTTTACATCTATCTAACGTCTGTTTCCGAGAAAAGAATTTAGACCTAATACGTAAAACGCTCAAAGAAAATAAGTATCCCATTTCCTTTATTAATAAAATGATCAAACAACGTACTTTCCACTACTACCATCCGGTGGAATCTGAAATAAGAAAAGGACTTAGAGAGATTTCAAGAGGGCCTATAACTAGATTAAACACCGTAGTATTACCTTACGTACCGTTTGTATCAGACCACCTTAAGCGTTTACTCAGGAAACATAAAAGACACACAATTTATTCTGTGAGAAACAACCTCGGCTCGTTATTTCCACCTATTAAGGATCCCATACCTAAGGACAAGCACACCGGAATTGTATACCGTATCCCCTGTGCCGGTTGTGACGCCTGTTATATTGGCCAAACCGGTCGAAACTCCAAAATCCGAACCTATGAACACAAGAGAAACATTAACCTGCCTGAAACACAACACACAGCACTGACAAAACATAGAATAGAAAATGACCATCTGTTTGACTACGATAATCTTGAAATTCTACATAAGGAAAGAATCTACCACAGAAGGTTACACCTTGAAACCTTTGAAATTATTAAGCATGACAAATGTGTAAACTTAAGGTACGAAAAACCTGACATTACGGACATTTACCAACATTTGCTCCGTAATTGGTAATACACCGTTAAACGTTACGACGTTCATCTGTCACAAGTTAACTTAATAATTCATTTCTTCTGTGTAACTGTCATAAGAAAACAAGATGAATTGTATTCACTTTGCCAAAATAGATGTACGTGGCCCTGACATGACAACGACACCCGTCACTCAGGTGAGCTACATATGACAGAACACATAACCTCTCCTGTCACTATCATTTTCTACTCGGGCCCTGGACGACGCCATGATACGACGTTGCCCAGGAGAGCTCTGGTCAGTTGCGCGGCAAATTCAAATGTGTTCTTTCCTCCTTAGTTTAACCCGTTCCTTGTTTTCCCCCCACCCTTCAAATCCTTCCCCACATTTGCGGCAATTCAAACAGCTACATATGTGCCTCAGTACACCCATCCTCTTGTCCTTCAACACGCAGTATATCCCACTAAAACATAACAAATCTCCGCCTCCTTCATAACTCCTTTAACCTCGAGTGAAACCACATGTGAGTAATGTGCTCTGGTTTTAATTGCTTTCATTGTAAACGTTTAAATGTGAATTTACTTCTAATTTATCTCTATTGGACGAAGGTCTATTAAATACAAATTTCCTTCTTCTTTCTCTCTATTTATTGCAGTTAACATATTTCATGCTAAACTTACATTAAACAAACTCTTATAAAGTAGCTTAATATATAACATTTAATTATCACATTATATTTTCTCGCTTCTCTTATTTATGCAGTTCAACAGTCCCTGAGGAGGGCCAAGAAAACCGGCCGAAACGTTGGACAACTATATTCTATTTATTGACCGATATAACACGCCAAATAATTAATTAGGAACATCATCGTTAAAACCGGTCAGGTAAACTATAATGAACACCAATGTCGTCTAGTGATATAGATGCAATTATCATCACTCCTATGAATGTGATAGAATTCTGCCTCATCATACCTTGTACAGGAGGTCCAAATGTACAAGACTTGTTGCGGTAGCACTTGTCCGAAGCGACTCTCTTTGAACTCAGGTCGAATCGTATGCCGAACTTCCAGAATTGCCAATGTCATCCAATGATGTAGATGCAAATATATTTACTCCTATCAATGTGATAGGATTCTGCCTCACCATATCTTGTACAGGAGGTCCAAATGTACACGATTTTTGCGGTAGCACTTGTCCAAAGCGACTCTCTTTGAACTCAGGTCGAATCATATGCCGGAGCATCCAGAATTGCCAATGTCGTCCAATTATATAGATGCAAATATCATCACTCCTATCAATTTGACAGGATTCTGCCTCATCATATCTTATCCAGGAGGTTCAAATGTAAAAGATTTGTGGGGTAGCATTTGACAAAAGCGAATCTCTTTGGATTCAGGTCGAATCATATGCCCAGCGTCCAGAATTGCCAATGTCGTCCAATTATGTAGATGCAAATATCTCTGCTGCTATCAATTTGCCAGGATTCTGCCTCATCGTATCTTGTCCAGGTGGTTCAAATGTACAAGATTTGTGCGGTAGCACTTGTCCAAAGCGCCTCTCTTTGGACTCAGGTCGAATCATATGCCGAGCATCCAGGAATGCCAATGTCGTCCAATGATATAGATACAAATATCTTTACTCCTATCAATATGATAGGATTCTGCCTCATCATACCTTGTTCCGGAGCTACAAATGTACAAGATTTGTGCGGGAGCCCTTGTCCAAAGCGACTATGTTTGGACTCAGATCGAATCATAAGCCGGGGCATCCAGAATTGCCAATGTCGTCCAATGATATAGATGCAAATATCTTTACTGCTATCAATTTCACGGGATTCTGGCTGATCGTGTCTTGTCCAGGAGGATCAAGTGTACAAGATTTGTGCGGTAGCACTAGACAAAAGCGAAACTCTTTGGACTCAGGTCGATCCATAAGCCGAAGCATTCAGAATTGCCAATGTCGTGCAATGATATAGATGCAAATATCTTTACTGCTATTAATTTGACAGGATTCTGCCTCATCGTATCTTGTCCATGAGGTTCAAATGTACAAGATTTGTGCGGTAGCCCTTGTCCAAAGCGACTCTGTTTGGACTCAGATCGAATCATAAGCCGGGGCATCCAGAATTGCCAATGATGTCCATTGATATAGATGCAAAAATCTTTACTCCTATCAATTTGACAGGATTCTGCCTCATCATATCTTGTCCAGGAGGTTCAAATGTACAAGATTTGTGCGGTAGCACTTGTCCAAAGCTACTCTCTTTGGACTCAGGTCGAATAATGAACCGGAGCATCCAGAATTGCCAATGTCGTCCAATTATATAGATGCAAATATCTTTAGTGCTATCAATACGACAGGATTCTGCCTCATCATACCTTGTTCCGGAGGTTCAAATGTACAGGATTTGTGCTGCAGTACTTGTCTAGAGCGACTCTCTTGGGATTCAGGTCGAATCATATGCCGGAGCATCCAGAATTGCCAATGATGTCCATTGATATAGATGCAAAAATCTTTACTCCTATCAATTTGACAGGATTCTGCCTCATCATAGCTTGTCCAGGAGGTCCAGATGGACACGATTTGGGCGGCAGCATTTGTCCGAAACGACTCTCTTTGAACTCAGGTCGAATCATAAGCCGAGCATCCAGAATTGCCAATGTCGTCCAATGATATAGATGCAAATATCTTTACTCCTATCAATGTAATAGGATTCTGCCTCATCATAGCTGGTCCAGGAGGTCCAAATGTACAAGATTTGTGCTGCAGTACTTGTCTAGAGCGACTCTCTTGGGATTCAGGTCGAATCATATGCCGGAGCATCCAGAATTGCCAATGATGTCCATTGATATAGATGCAAAAATCTTTACTCCTATCAATTTGACAGGATTCTGCCTCATCATATCTTGTCCAGGAGGTTCAAGTGTACAAGATTTGTGCGGTAGCACTAGACAAAAGCGAAACTCTTTGGACTCAGGTTGATCCATAAGCCGAAGCATTCAGAATTGCCAATGTCGTGCAATGATATAGATGCAAATATCTTTACTGCTATTAATTTGACAGGATTCTGCCTCATCGTATCTTGTCCATGAGGTTCAAATGTACAAGATTTGTGCGGTAGCCCTTGTCCAAAGCGACTCTGTTTGGACTCAGATCGAATCATAAGCCGGGGCATCCAGAATTGCCAATGTCGTCCAATGATATAGATGCAAATATCTTTACTGCTATCAATTTGACAGGATTCTGGCTGATCGTGACTTGTCCAGGAGGATCAAGTGTACAAGATTTGTGCGGTAGCACTAGACAAAAGCGAAACTCTTTGGACTCAGGTCGATCCATAAGCCGAAGCATTCAGAATTGCCAATGTCGTACAATGATATAGATGCAAATATCTTTACTGCTATTAATTTGACAGGATTCTGCCTCATCGTATCTTGTCGAGGGGGTCCAAATGTACAAGATTTGTGCGGTAGCATTTGTCAACGCGACTCTCTTTTGACTCAGGTCGAATCCTATGCCGAGCATCCAGGAATGCCAATGTCGTCCAATGATATAGATACAAATATCTTTACTCCTATCAATATGATAGGATTCTGCCTCATCATACATTGTTCCGGAGCTACAAATGTACAAGATTTGTGCGGGAGCCCTTGTCCAAAGCGACTATGTTTGGACTCAGATCGAATCATAAGCCGGGGCATCCAGAATTGCCAATGTCGTCCAATGATATAGATGCAAATATTTTTACTGCTATCAATTTCACGGGATTCTGGCTGATCGTGTCTTGTCCAGGAGGATCAAGTGTACAAGATTTGTGCGGTAGCACTAGACAAAAGCGAAACTCTTTGGACTCAGGTTGATCCATAAGCCGAAGCATTCAGAATTGCCAATGTCGTGCAATGATATAGATGCAAATATCTTTACTGCTATTAATTTGACAGGATTCTGCCTCATCGTATCTTGTCCATGAGGTTCAAATGTACAAGATTTGTGCGGTAGCCCTTGTCCAAAGCGACTCTGTTTGGACTCAGATCGAATCATAAGCCGGGGCATCCAGAATTGCCAATGTCGTCCAATGATATAAATGCAAATATCTTTACTCCTATCAATATGATAGGATTCTGCCTCATCATACCTTGTTCCGGAGATACAAATGTACAAGATTTGTGCGGGAGCCCTTGTCCAAAGCGACTCTCTTTGGACTCAGGTTGAATCATATACCGGAGCATCCAGAATTGCCAATGTCGCCCAATTATATAGATGCAATCATCTTCACTCCTATCAATGTGATAGGATTCTACCTCATCATAACTTGTTCCTAGGTTCAAATGTACAAGATTTGTGCGGTTTTACTTGTCCAAAGCGACCGTCTTTGGATTCAGGTCGAATCATATGCCGGAGCATCCAGAATTGCCAATGATGTCCATTGATATAGATGCAAATATCTTCACTCCTATCAATTTGACAGGATTCTGCCTCATCATATCTTGTCCAGGAGGTCCAGATGGACACGATTTGGGCGGCAGCATTTGTCCGAAGCGACTCTCTTTGAACTCAGGTCGAATCATAAGCCGAGCATCCAGAATTGCCAATGTCGTCCAATGATATAGATGCAAATATCTTTACACCTATCAATGTAATAGGATTCTGCCTCATCATAGCTGGTCCAGGATGTCCAAATGTACAAGATTTGTGCGGGAGCCCTTGTCCAAAGCGACTCTCTTTGGACTCAGGTTGAATCATATACCGGAGCATCCAGAATTGCCAATGTCGCCCAATTATATAGATGCAATCATCTTCACTCCTATCAATGTGATAGGATTCTACCTCATCATATCTTGTTCCTAGGTTCAAATATACAAGATTTGTGCGGTTTCACTTGTCCAAAGCGACCGTCTTTGGATTCAGGTCGAATCATAAGCCGAGGCATCCAGAATTGCCAATGTCGTCCAATGATATAGATGCAAATATCTTTAGTGCTATCAATACGACAGGATTCTGCCTCATCATACCTTGTTCCGGAGGTTCAAATGTACAGGATTTGTGCTGCAGTACTTGTCCAGAGCGACTCTCTTGGGATTCAGGTCGAATCATATGCCGGAACATCCAGAATTGCCAATGATGTCCATTGATATAGATGCAAATATCTTCACTCCTATCAATTTGACAGGATTCTGCCTCATCATATCTTGTCCAGGAGGTCCAGATGGACACGATTTGGGCGGCAGCATTTGTCCGAAGCGACTCTCTTTGGACTCAGGTCGATCCATATGCCGAAGCATTAAGAATTGCCAATGTCGTCCAATGATATAAATGCAAATATCTTTACTCCTATCAATGTGACAGGATTCTGCCTCACCATATCTTGTACAGGAGGTCCAAATATACACGATTTTTGCGGTAGCACTTGTCCAAAGCGGCTCTCTTTGAACTCAGGTCGAATCATAAGCCGAGCATCCAGAATTTCCAATGTCGTCCAATGATATAGATGCAAATATCTCTACTCCTATCAATGTGATTCGATTCAGCCTCATCATACCTTGTACAGGAGGTCCAAATGTACACGATTTGTGCGTTAGCACTTCACAAAAGCGAATCTCTTTGGACTCAGGTCGAATCATAAGCCGGGGCATCCAGAATTGCCAAAGTCGTCCAATGATATAGATGCAAATATCTTTACTGCTATCAATTTGACAGGATTCTGGCTGATCGTGTCTTGTCCAGGAGGATCAAGTGTACAAGATTTGTGCGGTAGCACTAGACAAAAGCGAAACTCTTTGGACTCAGGTCGATCCATAAGCCGAAGCATTCAGAATTGCCAATGTCGTGGAATGATATAGATGCAAATATCTTTACTGCTATTAATTTGACAGGATTCTGCCTCATCGTATCTTGTCCAGGGGGTCCAAATGTACAAGATTTGTGCGGTAGCATGTGTCCAAAACGATTCTCTTTGGCCTCCGGTCGAATCATACGCCGGAGCATCCATAATTGCTAATGTCGTCCAGTGATATAGATGCAAATATCTTTACTCCTATAAATGTGATAGGATTCTGCCTCATCATACCTTGTTCCGGAGGTTCAAATGTACAGGGTTTGTGCTGCAGTACTTGTCTAGAGCGACTCTCTTGGGATTCAGGTCGAATCATATGCCGGAGCATCCAGAATTGCCAATGATGTCCATTGATATAGATGCAAAAATCTTTACTCCTATCAATTTGACAGGATTCTGCCTCATCATATCTTGTCCAGGAGGTTCAAATGTACAAGATTTGTGCGGTAGCACTTGTCCAAAGCTACTCTCTTTGGACTCAGGTCGAATAATGAACCGGAGCATCCAGAATTGCCAATGTCGTCCAATTATATAGATGCAAATATCTTTAGTGCTATCAATACGACAGGATTCTGCCTCATCATACCTTGTTCCGGAGGTTCAAATGTACAGGATTTGTGCTGCAGTACTTGTCTAGAGCGACTCTCTTGGGATTCAGGTCGAATCATATGCCGGAGCATCCAGAATTGCCAATGATGTCCATTGATATAGATGCAAAAATCTTTACTCCTATCAATTTGACAGGATTCTGCCTCATCATAGCTTGTCCAGGAGGTCCAGATGGACACGATTTGGGCGGCAGCATTTGTCCGAAACGGCTCTCTTTGAACTCAGGTCGAATCATAAGCCGAGCATCCAGAATTGCCAATGTCGTCCAATGATATAGATGCAAATATCTTTACTCCTATCAATGTAATAGGATTCTGCCTCATCATAGCTGGTCCAGGAGGTCCAAATGTACAAGATTTGTGCGGTAGCACTTGTCCAAAGCGACTCTCTTTGGACTCAGATCGAATCATAAGCCGGGGCATCCAGAATTGCCAATGTCGTCCAATGATATAGATGCAAATATCTTTACTGCTATCAATTTCACGGGATTCTGGCTGATCGTGTCTTGTCCAGGAGGATCAAGTGTACAAGATTTGTGCGGTAGCACTAGACAAAAGCGAAACTCTTTGGACTCAGGTTGATCCATAAGCCGAAGCATTCAGAATTGCCAATGTCGTGCAATGATATAGATGCAAATATCTTTACTGCTATTAATTTGACAGGATTCTGCCTCATCGTATCTTGTCCATGAGGTTCAAATGTACAAGATTTGTGCGGTAGCCCTTGTCCAAAGCGACTCTGTTTGGACTCAGATCGAATCATAAGCCGGGGCATCCAGAATTGCCAATGTCGTCCAATGATATAAATGCAAATATCTTTACTCCTATCAATATGATAGGATTCTGCCTCATCATACCTTGTTCCGGAGATACAAATGTACAAGATTTGTGCGGGAGCCCTTGTCCAAAGCGACTCTCTTTGGACTCAGGTTGAATCATATACCGGAGCATCCAGAATTGCCAATGTCGTCCAATTATATAGATGCAAATATCTTTAGTGCTATCAATACGACAGGATTCTGCCTCATCATACCTTGTTCCGGAGGTTCAAATGTACAGGATTTGTGCTGCAGTACTTGTCTAGAGCGACTCTCTTGGGATTCAGGTCGAATCATATGCCGGAGCATCCAGAATTGCCAATGATGTCCATTGATATAGATGCAAAAATCTTTACTCCTATCAATTTGACAGGATTCTGCCTCATCATAGCTTGTCCAGGAGGTCCAGATGGACACGATTTGGGCGGCAGCATTTGTCCGAAACGACTCTCTTTGAACTCAGGTCGAATCATAAGCCGAGCATCCAGAATTGCCAATGTCGTCCAATGATATAGATGCAAATATCTTTACTCCTATCAATGTAATAGGATTCTGCCTCATCATAGCTGGTCCAGGAGGTCCAAATGTACAAGATTTGTGCGGTAGCACTTGTCCAAAGCGACTCTCTTTGGACTCAGATCGAATCATAAGCCGGGGCATCCAGAATTGCCAATGTCGTCCAATGATATAGATGCAAATATCTTTACTGCTATCAATTTCACGGGATTCTGGCTGATCGTGTCTTGTCCAGGAGGATCAAGTGTACAAGATTTGTGCGGTAGCACTAGACAAAAGCGAAACTCTTTGGACTCAGGTTGATCCATAAGCCGAAGCATTCAGAATTGCCAATGTCGTGCAATGATATAGATGCAAATATCTTTACTGCTATTAATTTGACAGGATTCTGCCTCATCGTATCTTGTCCATGAGGTTCAAATGTACAAGATTTGTGCGGTAGCCCTTGTCCAAAGCGACTCTGTTTGGACTCAGATCGAATCATAAGCCGGGGCATCCAGAATTGCCAATGTCGTCCAATGATATAGATGCAAATATCTTTACTGCTATCAATTTGACAGGATTCTGGCTGATCGTGTCTTGTCCAGGAGGATCAAGTGTACAAGATTTGTGCGGTAGCACTAGACAAAAGCGAAACTCTTTGGACTCAGGTCGATCCATAAGCCGAAGCATTCAGAATTGCCAATGTCGTACAATGATATAGATGCAAATATCTTTACTGCTATTAATTTGACAGGATTCTGCCTCATCGTATCTTGTCGAGGGGGTCCAAATGTACAAGATTTGTGCGGTAGCATTTGTCAACGCGACTCTCTTTTGACTCAGGTCGAATCATATGCCGAGCATCCAGGAATGCCAATGTCGTCCAAAGATATATGCAAATACCTTTACTCCTATCAATTTGACAGGATTCTGCATCATCGTATCTTGTCCAGAAGGTTCAAATGTACAAGATTTGCGCGGTAGCACTTGACAAAACCCAATATCTTTGGACTCAGGTCGAATCATAAGCCGAGCATCCAGAATTGCCAATGTCGTCCAATGATATAGATGCAAATATCTTTACACCTATCAATGTAATAGGATTCTGCCTCATCATAGCTGGTCCAGGAGGTCCAAATGTACAAGATTTGTGCGGTAGCACTTGTCCAAAGCGACTCTCTTTGGACTCAGGTCGAATAATACCCGGAGCATCCAGAATTGCCAATGTCGTCCAATTATATAGATGCAAATATCATCACCCCTATCAATTTGACAGGATTCTGCCTCATCATATCTTATCCAGGAGGTTCAAATGAACAAGATTTATGGGGTAGCATTTGACAAAAGCGAATCTCTTTGGAGTCAGGTCGAATCATATGCCCAGCGTCCAGAATTGCCAATGTCGTCCAATGATATAAATGCAAATATCTTTACTCCTATTCATATGATAGGATTCTGCCTCATCATACCTTGTTACGGAGGTACAAATGTACAAGTTTTGTGCGGGAGCCCTTGTCCAAAGCGACTCTCTTTGGACTCAGGTCGAATCATATACCGGAGCATCCAGAATTGCCAATGTCGCCCAATTATATAGATGCAATCATCTTCACTCCTATCAATGTGATAGGATTCTACCTCATCATATCTTGTTCCTAGGTTCAAATATACAAGATTTGTGCGGTAGCACTTCTCCAAAGCGACTCTCTTTGGACTCAGGTCGAATAATAAACCGGAGCATCCAGAATTGCCAATGTCGTCCAATTATATAGATGCAAATATCATCACTCCTATCAATTTGCCAGGATTCTGCCTCATCGTATCTTGTCCAGGGGGTTCAACTGTACAATATTTGTGCGGTAGCACTTGTCCAAAGCGACTCTCTTTGGACTCAGGTCGATCCATATGCCGAAGCATTAAGAATTGCCAATGTCGTCCAATGATATAAATGCAAATATCTTTACTCCTATCAATGTGACAGGATTCTGCCTCACCATATCTTGTACAGGAGGTCCAAATATACACGATTTTTGCGGTAACACTTCTCCAAAGCGACTCTCTTTGGACTCAGGTCGAATAATAAACCGGAGCATCCAGAATTGCCAATGTCGTCCAATTATATAGATGCAAATATCATCACTCCTATCAATTTGCCAGGATTCTGCCTCATCGTATCTTGTCCAGGGGGTTCAAATGTACAATATTTGTGCGGTAGCACTAGACAAAAGCGAAACTCTTTGGACTCAGGTCGATCCATAAGCCGAAGCATTCAGAATTGCCAATGTCGTGGAATGATATAGATGCAAATATCTTTACTGCTATTAATTTGACAGGATTCTGCCTCATCGTATCTTGTCCAGGGGGTCCAAATGTACAAGATTTGTGCGGTAGCATGTGTCCAAAACGACTCTCTTTGGCCTCCGGTCGAATCATACGCCGGAGCATCCAGAATTGCTAATGTCGTCCAGTGATATAGATGCAAATATCTTTACTCCTATAAATGTGATAGGATTCTGCCTCATCATACCTTGTTCCGGAGGTTCAAATGTACAGGATTTGTGCTGCAGTACTTGTCTAGAGCGACTCTCTTGGGATTCAGGTCGAATCATATGCCGGAGCATCGAGAATTGCCAATGATGTCCATTGATATAGATGCAAAAATCTTTACTCCTATCAATTTGGCAGGATTCTGCCTCATCATATCTTGTCCAGGAGGTTCAAATGTACAAGATTTGTGCGGTAGCACTTGTCCAAAGCTACTCTCTTTGGACTCAGGTCGAATAATGAACCGGAGCATCCAGAATTGCCAATGTCGTCCAATTATATAGATGCAAATATCATCACGCCTATCAATTTGACAGGATTCTGCCTCATCATATCTTATCCAGGAGGTTCAAATGTAAAAGATTTGTGGGGTAGCATTTGACAAAAATGAATCTCTTTGGATTCAGGTCGAATCATATGCCCAGCCTCCAGAATTGCCAATGTCGTCCAATTATATAGATGCAAATATCTCTGCTCCTATCAATTTGCCAAGATTCTGCCTCATCGTATCTTGTCCAGGGGGTTCAAATGTACAAGATTAGTGCGGTAGCACTTGTCCAAAGCGCCACTCTTTGGACTCAGGTCGAATCATATGCCGAGCATCCAGGAATGCCAATGTCGTCCAATGATATATGCAAATATCTTTACTCCTATCAATTTGACAGGATTCTGCATCATCGTATCTTGTCCAGAAGGTTTAAATGTACAAGATTTGCGCGGTAGCACTTGACAAAACCCAATCTCTTTGGACTCAGGTCGAATCATATGCCGAGCATCCAGGTATGCCAATGTCGTCCAATGATATAAATGCAAATATCTTTAGTGCTATCAATATGACAGGATTCTGCCTCATCATACCTTGTTCCGGAGGTTCAAATGTACAGGATTTGTGCTGCAGTACTTGTCCAGAGCGACTCTCTTGGGATTCAGGTCGAATCATATGTCGGCGCATCCAGAATTGCCAATGATGTCCATTGATATAGATGCAAATATCTTCACTCCTATCAATTTGACAGGATTCTGCCTCATCATAGCTTGTCCAGGAGGTCCAGATGGACACGATTTGGGCGGCAGCATTTGTCCGAAACGACTCTCTTTGAACTCAGGTCGAATCATAAGCCGAGCATCCAGAATTGCCAATGTCGTCCAATTATATAGATGCAAATATCTTTACTCCTATCAATGTAATAGGATTCTGCCTCATCATAGCTGGTCCAGGAGGTCCAAATGTACAAGATTTGTGCGGTAGCACTTGTCCAATGCGACTCTCTTTGGACTCAGGTCGAATCATATGCCGGAGCATCCAGAATTGCCAATGATGTCCATTGATATAGATGCAAAAATCTTTAGTCCTATCAATTTGACAGGATTCTGCCTCATCATATCTTGTCCAGGAGGTTCAAATGTACAAGATTTGTGCGGTAGCACTTGTCCAACGCTACTCTCTTTGGACTCAGGTCGAATAATAAACCGGAGCATCCAGAATTGCCAATGTCGTCCAATTATATAGATGCAAATATCATCACGCCTATCAATTTGACAGGATTCTGCCTCGTCATATCTTGTCCAGGAGGTTCAAATGTACAAGATTTGTGCGGTAGCACTTGTCCAACGCTACTCTCTTTGGACTCAGGTCGAATAATAAACCGGAGCATCCAGAATTGCCAATGTCGTCCAATTATATAGATGCAAATATCATCACGCCTATCAATTTGACAGGATTCTGCCTCATCATATCTTATCCAGGAGGTTCAAATGTAAAAGATTTGTGGGGTGGCATTTGACAAAAGCGAATCTCTTTGGATTCAGGTCGAATCATATGCCCAGCGTCCAGAATTGCCAATGTCGTCCAATTATATAGATGCAAATATCTCTGCTCCTATCAATTTGCCAGGATTCTGCCTCATCGTATCTTGTCCACGGGGTTCAAATGTACAAGATTTGTGCGGTAGCACTTGTCCAAAGCGCCTCTCTTTGGACTCAGGTCGAATCATACGCCGGAGCATCCAGAATTGCTAATGTCGTCCAGTGATATAGATGCAAATATCTTTCCTCCTATCAATGTGATAGGATTCTGCCTCATCATACCTTGTTCCGGAGGTTCAAATGTACAGGATTTGTGCTGCAGTACTTGTCCAGAGCGACTCTCTTGGGATTCAGGTCGAATCATATGCCGGATCATCCAGAATTCCCAATGATGTCCATTGATATAGATGCAAATATCTTTACTGCTATTAATTTGACAGGATTCTGCCTCATCGTATCTTGTCCATGAGGTTCAAATGTACAAGATTTGTGCGGTAGCCCTTGTCCAAAGCGACTCTGTTTGGACTCAGATCGAATCATAAGCCGGGGCATCCAGAATTGCCAATGTCGTCCAATGATATAGATGCAAATATCTTTACTGCTATCAATTTGACAGGATTCTGGCTGATCGTGTCTTTTCCAGGAGGATCAAGTGTACAAGATTTGTGCGGTAGCACTAGACAAAAGCGAAACTCTTTGGACTCAGGTCGATCCATAACCCGAAGCATTCAGAATTGCCAATGTCGTACAATGATATAGATGCAAATATCTTTACTGCTATTAATTTGACAGGATTCTGCCTCATCGTATCTTGTCGAGGGGGTCCAAATGTACAAGATTTGTGCGGTAGCATTTGTCAACGCGACTCGCTTTGGACTCAGGTCGAATCATATGCCGAGCATCCAGGAATGCCAATGTCGTCCAAATATATATGCAAATATCTTTACTCCTATCAATTTGACAGGATTCTGCATCATCGTATCTTGTCCAGAAGGATCAAATGTACAAGATTTGCGCGGTAGCACTTGACAAAACCCAATCTCTTTGGACTCATGTCGAATCATAAGCCGAGCACCCAGAATTGCCAATGTCGTCCAATGATATAAATGCAAATATCTTTACTCCTATTCATATGATAGGATTCTGCCTCATCATACCTTGTTACGGAGGTACAAATGTACAAGTTTTGTGCGGGAGCCCTTGTCCAAAGCGACTCTCTTTGGACTCAGGTCGAATCATATACCGGAGCATCCAGAATTGCCAATGTCGCCCAATTATATAGATGCAATCATCTTCACTCCTATCAATGTGATAGGATTCTACCTCATCATATCTTGTTCCTAGGTTCAAATATACAAGATTTGTGCGGTAGCACTTGTCCAAAGCGCCTCTCTTTGGACTCAGGTCGAATCATATGCCGAGCATCCAGGAATGCCAATGTCGTCCAATGATATATGCAAATATCTTTACTCCTATCAATTTGACAGGATTCTGCATCATCGTATCTTGTCCAGAAGGTTCAAATGTACAAGATTTGTGCGGTAGCACTTGACAAAACCCAATCTCTTTGGACTCAGGTCGAATCATATGCCGAGCATCCAGGTATGCCAATGTCGTCCAATGATATAAATGCAAATATCTTTAGTGCTATCAATATGACAGGATTCTGCCTCATCATACCTTGTTCCGGAGGTTCACATGTACAGGATTTGTGCTGCAGTACTTGTCCAGAGCGACTCTCTTGGGATTCAGGTCGAATCATATGTCGGCGCATCCAGAATTGCCAATGATGTCCATTGATATAGATGCAAATATCTTCACTCCTATCAATTTGACAGGATTCTGCCTCATCATAGCTTGTCCAGGAGGTCCAGATGGACACGATTTGGGCGGCAGCATTTGTCCGAAACGACTCTCTTTGAACTCAGGTCGAATCATACGCCGGAGCATCCAGAATTGCTAATGTCGTCCAGTGATATAGATGCAAATATCTTTCCTCCTATCAATGTGATAGGATTCTGCCTCATCATACCTTGTTCCGGAGGTTCAAATGTACAGGATTTGTGCTGCAGTACTTGTCCAGAGCGACTCTCTTGGGATTCAGGTCGAATCATATGCCGGATCATCCAGAATTGCCAATGATGTCCACTGATATAGATGCAAATATCTTTACTTCTACCAATTTGACAGGATTCTGCCTCATCATACCTTGTTCCGGAGGTACAAATGTACAAGATTTGTGCGGGAGCCCTTTGTCAAAGCGACTCTCTTTGGACTCAGGTCGAATCATAAACCGGGGCATCCTGAATTGCCATGACGTCCATTGATATAGATGCAAATATCTTAACTCCTATCAATGTAATAGGATTCTGCCTCATCATAGCTGGTCCAGGAGGTCCAAATGTACAAGATTTGTGCGGTAGCACTTGTCCAAAGCGACTCTCTTTGGAGTCAGGTCGAATAATAAACCGGAGCATCCGGAATTGCCAATGTCGTCCAATTATATTGATGCAAATAACATCACTCCTATCAATTTGACAGGATTCTGCCTCATCATATCTTATCCAGGAGGTTCAAATGTAAAAGATTTGTGGGGTAGCATTTGACAAAAGCGAATCTCTTTGGATTCAGGTCGAATCATATGCCCAGCGTCCAGAATTGCCAATGTCGTCCAATTATATAGATGCAAATATCTCTGCTCCTATCAATTTGCCAGGATTCTGCCTCATCGTATCTTGTCCAGGGGGTTCAAATGTACAATATTTGTGCGGTAGCACTTGTCCAAAGCGACTCTCTTTGGAGTCAGGTCGAATAATAAACCGGAGCATCCAGAATTGCCAATGTCGTCCAATTATATTGATGCAAATAACATCACTCCTATCAATTTGACAGGATTCTGCCTCATCATATCTTATCCAGGAGGTTCAAATGTAAAAGATTTGTGGGGTAGCATTTGACAAAAGCGAATCTCTTTGGATTCAGGTCGAATCATATGCCCAGCGTCCAGAATTGCCAATGTCGTCCAATTATATAGATGCAAATATCTCTGCTCCTATCAATTTGCCAGGATTCTGCCTCATCGTATCTTGTCCAGGGGGTTCAAATGTACAATATTTGTGCGGTAGCACTTGTCCAAAGCGCCTCTCTTTGGACTCAGGTCGAATCATATGCCGAGCATCCAGGAATGCCAATGTCGTCCAATGATATAGATACAAAACTCTTTACTCCTATCAATATGATAGGATTCTGCCTCATCATACCTTGTTCCGGAGGTACAAATGTACAAGATTTGTGCGGTTTTAATTGTCCAAAGCGACCGTCTTTGGATTCAGGTCGAATCATATGCCGGAGCATCCAGAATTGCCAATGATGTACATTGATATAGATGCAAATATCTTCACTCCTATCAATTTGACAGAATTCTGCCTCATCATATCTTGTCCAGGAGGTCCAGATGGACACGATTTGGGCGGCAGCATTTGTCCGAAGCGACTCTCTTTGAACTCAGGTCGAATCATAAGCCGAGCATCCAGAATTGCCAATGTCGTCCAATGATATAGATGCAAAGATCTTTACTCCTATCAATGTAATAGGATTCTGCCTCATCATAGCTGGTCCAGGAGGTCCAAATGTACAAGATTTGTGCGGTAGCACTTGTCCAAAGCGACTCTCTTTGGACTCAGATCGAATCATAAGCCGGGGCATCCAGAATTGCCAATGTCGTCCAATGATATAGATGCAAATATCTTTACTGCTATCAATTTCACGGGATTCTGGCTGATCGTGTCTTGTCCAGGAGGATCAAGTGTACAAGATTTGTGCGGTAGCACTAGACAAAAGCGAAACTCTTTGGACTCAGTTCGATCCATAAGCCGAATCATTCAGAATTGCCAATGTCGTGCAATGATATAGATGCAAATATCTTTACTGCTATTAATTTGACAGGATTCTGCCTCATCGTATCTTGTCCATGAGGTTCAAATGTACAAGATTTGTGCGGTAGCCCTTGTCCAAAGCGACTCTGTTTGGACTCAGATCGAATCATAAGCCGGGGCATCCAGAATTGCCAATGTCGTCCAATGATATAGATGCAAATATCTTTACTGCTATCAATTTGACAGGATTCTGGCTGATCGTGTCTTTTCCAGGAGGATCAAGTGTACAAGATTTGTGCGGTAGCACTAGACAAAAGCGAAACTCTTTGGACTCAGGTCGATCCATAAGCCGAAGCATTCAGAATTGCCAATGTCGTACAATGATATAGATGCAAATATCTTTACTGCTATTAATTTGACAGGATTCTGCCTCATCGTATCTTGTCGAGGGGGTCCAAATGTACAAGATTTGTGCGGTAGCATTTGTCAACGCGACTCGCTTTGGACTCAGGTCGAATCATATGCCGAGCATCCAGGAATGCCAATGTCGTCCAAAGATATATGCAAATATCTTTACTCCTATCAATTTGACAGGATTCTGCATCATCGTATCTTGTCCAGAAGGTTCAAATGTACAAGATTTACGCGGTAGCACTTGACAAAACCCAATCTCTTTGGACTCAGGTCGAATCATAAGCCGAGCATCCAGAATTGCCAATGTCGTCCAATGATATAAATGCAAATATCTTTACTCCTATTCATATGATAGGATTCTGCCTCATCATACCTTGTTACGGAGGTACAAATGTACAAGTTTTGTGCGGGAGCCCTTGTCCAAAGCGACTCTCTTTGGACTCAGGTCGAATCATATACCGGAGCATCCAGAATTGCCAATGTCGCCCAATTATATAGATGCAATCATCTTCACTCCTATCAATGTGATAGGATTCTACCTCATCATATCTTGTTCCTAGGTTCAAATATACAAGATTTGTGCGGTTTCACTTGTCCAAAGCGGCTCTCCTTGGACTCAGGTCGAATCATATACCGGAGCATTCAGAATTGCCAATGTCGTCCAATTATATAGATGCAAATATCATCACGCCTATCAATTTGACAGGATTCTGCCTCATCATATCTTATCCAGGAGGTTCAAATGTAAAAGATTTGTGGGGTAGCAATTGACAAAAGCCAATCTCTTTGGACTCAGGTCGATTGATATGCCGAGCATCCAGAATTGCCAATGTCGTCCAATGATATAGATGCAAATATCTTTACTCCTATCAATGTGATAGGATTCTGCCTCACCATATCTTGTACAGAAGGTCCAAATGTACACGATTTTTGCGGTAGCACTTGTCCAAAGCGACTCTCTTTGAACTCAGGTCGAATCATAAGCCGAGCATCCAGAATTTCCAATGTCGTCCAATGATATAGATGCAAATATCTCTACTCCTATCAATGTGATTCGATTCAGCCTCATCATACCTTGTACAGGAGGTCCAAATGTACACGATTTGTGCGGTAGCACTTGTCCAAAGCGACTCTCTTTGGACTCAGGTCGAATTATAAGCCGGAGCATCCAGAACTGCCAATGTCGTCCAATGATATAGATGCAAATATCTTTACTGATATCAATATGGTAGGATTCTGCCTCATCATACCTTGTACAGGAGGTCCACACATACAAGATTTGTGCGGTAGCACTTGTCCAAAACGACTCTCTTTGGACTCAGGTCGAATCATATGCCGGGGCATCCAGGATTGCCAATGACGTCCTGTGATATAGATGCAAATATCTTTACTGCTATCAATATGACAGGATTCTGCCTCATCATACCTTATTCCGGAGGTTCAAATGTACAGGATTTGCGCTGCAGTACTTGTCCAGAGCGACTCTCTTGGGATTCAGGTCGAATCATATGCCGGAGCATCCAAAATTGCCAATGCCGTCTAATGATATAGTTGCAAATATCTTCACTCCTATCAATTTGACAGCATTCTGGCTCATCGTGTCTTGTCTAGGAGGATCAAGTGTACAAGATTTGTGCGGTAGCACTTGTCCAAAGCGAAACTCTTTGGACGCTGGTCGATCCATATGCCGAAGCATCCAGAATTGCCAATGTCGTGCTATGAAATAGATGCAAATATCTTTACTGCTATCAATATGACAGGATTCTGCCTTATCGTATCTTGTCCAGGGGGTCCAAATGTACAAGATTTGTGCGGTAGCACTTGTCCAAAGCGACTCTCTTTGGACTCAGGTCGAATAATAAACCGGAGCATCCAGAATTGCCAATGTCGTCCAATTATATAGATGCAAATATCATCACGCCTATCAATTTGACAGGATTCTGCCTCATCATATCTTATCCAGGAGGTTCAAATGTAAAAGATTTGTGGGGTAGCATTTGACAAAAGCGAATCTCTTTGGATTCAGGTCGAATCATATGCCCAGCGTCCAGAATTGCCAATGTCGTCCAATTATATAGATGCAAATATCTCTGCTCCTATCAATTTGCCAGGATGCTGCCTCATCGTATCTTGTCCAGGGGGTTCAAATGTACAAGATTTGTGCGGTAGCAATTGACAAAAGCCAATCTCTTTGGATTCAGGTCGATTGATATGCCGAGCATCCAGAATTGCCAATGTCGTCCAATGATATAGATGCAAATATCTTTACTCCTATCAATGTGATAGGATTCTGCCTCACCATATCTTGTACAGGAGGTCCAAATGTACACGATTTTTGCGGTAGCACTTGTCCAAAGCGACTCTCTTTGAACTCAGGTCGAATCATAAGCCGAGCATCCAGAATTTCCAATGTCGTCCAATGATATAGATGCAAATATCTCCACTCCTATCAATGTGATTCGATTCAGCCTCATCATACCTTGTACAGGAGGTTCAAATGTACAAGATTTGTGCGTTAGCACTTCACAAAAGCGAATCTCTTTGGACTCAGGTCGAATTATAAGCCGGAGCATCCAGAATTGCCAATGTCGTCCAATGATATAGATGCAAATATCTTGACTGATATTAATGTGGTAGGATTCTGCCTCATCATACCTTGTACAGGAGGTCCACACATACAAGATTTGTGCGGTAGCACTTGTACAAAACGACTCTCTTTGGACTCAGGTCGAATCATATGCCGGGGCATCCAGGATTGCCAATGTCGTCCAATGATATAGATGCAAATATCTTTACTGCTATCAATATGACAGGATTCTGCCTCATCATACCTTGTTCCGGAGGTTCAAATGTACAGGATTTGTGCTGCAGTATTTGTCCAGAGCGACTCTCTTGGGATTCAGGTCGAATAATAAACCGGAGCATCCAGAATTGCCAATGTCGTCCAATTATATAGATGCAAATATCATCACTCCTATCAATTTGACAGGATTCTGCCTCATCATATCTTATCCAGGAGGTTCAAATGAACAAGATTTGTGGGATAGCATTTGACAAAAGCGAATCTCTTTGGAGTCAGATCGAATCATATGCCCAGCGTCCAGAATTGCCAATGTCGTCCAATGATATAAATGCAAATATCTTTACTCCTATGAATATGATAGGATTCTGCCTCACCATACCTTGTTCCGGAGGTAAAACTGTACAAGTTTTGTGCGGGAGCCCTTGTCCAAAGCGACTCTCTTTGGACTCAGGTCGAACCATATACCGGAGCATCCAGAATTGCCAATGATGTCCATTGATATAGATGCAAATATCTTTACTCCTATCAATTTGACAGGATTCTGCCTCATCATATCTTGTCCAGGAGGTTCAAATGTACAAGATTTGTTGCGGTAGCACTTGTCCAAAGCGGCTCTCCTTGGACTCAGGTCGAATCATATACCGGAGCATTCAGAATTGCCAATGTCGTCCAATTATATAGATGCAAATATCATCACGCCTATCAATTTGACAGGATTCTGCCTCATCATATCTTATCCAGGAGGTTCAAATGTAAAAGATTTGTGGGGTAGCAATTGACAAAAGCCAATCTCTTTGGACTCAGGTCGATTGATATGCCGAGCATCCAGAATTGCCAATGTCGTCCAATGATATAGATGCAAATATCTTTACTCCTATCAATGTGATAGGATTCTGCCTCACCATATCTTGTACAGGAGGTCCAAATGTACACGATTTTTGCGGTAGCACTTGTCCAAAGCGACTCTCTTTGAACTCAGGTCGAATCATAAGCCGAGCATCCAGAATTTCCAATGTCGTCCAATGATATAGATGCAAATATCTCTACTCCTATCAATGTGATTCGATTCAGCCTCATCATACCTTGTACAGGAGGTCCAAATGTACACGATTTGTGCGGTAGCACTTGTCCAAAGCGACTCTCTTTGGACTCAGGTCGAATTATAAGCCGGAGCATCCAGAACTGCCAATGTCGTCCAATGATATAGATGCAAATATCTTTACTGATATCAATATGGTAGGATTCTGCCTCATCATACCTTGTACAGGAGGTCCACACATACAAGATTTGTGCGGTAGCACTTGTCCAAAACGACTCTCTTTGGACTCAGGTCGAATCATATGCCGGGGCATCCAGGATTGCCAATGACGTCCAATGATATAGATGCAAATATCTTTACTGCTATCAATATGACAGGATTCTGCCTCATCATACCTTATTCCGGAGGTTCAAATGTACAGGATTTGCGCTGCAGTACTTGTCCAGAGCGACTCTCTTGGGATTCAGGTCGAATCATATGCCGGAGCATCCAAAATTGCCAATGCCGTCTAATGATATAGTTGCAAATATCTTCACTCCTATCAATTTGACAGCATTCTGGCTCATCGTGTCTTGTCCAGGAGGATCAAGTGTACAAGATTTGTGCGGTAGCACTTGTCCAAAGCGAAACTCTTTGGACTCTGGTCGATCCATATGCCGAAGCATCCAGAATTGCCAATGTCGTGCTATGAAATAGATGCAAATATCTTTACTGCTATCAATATGACAGGATTCTGCCTTATCGTATCTTGTCCAGGGGGTCCAAATGTACAAGATTTGTGCGGTAGCACTTGTCCAAAGCGACTCTCTTTGGACTCAGGTCGAATAATAAACCGGAGCATCCAGAATTGCCAATGTCGTCCAATTATATAGATGCAAATATCATCACGCCTATCAATTTGACAGGATTCTGCCTCATCATATCTTATCCAGGAGGTTCAAATGTAAAAGATTTGTGGGGTAGCATTTGACAAAAGCGAATCTCTTTGGATTCAGGTCGAATCATATGCCCAGCGTCCAGAATTGCCAATGTCGTCCAATTATATAGATGCAAATATCTCTGCTCCTATCAATTTGCCAGGATGCTGCCTCATCGTATCTTGTCCAGGGGGTTCAAATGTACAAGATTTGTGCGGTAGCAATTGACAAAAGCCAATCTCTTTGGATTCAGGTCGATTGATATGCCGAGCATCCAGAATTGCCAATGTCGTCCAATGATATAGATGCAAATATCTTTACTCCTATCAATGTGATAGGATTCTGCCTCACCATATCTTGTACAGGAGGTCCAAATGTACACGATTTTTGCGGTAGCACTTGTCCAAAGCGACTCTCTTTGAACTCAGGTCGAATCATAAGCCGAGCATCCAGAATTTCCAATGTCGTCCAATGATATAGATGCAAATATCTCCACTCCTATCAATGTGATTCGATTCAGCCTCATCATACCTTGTACAGGAGGTTCAAATGTACAAGATTTGTGCGTTAGCACTTCACAAAAGCGAATCTCTTTGGACTCAGGTCGAATTATAAGCCGGAGCATCCAGAATTGCCAATGTCGTCCAATGATATAGATGCAAATATCTTGACTGATATTAATGTGGTAGGATTCTGCCTCATCATACCTTGTACAGGAGCTCCACACATACAAGATTTGTGCGGTAGCACTTGTACAAAACGACTCTCTTTGGACTCAGGTCGAATCATATGCCGGGGCATCCAGGATTGCCAATGTCGTCCAATGATATAGATGCAAATATCTTTACTGCTATCAATATGACAGGATTCTGCCTCATCATACCTTGTTCCGGAGGTTCAAATATACAGGATTTGTGCTGCAGTATTTGTCCAGAGCGACTCTCTTGGGATTCAGGTCGAATCATATGCCGGAGCAACCAGAATTGCCAAATGACGTCCATTGATATAGATGCAAATATCTTTCCTCCTATCAATTTGACAGGATTCTGCCTCATCATATCTTGTCCACGAGGTTCAAATGTACAAGATTTGTGCGATAGCACTTGTCCAAAGCGACTCTCTTTGTACTCAGGTCGAATCATAAGCCGGAGCATCCAGAATTGCCAATGTCGTCCAATGATATAGATACAAATATCTTCACTCCAATCAATTTGACAGGATTCTGGCTCATCGTGTCTTGTCCAGGAGGATCAAGTGTACAAGATTTGTGCGGTAGCACTAGCCAAAAGCGAAACTCTTTGGACTCAGGTCGAATCATAAGCCGAGCATCCAGAATTTCCAATGTCGTCCAATGATATAGATGCAAATATCTCTGCTCCTATCAATTTGCCAGGATGCTGCCTCATCGTATCTTGTCCAGGGGGTTCAAATGTACACGATTTTTGCGGCAGCACTTGTCCAAAGCGACTCTCTTTGAACTCAGGTCGAATCATATGCCGAGCATCCAGAATTTCCAATGTCGTCCAATGATATAGATGCAAATATCTCTACTCCTATCAATGTGATTCGATTCAGCCTCATCATACCTTGTACAGGAGGTCCAAATGTACACGATTTGTGCGGTAGCACTTGTCCAAAGCGACTCTCTTTGGACTCAGGTCGAATTATAAGCCGGAGCATCCAGAATTGCCAATGTCGTCCAATGATATAGATGCAAATATCTTTACTGATATCAATGTGGCAGGATTCTGCCTCATCATACCTTGTACAGGAGGTCCACACATACAAGATTTGTGCGGTAGCACTTGTCCAAAGCGACTCTCTTTGGACTCAGGTCGAATCATATGCCGGGGCATCCAGGATTGCCAATGTCGTCCAATGATATAGATGCAAATATCTTAACTCCTATCAATTTGACAGGATTCTGCCTCATCGTATCTTGTCCATGAGGTTCAAATGTACAAGATTTGTGCGGTAGCACTTGTCCAAAGCGACTCTCTTTGGACTCAGGTCGAATCATATGCCGGGGCATCCAGGATTGCCAATGTCGTCCAATGATATAGATGCAAATATCTTAACTCCTATCAATTTTACAGGATTCTGCTTCATCGTATCATGTACAGGAGGTCCAAATGTACACGATTTGTGCGGTAGCACTTGTCCAAAGCGACTCTCTTTGGACTCAGGTCGAATCATAAGCCTGAGCATCCAGAATTGCCAAAGACGTCCAATGATATAGATGCAAATATCTTCACTGTTATCAATTTGACGGGATTCGGGCTCATCGTATCTTGTTCAGGAGGTTCAGGTGTACAAGATTTGTGCAGTAGCACTTGTCCAAAGCGACTCTCTTTGGACTCAGGTCGATCCATATGCCGAAGTAACAAAAATTGCAGATCTTATCGGAATGATATAGATGCAAATATCTTAACTCCTATCAATTTGACAGGATTCTGCCCCATCGTATCTTCTCCAGGATGTTCAAATGTACAAGATTTGTGCGTTAGCACTTCACAAAAGCGAATCTCTTTGGACTCAGGTCGAATCATATGCCGGAGTATCCAGAATTGCCAATGTCGTCCAATGATATAGATGCAAATATCTTTACTGCTATCAATATGACAGGATTCTGCCTCATCATACCTTGTTCCGGAGGTTCAAATGTACAGGATTTGCGCTGCAGTACTTGTCCAGAGCGACTCTCTTGGGATTCAGGTCGAATCATATGCCGGAGCATCCAAAATTGCCAAATGACGTCCATTGATATAGATGCAAATATCTTTCCTCCTATCAATTTGACAGGATTTTGGCTCATCGTGTCTTGTCCAGGGGGTCCAAATGTACAAGATTTGTTGCGGTAGCACTTGTCCAAAGCGACTTTCCTTGGACTCAGGTCGAATCATAAGCCTGAGCATCCAGAATTGCCAATGCCGTCTAATGATATAGATGCAAATATCATCACGCCTATCAATTTGACAGGATTCTGCCTCATCATATCTTATCCAGGAGGTTCAAATGTAAAAGATTTGTGGGGTAGCCTTTGACAAAAGCGAATCTCTTTGGATTCAGGTCGAATCATATGCCCAGCGTCCAGAATTGCCAATGTCGTCCAATTATATAGATGCAAATATCTCTGCTCCTATCAATTTGCCAGGATGCTGCCTCATCGTATCTTGTCCAGGGGGTTCAAATGTACAAGATTTGTGCGGTAGCAATTGACAAAAGCCAATCTCTTTGGACTCAGGTCGATTGATATGCCGAGCATCCAGAATTGCCAATGTCGTCCAATGATATAGATGGAAATATCTTTACTCCTATCAATGTGATAGGATTCTGCCTCACCATATCTTGTACAGGAGGTCCAAATGTACACGATTTTTGCGGCAGCACTTGTCCAATGCGACTCTCTTTGAACTCAGGTCGAATCATATGCCGAGCATCCAGAATTTCCAATGTCGTCCAATGATAGAGATGCAAATATCTCTACTCCTATCAATGTGATTCGATTCAGCCTCACCATATCTTGTACAGGAGGTCCAAATGTACACGATTTGAGTGGTAGCACTTGTCCAAAGCGACTCTCTTTGGACTCAGGTCGAATTATAAGCCGGATCATCCAGAATTGCCAATGTCGTCCAATGATATAGATGCAAATATCTCTGCTGCTATCCATTTGCCAGGATGCTGCCTCATCGTATCTT
This sequence comes from Priocnemis perturbator, assembly GCA_963942575.1. Lineage (NCBI taxonomy): Eukaryota > Metazoa > Arthropoda > Insecta > Hymenoptera > Pompilidae > Priocnemis > Priocnemis perturbator. The sequence goes on along the minus strand of CAWWDK010000133.1, from coordinate 4,325,945 downwards.
GTCCAGGGGGTTCAAATGTACAAGATTTGTGCGGTAGCAATTGACAAAAGCCAATCTCTTTGGACTCAGGTCGATTGATATGCCGAGCATCCAGAATTGCCAATGTCGTCCAATGATATAGATGCAAATATCTTTACTCCTATCAATGTGATAGGATTCTGCCTCACCATATCTTGTACAGGAGGTCCAAATGTACACGATTTTTGCGGTAGCACTTGTCCAAAGCGACTCTCTTTGAACTCAGGTCGAATCATAAGCCGAGCATCCAGAATTTCCAATGTCGTCCAATGATATAGATGCAAATATCTTTACTGATATCAATGTGGTAGGATTCTGCCTCATCATACCTTGTACAGGAGGTCCACACATACAAGATTTGTGCGGTAGCACTTGTCCAAAGCGACTCTCTTTGGACTCAGGTCGAATCATATGCCGGGGCATCCAGGATTGCCAATGTCGTCCAATGATATAGATGCAAATATCTTAACTCAAATCAATTTGACAGGATTCTGCCTCATCGTATCTTGTCCATGAGGTTCAAATGTACAAGATTTGTGCGGTAGCACTTGACAAAAGCCAAACTCTTTGGACTCAGGTCGAATCATAAGCCGAGCATCCAGAATTTCCAATGTCGTCCAATGATATAGATGCAAATATCTCTACTCCTATCAATGTGATTCGATTCAGCCTCATCATACCTTGTACAGGAGGTCCAAATGTACACGATTTGTGCGGTAGCACTTGTCCAAAGCGACTCTCTTTGGACTCAGGTCGAATCATAAGCCGGAGCATCCAGAATTGCCAATGTCGTCCAATGATATAGATGCAAATATCTTTACTGATATCAATGTGGTAGGATTCTGCCTCATCATACCTTGTACAGGAGGTCCACACATACAAGATTTGTGCGGTAGCACTTGTCCAAAGCGACTCTCTTTGGACTCAGGTCGAATCATATGCCGGGGCATCCAGGATTGCCAATGTCGTCCAATGATATAGATGCAAATATCTTAACTCAAATCAATTTGACAGGATTCTGCCTCATCGTATCTTGTCCATGAGGTTCAAATGTACAAGATTTGTGCGGTAGCACTTGACAAAAGCCAAACTCTTTGGCCTCCGGTCGAATCATATGCCGGAGCATCCAGAATTGCCAATGTCGTCCAATGATATAGATGCAAATATCCTCACTCCTATCAATTTGGCAGGATTCTGCCTCATCCTATCTTGTCCAGGAAGATCAAATGTACAATATTTGTGCGGTAGCACTTGTCCAGGCCGACTCTCTTTGGACTCAGGTCGAATCATATACCGGAGCATCCAGAATTGCCAATGTCGTCCAATGATATAGATGCAAACATCTCCACACCTATCAATTTGACAGGATTCGGGCTCATCGTGTCTTGTCCAGGAGGATCAAGTGTACAAGATTCGTGCGGTAGCACTAGCCAAAAGCCAAACTCTTTGGACTCAGGTCGATCCATAAGCCGAAGCAACCAGAATTGCCAATGCCGTCTAATGATATAGATGCAAATATCTTCACTCCTATCATTTTAACGGGATTCTGGCTCATCGTATCTTGTCCAGGGGGTCCAAATGTACAAGATTTGTTGCGTTAGCACTTGTCCAAAGACTCTCCTTGGACTCAGGTCGAATCATAAGCCTGAGCATCCAAAATTGCCAATGCCGTCTAATGATATAGATGCAAGTATCTTCACTCCTATCAATTTGACAGGATTCTGGCTCATCGTGTCTTGTCCAGGAGGATCAAGTGTACAAGATTTGTGCGGTAGCACTAGACAAAAGCGAAACTCTTTGGACTCAGGTCGATCCATATGCCGAAGCATCCAGAATTGCCAATGTCGTGCAATGGTATAGATGCAAATATCTTTACTGCTATAAATTTGACAGGATTCTGCCTCATCGAATCTGGGCCAGGGGGTCTAAATGTACAAGATTTGTGCGGTAGCACTTGTCCAAAGCGACTCTCTTTAGATTCAGGTCGAATCATAAGCCGGAGCATCCAGAATTGCCATTGTCGTCCAATGATGTAGATGCAAATATCTTTACTCCTATCAATTTGACAGGATTCTGCCTCATCTTATATTGTCCAGGGGGTCCAAATGTACAAGATTTGTGCGGTGGCACTAGCCAAAAGCGAATCTCTTTGGACTCAGGTCGAATCATATGCCGGAGCATCCAGAATTGCCAATGTCGCTCAATTATATAGATGCAATCATCTTCACTCCTATCAACGTGATATGATTCTGCCTCATCATATCTTGTCCAAGAGATTCAAATGTACAAGATTTGTGCGGTAGCACTTGACAAAAGCGAATCGCTTTGGACTCAGGTCGATCCATAAGCCGAAGCATCCAGAATTGCCAATGTCGTCCAATGATATATATGCAAATATCTTTACTCCTATCAATTTGCCAGGATTCTGCCTCATCGTATCTTGCCCAACAAGTCCAAATTTACAAGATTTGTGCGGTAGCACATTTCCAAAACGACACTCTTTGGTGTGAGGTCGAATCATAAGCCGGCGCATCCAGGATTGCCAATGTCGTCCAATGATATAGATGCAAATATCCCCACTCCTATCAATTTTACAGCATTCTGCCGCATCTTATCTTGTCCAGGAGTTTCAAATCTACAAGATTTGTGCGGTAGCACTTGGCCAGGCCGACTCTCTTTGGATTCAGGTCTAATTATAAGTCGGATCCCCAGGATTGCCAATGTCGTCCAATGATATAGATGCAAATATCTTTACTCCTATCAATTTGCCAGGATTCTGTCTCATCGTATCTTAACCAGGGGGTCCAAATGTACAAGATTTGTGCGGTAGCTCTTGACAAAAGCGAATCTCTTTGGAACCAGGTCGATCCATTAGCAGAAGCATCCAGAATTGCCAATGTCGTCCAATGATATAGATGCAAATATCTTTACTCCTATCGATTTGCCAGGATTCTGCCTCATCATATCTTGTCCAGGGGGTCCAAATGTACAAGATTTTTGCGGTAGCACTTGTCCAAAGCGACTCTCTTTGGCCTCCGGTCTAATCATATGCCGGAGCATCCAGAATTGCCAATGTCGTCCAAAGATATAGATGCAAATATCTTCACTCCTATCAATTTGACAGGATTCTGCCTCATGGTATCTTGCCCAGGAGGTTCCAATGTATAAGATTTGTGCGGTAGCACTTGTCCAGGTCGACTATCTTTGGATTCAGGTCGAATCATAAGCCGGATCCCCAGGATTGCCAATGTCGTCCAATGATATAGATGCAAATATCTTTACTCCTATCAATTTGCCAAGATTCTGTCTCATGGTATCTTGTCCAGGAGATTCAAATGTACACGATTTGTGCGGTAGCACTTGTCCAAAGCGTCTCCCTTTGGATTCAGGTCGAATCATATGGCGAAGAATCCAAAATTGACGATAATGTCCAATGATATAGAGGCAAATATCCTCACTGCTATCAATTTTGCAGCATTCTGCCTCATCGTATCTTGTGCAGGAGGTACAAATGTACGAGATGTGTGTGATAGCACTTGTCCACGCCGACTCTCTTTGGATTCAGGTCTAATTATAAGCCGGATACCCAGGATTGCCAATGTCGTCCAATGATATAGATGCAAATATCTTTACTCCTATCAATTTGCCAGGATTCTGCCTCATCGTATCTTGTCCAGGGGGTCCAAATGTACAAGAATTGTGCGGTAGCACTTGTCCAAAGCGATTCTCTTTGGATTCAGGTCTAATAATAAGCCGGATCCCCAGGATTGCCAATGTAGTCCAATGATATATATGCAAATATCTTCACTCCTAACAATTTGACAGGATTCTGCCTCATCGTATCTCGCCCAACAAGTCTAAATGTACAAGATTTGTGCGGTAGCACATTTCCAAAACGACTCTCTTTGGTCTGAGGTCGAATCATAAGCCGGAGCATCCAGGTTTGCCAATGTCGTCCAATGATATAGATGCAAATAACCCCACTCCTATCAATTTTACAGCATTCTGCCGCATCTTATCTTGTCCAGGAGGTTGAAATGTACAAGATTTGTGCGGTAGCACTTGGCCAGGCCGACTCTCTTTGGATTCAGGTCTAATTATAAGCCGGATCCTCAGGATTGCCAATGTCGTCCAATGATATAGATGCAAATATCTATACTCCCATCAATCTGACAGGATTCTGCCTCACCATACCTTATCCAGGAGGTCCTAATGTACAAGTTTTTTAGCGGCAGCATTTGTCCAACGCGACTCTGTTTGGACTCAGATCGAATCATAAGCCGAGCATCCAGAATTGCCAATGTCGTCCAATTATATAGATGCAAATATCTTTACTCCTATCAATTTTACAGCATTCTGCCTCATCGTATCCTGTCCAGGAGGTACAAATGTACGAGATGTGTGTGATAGCACTTGTCCAGGCCGACTCTCTTTTGATTCAGGTCTAATAATAAGACGGATCCCCAGGATTGCCAATGTCGTCCAATGATATAGATGCAAATATCCTCACTCCTATCAATTTTACAGCATTCTGCATCATCATACTTGTCCAGGATGTCCAAATGGACAAGATTTGGGCGGCAGCATTTGTCCAAATCGACTCTCTTTGGACTCAGGTTGAATCATAAGCCGAGCATCCAGAATTGCCAATGTCGTCCAATTATATAGATTCAAATATCTTTGCTCCTATCAATTTGCCAGGATTCTCCCTCATCATACCTTGCCCAGAAGGTTCAAATGAACAAGATTTGTTGCGGTAGCACTTGTCCAAAGCGACCCTCTTTGGACTCAGGTCGATTCATATACCGAAGCATCCAAAATTGCCAATGTCGTCCAATGATATAGATGCAAATATCTTCACTCCTATTAATGTGACAGGCTTCTGCCTCATCATACCTTGCCCAGGAGGTTCAAATGAACAAGATTTGTGCGGTAGCACTTGTCCAAAGCGACCCTCTTCGGACTCAGGTCGATTCATATGCCGAAGCATGCAAAATTGCCAATGTCGTCCAATGATATAGATGCAAATATCTTCACTCCTATCAATTTGCCAGGATTCTGCCTCATCAAATCTGGTCCAGGAGGATCAAATGTATAATTTTTGTGGGGTAGCACTTGACAAAAGCGAATCTCTTTGTCTCCGGTCGAATCATATCCTGGAGCATCCAGAATTGCCAATGTCGTCCAATGGTATAGATGCAAATATCTTTACTCCTATCAACTGTACAGGATTCTGCCTCATCGTATCTTGTCCAGGATGTTCAAATGTACAAGCTGTGTGCGGTAGCACTTGTCCTGATCGACTCACTTTGGATTCAGGTCGAATCGTAAGCCGGATCCCCAGTATTGCCAATGTCGTCCAATGATATAGATGCAAATATCTTTACTCCTGTCAATTTGACAGGATTCTGCTTCGTCGTATCCTGTCCAGGAGGTACAAATGTACGAGATGTGTGTGATAGCACTTGTCCAGGCCGACTCTCTTTGGATTCAGGTCTAATTATAAGCCGAAGTATCCAGAATTGCCAATGTCGTCCAATGATATAGATGCAAATATCCTCACTCCTATCAATTTCACAGCATTCTGCATCATCATACCTTGTCCAGGATGTCCAAATGGACAAGATTTGGGCGGCAGCATTTGTCCAAAGCGACTATCTTTGGACTCAGGTTGAATCATAAGCCCAGCATCAGAAATTTCCGATATTATCCAAGGATATGGATGCAAATACCTTTACTCCAAACAGTTTGACATGATTCTGTCATCATACGTTGTTCCAGAAGTGCAAATCTGCAAGGTTTGTGCGGTAGCAGTTATCCAGCCCGACTCTCTTTGGATTCAGGTCTAATTATATGTCGGATCCCCAGGATTGCCAATGTCGTCCAATGATATAGATGCAAATATCTTTACTCCTGACGCTTTGCCAGGATTCTGCCTCATCATATCTTGTCCAGGGGGTCCAAATGTACAAGATTTTTGCGGTAGCACTTGTCCAAAGCGTCTCGCTTTGGCCACCGGTCTAATCATATGCCGGAGCATCCAGAATTGCCAATGTCGTCCAAAGATATAGAAGCAAATATCTTCACTCCTATCAATTTGACAGGATTCTGCCTCATGGTATCTTGCCCAGGAGGTTCCAATGTATAAGATTTGTGCGGTAGCACTTGTCCAAAGCGACTCCCTTTGGATTCAGGTCTAATTATAAGCTGGATCCCCAGGATTGCCAATATCATCTAATGATATAGATGCAAATATTTTTACTCCCATCAATGTGACAGGATTTTGCCTCATCAAACCTTGTCAGGAGGTCCAAATGGACAAGATGTGTGTGATAGCACTTGTCCAGATCGACTATCTTTGGATTCAGGTCGAATCATAAGCCGGATCCCCAGGATTGCCAATGTCGTCCAATAATATACATGCAAACATCTTCACTCCTATCAATTTGACAGGATTCTGTCTCATCGTATCTTGTCCAGGAGGTCCAAATGTACAAGATTTGTGCGCTAGCACTAGACAAAAGCGAAACTCTTTGAACTCAGGTCGAATCATATGCCGAGCATCCAGAATTGCCAATGTCGTCCAATGATATAGATGCAAATACCTTTACTCCTAACAATGTGATAGGGTTCTGCCTCATCAATCCTTGTCCAGGAGGTCCAAATGTGCAAGATTTGTGCGGTAGCACTTGACAAAAGCCAATCTCTTTGACTCAGGTCGAATCATAAGCCGAGCATCCAGGATTGCCAATGTCGTCCAATGATATAGATGCAAATATCTTCACTCCTATCAATTTGACAGGATCCTGCCTCAACTTATCTTGTCCAGGGGGTCCAAATGTACAAGATTCGTGCGGTAGCACTTGTCAAGGGGACTCCCTTTGGATTCAGGTCGAATCATAATGCGAAGGATCCAAAACTTCCGATATTGTCCAATCATATAGAGGCAAATATCCTCACTACTATCAATTTTATAGCATTCTGCCTCATCGTATCTTGACCAGGATGTTCAAATGTACAAGATTTGTACGGTAGCACTTTTCTAAAGCGACTCTGTTTGGCCTCCATTCGAATCATATGTCGGAGCTCCCAGAATTGCCAATGTCGTCCAATGATATAGATGCTAATATCTTTACTCCTATTAATGTGACAGGCTTCTGCCTCATCATACCTTGCCCAGGAGGTTCAAATGAACAAGATTTGTGCGGTAGCACTTGTCCAAAGCGACCCTCTTTGGACTCAGGTCGATTCATATGCCGAAGCATGCAAAATTGCCAATGTCGTCCAATGATATAGATGCAAATATCTTCACTCCTATCAATTTGCCAGGATTCTGCCTCATCAAATCTAGTCCAGGAGGTTCAAATGTATAATTTTTGTGGGGTAGCACTTGACAAAAGCGAATCTCTTTGGCCTCCGGTCGAATCATATCCTGGAGCATCCAGAATTGCCAATGTCGTCCAATGGTATAGATGCAAATATCTTTACTCCTATCAATTGTACAGAATTCTGCCACATCGTATCTTGTCCAGGATGTTCAAATGTACAATCTGTGTGCGGTAGCACTTGTCTAGATCGACTATCTTTGGATTCAGGTCGAATCATAAGCCGGATCCCCAGGATTGCCAATGTCGTCCAATAATATACATGCAAACATCTTCACTCCTATCAATTTGACAGGATTCTGTCTCATCGTATCTTGTCCAGGAGGGACAAATATAAAAGATTTGTGCGGTAGCACTTGACAAAAGCGAATCTCTTTGGAACCAGGTCGATTCATATGCAGAAGCATCCAGAATTGCCAATGTCGTCCAATAATATAGAGGCAAATATCCTGACGCCTATCAATTTGACAGCATTCTGCCTCATCGTATCTTGTCCAGGAGGTTCAAATGTACAAGATTTGTGCGGTAGCACTTGTCCAGGCCGACTCTCTTTGGATTCAAGTCTAATTATAAGACAGATCCCCAGGATTGCCAATGCCGTCCAATGATATAGGTGCAAATATCTTCACTCCTATCAATTTGACAGGATTGTGCCTCATCGTATCTTGTCCAGGAGGTTCAAATGTACAAGATTTGTGCGGTCGCACTTGTCCAAAGCGACTCTCTTTGGACTCAGGTCCTATCAAATGCCGAGCATCCAGAATTGCCAATGTCGTCCAATGATATAGATGCAAATATCTTCACTCCTATCAATTTGACACGATTCGGCCTCATCATATCTTGTCCAGGAGGTCCAAATGGACAAGATTTGGGCGGCAGTGTTTGTCCAAAGCGACTCTCTTTGAACTCTGGTCGAATCATATGCCGAACTTCCAGAATTGCCAATGTCGTCCAATGATATAGATGCAAATATATTCACTCCTATCATTGTGACAGGATTCTGCCCCATTATACCTTTTCCAGGAGGTCCAAATGCACAAGTTTTGTGCCGCAGCATTTGTCCAAACCGACTCTCGTTGGACTCAGGTCGAATCATATGCCGGAGCATCCAGAATTGCCAATGTCGCCCAATTATATATATGCAATCAAATTCACTCCTATCAATGTGATAGGATTCTACCTCATCATAACTTGTTTCTAGGTTCAAATGTACAAGATTTGTGCGGTTTTACTTGTCCAAAGCGACCGTCTTTGGACTCAGGTCGAATCATAAGCCGGAGCATCCAGAATTGCCAATGTCGTCCAGTGATATAGATGCAAACATCTTCACTCCCATCAATTTGACAGGATTCTGTCACATCATACCCTGTTCCGGATGTTCAAATGTACAAGGTTTGGGCGGTACCACTAGTCCAAAGCGACTCTCCTTGGACTCAGGTCGAATCATAAGCCTGTGCATCCAGAATTGCCAATGCCGTCTAATGATATAGATGCAAATATCTTCACTCCTATCAATTTGACAGGATTCTGGCTCATCGTGTCTTGTCCAGGAGGATCAAGTGTACAAGATTTTTGCGGTAGCACTAGACAAAAGCGAAACTCTTTGGACCCAGGTCGATCCATATGCCGAAGCATCCAGAATTGCCAATGTCGTGCAATGAAATAGATACAAATATCTTTACTGCTATCAATTTGACAGGATTCTGCCTTATCGTATCTTGTCCAGGGGGTCCAAATGTACAAGATTTGAGCGGTAGCACGTGTCCGAAGCGACTCTCTTTGAACTCAGGTCGAATCGTAAACCGGAACATCCAGCATTGCCAATGCCGTCAAATTATATAGATGCAAATATCTTTACTTCTATTAATGTGATAGGATTCTGCCTTATCATACCTTGTCCAGGAGGTCCAAATGTACAAGATTTGTGCGGTAGCACTAGACAAAAGCGAAACTCTTTGAACTCAGGTCGAATCATATGCCGAGCATCCAGAATTGCCAATGTCGTCCAATGATATAGATGCAAATATCTTTACTCCTAACAATGTGATAGGATTCTGCCTCATCAATCCTTGTCCAGGAGGTCCAAATGTGCAAGATTTGTGTGGTAGCACTTGACAAAAGCCAATCTCTTTGACTCAGGTCGAATCATAAGCCGAGCATCCAGGATTGCCAATGTCGTCCAATGATAAGATGCAAATATCTTCACTCCTATCAATTTGACAGGATCCTGCCTCAACTTATCTTGTCCAGGGGGTCCAAATGTACAAGATTCGTGCGGTAGCACTTGTCAAGGGGACTCCCTTTGGATTCAGGTCGAATCATAATGCGAAGGATCCAAAACTTCCGATATTGTCCAATCATAGAGAGGCAAATATCCTCACTACTATCAATTTTATAGCATTCTGCCTCATCGTATCTTGACCAGGATGTTCAAATGTACAAGATTTGTACGGTAGCACTTTTCTAAAGCGACTCTGTTTGGCCTCCGTTCGAATCATATGTCGGAGCTCCCAGAATTGCCAATGTCGTCCAATGATATAGATGCTAATATCTTTACTCCTGTCAATTCGACAGGATTCTGCCTCATCGTATCTTGTCCAGGGGGCCCAAATGTAGAAGATTTGTGCAGTAGCACTTGTCCAGGCCGACTCTCTTTTGATTCAGGTCTAATTATAAGACGGATCCCCAGGATTGCCAATGTCGTCCAATGATATTGGTGCAAATATCTTCACTCTTATCAATGTGACAGTATGCTACCTTATCATACCTTGTCCAGGAGATTAAAATGTACAAGATTTGTGCGGTAGCACTCGAAAAAAGCGAATCTCTTTGGACTCAGGTCGAAACATATGCCGAAGCATCCAAAAATGCCAATGTCGTCCAATGATATAGATGCAAATATCTATACTCCTATCAACGTGATAGGATTCTGCCTCATCATACCTTGCCCAGAAGGTCCATATGTACAAGATTTTTGGGATAGCACGTGATAAAAGAGAATCCCTTTGGACTCAGGTCGATCCATATGCCGAAGCATCCAAAGTTGCCAATGTCGTCCAATGATATAGATGCAAATATCTTTACTCCTATCAATGTGATAGGATTCTGCCTCATCATACCTGTACAGGACGTCCACACATACAAGATTGGTGCGGTAGCACTTGTCCAAAGAGACTCTCTTTGGACACAGGTCGAATCATAAGCCGGTGCATCCAGAATTGCCAATGTCGTCCAATGATATAGATGCACATAAGTTCATTCCTATCATTGTGACAGGATTCTGCCTCATTATACCTTTTCCAGGAGGTCCAAATGCACAAGTTTTGTGCCGCAGCATTTGTCCAAACCGACTCTCGCTGGACTCAGGTCGATCCATATGCCGAAGTAACAAAAATTGCCGATCTTATCGGAATGGGATATTTGCAAATATCTTCACTCCTATCAATTTGACAGGATTCTGCCTCATCGTATCTTATCCAGGTGGTCCAAATGTACAAGATTTGTGCGGTAGCACTAGACAAAAGCGAAACTCTTTGGACTCAGGTCGAATCATAAGACGGTGCATTCAGAATTGCCAATGTCGTCCAATGATATAGATGCAAATATCTTTACTGCTATCAATTTGACAGGATTCTGCCTCATCATACCTTGTCTAGCAGGTCCAAATGTACAAGTTTTTTAGCGGCACCATTTGTCCAACGCGACTCTGTTTGGACTCAGGTCGAATCATAAGCCGAGCATCCAGAATTGCCAATGTCGTCCAATGATATAGATGCAAATATCTTTATTCCTATCAATTGACTGGATTCTGCCTCATCGTACCTTATCAAGGGGGATCAAATGTACAACATTTGTGCGGTAGCACTTTTCGAAAGCGACTCCCTTTGGTTGTAGGTCCAATCATAAGGCAAAGAACCCAAAATTGCCGATATTGTCCAATGATATAGAGGCAAATATCCTCACTCCTATCAATTGTACAGCCTTCTGCCTCATCTTATCTTGTCCAGGAGTTCCAAATGTACACTATTTGTGGGTTAGCACTTGACAAAAGCAAATCTCTTTGGACTCATTTCGATCCATATGCCGAAGTATCCAGAATTGCCAATGTCGTCCAATGTTATAGATACAAATATCTTTACTCCTATCAATGTGACAGGATTCTGGCTCATTGTATCCTGTCCAGGAGGTTCAAGTGTATAAGATTTGTGCGGTAGCAATTGCCCAGGCCGACTCTCTTTGGATTCAGGTCTAATTATAAGCCGGATCCCCATGATTGCCAATGTCGTCCAATGATATAGATGCAAATATCCTTACTCCAATCAATTTTACAGTATTCTGCCGAATGTTATCTTGTCCAGGAGGTTCAAATGTACAAGATTTGTGCGGTAGCACTTGACAAAAGCGAATCTCTTTGGACTCAGGTCGATCCATAAGCTGAAGCATCCAGAATTGCCCATGTCGTCCAATTATATAGATGCAATTATCTTTGCTCCTATGAATTTGATAATGTCATTGGACGACATTAGCAATCCTGGGGATCCGTCTTATAATTAGACCTGAATCCAAAGAGAGTCGGCGTGGACAAGTGCTACCGCACAAACCGTGTACATTTGAACCTCCTGGACAAGATACGATGAGGCAGAATGCTGTCAAATTGATAGGAGTAAAGATATTTGCCTCTATATCATTGGACGACATTGGCAATTCTGGATGCTGCGGCTTATGGATCGCCCTGAGTCTAAAGAGGTTCTCTTTGGACAAGTGCTACCGCACAAATCTTGTACATTTGAACCTCCTGGAGAAGATAAGATGCGGTAGAATCCTGTCAAATTGATAGGAGTGAAGATATTTGTATCTATATCATTGGACGACATTGGCAATTCTGGATGCTCGGCTTATGATTCGACCTGAGTCCAAACAGAGTCGCGTTGGACAAATGCTGCCGCTAAAAAACTTGTACATTAGGATCTCCTGGATAAGGTATGGTGAGGCAGAATCCTGTCAGATTGATGGGAGTATAGATATATGCATCTATATCATTGGACGACATTGGCAATCCTGAGGATCCGGCTTATAATTAGACCTGAATCCAAAGAGAGTCGGCCTGGCCAAGTGCTACCGCACAAATCTTGTACATTTGAACCTCCTGGACAAGATAAGATACGGCTGAATGCTGTAAAATTGATAGGAGTGGGGATATTTGCATCTATATCATTGGACGACATTGGCAATTCTGGATGCTCGGCTTATGATCCGACCTGAGTCCAAACAGAGTCGCGTTGGACAAATGCTGCCGCTAAAAAACTTGTACATTAGGATCTCCTGGATAAGGTATGGTGAGGCAGAATCCTGTCAGATTGATGGGAGTATCGATATATGCATCTATATCATTGGACGACATTGGCAATCCTGAGGATCCGGCTTATAATTAGACCTGAATCCAAAGAGAGTCGGCCTGGCCAAGTGCTACCGCACAAATCTTGTACATTTGAACCTCCTGGACAAGATAAGATACGGCTGAATGCTGTAAAATTGATAGGAGTGTGGATATTTGCATGTATATCATTGCACGACATTGGCAATTCTGGATGCTTCGGCTAATGGATCGACCTGAGTCCAAAGAGTTTCGCTTTGGACAAGTGCTACCGCACACATCTTGTACATTTGGACCTCCGGAACACGGTATGCTGAAATAGAATCCCGTCAAATTGATAGGAGTAAAGATATTTCCATCTATATCATTGCACGACATTGGCAATTCTGGATGCTCCGGCTTATGATTCGACCTGAATACAAAGAGAGTCGGTTTGGGCAAATGCTGCCGCCCAAAACTTGTGCATTTGGACCTCCTGGAAAAGGTAGGATGAGGCAGAATCCTGTCACATTGATAGGAGTAAATATATTTGCATCTACATCATTGGACAACGTTGGCAATTCTGGATGGTCCGGCATGTGATTCTACCTGAGTCCAAAGAGAGTCGCTTTGGACAAGGGCTACCCACAAATCTTGTACATTTGAACCTCGTGGACAAGATACGATGAGGCAGAATCCTGTCAAATTGATAGCAGTAAAGATATTTGCATCTATATCATTGCACGACAATGGCAATTCTGGATGCTTCGGCTTATGGATCGACCTGAGTCCAAAGAGATTCTTTTTTGTGAACTGCTAACGAACAAATCTTGTACATTTGGACCTCCTGCACAAGGTATGTTGAGGCAGAATCCTGTCACATTGATAGGAGTAAAGATATTTGCATCTATATCATTGGACGACATTGGCAATTCTGGATGCTCGGCATATGATTCGACCTGAGTTCAAAGAGTTTCGCTTTTGTCTAGTGCTACCGCACAAATCTTGTACGCTTGATCCTCCTGGACAAGACACGATGAGGCAGAATCCTATCACATTGATAGGAGTAAAGATATTTGCATCTATATCATTGGTCAACATCGGCAGTTCTGGATGGTCCGGCTTATGGTTCGACCTAACTCCAAAGAATGTCGCTTTGGACAAGTGCTACCCACAAATCTTGTACATTTGAACCTCGTGGACAAGATACGATGAGGCAGAATCCTGTCAAATTGATAGCAGTAAAGATATTTGCATCTATATCATTGCACGACAATGGCAATTCTGGATGCTTCGGCTCATGAATCGACCTGAGTCCAAAGAGTTTCGCTTTGGACAAGTGCTACCGCAACAAATCGTGTACATTTGGACACCCTGGACAAGATACGATGAGACAGAATCCTGTCAAATTGATAGGAGTAAAGATATTTGCATCTATATCATTGGTCAACATCGGCAGTTCTGGATGGTCCGGCTTATGGTTCGACCTAAGTCCAAAGAATGTCGCTTTGGACAAGTGCTACCGCACAAATCTCGTACATTTGAACTTCGTGGACAAGATACGATGAGGCAGAATCCTGTCAAATTGATAGCAGTAAAGATATTTGCATCTATATGATTGCACGACATTGAAAATTCTTGATGCTTCGGCTTATGGATCGACCTGAGTCCAAGGAGTTTCGCTTTTGTGAAGTGCTAACGCACAAATCTTGTACATTTGGACCTCCTGCACAAGGTATGATGAGGCAGAATCCTGTCAAATTGATAGCAGTAAAGATATTTGCATCTATATCATTGGACGACATTGGCAATTCTGGATGCCCCGGCTTATGATTCGACCTGAGTCCAAAGAGAGTCGCTTTGGACAAGGGCTACCGCACAAATCTTGTACATTTGAACCTCCGGAACAAGGTATGATGAGGCAGAATCCTATCACATTGATAGGAGTAAAGATATTTGCATCTATATCATTGGTCAACATCGGCAGTTCTGGATGGTCCGGCTTATGGTTCGACCTAACTCCAAAGAATGTCGCTTTGGACAAGTGCTACCCACAAATCTTGTATATTTGAACCTCGTGGACAAGATACGATGAAGCAGAATCCTGTCAAATTGATAGGAGTAAAGATATTTGCATCTATATCATTGGTCAACATCGGCAATTCTGAATGGTCCGGCTTATGTTCGACCTAAGTCCAAACAATGTCGTTTTGGACAACTGCTACCGCACAAATCTTGTACATTTGAACCTCGTGGACAAGATACGATGCGGCAGAATCCTGTCAAATTGATAGGAATGATGATGTTTGCATCTATATCATTGGACGACATTGGCAATTCTGGAAGATCGGCATATGATTCGACCTGAGTTCAAAGAGAGTCGCTTTGGACAAATACTGCTGCCCAAATCTTGTCCATTTGGACCACCTGGACAAGATATGATGAGGCCGAATCCTGTCAAATTGATAGGAGTGAAGATATTTGCATCTATATCATTGGACGACATTGGCAATTCTGGATGCTCAGGCTTATGATTCGACCTGAGTCCAAAGAGAGTCGCTTCGGACAAGTGCTACCGCAATCAGTCTTGTACATTTGGACCTCCTGTACAAGGCATGATGAGGCAGAATCCTATCACATTGATTGGAGTAAAGATATTTGCATCTATATCATTGGACGACATTGGCAATTCTGGATTCTCGGCATATGATTCGACCTGAGTCAAAGAGATTGGCTTTTGTCAAGTGCTACCGCACAAGTCTTGTACATTTGGACCCCCTGGACACTATACGATGAGCCAGAATCCTGTCAAATTGATAGGAGTAAAGATATTTGCATCTATATCATCGGACGACATTGGCAATTCTGGATGCTCCGGTTTCTGATTCGACCTGAATCCAAGAGAGTCGGTTTGGGCAAATGCTGCCGCCCAAAACTTGTGCATTTGGACCTCCTGGAAAAGGTATGATGAGTCAGAATCCTGGCAAATTGATAGGAGCAAAGATATTTGAATCTATATAATTGGACGACATTGGCAATTCTGGATGCTCCGGCTTATGATTCGACCTGAATACAAAGAGAGTCGGTTTGGGCAAATGCTGCCGCCCAAAACTTGTGCATTTGGACCTACTGGAAAAGGTAGGATAAGGCAGAATCCTGTCACATTGATTGGAGTAAATATATTTGCATCTATATCATTGGTCAACAACGGCAATTCTGGATGGTCCGGCTTATGGTTCGACATAAGTCCAAAGAATGTCGCTTTGGACAAGTGCTACAGCAACAAATCGCGAACATTTGGACCCCCTGGACAAGACACGATGAGGCAGAATCCTGTCAAATTGATTGCAGTAAAGATATTTGCATCTATACCACTGCACGGCATTGGCAATTCTTGATGCTTCGGCTTATGGATCGCCCTGAGTCCGAAGAGATTCGTTTTTGTGAAGTGCTAACGCACAAATCTTGTACATTTGGACCTCCTGCACAAGGTATGATGAGGCAGAATCCTGTCACATTGATAGGAGTAAAGATATTTGCATCTATATCATTGGACGACATTGGCAATTCTGGATGCTCGGCATATGATTCGACCTGAGTTCAAAGAGTTTCGCTTTTGTCTAGTGCTACCGCACAAATCTTGTACACTTGATCCTCCTGGACAAGACACGATGAGGCAGAATCCTATCACATTGATAGGAGTAAAGATATTTGCATCTATATCATTGGACGACATTGGCAATTCTGGATGCTCCGCTTATGATTCGACCTGAATCCAAAGAGAGTCGGTTTGGGCAAATGGTGCCGCCCAAAACATGTGCATTTGGACCTCCTGGACAAGATACGATGAGGCAGAATCCTGTCAAATTGATAGGAGTAAAGATGTGTGCGTCTATATCATTGGACGACATTGGCAATTCTGGATGCCCCGGCTTATGATTCGACCTGAGTCCAAAGAGAGCCGCTTTGGACAAGGGCTGCCGCACAAATCTTGTACATTTGAACCTTCGGAACGAGGTATGATGAGGCAGAATCCTATCACATTGACAGGAGTAAAGATATTTGCATCTATATCATTGGACGACATTGGCAATTCTGGATGCTCGGCATATGAATCGACTGAGTCCAAAGAGATTGGCTTTTGTCAAGTGCTACCGCACAAGTCTTGTACATTTGGACCCCCTGGACACTATACGATGAGCCAGAATCCTGTCAAATTGATAGGAGTAAAGATATTTGCATCTATATCATCGGACGACATTGGCAATTCTGGATGCTCCGGTTTCTGATTCGACCTGAATCCAAGAGAGTCGGTTTGGGCAAATGCTGCCGCCCAAAACTTGTGCATTTGGACCTCCTGGAAAAGGTATGATGAGTCAGAATCCTGGCAAATTGATAGGAGCAAAGATATTTGAATCTATATAATTGGACGACATTGGCAATTCTGGATGCTCCGGCTTATGATTCGACCTGAATACAAAGAGAGTCGGTTTGGGCAAATGCTGCCGCCCAAAACTTGTGCATTTGGACCTACTGGAAAAGGTAGGATAAGGCAGAATCCTGTCACATTGATTGGAGTAAATATATTTGCATCTATATCATTGGTCAACAACGGCAATTCTGGATGGTCCGGCTTATGGTTCGACATAAGTCCAAAGAATGTCGCTTTGGACAAGTGCTACAGCAACAAATCGCGAACATTTGGACCCCCTGGACAAGACACGATGAGGCAGAATCCTGTCAAATTGATTGCAGTAAAGATATTTGCATCTATACCACTGCACGGCATTGGCAATTCTTGATGCTTCGGCTTATGGATCGCCCTGAGTCCGAAGAGATTCGTTTTTGTGAAGTGCTAACGCACAAATCTTGTACATTTGGACCTCCTGCACAAGGTATGATGAGGCAGAATCCTGTCACATTGATAGGAGTAAAGATATTTGCATCTATATCATTGGACGACATTGGCAATTCTGGATGCTCGGCATATGATTCGACCTGAGTTCAAAGAGTTTCGCTTTTGTCTAGTGCTACCGCACAAATCTTGTACACTTGATCCTCCTGGACAAGACACGATGAGGCAGAATCCTATCACATTGATAGGAGTAAAGATATTTGCATCTATATCATTGGACGACATTGGCAATTCTGGATGCTCCGCTTATGATTCGACCTGAATCCAAAGAGAGTCGGTTTGGGCAAATGGTGCCGCCCAAAACATGTGCATTTGGACCTCCTGGACAAGATACGATGAGGCAGAATCCTGTCAAATTGATAGGAGTAAAGATGTGTGCGTCTATATCATTGGACGACATTGGCAATTCTGGATGCCCCGGCTTATGATTCGACCTGAGTCCAAAGAGAGCCGCTTTGGACAAGGGCTGCCGCACAAATCTTGTACATTTGAACCTTCGGAACGAGGTATGATGAGGCAGAATCCTATCACATTGACAGGAGTAAAGATATTTGCATCTATATCATTGGACGACATTGGCAATTCTGGATGCTCGGCATATGAATCGACTGAGTCCAAAGAGATTGGCTTTTGTCATGTGCTACCGCATAATTCTTGTACATTTGAACCTCCTGGAGAAGATACGATGAGGCAGAATCCTGTCAAATTGATAGGAGTTAAGATATTTGCATCTATACTGTGACCGTACTTGCTTTCGCTAACCGCGATGTATTATTTTATCGCGTTTTAATTTATGTTCTTTCGTAATATTTCGGAGGATCGTCCGTGATTTGAAGGTAACGCGGTTTGTTGTGATGTACGCCGCGTCGGTGTGCCGGCACGCTGGTGTGAGCGGTCACTTCTTAACCCACACCAGTGCTCTAGTATATGTCGGAGAGAGAAGCTCGTGCTCCTGCTTAGGAGGCGGATGGTGGGGGAGAGTGTTCGGGCGTTGAACTCAACTTTTTATACGTGTATATTCCTATTTATTTTCAGAGCTCGGTACAGCTGATCGCTCCGCAGAGTTTTAAATCTATCGATAAACGTTGACTCGCTGTCTTATATAATCGCTAGGGCTACCACAGGTCCTCAGCTCCCTGTGGCGTTTTAAGACCAAAATGCGCACAATGCCCCAGCCGGTACGTGAGCGGGGAGGGCTTGGCGCCAGTCGTTTCCCTTTTAATGAAATAATAAAATCTGAGGCCGAGTTCGTATCACACACACGTCTGCGCGGCCGGTGCGTGAGCGGAGGCGAGACGGCGTGGATCTTCCCTCTTAACAACTCCCTTCTTATCGTCCTTATGCAAAGTCCTCGGAGGAGGCGCGCTTACTACTTAGCACGTGGAGCTGAGGGCTCCCAGATACTGCACTCTCGTGGAGTCTTAGCACATACGGTGCTTTACAGGCTGACTCGGCACGAAAGGCCCTGATTGCCTAATTTCGGCGCCTTATATACTCGCCAGTGGTGGGGATTGTTTAGAGAAAATTAAAGTAACATTAGCTTAGACGCACCCTACCGGCCGGCGGCGTGGTGTCTGGGGTTGTTCCCCTCGCCGGTGGTGGGGGCACATCCACCACTGTATACATATCGGTGTTCGTTCGGGCCTATAAGGTCGTACGGTTACAATACCATTCCGATAAGATCGGCAATATTTGTTACTTCGGCATATGGATCGACCTGAGTACAAAGAGAGTCGCTTTGGACAAGTGCTACCGCACAAATCGTGTAAATTTGGACCCCCTGGACAAGATACGATGAGGCAGAGTCCTGTCAAATTGATAGCAGTGAAGATATTTGCATCTATATCATTGCACGACATTGGCAATTCTGGATGCTTCGGCATATGGATCGACCTGAGTCCAAGGAGTTTCGCTTTTGTCTAGAGCTACCGCACAAATCGTGTACACTTGATCCTCCTGGACAAGACACGATGAGCCAGAATCCTGTCAAATTGATTGGAGTGAAGATATTTGCATCTATATCATTGCACGACATTGGTAATTCTGGATGCTCGGCTTATCATTCGACCTGAGTTCAAAGAGAGTCGCTTTCGACAAATGCTGCCGCACAAATCTTGTACATTTGGACCTCCTGGACCAGGCAGGATGAGGCAGAATCCTATTACATTGATAGGAGTAAAGATATTCGCATATATATCATTGGATGACTTTAGCAATTGTGGATGCTCAGCATATCATTCGACCTGCGTCCAAAGAGAGTCGTTTTGGACAAATTCTGCCGTCCAAACTTAGTCCATTTGGACCCCCTGGACACGATGCGATGAGGCTGAATCCTGTCAAATTGATAGCAGTAAAGATATTTGCATCTATACCATTGCACGACATTGGCAATTCTTGATGCTTCGGCTTATGGATCGACCTGAGTCCAAAGAGTTTCGCTTTGGACAAGTGCTACCGCACAAATCTTGTATGTGTGGACCACCTGTAAAAGGTATGATGAGGCAGAATCCTGTCAAATTGATAGGAGTGAAGATATTTGCATCTATACCATTGCACGACATTGGCAATTCTTGATGCTTCGGCTTATGGATCGACCTGAGTCCAAAGAGATTCGTTTTTGTGAAGTGCTAACGCACAAATCTTGTACATTTGGACCTCCTGCACAAGGTATGATGAGGCAGAATCCTGTCACATTGATAGGAGTAAAGATATTTGCATCTATATCATTGGACGACATTGGCAATTCTGGATGTCCCGTCTTATGATTCGACCTGAGTCCAAAGAGAGTCGCTTTGGACAAGGGCTACCGCACAAATCTTGTACATTTGAACCTCCGGAACAAGGTATGATGAGGCAGAATCCTATCACATTGATAGGAGTAAAGATATTTGCAACTATATCATTGGTCAACATCGGCAATTCTGGATGGTCCGGCTTATGGTTCGACATAAGTCCAAAGAATGTCGCTTTGGACAAGTGCTACCGCAACAAATCGTGTACATTTGGACCCCCTGGACAAGATACGATGAGGCAGAATCCTTTCAAATTGATAGCAGTAAAGATATTTGGATCTATATCATTGGACGACATTGGCAATTCTGGATGCCCCGGCTTATGATTCGACCTGAGTCCAAAGAGAGTCGCTTTGGACAAGGGCTACAGCA
Source organism: Priocnemis perturbator (assembly GCA_963942575.1). NCBI lineage: Eukaryota > Metazoa > Arthropoda > Insecta > Hymenoptera > Pompilidae > Priocnemis > Priocnemis perturbator. Next base: position 4,305,110 of record CAWWDK010000133.1, on the reverse strand, counting down.
CAAATCTTGTACATTTGAACCTCCGGAACAAGGTATGATGAGGCATAATCTTATCACATTGATACCTGTAAAGATATTTGCATCTATATCATTGGTCAACATCGGCAGTTCTGGATGGTCCGGCTTATGGTTCGACCTAAGTCCAAAGAGAGTCGTTTTGGACAAGTGCTACCACACAAACCTTGTACATTTGAACATCCGGAACAGGGTATGATGAGACAGAATCCTGTCAAATTGATAGGATTGAAGATATTTGCATCTATATCATTGAACGACATTGGCAATTCTGGATGCCCCGGCTTATGATTCGACCTGAGTCCAAAGAGAGTCGCTTTGGACAAGGGCTACCGCACAAATCTTGTACATTTGAACCTCCGGAACAAGGTATGATGAGGCATAATCCTATCACATTGATAGGAGTAAAGATATTTGCATCTATATCATTGGTCAACATCGGCAGTTCTGGATGGTGCGGCTTATGGTTCGACCTAACTCCAAAGAATGTCACTTTGGACAAGTGCTACCGCAACAAATCGTGTACATTTGGACCCCCTGGACAAGATACGATGAGGCAGAATCCTTTCAAATTGATAGCAGTAAAGATATTTGGATCTATATCATTGGACGACATTGGCAATTCTGGATGCCCCGGCTTATGATTCGACCTGAGTCCAAAGAGAGTCGCTTTGGACAAGGGCTACAGCACAAATCTTGTACATTTGAACCTCCGGAACAAGGTATGATGAGGCATAATCTTATCACATTGATACCTGTAAAGATATTTGCATCTATATCATTGGTCAACATCGGCAGTTCTGGATGGTCCGGCTTATGGTTCGACCTAAGTCCAAAGAGAGTCGTTTTGGACAAGTGCTACCACACAAACCTTGTACATTTGAACATCCGGAACAGGGTATGATGAGACAGAATCCTGTCAAATTGATAGGATTGAAGATATTTGCATCTATATCATTGAACGACATTGGCAATTCTGGATGCCCCGGCTTATGATTCGACCTGAGTCCAAAGAGAGTCGCTTTGGACAAGGGCTACCGCACAAATCTTGTACATTTGAACCTCCGGAACAAGGTATGATGAGGCATAATCCTATCACATTGATAGGAGTAAAGATATTTGCATCTATATCATTGGTCAACATCGGCAGTTCTGGATGGTGCGGCTTATGGTTCGACCTAACTCCAAAGAATGTCACTTTGGACAAGTGCTACCCACAAATCTTGTACATTTGAACCTCGTGGTCAAGATACGATGAGGCAGAATCATGTCAAATTGATAGGAGTAAAGATATTTGCAACTATATCATTGGTCAACATCGGCAATTCTGGATGGTCCGGCTTATGGTTCGACATAAGTCCAAAGAATGTCGCTTTGGGCAAGTGCTACCGCAACAAATCGTGTACATTTTGACCCCCTGGACAAGATACGATGAGGCAGAATGCTTTCAAATTGATAGCAGTAAAGATATTTGGATCTATATCATTGGACGACATTGGCAATTCTGGATGCCCCGGCTTATGATTCGACCTGAGTCCAAAGAGAGTCGCTTTGGACAAGGGCTACCGCACAAATCTTGTACATTTGAACCTCCGCAACAAGGTATGATGAGGCATAATCCTATCACATTGATAGGAGTAAAGATATTTGCATCTATATGATTGCACGACATTGAAAATTCTTGATGCTTCGGCTTATGGATCGACCTGAGTCCAAGGAGTTTCGCTTTTGTGAAGTGCTAACGCACAAATCTTGTACATTTGGACCTCCTGCACAAGGTATGATGAGGCAGAATCCTGTCAAATTGATAGCAGTAAAGATATTTGCATCTATATCATTGGACGACATTGGCAATTCTGGATGCCCCGGCTTATGATTCGACCTGAGTCCAAAGAGAGTCGCTTTGGACAAGGGCTACCGCACAAATCTTGTACATTTGAAACTCCGGAACAAGTTATGATGAGGCATAATCCTATCACATTGATAGGAGTAAAGATATTTGCATCTATATCATTGGTCAACATCGGCAGTTCTGGATGGTCCGGCTTATGGTTCGACCTAAGTCCAAAGAATGTCGCTTTAGACAAGTGCTACCGCACAAATCTTGTACATTTGAACCTCGTGGACAAGATACGATGAGGCAGAATCCTGTCAAATTTATAGGAGTAAAGATATTTGCATCTATATCATTGGTCAACATCGGCAATTCTGAATGGTCCAGCTTATGTTCGACCTAAGTCCAAACAATGTCGTTTTGGACAAGTGCTACCGCACAAATCTTGTACATTTGAACCTCCTGTACAAGGTATGATGAGGCAGAATCCAGTCAAATTGATAGGAGTGAAGATATTTGCATCTATACCAATGCACGACATTGGCAATTCTTGATGCTTCGGCTTATGGATCGACCTGAGTCCAAAGAGATTCGTTTTTGTGAAGTGCTAACGCACAAATCTTGTACATTTGGACCTCCTGCACAAGGTATGATGAGGCAGAATCCTGTCAAATTGATTGCAGTAAAGATATTTGCATCTATACCATTGCACGACATTGGCAATTCTTGATGCTTCGGCTTATGGATCGACCTTAGTCCAAAGTGTGTCGCTTTGGACAAGTGCTACCGCACAAATCTTGTACATTTGGACCTCCTGTACAAGGTATGATGTGGCAGAATCCTATCACATTGATTGCAGTAAAGATATTTGCATCTATACCATTGCACGACATTGGCAATTCTTGATGGTCCGGCTTATGGTTCGACATAAGTCCAAAGAATGTCGCTTTGGACAAGTGCTACAGCAACAAATCGCGAACATTTGGACCCCCTGGACAAGACACGATGAGGCAGAATCCTGTCAAATTGATTGCAGTAAAGATATTTGCATCTATACCACTGCACGACATTGGCAATTCTTGATGCTTCGGCTTAAGGATCGCCCTGAGTCCGAAGAGATTCGTTTTTGTGAAGTGCTAACGCACAAATCTTGTACATTTGGACCTCCTGCACAAGGTATGATGAGGCAGAATCCTGTCACATTGATAGGAGTAAAGATATTTGCATCTATATCATTGGACGACATTGGCAATTCTGGATGCTCGGCATATGATTCGACCTGAGTTCAAAGAGTTTCGCTTTTGTCTAGTGCTACCGCACAAATCTTGTACACTTGATCCTCCTGGACAAGACACGATGAGGCAGAATCCTATCACATTGATAGGAGTAAAGATATTTGCATCTATATCATTGAACGACATTGGCAATTCTGGATGCTCCGCTTATGATTCGACCTGAATCCAAAGAGAGTCGGTTTGGGCAAATGGTGCCGCCCAAAACATGTGCATTTGGACCTCCTGGACAAGATACGATGAGGCAGAATCCTGTCAAATTGATAGGAGTAAAGATGTGTGCGTCTATATCATTGGACGACATTGGCAATTCTGGATGCCCCGGCTTATGATTCGACCTGAGTCCAAAGAGAGCCGCTTTGGACAAGGGCTGCCGCACAAATCTTGTACATTTGAACCTTCGGAACGAGGTATGATGAGGCAGAATCCTATCACATTGACAGGAGTAAAGATATTTGCATCTATATCATTGGACGACATTGGCAATTCTGGATGCTCGGCATATGAATCGACTGAGTCCAAAGAGTTTCGCTTTGGACAAGTGCTACCGCAACAAATCTTGTATGTGTGGACCCCCTGGACAAGATACGATGAGGCAGAATCCTTTCAAATTGATAGCAGTAAAGATATTTGGATCTATATCATTGGACGACATTGGCAATTCTGGATGCCCCGGTTTATGATTCGACCTGAGTCCAAAGAGAGTCGCTTTGGACAAGGGCTACCGCACAAATCTTGTACATTTGAACCTCCGGAACAAGGTATGATGAGGCATAATCTTATCACATTGATACCTGTAAAGATATTTGCATCTATATCATTGGTCAACATCGGCAGTTCTGGATGGTCCGGCTTATGGTTCGACCTAAGTCCAAAGAGAGTCGTTTTGGACAAGTGCTACCACACAAACCTTGTACATTTGAACATCCGGAACAGGGTATGATGAGACAGAATCCTGTCAAATTGATAGGATTGAAGATATTTGCATCTATATCATTGAACGACATTGGCAATTCTGGATGCCCCGGCTTATGATTCGACCTGAGCCCAAAGAGAGTCGCTTTGGACAAGGGCTACCGCACAAATCTTGTACATTTGAACCTCCGGAAGAAGGTATGATGAGGCATAATCCTATCACATTGATAGGAGTAAAGATATTTGCATCTATATCATTGGTCAACATCGGCAGTTCTGGATGGTCCGGCTTATGGTTCGACCTAAGTCCAAAGAATGTCGCTTTGGACAAGTGCTACCGCACAAATCTTGTACATTTGAACCTCGTGGACAAGATACGATGAGGCAGAATCCTTTCATATTGATAGCAGTAAAGATATTTGCATCTATATGATTGCACGACATTGAAAATTCTTGATGCTTCGGCTTATGGATCGACCTGAGTCCAAGGAGTTTCGCTTTTGCGAAGTGCTAACGCACAAATCTTGTACATTTGGACCTCCTGCACAAGGTATGATGAGGCAGAATCCTATCACATTGACAGGAGTAAAGATATTTGCATCTATATCATTGGACGACATTGGCAATTCTGGATGCTCGGCATATGAATCGACCTGAGTCCAAAGAGATTGGCTTTTGTCAAGTGCTACCGCATAATTCTTGTACATTTGAACCTCCTGGAGAAGATACGATGAGGCAGAATCCTGTCAAATTGATAGGAGTTAAGATATTTGCATCTATACCATTCCGATAAGATCGGCAATATTTGTTACTTCGGCATATGGATCGACCTGAGTACAAAGAGAGTCGCTTTGGACAAGTGCTACCGCACAAATCGTGTAAATTTGGACCCCATGGACAAGATACGATGAGGCAGAGTCCTGTCAAATTGATAGCAGTAAAGATATTTGCATCTATATCATTGCACGACATTGGCAATTCTGGATGCTTCGGCATATGGATCGACCTGAGTCCAAAGAGTTTCGCTTTTGTCTAGAGCTACCGCACAAATCGTGTACACTTGATCCTCCTGGACAAGACACGATGAGCCAGAATCCTGTCAAATTGATTGGAGTGAAGATATTTGCATCTATATCATTGCACGACATTGGTAATTCTGGATGCTCGGCTTATCATTCGACCTGAGTTCAGAGAGAGTCGCTTTGGACAAATGCTGCCGCACAAATCTTGTACATTTGGACCTCCTGGACCAGGCAGGATGAGGCAGAATCCTATTACATTGATAGGAGTAAAGATATTCGCATATATATCATTGGATGACTTTGGCAAATGTGGATGCTCAGCATATCATTCGACCTGCGTCCAAGAAGAGTCGTTTTGGACAAATTCTGCCGTCCAAACCTTGTCCATTTGGACCCCCTGGACACGATGCGATGAGGCTGAATCCTGTCAAATTGATAGCAGTAAAGATATTTGCATCTATACCATTGCACGACATTGGCAATTCTTGATGCTTCGGCTTATGGATCGACCTGAGTCCAAGGAGTTTCGCTTTTGTGAAGTGCTAACGCACAAATCTTGTACATTTGGACCTCCTGCACAAGGTATGATGAGGCAGAATCCTATCACATTGATAGGAGTAAAGATATTTGCATCTATATCACTGGACGACATTGGCAATTCTGGATGCTCCGGCATATGATTCGACTGGAGGCTAAAGAGAGTCGCTTTGGACAGGTGCTACCGCACAAATCTTGTACATTTGAACCTCCGGAACAAGGTATGATGAGGCAGAATCCTATCACATTGATAGGAGTAAAGATATTTGCATCTATATCATTGGTCAACATCGGCAGTTCTGGATGGACCGGCTTATGGTTCGACCTAACTCCAAAGAATGTCACTTTGCACAAGTGCTACCCACAAATCTTGTACGTTTGAACCTCGTGGTTAAGATACGATGAGGCAGAATCATGTCAAATTTATAGGAGTAAAGATATTTGCATCTATATCATTGGTCAACATCGGCAATTCTGAATGGTCCAGCTTATGTTCGACCTAAGTCCAAACAATGTCGTTTTGGACAAGTGCTACCGCACAAATCTTGTACATTTGAACCTCCTGTACAAGGTATGATGAGGCAGAATCCTGTCAAATTGATAGGAGTGAAGATATTTGCATCTATACCATTGCACGACATTGGCAATTCTTGATGCTTCGGCTTATGGATCGACCTGAGTCCAAAGTGTTTCGCTTTGGACAAGTGCTACCGCACAAATCTTGTACATTTGGACCTCCTGGACAAGATATGATGAGGCAGATTCCTGTCAAATTGATAGGAGTGAAGATATTTGCATCTATATCATTGGACTACATTGGCAATTCTGGATGCCCCGGCTTATGATCCGACCGGAGGCCAAAGAGAGTCGCATTGTATAAGTGCTACCGCACAAGTATTGTACATTTGGACCCCCTGGACAATATACGATGAGGCAGAATCCTGTCAATTTGATGGGAGTAAAGATATTTGCATCTATATCATTGGACGACATTGGCAATTCTGGATGCTCCGGCTTATGATTCGACCTGAATACAAAGAGAGTCGGTTTGGGCAAATGCTGCCGCCCAAAACTTGTGCATTTGGACCTCCTGGAAAAGGTATGATGAGTCAGAATCCTGTCACATTGATAGGAGAGAAGATATTTGCATCTATATCATTGGACGACATTGGCAATTCTGGATGCTCAGGCTTATGATTCGACCTGAGTCCAAAGAGTTTCGCTTTGGACAAGTGCTACCGCAACAAATCGTGTACATTTGGACACCCTGGACAAGATACGATGAGACAGAATCCTGTCAAATTGATATCAGTAATGATATTTGCATCTATACCATTGCACGAAATTGGCAATTCTTGATGCTTCGGCTTATGGATCGACCTGAGTCCAAAGAGATTCGTTTTTGTGAAGTGCTAACGCACAAATCTTGTCCATTTGGACCTCCTGGACAAGATATGATGAGGCAGATTCCTGTCAAATTGATAGGAGTGAAGATATTTGCATCTATATCATTGGTCAACATCGGCAATTCTGGATGGTCCGGCTTATGGTTCGACATAAGTCCAAAGAATGTCGCTTTGGACAAGTGCTACCGCAACAAATCGTGTACATTTGGATCCCCTGGACAAGATACGATGACGCAGAATCCTTTCAAATTGATAGCAGTAAAGATATTTGGATCTATATCATTGGACGACATTGGCAATTCTGGATGCCCCGGCTTATGATTCGACCTGAGTCCAAAGAGAGTCGCTTTGGACAAGGGCTACCGCACAAATCTTGTACATTTGAACCTCCGGAACAAGGTATGATGAGGCATAATCCTATCACATTGATAGGAGTAAAGATATTTGGATCTATACCATTGCTCGACATTGGCAATTCTTGATGCTTCGGCCTATGGATCGACCTGAGTCCAAAGAGAGTCGCTTTGGACAGGTGCTACCGCACAAATCTTGTACATTTGGACCCCCTGGATAAGATACGATGAGGCAGAATCCTGTCAAATTGATAGCAGTAAAGATATTTGCATCTATATCATTGGACGACATTGGCAATTCTGGATGCCCCGGCTTATGATTCGACCTGAGTCCAAAGAGAGTCGCTTTGGACAAGGGCTACCGCACAAATCTTGTACATTTGAACCTCCGGAACAAGTTATGATGAGGCAGAATCCTATCACATTGATAGGAGTAAAGATATTTGCATCTATATCATTGGTCAACATCGGCAGTTCTGGATGGTCCGGCTTATGGTTCGACCTAACTCCAAAGAATGTCACTTTGGACAAGTGCTACCGCAACAAATCGTGTACATTTGGACCCCCTGGACAAGATACGATGAGACAGAATCCTGTCAAATTGATAGCAGTAATGATATTTGCATCTATACCATTGCACGACATTGGCAATTCTTGATGCTTTGGCTTATGGATCGACCAGAGTCCAAAGTGTTTCGCTTTGGACAAGTGCTACCGCACAAATCTTGTACATTTGGACCTCCGGAACACGGTATGCTGAGATAGAATCCCGTCAAATTGATAGAAGTAAAGATATTTGCATCTATACCATTGCACGACATTGGCAATTCTGGATGCTCCGGCGTATGATTCGACCGGAGGCCAAAGAGAGTCGCATTGTATAAGTGCTACCGCACAAGTATTGTACATTTGGACCCCCTGGACAATATACGATGAGGCAGAATCCTGTCAATTTGATGGGAGTAAAGATATTTGCATCTATATCACTGGGCGACATTAGCAATTCTGGATGCTCCGGCATATGATTCGACCTAAGTTCAAAGAGAGTCGCTTTGGACAAATGCTGCCGCCCAAATCTTGTCCATTTGGACCACCTGGACAAGATATGATGAGGCAGAATCCTTTCAGATTGATAGGAGTAAAGATATTTGCATCTACATCACTGGGCGACATTGGCAATTCTGGATGCTCCGGCATATGATTCGACCGGAGGCCAAAGAGAGTCGCTTTGGACACGTGCTACCGCACAAATCGTGTAAATTTGGACCCCCTGGACAAGATACGATGAGGCAGAGTCCTTTCAAATTGATAGCAGTAAAGATATTTGCATCTATATCACTGGGCGACATTGGTAATTCTGGATGCTCCGGCATATGATTCGACCTAAGTTCAAAGAGAGTCGCTTTGGACAAATGCTGCCGCCCAAATCTTGTCCATTTGGATCCCCTGGACAATATACGATGAGGCAGAATCCTGTCAATTTGATGGGAGTAAAGATATTTGCATCTATATCATTGGACGACATTGGCAATTCTGGATGCTCCGGCTTATGATTCGACCTGAATACAAAGAGAGTCGGTTTGGGCAAATGCTGCCGCCCAAAACTTGTACATTTGGACCCCCTGGACAAGATACGATGAGGCAGAATCCTGTCAAATTGATAGGAGTAAAGATATTTGCATCTATATCATTGGTCAACATCGGCAATTCTGGATGGTCCGGCTTATGGTTCGACATAAGTCCAAAGAATGTCGCTTTGGACAAGTGCTACCGCAACAAATCGTGTACATTTGGATCCCCTGGACAAGATACGATGACGCAGAATCCTTTCAAATTGATAGCAGTAAAGATATTTGGATCTATATCATTGGACGACATTGGCAATTCTGGATGCCCCGGCTTATGATTCGACCTGAGTCCAAAGAGAGTCGCTTTGGACAAGGGCTACCGCACAAATCTTGTACATTTGAACCTCCGGAACAAGGTATGATGAGGCATAATCCTATCACATTGATAGGAGTAAAGATATTTGGATCTATACCATTGCTCGACATTGGCAATTCTTGATGCTTCGGCCTATGGATCGACCTGAGTCCAAAGAGAGTCGCTTTGGACAGGTGCTACCGCACAAATCTTGTACATTTGGACCCCCTGGATAAGATACGATGAGGCAGAATCCGTTCAAATTGATAGCAGTAAAGATATTTGCATCTATATCATTGGACGACATTGGCAATTCTGGATGCCCCGGCTTATGATTCGACCTGAGTCCAAAGAGAGTCGCTTTGGACAAGGGCTACCGCACAAATCTTGTACATTTGAACCTCCGGAACAAGTTATGATGAGGCAGAATCCTATCACATTGATAGGAGTAAAGATATTTGCATCTATATCATTGGTCAACATCGGCAGTTCTGGATGGTCCGGCTTATGGTTCGACCTAACTCCAAAGAATGTCACTTTGGACAAGTGCTACCGCAACAAATCGTGTACATTTGGACCCCCTGGACAAGATACGATGAGACAGAATCCTGTCAAATTGATAGCAGTAATGATATTTGCATCTATACCATTGCACGACATTGGCAATTCTTGATGCTTCGGCTTATGGATCGACCAGAGTTCAAAGTGTTTCGCTTTGGACAAGTGCTACCGCACAAATCTTGTACATTTGGACCTCCGGAACACGGTATGCTGAGATAGAATCCCGTCAAATTGATAGAAGTAAAGATATTTGCATCTATACCATTGCACGACATTGGCAATTCTGGATGCTCCGGCGTATGATTCGACCGGAGGCCAAAGAGAGTCGCATTGTATAAGTGCTACCGCACAAGTATTGTACATTTGGACCCCCTGGACAATATACGATGAGGCAGAATCCTGTCAATTTGATGGGAGTAAAGATATTTGCATCTATATCACTGGGCGACATTAGCAATTCTGGATGCTCCGGCATATGATTCGACCTAAGTTCAAAGAGAGTCGCTTTGGACAAATGCCGCCGCCCAAATCTTGTCCATTTGGACCACCTGGACAAGATATGATGAGGCAGAATCCTTTCAGATTGATAGGAGTAAAGATATTTGCATCTACATCACTGTGCGACATTGGCAATTCTGGATGCTCCGGCATATGATTCGACCGGAGGCCAAAGAGAGTCGCTTTGGACACGTGCTACCGCACAAATCGTGTAAATTTGGACCCCCTGGACAAGATACGATGAGGCAGAGTCCTTTCAAATTGATAGCAGTAAAGATATTTGCATCTATATCACTGGGCGACATTGGTAATTCTGGATGCTCCGGCATATGATTCGACCTAAGTTCAAAGAGAGTCGCTTTGGACAAATGCTGCCGCCCAAATCTTGTCCATTTGGATCCCCTGGACAATATACGATGAGGCAGAATCCTGTCAATTTGATGGGAGTAAAGATATTTGCATCTATATCATTGGACGACATTGGCAATTCTGGATGCTCCGGCTTATGATTCGACCTGAATACAAAGAGAGTCGGTTTGGGCAAATGCTGCCGCCCAAAACTTGTACATTTGGACCCCCTGGACAAGATACGATGAGGCAGAATCCTGTCAAATTGATAGGAGTAAAGATATTTGCATCTATATCATTGGTCAACATCGGCAATTCTGGATGGTCCGGCTTATGATCGACCTAAGTCCAAACAATGCCGTTTTGGACAAGTGCTACCGCACAAATCTTGTACATTTGAACCTCGTGGACAAGATATGCTGCGGCAGAATCCTGTCAAATTAATAGGAGTGATGATGTTTGCATCTATATAATTGGACGACATTGGCAATTCTGGATGCCCCGGCTTATGATCCGACCGGAGGCCAAACAGAGTCGCTTTGGACACGTGCTACCGCACAAATCTTGTACATTTGGACCCCCTGGACAAGATACGATGAGGCAGAATCCTGTCAAATTGATAGCAGTAAAGATATTTGCATCTATATCATTGCACGACATTGGCAATTCTGGATGCTTCGGCTTATGGATCGACCTGAGTCCAAAGAGTTTCGCTTTGGACAAGTGCTACCGCAACAAGTCGTGTACATTTGAACCTCCGGACAAGGTATGATAAGGCATAATCCTATCACATTGATAGGAGTAAAGATATTTGCATCTATATCATTGGTCAACATCGGCAGTTCTGGATGGTCCGGCTTATGGTTCGACCTAAGTCCAAAGAATGTCGCTTTGGACAAGTGCTACCGCACAAATCTTGTACATTTGAACCTCGTGGACAAGATACGATGAGGCAGAATCCTGTCATATTGATAGCAGTAAAGATATTTGCATCTATATGATTGCACGACATTGAAAATTCTTGATGCTTCGGCTTATGGATCGACCTGAGTCCAAGGAGTTTCGCTTTTGTGAAGTGCTAACGCACAAATCTTGTACATTTGGACCTCCTGCACAAGGTATGATGAGGCAGAATCCTATCACATTGATAGGAGTAAAGATATTTGCATCTATATCACTGGACGACATTGGCAATTCTGGATGCTTCGGCTTATGATTCGACCTGAATCCAAAGAGAGTCGGTTTGGGCAAATGGTGCCGCCCAAAACATGTGCATTTGGACCTCCTGGAAAAGGTATGATGAGGCAGAATCCTGTCACTTTGATAGGTATGAAGATATTTGCATCTATATCATTAGACGGCATTGGCAATTCTGGATGCTCAGGCTTATGATTCGACCTGAGTCCAAGGAGGGTCGCTTTGGACAAGTGCTAACGCAACATATCTTGTACATTTGGACCTCTTGTAAAAGGTATGATGAGGCAGAATCCTATCACATTCATAGGAGTGATGATATTTGCATCTGTATCATTGGACGTCATGGCAATTCTGGATGCTTCGGCATATGAATCGACCTGAGTCAAAGAGATTGGCTTTTGTCAAGTGCTACCGCACAAGTCTTGTACATTTGGACCTCCTGCACAAGGTATGATGAGGCAAAATCCTGTCACATTGATAGGAGTAAAGATATTTGCATCTATATCATTAGACGACATTGGCAATTCTGGATGCCCCTGCTTATGATTCGACCTGAGTCCAAAGAGAGTCGCTTTGGACAAGGGCTACGGCACATATCTTGTACATTTGAACCTCCGGAACAAGGTATGATGAGGCAGAATCCTATCACATTTATAGGAGTAAAGATATTTGCATCTATATCATTGGTCAACATCGGCAGTTCTGGATGGTCCGGCTTATGGTTCGACCTAACTCCAAAGAATGTCGCTTTGGACAAGTGCTATCCACAAATCTTGTACACTTGAACCTCGTGGACAAGATACGATGAGGCAGAATCCTGTCAAATTGATAGGAGTAAAGATATTTGCATCTATATCATTGGACGACATTGGCAATTCTGGATGCCCCGGCTTATGATCCGACCGGAGGCCAAAGAGAGTCGCTTTGGACACGTGCTACCGCACAAATCTTGTACATTTGGACCCCCTGGACGAGATACGGTGAGGCAGAATCCTGTCAAATTGATAGCAGTAAAAATATTTGCATCTATATCATTGCACGACATTGGCAATTCTGGATGCTTCGGCTTATGGATCGACCTGATTCCAAAGAGTTTCGCTTTGGACATGTGCTACCGCAACAAATCGTGTACATTTGGACACCCTGGACAAGATACGATGAGACAGAATCCTGTCAAATTGATAGCAGTAATGATATTTGCATCTATACCATTGCACGACATTGGCAATTCTTGATGGTCCGGCTTATGATTCGACCTGAATCCAAAGAGAGTCGGTTTGGGCAAATGGTGCCGCCCAAAACATGTGCATTTGGACCTCCTGGAAAAGGTATGATGAGGCAGAATCCTGTCACTTTGATAGGTATGAAGATATTTGCATCTATATCATTAGACGGCATTGGCAATTCTGGATGCTCAGGCTTATGATTCGACCTGAGTCCAAGGAGGGTCGCTTTGGACAAGTGCTAACGCAACATATCTTGTACATTTGGACCTCTTGTAAAAGGTATGATGAGGCAGAATCCTATCACATTCATAGGAGTGATGATATTTGCATCTGTATCATTGGACGTCATGGCAATTCTGGATGCTTCGGCATATGAATCGACCTGAGTCAAAGAGATTGGCTTTTGTCAAGTGCTACCGCACAAGTCTTGTACATTTGGACCTCCTGCACAAGGTATGATGAGGCAGAATCCTATCACATTGATAGGAGTAAAGATATTTGCATCTATATCATTGGCCAACATCGGCAGTTCTGGATGGTTCGGCTTATGGTTCGACCTTACTCCAAAGAATGTCGCTTTGGACAAGTGCTACCCACAAATCTTGTACATTTGAACCTCGTGGACAAGATACGATGAGGCAGAATCCTGTCAAATTTATAGGAGTAAAGATATTTGCATCTATATCATTGGTCAACATCGGCAATTCTGAATGGTCCAGCTTATGTTCGACCTAAGTCCAAACAATGTCGTTTTGGACAAGTGCTACCGCACAAATCTTGTACATTTGAACCTCGTGGACAAGATACGATGCGGCAGAATCCTGTCAAATTGATAGGAGTGATGATGTTTGCATCTATATCATTGGACGACATTGGCAATTCTGGAAGATCGGCATATGATTCGACCTGAGTTCAAAGAGAGTCGCTTTGGACAAATACTGCCGCCCAAATCTTGTCCATTTGGACCTCCTGTACAAGGCATGATGAGGCAGAATCCTATCACATTGATAGGAGTCAAGATATTTGCATCTATATCATTGGTCAACATCGGCAGTTCTGGATGGTCCGGCTTATGGTTCGACCTAACTCCAAAGAATGTCACTTTGGACAAGTGCTACCCACAAATCTTGTACATTTGAACCTCGTGGTCAATATACGATGAGGCAGAATCATGTCAAATTGATAGGAGTAAAGATATTTGCATCTATATCATTGGTCAACATCGGCAATTCTGGATGGTCCGGCTTATGGTTCCACATAAGTCCAAAGAATGTCGCTTTGGACAAGTGCTACCGCAACAAATCGTGTACATTTGGACCCTCTGGACAAGATACGATGAGGCAGAATCCTTTCAAATTGATAGCAGTAAAGATATTTGGATCTATACCATTGCTCGACATTGGCAATTCTTGATGCTTCGGCCTATGGATCGACCTGAGTCCAAAGTGTTTCGCTTTGGACAAGTGCTACCGCACAAATCTTGTACATTTGGACCTCCGGAACACGGTATGCTGAGATAGAATCCCGTCAAATTGATAGGAGTAAAGATATTTGCATCTATACCATTGCACGACATTGGCAATTCTGGATGCTCCGGCGTATGATTCGACCGGAGGCCAAAGAGAGTCGCATTGTATAAGTGCTACCGCACAAGTATTGTACATTTGGACCCCCTGGACAATATACGATGAGGCAGAATCCTGTCAATTTGATGGGAGTAAAGATATTTGCATCTATAGCACTCGGCGACATTAGCAATTCTGGATGCTCCGGCATATGATTCGACCTAAGTTCAAAGAGAGTTGCTTTGGACAAATGCTGCCGACCAAATCTTGTCCATTTGGACCACCTGGACAAGATATGATGAGGCAGAATCCTTTCAGATTGATAGGAGTAAAGATATTTGCATCTACATCACTGGGCGACATTGGCAATTCTGGATGCTCCGGCATATGATTCGACCGGAGGCCAAAGAGAGTTGCTTTGGACAAGGGCTACCGCACAAATCTTGTACATTTGAACCTCCGGAACAAGGTATGATGAGGCAGAATCCTATCACATTGATAGGAGTAAAGATATTTGCATCTATATCATTGGCCAACATCGGCAGTTCTGGATGGTTCGGCTTATGGTTCGACCTTACTCCAAAGAATGTCGCTTTGGACAAGTGCTACCCACAAATCTTGTACATTTGAACCTCGTGGACAAGATACGATGAGGCAGAATCCTGTCAAATTTATAGGAGTAAAGATATTTGCATCTATATCATTGGTCAACATCGGCAATTCTGAATGGTCCAGCTTATGTTCGACCTAAGTCCAAACAATGTCGTTTTGGACAAGTGCTACCGCACAAATCTTGTACATTTGAACCTCGTGGACAAGATACGATGCGGCAGAATCCTGTCAAATTGATAGGAGTGATGATGTTTGCATCTATATCATTGGACGACATTGGCAATTCTGGAAGATCGGCATATGATTCGACCTGAGTTCAAAGAGAGTCGCTTTGGACAAATACTGCCGCCCAAATCTTGTCCATTTGGACCTCCTGTACAAGGCATGATGAGGCAGAATCCTATCACATTGATAGGAGTCAAGATATTTGCATCTATATCATTGGTCAACATCGGCAGTTCTGGATGGTCCGGCTTATGGTTCGACCTAACTCCAAAGAATGTCACTTTGGACAAGTGCTACCCACAAATCTTGTACATTTGAACCTCGTGGTCAATATACGATGAGGCAGAATCATGTCAAATTGATAGGAGTAAAGATATTTGCATCTATATCATTGGTCAACATCGGCAATTCTGGATGGTCCGGCTTATGGTTCCACATAAGTCCAAAGAATGTCGCTTTGGACAAGTGCTACCGCAACAAATCGTGTACATTTGGACCCTCTGGACAAGATACGATGAGGCAGAATCCTTTCAAATTGATAGCAGTAAAGATATTTGGATCTATACCATTGCTCGACATTGGCAATTCTTGATGCTTCGGCCTATGGATCGACCTGAGTCCAAAGTGTTTCGCTTTGGACAAGTGCTACCGCACAAATCTTGTACATTTGGACCTCCGGAACACGGTATGCTGAGATAGAATCCCGTCAAATTGATAGGAGTAAAGATATTTGCATCTATACCATTGCACGACATTGGCAATTCTGGATGCTCCGGCGTATGATTCGACCGGAGGCCAAAGAGAGTCGCATTGTATAAGTGCTGCCGCACAAGTATTGTACATTTGGACCCCCTGGACAATATACGATGAGGCAGAATCCTGTCAATTTGATGGGAGTAAAGATATTTGCATCTATAGCACTCGGCGACATTAGCAATTCTGGATGCTCCGGCATATGATTCGACCTAAGTTCAAAGAGAGTTGCTTTGGACAAATGCTGCCGACCAAATCTTGTCCATTTGGACCACCTGGACAAGATATGATGAGGCAGAATCCTTTCAGATTGATAGGAGTAAAGATATTTGCATCTACATCACTGGGCGACATTGGCAATTCTGGATGCTCCGGCATATGATTCGACCGGAGGCCAAAGAGAGTTGCTTTGGACAAGGGCTACCGCACAAATCTTGTACATTTGAACCTCCGGAACAAGGTATGATGAGGCAGAATCCTATCACATTGATAGGAGTAAAGATATTTGCATCTATATCATTGGCCAACATCGGCAGTTCTGGATGGTTCGGCTTATGGTTCGACCTTACTCCAAAGAATGCCGCTTTGGACAAGTGCTACCCACAAATCTTGTACATTTGAACCTCGTGGACAAGATACGATGAGGCAGAATCCTGTCAAATTTATAGGAGTAAAGATATTTGCATCTATATCATTGGTCAACATCGGCAATTCTGAATGGTCCAGCTTATGTTCGACCTAAGGCCAAACAATGTCGTTTTGGACAAGTGCTACCGCACAAATGTTGTACATTTGAACCTCCTGTACAAGGTATGATGAGGCAGAATCCTGTCAAATTGATAGGAGTGAAGATATTTGCATCTATACCATTGCACGACATTGGCAATTCTTGATGCTTCGGCTTATGGATCGACCTGAGTCTAAAGAGATTCGTTTTTGTGAAGTGCTAACGCACAAATCTTGTACATTTGGACCTCCTGCACAAGGTATGATGAGGCAGAATCCTGTCACATTGATAGGAGTAAAGATATTTGCATCTATATCACTGGGCGACATTAGCAATTCTGGATGCTCCGGCATATGATTCGACCTAAGTTCAAAGAGAGTCGCTTTGGACAAATGCTGCCGCCCAAATCTTGTCCATTTGGACCACCTGGACAAGATATGATGAGGCAGAATCCTTTCAGATTGATAGGAGTAAAGATATTTGCATCTACATCACTGGGCGACATTGGCAATTCTGGATGCTCCGGTATATGATTTGACCGGAGGCCAAAGAGAGTCGCTTTGGACACGTGCTACCGCACAAATCGTGTAAATTTGGACCTCCTGCACAAGGTATGATGAGGCAGAATCCTGTCACATTGATAGGAGTAAAGATATTTGCATCTATATCATTGGACGACATTGGCAATTCTGGATGTCCCGTCTTATGATTCGACCTGAGTCCAAAGAGAGTCGCTTTGGACAAGGGCTACCGCACAAATCTTGTACATTTGAACCTCCGGAACAAGGTATGATGAGGCAGAATCCTATCACATTGATAGGAGTAAAGATAATTGCATCTATATCATTGGTCAACATCGGCAGTTCTGGATGGTCCGGCTTATGGTTCGACCTAACTCCAAAGAATGTCACTTTGGACAAGTGCTACCCACAAATCTTGTACATTTGAACCTCGTGGTCAAGATACGATGAGGCAGAATCATGTCAAATTGTTAGGAGTAAAGATATTTGCAACTATATCATTGGTCAACATCGGCAATTCTGGATGGTCCGGCTTATGGTTCGACATAAGTCCAAAGAATGTCGCTTTGGACAAGTGCTACCGCAACAAATCGTGTACATTTGGACCCCCTGGACAAGATACGATGATGCAGAATCCTTTCAAATTGATAGCAGTAAAGATATTTGGATCTATATCATTGGACGACATTGGCAATTCTGGATGCCCCGGCTTATGATTCGACCTGAGTCCAAAGAGAGTCGGTTTGGACAAGGGCTACCACACAAATCTTGTACATTTGAACCTCCGGACAAGCTATGATGAGGCATAATCCTATCACATTGATAGGAGTAAAGATATTTGCATCTATATCATTGGTCAACATCGGCAGTTCTGGATGGTCCGGCATATGGTTCGACCTAAGTCCAAAGAATGTCGCTTTGGACAAGTGCTACCGCACAAATCTTGTACATTTGAACCTCGTGGACAAGATACGATGAGGCAGAATCCTGTCATATTGATAGCAGTAAAGATATTTGCATCTATATGATTGCACGACATTGAAAATTCTTGATGCTTCGGCTTATGGATCGACCTGAGTCCAAGGAGTTTCGCTTTTGTGAAGTGCTAACGCACAAATCTTGTACATTTGGACCTCCTGCACAAGGTATGATGAGGCAGAATCCTATCACATTGATAGGAGTAAAGATATTTGCATCTATATCACTGGACGACATTGGCAATTCTGGATGCTCCGGCATATGATTCGACCGGAGGCCAAAGAGAGTCGCTTTGGACAGGTGCTACCGCACAAATCTTGTACATTTGGACCCCCTGGATAAGATACGATGAGGCAGAATCCTGTCAAATTGATAGCAGTCAAGATATTTGCATCTATATCATTGGACGACATTGGCAATTCTGGATGCCCCGGCTTATGATTCGACCTGAGTCCAAAGAGAGTCGCTTTGGACAAGGGCTACCGCACAAATCTTGTACATTTGAACCTCCGGAACAAGGTATGATGACGCAGAATCCTATCACATTGATAGGAGTAAAGATATTTGCATCTATATCATTGGTCAACATCGGCAGTTCTGGATGGTCCGGCTTATGGTTCGACCTAACTCCAAAGAATGTCACTTTGGACAAGTGCTACCCACAAATCTTATACATTTGAACCTCGTGGTCAAGATACGATGAGGCAGAATCATGTCAAATTTATAGGAGTAAAGATATTTGCATCTATATCATTGGTCAACATCGGCAATTCTGGATGGTCCGGCTTATGGTTCGACATAAGTCCAAAGAATGTCGCTTTGGACAAGTGCTACCGCAACAAATCGTGTACATTTGGACCCCCTGGACAAGATACGATGAGGCAGAATCCTTTCAAATTGATAGCAGTAAAGATATTTGGATCTATACCATTGCTCGACATTGGCAATTCTTGATGCTTCGGCCTATGGATCGACCTGAGTCCAAAGAGAGTCGCTTTGGACAAGGGCTACCGCACAAGCCTTGTACCTTTGGACCCCCTGGACAATATACGATGAGCCAGAATCCTGTCAAATTGATAGCAGTAAAGATATTTGCATCTATATCATTGGACGACATTGGCAATTCTGGATGCCCCGGCTTATGATTCGACCTGAGTCCAAAGAGAGTCGCTTCGGACAAGGGCTACCGCACAAATCTTGTACATTTGAACCTCCGGACAAGGTATGATGAGGCATAATCCTATCACATTGATAGGAGTAAAGATATTTGCATCTATATCATTGGTCAACATCGGCAATTCTGGATGGTCCGGCTTATGGTTCGACATAAGTCCAAAGAATGTCGCTTTGGACAAGTGCTACCGCAACAAATCGTGTACATTTGGACCCCCTGGACAAGATACGATGAGGCAGAGTCCTGTCAAATTGATAGCAGTAAAGATATTTGCATCTATATCATTGCACGACATTGGTAATTCTGGATGCTCGGCTTATCATTCGACCTGAGTCCAAAGAGTTTCGCTTTGGACAAGTGCTACCGCACAAATCTTGTATGTGTGGACCTCCTGTACAAGGTATGATGAGGCAGAATCATGTCAAATTGATAGGAGTGAAGATATATGCATCTATACCATTGCACGACATTGGCAATTCTTGATGCTTCGGCTTATGGATCGACCTGAGTCCAAAGAGATTCGTTTTTGTGAAGTGCTAACGCACAAATCTTGTACATTTGGACCTCCTGCACAAGGTATGATGAGGCAGAATCCTGTCACATTGATAGGAGTAAAGATATTTGCATCTATATCATTGGACGACATTGGCAATTCTGGATATCCCGTCTTATGATTCGACCTGAGTCCAAAGAGAGTCGCTTTGGACAAGGGCTACCGCACAAATCTTGTACATTTGAACCTCCGGAACAAGGTATGATGAGGCAGAATCCTATCACATTGATAGGAGTAAAGATATTTGCATCTATATCATTGGTCAACATCGGCAGTTCTGGATGGTCCGGCTTATGGTTCGACCTAAGTCCAAAGAATGTCGCTTTGGACAAGTGCTACCGCACAAATCTTGTACATTTGAACCTCGTGGACAAGATACGATGAGGCAGAATCCTGTTATATTGATAGCAGTAAATATATTTGCATCTATATGATTGCACGACATTGAAAATTCTTGATGCTTCGGCTTATGGATCGACCTGAGTCCAAGAAGTTTCGCTTTTGTGAAGTGCTAACGCACAAATCTTGTACATTTGGACCTCCTGCACAAGGTATGATGAGGCAGAATCCTATCACATTGATAGGAGTAAAGATATTTGCATCTATATCACTGGACGATATTGGCAATTCTGGATGCTCCGGCATATGATTCGACTGGAGGCCAAAGAGAGTCGCTTTGGACAGGTGCTACCGCACAAATCTTGTACATTTGAACCTCCGGAACAAGGTATGATGAGGCAGAATCCTATCACATTGATAGGAGTAAAGATATTTGCATCTATATCATTGGCCAACATCGGCAGTTCTGGATGGTTCGGCTTATGGTTCGACCTTACTCCAAAGAATGTCGCTTTGGACAAGTGCTACCCACAAATCTTGTACATTTGAACCTCGTGGACAAGATACGATGAGGCAGAATCCTGTCAAATTTATAGGAGTAAAGATATTTGCATCTATATCATTGGTCAACATCGGCAATTCTGAATGGTCCAGCTTATGTTCGACCTAAGTCCAAACAATGTCGTTTTGGACAAGTGCTACCGCACAAATCTTGTACATTTGAACCTCCTGTACAAGGTATGATGAGGCAGAATCCTGTCAAATTGATAGGAGTGAAGATATTTGCATCTATACCATTGCACGACATTGGCAATTCTTGATGCTTCGGCTTATGGATCGACCTGAGTCCAAAGAGATTCGTTTTTGTGAAGTGCTAACGCACAAATCTTGTACATTTGGACCTCCTGCACAAGGTATGATGAGGCAGAATCCTGTCACATTGATAGGAGTAAAGATATTTGCATCTATATCACTGGGCGACATTAGCAATTCTGGATTCTCCGGCATATGATTCGACCTAAGTTCAAAGAGAGTCGCTTTGGACAAATGCTGCCGCCCAAATCTTGTCCATTTGGACCACCTGGACAAGATATGATGAGGCAGAATCCTTTCAGATTGATAGGAGTAAAGATATTTGCATCTACATCACTGGGCGACATTGGCAATTCTGGATGCTCCAGTATATGATTTGACCGGAGGCCAAAGAGAGTCGCTTTGGACACGTGCTACCGCACAAATCGTGTAAATTTGGACCTCCTGCACAAGGTATGATGAGGCAGAATCCTGTCACATTAATAGGAGTAAAGATATTTGCATCTATATCATTGGACGACATTGGCAATTCTGGATGTCCCGTCTTATGATTCGACCTGAGTCCAAAGAGAGTCGCTTTGGACAAGGGCTACTGCACAAATCTTGTACATTTGAACCTCCGGAACAAGGTATGATGAGGCAGAATCCTATCACATTGATAGGAGTAAAGATAATTGCATCTATATCATTGGTCAACATCGGCAGTTCTGGATGGTCCGGCTTATGGTTCGACCTAACTCCAAAGAATGTCACTTTGGACAAGTGCTACCCACAAATCTTGTACATTTGAACCTCGTGGTCAAGATACGATGAGGCAGAATCATGTCAAATTGTTAGGGGTAAAGATATTTGCAACTATATCATTGGTCAACATCGGCAATTCTGGATGGTCCGGCTTATGGTTCGACATAAGTCCAAAGAATGTCGCTTTGGACAAGTGCTACCGCAACAAATCGTGTACATTTGGACCCCCTGGACAAGATACGATGATGCAGAATCCTTTCAAATTGATAGCAGTAAAGATATTTGGATCTATATCATTGGACGACATTGGCAATTCTTGATGCTTCGGCCTATGGATCGACCTGAGTCCAAAGTGTTTCGCTTTGGACAAGTGCTACCGCACAAATCTTGTACATTTGGACCTCCGGAACACGGTATGCTGAGATAGAATCCCGTCAAATTGATAGGAGTAAAGATATTTGCATCTATACCATTGCACGACATTGGCAATTCTGGATGCTCCGGCGTATGATTCGACCGGAGGCCAAAGAGAGTCGCATTGTATAAGTGCTACCGCACAAGTATTGTACATTTGGACCCCCTGGACAATATACGATGAGGCAGAATCCTGTCAATTTGATGGGAGTAATGATATTTGCATCTATAGCACTCGGCGACATTAGCAATTCTGGATGCTCCGGCATATGATTCGACCTAAGTTCAAAGAGAGTTGCTTTGGACAAATGCTGCCGACCAAATCTTGTCCATTTGGACCACCTGGACAAGATATGATGAGGCAGAAACCTTTCAGATTGATAGGAGTAAAGATATTTGCATCTACATCACTGGGCGACATTGGAAATTCTGGATGCTCCGGCATATGATTCGACCGGAGGCCAAAGAGAGTCGCTTTGGACACGTGCTACCGCACAAATCGTGTAAATTTGGACCCCCTGGACAAGATACGATGAGGCAGAGTCCTGTCAAATTGATAGCAGTAAAGATATTTGCATCTATATCACTGGGCGACATTGGTAATTCTGGATGCTCCGGCATATGATTCGACCTAAGTTCAAAGAGAGTTGCTTTGGACAAATGCTGCCGCCCAAATCTTGTCCATTTGGATCCCCTGGACAATATACGATGAGGCAGAATCCTGTCAATTTGATGGGAGTAAAGATATTTGCATCTATATCATTGGACGACATTGGCAATTCTGGATGCCCCGGCTTATGATCCGACCGGAGGCCAAACAGAGTCGCTTTGGACACGTGCTACCGCACAAATCTTGTACATTTGGACCCCCTGGACAAGATACGATGAGGCAGAATCCTGTCAAATTGATAGCAGTAAAGATATTTGCATCTATATCATTGCACGACATTGGCAATTCTGGATGCTTCGGCTTATGGATCGACCTGAGTCCAAAGAGTTTCGCTTTGGACAAGTGCTACCGCAACAAATCGTGTACATTTGGACACCCTGGACAAGATACGATGAGACAGAATCCTGTCAAATTGATAGCAGTAATGATATTTGCATCTATACCATTGCACGACATTGGCAATTCTTGATGCTTCGGCTTATGGATCGACCTGAGTCCAAAGTGTTTCGCTTTGGACAAGTGCTACCGCACAAATCTTGTACATTTGAACCTCCGGAACAAGGTATGATGAGGCAGAATCCTATCACATTGATAGGAGTGAAGATATTTGCATCTATATCATTGGTCAACATCGGCAGTTCTGGATGGTCCGGCTTATGGTTCGACCTAAGTCCAAAGAATGTCGCTTTGGACAAGTGCTACCGCACAAATCTTGTACATTTTAACCTCGTGGACAAGATACGATGAGGCAGAATCCTGTCAAATTGATAGCAGTAAAGATATTTGCATGTATATTATTTGCACGACATTGGCAATTCTTGATGCTTCGGCTTATGGATCGACCTGAGTCCAAGGAGTTCCGCTTTTGTCTAGTGCTAACGAACACATTTTCTACACTTGATCCTCCAGGACAAGACATGATGAGCCAGAATCCTGTCAAATTGATCGGAGTAAAGATATTTGCATATATATCATTGTACGACATTGGCAATTCTGGATGCTTGACATATGATTCGACCTGAGTCAAAGAGATTGGCTTTTGTCAAGTGCTACCGCACAAATCTTGTCCATTTGGACCTCCTGGACAAGATATGATGAGGCAGATTCCTGTCAAATTGATAGGAGTGAAGATATTCGCATCTATATCATTGGACGACATTGGCAATTCTGGATGCCCCGGCTTATGATCCGACCGGAGGCCAAAGAGAGTCGCATTGTATAAGTGCTACCGCACAAGTATTGTACATTTGGACCCCCTGGACAATATACGATGAGGCAGAATCCTGTCAATTTGATGGGAGTAAAGATATTTGCATCTATATCATTGGACGACATTGGCAATTCTGGATGCTCCGGCTTATGATTCGACCTGAATACAAAGAGAGTCGGTTTGGGCAAATGCTGCCGCCCAAAACTTGTGCATTTGGACCTCCTGGAAAAGGTATGATGAGTCAGAATCCTGTCACATTGATAGGAGAGAAGATATTTGCATCTATATCATTGGACGACATTGGCAATTCTGGATGCTCAGGCTTATGATTCGACCTGAGTCCAAAGAGTTTCGCTTTGGACAAGTGCTACCGCAACAAATCGTGTACATTTGGACACCCTGGACAAGATACGATGAGACAGAATCCTGTCAAATTGATAGCAGTAATGATATTTGCATCTATACCATTGCACGACATTGGCAATTCTGGATGCCCCTGCTTATGATTCGACCTGAGTCCAAAGAGAGTCGCTTTGGACAAGGGCTACGGCACAAATCTTGTACATTTGAACCTCCGGAACAAGATATGATGAGGCAGAATCCTATCACATTTATAGGAGTAAAGATATTTGCATCTATATCATTGGTCAACATCGGCAGTTCTGGATGGTCCGGCTTATGGTTCGACCTAACTCCAAAGAATGTCGCTTTGGACAAGTGCTACCCACAAATCTTGTACACTTGAACCTCGTGGACAAGATACGATGAGGCAGAATCCTGTCAAATTGATAGGAGTAAAGATATTTGCATCTATATCATTGGACGACATTGGCAATTCTGGATGCCCCGGCTTATGATCCGACCGGAGGCCAAAGAGAGACGCTTTGGACACGTGCTACCGCACAAATCTTGTACATTTGGACCCCCTGGACGAGATACGATGAGGCAGAATCCTGTAAAATTGATAGCAGTAAAGATATTTGCATCTATATCATTGCACGACATTGGCAATTCTGGATGCTTCGGCTTATGGATCGACCTGATTCCAAAGAGTTTCGCTTTGGACAAGTCCTACCGCAACAAATCGTGTACATTTGGACACCCTGAACAAGATACGATGAGACAGAATCCTGTCAAATTGATAGCAGTAATGATATTTGCATCTATACCATTGCACGACATTGGCAATTCTTGATGCTTCGGCATATGGATCGACCTTAGTCCAAAGTGTTTCGCTTTGGACAAGTGCTACCGCACAAATCTTGTACATTTGGACCTCCTGTACAAGGTATGATGTGGCAGAATCCATTATGATTCGACTGGAGGCCAAAGAGAGTCGCTTTGTACAGGTGCTACCACACAAATCTTGTACATTTGAACCTCCGGAACAAGGTATGATGAGGCAGAATCCTATCACATTGATAGGAGTAAAGATATTTGCATCTATATCATTGGCCAACATCGGCAGTTCTGGATGGTCCGGCTTATGGTTCGACCTTACTCCAAAGAATGTCGCTTTGGACAAGTGCTACCCACAAATCTTGTACATTTGAACCTCGTGGACAAGATACGATGAGGCAGAATCCTGTCAAATTTATAGGAGTAAAGATATTTGCATCTATATCATTGGTCAACATCGGCAATTCTGAATGGTCCAGCTTATGTTCGACCTAAGTCCAAACAATGTCGTTTTGGACAAGTGGTACCGCACAAATCTTGTACATTTGAACCTCCTGTACAAGGTATGATGAGGCAGAATCCTGTCAAATTGATAGGAGTGAAGATATGTGCATCTATACCATTGCACGACATTGGCAATTCTTGATGCTTCGGCTTATGGATCGACCTGAGTCCAAAGAGATTCGTTTTTGTGAAGTGCTAACGCACAAATCTTGTACATTTGGACCTCCTGCACAAGGTATGATGAGGCAGAATCCTGTCACATTGATAGGAGTAAAGATATTTGCATCTATATCACTGGGCGACATTAGCAATTCTGGATGCTCCGGCATATGATTCGACCTAAGTTCAAAGAGAGTCGCTTTGGACAAATGCTGCCGCCCAAATCTTGTCCATTTGGACCACCTGGACAAGATATGATGAGGCAGAATCCTTTCAGATTGATAGGAGTAAAGATATTTGCATCTATATCATTGGACGACATTGGCAATTCTGGATGTCCCGTCTTATGATTCGACCTGAGTCCAAAGAGAGTCGCTTTGGACAAGGGCTACCGCACAAATCTTGTACATTTGAACCTCCGGAACAAGGTATGATGAGGCAGAATCCTATCACATTGATAGGAGTAAAGATATTTGCATCTATATCATTGGTCAACATCGGCAGTTCTGGATGGTCCGGCTTATGGTTCGATCTTACTCCAAAGAATGTCGCTTTGGACAAGTGCTACCCACAAATCTTGTACATTTGAACCTCGTGGACAAGATACGATGATGCAGAATCCTGTCAAATTTATAGGAGTAAAGATATTTGCATCTATATCATTGGTCAACATCGGCAATTCTGAATGGTCCAGCTTATGTTCGACCTAAGTCCAAACAATGTCGTTTTGGACAAGTGCTACCGCACAAATCTTGTACATTTGAACCTCGTGGACAAGATACGATGCGGCAGAATCCTGTCAAATTGATAGGAGTGATGATGTTTGCATCTATATCATTGGACGACATTGGCAATTCTGGAAGATCGGCATATGATTCGACCTGAGTTCAAAGAGAGTCGCTTTGGACAAATACTGCCGCCCAAATCTTGTCCATTTGGACCTCCTGTACAAGGCATGATGAGGCAGAATCCTATCACATTGATAGGAGTAAAGATATTTGCATCTATATCATTGGTCAACATCGGCAGTTCTGGATGGTCCGGCTTATGGTTCGACCTAACTCCAAAGAATGTCACTTTGGACAAGTGCTACCCACAAATCTTGTACATTTGAACCTTGTGGTCAAGATACGATGAGGCAGAATCATGTCAAATTGATAGGAGTAAAGATATTTGCATCTATATCATTGGTCAACATCGGCAATTCTGGATGGTCCGGCTTATGGTTCCACATAAGTCCAAAGAATGTCGCTTTGGACAAGTGCTACCGCAACAAATCGTGTACATTTGGACCCCCTGGACAAGATACGATGAGGCAGAATCCTTTCAAATTGATAGCAGTAAAGATATTTGGATCTATACCATTGCTCGACATTGGCAATTCTTGATGCTTCGGCCTATGGATCGACCTGAGTCCAAAGTGTTTCGCTTTGGACAAGTGCTACCGCACAAATCTTGTACATTTGGACCTCCGGAACACGGTATGCTGAGATAGAATCCCGTCAAATTGATAGGAGTAAAGATATTTGCATCTATACCATTGCACGACATTGGCAATTCTGGATGCTCCGGCGTATGATTCGACCGGAGGCCAAAGAGAGTCGCATTGTATAAGTGCTACCGCACAAGTATTGTACATTTGGACCCCCTGGACAATATACGATGAGGCAGAATCCTGTCAATTTGATGGGAGTAAAGATATTTGCATCTATAGCACTCGGCGACATTAGCAATTCTGGATGCTCCGGCATATGATTCGACCTAAGTTCAAAGAGAGTTGCTTTGGACAAATGCTGCCGACCAAATCTTGTCCATTTGGACCACCTGGACAAGATATGATGAGGCAGAATCCTTTCAGATTGATAGGAGTAAAGATATTTGCATCTACATCACTGGGCGACATTGGCAATTCTGGATGCTCCGGCATATGATTCGACCGGAGGCCAAAGAGAGTAGCTTTGGACACGTGCTACCGCACAAATCGTGTAAATTTGGACCCCCTGGACAAGATACGATGAGGCAGAGTCCTGTCAAATTGATAGCAGTAAAGATATTTGCATCTATATCACTGGGCGACATTGGTAATTCTGGATGCTCCGGCATATGATTCGACCTAAGTTCAAAGAGAGTTGCTTTGGACAAATGCTGCCGCCCAAATCTTGTCCATTTGGATCCCCTGGACAATATACGATGAGGCAGAATCCTGTCAATTTGATGGGAGTAAAGATATTTGCATCTATATCATTGGACGACATTGGCAATTCTGGATGCTCCGGCATATGATTCGACCTAAGTTCAAAGAGAGTCGCTTTGGACAAATGCTGCCGCCCAAATCTTGTCCATTTGGACCACCTGGACAAGATATGATGAGGCAGAAACCTTTCAGATTGATAGGAGTAAAGATATTTGCATCTACATCACTGGGCGACATTGGCAATTCTGGATGCTCCGGTATATGATTTGACCGGAGGCCAAAGAGAGTCGCTTTGGACACGTGCTACCGCACAAATCGTGTAAATTTGGACCTCCTGCACAAGGTATGATGAGGCAGAATCCTGTCACATTGATAGGAGTAAATATATTTGCATCTATATCATTGGACGACATTGGCAATTCTGGATGTCCCGTCTTATGATTCGACCTGAGTCCAAAGAGAGTCGCTTTGGACAAGGGCTACCGCACAAATCTTGTACATTTGAACCTCCGGAACAAGGTATGATGAGGCAGAATCCTATCACATTGATAGGAGTAAAGATAATTGCATCTATATCATTGGTCAACATCGGCAGTTCTGGATGGTCCGGCTTATGGTTCGACCTAACTCCAAAGAATGTCACTTTGGACAAGTGCTACCCACAAATCTTGTACATTTGAACCTCGTGGTCAAGATACGATGAGGCAGAATCATGTCAAATTGTTAGGAGTAAAGATATTTGCAACTATATCATTGGTCAACATCGGCAATTCTGGATGGTCCGGCTTATGGTTCGACATAAGTCCAAAGAATGTCGCTTTGGACAAGTGCTACCGCAACAAATCGTGTACATTTGGACCCCCTGGACAAGATACGATGATGCAGAATCCTTTCAAATTGATAGCAGTAAAGATATTTGCATCTATATCATTGGACGACATTGGCAATTCTGGATGCCCCGGCTTATGATTCGACCTGAGTCCAAAGAGAGTCGCTTTGGACAGGGGCTACCGCACAAATCTTGTACATTTGAACCTCCGGAACAAGGTATGATGAGGCATAATCCTATCACATTGATAGGAGTAAAGATATTTGCATCTATATCATTGGTCAACATCGGCAGTTCTGGATGGTCCAGCTTATGGTTCGACCTAAGTCCAAAGAATGTCGCTTTGGACAAGTGCTACCGCACAAATCTTGTACATTTGAACCTCGTGGACAAGATACGATGCGGCAGAATCCTGTCAAATTGATAGGAGTGATGATGTTTGCATCTATATCATTGGACGACATTGGCAATTCTGGAAGATCGGCATATGATTCGACCTGAGTTCAAAGAGAGTCGCTTTGGACAAATACTGCCGCCCAAATCTTGTCCATTTGGACCTCCTGTACAAGGCATGATGAGGCAGAATCCTATCACATTGATAGGAGTAAAGATATTTGCATCTATATCATTGGTCAACATCGGCAGTTCTGGATGGTCCGGCTTATGGTTCGACCTAACTCCAAAGAATGTCACTTTGGACAAGTGCTACCCACAAATCTTGTACATTTGAACCTCGTGGTCAAGATACGATGAGGCAGAATCATGTCAAATTGATAGGAGTAAAGATATTTGCATCTATATCATTGGTCAACATCGGCAATTCTGGATGGTCCGGCATATGGTTCCACATAAGTCCAAAGAATGTCGCTTTGGACAAGTGCTACCGCAACAAATCGTGTACATTTGGACCCCCTGGACAAGATACGATGAGGCAGAATCCTTTCAAATTGATAGCAGTAAAGATATTTGGATCTATACCATTGCTCGACATTGGCAAATCTTCATGTTTCGGCCTATGGATCGACCTGAGTCCAAAGTGTTTCGCTTTGGACAAGTGCTACCGCACAAATCTTGTACATTTGGACCTCCGGAACACGGTATGCTGAGATAGAATCCCGTCAAATTGATAGGAGTAAAGATATTTGCATCTATACCATTGCACGACATTGGCAATTCTGGATGCTCCGGCGTATGATTCGACCGGAGGCCAAAGAGAGTCGCATTGTATAAGTGCTACCGCACAAGTATTGTACATTTGGACCCCCTGGATAATATACGATGAGGCAGAATCCTGTCAATTTGATGGGAGTAAAGATATTTGCATCTATAGCACTCGGCGACATTAGCAATTCTGGATGCTCCGGCATATGATTCGACCTAAGTTCAAAGAGAGTTGCTTCGGGCACGTGCTACCGCACAAATCGTGTAAATTTGGACCCCCTGGACAAGATACGATGAGGCAGAGTCCTGTCAAATTGATAGCAGTAATGATATTTGCATCTATACCATTGCACGACATTGGCAATTCTTGATGCTTCGGCATATGGATCGACCTTAGTCCAAAGTGTTTCGCTTTGGACAAGTGCTACCGCACAAATCTTGTACATTTGGACCTCCTGTACAAGGTATGATGTGGCAGAATCCTATCACATTGATTGCAGTAAAGATATTTGCATCTATACCATTGCACGACATTGGCAATTCTTGATGGTCCGGCTTATGGTTCGACATAAGTCCAAAGAATGTCGCTTTGGACATGTGCTACCGCACAAATCTTGTACATTTGAACCTCGTGGACAAGATACGATGAGGCAGAATCCTGTCATATTGATAGCAGTAAAGATATTTGCATCTATATGATTGCACGACATTGAAAATTCTTGATGCTTCGGCTTATGGATCGACCTGAGTCCAAGGAGTTTCGCTTTTGTGAAGTGCTAACGCACAAATCTTGTACATTTGGACTTCCGGAACAAGGTATGATGAGGCAGAATCCTATCACATTGATAGGAGTAAAGATATTTGCATCTATATCATTGGTCAACATCGGCAATTCTGAATGGTCCAGCTTATGTTCGACCTAAGTCCATACAATGTCGTTTTGGACAAGTGCTACCGCACAAATCTTGTACATTTGAACCTCCTGTACAAGGTATGATGAGGCAGAATCCTGTCAAATTGATAGGAGTGAAGATATTTGCATCTATACCATTGCACGACATTGGCAATTCTTGATGCTTCGGCTTATGGATCGACCTGAGTCCAAAGAGATTCGTTTTTGTGAAGTGCTAACGCACAAATCTTGTACATTTGGACCTCCTGCACAAGGTATGATGAGGCAGAATCCTGTCACATTGATAGGAGTAAAGATATTTGCATCTATATCACTGGGCGACATTAGCAATTCTGGATGCTCCGGCATATGATTCGACCTAAGTTCAAAGAGAGTCGCTTTGGACAAATGCTGCCGCCCAAATCTTGTCCATTTGGACCACCTGGACAAGATATGATGAGGCAGAAACCTTTCAGATTGATAGGAGTAAAGATATTTGCATCTACATCACTGGGCGACATTGGCAATTCTGGATGCTGCGGTATATGATTTGACCGGTGTTTGTAATTGAAGTGCTCGCGTAGATGGAAAGCGAGTGGATAGTGGACGGGTGAGTGGCAAGTAAGCGCAGGCGGTGAAGTTATGAGAACACAATAAACTATTTATTTACGACACTAAATAACAGCTATTTACACACTGAGTGAACCCGTGGTGAGTTGCACCGTACGAGAAATAATATTGAGAGTAAAGAGTTGATGTGAAACCGTCCGAAAAGAGAAGTGTTGCTATAGCACAAGAAGTGACGTCCGCGTGATACAATGGTTGCGAGGTGAGTGAGAATAAAAGGCGGGCGCCGGAAGCGCACCGGCTCGTCACGTGAGTTCTCGATAATAATCGATTAGATCTGTATTGATCTCTGATAGGTGGACAAGTTATCGATTCGAGATCTCGCGTGAGTGATGAGCGTGAAGTGAGGTGAAGTTGGTCGGTAATATAGATTTCTCTGACATTTCCGCCCGCCATCAGCGAGTGCGCTGATGTAATTGAAGTTGATGTCCAGGTGTAAGTTGGATCACCCCGTTTGGTGAAGTGGGAGTGGCGCAAGCTTTGCGATTGGCCGCATGAGAGTGGTTGTTGCTGTCTTGATGGTCACTACCCTGGTGAGACCGTCCTTCCCTGGATGGAGTGTGATGACCCGTGCTAGTGGCCATTTGGATGGTGGGAGTCTCTCATCGGTGATGAGCACGAGTGAACCCACCTTGACATCATTGGAGGGATGATGCCACTTGGAGATTGATTGCTGCCGTTGTAGGTAGTGAGCCGACCATTGATTCCAGAATTGTTGAAGTTTTTGTTGAAGTAGTTGCCATCGAGAGAGCCGACCGATTTTCACATCGTCGAGTGACGGTTCAGGCAGGGTTGTAAGCGCACCGCCTGAGAGAAAGTGGCCAGGTGTGAGTGCTGAGATGTCGTCGGGGTCGTCGCTGAGTGCCTCCAGTGGTCTTGAATTTAAGACCGCCTCTATTTGAGTGAGCACCGTGGTGAGCTCTTCAAATGTGAGCAAGGTGTCGCCCACAGTGCGACGGAGGTGAAACTTCATGGACTTCACCACCGCTTCCCATTTGCCACCCATGTGTGGCGCTGCAGGTGGGTTGAAGTTCCATTGAGTTCTGTCCCTTGACAGAATTGAAGTGATGGCCTGATGTTCTCGAGTGCTCTGGATGAATAGTTTCTGGAGGCTGATGTCTGCACCGATGAAATTGGTGCCGCAATCAGAGTAGACCGTGTGTGGGATGCCCCGTCGTGACGTGAACCGGCGGTAAGCGGCAATGAATCCTTCCGTGGAATAGTCGCTTACCGTCTCAAGGTGGACTGCTGAAGTGCTAAAACAAACAAAAATGCAGATCCACCCCTTTGAAGTTTTCGCGCCGCGACCCTTCCACGTCTTCATGGAGTATGGCCCGGCGTAGTCCACACCCGTGTGGTGGAAAGCCCGAGATGGTGAGACTCGTGACTCTGGCAGCTGGCCCATAAGTTGTTGGGCTCGTATCCCTCTCTGTCGTGCACAGGGCATGCACCGAAGGATGTGGGACTTTACTGGCGCCCTGCCTCCAATAATCCAAAAAGATTGTCGTACAGTTGCCAGAGTGAGCTGAGTGCCGCCATGGAGAGTGCGTTGATGTGCGTCGTCTATAACCAGCGACGATAGTCGTGAATGGCGAGGTAGAATGACTGGGTGTTTTTCGTCGTGGCTGAGTGCTGACAGGTTGAGCCGGCCGCCGACTCGTACGACTCCTTGGTGATCCAGGAACGCAGTAAGGCGGTTGAATGGGTGATTCTTCGGCAATGTTCCATGTGAGCTAAGCGTCCTCAGCTCATGTGAAAAAAATGCCGCTTGAGTTGACTTGATCCAAAATATCCGAGCTCTTTCCATGTCAGCAGATTGAAGTGACGTGATTGGTGATGAGTCTGAAGTTCCCTTGAATTTTGAAAGTGCTCTGAAACAAATAGCCGTGAGTCGAAGTAGTTTGTGAAGTGAAGAGTATTTGTAAATGAGGTCCCAATGGTAGTCGATTTTGGGCGCGGCTGCCGTAAGTGAAATGCCTGGACGAGCTTCTAGTGCACATGAGTCGTCCAATTCCGTCGGTTGAGGTGGCCATGAGGCTGGTGATTGTGTTATCCATGGTGGTCCCGTCCACCATAGGGCATGCCTTTCGAGTTCCTTTGTGGTTACGCCCCGCGAAGCGCAATCAGCTGGGTTTGATGTTCCCGGTACATGTCTCCAATGACCAGTTGGAGTGAGTTCTTGAATTTGTGTCACTCTATTCCGTACGAAATCCTTCCACCGTGAGGGGTGAGTCTTGATCCATGTGAGGGTGACTTGTGAATCCGTCCACATATGAGTATCCGTAATCTTGTATTGTAGAGTGGCTGTGACGTGCTTCACGAGTTTTGAAAGTAGCAGCGCTGCAGAGAGTTCTAATCTCGGGATAGTGAGTGTCTTGATTGGAGCTACTTTAGTTTTTGATGTGACGAGTGAAGCCTTGGCGCCTGTGGACGGTGAAGTTGTCACAATGTACACTACCGCTGACATTGCGAGTTGAGATGCATCAGAGAAACCGTGAATTTCAACCGTAGAGTTCGTGTAAGTGTGGAACCACCGTGGTATTGAGAGCTTGGCCAAGCATTTGAAGTCTTCTCTGATAGCCAACCATCGTGTTGAAATTCTGACCGGTAATGGGTCATCCCAGTTGAGTTTGTGCAACCAGAGTTCTTGGAGAAGCATCTTTGCTCTGATTACAACTGGTGAAATGAAGCCGAGTGGATCAAATATCTGTGCCACTTCAGATAGGACGTGTCTCTTTGTAAGTGCTCCCGCATGGTCTTGAAGTTGTGGAAAGAAGGTGAAGTTGTCAGTTTGAGGGTGCCACCGTAATCCGAGTATTTTGGTCGCGCAGTCGTCGAGAGATATTGATGTCGATGCTTCATTTGAGGAAGTTACCTTAAGGAGATCGTGACATGTTGAGTGCCACTTCGCCAAAGGAAATCCGCCCGCGTTGCACAATCCCGTTAATTGTTTAGCAACCCGTTTGAGTTGACGCACTGAATCCGCACCCCCGAATATGTCGTCAACGTATCTTCCCTTCGTGATTGATGGTAAGGCAAGTGGATAGTGTTGGCCCTCGTCTTCAGCCAACTGCAAGAGTGTTCTTATCGCCAAAAATGGAGCTGCCTTTGTTCCGTATGTAACCGTAGTGAGGTGGTATGAAGTTTCATTGAAGTTCTCGTCAATCCACAATATTCGCTGCAGATCCCAATCATCCGTGTGTACCCGTATCTGCCTGTACATCTTGGTGATGTCAGTTGCGAATATGTGACGGTGATGTCTGATCCAAGTGAGCACATCCGTGACGTCCAGCAGTAGATTTGCACCTGTGTACATGAGGTCATTTAGAGATTTCCCAGATGATGTGGAACTTGAGCCATTGAACACAACCCGTAGTTTTGTTGTGGTGCTGTCAGGCCGTAGGACTCCGTGGTGAGGCAAATAATATGGTTGAAGTGAAACCTGAGTCGACGTGCCACCGTGTGAGACCCTCAACCCTCCTGAAGCCGAAGCTTCATGTGCCAAGGTCATCTCACTAGTAACACTGCCAACATCAGGCTTACCTTGTTGAGTTATCCGTGGTGAGTTGCCTGCCACTGGTTGCATGTGTCCAAGTGTTTCATATTCCCTCATGAATGAAGTGTACATTTGTTTGTATGTGTCATCTCTTGAGAATTTCCTTAAAGTGCGTTGCAGGCACTGATGTGCCGTTGAATATGAAGTTCCTAGGAGTGATGTTGGAGATTTTAATGGTATACGCACAGTATACCGTCCAGATGTGTCACGAGAGTGAGTTGAATTGAAGTGATCCTCGCACTTTTGCTCCTCAGGTGTCAGTTTGTTGACGTTGTCCATCCTAACCTCCTCTTGAGTCCAAAATTTGGTTAAGAGATCTTGAAGTTCACAATTTTGACGTTGCACTGACACATGGTAAGCATGAGATGACACTGCAGGAGCTGATGACACTGGGCCTGTAATAAGCCATCCAAATATTGAGTGCTGTGCTATTGGCATTGATGGATCGCCCTTGATGACGTCAGGCAAAATGATGTGACCATAGAAATTTGCTCCCAAAACTATATCAATTTTGCGTGGTGTGGTGAAGTCTGGATCTGCCAGCTGCAGGTTCTTGAGGTGAGGCCATGAGTGACTCCGAGGCTGGAATGATGGCAGTATTGATGTCACATTCTTTAAGATGTGTGCTCTCACCGTAACAGTTTCCTTGTTGTAAATTGACTGCAGCTTGAGTGACACCACGCCTCTTGTTTCTGCTGATTTTGTTCCACCAATGCCAAGGATGGAGATTGACGAGTGTTGACGTGGTACGTTGAGGTCCTTGATGAGTTTCTCCGTGACAAAAGAGAGCTCTGATCCAGGATCTATTAACAGACGAGTGATTTGATTGCATACCGTAGAGTGCACCGTGGCTATTGCTGTGGCGAGCAGCGATGAGTCGGTTCCTGTGACGTGCACTGAATTCTTCATTGTGACGTGCTGATTCTTGATCTCCCTGGTGACGTGCTCCGTTTCTTGAGGTGAGGTGAGTTGCTTGACGACTGCACCGACATCCTATTGACGTGCTGATGTGTTTGGCCGTGTTGAGGAGGCAGATGAAGTAGTTCCGTGGTAGGCATTATCGTGCAGCATAGTGTGGTGCCTGCCAGAGCAATTTGCGCAGCTCATGGCGTTGCGACAGGCAGCCACACTGTGCCGTCCCAAACAATTAAAACAAAGCCGCTTCGCAACGACTATTGCCCGGCGTTGAGTGACTCCGAGATTGCGGAACTTTTCACATCTCACCATGAAGTGCTCTTCATTGCAGCAATCACACATATATTTAGATGATGTGGGCTCTTGCCGTGGTTGACGTGCAGGCGTTGAGGTGCTCGTAGTATGTGATGTGCGCCGTGGTTGTTGTTGTTGCTGTGATGTGGAGCCTTCAACCCTTTCGAGTGCGCGCGCTCGAGCGCGTATGACGTCCTCCAGTTTGGTGAATGTGGGATATTCCGTCGAGTTCCCCAGTGAAGTTTCCCACTGTTCATACGTCGCCCGATCGAGCTGCCTGGTGAGGTGGTGAATGAGGATGCAGTCACCGAGGTCTGCCACTTCGAGTGACTGCAGAGCCGTCCGTGCTTCCGCCGTTCGTGAGATCAGTTCCGTGAGTCCTTTCGCCGTTCCTTGACTGGTGCTCCGTCGCATGAGGTGGGTGAGTTGGGAGTCGATCAGCAACCTCCTGTTACGGTATCTTCTCTCCAGCAACTCCCACGCTGGTTGAAATGCGGTGGCGCTAACAGGAAGGTTGGCTACGACCGAGGCTGGCTCTCCGACCAAGCAGCCACGGAGGTAGTGGAGACGTGCAATGTCACTCAACTTGGGGTTGTTGGTGACAAGTTGAGTGAAGAGATCGGAGAAGGAGGGCCATTCCTTATAATCGCCCTTGAATGTGGGCAGGGTGATGTCCGGGAGTCTTGTGTGAAGTGTGTCCGTGGTTGTCCGTGTATCCGTGGTTGCTCGTGTCTCCGTTTGAGATGCCACCGTGAGTGCCCTTTTCAGTTTTATGAGGTGGAGCCGCGCCGTCCTGTATGCTTTGGCCTCCCTGCCGTGTGAGTCCTCGTTGAAGTAGGGATGACAGAGGTGTCGGGCCGGCCAGTTGAGTTCAAAATGGGTGTGTTGCTCCGCGAATTTGAGGTGTGTCCGTTCCAGGTGTTGCGTCATGAATTCGACTTCGTCCAGATCGTAGATGACGAGATTATTAGGATCTATTTCCATAATGGTTTCGATCTCATTCAATCGGCTCATTTGAGTGCAGGCCATGATTGTGAGTTCGGTGGGGAGTCCTGCCGGTGATGTGCTCCGTGTGACGGGCGGTTTTGAAGTGCAGGTTTTTCGCGAGGAGTGCGCCGTGGTGCCATCTTTCGGCGGAGCGAGTGAGACTGCCGGTGTTGTTTTGGCAGGTGGTGTGATGGCCGGTGTTGTGATGGCCGGTGTGGTGGGAGGGGGCTCTTCGACCTCAACCACCTCGTGGCTCGCTGCCCATGACTCTTCTTCACCCTTGTCGGCCATCTTGCTCGGCGATTTGAAGTGTAACCGTAACCGTAACCGTCTTTGCACTGCACGAACTCTCACTCACTATTCGCGATAGCCACCGATTCCACTATCCGGCTCGAAGGACCAGAATGTTTGTAATTGAAGTGCTCGCGTAGATGGAAAGCGAGTGGATAGTGGACGGGTGAGTGGCAAGTAAGCGCAGGCGGTGAAGTTATGAGAACACAATAAACTATTTATTTACGACACTAAATAACAGCTATTTACACACTGAGTGAACCCGTGGTGAGTTGCACCGTACGAGAAATAATATTGAGAGAAAGAGTTGATGTGAAACCGTCCGAAAAGAGAAGTGTTGCTATAGCACAAGAAGTGACGTCCGCGTGATACAATGGTTGCGAGGTGAGTGAGAATAAAAGGCGGGCGCCGGAAGCGCACCGGCTCGTCACGTGAGTTCTCGATAATAATCGATTAGATCTGTATTGATCTCTGATAGGTGGACAAGTTATCGATTCGAGATCTCGCGTGAGTGATGAGCGTGAAGTGAGGTGAAGTTGGTCGGTAATATAGATTTCTCTGACAACCGGAGGCCACAGAGAGTCGCTTTGGACACGTGCTACCGCACAAATCGTGTAAATTTGGACCTCCTGCACAAGGTATGATGAGGCAGAATCCTGTCACATTGATAGGAGTAAAGATATTTGCATCTATATCATTGGACGACATTGGCAATTCTGGATGTCCCGTCTTATGATTCGACCTGAGTCCAAAGAGAGTCGCTTTGGACAAGGGCTACCGCACAAATCTTGTACATTTGAACCTCCTGCACAAGGTATGATGAGGCAGAATCCTATCACATTGACAGGAGTAAAGATATTTGCATCTGTATCATTGGACGACATTGGCAATTCTGGATGCTCGGCATATGAATCGACCTGAGTCCAAAAAGATTGGCTTTTGTCAAGTGCTACCGCATAATTCTTGTACATTTGAACCTCCTGGAGAAGATACGATGAGGCAGAATCCTGTCAAATTGATAGGAGTTAAGATATTTGCATCTATACCATTCCGATAAGATCGGCAATATTTGTTACTTCGGCATATGGATCGACCTGAGTACAAAGAGAGTCGCTTTGGACAAGTGCTACCGCACAAATCGTGTAAATTTGGACCCCCTGGACAAGATACGATGAGGCAGAGTCCTGTCAAATTGATAGCAGTAAAGATATTTGCATCTATATCATTGCACGACATTGGCAATTCTGGATGCTTCGGCATATGGATCGACCTGAGTCCAAAGAGTTTCGCTTTTGTCTAGAGCTACCGCACAAATCGTGTACACTTGATCCTCCTGTACAAGACACGATGAGCCAGAATCCTGTCAAATTGATTGGAGTGAAGATATTTGCATCTATATCATTGCACGACATTGGTAATTCTGGATGCTCGGCTTATCATTCGACCTGAGTTCAAAGAGAGTCACTTTTGACAAATGCTGCCGCACAAATCTTGTACATTTGGACCTCCTGGACCAGGCAGGATGAGGCAGAATCCTATTACATTGATAGGAGTAAAGATATTTGCATCTATATCATTGGTCAACATCGGCAGTTCTGGATGGTCCGGCTTATGGTTCGACCTAACTCCAAAGAATGTCACTTTGGACAAGTGCTACCCACAAATCTTGTACATTTGAACCTCGTGGTCAAGATACGATGAGGCAGAATCATGTCAAATTGATAGGAGTAAAGATATTTGCAACTATATCATTGGTCAACATCGGCAATTGTGGATGGTCCGGCTTATGGTTCGACATAAGTCCAAAGAATGTCGCTTTGGACAAGTGCTACCGCAACAAATCGTGTACATTTTGACCCTCTGGACAAGATACGATGAGGCAGAATCCTGTCACATTGATAGGAGTAAAGATATTTGCATCTATATCATTGGACGACATTGGCAATTCTGGATATCCCGTCTTATGATTCGACCTGAGTCCAAAGAGAGTCGCTTTGGACAAGGGCTACCGCACAAATCTTGTACATTTGAACCTCCGGAACAAGGTATGATGAGGCAGACTCCTATCACATTGATAGGAGTAAAGATATTTGCATCTATATCATTGGTCAACATCGGCAGTTCTGGATGGTCCGGCTTATGGTTCGACCTAACTCCAAAGAATGTCACTTTGGACAAGTGCTACCCACAAATCTTGTACATTTGAACCTCGTGGTCAAGATACGATGAGGCAGAATCATGTCAAATTGATAGGAGTAAAGATATTTGCAACTATATCATTGGTCAACATCGGCAATTGTGGATGGTCCGGCTTATGGTTCGACATAAGTCCAAAGAATGTCGCTTTGGACAAGTGCTACCGCAACAAATCGTGTACATTTTGACCCTCTGGACAAGATACGATGAGGCAGAATCCTGTCACATTGATAGGAGTAAAGATATTTGCATCTATATCATTGGACGACATTGGCAATTCTGGATGTCCCGTCTTATGATTCGACCTGAGTCCAAAGAGAGTCGCTTTGGACAAGGGCTACCGCACAAATCTTGTACATTTGAACCTCCGGAACAAGGTATGATGAGGCAGAATCCTATCACATTGATAGGAGTAAAGATATTTGCATCTATATCATTGGACGACATTGGCAATTCTGGATGCCCCGGCTTATGATTCGACCTGAGTCCAAAGAGAGTCGCTTTGGACAAGGGCTACCGCACAAATCTTGTACATTTGAACCTCCGGAACAAGGTATGATGAGGCATAATCATATCACATTGATAGGACTAAAGATATTTGCATCTATATCATTGGTCAACATCGGCAGTTCTGGATGGTCCGGCATATGGTTCGACCTAAGTCCAAACAATGTCGTTTTGGACAAGTGCTACCGCACAAATCTTGTACATTTGAACCTCCTGTACAAGGTATGATGAGGCAGAATCCTGTCAAATTGATAGGAGTGAAGATATTTGCATCTATACCATTGCACGACATTGGCAATTCTTGATGCTTCGGCTTATGGATCGACCTGAGTCCAAAGAGATTCGTTTTTGTGAAGTGCTAACGCACAAATCTTGTACATTTGGACCTCCTGCACAAGGTATGATGAGGCAGAATCCTGTCACATTGATAGGAGTAAATATATTTGCATCTATATCATTGGTCAACATCGGCAGTTCTGGATGGTCCGGCTTATGGTTCGATCTTACTCCAAAGAATGTCGCTTTGGACAAGTGCTACCCACAAATCTTGTACATTTGAACCTCGTGGACAAGATACGATGAGGCAGAATCCTGTCAAATTTATAGGAGTAAAGATATTTGCATCTATATCATTGGTCAACATCGGCAATTCTGGATGGTCCGGCTTATGGTTCCACATAAGTCCAAAGAATGTCGCTTTGGACAAGTGCTACCGCAACAAATCGTGTACATTTGGACCCCCTGGACAAGATACGATGAGGCAGAATCCTTTCAAATTGATAGCAGTAAAGATATTTGGATCTATACCATTGCTCGACATTGGCAAATCTTGATGCTTCGGCCTATGGATCGACCTGAGTCCAAAGTGTTTCGCTTTGGACAAGTGCTACCGCACAAATCTTGTACATTTGGACCTCCGGAACACGGTATGCTGAGATAGAATCCCGTCAAATTGATAGGAGTAAAGATATTTGCATCTATACCATTGCACGACATTGGCAATTCTGGATGCTCCGGCGTATGATTCGACCGGAGGCCAAAGAGAGTCGCATTGTATAAGTGCTACCGCACAAGTATTGTACATTTGGACCCCCTGGATAATATACGATGAGGCAGAATCCTGTCAATTTGATGGGAGTAAAGATATTTGCATCTATAGCACTCGGCGACATTAGCAATTCTGGATGCTCCGGCATATGATTCGACCTAAGTTCAAAGAGAGTTGCTTTGGACAAATGCTGCCGACCAAATCTTGTCCATTTGGACCACCTGGACAAGCTATGATGAGGCAGAATCCTTTCAGATTGATAGGAGTAAAGATATTTGCATCTACATCACTGGGCGACATTGGCAATTCTGGATGCTCCGGCATATGATTCGACCGGAGGCCAAAGAGAGTCGCTTTGGGCACGTGCTACCGCACAAATCGTGTAAACTTGGACCCCCTGGACAAGATACGATGAGGCAGAGTCCTGTCAAATTGATAGCAGTAAAGATATTTGCATCTATATCACTGGGCGACATTGGTAATTCTGGATGCTCCGGCATATGATTCGACCTAAGTTCAAAGAGAGTTGCTTTGGACAAATGCTGCCGCCCAAATCTTGTCCATTTGGATGCCCTGGACAATATACGATGAGGCAGAATCCTGTCAATTTGATGGGAGTAAAGATATTTGCATCTATATCATTGGACGACATTGGCAATTCTGGATGCTCCGGCTTATGATTCGACCTGAATACAAAGAGAGTCGGTTTGGGCAAATGCTGCCGCCCAAAACTTGTACATTTGGACCCCCTGGGCAAGATACGATGAGGCAGAATCCTGTCAAATTGATAGGAGTAAAGATATTTGCATCTATATCATTGGTCAACATCGGCAATTCTGGATGGTCCGGCTTATGATCGACCTAAGTCCAAACAATGTCGTTTTGGACAAGTGCTACCGCACAAATCTTGTACATTTGGACCTCCTGCACAAGGTATGATGAGGCAGAATCCTATCACATTGATAGGAGTAAAGATATTTGCATCTATATCACTGGACGACATTGGCAATTCTGGATGCTCCGGCATATGATTCGACCGGAGGCCAAAGAGAGTCGCTTTGGACAGGTGCTACCGCACAAATCTTGTACATTTGGACCCCCTGGATAAGATACGATGAGGCAGAATCCTGTCA
Organism: Priocnemis perturbator; assembly: GCA_963942575.1. Classification (NCBI taxonomy): domain Eukaryota; kingdom Metazoa; phylum Arthropoda; class Insecta; order Hymenoptera; family Pompilidae; genus Priocnemis; species Priocnemis perturbator. Next base: position 4,262,213 of record CAWWDK010000133.1, on the reverse strand, counting down.
AATTGATAGCAGTAAAGATATTTGCATCTATATCATTGGACGACATTGGCAATTCTGGATGCCCCGGCTTATGATTCGACCTGAGTCCAAAGAGAGTCGCTTTGGACAAGGGCTACCGCACAAATCTTGTACATTTGAACCTCCGGAACAAGGTATGATGAGGCAGAATCCTATCACATTGATAGGAGTAAAGATATTTGCATCTATATCATTGGTCAACATCGGCAGTTCTGGATGATCCGGCTTATGGTTCGACCTTACTCCAAAGAATGTCGCTTTGGACAAGTGCTACCCACAAATCTTGTACATTTGAACCTCGTGGACAAGATACGATGAGGCAGAATCCTGTCAAATTTATAGGAGTAAAGATATTTGCATCTATATCATTGGTCAACATCGGCAATTCTGAATGGTCCAGCTTATGTTCGACCTAAGTCCAAACAATGTCATTTTGGACAAGTGCTACCGCACAAATCTTGTACATTTGAACCTCGTGGACAAGATACGATGCGGCAGAATCCTGTCAAATTGATAGGAGTGATGATGTTTGCATCTATATCATTGGACGATATTGGCAATTCTGGAAGATCGGCATATGATTCGACCTGAGTTCAAAGAGAGTCGCTTTGGACAAATACTGCCGCCCAAATCTTGTCCATTTGGACCTCCTGTACAAGGCATGATGAGGCAGAATCCTATCACATTGATAGGAGTAAAAATATTTGCATCTATATCATTGGTCAACATCGGCAGTTCTGGATGGTCCGGCTTATGGTTCGATCTTACTCCAAAGAATGTCGCTTTGGACAAGTGCTACCCACAAATCTTGTACATTTGAACCTCGTGGACAAGATACGATGAGGCAGAATCCTGTCAAATTTATAGGAGTAAAGATATTTGCATCTATATCATTGGTCAACATCGGCAATTCTGAATGGTCCAGCTTATGTTCGACCTAAGTCCAAACAATGTCGTTTTGGACAAGTGCTACCGCACAAATCTTGTACATTTGAACCTCGTGGACAAGATACGATGCGGCAGAATCCTGTCAAATTGATAGGAGTGATGATGTTTGCATCTATATCATTGGACGACATTGGCAATTCTGGAAGATCGGCATATGATTTGACCTGAGTTCAAAGAGAGTCGCTTTGGACAAATACTGCCGCCCAAATCTTGTCCATTTGGACCTCCTGTACAAGGCATGATGAGGCAGAATCCTATCACATTGATAGGAGTAAAGATATTTGCATCTATATCATTGGTCAACATCGGCAGTTCTGGATGGTCCGGCTTATGGTTCGACCTAACTCCAAAGAATGTCACTTTGGACAAGTGCTACCCACAAATCTTGTACATTTGAACCTCGTGGTCAAGATACGATGAGGCAGAATCATGTAAAATTGATAGGAGTAAAGATATTTGCATCTATATCATTGGTCAACATCGGCAATTCTGGATGGTCCGGCTTATGGTTCCACATAAGTCCAAAGAATGTCGCTTTGGAGAAGTGCTACCGCAACAAATCGTGTACATTTGGACCCCCTGGACAAGATACGATGAGGCAGAATCCTTTCAAATTGATAGCAGTAAAGATATTTGGATCTATACCATTGCTCGACATTGGCAAATCTTGATGCTTCGGCCTATGGATCGACCTGAGTCCAAAGTGTTTCGCTTTGGACAAGTGCTACCGCACAAATCTTGTACATTTGGACCTCCGGAACACGGTATGCTGAGATAGAATCCCGTCAAATTGATAGGAGTAAAGATATTTGCATCTATACCATTGCACGACATTGGCAATTCTGGATGCTCCGGCGTATGATTCGACCGGAGGCCAAAGAGAGTCGCATTGTATAAGTGCTACCGCACAAGTATTGTACATTTGGACCCCCTGGATAATATACGATTAGGCAGAATCCTGTCAATTTGATGGGAGTAAAGATATTTGCATCTATAGCACTCGGCGACATTAGCAATTCTGGATGCTCCGGCATATGATTCGACCTAAGTTCAAAGAGAGTTGCTTTGGACAAATGCTGCCGACCAAATCTTGTCCATTTGGACCACCTGGACAAGATATGATGAGGCAGAATCCTTTCAGATTGATAGGAGTAAAGATATTTGCATCTACATCACTGGGCGACATTGGCAATTCTGGATGCTCCGGCATATGATTCGACCGGAGGCCAAAGAGAGTCGCTTTGGGCACGTGCTACCGCACAAATCAAGTAAATTTGGACCCCCTGGACAAGATACGATGAGGCAGAGTCCTGTCAAATTGATAGCAGTAAAGATATTTGCATCTATATCACTGGGCGACATTGGTAATTCTGGATGCTCCGGCATATGATTCGACCTAAGTTCAAAGAGAGTTGCTTTGGACAAATGCTGCCGCCCAAATCTTGTCCATTTGGATCCCCTGGACAATATACAATGAGGCAGAATCCTGTCAATTTGATGGGAGTAAAGATATTTGCATCTATATCATTGGACGACATTGGCAATTCTGTATGCTCCGGCTTATGATTCGACCTGAATACAAAGAGAGTCGGTTTGGGCAAATGCTGCCGCCCAAAACTTGTACATTTGGACCCCCTGGACAAGATACGATGAGGCAGAATCCTGTCAAATTGATAGGAGTAAAGATATTTGCATCTATATCATTGGTCAACATCGGCAATTCTGGATGGTCCGGCTTATGATCGACCTAAGTCCAAACAATGTCGTTTTGGACAAGTGCTACCGCACAAATCTTGTACATTTGGACCTCCTGCACAAGGTATGATGAGGCAGAATCCTATCACATTGATAGGAGTAAAGATATTTGCATCTATATCACTGGACGACATTGGCAATTCTGGATGCTCCGGCATATGATTCGACCGGAGGCCAAAGAGAGTCGCTTTGGACAGGTGCTACCGCACAAATCTTGTACATTTGGACCCCCTGGATAAGATACGATGAGGCAGAATCCTGTCAAATTGATAGCAGTAAAGATATTTGCATCTATATCATTGGACGACATTGGCAATTCTGGATGCCCCGGCTTATGATTCGACCTGAGTCCAAAGAGAGTCGCTTTGGACAAGGGCTACCGCACAAATCTTGTACATTTGAACCTCCGGAACAAGGTATGATGAGGCAGAATCCTATCACATTGATAGGAGTAAAGATATTTGCATCTATATCATTGGTCAACATCGGCAGTTCTGGATGGTCCGGCTTATGGTTCGACCTTACTCCAAAGAATGTCGCTTTGGACAAGTGCTACCCACAAATCTTGTACATTTGAACCTCGTGGACAAGATACGATGAGGCAGAATCCTGTCAAATTTATAGGAGTAAAGATATTTGCATCTTTATCATTGGTCAACATCGGCAATTCTGAATGGTCCAGCTTATGTTCGACCTAAGTCCAAACAATGTCGTTTTGGACAAGTGCTACCGCACAAATCTTGTACATTTGAACCTCGTGGACAAGATACGATGCGGCAGAATCCTGTCAAATTGATAGGAGTGATGATGTTTGCATCTATATCATTGGACGACATTGGCAATTCTGGAAGATCGGCATATGATTCGACCTGAGTTCAAAGAGAGTCGCTTTGGACAAATACTGCCGCCCAAATCTTGTCCATTTGGACCTCCTGTACAAGGCATGATGAGGCAGAATCCTATCACATTGATAGGAGTAAAGATATTTGCATCTATATCATTGGTCAACATCGGCATTTCTGGATGGTCCGGCTTATGGTTCGACCTAACTCCAAAGAATGTCACTTTGGACAAGTGCTACCCACAAATCTTATACATTTGAACCTCGTGGTCAAGATACGATGAGGCAGAATCATGTCAAATTTATAGGAGTAAAGATATTTGCATCTATATCATTGGTCAACATCAGCAATTCTGGATGGTCCGGCTTATGGTTCGACATAAGTCCAAAGAATGTCGCTTTGGACAAGTGCTACCGCAACAAATGGTGTACATTTGGACCCCCTGGACAAGATACGATGAGGCAGAATCCTGTCAAATTGATAGCAGTAAAGATATTTGGATCTATACCATTGCTCGACATTGGCAATTCTTGATGCTTCGGCCTATGGATCGACCTGAGTCCAAAGAGAGTCGCTTTGGACAAGGGCTACCGCACAAGCCTTGTACCTTTGGACCCCCTGGACAATATACGATGAGCCAGAATCCTGTCAAATTGATAGCAGTAAAGATATTTGCATCTATATCATTGGACGACATTGGCAATTCTGGATGCCCCGGCTTATGATTCGACCTGAGTCCAAAGAGAGTCGCTTTGGACAAGGGCTACCGCACAAATCTTGTACATTTGAACCTCCGGACAAGGTATGATGAGGCATAATCCTATCACATTGATAGGAGTAAGGATATTTGCATCTATATCATTGGTCAACATCGGCAATTCTGGATGGTCCGGCTTATGGTTCGACATAAGTCCAAAGAATGTCGCTTTGGACAAGTGCTACCGCAACAAATCGTGCACATTTGGACCCCCTGGACAAGATACGATGAGACAGAATCCTGTCAAATTGATGGCAGTAATGATATTTGCATCTATACCATTGCACGACATTGGCAATTCTTGATGCTTCGGCTTATGGATCGACCTGAGTCCAAAGTGTTTCGCTTTGGACAAGTGCTACCGCACAAATCTTGTACATTTGGACCTCCGGAACACGGTATGCTGAGATAGAATCCCGTCAAATTGATAGGAGTAAAGATATTTGCATCTATACCATTGCACGACATTGGCAATTCTGGATGCTCCGGCGTATGATTCGACCGGAGGCCAAAGAGAGTCGCATTGTATAAGTGCTACCGCACAAGTATTGTACATTTGGACCCCCTGGACAATATACGATGAGGCAGAATCCTGTCAATTTGATGGGAGTAAAGATATTTGCATCTATATCACTGGGCGACATTAGCAATTCTGAATGCTCCGGCATATGATTCGACCTAAGTTCAAAGAGAGTCGCTTTGGACAAATGCTGCCGCCCAAATCTTGTCCATTTGGACCACCTGGACAAGATATGATGAGGCAGAATCCTTTCAGATTGATAGGAGTAAAGATATTTGCATCTACATCACTGGGCGACATTGGCAATTCTGGATGCTCCGGCATATGATTCGACCGGAGGCCAAAGAGAGTCGCTTTGGACACCTGCTACCGCACAAATCGTGTAAATTTGGACCCCCTGGACAAGATACGATGAGGCAGAGTCCTGTCAAATTGATAGCAGTAAAGATATTTGCATCTATATCACTGGGCGACATTGGTAATTCTGGATGCTCCGGCATATGATTCGACCTAAGTTCAAAGAGAGTCGCTTTGGATAAATGCTGCCGCCCAAATCTTGTCCATTTGGATCCCCTGGACAATATACGATGAGGCAGAATCCTGTCAATTTGATGGGAGTAAAGATATTTGCATCTATATCATTGGACGACATTGGCAATTCTGGATGCTCCGGCTTATGATTCGACCTGAATACAAAGAGAGTCGGTTTGGGCAAATGCTGCCGCCCAAAACTTGTACATTTGGACCCCCTGGACAAGATACGATGAGGCAGAATCCTGTCAAATTGATAGGAGTAAAGATATTTGCATCTATATCATTGGTCAACATCGGCAATTCTGGATGGTCCGGCTTATGATCGACCTAAGTCCAAACAATGCCGTTTTGGACAAGTGCTACCGCACAAATCTTGTACATTTGAACCTCGTGGACAAGATACAATGCGGCAGAATCCTGTCAAATTGATAGGAGTGATGATGTTTGCATCTATATCATTGGACGACATTGGCAATTCTGGATGCCCCGGCTTATGATCCGACCGGAGGCCAAACAGAGTCGCTTTGGACACGTGCTACCGCACAAATCTTGTACATTTGGAACCCCTGGACAAGATACGATGAGGCAGAATCCTGTCAAATTGATAGCAGTAAAGATATTTGCATCTATATCATTGCACGACATTGGCAATTCTGGATGCTTCGGCTTATGGATCGACCTGAGTCCAAAGAGTTTCGCTTTGGACAAGTGCTACCGCAACAAATCGTGTACATTTGAACCTCCGGACAAGGTATGATAAGGCATAATCCTATCACATTGATAGGAGTAAAGATATTTGCATCTATATCATTGGTCAACATCGGCAGTTCTGGATGGTCCGGTTTATGGTTCGACCTAAGTCCAAGGAATGTCGCTTTGGACAAGTGCTACCGCACAAATCTTGTCCATTTGGACCTCCTGGACAAGATATGATGAGGCAGATTCCTGTCAAATTGATAGGAGTCAAGATATTTGCATCTATATCATTGGACGACATTGGCAATTCTGGATGCCCCGGCTTATGATCCGACCGGAGGCCAAAGAGAGTCGCATTGTATAAGTGCTACCGCACAAGTATTGTACATTTGGACCCCCTGGACAATATACGAAGAGGCAGAATCCTGTCAATTTGATGGGAGTAAAGATATTTGCATCTATATCATTGGACGACATTGGCAATTCTGGATGCTCCGGCTTATGATTCGACCTGAATACAAAGAGAGTCGGTTTGGGCAAATGCTGCCGCCCAAAACATGTGCATTTGGACCTCCTGGAAAAGGTATGATGAGTCAGAATCCTGTCACATTGATAGGAGAGAAGATATTTGCATCTATATCATTGGACGACATTGGCAATTCTGGATGCTCAGGCTTATGATTCGACCTGAGTCCAAAGAGTTTCGCTTTGGACAAGTGCTGCCGTAACAAATCGTGTACATTTGGACACCCTGGACAAGATACGATGAGACAGAATCCTCTCAAATTGATAGGAGTGAAGATATTTGCATCTATATCATTGGACGACATTGGCAATTCTGGATGCCCCGGCATATGATTCGACCTGAGTCCAAAGAGAGTCGCTTTGGACAAGGGCTACCGCACAAATCTTGTACATTTGAACCTCCGGAACAAGGTATGATGAGGCAGAATCCTGTCAAATTGATAGGAATAAAGATATTTGCATCTATATCATTGGACGACATTGGCAATTCTGGATGCCCCGGCTTATGATCCGACCGGAGGCCAAAGAGAGTCGCTTTGGACACATGCTACCGCACAAATCTTGTACATTTGGACCCCCTGGACGAGATAAGATGAGGCAGAATCCTGTCAAATTGATAGCAGTAAAGATATTTGCATCTATATCATTGCACGACATTGGCAATTCTGGATGCTTCGGCTTATGGATCGACCTGAGTCCAAAGTGTTTCGCTTTGGACAAGTGCTACCGCACAAATCTTGTACATTTGGACCTCCTGTACAAGGTATGATGTGGCAGAATCCTATCACATTGATTGCAGTAAAGATATTTGCATCTATACCATTGCACGACATTGGCAATTCTTGATGCTTCGGCTTATGGATCGACCTGAGTCCAAGGAGTTTCGCTTTTGTGAAGTGCTAACGCACAAATCTTGTACATTTGGACCTCCTGCACAAGGTATGATGAGGCAGAATCCTATCACATTGGTAGGAGTAAAGATATTTGCATCTATATCACTGGACGACATTGGCAATTCTGGATGCTCAGGCATATGATTCGACTGGAGGCCAAAGAGAGTCGCTTTGGACAGGTGCTACCGCACAAATCTTGTACATTTGAACCTCCGGAACAAGGTATGATGAGGCAGAATCCTATCACATTGATAGGAGTAAAGATATTTGCATCTATATCATTGGCCAACATCGGCAGTTCTGGATGGTCCGGCTTATGGTTCGACCTTACTCCAAAGAATGTCGCTTTGGACAAGTGCTACCCACAAATCTTGTACATTTGAACCTCGTGGACAAGATACGATGAGGCAGAATCCTGTCAAATTTATAGGAGTAAAGATATTTGCATCTATATCATTGGTCAACATCGGCAATTCTGAATGGTCCAGCTTATGTTCGACCTAAGTCCAAACAATGTCGTTTTGGACAAGTGCTACCGCACAAATCTTGTACATTTGAACCTCCTGTACAAGGTATGATGAGGCAGAATCCTGTCAAATTGATAGGAGTGAAGATATTTGCATCTATACCATTGCACGACATTGGCAATTCTTGATGCTTCGGCTTATGGATCGACCTGAGTCCAAAGAGATTCGTTTTTGTGAAGTGCTAACGCACAAATCTTGTACATTTGAACCTCGTGGTCAAGATACGATGAGGCAGAATCATGTCAAATTGTTAGGAGTAAAGATATTTGCAACTATATCATTGGTCAACATCGGCAATTCTGGATGGTCCGGCTTATGGTTCGACATAAGTCCAAAGAATGTCGCTTTGGACATGTGCTACCGCACAAATCTTGTACATTTGAACCTCGTGGACAAGATACGATGAGGCAGAATCCTGTCATATTGATAGCAGTAAAGATATTTGCATCTATATGATTGCACGACATTGAAAATTCTTAATGCTTCGGCTTATGGATCGACCTGAGTCCAAGGAGTTTCGCTTTTGTGAAGTGCTAACGCACAAATCTTGTACATTTGGACCTCCTGCACAAGGTATGATGAGGCAGAATCCTATCACATTGACAGGAGTAAAGATATTTGCATCTATATCATTGGACGACATTGGCAATTCTGGATGCTCGGCATATGAATGGACCTGAGTCCAAAGAGATTGGCTTTTGTCAAGTGCTACCGCATAATTCTTGTACATTTGAACCTCCTGGAGAAGATAAGATGAGGCAGAATCCTGTCAAATTGATAGGAGTTAAGATATTTGCATCTATACCATTCCGATAAGATCGGCAATATTTGTTACTTCGGCATATGGATCGACCTGAGTACAAAGAGAGTCGCTTTGGACAAGTGCTACCGCACAAATCGTGTAAATTTGGCCCCCTGGACAAGATACGATGAGGCAGAGTCCTGTCAAATTGATAGCAGTAAAGATATTTGCATCTATATCATTGCACGACATTGGCAATTCTGGATGCTTCGGCATATGGATCGACCTGAGTCCAAAGAGTTTCGCTTTTGTCTAGAGCTACCGCACAAATCGTGTACACTTGATCCTCCTGGACAAGACACGATGAGCCAGAATCCTGTCAAATTGATTGGAGTGAAGATATTTGCATCTATATCATTGCACGACATTGGTAATTCTGGATGCTCGGCTTATCATTCGACCTGAGTTCAAAGAGAGTCGCTTTGGACAAATGCTGCCGCACAAATCTTGTACATTTGGACCTCCTGGACCAGGCAGGATGAGGCAGAATCCTATTACATTGATAGGAGTAAAGATATTCGCATATATATCATTGGATGACTTTGGCAATTGTGGATGCTCAGCATATCATTCGACCTGCGTCCAAAGAGAGTCGTTTTGGACAAGTGCTACCGCACAAATCTTGTATGTGTGGACCTCCTGTACAAGGTATGATGAGGCAGAATCCTCTCAAATTGATAGGAGTGAAGATATTTGCATCTATACCATTGCACGACATTGGCAATTCTTGATGCTTCGGCTTATGGATCGACCTGAGTCCAAAGAGATTCGTTTTTGTGAAGTGCTAACGCACAAATCTTGTACATTTGGACCTCCTGCACAAGGTATGATGAGGCAGAATCCTGTCACATTGATAGGAGTAAAGATATTTGCATCTATATCATTGGACGACATTGGCAATTCTGGATGTCCCGTCTTATGATTCGACCTGAGTCCAAAGAGAGTCGCTTTGGACAAGGGCTACCGCACAAATCTTGTACATTTGAACCTCCGGAACAAGGTATGATGAAGCAGAATCCTATCACATTGATAGGAGTAAAGATATTTGCATCTATATCATTGGTCAACATCGGCAGTTCTGGATGGTCCGGCTTATGGTTCGACCTAACTCCAAAGAATGTCACTTTGGACAAGTGCTACCCACAAATCTTGTACATTTGAACCTCGTGGTCAACATACGATGAGGCAGAATCATGTCAAATTGATAGGAGTAAAAATATTTGCAACTATATCATTGGTCAACATCGGCAATTCTGGATGGTCCGGCTTATGGTTCGACATAAGTCCAAAGAATGTCGCTTTGGACAAGTGCTACCGCAACAAATCGTGTACATTTGGACCCCCTGGACAAGATACGATGAGGCAGAATCCTTTCAAATTGATAGCAGTAAAGATATTTGGATCTATATCATTGGACGACATTGGCAATTCTGGATGCCCCGGCTTATGATTCGACCTGAGTCCAAAGAGAGTCGCTTTGGACAAGGGCTACCGCACAAATCTTGTACATTTGATCCTCCGGAACAAGGTATGATGAGGCATAATCCTATCACATTGATAGGAGTAAAGATATTTGCATCTATATCATTGGTCAACATCGGCAGTTCTGGATGGTCCGGCTTATGGTTCGACCTAAGTCCAAAGAGAGTCGTTTTGGACAAGTGCTACCACACAAACCTTGTACATTTGAACATCCGGAACAGGGTATGATGAGACAGAATCCTGTCAAATTGATAGGATTGAAGATATTTGCATCTATATCATTGGACGACATTGAAAATTCTTGATGCTTCGGCTTATGGATCGACCTGAGTCCAAGGAGTTTCGCTTTTGTGAAGTGCTAACGCACAAATCTTGTACATTTGGACCTCCTGCACAAGGTATGATGAGGCAGAATGCTATCACATTGACAGGAGTAAAGATATTTGCATCTATATCATTGGACGACATTGGCAATTCTGGATGCTCAGGCTTATGATTCGACCTGAGTCCAAAGAGAGTCGCTTTGGACAAGGGCTACCGCACAAATCTTGTACATTTGGACCTCCTGCACAAGGTATGATGAGGCAGAATCCTGTCACATTGATAGGAGTAAAGATATTTGCATCTATATCATTGGACGACATTGGCAATTCTGGATGTCCCGTCTTATGATTCGACCTGAGTCCAAAGAGAGTCGCTTTGGACAAGGGCTACCGCACAAATCTTGTACATTTGAACCTCTGGAACAAGGTATGATGAGGCAGAATCCTATCACATTGATAGGAGTAAAGATATTTGCATCTATATCATTGGTCAACATCGGCAGTTCTGGATGGTCCGGCTTATGGTTTGACCTAACTCCAAAGAATGTCACTTTGGACAAGTGCTACCCACAAATCTTGTACATTTGAACCTCGTGGTCAAGATACGATGAGGCAGAATCATGTCAAATTTATAGGAGTAAAGATATTTGCATCTATATCATTGGTCAACATCGGCAATTCTGAATGGTCCAGCTTATGTTCGACCTAAGTCCAAACAATGTCGTTTTGGACAAGTGCTACCGCACAAATCTTGTACATTTGAACCTCCTGTACAAGGTATGATGAGGCAGAATCCTGTCAAATTGATAGGAGTGAAGATATTTGCATCTATACCATTGCACGACATTGGCAATTCTTGATGCTTCGGCTTATGGATCGACCTGAGTCCAAAGAGATTCGTTTTTGTGATGTGCTAACGCACAAATCTTGTACATTTGGACCTCCTGCACAAAGTATGATGAGGCATAATCCTATCACATTGATAGGAGTAAAGATATTTGCATCTATATCATTGGTCAACATCGGCAATTCTGGATGGTCCGGCTTATGGTTCGACATAAGTCCAAAGAATGTCGCTTTGGACAGAGCTACCGCAACAAATCGTGTACATTTGGACCCCCTGGACAAGATACGATGAGACAGAATCCTGTCAAATTGATAGCAGTAATGATATTTGCATCTATACCATTGCACGACATTGGCAATTCTTGATGCTTCGGCTTATGGATCGACCTGAGTCCAAAGTGTTTCGCTTTGGACAAGTGCTACCGCACAAATCTTGTACATTTGGACCTCCGGAACACGGTATGCTGAGATAGAATCCCGTCAAATTGATAGGAGTAAAGATATTTGCATCTATACCATTGCACGACATTGGCAATTCTGGATGCTCCGGCGTATGATTCGACCGGAGGCCAAAGAGAGTCGCATTGTATAAGTGCTACCGCACAAGTATTGTACATTTGGACCCCCTGGACAATATACGATGAGGCAGAATCCTGTCAATTTGATGGGAGTAAAGATATTTGCATCTATATCACTGGCCGACATTAGCAATTCTGGATGCTCCGGCATATGATTCGACCTAAGTTCAAAGAGAGTCGCTTTGGACAAATGCTGCCGCCCAAATCTTGTCCATTTGGACCACCTGGACAAGATATGATGAGGCAGAATCCTTTCAGATTGATAGGAGTAAAGATATTTGCATCTACATCACTGGGCGACATTGGCAATTCTGGATGCTCCGGCATATGTTTCGACCGGAGGCCAAAGAGAGTCGCTTTGGACACGTGCTACCGCACAAATCGTGTAAATTTGGACCCCCTGGACAAGATACGATGAGGCAGAGTCCTGTCAAATTGATAGCAGTAAAGATATTTGCATCTATATCACTGGGCGACATTGGTAATTCTGGATGCTCCGGCATATGATTCGACCTAAGTTCAAAGAGAGTCGCTTTGGACAAATGCTGCCGCCCAAATCTTGTCCATTTGGATCCCCTGGACAATATACGATGAGGCAGAATCCTGTCAATTTGATGGGAGTAAAGATATTTGCATCCTTATCATTGGACGACATTGGCAATTCTGGATGCTCCGGCTTATGATTCGACCTGAATACAAAGAGAGTCGGTTTGGGCAAATGCTGCCGCCCAACACTTGTACATGTGGACCCCCTGGACAAGATACGATGAGGCAGAATCCTGTCAAATTGATAGGAGTAAAGATATTTGCATCTATATCATTGGCCAACATCGGCAATTCTGGATGGTCCGGCTTATGGTTCGACATAAGTCCAAAGAATGTCGCTTTGGACAAGTGCTACCGCACAAATCTTGTACATTTGAACCTCGTGGACAAGATACGATGAGGCAGAATCCTGTCATATTGATAGCAGTAAAGATATTTGCATCTATATGATTGCACGACATTGAAAATTCTTGATGCTTCGGCTTATGGATCGACCTGAGTCCAAGGAGTTTCGCTTTTGTGAAGTGCTAACGCACAAATCTTGTACATTTGGACCTCCTGCACAAGGTATGATGAGGCAGAATCCTATCACATTGATAGGAGTAAAGATATTTGCATCTATATCACTGGACGACATTGGCAATTCTGGATGCTCCGGCATATGATTCGACCGGAGGCCAAAGAGAGTCGCTTTGGACAGGTGCTACCGCACAAATCTTGTACATTTGGACCCCCTGGATAAGATACGATGAGGCAGAATCCTGTCAAATTGATAGCAGTAAAGATATTTGCATCTATATCATTGGACGACATTGGCAATTCTGGATGCCCCGGCTTATGATTCGACCTTACTCCAAAGAATGTCGCTTTGGACAAGTGCTACCCACAAATCTTGTACATTTGAACCTCGTGGACAAGATACGATGAGGCAGAATCCTGTCAAATTTATAGGAGTAAAGATATTTGCATCTATATCATTGGTCAACATCGGCAATTCTGAATGGTCCAGCTTATGTTCGACCTAAGTCCAAACAATGTCGTTTTGGACAAGTGCTACCGCACAAATCTTGTACATTTGAACCTCGTGGACAAGATACGATGCAGCAGAATCCTGTCAAATTGATAGGAGTGATGATGTTTGCATCTATATCATTGGACGACATTGGCAATTCTGGAAGATCGGCATATGATTCGACCTGAGTTCAAAGAGAGTCGCTTTGGACAAATACTGCCGCCCAAATCTTGTCCATTTGGACCTCCTGTACAAGGCATGATGAGGCAGAATCCTATCACATTGATAGGAGTAAAGATATTTGCATCTATATCATTGGTCAACATCGGCAGTTCTGGATGTCCGGCTTATGGTTCGACCTAACTCCAAAGAATGTCACTATGGACAAGTGCTACCCACAAATCTTGTACATTTGAACCTCGTGGTCAAGATACAATGAGGCAGAATCCTGTCAAACTGATAGCAGTAAAGATATTTGCATCTATATCATTGCACGACATTGGCAATTCTGGTTGATTCGGCTTATGGATCGACCTGAGTCCAAAGAGTTTCGCTTTTGTCTAGTGCTACCGCACAAATCGTGTACACTTGATCCTCCTGGACAAGACACGATGAGCCAGAATCCTGCCAAATTGATTGGAGTGAAGATATTTGCATCTATATCATTGGACGACATTGGCAATTCTGAATGCTCCGGCTTATGATTCGTCCGGAGCCCAAAGAGAGTCGCTTTGGACAAGTGCTACCGCACAAATCGTGTACATTTGGACCTCCTGTACAAGGTATGATGAGGCAGAATCGAAATACATTTATAGGAGTAAATATATATGCATCTATATCATTGGACGACATGGAAATTCTGGATGCTCGGCTTATGATTCGACCTAAGTTCAAAGAGAGTCGCTTTGGACAAATGCTGCCGCCCAAAACTTGTCCATTTGGACCACCTGGACAAGATATAATGAGGCAGAATCCTGTCAAATTGATAGGAGTGAAGATGTTTGCATCTATATCATTGGACGACATTGGCAATTCTGGATGCTTCGGCTTATGGTCCGACCTGAGTCCAAAGAGTTTCGCTTTGGACTAGTGCTACCGTACAAATCTTGTACATTTTGACCTCCTGTACAAGGTATAATGAGGCAGCATCCTATCACATTGATAGGAGTAAATATATTTGCATCTATTTCATTGCACGACATTGGCAATTCTGGATGCTTCGGCTTATGGTTCGACCTGAGTCCAAAGAGTTTCGCTTTTGTCTAGTGCTACCGCACAAATCTTGTACACTTGATCCTCCTGGACAAGACACGATTAGCCAGAATCCTGTCAAATTGATAGCAGTAAAGATATTTGCATCTATATCATTGCACGACATTGGCAATTCTGGATGCTTCGGCATATCGATCGACCTGAGTCCAAAGAGTTTCGCTTTTGTCTAGTGCTACCGCACAAATCTTGTACACTTGATCCTCCTGGACAAGACACGATGAGCCAGAATCCTGTCAAATTGATAGGAGTGAAGATATTTGCATCTATATCATTGGACGACATTGGCAATTCTGGATGCCCCGGCTTATGATCCGACCGGAGGCCAAAGAGAGTCGCTTTGGACACGTGCTACCGCACAAATCTTGTACATTTGATCCTCCGGAACAAGGTATGATGAGGCATAATCCTATCACATTGATAGGAGTAAAGATATTTGCATCTATATCATTGGTCAACATCGGCAGTTCTGGATGGTCCGGCTTATGGTTCGACCTAAGTCCAAAGAGAGTCGTTTTGGACAAGTGCTACCACACAAACCTTGTACATTTGAACATCCGGAACAGGGTATGATGAGACAGAATCCTGTCAAATTGATAGGATTGAAGATATTTGCATCTATATCATTGGACGACATTGGCAATTCTGGTTGCCCCGGCTTATGATTCGACCTGAGTCCAAAGAGAGTCGCTTTGGACAAGGGCTACCGCACAAATCTTGTACATTTGAACCTCCGGAACAAGGTATGATGAGGCATAATCCTATCACATTGATAGGAGTAAAGATATTTGCATCTATATCATTGGTCAACATTGGCAGTTCTGGATGGTCCGGCTTATGGTTCGACCTAAGTCCAAAGAATGTCGCTTTGGACAACTGCTACCGCACAAATCTTGTACATTTGAACCTCGTGGACAAGATACGATGAGGCAGAATCATGTCATATTGATAGCAGTAAAGATATTTGCATCTATATGATTGCACGACATTGAAAATTCTTGATGCTTCGGCTTATGGATCGACCTGAGTCCAAGGAGTTTCGCTTTTGTGAAGTGCTAACGCACAAATCTTGTACATTTGGACCTCCTGCACAAGGTATGATGAGGCAGAATGCTATCACATTGACAGGAGTAAAGATATTTGCATCTATATCATTGGACGACATTGGCAATTCTGGATGCTCAGGCTTATGATTCGACCTGAGTCCAAAGAGAGTCGCTTTGGACAAGGGCTACCGCACAAATCTTGTACATTTGGACCTCCTGCACAAGGTATGATGAGGCAGAATCCTGTCACATTGATAGGAGTAAAGATATTTGCATCTATATCATTGGACGACATTGGCAATTCTGGATGCCCCTGCTTATGATTCGACCTGAGTCCAAAGAGAGTCGCTTTGGACAAGGGCTACGGCACAAATCTTGTACATTTGAACCTACGGAACAAGGTATGATGAGGCAGAATCCTATCACATTTATAGGAGTAAAGATATTTGCATCTATATCATTGGTCAACATCGGCAGTTCTGGATGGTCCGGCTTATGGTTCGACCTAACTCCAAAGAATGTCGCTTTGGACAAGTGCTACCCACAAATCTTGTACACTTGAACCTCGTGGACAAGATACGATGAGGCAGAATCCTGTCAAATTGATAGGAGTAAAGATATTTGCATCTATATCATTGGACGACATTGGCAATTCTGGATGCCCCGGCTTATGATCCGACCGGAGGCCAAAGAGAGTCGCTTTGGACACGTGCTACCGCACAAATCTTGTACATTTGGACCCCCTGGACGAGATACGATGAGGCAGAATCCTGTCAAATTGATAGCAGTAAAGATATTTGCATCTATATCATTGCACGACATTGGCAATTCTGGATGCTTCGGCTTATGGATCGACCTGATTCCAAAGAGTTTCGCTTTGGACAAGTGCTACCGCAACAAATCGTGTACATTTGGACACCCTGGACAAGATACGATGAGACAGAATCCTGTCAATTTGATAGCAGTAATGATATTTGCATCTATACCATTGCACGACATTGGCAATTCTTGATGCTTCGGCATATGGATCGACCTTAGTCCAAAGTGTTTCGCTTTGGACAAGTGCTACCGCACAAATCTTGTACATTTGGACCTCCTGTACAAGGTATGATGTGGCAGAATCCTATCACATTGATTGCAGTAAAGATATTTGCATCTATACCATTGCACGACATTGGCAATTCTTGATGGTCCGGCTTATGGTTCGACATAAGTCCAAAGAATGTCGCTTTGGACATGTGCTACCGCACAAATCTTGTACATTTGAACCTCGTGGACAAGGTACGATGAGGCAGAATCCTGTCATATTGATAGCAGTAAAGATATTTGCATCTATATGATAGCACGACATTGAAAATTCTTGATGCTTCGGCATATGGATCGACCTGAGTCCAAGGAGTTTCGCTTTTGTGAAGTGCTAACGCACAAATCTTGTACATTTGGACCTCCTGCACAAGGTATGATGAGGCGGAATCCTATCACATTGACAGGAGTAAAGATATTTGCATCTATATCATTGGACGACATTGGCAATCCTGAATGCTCGGCATATGAATCGACCTGAGTCCAAAGAGATTGGCTTTTGTCAAGTGCTACCGCATAATTCTTGTACATTTGAACCTCCTGGAGAAGATACGATGAGGCAGAATCCTGTCAAATTGATAGGAGTTAAGATATTTGCATCTATACCATTCCGATAAGATCGGCAATATTTGTTACTTCGGCATATGGATCGACCTGAGTACAAAGAGAGTCGCTTTGTACAAGTGCTACCGCACAAATCGTGTAAATTTGGACCCCCTGGACAAGATACGATGAGGCAGAGTCCTGTCAAATTGATAGCAGTAAAGATATTTGCATCTATATCATTGCACGACATTGGCAATTCTGGATGCTTCGGCATATGGATCGACCTGAGTCCAAAGAGTTTCGCTTTTGCCTAGAGCTACCGCACAAATCGTGTACACTTGATCCTCCTGGACAAGACACGATGAGCCAGAATACTGTCAAATTGATTGGAGTGAAGATATTTGCATCTATATCATTGCACGACATTGGTAATTCTGGATGCTCGGCTTATCATTCGACCTGAGTTCAAAGAGATTCGTTTTTGTGAAGTGCTACCCACAAATCTTGTACATTTGAACCTCGTGGACAAGATACGATGAGGCAGAATCCTGTCAAATTTATAGGAGTAAAGATATTTGCATCTATATCATTGGTCAACATCGGCAATTCTGAATGGTCCAGCTTATGTTCGACCTAAGTCCAAACAATGTCGTTTTGGACAAGTGCTACCGCACAAATCTTGTACATTTGAACCTCCTGTACAAGGTATGATGAGGCAGAATCCTGTCAAATTGATAGGAGTGAAGATATTTGCATCTATACCATTGCACGACATTGGCAATTCTTGATGCTTCGGCTTATG
The DNA here is from genome assembly GCA_963942575.1 of Priocnemis perturbator. Classification (NCBI taxonomy): domain Eukaryota; kingdom Metazoa; phylum Arthropoda; class Insecta; order Hymenoptera; family Pompilidae; genus Priocnemis; species Priocnemis perturbator. The sequence goes on along the minus strand of CAWWDK010000133.1, from coordinate 4,243,863 downwards.
GATCGACCTGAGTCCAAAGAGATTCGTTTTTGTGAAGTGCTAACGCACAAATCTTGTACATTTGGACCTCCTGCACAAGGTATGATGAGGCAGAATCCTGTCACATTGATAGGAGTAAAGATATTTGCATCTATATCATTGGACGACATTGGCAATTCTGGATGTCCCGTCTTATGATTCGACCTGAGTCCAAAGAGAGTCGCTTTGGACAAGGGCTACCGCACAAATCTTGTACATTTGAACCTCTGGAACAAGGTATGATGAGGCAGAATCCTATCACATTGATAGGAGTAAAGATATTTGCATCTATATCATTGGTCAACATCGGCAGTTCTGGATGGTCCGGCTTATGGTTTGACCTAACTCCAAAGAATGTCACTTTGGACAAGTGCTACCCACAAATCTTGTACATTTGAACCTCGTGGTCAAGATACGATGAGGCAGAATCATGTCAAATTTATAGGAGTAAAGATATTTGCATCTATATCATTGGTCAACATCGGCAATTCTGAATGGTCCAGCTTATGTTCGACCTAAGTCCAAACAATGTCGTTTTGGACAAGTGCTACCGCACAAATCTTGTACATTTGAACCTCCTGTACAAGGTATGATGAGGCAGAATCCTGTCAAATTGATAGGAGTGAAGATATTTGCATCTATACCATTGCACGACATTGGCAATTCTTGATGCTTCGGCTTATGGATCGACCTGAGTCCAAAGAGATTCGTTTTTGTGATGTGCTCTCGCACAAATCTTGTACATTTGGACCTCCTGCACAAAGTATGATGAGGCATAATCCTATCACATTGATAGGAGTAAAGATATTTGCATCTATATCATTGGTCAACATCGGCAATTCTGGATGGTCCGGCTTATGGTTCGACATAAGTCCAAAGAATGTCGCTTTGGACAGAGCTACCGCAACAAATCGTGTACATTTGGACCCCCTGGACAAGATACGATGAGACAGAATCCTGTCAAATTGATAGCAGTAATGATATTTGCATCTATACCATTGCACGACATTGGCAATTCTTGATGCTTCGGCTTATGGATCGACCTGAGTCCAAAGTGTTTCGCTTTGGACAAGTGCTACCGCACAAATCTTGTACATTTGGACCTCCGGAACACGGTATGCTGAGATAGAATCCCGTCAAATTGATAGGAGTAAAGATATTTGCATCTATACCATTGCACGACATTGGCAATTCTGGATGCTCCGGCGTATGATTCGACCGGAGGCCAAAGAGAGTCGCATTGTATAAGTGCTACCGCACAAGTATTGTACATTTGGACCCCCTGGACAATATACGATGAGGCAGAATCCTGTCAATTTGATGGGAGTAAAGATATTTGCATCTATATCACTGGCCGACATTAGCAATTCTGGATGCTCCGGCATATGATTCGACCTAAGTTCAAAGAGAGTCGCTTTGGACAAATGCTGCCGCCCAAATCTTGTCCATTTGGACCACCTGGACAAGATATGATGAGGCAGAATCCTTTCAGATTGATAGGAGTAAAGATATTTGCATCTACATCACTGGGCGACATTGGCAATTCTGGATGCTCCGGCATATGTTTCGACCGGAGGCCAAAGAGAGTCGCTTTGGACACGTGCTACCGCACAAATCGTGTAAATTTGGACCCCCTGGACAAGATACGATGAGGCAGAGTCCTGTCAAATTGATAGCAGTAAAGATATTTGCATCTATATCACTGGGCGACATTGGTAATTCTGGATGGTCCGGCTTATGATCGACCTAAGTCCAAACAATGTCGTTTTGGACAAGTGCTACCGCAAAAATCTTGTACATTTGAACCTCGTGGACAAGATACGATGCGGCAGAATCCTGTCAAATTGATAGGAGTGATGATGTTTGCATGTATATCATTGGACGACATTGGCAATTCTGGATGCCCCGGCTTATGATCCGACCGGAGGCCAAACAGAGTCGCTTTGGACACGTGCTACCGCACAAATCTTGTACATTTGGACCCCCTGGACAAGATACGATGAGGCAGAATCCTGTCAAATTGATAGCAGTAAAGATATTTGCATCTATACCATTGCTCGACATTGGCAATTCTTGATGCTTCGGCCTATGGATCGACCTGAGTCCAAAGAGAGTCGCTTTGGACAAGGGCTACCGCACAAGTCTTGTACCTTTGGACCCCCTGGACAATATACGATGAGCCAGAATCCTGTCAAATTGATAGCAGTAATGATATTTGCATCTATACCATTGCACGACATTGGCAATTCTTGATGCTTCGGCTTATGGATCGACCCGAGTCCAAAGTGTTTCGCTTTGGACAAGGGCTACCGCACAAATCTTGTACATTTGAACCTCCGGACAAGGTATGATGAGGCATAATCCTATCACATTGATAGGAGTAAAGATATTTGCATCTATATCATTGGCCAACATCGGCAATTCTGGATGGTCCGGCTTATGGTTCGACATAAGTCCAAAGAATGTCGCTTTGGACAAGTGCTACCGCACAAATCTTGTACATTTGAACCTCGTGGACAAGATACGATGAGGCAGAATCCTGTCATATTGATAGCAGTAAAGATATTTGCATCTATATGATTGCACGACATTGAAAATTCTTGATGCTTCGGCTTATGGATCGACCTGAGTCCAAGGAGTTTCGCTTTTGTGAAGTGCTAACGCACAAATCATGTACATTTGGACCTCCTGTACAAGGTATGATGAGGCAGAATCGAATCACATTGATAGGAGTAAAGATATTTGCATCTATATCATTGGAGGACTTTGGCATTTCTTGATGCTTCGGCCTATGGATCGACCTGAGTCCAAAGAGAGTCGCTTTGGACCCCCTGGACAATATACGATGATCTAGAATCCTGTCAAATTGATAGCAGTAAAGATATTTGCGTCTATATCATTGGACGACATTGGCAATTATGGATACCCCGGCTTATGATTCGACCTGAGTCCAAAGAGAGTCGCTTTGGACAAGGGCTACCGCACAAATCTTGTACATTTGAACCTCCGGAACAAGGTATGATGAGGCAGAATCCTATCACATTGATAGGAGTAAAGATATTTGCATCTATATCGTTGCTCAACATCGGCAGTTCTGGATGGTCCGGCTTATGGTTCGACCTAACTCCAAAGAATGTCGCTTTGGACAAGTGCTACCCACAAATCTTGTACATTTGAACCTCGTGGACAAGATACGATGAGGCAGAATCCTGTCAAATTTATAGGAGTAAAGATATTTGCATCTATATCATTGGTCAACATCGACAATTCTGAATGGTCCGGCTTATGTTCGACCTAAGTCCAAACAATGTCGTTTTGGACAAGTGCTACCGCACAAATCTTGTACATTTGAACCTCGTGGACAAGATACGATGCGGCAGAATGCTGTAAAATTGATAGGAGTGAGGATATTTGCCTCTATATCATTGAACAATATCGGCAATTTTGGATTCTTCGCCTTATGATTCGACCTGAATCCAAAGGGAGTCGCTTAGGTCAAGTGCTACCGCACAAAGCTTGTACATTTGAACCTCCTGGGCAAGGTACCATGAGGCAGAATCCTGTCAAATTGATAGCAGTAAAGATATTTGCATCTATATCATTGGACGACATTGGCAATTCTGGATGCTCCGGCGTATGATTCGACCGGAGGCCAAAGAGAGTCGCTTTGGACAAGTGCTACCACACAAATCTTGTACTTTTGGACCTCCTGGACAATATACGATGAGGCAGAATCCTGTCAAATTGATAGCAGTAAATATATTTGCATCTATATCATTGGACGACATTGGCAATTCTGGATGCTCCGGCTTATGATTCGACCTGAATCCAAAGACAGTCGCTTTGGACAAGTGCTACCGCACAAATGTTGTACATTTAGACCTGCTGGAAAAGATATGATGAGGCAGAATCCTGTCACATTGATAGGAGTGAAGATATTTGCATCTAAATCATTGGACGACATTGGGAATTCTGGAAGCTCCGGCTTATGATTCGACCTGAATCCAAAGACAGTCGCTTTGGACAAGTGTTACCGCACAAATGTTGTACATTTAGACCTCCTGGAAAAGATATGATGAGGCAGAATCCAGTCAAATTGATAGCAGTAAAAATATTTGCATCTATATCATTGGACGACATTGGCTATTCTGGATGCTCCGGCGTATGATTCGACCGGAGGCCAAAGAGTTTCGCTTTTGTCTAGTGCTACCGCACAAATCTTGTACACTTGATCCTCCTGGACAAGGCACGATGAGCCAGAATCCTGTCAAATTGATAGGAGTGAAGATATTTGCATCTATATCATTGGACGACATTGGCAATTCTGGATGCACGGGCTTATGATTCGAGCTGAGTCCAAAGAGAGTCGCTATGGACAAGTGCTACCGCACAAATCTTGTATGTGTGGACCTCCTGTACAAGGTATGATGAGGCAGAATCCTATCACATTGATAGGAGTAAAGATATTTGCATCTATATCATTGGACGACATTGGCAATTCTGGATGCTCCGGCATATGATTCGCCCGGAGGCCAAAGAGAGTTGCTGTGGACACGTGCTACCGCACAAATCTTGTACATCTGGACCCCCTGGACAAGATACGATGAGGCAGAATCCTGTCAAATTGATAGCAGTAAAGATATTTGCATCTATATCATTGCACGACATTGGCAATTCTGGATGCTTCTGGTTATGGATCGACCTGAGTCCAAAGAGTTTCGCTTTTGTGTAGTGCTACCGCACAAATCTTGTACACTTGATCCTCTTGGACAAGACACGATGAGCCAGAATCCTGTAAAATTGATAGGAGTGAAGATATTTGCATCTATATCATTGGACGACATTGGCAATTCTGAATGCTCGGCATATGATTCGACCTGAGTCCAAAGAGAGTCGCTTTGGACAAGTGCTACCGCACAAATCTTGTATGTGTGGACCTCCTGTACAAGGTATGATGAGGCAGAATCCTATCACATTGATAGGATTAAAGATATTTGCATCTATATCATTGGACGACATTGGCAATTCTGGATGCTCCGGCGTATGATTCGACCGGAGGCCAAAGAGAGTCGCTTTGGCCAAGTGCTACCACACAAATCTTGTACTTTTGGACCTCCTGGACAATAAACGATGAGGCAGAATCCTGTCAAATTGATAGCAGTAAATATATTTGCATCTATATCATTGGACGACATTGGCAATTCTGGTTGCTCCGGCTTATGATTCGACCTGAATCCAAAGACAGGTGCTTTGGACAAGTGCTACCGCACAAATGTTGTACATTTAGACCTCCTGGAAAAGATATGATGAGGCAGAATCCTGTCACATTGATAGGAGTGAAGATATTTGCATCTAAATCATTGGACGACATTGGCAATTCTGGATGCTTCGGCTTATGATTCGACCTGAGTCCAAAGAGAGTCGCTTTGGACAAATGCTGCCGCCCAAATCTTGTATATTTGGACCCCCTGGACAAGGTATGATGAGGCAGAATCCTATCACATCGATAGGAGTGAAGATATTTGCATCTATATCACTAGACGACATTGGCAATTCTGGATGCTTCGGCTTATGGATCGACCTGAGTTCAAAGAGTTTCGCTTTAGTCTAGTGCTACCGCACAAATCTTGTACACTTGATCCTCCTGGACAAGGCACGATGAGCCAGAATCCTGTCAAATTGATAGGAGTGAAGATATTTGCATCTGTATCACTAGACGACATAGGCAATTCTGGATGCTCCGGCATATGATTTGACCGGAGGCCAAAGAGAGTCGCTTTGGACACGTGCTACCGCACAAATCTTGTACATTTGGACCCCCTGGACAGGATACGATGAGGCAGAATACTGTCAAATTGATAGAAGTAAAGATATTTGCATCTATATCATTGCACGACATTGGAAATTCTGGATGCTTCGGCTTATGGATCGACTTGTGTCCAAAGAGTTTCGCTTTCGTCTAGTGCTACCGCACAAAACTTGTACACTTGATCCTCCTGGACAAGACACGATGAGCCAGAATCCTGTTAAATTGATAGGAGTGGAGATATTTGCATCTATATCATTAGACGGCATTAGCAATTCTGGATGGTCGGCATATGATTCTACCTGAGTTCAAAGAGGGTCGCTTTGGACACGTGCTACCGCACAAATCTTGTACATTTGGATTCCCTGGACAAGATGCGATGAGGCAGAATCCTGTCAAATTGATAGCAGTAAAAATATTTGCATCTATATCATTGCACGACATTGGCAATTCTGGATGCTTCGGCTTATGGATCGACTTGTGTCCAAAGAGTTTCGCTTTTGTCTAGTGCTACCGCACAAAACTTGTACACTTGATCCTCCTGGACTAGACACGATGAGCCAGAATCCTGTTAAATTGATAGGAGTGAAGATATTTGCATCTATATCACTAGACGACATTGGCAATTCTGGATGCTCCGGCATATGATTTGACCGGAGGCCAAAGAGAGTCGCTTTGGACAAATGCTACCGCACAAATCTTGTACATTTTGACCCCCTGGACAAGGTATGATGAGGCAGAATCCCATCACATTGATAGGAGTAAAAATATTTGCATCTATATCATTGGACGACATTGGCAATTCTGGATTGTCGGCATATGATTCGACCTGAGTCCAAAGAGAGTCGCTTTGGACAAGTGCTACCGCACAAATCTTGTATGTGTGGACCTCCTGTACAAGGTATGATGAGGCAGAATCCTATCACATTGATAGGAGTAAAGATATTTGCATCTATATCATTGGACGACATTGGCAATTCTGGATGCTCCGGCATATGATTCGCCCGGAGGCCAAAGAGAGTTGCTGTGGACACGTGCTACCGCACAAATCTTGTACATCTGGACCCCCTGGACAAGATACGATGAGGCAGAATCCTGTCAAATTGATAGCAGTAAAGATATTTGCATCTATATCATTGCACGACATTGGCAATTCTGGATGCTTCTGGTTATGGATCGACCTGAGTCCAAAGAGTTTCGCTTTTGTGTAGTGCTACCGCACAAATCTTGTACACTTGATCCTCTTGGACAAGACACGATGAGCCAGAATCCTGTAAAATTGATAGGAGTGAAGATATTTGCATCTATATCATTGGACGACATTGGCAATTCTGAATGCTCGGCATATGATTCGACCTGAGTCCAAAGAGAGTCGCTTTGGACAAGTGCTACCGCACAAATCTTGTATGTGTGGACCTCCTGTACAAGGTATGATGAGGCAGAATCCTATCACATTGATAGGATTAAAGATATTTGCATCTATATCATTGGACGACATTGGCAATTCTGGATGCTCCGGCGTATGATTCGACCGGAGGCCAAAGAGAGTCGCTTTGGCCAAGTGCTACCACACAAATCTTGTACTTTTGGACCTCCTGGACAATAAACGATGAGGCAGAATCCTGTCAAATTGATAGCAGTAAATATATTTGCATCTATATCATTGGACGACATTGGCAATTCTGGTTGCTCCGGCTTATGATTCGACCTGAATCCAAAGACAGGTGCTTTGGGCAAGTGCTACCGCACAAATGTTGTACATTTAGACCTCCTGGAAAAGATATGATGAGGCAGAATCCTGTCACATTGATAGGAGTGAAGATATTTGCATCTAAATCATTGGACGACATTGGCAATTCTGGATGCTTCGGCTTATGATTCGACCTGAGTCCAAAGAGAGTCGCTTTGGACAAATGCTGCCGCCCAAATCTTGTATATTTGGACCCCCTGGACAAGGTATGATGAGGCAGAATCCTATCACATCGATAGGAGTGAAGATATTTGCATCTATATCACTAGACGACATTGGCAATTCTGGATGCTTCGGCTTATGGATCGACCTGAGTTCAAAGAGTTTCGCTTTAGTCTAGTGCTACCGCACAAATCTTGTACACTTGATCCTCCTGGACAAGGCACGATGAGCCAGAATCCTGTCAAATTGATAGGAGTGAAGATATTTGCATCTGTATCACTAGACGACATTGGCAATTCTGGATGCTCCGGCATATGATTTGACCGGAGGCCAAAGAGAGTCGCTTTGGACACGTGCTACCGCACAAATCTTGTACATTTGGACCCCCTGGACAGGATACGATGAGGCAGAATACTGTCAAATTGATAGAAGTAAAGATATTTGCATCTATATCATTGCACGACATTGGAAATTCTGGATGCTTCGGCTTATGGATCGACTTGTGTCCAAAGAGTTTCGCTTTCGTGTAGTGCTACCGCACAAAACTTGTACACTTGATCCTCCTGGACAAGACACGATGAGCCAGAATCCTGTTAAATTGATAGGAGTGGAGATATTTGCATCTATATCATTAGACGGCATTAGCAATTCTGGATGGTCGGCATATGATTCTACCTGAGTTCAAAGAGGGTCGCTTTGGACACGTGCTACCGCACAAATCTTGTACATTTGGATTCCCTGGACAAGATGCGATGAGGCAGAATCCTGTCAAATTGATAGCAGTAAAAATATTTGCATCTATATCATTGCACGACATTGGCAATTCTGGATGCTTCGGCTTATGGATCGACTTGTGTCCAAAGAGTTTCGCTTTTGTCTAGTGCTACCGCACAAAACTTGTACACTTGATCCTCCTGGACTAGACACGATGAGCCAGAATCCTGTTAAATTGATAGGAGTGAAGATATTTGCATCTATATCACTAGACGACATTGGCAATTCTGGATGCTCCGGCATATGATTTGACCGGAGGCCAAAGAGAGTCGCTTTGGACAAATGCTACCGCACAAATCTTGTACATTTTGACCCCCTGGACAAGGTATGATGAGGCAGAATCCCATCACATTGATAGGAGTAAAAATATTTGCATCTATATCATTGGACGACATTGGCAATTCTGGATTGTCGGCATATGATTCGACCTGAGTCCAAAGAGAGTCGCTTTGGACAAGTGCTACCGCACAAATCTTGTATGTGTGGACCTCCTGTACAAGGTATGATGAGGCAGACTCCTATCACATTGATAGGAGTAAAGATATTTGCATCTATATCATTGGACGACATTGGCTATTCTGGATGCTCCGGCGTATGATTCGACCGGAGGCCAAAAAGTTTCGCTTTTGTCTAGTGCTACCGCACAAATCTTGTACACTTGATCCTCCTGGACAAGGCACGATGAGCCAGAATCCTGTCAAATTGATAGGAGTGAAGATATTTGCATCTATATCATTGGACGACATTGGCAATTCTGGATGCTCCGGCTTATGATTCGACCTGAGTCCAACGAGAGTCGGTTTGGACAAATGCTGCGGCACAAAACTTTTGCATTTGGACCTCCTGGAAAAGGTATGATAAGGCAGAATCCTGTCACAATGATAGGAGTGAAGATATTTGCATCTATATCATTGGACGACATTGGCAATTCTGGATGCACCGGCTTATGATTCGACCTGAGTCCAAAGAGAGTCGCTTTGGACAAGTGCTACCGCACAAATCTTGTATGTGTGGACCTCCTGTACAAGGTATGATGAGGCAGAATCCTATCACATTGATAGGAGTAAAGATATTTGCATCAATATCATTGGACGGCATTGGCAATTCTGGATGCTCCGGCGTATGATTCGACCGGAGGCCAAAGAGAGTCGCTTTGGACAAGTGCTACCACACAAATCTTGTACTTTTGGACCCCCTGGACAATATACGTTGAGGCAGAATCCTGTCAAATTGATAGCAGTAACTATATTTGCATCTATATCATTGGACGACATTGGCAATACTGGATGCTCCGGCGTATGATTCGACCTGAATCCAAAGACAGTCGCTTTGGACAAGTGCTACCGCACAAATGTTGTACATTTAGACCTCCTGGAAAATATATGATGAGGCAGAATCCTGTCACGTTAATAGGAGTGAAGATATTTGCCTCTAAATCATTCGACGACATTGGGAATTCTGGATGCTACGGCTTATGATTCGACCTGACTCCAAAGAGGGTCGCTTTGGACAAGTGCTACCGCACAAATCTTGTACATTTGGACCTCCTGTACAAGGTATGATGAGGCAGAATCCTGTCAAATTGATGGCAGTAAAAATATTTGCATCTATATCATTGGACGACATTGGCAATACTGGATGTTTCGGCTTATGGATCGACCTGAGTCCAAAGAGTTTCGCTTTTGTCTAGTGCTACCACACAAATCTTGTACACTTGATCCTCCTGGACAAGACACGATGAGCCAGAATCCTGTCAAATTGATAGGAGTAAAGATATTTGCATCTATATCATTCCGATAAGATCGGCAATTTGTGTTACTTCGGCATATGGATCGACCTGAGTCCAACGAGAGTCGGTTTGGACAAATGCTGCGGCGCAAAACTTGTGCATTTGGACCTCCTGGAAAAGGTATGATAAGGCAGAATCCTGTCACAATGATAGGAGTGAAGATATTTGCATCTATATCATTGGACGACATTGGCAATAATGGAAACTCCGGCTTATGATTCGACCTGAGCCCAAAGAGAGTCGCTTTGGACAAGTGCTACCGCACAAATCTTGTTCATTTGGACCTCCTGGACAAGGTATGATGAGGCAGAATCCTATCACATCGATAGGAGTGGATATTTATATCTATATCACTAGACGACATTGGCAATTCTGGATGCTCCGGCATATGATTTGACCGGGGGCCAAAGAGAGTCGCTTTGGACACGTGCTACCGCACAAATCTTGTACATTTGGACCCCCTGGACAAGATACGATGAGGCAGAATACTGTAACATTGATAGAGGTAAAGATATTTGCATCTATATCATTGCACGACATTGGCAATTCTGGATGCTTCGGCTTATGGACCGACCTGAGTCCAAAGAGTTTCGCTTTTGTCTAGTGCTACCGCACAAATCTTGTACATTGAATCTCCTGGAAAAGGTATGGCGAGGCAGAATCCTGTCACATTGATAGTAGTAAAGATATTTGCATCGATATCATTGGACGACATAGGCAATCCTGGGGATCCGGCTCATGATTCGATCGGAGGCCAAAGAGAGTCGCTTTGGACACGTGCTACCGCATAAATCTTTTACATTTGGACCCCCCGGACAAGATGCTTTGAGGCAGAATCCTGTCAAATTGATAGAAGTCAAAATATTTGCATCTATATCATTGGACGACATTGGCAATTCTGGATGCTTCGGCTTATGGATCGACCTGAGTCCAAAGAGTTTCGCTTTTGTGCAGTGCTACCACACAAATCTTGTACACTTGATCCTCCTGGACAAGACACGATGAGCCAGAATCCTGTAAAATTGATAGGAGTGAAGATATTTGCATCTATATCATTGGACGACATTGGCAATTCTGGATGCTCCGGCTTATGATTCGACCTGAGTCCAAAGAGAGTCGCTTTGGACAAGAGCTACCGCACAAATCTTGTACATTTGGACCCCCTGGACAATATACGATGAGGCAGAATCCTGTCAAATTGATAGGAATAAAGATATTTGCATCTATATCATTGGACGACATTGGCAATTCTGGATGCTCCGGCATATGATTCGACCTGAATCCAAAGAGAGTCGGTTTGGACAAATGTTGCCGCCCAAAACTTGTGCATTTGGACCTCCTGGAAAAGGTATGATGAGGCAGAATCCTGTCACATTGATAGGAGTGAAGATATTTGCATCTATATCATTGGACGACATTGGCAATTCTGGATGCTCCGGCTTATGATACGACCTGAATCCAAAGGGAGTCGCTTTGGACAAGTGCTACCGCACAAATCTTGTACATTTGGACTCCCTGGACAAGGTACGATGAGGCAGAATCCTGGCAGATTGATAGGAGTAAAGATATTTGCATCTATATCATTGGACGACATTGGGAATTCTGGATACTCCGGCATATGATTCGACCCGAGTCCAAATAGAGTCGCTTTGCACAAGTGCTACCGCACAAATCTTGTGCATTTGGAACTCCTGGAAAAGGTATGATGAGGCAGAATGCTGTCCCAATGATAGGAGTAAAGATATTTGCATCTATATCTTTGGACGACATTGGCAATTCTGGATGCTCCGGCATATAATTCGACCTGAATCCAAAGAGAGTCGGTTTGGACAAATGTTGCCGCCCAAAACTTGTGCATTTGGACCTCCTGGAAAAGGTATGATGAGGCAGAATCCTGTCACATTGATAGGAGTGAAGATATTTGCATCTATATCATTCGACGACATTGGCAATTCTGGATGCTCCGGCTTATGATTCGACCAGAGTCCAAAGAGAGTCGCTTTGGACAAGAGCTACCGCACAAATCTTGTACATTTGGAACCCTGGACAAGATACGATGAGGCAGAATCCTGGCAAATTTTTTAGGTGGAGAGATATTTGCATCTATATCATTCGACGACATTGGCAATTCTGGATGCTTCGGCATATGGATCGATCTGAGTCCAAAGAGATTCGCTTTTGTCTAGTGCTACCGCACAGATATTGTACACCTGAACCTCCTGAACAAGATACGATGAGCTAGAATCCTGTCAAATTGATAACAGTGAAGATATTTGCGTCTATATCATTGGACGTGTTTGGCAATTCTGGATGCTCAGGCTTATGGATCGATCTGAGTCCAAAGAGATTCGCTTTTGTCTAGTGCTACCGCACAAATCTTGTACACCTGAACCTCCTTGACAAGATACGATGAGCCAGAATCCTGTCAAATTGATAAGAGTGAAGATATTTGCATCTATATCATTGGACGTGATTGGCAATTCTGGATGCTCAGACATATGAATCGACCTGAGTCCGAAGAGAGTCGCTTTGGACAAGTGCAACCGCACAAGTCTTGTACATTTGGACCCCCTGGACAAGATACGATAAGGCAGAATGCTGTAAAATTGATAGGAGTGAAGATATTTGCATCTATATCATTGGACGACATTGGCAATTCTGGATGCTCCGGCTTATGATTCGACCTGAGTCCAAAGTGAGTCGCTTTGGACAAGTGCTACCGCACAAATCTTGTACATTTGGACCTCCTGGACAAGGTATGATGAGGCAGAATCCTGGCAGATTGATAGGAGTAAAGATATTTGCATCTATATCATTGGACGACATTGGGAATTCTGGATACTCCGGCATATGATTCGACCCGAGTCCAAATAGAGTCGCTTTGCACAAGTGCTACCGCACAAATCTTGTGCATTTGGAACTCCTGGAAAAGGTATGATGAGGCAGAATGCTGTCCCAATGATAGGAGTAAAGATATTTGCATCTATATCTTTGGACGACATTGGCAATTCTGGATGCTCCGGCATATAATTCGACCTGAATCCAAAGAGAGTCGGTTTGGACAAATGTTGCCGCGCAAAACTTGTGCATTTGGACCTCCTGGAAAAGGTATGATGAGGCAGAATCCTGTCACATTGATAGGAGTGAAGATATTTGCATCTATATCATTCGACGACATTGGCAATTCTGGATGCTCCGGCTTATGATTCGACCAGAGTCCAAAGAGAGTCGCTTTGGACAAGAGCTACCGCACAAATCTTGTACATTTGGAACCCTGGACAAGATACGATGAGGCAGAATCCTGGCAAATTTTTTAGGTGGAGAGATATTTGCATCTATATCATTCGACGACATTGGCAATTCTGGATGCTTCGGCATATGGATCGATCTGAGTCCAAAGAGATTCGCTTTTGTCTAGTGCTACCGCACAGATATTGTACACCTGAACCTCCTGAACAAGATACGATGAGCTAGAATCCTGTCAAATTGATAACAGTGAAGATATTTGCGTCTATATCATTGGACGTCTTTGGCAATTCTGGATGCTCAGGCTTATGGATCGATCTGAGTCCAAAGAGATTCGCTTTTGTCTAGTGCTACCGCACAAATCTTGTACACGTGAACCTCCTTGACAAGATACGATGAGCCAGAATCCTGTCAAATTGATAAGAGTGAAGATATTTGCATCTATATCATTGGACGTGATTGGCAATTCTGGATGCTCAGACATATGAATCGACCTGAGTCCGAAGAGAGTCGCTTTGGACAAGTGCAACCGCACAAGTCTTGTACATTTGGACCCCCTGGACAAGATACGATAAGGCAGAATGCTGTAAAATTGATAGGAGTGAAGATATTTGCATCTATATCATTGGACGACATTGGCAATTCTGGATGCTCCGGCTTATGATTCGACCTGAGTCCAAAGTGAGTCGCTTTGGACAAGTGCTACCGCACAAATCTTGTACATTTGGACCTCCTGGACAAGGTATGATGAGGCAGAACCCTATCACATCGATAGGAGTTAAGATATTTGCATCTATATCACTAGACGACATTGGCAATTCTGGATGCTCCGGCATATGATTTGACCGGAGGCCAAAGAGAGTCGCGTTGGACAAATGCTGCTGCCCAAGTGTTGTCCATTTGGACCTCCTGGACAAGATATGATGAGGCAGAATCCTGTCAAATTGAGGGGAGTGAAGATATATGCATCTATATCATTGGACCGAATTGGCAATCCTGGATGTTCAGGCCTATGATTCGACTGAGTCCAAAGATAGTGGCTTTTGCCTAGTGCTAACGCACAAATCTTGTACACTTGAACCTACTTGACAAGATACGATGAACCAGAATCCTGACAAATTGATAGGAGTAAAGATATTTGAATCTACATCATTGGACGGCAATGGCAATTCTGGATGCTCCGGCTTATGATTCGACCTGAATCCAAAGAGATTCGGTTTGGGCAAATGCTGCCGCCCAAAACTTGCGCATTTGGACGTCCTGGAAAAGGTATGATGAGGCAGAATCCTGTCACATTGATAGGAGTGAAGATATTTGCTTCTATATCATTGGACGACATTGGCAATTCTGGATGCTCGGCATATGATTCGACCTGAGTTCAAAGAGAGTCGTTTTGGACAAATGCTGCCGCCCAAATCGTGTCCATTTGGACCTCCTGGACAAGACGTGATGAGGCAGAATCCTATCACATTGATAGGAGTGAAGATATTTCAATTTATCTCACTGGACGACATTGGCAATTCTGGGTGCTCCGGCATATGATTCGACCGGAGGCCGAAGAGAGTCGCTTTGGACACGTGCTACCGCACAAATCTTGTACATTTGGACCACCTGGACAAGATGCGATGAGGCAGAATCCTGTCAAATTGATAGCAGTAAAGATATTTACATCTATATCATTGGACGACATTGGCAATTCTGGATGCTTCGGCTTATGGATCGACCTGAGTCCAAAGAGTTTCTCTTTTGTCTAGTGCTACCGCACAAATCTTGTACACTTGATACTCTTGGATAAGACTCGATGAGCCAGAATCCTGTCAAATTGATAGGGGTGAAGATATTTGCATCTATACCACTAGACGACATTGGCAATTCTGGATGCTCCGGCATATGATTTGACCGGAGGCCAAAGAGAGTCGCTTTGGACACGTGCTACCGCACAAATCTTGTACATTTGAACCCCCTGGACAAGATGCGATGAGGTAGAATCCTGTCCAATTGATAGCTGTAAAGATATTTGCATCTATATCATTGGACGACATTGGCAATTCTGGATGCTCCGGCATAAGATTCGACCGGAGGCCAAAGAGAGTCGCTTTGGACACGTGCTACCGCACAAATCTTGTACATTTGAACCCCCTGGACAAGATGCGATGAGGTAGAATCCTGTCCAATTGATAGCAGTAAAGATATTTGCATCTATATCATTGGACGACATTGGCAATTCTGGATGCTCCGGCATAAGATTCGACCGGAGGCCAAAGAGATTCGCTTTGGACACGTGCTACCGCACAAATCTTGTAAATTTGGACACCCTGGACAAGATATGATGAGGCAGAATCCTGTCAAATTGATAGCAGTAAAGATATTTGCATCTATATCATTGGACGACATTGGCAATTCCGGATGCTCCGGCTTATGATTCGACCTGAGTCCAAGGAGAGTCGCTTTGGACAAGTGCTACCGGAACAAATCTTGTACATTTGGACCTCCTGGACAATATACGATGAGGCAGAATCCTGTCAAATTGATAGGAATAAAGATATTTGCATCTATATCACTAGACGACATTGGCAATTCTGGATGCTCCGGCATATGATTTGACCGGAGGCCAAAGAGAGTCGCGTTGGACAAATGCTGCTGCACAAGTGTTGTCCATTTGGACCTCCTGGACAAGATATGATGAGGCAGAATCCTGTCAAATTGATGGGAGTGAAGATATATGCATCTATATCATTGGACCGAATTGGCAATCCTGGATGTTCAGGCCTATGATTCGACTGAGTCCAAAGATAGTGGCTTTTGTCTAGTGCTAACGCACAAATCTTGTACACTTGAACCTACTTGACAAGATACGATGAACCAGAATCCTGTCAAATTGATAAGAGTGAAGATATTTGCATCTATATCATTGGACGACATTGGCAATTCTGGATACTCCGGCATATGATTCGACCCGAGTCCAAATAGAGTCGCTTTGCACAAGTGCTACCGCACAAATCTTGTGCATTTGGAACTCCTGGAAAAGGTATGATGAGGCAGAATGCTGTCCCAATGATAGGAGTAAAGATATTTGCATATATATCTTTGGACGACATTGGCAATTCTGAATGCTCCGGCATATGATTCGACCTGAATCCACAGAGAGTCGGTTTGGACAAATGTTGCCGCACAAAACTTGTGCATTTGGACCTCCTGGAAAAGGTATGATGAGGCAGAATCCTGTCACATTGATAGGAGTGAAGATATTTGCATCTATATCATTGGACGACATTGGCAATTCTGGATGCTCCGGCTTATGATTCGACCTGAGTCCAAAGAGAGTCGCTTTGGACAAGAGCTACCGCACAAATCTTGTACATTTGGACCCCCTGGACAATATACGATGAGGCAGAATCCTGTCAAATTGATAGGAATAAAGATATTTGCATCTATATCATTGGACGACATTGGCAATTCTGGATGCTCCGGCATATGATTCGACCTGAATCCAAAGAGAGTCGGTTTGGACAAATGTTGCCGCCCAAAACTTGTGCATTTGGACCTCCTGGAAAAGGTATGATGAGGCAGAATCCTGTCACATTGATAGGAGTGAAGATATTTGCATCTATATCATTGGACGACATTGGCAATTCTGGATGCTCCGGCTTATGATACGACCTGAATCCAAAGGGAGTCGCTTTGGACAAGTGCTACCGCACAAATCTTGTACATTTGGACTCCCTGGACAAGGTACGATGAGGCAGAATCCTGGCAGATTGATAGGAGTAAAGATATTTGCATCTATATCATTGGACGACATTGGCAATTCTGGATGCTCGGCATATGATTCGACCTGAGTCCAAAGAGTTTGGCTTTTGTCAAGTGCTACCGCACAAATCTTGTACATTTGAACCTCATGGACAAGATAAGATGAGGGAGAATCCTGTCAAATTGATAGGAGGAAAGAAATTTGCATCTATATCAATGGACGTCATTGGCAATTCTGGATGCCCCGGCTTATGATTCGACCTGTGTCCAAAGAGAGTCGCTTTGGACAAGGGCTCCCACACAAATCTTGCACATTTGTACCTCCGGAACAAGGTATGATGAGGCAGAATGCTATCATATTGATAGGAGTAAAGATATTTGCATTTTTATCATTGGACGACATTGGCATTCCTGGATGCTCGGCATATGATTCGACCTGAGTCCAAAGAGATTGGCTTTTGGCAATTCTGGATGCTCGGCATATGAATCGACCTGAGTCCAAAGAGATTGGCTTTTGTCAAGTGCTACGCCACAAATCTTGTACATTTGAACCTCCTGGAGAAGATACGATGGGGCAGAATCCTGTCAAATTGATAGGAGTAAAGATATTTGCATCTATATCATTGGACGACATTGGCAACTCTGGATGCTCCGGCTTATGATTCGACCTGAGTCCAAAGAGAGTCGCTTTGGACAAGTGCTACCGCACAAATATTGTACATTTGAACCCCCTGGACCAGGTATGATGAGGCAGAATCACGTCAAATTGATAGGAGTGAAGATGTTTGCATCTATATCATTGGAAGACATTGGCAATTCTGGATGCTCCGGTTTATGATTCGACCTGAATCCAAAGAGAGTCGCTTTCGGCAAGTGCTACCACACAAACCATGTACATTTGAACCTACGGAAAAGGTATGATGAAACAGAATCCTGTCAAATTGATTGGAGTGAAGATATTTGCATCTATATCATTGGACCACATTGGCAATTCTGGATGCTCCGGCGTATGATTCGACCGGAGGCCAAAGAGAGTCGCTTTGGACAAGTGCCACCGCACAAATCTTGTACATTTGGACCCCCTGGACAATATACGATGAGGCAGAATCCTGTCAAATTGATAGGAGTATAGATATTTGCATCTACATCATTAGACGACATTGGCAATTCTGGATGCTCGGCATATGATTCGACCTGAGTTCAAAGAGAGTCGCTTTGGACAAATGCTTCCGCCCAAATCTTGTCCATTTGGACCTGCTGTACAAGGCATGATGAGGCATAATCCTACCACATTGATATGAGTAACGATATTTGCATCTATATCATTGGACGACATTGGCAATTCTGGGTGCTCCGGCTTATGGATCGACTTGAGTCCAAAGAGTTTCGCTTTGGACAAGTGCTACCGCACAAATCTTGTATGTGTGGACGTCCTGTACAAGATATGATGAGGCTGAATCGTATCACATTGATAGGAGTAAAGGTATTTAGATCTATATCATTGGACGACATTGGCAATTCTGGATGCTCGGCATATGATTCGACTTAAACCAAAGAGAGTCGTTTTGGACAAGGGCTACCGCACAAATCTTGTACATTTGAACCTCCGGAACAAGGTATGATGAGGCAGAATCCTATCACATTGATAGGAGTAAAGATATTTGCATCTATATCATTGGTCAACATCGGCAATTCTGGATGGTCCGGCTTATGGTTCGACCTGAGTCCAAGGAGAGTCGCTTTGGACAAGTGCTACCGCAACAAATCTTGTACATTTTGACCCCCTGGACAAGATACGATGAGGCAGAATCCTGTCAAATTAATAGGAGTAAAGATATTTGCATCTATATCATTGGTCAACATCGGCAATTATAGATGGTCCGGCTTATGGTTGGACATAAGTCCAAAGAATGTCGCCTTGGACAAGTGCTACCGCAACAAATCGTGTACATTTGGACCCCCTGGACAAGATACGATGAGGCAGAATCCTGTCAAATTGATAGCAGTAAAGATATTTGCATCTATATCATTGGATGACATTGGCAATTCTGGATGCTTCGGCTTATGGATTGATCTGAGTCCAAAGGTTTTCGCTTTTGTCTAGTCCTACCGCACAAATCTTGTACACTTGATCCTCCTGGACAAGATATGATGAGGCAGAACCCTATCACATTGAGAGGAGTGAAGATATTTGCATCTAGTCACTGGACGACATTGGCAATTCTGGATGCTCCGGCGTTTGATTCGACCGGAGGCCAAAGAGAGTCGCTTTGGACAAGTGCTACCGCAACAAATTTTACACATTTGGACCCCCTGGACAAGATACGATCAGGCAGAATCCTGTGAAATTAATAGGAGTAAAGATATTTGCATCTATATCATTGGTCAACAACGGCAATTCTGGATGGTCCGGCACATGGTTCGACATAAGTCCAAAGAATGCCGCTTTGGACAAGTGCTACCGCAACGAATCGTGTACATTTGGACCCCCTGGACAAGATACGATGAGGCAGAATCCTGTCAAATTGATAGCAGTAAAGATATTTGGATCTATACCATTGCACGACATTGGCAATTCTTGATGCTTCGGCTTATGGATCGACCTGAGTCCAAAGAGAGTCGCTTTGGACAAGGGCTGCCGCCCAAATATTGTCCCTTTGGACCTCCTGGACAAGACACGATTAGCCAGAATCCTGTCAAATTGATAGGAGTGAAGATATTTGCATCTATATCATTGGACGACATTGGCAATTCTGGATGCTCCGGCGTATGATTCCTCCGGAGGCCAAAGAGAGTCGCTTTGGACAAGTTCTACGGCACAAATCTTGTACATTTTGACCTACTGGACAAGGTATGATGAGGCAGAATCCTGCCAAATTGATAGCAGTAAAGATATTTGCATCTATATCATTGGACGACCTTGGCAATGCTGGATGCTCCGGTATATGATTCGACCTGAGTCCAAGGAGAGTCGCTTTGGACAAGTGCTACCGCCCAAACCTTGTACATTTGAACATCCGGAACAAGGTATGATGAGACAGAATCCTGTCAAATTTATAGGAGTGAAGATATTTGCATCTATATCATTGGACGACATTGGCAATTCTAGATGCTCCGGCGTATGATTTCACCGGAGGCCAAAGAGAGTCGCTTTGGACAAGTTCTACGGCACAAATCTTGTACATTTGGACCCCCTGGACAATATACGATGAGGCAGAATCCTGTCAAATTGATAGGAGTAAAGATATTTGCGTCTACATCATTGGACGACAATGGCAATTCTGGATGCTCCGGCTTATGACTCGTCCTGAATCCAAAGAGAGTCGGTTTGGGCAAATGCTGCCGCCCAAAACTTGTGCATTTGGACGTCCTGGAAAAGGCATGATGAGGCAGAATCCTGTCACATTGACAGGAGTGAAGATATTTGCATCTATATCATTGGACGGCATTGGCAATTCTGGATGCTCGGCATATGATTCGACCTGAGTCCAAAGAGTTTCGCTTTGGACAAGTGCTGCCGCCCAAATATTGTCCCTTTGGACCTCCTGGACAAGATATGATGAGGCAGAACCCTATCACACTGAGAGGAGTGAAGATATTTGCATCTATGTCACTGGACGACATTGGCAATTCTGGAAGTTCGGCATATGATTCGACCGGAGTTCAAAGAGAGTTGCTTTGGACTAATACTGCCGCACAAATCTTGTACATTTGGATCCCCTGGACAAGATACGAGGAGCCAGAATCCTGTCAAATTGATAGCAGTAAAGATATTTGCATCTATACCATTGCACGACATTGGCAATTCTTGATGCTTCGGCTTATGGATCGACCTGAGTCCAAAGAGTTTCGCTTTGGACAAGTGCTGCCGCCCAAATATTGTCCCTTTGGACCTCCTGGACAAGATATGATGAGGCAGAACCCTATCACATTGAGAAAAGTGAAGATATTTGCATCTATGTCACTGGACGACATTGGCAATTCTGGATGCTCCGGCGTATGATTCGACCGGAGGCCAAAGAGAGTCGCTTTGGACAAGTGCTACCGCACAAATCTTGTACATTTGGACCCCCTGGACAATATACGGTGAGCCAGAATCCTGCCAAATTGATAGCAGTAAAGATATTTGCATCTATACCATTGGACGACATCGGCAATTCTGGATGCTTCGGCTTATGGATCGACCTAAGTCCAAAGAATGTCGCTTTGGACAAGTACTACCGCAACAAATCGTGTACATTTGGACACAAATGCCTATTTGGACTCAGGTCGATCAATAAGACGAAGCACCCAGAATTGCCAATGTCGTCCAATGATATAGATGCAAATATCTTCACTCCTATCAATTTGACAGGATTCTGGCTCATCGTGTCTTGTCCAGGAGGATCAAGTGTACAAGATTTGTGCGGTAGCACTAGACAAAAGCGAAACTCTTTGGACTCAGGTCGATCCATATGCCGAAGCATCCAGAATTGCCAATGTCGCGCAATGAAATAGATGCAAATATCTTCACTGCTGTCAATTTGACAGGATTCTGCCTTATCGTATCTTGTCCAGGGGGTCCAAATGTACAATATTTGTGCGGTAGCACGTGTCCAAAGCGACTCTCTTTGCCCTCCGGTTGAATCATATGCCGGAGCATCCAGAGTTGCCTATGTCGTCTAGTGATATAGATGCAAATATCATCACTCCTATGAATGTGATAGAATTCTGCCTCATCATACCTTGTACAGGAGGTCCAAATGGACAAGATTTGGGCGGCAGCATTTGTCCAAAGCGACTCGCTGGACTCAGGTCGAATCATAAACCGGAGCATCCAGAATTGCCAATGTCGTCCAATGATATAGATGCAAACATCTTCACTCCTATCAATTTGACGTGATTCTGCCTCATCATATCTTGTCCAGGAGGTCCAAATGGACAAGATTTGGGCGGCAGCATTTGTCCAAAGCTCCTCTCTTTGAACTCAGGTCGAATCATACGCTGGAGCATCCAGAATTGCCAATGTGGTCCAATGATATAGATGCAAATATCCTCACTCCTATCAATTTGGCGGGTTTCTGTCTCAACATACCCTGTCCCGGAGGTTCACATGTACAAGATTTGTGCGGCAGCCCTTGTCCAAAGCGACTATCTTTGGACTCAGGTCCAGTCATAAGCCGGGGCATCCAGAATTTCCAATGTCGTCCAATGATATAGATTCAAATATCTTTACTCCTATCAATGCGAATCGATTCTGCCTCATCATACCTTGTACAGGAGGTCCAAATGTACATGATTTGTGCGGTAGCACTTGTCCAAAGCGACTCTCTTT
Organism: Priocnemis perturbator; assembly: GCA_963942575.1. Classification (NCBI taxonomy): domain Eukaryota; kingdom Metazoa; phylum Arthropoda; class Insecta; order Hymenoptera; family Pompilidae; genus Priocnemis; species Priocnemis perturbator. Next base: position 4,221,254 of record CAWWDK010000133.1, on the reverse strand, counting down.
GGATTCAGGTCGAATCATATACCGGAGCATCCAGAATTGCCAATGTCGTCCATTGATATAGGTGCAAACATCTTCACTCCTATCTATTTGACCGGATTCTGTCTCATCGTATCTTGTCCACGAGGTTCAAATGTACAAGATTTGTGCGGTAGCACTTGTCCAAAGCGACATTCTTTGTACTTAGGTCGAACCATAAGCCGGATCATCCAGAACTGCCGATGTTGACCAATGATATAGATGCAAATATCTTTACTCCTATCAATTTCACAGGATTCTGCCTCATCATATCTTGTCCGGGAGGTTCAAATGTACACGATTTGTGCGGTAGCACTTGACAAAAGCGAATCTCTTTGGACTCAGGTCGATCCGTAAGCCGAAATATACAGAATTGCCAATGTCGTCCAATGATATAGGTGCAAACATCTTCACTCCTATCTATTTGACCGGATTCTGTCTCATCGTATCTTGTCCACGAGGTTCAAATGTACAAGATTTGTGCGGGAGCCCTTGTTTAAAGCGACTCTCTTTGAACTCAGGTCGAATCATATGCCGAACTTCCAGAATTGCCAATTTCGTCCAATGATATGAATGCAAATATATTTACTCCTATCAATGGGATAGGATTCTGCCTCATCATACCTTGTACAGGACGTCAACACATACAAGATTTGTGCGGAAGCACTTGTCCAAAGCGACTCTCCTTGGACTCAGGTCGAATCATAAGCCGGTGCATCCAGAATTGCCAATGTCGTCCAATGATATAGATGCAAATATCCTCACTCCTATCATTGTGACAGGATTCTGCCTCATTATACCTTTTCCAGTAGGTCCAAATGCACAAGTTTTGTGCCGCAGCACTTGTCCAAAGCGAAACTCTTTGGACTCAGGTCGATCCATAAGCCGAAGCATCAAGAATTGCCAATGTCGGGCAATGGTATAGATGCAAATATCTTTACTGCCATCAATTTGACAGGATTCTGCCTCATCGTATCTTGTCCAGGGGGTCCAAATGTACACGATTTGTTGCGGTAGCACTTGTCCAAGGCGACATTCTTTGGACTTATGTCGAACCATAAGCCGGACCATCCAGAATTGCCGATGTTGACCAATGATATAGATGCAAATATCTTTACTGCCATCAATTTGACAGGAGTCTGCCTCATCGTATCTTGTCCAGGGGGTCCAAATGTACACGATTAGTTGCGGTAGTACTTGTCCAAAGCGACTCTCCTTGGACTCAGGTCAAATCATAAGCCTGAGCATCCAGAATTGCCAATGCCGTCTAATGATATAGATGCAAATATCTTTACTGCTATCAATTTGACAGGATTCTGCCTCATCATACCTTGTCCAGTAGGTCAAAATCTACAAGATTTGTGCGTTAGCACGTGTCCAAAACGACTCCCTTTGGCATCCGGTCGAATCATATGCCGGAGCATCCAGAATTGCCAATGTCGCCCAGTGATGTAGATGCAAACATCTTAACTCCTATCAATTTGCCAGGAATCTGCCTCATCATATCGGGTCCAGGAGATCCAAATGGACAAGGTTTGGGCGGCAGAATTTGTCCAAGGCGACATTCTTTGGACTTATGTCGAACCATAAGCCGGACCATCCAGAATTGCCAATGCCGTCTAATGATATACATGCAAATATCTTTACTGCTATCAATGTGATTCGATTCTGCCTCATCATACCTTGTACAGGAGGTCCAAATGTACATGATTTGTGCGGTTGCACTTGTCCAAAGCGACTCTCTTTGGACTCAGGTCGAATCATAAGCCGGAGCATCCAGAATTGCCAATGTCGTCCAATGATATAGATGCAAATATCTTTACTCATATCAATGTGGTAGGATTCTGCCTCAACATGCCTTGTACAGGAGGTCCAAATGTAGAAGAATTGTGCGGTAGCACTTGTTCATAGCGAAACTCTTTGGACTCAGGTCGATCCATAAGCCGGAGCATCAAGAATTGCCAATGTCGTGCAATGGTATAGATGAAAATATCTTTACTGCTATCAATTTGACAGGATTCTGCCCCATCGAATCTTGGCCAGGGGGTCTAAATGTATAAGATTTGTGCGGTAGCACTTGTCCAAAGCGACATTCTTTGGACTTAGGTCGAACCATAAGCCGGACCATCCAGAACTGCCGATGTTGACCAATGATATAGATGCAAATATCTTTACTCCTATTAATTTGACAGGATTCTGCCTCACCGTATCTTGTACACGAGGTCTAAATACACAATATTTGTGCTGTAGCACTGGTCCAAAGCGACTCCCTTTGGCCTCAGGTCGATCCACAAGCCGAAGCATACAAAATTTGCCAATGTCGCCAAATGATATAGATGCAAATATCTTTACTCCTATCAATTTGCCAGGATTCTGCCTCAACATATCGGGTCCAGGAGGTCCAAATGGACAAGGTTTGGGCGGCAGAATTTGTACAAAACGACTCTCTTTGGACTCAGGTCGAATGATCTGCTGAGCATCCACAATTGCCAAAGTCGTCCAATCATATATATGCAAATATCTTTACTCCTATCAATGTAATAGGATTCTGCCTCATCATGCCCGGTCCAGGAGGTCCAAATGTACAAGATTTGTGCGGTAGCACTAGACAAAAGCGAAACTCTTTGGACTCAGGTCGATCCATATGCCGAAGCATCCAGAATTGCCAATGTCGTTCAATGAAATAGATGCAAATATCTTTCCTCCTATCAATTTGACAGGATTCTGTCTCATCATATCTTGTCCAGGAGGTTCAAATGTACAAGGTTTGGGCGGCATCATTTGTCCAAAGCGACTCTCTTTGAACTCAGGTCGAATCAAAAGCCGAGCATCCAGAATTTCCAATGTCGTCCAATGATATAGATGCAAATATATTTACTCCTAACAATGTGATTCGATTCTGCCTCATCATACCTTGTACAGGAGGTCCAAATGTACACGATTTGTGCGGTAGCACTTGTCCAAAGCGACTCCCTTTGGACTCAGGCCGAATCATAAGCCGGAGCATCCGGAATTGCCAATGTCGTCCAATAATATAGATGCAAATATCTTTACTCATATCAATGTGGTAGGATTCTGCCTCATCATGCCTTGTACAGGAGGTCCAAATGTACAAGAATTGTGCGGGAGCCCTTGTCCAAAGCGACTCTCTTTGGACTCAGGTCGATCCATAAGCCGAAGCATCCAGAATTGCCAATGTCGTCCAATGATATAGATGCAAATATCTTTACTCCTATCAATGTGACACGATTCTGCCTCATCATACCTTGTCCAGTAGGTCAAAATTACAAGATTTGTGCGGCAGCCCTTGTCCAAAGCGACTCTCTTTGGACTCAGGTCGAATCATAAGCCGGGGCATCCAGAATTTCCAAAGTCGTCCAATGATATAGATGCAAATATCTTTACTCCTATCAATGTGATTCGATTCTGCCTCATCATACCTTGTACAGGAGGTCCAAATGTACATGATTTGTGTGGTAGCACTTGTCCAAAGCGACTCTCTTTAGACTCAGGTCGCTCCATAAGCCGGAGCATCAAGAAATGCCAATGTCGTCCAATGATATAGATGCAAACATCTTCACTCCTATCAATTTGACAGGATTCTGCCTCATCATATCTTGTCCAGGAGGTCCAAATGGACAAGATTTGGGCGGCATCATTTGTCCAAAGCGACTCTCTTTGAACTCAGGTCGAATCAAAAGCCGAGCATCCAGAATTTCCAATGTCGTCCAATGATATAGATGCAAATATCTTTATTCCTAACAATGTGATTCGATTCTGCCTCATCATACCTTGTACAGGAGGTTCACATGTACTAGATTTGTGCGGCAGCCCTTGTCCAAAGCGACTCTCTTTGGACTCAGGTCGAATCATAAGCCGGGGCATCCAGAATTTCCAAAGTCCTCCAATGATATAGATGCAAATATCTTTACTCCTATCAATGTGATTCGATTCTGCCTCATCATACCTTGTACAGGAGGTCCAAATGTACATGATTTGTGCGGTAGCACTGGTCCAAAGCGACTCTCTTTGGACTCAGGTCGATCCATAAGCCGGAGCATCAAGAAATGCCAATGTCGTCCAATGATATAGATGCAAACATCTTCACTCCTATCAATTTGACAGGATTCTGCCTCATCATATCTTGTCCAGGAGGTCCAAATGTAGAAGATTTGTGCGGTAGCACTTGTCCAAAGCGACTCTCTTTGGACTCAGGTCGAATCATAATCCGGAGCATCAAGAATTGCCAATGTCGTCCAATGATATAGATGCAAATATCTTCACTGTTATCAATTTGACAGGATTCGGGCTCATCGTATCTTGTTCAGGAGGTCCAAATGTACAAGAATTATTGCGGTAGCACTTGTCCGAAGCGACTCTCTTTGGACTCAGATCGAATCATAAGCCGAAGTATCCAGAATTGCCAATGTCGTCCACGATATAGATGCAAATATCTTTACTCCTATCAATATGCCAGGATTCTGCCTCATCATACCTTGTTCCGGAGGTTCAAATGTACAGGATTTGTGCTGTAGTACTTGTCCAAAGCGACTCTCCTTGGACTCAGGTCGAATCATAAGCCTGAGCATCCAGAATTGCCATTGTCGTCCAATGATATAGATGCAAACATCTTTACTCCTATCAATTTGACAGGATTCTGCCTCAAGGTATCTTGTCCTGGAGGTTCAAATGTACGAGATTTGTGCGGTAGCACTTGTCCGAAGAGACTCTCTTTGGACTCAGGTCGAATCATATGCCGAGCATCCAGAATTGCCAATGTCGTCCAATGATATAGATGCAAATATCTTTACTCCCATCAATTTGACAGGATTCTGTCTCATCATACCCTGTTCCGGATGTTCAAATGTACAAGGTTTGTGTGGTAGCACTTGTACAGTGCGACTCTCTTTGGCCTCCGGACGAATCATACGCCGGAGCATCCAGAATTGCCAATGTGGTCCAATGATATAGATGCAATTATCTTCACTCCTATCAATTTGACAGGATTCTGTCTCATCATACCCTGTTCCGGATGTTCACATGTACAAGGTTTGTGTGGTAGCACTTGTCCAAAGGGACTCTCTTTGGACTCAGATCGAATCAAAAACCGGAGCATCCAGCATTGCCAATGTCCTCCAATGATATAGATGCAAACATCTTCACTCCTATTAATTTGACAGGATTCTGCCTCATCGTATCTTGTCCAGGAGGTTCAAATGTACAAGATTTGTGCGGTAGCACTTTTCGAAAGCGATTCTCTGTGGCCTCCGTTCGAATCATACGCCGGATCATCCAGAATTGCCAATGTCGTCCAATTATATAGATGCAATCATCTTCACTCCTATCAATGTGATAGGATTCTACCCCATCATAACTTGTCCCTAGGTTCAACTGTACAAGATTTGTGCGGTAGCACTTGTCCAAAGCGACTGTCTTTGGACTCAGATCGAATCCTAAGCCGAAGTATCCAGAATTGCCAATGTCGTCCAATGACATAGATGCAAATATCTTCACTCCTATCAATGTGACAGGAATCTGCCTCATCATACCTTGTTCCGGAGGTTCAAATGTACAAGATTTGTGCGGGAGCCCTTGTAAGAAGCGACTCTCTTTGGAATCAGGTCGACTCATAAGCCTGAGCACCCAGAATTGCCAATGTCGTACAATGATATAGATGCAAATATCTTTACTACCATCAATTCGACAGGATTCTGCCTCATCGTATCTTGTCCAGGGGGTCCAAATGTACAAGAATTGTTGCGGTAGCACTTGCCGAAAGCGACTCTCTTTGGCCTCCGGTCGAATCATACGCCGGAGCATCCAGAATTGCCGATGCCGTCTAATGATATAGATGCAAATATCTTCACTCGTATCAAGGTGACAGGATTCTGCCTCATCGTATCTTGTCCAGGGGGTCCAAATGTACAAGATTTGTGCGGTAGCACGTGTCCAAAGCGACTCTCTTTGCCCTCCGGTTGAATCATAAGCCGGAGCATCCAGAATTGCCATTGTCGTCCAATTATGTAGATGCAAATATCTTTACTCCTATCAATTTGACAGGATTCTGGCTCATCGTGTCTTGTCCAGGAGGATCAAGTGTACAAGATTTGTGCGGCAGCACTAGACAAAAGCGAAACACTTTGGACTCAGGTCGATCCATATGCCGAAGCATCCAGAATTGCCATTGTCGTGCAATGAAATAGATGCAAATATCTTTACTCCTATCAATTTGACAGGATTCTGTCTCATCATACCATGTTCAAATGTACAAGGCTTGTTTGGTAGCACTTGTACAATGCGACTCTCTTTGAACACAGGTCGAATCATAAACCGGAGCATCCTGCATTGCCAATGTCGTCCAATGATATAGATGCAAACATCTTCACTCCTATCAATTTGACAGGATTTTGCGTCATCGAATCTTGTCCAGGAGGTTCGAATGTACAAGACTTGTTGCGGTAGCACTTGTCCGAAGCGACATTCTTTGGACTTAGGTCGAACCATAAGCCGGACAATCCAGAATTTCCGATGTTGATCAATGATATAGATGCAAATATCTTTACTCCTATCAATTTGACAGGATTCTGCCTCATCGTATCTTGTCCAGGGGGTCCAAATGTACAAGACTTGTTGCGGTAGCACTTGTCCAAAGCGACTCTCCTTGGACTCAGGTCGAATCATAAGCCTGAGCATCCAGAATTGCCAATGCCGTCTAATGATATAGATGCAAATATCTTCACTCCTATCAATTTGACAGGATTCTGGCTCATCGTGTCTTGTCCAGGTGGATCAAGTGTACAAGATTTGTGCGGTAGCACTAGACAAAAGCGAAACTCTTTGGACTCAGGTCGATCCATAAGCCGAAGCATCCAGAATTGCCAATGTCGTGCAATGAAATAGATGCAAATATCTTCACTCCTATCAATGTGACAGGATTCTGCCTCATCATACCTTTTCCAGGAGGTCCAAATGCACAAGTTTTGGGCGGCAGCATTTCCCCAAAAAGACTCTCTTTGGATTCAGGTCGAATTATAAGCTGGAGCATCCAGAATTGCCAATGTCGTCCAATGATATAGATGCAAATATCTTTACTCCCAACAATTTGACAGGATTCTCTCTCATCATACCCCGTTCCGGATGTTCAAATGTAAAAGGTTTGTGTGGTAGCACTTGTACAATGCGACTCTCTTTGTCCTCCGGACGAATCACACGCCGGAACATCCAGAATTGCCAATGTGGTCCAATGATATAGATGCAATTAGCTTCACTCCTATCAATTTGACAGCATTCTGTCTCATCATACCCTGTTCCGGATGTTCACATGTACAAGGTTTGTGCGGTAGCACTTGTCCAAAACGACTCTCTTTGGACTCAGGTCGAATCATAAACCGGAGCATCCAGCATTGCCAATGTCGTCCAATGATATAGATGCAAACATCTTCACTCCTATTAATTTGACAGGATTCTGCCTCATCGTATCTTATCCAGGAGGTTCAAATGTACAAGATTTGTGCGGTAGCACTTTTCGAAAGCGATTCTCTGTGGCCTCCGTTCGAATCATACGCCGGATCATCCAGAATTGCCAATGTGGTCCAATGATATAGATGCAAATATCATCACTCCAATCAATTTGACAGGATTCTGCCTCATCATACCTTGTTCCGGAGGTTCAAATGTACAAGATTTGTGCGGGAGCCCTTGTCCGAAGCGACTCTCTTTGGAATCAGGTCGACTCATAAGCCTGAGTATCCAGAATTGCCAATGTCGTACAATGATATAGATGCAAATATCTTTACTACCATCAATTTGACAGGATTCTGCCTCATCGTATCTTGTCCAGGGGGTCCAAATGTACAAGAATTGTTGCGGTAGCACTTGTCCAAAGCGACTCTCTTTGGCCTCCGGTCGAATCATACGCCGGAGCATCCAGAATTGCCGATACCGTCTAATGATATAGATGCAAATATCTTCACTCGTATCAAGGTGACAGGATTCTGCCTCATCATACCTTGTACAGGAGGTCCAAATGTACAAGACTTGTTGCGGTAGCACTTGTCCGAAGCGACTCTCTATGGAATCAGGTCGAATCATAAGCCCGAGCATCCAAAATTGCCAAAGTCGTCCAATGATACAGATGCAAATATCATCACTCCTATGAATGTGATAGGATTCTGCCTCATCATGCCTTGTACAGGAGGTCAAAATGTACTAGAATTATTGCGGTAGCACTTGTCCGAAGTGACTCTCTTTGAACTCAGGTCGAATCGTATGCCGTACTTCCAGAATTGCCAATGTCGTCCAATGATATAGATGAAAATTTTTTCACTCATATCAATGTGATAGGATTCTGCCTCATCATATCATGTCCAGGAGGACCAAATGGACAAGATTTGGGCGGCAGCATTTGTCCAAAGCGACTCTCTTTGAACTCAGGTCGAATCATATGCCGAGCATCCAGAATTGCCAATGTCGTCCAATGATATAGATGCAAATATCTACACTCCTATCAATGTGACAGGATTCTGCCTCATCCTACCTTTTCCAGGACGTCCAAATGCACAAGTTTTGGGTGGAATTATTTGCCGAAACCGACTCTCTTTGATTCAGGTCGAATCATAAGCCGGAGCATCCAGAATTGCCATTGTCGTCCAATTATGTAGATGCAAATATCTTCACTCCTATCAATTTAACGGGATTCTGGCTCATCGTATCTTGTCCAGGGGGTCCAAATGTACAAGACTTGTTGCGGTAGCACTTGTCCAAAGCGACTCTCCTTGGACTCAGGTCGAATCATAAGCCTGAGCATCCAGAATTGCCAATGCCGTCTAATGATATAGATGCAAATATCTTCACTCCTATCAATGTGACAGGATTCTGCCTCATCATACCTTTTCCAGGAGGTCCAAATGCACAAGTTTTGGGCGGCAGCATTTCCCCAAAAAGACTCTCTTTGGATTCAGGTCGAATTATAAGCCGGAGCATCCAGAATTGCCAATGTCGTCCAATGATATAGATGCAAATATCTTTACTCCCAACAATTTGACAGGATTCTGTCTCATCATACCCCGTTCCGGATGTTCAAATGTACAAGGTTTGTGTGGTAGCACTTGTACAATGCGACTCTCTTTGTCCTCCGGACGAATCACACGACGGAACATCCAGAATTGCCAATGTGGTCCAATGATATAGATGCAATTATCTTCACTCCTATCAATTTGACAGGATTCTGTCTCATCATACCCTGTTCCGGATGTTCACATGTACAAGGTTTGTGCGGTAGCACTTGTCCAAAACGACTCTCTTTGGACTCAGGTCGAATCATAAACCGGAGCATCCAGCATTGCCAATGTCGTCCAATGATATAGATGCAAACATCTTCACTCCTATTAATTTGACAGGATTCTGCCTCATCGTATCTTATCCAGGAGGTTCAAATGTACAAGATTTGTGCGGTAGCACTTTTCGAAAGCGATTCTCTGTGGCCTCCGTTCGAATCATACGCCGGATCATCCAGAATTGCCAATGTGGTCCAATGATATAGATGCAAATATCTTCACTCCAATCAATTTGACAGGATTCTGCCTCATCATACCTTGTTCCGGAGGTTCAAATGTACAAGATTTGTGCGGGAGCCCTTGTCCGAAGCGACTCTCTTTGGAATCAGGTCGACTCATAAGCCTGAGTATCCAGAATTGCCAATGTCGTACAATGATATAGATGCAAATATCTTTACTACCATCAATTTGACAGGATTCTGCCTCATCGTATCTTGTCCAGGGGGTCCAAATGTACAAGAATTGTTGCGGTAGCACTTGTCCAAAGCGACTCTCTTTGGCCTCCGGTCGAATCATACGCCGGAGCATCCAGAATTGCCGATGCCGTCTAATGATATAGATGCAAATATCTTCACTCGTATCAAGGTGACAGGATTCTGCCTCATCGTATCTTGTCCAGGGGGTCCAAATGTACAAGATTTGTGCGGTAGCACGTGTCCAAAGCGACTCTCTTTGCCCTCCGGTTGAATCATATGCCGGAGCATCCAGAATTGCCAATGTCGTCTAGTGATATAGACGCAAATATCATCACTCCTATGAATGTGATAGAATTCTGCCTCATCATACCTTGTACAGGAGGTCCAAATGTACAAGACTTGTTGCGGTAGCACTTGTCCGAAGCGACTCTCTTTGGAATCAGGTCGAATCATAAGCCCGAGCATCCAGAATTGCCAAAGTCGTCCAATGATACAGATGCAAATATCATCACTCCTATGAATGTGATAGGATTCTGCCTCATCATGCCTTGTACAGGAGGTCAAAATGTACAAGAATTATTGCGGTAGCACTTGTCCGAAGTGACTCTCTTTGAACTCAGGTCGAATCGTATGCCGTACTTCCAGAATTGCCAATGTCGTCCAATGATATAGATGCAAATATTTTCACTCATATCAATGTGATAGGATTCTGCCTCATCATATCATGCCCAGGAGGACCAAATGGATAAGATTTGGGCGGCAGCATTTGTCCAAAGCGACTCTCTTTGAACTCAGGTCGAATCATATGCCGAGCATCCAGAATTGCCAATGTCGTCCAATGATATAGATGCAAATATCTACACTCCTATCAATGTGACAGGATTCTGCCTCATCCTACCTTTTTCAGGACGTCCAAATGCACAAGTTTTGGGTGGCATTATTCGCCGAAACCGACTCTCTTTGATTCAGGTCGAATCATAAGCCGGAGCATCCAGAATTGCCATTGTCGTCCAATTATGTAGATGCAAATATCTTTACTCCTATCAATTTGACAGGATTCTGCCTCATCATATCTTGTCCAGGAGGACCAAATGGAGAAGATTTGGGCGGCAGCATTTGTCCAAAGCGACTCTCTTTGAACTCAGGTCGAATCATAAGCCTGAGCATCCAGAATTGGCAATGTCGTCCAATGATATAGATGCAAATATCTTCACTACTATCAATTGGACAGGATTCTGCCACATCATACCTTTTCCAGGAGGTCCAAATGCACAAGTTTTGGGTGACAGCATTTGTCCAAACCGACTCTCTTTGGACTCCGAACGAATCATACGCCGGAGCATCCAGAATTGCCGATGCCGTCTAATGATATAGATGCAAATATCTTCACTCGTATCAAGGTGACAGGATTCTGGCTCATCGTGTCTTGTCCAGGAGGATCAAGTGTACAAGATTTGTGCGGCCGCACTAGACAAAAGCGAAACACTTTGGACTCAGGTCGATCCATATGTCGAAGCATCCAGAATTGCCATTGTCGTGCAATGAAATAGATGCAAATATCTTTACTCCTATCAATTTGACAGGATTCTGTCTCATCATACCCTGTTCCGGATGTTCAAATGTACAAGGCTTGTTTGGTAGCACTTGTACAATGCGATTCTCTTTGAACACAGGTCGAATCATAAACCGGAGCATCCTGCATTGCCAATGTCGTCCAATGATATAGATGCAAACATCTTCACTCCTATCAATTTGACAGGATTCTGCGTCATCGAATCTTGTCCAGGAGGTTCGAATGTACAAGACTTGTTGCGGTAGCACTTGTCCGAAGCGACATTCTTTGGACTTAGGTCGAACCATAAGCCGGACAATCCAGAATTGCCGATGTTGATCAATGATATAGATGCAAATATCTTCACTTCTATCAACGTGATAGGATTCTGCCTCATCATACCATGTCCAGGAGGTTCAAATGTACAAGATATGTGCGGTACCACTTGACAAATGCAAATCTCTTTGGATTCAGGTCGATTCATATGCCGTAGCATCCAGAATTGCCAATGTCGTCCAATGATATAGATGCAATTATCTGTCCTCCAATCAATTTGCCAGGATTCTGCCTCATCATACTTGTTCTAGAGGTGCAAATGTACAAGGTTTGTGCTGTAGTACTTGTCCGAAGCGAATCTCTTTGGACTCAGGTCGATCCATAAGCCGAAGCATCCAGAATTGCCAATGTCGTCCAATGATATAGATGCAAATATCTTTACTCCTATCAATGTGATAGGATTCTGCCTCATCATATCGTGTCCAGGAGGTCCAAATGGACAAGGTTTCGGTGGCAGAATTTTTCCAAAACGACACTCTTTGGACTCAGGTCGAATCATATGCCGAGCATCCAGAATTGCCAATGTCGTCCAATGATATAGATGCTAATATCTTTACTCCTATCAATGTGATAGGATTCTGCCTCATCGTGTCTTGTCCAGGAGGATCAAGTGTACAAGATTTGTGCGGTAGCACTAGACAAAAGCGACTCTCTTTGGACTCAGGTCGATCCATAAGCCGAAGCATCCAGAATTGCCAATGTCGCGCAATGATATAGATGCAAATATCTTTACTACTATCACTTTGACAGGATTCTGCCTCATCGTATCTTGTCCAGGGGGTCCAAATGCACAAGTTTTGGGCGGCAGCATTTGCCCAATCCGACTCTCTTTGGATTCAGGTCGAATCATAAGCCGGAGCATCCAGAATTGCCAAAGTCGTCCAATGATACAGATGCAAATATCTTTACTCCCATCAATTTGACAGGATTCTGCCTCATCATACCTTGTACAGGACGTCCAAATGTACACTATTTGTGCGGTAGCACTTGTCCAAAGCGACTCTTTTTGGACTCAGGTCGAATCATAAGCCGGATCATCCAGAATTGCCAATGTCGTCCAATTATATAGATGCAATCATCTTCACTCCTATCAATGTGATAGGATTCTACCCCATCATAACTTGTTCCTAGGTTCAACTGTACAAGATTTGTGCGGTAGCAGTTGTCCAAAGCGACTGTCTTTGGACTCAGATCGAATCCTAAGCCGAAGTATCCAGAATTGCCAATGTCGTCCAATGACATAGATGCAAATATCTTCACTCCTATCAATGTGACAGGAATCTGCCTCATCATACCTTGTTCCGGCGGTTCAAATGTACAAGATTTGTGCGGGAGCCCTTGTAAGAAGCGACTCTCTTTGGAATCAGGTCGACTCATAAGCCTGAGCACCCAGAATTGCCAATGTCGTACAATGATATAGATGCAAATATCTTTACTACCATCAATTTGACAGGATTCTGCCTCATCGTATCTTGTCCAGGGGGTCCAAATGTACAAGAATTGTTGCGGTAGCACTTGCTGAAAGCGACTCTCTTTGGCCTCCGGTCGAATCATACGTCGGAGCATCAAGAATTGCCGATGCCGTCTAATGATATAGATGCAAATATCTTCACTCGTATCAAGGTGACAGGATTCTGCCTCATCGTATCTTGTCCAGGGGGTCCAAATGTACAAGATTTGTGCGGTAGCACGTGTCCAAAGCGACTCTCTTTGCCCTCCGGTTGAATCATAAGCCGGAGCATCCAGAATTGCCATTGTCGTCCAATTATGTAGATGCAAATATCTTTACTCCTATCAATTTGACAGGATTCTGGCTCATCGTGTCTTGTCCAGGAGGATCAAGTGTACAAGATTTGTGCGGCAGCACTAGACAAAAGCGAAACACTTTGGACTCAGGTCGATCCATATGCCGAAGCATCCAGAATTGCCATTGTCGTGCAATGAAATAGATGCAAATATCTTTACTCCTATCAATTTGACAGGATTCTGTCTCATCATACCATGTTCAAATGTACAAGGCTTGTTTGGTAGCACTTGTACAATGCGACTCTCTTTGAACACAGGTCGAATCATAAACCGGAGCATCCTGCATTGCCAATGTCGTCCAATGATATAGATGCAAACATCTTCACTCCTATCAATTTGACAGGATTTTGCGTCATCGAATCTTGTCCAGGAGGTTCGAATGTACAAGACTTGTTGCGGTAGCACTTGTCCGAAGCGACATTCTTTGGACTTAGGTCGAACCATAAGCCGGACAATCCAGAATTTCCGATGTTGATCAATGATATAGATGCAAATATCTTTACTCCTATCAATTTGACAGGATTCTGCCTCATCGTATCTTGTCCAGGGGGTCCAAATGTACAAGCTTTGTTGCGGTAGCACTTGTCCAAAGCGACTCTCCTTGGACTCAGGTCGAATCATAAGCCTGAGCATCCAGAATTGCCAATGCCGTCTAATGATATAGATGCAAATATCTTCACTCCTATCAATTTGACAGGATTCTGGCTCATCGTGTCTTGTCCAGGTGGATCAAGTGTACAAGATTTGTGCGGTAGCACTAGACAAAAGCGAAACTCTTTGGACTCAGGTCGATCCATAAGCCGAAGCATCCAGAATTGCCAATGTCGTCCAATGATATAGATGCAAATATCTTTACTCCCAACAATTTGACAGGATTCTGTCTCATCATACCCCGTTCCGGATGTTCAAATGTACAAGGTTTGTGTGGTAGCACTTGTACAATGCGACTCTCTTTGTCCTCCGGACGAATCACACGCCGGAACATCCAGAATTGCCAATGTGGTCCAATGATATAGATGCAATTATCTTCACTCCTATCAATTTGACAGGATTCTGTCTCATCATACCCTGTTCCGGATGTTCACATGTACAAGGTTTGTGTGGTAGCACTTGTCCAAAACGACTCTCTTTAGACTCAGGTCGAATCATAAACCGGAGCATCCAGCATTGCCAATGTCGTCCAATGATATAGATGCAAACATCTCCACTCCTATTAATTTGACAGGATTCTGCCTCATCGTATCTTATCCAGGAGGTTCAAATGTACAAGATTTGTGCGGTAGCACTTTTCGAAAGCGATTCTCTGTGGCCTCCGTTCGAATCATACGCCGGATCATCCAGAATTGCCAATGTGGTCCAATGATATAGATGCAAATATCTTCACTCCAATCAATTTGACAGGATTCTGCCTCATCATACCTTGTTCCGGAGGTTCAAATGTACAAGATTTGTGCGGGAGCCCTTGACCGAAGCGACTCTCTTTGGAATCAGGTCGACTCATAAGCCTGAGTATCCAGAATTGCCAATGTCGTACAATGATATAGATGCAAATATCTTTACTACCATCAATTTGACAGGATTCTGCCTCATCGTATCTTGTCCAGGGGGTCCAAATGTACAAGAATTGTTGCGGTAGCACTTGCCGAAAGCGACTCTCTTTGGCCTCCGGTCGAATCATACGCCGGAACATCCTGAATTGCCGATGCCGTCTAATGATATAGATGCAAATATCTTCACTCGTATCAAGGTGACAGGATTCTGCCTCATCGTATCTTGTCCAGGGGGTCCAAATGTACAAGATTTGTGCGGTAGCACGTGTCCAAAGCGACTCTCTTTGCCCTCCGGTTGAATCATATGCCGGAGCATCCAGAATTGCCAATGTCGTCTAGTGATATAGATGCAAATATAATCACTCCTATGAATGTGATAGAATTCTGCCTCATCATACCTTGTACAGGAGGTCCAAATGTACAAGACTTGTTGCGGTAGCACTTGTCCGAAGCGACTCTCTTTGGAATCAGGTCGAATCATAAGCCCGAGCATCCAGAATTGCCAAAGTCGTCCAATGATACGGATGCAAATATCATCACTCCTATGAATGTGATAGGATTCTGCCTCATCATGCCTTGTACAGGAGGTCAAAATGTACTAGAATTATTGCGGTAGCACTTGTCCGAAGTGACTCTCTTTGAACTCAGGTCGAATCGTATGCCGTACTTCCAGAATTGCCAATGTCGTCCAATGATATAGATGAAAGTTTTTTCATCATATCAATGTGATAGTATTCTGCCTCATCATATCATGTCCAGGAGGACCAAATGGACAAGATTTGGGCGGCAGCATTTGTCCAAAGCGACTCTCTTTGAACTCAGGTCGAATCATATGCCGAGCATCCAGAATTGCCAATGTCGTCCAATGATATAGATGCAAATATCTACACTCCTATCAATGTGACAGGATTCTGCCTCATCCTACCTTTTCCAGGACGTCCAAATGCACAAGTTTTGGGTGGCATTATTTGCCGAAACCGACTCTCTTTGATTCAGGTCGAATCATAAGCCGGAGCATCCAGAATTGCCATTGTCGTCCAATTATGTAGATGCAAATATCTTTACTCCTATCAATTTGACAGGATTCTGCCTCATCATATCTTGTCCAGGAGGACCAAATGGACAAGATTTGGGCGGCAGCATTTGTCCAAAGCGACTCTCTTTGAACTCAGGTCGAATCATAAGCCTGAGCATCCAGAATTGGCAATGCCGTCTAATGATATAATTGCAAATATCTTCACTCCTATCAATTTAACGGGATTCTGGCTCATCGTATCTTGTCCAGGGGGTCCAAATGTACAAGACTTGTTGCGGTAGCACTTGTCCAAAGCGACTCTCCTTGGACTCAGGTCGAATCATAAGCCTGAGCATCCAGAATTGCCAATGCCGTCTAATGATATAGATGCAAATATCTTCACTCCTATCAATTTGACAGGATTCTGGCTCATCGTGTCTTGTCCAGGAGGATCAAGTGTACAAGATTTGTGCGGCAGCACTAGACAAAAGCGAAACACTTTGGACTCAGGTCGATCCATATGCCGAAGCATCCAGAATTGCCATTGTCGTGCAATGAAATAGATGCAAATATCTTTACTCCTATCAATTTGACAGGATTCTGTCTCATCATACCATGTTCCGGATGTTCAAATGTACAAGGCTTGTTTGGTAGCACTTGTACAATGCGACTCTCTTTGAACACAGGTCGAATCATAAACCGGAGCATCCTGCATTGCCAATGTCGTCCAATGATATAGATGCAAACATCTTCACTCCTATCAATTTGACAGGATTCTGCGTCATCGAATCTTGTCCAGGAGGTTCGAATGTACAAGACTTGTTGCGGTAGCACTTGTCCGAAGCGACATTCTTTGGACTTAGGTCGAACCATAAGCCGGACAATCCAGAATTGCCAATGTCGTCCAATGATATAGATGCAAATATCTTCACTCCTATCGATGTGACAGGATTCTGCCTCATCATACCTTTTCCAGGAGATCCAAATGTACAAGATTTGTGCGGTAGCACTTGTCCAAAGCGACTCTCTTTGGACTCAGGTCGAATCATAGGCCTGAGCATCCAGAATTGCCAATGTCGTCCAATGATATAGATGCAAAAATCTTCACTCCTACGAATGTGATAGGATTCTACCTCATCATACCTTTTCCAGGAGGTCCAAATGTACAAGATTTGTGCGGTAGCACTTGTCCAAAGCGACTCTCTTTGGACTCAGGTCGAATCATAGGCCTGAGCATCCAGAATTGCCAATGTCGTCCAATGATATAGATGCAAAAATCTTCACTCCTATCAATTTGACAGAATTCTGCCTCATCGTATCTTGTCCAGGGGGTCCAAATGGACACGATTTATTGCGATAGCATATGTCCAAAGTGACTCTCTTTGGACTCAGGTCGAATCATAAGCGTGAGCATCCAGAATTGCCAATGCCGTCTAATGATTTAGATGCAAATATCTTTACTCCTATCAATGTGACAGGATTCTGCCTCATCATACCTTGTCCAGTAGGTCAAAATGTACAAGATTTGTGCGGTAGCCCTTGTCCAAAGCGACTCTCTTTGGACTCAGGTCGAATCATAAGCCGGGGCATCCAGAATTGCCAATGTCGTCCAATGATGTGGATGCAAATATCTTTACTGCTATCAATTTGACAGTATTCTGCCTCATCATACCTTGTCCAGTAGGTCAAAATGTACAAGATTTGTGCGTTAGCACTTCACAAAAGCGAATCTCTTTGGACTCAGGTCGATTCATATGCCGAAGCATCCAGAATTGCCATGTCGTCCAATGATACAGATGCAAATATCATCACTCCTATGAATGTGATAGCATTCTGCCTCATCATACCTTGTACAGGAGGTTCAAATGTACAAGATGTGCGCGGTAGCCCTTGTCCAAAGCGACTCTCTTTGGACTCAGGTCGAATCATATGCCGGGGCATCCAGAATTGCCAATGTAGGCCAATGATATAGATGCAAACATCTTTACTCCTATCAATGTCACAGGATTCTGCCTCATCATAACTTTTCCAGGTGGTCCAAATGCACAAGAATTTGGTGGCAGCATTTGTCCAAACCGACTCTCTTTGGACTCAGGTCGATCCATATGCCGAAGTAATAAAAATTGCCTTGTCGTCCAATGATATAGATGCAAATATATTCACTCTTATCAATTTGACAGGATTCTGCCTCATAGTATCTTGTCCAGGAGGTCCAAATGTACAAGATTTTTGGGGTAGCACGTGACAAAAGCGAATTCCTTTGGACTCAGGTCGATCCATATGCCGAAGCATCCAGAATTGCCAATGTCGTCCAATGATATAGATGCAAATATCACCACTCCTATGAATGTGATAGGATTCTGCCTCATCATACCTTGTACAGGAGGTCCAAATGTACAAGATTTGTGCGGTGGCACTTGACAAAAGTGAATCTCTTTGGACTGAGGTTGATCCATATGCCGAAGCATACAGAATTGCCAATGTCGTCCAATGATATAGATGCAAATATCTTCACTTCTATCAACGTGATAGGATTCTGCCTCATCGTGTCTTGTCCAGGAGGATCAAGTGTACAAGGTTTGTGCGGTAGCACTAGACAAAAGCGACTCTCTATGGACTCAGGTCGATCCATAAGCCGAAGCATCCAGAATTGCCAATGTCGTCCAATGATATAGATGCAATTATCTTTACTGCTATCACTTTGACAGGATTCTGCCTCATCGTATCTTGTCCAGGGGGTCCAAATGCACAAGTTTTGGGCGGCAGCATTTGCCCAATCCGACTCTCTTTGGATTCAGGTCGAATCATAAGCCGGAGCATCCAGAATTGCCAATGTCGTCCAATGATACAGATGCAAATATCTTTACTCCCATCAATTTGACAGGATTCTGCCTCATCGTATATTGTCCAGGGGGTTCAAATGTACAAGATTTCGGCGGCAGCATTTGTCCAAAGCGACTCTCTTCGAACTCAGGTCGCATCATATTCCGAGCATCCAGAATTGCCAATGTCGCCCAATGATATAGATGCAAATATCTTAACTCCTATCAATTTGCCAGGATTCTGCCTCATCATACCTTGTCCAGAAGATCCAAATGGACAAAATGTGGGTGGCAGCATTTGCCCAAAGCGACTCTCTTTGGCCTCCGATCGAATCATATACCGGAGCATCCAGAATTGCCAATGTCGTCCAAAGATATAGATGCAAATATCTTCACTCCTTTCAATTTGACAAGATTCTGCCTCATGGTATCTTGTCCAGGAGATTCAAATATACACGATTTGTGCGGTAGCACTTGTCCAAAACGACTCCCTTTGAATTCAGGTCGAATCATATGGCGAAGAATCCAAAATTGCCGATATTGTCCATTGATATAGATGCAAATATCCTCACTGCTATCAATTTTACAGCATTCTGCCTCATCGTAGCTTGTCCAGGGTGTCCAAATCTACAAGATTTTTGCGGTAGCACTTGTCCAAAGCGACTATCTTTGGCCTCCGATCGAATCATATGTCGCAGCATCCAGATTTGGCCAATGTCGTCCAATGATAAAGATGCAAATATATTCACTCCTATAAATTTGACAGGATTCTGCACCGTCATATCTTATCCAGGAGGTCCACATGTACAATATAAGTGGTTTAGCACTTGACAAAAGCGAATCTGTTTGGACTCAGGTCGATCCATATGCCGAAGTGTCATGAATTGCCAATGTCGTCCAATGATATAGATGCAAATATCTTTACTCCTATCAATTGTATAGGATTCTGCCTCATCGTATCTTTTCCAGGGGGTCCATATGTACAAGATTTGGCCGGTAGCACTTGTCCAAAACGACTCTCTTTGGCCTCCGGTCGAATCATATGCCGGAACATCCAGAATTGCCAATGTCGCCCAGTGATATAGATGCAAACATCTTAACTCCTACCAATTTGCCAGGAGTCCGCCTCATCATATCGGGTCTAGGAGGTCCAAATGGACAAGGTTTGGGCGGCAGAATTTGTCCAAAGCGACTGTCTTTGAACTCAGGTCGAATCATAAGCCGGAGCGTCCAGAATTGCCAATGTCGTCCAATGATGTAGATGCAAATATCTTCACTCCAATCAATTTGACAGGATTCTGGCTCATCATGTCTTGTCCAGGAGGATCATGTGTACAAGATTTGTGCGGTAGCACTAGACAAAAGCGAATCGCTTTGGACTCATGTCGATCCATTAGCCGAAGCATCCAGAATTGCCAATGTCGTCCAATGATATAGATGCAATTATCTGGCCTCCAATGAATTTACCAGGATTCTGCCTCACCATACCTTGCCCAGGAGGTTCAAATGTACAAGATTTGTGCGATAGCACGTGTCCAGAGCGACTCTCTTTGGCCTCCGGTCGAATCATATGCCGGAGCATCCAGAATTGCCAATGTTGTCCAGTAATATAGATGCAAATATCTTTACTGCTATCAATTTGACAGGATTCTGCCTCATCATACCTTGTACAGGAGGTCCACACATACAAGATTTGTGCGGTAGCACTTGTCCAAAGCGAAACTCTTTGGACTCAGGTCGATCCATAAGCCGAAGCATCAAGAATTGCCAATGTCGTGCAATGGTATAGATGCAAATATCTTTACTGCTATCAAATTGACAGGATTCTGCCTCATCGTATCTTGTCCAGGTGGTCCAAATGTACACGATTTGTTGTGGTAGCACTTGTCCAAAGCGACTCTCCTTGGACTCAGGTCGAAACATAAGCCTAGGCATCCAGAATTGCCAGTGCCGTCTAATGATATAGATGCAAATATCTTCACTCCTATCAATTTGACAGGATTCTGGCTCATCGTGTCTTGTCCAGGAGGATCAAGTGTACAAGATTTGTGCGGTAGCACTTGTCCAAAGCGAAACTCTTTGGACTCAGGTCGATCCATAAACCGAAGCATCAAGAATTGCCAATGTCGTGCAATGCTATAGATGCAATTATCTTTACTGCTATCAATTTGACAGGATTCTGCCTCATCGTATCTTGTCCAGGGTGTCCAAATGTACACGATTTGTTGCTGTAGCACTTGTCCAAAGCGACATTCTTTGGACTTAGGTCGAACCATAAGCCGGACTTCCAGAATTGCCGATGTTGACCAATGATATAGATGCAAATATCTTTACTCCTATTAATTTGACAGGATTCTGCCTCACCGTATCTTGTCCAGGGGGTCCAAATGTACAAGATTTGTTGCGGTAGCACTTGTCCAAAGCGACTCTCCTTGGACTCAGGTCGAAAAATAAGCCTAGGCATCCAGAATTGCCAGTGCCGTCTAATGATATAGATGCAAATATCTTCACTCCCATCAATTTGACAGGATTCTGCCTCATCGTATATTGTCCAGGGGGTTCAAATGTACACGATTTGTTGCGGTAGCACTTGTCCAAAGCGACTCTCCTTGGACTCAGGTCGAAAAATAAGCCTAGGCATCCAGAATTGCCAGTGCCGTCTAATGATATAGATGCAAATATCTTGACTCCTATCAATTTGACAGGATTCTGCCTCATCGTATCTTGTCCAGGAGGATCAAATGTACAAGATTTGGGCGGCAGCATTTGTCCAAAGCGACTCTCTTTGGACTCGGGTCGATCCATAAGCCGAAGCATCCAGAATTGCGAATGTCGTCCAATGATATAGAGGCAGATATCCTGACCCCTGTCAATTTGACAGCATTTTGCCTCATCGTATCTTGTCCAGGGGGTCCAAATGTACAAGATTGGTGCGGTAGCACTTGTCCAGGCCGACTCTCTTTGGATTCAGGTCGAATCATAAGCCGGATCCCCAGGATTGCCAATTTCGTCCAATGATATAGATGCAAATATCTTTACTGCTATCAAATTGACAGGATTCTGCCTCATCGTATCTTGTCCAGGTGGTCCAAATGTACACGATTTGTTGTGGTAGCACTTGTCCAAAGCGACTCTCCTTGGACTCAGGTCGAAACATAAGCCTAGGCATCCAGAATTGCCAGTGCCGTCTAATGATATAGATGCAAATATCTTCACTCCTATCGATTTGACAGGATTCTGGCTCATCGTGTCTTGTCCAGGAGGATCAAGTGTACAAGATTTGTGCGGTAGCACTTGTCCAAAGCGAAACTCTTTGGACTCAGGTCGATCCATAAACCGAAGCATCAAGAATTGCCAATGTCGTCCAATGATACAGATGCAAATATCTTTACTCCCATCAATTTGACAGGATTCTGCCTCATCGTATATTGTCCAGGGGGTTCAAATGTACAAGATTTGTGCGGTAGCACTTGTCCGAAGCGATTCTCTTTGAACTCAGGTCGAATCATATGCCGAGTATCCAGAATTGCCAATGTCGTCCAATGATATAGATGCAAATATCTTCCGTCCTATCAATGTGACAGGATTCTGCCTCATCATACCTGTTCCAGGACGTCCAAATGCACAAGTTTTGGGCGGCAGGACTTGCCAAACCGAATCTCTTTGGATTCAGGTCGAATCATAAGCCAGAGCATCCAGAATTGCCAATGTCGTCCAATGATATAGATGCAAATATCTTCACTCCTATCAATTGGACAGGATTCTGCCATATCATACCTTTTCCAGGAGGTCCAAATGCACAAGTTTTGGGTGACAGCATTTATCCAAACCGACTCTCTTTGGACTCAGGTCGATCCATATGCCGAAGTAACAAAAATTGCCGATCTTATCCGAATGATATAGATGCAAATATCTTAACTCCTATCAATTTGCCAGGATTCTGCCTCATCATATCGTGTCCAGGAGGTACAAATGGAAAAGGTTTCGGTGGCAGAATTTTTCCAAAACGACACTCTTTGGACTCAGGTCGAAACATATGCCGAGCATCCAGAATTGCCAATGTCGTCCAATGATATAGATGCAAATATCTTTACTCCTATCAATGTGATAGGTTTCTGCTCATCATACCTTGTACAGGAGGTCCAAATGTACAAGATTTGTGCGGTAGCACTTGTCCAAAGCGACTCTCCTTCGACTCAGGTCGAAACATAAGCCTAGGCATCCAGAATTGCCAGTGCCGTCTAATGATATAGATGCAAATATCTTCACTCCTATCAATTTGACAGGATTCTGGCTCATCGTGTCTTGTCCAGGAGGATCAAGTGTATAAGATTTGTGCGTTAGCACCAGACAAAAGCGAATCTCTTTGGACTCAGGTCGATTCATATGCCGAAGCATCCAGAATTGCCAATGTCGTCCAATGATATCGATACAAATATCTTCACTGCTATCAATTTGACAGGAATCTGCCTCATCATATCTTGTCCAGGGGGTCCAAATGAACACGATTTTTGCGGTAGCACTTGCCCAAAGCGACATTCTTTGGACTTATGTCGAACCATATGCCGAGCATCCAGAATTGCCAATGTCGTCCAATGATACAGATGCAAATATCATCACTCCTATGAATGTTATAAGATTCTGCCTCATCGTATAATGTCCAGGGGTCCAAATGTACAAGATTTCGGCGGCAGCATTTGTCCAAAGCGACTCTCTTCGAACTCAGGTCGCATCATATTCCGAGCATCCAGAATTGCCAATGTCGCCCAATGATATAGATGCAAATATCTTAACTCCTATCAATTTGCCAGGATTCTGCCTCATCATACCTTGTCCAGAAGATCCAAATGGACAAAATGTGGGTGGCAGCATTTGCCCAAAGCGACTCTCTTTGGCCTCCGATCGAATCATATACCGGAGCATCCAGAATTGCCAATGTCGTCCAAAGATATAGATGCAAATATCTTCACTCCTTTCAATTTGACAAGATTCTGCCTCATGGTATCTTGTCCAGGAGATTCAAATATACACGATTTGTGCGGTAGCACTTGTCCAAAACGACTCCCTTTGAATTCAGGTCGAATCATATGGCGAAGAATCCAAAATTGCCGATATTGTCCATTGATATAGATGCAAATATCCTCACTGCTATCAATTTTACAGCATTCTGCCTCATCGTAGCTTGTCCAGGGTGTCCAAATCTACAAGATTTTTGCGGTAGCACTTGTCCAAAGCGACTATCTTTGGCCTCCGATCGAATCATATGTCGCAGCATCCAGATTTGGCCAATGTCGTCCAATGATAAAGATGCAAATATATTCACTCCTATAAATTTGACAGGATTCTGCACCGTCATATCTTATCCAGGAGGTCCACATGTACAATATAAGTGGTTTAGCACTTGACAAAAGCGAATCTGTTTGGACTCAGGTCGATCCATATGCCGAAGTGTCATGAATTGCCAATGTCGTCCAATGATATAGATGCAAATATCTTTACTCCTATCAATTGTATAGGATTCTGCCTCATCGTATCTTTTCCAGGGGGTCCATATGTACAAGATTTGGCCGGTAGCACTTGTCCAAAACGACTCTCTTTGGCCTCCGGTCGAATCATATGCCGGAACATCCAGAATTGCCAATGTCGCCCAGTGATATAGATGCAAACATCTTAACTCCTACCAATTTGCCAGGAGTCCGCCTCATCATATCGGGTCTAGGAGGTCCAAATGGACAAGGTTTGGGCGGCAGAATTTGTCCAAAGCGACTGTCTTTGAACTCAGGTCGAATCATAAGCCGGAGCGTCCAGAATTGCCAATGTCGTCCAATGATGTAGATGCAAATATCTTCACTCCAATCAATTTGACAGGATTCTGGCTCATCATGTCTTGTCCAGGAGGATCATGTGTACAAGATTTGTGCGGTAGCACTAGACAAAAGCGAATCGCTTTGGACTCATGTCGATCCATTAGCCGAAGCATCCAGAATTGCCAATGTCGTCCAATGATATAGATGCAATTATCTGGCCTCCAATGAATTTACCAGGATTCTGCCTCACCATACCTTGCCCAGGAGGTTCAAATGTACAAGATTTGTGCGATAGCACGTGTCCAGAGCGACTCTCTTTGGCCTCCGGTCGAATCATATGCCGGAGCATCCAGAATTGCCAATGTTGTCCAGTAATATAGATGCAAATATCTTTACTGCTATCAATTTGACAGGATTCTGCCTCATCATACCTTGTACAGGAGGTCCACACATACAAGATTTGTGCGGTAGCACTTGTCCAAAGCGAAACTCTTTGGACTCAGGTCGATCCATAAGCCGAAGCATCAAGAATTGCCAATGTCGTGCAATGGTATAGATGCAAATATCTTTACTGCTATCAAATTGACAGGATTCTGCCTCATCGTATCTTGTCCAGGTGGTCCAAATGTACACGATTTGTTGTGGTAGCACTTGTCCAAAGCGACTCTCCTTGGACTCAGGTCGAAACATAAGCCTAGGCATCCAGAATTGCCAGTGCCGTCTAATGATATAGATGCAAATATCTTCACTCCTATCAATTTGACAGGATTCTGGCTCATCGTGTCTTGTCCAGGAGGATCAAGTGTACAAGATTTGTGCGGTAGCACTTGTCCAAAGCGAAACTCTTTGGACTCAGGTCGATCCATAAACCGAAGCATCAAGAATTGCCAATGTCGTGCAATGCTATAGATGCAATTATCTTTACTGCTATCAATTTGACAGGATTCTGCCTCATCGTATCTTGTCCAGGGTGTCCAAATGTACACGATTTGTTGCTGTAGCACTTGTCCAAAGCGACATTCTTTGGACTTAGGTCGAACCATAAGCCGGACTTCCAGAATTGCCGATGTTGACCAATGATATAGATGCAAATATCTTTACTCCTATTAATTTGACAGGATTCTGCCTCACCGTATCTTGTCCAGGGGGTCCAAATGTACAAGATTTGTTGCGGTAGCACTTGTCCAAAGCGACTCTCCTTGGACTCAGGTCGAAAAATAAGCCTAGGCATCCAGAATTGCCAGTGCCGTCTAATGATATAGATGCAAATATCTTCACTCCCATCAATTTGACAGGATTCTGCCTCATCGTATATTGTCCAGGGGGTTCAAATGTACACGATTTGTTGCGGTAGCACTTGTCCAAAGCGACTCTCCTTGGACTCAGGTCGAAAAATAAGCCTAGGCATCCAGAATTGCCAGTGCCGTCTAATGATATAGATGCAAATATCTTGACTCCTATCAATTTGACAGGATTCTGCCTCATCGTATCTTGTCCAGGAGGATCAAATGTACAAGATTTGGGCGGCAGCATTTGTCCAAAGCGACTCTCTTTGGACTCGGGTCGATCCATAAGCCGAAGCATCCAGAATTGCGAATGTCGTCCAATGATATAGAGGCAGATATCCTGACCCCTGTCAATTTGACAGCATTTTGCCTCATCGTATCTTGTCCAGGGGGTCCAAATGTACAAGATTGGTGCGGTAGCACTTGTCCAGGCCGACTCTCTTTGGATTCAGGTCGAATCATAAGCCGGATCCCCAGGATTGCCAATTTCGTCCAATGATATAGATGCAAATATCTTTACTGCTATCAAATTGACAGGATTCTGCCTCATCGTATCTTGTCCAGGTGGTCCAAATGTACACGATTTGTTGTGGTAGCACTTGTCCAAAGCGACTCTCCTTGGACTCAGGTCGAAACATAAGCCTAGGCATCCAGAATTGCCAGTGCCGTCTAATGATATAGATGCAAATATCTTCACTCCTATCGATTTGACAGGATTCTGGCTCATCGTGTCTTGTCCAGGAGGATCAAGTGTACAAGATTTGTGCGGTAGCACTTGTCCAAAGCGAAACTCTTTGGACTCAGGTCGATCCATAAACCGAAGCATCAAGAATTGCCAATGTCGTCCAATGATACAGATGCAAATATCTTTACTCCCATCAATTTGACAGGATTCTGCCTCATCGTATATTGTCCAGGGGGTTCAAATGTACAAGATTTGTGCGGTAGCACTTGTCCGAAGCGATTCTCTTTGAACTCAGGTCGAATCATATGCCGAGTATCCAGAATTGCCAATGTCGTCCAATGATATAGATGCAAATATCTTCCGTCCTATCAATGTGACAGGATTCTGCCTCATCATACCTGTTCCAGGACGTCCAAATGCACAAGTTTTGGGCGGCAGGACTTGCCCAAACCGAATCTCTTTGGATTCAGGTCGAATCATAAGCCAGAGCATCCAGAATTGCCAATGTCGTCCAATGATATAGATGCAAATATCTTCACTCCTATCAATTGGACAGGATTCTGCCATATCATACCTTTTCCAGGAGGTCCAAATGCACAAGTTTTGGGTGACAGCATTTATCCAAACCGACTCTCTTTGGACTCAGGTCGATCCATATGCCGAAGTAACAAAAATTGCCGATCTTATCCGAATGATATAGATGCAAATATCTTAACTCCTATCAATTTGCCAGGATTCTGCCTCATCATATCGTGTCCAGGAGGTACAAATGGAAAAGGTTTCGGTGGCAGAATTTTTCCAAAACGACACTCTTTGGACTCAGGTCGAAACATATGCCGAGCATCCAGAATTGCCAATGTCGTCCAATGATATAGATGCAAATATCTTTACTCCTATCAATGTGATAGGTTTCTGCTCATCATACCTTGTACAGGAGGTCCAAATGTACAAGATTTGTGCGGTAGCACTTGTCCAAAGCGACTCTCCTTCGACTCAGGTCGAAACATAAGCCTAGGCATCCAGAATTGCCAGTGCCGTCTAATGATATAGATGCAAATATCTTCACTCCTATCAATTTGACAGGATTCTGGCTCATCGTGTCTTGTCCAGGAGGATCAAGTGTATAAGATTTGTGCGTTAGCACCAGACAAAAGCGAATCTCTTTGGACTCAGGTCGATTCATATGCCGAAGCATCCAGAATTGCCAATGTCGTCCAATGATATCGATACAAATATCTTCACTGCTATCAATTTGACAGGAATCTGCCTCATCATATCTTGTCCAGGGGGTCCAAATGAACACGATTTTTGCGGTAGCACTTGCCCAAAGCGACATTCTTTGGACTTATGTCGAACCATATGCCGAGCATCCAGAATTGCCAATGTCGTCCAATGATACAGATGCAAATATCATCACTCCTATGAATGTTATAAGATTCTGCCTCATCGTATAATGTCCAGGGGTCCAAATGTACAAGATTTCGGCGGCAGCATTTGTCCAAAGCGACTCTCTTCGAACTCAGGTCGCATCATATTCCGAGCATCCAGAATTGCCAATGTCGCCCAATGATATAGATGCAAATATCTTAACTCCTATCAATTTGCCAGGATTCTGCCTCATCATACCTTGTCCAGAAGATCCAAATGGACAAAATGTGGGTGGCAGCATTTGCCCAAAGCGACTCTCTTTGGCCTCCGATCGAATCATATACCGGAGCATCCAGAATTGCCAATGTCGTCCAAAGATATAGATGCAAATATCTTCACTCCTTTCAATTTGACAAGATTCTGCCTCATGGTATCTTGTCCAGGAGATTCAAATATACACGATTTGTGCGGTAGCACTTGTCCAAAACGACTCCCTTTGAATTCAGGTCGAATCATATGGCGAAGAATCCAAAATTGCCGATATTGTCCATTGATATAGATGCAAATATCCTCACTGCTATCAATTTTACAGCATTCTGCCTCATCGTAGCTTGTCCAGGGTGTCCAAATCTACAAGATTTTTGCGGTAGCACTTGTCCAAAGCGACTATCTTTGGCCTCCGATCGAATCATATGTCGCAGCATCCAGATTTGGCCAATGTCGTCCAATGATAAAGATGCAAATATATTCACTCCTATAAATTTGACAGGATTCTGCACCGTCATATCTTATCCAGGAGGTCCACATGTACAATATAAGTGGTTTAGCACTTGACAAAAGCGAATCTGTTTGGACTCAGGTCGATCCATATGCCGAAGTGTCATGAATTGCCAATGTCGTCCAATGATATAGATGCAAATATCTTTACTCCTATCAATTGTATAGGATTCTGCCTCATCGTATCTTTTCCAGGGGGTCCATATGTACAAGATTTGGCCGGTAGCACTTGTCCAAAACGACTCTCTTTGGCCTCCGGTCGAATCATATGCCGGAACATCCAGAATTGCCAATGTCGCCCAGTGATATAGATGCAAACATCTTAACTCCTACCAATTTGCCAGGAGTCCGCCTCATCATATCGGGTCTAGGAGGTCCAAATGGACAAGGTTTGGGCGGCAGAATTTGTCCAAAGCGACTGTCTTTGAACTCAGGTCGAATCATAAGCCGGAGCGTCCAGAATTGCCAATGTCGTCCAATGATGTAGATGCAAATATCTTCACTCCAATCAATTTGACAGGATTCTGGCTCATCATGTCTTGTCCAGGAGGATCATGTGTACAAGATTTGTGCGGTAGCACTAGACAAAAGCGAATCGCTTTGGACTCATGTCGATCCATTAGCCGAAGCATCCAGAATTGCCAATGTCGTCCAATGATATAGATGCAATTATCTGGCCTCCAATGAATTTACCAGGATTCTGCCTCACCATACCTTGCCCAGGAGGTTCAAATGTACAAGATTTGTGCGATAGCACGTGTCCAGAGCGACTCTCTTTGGCCTCCGGTCGAATCATATGCCGGAGCATCCAGAATTGCCAATGTTGTCCAGTAATATAGATGCAAATATCTTTACTGCTATCAATTTGACAGGATTCTGCCTCATCATACCTTGTACAGGAGGTCCACACATACAAGATTTGTGCGGTAGCACTTGTCCAAAGCGAAACTCTTTGGACTCAGGTCGATCCATAAGCCGAAGCATCAAGAATTGCCAATGTCGTGCAATGGTATAGATGCAAATATCTTTACTGCTATCAAATTGACAGGATTCTGCCTCATCGTATCTTGTCCAGGTGGTCCAAATGTACACGATTTGTTGTGGTAGCACTTGTCCAAAGCGACTCTCCTTGGACTCAGGTCGAAACATAAGCCTAGGCATCCAGAATTGCCAGTGCCGTCTAATGATATAGATGCAAATATCTTCACTCCTATCAATTTGACAGGATTCTGGCTCATCGTGTCTTGTCCAGGAGGATCAAGTGTACAAGATTTGTGCGGTAGCACTTGTCCAAAGCGAAACTCTTTGGACTCAGGTCGATCCATAAACCGAAGCATCAAGAATTGCCAATGTCGTGCAATGCTATAGATGCAATTATCTTTACTGCTATCAATTTGACAGGATTCTGCCTCATCGTATCTTGTCCAGGGTGTCCAAATGTACACGATTTGTTGCTGTAGCACTTGTCCAAAGCGACATTCTTTGGACTTAGGTCGAACCATAAGCCGGACTTCCAGAATTGCCGATGTTGACCAATGATATAGATGCAAATATCTTTACTCCTATTAATTTGACAGGATTCTGCCTCACCGTATCTTGTCCAGGGGGTCCAAATGTACAAGATTTGTTGCGGTAGCACTTGTCCAAAGCGACTCTCCTTGGACTCAGGTCGAAAAATAAGCCTAGGCATCCAGAATTGCCAGTGCCGTCTAATGATATAGATGCAAATATCTTCACTCCCATCAATTTGACAGGATTCTGCCTCATCGTATATTGTCCAGGGGGTTCAAATGTACACGATTTGTTGCGGTAGCACTTGTCCAAAGCGACTCTCCTTGGACTCAGGTCGAAAAATAAGCCTAGGCATCCAGAATTGCCAGTGCCGTCTAATGATATAGATGCAAATATCTTGACTCCTATCAATTTGACAGGATTCTGCCTCATCGTATCTTGTCCAGGAGGATCAAATGTACAAGATTTGGGCGGCAGCATTTGTCCAAAGCGACTCTCTTTGGACTCGGGTCGATCCATAAGCCGAAGCATCCAGAATTGCGAATGTCGTCCAATGATATAGAGGCAGATATCCTGACCCCTGTCAATTTGACAGCATTTTGCCTCATCGTATCTTGTCCAGGGGGTCCAAATGTACAAGATTGGTGCGGTAGCACTTGTCCAGGCCGACTCTCTTTGGATTCAGGTCGAATCATAAGCCGGATCCCCAGGATTGCCAATTTCGTCCAATGATATAGATGCAAATATCTTTACTGCTATCAAATTGACAGGATTCTGCCTCATCGTATCTTGTCCAGGTGGTCCAAATGTACACGATTTGTTGTGGTAGCACTTGTCCAAAGCGACTCTCCTTGGACTCAGGTCGAAACATAAGCCTAGGCATCCAGAATTGCCAGTGCCGTCTAATGATATAGATGCAAATATCTTCACTCCTATCAATTTGACAGGATTCTGGCTCATCGTGTCTTGTCCAGGAGGATCAAGTGTACAAGATTTGTGCGGTAGCACTTGTCCAAAGCGAAACTCTTTGGACTCAGGTCGATCCATAAACCGAAGCATCAAGAATTGCCAATGTCGTCCAATGATACAGATGCAAATATCTTTACTCCCATCAATTTGACAGGATTCTGCCTCATCGTATATTGTCCAGGGGGTTCAAATGTACAAGATTTGTGCGGTAGCACTTGTCCGAAGCGATTCTCTTTGAACTCAGGTCGAATCATATGCCGAGTATCCAGAATTGCCAATGTCGTCCAATGATATAGATGCAAATATCTTCCGTCCTATCAATGTGACAGGATTCTGCCTCATCATACCTGTTCCAGGACGTCCAAATGCACAAGTTTTGGGCGGCAGGACTTGCCCAAACCGAATCTCTTTGGATTCAGGTCGAATCATAAGCCAGAGCATCCAGAATTGCCAATGTCGTCCAATGATATAGATGCAAATATCTTCACTCCTATCAATTGGACAGGATTCTGCCATATCATACCTTTTCCAGGAGGTCCAAATGCACAAGTTTTGGGTGACAGCATTTATCCAAACCGACTCTCTTTGGACTCAGGTCGATCCATATGCCGAAGTAACAAAAATTGCCGATCTTATCCGAATGATATAGATGCAAATATCTTAACTCCTATCAATTTGCCAGGATTCTGCCTCATCATATCGTGTCCAGGAGGTACAAATGGAAAAGGTTTCGGTGGCAGAATTTTTCCAAAACGACACTCTTTGGACTCAGGTCGAAACATATGCCGAGCATCCAGAATTGCCAATGTCGTCCAATGATATAGATGCAAATATCTTTACTCCTATCAATGTGATAGGTTTCTGCTCATCATACCTTGTACAGGAGGTCCAAATGTACAAGATTTGTGCGGTAGCACTTGTCCAAAGCGACTCTCCTTCGACTCAGGTCGAAACATAAGCCTAGGCATCCAGAATTGCCAGTGCCGTCTAATGATATAGATGCAAATATCTTCACTCCTATCAATTTGACAGGATTCTGGCTCATCGTGTCTTGTCCAGGAGGATCAAGTGTATAAGATTTGTGCGTTAGCACCAGACAAAAGCGAATCTCTTTGGACTCAGGTCGATTCATATGCCGAAGCATCCAGAATTGCCAATGTCGTCCAATGATATCGATACAAATATCTTCACTGCTATCAATTTGACAGGAATCTGCCTCATCATATCTTGTCCAGGGGGTCCAAATGAACACGATTTTTGCGGTAGCACTTGCCCAAAGCGACATTCTTTGGACTTATGTCGAACCATATGCCGAGCATCCAGAATTGCCAATGTCGTCCAATGATACAGATGCAAATATCATCACTCCTATGAATGTTATAAGATTCTGCCTCATCGTATAATGTCCAGGGGTCCAAATGTACAAGATTTCGGCGGCAGCATTTGTCCAAAGCGACTCTCTTCGAACTCAGGTCGCATCATATTCCGAGCATCCAGAATTGCCAATGTCGCCCAATGATATAGATGCAAATATCTTAACTCCTATCAATTTGCCAGGATTCTGCCTCATCATACCTTGTCCAGAAGATCCAAATGGACAAGATGTGGGTGGCAGCATTTGCCCAAAGCGACTCTCTTTGGCCTCCGATCGAATCATATACCGGAGCATCCAGAATTGCCAATGTCGTCCAAAGATATAGATGCAAATATCTTCACTCCTTTCAATTTGACAAGATTCTGCCTCATGGTATCTTGTCCAGGAGATTCAAATATACACGATTTGTGCGGTAGCACTTGTCCAAAACGACTCCCTTTGAATTCAGGTCGAATCATATGGCGAAGAATCCAAAATTGCCGATATTGTCCATTGATATAGATGCAAATATCCTCACTGCTATCAATTTTATAGCATTCTGCCTCATCGTAGCTTGTCCAGGGTGTCCAAATCTACAAGATTTTTGCGGTAGCACTTGTCCAAAGCGACTATCTTTGGCCTCCGATCGAATCATATGTCGCAGCATCCAGATTTGGCCAATGTCGTCCAATGATAAAGATGCAAATATATTCACTCCTATAAATTTGACAGGATTCTGCACCGTCATATCTTATCCAGGAGGTCCACATGTACAATATAAGTGGGTTAGCACTTGACAAAAGCGAATCTGTTTGGACTCAGGTCGATCCATATGCCGAAGTGTCATGAATTGCCAATGTCGTCCAATGATATAAATGCAAATATCTTTACTCCTATCAATTGTATAGGATTCTGCCTCATCGTATCTTTTCCAGGGGGTCCATATGTACAAGATTTGGCCGGTAGCACTTGTCCAAAACGACTCTCTTTGGCCTCCGGTCGAATCATATGCCGGAACATCCAGAATTGCCAATGTCGCCCAGTGATATAGATGCAAACATCTTAACTCCTACCAATTTGCCAGGAGTCCGCCTCATCATATCGGGTCTAGGAGGTCCAAATGGACAAGGTTTGGGCGGCAGAATTTGTCCAAAGCGACTGTCTTTGAACTCAGGTCGAATCATAAGCCGGAGCGTCCAGAATTGCCAATGTCGTCCAATGATGTAGATGCAAATATCTTCACTCCAATCAATTTGACAGGATTCTGGCTCATCATGTCTTGTCCAGGAGGATCAAGTGTACAAGATTTGTGCGGTAGCACTAGACAAAAGCGAATCTCTTTGGACTCATGTCGATCCATTAGCCGAAGCATCCAGAATTGCCAATGTCGTCCAATGATATAGATGCAATTATCTGGCCTCCAATGAATTTACCAGGATTCTGCCTCACCATACCTTGCCCAGGAGGTTCAAATGTACAAGATTTGTGCGATAGCACGTGTCCAGAGCGACTCTCTTTGGCCTCCGGTCGAATCATATGCCGGAGCATCCAGAATTGCCAATGTTGTCCAGTAATATAGATGCAAATATCTTTACTGCTATCAATTTGACAGGATTCTGCCTCATCATACCTTGTACAGGAGGTCCACACATACAAGATTTGTGCGGTAGCACTTGTCCAAAGCGAAACTCTTTGGACTCAGGTCGATCCATAAGCCGAAGCATCAAGAATTGCCAATGTCGTGCAATGGTATAGATGCAAATATCTTTACTGCTATCAAATTGACAGGATTCTGCCTCATCGTATCATGTCCAGGTGGTCCAAATGTACACGATTTGTTGTGGTAGCACTTGTCCAAAGCGACTCTCCTTGGGCTCAGGTCGAAACATAAGCCTAGGCATCCAGAATTGCCAGTGCCGTCTAATGATATAGATGCAAATATCTTCACTCCTATCAATTTGACAGGATTCTGGCTCATCGTGTCTTGTCCAGGAGGATCAAGTGTACAAGATTTGTGCGGTAGCACATGTCCAAAGCAAAACTCTTTGGACTCAGGTCGATCCATAAACCGAAACATCAAGAATTGCCAATGTCGTTCAATGCTATAGATGCAATTATCTTTACTGCTATCAATTTGACAGGATTCTGCCTCATCGTATCTTGTCCAGGGTGTCCAAATGTACACGATTTGTTGCTGTAGCACTTGTCCAAAGCGACATTCTTTGGACTTAGGTCGAACCATAAGCCGGACTTCCAGAATTGCCGATGTTGACCAATGATATAGATGCAAATATCTTTACTCCTATTAATTTGACAGGATTCTGCCTCACCGTATCTTGTCCAGGGGGTCCAAATGTACAAGATTTGTTGCGGTAGCACTTGTCCAAAGCGACTCTCCTTGGACTCAGGTCGAAAAATAAGCCTAGGCATCCAGAATTGCCAGTGCCGTCTAATGATATAGATGCAAATATCTTCACTCCCATCAATTTGACAGGATTCTGCCTCATCGTATATTGTCCAGGGGGTTCAAATGTACACGATTTGTTGCGGTAGCACTTGTCCAAAGCGACTCTCCTTGGACTCAGGTCGAAAAATAAGCCTAGGCATCCAGAATTGCCAGTGCCGTCTAATGATATAGATGCAAATATCTTCACTCCTATCAATTTGACAGGATTCTGCCTCATCATATCTTGTCCAGGAGGTCCAAAGGGACAATATTTGGGCGGCAGCACTTGTCCAAAGCGAAACCCTTTGGACTCAGGTTGATCCATAAGCCGAAGCATCAAGTATTGCCAATGTCGTGCAATGGTATACATGCAAATATCTTTACTGCTATCAATTTGACAGGATTCTGGCTCATCGTATATCGTCCAGGGGGTCCAAATGTACAAGATTTGTGCGGTAGCACTTATCCAAGGCGACATTCTTTGGACTTATGTCGAACCATAAGCCGGACCATCCAGAATTGCCGATGTTGACCAATGATATAGATGCAAATATCTTTACTGCTATCAATTTGACAGGTTTCTGCCTCGTTATACCTTGTTCCAGAGGTGCAAATCTACCAGGTTTGTGCGGTAGCACTTGTCCAAAGCGACACTTTTTGGACTCAGGTCGAATCATAAGCCGAGCATCCAGAATTGCCAATATCGTCCAATGATATAGATGCAAATATCTTTACTCCTATCAATTCGACAGGATTCTGCCTCATCGTATCTTGTCCAGGAGGATCAAATGTACAAGATTTGGGCGGCAGCATTTGTCCAAAGCGACTCTCTTTGGACTCGGGTCGATCCATAAGCCGAAGCATCCAGAATTGCGAATGTCGTCCAATGATATAGAGGCAGATATCCTGACCCCTGTCAATTTGACAGCATTTTGCCTCATCGTATCTTGTCCAGGGGGTCCAAATGTACAAGATTGGTGCGGTAGCACTTGTCCAGGCCGACTCTCTTTGGATTCAGGTCGAATCATAAGCCGGATTCCCAGGATTGCCAATTTCGTCCAATGATATAGATGCAAATATCTTTACTGCTATCAAATTGACAGGATTCTGCCTCATCGTATCTTGTCCAGGTGGTCCAAATGTACACGATTTGTTGTGGTAGCACTTGTCCAAAGCGACTCTCCTTGGACTCAGGTCGAAACATAAGCCTAGGCATCCAGAATTGCCAGTGCCGTCTAATGATATAGATGCAAATATCTTCACTCCTATCAATTTGACAGGATTCTGGCTCATCGTGTCTTTTCCAGGAGGATCAAGTGTACAAGATTTGTGCGGTAGCACTTGTCCAAAGCGAAACTCTTTGGACTCAGGTCGATCCATAAACCGAAGCATCAAGAATTGCCAATGTCGTGCAATGCTATAGATGCAATTATCTTTACTGCTATCAATTTGACACGATTCTGCCTCATCGTATCTTGTCCAGGGTGTCCAAATGTACACGATTTGTTGCTGTAGCACTTGTCCAAAGCGACATTCTTTGGACTTAGGTCGAACCATAAGCCGGACTTCCAGAATTGCCGATGTTGACCAATGATATAGATGCAAATATCTTTACTCCTATTAATTTGACAGGATTCTGCCTCACCGTATCGTGTCCCGGGGGTCCAAATGTAAAGGTTTGTTGCGGTAGCACTTGTCCAAAGCGACTCTCCTTGGACCCAGGTCGAAAAATAAGCCTAGGCATCCAGAATTGCCAGTGCCGTCTAATGATATAGATGCAAATATCTTCACTCCCATCAATTTGACAGGATTCTGCCTAATCGTATATTGTCCAGGGGGTTCAAATGTACACGATTTGTTGCGGTAGCACTTGTCCAAAGCGAATCTCCTTGGACTCAGGTCGAAAAATAAGCCTAGGCATCCAGAATTGCCAGTGCCGTCTAATGATATAGATGCAAACATCTTCACTCCTATCAATTTGACAGGATTCTGCGTCATCGGATCTTGTCCAGGAGGTTCGAATGTACAAGACTTGTTGCGGTAGCACTTGTCCGAAGCGACATTCTTTGGACTTAGGTCGAACCATAAGCCGGACAATCCAGAATTGCCGATGTTGATCAATGATATAGATGCAAATATCTTCACTTCTATCAACGTGATAGGATTCTGCCTCATCATACCATGTCCAGGAGGTTCAAATGTACAAGATATGTGCGGTACCACTTGACAAATGCAAATCTCTTTGGATTCAGGTCGATTCATATGCCGTAGCATCCAGAATCGCCAATGTCGTCCAATGATATAGATGCAATTATCTGTCCTCCAATCAATTTGCCAGGATTCTGCCTCATCATACTTGTTCTAGAGGTGCAAATGTACAAGGTTTGTGCTGTAGTACTTGTCCGAAGCGAATCTCTTTGGACTCAGGTCGATCCATAAGCCGAAGCATCCAGAATTGCCAATGTCGTCCAATGATATAGATGCAAATATCTTTACTCCTATCAATGTGATAGGATTCTGCCTCATCATATCGTGTCCAGGAGGTCCAAATGGACAAGGTTTCGGTGGCAGAATTTTTCCAAAACGACACTCTTTGGACTCAGGTCGAATCATATGCCGAGCATCCAGAATTGCCAATGTCGTCCAATGATATAGATGCTAATATCTTTACTCCTATCAATGTGATAGGATTCTGCCTCATCGTGTCTTGTCCAGGAGGATCAAGTGTACAAGATTTGTGCGGTAGCACTAGACAAAAGCGAATCTCTTTGGACTCAGGTCGATCCATAAGCCGAAGCATCCAGAATTGCCAATGTCGTCCAATGATATAGATACAAATATCTTTACTCCTATCAATTGTACAGGATTCTGCATCATCGTATCTTTCGCAGGGGGTCCATATGTACAAGATTTGAGCGGTAGCACTTGTCCAAAGCGACTATCTTTGGTCTCGGGTCGAATCATATGTCGCAGCATCCAGAATTGCCAATGTCGTGCAATGATATAGATGCAAATATCTTTACTCCCATCAATGTGATAGGATTCTGCTTCACCATACCTTTTCCAGGAGGTCCTAATGTACAAGTTTCTTCACGGCAGCATTTGTCCAAACCGACTCTCTTTGGACTCAGGTCGAATCATAAGCCGAGCATCTAGAATTGGCCAATACCGTCCAATGATATAGATGCAAATATCTTTACTCCTATCAATGTGATAGGATTCTGCCTCATCAAGCCTTGTCCAGGAGGTCCAAATATGCAGGATTTGTGCGGTAGCGCTTGACAAAAGCGAATCTCTTTGGACTCAGGTCGATCCATAAGCCGAAGCATCCAGAATTGCCAATGTCGTCCAATGATATAGATGCAAATATCTGCACTCCTATCAATTTTACAGGATTCTGCCACATTATACCTTTTCCAGGAGGTCCAAATGCACAAGTTTTGGGTGACAGCATTTGTCCAATCCGACTCTCTTTGGATTCAGGTCGAATCATAAGCCGGAGCGTCCAGAATTGCCAAAGTCGTCCAATGTTACAGATGCAAATATCTTTACTCCCATCAATTGGACAGGATTCTGCCTCATCGTATATTGTCCAGGGGGTTCAAATGTACAAGATTTGTGCGGTAGCACTTGTCCAAAGCGACATTCTTTTGTCTCAGGTCGATCCATAAGCCGAAGCATCCAGAATTGCCAATTTCGTCCAATGATATAGATGCAAATATCTTTACTCCTATCAATGTGATAGGATTCTGCCTCATCGTGTCTTGTCCAGGAGGATCAAGTGTACAAGATTTGTGCGGTAGCACTAGACAAAAGCGACTCTCTTTGGACTCAGGTCGATCCATAAGCCGAAGCATCCAGAATTGCCAATGTCGCGCAATGATATAGATGCAAATATCTTTACTACTATCACTTTGACAGGATTCTGCCTCATCGTATCTTGTCCAGGGGGTCCAAATGCACAAGTTTTGGGCGGCAGCATTTGCCCAATCCGACTCTCTTTGGATTCAGGTCGAATCATAAGCCGGAGCATCCAGAATTGCCAAAGTCGTCCAATGATACAGATGCAAATATCTTTACTCCCATCAATTTGACAGGATTCTGCCTCATCATACCTTGTACAGGACGTCCAAATGTACACTATTTGTGCGGTAGCACTTGTCCAAAGCGACTCTTTTTGGACTCAGGTCGAATCATAAGCCGGATCATCCAGAATTGCCAATGTCGTCCAATTATATAGATGCAATCATCTTCACTCCTATCAATGTGATAGGATTCTACCCCATCATAACTTGTTCCTAGGTTCAACTGTACAAGATTTGTGCGGTAGCAGTTGTCCAAAGCGACTGTCTTTGGACTCAGATCGAATCCTAAGCCGAAGTATCCAGAATTGCCAATGTCGTCCAATGACATAGATGCAAATATCATCACTCCTATCAATGTGACAGGAATCTGCCTCATCATAC
This sequence comes from Priocnemis perturbator, assembly GCA_963942575.1. Classification (NCBI taxonomy): domain Eukaryota; kingdom Metazoa; phylum Arthropoda; class Insecta; order Hymenoptera; family Pompilidae; genus Priocnemis; species Priocnemis perturbator. The sequence continues at coordinate 4,181,737 of CAWWDK010000133.1, read as the reverse complement.
CTTGTTCCGGAGGTTCAAATGTACAAGATTTGTGCGGGAGCCCTTGTAAGAAGCGACTCTCTTTGGAATCAGGTCGACTCATAAGCCTGAGCACCCAGAATTGCCAATGTCGTACAATGATATAGATGCAAATATCTTTACTACCATCAATTTGACAGGATTCTGCCTCATCGTATCTTGTCCAGGGGGTCCAAATGTACAAGAATTGTTGCGGTAGCACTTGCTGAAAGCGACTCTCTTTGGCCTCCGGTCGAATCATACGTCGGAGCATCCAGAATTGCCGATGCCGTCTAATGATATAGATGCAAATATCTTCACTCGTATCAAGGTGACAGGATTCTGCCTCATCGTATCTTGTCCAGGGGGTCCAAATGTACAAGATTTGTGCGGTAGCACGTGTCCAAAGCGACTCTCTTTGCCCTCCGGTTGAATCATATGCCGGAGCATCCAGAATTGCCAATGTCGTCTAGTGATATAGATGCAAATATAATAACTCCTATGAATGTGATAGAATTCTGCCTCATCATACCTTGTACAGGAGGTCCAAATGTACAAGACTTGTTGCGGTAGCACTTGTCCGAAGCGACTCTCTTTGGAATCAGGTCGAATCATAAGCCCGAGCATCCAGAATTGCCAAAGTCGTCCAATGATACGGATGCAAATATCATCACTCCTATGAATGTGATAGGATTCTGCCTCATCATGCCTTGTACAGGAGGTCAAAATGTACTAGAATTATTGCGGTAGCACTTGTCGGAAGTGACTCTCTTTGAACGCAGGTCGAATCGTATGCCGTACTTCCAGAATTGCCAATGTCGTCCAATGATATAGATGAAAATTTTTTCACTCATATCAATGTGAAGGGATTCTGCCTCATCATATCATGTCCAGGAGGACCAAATGGACAAGATTTGGGCGGCAGCATTTATCCAAAGCGACTCTCTTTGAACTCAGGTCGAATCATATGCCGAGCATCCAGAATTGCCAATGTCGTCCAATGATATAGATGCAAATATCTACACTCCTATCAATGTGACAGGATTCTGCCTCATCCTACCTTTTCCAGGACGTTCAAATGCACAAGTTTTGGGTGGCATTATTTGCCGAAACCGACTCTCTTTGATTCAGGTCGAATCATAAGCCGGAGCATCCAGAATTGCCATTGTCGTCCAATTATGTAGATGCAAATATCTTTACTCCTATCAATTTGACAGGATTCTGCCTCATCATATCTTGTCCAGGAGGACCAAATGGACAAGATTTGGGCGGCAGCATTTGTCCAAAGCGACTCTCTTTGAACTCAGGTCGAATCATAAGCCTGAGCATCCAGAATTGGCAATGCCGTCTAATGATATAATTGCAAATATCTTCACTCCTATCAATTTAACGGGATTCTGGCTCATCGTATCTTGTCCAGGGGGTCCAAATGTACAAGACTTGTTGCGGTAGCACTTGTCCAAAGCGACTCACCTTGGACGCAGGTCGAATCATAAGCCTGAGCATCCAGAATTGCCAATGCCGTCTAATGATATAGATGCAAATATCTTCACTCCTATCAATTTGACAGGATTCTGGCTCATCGTGTCTTGTCCAGGAGGATCAAGTGTACAAGATTTGTGCGGCAGCACTAGACAAAAGCGAAACACTTTGGACTCAGGTCGATCCATATGCCGAAGCATCCAGAATTGCCATTGTCGTGCAATGAAATAGATGCAAATATCTTTACTCCTATCAATTTGACAGGATTCTGTCTCATCATACCATGTTCCGGATGTTCAAATGTACAAGGCTTGTTTGGTAGCACTTGTACAATGCGACTCTCTTTGAACACAGGTCGAATCATAAACCGGAGCATCCTGCATTGCCAATGTCGTCCAATGATATAGATGCAAACATCTTCACTCCTATCAATTTGACAGGATTTTGCGTCATCGAATCTTGTCCAGGAGGTTCGAATGTACAAGACTTGTTGCGGTAGCACTTGTCCGAAGCGACATTCTTTGGACTTAGGTCGAACCATAAGCCGGACAATCCAGAATTGCCGATGTTGATCAATGATATAGATGCAAATATCTTTACTCCTATCAATTTGACAGGATTCTGCCTCATCGTATCTTGTCCAGGGGGTCCAAATGTACAAGCTTTGTTGCGGTAGCACTTGTCCAAAGCGACTCTCCTTGGACTCAGGTCGAATCATAAGCCTGAGCATCCAGAATTGCCAATGCCGTCTAATGATATAGATGCAAATATCTTCACTCCTATCAATTTGACAGGATTCTGGCTCATCGTGTCTTGTCCAGGTGGATCAAGTGTACAAGATTTGTGCGGTAGCACTAGACAAAAGCGAAACTCTTTGGACTCAGGTCGATCCATAAGCCGAAGCATCCAGAATTGCCAATGTCGTGCAATGAAATAGATGCAAATATCTTCACTCCTATCAATGTGACAGGATTCTGCCTCATCATACCTTTTCCAGGAGGTCCAAATGCACAAGTTTTGGGCGGCAGCATTTCCCCAAAAAGACTCTCTTTGGATTCAAGTCGAATTATAAGCCGGAGCATCCAGAATTGCCAATGTCGTCCAATGATATAGATGCAAATATCTTTACTCCCAACAATTTGACAGGATTCTGTCTCATCATACCCCGTTCCGGATGTTCAAATGTACAAGGTTTGTGTGGTAGCACTTGTACAATGCGACTCTCTTTGTCCTCCGGACGAATCACACGCCGGAACATCCAGAATTGCCAATGTGGTCCAATGATATAGATGCAATTATCTTCACTCCTATCAATTTGACAGGATTCTGTCTCATCATACCCTGTTCCGGATGTTCACATGTACAAGGTTTGTGTGGTAGCACTTGTCCAAAACGACTCTCTTTAGACTCAGGTCGAATCATAAACCGGAGCATCCAGCATTGCCAATGTCGTCCAATGATATAGATGCAAACATCTTCACTCCTATTAATTTGACAGGATTCTGCCTCATCGTATCTTATCCAGGAGGTTCAAATGTACAAGATTTGTGCGGTAGCACTTTTCGAAAGCGATTCTCTGTGGCCTCCGTTCGAATCATACGCCGGATCATCCAGAATTGCCAATGTGGTCCAATGATATAGATGCAAATATCTTCACTCCAATCAATTTGACAGGATTCTGCCTCATCATACCTTGTTCCGGAGGTTCAAATGTACAAGATTTGTGCGGGAGCCCTTGTCCGAAGCGACTCTCTTTGGAATCAGGTCGACTCATAAGCCTGAGTATCCAGAATTGCCAATGTCGTACAATGATATAGATGCAAATATCTTTACTACCATCAATTTGACAGGATTCTGCCTCATCGTATCTTGTCCAGGGGGTCCAAATGTACAAGATTTGTGCGGTAGCACGTGTCCAAAGCGACTCTCTTTGCCCTCCGGTTGAATCATATGCCGGAGCATCCAGAATTGCCAATGTCGTCTAGTGATATAGATGCAAATATAATCACTCCTATGAATGTGATAGAATTCTGCCTCATCATACCTTGTACAGGAGGTCCAAATGTACAAGACTTGTTGCGGTAGCACTTGTCCGAAGCGACTCTCTTTGGAATCAGGTCGAATCATAAGCCCGAGCATCCAGAATTGCCAAAGTCGTCCAATGATACGGATGCAAATATCATCACTCCTATGAATGTGATAGGATTCTGCCTCATCATGCCTTGTACAGGAGGTCAAAATGTACTAGAATTATTGCGGTAGCACTTGTCCGAAGTGACTCTCTTTGAACTCAGGTCGAATCGTATGCCGTACTTCCAGAATTGCCAATGTCGTCCAATGATATAGATGAAAATTTTTTCATCATATCAATGTGATAGGATTCTGCCTCATCATATCATGTCCAGGAGGACCAAATGGACAAGATTTGGGCGGCAGCATTTGTCCAAAGCGACTCTCTTTGAACTCAGGTCGAATCATATGCCGAGCATCCAGAATTGCCAATGTCGTCCAATGATATAGATGCAAATATCTACACTCCTATCAATGTGACAGGATTCTGCCTCATCCTACCTTTTCCAGGACGTCCAAATGCACAAGTTTTGGGTGGCATTATTTGCCGAAACCGACTCTCTTTGAACACAGGTCGAATCATAAACCGGAGCATCCTGCATTGCCAATGTCGTCCAATGATATAGATGCAAACATCTTCACTCCTATCAATTTGACAGGATTCTGCGTCATCGAATCTTGTCCAGGAGGTTCGAATGTACAAGACTTGTTGCGGTAGCACTTGTCCGAAGCGACATTCTTTGGACTTAGGTCGAACCATAAGCCGGACAATCCAGAATTGCCAATGTCGTCCAATGATATAGATGCAAATATTTTCACTCATATCAATGTGATAGGATTCTGCCTCATCATATCATGCCCAGGAGGACCAAATGGACAAGATTTGGGCGGCAGCATTTGTCCAAAGCGACTCTCTTTGAACTCAGGTCGAATCATATGCCGGAGCATCCAGAATTGCCAATGTGGTCCAATGATATAGATGCAAATATCTTCACTCCAATCAATTTGACAGGATTCTGTTTCATCATACCCTGTTCCGGACGATCAAATGTACATGGTTTGTGCGGTAGCACTTGCCGAAAGCGACTCTATTAGGCCTCCGGTCGAATCATACGCCGGAGCATCCAGAATTGCCAATGTGGTCCAATGATATAGATGCAAATATCTTCACTCCTATCGATGTGACAGGATTCTGCCTCATCATACCTTTTCCAGGAGGTCCAAATGTACAAGATTTGTGCGGTAGCACTTGTCCAAAGCGACTCTCTTTGGACTCAGGTCGAATCATAGGCCTGAGCATCCAGAATTGCCAATGTCGTCCAATGATATAGATGCAAAAATCTTCACTCCTACGAATGTGATAGGATTCTACCTCATCATACCTTTTCCAGGAGGTCCAAATGTACAAGATTTGTGCGGTAGCACTTGTCCAAAGCGACTCTCTTTGGACTCAGGTCGAATCATAGGCCTGAGCATCCAGAATTGCCAATGTCGTCCAATGATATAGATGCAAAAATCTTCACTCCTATCAATTTGACAGAATTCTGCCTCATCGTATCTTGTCCAGGGGGTCCAAATGGACACGATTTATTGCGATAGCATATGTCCAAAGTGACTCTCTTTGGACTCAGGTCGAATCATAAGCGTGAGCATCCAGAATTGCCAATGCCGTCTAATGATTTAGATGCAAATATCTTCACTCCTATCGATGTGACAGGATTCTGCCTCAACATACCTTTTCCAGGAGGTCCAAATGTACAAGATTTGTGCGGTAGCACTTGCCGATAGCGACTCTATTAGGCCTCCGGTCGAATCATACGCCGGAGCATCCAGAATTGCCAATGTGGTCCAATGATATAGATGCAAATATCTTCACTCCTATCAATTTGACAGGGTTCTGTCTCATCATACCCTGTTCCGGAGGTTCAAATGTACAAGAATTGTACGGTAGCACGTGTCCAAAGCGACTCTCTTTGCCCTCCGGTTGAATCATATGCCGGAGCATCCAGAATTGCCAATGTCGTCTAGTGATATAGATGCAAATATCTTCACTCCTATCGATGTGACAGGATTCTGCCTCATCATACCTTTTCCAGGAGGTCCAAATGTACAAGATTTGTGCGGTAGCACTTGTCCAAAGCGACTCTCTTTGGACTCAGGGCGAATCATAGGCCTGAGCATCCAGAATTGCCAATGTCGTCCAATGATATAGATGCAAAAATCTTCACTCCTATCAATTTGACAGCATTCTGCCTCATCGTATCTTGTCCAGGGGGTCCAAATGGACACGATTTATTGCGATAGCATATGTCCAAAGTGACTCTCTTTGGACTCAGGTCGAATCATAAGCGTGAGCATCCAGAATTGCCAATGCCGTCTAATGATTTAGATGCAAATATCTTCACTCCTATCGATGTGACAGGATTCTGCCTCATCATACCTTTTCCAGGAGGTCCAAATGTACAAGATTTGTGCGGTAGCACTTGTCCAAAGCGACTCTCTTTGGATTCAGGTCGAATCATAAGCCGAAGCATCCAGAATTGCCAATGTCGTCCAATGATATAGATGCAAATATCTTTACTCCTATCAATGTGACAGGATTCTGCCTCGTCATACCTTGTCCAGTAGGACAAAATGTACAAGATTTGTGCGGTAGCCCTTGTCCAAAGCGACTCTCTTTGGCCTCAGGTCGAATCACAAGCCGGGGCATCCAGAATTGCCAATGTCGTCCAATGATGTAGATGCAAATATCTTTACTGCTATCAATTTGACAGGATTCTGCCTCATCATACCTTGTCCAGTAGGTCAAAATGTACAAGATTTGTGCGGTAGCCCTTGTCCAAAGCGACTCTCTTTGGCCTCAGGTCGAATCATAAGCCGGGGCATCCAGAATTGCCAATGTCGTCCAATGATGTAGATGCAAATATCTTTACTGCTATAAATTTGACAGGATTCTGCCTCATCATACCTTGTCCAGTAGGTCAAAATGTACAAGATTTGTGCGGTAGCCCTTGTCCAAAGCGACTCTCTTTGGCCTCAGGTCGAATCATATGCCGAGCATCCAGAATTGCCAATGTCGTCCAATGATATAGATGCAAATATCACCACTCCTACGAATGTGATAGCATTCTGCCTCATCATACCTTGTACAGGAGATTCAAATATACACGATTTGTGCGGTAGCACTTGTCCAAAACGACTCCCTTTGAATTCAGGTCGAATCATATGGCGAAGAATCCAAAATTGCCGATATTGTCCATTGATATAGATGCAAATATCCTCACTGCTATCAATTTTACAGCATTCTGCCTCATCGTAGCTTGTCCAGGGTGTCCAAATCTACAAGATTTTTGCGGTAGCACTTGTCCAAAGCGACTATCTTTGGCCTCCGATCGAATCATATGTCGCAGCATCCAGATTTGGCCAATGTCGTCCAATGATAAAGATGCAAATATATTCACTCCTATAAATTTGACAGGATTCTGCACCGTCATATCTTATCCAGGAGGTCCACATGTACAATATAAGTGGGTTAGCACTTGACAAAAGCGAATCTGTTTGGACTCAGGTCGATCCATATGCCGAAGTGTCATGAATTGCCAATGTCGTCCAATGATATAGATGCAAATATCTTTACTCCTATCAATTGTATAGGATTCTGCCTCATCGTATCTTTTCCAGGGGGTCCATATGTACAAGATTTGGCCGGTAGCACTTGTCCAAAACGACTCTCTTTGGCCTCCGGTCGAATCATATGCCGGAACATCCAGAATTGCCAATGTCGCCCAGTGATATAGATGCCATCTTAACTCCTACCAATTTGCCAGGAGTCCGCCTCATCATATCGGGTCTAGGAGGTCCAAATGGACAAGGTTTGGGCGGCAGAATTTGTCCAAAGCGACTGTCTTTGAACTCAGGTCGAATCATAAGCCGGAGCGTCCAGAATTGCCAATGTCGTCCAATGATGTAGATGCAAATATCTTCACTCCAATCAATTTGACAGGATTCTGGCTCATCATGTCTTGTCCAGGAGGATCAAGTGTACAAGATTTGTGCGGTAGCACTAGACAAAAGCGAATCTCTTTGGACTCATGTCGATCCATTAGCCGAAGCATCCAGAATTGCCAATGTCGTCCAATGATATAGATGCAATTATCTGGCCTCCAATGAATTTACCAGGATTCTGCCTCACCATACCTTGCCCAGGAGGTTCAAATGTACAAGATTTGTGCGATAGCACGTGTCCAGAGCGACTCTCTTTGGCCTCCGGTCGAATCATATGCCGGAGCATCCAGAATTGCCAATGTTGTCCAGTAATATAGATGCAAATATCTTTACTGCTATCAATTTGACAGGATTCTGCCTCATCATACCTTGTACAGGAGGTCGACACATACAAGATTTGTGCGGTAGCACTTGTCCAAAGCGAAACTCTTTGGACTCAGGTCGATCCATAAGCCGAAGCATCAAGAATTGCCAATGTCGTGCAATGGTATAGATGCAAATATCTTTACTGCTATCAAATTGACAGGATTCTGCCTCATCGTATCATGTCCAGGTGGTCCAAATGTACACGATTTGTTGTGGTAGCACTTGTCCAAAGCGACTCTCCTTGGACTCAGGTCGAAACATAAGCCTAGGCATCCAGAATTGCCAGTGCCGTCTAATGATATAGATGCAAATATCTTCACTCCTATCAATTTGACAGGATTCTGGCTCATCGTGTCTTGTCCAGGAGGATCAAGTGTACAAGATTTGTGCGGTATCACTTGTCCAAAGCAAAACTCTTTGGACTCAGGTCGATCCATAAACCGAAGCATCAAGAATTGCCAATGTCGTTCAATGCTATAGATGCAATTATCTTTACTGCTATCAATTTGACAGGATTCTGCCTCATCGTATCTTGTCCAGGGTGTCCAAATGTACACGATTTGTTGCTGTAGCACTTGTCCAAAGCGACATTCTTTGGACTTAGGTCGAACCATAAGCCGGACTTCCAGAATTGCCGATGTTGACCAATGATATAGATGCAAATATCTTTACTCCTATTAATTTGACAGGATTCTGCCTCACCTTATCTTGTCCAGGGGGTCCAAATGTACAAGATTTGTTGCGGTAGCACTTGTCCAAAGCGACTCTCCTTGGACTCAGGTCGAAAAATAAGCCTAGGCATCCAGAATTGCCAGTGCCGTCTAATGATATAGATGCAAATATCTTCACTCCCATCAATTTGACAGGATTCTGCCTCATCGTATATTGTCCAGGGGGTTCAAATGTACACGATTTGTTGCGGTAGCACTTGTCCAAAGCGACTCTCCTTGGACTCAGGTCGAAAAATAAGCCTAGGCATCCAGAATTGCCAGTGCCGTCTAATGATATAGATGCAAATATCTTCACTCCTATCAATTTGACAGGATTCTGCCTCATCGTATATTGTCCAGGGGGTTCAAATGTACAAGATTTGAGCGGTAGCACTTGTCCAAAGCGACTATCTTTGGTCTCGGGTCGAATCATATGTCGCAGCATCCAGAATTGCCAATGTCGTGCAATGATATAGATGCAAATATCTTTACTCCCATCAATGTGATAGGATTCTGCTTCACCATACCTTTTCAAGGAGGTCCTAATGTACAAGTTTTTCACGGCAGCATTTGTCCAAACCGACTTTCTTTGGACTCAGGTCGAATCATAAGCCGAGCATCCAGAATTGGCCAATGTCGTCCAATGATATAGATGCAAATATCTTTACTCCTATCAATGTGATAGGATTCTGCCTCATCAAGCCTTGTCCAGGAGGTCCAAATATGCAGGATTTGGGCGGCAGCATTTGTCCAAAGCGAAACTCTTTGGACTCAGGTCGATCCATAAGCCGAAGCATCAAGAATTGCCAATGTCGTGCAATGGTATAGATGCAAATATCTTTGCTGCTATCAATTTGACAGGATTCTGCCTCATCGTATCTTGTCCAGGTGGTCCAAATGTACACGATTTGTTGTGGTAGCACTTGTCCAAAGCGACTCTCCTTGGACTCAGGTCGAAACATAAGCCTAGGCATCCAGAATTGCCAGTGCCGTCTAATGATATAGATGCAAATATCTTCACTCCTATCAATTTGACAGGATTCTGGCTCATCGTGTCTTTTCCAGGAGGATCAAGTGTACAAGATTTGTGCGGTAGCACTTGTCCAAAGCGAAACTCTTTGGACTCAGGTCGATCCATAAACCGAAGCATCAAGAATTGCCAATGTCGTGCAATGCTATAGATGCAATTATCTTTACTGCTATCAATTTGACACGATTCTGCCTCATCGTATCTTGTCCAGGGTGTCCAAATGTACACGATTTGTTGCTGTAGCACTTGTCCAAAGCGACATTCTTTGGACTTAGGTCGAACCATAAGCCGGACTTCCAGAATTGCCGATGTTGACCAATGATATAGATGCAAATATCTTTACTCCTATTAATTTGACAGGATTCTGCCTCACCGTATCTTGTCCAGGGGGTCCAAATGTAAAGGTTTGTTGCGGTAGCACTTGTCCAAAGCGACTCTCCTTGGACTCAGGTCGAAAAATAAGCCTAGGCATCCAGAATTGCCAGTGCCGTCTAATGATATAGATGCAAATATCTTCACTCCCATCAATTTGACAGGATTCTGCCTCATCGTATATTGCCCAGGGGGTTCAAATGTACACGATTTGTTGCGGTAGCACTTGTCCAAAGCGACTCTCCTTGGACTCAGGTCGAAAAATAAGCCTAGGCATCCAGAATTGCCAGTGCCGTCTAATGATATAGATGCAAATATCTTCACTCCTATCAATTTGACAGGATTCTGCCTCATCGTATATTGTCCAGGGGGTTCAAATGTACAAGATTTGAGCGGTAGCACTTGTCCAAAGCGACTATCTTTGGCCTCCGGTCGAATCATACACCGGAGCATCCAGAATTGCCAATGTCGTCCAGTGACATAGATGCAAATATCTTCACTCCTCTCAATGTGATAGGGTTCTGCCTCATCATATCTTGTCCAGGAGGTCCAAAGGGACAATATTTGGGCGGCAGCACTTGTCCAAAGCGAAACCCTTTGGACTCAGGTTGATCCATAAGCCGAAGCATCAAGTATTGCCAATGTCGTGCAATGGTATAGATGCAAATATCTTTACTGCTATCAATTTGACAGGATTCTGGCTCATCGTATATCGTCCAGGGGGTCCAAATGTACAAGATTTGTGCGGTAGCACTTATCCAAGGCGACATTCTTTGGACTTATGTCGAACCATAAGCCGGACCATCCAGAATTGCCGATGTTGACCAATGATATAGATGCAAATATCTTTACTGCTATCAATTTGACAGGTTTCTGCCTCGTTATACCTTGTTCCAGAGGTGCAAATCTACCAGGTTTGTGCGGTAGCACTTGTCCAAAGCGACACTTTTTGGACTCAGGTCGAATCATAAGCCGAGCATCCAGAATTGCCAATATCGTCCAATGATATAGATGCAAATATCTTTACTCCTATCAATTCGACAGGATTCTGCCTCATCGTATCTTGTCCAGGAGGATCAAATGTACAAGATTTGGGCGGCAGCATTTGTCCAAAGCGACTCTCTTTGGACTCGGGTCGATCCATAAGCCGAAGCATCCAGAATTGCGAATGTCGTCCAATGATATAGAGGCAGATATCCTGACCCCTGTCAATTTGACAGCATTTTGCCTCATCGTATCTTGTCCAGGGGGTCCAAATGTACAAGATTGGTGCGGTAGCACTTGTCCAGGCCGACTCTCTTTGGATTCAGGTCGAATCATAAGCCGGATCCCCAGGATTGCCAATTTCGTCCAATGATATAGATGCAAATATCTTACTACTATCAATGTGACAGGATTCCGCCACATCATACTTGTTCCAGAGGTGCACATCTACAAGGTTTGTGCGGTAGCACTTGTCCAAAGCGACCCGCTTTGAAGTCCGGTCGAACCATATGTCGGAGCATTCAGAATTGCCAATGCCGTCCAATGATATAGATGCAAATATCTTCGCTCCTATCAATTTGACAGGATTCTGCCTCATGGTATCTTGTTCAGGAGATCCAAATGTACACGATTTGTGCGGTAGCACTTGTCCAAAGCGACTCCCTTTGGATTCAGGTCGAATCATAAGCCGTATCCCAGGATTGCCAATGTCGTCCAATGATATTGATGCAAATATCTTCATTCCTATCAATGTGACAGGATTCTGCCTGATCATACCGTGTCCAGGAGATTCAAATGTACAAGATATGTGCGGTAGCACTTGATAAAAGTGAATCTGTTTGGACTCAGGTCGATCCATATGCCGAAGCATTCAGAATTGCCTTGTCGTCCAATGATATAGATGCAAATATCTTTACTCCTACCTATTTGTCAGGATTCTGCCTCATGGTATCTTGTCCAGGAGATCCAAATGTACACGATTTGTGCGGTAGCACTTGTCCAGACCGACTCTCTTTGGATTCAGGTCGAATCATAAGCCGGATCCCAGGATTGCCAATGTCGTCCAATGATATAGATGCAAATATCTTTACTACTATCAATGTGACAGGATTCTGCCTCATGGTATCTTGTCCAGGAGATCCAAATGTACACGATTTGTGCGGTAGCACTTGTCCAAAGCGACACTCTTTGGACTCAGGTCGAATCATAAGCCGAGCATCCAGAATTGCCAATATCGTCCAATTTTATACAGTCAAATATCCTCACTCCTATCAATTTTACAGCATTCTGCCTCATCGTATCTTGTCCAGGAGGTTCACATGTACAAGATTTGTGCGGTAGCACTTGCCCAGGACGACTCTCTTTGGATTCAGGTCTAATTATGAGACGGATCCCCAGGATTGCCAATGTCGTCCAATGATATAGAGTCAGATATCCTGACTCCTATCAACTTGACAGCATTCTGCCTCATCGTATCTTGTCCAGGAGGATCAAATGTACAAGATTTGTGCGGTAGCACCAGTCCAGACCGACTCTCATTGGATTCAGGTCGTATCTTAAGCCGGATCCCAGGATTGCCAATGTCGCCCAATGATATTGTTTTCGCGACAAGGCCCGAATTAAAACGCGGGAGACTCCGTAGCGAACGGGCGAGTGCGAAATCTAACGGCCGTTTGTTGTTGTGGCGAAAGGACAAGGACAGGACGAAGGACAGACGGGACGTAACGAACACGCGATTAAGTTAACTTAATTTTAATGATAAAGACTAGATATTTACAGCAATTAGGACTACGCGTTTGTACAGGCGATTAAATAACTAAAGCGGTATATACAATTAATGCTAAGACGCACGGTCGCAACGGAACTAAAAAAGGCAACTAGGCCACAGACGAGGTACAGAATAGACACCGCATCTTATGGACCTTCGTGTCACACGTCTAGAAATACCGACGGAGCAGAAAACAAGGCAAGTTGGAGCGCCCCCTGCGTACGCGAACGGCAGAAGTCATAATTACAATTTAAGTACTGACTGACTTTGGCGGCGTTGCCAAATGTATGCGATAAATAAATCTACAACTCCGTTACGTAATCCTTTTGTTGCCGACTAGTTAAATAATTTATACCCCGACCATATCAAGCACGGTGTGGGAGCTGTAGGGGTCTTCTGGAACCACGTATTTTATAAGTCCTGTCTTTAATAATCTCAATTTAGATAACAAATATTATAACTGCAATTCATTTAGATTCACTCGTATTAGCCTTGCTTTTACTAGTAGTTGCTTCTATTATCTTGTTATGCATCCTATAATTTTCATTCAATCTATGTATTTCTATTCTTCATACTGTCACATATATAAAAATATATATACGACGTGTGATACGAAGGTCCATAAGATGCGATGTCTATTCTATACCTCATCTGTGGCCTAGTTACCTTTTTTAATTCCGTTGCGTCCGTGCGTATTAGCTTTAATTGTATATACCGCTTTGGTTATTTAATCGCCTGTACATTCGCGTAGTCCTAATTGCAGTAAATATCTAGTCTTTATCATTAAAATTAAGTTAATTTAATCACGTGTTCGTCACGTCCCGTCTGTCCTTCGTCCTGTCCTTGTCCTTTCGCCACAACAACAAACGGCCGTTAGATTTCGCACTCGCCCGTTCGCTACGGAGTCTCCCGCGTTTTAATTCGGGCCTTGTCGCGAAAACAATATCATTGGGCGACATTGGCAATCCTGGGATCCGGCTTAAGATACGACCTGAATCCAATGAGAGTCGGTCTGGACTGGTGCTACCGCACAAATCTTGTACATTTGATCCTCCTGGACAAGATACGATGAGGCAGAATCCTGTCAAATTGATAGGAGTGAAGATATTTGCATCTATATTATTGGACGATATTGGCAATTCCGGATGCTCCAAGCATATGATTCGACCGGAGGCCAACGAGAGTCGCTTTGGACAAGTGCTACCGCCAAATCTTGTACATTTGGACCCCCTGGACAAGATACGATGAGGCAGAATCCTGGCAAATTGATAGGAGTTAAGATATTTGCATCTATATCATTCGGATAATATCGGCAATTTTTGTTACTTCGGCATATGGATCGACCTGAGTCCAAAGGGAGTCGGGTTGGACAAATGCTACCGCACAAATCTAGTACAATTGAAACCTCCTGGACAAGGTATGATGAGGCAGAATCCTGTCACATTGATAGGAGTGAAGATATTTGCACCTATATCATTGGACGACATTGGCAATCCTGGGGATCCGTCTTATAATTAGACCTGAATCCAAAGAGATTCGCTTTGGACAAATGCTGCCGCTCAAATCTTGTACATTTGAACCTCCTGGACAAGGTATGATGAGGCAGAATCCTATCACATTGATATGAGTAAAGGTATTTGCATCTATATCATTGGACGACATTGGCCAATTCTGGATGCTCGGCTTATGATTCCACCTGAGTCCAAAGAGAGTCGGTTTGGACAAATGCTGCCGCTAAAAAACTTATACATTTGGACCTCCTGGAAAAGGTATGATGAGGCAGAATCCTGTCAAATTAATAGGAGTGAAGATATTTGCACCTATATCATTGGACGGCATTGGCAATCCTGGGTATCCGTCTTATAATTAGACCTGAATCCAAAGAGAGTCGGCCTGGACATGTGCTACCGCACAAATATTGTACATTTGAACCTCCTGGACAAGATAAGATGAGGCAGAATGCTGTCAAATTGATAGGCGTCAGGATATTTGCCTCTATATCATTGGACGACATTGGCAATTCTGCATGCTTCTGCTTATGGATCGACCTGGGTCCAAAGAGATTCGCTTTTGTCAAGTGCTACTGCACAAATCGTGTATATTTGTACCTCCTGGACAAGATACGATGAGGCAGAATCCTGTCAAATTGATAGGAGTGAAGATATTTGCATCTATATCATTGGACGATATTGGCCAATTCTGGATGCTCGGTTTATGATTCGACCTGAGTCCATAGAGAGTCGGTTTGGACAAATGCTGCCGCTAAAAAACTTGTACATTAGGACCTCCTGGAAAAGGTATGGTGAGGCAGTAACCTGTCACATTGATATGAGTAAAGATATTTGCATCTATATCATTGGACGACATTGGCAATCCTGGGATCCGGCTTATGATTCGACCTGAATCCAAAGAGAGTCGGTCTGGACAAGTGATACCGCACAAATCGTGTGCATTTGATCCTCCTGGAGAAGATACGACGAGGCAGAATCCTGTCAAATTCATAGGTCTAAAGATATTTGCATCTATATTATTGGACGACATTGGCAATCCTGGTGATCCGGCTTATAATTAGACCTGAATCCAAAGATAGTCGGCCTGGAGAAGCGTTACCGCACAAACCTTGTACATTTGAACCTCCTGGACAAGATACGATGAGGCAGAATGCTGTAAAATTGATAGGAGTGAGGATATTTGCCTCTATATGATTGGACAATATCGGCAGTTTTGGATTCTTCGCCTTATGATTCGACCTGAATCCAAAGGGAGTCGTCTTGGACAAATGCTGCCGCTAAAAAACTTGTACATTAGGACCTCCTGGAAAAGGTATGGTGAGGCAGAATCCTGTCCGATTGATGGGAGTATAGATATTTGCATCTATATCATTGGACGACATTGGCAATCCTGGGGATCCGGCTTATAATTAGTCCTGAATCCAAAGAGAGTCGGCTTGGCCAAGTGCTACCGCACAAGGCTTGTACATTTGAACCTCCTGGACAAGATACGGTGAGACAGAATCCTGTCAAATTGATAGCAGTGAAGATGTTTGCATCAACATCATTGGACGACATTGGCAATCCTGGGGATCCGGCTTCTAATTAGACCTGAATCCAAAGAGAGTCGGCCTGGACAAGTGCTACCGCACAAACTTGAATATTTGTACCTCCTGGATAAGATATGATGAGGCAGAATGCTGTAAAATTTATAGCAGTGAGGATATTGGCCTGTATATCATTGGACAATATCGCCAGTTTTTGATTCTTCGCCATATGATTCGTCCTGAATCCAAAGAGATTCGCTTTTGTCAAGTACTACCCCACAAATCTTGTACATTTGAACCTCCTGGACAAGATATGATGAGGCAGAATCCTGTCAAATTAATAGGAGTGAAGATATTTGCACCTATATCATTGGACGGCATTGGCAATCCTGGGGATCCGTCTTATAATTTGACCTGAATCCAAAGAGAGTCGGCCTGGACAAGTGCTACCGCACAAATATTGTACATTTGAACCTCCTGGACAAGATACGATGAGGCAGAATGCTGTCAAATTGATAGGCGTCAGGATATTTGCCTCTATATCATTGGACGACATTGGCAATTCTGCATGCTTCTGCTTATGGATCGACCTGGGTCCAAAGAGATTCGCTTTTGTCAAGTGCTACTGCACAAATCGTGTGCATTTGATCCTCCTGGAGAAGATACGACGAGGCAGAATCCTGTCAAATTCATAGGACTAAAGATATTTGCATCTATATTATTGGACGACATTGGCAATCCTCGGGATCCGTCTTATGATTCGACCTGAATCCAAAGAGAGTCGGCCTGCACAAGCGCTACCGCACAAATCTTGTACATTTGAACCTCCTGGACAAGATACGATGAGGCAGAATGCTGTCAAATTGATAGGCGTCAGGATATTTGCATCTATATCATTGGACGACATTGGCAATTCTGGATGCTCGGCTTATGATTCGACCTGAGTCCAAAGAGAGTCGGTTTGGACAAATGCTGCCGTTAAAAAACTTGTACATTTGGACCTCCTGGACATGGTATGACGAGGCAGAATCCTATCACATTGATAGGAGTAATGTATTTGAATCTATATCATTAGACGACATTGGCAATTCTGGACGCATCGGCTTATGATTGGACCTGTGTCCAAAGGGAGTCGCTTTGGATAAGTGCTACCGCACAAATCTTGTACACTTGGACATCCTGGACAAGGTATGATGAGGCAGAAACCTATCACATTGTTAGGAGTAAAGGTATTTGCCCCAATATCATTGGACGACATTGGCAATCCTGGGGATCCGTCTTATAATTAGACCTGAATCCAAAGAGAGTCGGCCTGGACAAGTGCTACCGCACAAATCTTGTACATTTGAACGTCCTGGACAAGAGACGATGAGGCAGAATGCTGTCAAATTGATAGGAGTCAGGATATCTGCCTCTACATCATTGGACGACATTGGCAATTCTGGGGATCCGGCTTATAATTAGACCTGAATCCAAAGAGAGTCGGCCTGGACAAGTGCTGCCGCACAAACTTGTACATTTGAACCTCCTGGACAAGATACGATGAGGCAAAATGCTGCAGAATTGATAGGAGTGAGGATATTTGCCTCTATATCATTGGACAATATCGTTAATTTTGGATTCTTCGCCTTATGATTCGACCTGAATCCGAAGGGAGTCGCTTTGGACAAGTGCTACCGCACAAATGTTGTACATTTGAACCTCCTGGACAAGGTACCATGAGGCAGAATCCTGTCAAATTGATAGGAGTAAAGATATTTGCATCTATATCATTGGACGACGTTGGAAATTCTGGATGCTTCGGTATATGTATCGACCTGTGTTCAAAGAGATTCGCTTTTGTCAAGTGCTACCGCAGAAATCCTGTACCTTTGAACCTCCTGGACAAGGTATGATGAGGCAGAATCCTGTCACATTGATAGGAGTAAAGATATTTGCATCTATATCATTGGACGACATTGGCCAGTTCTGGAAGCTCCGACATATGATTTGACCGGAGGCCAAAGAGAGTCGCTTTGGACAAGTGCTACCGCACAAATCTCGGATATTTGAACCTCCTGGACAAGATATGATGAGGCAGAAACCTGCCAAATTGATAGGAGTAAAGATATTTGCATCAATATCATTGGACGACATTGGCAATTCTGGATGCTCGGCATATGATTCGACCTGAGTCCAAAGAGAGTCGGTTTGGACAAATGCTGCCGCTCAAATCTTGTACATATGGACCCCCTGGAAAAGATACGATGAGGCAGAATCCTGTGCAATTGATAGGAGTTAAGATATTTGCATCTATATCATTCGGATAACATCGGCAATTTTTGATACTTCGGCATATGGATCGACCTGAGTCCAAAGAGAGTCGGTTTGGACAAATGCTGCCGCCCAAATCTTGTGCATTTGGACCCCCTGGTTAAGATACGATGAGGCAGAATCCTGTCACATTAATAGGAGTGAAGATATTTGCATCTATATTATTGGACGACATTGGCAATTCTGAATGATCCGACATATGATTCGACCGGAGGCCAAGCGAGTCGTTTTGGACAAGTGCTACCGCACAAATCTTGTACATTTGGACCCCCTGGACAAGATACGATGTGGCAGAATCCTGTCAAATTGACAGGAGTAAAGATATTTGCATCTATATCATTGGACGACATTGGCAATTCTGGATGCTCCGGTATATGATTCGACCAGAGGCCAAAGAGACCCGCTTTGGACAAGTGCTACCGCACAAATCGTGTACATTTGGACCTCCTAGTTAAGATACGATGAGGCAGAATCCTGTCACATTAATAGGAGAGAAGATATTTGCATCTTTATCATTGGACGACATTGGCAATCCTGGGATCCGGCTTATGGTTCGACCTGAATCCAAGGGTAGTCGCTTTGGACAAGTGCTATCGCACAAAACGTGTACATTTGAATCTCCTGGACAAGATACGATGAGGCAGAATCCTGTCAAATTGATAGGAGTGAAGATATTTGCATCTATATCATTGGACGATATAGGCCAATTCTGGATGCTCGGTTTATGATTCGACCTGAGTCCAAAGAGAGTCGGTTTGGACAAATGCTGCCGCTAAAAAACTTGTACATTAGGACCTCCTGGAAAAGGTATGGTGAGGCAGTAACCTGTCACATTGATATGAGTAAAGATATTTGCATCTATATCATTGGACGTCATTGGCAATCCTGGGATCCGGCTTATGATTCAACCTGAATCCAAAGAGATTCGCTTTTGTCAAGTACTACCCCACAAATCTTGTACATTTGAACCTCCTGGACAAGATATGATGAGGCAGAATCCTGTCAAATTAATAGGAGTGAAGATATTTGCACCTATATCATTGGACGGCATTGGCAATCCTGGGGATCCGTCTTATAATTTGACTTGAATCCAAAGAGAGTCGGCCTGGACAAGTGCTACCGCACAAATATTGTACATTTCAACCTCCTGGACAAGATACGATGAGGCAGAATGCTGTCAAATTGATAGGCGTCAGGATATTTGCCTCTATATCATTGGACGACATTGGCAATTCTGCATGCTGCTGCTTATGGATCGACCTGGGTCCAAAGAGATTCGCTTTTGTCAAGTGCTACTGCACAAATCGTGTGCATTTGATCCTCCTGGAGAAGATACGACTAGGCAGAATCCTGTCAAATTCATAGGACTAAAGATATTTGCATCTATATTATTGGACGACATTGGCAATCCTGGGGATCCGTCTTATGATTCGACCTGAATCCAAAGAGAGTCGGCCTGGACAAGCGCTACCGCACAAATCTTGTACATTTGAACCTCCTGGACAAGATACGACGAGGCAGAATCCTATCACATTGATAGGAGTAATGTATTTGAATCTATATCATTAGACGACATTGGCAATTCTGGACGCATCGGCTTATGATTCGACCTGTGTCCAAAGGGAGTCGCTTTGGATAAGTGCTACCGCACAAATCTTGTACACTTGGACATCCTGGACAAGGTATGATGAGGCAGAAACCTATCACATTGTTAGGAGTAAGAGTATTTGCCCCAATATCATTGGACGACATTGGCAATCCTGGGGATCCGGCTTATAATTAGACCTGAATCCAAAGAGAGTCGGCCTGGACAAGTGCTGCCGCACAAACTTGTACATTTGAACCTCCTGGACAAGATACGATGAGGCAAAATGCTGCAGAATTGATAGGAGTGAGGATATTTGCCTCTATATCATTGGACAATATCGGTAATTTTGGATTCTTCGCCTTAAGATTCGACCTGAATCCAAAGGGAGTCGCCCTGGACAAGTTCTACCGCACAAATCTTGTACATTTGATCTTCCTGAACAAGATACAATGAGGCAGAATCCCGCCAAATTGATAGGAGTCAGGATATTTGCATCTATATCATTGGACGACATTGGCAATTCTGGATGCTCGGCTTATGATTCGACCTGAGTCCAAAGAGAGTCGGTTTGGGCAAATGCTGCCGCTAAAAAACTTCTACATTAGGACCTCCTGGAAAAGGTATGGTGAGGGAGAATCCTGTCACATTGATGGGAGTAAACATATTTGCATCTATATCATTGGACGACATTGGCAATCCTGGGGATCCGGCTTATAATTAGACCTGAACCCAAAGAGAGTCGGCCTGGACAAGTGCTACCCCACAAATCTCGTACATTCTAACCTCCTGGACAAGATATGATGAGACAGAATGCTGTAAAATTGATAGCAGTGAGGATATTTGTCTGTATATCATTGGACAATATCGGCAATTTTGGATTCTTCGCCATATGATTCGACCTGAATCCAAAGCGAGTCGCTTTGGACAAGTGCTACCACACACATCGTGTACATTTGAATCTCCTGGACAAGATACCATTAGGCAGAATCCTGTCAAATTGATAGCAGTGAAGATATTTGCATCTATATCATTGGACGACATTAGCAAATCTGAATGCTGCGACATATGATTTGACCGGATGCCAAAGAGAGTCGCTTTGGACAAGTGCTATCGCTCAAATCTTGTACAGATGGACCCCCTGGAAAAGATACGATGAGGCAGAATCCTGTACAATTGATAGGAGTTAAGATATTTGCATCTATATCATTCGGATAACATCGGCAATTTTTGATACTTCGGCATATGGATCGACCTGAGTCCAAAGAGAGTCGGTTTGGACAAATGCTGCCGCCCAAATCTTGTACATTTGGACGCCCTGGTTAAGATGCGATGAGGCAGAATCCTGTCACATTAATAGGAGTGAAGATATTTGCGTCTATATCATTGGACGACATTGGCAATCCTGAGATCCGGCTTATGATTCGACCGGAATCCAAAGGGAGTCGCTTTGGACAAGTGCTGCCGCACAAATCGTGTACATTTGGATCTCCTGGACAAGTTACCATGAGGCAGCATCCTGTCAAATTGATAGGAGCGAAGATATTTGCATCTATAACATTGGACGACATTGGCAATTCTGGATGCTCCTGCTTATGAATCGACCTGTGTCCAAAAAGGGTCGCTTTGGACAAGTGCACCCGCACAAATCTTGTACATCTGAACCTGCTGGACAA
Source organism: Priocnemis perturbator (assembly GCA_963942575.1). Classification (NCBI taxonomy): domain Eukaryota; kingdom Metazoa; phylum Arthropoda; class Insecta; order Hymenoptera; family Pompilidae; genus Priocnemis; species Priocnemis perturbator. Next base: position 4,160,342 of record CAWWDK010000133.1, on the reverse strand, counting down.
GATACGATGAGGCAGTGTCCTGCCAAATTGATAGGAGTAAAGATATTTGCATCTATATCATTGGACGAAATTGGCAATCCTGGGATCCGGCTTATGATTCGACCTGAATCCAAAGGGATCCGCTTTGGACAAGTGCTACCGCACAAATTGTGTACATTTGGATCTCCTGGACAAGTTACCATGAGGCAGCATCCTGTCAAATTGATAGGAGTGAAGATATTTGCGTCTATATCATTGGACGACATTGGCAATCCTGGGATCCGGCTTATGATTCGACCTGAATCCAAAGGGAGTCGCTTTGGACAAGTGGTACCGCACAAATCGTGTACATTTGGATCTCCTGGACAGGTTACCATGAGGCAGCATCCTGTCAAATTGATAGGAGCGAAGATATTTGCATCTATAACATTGGACGACATTGGCAATTCTGGATGCTCCGGCTTATGGATCGAACTGAGTCCAAAAAGAGTCGCTTTGGACAAGTGCTACCGCACAAATCTTGTACATTTGATCCTCCTGGACATGACACGATGAGGCAGAATCCTGTCAAATTGATAGGAGTAAAGATATATGCATCTATATCATTGGACGACATTGGCAATTCTGGATGCTCGGTTTATGATTCGACCTGAGTCCAAAGAGAGTCGCTTTGCACAAATGCTGCCGCCCACATCTTGTCCATTTGGACCTTCTGGACAAGGTATGATGAGGCAGAATCCTGGCAAATTGATAGGAGTTAAGATATCTGCATCGATATCATTCGGGTAACATCGGTAATTTTTGTTACTTCGGCATATGGATCGACCTGAGTCCAAAGAGATTCGCTTTTGTCAAGTGCTGCCGCATAAATCTTGTACATCTGAACCACCTGGACAAGGTTTGATGAGGCAGAATCCTGTCACATTGATAGGAGTAAAGATATTTGCATCTATATCATTGGACGACATTGGCCAGTTCTGGATGCTTCGGCATATGGATCGACCTGAGTCCAAAGAGATTCGCTTTTGTCAAGTGCTGCCGCACAAATCTTGTACATATGAACCACCTGGACAAGGTTTGATGAGGCAGAATCCTGTCACATTAATAGGAGTGAAGTAATTGCGTCTACATCATTGGACGACATTGGCAATCCTGGGATCCGGCTTATGATTCGACCTGAATCCAAAGGGAGTCGCTTTGGACAAGTGCTACCGCACAAATTGTGTACGTTTGGATCTCCTGGACAAGTTACCATGAGGCAGCATCCTGTCAAATTGATAGGAGCGAAGATATTTACGTCTATATCATTGGACGACATTGGCAATCCTGGGATCCGGCTTATGATTCGACCTGAATCCAAAGGGAGTCGCTTTGGACAAGTGCTACCGCACAAATCGTGTACATTTGGATCTCCTGGACAAGTTACCATGAGGCAGCATCCTGTCAAATTGATAGGAGCGAAGATATTTGCATCTAAAACATTGGACGACATTGGCAATTCTGGACACTTCGGCATATGGATCGACCTGAGTCCACACAGATTCGCTTTTGTCAAGTGCTACCCCACAAATATTGTACAAATGGACCTCCTGGACAAGATATGATGAGGCAGAATTCTCTCAAATTGATAGGAGTGAAGATATTTGCATCTATATCATTGGACGTCATTGGCAATTCTGGATGCTTCGGCATATGGACCAACCTGAGTCCAAAGAGATTCACTTTTGTCAAGTACTACCGCACAAATCTTCTACATTTGGACGCCCTGGTTAAGATGCGATGAGGCAGAATCCTGTCACATTAATAGGAGTGAAGATATTTGCGTCTATATCATTGGACGACATTGGCAATCCTGGGATCCGGCTTATGATTCGACCTGAATCCAAAGGGAGTCGCTTTGGACAAGTGCTACCGCACAAATTGTGTACGTTTGGATCTCCTGGACAAGTTACCATGAGGCAGCATCCTGTCAAATTGATAGGAGCGAAGATATTTACGTCTATATCATTGGACGACATTGGCAATCCTGGGATCCGGCTTATGGTTCGACCTGAATCTAAGGGTAGTCGCTTTGGACAAGTTCTACCGCACAAATCGTGTACATTTGAATCTCCTGGACAAGGTTTGATGAGGCAGAATCCTGTCAAATTGATAGGAGTAAAGATATTTGTATCTATATCATTGGACGACAAGGATATTCTGGATGCTTCGGCATATGGATCGACCTGAGCCCAAAGAGATTCGCTTTTGTCAAGTGCTGCCGCACAAATCTTGTACATTTGATCCTCCTGGACATGACACGATGAGGCAGAAACCTGTTAAATTGATAGAAGTAAAGATATTTGTATCTATACCATTGGACAGTATCGGCAATTCTGAATGCTCCGACATATGATTCGACCGGAGGCCAAAGCGAGTCGCTTTGAACAAGTGCTACCGCATATATCTTGCACATTTCGACCACCTGGACAAGGTTTGATGAGGCAGATTCCTATCACATTGATAGGAGTTAAGATATTTGAATCTATATCACTCGGATTACATCGGCAATTTTTGTTTCTTCGGCATATGGATCGACCTGAGTCAAAAGAGAGTCGGTTTGGACAAATGCTGCCGCCAAATTCTTGTGCATTTGAACCTCCTGGAAAAGGTATAATGAGGCAGAACCTTGTCACATTGATAGGAGTAAAGATATTTGCATCTATATCATTGGACGACTATGGCAATTCTGAATGCTTCGACATATGGATCAACCTGAGTCCAAAGAGATTCGCTTTTGTCAAGTGCTACCGCACAAATCTTGTTCATTTGTACCTCCTGGGCAAGGTATGATGAGGCAGAATTCTATCACATTGATGGGAGTAAACATATTTGCATCTATATCATTGGACGACATTGGCAATCCTGGAGATCCGGCATATAATTAGACCTGAACCCAAAGAGAGTCGGCCTGGACAAGTGCTACCCCACAAATCTTGTACATTTTAACCTCCTGGACAAGATACCATGAGGCAGAATCCTGTCAAACTGATAGGAGTGAAGATATTTGCATCTATATCATTGGACGACATTGGCAGTCCTGGGGATCCGGCATATAATTAGACCTGAATCCAAAGAGAGTCGGCCTGGACAAGTGCTGCCGCACAAACTTGTACATTTGTACCTCCTGGACAAGATACGATGAGGCAGAATGCTGTGAAATTTATAAGAGTGAGGATATTTGACTGTATATCATTGGACAATATCGTTAATTTTGGATTCTTCGCCTTATGATTCGACCTGAATCCGAAGGGAGTCGCTTTGGACAAGTGCTACCGCACAAATCTTGTACATGTGATCCTCGTAGACAAGACACGATGAGCCAGAATCCTGTCAAATTGATAGGAGTGAAGATTTTTGCATCTATATCATTGGACGACATTGGCAATTATGGATGCCCCGGCTTATGATTCGTCCTGAGTCCAAAGAGAGTCGCTTTGGACTACTGCTACCCCACAAATCTTGTACATTTGGACCTCCTGCACAAGATATGGTGAGGCAGAATCCTGTCAAATTGATAGGAGTAAAGATATTTGCATCTATATCATTGGACGACATTGGCAATTCTGGCTGCTCCGGCTTATGATTCGACCTGAGTCCAAAGAGAGTCGCTTTGGACAAGTGCTACCGCAACAAGTCTTGTACATTTGGACTTCCTGGAAAAGGTATGATGAAACAGAATCCTGTCAAATTGATTGGATTGAAGATATTTGCATCTATATCATTGGACCACATTGGCAATTCTGGATGCTCCGGCGTATGATTCGACCGGAGGAAAAAGAGAATCGCTTTGGACAAGTGCTACCGGAACAAGTCTTGTACATTTGGACCTCCTGTACAAGGTATGATGAGGCAGAATTCTATCACATTCATAGGAGTGATGATATTTGCATCTATATCACTAGAAGACATTGGCACTTCTGGATGCTCCGGCATACGATTCAACCGCAGGGCAAAGAGAGTCGCTTTGGACAAGTGCCACCGCACAAATCTTGTACATTTGGACCCCCTGGACAAGATACGATGAGGCAGAATCCTGTCAAATTGATAGGAGTAAAGATATTTGCATGCACATCATTGGACGACAATGGCAATTCTGGATGCTCAGGCTTATGATTCGACCTGAGGCCAAAGAGAGTCGCTTTGGAAACGTGCTACCGCACAAATCTGGTACATTTGGACCCCCTGGACAAGATGCGATGAGGCAGAATCGTGTCAAAGTGACAGCAGTAAAGACACTTGCATCTATATCATTGGACGACATTGGCAATTCTGGATGCTTCGGTTTATGGATCGACCTGAGTCCAAAGAGTTTCGCTTTTGTCTGGTGCTATCGCACAAATCTTGTACACTTGATCCTCCTGGACAAGACACGATGAGGCAGAATCCTGTCAAATTGATAGGAGTGAAGATATTTGTATCTATATCATTGGACGACATTGGCAATTCTGGATGTTCCGGTTTATGATTCGACCTGAGTCCAAGGAGAGTCGCTTTGGACAAGTGCTACCGCAACAAATCGTCTCCATTTGAACCCCCTGGACAAGATACGATGAGGCAGAATGCTGTTAAACTGATAGCAGTAAAGATATTTGCATCTATATCATTGGACCTCATTGGCAATTCTGGATGCTCCGGTATATGATTCGACCGGAGGCCAAAAAGCATCGCTTTAGACAAGTGCTTCCCCACAAACCTTGTACATTTGAACCTTCGGAACAAGGTATGATGAGGCAAAATCCTGTCAAATTGATAGCAGTAAAGATATTTGCATCAATATCATTGGACGACATTGGCAATTCTGGATGCTCCAGCTTATGATTCGAACTGAGTTCAAAGAGTTTCGCTTTTGTCTAGTGCTACCGCACAAATCTTGTACATTTTGACCTACTGGACAAGGTATGATGAGGCAGAATCCAGTCAAATTGATAGCAGTAAACATATTTGCATCAATATCATTGGTCAACATCGGCAATTCTGGATGGTCCGGCTTATGGTTCGATATAAGTCCAAAGAATGTCGCCTTGGACAAGTGCTACCGCAACAAATCGTCTCCATTTGAACCCCCTGGACAAGATACGATGAGGCAGAATGCTGTTAAACTGATAGCAGTAAAGATATTTGCATCTATATCATTGGACCTCATTGGCAATTCTGGATGCTCCGGTATATGATTCGACCGGAGGCCAAAAAGCATCGCTTTGGACAAGTGCTTCCCCACAAACCTTGTACATTTGAACCTTCGGAACAAGGTATGATGAGGCAGAATCCTGTCAAATTGATAGCAGTAAACATATTTGCATCTATATCATTGCACGACATTGGCAATTCTGGATGCTCAGGCTTATGATTCGACCTGAGTCCAAAGAGAATCGCTTTGGACAAGTGTTACCGCAACAAATCGTCTCCATTTGGACCCCCTGGACAAGATACGATGAGGCAGAATGCTGTCAAATTGATAGCAGTAAAGATATTTGCATCTATATCATTGGACGTCATTGGTAATTCTGGATGCTTCGGCATATGATTCGACCGGAGGCCAAAAAGAATCGCTTTAGACAAGTGCTTCCCCACAAACCTTGTACATTTGAACCTTCGGAACAAGGTATGATGAGGCAAAATCCTGTCAAATTGATAGCAGTAAAGATATTTGCATCAATATCATTGGACGACATTGGCAATTCTGGATGCTCCGGCTTATGATTCGAACTGAGTTCAAAGAGTTTCGCTTTTGTCTAGTGCTACCGCACAAATCTTGTACATTTTGACCTACTGGACAAGGTATGATGAGGCAGAATCCTGTCAAATTGATAGCAGTAAACATATTTGCATCAATATCATTGGTCAACATCGGCAATTCTGGATGGTCCGGCTTATGGTTCGATATAAGTCCAAAGAATGTCGCCTTGGACAAGTGCTACCGCAACAAATTGTGTATATTTGGACCCCCTGGACAAGATACGATGAGGCAGAATCCTGTCAAATTGATAGCAGTAAAGATATTTGCATCTATACCATTGCACGACATTGGCAATTCTTGATGCTTCGGCATATGGATCGACCTGAGTCCAAAGAGTTTCGCTTTGGACAAGTGCTACCGCACAAATCTTGTACATTTGGACCTCCTGCACAAGGTATGATGAGGCAGAATCCTATCACATTGATAGGAGTAAAGATTTTTGCATATATATCATTGGACGACATTGGCAATTCTGGATGATCGGCATATGATTCGACCTGCGTCAAGGAGATTGGCCTTTGTCAAGTGCTACCGCACAAGTCTTGTACATTTGGACCCCCTGGACAATATACGATGAGGCAGAATCCTGTCAAATTGATAGGAGTAAAGATATTTGCATGTACATCATTGGACGACAATGGCAATTCTGGATGGTCCGGCTTATGATTCGACCTGATTCAAAGAGAGTCGCTTTGGACACGTGCTACCGCCCAAATCTAGTACATTTGGACCCCTTGGATAAGATGCGTTGCGGCAGAATCCTGTCAAATTGATAGCAGTAAATATACTTGCATCTATATCATTGGACGACATTGGCAATTCTGGATGCTTCGGCTTATGGATCGACCTGAGTCCAAAGAGTGTCGCTTTTGTGAAGTGCTAACGCACAAATCTTGTACATTTTGACCAACTGGACAAGGTATAATGAGGCAGAATCCTGTCAAATTGAGAGCAGTAAAGATATTTGCATCTATATCATTGGACGACATTGGCAATTCTGGATGCTCCGGCTTATGATTCGACCTGAGTTCAAAGAGAGTCGCGTTGGACAAATGCTGCCGCCCAAATCTTGTATATATGAACCTCCTGGACAAGATACGATGAGACAGAATCCTGTCAAATGGATAGGTGTGAAGATGTTTGCATCTATTTCATTGGACGACATTGGCAATTATGGATGCCCCGGCATATGATTCGACCTGAGTTCAAAGAGAGTCGCGTTGGACAAATGCTGCCGCCCAAATCTTGTACATTTGGACCCCCTGGACAATATACGATAAGGCAGAATCCTGTCAAATTGATAGCAGTAAATATATTTGCATCTATATCATTGCACGTCATTGGCAATTCTGGATGGTTCGGTTTATGGATCGACCTGAGTCCAAAGAGTTTCGCTTTTATCTAGTGGTACCGCACAAATCTTGTTCACTTGATCCTCCTGGACAAGACACGATGAGCCAGAATCCTGTCGAATTGATAGGAGTGAAGATGTTTGCATCTATATCATTGGACGATATTGGCAATGCTGGATGGATCGGTTTATGGATCGACCTGAGTCCAAAGAGTTTCGCTTTTATCTAGTGCTACCGCACAAATCTTGTACACTTGATCCTCCTGGACAAGACACGACGAGCCAGAATCCTGTAGAATTGATAGGGGTGAAGATGTTTGCATCTATATCATTGGACGATATTGGCAATTCTGGATGGTTCGGTTTATGGATCGACCTGAGTCCAAAGATTTTCGCTTTTGTCTAGTGCTACCGCACAAATCTTGTACACTTGATCCTCCTGGACAAGACACGATGAGCCAGAATCCTGTCGAATTGATAGGAGTGAAGATATTTGCATCTATATCATTGGACGACATTGGCAATTCTGAATGCTCCGGCTTATGATTCCACCGGAGGCCAAAGAGAGTCGCTTTGGACAAGTTCTACGGCACAAATCTTGCACATTTGGACCCCCTGGACAAGATACGATGAGGCAGAATCCTGTCAAATTGATAGCAGTAATGATATTTGCATCTATATCATTGCACGACATTGGCAATTCTAGATTCTCCGGCATATGATTCGACCGGAGGCCAAAGAGAGTCGCTTTGGACACGGGCTACCCCACAAATCTTGTACATATGGACCCCCTGGACAAGATGCGTTGAGGCAGAATCCTGGCAAATTGATAGCAGTAAAGATATTTGCATCTATATCATTGGTCTACATTGGCAATTCTGGATGCCCCGGCTTATGATTCGACCTGAGTCCAAAGAGATTCGCTTTTGTGAAGTGCTAACGCACAAATCTTGTACATTTGAACCTCCGGAACAAGGTATGATAAGGCAGAATCCTATCACATTGATAGGAGTAAAGATATTTGCATCTATATCATTGGACGATATTGGCAATTCTGGATGCTTCGGCTTATGGATCGACCTGAGTCCAAAGAGTTTCGCTTTTGTCCAGTGCTACCGCACAAATCTTGTACACTTGATCCTCCTGGACAAGACACGATGAGACAGAATCCTGTCAAATTGAAAGGAGTGTAGATATTTGCATCTATATCATTGGACGGCATTGGCAATGCTGGATGCACCTGTTTATGATTCGACCTGAGTCCAAGGAGCGTGGCTTTGGAGAAGTGCTACCGGCCAAACCTTGTACATTTGAACATCCGGAACAGGGTATGATGAGACAGAATCCTGTCAAATTGATAGGAGTGAAGATGTTTGCATCTATATCATTGGACGACATTGGCAATTCTGGATGCTCGGCATATGGTTCAACATAAGTCCAAACACTGTGGCTTTGGACATGTGCTTCCGCAACAAATCGTGTACATTTGGACCCCCTGGACAAGATACGATGAGGCAGAATCCTGTCAAATTGATAGCAGTAAATATATTTGCATCTATATCTTTGCACGACATTGGCAATTCTGGATGGTTCGGTTTATGGATCGACCTGAGTCCAAAGAGTTTCGCTTTTATCTAGTGCTACCGCACAAATCTTGTACACTTGATCCTCCTGGACAAGACACGATGAGCCAGAATCCTGTCGAATTGATAGGAGTGAAGATATTTGCATCTACATCATTGGACGACATTGGCAATTCTGGATGCTCCGGCATATGATTCGACCGAAGGCCAAAGAGAGTCGCTTTGGACACGTGCTACCCCACAAATCTTGCACATTTGGACCCCCTGGACTATATACGATGAGGCAGATTCCTGTCAAATTGATTGGCGTAAAGATATTTGCGTCTACATCATTGGACGACAATGGCAATTCTGGATGCTCCGGCTTATGATTCGACCTGAATCCAAAGACAGTCGGTTTGTGCAAATGCTGCCGCCCAAAACTTGTGCATTTGGACGTCATGGAAAAGGCATGATGAGGCAGAATCCTGTCACATTGATAGGAGTGAATATATTTGCATCTATATCATTGGACGGCATTGGCGATTCTTGATGCTCGGCATATGATTCGACCTGAGTTCGAAGAGAGTCGCTTTGGACAAATGCTGCCGCCCATATCTTGTCCATTTGGACCTCCTGGACAAGATATGATGAGGCAGAATCCTATCACATTGATAGGAGTGAAGATATTTGGATCTATATCACTGGACGACATTGGCAATTCTGGATGCTCCGGCATATGATTCGACCGGAGGCCAAACAGAGTCGCTTTGGACACGTTCTACGGCACAAATCTTGTACATTTGGACCCCCTGGACAATATACGATGAGGCAGAATCCTGTCAAATTGATAGGAGTAAAGATATTTGCATCTATATCATTGGACGGCATTGGCGATTCTTGATGCTCGGCATATGATTCGACCTGAGTTCGAAGAGAGTCGCTTTGGACAAATGCTGCCGCCCATATCTTGTCCATTTGGACCTCCTGGACAAGATATGATGAGGCAGAATCCTATCACATTGATAGGAGTGAAGATATTTGGATCTATATCACTGGACGACATTGGCAATTCTGGATGCTCCGGCATATGATTCGACCGGAGGCCAAACAGAGTCGCTTTGGACACGTTCTACGGCACAAATCTTGTACATTTGGACCCCCTGGACAATATACGATGAGGCAGAATCCTGTCAAATTGATAGGAGTAAAGATATTTGCATCTATATCATTGGACGACATTGGCAATTCTGGATGCTTCGGCTTATGGATCGACCTGAGTCCAAAGAGTTTCGCTTTTGTCCAGTGCTACCGCACAAATCTTGTACACTTGATCCTCCTGGACAAGACACGATGAGACAGAATCCTGTCAAATTGAAAGGAGTGAAGATATTTGCATCTATATCATTGGACGGCATTGGAAATGCTGGATGCACCTGTTTATGATTCGACCTGAGTCCAAGGAGCGTGGCTTTGGACAAGTGCTACCGGCCAATCCTTGTACATTTGAACATCCGGAACAGGGTATGATGAGACAGAATCCTGTCAAATTGATAGGAGTGAAGATGTTTGCATCTATATCATTGGACGACATTGGCAATTCTGGATGCTCGGCATATGGTTCAACATAAGTCCAAACACTGTGGCTTTGGACATGTGCTTCCGCAACAAATCGTGTACATTTGTACCCCCTGGACAAGATACGATGAGGCAGAATCCTGTCAAATTGATAGCAGTAAATATATTTGCATCTATATCTTTGCACGACATTGGCAATTCTGGATGGTTCGGTTTATGGATCGACCTGAGTCCAAAGAGTTTCGCTTTTATCTAGTGCTACCGCACAAATCTTGTACACTTGATCCTCCTGGACAAGACACGATGAGCCAGAATCCTGTCGAATTGATAGGAGTGAAGATATTTGCATCAATATCATTGGACGACATTGGCAATTCTGGATGCTCCGGCTTATGATTCCACCGGAGGTCAAAGAGAGTCGCTTTGGACAAGTTCTACGGCACAAATCTTGTACATTTGGACCCCCTGGACAATATACGATGAGGCAGAATCCTGTCAAATTGATAGGAGTAAAGATATTTGCGTCTACATCATTGGACGACAATGGCAATTCTGGATGCTCCGGCTTATTATTCGACCTGAATCCAAAGAGAGTCGGTTTGGGCAAATGCTGCCGCCCAAACCTTGTACATTTGAACATCCGGAACAGGGTATGATGAGACAGAATCCTGTCAAAATGATAGGAGTGAAGATATTTGGATCTATATCACTGGACGACATTGGCAATGCTGGATGCTCCGGTATATGATTCGACCTCAGTCCAAGGAGACTCTCTTTGGACAAGTGCTACCGCCCAAACCTTGTACATTTGAACATCCGGAACAGGTTATGATGAGACAGAATCCTGTCAAATTGAAAGGAGTGAAGATATTTGGATCTATATCACTGGACGACATTAGCAATTCTGGATGCTCCGGCATATGATTCGACCGGAGGCCAAAGAGAGTCCCTTTGGACACGTGCTACCCCACAAATCTTGCACATTTGGACCCCCTGGACTATATACGATGAGGCAGATTCCTGTCAAATTGATTGGCGTAAAGATATTTGCGTCTACATCATTGGACGACAATGGCAATTCTGGATGCTCCGGCTTATGATTCAACCTGAATCCAAAGACAGTCGGTTTGTGCAAATGCTGCCGCCCAAAACTTGTGCATTTGGACGTCATGGAAAAGGCATGATGAGGCAGAATCCTGTCACATTGATAGGAGTGAATATATTTGCATCTATATCATTGAACGGCATTGGCGATTCTTGATGCTCGGCATATGATTCGACCTGAGTTCGAAGAGAGTCGCTCTGGACAAATGCTGCCGCCCATATCTTGTCCATTTGGACCTCCTGGACAAGATATGATGAGGCAGAATCCTATCACATTGATAGGAGTGAAGATATTTGGATCTATATCACTGGACGACATTAGCAATTCTGGATGCTCCGGCATATGATTCGACCGGAGGCCAAACAGAGTCGCTTTGGACACGTTCTACGGCACAAATCTTGTACATTTGGACCCCCTGGACAATATACGATGAGGCAGAATCCTGTCAAATTGATAGGAGTAAAGATATTTGCATCTATATCATTGGACGACATTGGCAATTCTGGATGCTCGGCATATGGTTCGACATAAGTCCAAAGAATGTCGCTTTGGACGAGTGCTACCGCAACAAATCGTGTACATTTGGACCCCCTGTACAAGATACGATGAGGCAGAATCCTTTCAAATTGATAGCAGTAAAGATATTTGCATCTATACCATTGCACGACGTTGGCAATTCTGGATGCTCCGGCATATGATTCGACCGGAGGCCAAAGAGAGTCGCTTTGGACACGTTCTACCGCACAAATCTTGTACATTTGGACCCCCTGGACAATGATACGATGAGGCAGAATCCTGTCAAATTGATAGGAGTAAAGATATTTGCATCTATATCATTGGACGACATTGGCAATTCTGGATGCTCGGCATATGGTTCGACATAAGTCCAAAGAATGTCGCTTTGGACATGTGCTTCCGCAACAAATCGTGTACATTTGGACCCCCTGGACAAGATACGATGAGGCAGAATCCTGTCAAATTGAAAGGAGTGAAGATATTTGGATCTATATCACTGGACGACATTGGCAATGCTGGATGCTCCGGTATATGATTCGACCTCAGTCCAATGAGACTCTCTTTGGACAAGTGCTACCGCCCAAACCTTGTACATTTGAACATCCGGAACAGGTTATGATGAGACAGAATCCTGTCAAATTGAAAGGAGTGAAGATATTTGGATCTATATCACTGGACGACATTAGCAATTCTGGATGCTCCGGCATATGATTCGACCGGAGGCCAAAGAGAGTCCCTTTGGACACGTGCTACCCCACAAATCTTGCACCTTTGGACCCCCTGGACTATATACGATGAGGCAGATTCCTGTCAAATTGATTGGCGTAAAGATATTTGCGTCTACATCATTGGACGACAATGGCAATTCTGAATGCTCCGGCTTATGATTCAACCTGAATCCAAAGACAGTCGGTTTGTGCAAATGCTGCCGCCCAAAACTTGTGCATTTGGACGTCATGGAAAAGGCATGATGAGGCAGAATCCTGTCACATTGATAGGAGTGAATATATTTGCATCTATATCATTGAACAGCATTGGCGATTCTTGATGCTCGGCATATGATTCGACCTGAGTTCGAAGAGAGTCGCTCTGGACAAATGCTGCCGCCCATATCTTGTCCATTTGGACCTCCTGGACAAGATATGATGAGGCAGAATCCTATCACATTGATAGGAGTGAAGATATTTGGATCTATATCACTGGACGACATTAGCAATTCTGGATGCTCCGGCATATGATTCGACCGGAGGCCAAACAGAGTCGCTTTGGACACGTTCTACGGCACAAATCTTGTACATTTGGACCCCCTGGACAATATACGATGAGGCAGAATCCTGTCAAATTGATAGGAGTAAAGATATTTGCATCTATATCATTGGACGACATTGGCAATTCTGGATGCTCGGCATATGGTTCGACATAAGTCCAAAGAATGTCGCTTTGGACGAGTGCTACCGCAACAAATCGTGTACATTTGGACCCCCTGTACAAGATACGATGAGGCAGAATCCTTTCAAATTGATAGCAGTAAAGATATTTGCATCTATACCATTGCACGACGTTGGCAATTCTGGATGCTCCGGCATATGATTCGACCGGAGTCCAAGGAGATTCGCTTTGAACAAGTGCTACCGCCCAAACCTTGTACATTTGAACATCCGGGACAGGGTATGGTGAGACAGAATCCTGTCAAATTGATAGGAGTGAAGATATTTGCGTCTATATCATTGGACGACATTGGCAATTCTGGATGCACCGGCTTATGATTCCACCGGAGGCCAAAGAGAGTCGCTTTGGACAAGTTCTACGGCACAAATCTTGTACATTTGGACCCCCTGGACAATATACGATGAGGCAGAATCCTGTCAAATTGATAGGAGTAAAGATATTTGCGTCTACATCATTGGACGACAATGGCAATTCTGGATGCTCCGCCTTATTATTTGACCTGAATCCAAAGAGAGTCGGTTTGGGCAAATGCTGCCGCCCAAAACTTGTGCATCTGGACGTCCTGGAAAAGGCACGATGAGGCAGAATCCTGTCACATTGATAGAAGTGAAGATATTTGTATCTATATTATTGGACGGCATTGGCAATTCTAGATGCTCGGCATATGATTCGACCTGAGTTCGAAGAGAGTCGCTTTGGACAAGTGCTACCGCAATAAATCGTGTACATTTGGACCCCCTGGACAAGATACGATGAGGCAGAATCCTGTCAAATTGATAGGAGTAAAGATATTTGCGTCTACATCATTGGACGACAATGGCAATTCTGGATGCTCCGGCTTATTATTCGACCTGAATCCAAAGAGAGTCGGTTTGGGCAAATGCTGCCGCCCAAAACTTGTGCATTTGGACGTCCTGGAAAAGGCACGAAGAGGCAGAATCCTGTTAAATTGATAGGAGTAAAGATATTTGCATTTATATCATTGGACGACATTGGCAAATCTGGATGCTCGGCATATGGTTCGACATAAGTCCAAAGAATGTCGCTTTGGACGAGAGCTACCGCAACAAATCGTGTACATTTGGACCCCCTGTACAAGATACGATGAGGCAGAATCCTTTCAAATTGATAGCAGTAAAGATATTTGCATCTATACCATTGCACGACGTTGGCAATTCTGGATGCTCCGGCATATGATTCGACCGGAGGCCAAAGAGAGTCGCTTTGGACACGTTCTACCGCACAAATCTTGTACATTTGGACCCCCTGGACAATGATACGATGAGGCAGAATCCTGTCAAATTGATAGGAGTAAAGATATTTGCATCTATATCATTGGACGACATTGGCAATTCTGGATGCTCGGCATATGGTTCGACATAAGTCCAAAGAATGTCGCTTTGGACATGTGCTTCCGCAACAAATCGTGTACATTTGGACCCCCTGGACAAGATACGATGAGGCAGAATCCTGTCAAATTGATAGCAGTAATGATATTTGCATCTATATCATTGCACGACATTGGCAATTCTAGATGGTCCGGCTTATGGTTCGATATAAGTCCAAAGAATGTCGCTTTGGACAAGTGCTACCGCAACAAATCGTGTACATTTGGACCCCCTGGACAAGATACGATGTGGCAGAATCCTGTCAAATTGATAGCAGTAAAGATATTTGCATCTATATCACTGGACGACATTGGCAATTCTGGATGCTCCGGCTTATGATTCGACCTGAATCCAAAGAGAGTCGGTTTGGGCAAATACTGCCGCCCAAAACTTGTGCATTTGGACGACCTGGAAAAGTCATGATGAGGCAGAATCCTGTCACATTGATAGGAGTGAATATATTTGCATCTATATCATTGCACGACATTGGCAATTCTGGATGCCCCGGCATATGATTCGACCTGAGTCCAAAGAGATTCGCTTTTGCGAAGTGCTAACGCACAAATCTTGTACATTTGGACCTCCTGCACAAGGTATGATGAGGCAGAATCCTATCACATTGATAGGAGTAAAGATATTTGCATCTATATCACTGGACGACATTGGCAATTCTGGATGCTCCGGCATATGATTCGACCGGAGGCCAAAGAGAATCGCTTTGGACACGTTCTACCGCACAAATCTTGTACATTTGGACCCCCTGGACATGATACGATGAGGCAGAATCCTGTCAAATTGATAGCAGTAGAGATATTTGCGTCTACATCATTGGACGACATTGGCAATTCTGGATGGTTCGGTTTATGGATCGACCTGAGTCTGAAGATTTTCACTTTTGTCTAGTGCTACCGCACAAATCTTGTACACTTGATCCTCCTGGACAAGACACGATGAGCCAGAATCCTGTCGAATTGATAGGAGTGAAGATGTTTGCATCTATATCATTGGACGATATCGGCAATGCTGGATGCACCGGTTTATGATTCGACCTGAGTCCAAGGAGAGTGGCTTTGGACAAGTGCTACCGGCCAAACCTTGTACATTTGAACATCCGGAACAGGGTACGATGAGGCAGAATCCTGTCAAATTGATAGGAGTGAAGATGTTTGCATCTATATCATTGGACGACATTGGCAATTCTGGATGCTCGGCATATGGTTGGACATAAGTCCAAAGAATGTCGCTTTGGACAAGTGCTTCCGCAACAAATCGTGTACATTTGGACCCCCTGGACAAGATACGATGATGCAGAATCCTGTCAAATTGATAGCAGTAAAGATATTTGCATCTATACCATTGCACGACATTGGCAATTCTTGATGCTTCGGCTTATGGATCGACCTGAGTTCAAAGACTTTCGCTTGGACACGTGCTACCGCACAAATCTTGTACATTTGGACCTCCTGCACAAGGTATGATGTGGCAGAATCCTATCACATTGATAGGAGTAAAGATACTTGCATCTATATCACTGGACGACATTGGCAATTCTGGATGCTCCGGCATATGATTCGACCGGAGGCCAAAGAGAGTCGCTTTGGACACGTTCTACCGCACAAATCTTGTACATTTGGACCCCCTGGACATGATACGATGAGGCAGAATCCTGTCAAATTGATAGCAGTAAAGATATTTGCATCTATATCGTTGCACGACATTGGCACTTCTGGATGCTTCGGCTTATGGATCGACCTGAGTCCAAAGAGTTTCGCTTTTGTCTAGTGCTACCGCACAAATCTTGTACACTTGATCCTCCTGGTCAAGACACGATGAGCTAGAATCCTGTCAAATTGATAGGAGTGAAGATATTTGCATCTATATCATTGGACGACATTGGCAATTCTGGATGATCGGCATATGATTCGACCTGAGTTCGAAGAGAGTCGGTTTGGGCAAATGCTGCCGCCCAAAACTTGTGCATTTGGACGTCCTGGAAAAGGCATGATGAGGCAGAATCCTGTAACATTGATAGGAGTGAATATATTTGCATCTATATCATTGGACGGCATTGGCGATTCTGGATGCTCGGCATATGATTCGACCTGAGTTCGAAGAGAGTCGCTTTGGATAAATGCTGCCGCCCATATCTTGTCCATTTGGACCCCCTGGACAATATACGATGAGGCAGAATCCTGTCAAATTGATAGGAGTAAAGATATTTGCATCTATATCATTGGACGACATTGGCAATTCTGGATGATCGGCATATGATTCGACCTGAGTTCGAAGAGAGTCGCTTTGGACAAATGCTGCCGCCCAAATCATGTACATTTGGACCTCCTGCACAAGGTATGATGAGGCGGAATCCTATCACATTGATAGGAGTAAAGATATTTGCATCTATATCACTGGACGACATTGGCAATTCTGGATGCTCCGGCATATGATTCGACCGGAGGCCAAAGAGAGTCGCTTTGGACACGTTCTACCGCACAAATCTTGCACATTTGGACCCCCTGGACATGTTACGATGAGGCAGAATCCTGTCAAATTGATAGCAGTAAAGATATTTGCATCTATATCATTGCACGACATTGGCAATTCTGGATGCTTCGGCTTATGGATCGACCTGAGTCCAAAGAGATTCGCTTTTGTGAAGTGCTAACGCACAAATCTTGTACATTTGAACCTCTGGAAGAAGGTATGATGAGGCAGAATCCTATCACATTGATAGGAGTAAAGATATTTGCATCTATATCATTGGACGACATTGGCAATTCTGGATGCCCGCCATATGGTTCTACATAAGTCCAAAGAATGTCGCTTTGGACAAGTGCTACCGCAGCAAATCGTGTACATTTGGACCCCCTGGACATGATACGATGAGGTAGAATCCTGTCAAATTGATAGCAGTAAAGATACTTGCATCTATATCATTGCACGACATTGGCAATTCTGGATGCTTCAGCTTATGGATCGACCTGAGTCCAAGGAGAGTCGCTTTGGACAAGTGCTACCGCCCAAAACTTGTACATTTGAACATCCGGAACAGGGTATGATGAGACAGAATCCTGTCAAATTGATGGGAGTGAAGATGTTTGCATCTATATCATTGGACGACATTGGCAATTCTGGATGCTCCGGCGTATGATTCGACCGGAGGCCAAAGAGAGTCGGTTTGGACAAGTTCTACGGCACAAATTTTGTACATTTGGGCCCCCTGGACAATATACGATGAGGCAGAATCCTGTGAAATTGATAGGAGTAAAGATATTTGCGTCTACATCATTGGACGACAATGGCAATTCTGGATGCTGCGGCATATGATTCGACCTGAATCCAAAGAGAGTCGGTTTGAGGAAATGCTGCCGCCAGAAACTTGTGCATTTGGACGTCCTGGAAAAGGCATGATGAGGCAGAATCCTGTCACATTAATAGGAGTGAAGATATTTGCATCTATATCATTGGACGGCATTGGCAATTCTGGATGCTCGGCATATCATTCGATCTGAGTTCGAAGAGAGTCGCTTTGGGCAAATGCTGCCGCCCACATCTTGTCCATTTGGACCTCCTGGACAAGATATGATGAGGCAGAATCCTGTCAAATTGATAGCAGTAAAGATATTTGCATCTATATCATTGGACGACATTGGCAATTGTGTATGCTCAGCATATCATTCGACCTGAGTCCTAAGAGAGTCGCTTTGGACAAGTAATACCGCACTACCTTATACTTTTGAACTCAGGTCGAAACAAAAGCCGAAGTATCCAGAATTGCCAATGTTGTCCAATGATATAGATGCAAGTATCTTTACTGCTATCAATTTAACAGGTGTCTGCCTCATCGTATCTTGTACAGGAGGTCCAAATGTACACGATTTGTGCGGTAGCACTTGTCCAAAGCGACTCTCTTTGGACTCAGGTCGAATCATAAGCCGGAGCATCCAGAATTGCCAATGTCGTGCAATGATATAGATGCAAATATCTTTACTGCTCTCAATTTGACAGGATTCTGCCTTATGATACCTTGTACAGGACGTCCAAATGTACACGATTTGTGCGGTAGCACTTGTCCAAAGCGACTCTCTTTGGATTCAGGTCGAATCATGTGCCGGAACATCCAGAATGGCCAATGTCGTCCAATGATATTGATGCAAATATCTTCACTCCTATCAATGTGACAGGATTCTGCCTCATCATACCTTTTCCAGTAGGTCCAAATGCACCAGTTTTGGGTGGCAGCATTTGCCCAAACCGACTCTCTTTCGATTCAGGCCGAATCATAAGCCGGAGCGTCCAGAATTGAAAATGTCGTCCAATGATATAGATGCAAATATCTTTACTCCTATCAAACTGACAGGGTTCTGCCTCATCCTATATTGTCCAGGGGGTCCAAATGTACAAGATTTGTGCGGTAGCACTTGTCCGAAGCGACTCTCTTTGGCCTACGGTCGAATCATAAGCCGGAGCATCCAGAATTGCCAATGTCGTCCAATGATATAGATGCAAGTATCTTTACTGCTATCAATTTAACAGGTGTCTGCCTCATCGTATCTTGCCCAGAGGGTCCAAATGTACACGATTTGTTGCGGTAGCACTTGTCCAAAGCGACTCTCTTTGGAATCAGGTCGAATCATACGCCGGAGCATCCAGAATTGCCAATGTGGTCCAATGATAAAGATGCAAATACCTTCACTCCTATCAATGTGATAGGATTCTCCCTCATCATACCTTGTACAGGAGGTCCAAATGTACATTATTTGTGCGGTAGCACTTGTCCAAAGCGAAACTCTTTGGACTTAGGTCGATCCATAAGCCGAAGCATCAAGAATTGCCAATGTCGTGCAATGGTATAGATGCAAATATCTTAACTGCTATCAATTTGACAGGATTCTGCCACATCGTATCTTGTCCAGGGGGTCCAAATGTACACGATTTGTTGCGGTAGCACTTGTCCAAAGCGACATTCTTTGGACTTATATCGAACCATAAGCCGGACCATCCAGAATTGCCAATGCCGTCTAATGATATAGATGCAAATATCTTCACTCCTATCAATGTGACAGGATTCTGCCTCATCATACCTTTTCCAGGAGGTCCAAATGCACAAGGTTTGGCCGGTAGCACTTGTCCAAAGCCACTCTCCTTGGACTCAGGTTGAATCATAAACCGGTGCATCCAGCATTGCCAATATCGTCCAATGATATAGATGCAAACATCTTTACTGCTATCAATTTGACAGGATTCTGCCTCATCATACCTTGTACAGGAGGTCCAAATGTACACGATTTGTGCGGTAGCACTTGTCCAAAGCGACTCTGTTTGGACTCAGGTCGAATCATAAACCGGAGCATCCAGAATTGCCAATGTCGTCCAGTGATATAGATGCAAATATCTTTACTCATATCAATGTGGTAAGATACTGCCTCATCATACCTTGTTCCGGAGGTTCAAATGTGCAGGATTTGTGCTGTAGTACTTGTCCAAAGCGACTCTCTTAGGATTCAGGTCGAATCATATGCCGGAACATCCAGAATTATGAATGACGTCCATTGATATAGATGCAAATATCTTTACTCGTATCAATTTGACAGGATTCTGCCTCATCATATCTTGTCCAGGAGGTTCAAATGTACATGATTTGTGCGGTTTTACTTGTTCAAAGCGACTGTCTTTGGATTCAGGTCGAATCATAAGCCGGTGCATCCAGAATTGCCAATGTCGTCCAATGATATAGGTGCAAACATCTTCACTCCTATCTATTTGATAGGATTCTGCCTCATCGTATCTTGTCCACGAGGTTCAAATGTACAAGATTTGTGCGGTAGCACCTGTCCAAAGTGACATTCTTTGGACTCAGGTCGAACCATAAGCCGGAGCATCCAGAATTGCCAATGTCGTCCAATGATATAGATGCAAACATCTTCACTCCTATCAATGTGATAGGATTCTGCCTCATCATACCTTGTTCCTAGGTTCAAATGTACAAGATTTATGCGGTATTACTTGTCCAAAGCGACTGTCTTTGGATGCAGGTCGATCCATAAGCCGAAGCATCCAGAATTGCCAATGTCGTCCAATGATATAGATGCAAATATCTTTACTGCTATCAATTTGACAGGATTCTGGCTCAACGTGTCTTGTCCAGGAGGATCAAGTGTACAAGATTTGTGCAGTAGCCCTAGACAAAAGCGAATCTCTTTGGCCTCAGGTCGATCCATAAGCCGAAGTCTCCAGAATTGCCCATGTCGTCCAATGATATAGATGCAAATATCTTTACTCCTATCAATTGTACAGGATTCTGCCTCATCATACCTGTTCCAGGATGTCCAAATGTACAAGATTTGTGCGGGAGCACTTGTCCAAAGCGACTCCCTTTGGTTTCAGGTCGAATCATAGGGCGAAGAATTATAAGGCGGAGAATCCAAAATTGCCGATATTGTCCAATGGTAAAGATGCAAATACCTGAAGGAGTGAACTCCTATCAATGTGATAGGATTCTGCCTCATCGTATCTTGTCCAGGGGGTCCAAATGGACACGATTTGATGCGGTAGCACTTGTCCAAAGCTACTCTCTTTGGACTCAGGTCGAATCATATGCCGAGCATCCAGAATTGCCAATGTCGTCCAATGATATAGATGCAAATATCTTTACTGCTATCAATGTGACAGGATTCTGGCTCATCGTGTCTTGTCCAGTAGGATCAAGTGTACAAGATTTGTGTGGTAGCACTTGTCCAAAGCGACTCTCTTTTGCCTCCGGTCGAATCATACGCCGGAGCATCCAGAATTGCCAATGACGTCCAATGATATAGATGCAAATATCATTACTACTATCAATGTGACAGGATTCTGCCTCATCATACCTTGTCCAGGAGGTCCAAATGTACACGTTTTGGGTGGCAGCATTTGTCCAAAGCGACTCACTTTGGACTCAGGTCGATCCATATGCCGAAGTAATAAAAATTGCCGATGTTATCCGAATGATATAGATGCAAATATCTTAACTCCCATCAAGTTGCCAGGATTCTGCCTCATCATACCTTGTACAGGAGGTCCAAATGTACAAGATTTATGCGGTAGCACTTGTCCAAAGCGACTCTCTTTGGACTCAGGTCGAATCATAAGCCGGAGCATCCGGAATTAGCAATGTCGTCCAATGATATAGATGCAAATATCTTTACTCCTATCAATTTTACAGCCTTCTGCCTCATCTTATCTTGTGCAGGGGGTCCGAATGTACACGGTTTGTGCGGTACCACTTGTCCAAAGCGACTGTCTTTGGATTCAGGTCGAATCACATGCCGGAGCATCCAGAATTGGCAATGTCGTCCAATGATATAGGTGCAAACATCTTCACTCCTATCTATTTGATAGGATTCGGGCTCATCGTATCTTGTTCAGGAGGTTCAGGTGTACAAGATTTATGCGGTAGCACTTGTCCAAAGCGACTCTCATTGGACTCAGGTCGATCCATATGCCGAAGTAACAAAAATTGCCGATCTTATCCGAATGATATATTTGCAAACATATTAACTCCTATCAATTTGCCAGGATTCTGCCTCATCATATCGGGTCCAGGAGGTCCAAATGGACAAGGTTTGGGCGGCAGAATTTGTCCAAAACGACTCTCTTTGGACTCAGTTCGAATGATATGCTGAGCATCCACAATTGCCAATGTCGTCCAATGATATAGATGCAAATATCTTTACTCCTACCAATGTAATATGATTCTGCCTCATCATGCCTGGTCCAGGAGGTCCAAATATACAAGATTTGTACGGTAGCACTTGTCCAAAGCGACTCTCTTTGGACTCAGGTCGAATCATAAACCGGAGCATCTAGAATTGCCAATGTCGTCCAATGATGTAGATGCAAACATCTTCACACCTATCAATTTGACAGCATTCTGCCTCATCGTATCTTGTCCAGGATGTTCAAATGTACAAGATTTGTGCGGTAGCCCTTGTCCAAAGCGACTCTCTTTGGACTCAGGTCGATCCATATGCCGAAGCATCATGAATTGCCAATGTCGTGCAATGGTATAGATGCAAATATCTTCACTCCTGTCAATGTGATAGGATTTTGCCTCATCATATCTTGTCCAGGAGGTCCAAATGAACAAGATTTGGGCGGCAGCATTTGTCCAAAGCGACTCTCTTTGAACTCAGGTCGAATCATAAGCCGGAGCATCCAGAATTGCCATTGTCGTCCAATGATGTAGATGCAAATATCTTTACTCCTATCAATTTGACAGGATTCTACCTCATCATATCTTGTCCAGGACGTTCAAATGTACGCGATTTGTGAGGTAGCACTTGTCCAAAACGACTCTCATTGGATTCAGGTCGAATCGTAAGCCGGAGCATCCAGAATTGCCATTGTCGTCCAATGATGTAGATGCAAATATCTTTACTCCTATTAATATGACAGGATTTTTCCTCATCGTATCTTGTCCAGGAGGATCAAATGTACAATATTAGTGCGGTAGCACGTGTCCAAAGCGACTCTCTTTGGCCTCCGGTCGAATCATATGCCGGAGCATCCAGAATTGCCAATGTTGTCCAATGATATAGATGCAAATATCTTCACTCCTATCAATTTGACAGGATTCTGCCTCATCATATCTTGTCCAGGAGGTCGAAATGGACAAGATTTGTGCGGCAGCATTTATCCAAAACGACTCTCTTTGAACTCAGGTCAAATCATATGCCGAGCATCCAGAATTGCCAATCTCGACCAATGATATAGATGCAAATATCTTTATTCCTGTCAATTTGACAGGATTCTGCCTCATCGTATATTGTCCAGGGGGTCCGAATGTACAATATTAGTGCGGTAGTACTTGTCCAAAGCGACTCTATTTGGATTCAGGTCGAACCATAAGGCGAAGAATCCAAAATTGCCGATATTGTCCAATGATATACAGGCAAATATCCTCACTCCTATCAATTTTACAGCATTCTGCCTCATCGTATCTTGTCCAGGAGGTTCAAATATACAAGATTTGTGGGGTAGCATTTGACAAAAGCGAATCTCTTTGAACTCAGGTCGAATCATAAGCCGGAGCATCCAAAACTGCCAATCTCGTCCAATGATATAGATACAAATATCTTCATTCCTATCAAGTTGACAGGATTCTGCCTCATCGTATCTTGTCCAGGAGGTCCAAATGGTCAAGATTTGGGCGGCAGCATGTTTTCAAAGCGACTCTCTTTGGACTCAGGTCGAATCTAATGCCGGAGCATCCAGAAATGCCAATTTCGTCCAATGATATAGATGCAAATATCTTTACTTGTATCAATTTGACAGGATTCTGCCTCATCGTATATTGTCCAGGGGGTCCGAATGTACAAGATTTGTGCGGTAGCACTTTTCGAAATCGACTCTCTTTGGCCTCCGGACGAATCATACGCCGGAGCATCCAGAATTGCCAATGCCGTCTAATGATATAGATGCAAATATCTTCACTCCTATCAATTTGACAAGATTCTGGCTCATCGTGTCTTGTCCAGGAGGATCAAGTGTACAAGATTTGTGCGGTAGCACTTGTCCAAAGCGAAACTCTTTGGACTCAGGTCGTTCCATATGCCGAAGCATCCAGAATTGCCAATGTCGTGCTATGAAATAGATGCAAATATCTTTACTGCTATCAATATGACAGGATTCTGCCTTATCGTATCTTGTCCAGGGGGTCCAAATGTACAAGATTTGTGCGGTACCACTTGTCCAAAGCGACTCTCTTTGGACTCAGGTCGAATAATAAACCGGAGCATCCAGAATTGCCAATGTCGTCCAATTATATAGATGCAAATATCATCACGCCTATCAATTTGACAGGATTCTGCCTCATCATATCTTATCCAGGAGGTTCAAATGTAAAAGATTTGTGGGGTAGCATTTGACAAAAGCGAATCTCTTTGGATTCAGGTCGAATCATATGCCCAGCGTCCAGAATTGCCAATGTCGTCCAATTATATAGATGCAAATATCTCTGCTCCTATCAATTTGCCAGGATGCTGCCTCATCGTATCTTGTCCAGGGGGTTCAAATGTACAAGATTTATGCGGTAGCACTTGTCCAAAGCGACTCTCTTTGGACTCAGGTCGAATCATAAGCCGGAGCATCCGGAATTAGCAATGTCGTCCAATGATATAGATGCAAATATCTTTACTCCTATCAATTTTACAGCCTTCTGCCTCATCTTATCTTGTGCAGGGGGTCCGAATGTACACGGTTTGTGCGGTACCACTTGTCCAAAGCGACTGTCTTTGGATTCAGGTCGAATCACAAGCCGGAGCATCCAGAATTGGCAATGTCGTCCAATGATATAGGTGCAAACATCTTCACTCCTATCTATTTGATAGGATTCGGGCTCATCGTATCTTGTTCAGGAGGTTCAGGTGTACAAGATTTGTGCGCTAGCACTTGTCCAAAGCGACTCTCTTTGGACTCAGGTCGATCCATATGCCGAAGTAATAAAAATTGCCGATCTTATCCGAATGATATAGATGCAAACATCTTACCTCCTATCAATGTGCCCGGATTCTGCCTCATCATACCTTGTCCAGGAGGTCCAAATGTACACGTTTTGGGTGCAGCATTTGTCCAAAGCGACTCACTTTGGACTCAGGTCGATCCATATGCCGAAGTAACAAAAATTGCAGATCTTACCGGAATGATATAGATGCAAATATCTTAACTCCTATCAATTTGACAGGATTCTGCCCCATCGTATCTTCACCAGGAGGTTCAAATGTACAAGATTTGTGCTTTAGCACTTCACAAAAGCGAATCTCTTTGGACTCAGGTCGAATCATAACCCGGAGCATCCAGAATTGCCAATGACGTCCAATGATATAGACGCAAATATCTTTACTCCTATCAATTTTACAGGCTTCTGCCTCATCTTATCTTGTGCAGGGGGTCCGAATGTACACGGTTTGTGCGGTACCACTTGTCCAAACCGACTCCCTTTGGATTCAGGTCGAAACATAAGGCGAAGAATCCTAAATTGCCAATGTCGTCCAATGATATAGATCCAAATATCTTTACTCCTATCAATTTTACAGGATTCTGCCTCATCATATCATGTCCAGGAGGTCCAAATTTACGCGATTTGTGAGGTAGCACTTGTCCAAAGCGACTCTCATTGGACTCAGGTCGATCCATATGCCGAAGTAACAAAAATTGCCGATCTTATCCGAATGATATAGTTGCAAACATATTAACTCCTATCAATTTGCCAGGATTCTGCCTCATCATATCGGGTCCAGGAGGTCCAAATGGACAAGGTTTGGGCGGCAGAATTTGTCCAAAACGACTCTCTTTGGACTCAGTTCGAATGATATGCTGAGCATCCACAATTGCCAATGTCGTCCAATGATATAGATGCAAATATCTTTACTCCTACCAATGTAATATGATTCTGCCTCATCATGCCTGGTCCAGGAGGTCCAAATATACAAGATTTGTACGGTAGCACTTGTCCAAAGCGACTCTCTTTGGACTCAGGTCGAATCATAAACCGGAGCATCTAGAATTGCCAATGTCGTCCAATGATGTAGATGCAAACATCTTCACACCTATCAATTTGACAGGATTCTGCCTCATCGTATCTTGTCCAGGAGGTTCAAATGTACAAGATTTGTGCGGTAGCCCTTGTCCAAAGCGACTCTCTTTGGACTCAGGTCGATCCATATGCCGAAGCATCATGAATTGCCAATGTCGTGCAATGGTATAGATGCAAATATCTTCACTCCTGTCAATGTGATAGGATTTTGCCTCATCATATCTTGTCCAGGAGGTCCAAATGAACAAGATTTGGGCGGCAGCATTTGTCCAAAGCGACTCTCTTTGAACTCAGGTCGAATCATAAGCCGGAGCATCCAGAATTGCCATTGTCGTCCAATGATGTAGATGCAAATATCTTTACTCCTATCAATTTGACAGGATTCTACCTCATCATATCTTGTCCAGGACGTTCAAATGTACGCGATTTGTGAGGTAGCACTTGTCCAAAACGACTCTCATTGGATTCAGGTCGAATCGTAAGCCGGAGCATCCAGAATTGCCATTGTCGTCCAATGATGTAGATGCAAATATCTTTACTCCTATTAATATGACAGGATTTTTCCTCATCGTATCTTGTCCAGGAGGATCAAATGTACAATATTAGTGCGGTAGCACGTGTCCAAAGCGACTCTCTTTGGCCTCCGGTCGAATCATATGCCGGAGCATCCAGAATTGCCAATGTTGTCCAATGATATAGATGCAAATATCTTCACTCCTATCAATTTGACAGGATTCTGCCTCATCATATCTTGTCCAGGAGGTCGAAATGGAAAAGATTTGTGCGGCAGCATTTATCCAAAACGACTCTCTTTGAACTCAGGTCAAATCATATGCCGAGCATCCAGAATTGCCAATCTCGACCAATGATATAGATGCAAATATCTTTACTCCTGTCAATTTGACAGGATTCTGCCTCATCGTATATTGTCCAGGGGGTCCGAATGTACAATATTAGTGCGGTAGTACTTGTCCAAAGCGACTCTATTTGGATTCAGGTCGAACCATAAGGCGAAGAATCCAAAATTGCCGATATTGTCCAATGATATAGAGGCAAATATCCTCACTCCTATCAATTTTACAGCATTCTGCCTCATCGTATCTTGTCCAGGAGGTTCAAATATACAAGATTTGTGGGGTAGCATTTGACAAAAGCGAATCTCTTTGAACTCAGGTCGAATCATAAGCCGGAGCATCCAAAACTGCCAATCTCGTCCAATGATATAGATACAAATATCTTCATTCCTATCAAGTTGACAGGATTCTGCCTCATCGTATCTTGTCCAGGAGGTCCAAATGGTCAAGATTTGGGCGGCAGCATTTTTTCAAAGCGACTCTCTTTGGACTCAGGTCGAATCTAATGCCGGAGCATCCAGAAATGCCAATTTCGTCCAATGATATAGATGCAAATATCTTTACTTGTATCAATTTGACAGGATTCTGCCTCATCGTATATTGTCCAGGGGGTCCGAATGTACAAGATTTGTGCGGTAGCACTTTTCGAAATCGACTCTCTTTGGCCTCCGGACGAATCATACGCCGGAGCATCCAGAATTGCCAATGCCGTCTAATGATATAGATGCAAATATCTTCACTCCTATCAATTTGACAAGATTCTGGCTCATCGTGTCTTGTCCAGGAGGATCAAGTGTACAAGATTTGTGCGGTAGCACTTGTCCAAAGCGAAACTCTTTGGACTCAGGTCGTTCCATATGCCGAAGCATCCAGAATTGCCAATGTCGTGCTATGAAATAGATGCAAATATCTTTACTGCTATCAATATGACAGGATTCTGCCTTATCGTATCTTGTCCAGGGGGTCCAAATGTACAAGATTTGTGCGGTACCACTTGTCCAAAGCGACTCTCTTTGGACTCAGGTCGAATAATAAACCGGAGCATCCAGAATTGCCAATGTCGTCCAATTATATAGATGCAAATATCATCACGCCTATCAATTTGACAGGATTCTGCCTCATCATATCTTATCCAGGAGGTTCAAATGTAAAAGATTTGTGGGGTAGCAATTGACAAAAGCGAATCTCTTTGGATTCAGGTCGAATCATATGCCCAGCGTCCAGAATTGCCAATGTCGTCCAATTATATAGATGCAAATATCTCTGCTCCTATCAATTTGCCAGGATGCTGCCTCATCGTATCTTGTCCAGGGGGTTCAAATGTACAAGATTTGTGCGGTAGCAATTGACAAAAGCCAATCTCTTTGGACTCAGGTCGATTGATATGCCGAGCATCCAGAATTTCCAATGTCGTCCAATGATATAGATGCAAATATCTCTACTCCTATCAATGTGATTCGATTGAGCCTCATCATACCTTGTACAGGAGGTCCAAATGTACACGATTTGTGCGGTAGCACTTGTCCAAAGCGACTCTCTTTGGACTCAGGTCGAATTATAAGCCGGAGCATCCAGAATTGCCAATGTCGTCCAATGATATAGATGCAAATATCTTGACTGATATTAATGTGGTAGGATTCTGCCTCATCATACCTTGTACAGGAGGTCCACACATACAAGATTTGTGCGTTACCACTTGTCCAAAGCGACTCTCTTTGGATTCAGGTCGATCCATGAGCCGAAGCACCAGAATTGCCAATGTCGTCCAATGATATAGATGCAAATATCTTAACTCCTATCAATTTGACAGGACTCTGCCTCATCGTATCTTGTCCATGAGGTTCAAATGTACAAGATTTGTGCGGTAGCACTTGACAAAAGCCAAACTCTTTGGCCTCCGGTCGAATCATATGCCGGAGCATCCAGAATTGCCAATGTCGTCCAATGATATAGATGCAAATATCTTTACTGCTTTCAATATGACAGGATTCTGCCTCATCATACCTTGTTCCGGAGGTTCAAATGTACAGGATTTGTGCTGCAGTACTTGTCCAGAGCGACTCTCTTGGGATTCAGGTCGAATCATATGCTGGAGCATCCAGAATTGCCAAATGACGTCCATTGATATAGATGCAAATATCTTTCCTCCTATCAATTTGACAGGATTCTGCCTCATCATATCTTGTCCAGGAGGTTCAAATGTACAAGATTTGTGCGATAGCACTTGTCCAAAGCGACTCTCTTTGTACTCAGGTCGAATCATAAGCCGGAGCATCCAGAATTGCCAATGTCGTCCAATGATATAGATGCAAATATCTTCACTCCAATCAATTTGACAGGATTCTAGCTCATCGTGCCTTGTCCAGGAGGATCAAGTGTACAAGATTTGTGCGGTAGCACTAGCCAAAAGTGAAACTCTTTGGACTCAGGTCGATCCATAAGCCGAAGCAACCAGAATTGCCAATGCCGTCTAATGATATAGATGCAAATATCTTCACTCCTATCAATTTAACGGGATTCTGGCTCATCGTATCTTGTCCAGGGGGTCCAAATGTACAAGATTCGTTGCGGTAGCACTTGTCCAAAGCGACTCTCCTTGGACTCAGGTCGAATCATAAGCCTGAGAATCCAGAATTGCCAATGCCGTCTAATGATATAGATGCAAATATCTTCACTCCTATCAATTTGACAGGATTCTGGCTCATCGTGTCTTGTCCAGAAGGATCAAGTGTACAAGATTTGTGCGGTAGCACTTGTCCAAAGCGAAACTCTTTGGACTCAGGTCGATCCATATGCCGAAGCATCCAGAATTGCCAATGTCGTGCAATGAAATAGATGCACATATCTTTACAGCTATCAATATGAGAGGATTCTGCCTCATCGTATCTTGTCCAGGGGGTTCAAATGTACAATATTTGTGCGGTAGCACTTGTCCAAAGCGACTCTCTTTGGACTCAGGTCGAATCATAAGCCGGAGCATCCAGAATTGCCAATGTCGTCCAATGATATAGATGCAAATATCTTTACTGATATCAATGTAGTAGGATTCTGCCTCATCATACCTTGTACAGGAGGTCCACACATACAAGATTTGTGCGGTAGCACTTGTCCAAAGCGACTCTCTTTCGACTCAGGTCGAATCATATGCCGGGGCATCCAGGATTGCCAATGTCGTCCAATGATATAGATGCAAATATCTTAACTCCTATCAATTTGACAGGATTCTGCCTCATCCTATCTTGTCCATGAGGTTCACATGTACAAGATTTGTGCGGTAGCACTTGTCCAAAGCGACTCTCTTTGGACTCAGGTCGAATCATATGCCGGGGCATCCAGGATTGCCAATGTCGTCCAATGATATAGATGCAATTATCTTAACTCCTATCAATTTGACAGGATTCTGCTTCATCGTATCATGTACAGGAGGTCCAAATGTACACGATTTTTGCGGCAGCACTTGTCCAACGCGACTCTCTTTGAACTCAGGTCGAATCATATGCCGAGCATCCAGAATTTCCAATGTCGTCCAATGATATAGATGCAAATATCTCTACTCCTATCAATGTGATTCGATTCAGCCTCATCATACCTTGTACAGGAGGTCCAAATGTACACGATTTGTGCGGTAGCACTTGTCCAAAGCGACTCTCTTTGGACTCAGGTCGAATTATAAGCCGGAGCATCCAGAATTGCCAATGTCGTCCAATGATATAGATGCAAATATCTTTACCGATATCAATGTGGTAGGATTCTACCTCATCATACCTTGTACAGGAGGTCCACACATACAAGATTTGTGCGGTAGCACTTGTCCAAAGCGACTCTCTTTGGACTCAGGTCGAATCATATGCCGGGGCATCCAGGATTGCCAATGTCGTCCAATGATATAGATGCAAATATCTTAACTCCTATCAATTTGACAGGACTCTGCCTCATCGTATCTTGTCCATGAGGTTCAAATGTACAAGATTTGTGCAGTAGCACTTGACAAAAGCCAAACTCTTTGGCCTCCGGTCGAATCATATGCCGGAGCATCCAGAATTGCCAATGTCGTCCAATGATATAGATGCAAATATCTTTACTGCTATCAATATGACAGGATTCTGCCTCATCATACCTTGTTCCGGAGGTTCAAATGTACAGGATTTGTGCTGCAGTACTTGTCCAGAGCGACTCTCTTGGGATTCAGGTCGAATCATATGCCGGAGCATCCAGAATTGCCAAATGACGTCCATTGATATAGATGCAAATATCTTTCCTCCTATCAATTTGACAGGATTCTGCCTCATCATATCTTGTCCAGGAGGTTCAAATGTACAAGATTTGTGCGATAGCACTTGTCCAAAGCGACTCTCTTTGGACTCAGGTCGAATCATAAGCCTGAGCATCCAGAATTGCCAAAGACGTCCAATGATATAGATGCAAATATCTTCACTGTTATCAATTTGACAGTATTCGGGCTCATCGTATCTTGTTCAGGAGGTTCAGGTGTACAAGATTTGTGCGCTAGCACTTGTCCAAAGCGACTCTCTTTGGACTCAGGTCGATCCATATGCCGAAGTAACAAAAATTGCAGATCTTATCGGAATGATATAGATGCAAATATCTCTGCTGCTATCCATTTGCCAGGATGCTGCCTCATCGTATCTTGTCCAGGGGGTTCAAATGTACAAGATTTGTGCGGTAGCAATTGGCAAAAGCCAATCTCTTTGGACTCAGGTCGATTGATATGCCGAGCATCCAGAATTGCCAATGTCGTCCAATGATATAGATGCAAATATCTTTACTCCTATCAATGTGATAGGATTCTGCCTCACCATATCTTGTACAGGAGGTTCAAATGTACAGGATTTGCGCTGCAGTACTTGTCCAGAGCGACTCTCTTTGAACTCAGGTCGAATCATATGCCGGAGCATCCAGAATTGCCAAATGACGTCCATTGATATAGATGCAAATATCTTTCCTCCTATCAATTTGACAGGATTCTGGCTCATCGTGACTTGTCCAGGGGGTCCAAATGAACAAGATTTGTTGCGGTAGCACTTGTCCAAAGCGACTCTCCTTGGACTCAGGTCGAATCATAAGCCTGAGCATCCAGAATTGCCAATGCCGTCTAATGATATAGATGAAAATATCTTCACTCCTATCAATTTGACAGGATTCTGGCTCATCGTGTTTTGTCCAGGAGGATCAAGTGTACAAAATATGTGCGGTAGCACTTGTCCAAAGCGAAACTCTTTGGACTCAGGTCGATCCATATGCCGAAGCATCCAGAATTGCCAATGTCGTGCAATGAAATAGATGCAAATATCTTTACTGCTATCAATATGACAGGATTCTGCCTTATCGTATCTTGTCCAGGGGGTCCAAATGTACAAGATTTGTGCGGTAGCACTTGTCCAAAACGACTCTCTTTGGACTCAGGTCGAATAATAAACCGGAGCATCCAGAATTGCCAATGTCGTCCAATTATATAGATGCAAATATCTTTACTCCTATCAAAGTGATAGGATTCTGCCTCGCCATATCTTGTACAGGAGGTCCAAATGTACACGATTTTTGCGGTAGCACTTGTCCAAAGCGACTCTCTTTGGACTCAGGTCGAATTATAAGCCGGAGCATCCAGAATTGCCAATGTCGTCCAATGATATAGATGCAAATATCTTGACTGATATTAATGTGGTAGGATTCTGCCTCATCATACCTTGTACAGGAGGTCCACACATACAAGATTTGTGCGTTACCACTTGTCCAAAGCGACTCTCTTTGGATTCAGGTCGATCCATGAGCCGAAGCACCAGAATTGCCAATGTCGTCCAATGATATAGATGCAAATATCTTAACTCCTATCAATTTGACAGGACTCTGCCTCATCGTATCTTGTCCATGAGGTTCAAATGTACAAGATTTGTGCGGTAGCACTTGACAAAAGCCAAACTCTTTGGCCTCCGGTCGAATCATATGCCGGAGCATCCAGAATTGCCAATGTCGTCCAATGATATAGATGCAAATATCTTTACTGCTTTCAATATGACAGGATTCTGCCTCATCATACCTTGTTCCGGAGGTTCAAATGTACAGGATTTGTGCTGCAGTACTTGTCCAGAGCGACTCTCTTGGGATTCAGGTCGAATCATATGCTGGAGCATCCAGAATTGCCAAATGACGTCCATTGATATAGATGCAAATATCTTTCCTCCTATCAATTTGACAGGATTTTGCCTCATCATATCTTGTCCAGGAGGTTCAAATGTACAAGATTTGTGCGATAGCACTTGTCCAAAGCGACTCTCTTTGTACTCAGGTCGAATCATAAGCCGGAGCATCCAGAATTGCCAATGTCGTCCAATGATATAGATGCAAATATCTTCACTCCAATCAATTTGACAGGATTCTAGCTCATCGTGCCTTGTCCAGGAGGATCAAGTGTACAAGATTTGTGCGGTAGCACTAGCCAAAAGTGAAACTCTTTGGACTCAGGTCGATCCATAAGCCGAAGCAACCAGAATTGCCAATGCCGTCTAATGATATAGATGCAAATATCTTCACTCCTATCAATTTAACGGGATTCTGGCTCATCGTATCTTGTCCAGGGGGTCCAAATGTACAAGATTCGTTGCGGTAGCACTTGTCCAAAGCGACTCTCCTTGGACTCAGGTCGAATCATAAGCCTGAGAATCCAGAATTGCCAATGCCGTCTAATGATATAGATGCAAATATCTTCACTCCTATCAATTTGACAGGATTCTGGCTCATCGTGTCTTGTCCAGAAGGATCAAGTGTACAAGATTTGTGCGGTAGCACTTGTCCAAAGCGAAACTCTTTGGACTCAGGTCGATCCATATGCCGAAGCATCCAGAATTGCCAATGTCGTGCAATGAAATAGATGCAAATATCTTTACAGCTATCAATATGAGAGGATTCTGCCTCATCGTATCTTGTCCAGGGGGTTCAAATGTACAATATTTGTGCGGTAGCACTTGTCCAAAGCGACTCTCTTTGGACTCAGGTCGAATCATAAGCCGGAGCATCCAGAATTGCCAATGTCGTCCAATGATATAGATGCAAATATCTTTACTGATATCAATGTAGTAGGATTCTGCCTCATCATACCTTGTACAGGAGGTCCACACATACAAGATTTGTGCGGTAGCACTTGTCCAAAGCGACTCTCTTTCGACTCAGGTCGAATCATATGCCGGGGCATCCAGGATTGCCAATGTCGTCCAATGATATAGATGCAAATATCTTAACTCCTATCAATTTGACAGGATTCTGCCTCATCCTATCTTGTCCATGAGGTTCACATGTACAAGATTTGTGCGGTAGCACTTGTCCAAAGCGACTCTCTTTGGACTCAGGTCGAATCATATGCCGGGGCATCCAGGATTGCCAATGTCGTCCAATGATATGAATGCAATTATCTTAACTCCTATCAATTTGACAGGATTCTGCTTCATCGTATCGTGTACAGGAGGTCCAAATGTACACGATTTTTGCGGCAGCACTTGTCCAAAGCGACTCTCTTTGAACTCAGGTCGAATCATATGCCGAGCATTCAGAATTTCCAATGTCGTCCAATGATATAGATGCAAATATCTCTACTCCTATCAATGTGATTCGATTCAGCCTCATCATACCTTGTACAGGAGGTCCAAATGTACACGATTTGTGCGGTAGCACTTGTCCAAAGCGACTCTCTTTGGACTCAGGTCGAATTATAAGCCGGAGCATCCAGAATTGCCAATGTCGTCCAATGATATAGATGCAAATATCTTTACTGATATCAATGTGGTAGGATTCTACCTCATCATACCTTGTACAGGAGGTCCACACATACAAGATTTGTGCGGTAGCACTTGTCCAAAGCGACTCTCTTTGGACTCAGGTCGAATCATATGCCGGGGCATCCAGGATTGCCAATGTCGTCCAATGATATAGATGCAAATATCTTAACTCCTATCAATTTGACAGGACTCTGCCTCATCGTATCTTGTCCATGAGGTTCAAATGTACAAGATTTGTGCAGTAGCACTTGACAAAAGCCAAACTCTTTGGCCTCCGGTCGAATCATATGCCGGAGCATCCAGAATTGCCAATGTCGTCCAATGATATAGATGCAAATATCTTTACTGCTATCAATATGACAGGATTCTGCCTCATCATACCTTGTTCCGGAGGTTCAAATGTACAGGATTTGTGCTGCAGTACTTGTCCAGAGCGACTCTCTTGGGATTCAGGTCGAATCATATGCCGGAGCATCCAGAATTGCCAAATGACGTCCATTGATATAGATGCAAATATCTTTCCTCCTATCAATTTGACAGGATTCTGCCTCATCATATCTTGTCCAGGAGGTTCAAATGTACAAGATTTGTGCGATAGCACTTGTCCAAAGCGACTCTCTTTGGACTCAGGTCGAATCATAAGCCTGAGCATCCAGAATTGCCAAAGACGTCCAATGATATAGATGCAAATATCTTCACTGTTATCAATTTGACAGTATTCGGGCTCATCGTATCTTGTTCAGGAGGTTCAGGTGTACAAGATTTGTGCGCTAGCACTTGTCCAAAGCGACTCTCTTTGGACTCAGGTCGATCCATATGCCGAAGTAACAAAAATTGCAGATCTTATCGGAATGATATAGATGCAAATATCTCTGCTGCTATCCATTTGCCAGGATGCTGCCTCATCGTATCTTGTCCAGGGGGTTCAAATGTACAAGATTTGTGCGGTAGCAATTGGCAAAAGCCAATCTCTTTGGACTCAGGTCGATTGATATGCCGAGCATCCAGAATTGCCAATGTCGTCCAATGATATAGATGCAAATATCTTTACTCCTATCAATGTGATAGGATTCTGCCTCACCATATCTTGTACAGGAGGTTCAAATGTACAGGATTTGCGCTGCAGTACTTGTCCAGAGCGACTCTCTTTGAACTCAGGTCGAATCATATGCCGGAGCATCCAGAATTGCCAAATGACGTCCATTGATATAGATGCAAATATCTTTCCTCCTATCAATTTGACAGCATTCTGGCTCATCGTGACTTGTCCAGGGGGTCCAAATGAACAAGATTTGTTGCGGTAGCACTTGTCCAAAGCGACTCTCCTTGGACTCAGGTCGAATCATAAGCCTGAGCATCCAGAATTGCCAATGCCGTCTAATGATATAGATGAAAATATCTTCACTCCTATCAATTTGACAGGATTCTGGCTCATCGTGTTTTGTCCAGGAGGATCAAGTGTACAAAATATGTGCGGTAGCACTTGTCCAAAGCGAAACTCTTTGGACTCAGGTCGATCCATATGCCGAAGCATCCAGAATTGCCAATGTCGTGCAATGAAATAGATGCAAATATCTTTACTGCTATCAATATGACAGGATTCTGCCTTATCGTATCTTGTCCAGGGGGTCCAAATGTACAAGATTTGTGCGGTAGCACTTGTCCAAAACGACTCTCTTTGGACTCAGGTCGAATAATAAACCGGAGCATCCAGAATTGCCAATGTCGTCCAATTATATAGATGCAAATATCTTTACTCCTATCAAAGTGATAGGATTCTGCCTCGCCATATCTTGTACAGGAGGTCCAAATGTACACGATTTTTGCGGTAGCACTTGTCCAAAGCGACTCTCTTTGGACTCAGGTCGAATTATAAGCCGGAGCATCCAGAATTGCCAATGTCGTCCAATGATATAGATGCAAATATCTTGACTGATATTAATGTGGTAGGATTCTGCCTCATCATACCTTGTACAGGAGGTCCACACATACAAGATTTGTGCGTTACCACTTGTCCAAAGCGACTCTCTTTGGATTCAGGTCGATCCATGAGCCGAAGCACCAGAATTGCCAATGTCGTCCAATGATATAGATGCAAATATCTTAACTCCTATCAATTTGACAGGACTCTGCCTCATCGTATCTTGTCCATGAGGTTCAAATGTACAAGATTTGTGCGGTAGCACTTGACAAAAGCCAAACTCTTTGGCCTCCGGTCGAATCATATGCCGGAGCATCCAGAATTGCCAATGTCGTCCAATGATATAGATGCAAATATCTTTACTGCTTTCAATATGACAGGATTCTGCCTCATCATACCTTGTTCCGGAGGTTCAAATGTACAGGATTTGTGCTGCAGTACTTGTCCAGAGCGACTCTCTTGGGATTCAGGTCGAATCATATGCTGGAGCATCCAGAATTGCCAAATGACGTCCATTGATATAGATGCAAATATCTTTCCTCCTATCAATTTGACAGGATTCTGCCTCATCATATCTTGTCCAGGAGGTTCAAATGTACAAGATTTGTGCGATAGCACTTGTCCAAAGCGACTCTCTTTGTACTCAGGTCGAATCATAAGCCGGAGCATCCAGAATTGCCAATGTCGTCCAATGATATAGATGCAAATATCTTCACTCCAATCAATTTGACAGGATTCTAGCTCATCGTGCCTTGTCCAGGAGGATCAAGTGTACAAGATTTGTGCGGTAGCACTAGCCAAAAGTGAAACTCTTTGGACTCAGGTCGATCCATAAGCCGAAGCAACCAGAATTGCCAATGCCGTCTAATGATATAGATGCAAATATCTTCACTCCTATCAATTTAACGGGATTCTGGCTCATCGTATCTTGTCCAGGGGGTCCAAATGTACAAGATTCGTTGCGGTAGCACTTGTCCAAAGCGACTCTCCTTGGACTCAGGTCGAATCATAAGCCTGAGAATCCAGAATTGCCAATGCCGTCTAATGATATAGATGCAAATATCTTCACTCCTATCAATTTGACAGGATTCTGGCTCATCGTGTCTTGTCCAGAAGGATCAAGTGTACAAGATTTGTGCGGTAGCACTTGTCCAAAGCGAAACTCTTTGGACTCAGGTCGATCCATATGCCGAAGCATCCAGAATTGCCAATGTCGTGCAATGAAATAGATGCACATATCTTTACAGCTATCAATATGAGAGGATTCTGCCTCATCGTATCTTGTCCAGGGGGTTCAAATGTACAATATTTGTGCGGTAGCACTTGTCCAAAGCGACTCTCTTTGGACTCAGGTCGAATCATAAGCCGGAGCATCCAGAATTGCCAATGTCGTCCAATGATATAGATGCAAATATCTTTACTGATATCAATGTAGTAGGATTCTGCCTCATCATACCTTGTACAGGAGGTCCACACATACAAGATTTGTGCGGTAGCACTTGTCCAAAGCGACTCTCTTTCGACTCAGGTCGAATCATATGCCGGGGCATCCAGGATTGCCAATGTCGTCCAATGATATAGATGCAAATATCTTAACTCCTATCAATTTGACAGGATTCTGCCTCATCCTATCTTGTCCATGAGGTTCACATGTACAAGATTTGTGCGGTAGCACTTGTCCAAAGCGACTCTCTTTGGACTCAGGTCGAATCATAAGCCGGAGCATCCAGAATTGCCAATGTCGTCCAATGATATAGATGCAAATATCTTTACTGATATCAATGTAGTAGGATTCTGCCTCATCATACCTTGTACAGGAGGTCCACACATACAAGATTTGTGCGGTAGCACTTGTCCAAAGCGACTCTCTTTCGACTCAGGTCGAATCATATGCCGAAGCATCCAGAATTGCCAATGTCGTGCAATGAAATAGATGCAAATATCTTTACTGCTATCAATATGACAGGATTCTGCCTTATCGTATCTTGTCCAGGGGGTCCAAATGTACAAGATTTGTGCGGTAGCACTTGTCCAAAACGACTCTCTTTCGACTCAGGTCGAATCATATGCCGGGGCATCCAGGATTGCCAATGTCGTCCAATGATATAGATGCAAATATCTTAACTCCTATCAATTTGACAGGATTCTGCCTCATCCTATCTTGTCCATGAGGTTCACATGTACAAGATTTGTGCGGTAGCACTTGTCCAAAGCGACTCTCTTTGGACTCAGGTCGAATTATAAGCCGGAGCATCCAGAATTGCCAAAGTCGTCCAATGATATAGATGCAAATATCTTGACTGATATTAATGTGGTCGGATTCTGCCTCATCATACCTTGTACAGGAGGTCCACACATACAAGATTTGTGCGGTAGCACTTGTCCAAAGCGACTCTCTTTGGACTCAGGTCGAATCATATGCCGGGGCATCCAGGATTGCCAATGTCGTCCAATGATATAGATGCAAATATCTTAACTCCTATCAATTTGACAGGACTCTGCCTCATCGTATCTTGTCCATGAGGTTCAAATGTACAAGATTTGTGCGGTAGCACTTGACAAAAGCCAAACTCTTTGGCCTCCGATCGAATCATATGCCGGAGCATCCAGAATTGCCAATGTCGCTCAATTATATAGATGCAATCATCTTCACTCCTATCAATGTGATAGGATTCTACCTCATCATAACTTGTTCCTAGGTTCAAATGTACAAGATTTGT
This sequence comes from Priocnemis perturbator, assembly GCA_963942575.1. Taxonomy (NCBI): domain Eukaryota; kingdom Metazoa; phylum Arthropoda; class Insecta; order Hymenoptera; family Pompilidae; genus Priocnemis; species Priocnemis perturbator. Next base: position 4,120,781 of record CAWWDK010000133.1, on the reverse strand, counting down.
GCGGTAGCACTAGCCAAAAGCGAAACTCTTTTGACTCAGGTCGATCCATAAGCCGAAGCAACCAGAATTGCCAATGCCGTCTAATGATATAGATGCAAATATCTTCACTCCTATCATTTTAACGGGATTCTGGCTCATCGTATCTTGTCCAGGGGGTCCAAATGTACAATATTTGTGCGGTAGCACTTGTCCAGGCCGACTCTCTTTGGACTCAGGTCGAATCATAAACCGGAGCATCCAGAATTGCCAATGTCGTCCAATGATATAGATGCAAACATCTCCATACCTATCAATTTGACAGGATTCTGGCTCATCGTGTCTTGTCCAGGAGGATCAAGTGTACAAGATTTGTGCGGTAGCACTAGCCAAAAGCGAAACTCTTTGGACTCAGGTCGATCCATAAGCCGAAGCAACCAGAATTGCCAATGCCGTCTAATGATATAGATGCAAATATCTTCACTCCTATCATTTTAACGGGATTCTGGCTCATCGTATCTTGCCCAGGGGGTCCAAATGTACAAGATTTGTTGCGTTAGCACTTGTCCAAAGCGACTCTCCTTGGACTCAGGTCGAATCATAAGCCTGAGCATCCAGAATTGCCAATGCCGTCTAATGATATAGATGCAAGTATCTTCACTCCTATCAATTTGACAGGATTCTGGCTCATCGTGTCTTGTCCAGGAGGATCAAGTGTACAAGATTTGTGCGGTAGCACTAGACAAAAGCGAAACTCTTTGGACTCAGGTCGATCCATATGCCGAAGCATCCAGAATTGCCAATGTCGTGCAATTAAATAGATGCTAATATCTTTACTGCTATCAATTTGACAGGATTCTGCCTTATCGTATCTTGTCCAGGGGGTCCAAATGTACAAGATTTGTGCGGTAGCACGTGTCCAAAGCGACTCTCTTTGCCCTCCGGTTGAATCATATGCCGGAGCATCCAGAATTGCCAATGTCGTGCAATGGTATAGATGCAAATATCTTTACTCATATCAATGTGGTAGGATTCTGCCTCATCATGCCTTGTACAGGAGGTCCAAATGTAGAAGATTTGTGCGGTAGCACTTGTCCAAAGCGAAACTCTTTGGACTCAGGTCGATCCATAAGCCGGAGCATCAAGAATTGCCAATGTCGTGCAATGGTATAGATGCAAATATCTTTACTGTTATAAATTTGACAGGATTCTGCCTCATCGAATCTGGGCCAGGGGGTCTAAATGTACAAGATTTGTGCGGTAGCACTTGTCCAAAGCGACTCTCTTTGGATTCAGGTCGAATCATAAGCCGGAGCATCCAGAATTGCCATTGTCGTCCAATGATGTAGATGCAAATATCTTTACTCCTATCAATTTGACAGGATTCTGCCTCATCGTATATTGTCCAGGGGGTCCAAATGTACAAGATTTGTGCGGTGGCACTAGCCAAAAGCGAATCTCTTTGGACTCAGGTCGAATCATTTGCCGGAGCATCCAGAATTGCCAATGTCGCTCAATTATATAGATGCAATCATCTTCACTCCTATCAATGTGATAGGATTCTACCTCATCATAACTTGTTCCTAGGTTCAAATGTACAAGATTTGTGCGGTTTTACTTGTCCAAAGCGACCGTCTTTGGATTCAGGTCGAATCATAAGCCGAGGCATCCAGAATTGCCAATGTCGTCCAATGATATAGATGCAAATATCTTTAGTGCTATCAATATGACAGGATTCTGCCTCATCATACCTTGTTCCGGAGGTTCAAATGTACAGGATTTGTGCTGCAGTACTTGTCCAGAGCGACTCTCTCGGGATTCAGGTCGAATCATATGCCGGAGCATCCAGAATTGCCAATGATGTCCATTGATATAGATGCAAATATCTTCACTCCTATCAATTTGACAGGATTCTGCCTCATCATATCTTGTCCAGGAGGTCCAAATGTACAAGATTTGTGCGGTAGCACGTGTCCAAAGCGACTCTCTTTGCCCTCCGGTTGAATCATATGCCGGAGCATCCAGAATTGCCAATGTCGTGCAATGGTATAGATGCAAATATCTTTACTCATATCAATGTGGTAGGATTATGCCTCATCATGCCTTGTACAGGAGGTCCAAATGTAGAAGATTTGTGCGGTAGCACTTGTCCAAAGCGAAACTCTTTGGACTCAGGTCGATCCATAAGCCGGAGCATCAAGAATTGCCAATGTCGTGCAATGGTATAGATGCAAATATCTTTACTGTTATAAATTTGACAGGATTCTGCCTCATCGAATCTGGGCCAGGGGGTCTAAATGTACAAGATTTGTGCGGTAGCACTTGTCCAAAGCGACTCTCTTTGGATTCAGGTCGAATCATAAGCCGGAGCATCCAGAATTGCCATTGTCGTCCAATGATGTAGATGCAAATATCTTTACTCCTATCAATTTGACAGGATTCTGCCTCATCGTATATTGTCCAGGGGGTCCAAATGTACAAGATTTGTGCGGTGGCACTAGCCAAAAGCGAATCTCTTTGGACTCAGGTCGAATCATTTGCCGGAGCATCCAGAATTGCCAATGTCGCTCAATTATATAGATGCAATCATCTTCACTCCTATCAATGTGATAGGATTCTACCTCATCATAACTTGTTCCTAGGTTCAAATGTACAAGATTTGTGGGGTTTTACTTGTCCAAAGCGACCGTCTTTGGATTCAGGTCGAATCATAAGCCGAGGCATCCAGAATTGCCAATGTCGTCCAATGATATAGATGCAAATATCTTTAGTGCTATCAATATGACAGAATTCTGCCTCATCATTCCTTGTACAGGAGGTCCAAATGTAGAAGATTTGTGCGGTAGCACTTGTCCAAAGCGAAACTCTTTGGACTCAGGTCGAATCATTTGCCGGAGCATCCAGAATTGCCAATGTCGCTCAATTATATAGATGCAATCATCTTCACTCCTATCAATGTGATAGGATTCTACCTCATCATAACTTGTTCCTAGGTTCAAATGTACAAGATTTGTGGGGTTTTACTTGTCCAAAGCGACCGTCTTTGGATTCAGGTCGAATCATAAGCCGAGGCATCCAGAATTGCCAATGTCGTCCAATGATATAGATGCAAATATCTTTAGTGCTATCAATATGACAGAATTCTGCCTCATCATTCCTTGTTCCGGAGGTTCAAATGTACACGATTTGTGCGGTAGCACTTGTGGAGGCCGACTCTCTGTGGATGCAGGTCTAATTATAAGACGGATCCCCAGGATTGCCAATGTCGTCCAATGATATTGGTGCAAATATCTTCACTCCTATCAATGTGACAGGATTCTACCTCTTCATACCTTGTCCAGGAGATTCAAATGTACAAGATTTGAGCGGTAGCACTTGACAAAAGCGAATCGCTTTGGACTCAGGTCGATCCATAAGCCGAAGCATCCAGAATTGCCAATGGCGTCCAATGATATAGGTGCAAATATCTTCATTCCTTTCAATTTGCCAGGATTCTGCCTCATCATACCTTGTCCAGGATATCCAAGTGTACACGATTTGTGCGGTAGCACTTGCCCAAAGCGACTCTCTTTGGACACAGCTCGAATCATAAGCCGATGCGTTCAGAATTGCCAATGTCGTCCAATGATATAGATGCAAATATCCTCACTCCGATCAATTTTACAGAATTCAGCCTCATCGTATCTTGTCCAGGAAGTTGAAATGTACAAGATTTGTGCGGTAGCACTTGTCGAGAACGACTCTCTTTGGATTCAGGTCGAATCATATGTCGCAGCATCCAGAATTGCGAATGTCGTCCAATGATATAGATGCAATTATCTGGCCTCCAATCAATTTGCCAGGATTCTGCCTCATGAAACCTTGTCAGGAGGTCCAAATGGACAAGATGTGGGCAGTAGCACGTGTCCTGGCCGACTCCCTTTAGATTCAGGTCTAATTATAAGACGGATCCCCAGGATTGCCAATGTCGTCCAATGATATTGATGTAAATGTCTTCACTCCTATCAACGTGATATGATCCTGCCGCATCATACCTTGTCCAAGAGATTCAAATGTACAAGATTTGTGCGGTAGCTCTTTACTAAAGCGAATCTCCTTGGAACCAGTTCGATTCATAAGCAGAAGCATCCAGAATTGCCAATGTCGTCCAATGATATAGATGCAAATATCTTTACTCCTATCGATTTGCCAGGATTCTGCCTCATCATATCTTGTCCAGGGGGTCCAAATCTACAAGATTTTTGCGGTAGCACTTGACCAAAGCGACTCTCTTTGGCCTCCGGTCTAATCATATGCCAGAGCATCCAGAATTGCCAATGTTGTCCAAAGATATAGATGCAAATATCTTCACTCCTATCAATTTGACAGGATTCTGCCTCATCATATCTTGTCCAGGAGGTCCAAATGTACAATATTTGTAGGGTAGCACTTGACAAAAGCGTATCTCTTTGGACTCAGGTGGATCCATAGCTGAAGTATCCAGAATTGCCAATGTCGTCCAATGATATAGATGCAAATATCTTTACTCATATCAATGTGACAGGATTCTGCCTCACCATACCATTTCCAGGAGGTCCTAATGTACAAGTTTTTTAGCGGCAGTATTTGTCCAAAACGACTCTCTTTGGACTCAGGTCGAATCATAAGCCGAGCATCCAGAATTGGCCTATGTCGCCCAATGATATAGATGCAAATATCTGCACTCCTATCAATTTGACAGGATTCTGCCTCATCATATCTTGTCCAGGAGGACCAAATGTACAAGTTTTTAGCGGCAGCATTTGTCCAACGCGACTCTCTTTGGCCTCCGGTCGAATCATATGTCGCAGCATCCAGAATTGCCAATGTCGTCCAATGATATAGATGCAATTATCTGGCCTCCAATCAATTTGCCAGGATTCTGCCTCATCAAACCTTGTCAGGAGGTCCAAATGGACAAGATGTGGGCAGTAGCACGTGTCCTGGTCGACTTTCTTTGGATTCAGGTCTAATTATAAGACGGATCCCCAGGATTGCCAATGTCGTCCAATGATATAGATGCAAATATCTTCACTCCTATTAATGTGACAGGCTTCTGCCTCATCATACCTTGCCCAGGAGGTTCAAATGAACAAGATTTGTGCGGTAGCACTTGTCCAAAGCGACTCTCTTTGGACTCAGGTCGATTCATATGCCGATGCATCCAAAATTGCCAATGTCGTCCAATGATATAGATGCAAATATCTTCACTCCTATCAATTTGCCAGGATTCTGCCTCATCGTATCTTGTCCAGGAGGTTCAAATGTATAAGATTTGTGAAGTACCACTTGTCAAACGCGACTCTCTTTGGATTCAGGTCGATCCATGAGCCGAAGCACCAGAATTGCCAATGTCGTCCAATGATATATATGCAAATATCTTCACTCCTATCAATTTGACAGGATTCTGCCGCATCTTATCTTGTCCAGGAGGTTCAAATGTACAAGATTTGTGCGGTAGCATTTGTCCAGATCGACTATCTTTGGATTCAGGTCGAATCATAACCCGGATCCCCAAGATTGCCAATGTCGTCCAATGATATATATGCAAATATCTTTACTCCTATCAATTTGCCAGGATTCTGCCTCATCGTATCTTGCCCAACAAGTCCAAATTTACAAGATTTGTGCGGTAGCACATTTCCAAAACGACACTCTTTGGTGTGAGGTCGAATCATAAGCCGGCGCATCCAGGATTGCCAATGTCGTCCAATGATATAGATGCAAATATCCCCACTCCTATCAATTTTACAGCATTCTGCCGCATCTTATCTTGTCCAGGAGGTTCAAATCTACAAGATTTGTGCGGTAGCACTTGGCCAGGCCGGCTCTCTTTGGATTCAGGTCTAATTATAAGTCGGATCCTCAGGATTGCCAATGTCGTCCAATGATATAGATGCAAATATCTTTACTCCTGACGCTTTGCCAGGATTCTGCCTCATCATATCTTGTCCAGGGGGTCCAAATGTACAAGATTTGTGCGGTAGCACTTGGCCAGGCCGACTCTCTTTGGATTCAGGTCTAATTATAAGCCGGATACCCAGGATTGCCAATGTCGTCCAATGATATAGATGCAAATATCTTTACTCCTATCAATTTTACAGCATTCTGCCTCATGGTATCTTGCCCAGGAGGTTCCAATGTATAAGATTTGTGCGGTAGCACTTGTCCAAAGCGACTCCCTTTGGATTCAGGTCTAATTATAAGCTGGATCTCCAGGATTGCCAATGTCGTCCAATGATATAGATGCAAATATCTTTACTCCTATCAATTTGCCAGGATTCTGTCTCATCGTATCTTAACCAGGGGGTCCAAATGTACAAGATTTGTGCGGTAGCTCTTGACAAAAGCGAATCTCTTTGGAACCAGGTCGATCCATAAGCAGAAGCATCCAGAATTGCCAATGTCGTCCAATGATATAGATGCAAATATCTTTACTCCTATCGATTTACCATGATTCTGCCTCATCATATCTTGTCCAGGGGGTCCAAATGTACAAGATTTTTGCGGTAGCACTTGTACAAAGTGACTCGCTTTGGCCTCCGGTCGAATGATATGTCGGAGCATTCAGAATTGCCAATGTCGTCCAATAATATAGAAGCAGATATCTTCACTCCTATCAATTTGACAGGATTCTGTCTCATCGTATCTTGTCCAGGAGGTACAAATATAAAAGATTTGTGCGGTAGCTCTTGACAAAAGCGAATCTCTTTGGAACCAGGTCGATCCATAAGCAGAAGCACCCAGAATTGCCAATGTCGTCCAATGATATAGAGGCAAATATCCTGACCCCTATCAATTTGACAGCATTCTGCCTCATCGTATCTTGTCCAGGAGGTTCAAATGTATAATTTTTGTGGGGTAGCTCTTGACAAAAGCGAATCTCTTTGGACATAGGTCGATCCATATGCCGAAGTATCAAGAATTGCCAATGTCGTCCAATGATATAGATGCAAATATCTTCACTCCTATCAATGTGATATGATTCTGCCTCATCATATCTTGGTCAGGAGGTCCAAATGTACAATATTTGTGGAGTAGCACTTGACAAAAGCGAATCTCTTTGGACATAGGTCGATCCATATGCCGAAGTATCCAGAATTGCCAATGTCGTCCAATGATATAAATGCAAATATCTTCACTCGTATCAATGTGATATGATTCTGCCTCATCATGCCATGTCCAGGAGGTCCAAATGTTCAAGATTTGTGCGGTATCACTTGTCCAAAGCGACTCTCTTTGGACTCAGGTCGATCCATAAGCCGAAGCATCAGAAATTTCCGATATTATCCAAGGAGATGAATGCAAATACCTTTACTCCAAACAGTTTGACATGATTCTGTAATCATACGTTGTTCCAGAAGTGCAAATCTGCAAGGTTTGTGCGGTAGCACTTATCCAGCCCGACTCTCTTTGGATTCAGGTCTAATTATAAGTCGGATCCCCAGGATTGCCAATGTCGTCCAATGATATAGATGCAAATATCTTCACTCCTATCAATTTGACACGATTCGGCCTCATCATATCTTGTCCAGGAGGTCCAAATGGATAAGATTTGGGCGGCAGTGTTTGTCCAAAGCGACTCTCTTTGAACTCTGGTCGAATCATATGCCGAACTTCCAGAATTGCCAATGTCGTCCAATGATATAGATGCAAATATATTCACTCCTATCATTGTGACAGGATTCTGCCCCATTATACCTTTTCCAGGAGGTCCAAATGCACAAGTTTTGTGCCGCAGCATTTGTCCAAACCGACTCTCGTTGGACTCAGGTCGAATCATATGCCGGAGCATCCAGAATTGCCAATGTCGCCCAATTATATATATGCAATCAAATTCACTCCTATCAATGTGATAGGATTCTACCTCATCATAACTTGTTTCTAGGTTCAAATGTACAAGATTTGTGCGGTTTTACTTGTCCAAAGCGACCGTCTTTGGACTCAGGTCAAATCATAAGCCGGAGCATCCAGAATTGCCAATGTCGTCCAGTGATATAGATGCAAACATCTTCACTCCCATCAATTTGACAGGATTCTGTCTCATCATACCCTGTTCCGGATGTTCAAATGTACAAGGTTTGGGCGGTAGCACTAGTCCAAAGCGACTCTCCATGGACTCAGGTCGAATCGTAAACCGGAACATCCAGCATTGCCAATGCCGTCAAATTATATAGATGCAAATATCTTTACTTCTATTAATGTGATAGGATTCTGCCTTATCATACCTTGTCCAGGAGGTCCAAATGTACAAGATTTGTGCGGTAGCACTAGACAAAAGCGAAACTCTTTGAACTCAGGTCGAATCATATGCCGAGCATCCAGAATTGCCAATGTCGTCCAATGATATAGATGCAAATATCTTTACTCCTAACAATGTGATAGGATTCTGCCTCATCAATCCTTGTCCAGGAGGTCCAAATGTGCAAGATTTGTGCGGTAGCACTTGACAAAAGCCAATCTCTTTGACTCAGGTCGAATCATAAGCCGAGCATCCAGGATTGCCAATGTCGTCCAATGATATAGATGCAAATATCTTCACTCCTATCAATTTGACAGGATCCTGCCTCAACTTATCTTGTCCAGGGGGTCCAAATGTACAAGATTCGTGCGGTAGCACTTGTCAAGGGGACTCCCTTTGGATTCAGGTCGAATCATAATGCGAAGGATCCAAAACTTCCGATATTGTCCAATCATAGAGAGGCAAATATCCTCACTACTATCAATTTTATAGCATTCTGCCTCATCGTATCTTGACCAGGATGTTCAAATGTACAAGATTTGTACGGTAGCACTTTTCTAAAGCGACTCTGTTTGGCCTCCGTTCGAATCATATGTCGGAGCTCCCAGAATTGCCAATGTCGTCCAATGATATAGATGCTAATATCTTTACTCCTGTCAATTCGACAGGATTCTGCCTCATCGTATCTTGTCCAGGGGGCCCAAATGTAGAAGATTTGTGCAGTAGCACTTTTCCAGGCCGACTCTCTTTTGATTCAGGTCTAATTATAAGACGGATCCCCAGGATTGCCAATGTCGTCCAATGATATTGGTGCAAATATCTTCACTCTTATCAATGTGACAGAATGCTACCTTATCATACCTTGTCCAGGAGATTAAAATGTACAAGATTTGTGCGGTAGCACTCGAAAAAAGCGAATCTCTTTGGACTCAGGTCGAAACATATGCCGAAGCATCCAAAAATGCCAATGTCGTCCAATGATATAGATGCAAATATCTATACTCCTATCAACGTGATAGGATTCTGCCTCATCATACCTTGCCCAGAAGGTCCATATGTACAAGATTTTTGGGATAGCACGTGATAAAAGAGAATCCCTTTGGACTCAGGTCGATCCATATGCCGAAGCATCCAAAGTTGCCAATGTCGTCCTATGATATAGATGCAAATATCTTTACTCCTATTCATGTGATAGGATTCTGCCTCGTCATACGTTGTCCAGTAGGTCAAAATGTACAAGATTTGTGCGGTAGCACTAGACAAAAGAGAAACTCTTTGGACTCAGGTCGAATCATAAGACGGTGCATTCAGAATTGCCAATGTCGTCCAATGATATAGATGCAAATATCTTTACTGCTATCAATTTGACAGGATTCTGCCTCATCATATCTTGTCCAGGAGGTCCAAATGTACAAGTTTTGTGCCGCAGCATTTGTCCAAACCGACTCTCGCTGGACTCAGGTCGATCCATATGCCGAAGTAACAAAAATTGCCGATCTTATCGGAATGATATATTTGCAAATATCTTCACTCCTATCAATTTGACAGGATTCTGCCTCATCGTATCTTATCCAGGTGGTCCAAATGTACAAGATTTGTGCGGCAGCACTAGACAAAAGCGAAACTCTTTGGACTCAGGTCGAATCATAAGACGGTGCATTCAGAATTGCCAATGTCGACCAATGATATAGATGCAAATATCTTTACTGCTATCAATTTGACAGGATTCTGCCTCATCATACCTTGTCTAGCAGGTCCAAATGTACAAGTTTTTTAGCGGCAGCATTTGTCCAACGCGACTCTGTTTGGACTCAGGTCGAATCATAAGCCGAGCATCCAGAATTGCCAATGTCGTCCAATGATATAGATGCAAATATCTTTATTCCTATCAATTGACTGGATTCTGCCTCATCGTACCTTATCAAGGGGGATCAAATGTACAACATTTGTGCGGTAGCACTTTTCGAAAGCGACTCCCTTTGGTTGTAGGTCCAATCATAAGGCAAAGAACCCAAAATTGCCGATATTGTCCAATGATATAGAGGCAAATATCCTCACTCCTATCAATTGTACAGCCTTCTGCCTCATCTTATCATGTCCAGGAGTTCCAAATGTACACTATTTGTGGGTTAGCACTTGACAAAAGCAAATCTCTTTGGACTCATTTCTATCCATATGCCGAAGTATCCAGAATTGCCTACGACGAAGCAGAATCCTGTCAAATTGACAGGAGTAAAGATATTTGCATCTATATCATTGGACGACATTGGCAATACTGGGGATCCGGCTTACGATTAGACCTGAATCCAAAGAGAGTCGATCTGGACAAGTGCTACCGCACACAGCTTGTACATTTGAACATCCTGGACAAGATACGATGAGGCAGAATCCTGTACAATTGATAGGAGTAAAGATATTTGCATCTATACCATTGGACGATATTGGCAATTCTGGATGCTCCAGGATATGATTCGACCGGAGGCCAAAGAGATTCGCTTTTGTCAAGTGCTACCCCACAAAATTATACATTTGAACCTCCTGGACCAGATTTGATGAGGCATTATCCTGGCAAATTGATAGGAGTGAAGATATTTGCATCTATATCATTGGACGACATTGGCAATTTTGCATGCTTCGGCATATGAATCGACCTGAGTCCAAAGAGGGTCGCTTTGGACAAGTGCTACCGCACAAATCTTGTTCATTTGAACCTCCTGGGCAAGGTATGATGAGGCAGAAGCCTGTCACATCGATAGGAGTAAATATATTTGCATCTACATCATTGGACAACGTTGGCAATTCTGGATGCTCCGGCATTTGATTCGACTGGAGGCCAAAGAGAGTCGGTCTGGACAAGTGTTACCACCCAAATCTTGTACATTTGAACCTCCGGAAGAAGGTAGGATGAGGCAGAATCCTATCACATTGATAGGAGTAAAGATATTTGCATCTATACCATTGGTCAAAATCGGCAGTTCTGGATGGTCCGACTTATGGTTCGACCTAAGTCCAAAGAATGTCGCTTTGGACAAGTGCTACCGCACAAATCTTGTACATTTGAACCTCGTGGACAAGATACGATGAGGCAGAATCCTGTCAAATTGATAGCAGTAAAGATATTTGCATCTATATTATTGCACGACATTGGCAATTCTGGATGCTTCGGCTTATGGATCGACCTGAGTCCAAGGAGTTTCGCTTTTGTCTAGTGCTACCGCACACATCTTCTACACTTGATCCTCCTCGACAAGACATGATGAGCCAGAATCCTGTCAAATTGATCGGAGTGAAGATATTTGCATCTATATCATTAGACGGCATTGGCAATTCTGGATGCTCAGGCTTATGATTCGACCTGAGTCCAAGGAGAGTCGCTTTGGACAAGTGCTACCGCAACAAATCTTCTACAATTGGACCCCCTAGACAAGATACGATGAGGCAGAATCCTGTCAAATTGATAGGAGTGAAGATGTTTGCATCTATATCATTGGACGACATTGGCAATTCTGGATGATTCGGCTCATGATTCGACCTGAGTCCAAAGAGAATCGCTTTGGATAAGTGCGACCGCACACATCTCGTACATTTGATCCTCCTGGACAAGATACGATGAGGCAGAATCCTGTCAAATTGATAGAAGTTAAGATATTTGCATCTATACCATTCCGATAAGATCGGCAATATTTGTTAATTCGGCATATGGATCGACCTGAGTACAAAGAGAGTCGCTTTGGACAAGTGCTACCGCACAAATCGTGTAAATTTGGACTCCCTGGACAAGATACGATGAGGCAGAGTCCTGTCAAATTGATAGCAGTAAAGATATTTGCATCTATATCATTGGACGACATTGGCAATTCTGGATGCTCCGGCGTATGATTCGACCGGAGGCCAAAGAGAGTCGCATTGTATAAGTGCTACCGCACAAGTATTGTACATTTGGACCCCCTGGACAATATACGATGAGGCAGAATCCTGTCAATTTGATGGGAGTAAAGATATTTGCATCTATATCATTGGACGACATTGGCAATTCTGGATGCTCCGGCTTATGATTCGACCTGAATACAAAGAGAGTCGGTTTGGGCAAATGCTGCCACCCAAAACTTGTGCATTTGGACCTCCTGTACAAGGTATGATGAGGCAGAATCCTACCACATTGATAGGAGTGATGATATTTGCATCTGTATCATTGGACGTCATGGCAATTCTGGATGCTTCGGCATATGAATCGACCTGAGTCGAAGAGATTGGCTTTTGTCAAGTGCTACCGCACAAGTCTTGTACATTTGGATCTCCTGTACAAGGTATGATGAGGCAGAATCCTACCACATTGATAGGAGTGATGATATTTGCATCTGTATCATTGGACGTCATGGCAATTCTGGATGCTTCGGCATATGAATCGACCTGAGTCGAAGAGATTGGCTTTTGTCAAGTGCTACCGCACAAGTCTTGTACATTTGGACCTCCTGGACAAGATACGATGAGTCAGAATCCTGTCAAATTGATAGCAGTATAGATATTTGCATCTATATCATTGCACGACATTGGCAATTCTGGATGCTTCGGCTTATGGATCGACCTGAGTCCAAAGAGTTTCGCTTTGGACAAGTGCTACCGCAACAAATCGTGTACATTTGGACACCCTGGACAAGATACGATGAGCCAGAATCCTGTCAAATTGATAGGAGTAAAGATATTTGCATCTATATCATCGGACGACATTGGCAATTCTGGATGCTCCGGTTTCTGATTCGACCTGAATCAAAGAGATTGGCTTTTGTCAAGTGCTACCGCACAAGTCTTGTACATTTGGACCCCCTGGACAATATACGATGAGCCATAATCCTGTCAAATTGATAGGAGTAAAGATATTTGCATCTATATCATCGGACGACATTGGCAATTCTGGATGCTCCGGATTCTGATTCGACCTGAATCCAAGAGAGTCGGTTTGGGCAAATGCTGCCGCCCAAAACTTGTGCATTTGGACCTCCTGGAAAAGGTATGATGAGTCAGAATCCTGTCACATTGATAGGAGAGAAGATATTTGCATCTATATCATTGGACGACATTGGCAATTCTGGATGCTCAGGCTTATGATTCGACCTGAGTCCAAAGAGTTTCGCTTTGGACAAGTGCTACCGCAACAAATCGTGTACATTTGGACACCCTGGACAAGATACGATGAGACAGAACCCTGTCAAATTGATAGCAGTAATGATATTTGCATCTATACCATTGCACGACATTGGCAATTCTTGATGCTTCGGCTTATGCATCGACCTGAATCCAAGAGAGTCGGTTTGGGCAAATGCTGCCGCCCAAAACTAGTGCATTTGGACCTCCTGGAAAAGGTATGATGAGTCAGAATCCTGTCACATTGATAGGAGAGAAGATATTTGCATCTATACCATTGCACGACATTGGCAATTCTTGATGGTCCGGCTTATGGTTCGACATAAGTCCAAAGAATGTCGCTTTGGACAAGTGCTACAGCAACAAATCGCGAACATTTGGACCCCCTGGACAAGACACGATGAGGCAGAATCCTGTAAAAATGATTGCAGTAAAGATATTTGCATCTATACCATTGCACGACATTGGCAATTCTCGATGCTTCGGCTTATGAATCGACCTGAGTCCGAAGAGATTCGTTTTGGGAAGTGCTAACGCACAAATCTTGTACATTTGGACCTCCTGCACAAGGTATGATGAGGCAGAATCCTGTCACATTGATAGGAGTAAAGATATTTGCATCTATATCATTGGACGACTTTGGTAATTCTGGATGCTCGGCTTATCATTCGACCTGAGTTCAAAGAGAGTCGCTTTGGACAAATGCTGCCGCACAAATCTTGTACATTTGAACCTCGTGGACAAGATACGATGAGGCAGAATCCTGTCATATTGATAGCAGTAAAGATATTTGCATCTATATGATTGCACGACATTGAAAATTCTTGATGCTTCGGCTTATGGATCGACCTGAGTCCAAGGAGTTTCGCTTTTGTGAAGTGCTAACGCACAAATCTTGTACATTTGGACCTCCTGCACAAGGTATGATGAGGCAGAATCCTATCACATTGACAGGAGTAAAGATATTTGCATCTATATCATTGGACGACATTGGCAATTCTGGATGCTCGGCATATGAATCGACCTGAGTCCAAAGAGATTGGCTTTTGTCAAGTGCTACCGCATAATTCTTGTACATTTGAACCTCCTGGAGAAGATACGATGAGGCAGAATCCTGTCAAATTGATAGGAGTTAAGATATTTGCATCTATACCATTCCGATAAGATCGGCAATATTTGTTACTTCGGCATATGGATCGACCTGAGTACAAAGAGAGTCGCTTTGGACAAGTGCTACCGCACAAATCGTGTAAATTTGGACCCCCTGGACAAGATACGATGAGGCAGAGTCCTGTCAAATTGATAGCAGTAAAGATATTTGCATCTATATCATTGCACGACATTGGCAATTCTGGATGCTTCGGCATATGGATCGACCTGAGTCCAAAGAGATTCGTTTTTGTGAAGTGCTAACGCACAAATCTTGTACATTTGGACCTCCTGCACAAGGTATGATGAGGCAGAATCCTATCACATTGATAGGATAAAGATATTTGCATCTATATCATTGGTCAACATCGGCAGTTCTGGATGGTCCGGCTTATGGTTCGACCTAACTCCAAAGAATGTCACTTTGGACAAGTGCTACCCACAAATCTTGTACATTTGAACCTCGTGGTCAAGATACGATGAGGCAGAATCATGTCAAATTGATAGGAGTAAAGATATTAGCATCTATATCATTGGTCAACATCGGCAATTCTGGATGGTCCGGCTTATGGTTCGACATAAGTCCAAAGAATGTCGCTTTGGACAAGTGCTACCGGAACAAATCGTGTACATTTGGACCCCCTGGACAAGATACGATGGGGCAGAATCCTTTCAAATTCATAGCAGTAAAGATATTTGGATCTATACCATTGCTCGACATTGGCAATTCTTGATGCTTCGGCCTATGAATCGACCTGAGTCCAAAGAGAGTCGCTTTGGACAAGGGCTACCGCACAAGTCTTGTACCTTTGGACCCCCTGGACAATATACGATGAGCCAGAATCCTGTCAAATTGATAGCAGTAAAGATATTTGCATTTATATCATTGGACGACATTGGCAATTCTGGATGCCCCGGCTTATGATTCGACCTGAGTCCAAAGAGAGTCGCTTTGGACAAGGGCTACCGCACAAATCTTGTACATTTGAACCTCCGGCCAAGGTATGATGAGGCATAATCCTATCACATTGATAGGAGTAAAGATATTTGCATCTATATCATTGGTCAACATCGGCAATTCTGGATGGTCCGGCTTATGGTTCGACATAAGTCCAAAGAATGTCGCTTTGGACAAGTGCTACCGCAACAAATCGTGTACATTTGGACCCCCTGGACAAGATACGATGAGACAGAATCCTGTCAAATTGATAGCAGTAATGATATTTGCATCTATACCATTGCACGACATTGGCAATTCTTGATGCTTCGGCTTATGGATCGACCTGAGTCCAAAGTGTTTCGCTTTGGACAAGTGCTACCGCACAAATCTTGTACATTTGGACCTCCGGAACACGGTATGCTGAGATAGAATCCCGTCAAATTGATAGGATTAAAGATATTTGCATCTATACCATTGCACGACATTGGCAATTCTGGATGCTCCGGCGTATGATTCGACCGGAGGCCAAAGAGAGTCGCATTGTATAAGTGCTACCGCACAAGTATTGTACATTTGGACCCCCTGGACAATATACGATGAGGCAGAATGCTGTCAATTTGATGGGAGTAAAGATATTTGCATCTATATCACTGGGCGACATTAGCAATTCTGGATGCTCCGGCATATGATTCGACCTAAGTTCAAAGAGAGTCGCTTTGGACAAATGCTGCCGCCCAAATCTTGTCCATTTGGACCACCTGGACAAGATATGATGAGGCAGAATCCTTTCAGATTGATAGGGGTGAAGATATTTGCATCTACATCACTGGGCGACATTGGCAATTCTGGATGCTCCGGCATATGATTCGACCGGAGGCCAAAGAGAGTCGCTTTGGACACGTGCTACCGCACAAATCGTGTAAATTTGGACCCCCTGGACAAGATACGATGAGGCAGAGTCCTGTCAAATTGATAGCAGTAAAGATATTTGCATCTATATCACTGGGCGACATTGGTAATTCTGGATGCTCCGGCATATGATTCGACCTAAGTTCAAAGAGAGTCGCTTTGGACAAATGCTGCCGCCCCAATCTTGTCCATTTGGATCCCCTGGACAATATACGATGAGGCAGAATCCTGTCAATTTGATGGGAGTAAAGATATTTGCATCTATATCATCGGACGACATTGGCAATTCTGGATGCTCCGGCTTATGATTCGACCTGAATACAAAGAGAGTCGGTTTGGGCAAATGCTGCCGCCCAAAACTTGTACATTTGGACCCCCTGGACAAGATACGATGAGGCAGAATCCTGTCAAATTGATAGGAGTAAAGATATTTGCATCTATATCATTGGTCAACATCGGCAATTCTGGATGGTCCGGCTTATGATCGACCTAAGTCCAAACAATGTCGTTTTGGACAAGTGCTACCGCACAAATCTTGTACATTTGAACCTCGTGGACAAGATACGATGCGGCAGAATCCTGTCAAAATGATAGGAGTGATGATGTTTGCATCTATATCATTGGACGACATTGGCAATTCTGGATGCCCCGGCTTATGATCCGACCGGAGGCCAAACAGAGTCGCTTTGGACACGTGCTACCGCACAAATCTTGTACATTTGGACCCCCTGGACAAGATACGATGAGGCAGAATCCTGTCAAATTGATAGCAGTAAAGATATTTGCATCTATACCATTGCTCGACATTGGCAATTCTTGATGCTTCGGCCTATGGATCGACCTGAGTCCAAAGAGAGTCGCTTTGGACAAGGGCTACCGCACAAGTCTTGTACCTTTGGACCCCCTGGACAATATACGATGAGCCAGAATCCTATCAAATTGATAGCAGTAAAGATATTTGCATCTATATGATTGCACGATATTGAAAATTCTTGATGCTTCGGCTTATGGATCGACCTGAGTCCAAGGAGTTTCGCTTTTGTGAAGTGCTAACGCACAAATCTTGTACATTTGGACCTCCTGCACAAGGTATGATGAGGCAGAATCCTATCACATTGATAGGAGTAAAGATATTTGCATCTATATCATTGGTCAACATCGGCAGTTCTGGATGGTCCGGCTTATGGTTCGACCTAACTCCAAAGAATGTCACTTTGGACAAGTGCTACCCACAAATCTTGTACATTTGAACCTCGTGGTCAAGATACGATGAGGCAGAATCATGTCATATTGATAGCAGTAAAGATATTTGCATCTATATGATTGCACGACATTGAAAATTCTTGATGCTTCGGCTTATGGATCGACCTGAGTCCAAGGAGTTTCGCTTTTGTGAAGTGCTAACGCACAAATCTTGTACATTTGGACCTCCTGCACAAGGTATGATGAGGCAGAATCCTATCACATTGATAGGAGTAAAGATATTTGCATCTATATCACTGGACGACATTGGCAATTCTGGATGCTCCGGCATATGATTCGACCGGAGGCCAAAGAGAGTCGCTTTGGACAAGAGCTACCGCACAAATCTTTTACATTTGGAACCCTGGACAAGATACGATGAGGCAGAATCCTGGCAAATTTTTTAGGTGGAGAGATATTTGCATCTATATCATTGGACGACATTGGCAATTCTGGATGCTTCGGCATATGGATCGATCTGAGTCCAAAGAGATTCGCTTTTGTCTAGTGCTACCGCACAGATATTGTACACCTGAACCTCCTGAACAAGATACGATGAGCTAGAATCCTGTCAAATTGATAACAGTGAAGATATTTGC
The DNA here is from genome assembly GCA_963942575.1 of Priocnemis perturbator. Taxonomy (NCBI): domain Eukaryota; kingdom Metazoa; phylum Arthropoda; class Insecta; order Hymenoptera; family Pompilidae; genus Priocnemis; species Priocnemis perturbator. The sequence continues at coordinate 4,102,564 of CAWWDK010000133.1, read as the reverse complement.
GTCTATATCATTGGACGTCTTTGGCAATTCTGGATGCTCAGGCTTATGGATCGATCTGAGTCCAAAGAGATTCGCTTTTGTCTAGTGCTACCGCACAAATCTTGTACACCTGAACCTCCTTGACAAGATACGATGAGCCAGAATCCTGTCAAATTGATAAGAGTGAAGATACTTGCATCTATATCATTGGACGTGATTGGCAATTCTGGATGCTCAGACATATGAATCGACCTGAGTCCGAAGAGAGTCGCTTTGGACAAGTGCAACCGCACAAGTCTTGTACATTTGGACCCCCTGGACAAGATACGATAAGGCAGAATGCTGTAAAATTGATAGGAGTGAAGATATTTGCATCTATATCATTGGACGACATTGGCAATTCTGGATGCTCCGGCTTATGATTCGACCTGAGTCCAAAGTGAGTCGCTTTGGACAAGTGCTACCGCACAAATCTTGTACATTTGAACATCCGGAACAGGGTATGATGAGACAGAATCCTGTCAAATTGATAGGAGTGAAGATATTTGCATCTGTATCATTGGACGACATTGGCAATTCTGGATGCTCCGGCTTATGATTCGACCTGAATCCAAAGAGAATCGCTTTGGACAAGTGCTACCGCCCAAACATTGTAGATTTGAACATCCGGAACAGGGTATGATGGGACAGAATCCTGTCAAATTGATAGCAGTGAAGATATTTGCATCTATATCATTGGACGACATTGGCAATTCTGGATACTCCGGCGTATGATTCGACCGGAGGCCAAAGAGAGTCGCTTTGGATAAGTGATACCGCACAAATCTTGTACATCTGGACTCCCTGGATAATATACGATGAGGCAGAATCCTGACAAATTGATAGGAGTAAAGATATTTGAATCTACATGATTGGACGGCAATGGCAATTCTGGATGCTCCGGCTTATGATTCGACCTGAATCCAAAGAGATTCGGTTTGGGCAAATGCTGCCGCCCAAAACTTGTGCATTTGGACGTCCTGGAAAAGGTATGATGAGGCAGAATCCTGTCACATTGATAGGAGTGAAGATATTTGCATCTATATCATTGGACGACATTGGCAATTCTGGATGCTCGGCATATGATTCGACCTGAGTTCAAAGAGAGTCGTTTTGGACAAATGCTACCGCACAAATCTTGTACATTTGGACCACCTGGACAAGATGCGATGAGGCAGAATCCTGTCAAATTGATAGCAGTAAAGATATTTACATCTATATCATTGGACGACATTGGCAATTCTGGATGCTTCGGCTTATGGATCGACCTGAGTCCAAAGAGTTGCGCTTTTGTCTAGTGCTACCGCACAAATCTTGTACACTTGATCCTCCTGGACAAGACACGATTAGCCAGAATCCTTTCAAATTGATAGGAGTGAAGATATTTGCATCTATATCATTCCGATAAGATCGGCATTTTTTGTTACGTCGGCATATTGATCGACCTGAGTCCAACGAGAGTCGGTTTAGACAAATGCTGCGGCACAAAACGTGTGCATTTGGACCTCCTGGAAAAGGTATGATGAGGCAGAATCCAGTCACAATGATAGGAGTGAACATATATGCATCTATATCATTGGACGACATTGGCAATTCTGGATGCGCCGGCTTATGATTCGACCTGAGTCCAAAGTGAGTCGCTTTGGACAAGTGCTACCGCACAACTAGTGTACATTTGGACCTCCTGTATAAGGTATGATGAGGCAGAATCCTGTCATGTTGATAGGAGGAAAGATATTTGCATCTATATCATTGGTCAACATCGGCAATTCTGGAGGGTCCGGCTTATGGTTCGACATAAGTCCAAAGAATGTCGCTTTGGACAAGTGCTACCGCAACAAATCATGTACATTTGGACCCCTTGGACAAGATACGATGAGACAGAATCCTGTCAAATTGATAGCAGTAAAGATGTTTGCATCTATACCATTGCACGTCATTGGCAATGCAGGATGCGCCGGTTTATGATTCGACCTGAGTCCAAGGAGAGTCGCTTTGGACAAGTGCTACCGCCCAAACATTGTACATTTGAACATCCGGAACAGGGTAGGATGGGACAGAATCCTGTCAAATTGATATGAGTGAAGATATTTGCATCTATATCATTGGACGATATTGGCAATTCTGGATACTCCGGCGTATGATTCGACCGGAGACCAAAGAGAGTCGCTTTGGATAAGTGATACCGCACAAATCTTGTACATTTCGACTCCCTGGATAATATACGATGAGGCAGAATCCTGACAAATTGATAGGAGTAAAGATATTTGCATCTACATCATTGGACGGCAATGGCAGATCTGGATGCTCCGGCTTATGATTCGGCCTGAATCCAAAGAGATTCGGTTTGGGCAAATGCTGCCACCCAAAACTTGTGCATTTGGACGTCCTGGAAAATGTATGATGAGGCAGAATCCTGTCACATTGATAGGAGTGAAGATATTTGCATCTATATCATTGGACGACATTGGCAATTCTGGATGCTCGGCATATGATTCGACCTGAGTTCAAAGAGAGTCGATTTGGACAAATGCTGCCGCCCAAATCTTGTCCATTTGGACCTCCTGGACAAGACGTGATGAGGCAGAATCCTATCACATTGATAGCAGTAAAGATATTAGCATCTATATCATTGGACGACATTGGCAATTTTGGATGCTCCGGCATATGATTCGACCTGAGTCCAAAGAGAGTCGCTTTGGACAAGGGCTCCCGCACAAATCTTGTACATTTGGAACCCTGGACAAGATACGATGAGGCAGAATCCTGGCAAATTTTTTAGGTGGAGAGATATTTGCATCTATATCATTGGACGACATTGGCAATTCTGGATGCTTCGGCATATGGATCGATCTGAGTCCAAAGAGATTCGCTTTTGTCTAGTGCTACCGCACAGATATTGTACACCTGAACCTCCTGAACAAGATACGATGAGCTAGAATCCTGTCAAATTGATAACAGTGAAGATATTTGCGTCTATATCATTGGACGACATTGGCAATTCTGTATGCCCCGGCTGATGATTCGACCTGAGTCCAAAGAGATTAGCTTTGGACAAGGGCTACCGCATATATCTTGTACATTTGAACCTCCGGAACAATGTATGATGAGGCAGAATCCTGTCAAATTGATAGGAGTAAAGATGTTTGCATATATATCATTGGGCTACATTGGCAATTCTGTATGCCCCGACTTATGTTTCGACCTGAGTCCATAGAGATTAGCTTTGGACAAGGGCTACCGCACAAATCTTGTACATTTGAACCTCCGGAACAAGGTATGGTGAGGCAGAATCCTGTCAAATTGATAGGAGTAAAGTTATTTGCATCTATATCAATGGACGTCATTCGCAATTCTGGATGTTCCGGCATATGATTCGACCTGAATCCCAAGAGAGTCGCTTTAGACAAGGGCTCCCGCACAAATCTTGTACATTTGAACCTCCGGAACAAGGTATGATGAGGCAGAATCCTGTCAAATTGATAGGAGTAAAGATGTTTGCATCTATATCATTGGACGACATTGGCAATCCTGGGGATCCGGCTGATGATTCGACCTGAATCCAAAGAGAGTCGGTCTCGACAAGTGCTACCGCCCAAATCTTGTACACTTGAACCTCCTGGACATGATAAGAGGAGGCAGAAGGCTGTAAAATTGGTAGGAGTGAGGATATTTGCCTCTATATCATTGGACAATATCGGCAATTCAGGATGCTTCGGATTATGGATCGACCTGAGTCCAAAGAGAGTCGTTCTGGACAAGTGCTACAGAACAAATATTGTATATTTGGACCTCGTGGAAAAGATACGATGAGGCAGAATCCTCTCAAATTGATAGCAGTAAAGTTATTTGCATCTATATCATTGGACGACATTGCTAATTCTGGATGCTCCGGCTTATGATTCGACCTGAGTCCAAAGAGAGTCGCTTTGGACAAGTGCTACCGCATAAATCTTGTACATTTGGACCTCCTGTACAAGGTATGATGAGGCAGAACCCTGGCAAATTGATAGGAGTTAATATGTTTGCATCTATATCATTCGGATAACATCGGCAATTTTTATTACTTCGGCATATGGATCGACCTGAGTCCAAAGTGAGTCGCTTTGGACAAATGCTGCCACCCAAAACGTGCACATTTGCACATCCTGGACAAGGTATGATGAGGCAGAATCCTATCACATTGATAGGAGTAAAGATACTTGCATCTATATAATTGGACAACATTGGCAATTCTGGATGCTCGGCTTATGATTCGACCTGAGTTCAAAGAGAGTCTCGTTGGACAAATGCTGCCGCCCAAATCTTGTCCATTTGGACCTCCTGGACAAAGTATGATGAGGCAGAATCCTATTACATTGTTAGAAGTAAGGATATTTGCATCTATATCATTGGACGACATTGGCAATTCTGGATGCTCGGCTTATGATTCGACCTGAGTTCAAAGAGAGCCGCGTTGGACAAATGCTGCCGCCCAAATCTTGTATATTTGAACCTCCTGGACAAGATACGATGAGGCAGAATCCTGTCAAATGGATAGGTGTGAACATGTTTGCATCTATATCATTGGACGACATTGGCAATTATGGATGCCCCGGCTTATGATTCGTCCTGAGTCCAAAGAGAGTCGCTTTGGACTACTGCTACCCCACAAATCGTGTACATTTGGACCTCCTGGACAAGATACGGTGAGGCAGAATCCTGGCAAATTGATAGGAGTTAAGATATTTGCATCGAAATCATTCGGGTAAGATCGGCAATTTTTGTTACTTCGGCATATGGATAGACCTGAGTCTAAAGAGAGTCGGTTTGGACAAATTCTGCGGCCCAAAACATGTGCATTTGGACCTCCAGGAAAAGGTATGATGAGGCAGAACCCTGTCACAATGATAGGAGTGAAGATACTTGCATCTATATCAGTGGACGACATTGGCAATTCTGGATGCTCCGGCTTATGATTCGACCTGAGTCCAAAGAGAGTAGCTTTGGACAAGTGCTACCGCACAATTCTTGTATATTTGAACCTCCTGGACAGGATACGATGAGGCAGAATCCTATTACATTGTTAGGCGTAAGGATATCTGCATCTATATCATTGGACGAAATTGGCATTTCTGGATGCTCCGGCATATGATTCGACCTGAGTCCAAAGGGATTGGCTTTTGACAAGTGCTACCACACAAACCTTGTACATTTGAACCTCCTGGACAAGATACGATGAGGTAGAATCCTGTTAATTTGATAGGAGTAATGATATTTGCATCTATATCATTGGACGACATTGGCAATTCTGGATGCTCGGCATATGATTCGACCTGAGTTCAAAGAGTTTCGCTTTTGTCTAGTGCTACCGCATAAATCTTGTACACTTGATCCTCCTGGACAAGAAACGAAGAGGCAGAATCCTGTCAAATTGATAGAAGTAAAGATGTTTGCATTTATATCAATGGACGACATTGGCAATTCTGGATGCTCGGCATATGATTCGACCTGAGTCCAAAGACAGTCGCTTTGGACAAGTAGTACCGCACAAGTCTTCTACATATGAACCTCCTGGACAAGATACGGTGAGGCAGAATGCAGTAAAATTGATATGAGTGAGGATATTTGACTGTATATCATTGGACAATATTGGCAATTTTGGATTCTTCGCCTTATGATTCGACCTGAATCCAAAGGGTGTCATTTTGGACAAGTGATACCGCACAAATCTTGTACATTGGAACCCCCTGGACAAGATGCCATGAGGCAGAATCCTGTCAAATTGATAGGAATGAAAATATTTACATCTATATCATTGGATGAGATTGGCAGTTTTGGATGCTCGGCATATGATTCGACCTGAGTTCAAAGAGTTTCGCTTTTGTCTAGTGCTACCGCATAAATCTTGTACACTTGATCCTCCTGGACAAGACACGATGAGGCAGAATCCTGTCAAATTGATAGGAGTAAAGATGTTTGCATCTATATCAATGGACGACATTGGCAATTCTGGATGCTCGGCTTATGATTCGACCTGAGTTCAAAGAGAGTCTCGTTGGACAAATGCTGCCTCCCAAATCTTGTCCATTTGGACCTCCTGGACAAAGTATGATGAGGCAGAATCCTATTACATTGTTAGGAGTAAGGATATTTGCATCTATATCATTGGACGACATTGGCAATTCTGGATGCTCGGCTTATGATTCGACCTGAGTTCAAAGAGAGTCGCGTTGGACAAATGCTGCCGCCCAAATCTTGTATATTTGAACCTCCTGGACAAGATACGATGAGGCAGAATCCTGTCAAATGGATAGGTGTGAACATGTTTGCATCTATATCATTGGACGACATTGGCAATTATGAATGCCCCGGCTTATGATTCGTCCTGAGTCCAAAGAGAGTCGCTTTGGACTACTGCTACCCCACAAATCTTGTACATTTGGACCTCCTGGACAAGATACGGTGAGGCAGAATCCTGGCAAATTGATAGGAGTTAAGATATTTGCATCTATATCATTGGACGACATTGGCAATTCTGGATGCTCCGGCATATGATTCGACCGGAGGCCAAAGAGAGTCGCTTTGGACAAGTGCTACCAAACAAATCTTGTACATTTGGACCTCCTGGACAAGATACGTTGAGGCAGAATCCTGGCAAATTGATAGGAGTTAAGATATTTGCATCGAAATCATTCGGGTAAGATCGGCAATTTTTGTTACTTCGGCATATGGATCGACCTGAGTCCAAAGAGATTCGCTTTGGACAAGTGCTACCGCACAGATCTTGTACATTTGGACAACCTGGACAAGATACGATGACGCAGAATGCTGTAAAATTGATAGGAGTTAAGATATTTGCATCGAAATCATTCGGGTAAGATCGGCAATTTTTGTTACTTCGGCATATGGATCGACCTGAGTCCAAAGAGATTCGCTTTGGACAAGTGCTACCGCACAGATCTTGTACATTTGGACACCCTGGACAAGATAAGATGAGGCAGAATCCTGTCAATGATAGGAGTGAAGATAAATACATCTATATCATTTGGATATCATCGACAATTTTTGTTACTTCGGCATACGGATCGACCTGAATACAAAGGGAGTCGCTTCGGACAAGTTCTACACCACAAATCTTGTACACTTGAACCTGCTGGACAAGATACGATGAGCCAGAATCTTGTCAAATTGATAAGAGTGAAGATATTTGCATCTATATCATTGGACGTCATTGGCAATTCTGGATGCTCAGGCTTATGATTCGACCTGAGTCCAAAGAGAGTCGCTTTGGACAAGTGCTACCGCATAAATCTTGTACATTTGGACCTCCTGTACAAGGTATGATGAGACAGAACCCTGGCAAATTGATAGGAGTTAATATGTTTGCATCTATATCATTGGACGACATTGGCAATTCTGGATGCTCCGGCATATGATTCGTCCAAATAGAGTCGTTTTGGACAAGTGCTACCGCAACAAATATTGCACATTTGCACATCCTGGACAAGGTATGATGAGGCAGAATCCTATCACATTGATAGGAGTAAAGATACTTGCATCTATATAATTGGACAACATTGGCAATTCTGGATGCTCGGCATATGATTCGACCTGAGTTCAAAGAGTTTCGCTTTTGTCTAGTGCTACCGCACAAATCTTGTACACTTGATCCTCCTGGACAAGACACGATGAGGCAGAATCCTGTCAAATTGATAGGAGTAAAGATGTTTGCATCTATATCATTGGACGACATTGGCAATTCTGGATGCTCGGCTTATGATTCGACCTGAGTTCAAAGAGAGTCTCGTTGGACAAATGCTGCCGCCCAAATCTTGTCCATTTGGACCTCCTGGACAAAGTATGATGAGGCAGAATCCTATTACATTGTTAGAAGTAAGGATATTTGCATCTATATCATTGGACGACATTGGCAATTCTGGATGCTCGGCTTATGATTCGACCTGAGTTCAAAGAGAGCCGCGTTGGACAAATGCTGCCGCCCAAATCTTGTATATTTGAACCTCCTGGACAAGATACGATGAGGCAGAATCCTGTCAAATGGATAGGTGTGATCATGTTTGCATCTATATCATTGGACGACATTGGCAATTATGGTTGCCCCGGCTTATGATTCGTCCTGAGTCCAAAGAGAGTCGCTTTGGACTACTGCTACCCCACAAATCTTGTACATTTGGACCTCCTGGACAAGATACGGTGAGGCAGAATCCTGGCAAATTGATAGGAGTTAAGATATTTGCATCGAAATCATTCGGGTAAGATCGGCAATTTTTGTTACTTCGGCATATGGATCGACCTGAGTCCAAAGAGAGTCGGTTTGGACAAATTCTGCGGCCCAGAACATGTGCATTTGGACCTCCAGGAAAAGGTATGATGAGGCAGAATCCTGTCACAATGATAGGAGTGAAGATATTTGCATCTATATCAGTGGACGACATTGGCAATTCTGGATGCTCCGGCTTATGATTCGACCTGAGTCCAAAGAGAGTAGCTTTGGACAAGTGCTACCGCACAATTCTTGTATATTTGAACCTCCTGGACAGGATACGATGATGCAGAATCCTATTACATTGTTAGGCGTAAGGATATCTGCATCTATATCATTGGACGAAATTGGCATTTCTGGATGCTCCGGCATATGATTCGACCTGAGTCCAAAGGGATTGGCTTTTGACAAGTGCTACCACACAAACCTTGTACATTTGAACCTCCTGGACAAGATACGATGAGGTAGAATCCTGTTAATTTGATAGGAGTAATGATATTTGCATCTATATCATTGGACGACATTGGCAATTCTGGATGCTCGGCATATGATTCGACCTGAGTTCAAAGAGTTTCGCTTTTGTCTAGTGCTACCGCATAAATCTTGTACACTTGATCCTCCTGGACAAGACACGATGAGGCAGAATCCTGTCAAATTGATAGAAGTAAAGATGTTTGCATCTATATCAATGGACGACATTGGCAATTCTGGATGCTCGGCATATGATTCGACCTGAGTCCAAAGACAGTCGCTTTGGACAAGTAATACCGCACAAGTCTTCTACATATGAACCTCCTGGACAAGATACGGTGAGGCAGAATGCAGTAAAATTGATATGAGTGAGGATATTTGACTGTATATCATTGGACAATATTGGCAATTTTGGATTCTTCGCCTTATGATTCGACCTGAATCCAAAGGGTGTCGTTTTGGACAAGTGATACCGCACAAATCTTGTACATTGGAACCCCCTGGACAAGATGCCATGAGGCAGAATCCTGTCAAATTGATAGGAATGAAAATATTTACATCTATATCATTGGATGAGATTGGCAGTTTTTGATGCTCCGGCACATGATTCGACCGGAGGCCAAAGAGAGTCGCTTTGGAGAAGTTCTACCGCACAAATATTGTACACTTGATCCTCCTGGACAAGACACGATGAGGCAGAATCCTGTCAAATTGATAGGAGTAAAGATGTTTGCATCTATATCAATGGACGACATTGGCAATTCTGGATGCTCGGCTTATGATTCGACCTGAGTTCAAAGAGAGTCTCGTTGGACAAATGCTGCCGCCCAAATCTTGTCCATTTGGACCTCCTGGACAAAGTATGACGAGGCAGAATCCTATTACATTGATAGGAGTGAGGATATTTGCCTCTATATCATTGGACAATATCGGCAATTTTGGATTCTTCGCCTTATGGTTCGACCTGAATCCAAATAGAGTAGCTTTGGACAAGTGCTACCGCATCAAATCGTGTCCATTTGGACCCCCTGGACAAGATACGATGAGGCAGAATCCTATCACATTGATAGGAGTGAAGGTATTTGCATCTTTACCATTGGACAATATCGGCAATTTTGGATTCTCCGCCCTATGATTCGACCTGAAACCAAAGGGAGTCGCTTTGGATAAGTGCTACCGCACAAATCTTGTACATTTAGACCCCCTGGCCAAGTTTCGATGAGGCAGAATCCTGTACAATTGATAGGAGTAAAGATATTTGCATCTATATCATTGGACGACATGGGCATTTCTGGAGACTTCGGCTTATGGATCGACCTGAGGCCAAAGAGATTCGCTTTTGTCAAGTGGTGCCGCACAAATCTTGTACATTTGAACCTCGTGGACAAGATACGAGGAGGCAGAAACCTGCCAAATTGATAGGAGTGAAGGTATTTGCATCTATATCATTGGACGAAAATGGCAATGCTTGATGCTCCGGTTTATGACTCGACCTGAGTCCAAGGAGAGTCGCTTTGGACAAGTGCTACCGCCCAAACCTTGTACATGTGAACATCCGGAATAGGGTATGATGAGACAGAATCCTGTCAAATTGATAGGAGTAAAGATATTTGCATCTATATCGATGGGCTACCTTGGCAATTCTGGATGCCCTGGCTTATGATTCGACCTGAGGCCAAAGACAGTCGCTTTCGACAAGTGCTACCGCACAAATCTTGTACATTCGGACCCCCTGGACAATATACGATGAGGCAGAATCCTGTCAAATTGATAGGAGTAAAGGTATTTGCATCTATATCACTGGACGACATTGGCAATTCTGAATCCTCCGGCGTATGATTCGACCGGAGGCCAAAGAGAGTCGCTTTGGACACGTGCTACCGCACTAATATTGTACATTTGGAACCCCTGGACAATATACGATGAGGAAAAATCCTGTCAAATTAATAGGAGTAAAGATATTTGCATCTATATCATTTGTCAACATCGACAATTCTGGATGGTCCGGCTTATGGTTCGACATAAGTCCAAAGAATGTCGCTTTGGACAAGTGCTACCGCAACAACTCGTGTACATTTGGACCCCTTGGACAAGATACGACGAGGCAGAATCCTGTCAAATTGATAGCAGTAACGTTATTTGCATCTATATCACTGGACGACATTGGCAATTCTGGATGCTCCGGCATATGATTCGACCGGAGGCCAAAGAGAGTCGCTTTGGACAAGTGTTACCGCACAAATCTTGTACATTTGGAACTCCTGGACAATATACGATGCGGCAGAATCCTGTCAAATTGATAGGAGTAAAGATATTTGCATCTACATCATTGGACGACACTGGCAATTCTGGATGCTCCGGCTTACGATTCGACCTGAATCCAATGGGAGTCGTTGTGGACAAGTGCTACCTCACAAATCGCGTACATTTTAACGTCCTGGACAAGATATGATGAGGTAGAATCCTGTCAAATTGATAGGAGTAAAGATATATGCATCTACATCATTGGACGACAATGGCAATTCTGGATGCTCCGGCAAATGATTCGACCTGAGTTCAAAGAGAGTCGCTTTGGACAAATGCTGCCGCCCAAATCTTGTTCATTTGGACCTCCTGGACAAGATATGATGAGGCAGAATCCTATCACATTGACAGGAGTGAAGATATTTGGATCTATACCATTGCACGACATTGGCAATTCTTGATGCTTCGGCATATGGATCGACCTGAGTCCAAAGAGAGTCGCTTTGGACAAGGGCTACCGCACAAATCTTGTACATTTGAACCTCCTGGACAAGATACGATGAGGCAGAATCCTGTCAAATTGATAGGTGTGAAGATGTTTGCATCTACATCATTGGACGACATTGGCAATTCTGGATGCTCTGGTTTATGATTCGACCTGAGTCCAAAGAGAGTCGCTTTGGACAAGTGCTACCGTACAAATCCTGTATATTTGGACCTCCTGGACCAGACATGATGAGGCAGAATCATATTACATTGGTAGGAGTAAAGATGTTTGCATCTATATCAATGGACGACATTGGCAATTCTGGATGCTCGGCATATGATTCGACCTGAGTCCAAAGACAGTCGTTTTGGACAAGTGCTACCTCACAAATCGCGTACATTTGAACGTCCTGGACAAGATATGATGAGGTAGAATCCTGTCAAATTGATAGGAGTATAGATATTTGCATCTACATCATTGGACGACAATGGCAATTCTGGATGCTCCGGCAAATGATTCGACCTGAGTTCAAAGAGAGTCGCTTTGGACAAATGCTGCCGCCCAAATCTTGTTCATTTGGACCTCCTGGACAAGATATGATGAGGCAGAATCCTATCACATTGACAGGAGTGAAGATATTTGGATCTATACCATTGCACGACATTGGCAATTCTGGATGCTCTGGTTTATGATTCGACCTGAGTCCAAAGAGAGTCGCTTTGGACAAGTGCTACCGTACAAATCTTGTATATTTGGACCTCCTGGACCAGGCATGATGAGGCAGAATCATATTACATTGGTAGGAGTAAAGATATTTGCATCTATATCATTGGACGACATTGGCAATTGTGGATGGTCAGCATATCATTCGACCTGAGTCCAAAGAGAGTCGTTTTGGACAAATTCTGCCGCCCACACCTTGTCCATTTGGACCTCCTGGACCCGATATGATGAGGCAGAATCCTGGCAAATTGATAGGAGTTAATATTTTTGCAACTATATCTTTCGGATAAGATCGGCAATTTTTGTTACTTCGGCATATGGATCGACCTGAGTCCAATGAGAGTCGCTTTGGACAAGTGCTACCTCACAAATCGCGTACATTTGAACCTCCTGGACAAGATACGGTGAGGCAGAATCCTGGCAAATTGATAGGAGTAAAGATATATGCATCTACATCATTGGACGACATGGCAATTCTGGATGCTCCGGTATATGATTCGACCGGAGGCCAAAGAGAGTCGCTTTGGGCAAGTGCTACCAAACAAATCTTGTACATTTGGACCTCCTGGACAAGATACGTTGAGGCAGAATCCTGGCAAATTGATAGGAGTTAAGATATTTGCATCGAAATCATTCGGGTAAGATCGGCAATTTTTGTTACTTCGGCATATGGATCGACCTGAGTCCAAAGAGAGTCGGTTTGGACAAATTCTGCGGCCCAAAACATGTGCATTTGGACCTCCAGGAAAAGGTATGATGAGGCAGAATCCTGTCACAATGAAAGGAGTGAAGATATTTGCATCTATATCAGTGGACGACATTGGCAATTCTGGATGCTCCGGCTTATGATTCGACCTGAGTCCAAAGAGAGTAGCTTTGGACAAGTGCTACCGCACAATTCTTGTATATTTGAACCTCCTGGACAGGATACGATGAGGCAGAATCCTATTACATTGTTAGGCGTAAGGATATCTGCATCTATATCATTGGACGAAATTGGCATTTCTGGATGCTCCGGCATATGATTCGACCGGAGGCCAAAGAGAGTCGCTTTGGAGAAGTTCTACCGCACAAATCTTGTACATTTGGACCCCCTGGACAAGATACGATGAGGTAGAATCCTGTTAATTTGATAGGAGTAATGATATTTGCATCTATATCATTGGACGACATTGGCAATTCTGGATGCTCGGCATATGATTCGATCTGAGTTCAAAGAGTTTCGCTTTTGTCTAGTGCTACCGCATAAATCTTGTACACTTGATCCTCCTGGGCAAGACACGATGAGGCAGAATCCTGTCAAATTGATAGGAGTAAAGATGTTTGCATCTATATCAATGGACGACATTGGCAATTCTGGATGCTCGGCATATGATTCGACCTGAGTTCAAAGAGAGTCTCGTTGGACAAATGCTGCCGCCCAAATTTTGTCCATTTGGAACTCCTGGACAATATACGATGAGGCAGAATCCTGTCAAATTGATAGGAGTAAAGATATTTGCATCTACATCATTGGACGACACTGGCAATTCTGGATGCTCCGGCTTACGATTCGACCTGAATCCAATGGGAGTCGTTGTGGACAAGTGCTACCTTACAAATCGCGTACATTTTAACGTCCTGGACAAGATATGATGAGGTAGAATCCTGTCAAATTGATAGGAGTAAAGATATATGCATCTACATCATTGGACGACAATGGCAATTCTGGATGCTCCGGCAAATGATTCGACCTGAGTTCAAAGAGAGTCGCTTTGGACAAATGCTGCCGCCCAAATCTTGTTCATTTGGACCTCCTGGACAAGATATGATGAGGCAGAATCCTATCACATTGACAGGAGTGAAGATATTTGGATCTATACCATTGCACGACATTGGCAATTCTTGATGCTTCGGCATATGGATCGACCTGAGTCCAAAGAGAGTCGCTTTGGACAAGGGCTACCGCACAAATCTTGTACATTTGAACCTCCTGGACAAGATACGATGAGGCAGAATCCTGTCAAATTGATAGGTGTGAAGATGTTTGCATCTACATCATTGGACGACATTGGCAATTCTGGATGCTCTGGTTTATGATTCGACCTGAGTCCAAAGAGAGTCGCTTTGGACAAGTGCTACCGTACAAATCCTGTATATTTGGACCTCCTGGACCAGACATGATGAGGCAGAATCATATTACATTGGTAGGAGTAAAGATGTTTGCATCTATATCAATGGACGACATTGGCAATTCTGGATGCTCGGCATATGATTCGACCTGAGTCCAAAGACAGTCGTTTTGGACAAGTGCTACCTCACAAATCGCGTACATTTGAACGTCCTGGACAAGATATGATGAGGTAGAATCCTGTCAAATTGATAGGAGTATAGATATTTGCATCTACATCATTGGACGACAATGGCAATTCTGGATGCTCCGGCAAATGATTCGACCTGAGTTCAAAGAGAGTCGCTTTGGACAAATGCTGCCGCCCAAATCTTGTTCATTTGGACCTCCTGGACAAGATATGATGAGGCAGAATCCTATCACATTGACAGGAGTGAAGATATTTGTATCTATACCATTGCACGACATTGGCAATTCTGGATGCTCTGGTTTATGATTCGACCTGAGTCCAAAGAGAGTCGCTTTGGACAAGTGCTACCGTACAAATCTTGTATATTTGGACCTCCTGGACCAGGCATGATGAGGCAGAATCATATTACATTGGTAGGAGTAAAGATATTTGCATCTATATCATTGGACGACATTGGCAATTGTGGATGGTCAGCATATCATTCGACCTGAGTCCAAAGAGAGTCGTTTTGGACAAATTCTGCCGCCCAAACCTTGTCCATTTGGACCTCCTGGACCCGATATGATGAGGCAGAATCCTGGCAAATTGATAGGAGTTAATATTTTTGCAACTATATCTTTCGGATAAGATCGGCAATTTTTGTTACTTCGGCATATGGATCGACCTGAGTCCAATGAGAGTCGCTTTGGACAAGTGCTACCTCACAAATCGCGTACATTTGAACCTCCTGGACAAGATACGGTGAGGCAGAATCCTGGCAAATTGATAGGAGTTAAGATATTTGCATCTATACCATTGGACGACATGGCAATTCTGGATGCTCCGGTATATGATTCGACCGGAGGCCAAAGAGAGTCGCTTTGGGCAAGTGCTACCAAACAAATCTTGTACATTTGGACCTCCTGGACAAGATACGTTGAGGCAGAATCCTGGCAAATTGATAGGAGTTAAGATATTTGCATCGAAATCATTCGGGTAAGATCGGCAATTTTTGTTACTTCGGCATATGGATCGACCTGAGTCCAAAGAGAGTCGGTTTGGACAAATTCTGCGGCCCAAAACATGTGCATTTGGACCTCCAGGAAAAGGTATGATGAGGCAGAATCCTGTCACAATGAAAGGAGTGAAGATATTTGCATCTATATCAGTGGACGACATTGGCAATTCTGGATGCTCCGGCTTATGATTCGACCTGAGTCCAAAGGGAGTAGCTTTGGACAAGTGCTACCGCACAATTCTTGTATATTTGAACCTCCTGGACAGGATACGATGAGGCAGAATCCTATTACATTGTTAGGCGTAAGGATATCTGCATCTATATCATTGGACGAAATTGGCATTTCTGGATGCTCCGGCATATGATTCGACCGGAGGCCAAAGAGAGTCGCTTTGGAGAAGTTCTACCGCACAAATCTTGTACATTTGGACCCCCTGGACAAGATACGATGAGGTAGAATCCTGTTAATTTGATAGGAGTAATGATATTTGCATCTATATCATTGGACGACATTGGCAATTCTGGATGCTCGGCATATGATTCGACCTGAGTTCAAAGAGTTTCGCTTTTGTCTAGTGCTACCGCATAAATCTTGTACACTTGATCCTCCTGGGCAAGACACGATGAGGCAGAATCCTGTCAAATTGATAGGAGTAAAGATGTTTGCATCTATATCAATGGACGACATTGGCAATTCTGGATGCTCGGCATATGATTCGACCTGAGTTCAAAGAGAGTCTCGTTGGACAAATGCTGCCGCCCAAATCTTGTCCATTGGGACCTCCTGGACAAAGTATGATGAGGCAGAATCCTATTACATTGTTAGGAGTAAGGATATTTGCATCTATATCATTGGACGACATTGGCAATTCTGGATGCTCGGCTTATGATTCGACCTGAGTTCAAAGAGAGTCGCTTTGGACAAGTGCTACCGCACAAATCTTGTACATTCGGACCCCCTGGACAATATACGATGAGGCAGAATCCTGTCACAATGATAGGAGTGCAGATATTTGCATTTATATCAATGGACGACATTGGCAATTCTGGATGCTCGGCATATGATTCGACCTGAGTCCAAAGACAGTCGCTTTGGACAAGTAATACCGCACAAGTCTTCTACATTTGAACCTCCTGGACAAAATACGATGAGGCAGAATGCAGTAAAATTGATATGAGTGAGGATATTTGACTGTATATCATTGGACAACATCGGCAATTTTGGATTCTTCGCCTTATGATTCGACCTGAATCCAAAGGGTGTCGTTTTGGACAAGTGATACCGCACAAATCTTGTACATTTGGACCCCCTGGACAAGATACGATGAGGCAGAATCCTGTCACATTGATAGGAGTTAAGATATTTGCATCTATATCATTGGACGACATTGGCAATTCTGGATGCTCCGGCGTATGATTCGACCTGAGTCCAAAGAGATTCGCTTTGGACAAATGCTACCGCACAAACCGTGTACATTTGCACTTCTGGAACAAGTATGATGATGCAGAATCCTTGCAAATTGATTGGAGGCCAGATAATTGCATCTATATCAATGGACGACATTGGCAATTCTGGATGCTCGGCTTATGATTCGACCTGAGTTCAAAGAGTCGCGTTGGACAAATGCTGCCGCCCAAATCTTGTCCATTTGGACCTCCTGGACACGATATGATGAGGCAGAATCCTGGAAAATTGATAGGAGTTAAGATATTTGCATCTATATCATTCGGATAGGATCGGCAATTTTTGTTACTTCGGCATATGGATCGACCTGAGTCCAACGGGAGTCGGTTTAGACAATTTCTGCGGCCCAAAACTTGTGCATTTGGACCTCCTGGAAAAGGTACGATGAGACAGAATCCTGTCAAATTGATAGAAGTATAGATATTTGCATCTATATCATTGCATGACTTTGGCAATTCTGGATGCTCCGGCATATGATTCGATCTGAGTCCAAATAGAGTCGCTTTGGACAAGTACTACCGCAACAAATATTGTCCTTTTGGACCTCCTGGACACGAAATGATGAGGCAGAATCCTGGCAAATTGATAGGAGTTAAGATATTTGCATCTATATCATTGGACGACATTGGCAATTCTGGATGCTCCGGCGTATGATTCGACCTGAGTCCAAAGAGATTCGCTTTGGACAAATGCTACCGCACAAACCGTGTACATTTGCACTTCTGGAACAAGTATGATGATGCAGAATCCTTGCAAATTGATTGGAGGCCAGATAATTGCATCTATATCAATGGACGACATTGGCAATTCTGGATGCTCGGCATATGATTCGACCTGAGTCCAAAGACAGTCGCTTTGGACAAGTAATACCGCACAAGTCTTCTACATATGAACCTCCTGGACAAGATACGGTGAGGCAGAATGCAGTAAAATTGATATGAGTGAGGATATTTGACTGTATATCATTGGACAATATCGGCAATTTTGGATTCTTCGCCTTATGATTCGACCTGAATCCAAAGGGTGTCGTTTTGGACAAGTGATACCGCACAAATCTTGTACATTGGAACCCCCTGGACAAGATGCCATGAGGCAGAATCCTGTAAAATTGATAGGAGTGAAGGTATTTGCGTCTATATCATTGGACCACATTGGCAATTCTAGATGCTTCGGCTTATGAATCGACCTGAGTCCAAAGAGTTTCGCTTTTGTCTAGTGCTACCGCACAAATCTTGGACATTCGGACCCTCTGGACAATATACGATGAGGCAGAATCCTGTCAAATTGATAGCAGTAAAGTTATTTGCATCTATACCATTGCGCGACATTGGCAATTCTTGATGCTTCGGCTTATGGATCGACCTAAGTCCAAAGAGTTTCGCTTTGGACAAGTGCTACCGCACAAATCATGTACATTTGGACCTCCTGTACAAGGTATGATGACGGAGAATCCTATCACATTGATAGGAGTAAAGGTATTTGCATCTATATCACTGGACGACATTGGCAATTCTGGATGCTCCGGCATATGATTCGACCGGAGGCCAAAGAGAGTCGTTTTGGACAAATTCTGCCGCCCAAACCTTGTCCATTTGGACCTCCTGGACCCGATATGATGAGGCAGAATCCTGGTAAATTGATAGGAGTTAATATGTTTGCAACTATATCATTCGGATAAGATCGGCAATTTTTGTTACTTCGGCATATGGATCGACCTAAGTCCAAAGAGAGTCGCTTTGGACCAATGCTACCTCACAAATCGAGTACATTTGAACCTCCTGGACAAGATATGATGAGGTAGAATCCTGTCAAATTGATAGGAGTAAAGATATTTGCATCTACATCATTTGGCCACATTGGCAATTTTGTATGCTTCGGCACGTTGATCGACCTGAGGCCAAAGGGAGTCGCTTTGGACAAGTGCTACAGCACAAATAGTGTACATTTTGACCTCGTGTACAAGATACGGTGAGGCAGAATCCTGTCAAATTAATAGGAGTAAAGATATTTACATCTATATCATTGGTCAACATCGGCAGTTCTGGATAGTCCGGCTTATGGTTCGACCTAAGTCCAAAGAGATTCGCTTTTGTGAAGTGCTAACGCACAAATCTTGTACATTTGAACCTCCTGGACAAGATATGATGAGGCAGAATCCTGTAAAATTGATAGGAATAAAGATATTTGCATCTACATCATTGGACGACATTGGCAATTCTGGATGCTCGGCATATGATTCGACCTGAGTCCAAAGAGAGTAGCTTTGGACAAGTGCTACCGCATCAAATCGTGTCCATTTGGACCCCCTGGAGAAGATACGATGAGGCAGAATCCTATCACATTGATAGGAGTTCACTCCTTCAGGTATTTGCATCTTTACCATTGGACAATATCGGCAATTTTGGATTCTCCGCCTTATGATTCTTCGCCCTATGATTCGACCTGAAACCAAAGGGAGTCGCTTTGGACAAGTGCTCCCGCACAAATCTTGTACATTTGGACATCCTGGAACAGGTATGATGAGGCAGAACCCTATCACATTGATAGGAGTGAAGGTATTTGCATCTTTACCATTGGACAATATCGGCAAGTTTGGATTCTCCGCCTTATGATTCTTCGCCCTATGATTCGACCTGAAACCAAAGGGAGTCGCTTTGGATAAGTGCTACCGCACAAATCTTGTACATTTAGACCCCCTGGCCAAGTTTCGATGAGGCAGAATCCTGTACAATTGATAGGAGTAAAGATATTTGCATCTATATCATTGGACGACATGGGCAATTCTGGAGACTTCGGCTTATGGATCGACCTGAGGCCAAAGAGATTCGCTTTTGTCTAGGGCTACTGCACAAATCTTGTACACTTGATCCTCCTGGACAAGACACGTTGAGCCAGAATCCTGTCAAATAGATAGGAGTGAAGATATTTGCATCTATATCATTGGACCACATTGGCAATTCTGGATGCTCCGGCGTATGATTCGACCTGAGGCCAAAGACAGTCGCTTTGGACAAGTACTACCGCACAAATCTGGTACATTTGGACCCCCTGGACAAGATACGATGAGGTAGATCCTGTCAAATTGATATGAGTTAAGATATTTGAACCTATATCATTTGGATAACATCGACAATTTTTGATAAGTCGGCATGCGGATCGACCTGAGTCCAAAGTGAGTCGCTTTGGACACATGCTGCCACCCAAAACGTGTACATTTGGACCTCCTGGACAAGGTATGATGAGGCAGAATCCTGTCAAATTGATAGGAGTAAAGATATTTGCATCTATATCATTGGACGACATTGGCAATTCTGGATGCTCCGGCTTATGGTTCGACCTAAGTCCAAAGAATGTCACATTGGACAAGTGCTACCGCACAAATCTTGTACATTTGAACCTCGTGGACAAGATACGATGAGGCAGAATCCTATCAAATAGATAGGAGTGAAGATGTTTGCACCTATATCATTGGACGACATTGGCAATTCTGGATGCTCCGGCTTGTGATTCGACCTGAATCCAAAGACAGTCGCTTTGGACAAGTGGTACCGCACAAACCGTGTATATTCGGACCCCCTGCACAAGATAAGATGAGGCAGAAGGCTGTAAAATTGATAGGAGTAAAGATATTTGCATCTATATCATTGGACGACATTGCTAATTCCGGATACTCCGGCTTATGATTCGACCTGAGTCCAAAGAGAGTCGCTTTGGACAAGTGCTACCGCATAAATCTCGTACATTTGGACCTCCTGTACAAGGTATGATGAGGCAGAATCCTGGCAACTTGATGGTAGTTAAGATATTTGCATCTATATCATTCGGATAACATCGGCAATTTTTATTACTTCGGCATATGGATCGGCCTGAGTCCAAAGTGTGTCGCTTTGGACAAATGCTGCCACCGAAAACGTGTACATTTGGACCTCCTGGACAAGGTATGATGAGGCAGAATCCTGTCACATTGATAGGAGTAATGATATTTGCATCTATATCATTGGACGTCATTGGCAATTCTGGATGCTCCGGGTTATGATTCGACCTGAGTCCAAAGAGAGTCGCTTTGGACAAGTGATACCGCACAAATCTTGTACATTTGGACCTCCTGGACCAGGCATGATGAGGCAGTATCCTACCACATTGATATGAGTAAAGATATTTGCATCTATATCACTGGACGACATTGGCAATTCTGGATGCTCCGGCTTATGATTCGACCTGAGTCCAAAGAGAGTCGCTTTGGACAAGTGCTACCGCACAAATCTTGTACATTTGAACCTAGGAACAAGATATGATGAGGCAGAATCCTATCACATTGATAGGAGTGAAGATGTTTGCATCTATATCATTGGACAACATTGGCAATTCTGGATCATCCGGCTCATGATTCGACCTGAATCCAAAGAGAATCGCTTTGGATAAGTGCGTCTGCACAAATCTCGTATATTTGAACCTCCTGGACAAGATGCGGTGAGGCAGAATCCTGTCAAATTGATAGGAGTAAGGATGTTTGCATCTATATCATTGGACGACATTGGCAATTCTGGATGCTCCGGCGTATGATTCGACCGGAGGCAAAAGAGAGTCGCTTTGGACAAGTGCTACCACACATATCTTGTACACTTGATCCTACTGGACAAGACACGATGAGCCAGAATCCTGTCAAATTGATAGCAGTAAAGATATTTGCATCTACATCATTGGACGACATTGGCAATTCTGGATGCTCGGCATATGATTCGACCTGAGTCCAAAGAGAGTAGCTTTGGACAAGTGCTACCGCATCAAATCGTGTCCATTTGGACCCCCTGGAGAAGATACGATGAGGCAGAATCCTATCACATTGATAGGAGTTCACTCCTTCAGGTATTTGCATCTTTACCATTGGACAATATCGGCAATTTTGGATTCTCCGCTTTATGATTCTTCGCCCTATGATTCGACCTGAAACCAAAGGGAGTCGCTTTGGACAAGTGCTCCCGCACAAATCTTGTACATTTGGACATCCTGGAACAGGTATGATGAGGCAGAACCCTATCACATTGATAGGAGTGAAGGTATTTGCATCTTTACCATTGGACAATATCGGCAAGTTTGGATTCTCCGCCTTATGATTCTTCGCCCTATGATTCGACCTGAAACCAAAGGGAGTCGCTTTGGATAAGTGCTACCGCACAAATCTTGTACATTTAGACCCCCTGGCCAAGTTTCGATGAGGCAGAATCCTGTACAATTGATAGGAATAAAGATATTTGCATCTATATCATTGGACGACATGGGCAATTCTGGAGACTTCGGCTTATGGATCGACCTGAGGCCAAAGAGATTCGCTTTTGTCTAGGGCTACTGCACAAATCTTGTACACTTGATCCTCCTGGACAAGACACGTTGAGCCAGAATCCTGTCAAATAGATAGGAGTGAAGATATTTGCATCTATATCATTGGACCACATTGGCAATTCTGGATGCTCCGGCGTATGATTCGACCTGAGTCCAAAGAGAGTCGCTTTGGACAAGTTCTACCGCATAAATCTCGTACACTTGGACCTCCTGTACAAGGTATGATGAGGCAGAATCCTGGCAACTTGATGGTAGTTAAGATATTTGCATCTATATCATTCGGATAACATCGGCAATTTTTATTACTTCGGCATATGGATCGGCCTGAGTCCAAAGTGAGTCCCTTTGGACAAATGCTGCCACCGAAAACGTGTACATTTGGACCTCCTGGACAAGGTATGATGAGGCAGAATCCTGTCACATTGATAGGAGTAATGATATTTGCATCTATATCATTGGACGTCATTGGCAATTCTGGATGCTCCGGGTTATGATTCGACCTGAGTCCAAAGAGAGTCGCTTTGGACAAGTGATACCGCACAAATCTTGTACATTTGGACCTCCTGGACCAGGCATGATGAGGCAGTATCCTACCACATTGATATGAGTAAAGATATTTGCATCTATATCACTGGACGACATTGGCAATTCTGGATGCTCCGGCTTATGATTCGACCTGAGTCCAAAGAGAGTCGCTTTGGACAAGTGATACCGCACAAATCGTGTACATTTGGACCTCCTGTACAAGGTATGATGAGGCAGAATCCTGTCAAATTGATAGCTGTAAAGATATTTGCATCTATATCATTGGACGACATTGGCAATTCTGGATCATCCGGCCCATGATTCGACCTGAGTCCAAAGAGAATCGCTTTGGATAAGTGCGACTGCACAAATCTCGTACATTTGAACCTCCTGGAAAAGGTATGATGAGGCAGAATCCTGTCAAATTGATAGGAGTAAAGATATTTGCGTCTACATCATTGGACGACATTGGCAATTCTGGATGGTTCGGTTTATGGATCGACCTGAGTCTAAAGATTTTCGCTTTTGTCTAGTGCTACCACACAAACTTGTACACTTGATCCTCCTGGACAAGACACGATGAGCCAGAATCCTGTCGAATTGATAGGAGTGAAGATGTTTGCATCTATATCATTAGACGGCATTGGCAATTCTGGATGGTCCGGCTTATGGTTCGATATAAGTCCAAAGAATGTCGTTTTGGACAAGTGCTACCGCAACAAATCGTGTACATTTGGACCCCCTGGACAAGATACGATGTGGCAGAATCCTGTCAAATTGATAGCAGTAAAGATATTTGCATGTATACCATTGCACAACATTGGCAATTCTTGATGCTTCGACTTATGGATCGACCTGAGTCAAAAGAGTTTCGCTTTGGACAAGTGCTACCGCACAAATCGTGTACATTTGGACCTCCTGTACAAGGTATGATGAGGCAGAATCCTGTCAAATTGATAGCAGTAAAGATGTTTGCATCTATATCATTGGACGATATTGGCAATGCTGGTTGC
Organism: Priocnemis perturbator; assembly: GCA_963942575.1. Classification (NCBI taxonomy): domain Eukaryota; kingdom Metazoa; phylum Arthropoda; class Insecta; order Hymenoptera; family Pompilidae; genus Priocnemis; species Priocnemis perturbator. Next base: position 4,078,715 of record CAWWDK010000133.1, on the reverse strand, counting down.
ACCGGTTTATGATTCAACCTGAGTCCAAGGAGAGTGGCTTTGGACAAGTGCTACCGGCCAAACCTTGTGCATTTGGACCTCCTGGAAAAGGTATGATGAGGCAGAATCCTTTCACATTGATAGGAGTGAAGATATTTGCATCTATATCATTAGACGGCATTGGCAATTCTGGATGGTCCGGCTTATGGTTCGATATAAGTCCAAAGAATGTCGCTTTGGACAAGTGCTACCGCACAAATAATGTACATTTGGACCTCCTGTACAAGGTATGATGAGGGAGAATCCTATCACATTGATAGGAGTGAAGGTATTTGCATCTATATCACTGGGCGACATTGGCAATTCTGGATGCTCCGGCATATGATTCGACCGGAGGCCAAAGAGAGTCGCTTTGGACAAGTACTACCGCACAAATCTTGTACATTTGGAACCCCTGGACAATATACGATGAGGCAGAATCCTGTCAAATTGATTGGAGTAAAGATATTTGCATCTACATCATTGGACGACAATGGCAATTCTGGATGCTCCGGCTTATGATTCGACCTGAATCCAAAGAGAGTCGGTTTGGGTTAATGCTGCCGCCCAAAACTTGTGCATTTGGACCTCCTGGAAAAGGTATGATGAGGCAGAATCCTGTCACATTGATAGGAGTAAATATATTTGCATCTATATCATTGGACAACATTGGCAATTCTGGATGCTCCGGCATATGATTCGACCGGAAGCCAAAGAGAGTCGCTTTGGACACGTGCTACCGCACTAATATTGTACATTTGATCCTCCTGGACAAGATACGATGAGGAAAAATCCTGTCATATTAATTGGAGTAAAGATATTTGCATCTATATCATTTGTCAACATCGGCAATTCTGGATGGTCCGGCTTATGGTTCGACATAAGTCCAAAGAATGTCGCTTTGGACAAGTGCTACCGCAACAAATCGTGTACATTTGGACCCCTTGGACAAGATACGACGAGGCAGAATCCTGTCAATTTGATAGCAGTAAAGTTATTTGCATCTATACCATTGCACGACATTGGCAATTCTTGATGCTTCGGCTTATGGATCGACCTAAGTCCAAAGAGTTTCGCTTTGGACAGGTGCTACCGCACAAATAATGTACATTTGGACCTCCTGTACAAGGTATGATGAGGGAGAATCCTATCACATTGATAGGAGTGAAGGTATTTGCATCTATATCACTGGGCGACATTGGCAATTCTGGATGCTCCGGCATATGATTCGACCGGAGGCCAAAGAGAGTCGCTTTGGACAAGTGTTACCGCACAAAGCTTGTACATTTGAACCTCGTGGACAAGATACGATGAGGCAGAATCCTGTCAAATTAATAGGAGTAAAGATATTTGCATCTATATCATTGGTCAACATCGGCAGTTCTGGATGGTCCGGCTTATGGTTCGACCTAAGTCCAAAGAATGTCGCTTTGGACAAGTGCTACCGCACAAATCTGGTACATTTAGACCTCCTGGACAAGGTATGATGTGGCAGAATCCTATCACATTGATAGGAGTGAAGGTATTTGCATCTTTATCATTGGACCACATTGGCAATTCTGGATGCTCCGGCGTATGATTCGACCTGATTCCAAAGAGAGTCGCTTTGGACAAGTGCTACCGCAACAAATCGTGTACATTTGGACCCCCTGGACAAGATACGATGAGGCAGACACCTGTTAAATTGATAGCAGTAAAGATATTTGCATCTATACCATTGCACGTCATTGGCAATTCTGGATGCTCCGGCTTATGATTCGACCGGAGCCAAAGAGAGTCGCTTCGGACAAGTGCTACCGCACGAATCTTGTACATTTGGACCCCGTGGACAAGATACGATGAGGGAGAATCCTGGCAAATTGATGGGAGTAAAGATATTTGCATCTATATCATTGGACGACATTGGCAATTGTGTATGCTCAGCATATCATTCGACCTGAGTCCAAAGAGAGTCGTTTTGGACAAATTCTGCCGCCCAAACCTTGTCCATTTGGACCTCCTGGACCCGATATGATGAGGCAGAATCCTGGCAAATTGATAGGAGTTAAGATGTTTGCATCTATATCATTCGGATAAGATCGGCAATTTTTGTTACTTCGGCATATGGATTTGACCTGAGTCCAAAGAGAGTCGCTTTGGACAAGTGCTACCGCACAAATCTTGTACATTTGAACCTCGTGGACAAGATACGATGAGGCAGAATCCTGTCAAATTAATAGGAGTAAAGATATTTGCATCTATATCATTGGTCAACATCGGCAGTTCTGGATGGTCCGGCTTATGGTTCGACCTAAGTCCAAAGAATGTCGCTTTGGACAAGTGCTACCGCACAAATCTTGTTCATTTGAACCTCGTGGACAAGATACGATGCGGCAGAATCCTGTCAAACAGATAGGAGTTAAGATGTTTGCATCCATATCATTGGACGACATTGGCAATTCTGGATGCTCCGGCTTATGATTCGACCGGAGGCCAAAGAGAGTCGCTTCGGACAAGTGCTACCGCACAAATCTTGTACATTTGGACCCCCTGGACAATATAGGATGAGGCAGAACCCTGTCAGTTTGATAGGAGTAAAGATATTTGCATCTATATCATTGGACGACATTTTCAATTCTGGACGCTCCGGCTTATGATTCGGCCTGAATCGAAAGAGAGTCGGTTTGGGCAAATGCTGCCACCCAAAACTGGTGCATTTGGACCTACTGGAAAAGGTATGATGAGGCAGAATCCTGTCACATTGATAGGAGTGAAGATATTTGCATCAATATCATTGGACGACATTGGCCATTCTGGATGTTCCGGCACATGATTCGACCTGAATCCAAAGAGAGTCGCTTTGGACAAGTGCTACCGCACAAATCGTGTACATTTGGACCTCCTGTACAAGATGCGATGAGGCAGAATCCTGTCAAATTGATAGCAGTAAAGATATTCGCATGTATATCATTGGACAACATTGGCAATTCTGGATACTTCGGCTTTTGTTTCGACCTGAGTTCAAAAGTATAAGGTAGTGCGGTATTACTTGTCCAAAGCGACTCTCTTTGGACTCAGGTCGAATGATATGCTGAGCATACACAATTGCCAATGTCGTCCAATGATATAGATGCAAATATCTTTACTGCTATCAATTTGACAGGATTCTGCCTCATCATACCTTGTCCAGTAGGTCAAAATGTACAACATTTGTGCGTTAGCACTTCACAAAAGCGAATCTCTTTGGACTCAGGTCGATTCATATGCCGAAGCATCCAGAATTGCCATATCGTCCAATGATACAGATACAAATATCTTTACTCCTATCTATGTGATAGGATTCTGGCTCATCGTGTCTTGTCCAGGAGGATCCATTGTACAAGATTTGTGCGGTAGCACTAGACAAAATCGAAACTCTTTGGACTCAGGTCGATCCATAAGCCGAAGCATCCAGAATTGCCAATGTCGTCCAATGATATAGATGCAAATATCTTTACTCCTATCTATGTGATAGGATTCTGCCTCATCATACCTTGTTCCGGAGGTTCAAATGTACAAGATTTGTGCGTTAGCACTTCACAAAAGCGAATCTCTTTGGACTCAGGTCGAATCATATGCCGGGGCATCCAGAATTGCCAATGTAGACCAATGATATAGATGCAAATATCTTCACTCCTATCAATTTGTCAGGATTCAATCTCATCATACCCTATTCCGGATGTTCAAATGTACAAGGTTTGGGCGGTAGCACTTGTCCAAAGCGACTCTCCTTGGACTCAGGTCGATCCATAAGCCGAAGCATCCAGAATTGCCAATGTCGTGCAATGATATAGATGCAAATATATTTACTGCTATCAATTTGACAGGATTCTGCCTCATCGCATCTTGTCCAGGGGGTCCAAATGCACAAGATTTGTGGGGTAGCACGTGTCCAAAGCGACTCTCCTTGGCCTCCGGTCGAATCATACGCCGGAGCATCCAGAATTGCCAATGTCGTCCAATGATATAGATGCAAATATCTTTACTCCTATAAATTTGACAGGATTCTGCCCCGTCGTATATTGTCCAGGGGGTCCAAATGTACAAGATTTCTGGGGTAGCACGTGTCCAAAGCGACTCTCTTTAGCCTCCGGTCGAATCATATGCCGGAGCATCCAGAATTGCTAATGTCGTCCAGGAATTCAGATCCAAATATCTTCACTCCTATCAATGTGATAGGATTCTGCCCCATCATATCTTGTCCAGGAGGTCCAAATGGACAAGATTTGGGCGGCAGCATTTGTCAAAAGCCACTCTCTTCGAACTCAGGTCGAATGATATGCCGAGCATCCAGAATTGCCAATGTCGTCCAATGATATAGATGCAAATATCTTTACTGCTATCAATTTGACAGGATTCTGCCTCATCGCATCTTGTCCAGGGGGTCCAAATGTACAAGATTTGTGGGGTAGCACGTGTCCAAAGCGACTCTCCTTGGCCTCCGGTCGAATCATACGCCGGAGCATCCAGAATTGCCAATGTCGTCCAATGATATAGATGCAAATATCTTTACTACTATCAATTTGACAGGATTCTGCTTCATCGTATATTGTCCAGGGGGTCCAAATGTACAAGATTTGTGGGGTAGCACGTGTCCAAAGCGACTCTCGTTGGCCTCCGGTCGAATCATATGCCGGAGCATCCAGAATTGCTAATGTCGTCCAGGAATATAGATGCAAATATCTTCACTACTATTAATATGACAGGATTCTGCCTCATCATGCCTTTTTCAGGACGTACAAATGCACAAGTTTTTGGCGGCAGCATTTACCCAAACCGACTCTCTTTGGACTCAGGTCGAATCATAAGCCGAAGCATCCAGAATTGCCAATGTCTTGCAATGATATAAATGCACATATCTTTACTGCTATCAATTTGACAGGTTTCTGCCTCATCGTATATTGTCCAGGGGGCCCAAATGTACAAGATTTGTGCCGTAGAACTTGTCCAAAGCGACTCTCTTTGGCCTCCGGTTGAATCATACGCCGGAGCATCCAGAATTGCCAATGTCGTCCATTGATATAGATGCAAATATCTTCACTCCTATCAATTAGACAGGATTCTGTCTCATCATACCCTGTTCCGGATGTTCAAATGTACAAGGTTTGGGCGGTAGCACTTGTCCAAAGCGACTCTCCTTGGACTCAGGTCGATCCATAAGCCGAAGCATCCAGAATTGCCAATGTCGTGCAATGATATAGATGCAAGTATCTTTACTGCTATCAATTTGACAGGATTCTGCCTCATCGTATCATGTCCAGGGGGTCCAAATGTACAAGATTTGCTGCGGTAGCACTTGTCCAAAGCGACATTCTTTGGACTTATGTAGAACCATATGCCGAGCATCCAGAATTGCCAATGTCGTCCAATGATATAGATGCAAATATCTTTACTCCTATCAATGTGATAGGATTCTGCCTCATCATACCTTCTTCCAGAGGTTCAAATGTACAAGATTTGTGCGTTAGCACTTCACAAAAGCGAATCTCTTTGGACTCAGGTCGAATCATATGCCGGGGCATCCAGAATTGCCAATGTCGTGCAATGATATAGATGCAAATATATTCACTCCTATCAATGTGACAGGATTCTGCCTCATCATGACTTTTCCAGGTAGTCCAAATGCACAAGTTTTGGGCGGCAGTATTTGCCCAAACCGACTCTCTTTGGATTCAGGTCGAATCATACGCCGGAGCATCCAGAATTGCCAATGTCGTCCAATGATATAGTTGCAAATATCTTTACTACTATCAATTTGACAGGATTCTGCTTCATCGTATATTGTCCAGGGGGTCCAAATGTACAAGATTTGTGGGGTAGCACGTGTCCAAAGCGACTCTCGTTGGCCTCCGGTCGAATCATATGCCGGAGCATCCAGAATTGCTAATGTCGTCCAGGAATATAGATGCAAATATCTTCACTACTATTAATATGACAGGATTCTGCCTCATCATGCCTTTTTCGGGACGTACAAATGCACAAGTTTTCGGCGGCAGCATTTACCCAAACCGACTCTCTTTGGACTCAGGTCGAATCATAAGCCGAAGCATCCAGAATTGCCAATGTCTTGCAATGATATAAATGCACATATCTTTACTGCTATCAATTTGACAGGTTTCTGCCTCATCGTATCATGTCCAGGGGGTCCAAATGTACAAGATTTGCTGCGGTAGCACTTGTCCAAAGCGACATTCTTTGGACTTATGTAGAACCATATGCCGAGCATCCAGAATTGCCAATGTCGTCCAATGATATAGATGCAAATATCTTTACTCCTATCAATGTGATAGGATTCTGCCTCATCATACCTTCTTCCAGAGGTTCAAATGTACAAGATTTGTGCGTTAGCACTTCACAAAAGCGAATCTCTTTGGACTCAGGTCGAATCATATGCCGGGGCATCCAGAATTGCCAATGTCGTGCAATGATATAGATGCAAATATATTCACTCCTATCAATGTGACAGGATTCTGCCTCATTATGACTTTTCCAGGTAGTCCAAATGCACAAGTTTTGGGCGGCAGTATTTGCCCAAACCGACTCTCTTTGGATTCAGGTCGAATCATAAGCCGGAGCATCCAGAATTGCCATTGTCGTCCAATGATGTAGACGCAAATATCTTTACGCCTATCAATTTTACAGGATTCTGCCTCATCGTATATAGTCTAGGGGGTCCAAATGTGCAAGATTTGTGGGGTAGCACGTGTCCAAAGCGACTCTCTTTGGCCTCCGGTCGAATCATATGCCGGAGCATCCAGAATTGCCAATGTCGTCCAATGATATAGATGCAAATATCTTTACTGCTATCAATTTGATAGGATTCTGCCTCATCGCATCTTGTCCAGGGGGTCCACATGTACACGATTCGTGCGTTAGCACTTCACAAAAGTGAATCGCTTTGGACTCAGGTCGATTCATATGCAGAAGCATCCAGAATTGCCATATCGTCCAATGATACAGATGCAAATACATTCACTCCTATCAATTTGACCGGATTCTGCCTCATCGTATCTTGTCCAGGGGGTCCAAATGTACACGATTTCTTGCGGTAGCACTTGTCCAAAGCGACATTCTTTGGACTTATATCGAACCATAAACCGGACCATCCAGAATTGCCAATGTCGTGCAATGATATAGATGCAGATATCTTTACTGCTATCAATTTGACAGGATTCTGCCTCATCGTATCTTGTCCAGGGGGTCAAAATGTACACGATTTGTTGCGGTAGCACTTGTCCGAAGCGACTCTCTTCGAACTCAGGTCGAATCATATGCCGAGAATCCAGAATTGCCAATGTCGTGCAATGGTATAGATGCAAATATCTTCACTCCTATCAATGTGACAGGATTCTGCCTCATCGTGCCTTTTCCAGGGGGTCCAAATGTACACGATTTGTTGCGGTAGCACTTGTCCAAAGCGACTCTCTTCGAACTCAGGTCGAATCATATGCCGAGCATCCAGAATTGCCAATGTCGTCCAATGGTATAGATGCAAATATCTTTACTCCTATCAATTTGACAGGATTCTGCCTGATCGTATCATTGTCCAGGGGGTCCAAATGTACAAGATTTGTGCGGTAGAACGTGTCCAAAGCGACTCTCTTTGGCCTCCGGTCGAATCATATGCCGGAGCATCCAGAATTGCCAACGTCGTGCAATGGTATAGATGCAAATATCTTTACTGCTATCAATTTGAAAGGATTCTGCCTCATCGTATCTTGTACAGGGGGTCCAAATGTACACGATTTGTTGCGGTAGCTCTCGTCCAAAGCGACATTCTTTGGACTTATGTCGAACCATATGCCGAGCATCCAGAATTGCCAATGTCGTCCAATGATATAAATGCAAATATCTTTACTCCTATCAATTTGACAGGATTCTGCCTCTTCGTGCCTTTTCCAGGACGTCCAAATGCACAAGTTTTGGGCGGCAGCATTTGCCCAAACCGACTCTCTTTGGATTCAGGTCGAATAATAAGCCGGAGCATCCAGAATTGCCATTGTCGTCCAATGATGTAGACGCAAATATCTTTACTGCTATCAATTTGACAGGATTCTGCCTCATCGTATCTTGTCCAGGGGGTCCAAATGTACACGATTTGTTGCGGAAGCACATGTCCAAAGCGACATTCTTTGGACTTATGTCGAACCATATGCCGAGCATCCAGAATTGCCAATGTCGTCCAATGATATAGATGCAAATATCTTTACTCCTATCAATTTGACAGGATTCTGCCTCATCGTATCATGTCCAGGGGGTCCAAATTTACAAGATTTGTGCGGTAGAACGTGTCCAAAGCGACTCTCTTTGGCCTCCGGTCGAATCATATGCCGGAGCATCCAGAATTGCCAACGTCGTGCAATGGTATAGATGCAAATATCTTTACTGCTATCAATTTGAAAGGATTCTGCCTCATCGTATCTTGTACAGGGGGTCCAAATGTACACGATTTGTTGCGGTAGCACTCGTCCAAAGCGACATTCTTTGGACTTATGTCGAACCATATGCCGACCATCCAGAATTGCCAATGTCGTCCAATGATATAGATGCAAATACCTTTACTTCTATCAATTTGACAGGATTCTGCCTCATCGTATATTGTCCAGGGGGTCCAAATGTACAAGATTTGTGCCGTAGAACGTGTCCAAAGCGACTCTCTTTGGCCTCCGGTCGAATCATATGCCGAGCATCCAGAAACGCCAATGCCGTCCAATGATATAGATGCAAATATATTCACTCCTATCAATGTGACAGGATTCTGCCTCAGTATCTTGTCCAGGGGGTCCAAATGTACACGATTTGTTGCGGTAGCACTTGTCCAAAGCGACATTCTTTGGACTTATATCGAACCATAAGCCGGACCATCCAGAATTGCCAATGTCGTGCAATGATATAGATGCAAATATCTTTACTGCTATCAATTTGAAAGGATTCTGCCTCATCGTATCATGTCCAGGGGGTCCAAATGTACAAGATTTGTGCCGTAGAACGTGTCCAAAGCGACTCTCTTTGGCCTCCGGTCGAATCATATGCCGAGCATCCAGAAACGCCAATGCCGTCCAATGATATAGATGCAAATATCTTCACTCCTATCAATTTGACCGGATTCTGTCTCATCATACCCTGTTCCGGATGTTCAAATGTACAAGGATTGGGCGGTAGCACTTGTCCAAAGCCACTCTCCTTGGACTCAGGTCGATCCATATACCGAACCATCAAGCATTGCATATATCGTCCAATGATATAGATGCAAATATATTTACTGCTATCAATTTGACGGGATTCTGCCTCATCGTATCTTGTCCAGGGGGTCCAAATGTACAAGATTTGTGCGGTAGCACGTGTCCAAAGCGTCTCTCTTTGGCCTTCGGTCGACTCATATGCCGGAGCAGCCAGAATTGCCAATGTCGTCCAGTGATATAGATGCAAATATCTTTACTCCTATCAATGTGATAGGATTCTGCATCATCATACCTTGTACAGGAGGTCCAAATGTACAAGATTTGGGCGGTAGCACTTGTCCAAAGCGAAACTCTTTGGACTCCGGTTGATCCATATGCCGAAGCATCCAGAATTGCCAATGTCGTCCAGTGATATAGATGCAAATATCTTTACTACTAGCAATGTGATAGGATTCTGCCTCATCATACCTTGTACAGGAGGTCCAAATGTACAAGATTTGGGCGGTAGTACTTGTCCAAAGCGAAACTCTTTGGACTCCGGTTGATCCATAAGCCGAAGCATCAAGAATTGCCAATGTCGTGCAATGGTATAGATGCAAATATCTTTACTGCTATCAATTTGACAGGATTCTGCCTCTTCGTATCTTGTCCAGGGGGTCCAAATGTACACGATTTGTTGCGGAAGCACATGTCCAAAGCGACATTCTTTGGACTTATGTCGAACCATATGCCGAGCATCCAGAATTGCCAATGTCGTCCAATGATATAGATGCAAACATCTTCACTCCTATCAATTTGACAGGATTCTGTCTCATCATACCCTGTTCCGGATGTTCAAATGTACAAGGTTTGGCCGGTAGCACTTGTCCAAAGCCACTCTCCTTGGACTCAGGTCGAATCATAAACCGGTGCATGGAGCATTGCCAATATCGTCCAATGATATAGATGCAAACACCTTCACTCCTATCAATTCGACAGGATTCTGGCTCATCGTGTCTTGTCCAGGAGGATCAAGTCTACAAGATTTGTGCGGTAGCCCTTGTCCAAAGCGACTCTCTTTGGACTCAGGTCGATCCATAAACCGAACCATCCAGAATTGCCAATGTCGTGCAATGGTATAGATGCAAATATATATACTGCTATCAATTTGACAGGATTCTGCCTCATCGTATTTTGTCCAGGGGGTCCAAATGTACAAGATTTGTGCGGTAGCACTTGTCCAAAGCGACCCTCTTTGGCCTCCGGTCGAAGCATATGCCGGACCATCCAGAATTGCCAATGTCGTGCAATGATATAGATGCAAGTATCTTTACTGCTATCAATTTGACAGGATTCTGCCTCATCGTATCATGTCCAGGGGATCCAAATGTACAAGATTTGCGTGGTAGAACGTGTCCAAAGCGACTCTCTTTGGCCTCCGGTCGAATTATATGCCGGAGCATTCAGAATTGCCAATGTCGTCCAGTGATATAGATGCAAATATCTTTACTCCTATCAATGTGATAGGATTCTGCCTCATCATACCTTGTACAGGAGGTCCAAATGTACACGATTTGTGCGGTAGCACTTGTCCAAAGCGAAACTCTTTGGACTCAGGTCGATCCATAAGCCGGAGCGTCCAGAATTGCCAATGTCGTCCAATGATATAGATGCATATATCTTCACTCCTATCAATTTGACCGGATTCTGTCTCATCATACCCTGTTCCGGATGTTCAAATGTACAAGGTTTGGGCGGTAGCACTTGTTCAAAGCGAATCTCCTTGGACTCCGGTCGAATCATATGCCGGAGCATCCAGCATTGCCAATATCGTCCAATGATATAGATGCAAACATCTTCACTCCTATCAATTCGACAGGATTCTGGCTCATCGTGTCTTGTCCAGGAGGATCAAGTGTACAAGATTTGTGCGGTAACACTAGATAAAAGCGAAACTCTTTGGACTCAGGTCGATCCATAAACCGAACCATCCAGAATTGCCAATGTCGTGCAATGATATAGATGCAAATATATTTACTGCTATCAATTTGACGGGATTCTGCCTCATCGTATCTTGTCCAGGGGGTCCAAATGTACAAGATTTGTGCGGTAGCACGTGTACAAAGCGACTCTCTTTGGCCTTCGGTCGACTCATATGCCGGAGCAGCCAGAATTGCCAATGTCGTCCAGTGATATAGATGCAAATATCTTTACTCCTATCAATGTGATAGGATTCTGCATCATCATACCTTGTACAGGAGGTCCAAATGTACAAGATTTGGGCAGTAGCACTTGTCCAAAGCGAAACTCTTTAGACTCCGGTTGATCCATATGCCGAAGCATCAAGAATTGCCAATGTCGTGCAATGGTATAGATGCAAACATCTTCACTCCTATCAATTTGACAGGATTCTGTCTCATCATACCCTGTTCCGGATGTTCAAATGTACAAGGTTTGGCCGGTAGCACTTGCCCAAAGCGAAACTCTTTGGACTCCGGTTGATCCATATGCCGAAGCAGCAAGAATTGCCAATTTCGTGCAATGGTATAGATGCAAATATCTTTACTGCTATCAATTTGACAGGTTGCTGCCTCATCGTATCTTGTCCAGGGGGTCCAAATGTACACGATTTGTTGCGGAAGCACATGTCCAAAGCGACATTCTTTGGACTTATGTCGAACAATATGCCGAGCATCCAGAATTGCCAATGTCGTCCAATGATACAGATGCAAACATCTTCACTCCTATCAATTTGACAGGATTCTGTCTCATCATACCTTGTCCAGTAGGTCCAAATGTACAAGATTTGTGCGGTAGCCCTTGTCCAAAGCGACTCCCTTTGGACTCAGGTCGAATCATAAGCCGGAGCATACAGAATTGCTAATGTCGTCCAATGATATAGATGCAAACATCTTCACTCCTATCAATTCGACAGGATTCTGGCTCATCGTGTCTTGTCCAGGAGGATCAAGTGTACAAGATTTGTGCGGTAGCACTAGATAAAAGCGAAACTCTTTGGACTCAGGTCGATCCATAAACCCAACTATCCAGAATTGCCAATGTCGTGCAATGATATAGATGCAAATATATTTACTGCTATCAATTTGACAGGATTCTGCCTCATCGTATCTTGTCCAGGGGGTCCAAATGCACAAGATTTGTGCGGTAGCACGTGTCCAAAGCGACTCTCTTTGGCCTCCGGTCGAATCATATGCCGGAGCAGCCAGTATTGCCAATGTCGTCCAGTGATATAGATGCAAATATCTTTACTACAAGCAATGTGATAGGATTCTGCCTCATCATACCTTGTACAGGAGGTCCAAATGTACAAGATTTGGGCGGTAGCACTTGTCCAAAGCGAAACTCTTTGGACTCCGGTTGATCCATAAGCCGAAGCATCAAGAATTGGCAATGTCGTGCAATGGTATAGATGCAAATATCTTTACTGCTATCAATTTGACAGGATTCTGCCTCATCGTATCTTGTCCAGGGGGTCCAAATGTACACGATTTGTTGCGGAAGCACATGTCCAAAGCGACATTCTTTGGACTTATGTCGAACCATATGCCGAGCATCCAGAATTGCCAATGTCGTCCAATGATATAGATGCAAACATCTTCACTCCTATCAATTTGACAGGATTCTGTCTCATCATACCCTGTTCCGGATGTTCAAATGTACAAGGTTTGGCCGGTAGCACTTGTCCAAAGCCACTCTCCTTGGACTGAGGTCGAATCATAAACCGGTGCATGCAGCATTGCCAATATCGTCCAATGATATAGATGCAAACATCTTCACTCCTATCAATTCGACAGTATTCTGGCTCATCGTGTCTTGTCCAGGAGGATCAAGTCTACAAGATTTGTGCGGTAGCCCTTGTCCAAAGCGACTCTCTTTGGACTCAGGTCGATCCATAAACCGAACCATCCAGAATTGCCAATGTCGTGCAATGGTATAGATGCAAATATATTTACTGCTATCAATTTGACAGGATTCTGCCTCATCGTAACTTGTCCAGAGGGTTCAAATGTTCAAGATTTGTGCGGTAGCACGTGTCCACAGCGACTCTCTTTGGCCTCCGGTCGAATCATATGCCGGAGCAGCCAGAATTGCCAATGTCGTCCAGTGATATAGATGCAAATATCTTTACTCCTATCAATGTGATAGGATTCTGCCTCATCATACCTTGTACAGGAGGTCCAAATGTACAAGATTTGGGCGGTAGCACTTGTCCAAAGCGAAACTCTTTGGACTCCTGTTGATCCATAAGCCGAAGCATCAAGAATTGCCAATGTCGTGCAATGGTATAGATGCAAATATCTTTACTCCTATCAATGTGATAGGATTCTGCCTCATCATACCTTGTACAGGAGGTCCAAATGTACACGATTTGTGCGGTAGCACTTGTCCAAAGCGAAACTCTTTGGACTCAGGTCGATCCATAAGCCGGAGCGTCCAGAATTGCCAATGTCGTCCAATGATATAGATGCATATATCTTCACTCCTATCAATTTGACCGGATTCTGTCTCATCATACCCTGTTCCGGATGTTCAAATGTACAAGGTTTGGGCGGTAGCACTTGTTCAAAGCGAATCTCCTTGGACTCCGGTCGAATCATATGCCGGAGCATCCAGCATTGCCAATATCGTCCAATGATATAGATGCAAACATCTTCACTCCTATCAATTCGACAGGATTCTGGCTCATCGTGTCTTGTCCAGGAGGATCAAGTGTACAAGATTTGTGCGGTAACACTAGATAAAAGCGAAACTCTTTGGACTCAGGTTGTTTTGTAATTGAAGTGCTCGCGTAGATGGAAAGCGAGTGGATAGTGGACGGGTGAGTGGCAAGTAAGCGCAGGCGGTGAAGTTATGAGAACACAATAAACTATTTATTTACGACACTAAATAACAGCTATTTACACACTGAGTGAACCCGTGGTGAGTTGCACCGTACGAGAAATAATATTGAGAGTAAAGAGTTGATGTGAAACCGTCCGAAAAGAGAAGTGTTGCTATAGCACAAGAAGTGACGTCCGCGTGATACAATGGTTGCGAGGTGAGTGCGAATAAAAGGCGGGCGCCGGAAGCGCACCGGCTCGTCACGTGAGTTCTCGATAATAATCGATTAGATCTGTATTGATCTCTGATAGGTGGACAAGTTATCGATTCGAGATCTCGCGTGAGTGATGAGCGTGAAGTGAGGTGAAGTTGGTCGGTAATATAGATTTCTCTGACATTTCCGCCCGCCATCAGCGAGTGCGCTGATGTAATTGAAGTTGATGTCCAGGTGTAAGTTGGATCACCCCGTTTGGTGAAGTGGGAGTGGCGCAAGCTTTGCGATTGGCCGCATGAGAGTGGTTGTTGCCGTCTTGATGGTCACTACCCTGGTGAGACCGTCCTTCCCTGGATGGAGTGTGATGACCCGTGCTAGTGGCCATTTGGATGGTGGGAGTCTCTCATCGGTGATGAGCACGAGTGAACCCACCTTGACATCATTGGAGGGATGATGCCACTTGGAGATTGATTGCTGCCGTTGTAGGTAGTGAGCCGACCATTGATTCCAGAATTGTTGAAGTTTTTGTTGAAGTAGTTGCCATCGAGAGAGCCGACCGATTTTCACATCGTCGAGTGACGGTTCAGGCAGGGTTGTAAGCGCACCGCCTGAGAGAAAGTGGCCAGGTGTGAGTGCTGAGAAGTCGTCGGGGTCGTCGCTGAGTGCCTCCAGTGGTCTTGAATTTAAGACCGCCTCTATTTGAGTGAGCACCGTGGTGAGCTCTTCAAATGTGAGCAAGGTGTCGCCCACCGTGCGACGGAGGTGAAACTTCATGGACTTCACCACCGCTTCCCATTTGCCACCCATGTGTGGCGCTGCAGGTGGGTTGAAGTTCCATTGAGTTCTGTCCCTTGACAGAATTGAAGTGATGGCCTGATGTTCTCGAGTGCTCTGGATGAATAGTTTCTGGAGGCTGATGTCTGCACCGATGAAATTGGTGCCGCAATCAGAGTAGACCGTGTGTGGGATGCCCCGTCGTGACGTGAACCGGCGGTAAGCGGCAATGAATCCTTCCGTGGAATAGTCGCTTACCGTCTCAAGGTGGACTGCTGAAGTGCTAAAACAAACAAAAATGCAGATCCACCCCTTTGAAGTTTTCGCGCCGCGACCCTTCCAAGTCTTCATGGAGTATGGCCCGGCGTAGTCCACACCCGTGTGGTGGAAAGCTCGAGATGGTGAGACGCGTGACTCTGGCAGCTGGCCCATAAGTTGTTGGGCTCGTATCCCTCTCTGTCGTGCACAGGGCATGCACCGAAGGATGTGGGACTTTACTGGCGCCCTGCCTCCAATAATCCAAAAAGATTGTCGTACAGTTGCCAGAGTGAGCTGAGTGCCGCCATGGAGAGTGCGTTGATGTGCGTCGTCTATAACCAGCGACGATAGTCGTGAATGGCGAGGTAGTATGACTGGGTGTTTTTCGTCGTGGCTGAGTGCTGACAGGTTGAGCCGGCCGCCGACTCGTACGACTCCTTGGTGATCCAGGAACGCAGTAAGGCGGTTGAATGGGTGATTCTTCGGCAATGTTCCATGTGAGTTAAGCGTCCTCAGCTCATGTGAAAAAAATGCCGCTTGAGTTGACTTAATCCAAAAAATCCGAGCTCTTTCCATATCAGCAGATTGAAGTGACGTGATTGGTGATGAGTCTGAAGTTCCCTTGAATTTTGAAAGTGCTCTGAAACAAATAGCCGTGAGTCGAAGTAGTTTGTGAAGTGAAGAGTATTTGTAAATGAGGTCCCAATGGTAGTCGATTTTAGGCGCGGCTGCCGTAAGTGAAATGCCTGGACGAGCTTCTAGTGCACATGAGTCGTCCAATTCCGTCGGTTGAGGTGGCCATGAGGCTGGTGATTGTGTTATCCATGGTGGTCCCGTCCACCATAGGGCATGCCTTTCGAGTTCCTTTGTGGTTACGCCCCGCGAAGCGCAATCAGCTGGGTTTGATGTTCCCGGTACATGTCTCCAATGACCAGTTGGAGTGAGTTCTTGAATTTGTGTCACTCTATTCCGTACGAAATCCTTCCACCGTGAGGGGTGAGTCTTGATCCATGTGAGGGTGACTTGTGAATCCGTCCACATATGAGTATCCGTAATCTTGTATTGTAGAGTGGCTGTGACGTGCTTCACGAGTTTTGAAAGTAGCAGCGCTGCAGAGAGTTCTAATCTCGGGATAGTGAGTGTCTTGATTGGAGCTACTTTAGTTTTTGATGTGACGAGTGAAGCCTTGGCGCCTGTGGACGGTGACGTTGTCACAATGTACACTACCGCTGACATTGCGAGTTGAGATGCATCAGAGAAACCGTGAATTTCAACCGTAGAGTTCGTGTAAGTGTGGAACCACCGTGGTATTGAGAGCTTGGCCAAGCATTTGAAGTCTTCTCTGATAGCCAACCATCGTGTTGAAATTCTGACCGGTAATGGGTCATCCCAGTTGAGTTTGTGCAACCAGAGTTCCTGGAGAAGCATCTTTGCTCTGATTACAACTGGTGAAATGAAGCCGAGTGGATCAAATATCTGTGCCACTTCAGATAGGACGTGTCTCTTTGTAAGTGCTCCCGCATGGTCTTGAAGTTGTGGAAAGAAGGTGAAGTTGTCAGTTTGAGGGTGCCACCGTAATCCGAGTATTTTGGTCGCGCAGTCGTCGAGAGATATTGATGTCGATGCTTCATTTGAGGAAGTTACCTTAAGGAGATCGTGACATGTTGAGTGCCACTTCGCCAAAGGAAATCCGCCCGCGTTGCACAATCCCGTTAATTGTTTAGCAACCCGTTTGAGTTGACGCACTGAATCCGCACCCCCGAATATGTCGTCAACGTATCTTCCCTTCGTGATTGATGGTAAGGCAAGTGGATAGTGTTGGCCCTCGTCTTCAGCCAACTGCAAGAGTGTTCTTATCGCCAAAAATGGAGCTGCCTTTGTTCCGTATGTAACCGTAGTGAGGTGGTATGAAGTTTCATTGAAGTTCTCGTCAATCCACAATATTCGCTGCAGATCCCAATCATCCGTGTGTACCCGTATCTGCCTGTACATCTTGGTGATGTCAGTTGCGAATATGTGACGGTGATGTCTGATCCAAGTGAGCACATCCGTGACGTCCAGCAGTAGATTTGCACCTGTGTACATGAGGTCATTTAGAGATTTCCCAGATGATGTGGAACTTGAGCCATTGAACACAACCCGTAGTTTTGTTGTGGTGCTGTCAGGCCGTAGGACTCCGTGGTGAGGCAAATAATATGGTTGAAGTGAAACCTGAGTCGACGTGCCACCGTGTGAGACCCTCAACCCTCCTGAAGCCGAAGCTTCATGTGCCAAGGTCATCTCACTAGTAACACTGCCAACATCAGGCTTACCTTGTTGAGTTATCCGTGGTGAGTTGCCTGCCACTGGTTGCATGTGTCCAAGTGTTTCATATTCCCTCATGAATGAAGTGTACATTTGTTTGTATGTGTCATCTCTTGAGAATTTCCTTAAAGTGCGTTGCAGGCACTGATGTGCCGTTGAATATGAAGTTCCTAGGAGTGATGTTGGAGATTTTAATGGTATACGCACAGTATACCGTCCAGATGTGTCACGAGAGTGAGTTGAATTGAAGTGATCCTCGCACTTTTGCTCCTCAGGTGTCAGTTTGTTGACGTTGTCCATCCTAACCTCCTCTTGAGTCCAAAATTTGGTTAAGAGATCTTGAAGTTCACAATTTTGACGTTGCACTGACACATGGTAAGCATGAGATGACACTGCAGGAGCTGATGACACTGGGCCTGTAATAAGCCATCCAAATATTGAGTGCTGTGCTATTGGCATTGATGGATCGCCCTTGATGACGTCAGGCAAAATGATGTGACCATAGAAATTTGCTCCCAAAACTATATCAATTTTGCGTGGTGTGGTGAAGTCTGGATCTGCCAGCTGCAGGTTCTTGAGGTGAGACCATGAGTGACTCCGAGGCTGGAATGATGGCAGTATTGATGTCACATTCTTTAAGATGTGTGCTCTCACCGTAACAGTTTCCTTGTTGTAAATTGACTGCAGCTTGAGTGACACCACGCCTCTTGTTTCTGCTGATTTTGTTCCACCAATGCCAAGAATGGAGATTGACGAGTGTTGACGTGGTACGTTGAGGTCCTTGATGAGTTTCTCCGTGACAAAAGAGAGCTCTGATCCAGGATCTATTAACAGACGAGTGATTTGATTGCATACCGTGGAGTGCACCGTGGCTATTGCTGTGGCGAGCAGCGATGAGTCGGTTCCTGTGACGTGCACTGAATTCTTCATTGTGAGGTGCTGATTCTTGATCTCCCTGGTGACGTGCTCCGTTTCTTGAGGTGAGGTGAGTTGCTTGACGACTGCACCGACATCCTATTGACGTGCTGATGTGTTTGGCCGTGTTGAGGAGGCAGATGAAGTAGTTCCGTGGTAGGCATTATCGTGTAGCATAGTATGGTGCCTGCCAGAGCAATTTGCGCAGCTCATGGCGTTGCGACAGGCAGCCACACTGTGCCGTCCCAAACAATTAAAACAAAGCCGCTTCGCAACGACTATTGCCCGGCGTTGAGTGACTCCGAGATTGCGGAACTTTTCACATCTCACCATGAAGTGCTCTTCATTGCAGCAATCACACACGTATTTTGATGAAGTGGGCTCTTGCCGTGGTTGACGTGCAGGCGTTGACGTGCTCGCGGTGTGTGAGGTGCGCCGTGGTTGTTGCTGCTGCTGTGATGTGGAGCCTTCGACCCTTTCGAGTGCGCGCGCTCGAGCGCGTATGAAGTCCTCCAGTTTGGTGAATGTGGGATATTCCGTCGAGTTCCCCAGTGAAGTTTCCCACTGTTCATACGTCGCCCGATCGAGCTGCCTGGTGAGGTGGTGAATGAGGATGCAGTCACCGAGGTCTGCCACTTCGAGTGACTGCAGAGCCGTCCGTGCTTCCGCCGTTCGTGAGATCAGTTCCGTGAGTCCTTTCGCCGTTCCTTGACTGGTGCTCCGTCGCATGAGGTGGGTGAGTTGGGAGTCGATCAGCAACCTCCTGTTGCGGTATCTCCGTTCCAGCAGCTCCCACGCTGGTTGAAATGATGTTGCGCTGACCGGTAGATTGGCTACGACCGAGGCTGGTTCTCCGACCAAGCAGCCACGGAGGTAGTGGAGACGTGCAATGTCACTCAACTTGGGGTTGTTGGTGACAAGTTGAGTGAAGAGATCGGAGAAGGAGGGCCATTCCTTATAATCGCCCTTGAATGTGGGCAGGGTGATGTCCGGGAGTCGTGTGTGAAGTGTGTCCGTGGTTGTCCGTGTATCCGTGGTTGCTCGTGTCTCCGTTTGAGATGCCACCGTGAGTGCCCTTTTCAGTTTTATGAGGTGGAGCCGCGCCGTTCTGTATGCTTTGGCCTCCCTGCCGTGTGAGTCCTCGTTGAAGTAGGGGTGACAGAGGTGTCGGGCCGGCCAGTTGAGTTCGAAATGGGTGTGTTGCTCCGCGAATTTGAGGTGTGTCCGTTCCAAGTGTTGCGTCATGAATTCGACTTCGTCCAGATCGTAGATGACGAGATTATTAGGATCTATTTCCATAATGGTTTCAATCTCATTCAATCGGCTCATTTGAGTGCAGGCCATGATTGTGAGTTCGGTGGGGAGTGCTGCCGGTGATGTGCTCCGTGTGACGGGCGGTTTTGAAGTGCCGGTTTTTCGCGAGGAGTGCGCCGTTGTGCCATCTTTCGGCGGAGCGAGTGAGACTGCCGGTGTTGTTTTGGCAGGTGGTGTGATGGCCGGTGTTGTGATGGCCGGTGTGGTGGGAGGGGGCTCTTCGACCTCAACCACCTCGTGGCTCGCTGCCCATGACTCTTCTTCACCCTTGTCGGCCATCTGCTCGGCGATTTGAAGTGTAACCGTCACCGTAACCGTCTTTTCACTGCACGAACTCTCACTCACTATTTCGCGATAGCCACCGATTCCACTATCCGGCTCGAAGGACCAGAATGTTTTGTAATTGAAGTGCTCGCGTAGATGGAAAGCGAGTGGATAGTGGACGGGTGAGTGGCAAGTAAGCGCAGGCGGTGAAGTTATGAGAACACAATAAACTATTTATTTACGACACTAAATAACAGCTATTTACACACTGAGTGAACCCGTGGTGAGTTGCACCGTACGAGAAATAATATTGAGAGTAAAGAGTTGATGTGAAACCGTCCGAAAAGAGAAGTGTTGCTATAGCACAAGAAGTGACGTCCGCGTGATACAATGGTTGCGAGGTGAGTGCGAATAAAAGGCGGGCGCCGGAAGCGCACCGGCTCGTCACGTGAGTTCTCGATAATAATCGATTAGATCTGTATTGATCTCTGATAGGTGGACAAGTTATCGATTCGAGATCTCGCGTGAGTGATGAGCGTGAAGTGAGGTGAAGTTGGTCGGTAATATAGATTTCTCTGACACAGGTCGATCCATAAACCGAACCATCCAGAATTGCCAATGTCGTGCAATGATATAGATGCAAATATATTTACTGCTATCAATTTGACGGGATTCTGCCTCATCGTATCTTGTCCAGGGGGTCCAAATGTACAAGATTTGTGCGGTAGCACGTGTACAAAGCGACTCTCTTTGGCCTTCGGTCGACTCATATGCCGGAGCAGCCAGAATTGCCAATGTCGTCCAGTGATATAGATGCAAATATCTTTACTTCTATCAATGTGATAGGATTCTGCATCATCATACCTTGTACAGGAGGTCCAAATGTACAAGATTTGGGCAGTAGCACTTGTCCAAAGCGAAACCCTTTAGACTCCGGTTGATCCATATGCCGGAGCATCCAGAATTGCCAATGTCGTCCATTGATATAGATGCAAATATCTTCACTCCTATCAATTAGACAGGATTCTGTCTCATCATACCCTGTTCCGGATGTTCAAATGTACAAGGTTTGGGCGGTAGCACTTGTCCAAAGCGACTCTCCTTGGACTCAGGTCGATCCATAAGCCGAAGCATCCAGAATTGCCAATGTCGTGCAATGATATAGATGCAAGTATCTTTACTGCTATCAATTTGACAGGATTCTGCCTCATCGTATCATGTCCAGGGGGTCCAAATGTACAAGATTTGCTGCGGTAGCACTTGTCCAAAGCGACATTCTTTGGACTTATGTAGAACCATATGCCGAGCATCCAGAATTGCCAATGTCGTCCAATGATATAGATGCAAATATCTTTACTCCTATCAATGTGATAGGATTCTGCCTCATCATACCTTCTTCCAGAGGTTCAAATGTACAAGATTTGTGCGTTAGCACTTCACAAAAGCGAATCTCTTTGGACTCAGGTCGAATCATATGCCGGGGCATCCAGAATTGCCAATGTCGTGCAATGATATAGATGCAAATATATTCACTCCTATCAATGTGACAGGATTCTGCCTCATCATGACTTTTCCAGGTAGTCCAAATGCACAAGTTTTGGGCGGCAGTATTTGCCCAAACCGACTCTCTTTGGATTCAGGTCGAATCATAAGCCGGAGCATCCAGAATTGCCATTGTCGTCCAATGATGTAGACGCAAATATCTTTACGCCTATCAATTTTACAGGATTCTGCCTCATCGTATATAGTCTAGGGGGTCCAAATGTGCAAGATTTGTGGGGTAGCACGTGTCCAAAGCGACTCTCTTTGGCCTCCGGTCGAATCATATGCCGCAGCATCCAGAATTGCCATTGTCGTCCAATGATGTAGACGCAAATATCTTCACACCTATCAACTTGACAGGATTCTGGCTCATCGCGTCTTGTCCAGGAGGATCAAGTGTACAAGATTTGTGCGGTAGCACTAGACAAAAGCGAAACTCTTTGGACTCAGGTCGATCCATAAGCCGAAGCATCCAGAATTGCCAATGTCGTCCAATGATATAGATGCAAATATCTTTACTGCTATCAATTTGATAGGATTCTGCCTCATCGCATCTTGTCCAGGGGGTCCGCATGTACACGATTCGTGCGTTAGCACTTCACAAAAGTGAATCGCTTTGGACTCAGGTCGATTCATATGCAGAAGCATCCAGAATTGCCATATCGTCCAATGATACAGATGCAAATACATTCACTCCTATCAATTTGACCGGATTCTGCCTCATCGTATCTTGTCCAGGGGGTCCAAATGTACACGATTTCTTGCGGTAGCACTTGTCCAAAGCGACATTCTTTGGACTTATATCGAACCATAAACCGGACCATCCAGAATTGCCAATGTCGTGCAATGATATAGATGCAGATATCTTTACTGCTATCAATTTGACAGGATTCTGCCTCATCGTATCATGTCCAGGGGGTCCAAATGTACAAGATTTGTGCGGTAGTACGTGTCCAAGGCGACTCTCTTTGGCCTCCGGTCGAATCATATGCCGGAGCATCCAGAATTGCCAATGTCGTCCAGTGATATAGATGCAAATATCTTTACTGCTATCAATTTGACAGGATTCTGCCACATCGTATCTTGTCCAGGGGGTCCAAATGTACACGATTTGTTGCACTTGTCCAAAGCGACATTCTTTGGACTTATATCGAACCATAAGCCGGACCATCTAGAATTGCCAATGTCGTGCAATGATATAGATGCAAATATCATTACTGCTATCAATTTGACAGGTTTCTGCCTCATCGTATCTTGTCCAGGGGGTCAAAATGTACACGATTTGTTGCGGTAGCACTTGTCCGAAGCGACTCTCTTCGAACTCAGGTCGAATCATATGCCGAGAATCCAGAATTGCCAATGCCGTCCAATGATATAGATGCAAATATCTTCACTCCTATCAATGTGACAGGATTCTGCCTCATCGTGCCTTTTCCAGGGGGTCAAAATGTACACGATTTGTTGCGGTAGCACTTGTCCAAAGCGACTCTCTTCGAACTCAGGTCGAATCATATGCCGTGCATCCAGAATTGCCAATGCCGTCCAATGATATAGATGCAAATATCTTCACTCCTATCAATGTGACAGGATTCTGCCTCATCGTGCCTTTTCCAGGACGTCCAAATGCACAAGTTTTGGGCGGCAGCATTTGCCCAAACCGACTCTCTTTGGCCTCCGGTGGAATCATAAGCCGGAGCATCCAGAATTGCCAATGTCGTCCAATGATATAGATGCAAATATCTTCACTCCTATCAATGTGATAGGATTCTGTCTCATCATACCTTGTACAGGAGGTCCAAATGTACAAGATTTGGGCGGTAGCACTTGTCCAAAGCGAAACTCTTTGGACTCCGGTTGATCCATAAGCCGAAGCATCAAGAATTGCCAATGTCGTGCAATGGTATAGATGCAAATATCTTCACTCCTATCAATGTGACAGGATTCTGCCTCATCGTGCCTTTTCCAGGGGGTCCAAATGTACACGATTTGTTGCGGTAGCACTTGTCCAAAGCGACTCTCTTCGAACTCAGGTCGAATCATATGCCGAGCATCCAGAATTGCCAATGTCGTCCAATGGTATAGATGCAAATATCTTTACTCCTATCAATTTGACAGGATTCTGCCTGATCGTATCATTGTCCAGGGGGTCCAAATGTACAAGATTTGTGCGGTAGAACGTGTCCAAAGCGACTCTCTTTGGCCTCCGGTCGAATCATATGCCGGAGCATCCAGAATTGCCAACGTCGTGCAATGGTATAGATGCAAATATCTTTACTGCTATCAATTTGAAAGGATTCTGCCTCATCGTATCTTG
Organism: Priocnemis perturbator; assembly: GCA_963942575.1. Lineage (NCBI taxonomy): Eukaryota > Metazoa > Arthropoda > Insecta > Hymenoptera > Pompilidae > Priocnemis > Priocnemis perturbator. Next base: position 4,054,777 of record CAWWDK010000133.1, on the reverse strand, counting down.
TACAGGGGGTCCAAATGTACACGATTTGTTGCGGTAGCTCTCGTCCAAAGCGACATTCTTTGGACTTATGTCGAACCATATGCCGAGCATCCAGAATTGCCAATGTCGTCCAATGATATAAATGCAAATATCTTTACTCCTATCAATTTGACAGGATTCTGCCTCTTCGTGCCTTTTCCAGGACGTCCAAATGCACAAGTTTTGGGCGGCAGCATTTGCCCAAACCGACTCTCTTTGGATTCAGGTCGAATAATAAGCCGGAGCATCCAGAATTGCCATTGTCGTCCAATGATGTAGACGCAAATATCTTTACTCCTATCAATTTGACAGGATTCTGCCTCATCGTATATTGTCCAGGGGGTCCAAATGTACAAGATTTGTGCCGTAGATCTTGTCCAAAGCGACTCTCTTTGGCCTCCGGTGGAATCATAAGCCGGAGCATCCAGAATTGCCAATGTCGTCCGATGATATAGATGCAAATATCTTCACTCCTATCAATGTGATAGGATTCTGCCTCATCATACCTTGTACAGGAGGTCCAAATGTACAAGATTTGGGCGGTAGCACTTGTCCAAAGCGAAACTCTTTGGACTCCGGTTGATCCATAAGCCGAAGCATCAAGAATTGTCAATGTCGTGCAATGGTATAGATGCAAATATCTTTACTGCTATCAATTTGACAGGATTCTGCCTCATCGTATCTTGTCCAGGGGGTCCAAATGTACACGATTTGTTGCGGAAGCACATGTCCAAAGCGACATTCTTTGGACTTATGTCGAACCATATGCCGAGCATCCAGAATTGCCAATGTCGTCCAATGATATAGATGCAAATATCTTTACTCCTATCAATTTGACAGGATTCTGCCTCATCGTATCATGTCCAGGGGGTCCAAATTTACAAGATTTGTGCGGTAGAACGTGTCCAAAACGACTCTCTTTGGCCTCCGGTCGAATCATATGCCGGAGCATCCAGAATTGCCAACGTCGTGCAATGGTATAGATGCAAATATCTTTACTGCTATCAATTTGAAAGGATTCTGCCTCATCGTATCTTGTACAGGGGGTCCAAATGTACACGATTTGTTGCGGTAGCACTCGTCCAAAGCGACATTCTTTGGACTTATGTCGAACCATATGCCGACCATCCAGAATTGCCAATGTCGTCCAATGATATAGATGCAAATACCTTTACTTCTATCAATTTGACAGGATTCTGCCTCATCGTATATTGTCCAGGGGGTCCAAATGTACAAGATTTGTGCCGTAGAACGTGTCCAAAGCGACTCTCTTTGGCCTCCGGTCGAATCATATGCCGAGCATCCAGAAACGCCAATGCCGTCCAATGATATAGATGCAAATATATTCACTCCTATCAATGTGACAGGATTCTGCCTCAGTATCTTGTCCAGGGGGTCCAAATGTACACGATTTGTTGCGGTAGCACTTGTCCAAAGCGACATTCTTTGGACTTATATCGAACCATAAGCCGGACCATCCAGAATTGCCAATGTCGTGCAATGATATAGATGCAAATATCTTTACTGCTATCAATTTGAAAGGATTCTGCCTCATCGTATCATGTCCAGGGGGTCCAAATGTACAAGATTTGTGCCGTAGAACGTGTCCAAAGCGACTCTCTTTGGCCTCCGGTCGAATCATATGCCGAGCATCCAGAAACGCCAATGCCGTCCAATGATATAGATGCAAATATCTTCACTCCTATCAATTTGACCGGATTCTGTCTCATCATACCCTGTTCCGGATGTTCAAATGTACAAGGATTGGGCGGTAGCACTTGTCCAAAGCCACTCTCCTTGGACTCAGGTCGATCCATATACCGAACCATCAAGCATTGCATATATCGTCCAATGATATAGATGCAAATATATTTACTGCTATCAATTTGACGGGATTCTGCCTCATCGTATCTTGTCCAGGGGGTCCAAATGTACAAGATTTGTGCGGTAGCACGTGTCCAAAGCGTCTCTCTTTGGCCTTCGGTCGACTCATATGCCGGAGCAGCCAGAATTGCCAATGTCGTCCAGTGATATAGATGCAAATATCTTTACTCCTATCAATGTGATAGGATTCTGCATCATCATACCTTGTACAGGAGGTCCAAATGTACAAGATTTGGGCGGTAGCACTTGTCCAAAGCGAAACTCTTTGGACTCCGGTTGATCCATATGCCGAAGCATCCAGAATTGCCAATGTCGTCCAGTGATATAGATGCAAATATCTTTACTACTAGCAATGTGATAGGATTCTGCCTCATCATACCTTGTACAGGAGGTCCAAATGTACAAGATTTGGGCGGTAGCACTTGTCCAAAGCGAAACTCTTTGGACTCCGGTTGATCCATAAGCCGAAGCATCAAGAATTGCCAATGTCGTGCAATGGTATAGATGCAAATATCTTTACTGCTATCAATTTGACAGGATTCTGCCTCTTCGTATCTTGTCCAGGGGGTCCAAATGTACACGATTTGTTGCGGAAGCACATGTCCAAAGCGACATTCTTTGGACTTATGTCGAACCATATGCCGAGCATCCAGAATTGCCAATGTCGTCCAATGATATAGATGCAAACATCTTCACTCCTATCAATTTGACAGGATTCTGTCTCATCATACCCTGTTCCGGATGTTCAAATGTACAAGGTTTGGCCGGTAGCACTTGTCCAAAGCCACTCTCCTTGGACTCAGGTCGAATCATAAACCGGTGCATGCAGCATTGCCAATATCGTCCAATGATATAGATGCAAACACCTTCACTCCTATCAATTCGACAGGATTCTGGCTCATCGTGTCTTGTCCAGGAGGATCAAGTCTACAAGATTTGTGCGGTAGCCCTTGTCCAAAGCGACCCTCTTTGGCCTCCGGTCGAAGCATATGCCGGACCATCCAGAATTGCCAATGTCGTGCAATGATATAGATGCAAGTATCTTTACTGCTATCAATTTGACGGGATTCTGCCTCGTCGTATCTTGTCCAGGGGGTCCAAATGTACAAGATTTGTGCGGTAGCACGTGTACAAAGCGACTCTCTTTGGCCTTCGGTCGACTCATATGCCGGAGCAGCCAGAATTGCCAATGTCGTCCAGTGATATAGATGCAAATATCTTTACTCCTATCAATGTGATAGGATTCTGCATCATCATACCTTGTACAGGAGGTCCAAATGTACAAGATTTGGGCAGTAGCACTTGTCCAAAGCGAAACTCTTTAGACTCCGGTTGATCCATATGCCGAAGCATCAAGAATTGCCAATGTCGTGCAATGGTATAGATGCAAACATCTTCACTCCTATCAATTTGACAGGATTCTGTCTCATCATACCCTGTTCCGGATGTTCAAATGTACAAGGTTTGGCCGGTAGCACTTGCCCAAAGCGAAACTCTTTGGACTCCGGTTGATCCATATGCCGAAGCAGCAAGAATTGCCAATGTCGTGCAATGGTATAGATGCAAATATCTTTACTGCTATCAATTTGACAGGTTGCTGTCTCATCGTATCTTGTCCAGGGGGTCCAAATGTACACGATTTGTTGCGGAAGCACATGTCCAAAGCGACATTCTTTGGACTTATGTCGAACCATATGCCGAGCATCCAGAATTGCCAATGTCGTCCAATGATACAGATGCAAACATCTTCACTCCTATCAATTTGACAGGATTCTGTCTCATCATACCTTGTCCAGTAGGTCCAAATGTACAAGATTTGTGCGGTAGCCCTTGTCCAAAGCGACTCCCTTTGGACTCAGGTCGAATCATAAGCCGGAGCATACAGAATTGCTAATGTCGTCCAATGATATAGATGCAAACATCTTCACTCCTATCAATTCGACAGGATTCTGGCTCATCGTGTCTTGTCCAGGAGGATCAAGTGTACAAGATTTGTGCGGTAGCACTAGATAAAAGCGAAACTCTTTGGACTCAGGTCGATCCATAAACCCAACTATCCAGAATTGCCAATGTCGTGCAATGATATAGATGCAAATATATTTACTGCTATCAATTTGACAGGATTCTGCCTCATCGTATCTTGTCCAGGGGGTCCAAATGCACAAGATTTGTGCGGTAGCACGTGTCCAAAGCGACTCTCTTTGGCCTCCGGTCGAATCATATGCCGGAGCAGCCAGTATTGCCAATGTCGTCCAGTGATATAGATGCAAATATCTTTACTACAAGCAATGTGATAGGATTCTGCCTCATCATACCTTGTACAGGAGGTCCAAATGTACAAGATTTGGGCGGTAGCACTTGTCCAAAGCGAAACTCTTTGGACTCCGGTTGATCCATAAGCCGAAGCATCAAGAATTGCCAATGTCGTGCAATGGTATAGATGCAAATATCTTTACTGCTATCAATTTGACAGGATTCTGCCTCATCGTATCTTGTCCAGGGGGTCCAAATGTACACGATTTGTTGCGGAAGCACATGTCCAAAGCGACATTCTTTGGACTTATGTCGAACCATATGCCGAGCATCCAGAATTGCCAATGTCGTCCAATGATATAGATGCAAACATCTTCACTCCTATCAATTTGACAGGATTCTGTCTCATCATACCCTGTTCCGGATGTTCAAATGTACAAGGTTTGGCCGGTAGCACTTGTCCAAAGCCACTCTCCTTGGACTGAGGTCGAATCATAAACCGGTGCATGCAGCATTGCCAATATCGTCCAATGATATAGATGCAAACATCTTCACTCCTATCAATTCGACAGTATTCTGGCTCATCGTGTCTTGTCCAGGAGGATCAAGTCTACAAGATTTGTGCGGTAGCCCTTGTCCAAAGCGACTCTCTTTGGACTCAGGTCGATCCATAAACCGAACCATCCAGAATTGCCAATGTCGTGCAATGGTATAGATGCAAATATATTTACTGCTATCAATTTGACAGGATTCTGCCTCATCGTAACTTGTCCAGAGGGTTCAAATGTTCAAGATTTGTGCGGTAGCACGTGTCCACAGCGACTCTCTTTGGCCTCCGGTCGAATCATATGCCGGAGCAGCCAGAATTGCCAATGTCGTCCAGTGATATAGATGCAAATATCTTTACTCCTATCAATGTGATAGGATTCTGCCTCATCATACCTTGTACAGGAGGTCCAAATGTACAAGATTTGGGCGGTAGCACTTGTCCAAAGCGAAACTCTTTGGACTCCTGTTGATCCATAAGCCGAAGCATCAAGAATTGCCAATGTCGTGCAATGGTATAGATGCAAATATCTTTACTCCTATCAATGTGATAGGATTCTGCCTCATCATACCTTGTACAGGAGGTCCAAATGTACACGATTTGTGCGGTAGCACTTGTCCAAAGCGAAACTCTTTGGACTCAGGTCGATCCATAAGCCGGAGCGTCCAGAATTGCCAATGTCGTCCAATGATATAGATGCATATATCTTCACTCCTATCAATTTGACCGGATTCTGTCTCATCATACCCTGTTCCGGATGTTCAAATGTACAAGGTTTGGGCGGTAGCACTTGTTCAAAGCGAATCTCCTTGGACTCCGGTCGAATCATATGCCGGAGCATCCAGCATTGCCAATATCGTCCAATGATATAGATGCAAACATCTTCACTCCTATCAATTCGACAGGATTCTGGCTCATCGTGTCTTGTCCAGGAGGATCAAGTGTACAAGATTTGTGCGGTAACACTAGATAAAAGCGAAACTCTTTGGACTCAGGTTGTTTTGTAATTGAAGTGCTCGCGTAGATGGAAAGCGAGTGGATAGTGGACGGGTGAGTGGCAAGTAAGCGCAGGCGGTGAAGTTATGAGAACACAATAAACTATTTATTTACGACACTAAATAACAGCTATTTACACACTGAGTGAACCCGTGGTGAGTTGCACCGTACGAGAAATAATATTGAGAGTAAAGAGTTGATGTGAAACCGTCCGAAAAGAGAAGTGTTGCTATAGCACAAGAAGTGACGTCCGCGTGATACAATGGTTGCGAGGTGAGTGCGAATAAAAGGCGGGCGCCGGAAGCGCACCGGCTCGTCACGTGAGTTCTCGATAATAATCGATTAGATCTGTATTGATCTCTGATAGGTGGACAAGTTATCGATTCGAGATCTCGCGTGAGTGATGAGCGTGAAGTGAGGTGAAGTTGGTCGGTAATATAGATTTCTCTGACATTTCCGCCCGCCATCAGCGAGTGCGCTGATGTAATTGAAGTTGATGTCCAGGTGTAAGTTGGATCACCCCGTTTGGTGAAGTGGGAGTGGCGCAAGCTTTGCGATTGGCCGCATGAGAGTGGTTGTTGCCGTCTTGATGGTCACTACCCTGGTGAGACCGTCCTTCCCTGGATGGAGTGTGATGACCCGTGCTAGTGGCCATTTGGATGGTGGGAGTCTCTCATCGGTGATGAGCACGAGTGAACCCACCTTGACATCATTGGAGGGATGATGCCACTTGGAGATTGATTGCTGCCGTTGTAGGTAGTGAGCCGACCATTGATTCCAGAATTGTTGAAGTTTTTGTTGAAGTAGTTGCCATCGAGAGAGCCGACCGATTTTCACATCGTCGAGTGACGGTTCAGGCAGGGTTGTAAGCGCACCGCCTGAGAGAAAGTGGCCAGGTGTGAGTGCTGAGATGTCGTCGGGGTCGTCGCTGAGTGCCTCCAGTGGTCTTGAATTTAAGACCGCCTCTATTTGAGTGAGCACCGTGGTGAGCTCTTCAAATGTGAGCAAGGTGTCGCCCACCGTGCGACGGAGGTGAAACTTCATGGACTTCACCACCGCTTCCCATTTGCCACCCATGTGTGGCGCTGCAGGTGGGTTGAAGTTCCATTGAGTTCTGTCCCTTGACAGAATTGAAGTGATGGCCTGATGTTCTCGAGTGCTCTGGATGAATAGTTTCTGGAGGCTGATGTCTGCACCGATGAAATTGGTGCCGCAATCAGAGTAGACCGTGTGTGGGATGCCCCGTCGTGACGTGAACCGGCGGTAAGCGGCAATGAATCCTTCCGTGGAATAGTCGCTTACCGTCTCAAGGTGGACTGCTGAAGTGCTAAAACAAACAAAAATGCAGATCCACCCCTTTGAAGTTTTCGCGCCGCGACCCTTCCAAGTCTTCATGGAGTATGGCCCGGCGTAGTCCACATCCGTGTGGTGGAAAGCTCGAGATGGTGAGACGCGTGACTCTGGCAGCTGGCCCATAAGTTGTTGGGCTCGTATCCCTCTCTGTCGTGCACAGGGCATGCACCGAAGGATGTGGGACTTTACTGGCGCCCTGCCTCCAATAATCCAAAAAGATTGTCGTACAGTTGCCAGAGTGAGCTGAGTGCCGCCATGGAGAGTGCGTTGATGTGCGTCGTCTATAACCAGCGACGATAGTCGTGAATGGCGAGGTAGTATGACTGGGTGTTTTTCGTCGTGGCTGAGTGCTGACAGGTTGAGCCGGCCGCCGACTCGTACGACTCCTTGGTGATCCAGGAACGCAGTAAGGCGGTTGAATGGGTGATTCTTCGGCAATGTTCCATGTGAGTTAAGCGTCCTCAGCTCATGTGAAAAAAATGCCGCTTGAGTTGACTTAATCCAAAAAATCCGAGCTCTTTCCATATCAGCAGATTGAAGTGACGTGATTGGTGATGAGTCTGAAGTTCCCTTGAATTTTGAAAGTGCTCTGAAACAAATAGCCGTGAGTCGAAGTAGTTTGTGAAGTGAAGAGTATTTGTAAATGAGGTCCCAATGGTAGTCGATTTTAGGCGCGGCTGCCGTAAGTGAAATGCCTGGACGAGCTTCTAGTGCACATGAGTCGTCCAATTCCGTCGGTTGAGGTGGCCATGAGGCTGGTGATTGTGTTATCCATGGTGGTCCCGTCCACCATAGGGCATGCCTTTCGAGTTCCTTTGTGGTTACGCCCCGCGAAGCGCAATCAGCTGGGTTTGATGTTCCCGGTACATGTCTCCAATGACCAGTTGGAGTGAGTTCTTGAATTTGTGTCACTCTATTCCGTACGAAATCCTTCCACCGTGAGGGGTGAGTCTTGATCCATGTGAGGGTGACTTGTGAATCCGTCCACATATGAGTATCCGTAATCTTGTATTGTAGAGTGGCTGTGACGTGCTTCACGAGTTTTGAAAGTAGCAGCGCTGCAGAGAGTTCTAATCTCGGGATAGTGAGTGTCTTGATTGGAGCTACTTTAGTTTTTGATGTGACGAGTGAAGCCTTGGCGCCTGTGGACGGTGACGTTGTCACAATGTACACTACCGCTGACATTGCGAGTTGAGATGCATCAGAGAAACCGTGAATTTCAACCGTAGAGTTCGTGTAAGTGTGGAACCACCGTGGTATTGAGAGCTTGGCCAAGCATTTGAAGTCTTCTCTGATAGCCAACCATCGTGTTGAAATTCTGACCGGTAATGGGTCATCCCAGTTGAGTTTGTGCAACCAGAGTTCCTGGAGAAGCATCTTTGCTCTGATTACAACTGGTGAAATGAAGCCGAGTGGATCAAATATCTGTGCCACTTCAGATAGGACGTGTCTCTTTGTAAGTGCTCCCGCATGGTCTTGAAGTTGTGGAAAGAAGGTGAAGTTGTCAGTTTGAGGGTGCCACCGTAATCCGAGTATTTTGGTCGCGCAGTCGTCGAGAGATATTGATGTCGATGCTTCATTTGAGGAAGTTACCTTAAGGAGATCGTGACATGTTGAGTGCCACTTCGCCAAAGGAAATCCGCCCGCGTTGCACAATCCCGTTAATTGTTTAGCAACCCGTTTGAGTTGACGCACTGAATCCGCACCCCCGAATATGTCGTCAACGTATCTTCCCTTCGTGATTGATGGTAAGGCAAGTGGATAGTGTTGGCCCTCGTCTTCAGCCAACTGCAAGAGTGTTCTTATCGCCAAAAATGGAGCTGCCTTTGTTCCGTATGTAACCGTAGTGAGGTGGTATGAAGTTTCATTGAAGTTCTCGTCAATCCACAATATTCGCTGCAGATCCCAATCATCCGTGTGTACCCGTATCTGCCTGTACATCTTGGTGATGTCAGTTGCGAATATGTGACGGTGATGTCTGATCCAAGTGAGCACATCCGTGACGTCCAGCAGTAGATTTGCACCTGTGTACATGAGGTCATTTAGAGATTTCCCAGATGATGTGGAACTTGAGCCATTGAACACAACCCGTAGTTTTGTTGTGGTGCTGTCAGGCCGTAGGACTCCGTGGTGAGGCAAATAATATGGTTGAAGTGAAACCTGAGTCGACGTGCCACCGTGTGAGACCCTCAACCCTCCTGAAGCCGAAGCTTCATGTGCCAAGGTCATCTCACTAGTAACACTGCCAACATCAGGCTTACCTTGTTGAGTTATCCGTGGTGAGTTGCCTGCCACTGGTTGCATGTGTCCAAGTGTTTCATATTCCCTCATGAATGAAGTGTACATTTGTTTGTATGTGTCATCTCTTGAGAATTTCCTTAAAGTGCGTTGCAGGCACTGATGTGCCGTTGAATATGAAGTTCCTAGGAGTGATGTTGGAGATTTTAATGGTATACGCACAGTATACCGTCCAGATGTGTCACGAGAGTGAGTTGAATTGAAGTGATCCTCGCACTTTTGCTCCTCAGGTGTCAGTTTGTTGACGTTGTCCATCCTAACCTCCTCTTGAGTCCAAAATTTGGTTAAGAGATCTTGAAGTTCACAATTTTGACGTTGCACTGACACATGGTAAGCATGAGATGACACTGCAGGAGCTGATGACACTGGGCCTGTAATAAGCCATCCAAATATTGAGTGCTGTGCTATTGGCATTGATGGATCGCCCTTGATGACGTCAGGCAAAATGATGTGACCATAGAAATTTGCTCCCAAAACTATATCAATTTTGCGTGGTGTGGTGAAGTCTGGATCTGCCAGCTGCAGGTTCTTGAGGTGAGGCCATGAGTGACTCCGAGGCTGGAATGATGGCAGTATTGATGTCACATTCTTTAAGATGTGTGCTCTCACCGTAACAGTTTCCTTGTTGTAAATTGACTGCAGCTTGAGTGACACCACGCCTCTTGTTTCTGCTGATTTTGTTCCACCAATGCCAAGAATGGAGATTGACGAGTGTTGACGTGGTACGTTGAGGTCCTTGATGAGTTTCTCCGTGACAAAAGAGAGCTCTGATCCAGGATCTATTAACAGACGAGTGATTTGATTGCATACCGTGGAGTGCACCGTGGCTATTGCTGTGGCGAGCAGCGATGAGTCGGTTCCTGTGACGTGCACTGAATTCTTCATTGTGAGGTGCTGATTCTTGATCTCCCTGGTGACGTGCTCCGTTTCTTGAGGTGAGGTGAGTTGCTTGACGACTGCACCGACATCCTATTGACGTGCTGATGTGTTTGGCCGTGTTGAGGAGGCAGATGAAGTAGTTCCGTGGTAGGCATTATCGTGTAGCATAGTATGGTGCCTGCCAGAGCAATTTGCGCAGCTCATGGCGTTGCGACAGGCAGCCACACTGTGCCGTCCCAAACAATTAAAACAAAGCCGCTTCGCAACGACTATTGCCCGGCGTTGAGTGACTCCGAGATTGCGGAACTTTTCACATCTCACCATGAAGTGCTCTTCATTGCAGCAATCACACACGTATTTTGATGAAGTGGGCTCTTGCCGTGGTTGACGTGCAGGCGTTGACGTGCTCGCGGTGTGTGAGGTGCGCCGTGGTTGTTGCTGCTGCTGTGATGTGGAGCCTTCGACCCTTTCGAGTGCGCGCGCTCGAGCGCGTATGAAGTCCTCCAGTTTGGTGAATGTGGGATATTCCGTCGAGTTCCCCAGTGAAGTTTCCCACTGTTCATACGTCGCCCGATCGAGCTGCCTGGTGAGGTGGTGAATGAGGATGCAGTCACCGAGGTCTGCCACTTCGAGTGACTGCAGAGCCGTCCGTGCTTCCGCCGTTCGTGAGATCAGTTCCGTGAGTCCTTTCGCCGTTCCTTGACTGGTGCTCCGTCGCATGAGGTGGGTGAGTTGGGAGTCGATCAGCAACCTCCTGTTGCGGTATCTCCGTTCCAGCAGCTCCCACGCTGGTTGAAATGATGTTGCGCTGACCGGTAGATTGGCTACGACCGAGGCTGGTTCTCCGACCAAGCAGCCACGGAGGTAGTGGAGACGTGCAATGTCACTCAACTTGGGGTTGTTGGTGACAAGTTGAGTGAAGAGATCGGAGAAGGAGGGCCATTCCTTATAATCGCCCTTGAATGTGGGCAGGGTGATGTCCGGGAGTCGTGTGTGAAGTGTGTCCGTGGTTGTCCGTGTATCCGTGGTTGCTCGTGTCTCCGTTTGAGATGCCACCGTGAGTGCCCTTTTCAGTTTTATGAGGTGGAGCCGCGCCGTTCTGTATGCTTTGGCCTCCCTGCCGTGTGAGTCCTCGTTGAAGTAGGGGTGACAGAGGTGTCGGGCCGGCCAGTTGAGTTCGAAATGGGTGTGTTGCTCCGCGAATTTGAGGTGTGTCCGTTCCAAGTGTTGCGTCATGAATTCGACTTCGTCCAGATCGTAGATGACGAGATTATTAGGATCTATTTCCATAATGGTTTCAATCTCATTCAATCGGCTCATTTGAGTGCAGGCCATGATTGTGAGTTCGGTGGGGAGTGCTGCCGGTGATGTGCTCCGTGTGACGGGCGGTTTTGAAGTGCCGGTTTTTCGCGAGGAGTGCGCCGTTGTGCCATCTTTCGGCGGAGCGAGTGAGACTGCCGGTGTTGTTTTGGCAGGTGGTGTGATGGCCGGTGTTGTGATGGCCGGTGTGGTGGGAGGGGGCTCTTCGACCTCAACCACCTCGTGGCTCGCTGCCCATGACTCTTCTTCACCCTTGTCGGCCATCTGCTCGGCGATTTGAAGTGTAACCGTCACCGTAACCGTCTTTTCACTGCACGAACTCTCACTCACTATTTCGCGATAGCCACCGATTCCACTATCCGGCTCGAAGGACCAGAATGTTTTGTAATTGAAGTGCTCGCGTAGATGGAAAGCGAGTGGATAGTGGACGGGTGAGTGGCAAGTAAGCGCAGGCGGTGAAGTTATGAGAACACAATAAACTATTTATTTACGACACTAAATAACAGCTATTTACACACTGAGTGAACCCGTGGTGAGTTGCACCGTACGAGAAATAATATTGAGAGTAAAGAGTTGATGTGAAACCGTCCGAAAAGAGAAGTGTTGCTATAGCACAAGAAGTGACGTCCGCGTGATACAATGGTTGCGAGGTGAGTGCGAATAAAAGGCGGGCGCCGGAAGCGCACCGGCTCGTCACGTGAGTTCTCGATAATAATCGATTAGATCTGTATTGATCTCTGATAGGTGGACAAGTTATCGATTCGAGATCTCGCGTGAGTGATGAGCGTGAAGTGAGGTGAAGTTGGTCGGTAATATAGATTTCTCTGACACAGGTCGATCCATAAACCGAACCATCCAGAATTGCCAATGTCGTGCAATGATATAGATGCAAATATATTTACTGCTATCAATTTGCCGGGATTCTGCCTCATCGTATCTTGTCCAGGGGGTCCAAATGTACAAGATTTGTGCGGTAGCACGTGTACAAAGCGACTCTCTTTGGCCTTCGGTCGACTCATATGCCGGAGCAGCCAGAATTGCCAATGTCGTCCAGTGATATAGATGCAAATATCTTTACTTCTATCAATGTGATAGGATTCTGCATCATCATACCTTGTACAGGAGGTCCAAATGTACAAGATTTGGGCAGTAGCACTTGTCCAAAGCGAAACTCTTTAGACTCCGGTTGATCCATATGCCGAAGCATCAAGAATTGCCAATGTCGTGCAATGGTATAGATGCAAACATCTTCACTCCTATCAATTTGACAGGATTCTGTCTCATCATACCCTGTTCCGGATGTTCAAATGTACAAGGTTTGGCCGGTAGCACTTGCCCAAAGCGAAACTCTTTGGACTCCGGTTGATCCATATGCCGAAGCAGCAAGAAATGCCAATGTCGTGCAATGGTATAGATGCAAATATCTTTACTGCTATCAATTTGACAGGTTGCTGCCTCATCGTATCTTGTCCAGGGGGTCCAAATGTACACGATTTGTTGCGGAAGCACATGTCCAAAGCGACATTCTTTGGACTTATGTCGAACCATATGCCGAGCATCCAGAATTGCCAATGTCGTCCAATGATACAGATGCAAACATCTTCACTCCTATCAATTTGACAGGATTCTGTCTCATCATACCTTGTCCAGTAGGTCCAAATGTACAAGATTTGTGCGGTAGCCCTTGTCCAAAGCGACTCCCTTTGGACTCAGGTCGAATCATAAGCCGGAGCATACAGAATTGCTCATGTCGTCCAATGATATAGATGCAAACATCTTCACTCCTATCAATTCGACAGGATTCTGGCTCATCGTGTCTTGTCCAGGAGGATCAAGTGTACAAGATTTGTGCGGTAGCACTAGATAAAAGCGAAACTCTTTGGACTCAGGTCGATCCATAAACCCAACTATCCAGAATTGCCAATGTCGTGCAATGATATAGATGCAAATATATTTACTGCTATCAATTTGACAAGATTCTGCCTCATCGTATCTTGTCCAGGGGGTCCAAATGCACAAGATTTGTGCGGTAGCACGTGTCCAAAGCGACTCTCTTTGGCCTCTGGTCGAATCATATGCCGGAGCAGCCAGTATTGCCAATGTCGTCCAGTGATATAGATGCAAATATCTTTACTACAAGCAATGTGATAGGATTCTGCCTCATCATACCTTGTACAGGAGGTCCAAATGTACAAGATTTGGGCGGTAGCACTTGTCCAAAGCGAAACTCTTTGGACTCCGGTTGATCCATAAGCCGAAGCATCAAGAATTGCCAATGTCGTGCAATGGTATAGATGCAAATATCTTTACTGCTATCAATTTGACAGGATTCTGCCTCATCGTATCTTGTCCAGGGGGTCCAAATGTACACGATTTGTTGCGGAAGCACATGTCCAAAGCGACATTCTTTGGACTTATGTCGAACCATATGCCGAGCATCCAGAATTGCCAATGTCGTCCAATGATATAGATGCAAACATCTTCACTCCTATCAATTTGACAGGATTCTGTCTCATCATACCCTGTTCCGGATGTTCAAATGTACAAGGTTTGGCCGGTAGCACTTGTCCAAAGCCACTCTCCTTGGACTGAGGTCGAATCATAAACCGGTGCATGCAGCATTGCCAATATCGTCCAATGATATAGATGCAAACATCTTCACTCCTATCAATTCGACAGTATTCTGGCTCATCGTGTCTTGTCCAGGAGGATCAAGTCTACAAGATTTGTGCGGTAGCCCTTGTCCAAAGCGACTCTCTTTGGACTCAGGTCGATCCATAAACCGAACCATCCAGAATTGCCAATGTCGTGCAATGGTATAGATGCAAATATATTTACTGCTATCAATTTGACAGGATTCTGCCTCATCGTAACTTGTCCAGAGGGTTCAAATGTTCAAGATTTGTGCGGTAGCACGTGTCCACAGCGACTCTCTTTGGCCTCCGGTCGAATCATATGCCGGAACAGCCAGAATTACCAATGTCGTCCAGTGATATAGATGCAAATATCTTTACTCCTATCAATGTGATAGGATTCTGCCTCATCATACCCTGTACAGGAGGTCCAAATGTACAAGATTTGGGCGGTAGCACTTGTCCAAAGCGAAACTCTTTGGACTCCTGTTGATCCATAAGCCGAAGCATCAAGAATTGCCAATGTCGTGCAATGGTATAGATGCAAATATCTTTACTCCTATCAATGTGATAGGATTCTGCCTCATCATACCTTGTACAGGAGGTCCAAATGTACAAGATTTGGGCGGTAGCACTTGTCCAAAACGAAACTCTTTGGACTCAGGTCGATCCATAAACCGAATCATCCAGAATTGCCAATGTCGTGCAATGATATAGATGCAAATATATTTACTGCTATCAATTTGACGGGATTCTGCCTCATCGTATCTTGTCCAGGGGGTCCAAATGTACAAGATTTGTACGGTAGCACGTGTCCAAAGCGACTCTCTTTGGCCTTCGGTCGACTCATATGCCGAGCATCCAGAATTGCCAATGTCGTCCAATGATATAGATGCAAATATCTTCACTCCTATCAATTTGACAGGATTCTGTCTAATCATACCCTGTTCCGGATGTTCAAATGTACAAGGTTTGGCCGGTAGCACTTGTCCAAAGCCACTCTCTTTGGACTCAGGTCGAATCATAAGCCGGGGCATCCAGAATTGCCAATGTAGACCAATGATATAGATGCAAACATCTTTACTCCTATCAATTTGACAGGATTCTGCCTCATCGTGTCTTGTCCAGGAGGATCAAGTGTACAAGATTTGTGCGGTAGCACTAGACAAAAGCGAAACTCTTTATCTCAGGTCGCATCATATAGCGAGCATCCAGAATTGCCAATGTCGTCCAATGATATAGATGCAAACATCTTTACTCCTATCAATTTGACAGGATTCTGCCTCATCGTATATTGTCCAGGGGGTCCAAATGTACAAGACTTGTGCGGTAGCACTTGACAAATGCCAATCTCTTTGACTCAGGTCGAATCATACGCCGGAGCATCCAGAATTGCCAATGTCGTCCAATGATATAGATGCAAACATCTTCACTCCTATCAATGTGATAGGATTCTGCCTCATCGTATCTTGTCCAAGGGGTCCAAATGTACAAGATTTGTTGCGGTAGCACTTGTCCAAAGCTACTTTCCTTGGACTCAGGTCGAATCATAAGCCTGAGCATCCAGAATTGCCAATGCCGTCTAATGATATAGATGCAAATATCTTCACTCCTATCAATGTGACAGGATTCTGCCTCATCATACCTTTCCCAGGAGGTCCACATGCACATGTTTTGGGCGGCAGCATTTGCCCAAACCGACTCTCTTTGGATTCAGGTCGTATCATATTCCGGAACATCCAGAATTGACAATGTCGTCCAATGATATAGATGCAAATATCTTTACTCCTATCAATTTGACAGGATTCTGCCTCATCGTACCTTGTCCAGTAGGTCAAAATGTACAATATTTGTGCCGTAGCCCTTGTCCAAAGCGACTTTCTTTCGACTCAGGTCGAATCATAAGCCTGAGCATACATAATTGCCAATGCCGTCTAATGATATAGATGCAAATATCTTCACTCCTATCAATGCGACAGGATTCTGCCTCATCATACCTTTTCCAGGAGGTCCAAATGCACATGTTTTGGGCGGCAGCATTTGCCCAAACCGACTCTCTTTGGATTCAGGTCGAATCATAAGCCGGAGCATCCAGAATTGCCAATGTCGTCCAATGATATAGATGCAAATATCTTCACTCCTATCAATTTGACAGGATTCTGTCTCATCATAACTTGTGCAGGAGGTCCAGATGTACAAGATTTGTGCGGTAGTACTTGTCCAAAGGGAAACTCTTTGGACTCAGGTCGATCCATAAGCCGAAGCTTCAAGAATTGCCAATGTCGTCCAATGATATAGAGACAAATATATTCACTCCTGCCAATTTGACAGGATTCTGCCTCATCATATCTTGTCCAGGAGGTCCAAATGTACAATATTTGTGGGGTAGCACTTGACAAAAGCGTATCTCTTTGGACTCAGGACGAATCATGCTGCAGATGCAAATATCTTTACTCCTATCATTTTTACAGGATTCTGCCTCATCGTGTCATGTCCAGGAGCATCAAATATACAAGATTGTCCAGGAGGTTCAAATGTACAAGATTTGTGCAGTAGCACTTGACCAAAGCGAATCTCTTTGGACTCAGGTCGATCCATAAGCCGAAGCATCTAGAATTGCTAATGTCGCTCAATGATATAGATGCAAATATCTTTACTCCTATCAATCTGACTGGATTCTGGCTCATCGTATCTTGTCCAGGAGATCCAAATGTACAAGATTTGTGCCGAAGCACATATCCAAAACGATTCACTTTGAACTCAGGTCGATCCATTAACCGAAGCATCCAGAAATGCCAATGTCGTCCAATGATATAGATGCAAATATCTTTATTCCTATCAATTTGACAGGATTCTGCCTCATCGTATCTCGTCCAGGAGGATCAAATGTACAAGATTTGTGCGGTAGCATTTGTCCAAACCGACTCTCTTTGGACTCAGGTCGAATAATAAGCCGAGCAGACAGAATTGGCCAATGTCGTCCAATGATATAGATGCAAATATATTCACTCCTGCCAATTTGACAGGATTCTGCCTCATCATATCTTGTCCAGGAGGTCCAAATGTACAATATTTGTGGGGTAGCACTTGACAAAAGCGTATCTCTTTGGACTCAGGACGAATCATGCTGCAGATGCAAATATCTTTACTCTTATCATTTTTACAGGATTCTGCCTCATCGTGTCATGTCCAGGAGCATCAAATATACAAGATTGTCCAGGAGGTTCAAATGTACAAGATTTGTGCAGTAGCACTTGACCAAAGCGAATCTCTTTGGACTCAGGTCGATCCATAAGCCGAAGCATCTAGAATTGCTAATGACGCTCAATGATATAGATGCAAATATCTTTACTCCTATCAATCTGACTGGATTCTGGCTCATCGTATCTTGTCCAGGAGGTCCAAATGTACAAGACATGTGCCGAAGCACATATCCAAAACGATTCACTTTGAACTCAGGTCGATCCATTAACCGAAGCATCCAGAAATGCCAATGTCGTCCAATGATATAGATGCAAATACCTTTACTCCTATCAATTTGCCAGGATTCTGCCTCATCGTATCTTGTCCAGGGGGTCCAAATGTACAAGATTTCTGCGGTAGAACTTGTCCAAAGCGACTCTCTTTGGCCCCCGGTCGAATCATATGCCGGAGCATCCAGAATTGCCAATGTCATGCAAAGATATAGATGCAAATATCTTCACTCCTATCAATTTGACAGGATTCTGCCTCACCATACCTTTTCCAGTAGGTCCAAATGGACAAGATTTGGGCGGTATCACTTGACAAAAGAGAATCTCTTTGGACACAGGTCGATCCCTAAGCCGAAGCATCTAGAATTGCTAATGTCGCTCAATGATATAGATGCAAATATCTTTACTCCTGTCAATTTGACAGGATTCTGCCTCATCATATCTTGTCCAGGAGGTCCAAATGTACAGGATTTGTGCGGTATCACTTGACAAAAGCGAATCTCTTTGGACACAGGTCGATCCATATGCCGAAGCATCTAGAATTGCCAATGTCGTCCAATGATATAGATGCAAATATCTTTACTCCTATCATTTTGACAGGATTCTGCCTCATCGTGTCATGTCCAGGAGCATCAAATATACAAGATTGTCCAGGAGGTCCAAATGTACAAGATTTGTGCCGAAGCACATATCCAAAACGATTCTCTTTGAACTCAGGTCGATCCATTAACCGAAGCATCCAGAAATGCCAATGTCGTCCAATGATATAGATGCAAATATCTTTACTCCTATCAATTTGACAGGATTCTGCCTCATCGTATCTCGTCCAGGAGGATCAAATGTACAAGATTTGTGCGGTAGCACTAGTCCAGACCGACTCTGTTTGGATTCAGGTCGAATCATAAGCCGGATCCCAGAATTGCCAATGTCATCCAACGATATAGATGCAAATACCTTTACTCCTATCAATGTGACAGGATTCTGCCTCACCATACCTTTTCCAGGAGGTCCTAATGTACAAGCTTTTTAGCGGCAGCATTTGTCCAAACCGACTCTCTTTGGACTCAGGTCGAATCATATGTCGCAGCATCCAAAATTGCCAATATCGTTCAATGATATAGATGCAAATATCCTCACTCCTATCAATTTTACAGCATTCTGCCGCATCTTATCTTATCCAGGAGGTTCAAATGTACAAGATTTGTGCGGTAGCACTTGTCCAGATCCACTCTCTTTGGTTTCAGGTCGAATCATAAGCCGGATCCCCAGTATTGCCAATGTCGTCCAATGATATAGATGCAAATATCTTTACTCCTATCAATTTGACAGGATTCTGCCTCATCAAACCTTGTCCAGGAGGTCCAAATGGACAAGATTTGGGCGGCAGCATTTGTCCAGACCGACTCTCTTTGGATTCAGGTCGAATCATAAGCCGAGCATCCAGAACTGACCAATGACGTCCAATGATATAGATGCAAATATCTTTACTCCTATCAATATGATAGGATTCTGCCTCATCATACCTTGTCCAGGAGGTTCAAACGTACAGGATTTGTGTTGTAGCACTTGACAAAAGCGAATCTCTTTGGACACAGGTCGATCCATATGCCGGAGCATCCAGAATTGCCAATGTCGTGCAAAGATATAGGTGCCAATATCTTCACTCCTATCAATTTGACAGGATCTGCCTCATGGTATCATGTCCTGGAGATTCAAATGTACACGATTTGCATCGTAGCACTTGTTCAAAGCGACTCCCTTTGGACTCAGGTCGATCCATATGCCGAATCATCCAGAATTGCCAATGTCGTCCAATGATATATATGCAATTATCTTTACCCCTATCAATTGTACAGGATTCTGCCTCATCGTATCTTTTCAAGGGGGTCCTTATGTACAGGATTTGTGCGGTAGTACTTGTCCAAAGCGACTCTCTTTGGACTCAGGTCGATCCATAAACCGAAGCATCAGAAATTTATATATTATCCTATGATATCAATGCAAGTACCTTTACTCCAAACAATTTGACAGGATTCTGCCTCATCATACCTTGTTCCAGAGGTGCAAATCTACAAGGTTTGTGCGGTAGCACTTGTCGAAAGCGACTCTATTTGGACTCAGGTCGAATCATAAGCCGAGCATCCAGAAATGCAAATGTCGTCCAATGTTATAGATGCAAATATCTTTACTCCTATCAATGTAATAGGATTCTGCCTCATCAAACCTTGTCCAGGAGATACAAATGTGCAAGATTTGTGCGGTAGCACGTGTCCAGGCCGACTCTCTTTGGATTCAGGTCTAATTATAAGACGGATCCCCAGGATGGACAATGTCGTCCAATGATATTGGTGCAAATATCTTCACTCCTATCAGTGTGACAGGATTCTGCCTCATCGTATCTTATCTAGGAGGTTCAAATGTACACGAGTTGTTCGGTAGCACTTGACAAAAGCGAATCTCTTTGGACTCAGGTCGATCCATATGCCGAAGTATCCAGAATTGCCAATGTTGTCCAATGATATAGATGAAATATCTTTACTCCTATCAATGTGATAGGATTCTGTCTCATCATACCTTGTCCACGAGGTTCAAATGTACAGGATTTGTGCGGTATCACTTGACAAAAGCGAATCTCTTTGGACACAGATCGATCCATATGCCGAAGCATCTAGAATTGCCAATGTCATCCAATGATATAGATGCAAATATCTTTAATCCTATCAATTTGCCAGGATTCTGCCTCATTGTATTTTGTCGAGGGGGTCCAAATGTACAAGATTTCTCCGGTAGAACTTGTCCAAAGCGACTCTCTTCGGCCCCCGGTCGAATCATATGCCGGAGCATCCAGAATTGCCAATGTCGTGCAAAGATATAAATGCAAATATCTTCACTCCTGTCAATTTGACAGGATTCTGCCTCACCATACCTTTTCCAGTAGGTCCAAATGGACAAGATTTGGGCGGTATCACTTGACAAAAGAGAATCTATTTGGACACAGGTCGATCTATAAGCCGAAGCATCTAGAATTGCCAATGTCGTCCAATTATATAGATGCAAATATCTTTACTACTATCATTTTGACAGGATTCTGCCTCATCGTGTCATGTCCAGGAGCATCAAATATACAAGATTGTCCAGGAGGTTCAAATGTACAAGATTTGTGCAGTAGCACTTGAACAAAGCGAATCTCTTTGGACTCAGGTCGATCCATAAGCCGAAGCATCCAGAATTGCCAATGTCGTCCAATGATATAGATGCAATTATTCTCACTCTTATCAATTTTACAGCATTCTGCCGCATCTTATCTTATCCAGGAGGTTCAAATGTACAAGATTTGTGCGGTAGCACTAGTCCAGACCGACTCTGTTTGGATTCAGGCCGAATCATATGCCGGATCCCAGGATTGCCAATGTCGCCCAATGATATAGATGCAAATATCTTTACTCCTATCAATTTGCCAGGATTCTGCCTCATCGTATCTTGTTCAGAGGGTCCAAATGTACAATATTTCTGCGGTAGAACTTGTCCAAAGCGACTCTCTTTGGACTCAGGTCGAATCATATGTCGAAGCATCCAAAATTGCCAATATCGTTCAATTATATAGAAGCAAATATTCTCATTCCTATCAATTTTACAGCATTCTGCCGCATCTTATCGTGTCCAGGAGGATCAATTGTCCGAGATTTGTGCGGTAGCACTTGTCCAAAGCGACTGTCTTTGGCCTCCGGTCGATTCATATGTCGGAGCTTCCAGAACAGGCCAATGTCGTCCAATGACATAGATGCAAATATCTTTACTACTATCAATGTGATAGGATTCTGCCTCATCATACCATGTCCACGAGGTTCAAATGTACAGGATTTGTGCGGTATCACTTGACAAAAGCGAATCTCTTTGGACACAGGTCGATCCATAAGCCGAAGCATCTAGAATTGCCAATGTCGTCCAATGATATAAATGCAAATATCTTTACTCCTATCAATTTGCCAGGATTCTGCCTCATCGTATCTTGTTCAGAGGGTCCAAATGTACAAGATTTCTGCGGTAGAACTTGTCCAAAGCGACTCTCTTTGGCCCCCGGTCGAATCATATGCCGGCGCATCCAGAATTACCAATGTCGTGCAAAGATATAGATGCAAATATCTTCACTCCTATCAATTTGACAGGATTCTGCCTCACCATACCTTTTCCAGTAGGTCCAAATGGACAAGATTTGGGCGGTATCACTTGACAAAAGCGAATCTCTTTGGACACATGTCGATCCATAAGCCGAAGCATCTAGAATTGCTAATGTCGCTCAATGATATAGATGCAAATATCTTTACTCCTATCAATCTGACTGGATTCTGGCTCATCGTATCTTGTCCAGGAGGTCCAAATGTACAAGATTTGTGCCGAAGCACATATCCAAAACGATTCTCTTTGAACTCAGGTCGATCCATTAACCGAAGCATCCAGAAATACCAATGTCGTCCAATGATATAGATGCAAATATCTTTACTCCTATCAATTTGACAGGATTCTGCCTCATCGTATCTCGTCCAGGAGGATCAAATGTACAAGATTTGTGCGGTAGCACTAGTCCAGACCGACTCTGTTTGGATTCAGGCCGAATCATAAGCCGGATCCCAGGATTGCCAATGTCGCCCAATGGTATAGATGCAAATATCTTTACTCCTATCAATGTGACAGGATTCTGCCTCATCATACCTTTTCCAGGAGGTTCAAATGCACAAGAAATTGGCGGCAGAATTTGTCCAAGACGACTCTCTTTGGAATCAGGTCGATCCATATGCAGAAGTAACAAAAATTGCCGATCTTACCCGAATGATTTAGATGCAAATATCTTAACTCCTATCAATTTGCCAGGATTCTGCCTCACCGTATCTTGTCCAGGAGGTCCAAATGTACAAGATTTGTGGGGTAGCTGTAGTCCAAAGCGACTCTCTTTGGACTCAGGTCGAATCATAGGCCTGAGCATCCAGAATTGCCAATGTCGTCCAATGATATAGATGCAAATATCTTAATACCTATCAATTTGCCAGGTTTCTGCCTCATCATACCTTGTCCAGGAGGTCCAAATGTACACGATTTGTGTGGTAGCACTTGTCCAAAGCGACTCCCTTTGGATTCAGGTAGAATTATGTGGCGAAGAATCCAAAATTGCCGATATTGTCCAATGATATAGAGGCAAATATCCTCACTGCTATCAATTTTACAGCGTTCTGCCTCATCGTATCGTGTCCAGGAGGTACATATGTACAAGATTTGTGCGGTAGCACTTGTCCAGGCCGACTCTATTTGGATTCAGGTCAAATTATAAGCCGGATCCCCAGGATTGCCAATGTCGTCCAATGATATAGATGCAAATATCTTTACTCCTATTAATGTGATAGGATTCTGCCGCATCAACCCTTGTCCAGGAGGTCCAAATGTGCAGGATTTGTGCGGTAGCACTTGACAAAAGCGAATCTCTTTGAACTCAGGTCGAATCATATATGGCAGCATCCAGATTTGGCCAATGTCGTCCTATGATATAGATGCAACTATCTTCACTCCTATAAATTTGACAGGATTCTGCCGCGTCATATCTTGTCCAGGAGGTGCAAATGTACAATATTTGTGGTGTAGCACTTGACAAAAGCGAATCTCTTTGGACTCAGGTCGAATCATAAGCTGGATCTCCATGATTGCCAATGTCGTCCAATGATATAGATGCAAATATCTTAACTCCTATCAATTTGCCAGGATTCTGCCTCATCATACCTTGTCCAGGAGGTCCAAATGTACACGATTTGTGCGGTAGCACTTGTCCAAACGGACTCCCTTTGGATTCAGGTCGAATCATATGGCGAAGAATCCAAAATTGCGAATATTGTCCAATGATATAGAGGCAAATATCCTGAGTGCTATCAATTTTACAGCATTCTGCCTCATGGTATCTTGTCCAGGAGGTACAAATGTACAAGTTTGTGCGGTAGCACTTGTCCAGGCCGACTGTCTTTGGATTAAGGTCTAATTAGAAGCCGGATCCCCAGGATTGCCAATGTCGTCCAATGATATAGATGCAAATATCTTCACTCCTATAAATTTGACAGGATTCTGCCTCGTCATATCTTGTCCAGGAGTTTCAAATGTACAATATTTGTGGGGTAGCACTTGAGAAATGCGAATCTCTTTCGACTCAGGTCGAATCATATGCCGAGCATCCAGAACTGGCCAATGTCGTCCAATGATATAGATGCAAATACCTTTGCTCCTATCAATTTGCCAGGATTCTGCCTCATCGTATCTTGCCCAGGAGGTTCAAATGTACAATATTTGTCTGGTAGCACTTGACAAAAGCGAATCTCTTTGGCCTCCGGTCGAATCATATGTCGCAGTATCCAGATTTGGCCAATGTCGTCCTATGATATAGATGCAACTATCTTCACTTCTATAAATTTGACAGGATTCTGCCGCGTCATATCTTGACCAGGAGGTTCAAATGTACAATATTTGTGGGGTAGCATTTGTCCAAACCGACTCTCTTTGGATTCAGGTCGAACCATAAGCCGGATCCCCATGATTGCAAATGTCGTCCAATGATATAGATGCAAATATCTTAACTCCTATCAATTTGCCAGGATCCTGCCTCATCATACCTTGTCCAGGAGATCCAAATGTACACGATTTGTGCGGTAGCACTTGTCCAAAGCGACTCCCTTTGGGTTCATGTAGAATCATATGACGAAGAATCCAAAATTGCCGATATTGTCCAATGATATAGGGGCAAATATCCTCACTGCTGTCAATTGTACAGCATTCTGCCTATGTTTCGGATTTTGATGCACTGCCCGTCGTTAAGTTATTTGGCCAGAGCTCTCCGTTTTGATTGCTCGGATAAAACCGTAACCGCGGTTTTCTGGGAGGAACTGGTTTTCCCAATTAACTGTTGAGTGTGAGGTTTATGTGAAAAAGACTCTTTATTGCTGTCTATACCGCCTCACCACCTTTTCACCGATAGAATTATACACTCCTTTATACAAATTACACTTTCCTTGACGCCTTTTGCTAGTCTCGAGATTGACTTTTTAGTATATAAGAATTGCTCTCGCACTCGCTCCGCTCTTTCGCTCAGTTCTCAGAAAAAGAACGTGTCACGGAAGGGGGAACCCGTGGTTCGTCTTCCCGAGACACGTCTGTGTAGGGCAAGAGAGTGTGCGCACCAATCACGGACATCGCACGCTCTCCTGCCACGCACACCAAGTAGACGCCGAATGTAGGTGAGCGCGGGAACGGCAGCCAGCGTGGCGCCAGCACTTACTAAATATGGCCGCCCATCGATAATTGGGCCGATACGGCTGACGTCATTTTTACTTACGGCGCCAAACTTAAATAGGCCCGCCGCGTTCGGGGCTCACCGCAATTATTCCCCGCACGGCCCTGAGCCAGAGACCCGCGAGAGCGTCACATCTAACGACGGCCCTTGTGGTCGCCCATGAATGGGTAATCTCGAACAGTGTCTTATCCAGGAGGTACATATGTACAAGATTTGTGCGGTAGCACTTGTCCAGGCCGACTCTCTTTGGATTCAGGTCGAATCATAAGCCGGATCCCCATGATTGCAAATGTCGTTCAATGATATAGATGCAAATATCTTAACTCCTATCAATTTGCCAGGATCCTGCCTCATCATACCTTGTCCAGGAGGTCCAAATGTACACGATTTGTGGGGTAGCACTTGTCCAAAGCGACTCCCTTAGTATTCAGGTAGAATCATATGACGAAGAATCCAAAATTGCCGATATTGTCCAATGATATAGAGGCAAATATCCTCACTGCTATCAATTTTATAGCGTTCTGCCTCAATGTATCTTGTCCAGGACGTACATATGTACAAGATTTGTGCGGTAGCACTTGTCCAGGCCGACTCTCTTTGGATTCAGGTCTAATTATAAGCCGGATCCCCAGGATTGCCAATGTCGTCCAATGATATAGATGCAAATATCTTTACTCCTATCTATCTGATAGGATTCTGCCTCATCAACCCTTGTCCAGGAGGTCCAAATGTTCAGGATTTGTGCGGTAGCACTTGACAAAAGCGAATCACTTTGGATTCAGGTCGATTCATAAGCCGAAGCATCCAGAATTGCCAATGTCGTCCAATGATATTGATGCAAATATCTTTACTCCTATCAATTTGCCAGGATTCTGCCTCATCGTATCTTGTCCAGGAGTTTCAAATGTACAAGATTTGTGCTGTAGCATTTGTCCAGACCGACTCTCTTTGGACTCAGGTCGAATCATAAGCCGAGCATCCAGAATTGGCCTATGTCGTCCTATGATATAGATGCAAATACCTTTGCTTCTATCAATTTGCCAGGATCCTGCCTCATGGTATCTTGTCCAGGAGGTTCAAATGTGCAAGATTTGTGCGGTAGCATTTGTCCAAACCGACTCTCTTTGGACTCAGGTCGATCCATATGCCGAAGTAACAAATATTGCCGATGTTATCCGAATGATATAGATGCAAATATCTTTACTCCTATCGAATTGCCAGGATTCTTCCTCATCATACGTTGTTCCAGAAGTGCAAATCTACAAGGTTTGTGCAGTAGCACTTGTCCAAAGGGACTCTCTTTTGACTCAGGTCGAATCATAAGCCGATTATCCAGAATTGCCCATGTCGTCCAATGATATAGATGCAAATATCTTTACTCCTATCAATGTGATAGGTTTCTGCCTAATCAAACCTCGTCCAGGTGGTCCAAATGTGCAAGATATATGCGGTAGCACTTGACGAAAGTGATTCTCTTTGGACTCAGATCGAATCATAAGCCGAGCATCCAGAATTGCCAATGTCGCCCAATGATATTGATGCAAATATCTTTACTCCTATCAATTTGACAGGATCCTGCCTCAACGAATCTTGTCCAGGGGGTCCGAATGTACAAGATCTGTGCGGTAGCACTTGTCCAAAGCGACTCCCTTTGGATTCAGGTCGAATCATATGTCGGAGCATTCAGAATTGCCAACGTCGTCCAATGATGTAGATGCAAATATCTTTACTCCTATCAATTTGACAGGATCCTGCCTCGTCGTATCTTGTCCAGGGGGTTCAAATGTACAAGATTTGTGCGCTAGCACTCGTCCAAAGCGACTCTCTTTGAACTCAGGTCGATCCATTAGCCGAAGCGTCCAGAATTGCCAATGTCGTCCAATGATATAGATGCAAACATCTTCACTCCTATCAATTTGACAGGATTCTGCCTCATCATATCTTGTCCAGGAGGTCCAAATGGACAAGATTTGGGTGGCAACATTTGTCCAAAGCGAATCTCTTTGGACTGAGGTCGAATCATAAGCCGATCATCCAGAACTGCCAATGTCGTCCAATGATATAGATGCAAATATCTTTACTCCTATCTATTTTACAGGATTCTGCCTCAGCGTATCTTGTCCGGGGGGTCCAAATGTACAAGATTTGTGCGGTAGCACATGTCCAGATCGACTATCTTTGGATTCAGGTCGATTCATAAGCCGGATCCCCAGGATTGCCAATGTCGTCCAATGATATTGATGCAAATATCTTTACTCCTATCAATTTGCCAGTATTCTGTCTCATGGTATCTTGTCCAGGAGATTCAAATGTACACGATTTGTGTGGTAGCACTTGTCCAAAGCGACTCTCTTCGGATTCAGGTCTAATTATAAGCCGGATACCCAGGATTGCCAATTTCGTCCAATGATATAGATGCAAATATCTTCACTGCTATCAATCTGATAGGATTCTGCCTCATCGTATCTTGTCCAGGAGGATCAAATGTACAAGATTTGTGCGGTAGCACTAGTCCAGACCGACTCTTATTGGATTCAGGTCGTATCATAAGCCGGATCCCAGGATTGCCAATGTCGCCCAATGATATTGTTTTCGCGAGGAGGCCCGAATTAAAACGCGGGAGACTCCGCAGCGAACGGGCGAGTGCGAAATCTAACGACCGTTTGTTGTTGTGGCGAAAGGACAGGACGAAGGACAGACGGGACGTAACGAACACGCGATTAAATTAACTAAATTTTAATGATAAAGACTAGATATTTACAGCAGTTAGGACTACGCGAATGTACAGGCGATTAAATAGCTGAAGTGGTATATACAATTAAAGCTAAGACGCACGGACGCAACGGAACTAAAAAGGTAACTAGGCCACAGACGAGGTATAGAATAGACATCGCATCTTATGCACCTTCGTATCACACGTCTAGAGATACCGACGGAGCAGAAAACAAGGTAAGTTGGAGCGCCCTCTGCGTATGCGAACGGCAGAAATCATAATTACAATTCAAGTACTGACTGACTTTGGCGGCGTTGCCAAATGTATGCGATAAATGCATGAATGCCATATCATGAATTTGTTACGAATGTACATCTGATCGCTGCGCTGTCTCGCAAGCTTGGCTGGATCAGGCATCACGCTCGATGCTCTGCCTCGCCGCTGAGAATGAGTCTGATTTCAGATTTAAAGGGTCTACGTATATATTGTGTTAGTCCGTTCGGCGTATTTTCAATTAAGCTTTTACGGATGGAGAGGTACGGAATGAAAATTACAATTTTTTTGAGGTATTTTGAAATCAATAACATTGATACAAATAAAAATATTAACACGCGACTTCGGAAAATGGCAAATCGGGAAAAAATCAAGCTAGGGGCAGAAATATAAGTGGCCGTACAGTACACATGACATGCTTGTGAATAAGCAAGCACAGGCAGCAAGCACAGGCAGTAAGCACAGACAGCAAGCACAGGCAGCAAGCACAGGCAGCACAGGCAGCAAGCTCAGGCAGCAAGCACAGGCAGCACAGGCAGCAAGCACAGGCAGCAAGCACGGGCAGCAAGCACAGGCAGCACAGGCAGCACAGGTAGCCGTACAGTACACATGACATGCTTGTGAATAAGTTGGCATAGTATGAATAGCTTATGTGTGTGTGTTGATTCTTGCTAGGCAATGACACACGTACCGCCATATATTAATCGCAACGAAATAGAATTCGCCGAAAAAACGCCGACGAGTGCTGACGATGAGTGTCGCAACGATTGGCTTTGAGGAGGAATTGGACACACATAAGAAAATCGCAGAATTTCTTGCAATTTTTAGGGATTATGCATTTTAATGTAATAAAGGAGTTCGCCAAATTTCACAATTTCCGACTACAGTAAATTCTGTCACATTGTAGCGGATCTGGGAATCGTTTACGACAGTGCAGTCCACGAGAGGGGCCCCTTACGCCGCTATTTCCACCTCCACTAGAAAGAAATGGTTCTGTCCTTTATGTTTCATCGCGTTTTTTTGTTTATGCCGATCATATGACACACGGTGCGTCGTCGGTTTCCAGGGCAACGTTAATTTGGTTGGGGGGCCTATAAGGCATTGGGAGCGCTCCCTGGACAGCACTGGTTTAAGACAACGTGGAGATGGTAGGCACGGTTTTCGAGCCTCGCGACCCGCTCTATAGTTTGCCGAACGAAGAAAAGGACAGCTAATGAAAGAGTTGGTGCCTTTGTAATTTGCCGAACGAAGACACAAGGCTCGAAAACCGTGTCCACTCTTTCCAAGTTGTGGTAAACGATAGACAGGTGCACGACAATGTGAGAGGGTATGCTGCGATTAGTCAAAATTCGTTGTCGTGTACCTGTCAATCGTTCTGCGACAACTTGGAGAGAGTGGATACGGTTTTCGAGCCTCGCGTCGTTGCAATTTGCCGAACGACAAGAAAACGACAGTCGGGGCAACTGACACAGTTGAAACTCAGCGTGTGAAATGCTGCAACACAGACGATTCTTAACCATATTTATTAACTTTTTCTGTATGATAAAATTTATAACATATTGATGATATTGTTTGTATAAAAATAAGACTAAATATGATGTAATTCAGACCACATTTACGAATTAATTCGTCAAGTGTAATGACTTATACAATAAGTATAAAATAAATAAATATTGTTCAAATTATGTCATGTTTGATATCATTTTAAGCGGAAACATGTCATCAATATATCAATCACAATTTCGGACAAATAAAAGTAATATTCAAAAAGTTATATTATTCTATTATAAACAGTTGAACCGTCAACTCTCATCAAAGAAGCCGCGTCGCGCGTCGCATCACACGCCTCACGCCTCACTGACTCGGCTTAAGATTACATAGGCGTAGAAATGACGCGTGCCTGGGCGTAGGCACAACTCGCTGCGACAGTGTGGCAGGGCGCTTTAACGACAATGTGACAGAATTTACAGTACTTTCATTCTCCCATTTACATTATATTTTCTTTTATCTACAACTCCCTTACGTAATCCTTTTGTTGCCGACTATTTAAATAATTTATACCCCGACCATATCAAGCACGGTGTGGGAGCTGTATGGGTCTTCTGGAACCACGTATTTTATAAGTCCAGTCTTTATTAATCTCAATTTAGATAACAAATATTATAACTTCAATTCATTTAGATTCACTCGTATTAGCCTTGGTTTTACTAGTAGTTGCTTCTATTATCCTGTTATACATCCTATAATTTTGATTCAATCTATGTATTTCTATTCTTCATACTGTCACATATATAAAAATATATAATTATATTTAATATTTCTTAAATATTATTCAGCGTTACGTCTGAGTAGTGGCCGACCGCTCGTCATATTCAATTCAACCACTGCGGTCGGGCGTAACAGTATTCCGTTTATTTAAAAAACAACTTAAAGCTTAAAACTTAAGAGCAACAAAACGTTGTATCCAAAAAATTGATTATGCAAATTTGACTTATTTTTTCACGTAATAAAAAGACCTTTCCGGATGAATTACCCAGAATACTAATGCAACATAGACAAAGATATAAGAAATTGCAGGGTAGTTAGCATGCCCTTCTGTCATCTTAGTTTCACTATTACTTTCACCAGCGTATCACAAAACACTATATTCCATAGCGGATCAATCAGAAAAATACAGTAATAGAAAAACTTACGATCAACGTTTCGGTTTAGCCGAGCGGATGTAAAATGGTCTTTAGATATAGATGTTTTGAGACTTTGAATCGCTGTCGCCAAGCAACAGCTTCTCTTGTCTTCCGTTCTGAGTAGCTATAGCTTCATCTTCATCAATTCAAACATCTAACTAATTTGGAGACTGAGCAGGTTTTGATCAATTGAATAGAGACGACAGGGACGAACCCGTGAACAAAAGAAGGCGAAACTATCCGCCGAACCGCGCCTTCGTGCTGAACACACCGCGGAACGTTGTAGCGTGCGTCCTGTGCAAGACACGGCAGCACCCGCTTTTCATGTGCGACAAATTCAAGCAGCTACCGGTAAGAAGCCGCATCGAGACTGTGAGAAACGCAAAACTTTGCTGCAAATGTTTGCGCTCACATCGTAACACCGCGTGCAAATTCCCCAATTGCACGATTTGCCATAAACGCCACTTCACGTTATTGCATTCCGACGATTACGCGTCCGAAGGCAGCACTGCACTGTGCTTGCTGCCTGTACTTGCTGTCTGTGCTTGCTGCGTGTGCTGCCAGTGCTTGCTGTCTGTGCTTGATGCCTGTGTTTGCTGCCTGTGCTTGCTGTCTATGTTTGCTGCCTGTGCTTGCTGTCTGTGCTTGCTGCCTGTGCTTGCTGCCTGTGCTTGGTGCCTGTACTTGCTGTCTGTGCTTGCTGCCTGTGCTTGCTGCTTGTGCTGCATATGCTTGATGTCTGTTCTTTGTGCCTGTGCTGCCTGTGCTTGCTGCCTGTGCTGCCTGAGCTGCCTGTGCTTGCTGCCTGTGCTGCCTGAGCTGCCTGTGCTTGCTGCCTGTGCTGCCTGTGCTGCCTGTGCTTGCTACCTGTGCTGCCTGTGCTTGCTGCCTGTGCTTGCTGCCTGTGCTTACTGCCTGTGCTGCCTGTGCTTGATGTCTGTGCTTGCTGCCTGTGCTTGCTGCCTGTGCTTGCTGCCTGTGCTGCCTGTGCTGCCTGTGCTTGCTGTCTGTTCTTGCTGCCTGTGCTGCCTGTGCTTGCTGTGTGTGCTTGCTGTCTGTGCTTGCTGCCTGTGCTGCCTGTGCTTGCTGTCTGTGCTAGCTGCCCGTGCTTACTGTCTGTGCTTGATGACTGTGTTTGCTGCCTGTGCTTGCTGTCTATGCTTGCTGCCTGTGCTTGCTGTCTGTGCTTGCTGCCTGTGCTTGGTGCCTGCGCTTGCTGTCTGTGCTTGCTGCCTGTGCTTGCTGCCTGTGCTTGCTGCCTGTGCTGCCTGTGCTGCCTGTGCTGCCTGTGCTTGCTGTCTGTGCTTGCTGCCTGTGCTTGCTCCCTGTGCTTGCTGTCTGTGCTTGCTGCCTGTGCTTGCTGCCTGTGCTGCTGTGCCTGCTGCCTGTGCTTGCTGCCTGTGCTTGCTGCCTGTGCTTGCTGCCTGTGCTTGCTGCCTGTACTTGCTGTCTGTGCTTGCTGTCTGTGCTTGCTGCCTGTGCTTGCTGCCTGTGCTGCATATGCTTGATGTCTGTGCTTTGTGCCTGTGCTGCTTGTGCTTACTGCCTGTGCTTACTGCCTGTGCTTGCTGCCTGTGCTTGCTGCCTGTGCTTGCTGCCTGTGCTGCCTGAGCTGCCTGTGCTTGCTGCCTGTGCTGCCTGTGCTGCCGGTGCTGCCAGTGCTTGCTACCTGTGCTGCCAGTGCTTGCTACCTGTGCTGCCTGTGCTTGCTGCCTGTGCTTGCTGCCTGTGCTTGCTGCCTGTGCTTGCTGCCTGTGCTGCCTGTGTTGCCTGCCTGTGCTGCCAGTGCTAGCTGCCCGTGCTGCCTGTGCTGCCTGTACTTGCTGCCCGTGCTTGCTGCCTGTGCTTGCTGCCTGTGCTGCCTATGGTTGCTGCCTGTGCTTACTGCCTGTGCTTGCTGCCTGTGCTGCCTGTGATGCCTGTGCTGCCTGTGCTGCCTGTGATGCCTGTGCTGGCTGCCCGTGCTTGCTGCCTGTGCTTGCTGCCTGTGCTTGCTGCCTGTGCTGCCTGTGATGCCTGTGCTGCCTGTGCTGCCTGTGATGCCTGTGCTGGCTGCCCGTGCTTGCTGCCTGTGCTTGCTGCCTGTGCTTGCTGCCTGTGCTGCATGTGCTTGATGTCTGTGCTTTGTGCCTGTGCTGCATGTGCTTGCTACCTGTGCTTACTGCCTGTGCTTGGTGCCTGTACGTGCTGCCTGTGCTTGGTGCCTGTACTAGCTGCCTGTGCTGCCAGTGCTTGCTGCCTGTGCTGCCTGTGCTGCCTGTGCTGCCTGTGCTTACTGCCTGTGCTTACTGCCTGTGCTTGCTGCCTGTGCTGCCTGTGCTGCCTGTGCTGCCTGCGCTGCCTGTGCTTGCTGCCTGTGCTGCCTGTGCTGCCTGTGCTGCCTGCGCTGCCTGTGCTTGCTGCCTGTGCTTACTGCCTGTGCTTGCTGCCTGTGCTTGCTGCCTGTGCTTGCTGCCTGTGCTTGCTGCCTGTGTTTCCTCCCTGTGCTTGCTGCCTGTACTTGCTGTCTGTGCTTGCTGTCTGTGCTTGCTGCCTGTGCTTGCTGCCTGTGCTGCATATGCTTGATGTCTGTGCTTTGTGCCTGTGCTGCCTGTGCTTACTGCCTGTGCTTGCTGCCTGTGCTTACTGCCTGTGCTTACTGCCTGTGCTTGCTGCCTGTGCTGCCTGTGCTGCCTGTGCTGCCCGTGCTTGCTGTGTGTGCTTGCTGTCTGTGCTTACTGCCTGTGCTTGCTGCCTGTGCTGCCTGTGCTGTCTGCGCTGCCTGTGGTTGCTGCCTGTGCTTACTGCCTGTGCTTGCTGCCTGTGCTGCCTGTGCTGCCTGTGCTGCCTGTGCTTGCTGCCCGTGCTTGCTGCCTGTGCTTGCTGCCTGTGCTTGCTGCCTGTGCTGCATGTGCTTGATGTCTGTGCTTTGTGCCTGTGCTGCATGTGCTTGCTACCTGTGCTTACTGCCTGTGCTTGGTGCCTGTACGTGCTGCCTGTGCTTGGTGCCTGTACTAGCTGCCTGTGCTGCCAGTGCTTGCTGCCTGTGCTGCCTGTGCTGCCTGTGCTGCCTGTGCTTACTGCCTGTGCTTACTGCCTGTGCTTGCTGCCTGTGCTGCCTGTGCTGCCTGTGCTGCCTGCGCTGCCTGTGCTTGCTGCCTGTGCTGCCTGTGCTGCCTGTGCTGCCTGCGCTGCCTGTGCTTGCTGCCTGTGCTTACTGCCTGTGCTTGCTGCCTGTGCTTGCTGCCTGTGTTTCCTCCCTGTGCTTGCTGCCTGTACTTGCTGTCTGTGCTTGCTGTCTGTGCTTGCTGCCTGTGCTTGCTGCCTGTGCTGCATATGCTTGATGTCTGTGCTTTGTGCCTGTGCTGCCTGTGCTTACTGCCTGTGCTTGCTGCCTGTGCTTACTGCCTGTGCTTACTGCCTGTGCTTGCTGCCTGTGCTGCCTGTGCTGCCTGTGCTGCCCGTGCTTGCTGTGTGTGCTTGCTGTCTGTGCTTACTGCCTGTGCTTGCTGCCTGTGCTGCCTGTGCTGTCTGCGCTGCCTGTGGTTGCTGCCTGTGCTTGCTGCCTGTACTTGCTGCCTGCGCTGCCTGTGCTTGCTGCCTGTGCTTGCTGCCTGTGCTTACTGCCTGTGCTTGCTGCCTGTGCTGCCTGTGCTGCCTGTGCTTGCTGCCTGTGCTGCCTGCGCTGCCTGTGCTTGCTGCCTGTGCTTACTGCCTGTGCTTGCTGCCTGTGCTGCCTGTGCTGCCTGTGCTGCCTGTGCTTGCTGCCCGTGCTTGCTGGCTGTGCTTGCTGGCTGTGCTTGCTGCCTGTGCTGCCTGTGCTTGGTGCCTGTGCTTGCTGCCTGTGCTTACTGCCTGTGCTGCCTGTGCTTGGTGCCTGTACTTGCTGTCTGTGCTTGATGTCTATGCTTTGTGCCTGTGCTGCCTGTGCTGCCTGTGCTTGGTGCCTGTACTTGCTGTCTGTGCTTGATGTCTATGCTTTGTGCCTGTGCTGCCTGTGCTTGCTGCCTGTACTTGCTGTCTGTGCTTGATGTCTGTGCTTTGTGCCTGTGCTTACTGCCTGTGCTTGCTGCCTGTGCTTACTGCCTGTGCTTACTGTCTGTGCTTGCTGCCTGTGCTTGGTGCCTGTACTTGCTGCCTGTGCTGCCTGTGCTTGCTGCCTGTGCTGCCTGTGCTGCCTGTGCTGCCTGCGCTGCCTGTGCTTGCTGCCTGTGCTTACTGCCTGTGCTTGCTGCCTGTGCTGCCTGTGCTGCCTGTGCTGCCTGTGCTGCCTGTGCTTGCTGCCCGTGCTTGCTGCCTGTGCTTGCTGCCTGTACTTGCTGCCTGTACTTGCTGCCTGCGCTGCCTGTGCTTGCTGCCTGTGCTTGCTGCCTGTGCTTACTGCCTGTACTTACTGCCTGTGCTTGCTGCCTGTGCTGCATGTGCTGCCTGTGCTGCCTGTGCTTGCTGCCTGTGCTGCCTGTGCTTGCTGTCTGTGCTTGCTGCCTGTGCTTGCTGCCTGTGCTTGCTGCCTGTGCTGCCTGTGGTTGCTGCCTGAGCTTGCTGCCTGTGCTGCCTGTGCTGCCTGTGCTTGCTGCCTGATCTTGCTGCGTGTGCTGCCTGTGCGTGCTGCCTGATCTTGCTGCCTGTACTTACTGCCTGTGCTTGCTGCCTGTGCTGCATGTGCTGCCTGTGCTGCCTGTGCTTGCTGCCTGTGCTGCCTGTGCTTGCTGTCTGTGCTTGCTGCCTGTGCTTGCTGCCTGTGCTTGCTGCCTGTGCTGCCTGTGGTTGCTGCCTGAGCTTGCTGCCTGTGCTGCCTGTGCTGCCTGTGCTTGCTGCCTGATCTTGCTGCGTGTGCTGCCTGTGCGTGCTGCCTGATCTTGCTGCCTGTGCTGCCTGTGCTTGGTGCCTGTACGTGCTGCCTGTGCTGCCTGTGCTGCCTGTGCTTGCTGCCTGTGCTTGCTGCCTGTGCTGCCTGTGCTGCCTGTGCTGCCTGTGCTTGCTGTGTGTGCTTGCTGTCTGTGCTTGCTGCCTGTGCTTGCTGCCTGTGCTTGCTGCCTGTGCTTGCTGTGTGTGCTCGCTGTCTGTGCTTGCTGTCTGTGCTTGCTGTCTGTGCTTGCTGCGTGTGCTGCTAGTGCTTGCTGTGTGTGCTTGCTGTCTGTGCTTGCTGCCTGTGCTGCCTGTGTTGCCTGCCTGTGCTGCCTGCCTGTGCTGCCTGTGTTTGCTGCCTGTGCTTGCTGTCTGTGCTTGCTGTCTGTGCTTGCTGTCTGTGCTTGCTGCGTGTGCTGCTAGTGCTTGCTGTGTGTGCTTGCTGTCTGTGCTTGCTGCCTGTGCTGCCTGTGTTGCCTGCCTGTGCTGCCAGTGCTTGCTGCCTGTGCTTGCTGCCTGTACGTGCTGCCTGTGCTTGCTGCCTGTGCTGCCTGTGTTGCCTGCCTGTGCTGCCAGTGCTAGCTGCCTGTGCTGCCTGTGCTGCCTGTACTTGCTGCCCGTGCTTGCTGCCTGTGCTTGCTGCCTGTGCTGCCTATGGTTGCTGCCTGTGCTTACTGCCTGTGCTTGCTGCCTGTGCTGCCTGTGATGCCTGTGCTGGCTGCCCGTGCTTGCTGCCTGTGCTTGCTGCCTGTGCTGCATGTGCTTGATGTCTGTGCTTTGTGCCTGTGCTGCATGTGCTTGCTACCTGTGCTTACTGCCTGTGCTTGGTGCCTGTACGTGCTGCCTGTGCTTGGTGCCTGTACTAGCTGCCTGTGCTGCCAGTGCTTGCTGCCTGTGCTGCCTGTGCTGCCTGTGCTGCCTGTGCTTACTGCCTGTGCTTACTGCCTGTGCTTGCTGCCTGTGCTGCCAGTGCTGCCTGTGCTGCCTGCGCTGCCTGTGCTTGCTGCCTGTGCTGCCTGTGCTGCCTGTGCTGCCTGCGCTGCCTGTGCTTGCTGCCTGTGCTTACTGCCTGTGCTTGCTGCCTGTGCTTGCTGCCTGTGCTTGCTGCCTGTGCTTGCTGCCTGTGTTTCCTCCCTGTGCTTGCTGCCTGTACTTGCTGTCTGTGCTTGCTGTCTGTGCTTGCTGCCTTTGCTTGCTGTCTGTGCTGCATATGCTTGATGTTTGTGCTTTGTGCCTGTGCTGCCTGTGCTTACTGCCTGTGCTTACTGCCTGTGCTTGCTGCCTGTGCTTACTGCCTGTGCTTGCTGCCTGTGCTTACTGCCTGTGCTTACTGCCTGTGCTGCCCGTGCTTGCTGTGTGTGCTTGCTGTCTGTGCTTACTGCCTGTGCTTGCTGCCTGTGCTGCCTGTGCTGTCTGCGCTGCCTGTGCTTGCTGCCTGTGCTTACTGCCTGTGCTTGCTGCCTGTGCTGCCTGTGCTGCCTGTGCTGCCTGTGCTTGCTGCCCGTGCTTGCTGCCTGTGCTTGCTGCCTGTGCTTGCTGCCTGTACTTGCTGCCTGCGCTGCCTGTGCTTGCTGCCTGTGCTTGCTGCCTGTGCTTACTGCCTGTGCTTGCTGCCTGTGCTGCCTGTGCTGCCTGTGCTTGCTGCCTGTGCTGCCTGCGCTGCCTGTGCTTGCTGCCTGTGCTTACTGCCTGTGCTTGCTGCCTGTGCTGCCTGTGCTGCCTGTGCTGCCTGTGCTTGCTGCCCGTGCTTGCTGGCTGTGCTTGCTGGCTGTGCTTGCTGCCTGTGCTGCCTGTGCTTGGTGCCTGTGCTTGCTGCCTGTGCTTACTGCCTGTGCTGCCTGTGCTTGGTGCCTGTACTTGCTGTCTGTGCTTGATGTCTATGCTTTGTGCCTGTGCTGCCTGTGCTGCCTGTGCTTGGTGCCTGTACTTGCTGTCTGTGCTTGATGTCTATGCTTTGTGCCTGTGCTGCCTGTGCTTGCTGCCTGTACTTGCTGTCTGTGCTTGATGTCTGTGCTTTGTGCCTGTGCTTACTGCCTGTGCTTGCTGCCTGTGCTTACTGCCTGTGCTTGCTGCCTGTGCTTGGTGCCTGTACTTGCTGCCTGTGCTGCCTGTGCTTGCTGCCTGTGCTGCCTGTGCTGCCTGTGCTGCCTGCGCTGCCTGTGCTTGCTGCCTGTGCTTACTGCCTGTGCTTGCTGCCTGTGCTGCCTGTGCTGCCTGTGCTGCCTGTGCTGCCTGTGCTTGCTGCCCGTGCTTGCTGCCTGTGCTTGCTGCCTGTACTTGCTGCCTGTACTTGCTGCCTGCGCTGCCTGTGCTTGCTGCCTGTGCTTGCTGCCTGTGCTTACTGCCTGTACTTACTGCCTGTGCTTGCTGCCTGTGCTGCCTGTGCTGCCTGTGCTGCCTGTGCTTGCTGCCTGTGCTGCCTGTGCTTGCTGTCTGTGCTTGCTGCCTGTGCTTGCTGCCTGTGCTTGCTGCCTGTGCTTGCTGCCTGTGCTTGGTGCCTGTACTTGCTGCCTGTGCTGCCTGTGCTTGCTGCCTGTGCTGCCTTTGCTGCCTGTGCTGCCTGTGCTTGCTGCCTGTGCTTACTGCCTGTGCTTGCTGCCTGTGCTGCCTGTGGTTGCTGCCTGAGCTTGCTGCCTGTGCTGCCTGTGCTGCCTGTGCTTGCTGCCTGATCTTGCTGCGTGTGCTGCCTGTGCTTGCTGCCTGATCTTGCTGCCTGTGCTGCCTGTGCTTGGTGCCTGTACGTGCTGCCTGTGCTGCCTGTGCTTGCTGCCTGTGCTTGCTGCCTGTGCTGCCTGTGCTGCCTGTGCTTGCTGTGTGTGCTTGCTGTCTGTGCTTGCTGCCTGTGCTTGCTGCCTGTGCTTGCTGCCTGTGCTTGCTGTGTGTGCTCGCTGTCTGTGCTTGCTGTCTGTGCTTGCTGTCTGTGCTTGCTGCGTGTGCTGCTAGTGCTTGCTGTGTGTGCTTGCTGTCTGTGCTTGCTGCCTGTGCTGCCTGTGTTGCCTGCCTGTGCTGCCTGTGTTTGCTGCCTGTGCTTGCTGTGTGTGCTTGCTGTCTGTGCTTGCTGTCTGTGCTTGCTGTCTGTGCTTGCTGCGTGTGCTGCTAGTGCTTGCTGTGTGTGCTTGCTGTCTGTGCTTGCTGCCTGTGCTGCCTGTGTTGCATGCCTGTGCTGCCAGTGCTTGCTGCCTGTGCTTGCTGCCTGTGCTTGCTGCCTGTGCTTGCTGTCTGTGCTTGCTGTCTGTGCTTGCTGCCTGTGCTGCCTGTGCTGCCTGTGCTGCCTGTGCTTGCTGCCTGTGCTGCCTGTGGTTGCTGCCTGAGCTTGCTGCCTGTGCTGCCTGAGCTTGCTGCCTGTGCTGCCTGTGCTGCCTGTGCTTGCTGCCTGATCTTGCTGCCTGATCTTGCTGCCTGTGCTGCCTGTGCTTGGTGCCTGTACGTGCTGCCTGTGCTGCCTGTGCTTGCTGCCAGTGCTTGCTGCCTGTGCTGCCTGTGCTGCCTGTGCTTGCTGCCTGAGCTTGCTGCCTGTGCTGCCTGTGCTTGGTGCCTGTACGTGCTGCGTGTGCTTGCTGCCTGTGCTGCCTGTGCTTGCTGCCCGTGCTTGCTGCCTGTGCTTGCTGCCTGTGCTGCCTGTGCTTACTGCCTGAGCTTGCTGCCTGTGCTGCCTGTGCTTGGTGCCTGTACTTGCTGCCTGTGCTGCCAGCGCTTGCTGACTGTGCTGCCTGTGCTTGCTGCCTGTGCTTACTGCCCGTGCTTGCTGCCTGTGCTTGCTGCCTGTGCTTGCTGCCTGTGCTGCCTGTGCTGCCTGTGCTGCCTGTGCATGCTGCCCGTGCTTGCTGCCTGTGCTTGCTGCCTGTGCTGCCTGTGCTTACTGCCTGAGCTTGCTGCCTGTGCTGCCTGTGCTTGGTGCCTGTACTTGCTGCCTGTGCTGCCAGCGCTTGCTGACTGTGCTGCCTGTGCTGCCTGTGCTTGCTGCCTGTGCTTACTGCCCGTGCTTGCTGCCTGTGCTTGCTGCCTGTGCTTGCTGCCTGTGCTGCCTGTGCTGCCTGTGCTGCCTGTGCTGCCTGTGCTTGCTGCCCGTGCTTGCTGCCTGTGCTTGCTGCCTGTGCTGCCTGAGCTGCCTGTTCTTGCTGCCTGTGCTGCCTGTGCTGCCTGTGCTGCCAGTGCTAGCTACCTGTGCTACCTGTGCTGCCTGTGCTTGCTGCCTGTGCTTGCTGCCTGTGCTTGCTGCCTGTGCTGCCTGTGCTTGCTGCCTGTGCTTGCTCCCTGTTTAGCTGCCTGTGCTTGCTGCCTGTGCTGCCTGCGCTGCCTGTGCTTGCTGCCTGTGCTTACTGCCTGTGCTTGCTGCCTGTGCTGCCTGTGCTGCCTGTGCTGCCTGTGCTTGCTGGCTGTGCTTGCTGCCTGTGCTTGCTGCCTGTGCTTGCTGCCTGTGCTGCCTGTGCTTGGTGCCTGTGCTTGCTGCCTGTGCTTACTGCCTGTGCTGCCTGTGCTTGGTGCCTGTACTTGCTGTCTGTGCTTGATGTCTATGCTTTGTGCCTGTGCTGCCTGTGCTTGGTGCCTGTACTTGCTGTCTGTGGTTGATGTCTATGCTTTGTGCCTGTGCTGCCTGTGCTTACTGCCTGTGCTTGCTGCCTGTACTTGCTGTCTGTGCTTGATGTCTGTGCTTTGTGCCTGTGCTGCCTGTGCTTGCTGCCTGTGCTTACTGCCTGTGCTTACTGCCTGTGCTTGCTGCCTGTGCTTGCTGCCTGTGCTGCCTGAGCTGCCTGTGCTTGCTGCCTGTGCTGCATGTGCATGATGTCTGTGCTTGCTGCCTGTGCTTACTGCCTGTGCTACCTGTGCTTGGTGCCTGTACTTGCTGCCTGTGCTGCCTGTGGTTGCTGCCTGAGCTTGCTGCCTGTGCTGCCTGTGCTGCCTGTGCTGCCTCTGCTTGGTGCCTGTGCTTGCTGCCTGTGCTGCATGTGCTTGATGTCTGTGCTTTGTGCCTGTGCTGCCTGTGCTTGCTGCCTATGTTTACTGCCTGTGCTTACTGCCTGTGCTTGCTGCCTGTGCTGCCTGTGCTGCCTGTGCTGCCCGTGCTTGCTGTGTGTGCTTGCTGTCTGTGCTTACTGCCTGTGCTTGCTGCCTGTGCTGCCTGTGCTGCCTGCGCTGCCTGTGCTTGCTGCCTGTGCTTACTGCCTGTGCTTGCTGCCTGTGCTGCCTGTGCTGCTTGTGCTTGCTGCCTGTGCTTGCTGCCTGTGCTGCCTGTGCTGCCTGTGCTGCCTGTGCTTGCTGCCTGTGCTGCCTGTGCTTGCTGCCTGTTTAGCTGCCTGTGCTTGCTGCCTGTGCTGCCTGCGCTGCCTGTGCTTGCTGCCTGTGCTTGCTGCCTGTGCTTGCTGCCTGTGCTTGCTGCCTGTGCTTGCTGCCTGAGCTTACTGCCTGCGCTACCTGTGCTTGGTGCCTGTACTTGCTGCCTGTGCTGCCAGTGCTTGCTGCCTGTGCTACCTGTGCTGCCTGTGCTGCCTGTGCTTGCTGCCTGTGCTTACTGCCTGTGCTTACTGCCTGTGCTTGCTGCCTGTGCTGCCTGTGCTGCCTGTGCTGCCTGTGCTGCCTGTGCTGCCTGTGCTTGCTGTGTGTGCTTGCTGTCTGTGCTTGCTGCCTGTGCTGCCTGTGCTTGCTGCCCGTGCTTGCTGCCTGTGCTTGCTGCCTGCGCTGCCTGTGCTTGCTGCCTGTGCTTGCTGCCTTTGCTGCCTGTGCTTGGTGCCTGTACGTGCTGCCTGTGCTGCCTGTGCTGCCTGTGCTGCCTGTGCTTGCTGCCAGTGCTTGCTGCCTGTGCTTACTGCCTGTGCTTACTGCCTGTGCTTGCTGCCTGTGCTTGCTGCCTTTGCTGCCTGTGCTTGGTGCCTGTACGTGCTGCCTGTGCTGCCTGTGCTGCCTGTGCTGCCTGTGCTTGCTGCCAGTGCTTGCTGCCTGTGCTGCCTGTGCTGCCTGTGCTGCCTGTGCTTGCTGCCTGAGCTTGCTGCCTGTGCTGCCTGCGCTTGGTGCCTGTACGTGCTGCCTGTGCTTGCTGCCTGTGCTGCCTGTACTGCCTGTGCTGCCTGTGCTGCCAGTGCTGCCTGTGCTTCCTGCCTGTGCTGCCTGTGCTTGCTGCCTGTGCTTGCTGCCTGTTTAGCTGCCTGTGCTGCCTGTGCTGCCCGTGCTGCCTGTGCTTGCTGCCTGTGCTTACTGCCTGTTAGGCTGCCTGTGCTTGCTGCCTGTACTGTCTGCGCTGCCTGTGCTTGCTGCCTGTGCTGCCTGTGCTGCCTGTGCTTGCTGCCCGTGCTTGCTGCCTGTGCTTGCTGCCTGTGCTTGCTGCCTGTACTTGCTGCCTGCGCTGCCTGTGCTTGCTGCCTGTGCTTGCTGCCTGTGCTTACTGCCTGTGCTTGCTGCCTGTGCTGCCTGTACTGGCTGTGCTGCCTGTGCTGCCAGTGCTGCCTGTGCTTGCTGCCTGTGCTGCCTGTGCTTGCTGCCTGTGCTTGCTGCCTGTTTAGCTGCCTGTGCTGCCTGTGCTGCCTGTGCTGCCTGTGCTTGCTGCCTGTGCTTACTGCCTGTGCTTGCTGCCTGTGCTGCCTGTGCTTGGTGCCTGTGCTTGCTGCCTGTGCTTACTGCCTGTGCTGCCTGTGCTTGGTGCCTGTACTTGCTGTCTGTGCTTGATGTCTATGCTTTGTGCCTGTGCTGCCTGTGCTTACTGCCTGTGCTTGCTGCCCGTGCTTGCTGCCTGTGCTGCCTGTGCTTGCTGCCTGTGCTTGCTCCCTGTTTAGCTGCCTGTGCTTGCTGCCTGTGCTGCCTGCGCTGCCTGTGCTTGCTGCCTGTGCTTACTGCCTGTGCTTGCTGCCTGTGCTGCCTGTGCTGCCTGTGCTGCCTGTGCTTGCTGCCCGTGCTTGCTGGCTGTTCTTGCTGCCTGTGCTTGCTGCCTGTGCTGCCTGTGCTTGGTGCCTGTGCTTGCTGCCTGTGCTTACTGCCTGTGCTGCCTGTGCTTGGTGCCTGTACTTGCTGTCTGTGCTTGATGTCTATGCTTTGTGCCTGTGCTGCCTGTGCTTGGTGCCTGTACTTGCTGTCTGTGGTTGATGTCTATGCTTTGTGCCTGTGCTTACTGCCTGTGCTTGCTGCCTGTACTTGCTGTCTGTGCTTGATGTCTGTGCTTTGTGCCTGTGCTGCCTGTGCTTGCTGCCTGTGCTTACTGCCTGTGCTTACTGCCTGTGCTTGCTGCCTGTGCTTGCTGCCTGTGCTTGCTGCCTGTGCTTGCTGCCTGTGCTTGCTGCCTGTGCTTGCTGCCTGTGCTGCCTGTGCTGCCTGTGCTGCCTGTGCTTGCTGCCTGTGCTGCCTGTGCTTGCTGCCTGTTTAGCTGCCTGTGCTTGCTGCCTGTGCTGCCTGCGCTGCCTGTGCTTGCTGCCTGTGCTTGCTGCCTGTGCTTGCTGCCTGTGCTTGCTGCCTGAGCTTACTGCCTGCGCTACCTGTGCTTGGTGCCTGTACTTGCTGCCTGTGCTGCCAGTGCTTGCTGCCTGTGCTACCTGTGCTGCCTGTGCTGCCTGTGCTTGCTGCCTGTGCTTACTGCCTGTGCTTACTGCCTGTGCTTGCTGCCTGTGCTGCCTGTGCTGCCTGTGCTGCCTGTGCTGCCTGTGCTGCCTGTGCTTGCTGTGTGTGCTTGCTGTCTGTGCTTGCTGCCTGTGCTGCCTGTGCTTGCTGCCCGTGCTTGCTGCCTGTGCTTGCTGCCTGCGCTGCCTGTGCTTGCTGCCTGTGCTTGCTGCCTTTGCTGCCTGTGCTTGGTGCCTGTACGTGCTGCCTGTGCTGCCTGTGCTGCCTGTGCTGCCTGTGCTTGCTGCCAGTGCTTGCTGCCTGTGCTTACTGCCTGTGCTTGCTGTCTGTGCTTGCTGCCCGTGCTTGCTGCCTGTGCTTGCTGCCTGTGCTGCCTGTGCTGCCTGTGCTTGCTGCCT
This sequence comes from Priocnemis perturbator, assembly GCA_963942575.1. NCBI lineage: Eukaryota > Metazoa > Arthropoda > Insecta > Hymenoptera > Pompilidae > Priocnemis > Priocnemis perturbator. Next base: position 4,011,368 of record CAWWDK010000133.1, on the reverse strand, counting down.
GTGCTTACTGCCTGTGCTTGCTGCCTGTGCTTGCTGCCTGTGCTGCCAGAGCTGCCTGTGCTTGCTGCCTGTGCTGCCTGTGCTGCCTGTGCTGCCATTGCTTGCTACCTGTGCTGCATGTGCTTGATGTCTCTGCTTTGTGCCTGTGCTGCCTGTGCTTGCTGCCTGTGCTTACTGCCTGTGCTTGCTGCCTGTGCTTGCTGCCTGTGCTGCCTGAGATGCCTGTGCTTGCTGCCTGTGCTGTCTGTGCTGCCTGTGCTGCCAGTGCTTGCTACCTGTGCTGCTTGTGCTTGCTGCCTGTGCTTGCTGCCTGTGCTTACTGCCTGTGCTGCCTGTGCTTGGTGGCTGTACTTGCTGCCTGTGCTGCCTGTGCTTGGTGCCCGTACTTGCTGCCTGTGCTTGCTGCCTGTGCTTGGTGCCTGTACTTGCTGTCTGTGCTTGCTGCGTGCGCTGCTAGTGTTTGCTGCCTGTGCTTGCTGCCTGTGCTGCCTGTGCTTGCTGCCTGTGCTTGCTGCCTGTGCTTGGTGCCTGTACTTGCTGTCTGTGCTTGCTGCGTGTGCTGCTAGTGCTTGCTGTCTGTTCTTGCTGCCTGTGCTGCCTGTGCTTGCTGTGTGTGCTGCCTGTGCTTGCTGCCTGTACTTGCTGTCTGTGCTTGCTGCGTGTGCTTGCTGCCTATGCTTGCTGCCTGTGCTGCCTGTGCTTGGTGCCTGTACTTGCTGTCTGTGCTTGCTGTCTGTGCTTGCTGCCTGTGCTTGCTGCCTGTGCTGCATGTGCTTGATGTCTGTGCTTTGTGCCTGTGCTGCCTGTGCTTGCTGCCTGTGCTTACTGCCTGTGCTTGCTGCCCGTGCTTGCTGCCTGTGCTTACTGCCTGTGCTTGCTGCCCGTGCTTGCTGCCTGTGCTGCCTGAGCTGCCTGTGCTGCCTGTGCTTGCTGCCTGAGCTGCCAGTGCTTGCTGCCTGTGCTGCCTGTGCTGCCTGTGCTTGCTGCCTGTGCTTGCTGCCTGTGCTGCCAGAGCTGCCTGTGCTTGCTGCCTGTGCTGCCTGTGCTACCTGTGCTGCCAGTGCTTGCTACCTGTGCTGCATGTGCTTGATGTCTCTGCTTTGTGCCTGTGCTGCCTGTGCTTGCTGCCTGTGCTTACTGCCTGTGCTTGCTGCCTGTGCTTGCTGCCTGTGCTGCCTGAGATGCCTGTGCTTGCTGCCTGTGCTGTCTGTGCTGCCTGTGCTGCCAGTGCTTGCTACCTGTGCTGCTTGTGCTTGCTGCCTGTGCTTGCTGCCTGTGCTTACTGCCTGTGCTGCCTGTGCTTGCTGCCTGTGCTTGCTGCCTGTGCTGCCTGTGCTTGCTGCCTGTGCTTGCTGCCTGTGCTGCATGTGCTTGATGTCTGTCCTTTGTGCCTGTGCTGCCTGTGGTTGCTGCCTGTGCTTACTGCCTGTGCTTGCTGCCTGTGCTGCCTGAGCTGCCTGTACTTGCTGCCTGTGCAGCCTGTGCTGCCTGTGCTGCCTGTGCTTGCTGCCTGTGCTTACTGCCGGTGCTTGCTGCCTGTGCTTGCTGCCTGTGCTGCCTGAGATGCCTGTGCTTGCTGCCTGTGCTGTCTGTGCTGCCTGTGCTGCCAGTGCTTGCTACCTGTGCTGCCAGAGCTGCCTGTGCTTGCTGCCTGTGCTGCCTGTGCTGCCTGTGCTGCCAGTGCTTGCTACCTGTGCTGCATGTGCTTGATGTCTCTGCTTTGTGCCTGTGCTGCCTGTGCTTGCTGCCTGTGCTTACTGCCTGTGCTTGCTGCCTGTGCTTGCTGCCTGTGCTGCCTGAGATGCCTGTGCTTGCTGCCTGTGCTGTCTGTGCTGCCTGTGCTGCCAGTGCTTGCTACCTGTGCTGCTTGTGCTTGCTGCCTGTGCTTGCTGCCTGTGCTTACTGCCTGTGCTGCCTGTGCTTGGTGGCTGTACTTGCTGCCTGTGCTGCCTGTGCTTGGTGCCCGTACTTGCTGCCTGTGCTTGCTGCCTGTGCTTACTGCCTGTGCTTGCTGCCTGTGCTTGCTGCCTGTGCTGCCAGAGCTGCCTGTGCTTGCTGCCTGTGCTGCCTGTGCTGCCTGTGCTGCCATTGCTTGCTACCTGTGCTGCATGTGCTTGATGTCTCTGCTTTGTGCCTGTGCTGCCTGTGCTTGCTGCCTGTGCTTACTGCCTGTGCTTGCTGCCTGTGCTTGCTGCCTGTGCTGCCTGAGATGCCTGTGCTTGCTGCCTGTGCTGTCTGTGCTGCCTGTGCTGCCAGTGCTTGCTACCTGTGCTGCTTGTGCTTGCTGCCTGTGCTTGCTGCCTGTGCTTACTGCCTGTGCTGCCTGTGCTTGGTGGCTGTACTTGCTGCCTGTGCTGCCTGTGCTTGGTGCCCGTACTTGCTGCCTGTGCTTGCTGCCTGTGCTTGGTGCCTGTACTTGCTGTCTGTGCTTGCTGCGTGCGCTGCTAGTGTTTGCTGCCTGTGCTTGCTGCCTGTGCTGCCTGTGCTTGCTGCCTGTGCTTGCTGCCTGTGCTTGGTGCCTGTACTTGCTGTCTGTGCTTGCTGCGTGTGCTGCTAGTGCTTGCTGTCTGTTCTTGCTGCCTGTGCTGCCTGTGCTTGCTGTGTGTGCTGCCTGTGCTTGCTGCCTGTACTTGCTGTCTGTGCTTGCTGCGTGTGCTTGCTGCCTATGCTTGCTGCCTGTGCTGCCTGTGCTTGGTGCCTGTACTTGCTGTCTGTGCTTGCTGTCTGTGCTTGCTGCCTGTGCTTGCTGCCTGTGCTGCATGTGCTTGATGTCTGTGCTTTGTGCCTGTGCTGCCTGTGCTTGCTGCCTGTGCTTACTGCCTGTGCTTGCTGCCCGTGCTTGCTGCCTGTGCTTACTGCCTGTGCTTGCTGCCCGTGCTTGCTGCCTGTGCTGCCTGAGCTGCCTGTGCTGCCTGTGCTTGCTGCCTGAGCTGCCAGTGCTTGCTGCCTGTGCTGCCTGTGCTGCCTGTGCTTGCTGCCTGTGCTTGCTGCCTGTGCTGCCAGAGCTGCCTGTGCTTGCTGCCTGTGCTGCCTGTGCTGCCTGTGCTGCCAGTGCTTGCTACCTGTGCTGCATGTGCTTGATGTCTCTGCTTTGTGCCTGTGCTGCCTGTGCTTGCTGCCTGTGCTTACTGCCTGTGCTTGCTGCCTGTGCTTGCTGCCTGTGCTGCCTGAGATGCCTGTGCTTGCTGCCTGTGCTGTCTGTGCTGCCTGTGCTGCCAGTGCTTGCTACCTGTGCTGCTTGTGCTTGCTGCCTGTGCTTGCTGCCTGTGCTTACTGCCTGTGCTGCCTGTGCTTGCTGCCTGTGCTTGCTGCCTGTGCTGCCTGTGCTTGCTGCCTGTGCTTGCTGCCTGTGCTGCATGTGCTTGATGTCTGTCCTTTGTGCCTGTGCTGCCTGTGGTTGCTGCCTGTGCTTACTGCCTGTGCTTGCTGCCTGTGCTGCCTGAGCTGCCTGTACTTGCTGCCTGTGCAGCCTGTGCTGCCTGTGCTGCCTGTGCTTGCTGCCTGTGCTTACTGCCGGTGCTTGCTGCCTGTGCTTGCTGCCTGTGCTGCCTGAGATGCCTGTGCTTGCTGCCTGTGCTGTCTGTGCTGCCTGTGCTGCCAGTGCTTGCTACCTGTGCTGCCAGAGCTGCCTGTGCTTGCTGCCTGTGCTGCCTGTGCTGCCTGTGCTGCCAGTGCTTGCTACCTGTGCTGCATGTGCTTGATGTCTCTGCTTTGTGCCTGTGCTGCCTGTGCTTGCTGCCTGTGCTTACTGCCTGTGCTTGCTGCCTGTGCTTGCTGCCTGTGCTGCCTGAGATGCCTGTGCTTGCTGCCTGTGCTGTCTGTGCTGCCTGTGCTGCCAGTGCTTGCTACCTGTGCTGCTTGTGCTTGCTGCCTGTGCTTGCTGCCTGTGCTTACTGCCTGTGCTGCCTGTGCTTGGTGGCTGTACTTGCTGCCTGTGCTGCCTGTGCTTGGTGCCCGTACTTGCTGCCTGTGCTTGCTGCCTGTGCTTGGTGCCTGTACTTGCTGTCTGTGCTTGCTGCGTGTGCTGCTAGTGTTTGCTGCCTGTGCTTGCTGCCTGTGCTTGCTGCCTGTGCTGCCTGTGCTGCCTGTGCTGCCAGTGCTTGCTACCTGTGCTGCATGTGCTTGATGTCTCTGCTTTGTGCCTGTGCTGCCTGTGCTTGCTGCCTGTGCTTACTGCCTGTGCTTGCTGCCCGTGCTTGCTGCCTGTGCTTACTGCCTGTGCTTGCTGCCCGTGCTTGCTGCCTGTGCTGCCTGAGCTGCCTGTGCTGCCTGTGCTTGCTGCCTGAGCTGCCAGTGCTTGCTGCCTGTGCTGCCTGTGCTGCCTGTGCTTGCTGCCTGTGCTTGCTGCCTGTGCTGCCAGAGCTGCCTGTGCTTGCTGCCTGTGCTGCCTGTGCTGCCTGTGCTGCCAGTGCTTGCTACCTGTGCTGCATGTGCTTGATGTCTCTGCTTTGTGCCTGTGCTGCCTGTGCTTGCTGCCTGTGCTTACTGCCTGTGCTTGCTGCCTGTGCTTGCTGCCTGTGCTGCCTGAGATGCCTGTGCTTGCTGCCTGTGCTGTCTGTGCTGCCTGTGCTGCCAGTGCTTGCTACCTGTGCTGCTTGTGCTTGCTGCCTGTGCTTGCTGCCTGTGCTTACTGCCTGTGCTGCCTGTGCTTGCTGCCTGTGCTTGCTGCCTGTGCTGCCTGTGCTTGCTGCCTGTGCTTGCTGCCTGTGCTGCATGTGCTTGATGTCTGTCCTTTGTGCCTGTGCTGCCTGTGGTTGCTGCCTGTGCTTACTGCCTGTGCTTGCTGCCTGTGCTGCCTGAGCTGCCTGTACTTGCTGCCTGTGCAGCCTGTGCTGCCTGTGCTGCCTGTGCTTGCTGCCTGTGCTTACTGCCGGTGCTTGCTGCCTGTGCTTGCTGCCTGTGCTGCCTGAGATGCCTGTGCTTGCTGCCTGTGCTGTCTGTGCTGCCTGTGCTGCCAGTGCTTGCTACCTGTGCTGCCAGAGCTGCCTGTGCTTGCTGCCTGTGCTGCCTGTGCTGCCTGTGCTGCCAGTGCTTGCTACCTGTGCTGCATGTGCTTGATGTCTCTGCTTTGTGCCTGTGCTGCCTGTGCTTGCTGCCTGTGCTTACTGCCTGTGCTTGCTGCGTGTGCTGCTAGTGTTTGCTGCCTGTGCTTGCTGCCTGTGCTGCCTGTGCTTGCTGCCTGTGCTTGCTGCCTGTGCTTGGTGCCTGTACTTGCTGTCTGTGCTTGCTGCGTGTGCTGCTAGTGCTTGCTGTCTGTTCTTGCTGCCTGTGCTGCCTGTGCTTGCTGTGTGTGCTGCCTGTGCTTGCTGCCTGTACTTGCTGTCTGTGCTTGCTGCGTGTGCTTGCTGCCTGTGCTTGCTGCCTGTGCTGCCTGTGCTTGGTGCCTGTACTTGCTGTCTGTGCTTGCTGTCTGTGCTTGCTGCCTGTGCTTGCTGCCTGTGCTGCATGTGCTTGATTTCTGTGCTTTGTGCCTGTGCTGCCTGTGCTTGCTGCCTGTGCTTACTGCCTGTGCTTGCTGCCCGTGCTTGCTGCCTGTGCTGCCTGAGCTGCCTGTGCTGCCTGTGCTTGCTGCCTGAGCTTGCTGCCTGTGCTGCCTGTGCTTGCTGCCTGTGCTTACTGCCTGTGCTTGCTGCCTGTGCTTGCTGCCTGTGCTGCCTGAGATGCCTGTGCTTGCTGCCTGTGCTGTCTGTGCTGCCTGTGCTGCCAGTGCTTGCTACCTGTGCTGGTTGTGCTTGCTGCCTGTGCTTGCTGCCTGTGCTTACTGCCTGTGCTGCCTGTGCTTGGTGGCTGTACTTGCTGCCTGTGCTGCCAGTGCTTGCTGCCTGTGCTGCCTGTGCTGCCTGTGCTTGCTGCCTGTGCTTGCTGCCTGTGCTGCCTGTGCTTGCTGCCTGTGTTTGCTGCCTGTGCTTGCTGTCTGTGCTAGCTGCCTGTGCTGCCTGTGCTTGCTGTCTGTGCCAGCTGCCCGTGCTTACTGTCTGTGCTTGATGCCTGTGCTTGCTGCCTGTGCTTGCTGCCTGTGCTGCCTGTGCTTTGTGCCTGTACTTGCTGTCTGTGCTTGCTGCCTGTGCTGCCTGTGCTTGCTGCCTGTGCTGCATGTGCTTGATGTCCGTGCTTTGTGCCTGTGCTGCCTGTGCTTGCTGCCTGTGCTTACTGCCTGTGCTTGCTGCCTGTGCTTGCTGCCTGTGCTGCCTGTGCTTTGTGCCTGTACTTGCTGTCTGTGCTTGCTGCCTCTGCTGCCTGTGCTTGCTGCCTGTGCTTGCTGCCTGTGCTGCATGTGCTTGATGTCTGTGCTTTGTGCCTGTGCTGCCTGTGCTTGCTGCCTGTGCTTACTGCCTGTGCTTGCTGCCTGTGCTGCCTGTGCTGCCTGTGCTGCCTGTGCTTGCTGCCCGTGCTTGCTGCCTGTGCTTGCTGCCTGTGCTGCCTGTGCTTGCTGCCTGAGCTTGCTGCCTGTGCTGCCTGTGCTTGCTGCCTGTGCTTGCTTATTCACAAGCATGTCATGTGTACTGTACGGCCACTTATATTTCTGCCCCTAGCTTGATTTTTTCCCGATTTGCCATTTTCCGAAGTCGCGTGTTAATATTTTTATTTGTATCAATGATATTGATTTCAAAATACCTCAAAAAAATTGTAATTTTCATTCCGTACCTCTCCATCCGTAAAAGCTTAATTGAAAATACGCCGAACGGACTAACACAATATATACGTAGACCCTTTAAATCTGAAATCTGACTCATTCTCAGCGGCGAGGCAGAGCATCGAGCCTGATGCCTGATGCAGCCAAGCTTGCGAGAAAGCGCAGCGATCAGATGTACATTCGTAACAAATTCATGATATGGCATTCATGCATTTATCGCATACATTTGGCAACGCCGCCAAAGTCAGTCAGTTCTTGAAATGTAATTATGACTACTGCCGTTCGCATACGCAGAGGGCGCTCCAACTTGCTTTGTTTTCTGCTCCGTCGGTACTTCTAGACGTGTGACACGAAGGTCCATAAGATGCGGTGTCTATTCTATCCCTCGTCTGTGGCCTAGTTGCCTTTTTTAGTTCCGTTGCGTCCGTGCGTCTTAGCTTTAATTGTATATACCGCTTTAGTTATTTAATCGCCTGTACATTCGCGTAGTCCTAATTGCTGTAAATATCTAGTCTTTATCATTAAAATTAAGTTAATTTAATCGCGTGTTCGTTACGTCCCGTCTGTCCTTCGTCCTGTCCTTGTCCTTTCGCCACAACAACAAACGGCCGTTAGATTTCGCACTCGCCCGTTCGCTACGGAGTCTCCCGCGTTTTACATCGGGCCTCCTCGCGAAAACAATATCATTGGGCGACATTGGCAATCCTGGGATCCGGCTTATGATACGACCTGAATGCAATGAGAGTCGGTCTGGACTAGTTCTACCGCACAAATCTTGTGCACTTGATCCTCCTGGACAAGATACGATAAGGCAGAATCCTGTCAAATTGATAGGAGTGAAGATATTTGCATCTATATTATTGGACTACATTGGCAATTCTGGATGCTCCAAGCATATGTTTCGACCGGAGGCCAAAGAGAGCCGCTTTGGACAAGTGCTACCACCAAAATCTTGTACATTTGGACCCCCTGGACAAGATACGATGAGGCAGAATCCTGGCAAATTGATAGGAGTTAGATATATGCATCTATATTGTTCGGGGAATCGCCGGCTCGAAAATGAGCGCGGTAGATCCCGCCTTTTACAAAAGGAACGGTAGCAGGGAAGCGCGGTAAAGGAGAGATCGCAAGAACGAAAAGGAGTCGGTTTTATTATAAATACGTAATGCTAGTATATTCTAAGGCAAAATATGTACAAAAGAAAGAACGGCACGGAACTAAAAACGCGTTAATGCGAACAACGAGAACTTAGCGTAAGGAAAATGACTAGAATTAAACTACGAACAAAGCAAGTTAAAGAACTAAAATGTACTATGACTAGAACTAAGGACGCTAAGCGCAGAAAGAAAAGAAAAGGAAATGTGCAACTCAGGCAAGGCAAACGTATTAAATTAAATGAAATAATAAAGAATAGACGGCAAATAATAAGGCGGATAATACCGAAAAGAAATAAAGTAAAGGAAAGGACGAAAAGCGAGTTCGCAGCACGTGCTTGTCCGACGGTCCGGTCACGGTCAGCAAAAAAGTCTCGAAATGTTTATGTCACCTGTACTCGTAGAACGCCGAAAGCGGAAGGAAGATCGGACCGTCGGACACCGGCGCCTTACCTCACCCGTGCTCCCCCGTCCCGCCTCGAACCGATCACCGAACTACTCGGTCCATCCGGAGTCGGCCGAGGAGCGACGGAGGGCGCCGAAGGCGAGGAAGGCGCTCGTGCTGCGCTCTCGTTACGCGGCTGTTTTAAATCAGCCGCGACATATATCATTCGGATAACATCGGCAATTTTTGTTACTTCGGCATATGGATCGACCTGAGTCCAAAGGGAGGCGGTTTGGACTGCTGCGAAATGCTACCGCACAATTCTAGTACATTTGAACCTCCTGGACAAGGTATGATGAGGCAGAATCCTGTCACATTGATAGGAGTGAAGATATTTGCACCTACATCATTGGACGACATTGGCAATCCTGGGGATCCGTCTTAAAATTACACCTGAATCCAAAGAGAGTAGGCCTGGACAAGTGCTACCGAACAAATCTTGTACATTTGAACCTCCTGGACAAGATACGATCAGGCAAAATGCTGTCAAATTGATAGGAGTCAGGATATTTGCCTCTATACCGTTGGACGACATTGGCAGTTCTCGATGCTCGGCTTATGATTCCACCCGAGTCCAAAGAGATTAGCTTTTGTCAAGTGCTCCCGCACAAATCTTGTTCATTTGTACCTCCTGGGCAAGCTATGATGAGGCAGAATCCAATCACATTGATAGGAGTAAAGGTTTTTGCATCTATATAATTGGACGTCATTGTCAATTCTGGACGCTCGGCTTATGATTCGACCTGAGTCCAAAGAGAGTCGCTTTGGACAAATGCTGCCGCCCGAATGGTATCCGTTTGGACCTCCTGGAAAAGGTATGGTGAGGCAGAATCCTGTCACATTGATGCGAGTAAAGATATTTGCATCTATATCGTTGGACGACATTGGCAATTCTGGATGCTCCGGCATATGATTCGACCGGAGGCCAAAGAGAGCCGCTTTGGACAAGTGCTACCGCAAAATTCTTGTACATTTGGACCCCCTGGTTAAGGTACGATGAGGCAGAATCGTGGCAAATTGATAGGAGTGAAGATATTTGCATCTATATCATTGGACCACATTGGCAATTCTGGATGCTTCGGCATATGATTCGACCGGAGGCCAAAGAGAGTCGCTTTGGACAAGTGCTACCGCACAAATCTTGTACATTTGGACCCCGTGGTTAAGATACGATGAGGCAGAATCCTGGCAAATTGATAAGAGTAAAGTTATTTGCATCTATATCATTGGACGACATTGGCAATCCTGGGGATCCGGCTTATGATTCGACCTGAATCCAAAGATCGTCGATCTAGACAAGTGCTACCGCACAAATCTTGTACATTTGAACCTCCTCTACAAGATAAGATGCGGCAGAATGCTGTAAAATTGATAGGAGTGAAGATATTTGCATCTATATCATTGGACGACATTGGCAATCCTGGGGATCCGGCTTATAATTAGACCTGAATTCAAAGAGAGTCGCTTTGGACCAATGCTGCCGCCAAAATCTTGTGCATTTGGACCTCCTGGACAAGGTATAATGAGGCAGAATACTGGAAAAGTGATAGGAGTTAAGATATTTGAATCTATATCATTGGACGACACTGGCAATTCTGGATGCTTCGGCATATGGCTTGACCTGAGTCCAAAGAGATTCGCTTTGGTCAAGTGCTACCGCACAAATCTTGTACATGTGAACCTCCTCGACAAGATACGATGAGGCAGAATCCTATCACGTTGATAGGAGTGAAGATATTTTCACCAATATCATTGGACGACATTGGCAATCCTGGGGATCCGTCTTATAATCAGACCTGAATCCAAAGAGAGTCCGCCTGGATAAGTGCTACCGCTCAAATCTTGTACATTTGAACGTCCTGGACAAGATACGATGAGGCAGAATGCTGTCAAATTAATAGGAGTCAGGATATCAGGCTCTATATCATTGGACGACATAGGCAATTCTGGATGCTTCGGCTTATGGATCGACTTGAGTCCAAAGAGATTCGTTTTGGACAAGTGCTACCGCACAAACTTTGTACATTTGCACCTCTGGAACAAGTATGATGAGGCAGAATCCTGTCAAATTGATAGGAGTAAAGATATTTGGATCTACATCATTGGACGACAATGGCAATTCTGGGTGCTCCGGCTTATGATTCGACCTGAAGCCAAAGAGAGTCGGTTAGGGCAAATGCTGCCGCCCAAAACTTGTGCATTTGGACGTCCTGGAAAATGTATGATAAGGCAGAATCCTGTCACGTTGATAGGAGTGAAGATGTTTGCATCTATATCATTGGACGACACTGGCAATTCTGGATGCTCCGGCTTATGATTCGATCTAAGACCAAAGAGAGTCGCTTTGGACAAGGGCTACCGCACAAATCTTGTACATTTGAACCTCCTGGGCAAGGTATGATGAGGCAGAATCCTGTCATATTGATAGGAGTGAAGATATTTGCATCTATATCATTGGACGATTTTGGCAATCCTGGATGCTCGGCTTATGATTCGACCTGAGTCCAAAGAGATTCGCTTTGGTCAAGTGCTACCGCACAAATCTTGTACATTTGAACCTCCTGGACAAGATACGATGAGGCAGAATCCCATCACGTTGATAGGAGTGAGGATATTTGCATCTATATCATTGGACCACATTGGCAATTGTGGATGCTCCGGCATATGATTCGACCTGAGTCCAAAGAGATTCGCTTGTGTGAAGTGCTAACGCACACATCTTGTACATTTGAACATCCTGGACAAGATACCTTGAGGCAGAATCCTGTCAAATTGATAGGAGTAAAGATGTTTGCATCTATATCATTGGACGACATTGGCAATTCTGGATGACCCGGCTTATGATTCGACCTGAGTCCAAAGAGAGTCGCTTCGGACAAGGCCTGCCGCACAAATCTTGTTCATTTGAATCTCCGGAACAAGGTATGATGAGGCAGAATCCCATCACGTTGATAGGAGTGAGGATATTTGCATCTATATCATTGGACGACATTGGCAATCCTGGATGCCCCGGCATATGATTCGACCTGAGGCCAAAGAGTTTGGCTTTTGTCAAGTGCTACCGCACAAATCTTGTACATTTGAACCTCATGGACAAGATAGGATGAGGCAGAATCCTTTCAAATTGATAGGAGTTAAGATATTTGCATCTATATCATTGGACCACATTGGCAATTCTGGATGCTTCGGCATATGATTCGACCGGAGGCCAAAGAGAGTCGCTTTGGACAAGTGCTACCGCACAAATCTTGTACATTTGGACCCCGTGGTTAAGATACGATGAGGCAGAATCCTGGCAAATTGATAAGAGTAAAGTTATTTGCATCTATATCATTGGACGACATTGGCAATCCTGGGGATCCCGCTTATGATTCGACCTGAATCCAAAGATCGTCGATCTAGACAAGTGCTACCGCACAAATCTTGTACATTTGAACCTCCTCTACAAGATAAGATGCGGCAGAATGCTGTAAAATTGATAGGAGTGAAGATATTTGCATCTATAACATTGGACGACATTGGCAATCCTGGGGATCCGGCTTATAATTAGACCTGAATTCAAAGGGAGTCGCTTTGGACATGTGCTACCGCACAAATCGTGTACATTAGAATCTCCTGGACAAGATACCATGAGGCAGAATCCTGTCAAATTGATAGGAGTGATAATATTTGCATCTATATCATTGGAAGACATTGGCCAATTCTGGATGCTCGGCATATGATTCGACCTCAGTCCAAAGAGAGTCGCTTTGGACCAATGCTGCCGCCAAAATCTTGTGCATTTGGACCTCCTGGACAAGATATGATGAGGCAGAATCCTGTCAAATTGATTGGAGTGAAGATGTTTGCATCTATATCATTGGACGACATTGGCAATTCTTGATGCTCCGGCGTATGGTTCGACCGGAGGCCAAAGAGAGTCGCTTTGGACAAGTGCCACCGCACAAATCTTGTACATTTGGACCCCCTGGACAATATACGATGAGGCAGAATCCTGTCAAATTGATAGGAGTGAAGATGTTTGCATCTATATCATTGGACGACATTGGCAATCCTGGGGATCCGGCTTATGATTCGACCTGAATCCAAAGATCGTCGATCTAGACAAGTGCTACCGCACAAATCTTGTACATTTGAACCTCCTCTACAAGATAAGATGCGGCAGAATGCTGTAAAATTGATAGGAGTGAAGATATTTGCATCTATATCATTGGACGACATTGGCAATCCTGGGGATCCGGCTTATAATTAGACCTGAATTCAAAGGGAGTCGCTTTGGACATGTGCTACCGCACAAATCGTGTACATTTGAATCTCCTGGACAAGATACCATGAGGCAGAATCCTGTCAAATTGATAGGAGTGATAATATTTGCATCTATATCATTGGACGACATTGGCAATTCTGGATGCTCCGGCTTATGATTCGACCTGAGTCCAAAGAGAGTCGCTTTGGACAAGTGCTACCGCACAAATCTTGTACATTTGAACCTCCTGGATAAGATATAATGAGGCAGAATCCTGTCAAATTGATAGGAGGAAAGATATTTGCATCTATATCAATGGACGTCATTTGGCAATTCTGGATGCTCCGGCATATGATTCGACCTGAATCCCAAGAGAGTCGCTCTGGACAAGTACTGCAGCACAAATCCTGTACATTTGAACCTCCGGAACAAGGTATGATGAGGCAGAATCCTGTCATATTGATAGCAGTAAAGATATTTGCATCTATATCAATGGACGTCATTGGCAATTCTGGGTGCCCCGGCTTATGATTCGACCTGAGTCCAAAGAGAGTCGCTTTGGACAAGGGCTCCCGCACAAATCTTGTACATTTGTACCTCCGGAACAAGGTATGGTGAGGCAGAATGCTATCATATTGATAGGAGTAAAGATATTTGCATTTATATCATTGGACGACATTGGCATTCCTGGATGCTCGGCATATGATTCGACCTGAGTCCAAAGAGATTGGCTTTTGGCAATTCTGGATGCTCGGCATATGAATCGACCTGAGTCCAAAGAGTTTCGCTTTTGTCTAGTGCTACCGCACAAATCTTGTACATTTGAACCTCCTGGACAAGATAAGATAAGGCAGAATCCTGTCAAATTGATAGGAGGAAAGATATTTGCATCTATATCAATGGACGTCATTGGCAATTCTGGATGCCCCGGCTTATGATTCGACCTGAGTCCAAAGAGAGTCGCTCTGGACAAGTGCTACCGCACAAATCGTGTACATTTGGACCTGCTGTACAAGATACGATGAAGCAGAATCCTGTCAAATTGATAGGAGTAAAGATATTTGCATATATCATTGGACGACATTGGCAATTCTGGATGCTCGGCATATGATTCGACCTGAGTCCAAAGAGTTTGGCCTTTGTCAAGTGCTACCGCACAAATCTTGTACATTTGATCCTCATGGACAAGATACGATGAGGCAGAATCCTGTCAAATTGATAGGAGTTAAGATATTTGCATCTATATCATTGGACGACATTGGCAATCCTGGATGCTCCGGCATATGATTCGACCTGAGTCCAAAGAGAGTCGCTTGGACAAGTGCTACCGCACAAATCTTGGATGTGTGGAGCTCCTGTACAAGGTATGATGAGACAGAATCCTGACAAATTGATAGGTGTGGAGATGTTTGCATCTATATCATTGGACGACATTGGCAATTCTGGATGCTCCGGTTTATGATTCGAACTGAGTCCAAAGCGAGTCGGCCTGGACAAGTGCTACGGCACAAATATTGTACATTTGATCTTCCTGGACAAGATACGATGAGGCAGAATCCTGCCAAATTGATAGGAGTGAGGATATTTGCATCTATATCATTGGACGACATTGGCAATTCTGGATGCTCCGGCATATGATTCGACCGGAGGCCAAAGAGTTTGGCTTTTGTCAAGTGCTACCGCACAAATCTTGTACATTTGAACCTCATGGACAAGATACGATGAGGCAGAATCCTGTCAAATTGATAGGAGTTAAGATATTTGCATCTATATCATTGGACGATATTGGCAATTCTGGATGCTCCGGTTTATTATTCGACCTGAGTCCAAAGAGAGTCGCTTTGGACAAGTGCTACCGCACAAATCTTGTACATTTGGACCTCCTTGATAAGATATGATGAGGCAGAATCCTGTCAAATTGATAGGAGTGAAGATATTTGCATCTATATCAATGGACATCATTGGCAATTCTGGATGCTCCGGCATATGATTCGACCTGAATCCCAAGAGAGTCGCTCTGGACAAGTACTGCAGCACAAATCCTGTACATTTGAACCTCCGAAACAAGGTATGATGAGGCAGAATCCTGTCAAATTGATAGGAGTGAGGATATTTGCATCTATATCATTGGACCACATTGGCAATTCTGAATGCTCCAGCGTATGATTCGACCTGAGTTCGAAGAGAGTCGCTTTGGACAAATGCTGCCGCCCAAATCTTGTCCATTTGGACCTCCTGGACAAGATATGATGAGGCAGAATCCTGTCAAATTGATAGGAGTAAAGATATTTGCATCTACGTCATTGGACGACAATGGCAATTCTGAATGCTCCGGCTTATGATTCGACCTGAATCAAAGAGAGTCGGTTTCGGCAAATAATGCCACCCAAAACTTGTGCATTTGGACGTCCTGGAAAAGGTATGATGAGGCAGAATCCTGTCACATTGATAGGAGTGTAGATATTTGCATCTATATCATTGGACGTCATTGACAATTCTAGATGCTCGGCATATGATTCGACCTGAGTCCAAAGAGAGTCGCTTCGGACAAGGCCTGCCGCACAAATCTTGTTCATTTGAATCTCCGGAACAAGGTATGATGAGGCAGAATCCTATCACATTGATAGGAGTAAAGATATTTGCATCTATATCATTGGACGACATTGGCAATTCTGGATGCTCCGGCTTATGATTCGACCTGAGTCCAAAGAGAGTCGCTTCGGACAAGGCCTGCCGCACAAATCTTGTTCATTTGAACCTCCGGAACAAGGTATGATGAGGCAGAATCCTATCACATTGATAGGAGTAAAGATATTTGCATCTATATCATTGGACGACATTGGCAATTCTGGATGCTCCGGCTTATGATTCGACCTGAGTCCAAAGAGAGTCGCTTTGGACAAGTGCTACCGCACAAATCGTGTACATTTGGACCTCCTGTACAAGGTATGATGAGGCAGAATCGAATCACATTGGTAGGAGTAAAGATATTTGCATCTATATCATTGGACGACATTGGAAATTCTGGATGCTCGGCTTATGATTCGACCTGAGTTCGAAGAGACTCGCTTTGGACAAATGCTGCCGCCCAAATCTTGTCCATTTGGACCTCCTGGACAAGATATGATGAGGCAGAATCCTGTCAAATTGATAGGAGTGAAGATGTTGGCATCTATATCATTGGACGACATTGGCAATTCTGGATGATCCGGCTCATGATTCGACCTGAGTCCAAAGAGAATCGCTTTGGATAAGTGCGACCGCACAAATCTCGTACATTTGAACCTCCTGGACAAGATACGATGAGGCAGAATCCTATCACGTTGATAGGAGTGAAGATATTTTCACCAATATCATTGGACGACATTGGCAATCCTGGGGATCCGTCTTATAATTAGACCTGAATCCAAAGAGAGTCCGCCTGGATAAGTGCTACCGCTCAAATCTTGTACATTTGAACGTCCTGGACAAGATACGATGAGACAGAATGCTGTCAAATTAATAGGAGTCAGGATATCCAGCTCTATATCATTGGACGACATAGGCAATTCTGGATGCTTCGGCTTATGGATCGACTTGAGTCCAAAGAGATTCGTTTTGGACAAGTGCTACCGCACAAACTTTGTACATTTGCACCTCTGGAACAAGTATGATGAGGCAGAATCCTGTCAAATTGATAGGAGTTAAGATATTTGCATCTATATCATTGGACGACATTGGCAATCCTGGATGCCCCGGCATATGATTCGACCTGAGTTCAAAGAGAGTCGCTTTTGTCAAGTGCTACCCACAAATCTTGTACATTTGAACCTCCTGGACAAGATAAGATGAGGCAGAATTCTATCACATTCATAGAAGTGATGATATTTGCATCTATATCACTAGACGACATTGGCAATTCTGGATGCTCCGGCATATGATACAACCGGAGGGCAAAGAGAATCGTTTTGGATAAGTGCGACCGCACAAATCTCGTGCATTTGAACCTCCTGGACAAGATACGATGAGGCAGAATCCCGTCAAATTGATAGGAGTGAGGATATTTGCATCTATATCATTGGACCACATTGGCAATTCTGGATGCTCCGGCATACGATTCGACCAGAGGCCAAAGAGTTTGGCTTTTGTCAAGTGCTACCGCACAAATCTTGTACATTTGAACCTCATGGACAAGATACGATGAGGCAGAATCCTTTCAAATTGATAGGAGTTAAGATATTTGCATCTATATCAATGGACGACATTGGCAATCCTGGATGCCCCGGCATATGATTCGACCTGAGTCCAAAGAGAGTCGTTTTGGACAAGTGCTACAGCACAAATCTTGTATGTGTGCACCTCCTGTACAAGGTATGATGAGGCAGAATCCTACCACATTGATATGAGTAAAGATATTTGCGTCTATATCATTGGACGACATTGGAAATTCTGGATGCTCGGCTTATGATTCGACCTGAGTTCAAAGAGAGTCGCTTTTGTCAAGTGCTACCCCACAAATCTTGTACATTTGAACCTCCTGGAGAAGTTACGATGGGGCAGAAACCTGCCAAATTGACAGGAGTTAAGATATTTGCATCTATATCATTGGACGACATTGGCAATCCTGGATGCCCCGGCATATGATTCGACCTGAGGCCAAAGAGTTTGGCTTTTGTCAAGTGCTACCGCACAAATCTTGTACATTTGAACCTCATGGACAAGATACGATGAGGCAGAATCCTTTCAAATTGATAGGAGTTAAGATATTTGCATCTATATCATTGGACCACATTGGCAATTCTGGATGCTTCGGCATATGATTCGACCGGAGGCCAAAGAGAGTCGCTTTGGACAAGTGCTACCGCACAAATCTTGTACATTTGGACCCCGTGGTTAAGATACGATGAGGCAGAATCCTGGCAAATTGATAAGAGTAAAGTTATTTGCATCTATATCATTGGACGACATTGGCAATCCTGGGGATCCCGCTTATGATTCGACCTGAATCCAAAGATCGTCGATCTAGACAAGTGCTACCGCACAAATCTTGTACATTTGAACCTCCTCTACAAGATAAGATGCGGCACAATGCTGTAAAATTGATAGGAGTGAAGATATTTGCATCTATATCATTGGACGACATTGGCAATCCTGGGGATCCGGCTTATAATTAGACCTGATTTCAAAGGGAGTCGCTTTGGACATGTGCTACCGCACAAATCGTGTACATTTGAATCTCCTGGACAAGATACCATGAGGCAGAATCCTGTCAAATTGATAGGAGTGATAATATTTGCATCTATATCATTGGAAGACATTGGCCAATTCTGGATGCTCGGCATATGATTCGACCTCAGTCCAAAGAGAGTCGCTTTGGACCAATGCTGCCGCCAAAATCTTGTGCATTTGGACCTCCTGGACAAGATATGATGAGGCAGAATCCTGTCAAATTGATTGGAGTGAAGATGTTTGCATCTATATCATTGGACGACATTGGCAATTCTTGATGCTCCGGCGTATGGTTCGACCGGAGGCCAAAGAGAGTCGCTTTGGACAAGTGCCACCGCACAAATCTTGTACATTTGGACCCCCTGGACAATATACTATGAGGCAGAATCCTGTCAAATTGATAGGAGTGAAGATGTTTGCATCTATATCATTGGACGACATTGGCAATTCTGGATGCTCCGGCTTATGATTCGACCTGAGTCCAAAGAGAGTCGCTTTGGACAAGTGCTACGGCACAAATATTGTACATTTGATCTTCCTGGACAAGATACGATGAGGCAGAATCCTGCCAAATTGATAGGAGTGAGGATATTTGCATCTATATCATTGGACGACATTGGCAATTCTGGATGCTCCGGCATATGATTCGACCGGAGGCCAAAGAGTTTGGCTTTTGTCAAGTGCTACCGCACAAATCTTGTACATTTGAACCTCATGGACAAGATACGATGAGGCAGAATCCTGTCAAATTGATAGGAGTTAAGATATTTGCATCTATATCATTGGACGATATTGGCAATTCTGGATGCTCCGGTTTATTATTCGACCTGAGTCCAAAGAGAGTCGCTTTGGACAAGTGCTACCGCACAAATCTTGTACATTTGGACCTCCTTGATAAGATATGATGAGGCAGAATCCTGTCAAATTGATAGGAGTGAAGATATTTGCATCTATATCAATGGACATCATTGGCAATTCTGGATGCTCCGGCATATGATTCGACCTGAATCCCAAGAGAGTCGCTCTGGACAAGTACTGCAGCACAAATCCTGTACATTTGAACCTCCGAAACAAGGTATGATGAGGCAGAATCCTGTCAAATTGATAGGAGTGAGGATATTTGCATCTATATCATTGGACCACATTGGCAATTCTGAATGCTCCAGCGTATGATTCGACCTGAGTTCGAAGAGAGTCGCTTTGGACAAATGCTGCCGCCCAAATCTTGTCCATTTGGACCTCCTGGACAAGATATGATGAGGCAGAATCCTGTCAAATTGATAGGAGTAAAGATATTTGCATCTACGTCATTGGACGACAATGGCAATTCTGAATGCTCCGGCTTATGATTCGACCTGAATCAAAGAGAGTCGGTTTCGGCAAATAATGCCACCCAAAACTTGTGCATTTGGACGTCCTGGAAAAGGTATGATGAGGCAGAATCCTGTCACATTGATAGGAGTGTAGATATTTGCATCTATATCATTGGACGTCATTGACAATTCTAGATGCTCGGCATATGATTCGACCTGAGTCCAAAGAGAGTCGCTTCGGACAAGGCCTGCCGCACAAATCTTGTTCATTTGAATCTCCGGAACAAGGTATGATGAGGCAGAATCCTATCACATTGATAGGAGTAAAGATATTTGCATCTATATCATTGGACGACATTGGCAATTCTGGATGCTCCGGCTTATGATTCGACCTGAGTCCAAAGAGAGTCGCTTCGGACAAGGCCTGCCGCACAAATCTTGTTCATTTGAACCTCCGGAACAAGGTATGATGAGGCAGAATCCTATCACATTGATAGGAGTAAAGATATTTGCATCTATATCATTGGACGACATTGGCAATTCTGGATGCTCCGGCTTATGATTCGACCTGAGTCCAAAGAGAGTCGCTTTGGACAAGTGCTACCGCACAAATCGTGTACATTTGGACCTCCTGTACAAGGTATGATGAGGCAGAATCGAATCACATTGGTAGGAGTAAAGATATTTGCATCTATATCATTGGACGACATTGGAAATTCTGGATGCTCGGCTTATGATTCGACCTGAGTTCGAAGAGACTCGCTTTGGACAAATGCTGCCGCCCAAATCTTGTCCATTTGGACCTCCTGGACAAGATATGATGAGGCAGAATCCTGTCAAATTGATAGGAGTGAAGATGTTGGCATCTATATCATTGGACGACATTGGCAATTCTGGATGATCCGGCTCATGATTCGACCTGAGTCCAAAGAGAATCGCTTTGGATAAGTGCGACCGCACAAATCTCGTACATTTGAACCTCCTGGACAAGATACGATGAGGCAGAATCCTATCACGTTGATAGGAGTGAAGATATTTTCACCAATATCATTGGACGACATTGGCAATCCTGGGGATCCGTCTTATAATTAGACCTGAATCCAAAGAGAGTCCGCCTGGATAAGTGCTACCGCTCAAATCTTGTACATTTGAACGTCCTGGACAAGATACGATGAGACAGAATGCTGTCAAATTAATAGGAGTCAGGATATCCAGCTCTATATCATTGGACGACATAGGCAATTCTGGATGCTTCGGCTTATGGATCGACTTGAGTCCAAAGAGATTCGTTTTGGACAAGTGCTACCGCACAAACTTTGTACATTTGCACCTCTGGAACAAGTATGATGAGGCAGAATCCTGTCAAATTGATAGGAGTTAAGATATTTGCATCTATATCATTGGACGACATTGGCAATCCTGGATGCCCCGGCATATGATTCGACCTGAGTTCAAAGAGAGTCGCTTTTGTCAAGTGCTACCCACAAATCTTGTACATTTGAACCTCCTGGACAAGATAAGATGAGGCAGAATTCTATCACATTCATAGAAGTGATGATATTTGCATCTATATCACTAGACGACATTGGCAATTCTGGATGCTCCGGCATATGATACAACCGGAGGGCAAAGAGAATCGTTTTGGATAAGTGCGACCGCACAAATCTCGTGCATTTGAACCTCCTGGACAAGATACGATGAGGCAGAATCCCGTCAAATTGATAGGAGTGAGGATATTTGCATCTATATCATTGGACCACATTGGCAATTCTGGATGCTCCGGCATACGATTCGACCAGAGGCCAAAGAGTTTGGCTTTTGTCAAGTGCTACCGCACAAATCTTGTACATTTGAACCTCATGGACAAGATACGATGAGGCAGAATCCTTTCAAATTGATAGGAGTTAAGATATTTGCATCTATATCAATGGACGACATTGGCAATCCTGGATGCCCCGGCATATGATTCGACCTGAGTCCAAAGAGAGTCGTTTTGGACAAGTGCTACAGCACAAATCTTGTATGTGTGCACCTCCTGTACAAGGTATGATGAGGCAGAATCCTACCACATTGATATGAGTAAAGATATTTGCGTCTATATCATTGGACGACATTGGAAATTCTGGATGCTCGGCTTATGATTCGACCTGAGTTCAAAGAGAGTCGCTTTTGTCAAGTGCTACCCCACAAATCTTGTACATTTGAACCTCCTGGAGAAGTTACGATGGGGCAGAAACCTGCCAAATTGACAGGAGTTAAGATATTTGCATCTATATCATTGGACGACATTGGCAATCCTGGATGCCCCGGCATATGATTCGACCTGAGGCCAAAGAGTTTGGCTTTTGTCAAGTGCTACCGCACAAATCTTGTACATTTGAACCTCATGGACAAGATACGATGAGGCAGAATCCTTTCAAATTGATAGGAGTTAAGATATTTGCATCTATATCATTGGACCACATTGGCAATTCTGGATGCTTCGGCATATGATTCGACCGGAGGCCAAAGAGAGTCGCTTTGGACAAGTGCTACCGCACAAATCTTGTACATTTGGACCCCGTGGTTAAGATACGATGAGGCAGAATCCTGGCAAATTGATAAGAGTAAAGTTATTTGCATCTATATCATTGGACGACATTGGCAATCCTGGGGATCCCGCTTATGATTCGACCTGAATCCAAAGATCGTCGATCTAGACAAGTGCTACCGCACAAATCTTGTACATTTGAACCTCCTCTACAAGATAAGATGCGGCACAATGCTGTAAAATTGATAGGAGTGAAGATATTTGCATCTATATCATTGGACGACATTGGCAATCCTGGGGATCCGGCTTATAATTAGACCTGATTTCAAAGGGAGTCGCTTTGGACATGTGCTACCGCACAAATCGTGTACATTTGAATCTCCTGGACAAGATACCATGAGGCAGAATCCTGTCAAATTGATAGGAGTGATAATATTTGCATCTATATCATTGGAAGACATTGGCCAATTCTGGATGCTCGGCATATGATTCGACCTCAGTCCAAAGAGAGTCGCTTTGGACCAATGCTGCCGCCAAAATCTTGTGCATTTGGACCTCCTGGACAAGATATGATGAGGCAGAATCCTGTCAAATTGATTGGAGTGAAGATGTTTGCATCTATATCATTGGACGACATTGGCAATTCTTGATGCTCCGGCGTATGGTTCGACCGGAGGCCAAAGAGTGTCGCTTTGGACAAGTGCCACCGCACAAATCTTGTACATTTGGACCCCCTGGACAATATACGATGAGGCAGAATCCTGTCAAATTGATAGGAGTGAAGATGTTTGCATCTATATCATTGGACGACATTGGCAATTCTGGATGCTCCGGCTTATGATTCGACCTGAGTCCAAAGAGAGTCGCTTTGGACAAGTGCTACCGCACAAATCTTGTACATTTGAACCTCCTGGATAAGATATAATGAGGCAGAATCCTGTCAAATTGATAGGAGGAAAGATATTTGCATCTATATCAATGGACGCCATTGGCAATTCTGGATGCCCCGGCTTATGATTCGACCTGAGTCCAAAGAGAGTCGCTCTGGACAAGTACTGCAGCACAAATCCTGTACATTTGAACCTCCGAAACAAGGTATGATGAGGCAGAATCCTGTCATATTGATAGGTGTGGAGATGTTTGCATCTATATCATTGGACGACATTGGCAATTCTGGATGCTCGGCATATGATTCGACCTGAGTCCAAAGAGTTTGGCCTTTGTCAAGTGCTACCGCACAAATCTTGTACATTTGATCCTCATGGACAAGATACGATGAGGCAGAATCCTGTCAAATTGATAGGAGTTAAGATATTTGCATCTATATCATTGGACGACATTGGCAATCCTGGATGCTCCGGCATATGATTCGACCTGAGTCCAAAGAGAGTCGCTTTGGACAAGTGCTACCGCACAAATCTTGGATGTGTAGAGCTCCTGTACAAGGTATGATGAGACAGAATCCTGACAAATTGATAGGTGTGGAGATGTTTGCATCTATATCATTGGACGACATTGGCAATTCTGGATGCTCCGGTTTATGATTCGAACTGAGTCCAAAGCGAGTCGGCCTGGACAAGTGCTACGGCACAAATATTGTACATTTGATCTTCCTGGACAAGATACGATGAGGCAGAATCCTGCCAAATTGATAGGAGTGAGGATATTTGCATCTATATCATTGGACGACATTGGCAATTCTGGATGCTCCGGCATATGATTCGACCGGAGGCCAAAGAGTTTGGCTTTTGTCAAGTGCTACCGCACAAATCTTGTACATTTGAACCTCATGGACAAGATACGATGAGGCAGAATCCTGTCAAATTGATAGGAGTTAAGATATTTGCATCTATATCATTGGACGATATTGGCAATTCTGGATGCTCCGGTTTATTATTCGACCTGAGTCCAAAGAGAGTCGCTTTGGACAAGTGCTACCGCACAAATCTTGTACATTTGGACCTCCTGGATAAGATATGATGAGGCAGAATCCTGTCAAATTGATAGGAGTGAAGATATTTGCATCTATATCAATGGACATCATTGGCAATTCTGGATGCTCCGGCATATGATTCGACCTGAATCCCAAGAGAGTCGCTCTGGACAAGTACTGCAGCACAAATCCTGTACATTTGAACCTCCGAAACAAGGTATGATGAGGCAGAATCCTGTCATATTGATAGCACTAAAGATATTTGCATCTATATCATTGGACGACATTGGCAATTCTGGATGCCTCGGCTTATGGTTCGACCTGAATCCAAAGACGGTCGCTTTGGACAAGTAAAACCGCACAAAACTTGTACATTTGAACCTAGGAACAAGTTATGATGAGGTAGAATCCTATCACATTGATAGGAGTGAAGATGATTGCATCTATATAATTGGGCGACATTGGCAATTCTGGATGCTCCGGCATATGATTCGACCTGAATCTCAAGAGAGTCGCTCTGGACAAGTACTGCAGCACAAATCCTGTACATTTGAACCTCCGGAACAAGGTATGATGAGGCAGAATCCTGTCAAATTGATAGGAGTGAGGATATTTGCATCTATATCATTGGACCACATTGGCAATTCTGAATGCTCCAGCGTATGATTCGACCTGAGTTCGAAGAGAGTCGCTTTGGACAAATGCTGCTGCCCAAATCTTGTCCATTTGGACCTCCTGGACAAGATATGATGAGGCAGAATCACGTCAAATTGATAGGAGTGAAGATGTTTGCATCTATATCATTGGACGACATTGGCAATTCTGGATGCTCCGGTTTATGATTCGACCTGAATCCAAAGAGAGTGTCTTTCGGCAAGTGCTACCACACAAACCATGTACATTTGAACCTACGGAACAAGGTATGATGAGGCAGAATCCTGTCAAATTGATAGGAGTGAAGATATTTGCATCTATATCAATGGACATCATTGGCAATTCTGGATGCTCCGGCATATGATTCGACCTGAATCCCCAAGAGAGTCGCTCTGGACAAGTACTGCAGCACAAATCCTGTACATTTGAACCTCCGGAACAAGGCATGATGAGGCAGAATCCTGTCAAATTGATAGCAGTAAAGATATTTGCATCTATACCATTGCACGACATTAGCAATTCTTGATGCTCCGGCATATGGATCGACCTGAGTCCAAAGAGAGTCGTTTTGGACAAGTGCAACCGCACAAATCATGTACATTTGGACCACCTGTACAAGGTATGATGAGGCAGAATCGAATCACATTGATAGGAGTAAAGATATTTGCATCTATATCATTGGACGACATTGGAAATTCTGGATGCCCCGGCTTATGATTCGACCTGAGTCCAAAGAGAGTCGCTTTGGACAAGGGCTGCCGCACAAATCTTGTGCATGTGAACCTCCGGGACAGGGCATGCTGAGACAGAATCCCGTCAAATTGATAGGAGTGAGGATATTTGCATCTATATCATTGGACCACATTGGCAATTCTGGATGCTCCAGCGTATGATTCGACCTGAGTTCGAAGAGAGTCGCTTTGGACAAATGCTGCCGCCCAAATCTTGTCCATTTGGACCGCCTGGACAAGATATGATGAGGCAGAATCCTGTCAAATTGATAGGAGTAAAGATATTTGCATCTACGTCATTGGACGACAATGGCAATTCTGAATGCTCCGGCTTATGATTCGACCTGAATCAAAGAGAGTCGGTTTCGGCAAATAATGCCACCCAAAACTTGTGCATTTGGACGTCCTGGAAAAGGTATGATGAGGCAGAATCCTGTCACATTGATGGGAGTGTAGATATTTGCATCTATATCATTGGACGTCATTGACAATTCTAGATGCTCGGCATATGATTCGACCTGAGTTCAAAGAGAGTCGCTTTGGACAAATGCTGCCGCCCAAATCTTGTCCATTTGGACCTCCTGTACAAGGCATGATGAGGCAGAATCCTACCACATTGATATGAGTAAAGAAATTTGCATCTATATCATTGGACGACATTGGCAATTCTGGATGCTCCGGTTTAAGGATTCGACCTGAGTCCAAAGAGAGTCAGCCTGGACAAGTGCTAACGCACAAATCTTGTATGTGTGGACCTCCTGTACAAGGTATGATGAGACAGAATCCTGTCAAATTTATAGCAGTAAAGATATTTGCATCTATTTCATTGCACGACATTTGCAATTCTGGATGCTTCGGCATATGGATCGACCTGAGTCCAAAGAGTTTCGCTTTTGTCTAGTGCAACCGCACAAATCTTGCACACTTGATCCTCCTGGACAAGACACGATGAGCCAGAATCCTGTCAAATTGATAGGAGTGAAGATACTTGCATCTATATCATTAGACGGTATTGGCAATTCTGGATGCTCAGGCTTATGATTCGACCTGAGTCCAAGGAGAGTCGCTTTGGACAAGTGCTACCGCAACAAATCTTGTACATTTGGACCCCCTGGACACGATACGATGAGCCAGAATCCCGTTAAATTGATAGGAGTGAAGATATTTGCATCTATATCATTAGACGGCATTGGCAATTCTGGTTGCTTCGGCTTATGGATCGACCTGAGTCGAAAGAGTTTCGCTTTTGGCTAGTGCTAACGCACAAATCTTGTACACTTGGTCCGCCTGGACAAGACACGATGAGCCTGAATCCTGTCAAATTGATTGGAGTGAAGATATTTGCATCTATATCATTGGACGACATTGGCAATTCTGGATGCTCCGGTTTAAGGATTCGACCTGAGTCCAAAGAGAGTCAGCCTGGACAAGTGCTACCGCACAAATATTGTACATTTGATCTTCCTGGACAAGATACGATGAGGCAGAATCCTGCCAAATTGATAGGAGTGAGGATATTTGCATCTATATCATTGGACGACATTGGCAATTATGGATGCTCCGGCATATGATTCGACCGGAGGCCAAAGAGTTTGGCTTTTGTCAAGTGCTACCGCACAAATCTAGTACATTTGAACCTCATGGACAAGATACGATGAGGCAGAATCCTGTCAAATTGATAGGAGTTAAGATATTTGCATCTATATCATTGGACGACATTGGCAATCCTGGATGCCCCGGCATATGATTCGACCTGAGTCCAAAGAGAGTCGCTTTGGACAAGTGCTACCGCACAAATCTTGTATGTGTGGACCTCCTGTACAAGGTATGATGAGACAGAATCCTGTCAAATTTATAGCAGTAAAGATATTTGCATCTATTTCATTGCACGACATTTGCAATTCTGGATGCTTCGGCATATGGATCGACCTGAGTCCAAAGAGTTTCGCTTTTGTCTAGTGCTATCGCACAAATCTTGTACACTTGATCCTCCTGGACAAGACACGATGAGCCAGAATCCTGTCAAATTGATAGGAGTGAAGATACTTGCATCTATATCATTAGACGGCATTGGCAATTCTGGTTGCTTCGGCTTATGGATCGACCTGAGTCGAAAGAGTTTCGCTTTTGGCTAGTGCTACCGCACAAATCTTGTACACTTGATCCGCCTGGACAAGACACGATGAGCCAGAATCCTGTCAAATTGATTGGAGTGAAGATATTTGCATCTATATCATTGGACGACATTGGCAATTCTGGATGCTCCGGGTTATGATTCGACCTGAGTCCAAAGAGAGTCGCTTTGGACAAGTGCTACCGCACAAATCTTGTACATTTGAACCTCCTGGACAAGATATGATGAGGCAGAATCCTGTCAAATTGATAGGAGGAAAGATATTTGCATCTATATCATTGGACGACATTGGCAATTCTGGATGCTCCGGCTTATGATTCGACCTGAGTCCAAAGAGATTCGCTTTTGTGAAGTGCTAACGCACAAATCTTGTACATTTGGACCTCCTGGACAAGATATGATGAGGCAGAATCCTGTCAAATTGATAGGAGTGAAGATATTTGCATCTATATCAATGGACATCATTGGCAATTCTGGACGCTCCGGTATATGATTCGACCTGAATCCAAAGACGGTCGCTTTGGACAAGTAAAACCGCACAAATCTTGTACATTTGAACCTAGGAACAAGTTATGATGAGGTAGAATCCTATCACATTGATAGGAGTGAAGATGATTGCATCTATATAATTGGGCGACATTGGCAATTCTGGATGCTCCGGCATATGATTCGACCTGAGTCCAAAGAGATTCGCTTTTGTGAAGTGCTAACGCACAAATCTTGTACATTTGGACCTCCTGGACAAGATATGATGAGGCAGAATCCTGTCAAATTGATAGGAGTGAAGATATTTGCATCTATATCAATGGACATCATTGGCAATTCTGGATGCTCCGGTATATGATTCGACCTGAATCCCAAGAGAGTCGCTCTGGACAAGTACTGCAGCACAAATCCTGTACATTTGAACCTCCGGAACAAGGTATGATGAGGCAGAATCCTGTCAAATTGATAGGAGTGAGGATATTTGCATCTATATCATTGGACCACATTGGCAATTCTGGATGCTCCGGCATACGATTCGACCAGAGGCCAAAGAGTTTGGCTTTTGTCAAGTGCTACCGCACAAATCTTGTACATTTGAACCTCATGGACAAGATACGATGAGGCAGAATCCTTTCAAATTGATAGGAGTTAAGATATTTGCATCTATATCAATGGACGACATTGGCAATCCTGGATGCCCCGGCATATGATTCGACCTGAGTCCAAAGAGAGTCGTTTTGGACAAGTGCTACAGCACAAATCTTGTATGTGTGCACCTCCTGTACAAGGTATGATGAGGCAGAATCCTACCACATTGATATGAGTAAAGATATTTGCGTCTATATCATTGGACGACATTGGAAATTCTGGATGCTCGGCTTATGATTCGACCTGAGTTCAAAGAGAGTCGCTTTTGTCAAGTGCTACCCCACAAATCTTGTACATTTGAACCTCCTGGAGAAGTTACGATGGGGCAGAAACCTGCCAAATTGACAGGAGTTAAGATATTTGCATCTATATCATTGGACGACATTGGCAATCCTGGATGCCCCGGCATATGATTCGACCTGAGGCCAAAGAGTTTGGCTTTTGTCAAGTGCTACCGCACAAATCTTGTACATTTGAACCTCATGGACAAGATACGATGAGGCAGAATCCTTTCAAATTGATAGGAGTTAAGATATTTGCATCTATATCATTGGACCACATTGGCAATTCTGGATGCTTCGGCATATGATTCGACCGGAGGCCAAAGAGAGTCGCTTTGGACAAGTGCTACCGCACAAATCTTGTACATTTGGACCCCGTGGTTAAGATACGATGAGGCAGAATCCTGGCAAATTGATAAGAGTAAAGTTATTTGCATCTATATCATTGGACGACATTGGCAATCCTGGGGATCCCGCTTATGATTCGACCTGAATCCAAAGATCGTCGATCTAGACAAGTGCTACCGCACAAATCTTGTACATTTGAACCTCCTCTACAAGATAAGATGCGGCACAATGCTGTAAAATTGATAGGAGTGAAGATATTTGCATCTATATCATTGGACGACATTGGCAATCCTGGGGATCCGGCTTATAATTAGACCTGATTTCAAAGGGAGTCGCTTTGGACATGTGCTACCGCACAAATCGTGTACATTTGAATCTCCTGGACAAGATACCATGAGGCAGAATCCTGTCAAATTGATAGGAGTGATAATATTTGCATCTATATCATTGGAAGACATTGGCCAATTCTGGATGCTCGGCATATGATTCGACCTCAGTCCAAAGAGAGTCGCTTTGGACCAATGCTGCCGCCAAAATCTTGTGCATTTGGACCTCCTGGACAAGATATGATGAGGCAGAATCCTGTCAAATTGATTGGAGTGAAGATGTTTGCATCTATATCATTGGACGACATTGGCAATTCTTGATGCTCCGGCGTATGGTTCGACCGGAGGCCAAAGAGTGTCGCTTTGGACAAGTGCCACCGCACAAATCTTGTACATTTGGACCCCCTGGACAATATACGATGAGGCAGAATCCTGTCAAATTGATAGGAGTGAAGATGTTTGCATCTATATCATTGGACGACATTGGCAATTCTGGATGCTCCGGCTTATGATTCGACCTGAGTCCAAAGAGAGTCGCTTTGGACAAGTGCTACCGCACAAATCTTGTACATTTGAACCTCCTGGATAAGATATAATGAGGCAGAATCCTGTCAAATTGATAGGAGGAAAGATATTTGCATCTATATCAATGGACGCCATTGGCAATTCTGGATGCCCCGGCTTATGATTCGACCTGAGTCCAAAGAGAGTCGCTCTGGACAAGTACTGCAGCACAAATCCTGTACATTTGAACCTCCGAAACAAGGTATGATGAGGCAGAATCCTGTCATATTGATAGGTGTGGAGATGTTTGCATCTATATCATTGGACGACATTGGCAATTCTGGATGCTCGGCATATGATTCGACCTGAGTCCAAAGAGTTTGGCCTTTGTCAAGTGCTACCGCACAAATCTTGTACATTTGATCCTCATGGACAAGATACGATGAGGCAGAATCCTGTCAAATTGATAGGAGTTAAGATATTTGCATCTATATCATTGGACGACATTGGCAATCCTGGATGCTCCGGCATATGATTCGACCTGAGTCCAAAGAGAGTCGCTTTGGACAAGTGCTACCGCACAAATCTTGGATGTGTAGAGCTCCTGTACAAGGTATGATGAGACAGAATCCTGACAAATTGATAGGTGTGGAGATGTTTGCATCTATATCATTGGACGACATTGGCAATTCTGGATGCTCCGGTTTATGATTCGAACTGAGTCCAAAGCGAGTCGGCCTGGACAAGTGCTACGGCACAAATATTGTACATTTGATCTTCCTGGACAAGATACGATGAGGCAGAATCCTGCCAAATTGATAGGAGTGAGGATATTTGCATCTATATCATTGGACGACATTGGCAATTCTGGATGCTCCGGCATATGATTCGACCGGAGGCCAAAGAGTTTGGCTTTTGTCAAGTGCTACCGCACAAATCTTGTACATTTGAACCTCATGGACAAGATACGATGAGGCAGAATCCTGTCAAATTGATAGGAGTTAAGATATTTGCATCTATATCATTGGACGATATTGGCAATTCTGGATGCTCCGGTTTATTATTCGACCTGAGTCCAAAGAGAGTCGCTTTGGACAAGTGCTACCGCACAAATCTTGTACATTTGGACCTCCTGGATAAGATATGATGAGGCAGAATCCTGTCAAATTGATAGGAGTGAAGATATTTGCATCTATATCAATGGACATCATTGGCAATTCTGGATGCTCCGGCATATGATTCGACCTGAATCCCAAGAGAGTCGCTCTGGACAAGTACTGCAGCACAAATCCTGTACATTTGAACCTCCGAAACAAGGTATGATGAGGCAGAATCCTGTCATATTGATAGCACTAAAGATATTTGCATCTATATCATTGGACGACATTGGCAATTCTGGATGCCTCGGCTTATGGTTCGACCTGAATCCAAAGACGGTCGCTTTGGACAAGTAAAACCGCACAAAACTTGTACATTTGAACCTAGGAACAAGTTATGATGAGGTAGAATCCTATCACATTGATAGGAGTGAAGATGATTGCATCTATATAATTGGGCGACATTGGCAATTCTGGATGCTCCGGCATATGATTCGACCTGAATCTCAAGAGAGTCGCTCTGGACAAGTACTGCAGCACAAATCCTGTACATTTGAACCTCCGGAACAAGGTATGATGAGGCAGAATCCTGTCAAATTGATAGGAGTGAGGATATTTGCATCTATATCATTGGACCACATTGGCAATTCTGAATGCTCCAGCGTATGATTCGACCTGAGTTCGAAGAGAGTCGCTTTGGACAAATGCTGCTGCCCAAATCTTGTCCATTTGGACCTCCTGGACAAGATATGATGAGGCAGAATCACGTCAAATTGATAGGAGTGAAGATGTTTGCATCTATATCATTGGACGACATTGGCAATTCTGGATGCTCCGGTTTATGATTCGACCTGAATCCAAAGAGAGTGTCTTTCGGCAAGTGCTACCACACAAACCATGTACATTTGAACCTACGGAACAAGGTATGATGAGGCAGAATCCTGTCAAATTGATAGGAGTGAAGATATTTGCATCTATATCAATGGACATCATTGGCAATTCTGGATGCTCCGGCATATGATTCGACCTGAATCCCCAAGAGAGTCGCTCTGGACAAGTACTGCAGCACAAATCCTGTACATTTGAACCTCCGGAACAAGGCATGATGAGGCAGAATCCTGTCAAATTGATAGCAGTAAAGATATTTGCATCTATACCATTGCACGACATTAGCAATTCTTGATGCTCCGGCATATGGATCGACCTGAGTCCAAAGAGAGTCGTTTTGGACAAGTGCAACCGCACAAATCATGTACATTTGGACCACCTGTACAAGGTATGATGAGGCAGAATCGAATCACATTGATAGGAGTAAAGATATTTGCATCTATATCATTGGACGACATTGGAAATTCTGGATGCCCCGGCTTATGATTCGACCTGAGTCCAAAGAGAGTCGCTTTGGACAAGGGCTGCCGCACAAATCTTGTGCATGTGAACCTCCGGGACAGGGCATGCTGAGACAGAATCCCGTCAAATTGATAGGAGTGAGGATATTTGCATCTATATCATTGGACCACATTGGCAATTCTGGATGCTCCAGCGTATGATTCGACCTGAGTTCGAAGAGAGTCGCTTTGGACAAATGCTGCCGCCCAAATCTTGTCCATTTGGACCGCCTGGACAAGATATGATGAGGCAGAATCCTGTCAAATTGATAGGAGTAAAGATATTTGCATCTACGTCATTGGACGACAATGGCAATTCTGAATGCTCCGGCTTATGATTCGACCTGAATCAAAGAGAGTCGGTTTCGGCAAATAATGCCACCCAAAACTTGTGCATTTGGACGTCCTGGAAAAGGTATGATGAGGCAGAATCCTGTCACATTGATGGGAGTGTAGATATTTGCATCTATATCATTGGACGTCATTGACAATTCTAGATGCTCGGCATATGATTCGACCTGAGTTCAAAGAGAGTCGCTTTGGACAAATGCTGCCGCCCAAATCTTGTCCATTTGGACCTCCTGTACAAGGCATGATGAGGCAGAATCCTACCACATTGATATGAGTAAAGAAATTTGCATCTATATCATTGGACGACATTGGCAATTCTGGATGCTCCGGTTTAAGGATTCGACCTGAGTCCAAAGAGAGTCAGCCTGGACAAGTGCTAACGCACAAATCTTGTATGTGTGGACCTCCTGTACAAGGTATGATGAGACAGAATCCTGTCAAATTTATAGCAGTAAAGATATTTGCATCTATTTCATTGCACGACATTTGCAATTCTGGATGCTTCGGCATATGGATCGACCTGAGTCCAAAGAGTTTCGCTTTTGTCTAGTGCAACCGCACAAATCTTGCACACTTGATCCTCCTGGACAAGACACGATGAGCCAGAATCCTGTCAAATTGATAGGAGTGAAGATACTTGCATCTATATCATTAGACGGTATTGGCAATTCTGGATGCTCAGGCTTATGATTCGACCTGAGTCCAAGGAGAGTCGCTTTGGACAAGTGCTACCGCAACAAATCTTGTACATTTGGACCCCCTGGACACGATACGATGAGCCAGAATCCCGTTAAATTGATAGGAGTGAAGATATTTGCATCTATATCATTAGACGGCATTGGCAATTCTGGTTGCTTCGGCTTATGGATCGACCTGAGTCGAAAGAGTTTCGCTTTTGGCTAGTGCTAACGCACAAATCTTGTACACTTGGTCCGCCTGGACAAGACACGATGAGCCTGAATCCTGTCAAATTGATTGGAGTGAAGATATTTGCATCTATATCATTGGACGACATTGGCAATTCTGGATGCTCCGGTTTAAGGATTCGACCTGAGTCCAAAGAGAGTCAGCCTGGACAAGTGCTACCGCACAAATATTGTACATTTGATCTTCCTGGACAAGATACGATGAGGCAGAATCCTGCCAAATTGATAGGAGTGAGGATATTTGCATCTATATCATTGGACGACATTGGCAATTATGGATGCTCCGGCATATGATTCGACCGGAGGCCAAAGAGTTTGGCTTTTGTCAAGTGCTACCGCACAAATCTAGTACATTTGAACCTCATGGACAAGATACGATGAGGCAGAATCCTGTCAAATTGATAGGAGTTAAGATATTTGCATCTATATCATTGGACGACATTGGCAATCCTGGATGCCCCGGCATATGATTCGACCTGAGTCCAAAGAGAGTCGCTTTGGACAAGTGCTACCGCACAAATCTTGTATGTGTGGACCTCCTGTACAAGGTATGATGAGACAGAATCCTGTCAAATTTATAGCAGTAAAGATATTTGCATCTATTTCATTGCACGACATTTGCAATTCTGGATGCTTCGGCATATGGATCGACCTGAGTCCAAAGAGTTTCGCTTTTGTCTAGTGCTATCGCACAAATCTTGTACACTTGATCCTCCTGGACAAGACACGATGAGCCAGAATCCTGTCAAATTGATAGGAGTGAAGATACTTGCATCTATATCATTAGACGGCATTGGCAATTCTGGTTGCTTCGGCTTATGGATCGACCTGAGTCGAAAGAGTTTCGCTTTTGGCTAGTGCTACCGCACAAATCTTGTACACTTGATCCGCCTGGACAAGACACGATGAGCCAGAATCCTGTCAAATTGATTGGAGTGAAGATATTTGCATCTATATCATTGGACGACATTGGCAATTCTGGATGCTCCGGGTTATGATTCGACCTGAGTCCAAAGAGAGTCGCTTTGGACAAGTGCTACCGCACAAATCTTGTACATTTGAACCTCCTGGACAAGATATGATGAGGCAGAATCCTGTCAAATTGATAGGAGGAAAGATATTTGCATCTATATCATTGGACGACATTGGCAATTCTGGATGCTCCGGCTTATGATTCGACCTGAGTCCAAAGAGATTCGCTTTTGTGAAGTGCTAACGCACAAATCTTGTACATTTGGACCTCCTGGACAAGATATGATGAGGCAGAATCCTGTCAAATTGATAGGAGTGAAGATATTTGCATCTATATCAATGGACATCATTGGCAATTCTGGACGCTCCGGTATATGATTCGACCTGAATCCAAAGACGGTCGCTTTGGACAAGTAAAACCGCACAAATCTTGTACATTTGAACCTAGGAACAAGTTATGATGAGGTAGAATCCTATCACATTGATAGGAGTGAAGATGATTGCATCTATATAATTGGGCGACATTGGCAATTCTGGATGCTCCGGCATATGATTCGACCTGAGTCCAAAGAGATTCGCTTTTGTGAAGTGCTAACGCACAAATCTTGTACATTTGGACCTCCTGGACAAGATATGATGAGGCAGAATCCTGTCAAATTGATAGGAGTGAAGATATTTGCATCTATATCAATGGACATCATTGGCAATTCTGGATGCTCCGGTATATGATTCGACCTGAATCCCAAGAGAGTCGCTCTGGACAAGTACTGCAGCACAAATCCTGTACATTTGAACCTCCGGAACAAGGTATGATGAGGCAGAATCCTGTCAAATTGATAGGAGTGAGGATATTTGCATCTATATCATTGGACCACATTGGCAATTCTGATGCTCCAGCGTATGATTCGACCTGAGTTCGAAGAGAGTCGCTTTGGACAAATGCTGCCGCCCAAATCTTGTCCATTTGGACTTCCTGGACAAGATATGATGAGGCAGAATCACGTCAAATTGATAGGAGTGAAGATGTTTGCATCTATATCATTGGACGACATTGGCAATTCTGGATGCTCCGGTTTATGATTCGACCTGAATCCAAAGAGAGTCTCTTTCGGCAAGTGCTACCACACAAACCATGTACATTTGAACCTACGGAACAAGGTATGATGAGGCAGAATCCTGTCATATTGATAGCACTAAAGATATTTGCATCTATATCATTGGACGACATTGGCAATTCTGGATGCCTCGGCTTATGATTCGACCTGAATCCAAAGACGGTCGCTTTGGACAAGTAAAACCGCACAAATCTTGTACATTTGAACCTAGGAACAAGTTATGATGAGGTAGAATCCTATCACATTGATAGGATTGAGGATGATTGCATCTATATAATTGGGCGACATTGGCAATTCTGGATGCTCCGGCATATGATTCGACCTGAGTCCAAAGAGATTCGCTTTTGTGAAGTGCTAACGCACAAATCTTGTACATTTGGACCTCCTGGACAAGATATGATGAGGCAGAATCCTGTCAAATTGATAGGAGTGAAGATATTTGCATCTATATCAATGGACATCATTGGCAATTCTGGATGCTCCGGCATATGATTCGACCTGAATCCCCAAGAGAGTCGCTCTGGACAAGTACTGCAGCACAAATCCTGTACATTTGAACCTCCGGAACAAGGTATGATGAGGCAGAATCCTGTCAAATTGATAGCAGTAAAGATATTTGCATCTATACCATTGCACGACATTGGCAATTCTTGATGCTCCGGTTTATGGATCGACCTGAGTCCAAAGAGAGTCGTTTTGGACAAGTGCAACCGCACAAATCATGTACATTTGGACCTCCTGTACAAGGTATGATGAGGCAGAATCGAATCACATTGATAGGAGTAAAGATATTTGCATCTATATCATTGGACGACATTGGCAATTCTGGATGCTCCGGCTTATGATTCGACCTGAGTCCAAAGAGAGTCGCTTTGGACAAGTGCTACCGCACAAATCTTGTACATTTGAACCTCCTGGACAAGATATGATGAGGCAGAATCCTGTCAAATTGATAGGAGGAAAGATATTTGCATCTATATCAATGGACGTCATTTGGCAATTCTGGATGCTCCTGCATATGATTCGACCTGAATCCCAAGAGAGTCGCTCTGGACAAGTGCTGCAGCACAAATCCTGTACATTTGAACCTCCAGAAAAAGGTATGATGAGGCAGAATCCTGTCATATTGATAGCAGTAAAGATATTTGCATCTATATCATTGGACGACATTGGCAATTCTGGATGCTCCGGCATATGATTCGACCTGAGTCCAAAGAGATTCGCTTTTGTGAAGTGCTAACGCACAAATCTTGTACATTTGAACCTCCTGGACAAGATAAGATGAGGCAGAATCCTGTCAAATTGATAGGAGTTAAGATATTTGCATCTATATCATTGGACGACATTGGCAATCCTGGATGCCCCGGCATATGATTCGACCTGAGTCCAAAGAGACTCGCTTTGGACCAGTGCTACCGCACAAATCTTGTATGTGTGGACCTCCTGTACAAGGTATGATGAGGCAGAATCCTACCACATTGATATCAGTAAAGATATTTGCATCTATATCATTAGACGGCATTGGCAATTCTGGATGCCCCGGCTTATGATTCGACCTGAGTCCAAAGAGAGTCGCTTTGGACAAGGGCTGCCGCACAAATCTTGTAGATGTGAACCTCCGGGACAGGGTATGCTGAGACAGAATCCCGTCAAATTGATAGGAGTGAGGATATTTGCATCTATATTATTGGACCACATTGGCAATTCTGGATGCTCCAGCGTATGATTCGACCTGACTTCAAAGAGATTCGCTTTTGTCAAATGCTACCCCACAAATCTTGTACATTTGAACCTCGTGGATAAGATATGATGAGGCAGACTCCTGTCAAATTGATAGGAGTTAAGATATTTGCATCTATATCATTGGACGACATTGGCAATCCGGGATGCCCCGGCATATGATTCGACCTGAGTTCAAAGAGAGTCGCTTCGGGCAAATGCTGTCGCCCAAATCGTGTCCATCTGGACCTCCTGGACAAGATATGATGAGGCAGAATCCTGTCAAATTGATAGGAGTGAAGATATTTGCATCAATATCAATGGATATCATTGGCAATTCTGGATGCTCCGGCATATGATTCGACCTGAATCCCAAGAGAGTCGCTCTGGACAAGTGCTACCACACAAATCGTGTACATTTCGACCTCCTGTACAAGATACGATGAAGCAGAATCCTGTCAAATTGATTGGAGTAATGATATTTGCATATATCATTGGACGACATTGGCAATTCTGGATGCTCCGGTTTATGATTCGACCTGAGTCCAAAGAGAGTCGGCCTGGACAAGTGCTACTGCACAAATATTGTACATTTGATCTTTCTGGACAAGATACGATGAGGCAGAATCCTGCCAAATTGATAGGAGTGAGGATATTTGCATC
The DNA here is from genome assembly GCA_963942575.1 of Priocnemis perturbator. Taxonomy (NCBI): domain Eukaryota; kingdom Metazoa; phylum Arthropoda; class Insecta; order Hymenoptera; family Pompilidae; genus Priocnemis; species Priocnemis perturbator. The sequence goes on along the minus strand of CAWWDK010000133.1, from coordinate 3,973,562 downwards.
TATATCATTGGACGACATTGGCAATTCTGGATGCCCCGGCATATGATTCGACCGGAGGCCAAAGAGTTTGGCTTTTACCAAGTGCTACCGCACAAATCTTGAACATGTGAACCTCAGGGACAAGATACGATGAGGCAGAATCCTGTCAAATTGATAGGAGTGAAGATATTTGCATCTATATCACTAGACGACATTGGCAATTCTGGATGATCCGGCTTATGATTCGACCTGAGTCCAAAGAGTTTCGCTTTAGTCTAGTGCTACCGCACAAATATTGTACACTTGATCCTCCTGGTCAAGGCACGATGAGCCAGAATCCTGTCAAATTGATAGGAGTGAAGATATTTGCATCTATATCACTAGACGACATTGGCAATTCTGGATGCTTCGGCTTATGGATCGACCTGTGTCCAAAGAGTTTCGCTTTTGTCTAGTGCTACCGCACAAAACTTGTACACTTGATCCTCCTGTATAAGGTATGATGAGGCAGAATCCTATCACATTGATAGGAGTAAAGATATTTGCATCTATATCATTGGACGACATTGGCAATTCTGGATGCTCCGGCGTATGATTCGACCGGAGGCCAAAGAGAGTCGCTTTGGACAAGTGCTACCACACAAATCTTGTACTTTTGGAACCCCTGGACATAATACGATGAGGCAGAATCCTGTCAAATTGATAGCAGTAAATATATTTGCATCTATATCATTGGACGACATTGGCAATTCTGGATGCTCCGGCGTATGATTCGACCGGAGGCCAAAGAGAGTCGCTTTGGACAAGTGCTACCACTCAAATCTTGTACTTTTGGACCCCCTGGACAATATACGATGAGGCAGAATCCTGTCAAATTGATAGCAGTAAATATATTTGCATCTACATCATTGGACGACATTGGCAATTCTGAATGCTCCGGCTTATGATTCGACCTGAATCCAAAGACAGTCGCTTTGGACAAGTGCTACCGCACAAATGTTGTACATTTAGACCTCCTGGAAAAGATATGATGAGCCAGAATCCTGTAAAATTGATAGGAGCGAAGATATTTGCATCTATATCATTGGACGACATTGGCAATTCTCCATGCTCGGCATATGATTCGACCTGAGTCCAAAGACAGTCGCTTTGGACAAGTGCTACCGCACAAATCTTGTACATTTGGACCTCCTGTACAAGGTATGATGAGGCAGAATCCTGTCAAATTGATAGCAGTAAAAATATTTACATCTATATCATTGGACGACATTGGCAATTCTGGATGCTTCGGCTTATGGATCGACCTGAGTCCAAAGAGTTTCTCTTTTGTCTAGTGCTACCGCACAAATCGTGTACATTTGAATCTCCTGGAAAAGGTATGGTGAGGCAGAATCCTGTCACATTGATAGTAGTAAAGATATTTGCATCGATATCATTGGACGACATTGGCAATCCTGGGGATCCGGCTCATGATTCGATCGGAGGCCAAAGAGAGTCGCTTTGGACACGTGCTACCGCACAAATCTTGTACATTTGGACCCCCTGGACAAGATGCTTTGAGGCAGAATCCTGTCAAATTGATAGCAGTAAAAATATTTGCATCTATATCATTGGACGACATTGGCAATTCTGGATGCTTCGGCTTATGGATCGACCTGAGCCCAAAGAGTTTCGCTTTTGTGTAGTGCTACCGCACAAATCTTGTACACTTGATCCTCCTGGACAAGACACGATGAACCAGAATCCTGTAAAATTGATAGGAGTGAAGATATTTGCATCTATATCATTTGACGACATTGGCAATTCTGGATGCTCGGCTTATGATTCGACCTGAGTTCAAAGAGAGTCGCTTCGGACAAATGCTGCCGCCCAAATCGTGTCCATCTGGACCTCCTGGACAAGATATGATGAGGCAGAATCCTGTCAAATTGATAGGAGGAAAGATATTTGCATCTATATCATTGGACGACATTGGCAATTCTGGATGCTCCGGCTTATGATTCGACCTGAGTCCAAAGAGATTCGCTTTTGTGAAGTGCTAACGCACAAATCTTGTACATTTGGACCTCCTGGACAAGATATGATGAGGCAGAATCCTGTCAAATTGATAGGAGTGAAGATATTTGCATCTATATCAATGGACATCATTGGTAATTCTGGATGCTCCGGTATATGATTCGACCTGAATCCAAAGACGGTCGCTTTGGACAAGTAAAACCGCACAAATCTTGTACATTTGAACCTAGGAACAAGTTATGATGAGGTAGAATCCTATCACATTGATAGGAGTGAAGATGATTGCATCTATATAATTGGGCGACATTGGCAATTCTGGATGCTCCGGCATATGATTCGACCTGAGTCCGAAGAGATTCGCTTTTGTGAAGTGCTAACGCACAAATCTTGTACATTTGGACCTCCTGGACAAGATATGATGAGGCAGAATCCTGTCAAATTGATAGGAGTGAAGATATTTGCATCTATATCAATGGACATCATTGGCAATTCTGGATGCTCCGGTATATGATTCGACCTGAATCCCAAGAGAGTCGCTCTGGACAAGTACTGCAGCACAAATCCTGTACATTTGAACCTCCGGAACAAGGTATGATGAGGCAGAATCCTGTCAAATTGATAGGAGTGAGGATATTTGCATCTATATCATTGGACCACATTGGCAATTCTGATGCTCCAGGGTATGATTCGACCTGAGTTCGAAGAGAGTCGCTTTGGACAAATGCTGCCGCCCAAATCTTGTCCATTTGGACTTCCTGGACAAGATATGATGAGGCAGAATCACGTCAAATTGATAGGAGTGAAGATGTTTGCATCTATATCATTGGACGACATTGGCAATTCTGGATGCTCCGGTTTATGATTCGACCTGAATCCAAAGAGAGTCTCTTTCGGCAAGTGCTACCACACAAACCATGTACATTTGAACCTACGGAACAAGGTATGATGAGGCAGAATCCTGTCATATTGATAGCACTAAAGATATTTGCATCTATATCATTGGACGACATTGGCAATTCTGGATGCCTCGGCTTATGATTCGACCTGAATCCAAAGACGGTCGCTTTGGACAAGTAAAACCGCACAAATCTTGTACATTTGAACCTAGGAACAAGTTATGATGAGGTAGAATCCTATCACATTGATAGGATTGAGGATGATTGCATCTATATAATTGGGCGACATTGGCAATTCTGGATGCTCCGGCATATGATTCGACCTGAGTCCAAAGAGATTCGCTTTTGTGAAGTGCTAACGCACAAATCTTGTACATTTGGACCTCCTGGACAAGATATGATGAGGCAGAATCCTGTCAAATTGATAGGAGTGAAGATATTTGCATCTATATCAATGGACATCATTGGCAATTCTGGATGCTCCGGCATATGATTCGACCTGAATCCCCAAGAGAGTCGCTCTGGACAAGTACTGCAGCACAAATCCTGTACATTTGAACCTCCGGAACAAGGTATGATGAGGCAGAATCCTGTCAAATTGATAGCAGTAAAGATATTTGCATCTATACCATTGCACGACATTGGCAATTCTTGATGCTCCGGCTTATGGATCGACCTGAGTCCAAAGAGAGTCGTTTTGGACAAGTGCAACCGCACAAATCATGTACATTTGGACCTCCTGTACAAGGTATGATGAGGCAGAATCGAATCACATTGATAGGAGTAAAGATATTTGCATCTATATCATTGGACGACATTGGCAATTCTGGATGCTCCGGCTTATGATTCGACCTGAGTCCAAAGAGAGTCGCTTTGGACAAGTGCTACCGCACAAATCTTGTACATTTGAACCTCCTGGACAAGATATGATGAGGCAGAATCCTGTCAAATTGATAGGAGGAAAGATATTTGCATCTATATCAATGGACGTCATTTGGCAATTCTGGATGCTCCTGCATATGATTCGACCTGAATCCCAAGAGAGTCGCTCTGGACAAGTGCTGCAGCACAAATCCTGTACATTTGAACCTCCAGAACAAGGTATGATGAGGCAGAATCCTGTCATATTGATAGCAGTAAAGATATTTGCATCTATATCATTGGACGACATTGGCAATTCTGGATGCTCCGGCATATGATTCGACCTGAGTCCAAAGAGATTCGCTTTTGTGAAGTGCTAACGCACAAATCTTGTACATTTGAACCTCCTGGACAAGATAAGATGAGGCAGAATCCTGTCAAATTGATAGGAGTTAAGATATTTGCATCTATATCATTGGACGACATTGGCAATCCTGGATGCCCCGGCATATGATTCGACCTGAGTCCAAAGAGACTCGCTTTGGACCAGTGCTACCGCACAAATCTTGTATGTGTGGACCTCCTGTACAAGGTATGATGAGGCAGAATCCTACCACATTGATATCAGTAAAGATATTTGCATCTATATCATTAGACGGCATTGGCAATTCTGGATGCCCCGGCTTATGATTCGACCTGAGTCCAAAGAGAGTCGCTTTGGACAAGGGCTGCCGCACAAATCTTGTAGATGTGAACCTCCGGGATAGGGTATGCTGAGACAGAATCCCGTCAAATTGATAGGAGTGAGGATATTTGCATCTATATTATTGGACCACATTGGCAATTCTGGATGCTCCAGCGTATGATTCGACCTGACTTCAAAGAGATTCGCTTTTGTCAAATGCTACCCCACAAATCTTGTACATTTGAACCTCGTGGATAAGATATGATGAGGCAGACTCCTGTCAAATTGATAGGAGTTAAGATATTTGCATCTATATCATTGGACGACATTGGCAATCCGGGATGCCCCGGCATATGATTCGACCTGAGTTCAAAGAGAGTCGCTTCGGGCAAATGCTGTCGCCCAAATCGTGTCCATCTGGACCTCCTGGACAAGATATGATGAGGCAGAATCCTGTCAAATTGATAGGAGTGAAGATATTTGCATCAATATCAATGGATATCATTGGCAATTCTGGATGCTCCGGCATATGATTCGACCTGAATCCCAAGAGAGTCGCTCTGGACAAGTGCTACCACACAAATCGTGTACATTTGGACCTCCTGTACAAGATACGATGAAGCAGAATCCTGTCAAATTGATTGGAGTAATGATATTTGCATATATCATTGGACGACATTGGCAATTCTGGATGCTCCGGTTTATGATTCGACCTGAGTCCAAAGAGAGTCGGCCTGGACAAGTGCTACTGCACAAATATTGTACATTTGATCTTTCTGGACAAGATACGATGAGGCAGAATCCTGCCAAATTGATAGGAGTGAGGATATTTGCATCTATATCATTGGACGACATTGGCAATTCTGGATGCCCCGGCATATGATTCGACCGGAGGCCAAAGAGTTTGGCTTTTACCAAGTGCTACCGCACAAATCTTGAACATTTGAACCTCAGGGACAAGATACGATGAGGCAGAATCCTGTCAAATTGATAGGAGTGAAGATATTTGCATCTATATCACTAGACGACATTGGCAATTCTGGATGATCCGGCTTATGATTCGACCTGAGTACAAAGAGTTTCGCTTTAGTCTAGTGCTACCGCACAAATATTGTACACTTGATCCTCCTGGTCAAGGCACGATGAGCCAGAATCCTGTCAAATTGATAGGAGTGAAGATATTTGCATCTATATCACTAGACGACATTGGCAATTCTGGATGCTTCGGCTTATGGATCGACCTGTGTCCAAAGAGTTTCGCTTTTGTCTAGTGCTACCGCACAAAACTTGTACACTTGATCCTCCTGTACAAGGTATGATGAGGCAGAATCCTATCACATTGATAGGAGTAAAGATATTTGCATCTATATCATTGGACGACATTGGCAATTCTGGATGCTCCGGCGTATGATTCGACCGGAGGCCAAAGAGAGTCGCTTTGGACAAGTGCTACCACACAAATCTTGTACTTTTGGAACCCCTGGACATAATACGATGAGGCAGAATCCTGTCAAATTGATAGCAGTAAATATATTTGCATCTATATCATTGGACGACATTGGCAATTCTGGATGCTCCGGCGTATGATTCGACCGGAGGCCAAAGAGAGTCGCTTTGGACAAGTGCTACCACTCAAATCTTGTACTTTTGGACCCCCTGGACAATATACGATGAGGCAGAATCCTGTCAAATTGATAGCAGTAAATATATTTGCATCTACATCATTGGACGACATTGGCAATTCTGAATGCTCCGGCTTATGATTCGACCTGAATCCAAAGACAGTCGCTTTGGACAAGTGCTACCGCACAAATGTTGTACATTTAGACCTCCTGGAAAAGATATGATGAGCCAGAATCCTGTAAAATTGATAGGAGCGAAGATATTTGCATCTATATCATTGGACGACATTGGCAATTCTCCATGCTCGGCATATGATTCGACCTGAGTCCAAAGACAGTCGCTTTGGACAAGTGCTACCGCACAAATCTTGTACATTTGGACCTCCTGTACAAGGTATGATGAGGCAGAATCCTGTCAAATTGATAGCAGTAAAAATATTTACATCTATATCATTGGACGACATTGGCAATTCTGGATGCTTCGGCTTATGGATCGACCTGAGTCCAAAGAGTTTCTCTTTTGTCTAGTGCTACCGCACAAATCGTGTACATTTGAATCTCCTGGAAAAGGTATGGTGAGGCAGAATCCTGTCACATTGATAGTAGTAAAGATATTTGCATCGATATCATTGGACGACATTGGCAATCCTGGGGATCCGGCTCATGATTCGATCGGAGGCCAAAGAGAGTCGCTTTGGACACGTGCTACCGCACAAATCTTGTACATTTGGACCCCCTGGACAAGATGCTTTGAGGCAGAATCCTGTCAAATTGATAGCAGTAAAAATATTTGCATCTATATCATTGGACGACATTGGCAATTCTGGATGCTTCGGCTTATGGATCGACCTGAGCCCAAAGAGTTTCGCTTTTGTGTAGTGCTACCGCACAAATCTTGTACACTTGATCCTCCTGGACAAGACACGATGAACCAGAATCCTGTAAAATTGATAGGAGTGAAGATATTTGCATCTATATCATTTGACGACATTGGCAATTCTGGATGCTCGGCTTATGATTCGACCTGAGTTCAAAGAGAGTCGCTTCGGACAAATGCTGCCGCCCAAATCGTGTCCATCTGGACCTCCTGGACAAGATATGATGAGGCAGAATCCTGTCAAATTGATAGGAGGAAAGATATTTGCATCTATATCATTGGACGACATTGGCAATTCTGGATGCTCCGGCTTATGATTCGACCTGAGTCCAAAGAGATTCGCTTTTGTGAAGTGCTAACGCACAAATCTTGTACATTTGGACCTCCTGGACAAGATATGATGAGGCAGAATCCTGTCAAATTGATAGGAGTGAAGATATTTGCATCTATATCAATGGACATCATTGGCAATTCTGGATGCTCCGGTATATGATTCGACCTGAATACAAAGACGGTCGCTTTGGACAAGTAAAACCGCACAAATCTTGTACATTTGAACCTAGGAACAAGTTATGATGAGGTAGAATCCTATCACATTGATAGGAGTGAAGATGATTGCATCTATATAATTGGGCGACATTGGCAATTCTGGATACTCCGGCATATGATTCGACCTGAGTCCGAAGAGATTCGCTTTTGTGAAGTGCTAACGCACAAATCTTGTACATTTGGACCTCCTGGACAAGATATGATGAGGCAGAATCCTGTCAAATTGATAGGAGTGAAGATATTTGCATCTATATCAATGGACATCATTGGCAATTCTGGATGCTCCGGTATATGATTCGACCTGAATCCCAAGAGAGTCGCTCTGGACAAGTACTGCAGCACAAATCCTGTACATTTGAACCTCCGGAACAAGGTATGATGAGGCAGAATCCTGTCAAATTGATAGGAGTGAGGATATTTGCATCTATATCATTGGACCACATTGGCAATTCTGATGCTCCAGCGTATGATTCGACCTGAGTTCGAAGAGAGTCGCTTTGGACAAATGCTGCCGCCCAAATCTTGTCCATTTGGACTTCCTGGACAAGATATGATGAGGCAGAATCACGTCAAATTGATAGGAGTGAAGATGTTTGCATCTATATCATTGGACGACATTGGCAATTCTGGATGCTCCGGTTTATGATTCGACCTGAATCCAAAGAGAGTCTCTTTCGGCAAGTGCTACCACACAAACCATGTACATTTGAACCTACGGAACAAGGTATGATGAGGCAGAATCCTGTCATATTGATAGCACTAAAGATATTTGCATCTATATCATTGGACGACATTGGCAATTCTGGATGCCTCGGCTTATGATTCGACCTGAATCCAAAGACGGTCGCTTTGGACAAGTAAAACCGCACAAACCTTGTACATTTGAACCTAGGAACAAGTTATGATGAGGTAGAATCCTATCACATTGATAGGATTGAGGATGATTGCATCTATATAATTGGGCGACATTGGCAATTCTGGATGCTCCGGCATATGATTCGACCTGAGTCCAAAGAGATTCGCTTTTGTGAAGTGCTAACGCACAAATCTTGTACATTTGGACCTCCTGGACAAGATATGATGAGGCAGAATCCTGTCAAATTGATAGGAGTGAAGATATTTGCATCTATATCAATGGACATCATTGGCAATTCTGGATGCTCCGGCATATGATTCGACCTGAATCCCCAAGAGAGTCGCTCTGGACAAGTACTGCAGCACAAATCCTGTACATTTGAACCTCCGGAACAAGGTATGATGAGGCAGAATCCTGTCAAATTGATAGCAGTAAAGATATTTGCATCTATACCATTGCACGACATTGGCAATTCTTGATGCTCCGGCTTATGGATCGACCTGAGTCCAAAGAGAGTCGTTTTGGACAAGTGCAACCGCACAAATCATGTACATTTGGACCTCCTGTACAAGGTATGATGAGGCAGAATCGAATCACATTGATAGGAGTAAAGATATTTGCATCTATATCATTGGACGACATTGGCAATTCTGGATGCTCCGGCTTATGATTCGACCTGAGTCCAAAGAGAGTCGCTTTGGACAAGTGCTACCGCACAAATCTTGTACATTTGAACCTCCTGGACAAGATATGATGAGGCAGAATCCTGTCAAATTGATAGGAGGAAAGATATTTGCATCTATATCAATGGACGTCATTTGGCAATTCTGGATGCTCCTGCATATGATTCGACCTGAATCCCAAGAGAGTCGCTCTGGACAAGTGCTGCAGCACAAATCCTGTACATTTGAACCTCCAGAACAAGGTATGATGAGGCAGAATCCTGTCATATTGATAGCAGTAAAGATATTTGCATCTATATCATTGGACGACATTGGCAATTCTGGATGCTCCGGCATATGATTCGACCTGAGTCCAAAGAGATTCGCTTTTGTGAAGTGCTAACGCACAAATCTTGTACATTTGAACCTCCTGGACAAGATAAGATGAGGCAGAATCCTGTCAAATTGATAGGAGTTAAGATATTTGCATCTATATCATTGGACGACATTGGCAATCCTGGATGCCCCGGCATATGATTCGACCTGAGTCCAAAGAGACTCGCTTTGGACCAGTGCTACCGCACAAATCTTGTATGTGTGGACCTCCTGTACAAGGTATGATGAGGCAGAATCCTACCACATTGATATCAGTAAAGATATTTGCATCTATATCATTAGACGGCATTGGCAATTCTGGATGCCCCGGCTTATGATTCGACCTGAGTCCAAAGAGAGTCGCTTTGGACAAGGGCTGCCGCACAAATCTTGTAGATGTGAACCTCCGGGACAGGGTATGCTGAGACAGAATCCCGTCAAATTGATAGGAGTGAGGATATTTGCATCTATATTATTGGACCACATTGGCAATTCTGGATGCTCCAGCGTATGATTCGACCTGACTTCAAAGAGATTCGCTTTTGTCAAATGCTACCCCACAAATCTTGTACATTTGAACCTCGTGGATAAGATATGATGAGGCAGACTCCTGTCAAATTGATAGGAGTTAAGATATTTGCATCTATATCATTGGACGACATTGGCAATCCGGGATGCCCCGGCATATGATTCGACCTGAGTTCAAAGAGAGTCGCTTCGGGCAAATGCTGTCGCCCAAATCGTGTCCATCTGGACCTCCTGGACAAGATATGATGAGGCAGAATCCTGTCAAATTGATAGGAGTGAAGATATTTGCATCAATATCAATGGATATCATTGGCAATTCTGGATGCTCCGGCATATGATTCGACCTGAATCCCAAGAGAGTCGCTCTGGACAAGTGCTACCACACAAATCGTGTACATTTGGACCTCCTGTACAAGATACGATGAAGCAGAATCCTGTCAAATTGATTGGAGTAATGATATTTGCATATATCATTGGACGACATTGGCAATTCTGGATGCTCCGGTTTATGATTCGACCTGAGTCCAAAGAGAGTCGGCCTGGACAAGTGCTACTGCACAAATATTGTACATTTGATCTTTCTGGACAAGATACGATGAGGCAGAATCCTGCCAAATTGATAGGAGTGAGGATATTTGCATCTATATCATTGGACGACATTGGCAATTCTGGATGCCCCGGCATATGATTCGACCGGAGGCCAAAGAGTTTGGCTTTTACCAAGTGCTACCGCACAAATCTTGAACATTTGAACCTCAGGGACAAGATACGATGAGGCAGAATCCTGTCAAATTGATAGGAGTGAAGATATTTGCATCTATATCACTAGACGACATTGGCAATTCTGGATGATCCGGCTTATGATTCGACCTGAGTCCAAAGAGTTTCGCTTTAGTCTAGTGCTACCGCACAAATATTGTACACTTGATCCTCCTGGTCAAGGCACGATGAGCCAGAATCCTGTCAAATTGATAGGAGTGAAGATATTTGCATCTATATCACTAGACGACATTGGCAATTCTGGATGCTTCGGCTTATGGATCGACCTGTGTCCAAAGAGTTTCGCTTTTGTCTAGTGCTACCGCACAAAACTTGTACACTTGATCCTCCTGTACAAGGTATGATGAGGCAGAATCCTATCACATTGATAGGAGTAAAGATATTTGCATCTATATCATTGGACGACATTGGCAATTCTGGATGCTCCGGCGTATGATTCGACCGGAGGCCAAAGAGAGTCGCTTTGGACAAGTGCTACCACACAAATCTTGTACTTTTGGAACCCCTGGACATAATACGATGAGGCAGAATCCTGTCAAATTGATAGCAGTAAATATATTTGCATCTATATCATTGGACGACATTGGCAATTCTGGATGCTCCGTCGTATGATTCGACCGGAGGCCAAAGAGAGTCGCTTTGGACAAGTGCTACCACTCAAATCTTGTACTTTTGGACCCCCTGGACAATATACGATGAGGCAGAATCCTGTCAAATTGATAGCAGTAAATATATTTGCATCTACATCATTGGACGACATTGGCAATTCTGAATGCTCCGGCTTATGATTCGACCTGAATCCAAAGACAGTCGCTTTGGACAAGTGCTACCGCACAAATGTTGTACATTTAGACCTCCTGGAAAAGATATGATGAGCCAGAATCCTGTAAAATTGATAGGAGCGAAGATATTTGCATCTATATCATTGGACGACATTGGCAATTCTCCATGCTCGGCATATGATTCGACCTGAGTCCAAAGACAGTCGCTTTGGACAAGTGCTACCGCACAAATCTTGTACATTTGGACCTCCTGTACAAGGTATGATGAGGCAGAATCCTGTCAAATTGATAGCAGTAAAAATATTTACATCTATATCATTGGACGACATTGGCAATTCTGGATGCTTCGGCTTATGGATCGACCTGAGTCCAAAGAGTTTCTCTTTTGTCTAGTGCTACCGCACAAATCGTGTACATTTGAATCTCCTGGAAAAGGTATGGTGAGGCAGAATCCTGTCACATTGATAGTAGTAAAGATATTTGCATCGATATCATTGGACGACATTGGCAATCCTGGGGATCCGGCTCATGATTCGATCGGAGGCCAAAGAGAGTCGCTTTGGACACGTGCTACCGCACAAATCTTGTACATTTGGACCCCCTGGACAAGATGCTTTGAGGCAGAATCCTGTCAAATTGATAGCAGTAAAAATATTTGCATCTATATCATTGGACGACATTGGCAATTCTGGATGCTTCGGCTTATGGATCGACCTGAGCCCAAAGAGTTTCGCTTTTGTGTAGTGCTACCGCACAAATCTTGTACACTTGATCCTCCTGGACAAGACACGATGAACCAGAATCCTGTAAAATTGATAGGAGTGAAGATATTTGCATCTATATCATTTGACGACATTGGCAATTCTGGATGCTCGGCTTATGATTCGACCTGAGTTCAAAGAGAGTCGCTTCGGACAAATGCTGCCGCCCAAATCGTGTCCATCTGGACCTCCTGGACAAGATATGATGAGGCAGAATCCTGTCAAATTGATAGGAGTGAAGATATTTGCATCTATATAAATGGACATCATTGGCAATTCTGGATGCTCCGGCATATGATTCGACCTGAATCCCAAGAGAGTCGCTCTGGACAAGTACTGTAGCACAAATCCTGTACATTTGAACCTCCGGAGCAAGGTATGATGAGGCAGAATCCCGTCATATTGATAGCGCTAAAGATATTTGCATCTATATCATTGGACGACATTGGCAATTCTGGATGCCTCGGCTTATGATTCGACCTGAATCCAAAGACGGTCGCTTTGGACAAGTGCTACCGCACAAATATTGTACATTTGAACCCCCTGGACAAGATACGATGAGGCACAATCCTGGCAAATTGATAGGAGAAGAGATATTTGCATCTATATAATTGGACGACATTGGCAATCCTGGACGCTGGGCATATGATTCGACCTGACTTCAAAGAGATTCGCTTTTGTCAAATGCTACCCCACAAATGTTGTACATTTGAACCTCGTGGATAAGATATGATGAGGCAGAATCCTGTCAAATTGATAGCAGTAAATATATTTGCATCTATATCATTGGACGACATTGGCAATTCTGGATGCTCCGGCTTATGATTCGACCTGAATCCAAAGACAGTCGCTTTGGACAAGTGCTACCGCACAAATGTTGTACATTTGAACCTCGTGGATAAGATATGATGAGGCAGAATCCTGTCAAATTGATAGCAGTAAATATATTTGCATCTATATCATTGGACGACATTGGCAATTCTGGATGCTCCGGCTTATGATTCGACCTGAATCCAAAGACAGTCGCTTTGGACACGTGCTACCGCACAAATCTTGTACATTTGGACCCCCTGGACAAGATGCTTTGAGGCAGAATCCTGTCAAATTGATAGCAGTAAAAATATTTGCATCTATATCATTGGACGACATTGGCAATTCTGGATGCTTCGGCTTATGGATCGACCTGAGTCCAAAGAGTTTCGCTTTTGTCTAGTGCTACCGCACAAATCTTGTACACTTGATCCTCCTCGACAAGACACGATGAGCCAGAATCCTGTAAAATTGATAGGAGTGACGATATTTGCATCTATATCATTGGACGACATTGTCAATTCTGGATGCTCGGCATATGATTCGACCTGAGTCCAAAGAGAGTCGCTTTGGACAAGTGCTACCGCACAAATCTTGTACATTTGGACCTCCTGTACAAGGTATGATGAGGCAGAATTCTGTCAAATTGATAGCAGTAAAAATATTTGCATCTATATCATTGGACGACATTGGCAATTCCGGATGCTTCGGCATATGGATCGACCTGAGTCCAAAGAGTTTCGCTTTTGTCTAGTGCTACCGCACAAATCTTGTACACTTGATCCTCCTGGACAAGACACGATGAGCCAGAATCCTGTAAAATTGATAGGAGTGAAGATATTTGCATCTTTATCATTGGACGACATTGGCAATTCTGGATGCTCGGCATATGATTCGACCTGAGTCCAAAGAGAGTCGCTTTGGACAAGTGCTACCGCACAAATCGTGTACATTTGGACCTCCTGTACAAGGTATGGTGAGGCAGAATCCTGTCACATTGATAGTAGTAAAGATATTTGCATCGATATCATTGGACGACATTGGCAATCCTGGGGATCCGGCTCATGATTCGATCGGAGGCCAAAGAGAGTCGCTTTGGACACGTGCTACCGCACAAATCTTGTACATTTGGACCCCCTGGACAAGATGCTTTGAGGCAGAATCCTGTCAAATTGATAGCAGTAAAAATATTTGCATCTATATCATTGGACGACATTGGCAATTCTGGATGCTTCGGCTTATGGATCGACCTGTGTTGATGCGCCTGTTCATTGACCCGCATCAGCTGGCTCCGTAGGTGCATGCATTGTTTTCGACGGGTCACTCGCGACGGCATTCACGCGCTGCCGATCGCCGGCGTGGGGGCACGCATCTCCCGCGGGGGGAGAGGAAAGAGAGAATGACGATCGGGAGAGACGAGCGAGGATCGATTGTAAGGAGAGAGACATTACACCTGTGAACGCCATTACGGCACGTTTGTACAAAGGAGAAATATACAGTTTCAAACCGCAATACCACGTTCATTACACTGAGTGAGATCCCAAAACCAGAAAAAGACAGCCAGCTTCCCAATCGGAAACTGGGTGACAGGCCGAAACGAACAGCAAGAGTTCTTAGGCCTGAAACATTGGTCCTTCGAGCCGGATACGCAGTCCAGTAAGTACAAGCACAACCATCGATTAAGACATATCACAAATATCACGAATATCGCAAATAATACCTACATCACAACTCAAAGAAAAACTGAGCGCATGCAATGACATATCTCGAATATCGCAATCGTCCTCACAAATCGCACTTTCTCAAGGAGCTGAAACAGAGACGCTCGGCGAGATCGACGCAGTAGAAATACCCGTCCCTTACCTCGCCATCTCCTCTTCCATCACTCTCCTACCACAATGGCTCCTATGTCGGAAGAACGCATAAAAACGCTAACTTCACGACGATCGGCATTCAAGCTGGAATTACGTTGTTTCGAAGAATTTATCGAGACATATGACCCGAGTATGGAAAAATTGGAATTGAGGGATAGAACTAAGGATTTAGAAAGTGAATACGCGCTTTTCACAAAAACGCAGATAGAATTAGACACTGTCGATGAAAACTGTACCTTCATGCAGGAAAGAATCGCCCTCAAAGGTCAGTACAGAAAGTGTCACGCGCGCGCATGCAAATTAGCAACGGGTCCGACGGTCCGGAATTACACGCACTGCCAGTCACTTCAGATAGTCCGCCCGCAAACGAACAACCCTCCACATCCGCTGCCGTTAGACAAGAACTCAACACTGCTAGTCCGCTGTGCTCACAGGTTGCAGAAATGGATCATGAAACACATTTGCCCAAGATAAATCTGCCGACCTTTGTGGGCTGTTACGAAGATTGGCCCGGTTTCGCGGATCAGTTTAAATCGGCCATTCACGATAATCCGCGAATAAATGATTGTAAACGGCTGATGTACTTACGATCCTGCCTGAAGGGAGAAGCCGCGACAATGATAGAGTCATTGGGAAATTCGGCAGTCAATTATACAGTAGCGTGGGGCATTTTAGAAAACCGATATAATAAACCCACGGTCATTGTTTCCAAGCATATCGCCGCGCTGTTTGAATTGCCGACGTCCACCAGACAACACAACGAACTGCGAGTCTTCTTGAACAAGGCTGAGGCGCACTATCGCGCTCTCCAAGCATTGAATCAGCCTACTACCGATACCCTATTAATCCATTTACTAGTGTCAAAACTCGATAAAGAAACCACATTTAAATGGAAGGAATTCACACAAACCATTCAGTTTCCCGCGGTAGAGGAATTACTCAAGTTCCTACACGAACGTTGCCAAATTCTTGAGCCTTCGGCGGGCTCATCGCCAAGTCGCCCACTGCACACCCCTTATACCAGTGAGAACCACCGATATGTTTATACCCGCAGTCGTCCTAACAATAGCAACGCACCGTATGTCACAAATTGGGAACAGCGTCAGCCGACACGCGCCGTATACGCTACAACGCAAGCCGCAATGTATTGCAATCTATGCAAGCAAGCGCACTACACTTCCCGTTGTGTCAAACTATTAAGGGCCACGCCAGAAGAGCGCTTCCGATTGATAGAAGACGCATTATTGTGTACGAACTGCTTCCGTAAGAATCATGCGGCGGTTGAGTGTGTGGCCATGACGTGCAAAATTTGTCATCAGAAGCATCACACTTTACTACACCAGGAAAGTGCATCATCCCCAACGCAATCCATTCAAACTAACCTGATGTCATTAACAACAATCACCTCAGACGTGCTACTCTCCACAGCGGTGATAGAAATAGTCGATGCATCTGGCACTCCTCATCGGTGCAGGGTAATACTAGATTGTGGCTCGCAGGCCCATTTTCTCACGGACAAAATGGCTTCACGCCTAGGCCTCAAACGCGTGCCCAATAGGATTCCTATAAGTGGCATGAACGAAATGTCATCACAGACGCAATTTACGACCACAGCAAAGATCAGATCACGAACCGGCACGTTTACCAAAGAAATATCGTTTCTATTAACTTCAAGGGTGTCACAGCCATTGCCAATAGAATACATCAATCGAAGTACACTCAAGATACCGGCAAACATTACATTGGCGGATCCGGAATTTCATAAAACCAGTGAGATAGACGGCCTACTGGGCGCTCAACTATTCTGGATACTACTCTGCGTCGGTCGAATAAACCTACAGCCTGCTGGCCCAATTTTACAAAAAACTTTATTAGGCTGGATCATCGGTGGAGAGATTTTGAATACACATTTATCAACCAGCACAATATGCAATGTAATGTCACTCCGAGAACAAACAGAACTCGAACAACAAATTTCACAATTTTGGAATATTGAGGAGGGCCCTCATGAGAAAATCTTCTCTAACGAAGAAGCGTCATGTGAACAACACTATCACACACACACGCGTCGAGATAAGAAGACCGGACGATACATAGTCAGGCTTCCGTTCAAGGAGAGCGCTCACGAATTAGGAGATTCATACAAAACGGCGTTAAAGCGATTATTCCCTATTGAAAGAGCTTTCGCCCGAGACAACATTTACCAGGAACAATACACCGCTTTCATGCAAGAATACGAAAGATTGGGACATATGACGCAGATAACGAGCGAGAAGCAAAGTGACGGATATTACTTGCCACATCACGCCGTACGCAAAGAAGACAGTATCACTACGAAAATCCGGGTGGTCTTTGACGGCTCAGCGCGCACCACCACTAACAAATCGCTGAATGACATATTAATGACTGGTCCGACAGTCCAGGAAGACATGTTCTCATTAATCGTGCGCTTCCGAAAGCACAGGGTCGTACTAACAGCCGACATCAGTAAAATGTACAGACAGGTATTAGTTCATGCTGCAGATCGACGATATCAGAGGATACTATGGCGAGAATCCATCCATGAGGACATCAAATCGTACGAACTCAACACCATTACCTACGGCACAACTTCAGCACCGTACTTGGCAACTAAATCCCTGCAACAGCTCGCAAACGATGAATACCACGCTCACACAACAGCATCCTACATACTAAAAAATGATTTTTATGTGGATGACCTATTAACTGGCGCGAACACATATCCAGAAGCAGAACACATACGTGATGAATTACTCCGATTAACTGAGAAGGGTGGTTTTACGCTGCGACAATGGGCGTCCAATGATCCCAGATTGATCGAATCACTGCCGAACCACAACAACACTGAACATCTTTCACTTAACAACACAGAAACAAAACGAACCTTAGGCATATGTTGGAAACCCGCAGATGATAACATTTTATACACAGTCAAGCTCCATCAGCGCTTGTCACGAGTAACAAAACGCAATATGCTTTCTCGAATTGCCGAATTATTTGACCCGCTAGGACTCTTAGGCCCCGTAATAGTAACGGCCAAACTCCTCATGCAGCAGCTCTGGCAAGTACACGCAGCGTGGGATGAATCAGTTCCTTCAGACATTCATATCGCATGGGTCACTTTCGAAGGTCAGCTACCTCTGTTACACAACATTCAGTTTCCACGAAAAACGAACATAGACAATTACACAAACATACAATTGCACGGCTTCTGTGATGCAAGCGAGCGCGCGTACGGCGCGTGCATATATATTCGATCGACCGACAACACAAATCGAACATTAGTCAGGCTCCTGTGCTCTAAATCACGAGTGGCTCCGCTAAAAACACAATCTCTTCCCAGGTTGGAGCTGTGCGCGGCAGTACTGTTGACAAAATTAGTAAATAAGTCCGTCCGGGCTTTGAAAATCGATTTTGATAGCATCACAATGTGGTCAGACTCCACAATAGTGTTGCAGTGGATTACATCCGCTCCCAATCATCTAAAGACGTTCGTAGCAAATAGAGTCAGTACAATCCAGCAAGCATGTAGTGACAAACGCTGGCGACATGTTCCCACTCAGGACAATCCCGCCGATCTAATATCGCGAGGCATGCTTCCACTCGAATTACTCCAATCACATATCTGGCGAAACGGTCCAACTTGGCTTCAATCTTCAGAATGCACCTGGCCACATACTGTCCTTAATAACCTCCAACTTCCGGAACTGCGTCAAATCACATCATTATACACGGCAAAGAAATCCGAGATTCTAGAAAGATACTCGTCATTTAGAAAACTCAAACGAATTGTCGCCTATTGCTTCCGCTTCTCTCATAATGCACATGGCAAGGGCCAACGATCGGGCACGTTGACGTTAAGTGAAATAGACTCTGCTGAAAAACGCATCCTTAAGATACTCCAGGCAGAAGAGCTGTCTCACCTCTTACACAGCTTAGAAAAAGACAATCCCACTGCCTCTACGGGCACGTGTCGCACCAAGGAACACGTACCATCACTATCTCCCTTCATAGACACTGAAGGAATCATAAGAGTTGGTGGCCGATTACATCACGCTAACATTTCATTCTCCCAGAGACATCCAGTGTTACTCCCTCAAGGTCACCACATAACAAAAACAATCATTCGGGAATTTCACATCCTCAATGGTCATGCAGGCACCCAAGCTACGCTCAACGCAATAAGACAACATTATTGGTTTGTAAATGGGAGGAGCGCCGTCAAACAGGTAATACACAGGTGTGTTATCTGTCACCGTGCAAAGCCGCCAACACCGAACTATCACATGGGAACCTTACCCCACGGGAGAGTAACATTCAACCGTCCATTTCACATTACGGGGGTAGATTATTGTGGTCCGTTCTACATAAAGGAGAAACGCTTACGAAACACCAAACAGGTAAAGATATACGTTGCCATCTTTATATGCTTCTCTGTCAAGGCAGTGCACCTAGAGATCGTGAGCGACCTGACCACGCAGGCATTCTTGGCTGCACTGAAACGGTTTGTAGCACGCCGTGGCAGACCTGCGGAAATCCATTCTGACAATGCGACTAACTTTGTGGGTGCATCTAGAGAATTGAAAGAACTCTATACTTTCCTACAAGCTGACACTAGCAAAGACGTAATTAGTCAATACGCGACCAATCAGGGAATTGCTTGGCATTTCATACCTCCACGCTCCCCTCACTTCGGCGGCCTCTGGGAGGCAGCTGTACGTTCTTTTAAACATCACCTGGTGCGGATAGTAGGGAAAACACTACTGACATACGAAGCCTTTTCAACATATGCTACTGAAATTGAAGCCATTTTAAATTCACGTCCTCTGACTCCATCATCCTCTGATCCGCACGACTGTACCGCTCTTACTCCTAGTCATTTTTTATTGGGTCACGATTGCACAAGCATTCCAAAGCCTGCAGTCAGCGCGCTACCGACAGGACGACTATCGATGTGGCAACATGTCCAAGCCATGCGACAACACTTTTGGCAACGATGGCACGCTGAATACTTGCACGAGCTCACCGTCCGTAAGAAGTGGCACCATGGACATACTCAGGACATCACAAAGGGCGACCTGGTGGTCCTAAGGGAGGACAACCAGCCCCCAATGTATTGGCCGTTAGGCCGCATCACAGAGGTTCATCCTGGAGAGGACGGCGTTATACGAGTGGCAACAGTTAGAACACTTAGTGGAACATATAAGCGCTGCGTCAAACGATTGTCACCATTACCCATAAGCGATACAATGTGAATGTTTTCTTTTTCTTGATTTTCTCTCCTAACCTTATACACGCATCCCTATGTGCGCGCTTGCATTATATAGTATGATAGTTTAGTACAAACGGCTAATATCCTATTACCACTCGCCATATTCAGCCTCCGCCCCAGCTCCTAATTCGTATTTTCCATTCTCGGTCTCGTTTTATCCTTGCATGCGGTCCGCGATAATCTACGTGTTCCATGTATTTCCTCATGGAATTGTCATTTGAACGTGACCGTTCAAGGCGGGCCGGCATGTTGATGCGCCTGTTCATTGACCCGCATCAGCTGGCTCCGTAGGTGCATGCATTGTTTTCGACGGGTCACTCGCGACGGCATTCACGCGCTGCCGATCGCCGGCGTGGGGGCACGCATCTCCCGCGGGGGGAGAGGAAAGAGAGAATGACGATCGGGAGAGACGAGCGAGGATCGATTGTAAGGAGAGAGACATTACACCTGTGAACGCCATTACGGCACGTTTGTACAAAGGAGAAATATACAGTTTCAAACCGCAATACCACGTTCATTACACTGAGTGAGATCCCAAAACCAGAAAAAGACAGCCAGCTTCCCAATCGGAAACTGGGTGACAGGCCGAAACGAACAGCAAGAGTTCTTAGGCCTGAAACAACCTGAGTCCAAAGAGTTTCGCTTTTGTGTAGTGCTACCGCACAAATCTTGTACACTTGATCCTCCTGGTCAAGGCACGATGAGCCAGAATCCTGTCAAATTGATAGGAGTGAAGATATTTGCATCTATATCACTAGACGACATTGGCAATTCTGGATGCTTCGGCTTATGGATCGACCTGTGTCCAAAGAGATTCGCTTTTGTCTAGTGCTACCGCACAAAACTTGTACACTTGATCCTCCTGTACAAGGTATGATGAGGCAGAATCCTATCACATTGATAGGAGTAAAGATATTTGCATCTATATCATTGGACGACATTGGCAATTCTGGATTCTCCGGCGTATAATACGACCGCAGGCCAAAGATAGTCGCTTTGGACACGTGCTACCGCACAAATCTTGTACATTTGGATCCCCTGGACAAGATGCGATGAGGCAGAATCCTGTCAAATTGATAGCAGTACAAATATTTGCATCTATATCATTGGACGACATTGTCAATTCTGGATGCTCCGGCTTATGATTCGACCTGAATCCAAAGACAGTCGCTTTGGACAAGTGTTACCGCACAAATGTTGTACATTTAGACCTCCTGGAAAAGATATGATGAGCCAGAATCCTGTAAAATTGATAGGAGTGAAGATATTTGCATCTATATCATTGGACGACATTGGCAATTCTGGATGCTCGGCATATGATTCGACCTGAGTCCAAAGAGAGTCGCTTTGGACACGTGCTACCGCACAAATCTTGTACACTTGATCCTCTTGGACAAGACACGATGAGCCAGAATCCTGTCAAATTGATAGGAGTGAAGATATTTGCATCTATATCATTAGACGGCATTGGCAATTCTGGACGCTGGGCATATGATTCGACCTGACTCCAAAGAGATTCGCTTTTGTCAAATGCTACCCCACAAATCTTTTACATTTGAACCTCCTGGATAAGATATGATGAGGCAGAATCCTATGACATTGATAGGAGTAAAGATATTTGCATCTATATCACTGGACGACATTAGCAATTCTGGATGCTCCGGCGTATGATTCGACCGGAGGCAAAAGAGATTGGCTTTTGTCAAGTGCTACTGCACCAATCTTGTACATTTGAACCTTCTGGACAAGATACGATGAAGCAGAATCCTGTCAAATTGATAGGAGTAAAGATATTTGCATCTATATAATTGGACGACGTTGGCAATTCTGGATGCTCCGGTATATTATTCGACCTGAGTCCAAAGGGAGTCGCTTTGGACAAGTGCTACCGCACAAATCTTGTACATTTGGACCCCCTGGACAAGATACGATGATGCCGAATCCTGTCAAATTGATAGGAGTAAAGATATTTGAATCTATATCATTGGACGACATTGGCAATTCTGGATGGTCCGGCTTCTGGTTCGACCTAAGTCCAAAGAGATTCGTTTTTATGAAGTGCGAACGCACAAATCTTGTACATTTTGACCTACTGGACAAGGTATGATGCGGCAGAATCCTGTCAAATTGATAGCAGTAAAGATATTTGCATCTATATCATTGGACGGCATTGGCAATTCTGGATGGTCCAGCTTCTGGTTCGACCTAAGTCCAAAGAGATTCGCTTTTATGACGTGCGAACGCACAAATCTTGTACATTTTGACCTACTGGACAAGGTATGATGCGGCAGAATCCTGTAAACTTGATAGCAGTAAAGATATTTGCATCAATATCATTGGACGGCATTGGCAATTCTGGATGCTCAGGCTTATGATTCGACCTGAGTCCAAGGAGAGTCGCTTTGGACAAGTGCTACCGCAACAAATCTTGTACATTTGAACCCCCTGGACAAGATACGATGAGGCAGAATCCTATCAAATTAATAGGAGTAAAGATATTTGCATCTATATCATTGGTCAACATTGGCACATTCTTGATGCTTCGGCTTATGGATCGACCTGAGTCCAAAGAGTTTCGCTTTGGACAAGTGCTATCGCACAAATCTTGTACATTTGAACCTCCTCGACAAGATAGGATGAGGCAGAATCCTGTCAAATTGATAGGAGGAAAGATATTTGCATCTATATCAATGGACGTCATTGGCAATTCTGGATGCCCCGGCTTATGATTCGACCTGAGTCCAAAGAGAGTCGCTTTGACAAAGGGCTCCCGCACAAATCTTGTACATTTGTACCTCCGGAACAAGGTATGATGAGGCAGAATCCTGTCAAATTGATAGCAGTAAAGATATTTGCATCTATATCATTGGACGGCATTGGCAATTCTGGATGCTCAGGCTTATGATTCGACCTGAGTCCAAGGAGAGTCGCTTTGGACAAGTGCTACCGTACAAATCTTATACATTTGGACCCCCTGGACAATATACGGTGACCCAGAATCCTGTCAAATTGATAGCAGTAAAGATATTTGCACCTATACCATTGCACGACATTGGCAATTCTTGATGCTTCGGCTTATGGATCGACCTGAGTCCAAAGAGTTTCGCTTTGGACAAGTGCTGCCGCCCAAATATTGTCCCTTTGGACCTCCTTGACAAGATATGATGAGGCAGAACCCTATCACATTGAGAGGATTGAAGATATTTGCATCTATGTCACTGGACGACATTGGCAATTCTTGATGCTTCAGCTTATGGATCGAACTGAGTCCAAAGAGTTTCGGTTTGGACAAGTGCTACCGCACGAATCTTGTACATTTGGCCCTCCTGCACAAGGTATGATGAGGCAGAAACCTGTCAAATTGATAGGAGTAAAGATATTTGCGTCTATATCATTGGACGACAATGGCAATTCTGGATGCTCCGGCTTGTGATTCGAGCTGAATCCAAAGAGAGTCGGTTTGGGGAAATGCTGCCGCCCAAAGCTTGTGCATATGGACATCCTGTACAAGGTATGATGAGGCAGAATCCTGTCAAATTGATTGGAGTGAAGCTATTTGCATCTATGTCACTGGACGACATTGGCAATTCTGGATGCTCCGGCGTATGATTCGACCGGAGGCCAAAGAGAGTCGCTTTGGACAAGTGCTACCGCACAAATCTTGTATGTGTGGGCCTCCTGTACAAGGTATGATGGGGCAGAATCGAATCACATTGATAGGAGTAAAGATATTTGCATCTATATCATTGGACGACATTGGAAATTCTGGATGCTCGGCTTATGATTCGACCTGAATTCAAAGAGAGTCGCTTTGGACAAATGCTGCCGCATAAATCTTGTACATTTGGACCTCCTGGACCAGGCATGATGAGGCAGAATCCTATTACATTGATAGGAGTAAAGATATTCGCATATATATCATTGGATGACTTTGGCAATTGTGGATGCTCAGCATATCATTCGACCTGAGTCCAAAGAGAGTCGTTTTGGACAAATTCTGCCGCCCAAACCTTGTCCATTTGGACCTCCTGGACCCGATATGATGAGGCAGATTCCTGGCAAATTGCTAGGAGTTAAGATGTTTGCATCTATATCATTGGGCGACATTGGCAATTCTGGATGCTCCGGCATATGATTCGACCGGAGCCCAAGGAGAGTCGGTTTGGACACGTGCTAGCGCACAAATCTTGTAAATCTGGACCCCCTGGACAAGGTATAATGAGGCAGCATCCTATCACATTGATAGGAGTAAAGATATTTGCATCTATATCATTGCACGACATTGGCAATTCTGGATGCTTCGGCTTATGGTTCGACCTGAGTCCAAAGGGTTTCGCTTTTGTCTAGTCCTACCGCACAAATCTTGTACACTTAATCCTCCTGGACAAGACACGATGAGCCAAAATCCTGTCAAATTGATAGGAGTGAAGATATTTGCATCTATATCACTGAACGACATTGGCAATTCTGGATGCTCCGGCATATGATTCGACCGGAGGCCAAGGAGAGTCGCTTTGGACAAGTGCTACCGCCCAAACCTTGTACATTTGAACATCCGGAATGGGGTATGATGAGACAGAATCGTATCACATTGATAGGAGTGAAGATATTTGCATCTATATCACTGGACAACATTGGCAATTCTGAATGCTCCGGCATATGATTCGACCGGAGGCCAAAGAGAATCGCTCTGGACACGTGCTACCGCACAAATCTTGTACATTTGGATCCCCTGGACAAGATACAATGAGGCAGAATCCTGTCAAATTGATAGCAGTAAAGGTATTTGCATCTATATCATTGGATGACATTGGCAATTCTGGATGCTTCGGCTTATGGATGGACCTGAGTCCAAAGAGTTTCGGTTTGGACAAGTGCTACCGCACAATTCTTGTACATTTGGACCTCCTGTGCAAGGTCTGATGAGGCAGAATCCTGGCAAATTGATAGGAGCAGAGATATTTGCATCTATATCATTGGACGACATTGGCAATTCTGGACGCTCGACATATGATTCGACCTGACTCCAAAGAGATTGGCTTTTGTCAAGTGCTACCGCACAAATCTTGTCCATTTGGACCTCCTGGACAAGATATGATGAGGCAGATTCCTGTCAAATTGATAGGAGTAAAGATATTTGCATCTATATCATTGGTCAACATCGGCAAATCTGGATGGTCCGGCTTATGGTTCCACCTAAGTCCAAGGAGAGTCGCTTTGGACAAGTGCTACCGCAACAAATCTTGTACATTTGGACCCCCTGGACAAGATAAGATGAGGCAGAATCCTGTCAAATTAATAGGAGTAAAGATATTTGCATTTATATCATTGGTCAACATCGGCAATTCTGGATGGTCCGGCTTATGGTACGACATAAGTCCAAAGAAGGTCGCTTTGGACAAGTGCTACCGCAACAAATCGTGTACATTTGGACCCCCTGGACAAGATACGATGAGGCAGAAACCTGTCAAATTGATAGCTGTAAAGATATTTCCATCTATACCATTGCACGACATTGGCAATTCTTGATGCATCGGTTTATGGATCGACCTGTGTCCAAAGAGATTCGCTTTTATGAAGTGCAAACGCACTAATCTTGTACATTTTTACCTACTGGACAAGGTATGATGCGGCAGAATCCTGTCAAATTGATAGCAGTAAAGATATTTGCATCTATATCATTGGACGGCATTGGCAATTCTGGATGCTCAGGCATATGATTCGACCTGAGTCCAAGGAGAGTCGCTGTGGACAAGTGCTACCGCAACAAATCTTGTACATTTGTACCTCCGGAACAAGGTATGATGAGGCAGAATCCTATCATATTGATAGGAGTAAAGATATTTGTATCTATATCATTGGACGACATTGGCACATTCTTGATGCTTCGGCTTATGGATCGACCTGAGTCCAAAGAGTTTCGCTTGGGACAAGTGCTATCGTACAAATCTTGTACATTTGAACCTCCTCGACAAGATAGGATGAGGCAGAATCCTGTCAAATTGATAGGAGGAAAGATATTTGCATCTATATCAATGGACGTTATTGGCAATTCTGGATGCCCCGGCTTATGATTCGACCTGAGTCCAAAGAGAGTCGCTTTGACAAAGGGCTCCCGCACAAATCTTGTACATTTGTACCTCCGGAACAAGGTATGATGAGGCAGAATCCTATCATATTGATAGGAGTAAAGATATTTGTATCTATATCATTGGACGACATTGGCAGTTCTGGATGCTCCGGCATATGATTCGACCGGAGGCAAAAGAGAGTCGCTTTGGACACGTGCTACCGCACAAATCTTGTACATTTGGACCCCCTGGACAAGATACGATGATGCAGAATCCTGTCAAATTGATATGAGTAAAGATATTTGCATCTATATCATTGGACGACATTGGCAATTCTGGATGGTCCGGCTTCTGGTTCGACCTAAGTCCAAAGAGATTCGCTTCTATGAAGTGCGAACGCACAAATCTTGTACATTTTGACCTACTGGACAATGTATGATGCGGCAGAATCCTGTCAAATTGATAGCAGTAAAGATATTTGCATCTATATCATTGGACGGCATTGGCAATTCTGGATGCTCAGGCTTATGATTCGACCTGAGTCCAAGGAGAGTCGCTTTGGACAAGTGCTACCGTACAAATCTTGTACATTTGGACCCCCTGGACAATATACGGTGACCCAGAATCCTGTCAAATTGATAGCAGTAAAGATATTTGCACCTATACCATTGCACGACATTGGCAATTCTTGATGCTTCGGCTTATGGATCGACCTGAGTCCGAAGAGTTTCGCTTTGGACAAGTGCTGCCGCCCAAATATTGTCCCTTTGGACCTCCTTGACAAGATATGATGAGGCAGAACCCTTTCACATTGAGAGGATTGAAGATATTTGCATCTATGTCACTGGACGACATTGGCAATTCTTGATGCTTCGGCTTATGGTTCGACCTGAGTCCAAAGGGTTTCGCTTTTGTCTAGTCCTACCGCACAAATCTTGTACACTTGATCCTCCTGGACAAGACACGATGAGCCAAAATCCTGTCAAATTGATAGGAGTGAAGATATTTGCATCTATATCATTGGTCAACATCGGCAATTCTGGATGCTCCGATTTATGATTCGACTTGAATCCAAAGAGAGTCGGTTTGGGCAAATGCTGCCGCCCAAAACTTGTGCATTTGGACCTCCTGGAAAAGGTATGATGAGGCAGAATCCTGTCACATTGATAGGAGTGAAGATATTTGCATCTATATCATTAGACGGCGTTGGCAATTCTGGATGCTCAGGCTTATGATTCGACCTGAGTCCAAGGAGAGTCGCTTTGGACAAGTGCTACCGCAACAAATCTTGTACATTTGGACCTCCTGTGCAAGGTCTGATGAGGCAGAATCCTGGCAAATTGATAGGAGCAGAGATATTTGCATCTATATCATTGGACGACATTGGCAATTCTGGACGCTCGACATATGATTCGACTTGACTCCAAAGAGATTGGCTTTTGTCAAGTGCTACCGCACAAATCTTGTCCATTTGGACCTCCTGGACAAGATATGATGAGGCAGATTCCTGTCAAATTGATAGGAGTAAAGATATTTGCATCTATATCATTGGTCAACATCGGCAAATCTGGATGGTCCGGCTTATGGTTCCACCTAAGTCCAAAAAGAGTCGCTTTGGACAAGTGCTACCGCACAAATCTTGTACATTTGGACCTCCTGTACAAGGTATGATGAGGCAGAATTCTGTCAAATTGATAGCAGTAAAAATATTTGCATCTATATCATTGGACGACATTGGCAATTCCGGATGCTTCGGCATATGGATCGACTTGAGTCCAAAGAGTTTCGCTTTTGTCTAGTGCTACCGCACAAATCTTGTACACTTGATCCTCCTGGACAAGACACGATGAGCCAGAATCCTGTAAAATTGATAGGAGTGAAGATATTTGCATCTTTATCATTGGACGACATTGGCAATTCTGGATGCTCGGCATATGATTCGACCTGAGTCCAAAGAGAGTCGCTTTGGACAAGTGCTACCGCACAAATCGTGTACATTTGGACCTCCTGTACAAGGTATGGTGAGGCAGAATCCTGTCACATTGATAGTAGTAAAGATATTTGCATCGATATCATTGGACGACATTGGCAATCCTGGGGATCCGGCTCATGATTCGATCGGAGGCCAAAGAGAGTCGCTTTGGACACGTGCTACCGCACATATCTTGTACATTTTGACCCCCTGGACAAGATGCTTTGAGGCAGAATCCTGTCAAATTGATAGCAGTAAAAATATTTGCATCTATATCATTGGACGACATTGGCAATTCTGGATGCTTCGGCTTATGGATCGAACTGAGTCCAAAGAGTTTCGCTTTTGTGTAGTGCTACCGCACAAATCGTGTACACTTGATCCTTCTGGTCAAGATACGATGAGCCAGAATCCTGTCAAATTGATAGGAGTGAAGATATTTGCATCTATATCACTAGACGACATTGGCAATTCTGGATGCTTCGGCTTATGGATCGACCTGTGTCCAAAGAGTTTCGCTTTTGTCTAGTGCTACCGCACAAAACTTGTACACTTGATCCTCCTGTACAAGGTATGATGAGGCAGAATCCTATCACATTGATAGGAGTAAAGATATTTGCATCTATATCATTGGACGACATTGGCAATTCTGGATTCTCCGGCGTATAATACGACCGCAGGCCAAAGATAGTCGCTTTGGACACGTGCTACCGCACAAATCTTGTACATTTGGATCCCCTGGACAAGATGCGATGAGGCAGAATCCTGTCAAATTGATAGCAGTACAAATATTTGCATCTATATCATTGGACGACATTGTCAATTCTGGATGCTCCGGCTTATGATTCGACCTGAATCCAAAGACAGTCGCTTTGGACAAGTGTTACCGCACAAATGTTGTACATTTAGACCTCCTGGAAAAGATATGATGAGGCAGAATCCTGTCAAATTGATAGCAGTAAAAATATTTGCATCTATATCATTGGACGACATTGGCAATTCTGGATGCTCCGGCTTATGATTCGACCTGAGGCCAAAGACGGCTGCTTTGGACAAGTGCTACCGCACAAATGTTGTACATTTAGACCTCCTGGAAAAGATATGATGAGGCAGAATCACGTCAAATTGATAGGAGTGAAGATATTTGCATCTATATCATTGGACGACTTTGGCAATTCTGGATGCTTCGGCTTATGATTCGACCTGAGTCCAAAGAGTTTCGCTTTTGTCTAGTGCTACCGCACAAATCTTGTACACTTGATCCTCCTGGACAAGACACGATGAGCCAGAATCCTGTAAAATTGATAGGAGTGAAGATATTTGCATCTATATCATTGGACGTCATTGGCAATTCTGGATGCTCGGCATATGATTCGACCTGAGTCCAAAGAGAGTCGCTTTGGACACGTGCTACCGAACAAATCTTGTACACTTGATCTTCTTGGACAAGACACGATGAGCCAGAATCCTGTCAAATTGATAGGAGTGAAGATATTTGCATCTATATCATTAGACGGCATTGGCAATTCTGGACGCTGGGCATATGATTCGACCTGGCTCCAAAGAGATTCGCTTTTGTCAAATGCTACCCCACAAATCTTTTACATTTGAACCTCCTGGATAAGATATGATGAGGCAGAATCCTATGACATTGATAGGAGTAAAGATATTTGCATCTATATCATTGGTCAACATCGGCAGTTCTGGATGCCCCGGCTTATGGGACGACCTAAGTCCAAAGAATGTTGCCTTGGACAAGTGCTACCGCACAAATCTTGTACATTTGGACCCCCTGGACAAGATACGATGAGGCAGAATCCTGTCAAATTGATAGGAGTAAAGATATTTGCATCTATATCATTGGTCAACATCGGCAGTTCTGGATGGTCCGGCTTATGGGTCGACCTAAGTCCAAAGAATGTCGCTTTGGACAAGTGCTACCGCACAAATCGTGTATGTGTGGACGTCCTGTACAAGATATGATGAGGCTGAATTGTATCACATTGATAGGAGTAAAGGTATTTAGATCTATAACGTTGGACGACATTGGCAATTCTGGATGCTCGGCATATGATTCGACTTAAACCAAAGAGATTGGCTTTTGTCAAGTGCTACCGCACAAATCTTGTACATTTGATCCTTCTGGACAAGATACGATGAAGCAGAATCCTGTCAAATTGATAGGAGTAAAGATATTTGCATATATCTTTAGACGACATTGGCATTCCTGGATGCTCGGCATATGATTCGACCTGAGTCCAAAGAGTTTGGATTTTGTCAAGTGCTACAGCACAAATCTTGTACATTTGAACCTCCTCGACAAGATAGGATAGGCAGAATCCTGTCAAATTGATAGGAGGAAAGATATTTGCATCTATATCAATGGACGTCATTGGCAATTCTGGATGCCCCGGCTTATGATTCGACCTGAGTCCAAAGAGAGTCGCTTTGACAAAGGGCTCCCGCACAAATCTTGTACATTTGTACCTCCGGAACAAGGTATGATGAGGCAGAATCCTGTCACAATGATAGGAGTGAAGATATTTGCTTCTATATCATTGGACGACATTGGCAGTTCTGGATGCTCTGGCATATGATTCGACCGGAGGCAAAAGAGATTGGCTTTTGTCAAGTGCTACCGCAAAAATCTTGTCCATTTGAACCTCCTCGACAAGATAGGATTAGGCAGAATCCTGTCAAATTGATAGGAGGAAAGATATTTGCATCTATATCATTGGTCAACATTGGCACATTCTTGATGCTTCGGCTTATGGATCGACCTGAGTCCAAAGAGTTTCGCTTTGGACAAGTGCTATCGCACAAATCTTGTACATGTGGACCTCCTGCACAAGGTATGATGAGGCAGAATCCTATCACATTGATAGGAGTAAAGATATTTGCATCTATATCACTGGACGACATTAGCAATTCTGGATGCTCCGGCGTATGATTCGACCGGAGGCCAAAGGGAGTCGCTTTGGACACGTGCTACCGCACAAATCTTGTACATTTGGACCCCCTGGACCAGATACGATGAGGCAGAATTCTGTCAAATTGATAGCAGTAAAGATATTTGCATCTATATCATTGCACGACATTGGCAATTCTGAATGCTTCGGGTTATGGATCGACCTGAGTCCAAAGAGTTTCGCTTTTGTCTAGTGCTACCGCAAAAATCTTGTACACTTGATCCTCCTGGACAAGACACGATCAGCCAGAATCCTGTCAAATTGATAGCAGTAAAGATATTCGCATCTATATCATTGGACGACATTGGCAATTCTGGATGCCCCGGCTTATGATTCGATCTGAGTCCAAACAGAGTCGCTTTGGACAAGTGCTATCGCACAAATCTTGTACATGTGGACCTCTTGCACAATGTATGATGAGGCAGAATCCTATCACATTGATAGGAGTAAAGATATTTGAATCTATATCACTGGACGACATTGGCAGTTCTGGATGCTCTGGCATATGATTCGACCGGAGGCAAAAGAGATTGGCTTTTGTCAAGTGCTACCGCAAAAATCTTGTACATTTGAACCTCCTCGACAAGATAGGATAAGGCAGAATCCTGTCAAATTGATAGCAGTAAAGATATTTGCATCTATATCATTGGACGGCATTGGCAATTCTGGATGCTCAGGCTTATGATTCGACCTGAGTCCAAGGAGAGTCGCTTTGGACAAGTGCTACCGCAACAAATCTTGTACATTTGGACCTCCGGTACAACGTATGATGAGGCAGAATCCTATCACATTGATAGGAGTAAAGATATTTGCATCTATATCATTGGACGACATTGGCAATTCTGGATGCTCGGCATATGATTCGACCTGAGTCAAAGAGATTGGCTTTTGTCAAGTGCTACCGCACAAATCTTGTCCATTTGGACCTCCTGGACAAGATATGATGAGGCAGATTCCTGTCAAATTGATAGCAGTGAAGATATTTGTATCTATATCATTGGACGACATTGGCAATTCTGGATGCTTCGGCATATGAATCGACCTGAGTCCACAGAGATTCGCTTTTGTGAAGTGCTACTGCAACAAATCTTATACATTTGGACCCCCTGGACAAGACTTGTGCGGTAGCACTTGACAAAAGCCAATCTTTTTGACTCAGGTCGAATCATATGCCGATCATCCAGAATTGCCAATGTCGTCCAATGATATAGATGCAAATATCTTTACTCCTATCAATGTGATAGGATTCTGCCTCATCAAATCTTGTTCCGGAGGTTCAAATGTACAAGTTTTGTGCGG
This sequence comes from Priocnemis perturbator, assembly GCA_963942575.1. Lineage (NCBI taxonomy): Eukaryota > Metazoa > Arthropoda > Insecta > Hymenoptera > Pompilidae > Priocnemis > Priocnemis perturbator. The sequence continues at coordinate 3,941,045 of CAWWDK010000133.1, read as the reverse complement.
TAGCCCTTGTCCAAAGCGACTCTTTTTGGACTCAGGTCGAATCATAAGCCGGGGCATCCAGAATTGCAAATGTAGCCCAATGATATAGATGCAAACATCTTTACTCCTATCAATTTGACAAGATTCTGCCTCATCGTGTCTTGTCCAGGAGGATCAAGTGAACTAGATTTGTGCGGTAGCACTAGACAAAAGCGAAACTCTTTGAACTCAGGTCGAATCATCTGCCGAGCATCCAGAATTGCCAATGTCGTCCAATGATATAGATGCAAATATCTTTACTCCTATCAATGTGATAGGATTCTGCCTCATCATACCTTGTTCCGGAGGTTCAAATGTACAAGATTTGGGCGGTAGCACTTGTCCAAAGCGACTCTCCTTGGACTCAGGTCGAATCATAAACCGGAGCATCCAGCATTGCCAATGTCGTCCAATGATATAGATGCAAATATCTTCACACCTATCAATTCGACAGGATTCTGGCTCATCGTGTCTTGTCCAGGAGGATCAAGTGTACAAGATTTGTGCGATAGCACTAGACAAAAGCGAAACTCTTTGGACTCAGGTCAATCCATAAGCCGAACCATCCAGAATTGCCAATTTCGTGCAATGATATAGATGCAAATATCTTTACTGCTATCAATTTGACAGGATTCTGCCTCACCATACCTTTCCCAGTAGGTCCAAATGGACAAGATTTGGGCGGCAGCATTTGTCCAAAGCGATTCTCTTTGGACTCAGGTCGGATCATAAGCCTGACCATCCAGAATTGCCAATGTCGTCCAATGATATAGATGCAAATATCTTTTCTCCTATCCATGTGATATGATTCGGCCTCATCATGCCTTGTCCAGGAGGTTCAACTGTACAAGATTTGTGCGGTAGCACTTGTCCAAAGCGACTCTCTTTGGCCTCCGGTCGATCCCTAAGCCGAAGCATCCAGAATTGCCAATGTCGTCCAATGATATAGAGGCAAATGTCCTCACTCCTATCAAATGACAGGATTCTGCCTCATCATACCTTGCCCAGGAGGTCCAAATGTATAAGATTTGAGCGGTAGCACTTGACCAAACCGAATTTCTTTGCACTCAGGTCGATCCATAAGCCGAAGCATCCAGAATTGCCAATGTTGTCCAATGATATAGAGGCAAATATCTTTACTCCTATCAATTTGCAAGGATTCTCCCTCATCGTATCATGTCCAGGGGGTCCAAATGTACATGATTTGTGCGGTAGTACTTGTCCAGACCGACTCTCTTTGGTTCAGGTCGAATCATAAGCCGGTTCCCCAGTATTGCCAATGTCGTCTAATGATATAGATGCAAATATCTTTACTCCTGTCAATTTGACAGGATTCTGCCTCATCATACCTTGTACAGCACGTCCACACATACAAGATTTGTGCGGTAGCACTTGACCAAAGCGAATTTCTTTGGACTCAGGTCGATCCATAAGCCGAAGCATCCAGAATTGCCGATGTTGACCAGTGATATAGATGCCAATATCTTTACTCCTATCATTGTGATAGGATTCTGCCTCAACATACCTTGTGCAGGAGGTCCAAATGTACAAGATTTGTGCGGTAGCACTTGTCCAAAGCGAAACTCTTTGGACTCAGGTCGATCCATAAGCGAAGCATCAGGAATTGCCATTGTCGTGCAATGGTATAGATGCAAATATCTTTACTGCTATCAATTTGCCAGGAATCTGCCTCATCGTATCTTGTTCAGGGGGTCCAAATGTACAAGATTTGTGCGGTAGCACGTGTCCAAAGCGACTCTCTTTGGCCTCCGGTCGAATCATATGCAGGAGCATCCAGAATTGCCAATGTCGTCCAGTGATATACATGCAAACATCTTCACTCCTATCAATCCGACAGGATTCTGGCTCATCGTGTCTTGTCCAGGAGGATCAAGTGTACAAGATTTGTGCGGTAGCAATAGACAAGAGCGAAACTCTTTGGACTCAGGTCGATCCATAAGCCGAAGCATCAAGAATTGCCAATATCGTACAATGGTATAGATGCAAATATGTTTACTGCCATCAATTTGACAGGATTCTGCCTCCTCGTATCTTGTCCATGGGGTCCAAATGTACACGATTTGTTGCGGTAGCACTTGTCCAAAGCGACATTCTTTAGACTTATGTCGAACCATAAGCCGGACCATCAAGAATTGCCGATGTTGTCCGATGATATAGATGCGAATATCTTTACTCCTATCAATTGTACAGGATTCTGCCTCATCGAAACTTGGCCAGGGGTTCTAAATGTACAAGATTTGTGCGGTAGTACTTGTCCAACGCTATTCCCTTTGTTTTCAGGTCGAATCATAGGGCGAAGGATCATAAGGCGAAGAATCCAAAGTTGCCGATATTGTCCAATGGTAAAGATGCAAATACCTTCACTCCTATCAATGTGATAGGATTCTGCCACAACATACCTTGTCGAGGAGGTCCAAATGTACCAGATTTGTGCGTTAGAAATTGTCCAAAGCGACTCTCTTTGGACTCAGGTCGAATCATAAGCCGGGGCATCCAGAATTGCCAATGTCGTCCAATGAAATAGATGCAAACATCTTTACTCCTATCAATTTGACAGGATTCTGCCTCATCGTATATTGTCCAGGGGGTCCAAATGTACAAGACTTGTGCGGTAGCACTTGACAAAAGCCAATCTCTTTAACTCAGGTCGAATCATATGCCGATCATCCAGAATTGCCAATGTCATCCAATGATATAGATGCAAATATCTTTACTCCTATCAATGTGATAGGATTCTGCCTCATCATACCTTGTTCCGGAGGTTCAAATGTACAAGATTTGTGCGGTAGCCCTTGACCAAAGCGACTCTTTTTGGACTCAGGTCGAATCATAAGCCGGGGCATCCAGAATTGCCAATGTCGTCCAATGATACAGATGCAAATATCATCACTCCTATGAATGTGATAGGATTCTGCCTCAACATACCTTTTACAGGAGGTCAAAATGTACAAGACTTGTTGCGGTAGCACTTGTCCGAAGCGGCTCTCTTTGGACTCAGGTCGAATCATAAGCCTGAGCATCCAGAATTGCCAATGACGTCTAATGATATAGATGCAAATACCTTCACTCCTATCAATTAGACAGGATTCTGGCTCATCATACCTTGTCCAGGAGGTCCAAATGTACCAGATTTGTGCGTTAGAAATTGTCCAAAGCGACTCTCTTTGGACTCAGGTCGAATCATAAGCCGGAGCATCCAGAATTGCCAATGTCGTCCAATGATATAGATCCAAATATCTTCACTCCTATCAATTTGACAGCATTTTGCCTCGTCGTATCTTGTCAAGGAGCTTCAAATGTACAAGATTTGTGCGGTAGCACTTGAGAAAAGCGACTCTCCTTGGACTCAGGTCGAATCATAAGCCTGAGCATCCAGAATTGCCAATGTAGCCCAATGATATAGATGCAAACATCTTTACTCCTATCAATTTGACAGGATTCTGCCTCATCGTGTCTTGTCCAGGAGGATCAAGTGTACAAGATTTGTGCGGTAGCACTAGACAAAAGCGAAACTCTCTGGACTCAGGTCGATCCATAAACCGAACCATCCAGAATTGCCAATGTCGTGCAATGATATAGATGCAAATATATTTACTGCTATCAATTTGACAGGATTCTGCCTCATCGTATCTTGTCCAGGGGTTCCAAATGTACAAGATTTGTGCGGTAGCACGTGTCCAAAGCGACTCTCTTTGGCCTCCGGTCGAATCATATGCCGGAGCATCCAGAATTGCCAATGTCGTCCAGTGATATAGATGCAAATATCTTTACTCCTATCAATGTGATAGGATTCTGCCTCAACATACCTTGTACAGGAGGTCCAAATGTAAAAGATTTGTGCGTTAGTACATGTCCAACGCTATTCCCTTTGTTTTCAGGTCGAATCATAGGGCGAAGAATCATAAGGCGAAGAATCCAAAGTTGCCAATGTCGTCCAATGATATAGATGCAAATACCTTCACTCCTAACAATGTGATAGGATTCTGCCTCATCATACCTTGCCCAGGAGGTCCAAATGTACAAGATATTTGGGGTAGCACGTGACAAAAGCGAATCCCTTTGGACTCAGGTCGAACCATATGCCGAAGCATCCAAAGTTGCCAATGTCGTCCTATGATATAGATGCAAATATCTTCACTCCTATCAATTTGACAGGATTCTGCCTCATCGTATCTTGTCCAGGAGGTTCAAATGTACAAGATTTGTGCGGTGGCACTTGACAAATGTGTATCTCTTTGGACTGAGGTTGATCCATATGTTGAAGCATCCAGAATTGCCAATGTCGTCCAATGATATAGATGCAATTATCCTGACTCCTATCAATTTGGCAGGATTCTGCCTCATCGTATCATGTCCAGGAAGATCAAATGTACAATATTTGTGCGGTAGCACTTGTCCAGGCCGACTCTCTTTTGATTCAGGTCTAATTATGAGACGGATCCCCAGGATTGCCAATGTCGTCCAATGATATTGGTGCAAATATCTTCACTCCTATCAATGTGGCACGATTCTACCTTATCATACCTTGTCCAGGAGATTCAAATGTACAAGATTTGTGTGGTAGCACTTGACAAAAGCGAATCGCTTTGGACTCGGGTCGATCCATATGCCGAGCATCCAGAATTGCCGAAGTCGTCCAATGATGTAGATGCAAATTTCTTTACTGCTATCAATTTGACAGCATTCTGCCTCATCGTATCATGTCCAGGGGGTCCAAATGTACAAGATTTGTGCGGTAGAACGTGTCCAAAGCGATTCTCTTTGGCCTCCGGTCGAATCATATGCCAGAGTATCCAGAATTGCCAATGTCGTCCAGTGATATAGATGCAAATATCTTTACTCCTATCAATGTGATAGGATTCAACCTCATCATATTTTGTGCAGGAGGTCCAAATGTACAAGATTTGTGCGGTAGCACTTGTCCAAAGCGAAACTCTTTAGATTCAGGTCGATCCATATGCCGAAGCATCAAGAATTGCCAATGTCGTGCAATGGTATAGATGCAAATATCTTTACTGCTATCAATTTGACAGGATTCTGCCTCAACGTATCTTGTCCAGGAGGTTCAAATGTACAAGATTTGTGAGGTAGCACTTGACAAAAGCGAATGGCTTTGGACTCGGGTCGATCCATAAGCCGAAGCATTCAGAATTGCCAACGTCGTCCATTGATATAGATGCAAATACCTTCACTCCTATCAATTTGACAGCATTTTGCCTCATCCTTTCTTGTCAAGGAGCTTCAAATGTACAAGATTTGTGCGGTAGCACTTGACAAAAGCGACTCTCCTTGGACTCAGGTCGAATCATAAGCCTGAGCATCCAGAATTGCCAATGTCGTCCAATGATATAGATGCAAATATCTTCACTCCTATCAATTTGACAGGAATCTGCCTCATCATATCCTGTCCAGGAGGTCCAAATGGACAAGATTTGTGCGGTAGCACTTGTCCAAAGCGAAACTCTTTGGAATCAGGTCGGTCCATAAGCCGAAGCATCAAGAATTGCCAATGTCGTGCAATGATACACATGCAAATATCATCACTCCTATGAATGTGATAGGATTCTGCCTCATCATAACTTGTGCAGGAGGTCCAAATGTACAAGATTTGTGCGGTAGCACTTGTCCAAAGCGAAACTCTTTGGACTCAGGTCGATCCATAAGCCGAAGCATCAAGAATTGCCAATGTCGTGCAACGGTATAGATGCAAATATCTTTACTGCTATCAATTTGACAGGATTCTGCCTCACGTATCTTGTCCAGGGGGTCCAAATGTACACGATTTGTTGCGGTAGCACTTGTCCAAGGCGACATTCTTTGGACTTATGTCGAATGATAAGCCGGACCATCCAGAATTGCCAATGTCGTCCAATGATATAGATGCAAATATCTTCACTCCTATCAATTTGACAGGAATCTGCCTCATCATATCCTGTCAAGGAGGTCCAAATGGACAAGATTTGTGCGGTAGCAGTTGACAAAAGCCAATCTCTTTGACTCAGGTCGAATCATATGCCGAGCATCCAGAATTGCCAATGTCGTCCAATTATATAGATGCAAATATCTTTACTCCTATCAATGTGATAGGATTCTGCCTCATCATACCTTGTTCCGGAGGTTCAAATGTACAAGATTTGTGCGGGAGCCCTTATCCAAAGCGACTCTCTTTGGACTCAGGTCGAATCATAAGCCGGGGCATCCAGAATTGCCAATGTTGTCCAATGATATAGATGCAAATATCTTTACCGCTATCAATATGACAGGATTCTGCCTCATCATACCTTGTCCAGTAGGTCAAAATGTACTAGATTTGTGCGGTAGCTCTTGTCCAAAGCGACTCTCTTTGGACTCAGGTCGAATCATAAGCTGGAGCATCCAGAATTGCCAATGTCGTCCGATGATATAGATGCAAACATCTTCACTCCTATCAATTTGACAGGATTCTGTCTCATCATACCCTGTTCCGGATGTTCAAATGTACAAGGTTTGGGCGGTAGCACTTGTCCAAAGCGACTCTCCTTGGACTCAGGTCGAATCATAAGCCTGAGCATCCAGAATTGCCAATGCCTTCTAATGATATAGATGCAAATATCTTCACTCCTATCAATGTGACAGGATTCTGCCTCATCATACCTTGTTCCGGAGGTTCAAATGTACAAGATTTGTGCGGTAGCCCTTGTCCAAAACGACTCTCTTTGGGCTCAGGTCGAATCATAAGCCTGAGCATCCAGAATTGCCAATGCCTTCTAATGATAAAGATGCAAATATCTTCACTCCTATCAATGGGACAGGACTCTGCCTCATCATACCTTGTTCCGGAGGTTCAAATGTACAAGATTTGTGCGGTAGCGCTTGTCCAAAGCGACTCTCTTTGGACTCAGGTCGAATCATAAGCCCGGGCATCCAGAATTGCCAATGTAGCCCAATGATATAGATGCAAACATCTTTACTCCCATTAATGTGACCGGATTCTGCCTCATCGTATCTTGTCCAAGGGGTCCAAATGTACAAGATTTGTTGCGTTAGCACTTGTCCAAAGCTACTTTCCTTGGTCTCCGGTCGAATCACATGCCGGTGCATCCAGAATTGCCAATGTCGTCCAATGATATAGATGCAAATATTTTTACTGCTATCAATTTGCCAGGATTCTGTCTCATCATACCTTGTCCAGTAGGTCAACATGTACAAGATTTGTGCGTTAGCACTTCACAAAAGCGAATCTCTTTGGACTCAGGTCGATTCATATGCCGAAGCTTCCAGAATTGCCATGTCGTCCAATGATACAGATGCAAATATCATCACTCCTATGAATGTGATAGGATTCTGCCTCATCTTACCTTTTACAGGAGATCCAAATGTACAAGACTTGTTGCGGTAGCACTTGTCCAAAGCGACTCTCCTTGGACTCAGGTCGAATCATAACCCGGATCCCAGGATTGCCAATGTCGCGCAATAATATAGATGCAAATATCTTTCCTCCTATCAATGTGACAGGATTCTGCCTCATCATACCTTTTCCAGGTGGTCCAAATGCACAAGAATTTGGCGGCAGCATTTGTCCAAACCGACTTTCTTTGGACTCAGGTCGATCCATATGCCGAAGCATCCAAAAATGCCAATGTCGTCCAATGATATAGATGCAAATATCTATACTCCTATCAACGTGATAGGATTCTGCCTCATAATAACCTGTTCCGGATGTTCAAATGTACAAGGTTTGGGCGGTAGCACTTGTCCAAAGCCACTCTCCTTGGACTCAGGTCGAATCATAAGCCGGGGCATCCAGAATTGCCAATGTCGTCCAATGATATAGATGCAAATATCTTTACTGCTATCAATTTGACAGGATTCTGCCTCATCATACCTTGTTCAGTAGGTCAAAATGTACAAGATTTGTGGGGTAGCCCTTGTCCAAAGCGACTCTCTTTGGACTCAGGTCGATCCATAAGCCGAAGCGTCAAGAATTACCAATGTCGTGCAATGGTATAGATGCAAATATCTTTACTGCTATCAGTTTGACAGGATTTTGCCTCATCGTATCTTGTCAAGGAGCTTCAAATGTACAAGATTTGTGCGATAGCACTTGACAAAAGCGACTCTCCTTGGACTCAGTTCGAATCATATGCCTGAGCATCCAGAATTGCCAATGACGTCTAATGATATAGACGCAAAAACCTTTACTCCTATCAATTCGACAGGATTCTGGCTCATCGTGTCTTGTCCAGGAGGATCAAGTGTACAAGATTTGTGCGATAGCACTTGACAAAAGCGAAACTCTTTGGACTCAGGTCGATCCATAAGCCGATCCATCCAGAATTGCCAATTTCGTGCAATGATATAGATGCAAATATCTTTACGGCTATCAATTTGACAGGATTCTGCCTCATCGTATCTTCTCCAGGGGGTCCAAATGTACAAGATTTTTGCGGTAGCACGTGTCCAAAGCGACTCTCTTTGGCCTCCGGTCGAATCATATGCCGGAGCATCCAGAATTGCCAATGTCGTCCAATGATATAGATGCAAATATCTTTACTTCTATCAATTTGCCAGGATTCTGTCTCATCATACCTTGTCCAGTAGGTCAACATGTACAAGATTTGTGCGTTAGCACTTCACAAAGCGAATCTCTTTGGACTCAGGTCGATTCATATGCCGAAGCATCCAGAATTGCCATGTCGTCCAATGATACAGATGCAAATATCATCACTCCTATGAATGTGATAGGATTCTGCCTCATCGTATCTTCTCCAGGAGGTCCAAATGTACAAGATTTTTGCGGTAGCACGTGTCCAAAGCGACTCTCTTTGGCCTTCGGTCTAATCATATGCCGGAGCATCCAGAATTGCCAATGTCGTCCAATGATATAGATGCAAATATCTTTACTGCTATCAATTTGACAGGATTCTGCCTCATCGTATCTTGTCCAGGGGGTCCAAATGTACAAGAGTTTTGCGGTAGCACGTGTCCAAAGCGACTCTCTTTAGCCTCCCGTCGAATCATATGCCGGGGCATCCAGAATTGCCAATGTCGTGCAATGATATAGATGCAAATATCTTTACTGCTATCAATATGACAGGATTCTGCCTCATCATACCTTGTCCAGTAGGTCAAAATGTACTAGATTTGTGCGGTAGCCCTTGTCCAAAGCGACATTCTTTGGACTCAGGTCGAATCATAAGCCTGTGCATCCAGAATTTCCATTGCCATCTAATGATATAGATGCAAATATCTTCACTCCTATCAATGTGACAGGATTCTGCCTCATCATACCTTGTTCCGGAGGTTCAAATGTACAAGATTTGTGCGGTAGCCCTTGTCCAAAGCGACTCTCTTTGGACTCAGGTCGAATCATAAGCCTGTGCATCCAGAATTTCCAATGCCGTCTAATGATATAGATGCAAATATCTTCACTCCTATCAATGTGACAGGATTCTGCCTCATCGTATATTGTCCAGGGGGTCCAACTGTACAAGACTTGTGCGGTAGCACTTGACAAAAGCCAATCTCTTTGACTCAGGTCGAATCATATGCGATCATCCAGAATTGCCAATGTCGTCCAATGATATAGATGCAAACATCTTCACTCCTATCAATGTGATTGGATTCTACCTCATCATAACTTGTTCCTAGGTTCAAATGTATAAGATTTGTGCGGTTTTACTTGTTCAAAGAAACTGTCATTGGATTCAAGTCGAATCATAAGCCGGAGCATCCAGAATTGCCATTGTCGTCCAATGATGTAGACGCTAATATCTTTACTCCTATCAATGTGATAGGATTCTGCCTCATCATACCTTGTGCAGGAGGTCCAGATGTACAAGATTTGTGCGGTAGCAATTGTCCAAAGCGACTCTCTTTGGACTCAGGGCGAATCCTAAGCCGGGGCATCCAGAATTGCCAATGTAGACCAATGATATAGATGCAAACATCTTTACTCCTATCAATTTGACAGGATTCTGCCTCATCGCGTCTTGTCCAGGAGGATCAAGTGTACAAGATTTGTGCGGTAGCACTAGACAAAAGCGAAACTCTTTGAACTCAGGTCGAATAATATGCCGAGCATCCAGAATTGCCAATGTCGTCCAATGGTATAGATACAAACATCTTTACTCCTATCAATTTGACAGGATTCTGCCTCATCGTATATTGTCCAGGGGGTCCAAATGTACAAGACTTGTGTGGTAGCACTTGACAAAAGCCAATCTCTTTGACTCAGGTCGAATCATATGCGATCATCCAGAATTGCCCATGTCGTCCAATGATATAGATGCAAATATCTTTACTCCTATTAATTTGACAGGATTCTGCCTCATCGCGTCTTGTCCAGGAGGATCACATGTACAAGATTTGTTGCGGTAGCACTTGTCCAAAGCTTCTCTCCTTGGACTCAGGTCGAATCATATGCCTGAGCATTCAGAATTGCCAATGCCGCCTAATGATATAGATGCAAATATCTTCACTCCTATCAATGTGACAGGATTCTGCCTCATCATACCTTTTCCAGGAGGTCCAGATGCACATGTTTTGGGCGGCAGCATTTGCCCAAACCGACTCTCTTTGGATTCAGGTCGAATCATAAGCCGGAGCATCCAGAATTGCCAATGTCGTCCAATGATATAGATGCAAATATCTTCACTCCTATCAATTTGACAGGAATCTGCCTCATCATACCTTGTTCCGGAGGTTCAAATGTACAAGATTTGTGCGGTAGCTCTTGTCCAAAGCGACTCTCTTTGGACTCAGGTTGATCCGTAAGCCGAAGCATCAAGAATTGCCAATGTCGTGAAATGGTATAGATGCAAAAATCTGCACTCCTATCAATGTGACAGGATTCTGCCTCATTATATCTTGTCCAGGAGGTTCAAATGTACAAGATTTGTGCGTTAGCACTTCACAAAAGCGAATCTCTTTGGACTCAGTTCGAATCATAAGCCGGAGCATCCAGAATTGCCATTGTCGTCCAATTATAGAGATGCAAACATCTTCACTCCTATCAATGTGATTGGATTCTACCTCATCATAACTTGTTCCTAGGTTCAAATGTATAAGATTTGTGCGGTTTTACAAGTTCAAAGAAACTGTCATTGGATTCAAGTCGAATCATAAGCCGGAGCATCCAGAATTGCCATTGTCGTCCAATGATGTAGACGCAAATATCTTTACTCCTATCAATGTGATAGGATTCTGCCTCATCATACCTTGTGCAGGAGGTCCAGATGTACAAGATTTGTGCGGTAGCAATTGTCCAAAGCGACTCTCTTTGGAGTCAGGGCGAATCCTAAGCCGGGGCATCCAGAATTGCCAATGTAGACCAATGATATAGATGCAAACATCTTTACTCCTATCAATTTGACAGGATTCTGCCTCATCGTGTCTTGTCCAGGAGGATCAAGTGTACAATATTTGTGCGGTAGCACTAGACAAAAGCGAAACTCTTTGAACTCAGGTCGAATAATATGCCGAGCATCCAGAATTGCCAATGTCGTCCAATGGTATAGATGCAAACATCTTTACTCCTATCAATTTGACAGGATTCTGCCTCATCGTATATTGTCCAGGGGGTCCAAATGTACAAGACTTGTACGGTAGCACTTGACAAAAGCCAATCTCTTTGACTCAGGTCGAATCATATGCCGATCATCCAGAATTGCCAATGTCGTCCAATGATATAGATGCAAATATCTTTACTCCTATCAATGTTACAGGACTCTGCCTCATCATACCTTTTCCAGGAGGTCCAAATGCACATGTTTTGGGCGGCAGCATTTGCCCAAACCGACTCTCTTTGGATTCAGGTCGAATCATAAGCCGGAGCATCCAGAATTGCCAATGTCGTCCAATGATATAGATGCAAATATCTTCACCCCAATCAATTTGACAGGATTCTGGCTCATCGTGTCTTGTCCAGGAGGATCCAGTGTACAAGATTTGTGCGGTAGCACTAGACAAAAGCGAAACTCTTTGGACTCAGGTCGATCCATAAGCCGAAGCACCCAGAATTGACAATGTCGTGCAATGACATAGATGCAAATATCTTTACTGCTATCAATTTGATAGGATTCTGCCTCGTCGTATCTTGTCCAGGGGGTCCAAATGTATAAGATTTGTGCGGCAGTACGTGTCCAAAGCGACTCTCTTTGGATTCAGGTCGAATCATAAGCCGAAGCAACCAGAATTGACAATGTCGTGCAATGACATAGATGCAAATATCTTTACTGCTATCAATTTGATAGGATTCTGCCTCGTCGTATCTTGTCCAGGGGGTCCAAATGTATAAGATTTGTGCGGCAGTACGTGTCCAAAGCGACTCTCTTTGGCCTCCGGTCGAATCATATGCCGGAGCATCCAGAATTGCCAATGTCGTCCAGTGATGTAGATGCAAACATCTTCACTCCTATCAATGTGATAGGATTCTGCCTCATCATACCTTGTTCCTAGGTTCAAATGTACAAGATTGATGCGGTAGCACTTGTCCAAAGCGACATTCTTTGGACTTAGGTCGAACCATAAGCCGGACCATCCAGAACTGCCGATGTTGACCAATGATATAGATGCAAATATCTTTACTCCTATTAATTTGACAGGATTCTGCCTCACCGTTTCTTGTACACGAGGTCCAAATGTACAATATTTGTTGTGTAGCACTTGTCCAAAGCGACTCTCTTTGGACTCAGGTCGATCCATATGCCGAAGTAACAAAAATTGCTGATCTTATCCGAATGATATAGATGCAAACATCTTAACTCCTATCAATTTCCCAGGATTCTGCGTCATCATATCGGGTCCAGGAGGTCCAAATGTACAAGATTTATGCGGTAGCACTTGTCCGAAGCGACTCTCTTTGGCCTCCGGTCGAATCATAACCCGGAGCATCCAGAATTGCCAATGTCGTGCAATGGTATAGATGCAAATATCTTTACTGCTATCAATTTGACAGGATTCTGCCTCATCGTATCTTGTCCACGGGGTCCAAATGTACACGATTTGTTGCGGTAGCACTTGTCCAAAGCGACATTCTTTGGACTTAGGTCGATCCATATGCCGAAGCATCCAGAATTGCCAATGTCGTGCAATGATATAGATGCAAATATCTTCACTGCTATCAATTTGACAGGATTCTGCCTCATCGTATCTTGTCCAGTAGGTCAAAATGTACAAGATTTGTGCGGTAGCCCTTGACCAAAGCAACTCTCTTTGGACACAGGCCGAATCATATGCCGGAGCATCCAGAATTGCCAACGTCGTCCAATGGTATAGATGCAAATATATTTACTCCTATCAATGTGATAGGATTCTGCCTCATCATACCTTGTACAGGAGGTCCAAATGTATAAGATTTGTGCGGTAGCACTCGTCCAAAGCGACTCTCTTTGGACTCAGGTCGAATCATAAGCCGCAGCATCCAGAATTGCCAATGTCGTCCAATGATATAGATCCAAATATCTTCACTCCTATTAATATGACAGGATTCTGCCTCATCATACCTTTTCCAGGAGGTCCAAATGCACAAGCTTTGGGCGGCAGCATTTCCCCAAACCGACTCTCTTTGGATTCAGTTCGAATCATAAACCGGGGCATCCAGAATTGCCAATGTCGTCCAATGTGTTGTTTGTTTTAGTTGACCGTGTCCAATGATGATGTAGATAATTTGTTGGCGTAACTTACCACTACTGCCTATGCTTGGTGCCGTTGAGGACGTCGCCACACGAGTACCACCTGAAAAGAAACAAGAGTTCAGATTCGAGACTAATAGTAAGATACATGATTACATTAGAATTAATAACAGGGAAAGTCAACATTTATCGCCCCTGTCCAGAAATATTAATTATACTCGACGATTTTTAAAAGAACATCCTGAACTAATTGTCACGAAGGCAGATAAGGGTAATGTCACCGTAGCGGTTCAAAAAGCTAGTTACATTGAGTCCATGAACAATATGCTTAGTGATAGGGATACGTACATAGAGAGTAGACACGAATACACTGCCACCTTTGAAAAAGAGATTAGTAAAATCGTTTCTTTATGGGCACGTAGGGGCTGGATCTCCGAGAAAGTTGCTCGGTTTCTCAGACCTCACTGCAGCATCACGCCCAGAGCGTACGGGTTACCTAAAATCCACAAACCTGTATTAGCTTGGAGAATAATTGTGTCTACCATAAACGGTCCTACATACAATCTCGCTGCATACCTGAGCGAAACATTAGCTAAAATAGTAGGGAACACGCAATACCATGTAAAGGATAGCTGGAGTTTTGCAAATGATATTATCAACGTTAACATTCCTTCAGATTACGTACTAATTTCTCTTGATGTCACAGCGTTGTTCACCAATGTCCCCATAGATCTGGCCATAGAAATTATAGGGAAGAGATGGGATTCACTACAGGACTCCTCGAAAATACCTAAAATGGAGTTTTTAAAAGCTGTTGAATTTTGCCTGCATGCCACTGTATTTAAGTTTGATAATAAGATCTACAAACAAACCTTTGGATGCGCTATGGGTTCTCCGTTATCTCCTGTTGTAGCGAACCTAGTCATGGAGGAATTAGAGCAGACTATTATTCCCACCTTATCATTTCAATTGCCTTTCTATAAAAGATACGTGGACGACATTGTGACAGCGGTACCACCTGACAAAATAGACGAAATCGTTTCCAAATTTAATGGTTTTCATCAGAGGTTAAAATTCACACACGAAGTGGAAGTAGATGGTAGAATTAATTTTCTTGACACTACCTTAATTAGAAAGGACATTGGCATCATCACCGATTGGTATCACAAAGATACGTGGTCTGGCAGATACGTAAACTTTAATTCTGCACATCCTATCAGCCATAAAACAGGACTTGTCGTTGGTTTAATTGACCGTGCACTTAAACTTTCTGATATTTCATTTAGACAAAAAAATCTAGACCTTATCAGACATACGTTATCGGAGAATAACTACCCTTCTCAATTTGTCAACCGGCTTATAAAGCAGCGCACATATGACTATTATCATCCTGTGGCTGCTGAAGCTGAAAAAGAATTAAGATTTATTAATAGGGGACCGATTAACGTGTTTAACACCATAGTTTTACCTTTTGTACCAAACGTTTCCGACAATCTGAAACGTATATTTAGGAAGTACAATATGCACACTATTTACTCAATTCCCAACTCCACTCGCTCCTTGTTTCCACCTATCAAGGATCCTGTTCCTGCTGACCGAAAGACAGGCGTTGTATACCATATCCCATGCTCACATTGTGACTCTTGTTATATTGGACAAACATCCCGGAACATCAAGGCTAGAATCTATGAACATAAAAGAAATAAATACGGGCCGGAGGAACAGGACACCGCACTCACCAAACACATGATCGATAACGATCACCTTTTTAATTTTGAGGAAACATCCATTTTGCATACAGAGACTAACTACCATCGTAGACTGCACCTAGAAACATTTGAGATAATAAAACACCACAAAAGCGTTAATCTCAGATATGAAAAACCAAGTATTGCAGAATTTTATTCATCGTTCTTTACCTGCAATGATTAGTAACTGGTGCTTCATGTTTCTCTGTTCTCGTAACAGAGCGATTAATAATCTGCCAGTCTCTAACCAGCATCAGCTGTTGGTCTCAATGTTTTGACAGATTTTATAACCTCACTGTCAATCATGGATAGTTTGGTTAGTTTGATGGCCCCGGTACGACTCCATATTGGATCGCTCTGGGTGAGCTAAATGACATCTTACGACTAAATAGGTGAACCTCCGTGAGCTCTTTTTATGTTCAAACTGATTTCAAAAGCGGCAATGTAAATAATTTTGAATGCCTCCCTCAATCTGTCCTTTGTGTCCTTCATCTCCACGTTATGACCGCGACTTGCTTGTAACCGGCACAGTCGCTAGAAACATCTCGTTGAAACCTCATGTAAGTAGCGTCACTGTCTTTCCTTATAAATATAGTTTCAGTTTGCTATTTTTCTTTCATCTATTTTTATAATTTAGCTTCTTTCAATTTTGATAATATCTATTAATTATAAGACGTAAGTCGGTTCTTGCATTAGTTTATTGCCTCTTTGATCATTATTACATGTTACAATTCTTTTCTTTCTTTTCTTCACTTACACAGATTTCACAGTCCTTGAGAAGGGTCAGATACACTGACCGAAACGTCGGACAATTAGAGTAGCTTCCTTCATTAATATAGACCGAGCGTTACGCCAACAAATTATCCACATAATGTCGTCCAATGATATAGATGCAAATATCGTTACTCCTATCAATGTGACATGATTCTGCCTCACCGTGCCTTTTCCAGGAGGTCCAAATGCACAAGATTTGGGCGGCAGCACTTGTCCAAACCGACTCCCTTTGGACTCAGGTCGATCGATATGCCGAAGTAACAAAAATTGCCAATGTCGTCCAATGATATAGATGCAAATATCTTCACTTCAATCAATTTGACAGGATTCTGGCTCATCGTGTCTTGTCCAGGGGGTCCAAATGTACAAGATTTATGCGGTAGCACATGTCCGAAGCGACTCTCTTTGGCCTCCGGTCGAATCATAACCCGGAGCATCCAGAATTGCCAATGTCGTCCAATGATATAGATGCAAACATCTTCACTCCTATCAATGTGATAGGATTCTGCCTCATCATACCTTGTTCCTAGGTTCAAATGTACAAGATTGATGCGGTAGCACTTGTCCAAAGCGACATTCTTTGGACTTAGGTCGAACCATAAGCCGGACCATCCAGAACTGCCGATGTTGACCAATGATATAGATGCAAATATCTTCACTCCTATTAATATGACAGGATTCTGCCTCATCATACCTTTTCCAGGAGGTCCAAATGCACAAGCTTTGGGCGGCAGCATTTCCCCAAACCGACTCTCTTTGGATTCAGTTCGAATCATAAACCGGGGCATCCAGAATTGCCAATGTCGTCCAATGATATAGATGCAAATATCGTTACTCCTATCAATGTGACATGATTCTGCCTCACCGTGCCTTTTCCAGGAGGTCCAAATGCACAAGATTTGGGCGGCAGCACTTGTCCAAACCGCCTCCCTTTGGACTCAGGTCGATCGATATGCCGAAGTAACAAAAATTGCCAATGTCGTCCAATGATATAGATGCAAATATCTTCACTCCAATCAATTTGACAGGATTCTGGCTCATCGTGTCTTGTCCAGGGGGTCCAAATGTACAAGATTTATGCGGTAGCACTTGTCCGAAGCGACTCTCTTTGGCATCCGGTCGAATCATAACCCGGAGCATCCAGAATTGCCAATGTCGTCCAATGATATAGATGCAAACATCTTCACTCCTATCAATGTGATAGGATTCTGCCTCATCATACCTTGTTCCTAGGTTCAAATGTACAAGATTGATGCGATAGCACTTGTCCAAAGCGACATTCTTTGGACTTAGGTCGAACCATAAGCCGGACCATCCAGAACTGCCGATGTTGACCAATGATATAGATGCAAATATCTTTACTCCTATTAATTTGACAGGATTCTGCCACACCGTTTCTTGTACACGAGGTCCAAATGTACAATATTTGTTGTGTAGCACGTGTCCAAAGCGACTCTCTTTGGACTCAGGTCGATCCATATGCCGAAGTAACAAAAATTGCCGAACTTATCCGAATGATATAGATGCAAACATCTTAACTCCTATCAATTTGCCAGGATTCTGCCTCATCATATCGGGTCCAGGAGGTCCCAATGTACAAGATTTATGCGGTAGCACTTGTCCGAAGCGACTCTCTTTGGCCTCCGGTCGAATCATAACCCGGAGCATCCAGAATTGCCAATGTCGTGCAATGGTATAGATGCAAATATCTTTACTGCTATCAATTTGACAGGATTCTGCCTCATCGTATCTTGTCCACGGGGTCCAAATGTACACGATTTGTTGCGGTAGCACTTGTCCAAAGCGACATTCTTTGGACTTAGGTCGATCCATATGCCGAAGCATCCAGAATTGCCAATGTCGTCCAATGATATAGATGCAAATATCTTTACGGCTATCAATTTGACAGGATTCTGCCTCATCATGCCTGGTCCAGGAGGTTCAAATGTACAAGATTTGTGCGGTAGCACTTGACAAAAGCGACTCTCTTTGGACTCAGGTCGAATCATAAGCCGGAGCATCTAGAATTGCCAATGTTGTCCAATGATATAGATGCAAATATCTTCACTCCAATCAATTTGACAGGATTCTGGCTCATCGTGGCTTGTCCAGGAGGATCAAGTGTACAAGATTTGTGCGGTAGCACTAGACAAAATCGAAACTCTTTGGACTCAGGTCGATCCATAAACCGAAGCAACCAGAATTGCCAATGTCGTGCAATGATATGGATGCAAATATCTTTACTGCTATCAATTTGACAGGATTCTGCCTCATCGTATCTTGTCCAGGGGGTCCAAATGTATAAGATTTGTGCGGCAGCACGTGTCCACAGCTACTCTCTTTGGCCTCCGGTCGAATCATATGCCGGAGCATCCAGAATTGCCAATGTCTTCCAGTGATATAGATGCAAATATCTTTACTCATATGAATGTGGTAGGATTCTGCCTCATCGTATCTTGTCCAGGGGGTCCAAATGTACACGATTTGTTGCGGTAGCACTTGTCCAAAGCGACATTCTTTGGACTTAGGTCGATCCATATGCCGAAGCATCCAGAATTGCCAATGTCGTGCAATGATATAGATGCAAATATATTCACTCCTATCAATGGACAGGATTGTGCCGCATTGTATCTTGTCCAGGGGGTCCAAATGTACAAGATTTGTGCGGTAGCACTTGTCCAAAGCCACATTCTTTGGACTTAGGTCGAACCATAAGCCGGACCATCCAGAACTGCCGATGTTGACCAATGATATAGATGCAAATATCTTTACTCCTATTAATTTGACAGGATTCTGCCTCACCGTTTCTTGTACACGAGGTCCAAATGTACAATATTTGTGCTGTAGCACTTGTCCAAAGTGACACCCTTTGGCCTCAGGTCGATCCAAAAGCCCAAGCATAAAAAATTGCCAATGTGGCCAACTGATATAGATGCAAATATCTTTACTCCTATCAATTTGACAGGATTCTACCTAATCATATCTTGTCCAGGAGGTTCAAATGTACACGATGTGTGAGGTAGCACTTGTCCAAAGCGACTCTCTTTGGACTCAGGTCGATCCATATGCCGAAGTGACAAAAATTGCCGATCTAATCCGAATGATATAGATGCAAACATCTTAACTCCTATCAATTTGCCAGGATTCTGCCTCATCATATCGGGTCCAGGAGGTCCAAATGGACAAGGTTTGGGCGGCAGAATTTGTCCAAAACGACTCTCTTTGGACTCAGGTCGAATGATATGCTAAGCATCCAGAATTGCCAATGTCGTCCAATGATATATATGCAAATATCTTTACTCCTTTCAATTTGACAGGATTCTGCCTCATCATGCCTGGTCTAGGAGGTCCAAATGTACAAGATTTGTGCGGTAGCACTTGACAAAAGCGACTCTCTTTGGACTCAGGTCGAATCATGTGCCGGAGCATCCAGAATTGCCAATGTCGTCCAATGATATAGATGCAAACATCTTCACACATATCAATGTGACAGGATTCTGCCTCATCATATCTTGTCCAGGAGGTCCAAATGGACAAGATTTGGGCGGCAGCATTTGTCCAAGCGACTCTCTTTGAACTCAGGTCGAATCATAAGCCGAGCATCCAGAATTTCAAATGTCGTCCAATGATATAGATGCAAACACCTTCACTCCTATCAACGTGATAGGGTTCTGCCTCAACATACCTTGTTCCTAGGTTTAAATGTACAAGGTTTATGCGGTAGCACTTGTCCAAAGCGACTCTCTTTGGACTCAGGTCGAATCATAAACCGGGGCATCCAGAATTGCCAAGGTCGTCCAATGATATAGAAGAAAACATGTTCACTCCTACCAATATGATTTGATTCTGCCTCATCATACCTTGTTCCGGAGGTACAAATGTACAAGATTTGTGCGGGAGCCCTTGTCCAAAGCGTCTCTCTTTGGATTCAGGTCGAATCATAAGCCGGAGCATCCAGAATTGCCAATGTCGTCCAATGATATAGATGCAAATATCTTTACTGCTATCAATTTGACAGGATTCTGCCTCATCATGCCTGGTCCAGGAGGTTCAAATGTACAAGATTTGTGCGGTAGCACTTCACAAAAGCGACTCTCTTTGGACTCAGGTCGAATCATGTGCCGGAGCATCCAGAATTGCCAATGTCGTCCAATGATGTAGACGCAAATATCTTTACTCCTATCAATTTGACGGGATTCTGCCTTGTCCAGTAGGTCCAAATGTACAAGATTTGTGCGGTAGCCCTTGTCCAAAGCGACTCTCTTTGGACTCAGGTCGAATCATAAGCCGGAGCATCCAGAATTGCCAATGTCGTCCAATGATATAGATGCAAACATCTTCACTCTTATCAATTCGACAGGATTCTGGCTCATCGTGTCTTGTCCAGGAGGATCAAGTGTACAAGATTTGTGCGGTAGCACTAGATAAAAGCGAAACTCTTTGGACTCAGGTCGATCCATATACCCAACCATCCAGAATTGCCAATGTCATGCAATGATATAGATGCAAATATATTTACTGCTATCAATTTGACAGGATTCTTCCTCATCGTATCTTGTCCAGGGGGTCCAAATGTTCACGATTTGTTGCGGAAGCACATGTCCAAAGCGACATTCTTTGGACTTATGTCGAACCATATGCCGAGCATCCAGAATTGCCAATGTCGTCCAATGATATAGATGCAAACATCTTCACTCCTATCAATTTGACATGATTCTGTCTCATCATAACCTGTTCCGGATGTTCAAATGTACAAGGTTTGGCCGGTAGCACCTTTCCAAAGCCACTCTCCTTGGACTCAGGTCGAATCATAAACCGGTGCATCCAGCATTGCCAATATCGTCCAATGATATAGATGCAAACATCTTCACTCCAATCAATTCGACAGGATTCTGGCTCATCGTGTCTTGTCCAGGAGGATCAAGTGTACAAGATTTGTGCGGTAGCGCTAGACAAAAGCGAAAATCTTTAGACTCAGGTCGATCCATAAACCGAACCATCCAGAATTGCCAATGTCGTCCAATGATGTAGACGCAAATATCTTTACTCCTATCAATTTGACAGGATTCTGCCTCATCATACCTTGTCCAG
Source organism: Priocnemis perturbator (assembly GCA_963942575.1). Classification (NCBI taxonomy): domain Eukaryota; kingdom Metazoa; phylum Arthropoda; class Insecta; order Hymenoptera; family Pompilidae; genus Priocnemis; species Priocnemis perturbator. The sequence continues at coordinate 3,919,780 of CAWWDK010000133.1, read as the reverse complement.
TAGGTCCAAATGTACAAGATTTGTGCGGTAGCCGTTGTCCAAAGCGACTCTCTTTGGACTCAGGTCGAATCGTAAGCCGGAGCATCCAGAATTGCCAATGTCGTCCAATGATATAGATGCAAACATGTTCACTCCTATCAATTTGACCGGATTCTGTCTCATCATACCCTGTTCGGGATGTTCAAATGTACAAGGTTTGGCCGGTAGCACTTGTCCAAAGCCACTCTCCTTGGACTCAGGTCGAATCATAAACCGGAGCAGCCAGAATTGCCAATGTCGTCCAGTGATATAGATGCAAATATCTTTACTCCTATCAATGTGATAGGATTCTGCCTCATCATACCTTGTACAGGAGGTCCAAATGTACAAGATTTGGGCGGTAGCACTTGTCCAAAGCGAAACTCTTTGGACTCCGGTTGATCCATAAGCCGAAGCATCAAGAATTGCCAATGTCGTGCAATGGTATAGATGCAAATATCTTTACTGCTATCAATTTGACAGGATTCTGCCTCATCGTATCTTGTCCAGGGGGTCCAAATGTACACGATTTGTTGCGGAAACACATGTCCAAAGCGACATTCTTTGGACTTATGTCGAACCATATGCCGAGCATCCAGAATTGCCAATGTCGTCCAATGATATAGATGCAAACATCTTCACCCCTATCAATTTGATAGGATTCTGTCTCATCATACCCTGTTCCGGATGTGCAAATGTACAAGGTTTGGCCGGTAGCACTTGTCCAAAGCCACTCTCCTTGGACTCAGGTCGAATCATAAACCGGAGCATCCAGCATTGCCAATATCGTCCTATGATATAGATGCAAACATCTTCACTCCTGTCGTTCAAGTGTACAAGATTTGTGCGGTAGCACTAGATAAAAGCGAAACTCTTTGGACTCAGGTCGATCCATAAACCGAACCATCCAGAATTGCCAATGTCGAGCATTGATATAGATGCAAATATATTTACTGCTATCAATTTGACAGGATTCTGCCCCATCGTATCTTGTCCAGGGGGTCCAAATGTACATGATTTGTGCGGTAGCACGTGTCCAAAGCGACTCTCTTTGGCCTCCGGTCGAATCATATGCCGGAGCAGCCAGAATTGCCAATGTCGTCCAGTGATATAGATGCAAATATCTTTACTCCTATCAATGTGACAGCATTCTGCTTCATCATACCTTGTACAGGAGGTCCAAATGCACATGTTTTGGGCGGCACCATATGCCCAAACCGACTCTCTTTGGATTCAGGTCGAATCATAAGGCGGAGCATCCAGAATTGCCAATGTCGTCCAATGATATAGATGCAAATACCTGTACTCCTATCAATTTGACAGGATTCTGCCTCATCGTATATTGTCCATGGGGTCCAAATGTACAAGACATGTTGCGGTAGCACTTGACAACAGCCAATCTCTTTGACTCAGGTCGAATCATATGCCGAGCATCCAGAATTGCCAATGTCGTCCAATGATATAGATGCAAATATCTTTACTGCTATCAATTTGACAGGATTCTGCCACATCGTATCTTGTCCAGGGGGTCCAAATGTGCCCGAATTGTTGCGGTAGCACTTGTCCAAAGCGACATTCTTTGGACTTATATTGAACCATAAGCCGGACCATCCAGAATTGCCGATGTTGACCAATGATATAGATGCAAATATCTTTACTCCTATTAATTTGACAGGATTCTGCCTCATCGTTTCTTGTCCAGGGGGTCCAAATGTACAAGATATATTGCGGTAGCACTTGTCCAAAGCGACTCTCCTTGGACTCAGGTCGAATCATAAGCCTGAGCATCCAGAATTGCCAATCTCGTCTAATGATATAGATGCAAATATCTTCACTGCTATCAATGTGACGGGATTCTGCCTCATCATACCTTTTCCAGGAGGTCCAAATGCACATGTTTTGGGCGGCACCATATGCCCAAACCGACTCTCTTTGGGTTCAGGTCGAATCATATGCCGGAGCATCCTGAATTGCCAATGTCGTCCAATGATATAGATGCAAATATCTTTACTCCTATCAATTTGACAGGATTCTGCCTCATCTTACCTTGTCCAGTAGGTCAAAATGTACAAGATTTGTGCGGTAGCCCTTGTCCAAAGCGACTTTCTTTCGACTCAGGTCGAATCATAAGCCTGAGCATCCATAATTGCCAATGCCGTCTAATGATATAGATTCAAATATCTTCACTCCTATCAATGCGACAGGATTCTGCCTCATCATACCTTTTCCAGGAGGTCCAAATGCACATGTTTTGGGCGGCAGCATTTGCCCAAACCGACTCTCTTTGGATTCAGGTCGAATCATAAGCCGGAGCATCCAGAATTGCCAATGTCGTCCAATGATATAGATGCAAATATCATCACTCCTATGAATGTGATAGGATTCTGCCTCATCATACCTTTTACAGGAGGTCCAAATGTACAAGTCTTGTTGCGGTAGCACTTGTCCGAAGCGACTTTCTTTGGATTCAGGTCGAATCATAAGCCGGAGCATCCAGAATTGCCAATGTCGTGCAATGGTATAGATGCAAATATCTTTACTGCTATCAATTTGACAGGGTTCTGCCACATCGTATCTTGTCCAGGGGGTCCAAATGTACACGATTTGTTGCGGTAGCACTTGTCCAAAGCGACATTCTTTGGACTTATATTGAACCATAAGCCGGACCATCCAGAATTGCCAATGTAGACCAATGATGTAGATGCAAATATCTTTACTGCTTTCAATTTGGCAGGATTCTGCCAAATCATACATTGTCCAGTAGGTCAAAATGTACAAGATTTGTGCGTTAGCACTTCACAGAAGCGAATCTCTTTGGACTCAGGTCGAATCATAAGCCGGAGCATGCAGAATTGCCAATGCCGTCCAATGATGTAGACGCAAATATCTTTACTCCTATCACTTTGACAGGATTCTGCCTCATCGTATATTGTCCAGGGGGTCCAGATGTACAAGATTTGTGCCGTAGAACTTGTCCAAAGCGACTCTCTTTGGCCTCCGGTGGAATCATAAGCCGGAGCATCCAGAATCGCCAATGCCGTCCAATGATATAGATGCAAATATATTCACCCCTATCAATGTGACAGGATTCGGCCTCATCATGCCTTTTCCAGGACGTCCAAATGCACAAGTTTTTGGCGGCAGCATTTGCCCAAACCGACTCTCTTTGGATTCAGGTCGAATCAAAAGCCGGAACATCCAGAATTGCCATTGTCGTCCAGTGATATAGATGCAAATATCTTTACTCCTATCAATGTGATAGAATTCTGCTTTTTTAATACCTTGTTCCGGAGGTTCAAATGTACAAGATTTGTGCGGTAGCCCTTGTCCAATGCGACTCTCTTTGGACTCAGGTCGAATCATAAACCGGAGCATCCAGCATTGGCAATGTCGTCCAATGATATAGATGCAAATATCTGCACTCCTATCAACTTGACAGGACTCTGGCTCATCGCGTCTGGTCCAGGAGGATCAAGTGTACAAGATTTGTGCGGTAGCACTAGACAAAAGCGAAACTCTTTGGACTCAGGTCGATCCATAAGCCGAAGCATCAAGAATTGCCAATGCCCTGCAATGGTATAGATGCAAATATCTTTATTGCTATCAATTTGACAGGATTCTCACACATCGTATCTTGTCCAGGGGGTCCAAATGTACACGAATTGCTGCGGTAGCACTTGTCCAAAGCGACATTCTTTGGACTTATGTAGAACCATAAGCCGGGGCATCCAGAATTGCCAATGTGCCACCAATGATATAGATGCAAATATCTTCACTCCTATCAATTTGACAGGATTCTGTCTCATCATACCCTGTTCCGGATGTTCAAATGTACAAGGTTTGGGCGGTAGCACTTGTCCAAAGCGACTCTCCTTGACTCAGGTCGATCCATAAGCCGGGGCATCCAGAATTGCCAATGTAGACCAATGATATAGATGCAAATATCTTCACTCCTATCAATTTGACAGGATTCTGTCTCATCATACTTTATTCCGGATGTTCAAATGAACAAGGTTTGTGCGGTAGCACTTGTCCAAAGCGACTCTCCTTGACTCAGGTCGATCCATAAGCCGAAGCATCCAGAATTGCCAATGTCGTGCAATGATATAGATGCAAATATCTTCACTTCTATCAATGTGACAGGATTCTACCTCATCATGCCTTTTCCAGGACGTCCAAATGCACAAGTTTTTGGCGGCAGCATTTGCCCAAACCGACTCTCTTTGGATTCAGGTCGAATCATAAGCCGGGGCATCCAGAATTGCCAATGTAGACCAATGATTTAGATGCAAATATCTTCACTCCTATCAATTTGACAGGATTCTGTCTCATCATACATTGTTCCGGATGTTCAAATGTACAAGGTTTGGGCGGTAGCACTTGTCCGAAGCGACTCTCTTTGGCTTCTGGTCGAATCATATGTCGCAACATTCAGAATTGCCAGTGCCGTTCAATGATATAGATACAAATATCTTCACTCCTATCAATTTGACAGGATTCTGCCTCATGGTATCTTGTCCAGGGGGTCCAAATGTACAAGATATATTGCGGTAGCACTTGTCCAAAGCGACTCTCCTTGGACTCAGGTCGAATCATAAGCCTGAGCATCCAGAATTGCCAATCTCGTCTAATGATATAGATGCAAATATCTTCACTGCTATCAATGTGACGGGATTCTGCCTCATCATACCTTTTCCAGGAGGTCCAAATGCACATGTTTTGGGCGGCACCATATGCCCAAACCGACTCTCTTTGGGTTCAGGTCGAATCATATGCCGGAGCATCCTGAATTGCCAATGTCGTCCAATGATATAGATGCAAATATCTTTACTCCTATCAATTTGACAGGATTCTGCCTCATCTTACCTTGTCCAGTAGGTCAAAATGTACAAGATTTGTGCGGTAGCCCTTGTCCAAAGCGACTTTCTTTCGACTCAGGTCGAATCATAAGCCTGAGCATCCATAATTGCCAATGCCGTCTAATGATATAGATTCAAATATCTTCACTCCTATCAATGCGACAGGATTCTGCCTCATCATACCTTTTCCAGGAGGTCCAAATGCACATGTTTTGGGCGGCAGCATTTGCCCAAACCGACTCTCTTTGGATTCAGGTCGAATCATAAGCCGGAGCATCCAGAATTGCCAATGTCGTCCAATGATATAGATGCAAATATCATCACTCCTATGAATGTGATAGGATTCTGCCTCATCATACCTTTTACAGGAGGTCCAAATGTACAAGTCTTGTTGCGGTAGCACTTGTCCGAAGCGACTTTCTTTGGATTCAGGTCGAATCATAAGCCGGAGCATCCAGAATTGCCAATGTCGTGCAATGGTATAGATGCAAATATCTTTACTGCTATCAATTTGACAGGATTCTGCCACATCGTATCTTGTCCAGGGGGTCCAAATGTACACGATTTGTTGCGGTAGCACTTGTCCAAAGCGACATTCTTTGGACTTATATTGAACCATAAGCCGGACCATCCAGAATTGCCAATGTAGACCAATGATGTAGATGCAAATATCTTTACTGCTTTCAATTTGGCAGGATTCTGCCAAATCATACATTGTCCAGTAGGTCAAAATGTACAAGATTTGTGCGTTAGCACTTCACAGAAGCGAATCTCTTTGGACTCAGGTCGAATCATAAGCCGGAGCATGCAGAATTGCCAATGCCGTCCAATGATGTAGACGCAAATATCTTTACTCCTATCACTTTGACAGGATTCTGCCTCATCGTATATTGTCCAGGGGGTCCAGATGTACAAGATTTGTGCCGTAGAACTTGTCCAAAGCGACTCTCTTTGGCCTCCGGTGGAATCATAAGCCGGAGCATCCAGAATCGCCAATGCCGTCCAATGATATAGATGCAAATATATTCACTCCTATCAATGTGACAGGATTCGGCCTCATCATGCCTTTTCCAGGACGTCCAAATGCACAAGTTTTTGGCGGCAGCATTTGCCCAAACCGACTCTCTTTGGATTCAGGTCGAATCAAAAGCCGGAACATCCAGAATTGCCATTGTCGTCCAGTGATATAGATGCAAATATCTTTACTCCTATCAATGTGATAGAATTCTGCTTTTTTAATACCTTGTTCCGGAGGTTCAAATGTACAAGATTTGTGCGGTAGCCCTTGTCCAATGCGACTCTCTTTGGACTCAGGTCGAATCATAAACCGGAGCATCCAGCATTGGCAATGTCGTCCAATGATATAGATGCAAATATCTGCACTCCTATCAACTTGACAGGACTCTGGCTCATCGCGTCTGGTCCAGGAGGATCAAGTGTACAAGATTTGTGCGGTAGCACTAGACAAAAGCGAAACTCTTTGGACTCAGGTCGATCCATAAGCCGAAGCATCAAGAATTGCCAATGCCCTGCAATGGTATAGATGCAAATATCTTTATTGCTATCAATTTGACAGGATTCTCACACATCGTATCTTGTCCAGGGGGTCCAAATGTACACGAATTGCTGCGGTAGCACTTGTCCAAAGCGACATTCTTTGGACTTATGTAGAACCATAAGCCGGGGCATCCAGAATTGCCAATGTGCCACCAATGATATAGATGCAAATATCTTCACTCCTATCAATTTGACAGGATTCTGTCTCATCATACCCTGTTCCGGATGTTCAAATGTACAAGGTTTGGGCGGTAGCACTTGTCCAAAGCGACTCTCCTTGACTCAGGTCGATCCATAAGCCGGGGCATCCAGAATTGCCAATGTAGACCAATGATATAGATGCAAATATCTTCACTCCTATCAATTTGACAGGATTCTGTCTCATCATACTTTATTCCGGATGTTCAAATGAACAAGGTTTGTGCGGTAGCACTTGTCCAAAGCGACTCTCCTTGACTCAGGTCGATCCATAAGCCGAAGCATCCAGAATTGCCAATGTCGTGCAATGATATAGATGCAAATATCTTCACTTCTATCAATGTGACAGGATTCTACCTCATCATGCCTTTTCCAGGACGTCCAAATGCACAAGTTTTTGGCGGCAGCATTTGCCCAAACCGACTCTCTTTGGATTCAGGTCGAATCATAAGCCGGGGCATCCAGAATTGCCAATGTAGACCAATGATTTAGATGCAAATATCTTCACTCCTATCAATTTGACAGGATTCTGTCTCATCATACATTGTTCCGGATGTTCAAATGTACAAGGTTTGGGCGGTAGCACTTGTCCGTAGCGACTCTCTTTGGCTTCTGGTCGAATCATATGTCGCAACATTCAGAATTGCCAGTGCCGTTCAATGATATAGATACAAATATCTTCACTCCTATCAATTTGACAGGATTCTGCCTCATGGTATCTTGTCCAGGAGGTAAAAATGTGCAAGTTTGTGCGGTAGCACTTGTCCAGGCCGACTCTCTTTGCATTAAGGTCTAATGAGAAGCCGGATCCCCAGGATTGCCAATGTCGTCCAATGATATAGAGGCATAGATCTTCACTGCTATCAATTTGACAGGATTCTGTCTCATTGTATCTTGTCCAGGAGGTTCGAATGTACAAGATTTGTGCGGTAGCACTTGACAAAAGCGAATCTCCTTGGACTCAGGTCGAATCATAAGCCGAGCATCCAGAATTGCCAATGTCGTCCAATGATATAGATGCAAATATCTTTACTCCTATCAATTTGACAGGATTCTGCCTCATCGTATCTTGTCCAGGAGGTTCAAATGTACAAGATTTGCGTGGTAGCACTTGTCCAAAGCGACTCCTTTGTATTCAGGTCGAATCATATGGCGAAGGATCCAAAATTGCCGATATGGTCCAATGATATAGATGCAAATATCCTCACTGCTACCAATTTTACAGCATTCTACCTCATCGTGTCTTGTCCAGGAGGTACAAATATACAAGTGTGTGCGGGAGCACTTGTCCAGGCCGACTCTCTTTGTATTCAGGTCTAATTATGAGCCGGTTCCCCAGGATTGCCAATGTCGTCCAATGATATAGATGCAAATACCTTCACTGCTATAAATTTGACAGGATTTTGTCTCATCGTATCTTGTCCAGGAGGTTCAAATGTACAAGATTTGTGCGGTAGCACTTAGCAAAAGCCAATCTATTTGGACTCAGGTCGATCCATATGCCGAAATAACAAAAATTGCCTTGTCGTCCAATAATATTGGTGCAAATATCTTCACTCGTATCAATTGTACAGGATTCTGCCTCACCATACCTTTTCCAGGAGGTCCTAATGTACAAGTTTTTTAACGGCAGCATTTGTCCAAACCGACTCTCTTTGGACTCAGGTCGAATCATATGTCGCAGCATCCAAAATTGCCAATATCGTTCAATGATATAGATGCAAATATCCTCACTCCTCTCAATTTGCCAGGATTCTCCCTCATCGTATCTTGTCCAGAGTGTTCAAATGTACAAGATTTGTGCGGTAGCACTTGTCCAAACCGACTCTCTTTGGATTCAGGTCGAATCATAAGCCGGAGCATCCAGAATTGCCAGTGTCGTCCAGTGATATAGATGCAAATATCTTTACTCCTATCATTTTGACAGGATTCTGCCTCATCGTATATTGTTCCGGAGGTTCAAATGTACAAGATTTGTGCGGTAGCCCTTGTCCAATGCGACTCTCTTTGGACTCAGGTCGAATCATAAGCCGGGGCATCCAGAATTGCCAATGTAGACCAATGATATAGATGCAAATATCTTTACTCCTATCAATTTGACAGGATTCTGCCTCCTCGTATCTTGTCCAGGAGGTTCAAATGTACAAGATTTGTGTGGTAGCACTTGTCTAAAGCGACTCCCTTTGAATTCAGGTCGAATCATATGGCGAAGGATCCAAAATTGCCGATATGGTCCAATGATATAGATGCAAATATCCTCACTGCTACCAATTTTACAGCATTCTGCCTCATCGTGTCTTGTCCAGGAGGTACAAAAATACAAGTGTGTGCGGGAGCACTTGTCCAGACCGACCCCCTTTGGATTCAGTTCGAAACATATGGCGAAGAATCCGAAATTGCCGATATTGTCCAATGATATAGAGGCATATATCCTCACTCCTATCAATTTTACAGCATTCTGCCGCATCTTATCCTGTCCAGGGGGTCCAAATGTACAAGATTTCTGCGGTAGAACTTGTCCAAAGCGACTCTCTTTGGCCCCCGGTCGAATCATATGCCGCAGCATCCAGAATTGCCAATGTCGTGCAAAGATATAGATGCAAATATCATCACTCCTATCAATTTGACAGGATTCTGCCTCATCGTATCTTGTCCAGGAGGTTCAAACGTACAGGATTTGTGTTGTAGCACTTGTCCAAACCGACTCTCTTTGGATTCAGGTCGAATCATAAGCCGGAGCATCCAGAATTGCCAGTGTCGTCCAATGATGTAGACGCAAATATCTTTACTCCTATCATTTTGACAGGATTCTGCCTCATCGTATATTGTCCAGGGGGTCCAGATGTACAAGATTTGTGCCGTAGAACTTGTCCAAAGCGACTCTCTTTGGCCTCCGGTGGAATCATAAGCCGGAGCATCCAGAATCGCCAATGCCGTCCAATGATATAGATGCAAATATATTCACTCCTATCAATGTGACAGGATTCTGCCTCATCATGCCTTTTCCAGGACGTCCAAATGCACAAGTTTTGGGCGGCAGCATTTGCCCAAACCGACTCTCTTTGGATTCAGGTCGAATCAAAAGCCGGAACATCCAGAATTGCCATTGTCGTCCAGTGATATAGATGCAAATATCTTTACTCCTATCAATGTGATAGAATTCTGCCTTATCATACCTTGTTCCGGAGGTTCAAATGTACAAGATTTGTGCGGTAGCCCTTGTCCAATGCGACTCTCTTTGGACTCAGGTCGAATCATAAGCCGGGGCATCCAGAATTGCCAATGCAGACCAATGATATAGATGCAAATATCTTTACTCCTATCAATTCGACAGGATTCTGCCTCATCGTATCTTGTCCAGGAGGTTCAAATGTACAAGATTTGTGTGGTAGCACTTGTCCAAAGCGACTCCCTTTGAATTCAGGTCGAATCATATGGCGAAGGATCCAAAATTGCCGATATGGTCCAATGATATAGATGCAAATATCCTCACTGCTACCAATTTTACAGCATTCTACCTCATCGTGTCTTGTCCAGGAGGTACAAATATACAAGTGTGTGCGGGAGCACTTGTCCAGACCGACCCCCTTTGGATTCAGTTCGAATCATATGGCGAAGAATCCGAAATTGCCGATATTGTCCAATGATATAGAGGCATATATCCTCACTCCTATCAATTTTACAGCATTCTGCCGCATCTTATCCTGTCCAGGGGGTCCAAATGTACAAGATTTCTGCGGTAGAAATTGTCCAAAGCGACTCTCTTTGGCCCCCGGTCGAATCATATGCCGGAGCATCCAGAATTGCCAATGTCGTGCAAAGATATAGATGCAAATATCTTTACTCCTATCAATTTGACAGGATTTTGCCTCATCGTATCTTGTCCAGGAGGTTCAAACGTACAGGATTTGTGTTGTAGCACTTGACAAAAGCGAATCTCTTTGGACACAGGTCGATCCATATGCCGGAGCATCCAGAATTGCCAATGTCGTGCAAAGATATAGGTGCAAATATCTTCACCCCTCTCAATTTGACAGGATTTTGCCTCATGGTATCATGTCCAGGAGATTCAAATGTACACAATTTGCACCGTAGCACTTGTCCAAAGCGACTCCCTTTGGACTCAGGTCGATCCATATGCCGAAGCATCCAGAATTGCCAATGTCGTCCAATGATATATATGCAATTATCTTTACCCCTATCAATTGTACAGGATTCTGCCTCATCGTATCTTTTCAAGGGGGTCCTTATGTACACGATTTGAGCGGTAGCACTTGTCCAAAGCGACTCTATTTGGCCTCCGGTCGAATCATATGTCGCAGCATCCAGAAATGCAAATGTCGTCCAATGATATAGATGCAAATATCTTTACTCCTATCAATGTAATAGGATTCTGCCTCATGAAACCTTGTCCCGGAGATACAAATGCGCAAGATTTGTGCGGTAGCACGTGTCCAGGCCGACTCTCTTTGGATTCAGGTCTAATTATAAGACGGATTCCCAGGATGGACAATGTCGTCCAATGATATTGGTGCAAATATCTTCACTTCCATCAGTGTGACAGGATTCTGCCTCATCGTATCTTATCTAGGAGGTTCAAATGTACACGAGTTGTGCGGTAGCAATTGACAAAAGCGAATCTCTTTGGACTCAGGTCGATCCATATGCCGAAGCATTCAGAATTGCCTTGTCGTCCAATGAGATAGATGCAAATATCTTTACTCCTATCAATTTGCCAGGATTCTGTCTCATCGTATCTTGTCCAGGAGGTTCAAATGCACAAGATTTGTGCGGTAGCACTTGACACAAGCGAATCTCTTTGGACTCAGGTCGATCCATAAGCCGAAGTATCCAGAATTGCCAATGTTTTCCAATGATATAGATGAAAATATCTTTACTTCTATCAATTGTACAGGTTTCTGCCTCATCATATATTCTCTAGGGGGTCCATATGTTCAAGATTTGAGCGGTAGCACTTGTCCAAAGCGACTCTCTCGGGCCTCCGGTCGAATCATAAGCCGGAGCATCCAGAATTGCCAATGTCGTAATGATATAGATGCAAATATCCTCAATCCTCTCAATTTGCCAGGATTCTCCCTCATCGTATCTAGTCCAGAGTGTTCAAATGTACAAGATTTGTGCGGTAGCACTTGTCCAGACCGACCCTCTTTGGATTCAGTTCGAATCATATGGCGAAGAATCCGAAATTGCCGATATTGTCCAATGATATAGACGCATATATCCTCACTCCTATCAATTTTACAGCATTCTGCCGCATCTTATCCTGTCCAGGAGGTTCAAATGTCCGAGATTTGCGCGGTAGCACTTGTCCAAAGCGGCTGTCTTTGGCCTCCGGTCGAATCATATGTCGGAGCATCCAGACCTGGCCAATGTCGTCCAATGACATAGATGCAAATATCTTTACTCCTATCAATGTGATAGGATTCTGCCTCATCATATCTTGTCCAGGAGGTCCAAATGGACAAGATTTGGGCGGCAGCATTTGTCCAAAGCGACTCTCTTCGAACTCAGGTCGAATGATATGCCGAGCATCCAGAATCGCCAATGTCGTCCAATGATATAGATGCAAATATATTCACTCCTATCAATGTGACAGGATTCTGCCTCATCATGCCTTTTCCAGGACGTCCAAATGCACAAGTTTTGGGCGGCAGCATTTGCCCAAACCGACTCTCTTTGGATTCAGGTCGATCCATAAGCCGAAGCATCAAGAATTGCCAATGTCGTGCAATGGTATAGATGCAAATACCTTTACTGCTATCATTTTGAAAGGATTCTGCCTCATCGTATCTTGTCCAGGGGGTCCAAAAGTATATGATTTGTTGCGGTAGCACTCATCCAAAGCGACATTCTTTGGACTTATGTCGGACCATATGCCGAGAATCCAGAATTGCCAATGTCGTCCAATGATATAGATGCAAATATCTTTACTATTATCAATGTGATAGGATTCTGCCTTATCATACCTTGCTCCGCAGGTCCAGATGTACAAGATTTGTGTGGTAGCATTTGTCCAAAGCGAAACTCTTTGGACTCAGGTCGATCCATAAGCCGAAGCATCAAGAATTGCCAATGTCGTCCAATGATATAGATGCAAATATCTTTACTCCACTCAATTGTACAGGATTCTGCCTCATCGTTACTCTTCCAGGTGGTCCATATGTACAAGATTTGAGCGGTAGCACTTGTCCAAAGCGACTCTCTTTGGCCTCCGGTCGAATCATTAGGCGAAGAATCCAAAATTGCGAATATTGTCCAATGATATAGATGCAAATATCTTCACTCCTATCAATTTTACAGCTTTCTGCCTCATCGTATCTGGTCCAGGAGGTACAAATGTACAAGTTTGTGCGGTAGCACCTGTCAAAGCGACTCTCTTTGTCCTCCGGTCGAATCATATGTCGGAGATTCCAGAATTGGCCAATGTCGTCCAATGATATAGATGCAAATAACATCATTCCTATCACTTTGACAGGATTCTGCCTCATCATATCTTGTCCAGGAGGTCCAAATGTACAATATTTGTGGGTTAACACTTGACAAAAGCGAATCTCTTTGGACTCAGGCCGATCCATATGCCGAAGTATCCAGTATTGCCAAGGTTGTCCAATGATATAGATGCAAATATCTATGCTCCTATCAATTTGACAGGTTTCTGCCTCATCGTATCTTGTCCAGGAGGTTCAAATGTACAAGATTTGTGTGGTAGCACTTGTCCAAAGCGACTCCCTTTGAATTCAGGTCGAATCATATGGCGAAGAATCCAAAATTGCCGATATGGTCCAATGATATAGATGCAAATATCCTCACTGCTACCAATTTTACAGCATTCTGCCTCATCGTGTCTTGTCCAGGAGGTACAAATATACAAGTGTGTGCGGGAGCACTTGTCCAGGCCGACTCTCTTTGGATTCAGGTCTAATTATGAGCCGGTTCCCCAGGATTGCCAATGTCGTCCAATGATATAGATGCAAATACCTTCACTGCTATAAATTTGACAGGATTTTGTCTCATCGTATCTTGTAGGAGGTTCAGATGTACAAGATTTGTGCGGTAGCACTTGGCAAAAGCCAATCTATTTGGACTCAGGTCGATCCATATGCCGAAGTAACAAAAATTGCCTTGTCCAATAATTTTGGTGCAAATATCTTCACTCCTATCAATTGTACAGGATTCTGCCTCAACATACCTTTTCCAGGAGGTCCTAATGTACAAGTTTTTTAACGAAAGCATTTGTCCAAACCGACTCTCTTTGGACTCAGGTCGAATCATATGTCGCAGCATCCAAAATTGCCAATATCGTTCATGATATAGATGCAAATATCCTCACTCCTATCAATTTTACAGCATTCTGCCGCATCTTATCTTATCCAGGAGGTTCAAATGTACAAGATTTGTGCGGTGGCACTTGTCCAGATCCACTCTCTGTGGTTTCAGGTCGAATCATAAGCCGGATCCCCAGTATTGCCAATGTCGTCCAATGATATAGATGCAAATATCTTTACTCCTATCAATTTGACAGGATTCTGCCTCATCAAACCTTGTCCAGGAGGTCCAAATGGACATAATTTGTGGGGTATCACTTGACAAAAGCGAATCTCTTTGGACACAGGTCGATCCATATGCCGAAGCATCCAGAATTGCCAATGTCGTCCAATGATATATATGCAATTATCTTTACCCCTATCAATTGTACAGGATTCTGCCTCATCGTATCTTTTCAAGGGGGTCCTTATGTACACGATTTGAGCGGTAGCACTTGTCCAAAGCGACTCTATTTGGCCTCCGGTCGAATCATATGTCGCAGCATCCAGAAATGCAAATGTCGTCCAATGATATAGATGCAAATATCTTTACTCCTATCAATGTAATAGGATTCTGCCTCATGAAACCTTGTCCCGGAGATACAAATGCGCAAGATTTGTGCGGTAGCACGTGTCCAGGCCGACTCTCTTTGGATTCAGGTCTAATTATAAGACGGATTCCCAGGATGGACAATGTCGTCCAATGATATTGGTGCAAATATCTTCACTTCCATCAGTGTGACAGGATTCTGCCTCATCGTATCTTATCTAGGAGGTTCAAATGTACACGAGTTGTGCGGTAGCAATTGACAAAAGCGAATCTCTTTGGACTCAGGTCGATCCATATGCCGAAGCATTCAGAATTGCCTTGTCGTCCAATGAGATAGATGCAAATATCTTTACTCCTATCAATTTGCCAGGATTCTGTCTCATCGTATCTTGTCCAGGAGGTTCAAATGCACAAGATTTGTGCGGTAGCACTTGACACAAGCGAATCTCTTTGGACTCAGGTCGATCCATAAGCCGAAGTATCCAGAATTGCCAATGTTTTCCAATGATATAGATGAAAATATCTTTACTTCTATCAATTGTACAGGTTTCTGCCTCATCATATATTCTCTAGGGGGTCCATATGTTCAAGATTTGAGCGGTAGCACTTGTCCAAAGCGACTCTCTCGGGCCTCCGGTCGAATCATAAGCCGGAGCATCCAGAATTGCCAATGTCGTAATGATATAGATGCAAATATCCTCAATCCTCTCAATTTGCCAGGATTCTCCCTCATCGTATCTAGTCCAGAGTGTTCAAATGTACAAGATTTGTGCGGTAGCACTTGTCCAGACCGACCCTCTTTGGATTCAGTTCGAATCATATGGCGAAGAATCCGAAATTGCCGATATTGTCCAATGATATAGACGCATATATCCTCACTCCTATCAATTTTACAGCATTCTGCCGCATCTTATCCTGTCCAGGAGGTTCAAATGTCCGAGATTTGCGCGGTAGCACTTGTCCAAAGCGGCTGTCTTTGGCCTCCGGTCGAATCATATGTCGGAGCATCCAGACCTGGCCAATGTCGTCCAATGACATAGATGCAAATATCTTTACTCCTATCAATGTGATAGGATTCTGCCTCATCATATCTTGTCCAGGAGGTCCAAATGGACAAGATTTGGGCGGCAGCATTTGTCCAAAGCGACTCTCTTCGAACTCAGGTCGAATGATATGCCGAGCATCCAGAATCGCCAATGTCGTCCAATGATATAGATGCAAATATATTCACTCCTATCAATGTGACAGGATTCTGCCGCATCTTATCCTGTCCAGGAGGTTCAAATGTCCGAGATTTGCGCGGTAGCACTTGTCCAAAGCGGCTGTCTTTGGCCTCCGGTCGAATCATATGGCGAAGGATCCAAAATTGCCGATATGGTCCAATGATATAGATGCAAATATCCTCACTGCTACCAATTTTACAGCATTCTACCTCATCGTGTCTTGTCCAGGAGGTACAAATATACAAGTGTGTGCGGGAGCACTTGTCCAGGCCGACTCTCTTTGTATTCAGGTCTAATTATGAGCCGGTTCCCCAGGATTGCCAATGTCGTCCAATGATATAGATGCAAATACCTTCACTGCTATAAATTTGACAGGATTTTGTCTCATCGTATCTTGTCCAGGAGGTTCAAATGTACAAGATTTGTGCGGTAGCACTTAGCAAAAGCCAATCTATTTGGACTCAGGTCGATCCATATGCCGAAATAACAAAAATTGCCTTGTCGTCCAATAATATTGGTGCAAATATCTTCACTCGTATCAATTGTACAGGATTCTGCCTCACCATACCTTTTCCAGGAGGTCCTAATGTACAAGTTTTTTAACGGCAGCATTTGTCCAAACCGACTCTCTTTGGACTCAGGTCGAATCATATGTCGCAGCATCCAAAATTGCCAATATCGTTCAATGATATAGATGCAAATATCCTCACTCCTCTCAATTTGCCAGGATTCTCCCTCATCGTATCTTGTCCAGAGTGTTCAAATGTACAAGATTTGTGCGGTAGCACTTGTCCAAACCGACTCTCTTTGGATTCAGGTCGAATCATAAGCCGGAGCATCCAGAATTGCCAGTGTCGTCCAGTGATATAGATGCAAATATCTTTACTCCTATCATTTTGACAGGATTCTGCCTCATCGTATATTGTTCCGGAGGTTCAAATGTACAAGATTTGTGCGGTAGCCCTTGTCCAATGCGACTCTCTTTGGACTCAGGTCGAATCATAAGCCGGGGCATCCAGAATTGCCAATGTAGACCAATGATATAGATGCAAATATCTTTACTCCTATCAATTTGACAGGATTCTGCCTCCTCGTATCTTGTCCAGGAGGTTCAAATGTACAAGATTTGTGTGGTAGCACTTGTCTAAAGCGACTCCCTTTGAATTCAGGTCGAATCATATGGCGAAGGATCCAAAATTGCCGATATGGTCCAATGATATAGATGCAAATATCCTCACTGCTACCAATTTTACAGCATTCTGCCTCATCGTGTCTTGTCCAGGAGGTACAAAAATACAAGTGTGTGCGGGAGCACTTGTCCAGACCGACCCCCTTTGGATTCAGTTCGAAACATATGGCGAAGAATCCGAAATTGCCGATATTGTCCAATGATATAGAGGCATATATCCTCACTCCTATCAATTTTACAGCATTCTGCCGCATCTTATCCTGTCCAGGGGGTCCAAATGTACAAGATTTCTGCGGTAGAACTTGTCCAAAGCGACTCTCTTTGGCCCCCGGTCGAATCATATGCCGCAGCATCCAGAATTGCCAATGTCGTGCAAAGATATAGATGCAAATATCATCACTCCTATCAATTTGACAGGATTCTGCCTCATCGTATCTTGTCCAGGAGGTTCAAACGTACAGGATTTGTGTTGTAGCACTTGTCCAAACCGACTCTCTTTGGATTCAGGTCGAATCATAAGCCGGAGCATCCAGAATTGCCAGTGTCGTCCAATGATGTAGACGCAAATATCTTTACTCCTATCATTTTGACAGGATTCTGCCTCATCGTATATTGTCCAGGGGGTCCAGATGTACAAGATTTGTGCCGTAGAACTTGTCCAAAGCGACTCTCTTTGGCCTCCGGTGGAATCATAAGCCGGAGCATCCAGAATCGCCAATGCCGTCCAATGATATAGATGCAAATATATTCACTCCTATCAATGTGACAGGATTCTGCCTCATCATGCCTTTTCCAGGACGTCCAAATGCACAAGTTTTGGGCGGCAGCATTTGCCCAAACCGACTCTCTTTGGATTCAGGTCGAATCAAAAGCCGGAACATCCAGAATTGCCATTGTCGTCCAGTGATATAGATGCAAATATCTTTACTCCTATCAATGTGATAGAATTCTGCCTTATCATACCTTGTTCCGGAGGTTCAAATGTACAAGATTTGTGCGGTAGCCCTTGTCCAATGCGACTCTCTTTGGACTCAGGTCGAATCATAAGCCGGGGCATCCAGAATTGCCAATGCAGACCAATGATATAGATGCAAATATCTTTACTCCTATCAATTCGACAGGATTCTGCCTCATCGTATCTTGTCCAGGAGGTTCAAATGTACAAGATTTGTGTGGTAGCACTTGTCCAAAGCGACTCCCTTTGAATTCAGGTCGAATCATATGGCGAAGGATCCAAAATTGCCGATATGGTCCAATGATATAGATGCAAATATCCTCACTGCTACCAATTTTACAGCATTCTGCCTCATCGTGTCTTGTCCAGGAGGTACAAATATACAAGTGTGTGCGGGAGCACTTGTCCAGACCGACCCCCTTTGGATTCAGTTCGAATCATATGGCGAAGAATCCGAAATTGCCGATATTGTCCAATGATATAGAGGCATATATCCTCACTCCTATCAATTTTACAGCATTCTGCCGCATCTTATCCTGTCCAGGGGGTCCAAATGTACAAGATTTCTGCGGTAGAAATTGTCCAAAGCGACTCTCTTTGGCCCCCGGTCGAATCATATGCCGGAGCATCCAGAATTGCCAATGTCGTGCAAAGATATAGATGCAAATATCTTCACTCCTATCAATTTGACAGGATTTTGCCTCATCGTATCTTGTCCAGGAGGTTCAAACGTACAGGATTTGTGTTGTAGCACTTGACAAAAGCGAATCTCTTTGGACACAGGTCGATCCATATGCCGGAGCATCCAGAATTGCCAATGTCGTGCAAAGATATAGGTGCAAATATCTTCACCCCTCTCAATTTGACAGGATTTTGCCTCATGGTATCATGTCCAGGAGATTCAAATGTACACAATTTGCACCGTAGCACTTGTCCAAAGCGACTCCCTTTGGACTCAGGTCGATCCATATGCCGAAGCATCCAGAATTGCCAATGTCGTCCAATGATATATATGCAATTATCTTTACCCCTATCAATTGTACAGGATTCTGCCTCATCGTATCTTTTCAAGGGGGTCCTTATGTACACGATTTGAGCGGTAGCACTTGTCCAAAGCGACTCTATTTGGCCTCCGGTCGAATCATATGTCGCAGCATCCAGAAATGCAAATGTCGTCCAATGATATAGATGCAAATATCTTTACTCCTATCAATGTAATAGGATTCTGCCTCATGAAACCTTGTCCCGGAGATACAAATGCGCAAGATTTGTGCGGTAGCACGTGTCCAGGCCGACTCTCTTTGGATTCAGGTCTAATTATAAGACGGATTCCCAGGATGGACAATGTCGTCCAATGATATTGGTGCAAATATCTTCACTTCCATCAGTGTGACAGGATTCTGCCTCATCGTATCTTATCTAGGAGGTTCAAATGTACACGAGTTGTGCGGTAGCAATTGACAAAAGCGAATCTCTTTGGACTCAGGTCGATCCATATGCCGAAGCATTCAGAATTGCCTTGTCGTCCAATGAGATAGATGCAAATATCTTTACTCCTATCAATTTGCCAGGATTCTGTCTCATCGTATCTTGTCCAGGAGGTTCAAATGCACAAGATTTGTGCGGTAGCACTTGACACAAGCGAATCTCTTTGGACTCAGGTCGATCCATAAGCCGAAGTATCCAGAATTGCCAATGTTTTCCAATGATATAGATGAAAATATCTTTACTTCTATCAATTGTACAGGTTTCTGCCTCATCATATATTCTCTAGGGGGTCCATATGTTCAAGATTTGAGCGGTAGCACTTGTCCAAAGCGACTCTCTCGGGCCTCCGGTCGAATCATAAGCCGGAGCATCCAGAATTGCCAATGTCGTAATGATATAGATGCAAATATCCTCAATCCTCTCAATTTGCCAGGATTCTCCCTCATCGTATCTAGTCCAGAGTGTTCAAATGTACAAGATTTGTGCGGTAGCACTTGTCCAGACCGACCCTCTTTGGATTCAGTTCGAATCATATGGCGAAGAATCCGAAATTGCCGATATTGTCCAATGATATAGACGCATATATCCTCACTCCTATCAATTTTACAGCATTCTGCCGCATCTTATCCTGTCCAGGAGGTTCAAATGTCCGAGATTTGCGCGGTAGCACTTGTCCAAAGCGGCTGTCTTTGGCCTCCGGTCGAATCATATGTCGGAGCATCCAGACCTGGCCAATGTCGTCCAATGACATAGATGCAAATATCTTTACTCCTATCAATGTGATAGGATTCTGCCTCATCATATCTTGTCCAGGAGGTCCAAATGGACAAGATTTGGGCGGCAGCATTTGTCCAAAGCGACTCTCTTCGAACTCAGGTCGAATGATATGCCGAGCATCCAGAATCGCCAATGTCGTCCAATGATATAGATGCAAATATATTCACTCCTATCAATGTGACAGGATTCTGCCTCATCATGCCTTTTCCAGGACGTCCAAATGCACAAGTTTTGGGCGGCAGCATTTGCCCAAACCGACTCTCTTTGGATTCAGGTCGATCCATAAGCCGAAGCATCAAGAATTGCCAATGTCGTGCAATGGTATAGATGCAAATACCTTTACTGCTATCATTTTGAAAGGATTCTGCCTCATCGTATCTTGTCCAGGGGGTCCAAAAGTATATGATTTGTTGCGGTAGCACTCATCCAAAGCGACATTCTTTGGACTTATGTCGGACCATATGCCGAGAATCCAGAATTGCCAATGTCGTCCAATGATATAGATGCAAATATCTTTACTATTATCAATGTGATAGGATTCTGCCTTATCATACCTTGCTCCGCAGGTCCAGATGTACAAGATTTGTGTGGTAGCATTTGTCCAAAGCGAAACTCTTTGGACTCAGGTCGATCCATAAGCCGAAGCATCAAGAATTGCCAATGTCGTCCAATGATATAGATGCAAATATCTTTACTCCACTCAATTGTACAGGATTCTGCCTCATCGTTACTCTTCCAGGTGGTCCATATGTACAAGATTTGAGCGGTAGCACTTGTCCAAAGCGACTCTCTTTGGCCTCCGGTCGAATCATTAGGCGAAGAATCCAAAATTGCGAATATTGTCCAATGATATAGATGCAAATATCTTCACTCCTATCAATTTTACAGCTTTCTGCCTCATCGTATCTGGTCCAGGAGGTACAAATGTACAAGTTTGTGCGGTAGCACCTGTCAAAGCGACTCTCTTTGTCCTCCGGTCGAATCATATGTCGGAGATTCCAGAATTGGCCAATGTCGTCCAATGATATAGATGCAAATAACATCATTCCTATCACTTTGACAGGATTCTGCCTCATCATATCTTGTCCAGGAGGTCCAAATGTACAATATTTGTGGGTTAACACTTGACAAAAGCGAATCTCTTTGGACTCAGGCCGATCCATATGCCGAAGTATCCAGTATTGCCAAGGTTGTCCAATGATATAGATGCAAATATCTATGCTCCTATCAATTTGACAGGTTTCTGCCTCATCGTATCTTGTCCAGGAGGTTCAAATGTACAAGATTT
The DNA here is from genome assembly GCA_963942575.1 of Priocnemis perturbator. NCBI lineage: Eukaryota > Metazoa > Arthropoda > Insecta > Hymenoptera > Pompilidae > Priocnemis > Priocnemis perturbator. Next base: position 3,898,353 of record CAWWDK010000133.1, on the reverse strand, counting down.
GTGTGGTAGCACTTGTCCAAAGCGACTCCCTTTGAATTCAGGTCGAATCATATGGCGAAGAATCCAAAATTGCCGATATGGTCCAATGATATAGATGCAAATATCCTCACTGCTACCAATTTTACAGCATTCTGCCTCATCGTGTCTTGTCCAGGAGGTACAAATATACAAGTGTGTGCGGGAGCACTTGTCCAGGCCGACTCTCTTTGGATTCAGGTCTAATTATGAGCCGGTTCCCCAGGATTGCCAATGTCGTCCAATGATATAGATGCAAATACCTTCACTGCTATAAATTTGACAGGATTTTGTCTCATCGTATCTTGTAGGAGGTTCAGATGTACAAGATTTGTGCGGTAGCACTTGGCAAAAGCCAATCTATTTGGACTCAGGTCGATCCATATGCCGAAGTAACAAAAATTGCCTTGTCCAATAATTTTGGTGCAAATATCTTCACTCCTATCAATTGTACAGGATTCTGCCTCAACATACCTTTTCCAGGAGGTCCTAATGTACAAGTTTTTTAACGAAAGCATTTGTCCAAACCGACTCTCTTTGGACTCAGGTCGAATCATATGTCGCAGCATCCAAAATTGCCAATATCGTTCATGATATAGATGCAAATATCCTCACTCCTATCAATTTTACAGCATTCTGCCGCATCTTATCTTATCCAGGAGGTTCAAATGTACAAGATTTGTGCGGTGGCACTTGTCCAGATCCACTCTCTGTGGTTTCAGGTCGAATCATAAGCCGGATCCCCAGTATTGCCAATGTCGTCCAATGATATAGATGCAAATATCTTTACTCCTATCAATTTGACAGGATTCTGCCTCATCAAACCTTGTCCAGGAGGTCCAAATGGACATAATTTGTGGGGTATCACTTGACAAAAGCGAATCTCTTTGGACACAGGTCGATCCATATGCCGAAGCATCCAGAATTGCCAATGTCGTCCAATGATATATATGCAATTATCTTTACCCCTATCAATTGTACAGGATTCTGCCTCATCGTATCTTTTCAAGGGGGTCCTTATGTACACGATTTGAGCGGTAGCACTTGTCCAAAGCGACTCTATTTGGCCTCCGGTCGAATCATATGTCGCAGCATCCAGAAATGCAAATGTCGTCCAATGATATAGATGCAAATATCTTTACTCCTATCAATGTAATAGGATTCTGCCTCATGAAACCTTGTCCCGGAGATACAAATGCGCAAGATTTGTGCGGTAGCACGTGTCCAGGCCGACTCTCTTTGGATTCAGGTCTAATTATAAGACGGATTCCCAGGATGGACAATGTCGTCCAATGATATTGGTGCAAATATCTTCACTTCCATCAGTGTGACAGGATTCTGCCTCATCGTATCTTATCTAGGAGGTTCAAATGTACACGAGTTGTGCGGTAGCAATTGACAAAAGCGAATCTCTTTGGACTCAGGTCGATCCATATGCCGAAGCATTCAGAATTGCCTTGTCGTCCAATGAGATAGATGCAAATATCTTTACTCCTATCAATTTGCCAGGATTCTGTCTCATCGTATCTTGTCCAGGAGGTTCAAATGCACAAGATTTGTGCGGTAGCACTTGACACAAGCGAATCTCTTTGGACTCAGGTCGATCCATAAGCCGAAGTATCCAGAATTGCCAATGTTTTCCAATGATATAGATGAAAATATCTTTACTTCTATCAATTGTACAGGTTTCTGCCTCATCATATATTCTCTAGGGGGTCCATATGTTCAAGATTTGAGCGGTAGCACTTGTCCAAAGCGACTCTCTCGGGCCTCCGGTCGAATCATAAGCCGGAGCATCCAGAATTGCCAATGTCGTAATGATATAGATGCAAATATCCTCAATCCTCTCAATTTGCCAGGATTCTCCCTCATCGTATCTAGTCCAGAGTGTTCAAATGTACAAGATTTGTGCGGTAGCACTTGTCCAGACCGACCCTCTTTGGATTCAGTTCGAATCATATGGCGAAGAATCCGAAATTGCCGATATTGTCCAATGATATAGACGCATATATCCTCACTCCTATCAATTTTACAGCATTCTGCCGCATCTTATCCTGTCCAGGAGGTTCAAATGTCCGAGATTTGCGCGGTAGCACTTGTCCAAAGCGGCTGTCTTTGGCCTCCGGTCGAATCATATGTCGGAGCATCCAGACCTGGCCAATGTCGTCCAATGACATAGATGCAAATATCTTTACTCCTATCAATGTGATAGGATTCTGCCTCATCATATCTTGTCCAGGAGGTCCAAATGGACAAGATTTGGGCGGCAGCATTTGTCCAAAGCGACTCTCTTCGAACTCAGGTCGAATGATATGCCGAGCATCCAGAATCGCCAATGTCGTCCAATGATATAGATGCAAATATATTCACTCCTATCAATGTGACAGGATTCTGCCTCATCATGCCTTTTCCAGGACGTCCAAATGCACAAGTTTTGGGCGGCAGCATTTGCCCAAACCGACTCTCTTTGGATTCAGGTCGATCCATAAGCCGAAGCATCAAGAATTGCCAATGTCGTGCAATGGTATAGATGCAAATACCTTTACTGCTATCATTTTGAAAGGATTCTGCCTCATCGTATCTTGTCCAGGGGGTCCAAAAGTATATGATTTGTTGCGGTAGCACTCATCCAAAGCGACATTCTTTGGACTTATGTCGGACCATATGCCGAGAATCCAGAATTGCCAATGTCGTCCAATGATATAGATGCAAATATCTTTACTATTATCAATGTGATAGGATTCTGCCTTATCATACCTTGCTCCGCAGGTCCAGATGTACAAGATTTGTGTGGTAGCATTTGTCCAAAGCGAAACTCTTTGGACTCAGGTCGATCCATAAGCCGAAGCATCAAGAATTGCCAATGTCGTCCAATGATATAGATGCAAATATCTTTACTCCACTCAATTGTACAGGATTCTGCCTCATCGTTACTCTTCCAGGTGGTCCATATGTACAAGATTTGAGCGGTAGCACTTGTCCAAAGCGACTCTCTTTGGCCTCCGGTCGAATCATTAGGCGAAGAATCCAAAATTGCGAATATTGTCCAATGATATAGATGCAAATATCTTCACTCCTATCAATTTTACAGCTTTCTGCCTCATCGTATCTGGTCCAGGAGGTACAAATGTACAAGTTTGTGCGGTAGCACCTGTCAAAGCGACTCTCTTTGTCCTCCGGTCGAATCATATGTCGGAGATTCCAGAATTGGCCAATGTCGTCCAATGATATAGATGCAAATAACATCATTCCTATCACTTTGACAGGATTCTGCCTCATCATATCTTGTCCAGGAGGTCCAAATGTACAATATTTGTGGGTTAACACTTGACAAAAGCGAATCTCTTTGGACTCAGGCCGATCCATATGCCGAAGTATCCAGTATTGCCAAGGTTGTCCAATGATATAGATGCAAATATCTATGCTCCTATCAATTTGACAGGTTTCTGCCTCATCGTATCTTGTCCAGGAGGTTCAAATGTACAAGATTTGTGTGGTAGCACTTGTCCAAAGCGACTCCCTTTGAATTCAGGTCGAATCATATGGCGAAGAATCCAAAATTGCCGATATGGTCCAATGATATAGATGCAAATATCCTCACTGCTACCAATTTTACAGCATTCTGCCTCATCGTGTCTTGTCCAGGAGGTACAAATATACAAGTGTGTGCGGGAGCACTTGTCCAGGCCGACTCTCTTTGGATTCAGGTCTAATTATGAGCCGGTTCCCCAGGATTGCCAATGTCGTCCAATGATATAGATGCAAATACCTTCACTGCTATAAATTTGACAGGATTTTGTCTCATCGTATCTTGTAGGAGGTTCAGATGTACAAGATTTGTGCGGTAGCACTTGGCAAAAGCCAATCTATTTGGACTCAGGTCGATCCATATGCCGAAGTAACAAAAATTGCCTTGTCCAATAATTTTGGTGCAAATATCTTCACTCCTATCAATTGTACAGGATTCTGCCTCAACATACCTTTTCCAGGAGGTCCTAATGTACAAGTTTTTTAACGAAAGCATTTGTCCAAACCGACTCTCTTTGGACTCAGGTCGAATCATATGTCGCAGCATCCAAAATTGCCAATATCGTTCATGATATAGATGCAAATATCCTCACTCCTATCAATTTTACAGCATTCTGCCGCATCTTATCTTATCCAGGAGGTTCAAATGTACAAGATTTGTGCGGTGGCACTTGTCCAGATCCACTCTCTGTGGTTTCAGGTCGAATCATAAGCCGGATCCCCAGTATTGCCAATGTCGTCCAATGATATAGATGCAAATATCTTTACTCCTATCAATTTGACAGGATTCTGCCTCATCAAACCTTGTCCAGGAGGTCCAAATGGACATAATTTGTGGGGTATCACTTGACAAAAGCGAATCTCTTTGGACACAGGTCGATCCATATGCCGAAGCATCTAGAATTGCCAATGTCGTCCAATGATATGGATGCAAATATCTTTACTCCTATCATTTTTACAGGATTCTGCCTCATCGTGTCATGTCCAGGAGCATCAAATATACAAGATTGTCCAGGAGGTCCAAATGTACAAGATTTGTGCCGAAGCACATATCCAAAACGATTCTCTTTGAACTCAGGTCGATCCATTAACCGAAGCATCCAGAAATGCCAATGTCGTCCAATGATATAGATGCAAATATCTTTACTCCTATCAATTTGGCAGGATTCTGCCTCATCGTATCTCGTCCAGGAGGATCAAATGTACAAGATTTGTGCGGTAGCACTAGTCCAGACCGACTCTGTTTGGATTCAGGTCGAATCATAAGCCGGATCCCAGAATTGCCAATGTCATCCAACGATATAGATGCAAATACCTTTACTCCTATCAATGTGACAGGATTCTGCCTCACCATACCTTTTCCAGGAGGTCCTAATGTACAAGCTTTTTAGCGGCAGCATTTGTCCAAACCGACTCTCTTTGGACTCAGGTCGAATCATATGTCGCAGCATCCAAAATTGCCAACATCGTTCAATGATATAGATGCAAATATCCTCACTCCTATCAATTTTACAGCATTCTGCCGCATCTTATCTTATCCAGGAGGCTCAAATGTACAAGATTTGTGCGGTAGCACTTGTCCAGATCCACTCTCTTTGGTTTCAGGTCGAATCATAAGCCGGATCCCCAGTATTGCCAATGTCGTCCAATGATATAGATGCAAATATCTTTACTCCTATCAATTTGACAGGATTCTGCCTCATCAAACCTTGTCCAGGAGGTCCAAATGGACAAGATTTGGGCGGCAGCATTTGTCCAGACCGACTCTCTTTGGATTCAGGTCGAATCATAAGCCGAGCATTAAGAATTGCCGATATCGTTCAATTATATAGATGCAAATATTCTCACTCCTATCAATTTTACAGCATTCTGCCGCATCTTATCTTATCCAGGAGGTTCAAATGTACAAGATTTGTGTGGTAGCACTTGTCCAGATCCACTCTCTTTGGTTTCAGGTCGAATCATAAGCCGGATCCCCAGTATTGCCAATGTCGTCCAATGATATAGATGCAAATATCTTTACTCCTGTCAATTTGACAGGATTCTGCCTCATCGCATCTTGTCCAGGGGGTCCAAATATACAAGATTTGTGCGGTAGTACTTGTCCTGCCGACTCTCTTTGGATTCAGGTCTAATTATAAGACGGATCACCAGAATTGCCAATGTCGTCCAATGATATAGATGAAAATATCTTTACTCCTATCAATTGTACAGGATTCTGCCTCATCATATCTTTCCAGGGGGTCCATATGTACAAGATTTGAGCGGTAGCACTTGTCCAAAGCGACTCTCTTTGGCCTCCGGTCGAATCATATGCCGGAGCATCCAGAATTGCCAATGTCGTGCAAAGATATAGATGCAAATATCTTAACTCTTATCAATTTGACAGGATTCTGCCTCATCGTATCTTGTCCAGGAGGTTCAAACGGACAGGATTTGTGTTGTAGCACTTTACAAAAGCGAATCTCTTTGGACACAGGGCGATCCATATGCCGGAGCATCCAGAATTGCCAATGTCGTGCAAAGATATAGGTGCAAATATCTTCACTCCTCTCAATTTGACAGGATTTTGCCTCATGGTATCATGTCCAGGAGATTCAAATGTACACGATTTGCACCGTAGCACTTGTCCGAAGCGACTCCCTTTGGACTCAGGTCGATCCATAAGCCGAAGTATCCAGAATTGCCAATGTTATCCAATGATATAGATGAAAATATCTTTACTCCTATCAATTGTACAGGATTCTGCCTCTTCATATATTTTCCAGTGGGTCCATATGTACAAGATTTGAGCGGTGGCACTTGTCCAAAGCGACTCTCTTTGGCCTCCGGTCGAATCATAAGCCGGAGCATCCAGAATTGCCAATGTCGTAATGATATAGATGCAAATATCCTCACTCCTCTCAATTTGCCAGGAATCTCCCTCGTCGTATCTAGTCCAGAGTGTTCAAATGTACAAGATTTGTGCGGTAGCACTTGTCCAGACCGAACCTCTTTGGATTCAGTTCGAATCATATGGCGAAGAATTCGAAATTGCCGATATTGTCCAATGATATAGAGGCATATATCCTCACTCCTATCAATTTTACAGCATTCTGCCGCATCTTATCCTGTCCAGGAGGTTCAAATGTCCGAGATTTGCGCGGTAGCACTTGTCCAAAGCGACTGTCTTTGGCCTCCGGTCGAATCATATGAGGGTGCATCCAGAATTGCCAATGTCGTGCAAAGATATAGATGCAAATATCTTCACTCCTATCAATTTGACAGGATTCTGCCACACCATACCTTTTCCAGTAGGTCCAAATGGACAAGATTTGGGCGGTATCACTTGACAAAAGAGAATCTCTTTGGACACAGGTCGATCCATAAGCCGAAGCATCTAGAATTGCTAATGTCGTCCAATAATATAGATGCAAATATCTTTACTGCTATCATTTTGAAAGGATTCTGCCTCATCGTATCTTGTCCAGGGGGTCCAAAAGTATATGATTTGTTGCGGTAGCACTCATCCAAAGCGACATTCTTTGGACTTATGTCGGACCATATGCCGAGAATCCAGAATTGCCAATGTCGTCCAATGATAGAGATGCAAATATCTTTACGATTATCAATGTGATAGGATTCTGCCTTATCATACCTTGTTCCGCAGGTCCAGATGTACAAGATTTGTGCGGTAGCACTTGTCGAGGCCGACTCTCTTTGGATTCAGGTCTTATTATAAGCCGGATCCTCAGGATTGCCAATGTCGTCCAATGATAAAGATGCAATTATCTGGCCTCCAATCAATTTGCCAGGATTCTGCCTCATCATACTTGTTCCACAGGTGCAAATGTACAAGGTTTGTGCGGTAGAACTTGTCCAAAGCGAATCTCTTTGGACTCAGGTCGATTCATATGCCGAAGTATCCAGAATTGCCAATGTCGTCCAATGATATAGGTTGCAAATACCTTCACTCCTATCAATGTGACAGGATTCTGCCTCATCATACCTTGTATAGGAGGTTCAAATGAACAAGATTTGTGTGGTAGCACCTGACAAAAGTGAATCTCTTTGGACTCAGGTCGATCCATATGGCGAAGCATCCAGAATTGCCAATGTCGTCCAATGATATAGATGCAAATATCCTCACTCCTATCAATTTGCCAGGATTCTCCCTCATCGTATCTTGACCAGGGGGTCCAAATGTACAAGATTTGTGTGGTAGCACTTGTCCAAACCGACTCTCTTTGGCCTACGGGCGAATCATATGCCGGAGCATCCAGAATTGCCAATGTCGTCCAATGATATAGATGCAAATATCTTTACTCCTATCAATGTGATGGGATTCTGCATCATCATACCTTGTACAGGAGGTCCAAATGCACAAGTTTTGTGCCGCAGCATTTGGCCAAACCGACTCTCGTTGGACTCAGGTCGATCCATATGCCGAAGTAACAAAAAATTGCCGATCTTATCGGAATGATATAGATGCAAATATCTTCACTCCTATCAATTTGACAGGATTCTGGCTCATCGTGTATTGTCCAGGAGGATCAAGTGTACAAGATTTGTGTGGTAGCATTAGACAAAAGCGAAACTCTTTGGACTCAGGTCGATCCATAAGCCGAAGCATCCAGAATTGCCAATGTCGTCCAATGATATAGATGCAAATATTTTTACTGATATCAATTTAACAGGATTCTGGCTCATCGTGTCTTGTCCAGGAGGATCAAGTGTACAAGATTTGTGTGGTAGCACTAGACAAAAGCGACTCTCTTTGAACTCAGGTAGAATCATATGCCGACCATCCAGAATTGCTAATGCCGTCTAATGATATAGATGCAAATATCATCACTCCTATCGATGTGATAGGATTCTGCCTCATCATACCTTGTCCAGGAGGTCCAAATATACAAGATTTGGGCGGCAGCATTTGTCCAAAGCGACTCTCTTTAGACTCAGGTCGAATCATAAGCCGAAGCATCCAGAATTGCCAATGTCGTCCAATGATTTAGATGCAAATATCTTCACTCCTATCAATGTGACAGGATTCTGCCTCACCGTATATTGTCCAGGGGGTCCAAAAGTACAAGATTTGTGTGGTAGCACTTGTCCAAAGCGACTCTCTTTGGCCTCCGGTCGAATCATACGCCGGAGCATCCAGAATTGCCAATGTCGTGCAATGATATAGATGCAAATATCTTTACTGCTCTCAATTTGACAGGATTCTGGCTTATCGTGTCTTGTCCAGGAGGATCAAGTGTACAAGATTTGTGCGGTAGCACTAGATAAAAGCGACTCCCTTTGGATTCAGGTCGAATCATAAGCCGGAGCATCCAGAAATGCCAATGTCGTCCAATGATATAGATGCAAATATCTTTACTCCTATCAATTTCGCAGCATTCTGCCTCATCGTGTCTTGTCCAGGGGGTCCAAATGTACAAGATTTGTGCGGTAGCACGTGGCCAAAGCGACTCTCTTTGGCCTCCGGTCAAATCATATGCCGACCATCCAGAATTGCTAATGCCGTCTAATGATATAGATGCAAATATCATCACTCCTATCAATTTAACAGGATTCTGGCTCATCGTGTCTTGTCGAGGAGGATCAAGTGTACAAGATTTGTGTGGTAGCACTAGACAAAAGCAAAACTCTTTGGACTCAGGTCGATCCATAAGCCGAAGCATCCAGAATTGCCAATGTCGTGCAATGATATAGATGCAAATATCTTTACTGCTATCAATTTGGCAGGATTCTGCCTCATCGTATCTTGTCCAGGGGGTCCAGATGTACAACATTTGTGCGGTAGCACTTGTCCAAAGCGACTGTCTTTGGATTCAGGTCGAATCATACGCCGGAGCATCCAGAATTGCCAATGTCGTCCAATGATATAGATGCAAATATATTTACTGCTATCAATTTGACAGGATTCTGCCTCATCGTATATTGTCCAGGGGGTCCACACATTCAAGATTTGTGCGGTAGCACTTGTCCAAAGCGACTCTCTTTGGACTCAGGTCGAATCATAAGCCGGAGCATCCAGAATTGCCAATGTCGTCCAATGATATAGATGCAAATATCTTCACTCCTATCAATGTGACAGGATTCTGCCTCATCATACCTTTTCCAGGAGGTCCAAATGCATAAGTTTTGGGCGGCAGCATTTGCCCAAACCGAATCCCTTTGGATTCAGGTCGAATCATAAGCCGGGGCATCCAGAATTGCCGATGTCGTCCAATGATTTAGATGCAAATATCTTCACTCCTATCAATTTTACAGCATTCTGCCTCATCGTATCTTGTAAAGGAGGTCACAAATGTACAAGATTTGCGCGGTAGCACTTGTCCAAAGCGACTCACTTTGAACCCCGGGTGAATCATATGCCGGAGCATCCAGAATTGCCAATGTCGTCCAATGATATAGATGCAAATATATTTACTGCTCTCAATTTGACAGGATTCTGGCTTATCGTGTCTTGTCCAGGAGGATCAAGTGTACAAGATTTGTGCGGTAGCACTAGACAAAAGCGACTCCCTTTGGATTCAGGTCGAATCATAAGCCGGAGCATCCAGAAATGCCAATGTCGTCCAATGATATAGATGCAAATATCTTTACTCCTATCAATTTCGCAGCATTCTGCCTCATCGTGTCTTGTCCAGGGGGTCCAAATGTACAAGATTTGTGTGGTAGCACTTGTCCAAACCGACTCTCTTTGGCCTACGGGCGAATCATATGCCGGAGCATCCAGAATTGCCAATGTCGTCCAATGATATAGATGCAAATATCTTTACTCCTATCAATGTGATGGGATTCTGCATCATCATACCTTGTACAGGAGGTCCAAATGCACAAGTTTTGTGCCGCAGCATTTGGCCAAACCGACTCTCGTTGGACTCAGGTCGATCCATATGCCGAAGTAACAAAAAATTGCCGATCTTATCGGAATGATATAGATGCAAATATCTTCACTCCTATCAATTTGACAGGATTCTGGCTCATCGTGTATTGTCCAGGAGGATCAAGTGTACAAGATTTGTGTGGTAGCATTAGACAAAAGCGAAACTCTTTGGACTCAGGTCGATCCATAAGCCGAAGCATCCAGAATTGCCAATGTCGTCCAATGATATAGATGCAAATATTTTTACTGATATCAATTTAACAGGATTCTGGCTCATCGTGTCTTGTCCAGGAGGATCAAGTGTACAAGATTTGTGTGGTAGCACTAGACAAAAGCGACTCTCTTTGAACTCAGGTAGAATCATATGCCGACCATCCAGAATTGCTAATGCCGTCTAATGATATAGATGCAAATATCATCACTCCTATCGATGTGATAGGATTCTGCCTCATCATACCTTGTCCAGGAGGTCCAAATATACAAGATTTGGGAGGCAGCATTTGTCCAAAGCGACTCTCTTTAGACTCAGGTCGAATCATAAGCCGAAGCATCCAGAATTGCCAATGTCGTCCAATGATTTAGATGCAAATATCTTCACTCCTATCAATGTGACAGGATTCTGCCTCACCGTATATTGTCCAGGGGGTCCAAAAGTACAAGATTTGTGTGGTAGCACTTGTCCAAAGCGACTCTCTTTGGCCTCCGGTCGAATCATACGCCGGAGCATCCAGAATTGCCAATGTCGTGCAATGATATAGATGCAAATATCTTTACTGCTCTCAATTTGACAGGATTCTGGCTTATCGTGTCTTGTCCAGGAGGATCAAGTGTACAAGATTTGTGCGGTAGCACTAGATAAAAGCGACTCCCTTTGGATTCAGGTCGAATCATAAGCCGGAGCATCCAGAAATGCCAATGTCGTCCAATGATATAGATGCAAATATCTTTACTCCTATCAATTTCGCAGCATTCTGCCTCATCGTGTCTTGTCCAGGGGGTCCAAATGTACAAGATTTGTGCGGTAGCACGTGGCCAAAGCGACTCTCTTTGGCCTCCGGTCAAATCATATGCCGACCATCCAGAATTGCTAATGCCGTCTAATGATATAGATGCAAATATCATCACTCCTATCAATTTAACAGGATTCTGGCTCATCGTGTCTTGTCGAGGAGGATCAAGTGTACAAGATTTGTGTGGTAGCACTAGACAAAAGCGAAACTCTTTGGACTCAGGTCGATCCATAAGCCGAAGCATCCAGAATTGCCAATGTCGTGCAATGATATAGATGCAAATATCTTTACTGCTATCAATTTGGCAGGATTCTGCCTCATCGTATCTTGTCCAGGGGGTCCAGATGTAGAACATTTGTGCGGTAGCACTTGTCCAAAGCGACTGTCTTTGGATTCAGGTCGAATCATACGCCGGAGCATCCAGAATTGCCAATGTCGTCCAATGATATAGATGCAAATATATTTACTGCTATCAATTTGACAGGATTCTGCCTCATCGTATATTGTCCAGGGGGTCCACACATTCAAGATTTGTGCGGTAGCACTTGTCCAAAGCGACTCTCTTTGGACTCAGGTCGAATCATAAGCCGGAGCATCCAGAATTGCCAATGTCGTCCAATGATATAGATGCAAATATCTTCACTCCTATCAATGTGACAGGATTCTGCCTCATCATACCTTTTCCAGGAGGTCCAAATGCATAAGTTTTGGGCGGCAGCATTTGCCCAAACCGAATCCCTTTGGATTCAGGTCGAATCATAAGCCGGGGCATCCAGAATTGCCGATGTCGTCCAATGATTTAGATGCAAATATCTTCACTCCTATCAATTTTACAGCATTCTGCCTCATCGTATCTTGTAAAGGAGGTCACAAATGTACAAGATTTGCGCGGTAGCACTTGTCCAAAGCGACTCACTTTGAACCCCGGGTGAATCATATGCCGGAGCATCCAGAATTGCCAATGTCGTCCAATGATATAGATGCAAATATATTTACTGTTATCAATTTGACAGGATTCTGCCTCACCGTATATTGTCCAGGAGGTCCAAAAGTACAAGATTTGTGTGGTAGCACTTGTCCAAAGCGACTCTCTTTGGCCTCCGGTCGAATCATACGCCGGAGCATCCAGAATTGCCAATGTCGTGCAATAATATAGATGCAAATATCTTTACTGCTCTCAATTTGACAGGATTCTGGCTTATCGTGTCTTGTCCAGGAGGATCAAGTGTACAAGATTTGTGCGGTAGCACTAGACAAAAGCGACTCCCTTTGGATTCAGGTCGAATCATAAGCCGGAGCATCCAGAAATGCCAATGTCGTCCAATGATATAGATGCAAATATCTTTACTCCTATCAATTTCGCAGCATTCTGCCTCATCGTGTCTTGTCCAGGGGGTCCAAATGTACAAGAGTTGTGTGGTAGCACTTGTCCAAACCGACTCTCTTTGGCCTACGGGCGAATCATATGCCGGAGCATCCAGAATTGCCAATGTCGTCCAATGATATAGATGCAAATATCTTTACTCCTATCAATGTGATGGGATTCTGCATCATCATACCTTGTACAGGAGGTCCAAATGCACAAGTTTTGTGCCGCAGCATTTGGCCAAACCGACTCTCGTTGGACTCAGGTCGATCCATATGCCGAAGTAACAAAAAATTGCCGATCTTATCGGAATGATATAGATGCAAATATCTTCACTCCTATCAATTTGACAGGATTCTGGCTCATCGTGTATTGTCCAGGAGGATCAAGTGTACAAGATTTGTGTGGTAGCATTAGACAAAAGCGAAACTCTTTGGACTCAGGTCGATCCATAAGCCGAAGCATCCAGAATTGCCAATGTCGTCCAATGATATAGATGCAAATATTTTTACTGATATCAATTTAACAGGATTCTGGCTCATCGTGTCTTGTCCAGGAGGATCAAGTGTACAAGATTTGTGTGGTAGCACTAGACAAAAGCGACTCTCTTTGAACTCAGGTAGAATCATATGCCGACCATCCAGAATTGCTAATGCCGTCTAATGATATAGATGCAAATATCATCACTCCTATCGATGTGATAGGATTCTGCCTCATCATACCTTGTCCAGGAGGTCCAAATATACAAGATTTGGGCGGCAGCATTTGTCCAAAGCGACTCTCTTTAGACTCAGGTCGAATCATAAGCCGAAGCATCCAGAATTGCCAATGTCGTCCAATGATTTAGATGCAAATATCTTCACTCCTATCAATGTGACAGGATTCTGCCTCACCGTATATTGTCCAGGGGGTCCAAAAGTACAAGATTTGTGTGGTAGCACTTGTCCAAAGCGACTCTCTTTGGCCTCCGGTCGAATCATACGCCGGAGCATCCAGAATTGCCAATGTCGTGCAATGATATAGATGCAAATATCTTTACTGCTCTCAATTTGACAGGATTCTGGCTTATCGTGTCTTGTCCAGGAGGATCAAGTGTACAAGATTTGTGCGGTAGCACTAGATAAAAGCGACTCCCTTTGGATTCAGGTCGAATCATAAGCCGGAGCATCCAGAAATGCCAATGTCGTCCAATGATATAGATGCAAATATCTTTACTCCTATCAATTTCGCAGCATTCTGCCTCATCGTGTCTTGTCCAGGGGGTCCAAATGTACAAGATTTGTGCGGTAGCACGTGGCCAAAGCGACTCTCTTTGGCCTCCGGTCAAATCATATGCCGACCATCCAGAATTGCTAATGCCGTCTAATGATATAGATGCAAATATCATCACTCCTATCAATTTAACAGGATTCTGGCTCATCGTGTCTTGTCGAGGAGGATCAAGTGTACAAGATTTGTGTGGTAGCACTAGACAAAAGCGAAACTCTTTGGACTCAGGTCGATCCATAAGCCGAAGCATCCAGAATTGCCAATGTCGTGCAATGATATAGATGCAAATATCTTTACTGCTATCAATTTGGCAGGATTCTGCCTCATCGTATCTTGTCCAGGGGGTCCAGATGTACAACATTTGTGCGGTAGCACTTGTCCAAAGCGACTGTCTTTGGATTCAGGTCGAATCATACGCCGGAGCATCCAGAATTGCCAATGTCGTCCAATGATATAGATGCAAATATATTTACTGCTATCAATTTGACAGGATTCTGCCTCATCGTATATTGTCCAGGGGGTCCACACATTCAAGATTTGTGCGGTAGCACTTGTCCAAAGCGACTCTCTTTGGACTCAGGTTGAAACATATGCCGAGCATCCAGAATTGCCAATGTCGTCCAATGATATAAATGCAAATATCTTCACTCCTATCAATTTTACAGAATTCTGGCTCATCGTGTCTTGTCCAGGAGGATCAAGTGTACAAGATTTGTGCGGTAGCACTAGACAAAAGCGAAACACTTTGGACTCAGGTCGATCCATAAGCCGAAGCATCCAGAATTGCCAATGTCGTGCAATGATATAGATGCAAATATCTTTACTGCTATCAATTTGACAGGATTCTGCTCATCGTATCTTGTCCAGGGGGTCCAGATGTACAACATTTGTGCGGTAGCACGTGTCCAAAGCGACTCTCTTTGAACTCAGGTAGAATCATATGCCGACCATCCAGAATTGCTAATGCCGTCTAATGATATGGATGCATATATCTTCACTACTATCAATTTTACAGGATTCTGGCTCATCGTGTCTTGTCCAGGAGGATCAAGTGTACAAGATTTGTGCGGTAGCACTAGACAAAAGCGAAACTCTTTGGACTCAGGTCGATCCATAAGCCGAAGCATCCAGAATTGCTAATGTCGTGCAATGATATAGATACAAATATCTTTACTGCTATCAATTTGACAGGATTCTGGCTCATCGTGTCTTGTCCAGGAGGATCAAGTGTACAAGATTTGTGCGGTAGCACTAGACAAAAGCGAAACTCTTTGGATTCAGGTCGAATCATAAGCCGAAGCATCCAGAATTGCCAATGTCGTCCAATGATATAGATGCAAATATCTTTACTCCTATCAATGTGATAGGATTCTGCCTCATCATACCTTGTACAGGAGGTACACACATACAAGATTTGTGCGGTAGCACTTGTCCAAAGCGACTCTCTTTGGACTCAGGTCGAATCATATGCCGAGCATCCAGAATTGCTAATGCCGTCTAATGATATAGATGCAAATATCTTCACTCCTATCAATTTTACAGGATTCTGGCTCATCGTGTCTTGTCCAGGAGGATCAAGTGTACAAGATTTGTGCGGTAGCACTTGTCCAAAGCGACTCTCTTTGGACTCAGGTCGAATCATAAGCCGGTGCATCCAGAATTGCCAATGTCGTCCAATGATATAGATGCAAATATCTTCACTCCTATCATTGTGACAGGATTCTGCCTTATCATACCTTTTCCAGGAGGTCCAAATGCACAAGATTTGTGCGGTAGCACTTGTCCAAAGCGAAATTCTTTGGACTCAGGTCAATCCATATGCCGAAGCATCAAGAATTGCCAATGTCGTTTAATGGTATAGATGCAAATACCTTTACTGCTATCAATTTGACAGGATTCTGCCTCATCATATCTTGTCCAGGGGGTCCAAATGTACACAATTTGTTGCGGTAGCACTTGTCCAAAGCGACATTCTTTGGACTTAGGTCGAAACATAAGCCGGACCATCCAGAATTGCCGATGTTGACCAATGATATAGATGCAAATATCTTTACTCCTATCATTTTGACAGGACTCTGCCTCATCGTATCTTGTCCAGGGGGTCCAAATTTACAAGATTTGTGCGGTAGCATGTGTCCAAAGCGACTCTCTTTGTCCTCCGGTCGAATCATATGCCGGAGCATCCGGAATTGCCAATGTCGCCCAGTGATATAGATGCAAATATCTTTACTCCTATCAATTTGGCAGGATTCTGGCTCATCGTGTCTTGTCCAGGAGGATCAAGTGTACAAGATTTGTGCGGTAGCAATAGACAATAGCGAAACTCTTTGGACTCAAGACGATCCATAAGCCGAAGCATCCAGAATTGCCAATGTCGTCCAATGATATAGATGCAAATATCTTCACTCCTATCAATTTTACAGGATTCTGGCTCATCGTGTCTTGTCCAGGAGGATCAAGTGTACAGGATTTGTGCGGTAGCACTAGACAAAAGCGAAACTCTTTAGACTCAGGTCGATCCATATGCCGAAGCATCCAGAATTGCCAATGTCGCGCAATGATATAGATACAAATATCTTTACTGCTATCAATTTGACAGGATTCTGCCTTATCGTATTTTGTCCAGGGGGTATAGATGTACAAGATTTGTGCGGTAGCACGGGTCCAAAGCGAAACTCTTTGGACTCAGGTCGATCCATAAGCCGAAGCATCCAGTATTGCCAATATCTTCCAATGATATAGATGCAAATATCTTCACTCCTATCAATTTTACAGCATTCTGCCTCATCGTATATTGTCCAGGGTGTCCAAATGTACAAGATTTGTGCGGTAGCACTAGACAAAAACGAAACTCTTTGGACTCAGGTCGATCCATAAGCCGAAGCATCCAGAATTGCCAATGTCGTCCAAAGATATAGATGCAAATATTTTTACTGCTATCAATTTGACAGGATTCTGCCTCATCGCATCTTGTCCAGGGGGTCCAAATGTACAAGATTTGTGCGGTAGCACGTGTCCAAAGCGACTCTCTTTGGTCTCCGATCGAATCATGAGCCGGATCCCCAGGATTGCCAATGTCGTCCAATGATATCGATGCAAATATCTTTACTTCTATCAATGTGACAGTATTCTGTTTCATCGTATCTTGTCCAGGGGGTCAAAATGTACAAGATTTGTGCGGTAGCACGTGTCCAAAGCGACTGTCTTTGGATTCAGGTCGAATCATAAGCCGGAGCATCCAGAATCGCCAATGTCGTCCAATGATATAGATGCAAATATATTTACTGCTATCAATTTGACAGGATTCTGCCTCATGGTATATTGTCCAGGAGGTCCAAAAGTACAAGATTTGTGTGGTAGCACTTGTCCGAAGCGACTCTCTTTGGACACAGGTCGATCCATAAGCCGAAGCATCCAGAATTGCCAATGTCGTGCAAGGATATAGATGCAAATATCTTTACTTCTATCAATTTGACAGTATTCTGCCTCATCGTATCTTATCCAGGGGGTCCAAATGTACAAGATTTGTGCGGTCGCACGAGTCCAAAGCGACTCTCTTTGGCCTCCGGTCAAATCATATGCCGGAGCATCCAGAATTTCCAATGTCGTCTAGTGATATAGATGCAAATATCTTCACTCCTATCAATTTGACAGGATTCTGGCTCATCGTGTCGTGTCCAGGAGGATCAAGTGTACAAGATTTGTGCGGTAGCACTAGACAAAAGCGAAACTCTTTGGACTCAGGTCGATCCATAAGCCGAAGCATCCAGAATTGCCAATGTCGTGCAATGATATAGATGCAAATACCTTCACTCCTATCAATGTGACAGGATTCTGCGTCATCATATCTTTTCCAGGAGGTCTAAATGTACAACATTTGTGCGGTAGCACTTGTCCAAAGCGACTGTCTTTGGATTCAGGTCGAATCATAAGCCGGAGCATCCAGAATTGCCAATGTCGTCCAATGATATAGATGCAAATATCTTTACACCTATCAATGTGATAGGATTCTGCCTCATCATACCTTGTACAGGAGGTCCACATGTACAAGATTTGTGCGGTAGCACTTGTCCAAAGCGACTCTCTTTGGACTCAGGTCGAATCATAAGCCGAAGCATCCAGAATTGCCAATGTCGTCAAATGATTTAGATGCAAATATCTTCACTCCTATCAATGTGATAGGATTCTGCCTCATCATACCATGTACAGGAGGTCCACACATATAAGATTTGTGCGGTAGCACTTGTCCAAAGCGACTCTCTTTGGACTCAGGTCGAATCATAAGCCGGTGCATCCAGAATTGCCAATGTCGTTCAATGATATAGATGCAAATATCTTCACTCCTATCTATTGTGACAGGATTCTGCCTCTTCATATCTTTTCCAGGAGGTCTAAATGTACAAAATTTGTGCGGTAGCACTTGTCCAAAGCGACTGTCTATGGATTCAGGTCGATCCATATGCCGAAGCATCCAGAATTGCCAATGTCGTCCAATGATTTAGATGCAAATATATTCACTCCTATCAATGTGACAAGATTCTGCCTCATCATATCTTTTCCAGGAGGTCTAAATGTACAACATTTGTGCGGTAGCACTTGTCCAAAGCGACTGTCTTTGGATTCAGGTCGAATCATATGCCGAAGCATCAAGAATTGCCAATGTCGTTTAATGGTATAGATGCAAATACCTTTACTGCTATCAATTTGACAGGATTCTGCCTCATCATATCTTGTCCAGGGGGTCCAAATGTACACAATTTGTTGCGGTAGCACTTGTCCAAAGCGACATTCTTTGGACTTAGGTCGAAACATAAGACGGACCATCCAGAATTGCCGATGTTGACCAATGATATAGATGCAAATATCTTTACTCCTATCATTTTGACAGGACTCTGCCTCATCGTATCTTGTCCAGGGGGTCCAAATTTACAAGATTTGTGCGGTAGCATGTGTCCAAAGCGACTCTCTTTGGCCTCCGGTCGAATCATATGCCGGAGCATCCGGAATTGCCAATGTCGCCCAGTGATATAGATGCAAATATCTTTACTCCTATCAATTTGACAGGATTCTGGCTCATCGTGTCTTGTCCAGGAGGATCAAGTGTACAAGATTTGTGCGGTAGCAATAGACAATAGCGAAACTCTTTGGACTCAAGTCGATCCATAAGCCGAAGCATCCAGAATTGCCAATGTCGTCCAATGTTATAGATGCAAATATATTTACTCTTATCAATGTGACAGGATTCTGCCTCATCGTGTCTTGTCCAGGGGGTCCAGATGTACAACATTTGTGCGGTAGCACGTGTCCAAAGCGACTCTCTTTGAACTCAGGTAGAATCATATGCCGACCATCCAGAATTGCTAATGCCGTCTAATGATATAGATGCAAATATCTTCACTCCTATCAATTTTACAGGATTCAGGCTCATCGTGTCTTGTCCAGGAGGATCAAGTGTACAAGATTTGTGCGGTAGCACTAGACAAAAGCGAAACTCTTTGGACTCAGGTGGATCCATAAGCCGAAGCATCCAGAATTGCCAATGTCGTCCAATGATATAGATGCAAATATTTTTACAGCTATCAATTTGACAGGATTCTGCCTACTCGCATCTTGTCCAGGGGATCCAAATGTACAAGATTTGTGTGGTAGCACTTGTCCAAAGCGACTCTCTTTGGACACAGGTCGATCCATATTCCGAAGCATCCAGAATTGCCAATGTCGTGCAAGGATATAGATGCAAATATCTTTACTTCTATCAATTTGACAGTATTCTGCCTCATCGTATCTTGTCCAGGGGGTCCAAATGTACAAGATTTGTGCGGTCGCACGTGTCCAAAGCGACTCTCTTTGGCCTCCGGTCAAATCATATGCCGGAGCATCCAGAATTTCCAATGTCGTCTAGTGATATAGATGCAAATATCTTCACTCCTATCAATTTGACAGGATTCTGGCTCATCGTGCCGTGTCCAGGAGGATCAAGTGTACAAGATTTGTGCGGTAGCACTAGACAAAAGCGAAACTCTTTGGACTCAGGTCGATCCATAAGCCGAAGCATCAAGAATTGCCAATGTCGTGCAATGATATAGATGCAAATACCTTCACTCCTATCAATGTGACAGGATTCTGCGTCATCATATCTTTTCCAGGAGGTCTAAATGTACAACATTTGTGCGGTAGCACTTGTCCAAAGCGACTGTCTTTGGATTCAGGTCGAATCATAAGCCGGAGCATCCAGAACTGTCAATGTCGTCCAATGATATAGATGCAAATATCTTTACTGCAATCAATTTGACAGGGTTCTGCCTCATCGTGTCTTGTCCAGGGGGTCCAAATGTACGCGATTTGTTGCGGTAGCACTTGTCCAAAGCGACTCTCTTTGTACTCAGGTCGAATCATATGCCGAACTTCCAGAATTGCCAATGTCGCCCAATGATATAGATGCAAATATCTTTACTCCTATCAATGTGATAGGATTCTGCCTCATCATACCTTGTCAAGGAGATCCAAATGTACCAGATTTGTGCGGTAGCACTTGTCCAAAGCGATTCTCTTTGGCCTCCGGTCGAATCATATGCCGCAGCATCCAGAATTGCCAATGTCGTCCAAAGATATAGATGCAAATATCTTCACTCCAATCAATGTGATATTATTCTGCCTCATCATGCCTTGTCCAAAAGATACAAATGTACAAGATTTGTGCGGTAGCACTTGTCCATAGAGACCCTCTTTGGCCTCCGGGCGAATCATATGCCGGAGCATCCAGAATTGCCAATGTGGTCCAAAGATATAGATGCAAATATCTTCACTCGTATCTATTTGACCGGATTCTGCCTCATCATATCTTGTCCATGAGGTTCAAATGTAAAAGAGTTGTGGGGTAGCACTTGACAAAAGCGAATCTCTTTGGACTCAGGTCGATCCATAAGCCGAAGTATCCAGAATTGCCAATGTCGTCCAATGATATAGATGCAAATATCTTTACTCCTATCAATTGTACAGGATTCTGCCTCATCGTATATTGTCCAGGGGGTCCAAATGTACAAAATTTGTGCGGTAGCACTTTTCCAGACCGACTCTCTTTGGACTCAGGTCGAATCATATGTCGGATTCCCAGGATTGCCAAGGTCGTCCAAAGATATAGATGCAAATATCTTCACTCCTATCAATTTGATAGGATTCTGCATCATCGTATCTTGTCCAGGGGGTGCGAATGTACCAGATTTGTGCGGTAGCACTTGACAAAAGCGAATCTCTTTGGACTAAGGTCGAATCATATGCCGAGCATCCAGAATTGCCCATGTCGTCCAATTATATAGATGCAAATATCTTTACTCCTATCAATGTGATAGGATTCTGTCTCATCATACCTTGTCCAGGAGGTCCAAATGTACAAGATTTGTGCGGTAGCACTTGTCCATAGCGACCCTCTTTGGCCTCCGGGCGAATCATATGCCGGAGCATCCAGAATTGCCAATCTCGTCCAAAGATATAGATGCAAATATCTTTACTCCTATCAATTTGCCAGGATTCTGCCTTATCGTATCTTATCCAGGGGGTCAAAATGTACAAGATTTGTGCGGTAGCACTAGTCCAAAGCGACTCTCTTTGAACTCATGTCGAATCATATGCCCGAGCATCCAGAATTGCCAATGACGTCCAATTATATAGATGCAAATATCTTTACTCCTATCAATGTGATAGGATTCTGCCTCATCATACCTTGTCCAGAAGATACAAATGTACAAGATTTGTGCGACAGCACTTGTCCAAAGCGACTCTCTTTGGCCTCCGGTCGAATCATAAGTCGGAGAATCCACAATTGCCAATGTCGTCCAATGATATAGATGCAAATATCTTCACTCCTATCAATTTGACAGGATTCTGCCTCATCGTATCTTGTCCAGGGGGTCCGAATGTACCAGATTTGTGCGGTAGCACTTGTGCATAGCGACCCTCTTTGGCCTCCGGGCGAATCATATGCCGGAGCATCCAGAATTGCCAATGTCGTCCAAAGATATAGATGCAAATATCTTTACTCCTATCAATTTGCCAGGATTCTGCCTCATCATACCTTGTCCAGGAGGTCCAAATGTACAAGATTTGTGCGGTAGCACTTGTCCAAAGCGACTCTCTTTGAACTCATGTCGAATCATATGCCCGAGCATCCAGAATTGCCAATGACGTCCAATTATATAGATGCAAATATCTTTATTCCTATCTATTTGACCGGATTCTGCCTCATCATATCTTGTCCAGGAGGTTCAAATGTACAAGATTTGTGGGGTAGCACTTGACAAAAGCGAATCTCTTTGGACTCAGGTCGATCCATAAGCCGAAGTATCCAGAATTGCCAATGTCGTCCAATGATATAGATGCAAATATCTTTACTCCTATCAATTGTACAGGATTCTGCCTCATCGTATATTGTCCAGGGGGTCCAAATGTACAAAATTTGGGCGGTAGCACTTGTCCAGACCGGCTCTCTTTGGACTCAGGTCGAATCATATGCCGGAGCATCCAGAATTGCCAATGTCGTCCAATTATATAGATGCAAATATCTTTACTCCTATCAATGTGATATAATTCTGCCTCATCATACCTTGTCCAGGAGGTCCAAATGTACAAGATTTGTGCGGTAGCACTTCTCCATAGCGACCCTCTTTGGCCTCCGGGCGAATCATATGCCGGAGCATCCAGAATTGCCAATCTCGTCCAAAGATATAGATGCAAATATCTTTACTCCTATCAATTTTACAGGATTCTGCCTCATCGTATCTTATCCAGGGGGTCAAAATGTACAAGATTTGAGCGGTAGCACTTGTCCATAGCGACCCTCTTTGGCCTCCGGGCGAATCATATGCCGGAGCATCCAGAATTGCCAATGTCGTCCAAAGATATAGATGCAAATATCTTCACTCCTATCAATGTGATAGTATTCTGCCTCATCATGCCTTGTCCCAAAGATACAAATGTACAAGATTTGTGCGGTAGCACTTGTCCATAGCGACCCTCTTTGGCCTCCGGGCGAATCATATGCCGGAGCATCCAGAATTGCCAATGTCGTCCAAAGATATAGATGCAAATATCTTCACTCGTATCTATTTGACCGGATTCTGCCCCATCATATCTTGTCCATGAGGTTCAAATGTAAAAGAGTTGTGGGGTAGCACTTGACAAAAGCGAATCTCTTTGGACTCAGGTCGATCCATAAGCCGAAGTATCCAGAATTGCCAATGTCGTCCAATGATATAGATGCAAATATCTTTACTCCTATCAATTGTACAGGATTCTGCCTCATCGTATATTGTCCAGGGGGTCCAAATGTACAAAATTTGTGGGTAGCACTTGTCCAGACCGACTCTCTTTGGACTCAGGTCGAATCATATGTCGGATTCCCAGGATTGCCAAGGTCGTCCAAAGATATAGATGCAAATATCTTCACTCCTATCAATTTGATAGGATTCTGCCTCATCGTATCTTGTCCAGGGGGTGCGAATGTACCAGATTTGTGCGGTAGCACTTCTCCATAGCGACCCTCTTTGGCCTCCGGGCGAATCATATGCCGGAGCATCCAGAATTGCCAATCACGTCCAAAGATATAGATGCAAATATCTTTACTCCTATCAATTTGCCAGGATTCTGCCTCATCGTATCTTATCCAGGGGGTCAAAATGTACAAGATTTGTGCGGTAGCACTTGTCCAAAGCGACTCTCTTTGAACTCATGTCGAATCATATGCCCGAGCATCCAGAATTGCCAATGACGTCCAATTATATAGATGCAAATATCTTTACTCCTATCAATGTGATAGGATTCTGCCTCATCATACCTTGTCCAGAACATACAAATGTACAAGATTCGTGCGACAGCACTTGTCCAAAGCGACTCTCTTTGGCCTCCGGTCGAATCATAAGTCGGAGAATCCAAAATTGCTAATGTCGTCCAATGATATAGATGCAAATATCTTCACTCCTATCAATTTGACAGGATTCTGCCTCATCGTATCTTGTCCAGGGGGTCCGAATGTACCAGATTTGTGCGGTAGCACTTGTCCATAGCGACCCTCTTTGGCCTCCGGGCGAATCATATGCCGGAGCATCCAGAATTGCCAATGTCGTCCAAAGATATAGATGCAAATATCTTCACGCCTATCAATGTGATAGGATTCTGCCTCATCATACCTTGTCCAGGAGGTCCAAATATACAAGATTTGGGCGGCAGCATTTGTCCAAAGCGACTCTCTTTAGACTCAGGTCGAATCATAAGCCGAAGCATCCAGAATTGCCAATGTCGTCCAATGATTTAGATGCAAATATCTTCACTCCTATCAATGTGACAGGATTCTGCCTCACCGTATATTGTCCAGGGGGTCCAAAAGTACAAGATTTGTGTGGTAGCACTTGTCCAAAGCGACTCTCTTTGGCCTCCGGTCGAATCATACGCCGGAGCATCCAGAATTGCCAATGTCGTGCAATGATATAGATGCAAATATCTTTACTGCTCTCAATTTGACAGGATTCTGGCTTATCGTGTCTTGTCCAGGAGGATCAAGTGTACAAGATTTGTGCGGTAGCACTAGATAAAAGCGACTCCCTTTGGATTCAGGTCGAATCATAAGCCGGAGCATCCAGAAATGCCAATGTCGTCCAATGATATAGATGCAAATATCTTTACTCCTATCAATTTCGCAGCATTCTGCCTCATCGTGTCTTGTCCAGGGGGTCCAAATGTACAAGATTTGTGCGGTAGCACGTGGCCAAAGCGACTCTCTTTGGCCTCCGGTCAAATCATATGCCGACCATCCAGAATTGCTAATGCCGTCTAATGATATAGATGCAAATATCATCACTCCTATCAATTTAACAGGATTCTGGCTCATCGTGTCTTGTCGAGGAGGATCAAGTGTACAAGATTTGTGTGGTAGCACTAGACAAAAGCAAAACTCTTTGGACTCAGGTCGATCCATAAGCCGAAGCATCCAGAATTGCCAATGTCGTGCAATGATATAGATGCAAATATCTTTACTGCTATCAATTTGGCAGGATTCTGCCTCATCGTATCTTGTCCAGGGGGTCCAGATGTACAACATTTGTGCGGTAGCACTTGTCCAAAGCGACTGTCTTTGGATTCAGGTCGAATCATACGCCGGAGCATCCAGAATTGCCAATGTCGTCCAAAGATATAAATGCAAATATATTTACTGCTATCAATTTGACAGGATTCTGCCTCATCGTATATTGTCCAGGGGGTCCACACATTCAAGATTTGTGCGGTAGCACTTGTCCAAAGCGACTCTCTTTGGACTCAGGTCGAATCATAAGCCGGAGCATCCAGAATTGCCAATGTCGTCCAATGATATAGATGCAAATATCTTCACTCCTATCAATGTGACAGGATTCTGCCTCATCATACCTTTTCCAGGAGGTCCAAATGCATAAGTTTTGGGCGGCAGCATTTGCCCAAACCGAATCCCTTTGGATTCAGGTCGAATCATAAGCCGGGGCATCCAGAATTGCCGATGTCGTCCAATGATTTAGATGCAAATAGCTTCACTCCTATCAATTTTACAGCATTCTGCCTCATCGTATCTTGTAAAGGAGGTCACAAATGTACAAGATTTGCGCGGTAGCACTTGTCCAAAGCGACTCACTTTGAACCCCGGGTGAATCATATGCCGGAGCATCCAGAATTGCCAATGTCGTCCAATGATATAGATGCAAATATATTTACTGCTCTCAATTTGACAGGATTCTGGCTTATCGTGTCTTGTCCAGGAGGATCAAGTGTACAAGATTTGTGCGGTAGCACTAGACAAAAGCGACTCCCTTTGGATTCAGGTCGAATCATAAGCCGGAGCATCCAGAAATGCCAATGTCGTCCAATGATATAGATGCAAATATCTTTACTCCTATCAATTTCGCAGCATTCTGCCTCATCGTGTCTTGTCCAGGGGGTCCAAATGTACAAGATTTGTGTGGTAGCACTTGTCCAAACCGACTCTCTTTGGCCTACGGGCGAATCATATGCCGGAGCATCCAGAATTGCCAATGTCGTCCAATGATATAGATGCAAATATCTTTACTCCTATCAATGTGATGGGATTCTGCATCATCATACCTTGTACAGGAGGTCCAAATGCACAAGTTTTGTGCCGCAGGATTTGGCCAAACCGACTCTCGTTGGACTCAGGTCGATCCATATGCCGAAGTAACAAAAAATTGCCGATCTTATCGGAATGATATAGATGCAAATATCTTCACTCCTATCAATTTGACAGGATTCTGGCTCATCGTGTATTGTCCAGGAGGATCAAGTGTACAAGATTTGTGTGGTAGCATTAGACAAAAGCGAAACTCTTTGGACTCAGGTCGATCCATAAGCCGAAGCATCCAGAATTGCCAATGTCGTCCAATGATATAGATGCAAATATTTTTACTGATATCAATTTAACAGGATTCTGGCTCATCGTGTCTTGTCCAGGAGGATCAAGTGTACAAGATTTGTGTGGTAGCACTAGACAAAAGCGACTCTCTTTGAACTCAGGTAGAATCATATGCCGACCATCCAGAATTGCTAATGCCGTCTAATGATATAGATGCAAATATCATCACTCCTATCGATGTGATAGGATTCTGCCTCATCATACCTTGTCCAGGAGGTCCAAATATACAAGATTTGGGCGGCAGCATTTGTCCAAAGCGACTCTCTTTAGACTCAGGTCGAATCATAAGCCGAAGCATCCAGAATTGCCAATGTCGTCCAATGATTTAGATGCAAATATCTTCACTCCTATCAATGTGACAGGATTCTGCCTCACCGTATATTGTCCAGGGGGTCCAAAAGTACAAGATTTGTGTGGTAGCACTTGTCCAAAGCGACTCTCTTTGGCCTCCGGTCGAATCATACGCCGGAGCATCCAGAATTGCCAATGTCGTGCAATGATATAGATGCAAATATCTTTACTGCTCTCAATTTGACAGGATTCTGGCTTATCGTGTCTTGTCCAGGAGGATCAAGTGTACAAGATTTGTGCGGTAGCACTAGATAAAAGCGACTCCCTTTGGATTCAGGTCGAATCATAAGCCGGAGCATCCAGAAATGCCAATGTCGTCCAATGATATAGATGCAAATATCTTTACTCCTATCAATTTCGCAGCATTCTGCCTCATCGTGTCTTGTCCAGGGGGTCCAAATGTACAAGATTTGTGCGGTAGCACGTGGCCAAAGCGACTCTCTTTGGCCTCCGGTCAAATCATATGCCGACCATCCAGAATTGCTAATGCCGTCTAATGATATAGATGCAAATATCATCACTCCTATCAATTTAACAGGATTCTGGCTCATCGTGTCTTGTCGAGGAGGATCAAGTGTACAAGATTTGTGTGGTAGCACTAGACAAAAGCGAAACTCTTTGGACTCAGGTCGATCCATAAGCCGAAGCATCCAGAATTGCCAATGTCGTGCAATGATATAGATGCAAATATCTTTACTGCTATCAATTTGGCAGGATTCTGCCTCATCGTATCTTGTCCAGGGGGTCCAGATGTAGAACATTTGTGCGGTAGCACTTGTCCAAAGCGACTGTCTTTGGATTCAGGTCGAATCATACGCCGGAGCATCCAGAATTGCCAATGTCGTCCAATGATATAGATGCAAATATATTTACTGCTATCAATTTGACAGGATTCTGCCTCATCGTATATTGTCCAGGGGGTCCACACATTCAAGATTTGTGCGGTAGCACTTGTCCAAAGCGACTCTCTTTGGACTCAGGTCGAATCATAAGCCGGAGCATCCAGAATTGCCAATGTCGTCCAATGATATAGATGCAAATATCTTCACTCCTATCAATGTGACAGGATTCTGCCTCATCATACCTTTTCCAGGAGGTCCAAATGCATAAGTTTTGGGCGGCAGCATTTGCCCAAACCGAATCCCTTTGGATTCAGGTCGAATCATAAGCCGGGGCATCCAGAATTGCCGATGTCGTCCAATGATTTAGATGCAAATATCTTCACTCCTATCAATTTTACAGCATTCTGCCTCATCGTATCTTGTAAAGGAGGTCACAAATGTACAAGATTTGCGCGGTAGCACTTGTCCAAAGCGACTCACTTTGAACCCCGGGTGAATCATATGCCGGAGCATCCAGAATTGCCAATGTCGTCCAATGATATAGATGCAAATATATTTACTGTTATCAATTTGACAGGATTCTGCCTCACCGTATATTGTCCAGGAGGTCCAAAAGTACAAGATTTGTGTGGTAGCACTTGTCCAAAGCGACTCTCTTTGGCCTCCGGTCGAATCATACGCCGGAGCATCCAGAATTGCCAATGTCGTGCAATAATATAGATGCAAATATCTTTACTGCTCTCAATTTGACAGGATTCTGGCTTATCGTGTCTTGTCCAGGAGGATCAAGTGTACAAGATTTGTGCGGTAGCACTAGACAAAAGCGACTCCCTTTGGATTCAGGTCGAATCATAAGCCGGAGCATCCAGAAATGCCAATGTCGTCCAATGATATAGATGCAAATATCTTTACTCCTATCAATTTCGCAGCATTCTGCCTCATCGTGTCTTGTCCAGGGGGTCCAAATGTACAAGAGTTGTGTGGTAGCACTTGTCCAAACCGACTCTCTTTGGCCTACGGGCGAATCATATGCCGGAGCATCCAGAATTGCCAATGTCGTCCAATGATATAGATGCAAATATCTTTACTCCTATCAATGTGATGGGATTCTGCATCATCATACCTTGTACAGGAGGTCCAAATGCACAAGTTTTGTGCCGCAGCATTTGGCCAAACCGACTCTCGTTGGACTCAGGTCGATCCATATGCCGAAGTAACAAAAAATTGCCGATCTTATCGGAATGATATAGATGCAAATATCTTCACTCCTATCAATTTGACAGGATTCTGGCTCATCGTGTATTGTCCAGGAGGATCAAGTGTACAAGATTTGTGTGGTAGCATTAGACAAAAGCGAAACTCTTTGGACTCAGGTCGATCCATAAGCCGAAGCATCCAGAATTGCCAATGTCGTCCAATGATATAGATGCAAATATTTTTACTGATATCAATTTAACAGGATTCTGGCTCATCGTGTCTTGTCCAGGAGGATCAAGTGTACAAGATTTGTGTGGTAGCACTAGACAAAAGCGACTCTCTTTGAACTCAGGTAGAATCATATGCCGACCATCCAGAATTGCTAATGCCGTCTAATGATATAGATGCAAATATCATCACTCCTATCGATGTGATAGGATTCTGCCTCATCATACCTTGTCCAGGAGGTCCAAATATACAAGATTTGGGCGGCAGCATTTGTCCAAAGCGACTCTCTTTAGACTCAGGTCGAATCATAAGCCGAAGCATCCAGAATTGCCAATGTCGTCCAATGATTTAGATGCAAATATCTTCACTCCTATCAATGTGACAGGATTCTGCCTCACCGTATATTGTCCAGGGGGTCCAAAAGTACAAGATTTGTGTGGTAGCACTTGTCCAAAGCGACTCTCTTTGGCCTCCGGTCGAATCATACGCCGGAGCATCCAGAATTGCCAATGTCGTGCAATGATATAGATGCAAATATCTTTACTGCTCTCAATTTGACAGGATTCTGGCTTATCGTGTCTTGTCCAGGAGGATCAAGTGTACAAGATTTGTGCGGTAGCACTAGATAAAAGCGACTCCCTTTGGATTCAGGTCGAATCATAAGCCGGAGCATCCAGAAATGCCAATGTCGTCCAATGATATAGATGCAAATATCTTTACTCCTATCAATTTCGCAGCATTCTGCCTCATCGTGTCTTGTCCAGGGGGTCCAAATGTACAAGATTTGTGCGGTAGCACGTGGCCAAAGCGACTCTCTTTGGCCTCCGGTCAAATCATATGCCGACCATCCAGAATTGCTAATGCCGTCTAATGATATAGATGCAAATATCATCACTCCTATCAATTTAACAGGATTCTGGCTCATCGTGTCTTGTCGAGGAGGATCAAGTGTACAAGATTTGTGTGGTAGCACTAGACAAAAGCGAAACTCTTTGGACTCAGGTCGATCCATAAGCCGAAGCATCCAGAATTGCCAATGTCGTGCAATGATATAGATGCAAATATCTTTACTGCTATCAATTTGGCAGGATTCTGCCTCATCGTATCTTGTCCAGGGGGTCCAGATGTACAACATTTGTGCGGTAGCACTTGTCCAAAGCGACTGTCTTTGGATTCAGGTCGAATCATACGCCGGAGCATCCAGAATTGCCAATGTCGTCCAATGATATAGATGCAAATATATTTACTGCTATCAATTTGACAGGATTCTGCCTCATCGTATATTGTCCAGGGGGTCCGCACATTCAAGATTTGTGCGGTAGCACTTGTCCAAAGCGACTCTCTTTGGACTCAGGTTGAAACATATGCCGAGCATCCAGAATTGCCAATGTCGTCCAATGATATAAATGCAAATATCTTCACTCCTATCAATTTTACAGAATTCTGGCTCATCGTGTCTTGTCCAGGAGGATCAAGTGTACAAGATTTGTGCGGTAGCACTAGACAAAAGCGAAACACTTTGGACTCAGGTCGATCCATAAGCCGAAGCATCCAGAATTGCCAATGTCGTGCAATGATATAGATGCAAATATCTTTACTGCTATCAATTTGACAGGATTCTGCTCATCGTATCTTGTCCAGGGGGTCCAGATGTACAACATTTGTGCGGTAGCACGTGTCCAAAGCGACTCTCTTTGAACTCAGGTAGAATCATATGCCGACCATCCAGAATTGCTAATGCCGTCTAATGATATGGATGCATATATCTTCACTACTATCAATTTTACAGGATTCTGGCTCATCGTGTCTTGTCCAGGAGGATCAAGTGTACAAGATTTGTGCGGTAGCACTAGACAAAAGCGAAACTCTTTGGACTCAGGTCGATCCATAAGCCGAAGCATCCAGAATTGCTAATGTCGTGCAATGATATAGATACAAATATCTTTACTGCTATCAATTTGACAGGATTCTGGCTCATCGTGTCTTGTCCAGGAGGATCAAGTGTACAAGATTTGTGCGGTAGCACTAGACAAAAGCGAAACTCTTTGGATTCAGGTCGAATCATAAGCCGAAGCATCCAGAATTGCCAATGTCGTCCAATGATATAGATGCAAATATCTTTACTCCTATCAATGTGATAGGATTCTGCCTCATCATACCTTGTACAGGAGGTACACACATACAAGATTTGTGCGGTAGCACTTGTCCAAAGCGACTCTCTTTGGACTCAGGTCGAATCATATGCCGAGCATCCAGAATTGCTAATGCCGTCTAATGATATAGATGCAAATATCTTCACTCCTATCAATTTTACAGGATTCTGGCTCATCGTGTCTTGTCCAGGAGGATCAAGTGTACAAGATTTGTGCGGTAGCACTTGTCCAAAGCGACTCTCTTTGGACTCAGGTCGAATCATAAGCCGGTGCATCCAGAATTGCCAATGTCGTCCAATGATATAGATGCAAATATCTTCACTCCTATCATTGTGACAGGATTCTGCCTTATCATACCTTTTCCAGGAGGTCCAAATGCACAAGATTTGTGCGGTAGCACTTGTCCAAAGCGAAATTCTTTGGACTCAGGTCAATCCATATGCCGAAGCATCAAGAATTGCCAATGTCGTTTAATGGTATAGATGCAAATACCTTTACTGCTATCAATTTGACAGGATTCTGCCTCATCATATCTTGTCCAGGGGGTCCAAATGTACACAATTTGTTGCGGTAGCACTTGTCCAAAGCGACATTCTTTGGACTTAGGTCGAAACATAAGCCGGACCATCCAGAATTGCCGATGTTGACCAATGATATAGATGCAAATATCTTTACTCCTATCATTTTGACAGGACTCTGCCTCATCGTATCTTGTCCAGGGGGTCCAAATTTACAAGATTTGTGCGGTAGCATGTGTCCAAAGCGACTCTCTTTGTCCTCCGGTCGAATCATATGCCGGAGCATCCGGAATTGCCAATGTCGCCCAGTGATATAGATGCAAATATCTTTACTCCTATCAATTTGGCAGGATTCTGGCTCATCGTGTCTTGTCCAGGAGGATCAAGTCTACAAGATTTGTGCGGTAGCAATAGACAATAGCGAAACTCTTTGGACTCAAGACGATCCATAAGCCGAAGCATCCAGAATTGCCAATGTCGTCCAATGATATAGATGCAAATATCTTCACTCCTATCAATTTTACAGGATTCTGGCTCATCGTGTCTTGTCCAGGAGGATCAAGTGTACAGGATTTGTGCGGTAGCACTAGACAAAAGCGAAACTCTTTAGACTCAGGTCGATCCATATGCCGAAGCATCCAGAATTGCCAATGTCGCGCAATGATATAGATACAAATATCTTTACTGCTATCAATTTGACAGGATTCTGCCTTATCGTATTTTGTCCAGGGGGTATAGATGTACAAGATTTGTGCGGTAGCACGGGTCCAAAGCGAAACTCTTTGGACTCAGGTCGATCCATAAGCCGAAGCATCCAGTATTGCCAATATCTTCCAATGATATAGATGCAAATATCTTCACTCCTATCAATTTTACAGCATTCTGCCTCATCGTATATTGTCCAGGGTGTCCAAATGTACAAGATTTGTGCGGTAGCACTAGACAAAAACGAAACTCTTTGGACTCAGGTCGATCCATAAGCCGAAGCATCCAGAATTGCCAATGTCGTCCAAAGATATAGATGCAAATATTTTTACTGCTATCAATTTGACAGGATTCTGCCTCATCGCATCTTGTCCAGGGGGTCCAAATGTACAAGATTTGTGCGGTAGCACGTGTCCAAAGCGACTCTCTTTGGTCTCCGATCGAATCATGAGCCGGATCCCCAGGATTGCCAATGTCGTCCAATGATATCGATGCAAATATCTTTACTTCTATCAATGTGACAGTATTCTGTTTCATCGTATCTTGTCCAGGGGGTCAAAATGTACAAGATTTGTGCGGTAGCACGTGTCCAAAGCGACTGTCTTTGGATTCAGGTCGAATCATAAGCCGGAGCATCCAGAATCGCCAATGTCGTCCAATGATATAGATGCAAATATATTTACTGCTATCAATTTGACAGGATTCTGCCTCATGGTATATTGTCCAGGAGGTCCAAAAGTACAAGATTTGTGTGGTAGCACTTGTCCGAAGCGACTCTCTTTGGACACAGGTCGATCCATAAGCCGAAGCATCCAGAATTGCCAATGTCGTGCAAGGATATAGATGCAAATATCTTTACTTCTATCAATTTGACAGTATTCTGCCTCATCGTATCTTATCCAGGGGGGTCCAAATGTACAAGATTTGTGCGGTCGCACGTGTCCAAAGCGACTCTCTTTGGCCTCCGGTCAAATCATATGCCGGAGCATCCAGAATTTCCAATGTCGTCTAGTGATATAGATGCAAATATCTTCACTCCTATCAATTTGACAGGATTCTGGCTCATCGTGTCGTGTCCAGGAGGATCAAGTGTACAAGATTTGTGCGGTAGCACTAGACAAAAGCGAAACTCTTTGGACTCAGGTCGATCCATAAGCCGAAGCATCCAGAATTGCCAATGTCGTGCAATGATATAGATGCAAATACCTTCACTCCTATCAATGTGACAGGATTCTGCGTCATCATATCTTTTCCAGGAGGTCTAAATGTACAACATTTGTGCGGTAGCACTTGTCCAAAGCGACTGTCTTTGGATTCAGGTCGAATCATAAGCCGGAGCATCCAGAATTGCCAATGTCGTCCAATGATATAGATGCAAATATCTTTACTCCTATCAATGTGATAGGATTCTGCCTCATCATACCTTGTACAGGAGGTCCACATGTACAAGATTTGTGCGGTAGCACTTGTCCAAAGCGACTCTCTTTGGACTCAGGTCGAATCATAAGCCGAAGCATCCAGAATTGCCAATGTCGTCAAATGATTTAGATGCAAATATCTTCACTCCTATCAATGTGATAGGATTCTGCCTCATCATACCATGTACAGGAGGTCCACACATATAAGATTTGTGCGGTAGCACTTGTCCAAAGCGACTCTCTTTGGACTCAGGTCGAATCATAAGCCGGTGCATCCAGAATTGCCAATGTCGTTCAATGATATAGATGCAAATATCTTCACTCCTATCTATTGTGACAGGATTCTGCCTCTTCATATCTTTTCCAGGAGGTCTAAATGTACAAAATTTGTGCGGTAGCACTTGTCCAAAGCGACTGTCTATGGATTCAGGTCGATCCATATGCCGAAGCATCCAGAATTGCCAATGTCGTCCAATGATTTAGATGCAAATATATTCACTCCTATCAATGTGACAAGATTCTGCCTCATCATATCTTTTCCAGGAGGTCTAAATGTACAACATTTGTGCGGTAGCACTTGTCCAAAGCGACTGTCTTTGGATTCAGGTCGAATCATATGCCGAAGCATCAAGAATTGCCAATGTCGTTTAATGGTATAGATGCAAATACCTTTACTGCTATCAATTTGACAGGATTCTGCCTCATCATATCTTGTCCAGGGGGTCCAAATGTACACAATTTGTTGCGGTAGCACTTGTCCAAAGCGACATTCTTTGGACTTAGGTCGAAACATAAGACGGACCATCCAGAATTGCCGATGTTGACCAATGATATAGATGCAAATATCTTTACTCCTATCATTTTGACAGGACTCTGCCTCATCGTATCTTGTCCAGGGGGTCCAAATTTACAAGATTTGTGCGGTAGCATGTGTCCAAAGCGACTCTCTTTGGCCTCCGGTCGAATCATATGCCGGAGCATCCGGAATTGCCAATGTCGCCCAGTGATATAGATGCAAATATCTTTACTCCTATCAATTTGACAGGATTCTGGCTCATCGTGTCTTGTCCAGGAGGATCAAGTGTACAAGATTTGTGCGGTAGCAATAGACAATAGCGAAACTCTTTGGACTCAAGTCGATCCATAAGCCGAAGCATCCAGAATTGCCAATGTCGTCCAATGTTATAGATGCAAATATATTTACTCTTATCAATGTGACAGGATTCTGCCTCATCGTGTCTTGTCCAGGGGGTCCAGATGTACAACATTTGTGCGGTAGCACGTGTCCAAAGCGACTCTCTTTGAACTCAGGTAGAATCATATGCCGACCATCCAGAATTGCTAATGCCGTCTAATGATATAGATGCAAATATCTTCACTCCTATCAATTTTACAGGATTCAGGCTCATCGTGTCTTGTCCAGGAGGATCAAGTGTACAAGATTTGTGCGGTAGCACTAGACAAAAGCGAGACTCTTTGGACTCAGGTGGATCCATAAGCCGAAGCATCCAGAATTGCCAATGTCGTCCAATGATATAGATGCAAATATTTTTACAGCTATCAATTTGACAGGATTCTGCCTACTCGCATCTTGTCCAGGGGATCCAAATGTACAAGATTTGTGTGGTAGCACTTGTCCAAAGCGACTCTCTTTGGACACAGGTCGATCCATATTCCGAAGCATCCAGAATTGCCAATGTCGTGCAAGGATATAGATGCAAATATCTTTACTTCTATCAATTTGACAGTATTCTGCCTCATCGTATCTTGTCCAGGGGGTCCAAATGTACAAGATTTGTGCGGTAGCACTAGACAAAAGCGAAACTCTTTGGACTCAGGTCGATCCATAAGCCGAAGCATCAAGAATTGCCAATGTCGTGCAATGATATAGATGCAAATACTTTCACTCCTATCAATGTGACAGGATTCTGCGTCATCATATCTTTTCCAGGAGGTCTAAATGTACAACATTTGTGCGGTAGCACTTGTCCAAAGCGACTGTCTTTGGATTCAGGTCGAATCATAAGCCGGAGCATCCAGAACTGTCAATGTCGTCCAATGATATAGATGCAAATATCTTTACTGCAATCAATTTGACAGGGTTCTGCCTCATCGTGTCTTGTCCAGGGGGTCCAAATGTACGCGATTTGTTGCGGTAGCACTTGTCCAAAGCGACTCTCTTTGTACTCAGGTCGAATCATATGCCGAACTTCCAGAATTGCCAATGTCGCCCAATGATATAGATGCAAATATCTTTACACCTATCAATGTGATAGGATTCTGTCTCATCATA
Organism: Priocnemis perturbator; assembly: GCA_963942575.1. Classification (NCBI taxonomy): domain Eukaryota; kingdom Metazoa; phylum Arthropoda; class Insecta; order Hymenoptera; family Pompilidae; genus Priocnemis; species Priocnemis perturbator. Next base: position 3,862,141 of record CAWWDK010000133.1, on the reverse strand, counting down.
CCTTGTACGGGAGGTCCAAATGCACAAGACTTATTGCGGTAGCGCTTCTCCGAAGCGAATCTCTTTGGACTCCGGTCGAATCATATGACCAGAATCCAGAACTGCCGACGTTGACCAATGATATAGATGCGAATATCTTTACTCCTATCAATTTGACAGGGTTCTACCTCATCATACCTTGTACAGGAGGTCAAAATGTACAAGATTAGTGCGGTAGCCCTTGCCCAAAGCGACACTCTTTGACCTCCGGTCGAATCATATGCCGGAGCATCCAGAATTGCCAATGTCGCCCAGTGATGTAGATGCAAATATCTTCCTCTGCCTCATCGTATCTTGTCCAGGGGGTGCGAATGTACCAGATTTGTGCGGTAGCACTTTACAAAAGCGAATCTCTTTGGACTCAGGTCGATCCATAAGCCGAAGCATCCAAAATTGCCAATGTCGTCCAATGATATAGATGCAAATATCTTTACTCCTATCAATGTGATAGGATTCTGCCTCATCATACCTTGTCAAGGAGATCCAAATGTACCAGATTTGTGCGGTAGCACTTGTCCAAAGCGATTCTCTTTGGCCTCCGGTCGAATCATATGCCGCAGCATCCAGAATTGCCAATGTCGTCCAAAGATATAGATGCAAATATCTTCACTCCAATCAATGTGATATTATTCTGCCTCATCATGCCTTGTCCAAAAGATACAAATGTACAAGATTTGTGCGGTAGCACTTGTCCATAGAGACCCTCTTTGGCCTCCGGGCGAATCATATGCCGGAGCATCCAGAATTGCCAATGTGGTCCAAAGATATAGATGCAAATATCTTCACTCGTATCTATTTGACCGGATTCTGCCTCATCATATCTTGTCCATGAGGTTCAAATGTAAAAGAGTTGTGGGGTAGCACTTGACAAAAGCGAATCTCTTTGGACTCAGGTCGATCCATAAGCCGAAGTATCCAGAATTGCCAATGTCGTCCAATGATATAGATGCAAATATCTTTACTCCTATCAATTGTACAGGATTCTGCCTCATCGTATATTGTCCAGGGGGTCCAAATGTACAAAATTTGTGCGGTAGCACTTTTCCAGACCGACTCTCTTTGGACTCAGGTCGAATCATATGTCGGATTCCCAGGATTGCCAAGGTCGTCCAAAGATATAGATGCAAATATCTTCACTCCTATCAATTTGATAGGATTCTGCATCATCGTATCTTGTCCAGGGGGTGCGAATGTACCAGATTTGTGCGGTAGCACTTGACAAAAGCGAATCTCTTTGGACTAAGGTCGAATCATATGCCGAGCATCCAGAATTGCCCATGTCGTCCAATTATATAGATGCAAATATCTTTACTCCTATCAATGTGATAGGATTCTGTCTCATCATACCTTGTCCAGGAGGTCCAAATGTACAAGATTTGTGCGGTAGCACTTGTCCATAGCGACCCTCTTTGGCCTCCGGGCGAATCATATGCCGGAGCATCCAGAATTGCCAATCTCGTCCAAAGATATAGATGCAAATATCTTTACTCCTATCAATTTGCCAGGATTCTGCCTTATCGTATCTTATCCAGGGGGTCAAAATGTACAAGATTTGTGCGGTAGCACTAGTCCAAAGCGACTCTCTTTGAACTCATGTCGAATCATATGCCCGAGCATCCAGAATTGCCAATGACGTCCAATTATATAGATGCAAATATCTTTACTCCTATCAATGTGATAGGATTCTGCCTCATCATACCTTGTCCAGAAGATACAAATGTACAAGATTTGTGCGACAGCACTTGTCCAAAGCGACTCTCTTTGGCCTCCGGTCGAATCATAAGTCGGAGAATCCACAATTGCCAATGTCGTCCAATGATATAGATGCAAATATCTTCACTCCTATCAATTTGACAGGATTCTGCCTCATCGTATCTTGTCCAGGGGGTCCGAATGTACCAGATTTGTGCGGTAGCACTTGTGCATAGCGACCCTCTTTGGCCTCCGGGCGAATCATATGCCGGAGCATCCAGAATTGCCAATGTCGTCCAAAGATATAGATGCAAATATCTTTACTCCTATCAATTTGCCAGGATTCTGCCTCATCATACCTTGTCCAGGAGGTCCAAATGTACAAGATTTGTGCGGTAGCACTTGTCCAAAGCGACTCTCTTTGAACTCATGTCGAATCATATGCCCGAGCATCCAGAATTGCCAATGACGTCCAATTATATAGATGCAAATATCTTTATTCCTATCTATTTGACCGGATTCTGCCTCATCATATCTTGTCCAGGAGGTTCAAATGTACAAGATTTGTGGGGTAGCACTTGACAAAAGCGAATCTCTTTGGACTCAGGTCGATCCATAAGCCGAAGTATCCAGAATTGCCAATGTCGTCCAATGATATAGATGCAAATATCTTTACTCCTATCAATTGTACAGGATTCTGCCTCATCGTATATTGTCCAGGGGGTCCAAATGTACAAAATTTGGGCGGTAGCACTTGTCCAGACCGGCTCTCTTTGGACTCAGGTCGAATCATATGCCGGAGCATCCAGAATTGCCAATGTCGTCCAATTATATAGATGCAAATATCTTTACTCCTATCAATGTGATAGGATTCTGCCTCATCATACCTTGTCCAGGAGGTCCAAATGTACAAGATTTGTGCGGTAGCACTTCTCCATAGCGACCCTCTTTGGCCTCCGGGCGAATCATATGCCGGAGCATCCAGAATTGCCAATCTCGTCCAAAGATATAGATGCAAATATCTTTACTCCTATCAATTTTACAGGATTCTGCCTCATCGTATCTTATCCAGGGGGTCAAAATGTACAAGATTTGAGCGGTAGCACTTGTCCAAAGCGACTCTCTTTGGACTCATGTCGAATCATATGCCCGAGCATCCAGAATTGCCAATGTCGTCCAATGATATAGATGCAAATATCTTTACTCCTATCAATGTGATAGGATTCAGTCTCATCATACCTTGTCCAGGAAGTGCAAATTTACAAGATTTGTGCCGTAGAACTTTACAAAAGCGAATCTCTTTGGACTCAGGTCGATCCATAAGCCGAAGCATGCAAAATTGCCAATGTCGTCCAATGATATAGATGCAAATATCTTCACTCCTATCAATTTGACAGGATTCTGCCTCATCGTATCTTGTCCAGGGGGTCCGAATGTACCAGATTTGTGCGGTAGCACTTGTCCATAGCGACCCTCTTTGGCCTCCGGGCGAATCATATGCCGGAGCATCCAGAATTGCCAATGTCGTCCAAAGATATAGATGCAAATATCTTCACTCCTATCAATGTGATAGTATTCTGCCTCATCATGCCTTGTCCCAAAGATACAAATGTACAAGATTTGTGCGGTAGCACTTGTCCATAGCGACCCTCTTTGGCCTCCGGGCGAATCATATGCCGGAGCATCCAGAATTGCCAATGTCGTCCAAAGATATAGATGCAAATATCTTCACTCGTATCTATTTGACCGGATTCTGCCCCATCATATCTTGTCCATGAGGTTCAAATGTAAAAGAGTTGTGGGGTAGCACTTGACAAAAGCGAATCTCTTTGGACTCAGGTCGATCCATAAGCCGAAGTATCCAGAATTGCCAATGTCGTCCAATGATATAGATGCAAATATCTTTACTCCTATCAATTGTACAGGATTCTGCCTCACCGTATATTGTCCAGGGGGTCCAAATGTACAAAATTTGTGCGGTAGCACTTGTCCAGACCGACTCTCTTTGGACTCAGGTCGAATCATATGTCGGATTCCCAGGATTGCCAAGGTCGTCCAAAGATATAGATGCAAATATCTTCACTCCTATCAATTTGATAGGATTCTGCCTCATCGTATCTTGTCCAGGGGGTGCGAATGTACCAGATTTGTGCGGTAGCACTTGACAAAAGCGAAACTCTTTGGACTCAGGTCGAATCATAAGCCGAGAATCCAGAATTGCCAATGACGTCCAATGATTTAGATACAAATATCTTTACTCCTATCAATGTGATAGGATTCTGCCTCATCATACCTTGTCAAGGAGGTCCAAATGTACCAGATTTGTGCGGTAGCACTTGACAAAAGCGAATCTCTTTGGACTCAGGTCGATCCATAAGCCGAAGCATCCAGAATTGCCAATGACGTCCAATTATATAGATGCAAATATCTTTACTCCTATCAATGTGATAGGATTCTGCCTCATCATACCTTGTCCAGAAGATACAAATGTACAAGATTTGTGCGGCAGCACTTGTCCAAAGCGACTCTCTTTGGCCTCCGGTCGAATCATAAGCCGGATCATCCAAAATTGCCAATGTCGTCCAATGATATAGATGCAAATATCTTCACTCCTATCAATTTGACAGGATTCTGCCTCATCGTATCTTGTCCAGGGGGTCCGAATGTACCAGATTTGTGCGGTAGCACTTGTCCATAGCGACCCTCTTTGGCCTCCGGGCGAATCATATGCCGGAGCATCCAGAATTGCCAATGTCGTCCAAAGATATAGATGCAAATATCTTCACTCCTATCAATGTGATTGGATTCTGCCTCATCATACCTTGTCCAGAAGATACAAATGTACAAGATTTGTGCGGTAGCACTTGTCCATAGCGACCCTCTTTGGCCTCCGGGCGAATCATATGCCGGAGCATCCAGAATTGCCAATGTCGTCCAAAGATATAGATGCAAATATCTTCACTCCTATCAATGTGATTGGATTCTGCCTCATCATACCTTGTCCAGAAGATACAAATGTACAAGATTTGTGCGGTAGCACTTGTCCAAAGCGACTCTCTTTGGCCTCCGGTCGAATCATATGCTGCAACATCCAGAATTGCCAATGTGGTCCAAAAATATATATGCAAATATCTTCACTCCTATCAATTTGACCGGATTCTGCCTCATCATATCTTGTCCATTGAGGTTCAAATGTACAAAATTTCTGGGGTAGAACTTGACAAAAGTGAATCTCTTTGAACTCAGGTCGATCCATAAGCCGAAGTATCCAGAATAGCCAATGTCGTCCAATGATATAGATGCAAATATCTTTACTCCTATCAATGTGATAGGATTCTGCCTCATCATACCTTGTCAAGGAGATCCAAATGTACCAGATTTGTGCGGTAGCACTTGTCCAAAGTGACTCTCTTTGGCCTCCGGTCGAATCATATGAAGCAGCATCCAGAATTGCCAATGTCGTCCAAAGATATAGATGCAAATATCTTCACTCCTATCTATTTGATCGGATTCTGCCACATCATACCTTGTCAAGGAGATCCAAATGTACAAGATTTCTGGGGTAGAACTTGACAAAAGTGAATGTCTTTGAACTCAGGTCGACCCATAAGCCGAAGTATCCAGAATAGCCAATGTCGTCCAATGATATAGATGCAAATATCGTTACTCCTATCAATGTGATAGGATTCTGCCTCATCATACCTTGTCAAGGAGATCCAAATGTACCAGATTTGTGCGGTAGAACTTGACAAAAGTGAATGTCTTTGAACTCAGGTCGACCCATAAGCCGAAGTATCCAGAATAGCCAATGTCGTCCAATGATATAGATGCAAATATCGTTACTCCTATCAATGTGATAGGATTCTGCCTCATCATACCTTGTCAAGGAGATCCAAATGTACCAGATTTGTGCGGTAGCACTTGTCCAAAGCGACTCTCTTTGGCCTCCGGTCGAATCATATGCCGCAGCAACCAGAATTGCCAATGTCGTCCAAAGATATAAATGCAAATATCTTCACTCCCATCAATTTTACAGGATTCTGCCTCATCATATCTTGTCCAGGAGGTTCAAATGTACATGATTTCTGGGGTAGAACTTGACAAAAGCGAATCTCTTTTGACTCAGGTCGATCCATATGCCGAAGTATGCAGAATAGCCAATGTCGTCCAATGATATAGATGCAAATATCTTTACTCCTATCAATTTGACAGGATTCTGCCTCATCGTATCTTATCCAGGGGGTCAAAATGTACAAGATTTGAGCGGTAGCACTTGTCCAAAGCGACTCTCTTTGGACTCATGTCGAATCATATGCCCGAGCATCCAGAATTGCCAATGTCGTCCAATGATATAGATGCAAATATCTTTACTCCTATCAATGTGATAGGATTCTGCCTCATCATACCTTGTCAAGGAGGTCCAAATGTACCAGATTTGTGCAGTAGCACTTGACAAAAGCGAATATCTTTGGACTCAGGTCGAATCATAAGCCGAGCATCCAGAATTGCCAATGTCGTCCAATTATATAGATGCAAATATCTTCACTCCTATCAATTTGCCAGGATTCTGCCTCATCGTATCTTATCCAGGGGGTCAAAATGTACAAGATTTGTGCCGTAGCACTTGTCCAAAGCGACTCTCTTTGGACTCATGTCGAATCATATGCCCGAGCATCCAGAATTGCCAATGCCGTCCAATGATATAGATGCAAATATCTTTACTCCTATCAATGTGATAGAAAACTGCCTCATCATACCTTGTCCAGGAAGTGCAAATTTACAAAATTTGTGCGGTAGCACTTGACAAAAGCGAATCTCTTTGGACTCAGGTCGATCCATAAGCCGAATTATCCAGAATTGCCAATGTCGTCCAATGATATAGATACAAATATCTTTACTCCTATCAATTTGACAGGATTCTGCCTCACCGTATCTTGTCCAGGGGGTCCGAATGTACCAGATTTGTGCGGTAGCACTTGACAAAAGCGAATCTCTTTGGACTCAGGTCGAATTATAAGCCGAGCATCCAGTATTGCCAATGTCGTCCAATTATATAGATGCAAATATCTTACTCCTATCAATGTGATAGGATTCTACCTCACCATACCTTGTCCAGGAGGTCCAAATGTACAAGATTTGTGCGGTAGGACTTGTCCAAAGCGACACTCTTTGGACTCAGGTCGATCCATATGCCGAAGTATCCAGAATAGCCAATGTCGTCCAATGATATAGATGCAAATATCTTTACTGCTATCAATTTGCCAGGATTCTGCCGCATCGTATCTTATCCAGGGGGTCAAAATGTACAAGATTTGTGCGGTAGCACTTGTCCAAAACGACTCTCTTTGGACTCATGTCGAATCATATGCCCGAGCATCCAGAATTGCCAATGTCGTCCAATTATATAGATGCAAATATCTTACTCCTATCAATGTGATAGGATTCTGCCTCACCATACCTTGTCCAGGAGGTCCAAATGTACAAGATTTGTGCGGTAGGACTTGTCCAAAGCGACTCTCTTTGGACTCAGGTCGATCCATATGCCGAAGTATCCAGAATAGCCAATGTCGTCCAATGATATAGATGCAAATATCTTTACTCCTATCAATTTGCCAGGATTCTGCCTCATCGTATCTTATCCAGGGGGTCAAAATGTACAAGATTTGTGCGGTAGCACTTGTCCAAAACGACTCTCTTTGGACTCATGTCGAATCATATGCCCGAGCATCCAGAATTGCCAATGCCGTCCAATGATATAGATGCAAATATCTTTACCCCTATCAATGTGATAGGATGCTGCCTCATCATACCTTGTCCAGGAAGTGCAAATTTACAAGATTTGTGCGGTAGCACAAGACAAAAGCGAATCTCTTTGGACTCAGGTCGATCGATAAGCCGAAGCATCCAGAATTGCCAATGTCGTACAATGATATAGATGCATATATCTTTACTCCTATCAATTTGCCAGGATTCTGCCCCATCGTATCTTATCCAGGGGGTCAAAATGTACAAGATTTGTGCGGTAGCACTTGTCCAAAGCGACTCACTTTGGACGCATGTCGAATCATATGCCCGAGCATACAGAATTGCCAATGCCGTCCAATGATATAGATGCAAATATCTTTACTCCTATCAATGTGATAGAATTCTGCCTCATCATACCTTGTCCAGGAAGTGCAAATTTACAAAATTTGTGCGGTAGCACTTGACAAAAGCGAATCTCTTTGGACTCAGGTCGATCCATGAGCCGAATTATCCAGAATTGCCAATGTCGTCCAATGATATAGATACAAATATCTTCACTCCTATCAATTTGACCGGATTCTGCCTCATCATATCTTGTCCAGGAGGTTCAAATGTACAAGATTTCTGGGGTAGAACTTGACAAAAGCGACTCTCTTTGGACCTAGGTCGAATCATAAGCCGGACCATCCAAAATTGCCAATGTCGTCCAATGATATAGATGCAAATATCTTCACTCCTATTGTAGGGTTTAAACTGTAACGGCCTGACTTCTATGTACATATGTACAGCGCATGACCTTTTCACTGACGGACAGATGAGGGGATTCGGGGAAAGGACAATTTCGGCAGTTCGACGAGAGACCCGGCACTGTATAGTCATATATTGAAAATACAAGGATATCATACCCGAATTTGTGCGTCACCATCATTCTCTCGACACAGTTCCTACCCAGTTCATTATTTTTTATCGTTTCTATAATCTCAGAAGTGGGATTTAACAACAACAGCCCTCAGGACAAGTGCTGCAAGTGTTTAACCGGAAAATCTAGTCGGGACTCGGAATAACATCGTCGGACTCGCGTAATCGGAAAGGCTGAAAGCGGTGATCGAGGTTCATAACGGTTGAGTGCGGGTGGTGGATCGCGAGTGCCATAGCGAAACAAGTGCACGGTCTTGTGGGTTCGCGTATGGTTTACGTCGCGATCACCGCGTACTAGTGACTTACGAACACGATGTTCTTCTCTTTCCTCCGAGACCGAGTATTGCGTGAGAACAATCAGAACCGACGGTAAAGTGGTTTTCGGGTTCAAAAAGGGTAGCAGCTACGAGAGCGTTTGCAGCAGGGCCGTGTGGGCCAGAGGCTGATAACGGAACGCTGATAGCAAGATCTGTGTGTAGATGGGCGTTGGCGAAAGGGCGGGAAACGCCAAGATTTCGCGAGTTGCGGGGTAACGGGCCGTTCGAATTCACGTGATCTGTGACGTGTATGTGACTTGGATCACGTAACGTTACAATGGCGCTTAGTACGTATTCCGAACGGCCCGGAACGTCCGTGAATCGTGACACTGAGAGAGAGAGAGAGAGAGAGACATAGTGAGAGAACGCACCGAACGCGTGGATTTGGACAGGCGCGGCATATGTTTGGGTGACCGGCCCGCTTGTGTCGAACTTAAGTGTGTGTGAGCGTTTTAGTGTGCGTCGATACTTGTGTATACACGTTCGTGGACGAGGGGTAGACAGATACGCGACAATGAGGGAACCGACCGATCTCACTGTCGCTTAGCTGAAAGTAAAGCTGCAAGAACGTAACCTTCCTTCGTCGGGAACGAAAATTGAATTAATCGCTCGACTTCATGAAGCCGATCCGACGCGGGAATGGATCAATGATATGTCCAATCCGAGAGAGGAGATGCCAGAACAACCGGCAAACCGAGAACAGAAACGGAACTCACAATCTCTTGGCCGTGCACCTGCAGACGATATGCGACGAGAAATCGAATACTTGAGGAGGGAGCGGGAGATAATGCAGCGAGAACTGGTAGTGACGCAAAGAGAGCTCGACTTTGCTCGTGCGACTCCCCCGTCGGTAGAGAGTAGGACCCCTAAGGTCAACATAAAAATTTTATCGGACTTACTAAGTGATTTTAGCGGAACACAAGACGCCTTCTGGAAAAGGGGAGAAGCAATTAAAATTATTAAAACAAATTTTACGACTTGGACGACGTCTCTACCAGGATGCTGGCGGGATTGAAACTAAAGGGACACGCGCTTGACTGGTTTCACTCGAAACCCGAACACGTCGAATTGGAGTTCGAAGAATTAATGACCGAAATGCGTGCTATGTTCGATCAGCGGCCGAATAAAGTCGCACTTCGCCGACATTTCGAGAGCAGGCAGTGGAAACCCCAAGAAAGTTTCAACGAGTTCTACCACGACAAAATTATATTGGCCAATCGCGTAGCCGTGCCGGAGGACGAGATCGTGGATTACCTGATCGACGGAATCCCGGACTATCATCTGCGAGACCAGGCTCGGCTGCAGATGTTTGAAAACAAGGCATCGCTGCTGACAGCGTTTGGGAAGATCACGCTCCGATCAGCGAAATTAGAGGGGAGGAATCGTGGAGGGCACAACGACACGAGGCCATCATCGTCATCGAGCGGCCTGAGTCAGGCTATGAGCGGAATTACGACGGATAACCGCCCCGGGAGAAAGTGTTTCCACTGTAATGTGGAGGGGCACATGAAGTCGCAGTGTCCTCAGCGGCAGAAACAGAACGTTACCTGCTTTAATTGTAACGCGCCAGGTCATTACGCGAGAGACTCCCCTAAGAGATCAAATCAAGTTCACAACGTCTGTCCAGCTCCGGTAGAGGAGGATGAGTATTTTAGACGCTTCTCTTACACCATGTATCCGGGTGGTAGAGAAGATAGGTGCGAACTAGCGACTCTTTTAGACACGGGAAGTCCGATTAGTTTTATTAAATTTTGTTATGTCCCGGGAGAAGCAATTGAATGCGCGGACGATTATTCCAATAAATTCCAAGGTATCAATAAAAGCAATCAGGTCATCCTCGGAACAATTAACCTAGACATTCGCATGGATAGAAAGTTTTGTCGAGGATTGCGGTTAATGGTAGTACCAGACTTTACCATGTCGTCTAGCGCAGTTTTAGGTCGAGACATTTTAAAAAGGTTCGGTCTTGGTTTCAGGGAAGCGACAAAGCTTTACGACGAAGAAGTTGCGTGTGTAGCCAATATTGATGTGTGTGTCGCGAGCGAGGACAAGGCGGACGCGCTGATCATTAACGACGCGATGCCGATCGAAACGCAGAAGGAGGTGCAGCGGATATTTAGGGAGAAATATTTAGAGCCTATCCGGCCTGAAGAACCCGGGGTAAAGACAGAATTAAAGCTATCGTTAACCGAAAGTCGACCGTTTCGATTCGCGCCGAGGAGACTATCATATGTTGAAAAGGAGCGAGTTAGGGATATAATCGATGGGCTCGTGGAGAAGGGGGTCGTTAGACCGAGTGAGTCGGAGTATGCCTCACCCATTGTTTTGGTGAAGAAGAAGAACGGAGAAACGCGAATGTGTGTTGACTACCGAACACTAAATAAATTGACGCTCCGCGATAATTACCCCCTTCCTCTCATCGAAGATCAACTCGATATCCTACTGGGCAAACGATATTTTACGGTGCTCGATTTGAAAGACGGGTTCCACCACATAGCGATGGCCGAAGATTCGGTTAGGTATACAGCGTTCGTGACACCCGTTGGACAGTATGAGTACGTAAAGATGCCGTTCGGGCTTAAAGGTGCACCGACTACGTTCCAAAGATGGGTTAACCAGATCCTGGAAGAATTTATCGATCGAGGTGACGTAATCGCGTATTTAGACGATTTCATGATCGCGACGGAAAGCGTCGAACGCAATCTGCGCGTACTCGAATCAGTCCTCACCACTCTTGTTGCGAATAAGGTGGAACTGCGCGTCGACAAATGCAAGTTTTTATTTACAGTTATCGAGTACCTGGGATATAGAGTCTCGCGAGAAGGGATTCGCCCGACGGATGAAGGAATCGCGACGATAAAAGCGTATCCTGCACCGCAAGATGTGCGAGGTGTCAGGCGCTTTCTCGGAATGAGTTCGTACTTTCGAAAATTCATAGAGGGGTTTTCGGTCGTCGCGAAACCACTGTACAGTCTCTGTAAGAAGGATGTGCCATTTCAATTTGGTGAGCCCGAGCTAGAAGCGTTTGATTTGTTAAAAAAGAAGCTTACCGAAGCGCCGATTTTGGCTATCTATAACCCACGCGACGAAACGGAGCTACATTGCGATGGGAGCTCCTAGGGTATGGTAGCGTTTTACTTCAGCGGAAGTCCGATCGAAAATTGCATCCTGTGTTTTATTTTTCTAAGCTCACGACCGAAACGGAGAGCAAATATCATAGTTTTGAGCTGGAGACATTGGCGATCGTGCATTCGTTGCGACGGTTCAGGGTGTATTTGCACGCGATAAAGTTCAAGATTGTGACGGACTGCAACTCCCTGAAAATGACCCTGAACAAACGGGATATTAACCACCGCATCGCGAGATGGGCATTAGAGCTTTCGAGTTTTGATTATGAAGTCGAGCATCGTGCCAGAAATAGGATGCAGCATGTTGATGCGCTTAGTCGCGCGAAGAACATATTGATCGTTGAGGACAATCCATTTGAAGTGAATCTATCGATAAGTCAGGGTCGGGACCCCAAGATTAGTGCACTGCGGGATTTATTAGAGAAATCGGAACATCGCTCGTTTGAAATGAGAAACGGTTTGGTTTACCGAAAGGATAAGAATGAATTATTGTTTTATGTACCACAGGGCATGATCGCGCACGTTGTAAGGAAGTGTCACGACGAGATGGGCCATTTATCGGTCGAGAAGACGTGCGGGGCGATTAAATCCACCTATTGGTTCCCAAGTATGAAGGAAAAGGTTAAAAGCTACATTCAAGACTGCTAAAGTGTATAGCGTTTAGTCCAGTCGCGGGAAAAGCCGAAGGCTTTTTACACAGCCTCCCGAAGGGCAATGTACCATTTGCAACGGTGCATATTGACCATTATGGGCCAATAGAAAAGGAACGCCTGATTAAGCGCTACATTCTCGTCGTGATAGACTCTTTTACTTAATATACAAAATTATATGCTACGAAAACTACTGCGACCAAGGAGACAATCGGCGCCTTGCGACGCTTCTTCGCGGATTATAGTCGTCCAAAGATTATAGTGTCGGATCGAGATACAAGTTTTACGTCGGGTGATTTCGGAGAATTCCTCAAAGAGAACAATGTCGAGCATGTCCAAATTGCAACGGCATCACCGAAAGCAAATGGGCAAGTGGAGCGCGTGAACCGGGTACTCGGACCAATGCTTGCAAAGTTGGTTGATAACGCATCTGGCCGCTACTGGTATACAGTCCTGAGCGACGTCGAATACGCTCTGAACAACGCGATACATAAATCAACGGGCGAAACTACTGCGAAATTATTATTCGGCGTCGAACAGCGTGGAAAGATCCCCGACGAGGTAAAGAGCTACGTCGAAAATAGCGTTGCGTCCCCGGTGCGCGACTTAGGAGCGCTAAGAACGGAAGCGGCGGCAAAAATAGAGAAGTCACAGAAGTATAACGAGTGTTATTTTGACAAAAGGCATAAAGAGGCGCGCAAGTACGAAGTTGACGAGTACGTTATGTTAAAGAATTTCGAGAGCGGAGTAGGGGTACCTCACAAATTAATCCCGAGATTTAAAGGGCCGTATCGGATAATTAAAGTGCTTCGAAATGATCGTTATGTTGTCGCGGATGTGGAGAATCATCAGATTACGCAGCGACCATACTGGGGTACCTGGGAAGCAATGAATATGAGGCCCTGGTGCTCTCTCGAAACTTCAACTAACGATAAGAATGCGAAACCTAGAGAATAATGTTAAGAAAGAGGAAGTTGGCTGTCTGTCGTCCGGGACGGACGTTTTGTCAGGAACGGCCGAGCTGTAGGGTTTAAACTGTAACGGCCTGACTTCTATGTACATATGTACAGCGCATGACCTTTTCACTGACGGACAGATGAGGGGATTCGGGGAAAGGACAATCTCGGCAGTTCGACGAGAGACCCGGCACTGTATAGTCATATATTGAAAATACAAGGATATCATACCCGAATTTGTGCGTCACGATCATTCTCTCGACACAGTTCCCACCCAGTTCATTATTTTTTATCGTTTCTACAATATCAATTTGACAGGATTCTGCCTCATCGTATCTTGTCCAGGGGGTCCAAATGTACAAGATTTGTGCGGTAGCACTTGTCCATAGCGACCCTCTTTGGCCTCCGGGCGAATCATATGCCGAATTATCCAGAATTGCCAATGTCGTCCAAAGATATAGATACAAATATCTTTACTCCTATCAATTTGACAGGATTCTGCCTCATCATATCTTGTCCAGGGGGTCCAAATGTACAAGATTGGTGTGGTAGCACTTGTCCAAAGCGACTCTCTTTGGACTCATGTCGCATCCTATGCCCGAGCATCCAGAATTGCCAATGTCGTCCAATGATGTAGATGAAAATATCTTCACTCCTATCAATGTGATAGGATTCTGCCTCATCATACCTTGTCCAGGGGGTCCAAATGTACAAGATTTGTGCGGTAGGACTTGTCCAAAGCGATTCTCTTTGGCCTCCGGTCGAATCATATGCCGCAGCATCCAGAATTGCTAATGTCGTCCAAAGATATAAATGCAAATATCTTCACTCCTATCAATTTGACAGGATTCTGCCACATCATATCTTGTCCAGGAGGTTCAACTATACATGATTACTGGGGTAGAACTTGACAAAAGCGAATCTCTTTGGACTCAGGTCGATCCATATGCCGAAGCATCCAGAATTGCCAATGACGTCCAATTATATAGATGCAAATATCTTCACTCCTATCAATGTGATAGGATTCTGCCTCATCGTACCTTGTCCAGGGGGTCAAAATGTACAAGATTTGTGCGGTAGCACTTGTCCAAAGCGACTCTCTTTGGACTCATGTCGAATCATATGCCCGAGCATCCATAATTGCCAATGTCGTTGATGATATAGATGCAAATATCTTTACTCCTATCAATGTGATAGGATTCTGCCTTATCATACCTTGTACAGGAGGTACACACATACAAGATTTGTGCGGTAGCACTTGTCCAAAGCGACTCTCTTTGGACTCAGGTCGAATCATATGCCGAGCATCCAGAATTGCACATGTCGTCCAATGATATAGATGCAAATATCTTCACTCCTATCAATTTTACAGGATTCTAGCTCATCGTGTCTTGTCCAGGAGGATCAAGTGTACAAGATTTGTGCGGTAGCACTAGACAAAAGCGAAACTCTTTGGACTCAGGTCGATCCATAAGCCGAAGCATCCAGAATTGCCAATGTCGTCCAATGATATGGATGCAAATATCATTACTCCTATCAATGTAATAGGATTCTGCCTCATCATACCTGGTCCAGGAGGTCCAAATGTACAAGATTTGTGCGGTAGCACTTGTCCAAAGCGACTCTCTTTGGACTCCGGTCGAATCATATGACCAGAATCCAGAACTGCCGACGTTGACCAATGATATAGATGCGAATATCTTTACTCCTATCAATTTGACAGGATTCTGCCTCATCATACCTTGTACAGGAGGTCAAAATGTACAAGATTTGTGCGGTAGCCCTTGTCCAAAGCGACACTCTTTGACCTCCGGTCGAATCATATGCCGGAGCATCCAGAATTGCCAATGTCGCCCAGTGATATAGATGCAAATATCTTCCTCTGCTTCATCGTATCTTGTCCAGGGGGTGCGAATGTACCAGATTTGTGCGGTAGCACTTGACACAAGCGAATCTCTTTGGACTCAGGTCGTATCATAAGGCGAGCATCCAGAATTGCCAATGTCGTCCAATTATATAGATGCAAATATCTTACTCCTATCAATGTGATAGGATTCTGCCTCATCATACCTTGTCAAGGAGATCCAAATGTACCAGATTTGTGCGGTAGCACTTGTCCAAAGCGATTCTCTTTGGCCTCCGGTCGAATCATATGCCGCAGCATCCAGAATTGCCAATGTCGTCCAAAGATATAAATGCAAATATCTTCACTCCTATCAATTTTACAGGATTCTGCCTCATCATATCTTGTCCAGGAGGTTCAAATGTACATGATTTCTGGGGTAGAACTTGACAAAAGCGAATCTCTTTTGACTCAGGTCGATCCATATGCCGAAGTATGCAGAATAGCCAATGCCGTCCAATGATATAGATGCAAATATCTTTACTCCTATCAATTTGCCAGGATTCTGCCTCATCGTATCTTGTCCAGGGGGTCCGAATGTACCAGGTTTGTGCGGTAGCACTTGTCCATAGCGACCCTCTTTGGCCTCCGGGCGAATCATATGCCGGAGCATCCAGAATTGCCAATGTCGTCCAAAGATATAGATGCAAATATCTTCACTCCTATCAATGTGATAGTATTCTGCCTCATCATGCCTTGTCCAAAAGATACAAATGTAAAAGAGTTGTGGGGTAGCACTTGACAAAAGCGTATCTCTTTGGACTCAGGTCGATCCATAAGCCGAAGTATCCAGAATTGCCAATGTCGTCCAATGATATAGATGCAAATATCTTTACTCCTATCAATTGTACAGGATTCTGCCTCATCGTATATTGTCCAGGGGGTCCAAATGTACAAAATTTGTGCGGTAGTACTTTTCCAGACCGACTCTCTTTGGACTCAGGTCGAATCATATGTCGGATTCCCAGGATTGCCAAGGTCGTCCAAAGATATAGATGCAAATATCTTTACTCCTATCAATTTGCCAGGATTCTGCCTCATCGTATCTTATCCAGGGGGTCAAAATGTACAAGATTTGAGCGGTAGCACTTATCCAAAGCGACTCTCTTTGGACTCATGTCGAATCATATGCCCGAGCATCCAGAATTGCCAATGTCGTCCAATGATATAGATGCAAATATCTTTACTCCTATCAATGTGATAGGATTCAGTCTCATCATACCTTGTCCAGGAAGTGCAAATTTACAAGATTTGTGCGGTAGAACTTTACAGAAGCGAATCTCTTTGGACTCAGGTCGATCCATAAGCCGAAGCATGCAAAATTGCCAATGTCGTCCAATGATATAGATGCAAATATCTTCACTCCTATCAATTTGACAGGATTCTGCCTCATCGTATCTTGTCCAGGGGGTCCGAATGTACCAGATTTGTGCGGTAGCACTTGTCCATAGCGACCCTCTTTGGCCTCCGGGCGAATCATATGCCGGAGCATCCAGAATTGCCAATGTCGTCCAAAGATATAGATGCAAATATCTTCACTCCTATCAATGTGATAGTATTCTGCCTCATCATGCCTTGTCCAAAAGATACAAATGTACAAGATTTGTGCGGTAGCACTTGTCCATAGCGACCCTCTTTGGCCTCCGGTCGAATCATATGCCGGAGCATCCAGAATTGCCAATGTCGTCCAAAGATATAGATGCAAATATCTTCACTCGTATCTATTTGACCGGATTCTGCCCCATCATATCTTGTCCATGAGGTTCAAATGTAAAAGAGTTGTGGGGTAGCACTTGACAAAAGCGAATCTCTTTGGACTCAGGTCGATCCATAAGCCGAAGTATCCAGAATTGCCAATGTCGTCCAATGATATAGATGCAAATATCTTACTCCTATCAATTGTACAGGATTCTGCCTCATCGTATATTGTCCAGGGGGTCCAAATGTACAAAATTTGTGCGGTAGCACTTGTCCAGACCGACTCTCTTTGGACTCAGGTCGAATCATATGTCGGATTCCCAGGATTGCCAAGGTCGTCCAAAGATATAGATGCAAATATCTTCACTCCTATCAATTTGCCAGGATTCTGCCTCATCGTATCTTATCCAGGGGGTCAAAATGTACAAGATTTGTGTGGTAGCACTTGTCCAAAGCGACTCTCTTTGAACTCATGTCGAATCATATGCCCGAGCATCCAGAATTGCCAATGACGTCCAATTATATAGATGCAAATATCTTTACTCCTATCAATGTGATAGGATTCTGCCTCATCATACCTTGTCCAGAACATACAAATGTACAAGAATTGTGCGACAGCACTTGTCCAAAGCGACTCTCTTTGGCCTCCGGTCGAATCATAAGTCGGAGAATCCAAAATTGCTAATGTCGTCCAATGATATAGATGCAAATATCTTCACTCCTATCAATTTGACAGGACTCTGCCTCATCGTATCTTGTCCAGGGGGTCCGAATGTACCAGATTTGTGAGGTAGCACTTGTCCATAGCGACCCTCTTTGGCCTCCGGGCGAATCATATGCCGGAGCATCCAGAATTGCCAATGTCGTCCAAAGATATAGATGCAAATATCTTCACTCCTATCAATGTGATAGTATTCTGCCTCATCATGCCTTGTCCAAAAGACTCAAATGTACAAGATTTGTGCGGTAGCACTTGTCCATAGCGACCCTCTTTGGCCTCCGGGCGAATCATATGCCGGAGCATCCAGAATTGCCAATGTCGTCCAAAGATATAGATGCAAATATCTTCACTCGTATCTATTTGACCGGATTCTGCCTCATCATATCTTGTCCATGAGGTTCAAATGTAAAAGAGTTGTGGGGTAGCACTTGACAAAAGCGAATCTCTTTGGACTCAGGTCGATCCATAAGCCGAAGTATCCAGAATTGCCAATGTCGTCCAATGATATACATGCAAATATCTTCACTCCTATCAATTTTACAGGATTCTGCCTCATCATATCTTGTCCAGGAGGTTCAAATGTACATGATTTCTGGGGTAGAACTTGACAAAAGCGAATCTCTTTTGACTCAGGTCGATCCATATGCCGAATTATGCAGAATAGCCAATGTCGTCCAATGATATAGATGCAAATATCTTTACTCCTATCAATTTGCCAGGATTCTGCCTCATCGTATCTTATCCAGGGGGTCAAAATGTACAAGATTTGTGTGGTAGCACTTGTCCAAAGCGACTCTCTTTGAACTCATGTCGAATCATATGCCCGAGCATCCAGAATTGCCAATGACGTCCAATTATATAGATGCAAATATCTTTACTCCTATCAATGTGATAGGATTCTGCCTCATCATACCTTGTCCAGAACATACAAATGTACCAGATTTGTGCGGTAGCACTTGTCCAAAGCGACTCTCTTTGGCCTCCGGTCGAATCATATGCCGCAACATCCAGAATTGCCAATGTCGTCCAATGATATAGATGCAAATATCTTCACTCCTATCAATTTGACAGGATTCTGCCTCATCGTATCTTGTCCAGGGGGTCCGAATGTACCAGATTTGTGCGGTAGCACTTGTCCATAGCGACCCTCTTTGGCCTCCGGGCGAATCATATGCCGGAGCATCCAGAATTGCCAATGTCGTCCAAAGATATAGATGCAAATATCTTCACTCCTATCAATGTGATAGTATTCTGCCTCATCATGCCTTGTCCAAAAGATACAAATGTACAAGATTTGTGCGGTGGCACTTGTCCATAGCGACCCTCTTTGGCCTCCGGGCGAATCATATGCTGGAGCATCCAGAATTGCCAATGTCGTCCAAAGATATAGATGCAAATATCTTCACTCGTATCTATTTGACCGGATTCTGCCTCATCATATCTTGTCCATGAGGTTCAAATGTAAAAGAGTTGTGGGGTAGCACTTGACAAAAGCGAATCTCTTTGGACTCAGGTCGATCCATAAGCCGAAGTATCCAGAATTGCCAATGTCGTCCAATGATATAGATGCAAATATCTTTACTCCTATCAATTGTACAGGATTCTGCCTCATCGTATATTGTCCAGGAGGTCCAAATGTACAAGATTTGTGCGGTAGCACTTCTCCATAGCGACCCTCTTTGGCCTCCGGGCGAATCATATGCCGGAGCATCCAGAATTGCCAATCTCGTCCAAAGATATAGATGCAAATATCTTTACTCCTATCAATTTGCCAGGATTCTGCCTCATCATATCTTGTCCATGAGGTTCAAATGTAAAAGAGTTGTGGGGTAGCACTTGACAAAAGCGAATCTCTTTGGACTCAGGTCGATCCATATGCCGAAGTATCCAGAATTGCCAATGTCGTCCAATGATATACATGCAAATATCTTCACTCCTATCAATTGTACAGGATTCTGCCTCATCGTATATTGTCCAGGAGGTCCAAATGTACAAGATTTGTGCGGTAGCACTTCTCCATAGCGACCCTCTTTGGCCTCCGGGCGAATCATATGCCGGAGCATCCAGAATTGCCAATCTCGTCCAAAGATATAGATGCAAATATCTTTACTCCTATCAATTTGCCAGGATTCTGCCTCATCGTATCTTATCCAGGGGGTCAAAATGTACAAGATTTGTGCGGCAGCACTTGTCCAAAGCGACTCTCTTTGGCCTCCGGTCGAATCATAAGTCGGAGAATCCAAAATTGCTAATGTCGTCCAATGATATAGATGCAAATATCTTCACTCCTATCAATGTGATAGGATTCTGCCTCATCATACCTTGTCAAGGAGGTCCAAATGTACCAGATTTGTGCGGTAGCACTTGACAAAAGCGAATCTCTTTGGACTCAGGTCGATCCATAAGCCGAAGCATCCAGAATTGCCAATGACGTCCAATTATATAGATGCAAATATCTTTACTCCTATCAATGTGATAGGATTCTGCCTCATCATACCTTGTCCAGAAGACACAAATGTACAAGATTTGTGCGGCAGCACTTCTCCATAGCGACCCTCTTTGGCCTCCGGTCGAATCATAAGCCGGATCATCCAAAATTGCCAATGTCGTCCAATGATATAGATGCAAATATCTTCACTCGTATCTATTTGACCGGATTCTGCCTCATCATATCTTGTCCATGAGGTTCAAATGTAAAAGAGTTGTGGGGTAGCACTTGACAAAAGCGAATCTCTTTGGACTCAGGTCGATCCATAAGCCGAAGTATCCAGAATTGCCAATGTCGTCCAATGATATAGATGCAAATATCTTTACTCCTATCAATTGTACAGGATTCTGCCTCATCGTATATTGTCCAGGGGGTCCAAATGTACAAAATTTGTGCGGTAGCACTTTTCCAGACCGACTCTCTTTGGACTCAGGTCGAATCATATGTCGGATTCCCAGGATTGCCAAGGTCGTCCAAAGATATAGATGCAAATATCTTCACTCCTATCAATTTGATAGGATTCTGCATCATCGTATCTTGTCCAGGGGGTGCGAATGTACCAGATTTGTGCGGTAGCACTTGACTAAAGCGAATCTCTTTGGACTAAGGTCGAATCATATGCCGAGCATCCAGAATTGCCAATGTCGTCCAATTATATAGATGCAAATATCTTTACTGCTATCAATGTGATAGGATTCTGCCTCATCATACCTTGTCCAGGAGGTCCAAATGTACAAGATTTGTGCGGTAGCACTTGTCCATAGCGACCCTCTTTGGCCTCCGGGCGAATCATATGCCGGAGCATCCAGAATTGCCAATCTCGTCCAAAGATATAGATGCAAATATCTTTACTCCTATCAATTTGCCAGGATTCTGCCTCATCGTATCTTATCCAGGGGGTCAAAATGTACAAGATTTGTGTGGTAGCACTTGTCCAAAGCGACTCTCTTTGAACTCATGTCGAATCATATGCCCGAGCATCCAGAATTGCCAATGACGTCCAATTATATAGATGCAAATATCTTTACTCCTATCAATGTGATAGGATTCTGCCTCATCATACCTTGTCCAGAAGATACAAATGTACAAGATTTGTGCGACAGCACTTGTCCAAAGCGACTCTCTTTGGCCTCCGGTCGAATCATAAGTCGGAGAATCCACAATTGCCAATGTCGTCCAATGATATAGATGCAAATATCTTCACTCCTATCAATTTGACAGGATTCTGCCTCATCGTATCTTGTCCAGGGGGTCCCAATGTACCAGATTTGTGCGGTAGCACTTGTGCATAGCGACCCTCTTTGGCCTCCGGGCGAATCATATGCCGGAGCATCCAGAATTGCCAATGTCGTCCAAAGATATAGATGCAAATATCTTTACTCCTATCAATTTGCCAGGATTCTGCCTCATCATACCTTGTCCAGGAGGTCCAAATGTACAAGATTTGTGCGGTAGCACTTGTCCAAAGCGACTCTCTTTGAACTCATGTCGAATCATATGCCCGAGCATCCAGAATTGCCAATGACGTCCAATTATATAGATGCAAATATCTTTATTCCTATCTATTTGACCGGATTCTGCCTCATCATATCTTGTCCAGGAGGTTCAAATGTACAAGAGTTGTGGGGTAGCACTTGACAAAAGCGAATCTCTTTGGACTCAGGTCGATCCATAAGCCGAAGTATCCAGAATTGCCAATGTCGTCCAATGATATACATGCAAATATCTTCACTCCTATCAATTGTACAGGATTCTGCCTCATCGTATATTGTCCAGGAGGTCCAAATGTACAAGATTTGTGCGGTAGCACTTCTCCATAGCGACCCTCTTTGGCCTCCGGGCGAATCATATGCCGGAGCATCCAGAATTGCCAATCTCGTCCAAAGATATAGATGCAAATATCTTTACTCCTATCAATTTGCCAGGATTCTGCCTCATCGTATCTTATCCAGGGGGTCAAAATGTACAAGATTTGTGCGGCAGCACTTGTCCAAAGCGACTCTCTTTGGCCTCCGGTCGAATCATAAGTCGGAGAATCCAAAATTGCTAATGTCGTCCAATGATATAGATGCAAATATCTTCACTCCTATCAATGTGATAGGATTCTGCCTCATCATACCTTGTCAAGGAGGTCCAAATGTACCAGATTTGTGCGGTAGCACTTGACAAAAGCGAATCTCTTTGGACTCAGGTCGATCCATAAGCCGAAGCATCCAGAATTGCCAATGACGTCCAATTATATAAATGCAAATATCTTTACTCCTATCAATGTGATCGGATTCTGCCTCATCATACCTTGTCCAGAAGACACAAATGTACAAGATTTGTGCGGCAGCACTTCTCCATAGCGACCCTCTTTGGCCTCCGGTCGAATCATAAGCCGGATCATCCAAAATTGCCAATGTCGTCCAATGATATAGATGCAAATATCTTCACTCGTATCTATTTGACCGGATTCTGCCTCATCATATCTTGTCCATGAGGTTCAAATGTACAAGAGTTGTGGGGTAGCACTTGACAAAAGCGAATCTCTTTGGACTCAGGTCGATCCATAAGCCGAAGTATCCAGAATTGCCAATGTCGTCCAATGATATAGATGCAAATATCTTTACTCCTATCAATTTTACAGGATTCTGCCTCATCATATCTTGTCCAGGAGGTTCAAATGTACATGATTTCTGGGGTAGAACTTGACAAAAGCGAATCTCTTTTGACTCAGGTCGATCCATATGCCGAAGTATGCAGAATAGCCAATGCCGTCCAATGATATAGATGCAAATATCTTTACTCCTATCAATTTGCCAGGATTCTGCCTCATCGTATCTTATCCAGGGGGTCAAAATGTACAAGATTTGAACGGTAGCACTTGTCCAAAGCGACTCTCTTTGGACTCATGTCGAATCATATGCCCGAGCATCCAGAATTGCCAATGTCGTCCAATGATATAGATGCAAATATCTTTACTCCTATCAATGTGATAGGATTCAGTCTCATCATACCTTGTCCAGGAAGTGCAAATTTACAAGATTTGTGCGGTAGAACTTTACAGAAGCGAATCTCTTTGGACTCAGGTCGATCCATAAGCCGAAGCATGCAAAATTGCCAATGTCGTCCAATGATATAGATGCAAATATCTTCACTCCTATCAATTTGACAGGATTCTGCCTCATCGTATCTTGTCCAGGGGGTCCGAATGTACCAGATTTGTGCGGTAGCACTTGTCCATAGCGACCCTCTTTGGCCTCCGGGCGAATCACATGCCGGAGCATCCAGAATTGCCAATGTCGTCCAAAGATATAGATGCAAATATCTTCACTCCTATCAATGTGATAGTATTCTGCCTCATCATGCCTTGTCCAAAAGATACAAATGTACAAGATTTGTGCGGCAGCACTTCTCCATAGCGACCCTCTTTGGCCTCCGGTCGAATCATAAGCCGGATCATCCAAAATTGCCAATGTCGTCCAATGATATAGATGCAAATATCTTCACTCGTATCTATTTGACCGGATTCTGCCTCATCATATCTTGTCCATGAGGTTCAAATGTAAAAGAGTTGTGGGGTAGCACTTGACAAAAGCGAATCTCTTTGGACTCAGGTCGATCCATAAGCCGAAGTATCCAGAATTGCCAATGTCGTCCAATGATATAGATGCAAATATCTTTACTCCTATCAATTGTACAGGATTCTGCCTCATCGTATATTGTCCAGGGGGTCCAAATGTACAAAATTTGTGCGGTAGCACTTTTCCAGACCGACTCTCTTTGGACTCAGGTCGAATCATATGTCGGATTCCCAGGATTGCCAAGGTCGTCCAAAGATATAGATGCAAATATCTTCACTCCTATCAATTTGATAGGATTCTGCATCATCGTATCTTGTCCAGGGGGTGCGAATGTACCAGATTTGTGCGGTAGCACTTGACTAAAGCGAATCTCTTTGGACTAAGGTCGAATCATATGCCGAGCATCCAGAATTGCCAATGTCGTCCAATTATATAGATGCAAATATCTTTACTCCTATCAATGTGATAGGATTCTGCCTCATCATACCTTGTCCAGGAGGTCCAAATGTACAAGATTTGTGCGGTAGCACTTGTCCATAGCGACCCTCTTTGGCCTCCGGGCGAATCATATGCCGGAGCATCCAGAATTGCCAATCTCGTCCAAAGATATAGATGCAAATATCTTTACTCCTATCAATTTGCCAGGATTCTGCCTCATCGTATCTTATCCAGGGGGTCAAAATGTACAAGATTTGTGTGGTAGCACTTGTCCAAAGCGACTCTCTTTGAACTCATGTCGAATCATATGCCCGAGCATCCAGAATTGCCAATGACGTCCAATTATATAGATGCAAATATCTTTACTCCTATCAATGTGATAGGATTCTGCCTCATCATACCTTGTCCAGAAGATACAAATGTACAAGATTTGTGCGACAGCACTTGTCCAAAGCGACTCTCTTTGGCCTCCGGTCGAATCATAAGTCGGAGAATCCACAATTGCCAATGTCGTCCAATGATATAGATGCAAATATCTTCACTCCTATCAATTTGACAGGATTCTGCCTCATCGTATCTTGTCCAGGGGGTCCCAATGTACCAGATTTGTGCGGTAGCACTTGTGCATAGCGACCCTCTTTGGCCTCCGGGCGAATCATATGCCGGAGCATCCAGAATTGCCAATGTCGTCCAAAGATATAGATGCAAATATCTTTACTCCTATCAATTTGCCAGGATTCTGCCTCATCATACCTTGTCCAGGAGGTCCAAATGTACAAGATTTGTGCGGTAGCACTTGTCCAAAGCGACTCTCTTTGAACTCATGTCGAATCATATGCCCGAGCATCCAGAATTGCCAATGACGTCCAATTATATAGATGCAAATATCTTTATTCCTATCTATTTGACCGGATTCTGCCTCATCATATCTTGTCCAGGAGGTTCAAATGTACAAGAGTTGTGGGGTAGCACTTGACAAAAGCGAATCTCTTTGGACTCAGGTCGATCCATAAGCCGAAGTATCCAGAATTGCCAATGTCGTCCAATGATATACATGCAAATATCTTCACTCCTATCAATTGTACAGGATTCTGCCTCATCGTATATTGTCCAGGAGGTCCAAATGTACAAGATTTGTGCGGTAGCACTTCTCCATAGCGACCCTCTTTGGCCTCCGGGCGAATCATATGCCGGAGCATCCAGAATTGCCAATCTCGTCCAAAGATATAGATGCAAATATCTTTACTCCTATCAATTTGCCAGGATTCTGCCTCATCGTATCTTATCCAGGGGGTCAAAATGTACAAGATTTGTGCGGCAGCACTTGTCCAAAGCGACTCTCTTTGGCCTCCGGTCGAATCATAAGTCGGAGAATCCAAAATTGCTAATGTCGTCCAATGATATAGATGCAAATATCTTCACTCCTATCAATGTGATAGGATTCTGCCTCATCATACCTTGTCAAGGAGGTCCAAATGTACCAGATTTGTGCGGTAGCACTTGACAAAAGCGAATCTCTTTGGACTCAGGTCGATCCATAAGCCGAAGCATCCAGAATTGCCAATGACGTCCAATTATATAAATGCAAATATCTTTACTCCTATCAATGTGATCGGATTCTGCCTCATCATACCTTGTCCAGAAGACACAAATGTACAAGATTTGTGCGGCAGCACTTCTCCATAGCGACCCTCTTTGGCCTCCGGTCGAATCATAAGCCGGATCATCCAAAATTGCCAATGTCGTCCAATGATATAGATGCAAATATCTTCACTCGTATCTATTTGACCGGATTCTGCCTCATCATATCTTGTCCATGAGGTTCAAATGTACAAGAGTTGTGGGGTAGCACTTGACAAAAGCGAATCTCTTTGGACTCAGGTCGATCCATAAGCCGAAGTATCCAGAATTGCCAATGTCGTCCAATGATATAGATGCAAATATCTTACTCCTATCAATTTTACAGGATTCTGCCTCATCATATCTTGTCCAGGAGGTTCAAATGTACATGATTTCTGGGGTAGAACTTGACAAAAGCGAATCTCTTTTGACTCAGGTCGATCCATATGCCGAAGTATGCAGAATAGCCAATGCCGTCCAATGATATAGATGCAAATATCTTTACTCCTATCAATTTGCCAGGATTCTGCCTCATCGTATCTTATCCAGGGGGTCAAAATGTACAAGATTTGAGCGGTAGCACTTGTCCAAAGCGACTCTCTTTGGACTCATGTCGAATCATATGCCCGAGCATCCAGAATTGCCAATGTCGTCCAATGATATAGATGCAAATATCTTTACTCCTATCAATGTGATAGGATTCAGTCTCATCATACCTTGTCCAGGAAGTGCAAATTTACAAGATTTGTGCGGTAGAACTTTACAGAAGCGAATCTCTTTGGACTCAGGTCGATCCATAAGCCGAAGCATGCAAAATTGCCAATGTCGTCCAATGATATAGATGCAAATATCTTCACTCCTATCAATTTGACAGGATTCTGCCTCATCGTATCTTGTCCAGGGGGTCCGAATGTACCAGATTTGTGCGGTAGCACTTGTCCATAGCGACCCTCTTTGGCCTCCGGGCGAATCATATGCCGGAGCATCCAGAATTGCCAATGTCGTCCAAAGATATAGATGCAAATATCTTCACTCCTATCAATGTGATAGTATTCTGCCTCATCATGCCTTGTCCAAAAGATACAAATGTACAAGATTTGTGCGGTAGCACTTGTCCATAGCGACCCTCTTTGGCCTCCGGTCGAATCATATGCCGGAGCATCCAGAATTGCCAATGTCGTCCAAAGATATAGATGCAAATATCTTCACTCGTATCTATTTGACCGGATTCTGCCCCATCATATCTTGTCCATGAGGTTCAAATGTAAAAGAGTTGTGGGGTAGCACTTGACAAAAGCGAATGTCTTTGGACTCAGGTCGATCCATAAGCCGAAGTATCCAGAATTGCCAATGTCGTCCAATGATATAGATGCAAATATCTTACTCCTATCAATTGTACAGGATTCTGCCTCATCGTATATTGTCCAGGGGGTCCAAATGTACAAAATTTGTACGGTAGCACTTGTCCAGACCGACTCTCTTTGGACTCAGGTCGAATCATATGTCGGATTCCCAGGATTGCCAAGGTCGTCCAAAGATATAGATGCAAATATCTTCACTCCTATCAATTTGATAGGATTCTGCCTCATCGTATCTTGTCCAGGGGGTGCGAATGTACCAGATTTGTGCGGTAGCACTTCTCCATAGCGACCCTCTTTGGCCTCCGGGCGAATCATATGCCGGAGCATCCAGAATTGCCAATCACGTCCAAAGATATAGATGCAAATATCTTTACTCCTATCAATTTGCCAGGATTCTGCCTCATCGTATCTTATCCAGGGGGTCAAAATGTACAAGATTTGTGTGGTAGCACTTGTCCAAAGCGACTCTCTTTGAACTCATGTCGAATCATATGCCCGAGCATCCAGAATTGCCAATGACGTCCAATTATATAGATGCAAATATCTTTACTCCTATCAATGTGATAGGATTCTGCCTCATCATACCTTGTCCAGAACATACAAATGTACAAGATTTGTGCGACAGCACTTGTCCAAAGCGACTCTCTTTGGCCTCCGGTCGAATCATAAGTCGGAGAATCCAAAATTGCTAATGTCGTCCAATGATATAGATGCAAATATCTTCACTCCTATCAATTTGACAGGATTCTGCCTCATCGTATCTTGTCCAGGGGGTCCGAATGTACCAGATTTGTGAGGTAGCACTTGTCCATAGCGACCCTCTTTGGCCTCCGGGCGAATCATATGCCGGAGCATCCAGAATTGCCAATGTCGTCCAAAGATATAGATGCAAATATCTTCACTCCTATCAATGTGATAGTATTCTGCCTCATCATGCCTTGTCCAAAAGACTCAAATGTACAAGATTTGTGCGGTAGCACTTGTCCATAGCGACCCTCTTTGGCCTCCGGGCGAATCATATGCCGGAGCATCCAGAATTGCCAATGTCGTCCAAAGATATAGATGCAAATATCTTCACTCGTATCTATTTGACCGGATTCTGCCTCATCATATCTTGTCCATGAGGTTCAAATGTAAAAGAGTTGTGGGGTAGCACTTGACAAAAGCGAATCTCTTTGGACTCAGGTCGATCCATAAGCCGAAGTATCCAGAATAGCCAATGTCGTCCAATGATATACATGCAAATATCTTCACTCCTATCAATTTTACAGGATTCTGCCTCATCATATCTTGTCCAGGAGGTTCAAATGTACATGATTTCTGGGGTAGAACTTGACCAAAGCGAATCTCTTTTGACTCAGGTCGATCCATATGGCGAATTATGCAGAATAGCCAATGCCGTCCAATGATATAGATGCAAATATCTTTACTCCTATCAATTTGCCAGGATTCTGCCTCATCGTATCTTATCCAGGGGGTCAAAATGTACAAGATTTGAGCGGTAGCACTTGTCCAAAGCGACTCTCTTTGGACTCATGTCGAATCATATGCCCGAGCATCCAGAATTGCCAATGTCGTCCAATCATATAGATGCAAATATCTTTACTCCTATCAATGTGATAGGATTCAGTCTCATCATACCTTGTCCAGGAAGTGCAAATTTACAAGATTTGTGCGGTAGCACTTTACAAAAGCGAATCTCTTTGGACTCAGGTCGATCCATAAGCCGAAGCATGCAAAATTGCCAATGTCGTCCAATGATATAGATGCAAATATCTTCACTCCAATCAATTTGACAGGATTCTGCCTCATCGTATCTTGTCCAGGGGGTCCGAATGTACCAGATTTGTGCGGTAGCACTTGTCCATAGCGACCCTCTTTGGCCTCCGGGCGAATCATAAGCCGAAGTATCCAGAATAGCCAATGTCGTCCAATGATATAGATGCAAATATCGTTACTCCTATCAATGTGATAGGATTCCGCCTCATCATACCTTGTCAAGGAGGTCCAAATGTACAAGATTTGTGCGGTAGCACTTCTCCATAGCGACCCTCTTTGGCCTCCGGGCGAATCATATGCCGGAGCATCCAGAATTGCCAATCTCGTCCAAAGATATAGATGCAAATATCTTTACTCCTAACAATTTTACAGGATTCTGCCTCATCATATCTTGTCCATGAGGTTCAAATGTAAAAGAGTTGTGGGGTAGCACTTGACAAAAGCGAATATCTTTGGACTCAGGTCGATCCATAAGCCGAAGTATCCAGAATTGCCAATGTCGTCCAATGATATACATGCAAATATCTTCACTCCTATCAATTTTACAGGATTCTGCCTCATCATATCTTGTCCAGGAGGTTCAAATGTACATGATTTCTGGGGTAGAACTTGACAAAAGCGAATCTCTTTTGACTCAGGTCGATCCATATGCCGAAGTATGCAGAATAGCCAATGCCGTCCAATGATATAGATGCAAATATCTTTACTCCTATCAATTTGCCAGGATTCTGCCTCATCGTATCTTATCCAGGGGGTCAAAATGTACAAGATTTGAGCGGTAGCACTTGTCCAAAGCGACTCTCTTTGGACTCATGTCGAATCATATGCCCGAGCATCCAGAATTGCCAATGTCGTCCAATGATATAGATGCAAATATCTTTACTCCTATCAATGTGATAGGATTCAGTCTCATCATACCTTGTCCAGGAAGTGCAAATTTACAAGATTTGTGCGGTAGAACTTTACAGAAGCGAATCTCTTTGGACTCAGGTCGATCCATAAGCCGAAGCATGCAAAATTGCCAATGTCGTCCAATGATATAGATGCAAATATCTTCACTCCTATCAATTTGACAGGATTCTGCCTCATCGTATCTTTTCCAGGGGGTCCGAATGTACCAGATTTGTGCGGTAGCACTTGTCCATAGCGACCCTCTTTGGCCTCCGGGCGAATCATATGCCGGAGCATCCAGAATTGCCAATGTCGTCCAAAGATATAGATGCAAATATCTTCACTCCTATCAATGTGATAGTATTCTGCCTCATCATGCCTTGTCCAAAAGATACAAATGTACAAGATTTGTGCGGTAGCACTTGTCCATAGCGACCCTCTTTGGCCTCCGGTCGAATCATATGCCGGAGCATCCAGAATTGCCAATGTCGTCCAAAGATATAGATGCAAATATCTTCACTCGTATCTATTTGACCGGATTCTGCCCCATCATATCTTGTCCATGAGGTTCAAATGTAAAAGAGTTGTGGGATAGCACTTGACAAAAGCGAATGTCTTTGGACTCAGGTCGATCCATAAGCCGAAGTATCCAGAATTGCCAATGTCGTCCAATGATATAGATGCAAATATCTTACTCCTATCAATTGTACAGGATTCTGCCTCATCGTATATTGTCCAGGGGGTCCAAATGTACAAAATTTGTACGGTAGCACTTGTCCAGACCGACTCTCTTTGGACTCAGGTCGAATCATATGTCGGATTCCCAGGATTGCCAAGGTCGTCCAAAGATATAGATGCAAATATCTTCACTCCTATCAATTTGATAGGATTCTGCCTCATCGTATCTTGTCCAGGGGGTGCGAATGCACCAGATTTGTGCGGTAGCACTTCTCCATAGCGACCCTCTTTGGCCTCCGGGCGAATCATATGCCGGAGCATCCAGAATTGCCAATCACGTCCAAAGATATAGATGCAAATATCTTTACTCCTATCAATTTGCCAGGATTCTGCCTCATCGTATCTTATCCAGGGGGTCAAAATGTACAAGATTTGTGTGGTAGCACTTGTCCAAAGCGACTCTCTTTGAACTCATGTCGAATCATATGCCCGAGCATCCAGAATTGCCAATGACGTCCAATTATATAGATGCAAATATCTTTACTCCTATCAATGTGATAGGATTCTGCCTCATCATACCTTGTCCAGAACATACAAATGTACAAGATTTGTGCGACAGCACTTGTCCAAAGCGACTCTCTTTGGCCTCCGGTCGAATCATAAGTCGGAGAATCCAAAATTGCTAATGTCGTCCAATGATATAGATGCAAATATCTTCACTCCTATCAATTTGACAGGATTCTGCCTCATCGTATCTTGTCCAGGGGGTCCGAATGTACCAGATTTGTGAGGTAGCACTTGTCCGTAGCGACCCTCTTTGGCCTCCGGGCGAATCATATGCCGGAGCATCCAGAATTGCCAATGTCGTCCAAAGATATAGATGCAAATATCTTCACTCCTATCAATGTGATAGTATTCTGCCTCATCATGCCTTGTCCAAAAGACTCAAATGTACAAGATTTGTGCGGTAGCACTTGTCCATAGCGACCCTCTTTGGCCTCCGGGCGAATCATATGCCGGAGCATCCAGAATTGCCAATGTCGTCCAAAGATATAGATGCAAATATCTTCACTCGTATCTATTTGACCGGATTCTGCCTCATCATATCTTGTCCATGAGGTTCAAATGTAAAAGAGTTGTGGGGTAGCACTTGACAAAAGCGAATCTCTTTGGACTCAGGTCGATCCATAAGCCGAAGTATCCAGAATTGCCAATGTCGTCCAATGATATACATGCAAATATCTTCACTCCTATCAATTTTACAGGATTCTGCCTCATCATATCTTGTCCAGGAGGTTCAAATGTACATGATTTCTGGGGTAGAACTTGACAAAAGCGAATCTCTTTTGACTCAGGTCGATCCATATGGCGAATTATGCAGAATAGCCAATGCCGTCCAATGATATAGATGCAAATATCTTTACTCCTATCAATTTGCCAGGATTCTGCCTCATCGTATCTTATCCAGGGGGTCAAAATGTACAAGATTTGAGCGGTAGCACTTGTCCAAAGCGACTCTCTTTGGACTCATGTCGAATCATATGCCCGAGCATCCAGAATTGCCAATGTCGTCCAATGATATAGATGCAAATATCTTTACTCCTATCAATGTGATAGGATTCAGTCTCATCATACCTTGTCCAGGAAGTGCAAATTTACAAGATTTGTGCGGTAGCACTTTACAAAAGCGAATCTCTGTGGACTCAGGTCGATCCATAAGCCGAAGCATGCAAAATTGCCAATGTCGTCCAATGATATAGATGCAAATATCTTCACTCCAATCAATTTGACAGGATTCTGCCTCATCGTATCTTGTCCAGGGGGTCCGAATGTACCAGATTTGTGCGGTAGCACTTGTCCATAGCGACCCTCTTTGGCCTCCGGGCGAATCATAAGCCGAAGTATCCAGAATAGCCAATGTCGTCCAATGATATAGATGCAAATATCGTTACTACTATCAATGTGATAGGATTCCGCCTCATCATACCTTGTCAAGGAGATCCAAATGTACCAGATTTGTGCGGTAGCACTTGTCCAAAGCGACCCTCTTTGGCCTCCGGGCGAATCATATGCCGGAGCATCCAGAATTGCCAATGTCGTCCAAAGATATAGATGCAAATATCTTCACTCGTATCTATTTGACCGGATTCTGCCTCATCATATCTTGTCCATGAGGTTCAAATGTAAAAGAGTTGTGGGGTAGCACTTGACAAAAGCGAATCTCTTTGGACTCAGGTCGATCCATAAGCCGAAGTATCCAGAATTGCCAATGTCGTCCAATGATATAGATGCAAATATCTTTACTCCTATCAATTGTACAGGATTCTGCCTCATCGTATATTGTCCAGGAGGTCCAAATGTACAAGATTTGTGCGGTAGCACTTCTCCATAGCGACCCTCTTTGGCCTCCGGGCGAATCATATGCCGGAGCATCCAGAATTGCCAATCTCGTCCAAAGATATAGATGCAAATATCTTTACTCCTATCAATTTGCCAGGATTCTGCCTCATCATATCTTGTCCATGAGGTTCAAATGTAAAAGAGTTGTGGGGTAGCACTTGACAAAAGCGAATCTCTTTGGACTCAGGTCGATCCATAAGCCGAAGCATCCAGAATTGCCAATGACGTCCAATTATATAGATGCAAATATCTTTACTCCTATCAATGTGATAGGATTCTGCCTCATCATACCTTGTCCAGAAGATACAAATGTACAAGATTTGTGCGGCAGCACTTCTCCATAGCGACCCTCTTTGGCCTCCGGTCGAATCATAAGCCGGATCATCCAAAATTGCCAATGTCGTCCAATGATATAGATGCAAATATCTTCACTCCTATCTATTTGACAGGATTCTGCCTCATCGTATCTTGTCCAGGGGGTCCGAATGTACCAGATTTGTGCGGTAGCACTTGACAAAAGCGAATCTCTTTGGACTAAGGTCGAATCATATGCCGAGCATCCAGAATTGCCAATGTCGTCCAATTATATAGATGCAAATATCTTTACTCCTATCAATGTGATAGGATTCTGCCTCATCATACCTTGTCCAGGAGGTCCAAATGTACAAGATTTGTGCGGTAGCACTTCTCCATAGCGACCCTCTTTGGCCTCCGGGCGAATCATATGCCGGAGCATCCAGAATTGCCAATCTCGTCCAAAGATATAGATGCAAATATCTTTACTCCTATCAATTTGCCAGGATTCTGCCTCATCGTATCTTATCCAGGGGGTCAAAATGTACAAGATTTGTGCGGCAGCACTTGTCCAAAGCGACTCTCTTTGGCCTCCGGTCGAATCATAAGTCGGAGAATCCAAAATTGCTAATGTCGTCCAATGATATAGATGCAAATATCTTCACTCCTATCAATTTGACAGGATTCTGCCTCATCGTATCTTGTCCAGGGGGTCCGAATGTACCAGATTTGTGCGGTAGCACTTGTCCATAGCGACCCTCTTTGGCCTCCGGGCGAATCATATGCCGGAGCATCCAGAATTGCCAATGTCGTCCAAAGATATAGATGCAAATATCTTCACTCCTATCAATGTGATAGGATTCTGCCTCATCATACCTTGTCCAGAAGATACAAATGTACAAGATTTGTGCGGTAGCACTTGTCCATAGCGACCCTCTTTGGCCTCCGGGCGAATCATATGCCGGAGCATCCAGAATTGCCAATGTCGTCCAAAGATATAGATGCAAATATCTTCACTCCTATCAATGTGATAGGATTCTGCTTCATCATACCTTGTCCAGGAAGTGCAAGTTTACAAGATTTGTGCGGTAGCACTTTACAAAAGCGAATCTCTTTGGACTCAGGTCGATCCATAAGCCGAAGCATCCAAAATTGCCAATGTCGTCCAATGATATAGATGCAAATATCTTTACTCCTATCAATGTGATAGGATTCTGCCTCATCATACCTTGTCAAGGAGATCCAAATGTACCAGATTTGTGCGGTAGCACTTGTCCAAAGCGACTCTCCATGGCCTCCGGTCGAATCATATGAAGCAGGATCCAGAATTGCCAATGTCGTCCAAAGATATAGATGCAAATATCTTCACTCCTAACTATTTGACCGGATTCTGCCTCATCATATCTTGTCCAGGAGGTTCAAATGTACATGATTTCTGGGGTAGAATTTGACAAAAGCGCATCGTTTTGGCCTCCGGTCGAATCATAAGCCGGA
The DNA here is from genome assembly GCA_963942575.1 of Priocnemis perturbator. Classification (NCBI taxonomy): domain Eukaryota; kingdom Metazoa; phylum Arthropoda; class Insecta; order Hymenoptera; family Pompilidae; genus Priocnemis; species Priocnemis perturbator. The sequence goes on along the minus strand of CAWWDK010000133.1, from coordinate 3,827,365 downwards.
GCATCTAAAATTGCCAATGTCGTCCAATGATATAGATGCAAATATCTTCACTCCTATCAATTTGACAGGATTCTGGCTCATCGTATCTTGTCCAGGGGGTGCGAATGTACCAGATTTGTGCGGTAGCACTTCACAAAAGCGAATCGCTTTGGACTCAGGTCGAATCATAAGGCGAGCATCCAGAATTGTCAATGTCGTCCAATTATATAGATGGAAATATCTTACTTCTATCAATGTGATAGGATTCTGCCTCACCATACCCTGTCCAGGAGGTCCAAATGTACATGATTTCTGGGGCAGTACTTGACAAAAGCGAATCTCTTTGGCCTCCGGTCGAATCATAAGCCGGATCATCCAAAATTGCCAATGTCGTCCAATGATATAGATACAAATATCTTTACTCCTATCAATTTGACAGGATTCTGCCTCACCGTATCTTGTCCAGGGGGTCCGAATGTACCAGATTTGTGCGGTAGCACTTGACAAAAGCGAATCTCTTTGGACTCAGGTCGAATTATAAGCCGAGCATCCAGTATTGCCAATGTCGTCCAATTATATAGATGCAAATATCTTACTCCTATCAATGTGATAGGATTCTGCCTCACCATACCTTGTCCAGGGGGTCAAAATGTACAAGATTTGTGCGGTAGCACTTGTCCAAAGCGACTCTCTTTGGACTCATGTCGAATCATATGCCCGAGCATCCAGAATTGCCAATGTCGTCCAATGATGTAGGTGCAAATATTTTCACTCCTATCAATTTGACAGGATTCTGTCTCATCGTATCTTGTCCAGGGGGTGCGAATGTACCAGATTTGTGCGGTAGCACTTGACAAAAGCGAATCTCTTTGGACTCAGGTCGAATCATTTGCCGAGCATCCAGAATTGCCAATGTCGTCCAATTATATAGATGAAAATATCTTACTCCTATGAATTTGCCAGCATTCTGCCTTATCGTATCTTATCCAGGGGGTCAAAATGTACAAGATTTGTGCGGTAGCACTTGTCCAAAGCGACTCTCTTTGGACTCATGTTGAATCATATGCCCGAGCATCCAGAATTGCCAATGCCGTCCAATGATATAGATGCAAATATCTTTACTCCTATCAATGTGATAGGATTCTGCCTCATCATACCTTGTCAAGGAGGTCCAAAAGTACCAGATTTGTGCGGTAGCACAAGACAAAAGCGAATCTCTTTGGACTCAGGTCGATCCATAAGCCGAAGCATCCAGAATTGCCAATGTCGTCCAATGATTTAGATACAAATATCTTCACTCCTATCAATTTGACCGGATTCTGCCTCATCATGTCTTGTCCAGGAGGTTCAAATGTACCAGATTTGTGCGGTAGCACTTGACAAACGCAAATCTCTTTGGACTCAGGTCGAATCATATGCCGAGCATCCAGAATTGACAATGTCGTCCAATTATATAGATGCAAATATCTTCACTCCTATCAATGTGATAGGATTCTGTCTCATCATACCTTGTCGAGGAGGTCAAAATGTACAAGATTTGTGCGGTGGCACTTGTCCAAAGCGACTCTCTTTGGACTCATGTCGAATCATATGCCCGAGCATCCGGAATTGCCAATGCCGTCCAATGATATAGATGCAAATATCTTTACTCCTATCAATGTGATAGGATTCTGCCTCATCGTACCTTGATCAGGGGGTCAAAATGTACAAGATTTGTGCGCTGGCACTTGTCCAAAGCGACTCTCTTTGGACTCATGTCGAATCATATGCCCGAGCATCCAGAATTGCCAATGTCGTCCAATGATTTAAATACAAATATCTTCACTCCTATCAATTTGACCGGATTCTGCCTCATCATATCTTGTCCAGGAGGTTCAAATGTACAAGATTTCAGGGGTAGAACTTGACAAAAGTGAATCTCTTTGGACTCAGGTCGATCCATAAGCCGAAGTATCCAGAAATGCCAATGTCGTCCAATGATATAGATACAAATATCTTTACTCCTATCAATTTGCCAGGATTCTGCCTCATCGGATCTTATCCAGGGGGTCAAAATATACAAGATTTGTGCGGTAGCACTTGTCCAAAGCGACTCTCTTTGGACTCATGTCGAATCATATGCCCGAGCATCCAGAATTGCCAATGCCGTCCAATGATATAGATGCAAATATCTTTACTCCTATCAATGTGATAGAATTCTGTCTCATCATACCTTGTCCAGGAAGTGCAAATTTACAAGATTTGTGCGGTAGCACTTGACAAAAGCGATTCTCTTTGGACTCAGGTCGATCCATAAGCCGAAGCATCCAGAATTGCCACTGACGTCCAATGATATAGATGCAAATATCTTTACTCCTATCAATTGTAAAGGATTCTGCCTCATCGTATCTTATCCAGAGGGTCAAAATGTACAAGATTTGTGCGGTAGCACTTGTCCAAAGCGACTCTTTTTGGACTCATGTTGCATCATATGCCCGAGCATCCAGAATTGCCAAAGTCGTCCAATGATGTAGATGAAAATATCTTCACTCCTATCAATGTGATAGGATTCTGCCTCATTATACCTTGTCCAGGGGGTCAAAATGTACAAGATTTGTGCGGTAGCACTTGTCCAAAGCGACTCTCTTTGGTCTCAGGTCGATCCATAAGCCGAAGCATCCAGAATTGCCAATGTCGTCCAATGATATAGATGCAAATATCTTTACTCTTATCAATTTGCCAGGATTCTGCCTCATCGTATCTTAACCACGGGGTCCAAATGTACAAGATTTGTGCGGTAGCACTTGTCCAAAGCGACTCTCTTTGGCCTCCGGTCGAATAATATGCCAAAGCATCCAGAATAGCCAATTTGGTCCAATGATATAGATGCAAATATTTTCACTCCTATCAATTTGATAGGATTCTGCCTCATCATGCCTTGTCCAGGAGGTTCAAATATACAAGACTTGTGCGGTAGCACTTGACAAAAGCGAATCTCTTTGGGCTCAGTTCGATCCCTAAGCCGAAGCATCCAGAATTGCCAATGTCGTCCAATGATATAGGTGCAAATATCTTCACTCCTAACAATTCGCCAGGATTCTGCCCCATCATACCTTGCCCAGGAGGTCCAAATGGACAAGATTTGGGCGGCAGCATTTGTCCAAATTGACTCTCTTTGGCCTCCGGTCGAATCATATGCCGAAGCATCCAGAATTGCCAATGTGGTCCAATGATATAGATGCAAATATCTTCACTCCTATCAATTTGCCACGATTCTGCCTCATCGTATCTTAACCAGGGGGTCCAAATGTACAAGAATTTTGCGGTAGCACTTGTCCAAAGCGGCTCTCTTTGGCCTCCGGTCGAATCATATGCCGGAGCATCCAGAATTGCCAATGTCGTCCAATGTTATAGATGCAAATATCTTTACTCCTGACAATTTCACAGGATTCTGCCTCATCGTATCTTGTCCAGGGGGTCCAAATGTACAAGATTTGTACGGTAGCACTTGTCAAAAGCGACTCGCTTTGACCTCCAGTCGAATCATATGTCGGAGCATTCAGAATTGCCAATGTAGTCCAATGATATAGATGCCAATATCTTCGCTCCTATCAATTTGACAGGATTCTGCCTCATGCTATCTTGTCCAGGAGATCCAAATGTACACGATTTGTGCGGTAGCCCTTGTCCAAAGCGACTCCCTTTGGATTCAGGTCGAATTATAAGCCAGATCCCGGGATTGCCAATGTCGTCCAATGATATAGATGCAAATATCTTTACTCGCATCAATGTGACAGGATTCTGCCTCACCATACCTTTTCCAGGAGGTCCAAACGGATACCATTCGGGCGGCAGCATTTGTCCAAAGCGACTCTCTTTGGACTCAGGTCGAATCATAAGCCGAGCGTCCAGAATTGCAAATGACGTCCAATTATATAGATGCAAAAATCTTTACTCCTATCAATGTGATTGGATTCTGCCTCATCATAGCTTGCCCAGGAGGTACAAATGAACAAGATTTGTGCGGTAGCACTTGACAAAAGCTAATCTCTTTGGACTCAGGTCGAATCATAAGCCGAGCGTCCAGAATTGCCAATGACGTCCAATTATATAGATGCAAAAACCTTTACTCCTATCAATGTGATTGGATTCTGCCTCATCGTATCTTGTCCAGGGGGTCCAAATGTACAAGATTTTGGCGGTAGCACTTGTCCAAAGCGGCTCTCTTTGGCTTCCGGTCGAAACATATGCTTGGAGCATCCAGAATTGCCAATGTCGTCCAATAATATAGATGCAAATATCTTCACTCCTATCAATTTGACAGGATTCTGCCTTATCGTATCTTGTCCAGGAGGATCAAATGCACAAGATTTGTGCGGTAGAACTAGTCCAGACCGACTCTCATTGCATTCAGGTCGTATCATAAGCCGGATCCCAGGATTGCCAATGTCGCCCAATGATATTGTTTTCGCGAGGAGGCCCGATGTAAAACGCGGGAGACTCCGTAGCGAACGGGCGAGTGCGAAATCTAACGGCCGTTTCTTGTTGTGGCGAAAGTACAAGGACAGGACGAAGGACAGACGGGACGTAACGAACACGCGATTAAATTAACTTAATTTTAATGATAAAGACTAGATATTTACAGCAATTAGGACTACGCGAATGTACAGGCGATTGAATAACTAAAGCGGTATATACATTTAAAGCTAAGACGCACGGACGCAACGGAACTAAAAAAGGCAACTAGGCCACAGACGAGGTATAGAATAGACACCGCATTTATGGACCTTCGTGTCACACGTCTAGAAGCACTGACGGAGCAGAAAACAAAGCAAGTTCGAGCGCCCTCTGCGTATGCGAACGGCAGAAGTCATAATTACATTTCAAGAACTGACTGACTTTGGCGGCGTTGCCAAATGTATGCGATAAATGCATGAATGCCATATCATGAATTTGTTACGAATGTACATCTGATGGCTGCGCTGTCTCGCAAGCTTGGCTGCATCAGGCATCAGGCTCGATGCTCTGCCTCGCCGCTGAGAATGAGTCAGATTTCAGATTTAAAGGGTCTACGTATATATTGTGTTAGTACGTTCGGCGTATTTTCAATTAAGCTTTTACGGATGGAGAGGTACGGAATGAAATTTACAATTTTTTTGAGGTATTTTGAAATCAATAACATTGATACAAATAAAAATATTAACACGCGACTTCGGAAAATGGCAAATCGGGATAAAATCAAGCTAGGGGCAGAAATATAAGTGGCCGTACAGTACACATGACATGCTTGTGAATAAGCAAGCACAGGCAGCAAGCACAGGCAGTAAGCACAGACAGCAAGCACAGGCAGCAAGCACAGGCAGCACAGGCAGCAAGCTCAGGCAGCAAGCACAGGCAGCACAGGCAGCAAGTACAGGCAGCAAGCACGGGCAGCAAGCACAGGCAGCAAGCACAGGCAGCACAGGCAGCACAGGCAGCACAGGCAGCAAGCACTGGCACCAAGCACAGACAGCAAGCACAGGCAGCACAGGCAGCAAGTACAGGCACCAAGCATAGGCAGCACAGGCAGTAAGCACAGGCAGCAAGCACAGGCAGCAAGCACAGGCAGCACAGGTAGCAAGCACTAGCAGCACAGGCAGCACAGGCAGCACAGGCAGCAAGCACAGGCAGTAAGCACAGGCAGCAAGCACAGGCAGCACAGACAGCACAGGCAGCAAGCACAGGCAGCAAGCACAGGCAGCACAGACAGCAAGCACTAGCAACACACGCAGCAAGCACAGAGAGCAAGTACAGGCACCAAGCACAGGCAGCAAGCACAGGCAGCACAGGCAGCAAGCACAGCCAGCAAACACAGGCAGCAAGCACAGACAGCAAGCACACACAGCAAGCACAAGCAGCACAGGCAGCAAGAACAGATAGCAAGCACTAGCAGCACACGCAGCAAGCACAGACAGCAAGTACAGGCAGCAAGCACAGGCTGCACAGGCAGCAAGCACGGACAGCAAGCACATGCAGCACAGGCAGCAAGCACAGGCAGCAAGCACAGGCAGCACAGGCAGCAAGCACAGACAGCAAGTACAGGCTGCACAGGCAGTAAGCACAGGCAGCAAGCACAGGCGACACAGGCAGGCAACACAGGCAGCACAGGCAGCAAGCACAGGCAGCAAGCTCAGGCAGCACAGGCAGCAAGCACAGACAACAAGCACAGGCAGCAAGCACAGGCAGCAAGCACACACAGCAAGCACAGGCAGCATAGGCAGCAAGAACAGACAGCAAGCACTAGTAGCACACGCAGCAAGCACAGACAGCAAGTACAGGCAGCAAGCACAGGCTGCACAGGCAGCAAGCACAGACAGCAAGCACAGGCAGTAAGCACAGGCAGCAAGCACAGGCAGCACAGGCAGCAAGTACAGGCACCAAGTACAGGCACCAAGCACAGGCAGCACAGGCAGCAAGCACAGGCAGCAAGCACAGACAGCAAGCACAGGCATCAAGCACAGACAGTAAGCACGGGCAGCTAGCACAGACAGCAAGCACAGGCAGCACAGGCAGCCAGCACAGACAGCAAGCACAGGCAGCAAACACAGGCAGCAAGCACAGGCAGCACAGGCAGCAAGTACAGGCACCAAGCACAGGCAGCTCAGGCAGCACAGGCAGCAAGCACAGGCAGTAAGCACAGGCAGCAAGCACAGGCAGCACAGGCAGCAAGCACAGGCAGCAAGCTCAGGCAGCACAGGCAGCAAGCACAGACAGCAAGCACAGGCAGCAAGCACAGGCAGCAAGCACACACAGCAAGCACAGGCAGCATAGGCAGCAAGAACAGACAGCAAGCACTAGTAGCACACGCAGCAAGCACAGACAGCAAGTACAGGCAGCAAGCACAGGCTGCACAGGCAGCAAGCACAGACAGCAAGCACAGGCAGTAAGCACAGGCAGCAAGCACAGGCAGCACAGGCAGCAAGTACAGGCACCAAGCACAGGCAGCACAGGCAGCAAGCACAGGCAGCAAGCACAGACAGCAAGCACAGGCATCAAGCACAGACAGTAAGCACGGGCAGCTAGCACAGACAGCAAGCACAGGCAGCACAGGCAGCCAGCACAGACAGCAAGCACAGGCAGCAAACACAGGCAGCAAGCACAGGCAGCAAGTACAGGCAGCAAGTACAGGCACCAAGCACAGGCAGCTCAGGCAGCACAGGCAGCAAGCACAGGCAGTAAGCACAGGCAGCAAGCACAGGCAGCACAGGCACAAAGCACAGACATCAAGCACATGCAGCACAGGCAGCAAGCACAGGCAGCAATCACAGGCAGCAAGCACAGGCAGCAAGCACAGACAGCAAGTACAGGCACAAAGCACAGGCAGCACAGGCAGCAAGCACAGGCAGCAAGCACAGGCAGTAAGCACAGGCAGCAAGCACAGGCAGCACAGGCAGCAAGCACGGGCAGCTAGCACAGACAGCAAGCACAGGCATCACAGGCAGCTAGCACAGACAGCAAGCACAGGCAGCAAACACAGGCAGCAAGCACAGGCAGCACAGGCAGCAAGCACAGGCAGCAAGCACAGGCAACACAGGCAGGCAACACAGGCAGCAAGCACAGGCAGCACAGGCAGCAAGCACAGGCAGCACTGGCAGCACAGGCAGCAAGCACAGGCAGCAAGCACAGGCAGCAAGCATAGCAGCACAGACAGCAAGTACAGGCAGCAAGCACAGGCAGCACAGGCAGCACAGGCAGCAAGCACAGGCAGCAAGCACAGACAGCAAGCACAGACAGCAAGCACAGGCAGCACAGGCAGCAAGCACATACAGCAAGTGCAGGCACCAAGCACAGGCTGCAAGCACAGACAGTAAGCACGGGCAGCTAGCACAGACAGCAAGTACAGTCACCAAGCACAGGCAGCAAGCACAGGCAGCAAGTACAGGCACCAAGCACAGGCAGCACAGGCAGCAAGTACAGGCGCCAAGCACAGGCAGCACAGGCAGTAAGCACAGGCAGCAAGCACAGGAGCAAGCACAGACAGCAAGCACAGACAGCAAGCACAGGCAGCACAGGCAGCAAGCACAGACAGCAAGTGCAGGCACCAAGCACAGGCTGCAAGCACAGGCAGTAAGCACAGGCAGCAAGCACAGGCAGTAAGCACAGGCAGCAAGCACAGGCAGTAAGCACAGGCAGTACAGGCAGCACAGGCAGCAAGCACAGGCAGCAAGCACAGGCAGCAAGAACAGGCAGCAAGCACAGGCAGCACAGGCAGAAAGCACAGGCAGCAAGCACAGGCAGAAAGCACAGGCAGCAAGCACAGGCAGCAAGCACTGGCAGCAAGCACAGGCAGCACAGGCAGCACAGGCAGCAAGTACAGGCAGCAAGCACAGGCAGCAAGCACAGGCAGCAAGCACTGGCAGCAAGCACAGGCAGCACAGGCAGCACAGGCAGCAAGTACAGGCACCAAGCACAGGCAGCAAGCACAGGCAGCAAGCACAGGCAGCACAGGCAGCACGTACAGGCACCAAGCACAGGCAGCACAGGCAGCAAGATCAGGCAGCAAGCACAGGCAGCACAGGCAGCACAGGCAGCACAGGCAGCACAGGCAGCAAGCGCAGGCAGTAAGGACAGGCAGTAAGCACAGGCAGCACAGGCACCACAGGCAGCAAGCACTGGCAGCACAGGCACCAAGCACAGGCAGCACAGGCAGCAGGCACAGGCAGCAAGCACAGGCAGTAAGCACAGGCACAAAGCACAGGCAGCACAGGCAGCACAGGCAGCACAGGCAGCAAGCACAGGCAACACAGGCAGCACAGGCAGCAAGTACAGACAGCAAGCACACACAGCAAGCACAGGCAGCACAGGCAGCAAGATCAGGCAGTAAGCACAGGCAGCACAGGCAGCAAGTACAGGCAGCAAGCACAGGCAGCAAGAACAGGCAGCAAGCACAGGCAGCACAGGCAGCACAGGCAGCAAGCACAGGCAGCAAGCACAGGCAGCAAGCACAGGCATCAAGCACTGGCAGCAAGCACAGGCAGCACAGGCAGCAAGTACAGGCAGCAAGCACAGGCAGCAAGAACAGGCAGCAAGCACAGGCAGCAAGCACAGGCAGCACAGGCAGCACGTACAGGCACCAAGCACAGGCAGCACAGGCAGCAAGATCAGGCAGCAAGCACAGGCAGCACAGGCAGCACAGGCAGCACAGGCAGCAAGCTCAGGCAGCAACCACAGGCAGCACAGGCAGCAAGCACAGGCAGTAAGCACAGGCAGCAAGCACAGGCAGCACAGGCAGCACAGGCAGCAAGCACAGGCAGCAAACACAGGCAGCAAGCACAGACAGCAAGCACACACAGCAAGCACAGGCAGCACAGGCAGCAAGAACAGACAGCAAGCACAGACAGCAAGTACAGGCAGCAGGCACAGGCAGCACAGGCAGCACAGGCAGCAAGCACAGGCAGCAAGCACAGGCAACACAGGCAGGCAACACAGGCAGCACAGGCAGCAAGCACAGGCAGCAAGCTCAGGCAGCACACGCAGCAAGCACAGACAGCAAGCACAGGCAGCAAGCACAGGCAGCAAGCACAGGTAGCACAGGCAGCACAGGCAGCAAGCACTGGCAGCACAGGCAGGCAACACAGGCAGCACAGGCAGCAAGCACAGACAGCACAGGCAGCACAGGCAGCAAGCACTGGCAGCACAGGCAGGCAACACAGGCAGCACAGGCAGCAAGTACAGACAGCAAGCACACACAGCAAGCACTAGCAGCACACGCAGCAAGCACAGACAGCAAGCACAGACAGCAAGCACAGACAGAAAGCACAGGCAGCGCAGGCAGCAAGTACAGGCAGCAAGAACAGGCAGCAAGCACAGGCAGCAAGCACAGGCAGCAAGCACGGGCAGCAAGCACAGGCAGCACAGGCAGCACAGGCACAAAGCACAGACATAAAGCACATGCAGCACAGGCAGCAAGCACAGGCACCAAGCAGAGGCAGCACAGGCAGCACAGGCAGCAAGCTCAGGCAGCAAGCACAGGCAGCACAGGCACAAAGCACAGGCATCAAGCACAGACAGCAAGTACAGGCATCAAGCACAGACAGTAAGCACGGGCAGCTAGCACAGACAGCAAGCACAGGCAGCACAGGCAGCTAGCACAGACAGCAAGAACAGGCAGCAAACACAGGCAGCAAGCACAGGCAGCACAGGCAGCAAGCACAGGCAGCAAGCACAGGCAACACAGGCAGGCAACACAGGCAGCACAGGCAGCAAGCACAGGCAGCAAGCTCAGGCAGCACACGCAGCAAGCACAGACAGCAAGCACAGGCAGCAAGCACAGGCAGCAAGCACAGGCAGCAAGCACAGACAGCAAGTACAGGCACAAAGCACAGGCAGCACAGGCAGCAAGCACAGGCAGCAAGCACAGGCAGTAAACACAGGCAGCAAGCACAGGCAGCACAGGCAGCAAGCACAGGCTGCAAGCACGGGCAGCAAGCACAGACAGCAAGCACAGGCAGCACAGGCAGCAAGCACAGGCAGCAAACACAGGCATCAAGCACAGACAGTAAGCACGGGCAGCTAGCACAGACAGCAAGCACAGGCAGCACAGGCAGCTAGCACAGACAGCAAGAACAGGCAGCAAACACAGGCAGCAAGCACAGGCAGCACAGGCAGCAAGCACAGGCAGCAAGCACAGGCAACACAGGCAGGCAACACAGGCAGCACAGGCAGCAAGCACAGGCAGCAAGCTCAGGCAGCACACGCAGCAAGCACAGACAGCAAGCACAGGCAGCAAGCACAGGCAGCAAGCACAGGCAGCACAGGCAGCACAGGCAGCAAGCACTGGCAGCACAGGCAGGCAACACAGGCAGCACAGGCAGCAAGCACAGACAGCACAGGCAGCACAGGCAGCAAGCACTGGCAGCACAGGCAGGCAACACAGGCAGCACAGGCAGCAAGTACAGACAGCAAGCACACACAGCAAGCACTAGCAGCACACGCAGCAAGCACAGACAGCAAGCACAGACAGCAAGCACAGACAGAAAGCACAGGCAGCGCAGGCAGCAAGTACAGGCAGCAAGAACAGGCAGCAAGCACAGGCAGCAAGCACAGGCAGCAAGCACGGGCAGCAAGCACAGGCAGCACAGGCAGCACAGGCACAAAGCACAGACATAAAGCACATGCAGCACAGGCAGCAAGCACAGGCACCAAGCAGAGGCAGCACAGGCAGCACAGGCAGCAAGCTCAGGCAGCAACCACAGGCAGCACAGGCAGCAAGTACAGGCACCAAGCACAGGTAGCACAGGCAGTAAGCACAGGCAGCAAGCACAGACATCATGCACATGCAGCACAGGCAGCAAGCACAGGCAGCAAGCACAGGCAGCTGAGGCAGCACAGGCAGCAAGCACAGGCAGCAAGCACAGGCAGTAAGCACAGGCAGTAAGCACAGGCAGCAAGCACAGGCAGCACAGGCACAAAGCACAGGCATCAAGCACAGACAGCAAGTACAGGCAGCAAGCACAGGCAGTAAGCACAGGCAGCAAGCACAGACAGCAAGTACAGGCACAAAGCACAGGCAGCACAGGCAGCAAGCACAGGCAGCAAGCACAGGCAGTAAACACAGGCAGCAAGCACAGGCAGCACAGGCAGCAAGCACAGGCAGCAAGCACGGGCAGCAAGCACAGACAGCAAGCACAGGCAGCACAGGCAGCAAGCACAGGCAGCAAACACAGGCATCAAGCACAGACAGTAAGCACGGGCAGCTAGCACAGACAGCAAGCACAGGCAGCACAGGCAGCTAGCACAGACAGCAAGAACAGGCAGCAAACACAGGCAGCAAGCACAGGCAGCACAGGCAGCAAGCACAGGCAGCAAGCACAGGCAACACAGGCAGGCAACACAGGCAGCACAGGCAGCAAGCACAGGCAGCAAGCTCAGGCAGCACACGCAGCAAGCACAGACAGCAAGCACAGGCAGCAAGCACAGGCAGCAAGCACAGGCAGCACAGGCAGCACAGGCAGCAAGCACTGGCAGCACAGGCAGGCAACACAGGCAGCACAGGCAGCACAGGCAGCAAGCACAGGCAGCAAGCTCAGGCAGCACACGCAGCAAGCACAGACAGCAAGCACAGGCAGCAAGCACAGGCAGCAAGCACAGGCAGCACAGGCAGCACAGGCAGCAAGCACTGGCAGCACAGGCAGGCAACACAGGCAGCACAGGCAGCAAGCACAGACAGCAAGCACACACAGCAAGCACTAGCAGCACACGCAGCAAGCACAGACAGCAAGCACAGACAGCAAGCACAGACAGAAAGCACAGGCAGCTAGCACAGACAGCAAGCACAGGCAGCACAGGCAGCTAGCACAGACAGCAAGAACAGGCAGCAAACACAGGCAGCAAGCACAGGCAGCACAGGCAGCAAGCACAGGCAGCAAGCACAGGCAACACAGGCAGGCAACACAGGCAGCACAGGCAGCAAGCACAGGCAGCAAGCTCAGGCAGCACACGCAGCAAGCACAGACAGCAAGCACAGGCAGCAAGCACAGGCAGCAAGCACAGGCAGCACAGGCAGCACAGGCAGCAAGCACTGGCAGCACAGGCAGGCAACACAGGCAGCACAGGCAGCAAGCACAGACAGCAAGCACACACAGCAAGCACTAGCAGCACACGCAGCAAGCACAGACAGCAAGCACAGACAGCAAGCACAGACAGAAAGCACAGGCAGCGCAGGCAGCAAGTACAGGCAGCAAGTACAGGCAGCAAGTACAGGCAGCAAGCACAGGCAGTAAGCACAGGCAGCACAGGCACAAAGCATAGACATCAAGCACAGACAGCAAGTACAGGCACCAAGCACAGGCAGCACAGGCAGTAAGCACAGGCAGCACAGGCACAAAGCATAGACATCAAGCACAGGCAGCAAGCACAGACAGAAAGCACAGGCAGCGCAGGCAGCAAGTACAGGCAGCAAGTACAGGCAGCAAGCACAGGCAGCAAGCACAGGCAGCAAGCACGGGCAGCAAGCACAGGCAGCACAGGCAGCACAGGCACAAAGCACAGACATCAAGCACATGCAGCACAGGCAGCAAGCACAGGCACCAAGCAGAGGCAGCACAGGCAGCACAGGCAGCACAGGCAGCAAGCTCAGGCAGCAACCACAGGCAGCACAGGCAGCAAGTACAGGCACCAAGCACAGGTAGCACAGGCAGTAAGCACAGGCAGCAAGCACAGACATCATGCACATGCAGCACAGGCAGCAAGCACAGGCAGCTGAGGCAGCACAGGCAGCAAGCACAGGCAGCAAGCACAGGCAGTAAGCACAGGCAGTAAGCACAGGCAGCAAGCACAGGCAGCACAGGCACAAAGCACAGACATCAAGCACAGACAGCAAGTACAGGCAGCAAGCACAGGCAGTAAGCACAGGCAGCAAGCACAGGCAGCTCAGGCAGCACAGGCAGCAAGCACAGGCAGCAAGCACAGGCAGTAAGCACAGACAGCAAGTACAGGCAGCAAGCACAGGCAGTAAGCACAGGCAGCAACCACAGGCAGCAAGCACAGGCAGCACAGGTAGCAAGCACTGGCAGCACAGGCAGCACAGGCAGCACAGGCAGCACAGGCAGCAAGCACAGGCAGCTCAGGCAGCACAGGCAGCAAGCACAGCCAGCAAGCACGGGCAGCACAGGCAGCACAGGCAGCAAGCACAGGCAGTAAGCACAGGCAGCAAGCACAGGCAGCGCAGGCAGCACAGGCAGCACAGGCAGCAAGCGCAGGCAGTAAGCACAGGCAGCAATCACAGGCAGCACAGGCAGCAAGCACAGGCAGCAAGCACGGGCAGCTGAGGCAGCACAGGCAGCAAGCACAGGCAGCAAGCACAGGCAGTAAGCACAGGCAGCAAGTACAGGCAGCAAGCACAGGCAGTAAGCACAGGCAGCACAGGCACAAAGCATAGACATCAAGCACAGACAGCAAGTACAGGCACCAAGCACAGGCAGCACAGGCAGTAAGCACAGGCAGCACAGGCACAAAGCATAGACATCAAGCACAGGCAGCAAGCACAGGCAGTAAGCACAGGCAGTAAGCACAGGCAGCAAGCACAGGCAGCACAGGCACAAAGCGTAGACATCAAGCACAGACAGCAAGTACAGGCACCAAGCACAGGCAGCAAGCACAGGCAGTAAGCACAGGCAGTAAGCACAGGCAGCAAGCACAGGCAGCACAGGCACAAAGCACAGACATCAAGCACAGGCAGCAAGCACAGGCAGCAAGTACAGGCAGCAAGCACAGGCAGAAAGCACAGGCAGCAAGCACAGGCAGCAAGCACAGGCAGCACAGGTAGCAAGCACTGGCAGCACAGGCAGCACAGGCAGCAAGCACAGGCAGCTCAGGCAGCACAGGCAGCAAGCACAGGCTGTAAGCACAGGCAGTAAGCACAGGCAGCACAGGCACAAAGCACAGACATCAAGCACAGACAGCAAGTACAGGCAGCAAGCACAGGCAGTAAGCACAGGCAGCAAGCACAGGCAGCTCAGGCAGCACAGGCAGCAAGCACAGGCAGCAAGCACAGGCAGTAAGCACAGACAGCAAGTACAGGCAGCAAGCACAGGCAGTAAGCACAGGCAGCAACCACAGGCAGCAAGCACAGGCAGCACAGGTAGCAAGCACTGGCAGCACAGGCAGCACAGGCAGCACAGGCAGCACAGGCAGCAAGCACAGGCAGCTCAGGCAGCACAGGCAGCAAGCACAGCCAGCAAGCACGGGCAGCACAGGCAGCACAGGCAGCAAGCACAGGCAGTAAGCACAGGCAGCAAGCACAGGCAGCGCAGGCAGCACAGGCAGCACAGGCAGCAAGCGCAGGCAGCAAGCGCAGGCAGTAAGCACAGGCAGCAATCACAGGCAGCACAGGCAGCAAGCACAGGCAGCAAGCACGGGCAGTAAGCACAGGCAGCAAGCACAGGCAGCACAGTCAGCAAGCGCTGGCAGCACAGGCAGCAAGCACAGGCAGCAAGCACAGACATCAAGCACAGGCAGCACAGGCAGTAAGCACAGACAGCAAGCACAGGCAGCAAGCACAGGCAGCACAGGTAGCACAGGCAGCACAGGCAGCACAGGCAGCAAGCACATGCAGCAAGCACAGGCAGCACAGGCAGCAAGCACAGACAGCAAGTACAGGCAGCAAGCACAGGCAGCAAGCACAGGCAGCAAGCACAGGCAGCAAGCACAGGCAGCACAGGCAGCAAGCACAGGCAGTAAGCACAGGCAGCAAGCACAGGCAGTAAGCACAGGCAGCAAGCACAGGCAGCACAGGCACAAAGCACAGACATCAAGCACATGCAGCACAGGCAGCAAGCACAGGCACAAAGCAGAGGCAGCACAGGCAGCACAGGCAGCAAGCTAAGGCAGCAACCACAGGCAGCACAGGCAGCAAGTACAGGCACCAAGCACAGGTAGCACAGGCAGTAAGCACAGGCAGCAAGCACAGACATCATGCACATGCAGCACAGGCAGCAAGCACAGGCAGCTCAGGCAGCACAGGCAGCAAGCACAGGCAGTAAGCACAGGCAGCAAGCTTAGGCAGCACAGGCACAAAGCACAGACATCAAGCACAGACAGCAAGTACAGGCAGCAAGCACAGGCAGCAAGCACAGGCAGCACAGGCACAAAGCACAGACATCAAGCACATGCAGCACAGGCAGCAAGCACAGGCACCAAGCAGAGGCAGCACAGGCAGCACAGGCAGCACAGGCAGCACAGGCAGCACAGGCAGCAAGCTCAGGCAGCAACCACAGGCAGCAACCACAGGCAGCACAGGCAGCAAGTACAGGCACCAAGCACAGGTAGTACAGGCAGTAAGCACAGGCAGCAAGCACAGGCACCAAGCACAGGCAGCAAGCACAGGCAGCACAGGTAGCAAGCACTGGCAGCACAGGCAGCACAGGCAGCACAGGCAACACAGGCAGGCAACACAGACAGCACAGGCAGCAAGCACAGGCAGCAAGCTCAGGCAGCACACGCAGCAAGCACAGACAGCAAGTACAGGCAGCAAGCACAGGCAGCAAGCACAGACAGCAAGCACAGGCAGCAAGCACATGCAGCAAGCACATGCAGCAAGCACAGGCAGCACAGGCAGCAAGCACAGACAGCAAGTACAGGCAGCAAGCACAGGCAGCAAGCACAGGCAGCAAGCACAGGCAGCAAGCACAGGCAGCACAGGCAGCAAGCACAGGCAGTAAGCACAGGCAGCAAGCACAGGCAGCACAGGTAGCAAGCACTGGCAGGACAGGTAGCAAGCACTGGCAGCACAGGCAGCACAGGCAGCAAGCACAGGCAGCAAGCACAGGCAGCACAGGTAGCAAGCACTGGCAGGACAGGTAGCAAGCACTGGCAGCACAGGCAGCACAGGCAGCACAGGCAGCACAGGCAGCAAGCACAGGCAGCTCAGGCAGCACAGGCAGCAAGCACAGGCAGCAAGCACAGGCAGTAAGCACAGGCAGTAAGCACAGGCAGCACAGGCACAAAGCACAGACATCAAGCATATGCAGCACAGGCAGCAAGCACAGGCAGCAAGTACAGGCAGCAAGCACAGGCAGCAAGTACAGGCAGCAAGCACAGCAGCACAGGCAGCAAGCACAGGCAGCAAGCACAGACAGCAAGCACAGGGAGCAAGCACAGGCAGCAAGCACAGACAGCAAGCACAGGCTGCACAGGCAGCACAGGCAGCACAGGCAGCAAGCACAGGCAGCAAGCACAGACAGCAAGTGCAGGCACCAAGCACAGGCAGCAAGCACAGACAGCAAGCACAGGCAGCAAGCATAGACAGCAAGCACAGGCAGCAAACACAGGCATCAAGCACAGACAGTAAGCACGGGCAGCTAGCACAGACAGCAAGTACAGACAGCAAGTACAGGCACCAAGCACAGGCAGCAAGCACAGGCAGCAAGCTCAGACAGCAAGCACAGGCAGCAAACTCAGGCATCAAGCACAGACAGTAAGCACGGGCACCTAGCACAGACAGCAAGCACAGGCAGCACAGGGAGCAAGCACAGACAGCAAGCACACACAGCAACCACAGGCAGCACAGGCAGCAAGCACAGGCAGCAAGCACGGGCAGCAAGCACAGGCAGCACAGGCAGCACAGGCAGCTAGCACTGGCAGCACAGGCAGGCAACACAGGCAGCACAGGCAGCAAGCACAGGCAGCAAGCACAGGCAGCACAGGCAGCAAGAACAGACAGCAAGCACTGGCAGCACACGCAGCAAGCACAGACAGCAAGTACAGGCACCAAGCACAGGCAGCAAGCACAGGCAGCAAGCTCAGGCAGCAAGCACAGGCAGCAAGCACAGACAGCAAGCACAGGCAGCAAACATAGACAGCAAGCACAGGCAGCAAACACAGGCATCAAGCACAGACAGCAAGCACTGGCAGCACACGCAGCAAGCACAGACAGCAAGTACAGGCAGCAAGCACAGTGCAGTGCTGCCTTCGGACGCGTAATCGTCGGAATGCAATACCGTGAAATGGCGTTTATGGCAAATCGTGCAATTGGGGAATTTGCACGCGGTGTTACGATGTGAGCGCAAACATTTGCAGCAAAGTTTTGGGTTTCTCACAGTCTCGATGCGGCTTCTTACCGGTAGCTGCTTGAATTTGTCGCACATGAAAAGCGGGTGCTGCCGTGTCTTGCACAGGACGCACGCTGCAACGTTCCGCGGTGTGTTCAGCACGAAGGCGCGGTTCGGCGGATAGTTTCGCCTTCTTTTGTTCACGGGTTCGTCCCTGTCGTCTCTATTCAATTGATCAAAACCTGCTCAGTCTCCAAATTAGTTAGATGTTTGAATTGATGAAGATGAAGCTATAGCTACTCAGAACGGAAGACAAGAGAAGCTGTCGCTTGGCGACAGCGATTCAAAGTCTTAAAACAGCTATATCTAAAGACCATTTTACATCCGCTCCGCTAAACCGAAACGTTGATCGTAAGTTTTTCTATTACTGTATTTTTCTGATTGATCCGCTATGGAATATAGTGTTTTGTGATACGCTGGTGAAAGTAATAGTGAAACTAAGATGAAAGAAGGGCATGCTAACTACCCTGCAATTTCTTATATCTTTGTGTATGTTGCATTAGTATTCTGGGTAATTCATCCGGAAAGGTCTTTTTATTACGTGAAAAAATAAGTAAAATTTGCATAATCAATTTTTTGGATACAACGTTTTGTTGCTCTTAAGTTTTAAGCTTTAAGTTGTTTTTTAAATAAACGGAATACTGTTACGCCCGGCCGCAGTGGTTGAATTGAATATGACGAGCGGTCGGCCACTACTCAGACGTAACGCTGAATAATATTTAAGAAATATTAAATATAATTATATATTTTTATATATGTGACAGTATGAAGAATAGAAATACATAGATTGAATCAAAATTATAGGATAAATAACAGGATAATAGAAGCAACTACTAGTAAAACCAAGGCTAATACGAGTGAATCTAAATGAATTGAAGTTATAATATTTGTTATCTAAATTGAGATTAATAAAGACTGGACTTATAAAATACGTGGTTCCAGAAGACCCATACAGCTCCCACACCGTGCTTGATATGGTCGGGGTATAAATTATTTAAATAGTCGGCAACAAAAGGATTACGTAAGGGAGTTGTAGATAAAAGAAAATAGAATGTAAATGGGAGAATGAAAGTACTGTAAATTCTGTCACATTGTCGTTAAAGCGCCCTGCCACACTGTCGCAGCGAGTTGTGCCTACGCCCAGGCACGCGTCATTTCTACGCCTATGTAATCTTAAGCCGAGTCAGTGAGGCGTGAGGCGTGTGATGCGACGCGCGACGCGGCTTCTTTGAAGAGAGTTGACGGTTCAACTGTTTATAATAGAATAATATAACTTTTTGAATATTACTTTTATTTGTCCGAAATTGTGATTGATATATTGATGACATGTTTCCGCTTAAAATGATATCAAACATGACATAATTTGAACAATATTTATTTATTTTATACTTATTGTATAAGTCATTACACTTGGCGAATTAATTAGTAAATGTGGTCTGAATTACATCATGTTTAGTCTTATTTTTATACAAACAATCTCATCAATATGTTATAAATTTTATCATACAGAAAAAGTTAATAAATATGGTTAAGAATCGTCTGTGTTGCAGCATTTCGCACGCTCAGTTTCAACTGTGTCAGTTGCCCCGACTGTCGTTTTCTTGTCGTTCGGCAAACTGCAACGACGCGAGGCTCGAAAACCGTATCCACTCTCTCCAAGTTGTCGCAGAACGATTGACAGGTACACGACAACGAATTTTGACTAATCGCAGCATACCCTCTCCACATTGTCGTGCACCTGTCTATCGTTTACCACAACTTGGAAAGAGTGGACACGGTTTTCGAGCCTTGTGTCTTCGTTCGGCAAATTACAAAGGCACCAACTCTTTCATTAGCTGTCCTTTTCTTCGTTCGGCAAACTATAGAGCGGGTCGCGAGGCTCGAAAACCGTGCCTACCATCTCCACGTTGTCTTAAACCAGTGCTGTCCAGGGAGCGCTCCCAGTGCTCTATAGGCCCCCCAACCAAATTAACGTTGCCCTGGAAACCGACGACGCACCGTGTGTCATATGATCGGCATAAACAAAAAAACGCGATGAAACATAAAGGACAGAACCATTTCTTTCTAGTGGAGGTGGAAATAGCGGCGTAAGGGGCCCCTCTCGTGGACTGCACTGTCGTAAACGATTCCCAGATCCGCTACAATGTGGCAGAATTTACTGTAGTCGGAAATTGTGAAATTTGGCGAACTCCTTTATTACATTAAAATGCATAATCCCTAAAAATTGCAAGAAATTCTGCGATTTTCTTATGTGTGTCCAATTCCTCCTCAAAGCCAATCGTTGCGACACTCATCGTCAGCACTCGTCGGCGTTTTTTCGGCGAATTCTATTTCGTTGCGATTAATATATGGCGGTACGTGTGTCATTGCCTAGCAAGAATCAACACACACACATAAGCTATTCATACTATGCCAACTTATTCACAAAAATGTCATGTGTACTGTACGGCTACTTATATCTCTCCCCTAGCTTGATTTTTTCCCGATTTGCCATTTTCCGAAGTCGCGTGTTAATATTTTTATTTGTATCAAAGTTATTGATTTCAAAATACTTCAAAAAAATTGTAAATTTCATTTCGTACCTCTCCCTCCGTAAAAGCTTAATTGAAAATACGCCGAACGGACTAACACAATATATACGTAGACCCTTTAAATCTGAAATCAGACTCATTCTCAACGGCGAGGTAGAGCATCGAGCCTGATGCCTGATCCAGCCAAGCTTGCGAGACAGCGCAGCGCTCAGATGTACATTCGTAATAAATTCATGATATGGCATTCATGCATTTATCGCATACATTTGGCAACGCCGCCAAAGTCAGTCAGTACTTGAATTGTAATTATGATTTCTGCCGTTCGCATACGCAGAGGGCGCTCCAACTTGCCTTGTTTTCTGCTCCGTCGATATCTCTAGACGTGTGATACGAAGGTGCATAAGATGCGATGTCTATTCTATACCTCGTCTGTGGCCTAGTTGCCTTTTTTAGTTCCGTTGCGTCCGTGCGTCTTAGCTTTAATCGTATATACCACTTCAGCTATTTAATCGCCTGTACATTTGCGTAGTCCTAACTGCTGTAAATATCTAGTCTTTATCATTAAAATTTAGTTAATTTAATCGCGTGTTCGTTACGTCCCGTCTGTCCTTCGTCCTGTCCTTGTCCTTTCGCCACAACAACAAACGGTCGTTAGATTTCGCACTCGCCCGTTCGCTGCGGAGTCTCCCGCGTTTTAATTCGGGCCTCCTCGCGAAAACAATATCATTGGGCGACATTGGCAATCCTGGGATCCGGCTTATGATACGACCTGAATCCAATAAGAGTCGGTCTGGACTAGTGCTACCGCACAAATCTTGTACATTTGATCCTCCTGGACAAGATACGATGAGGCAGAATCCTGTCAGATTGATAGCAGTGAAGATATTTGCATCTATATCATTGGACGACATTGGCAATCCTGGGTATCCGGCGTATAATTAGACCTGAATCCAAAGAGAGTCGCTTTGGACAAGTGCTACCACACAAATCGTGTACATTTGAATCTCCTGGACAAGATACCATGAGACAGAATACTGGCAAATTGATAGGAGTGAAGATGTTTGCATCTATATCATTGGACGACATTGGCAATTCTGGACGCTTCGGCTAATGGATCGACCTGAGTTCAAAGAGAGTCGCTTTGGACGAGTGCTAGCGCACAAATCTTGTACATTTGAACCCCCTGGACAAGATACGACGAGGCAGGATACTGTCAAATTGATAGGAGTAAAGATATTTGCATCTACATCATTGGACGACGTTGGCAATTCTGAATGCTCCGACATATGATTCGACCTGAATCCAAAGGGAGTCGCTTTGGACAAGTGCTACCGCACAGATCTTGTACATTCGGACCCCCTGGACAAGATTCGTTGAGGCAGGATCCTGTCAAATTGATAGGAGTAAAGATATTTGCATCAATATCATTGGGCGACATTGGCAATTCTGGATGCTCGGCTTATGATTCGACCTGAGTCCAAAGTGAGTCACTTTCGTCAAGTGCTACCGCATATATCTTGCACATTTGGACCACCTGGACGAGGTTTGATTAGGCAGAAACCTATCACATTGATAGGAGTAAAGATATTTGCATCTATATCATTGGACGACATGGGCAATTCTGGATAATCGGCTTATGATTCGACCTGAGTCAAAAGAGAGTCCCTTTGGACAAGTGCTACTGCACAAACCTTGTAGATTTGCACTTCTGGAACAACGTATGATGAGGCAGAATCCTGGCAATTCGATAGGAGTAAAGATATTTGCATCTATATCATTCGGATAACATCGGCAATATTTGTTACTTCGGCATATGGATCGACCTGAGTCCAAAGAGAGTCGGTTTGGACAAATGCTACCGCACAAATCTTGCACATTTGAACCTCCTGGACAAGATACCATGAGGCAGGATCCTGGCAAATTGATAGGGGCAAAGGTATTTGCATCTATATCATAGGACGACGTAGGCCAATTCTGGATGCTCGGCTTATGATTCGACCTGAGTCTAAAGAGAGTCGGTCTGGACAAATGCTACAGCACAAATCTTGTATATTTGAAACTCCTGGACAAGATACGATGAGGGAGAATCCTGGCAAATTGATAGGAGGAAAGATATTTATATCTATATCATTGGACGACATTGGCAATTCTGGATGCTTCGGTTTATGGATCGAGCTGTCTTCAAAGAGATTCGCTTTTGTCAAGTGCTAGCCTACAAATATTGTACATTTGGACCTCCTGGACAAGGTATGATGAGGCAAGATCCTGGCAAATTGATAGGAGTTAAGATATTTGCATCTATATCATTGAACGACATTTGCAATCATGGGGATCCGGCTTATGATTCGACCTGAATCCAAAGACAGTCGGTTTGGACAAATGCTACCCCACAAATATTGTACATTTGAATCTCCTGGACAAGATACATGAGCAGAATCCTGTCAAATTGATAGGAGCGAAGATTTTTGCATCTATATC
Organism: Priocnemis perturbator; assembly: GCA_963942575.1. NCBI lineage: Eukaryota > Metazoa > Arthropoda > Insecta > Hymenoptera > Pompilidae > Priocnemis > Priocnemis perturbator. The sequence continues at coordinate 3,804,810 of CAWWDK010000133.1, read as the reverse complement.
ATTGGACGACATTGGCAATTCTGAATGCTCCGACATATCATTCGACCGGAGGTCAAAGCGAGTCGCTTTGGACAAGTGCTACCGCACAAATCTTGTACATTTGGACCCCCTGGACAAGATACGATGAGGCAGAAGCCTGTCAAATTGATAGCAGTAAAGATATTTGCATCTATATCATTGGACGACATTGGCAATTCTGGATGCTCGGCATATGATTCGACCTGAGTTCAAAGAGTTTCGCTTTTGTCTAGTGCTACCGCACAAATCTTGTACACTTGATCCTCCTGGACAAAACACGATCAGGCAGAATCTTGTCAAATTGATAGGAGTAAAGATGTTTGCATCTATACCACTGGGCGACATTGGCAATTCTGGATGGTCCAGAGTTATAGTTCGACATAAGTCCAAAGAATGTCGCTTTGGACACGTGCTACCGCAACAAATCGTGTACATTTGGACACCCTGGACAAGATACGATGAGCCAGAATCCTGTCAAATTGATAGGAGTGAAGATATTTGCATCTATATCATTGGACCACATTGGCAATTCTGGATGCCCCGGCTTATGATTCGACCTGAGCCCAAAGAGAGTCGCTTTGGACAAGTGCTACCGCACAAATCGTGTACATTTGGACCTCCTGTACGAGGTTGATGAGGCAGAATCGAATTACATTGATAGGAGTAAAGATATATGCATCTATATCATTGGACGACATTGGAAATTCTGGATGCTCGGCTTATGATTCGACCTAAGTTCAAAGAGAGTCGCTTTGGACAAATGCTGCCGCCCAAATCTTGTCCATTTGGACCACCTGGACAAGTTATGATGAGGCAGATTCCTGTCAAATTGATAGGAGTGAATATGTTTGCATCTATATCACTGGGCGACATTGGCAATTTCGGATGCTCCGGCATATGTTTCGACCTAAGTTCAAAGAGAGTCGCTTTGGACAAATGCTGCCGCCCAAATCTTGTCCATTTGGACCACCTGGACAAGATATGATGAGGCAGAATCCTTATAAATTGATAGGAGTGAATATGTTTGCATCTATATCACTGGGCGACATTGGCAATTCTGGATGCTCCGGCGTATGAATCGGCCGGAGGTCAAAGAGAGCCGCTTTGTACAAGTGCTACCACACAAGTCTTGTACATTTGAACCCCCTGGGCAATATACGATGAGGCAGAATCCTGTCAAATTGATAGCAGTAAAGATATTTGCATCTATATCATTGGAAGACATTGGCAATTCTGGATGCTCCGGCTCATGATTCGATCGTAATCCAAAGAAAGTCGGTTTGGGGAAATGCTGCCACCCAAAGCTTGTGCATTTGGACCCCCTGGAAAAGGTATGATGAGGCAGAATCCTGTCACATTGATAGGAGTGAAGATATTTGGATCTATATCATTGGGCTACATTGGCAATTCTGGATGCCCCGGCTTATGATTCGACCTGAGTCCAAAGAGAGTCGCTTTGGACAAGTGCTACCGCAACAAATTGTGTACATTTGGACCCCCTGGACAAGATATGATGAGGCAGAATCCTGTCAAATTGATAGCAGTAAAGGTATTTGCATCTATACCATTAAACGACATTGGCAATTCTGAATGCTCCGGCATATGATTTGACCGGAGGCCAAAGAGAGTCGCTTTGGACACGTGCTACCGCACAAATCTTGTAAATTTGGACCCCCTGGACAAGATACGATGAGGCAGAGTCCTGTCAAATTGATAGGAGTAAAGATATTTGCATCTATATCATTGGTCAACATCGGCAATTCTCGATGGTCCGGCTTATGTTTCGACCTATGTCCAAAGAATGTCGCTTTGGACAAGTGCTACCGCAACAAATTGTGCACATTTGGACCCCCTGGACAAGATATGATGAGGCAGAATCCTGTCAAATTGATAGCAGTAAAGGTATTTGCATCTATACCATTAAACAACCTTGGCAATTCTTGATGCTTCGGCATATGGATTGACCTGAGTCCAAAGAGTTTCGCTTTGGACAAGTGCTACCGCGCAAATCTTCTACATTTCGACCTCCTGTACAAGGTATGATGAGGCAGAATCCTACCACATTGATATGAGTAAAGATATTTGCATCTATATCACTGGACGACATTGGCCATTCTGGATGCTCCGGCATATGATTCGACCGGAGGCTAAAGAGAGTCGCTTTGGACACGTGCTGCCGCACAAATCTTATCCATTTGGACCCCCTGGACAAGATACGATGAGGCAGAATCCTGTCAAATTGATAGCAGTAAAGATATTTGCATCTATATCATTGGACGACATTGGCAATTCTGGATGCTTCGGCATATGGATCGATCTGAGTCCAAAGAGTATCGCTTTTGTCTAGTGCTACCGCACAAATCTTGTACACTTGATCCTCCTGGACAAGACACGATGAGCCAGAATCCTGTCAAATTGATAGGAGTGAAGATATTTGCATCTATATCATTCGACCCCATTGGCAATTCTGGATGCTCCGGCGTATGAATCGGCCGGAGGTCAAAGAGAGCCGCTTTGTACAAGTGCTACCACACAAGTCTTGTACATTTGGACCCCCTGGGCAATATACGATGAGGCAGAATCCTGTCAAATTGATAGGAGTAAAGATATTTGCATCTATATCATTGGAAGACATTGGCAATTCTGGATGCTCCGGCTTATGATTCGATCGTAATCCAAAGAAAGTCGGTTTGGGGAAATGGTGCCACCCAAAGCTTGTGCATTTGGACCCCCTGGAAAAGGTATGATGAGGCAGAATCCTGTCACATTGATAGGAGTGAAGATATTTGGATCTATATCATTGGGCTACATTGGCAATTCTGGATGCCCCGGCTTATGATTCGACCTGAGTCCAAAGAGAGTCGCTTTGGACAAGTGCTACCGCAACAAATTGTGTACATTTGGACCCCCTGGACAAGATATGATGAGGCAGAATCCTGTCAAATTGATAGCAGTAAAGGTATTTGCATCTATACCATTAAACGACATTGGCAATTTTTAATGCTTCGGCATATGGATTGACCTGAGTCCAAAGAGTTTCGCTTTGGACAAGTGCTACCGCACAAATCTTCTACATTTCGACCTCCTGTACAAGGTATGATGAGGCAGAATCCTACCACATTGATATGAGTACAGATATTTGCATATATATCACTGGACGACATTGGCCATTCTGGATGCTCCGGCATATGATTCGACCGGAGGCTAAAGAGAGTCGCTTTGGACACGAGCTGCCGCACAAATCTTATCCATTTGGACCCCCTGGACAAGATACGATGAGGCAGAATCCTGTCAAATTGATAGCAGTAACGATATTTGCATCTATATCATTGGACGACATTGGCAATTCTGGATGCTCGGCATATGATTCGACCTGAGTTCAAAGAGTTTCGCTTTTGTCTAGTGCTACCGCACAAATCTTGTACACTTGATCCTTCTGGACAAAACACGATGAGGCAGAATCCTATCACATTGATAGGAGTAAAGATATTTGCATCTATATCACTGGGCGACATTGGCAATTCTGGATGCTCCGGCATATGATTCGACCGGAGGCCAAAGAGAGTCGCTTTGGACACGTGCTACCGCACAAATCTTGTAAATTTGGACCTCCTGGACAAGATACGATGAGGCAGAATCCTACCACATTGATATGAGTAAAGATATTTGCATCTATATCACTGGACGACATTGGCCATTCTGGATGCTCCGGCATATGATTCGACCGGAGGCTAAAGAGAGTCGCTTTGGACACGTGCTGCCGCACAAATCTTATCCATTTGGACCCCCTGGACAAGATACGATGAGGCAGAATCCTGTCAAATTGATAGAAGTAAAGATATTTGCATCTATATCATTGGACGACATTGGCAATTCTGGATGCTCGGCATATGATTCGACCTGAGTTCAAAGAGTTTCGCTTTTGTCTAGTGCTACCGCACAAATCTTGTACACTTGATCCTCCTGGACAAAACACGATGAGGCAGAATCTTGTCAAATTGATAGGAGTAAAGATGTTTGCATCTATACCACTGGGCGACATTGGCAATTCTGGATGGTCCAGAGTTATAGTTCGACATAAGTCCAAAGAATGTCGCTTTGGACACGTGCTACCGCAACAAATCGTGTACATTTGGACACCCTGGACAAGATACGATGAGCCAGAATCCTGTCAAATTGATAGGAGTGAAGATATTTGCATCTATATCATTGGACCACATTGGCAATTCTGGATGCCCCGGCTTATGATTCGACCTGAGCCCAAAGAGAGTCGCTTTGGACAAGTGCTACCGCACAAATCGTGTACATTTGGACCTCCTGTACAAGGTTGATGAGGCAGAATCGAATTACATTGATAGGAGTAAAGATATATGCATCTATATCATTGGACGACATTGGAAATTCTGGATGCTCGGCTTATGATTCGACCTAAGTTCAAAGAGAGTCGCTTTGGACAAATGCTGCTGCCCAAATCGTGTCCATTTGGACCACCTGGACAAGATACGATGAGCCAGAATCCTGTCAAATTGATAGGAGTGAAGATATTTGCATCTATATCATTGGACCACATTGGCAATTCTGGATGCCCCGGCTTATGATTCGACCTGAGCCCAAAGAGAGTCGCTTTGGACAAGTGCTACCGCACAAATCGTGTACATTTGGACCTCCTGTACGAGGTTGATGAGGCAGAATCGAATTACATTGATAGGAGTAAAGATATATGCATCTATATCATTGGACGACATTGGAAATTCTGGATGCTCGGCTTATGATTCGACCTAAGTTCAAAGAGAGTCGCTTTGGACAAATGCTGCCGCCCAAATCTTGTCCATTTGGACCACCTGGACAAGTTATGATGAGGCAGATTCCTGTCAAATTGATAGGAGTGAATATGTTTGCATCTATATCACTGGGCGACATTGGCAATTTCGGATGCTCCGGCATATGTTTCGACCTAAGTTCAAAGAGAGTCGCTTTGGACAAATGCTGCCGCCCAAATCTTGTCCATTTGGACCACCTGGACAAGATATGATGAGGCAGAATCCTGTTAAATTGATAGGAGTGAATATGTTTGCATCTATATCACTGGGCGACATTGGCAATTCTGGATGCTCCGGCATATGATTCGACCGGAGGCCAAAGAGAGTCGCTTTGGACACGTGCAACCGCACAACTTTTGTAAATTTGGACCCCCTGGACAAGATGCGATGAGGCAGAATCCTGTCAAATTGATAGCAGTAAAGATATTTGCATCTATATGATTGGACGACATTGGCAATTCTGGATGCCCCGGCTTATGATTCGACCTGAGTCCAAAGAGAGTCGCTTTGGACAAGGGCTACCGCACAAATCTTGTACATTTGGACCTCCTGTACAAGGTACGATGAGGCAGAATCCTATCACATTGATAGGAGTAAAGATATTTGCATCTATATCACTGGGCGACATTGGCAATTTCGGATGCTCCGGCATGTGATTCGACCTAAGTTCAAAGAGAGTCGCTTTGGACAAATGCTGCCGCCCAAATCTTGTCCATTTGGACCACCTGGACAAGATATGATGAGGCAGAATCCTGTTAAATTGATAGGAGTGAATATGTTTGCATCTATATCACTGGGCGACATTGGCAATTCTGGATGCTCCGGCATATGATTCGACCGGAGGCCAAAGAGAGTCGCTTTGGACACGTGCAACCGCACAACTTTTGTAAATTTGGACCCCCTGGACAAGATGCGATGAGGCAGAATCCTGTCAAATTGATAGCAGTAAAGATATTTGCATCTATATCATTGCACGACATTGGCAATTCTGGATGCTTCGGCATATGGATCGATCTGAGTCCAAAGAGTATCGCTTTTGTCTAGTGCTACCGCACAAATCTTGTACACTTGATCCTCCTGGACAAGACACGATGAGCCAGAATCCTGTCAAATTGATAGGAGTGAAGATATTTGCATCTATATCATTCGACCCCATTGGCAATTCTGGATGCTCCGGCGTATGAATCGGCCGGAGGTCAAAGAGAGCCGCTTTGTACAAGTGCTACCACACAAGTCTTGTACATTTGAACCCCCTGGGCAATATACGATGAGGCAGAATCCTGTCAAATTGATAGCAGTAAAGATATTTGCATCTATATCATTGGAAGACATTGGCAATTCTGGATGCTCCGGCTCATGATTCGATCGTAATCCAAAGAAAGTCGGTTTGGGGAAATGCTGCCACCCAAAGCTTGTGCATTTGGACCCCCTGGAAAAGGTATGATGAGGCAGAATCCTGTCACATTGATAGGAGTGAAGATATTTGGATCTATATCATTGGGCTACATTGGCAATTCTGGATGCCCCGGCTTATGATTCGACCTGAGTCCAAAGAGAGTCGCTTTGGACAAGTGCTACCGCAACAAATTGTGTACATTTGGACCCCCTGGACAAGATATGATGAGGCAGAATCCTGTCAAATTGATAGCAGTAAAGGTATTTGCATCTATACCATTAAACGACATTGGCAATTCTGAATGCTCCGGCATATGATTTGACCGGAGGCCAAAGAGAGTCGCTTTGGACACGTGCTACCGCACAAATCTTGTAAATTTGGACCCCCTGGACAAGATACGATGAGGCAGAGTCCTGTCAAATTGATAGGAGTAAAGATATTTGCATCTATATCATTGGTCAACATCGGCAATTCTCGATGGTCCGGCTTATGTTTCGACCTATGTCCAAAGAATGTCGCTTTGGACAAGTGCTACCGCAACAAATTGTGCACATTTGGACCCCCTGGACAAGATATGATGAGGCAGAATCCTGTCAAATTGATAGCAGTAAAGGTATTTGCATCTATACCATTAAACAACCTTGGCAATTCTTGATGCTTCGGCATATGGATTGACCTGAGTCCAAAGAGTTTCGCTTTGGACAAGTGCTACCGCGCAAATCTTCTACATTTCGACCTCCTGTACAAGGTATGATGAGGCAGAATCCTACCACATTGATATGAGTAAAGATATTTGCATCTATATCACTGGACGACATTGGCCATTCTGGATGCTCCGGCATATGATTCGACCGGAGGCTAAAGAGAGTCGCTTTGGACACGTGCTGCCGCACAAATCTTATCCATTTGGACCCCCTGGACAAGATACGATGAGGCAGAATCCTGTCAAATTGATAGCAGTAAAGATATTTGCATCTATATCATTGGACGACTTTGGCAATTCTGGATGATCCGCATATGATTCGACCTGAGTTCAAAGAGTTTCGCTTTTGTCTAGTGCTACCGCACAAATCTTGTACACTTGATCCTCCTGGACAAAACACGATGAGGCAGAATCTTGTCAAATTGATAGGAGTAAAGATGTTTGCATCTATACCACTGGGCGACATTGGCAATTCTGGATGGTCCAGAGTTATAGTTCGACATAAGTCCAAAGAATGTCGCTTTGGACACGTGCTACCGCAACAAATCGTGTACATTTGGACACCCTGGACAAGATACGATGAGCCAGAATCCTGTCAAATTGATAGGAGTGAAGATATTTGCATCTATATCATTGGACCACATTGGCAATTCTGGATGCCCCGGCTTATGATTCGACCTGAGCCCAAAGAGAGTCGCTTTGGACAAGTGCTACCGCACAAATCGTGTACATTTGGACCTCCTGTACGAGGTTGATGAGGCAGAATCGAATTACATTGATAGGAGTAAAGATATATGCATCTATATCATTGGACGACATTGTAAATTCTGGATGCTCGGCTTATGATTCGACCTAAGTTCAAAGAGAGTCGCTTTGGACAAATGCTGCCGCCCAAATCTTGTCCATTTGGACCACCTGGACAAGATATGATGAGGCAGATTCCTGTCAAATTGATAGGAGTGAATATGTTTGCATCTATATCATTGGACGACATTGGCAATTCTGGATGATCCGGCACATGATTCGACCTGAGTCCAAAGAGAATCGCTTTGGATAAGTGCGACCGCACAAATCTGGTATATTTAAACCTCCTGGACAAGATACGATGAAGCAGAATCCTGTGAAATGGATATGAGTAAAGATATTTGCATATATCATTGGACGACATTGGCAATTCTGGATGCTCGGCATATGATTCGATCTGAGTCCAAAGAGAGTCGCTTTGGACAAGTACTGCAGCACAAATCCTGTACCTTTGAACCTCCGGAACAAGGTATGATGAGGCGGAATCCTGGCATATTGATAGGAGTAAAGATATTTGCATCTATATCACAGGACGTCATTGGCAATTCTGGATGCTCGGCATATGATTCGACCTGAGTTCAAAGAGTTTCGCTTTTGTCTAGTGCTACCGCACAAATCTTGTACACTTGATCCTCCTGGACAAGACACGATGAGGCAGAATCTTGTCAAATTGATAGCAGTAAAGATATTTGCATCTATATGATTGGACGACATTGGCAATTCTGGATGCCCCGGCTTATGATTCGACCTGAGTCCAAAGAGAGTCGCTTTAGACAAGGGCTACCGCACAAATCTTGTACATTTGGACCTCCTGTACAAGGTACGATGAGGCAGAATCCTATCACATTGATAGGAGTAAAGATATTTGCATCTATATCACTGGGCGACATTGGCAATTTCGGATGCACCGGCATATGTTTCGACCTAAGTTCAAAGAGAGTCGCTTTGGACAAATGCTGCCGCCCAAATCTTGTCCATTTGGACCACCTGGACAAGATATGATGAGGCAGAATCCTGTTAAATTGATAGGAGTGAATATGTTTGCATCTATATCACTGGGCGACATTGGCAATTCTGGATGCTCCGGCATATGATTCGACCGGAGGCCAAAGAGAGTCGCTTTGGACACGTGCAACCGCACAACTTTTGTAAATTTGGACCCCCTGGACAAGATGCGATGAGGCAGAATCCTGTCAAATTGATAGCAGTAAAGATATTTGCATCTATATCATTGCACGACATTGGCAATTCTGGATGCTTCGGCATATGGATCGATCTGAGTCCAAAGAGTATCGCTTTTTTCTAGTGCTACCGCACAAATCTTGTACACTTGATCCTCCTGGACAAGACACGATGACCCAGAATCCTGTCAAATTGATAGGAGTGAAGATATTTGCATGTATATCATTCGACCCCATTGGCAATTCTGGATGCTCCGGCGTATGAATCGGCCGGAGGTCAAAGAGAGCCGCTTTGTACAAGTGCTACCACACAAGTCTTGTACATTTGGACCCCCTGGGCAATATACGATGAGGCAGAATCCTGTCAAATTGATAGGAGTAAAGATATTTGCATCTATATCATTGGAAGACATTGGCAATTCTGGATGCTCCGGCTTATGATTCGATCGTAATCCAAAGAAAGTCGGTTTGGGGAAATGCTGCCACCCAAAGCTTGTGCATTTGGACCCCCTGGAAAAGGTATGATGAGGCAGAATCCTGTCACATTGATAGGAGTGAAGATATTTGGATCTATATCATTGGGCTACATTGGCAATTCTGGATGCCCCGGCTTATGATTCGACCTGAGTCCAAAGAGAGTCGCTTTGGACAAGTGCTACCGCAACAAATTGTGTACATTTGGACCCCCTGGACAAGATATGATGAGGCAGAATCCTGTCAAATTGATAGCAGTAAAGGTATTTGCATCTATACCATTAAACGACATTGGCAATTCTGGATGCTCCGGCATATGATTTGACCGGAGGCCAAAGAGAGTCGCTTTGGACACGTGCTACCGCACAAATCTTGTAAATTTGGACCCCCTGGACAAGATACGATGAGGCAGAGTCCTGTCAAATTGATAGGAGTAAAGATATTTGCATCTATATCATTGGTCAACATCGGCAATTCTCGATGGTCCGGCTTATGTTTCGACCTATGTCCAAAGAATGTCGCTTTGGACAAGTGCTACCGCAACAAATTGTGCACATTTGGACCCCCTGGACAAGATATGATGAGGCAGAATCCTGTCAAATTGATAGCAGTAAAGGTATTTGCATCTATACCATTAAACAACATTGGCAATTCTTGATGCTTCGGCATATGGATTGACCTGAGTCCAAAGAGTTTCGCTTTGGACAAGTGCTACCGCGCAAATCTTCTACATTTCGACCTCCTGTACAAGGTATGATGAGGCAGAATCCTACCACATTGATATGAATACAGATATTTGCATCTATATCACTGGACGACATTGGCCATTCTGGATGCTCCGGCATATGATTCGACCGGAGGCTAAAGAGAGTCGCTTTGGACACGTGCTGCCGCACAAATCTTATCCATTTGGACCCCCTGGGCAAGATACGATGAGGCAGAATCCTGTCAAATTGATAGCAGTAAAGATATTTGCATCTATATCATTGGACGACATTGGCAATTCTGGATGCTCGGCATATGATTCGACCTGAGTTCAAAGAGTTTCGCTTTTGTCTAGTGCTACCGCACAAATCTTGTACACTTGATCCTCCTGGACAAAACACGATGAGGCAGAATCTTGTTCAATTGATAGGAGTAAAGATGTTTGCATCTATACCACTGGGCGACATTGGCAATTCTGGATGGTCCAGAGTTATAGTTCGACATAAGTCCAAAGAATGTCGCTTTGGACACGTGCTACCGCAACAAATCGTGTACATTTGGACACCCTGGACAAGATACGATGAGCCAGAATCCTGTCAAATTGATAGGAGTGAAGATATTTGCATCTATATCATTGGACCACATTGGCAATTCTGGATGCCCCGGCTTATGATTCGACCTGAGCCCAAAGAGAGTCGCTTTGGACAAGTGCTACCGCACAAATCGTGTACATTTGGACCTCCTGTACGAGGTTGATGAGGCAGAATCGAATTACATTGATAGGAGTAAAGATATATGCATCTATATCATTGGACGACATTGGAAATTCTGGATGCTCGGCTTATGATTCGACCTAAGTTCAAAGAGAGTCGCTTTGGACAAATGCTGCCGCCCAAATCTTGTCCATTTGGACCACCTGGACAAGATATGATGAGGCAGATTCCTGTCAAATTGATAGGAATGAATATGTTTGCAACTATATCATTGGACGACATTGGCAATTCTGGATGATCCGGCACATGATTCGACCTGAGTCCAAAGAGAATCGCTTTGGATAAGTGCGACCGCACAAATCTGGTATATTTAAACCTCCTGGACAAGATACGATGAAGCAGAATCCTGTGAAATGGATATGAGTAAAGATATTTGCATATATCATTGGACGACATTGGCAATTCTGGATGCTCGGCATATGATTCGATCTGAGTCCAAAGAGAGTCGCTTTGGACAAGTACTGCAGCACAAATCCTGTACCTTTGAACCTCCGGAACAAGGTATGATGAGGCAGAATCCTGTCATATTGATAGCAGCAAAGGTATTTGCATCTATACCATTGCACGACATTGGCAATTCTTGATGCTTCGGCTTATGGATCGACCTGAGTCCATAGAGTTTCGCTTTTGTCTAGTGCTACCGCACAAATCTTGTACAACTTGATCCTCCTGGACAAGACAGGATGAGCCAGAATCCTGTCAAATTGATCGGAGTGAAGATATTTGCATCTATATCACTGGGCGACATTGGCAATTCTGGATGCTTCGGCATATGGATCGACCTGAGTCCAAAGAGTTTCCCTTTTGTCTAGTGCTACCGCACAAATCTTGTACATTTGGACCTCCTGTACAAGGTATGATGAGGCAGAATCCTATCACATTGATAGCAGTAAAGATATTTGCATCTATATCATTGCACGACATTGACAATTCTGGATGCTTCGGCATATGGATCGACCTCAGTCCAAAGAGTTTCCCTTTTGTCTAGTGCTACCGCACAAATCTTGTACATTTGGACCTCCTGTACAAGGTATGATGAGGCAGAATCCTATCACATTGATAGGAGTAAAGATATTTGCATCTATATCATTGGTCAACATCGGCAATTCTGGATGGTCCGGCTTATGTTTCGACCTAAGTCCAAAGAATGTCGCTTTGGACAAGTGCCACCGCAACAAATTGCGTACATTTGGACCCCCTGGACAAGATACGATGAGGCAGCATCCTGTCAAATTGATAGCAGTAAAGGTATTTGCTTCTATATCATTGGACGACGTTGGCAATTCTGGATGCTGCGGCTTATGATTCGATCTGAGTCCAAAGAGAGTCGCTTTGGACAAGTGCTGCCGCACAAATCTTGTACATTTGGACCTCCTGTACAAGGTATGATGAGGCAGAATCCTATTACATTGATAGGAGTAAAGATATTTGCATCTATATCATCGGACGACATTGGCAATTCTGGATGCTCAGGCTTATGATTCGACCGGAGGCCAAAGAGAGTCGCTTTGGACAAGTGCTACCACACAAATCTTGTAAATTTGGACCCCCTGTACCAGATACGATGAGGCAGAAACCTGTCGCATTGATAGGAGTGAAGATATTTGGATCTATATCATTGGACGACATTGGCAATTCTGGATGCTGCGGCTTATGATTCGACCTGAGTCCAAAGAGAGTCGCTTTGGACAAGGGCTGCCGCACAAATCGTGTACATTTGAACCTCCTGGACAAGATATGATGGGGCAGAATCCTGTTAAATTGATAGGAGTCAAGATATTTGCATCTATATCATTGGACCACATTGGCAATTCTGTATGCCCCGGCTTATGATTCGACCTGAGCCCAAAGAGAGTCGCTTTGGACAAGTGCTACCGCACAAATCGTGTACATTTGGACCTCCTGTACAATGTATGTTGAGGCAGAATCGAATTACATTGATAGGAGTAAAGATATATGCATCTATATCATTGGACGGCATTGGAAATTCTGGATGCTCGGCTTATGATTCGACCTGAGTCCAAAGAGAGTCGCTTTGGAAAAGGGCTGCCGCACAAATCGTGTACATTTGAACCTCCTGGAGAAGATATGATGGGGCAGAATCCTGTCAAATTGATAGGAGTGAAGATATTTGCATCTATATCATTGCACGACATTGGCAATTCTGGATGCTGCGGCTTATGATTCGACCTGAGTCCAAAGAGGGTCGCTTTTGTCTAGTGCTACCGCACAAATCTTGTACATTTGGACCTCCTGTACAAGGTATGCTGAGATAGAATCCTATCACATTGATAGGAGTAAAGATATTTGCATCTATATCACTGGGCGACATTGGCAATTCTGGATGCTCCGGCATATGATTCGACCGGAGGCCAAAGAGAGTCGCTTTGGACACGTGCTGCCGCACAAATCTTATCCATTTGGACCCCCTGGACAAGATACGATGAGGCAGAATCCTGTCAAATTGATAGCAGTAAAGATATTTGCATCTATATCATTGGACGACATTGGCAATTCTGGATGCTCGGCATATGATTCGACCTGAGTTCAAAGAGTTTCGCTTTTGTCTAGTGCTACCGCACAAATCTTGTACACTTGATCCTCCTGGACAAAACACGATGAGGCAGAATCTTGTCAAATTGATAGGAGTAAAGATGTTTGCATCTATACCACTGGGCGACATTGGAAATTCTGGATGGTCCAGAGTTATAGTTCGACATAAGTCCAAAGAATGTCGCTTTGGACACGTGCTACCGCAACAAATCGTGTACATTTGGACACCCTGGACAAGATACGATGAGCCAGAATCCTGTCAAATTGATAGGAGTGAAGATATTTGCATCTATATCATTGGACCACATTGGCAATTCTGGATGCCCCGGCTTATGATTCGACCTGAGCCCAAAGAGAGTCGCTTTGGACAAGTGCTACCGCACAAATCGTGTACATTTGGACCTCCTGTACAATGTTGATGAGGCAGAATCGAATTACATTGATAGGAGTAAAGATATATGCATCTATATCATTGGACGACATTGGAAATTCTGGATGCTCGGCTTATGATTCGACCAAAGTTCAAAGAGAGTCGCTTTGGACAAATGCTGCCGCCCAAATCTTGTCCATTTGGACCCTTGGACAAGATATGATGAGGCAGATTCCTGTCAAATTGATAGGAGTGAATATGTTTGCATCTATATCATTGGACGACATTGGCAATTCTGGATGATCCGGCACATGATTCGACCTGAGTCCAAAGAGAATCGCTTTGGATAAGTGCGACCGCACAAATCTGGTACATTTAAACCTCCTGGACAAGATACGATGAAGCAGAATCCTGTGAAATGGATATGAGTAAAGATATTTGCATATATCATTGGACGACATTGGCAATTCTGGATGCTAGGCATATGATTCGATCTGAGTCCAAAGAGAGTCGCTTTGGACAAGTACTGCAGCACAAATCCTGTACCTTTGAACTTCCGGAACAAGGTATGATGAGGCGGAATCCTGTCAAATTGATAGGAGTAAAGATATTTGCATCTATATCATTGGAAGACATTGGCAATTCTGGATGCTCCGGCTTATGATTCGATCGTAATCCAAAGAAAGTCGGTTTGGGGAAATGCTGCCACCCAAAGCTTGTGCATTTGGACCCCCTGGAAAAGGTATGATGAGGCAGAATCCTGTCACATTGATAGGAGTGAAGATATTTGGATCTATATCATTGGGCTACATTGGCAATTCTGGATGCCCCGGCTTATGATTCGACCTGAGTCCAAAGAGAGTCGCTTTGGACAAGTGCTACCGCAACAAATTGTGTACATTTGGACCCCCTGGACAAGATATGATGAGGCAGAATCCTGTCAAATTGATAGCAGTAAAGGTATTTGCATCTATACCATTAAACGACATTGGCAATTCTTAATGCTTCGGCATATGGATTGACCTGAGTCCAAAGAGTTTCGCTTTGGACAAGTGCTACCGCACAAATCTTCTACATTTCGACCTCCTGTACAAGGTATGATGAGGCAGAATCCTACCACATTGATATGAGTACAGATATTTGCATCTATATCACTGGACGACATTGGCCATTCTGGATGCTCCGGCATATGATTCGACCGGAGGCCAAAGAGAGTCGCTTTGGACACGTGCTACCGCACAAATCTTGTAAATTTGGACCCCCTGGACAAGATACGATGAGGCAGAATCCTACCACATTGATATGAGTAAAGATATATGCATCTATATCACTGGACGACATTGGCCATTCTGGATGCTTGGACATATGATTCGACCGGAGGCTAAAGAGAGTCGCTTTGGACACATGCTGCCGCACAAATCTTATCCATTTGGACCCCCTGGACAAGATACGATGAGCCGGAATCCTGTCAAATTGATAGGAGTGAAGATATTTGCATCTATATCATTGGACGACATTGGCAATTCTGGATGATCGGCATATGATTCGACCTGAATTCAAAGAGTTTCGCTTTTGTCTAGTGCTACCGCACAAATCTTGTACATGTGAACCTCCGGAACAAGGTATGATGGGGCAGAATCCTATCACATTGATAGGAGTAAAGATATTTGCATCTAGATCATTGGACGACAGTGGCAATTCTGGATGCTCGGCATATGATTCGACCTGAGTCCAAAGAGTATCGCTTTTGTCTAGTGCTACCGCACAAATCTTGTAAATTTGGACCCCCTGGACAAGATACGATGAGGCAGAATCCTACCACATTGATATGAGTAAAGATATATGCATCTATATCACTGGACGACATTGGCCATTCTGGATGCTTGGACATATGATTCGACCGGAGGCTAAAGACAGTCGCGTTGGACACATGCTGCCGCACAAATCTTATCCATTTGGACCCCCTGGACAAGATACGATGAGCCAGAATCCTGTCACATTGATAGGAGTGAAGATATTTGCATCTATATCATTGGACGACATTGGCAATTCTGGATGATCCGGCACATGATTCGATCTGAGTCCAAAGAGAGTCGCTTTGGACAAGTACTACAGCACAAATCCTGTACATTTGAACCTCCGGAACAAGGTATGATGAGGCGGAATCCTGGCATATTGATAGGAGTAAAGATATTTGCATCTATATCACAGGACGTCATTGGCAATTTTGGATGTTCCGGCATATGTTTCGACCTGATTCCAAAGAGAGTCGCTTTGGACAAGTACCACAGCACAAATCCTGTACATTTGAACCTCCGGAACAAGGTATCATGAGGCGGAATCCTGGCATATTGATAGGAGTAAAGATATTTGCATCTATATCACTGGGCGACATTGGCAATTCTGGATGCTCCGGCATATGATTCGACCGGAGGCCAAAGAGAGTCGCTTTGGACACGTGCTACCGCACAACTCTTGTAAATTTGGACCCCCTGGACAAGATGCGATGACGCAGAATCCTGTCAAATTGATAGCAGTAAAGATATTTGAATCTATATCATTGCACGACATTGGCAATTCTGGATGCTTCGGCATATGGATCGACCTGAGTCCAAAGAGTATCGCTTTTGTCTAGTGCTACCGCACAAATCTTGTACACTTGATCCTCCTGGACAAGACACGATGAGCCAGATTCCTGTCAAATTGATAGGAGTGAAGATATTTGCATCTATATCAATGGACCCCATTGGCAATTCTGGATGCTCCGGCGTATGAATCGGCCGGAGGCCAAAGAGAGTCGCTTTGTACAAGTGCTACCACACAAGTCTTGTACATTTGGACCCCCTGGGCAATATACGATGAGCCAGAATCCTGTCAAATTGATAGGAGTGAAGATATTTGCATCTATATCATTAAACGACATTGGCAATTCTTGATGCTTCGGCATATGGATTGACCTGAGTCCAAAGAGTTTCGCTTTGGACAAGTGCTACCGCACAAATCTTCTACATTTCGACCTCCTGTACAAGGTATGATGTGGCAGAATCCTATCACATTGATAGGAGAAAAGATATTTGCATCTATATCACTGGACAACATTGGCAATTCTGGATGCTCCGGCATATGATTCGAACGGAGGCCAAAGAGAGTCGCTTTGGACACGTGCTACCGCACAAATCGTGTACATTTGGACCCCTTGGACAAGATGCGATGAGGCAGAATCCTGTCACATTGGTAGGAGTGAAGATATTTGCATCTATATCATTGGACGACATTGGCAAATTCTGGATGCTCCGCCTTATGATTCGACCTGAATCCAAAGAGAGTCGGTTTGGGCAAATGCTGCCACCCAAAACATGTGCATTTGGACCTCCTGGAAAAGGTATGATGAGGCAGAATCCTGTCACATTGATAGGAGTGAAGATATTTGCATCTATATCATTCGACGGCATTGGCATTTGTGGATGCTTCGGCTTATGGATCGACCTGAATCCAAAGAGAGTCGGTCTGGACAAGTGCTACCACCCAAATCTTGTACACTTGAACCTCCTGGACAAGATAAGATGAGGCAGAAGGCTGTAAAATTTATAGGAGTATAGATATTTGCATCTATATCATTGGACGACATTGCAATTCTGGATGCTTCGGCATGAGGATCGACCTGAGTCCAAAGAGATTCGCTTTTGTCAAGTGCTACCGCACAAACCTTGTACATTTGAACCTCCTAGATAAGATACGATGAGTCAGAATCCTGTCAGATTGATAGGAGTAAAGATATTTGCATCTATATCATCGGACGACATTGGCAATTCTGGATGCTCGCTATACGATTCGACCTGTGTCTAAAGAGAGTCGCTTTGGACAAATGCTGCCGCCCAACTCTTGTCCATGTGGACCTCCTGGACAAGATGCTTTGAGGCAGAATCTTGTCAAATTGATAGCAGTAAAAATATTTGCATCTATATCATTGGACGACATTGGCAATTCTGGATGCTTCGGCTTATGGAACGACCTGAGTCCAAAGAGTTTCGCTTTTGTGTAGTGCTACCGCACAAATCTTGTACACTTGATCCTCCTGGACAAGACACGATGAGCCAGAACCCTGTAAAATTGATAGGAGTGAAGATTTTTGCATCTATATCATTGGACGACATTGGCAATTCTGGATGATCGGCATATGATTCGACCTGAGTCCAAAGAGAGTCGCTTTGGACAAGTGCTACCGCACAAATCTTGTATGTGTGGACCTCCTGTACAAGGTACGATGAGGCAGCATCCTATCACATTGATAGGAGTAAAGATATTTGCATCTATATCATTGGACGACATTGGCAATTCTGGATGCTCCGGCGTATGATTCGACCGGAGGCCAAAGAGAGTCGCTTTGGACAAGTGCTACCACACAAATCTTTTACTTTTGGACCTCCTGGACGATATGCGATGAGGCAGAATCCCATCACATTGATAGGAATAAAGATATTTGCATCTATATCATTGGACGACATTGGCAATTCTGGATGCTCCGGCATATGATTCGCCCGGAGGCCAAAGAGAGTTGCTGTGGACACGTGCTACCGCACAAATCTTGTACATCTGGACCCCCTGGACAAGATATGATGAGGCAGAATCCTGTCAAATTGATAGCAGTAAAGATATTTGCATCTATATCATTGCATGACATTGGCAATTCTGGATGCTTCGGCTTATGGATCGACCTGAGCCCAAAGAGTTTCGCTTTTGTGTAGTGCTACCCCACAACTCTTGTACACTTGATCCTCCTGGACAAGACACGATGAGCCAGAATCCTGTAAAATTGAT
Source organism: Priocnemis perturbator (assembly GCA_963942575.1). Taxonomy (NCBI): domain Eukaryota; kingdom Metazoa; phylum Arthropoda; class Insecta; order Hymenoptera; family Pompilidae; genus Priocnemis; species Priocnemis perturbator. The sequence continues at coordinate 3,786,195 of CAWWDK010000133.1, read as the reverse complement.
AGGAGTGAAGATATTTGCATCTATATCATTGGACGACATTGGCAATTCTGGATGCTCGGCATATGATTCGACCTGAGTCCAAAGAGAGTCGCTTTGGACAAGTGCTACCGCACAAATCTTGTATGTGTGGACCTCCTGTACAAGGTATGATGAGGCAGAATCCTATCACATTGATAGGAGTAAAGATATTTGCATCTATATCATTGGATGACATTGGCAATTCTGGATGCTCCGGCGTATGATTTGACCGGAGGCCAAAGAGAGTCGCTTTGGACAAGTGCTACCACACAAATCTTGTACTTTTGGACTTCCTGGACGATATGCGATGAAGCAGAATCCCATCACATTGATAGGAGTAAAGATATTTGCATCTATATCATTGGACGACATTGGCAATTCTGGATGCTCCGGCATATGATTCGCCCGGAGGCCAAAGAGAGTTGCTGTGGACACGTGCTACCGCACAATTCTTGTACATTTGGACCCCCTGGACAAGATGCTTTGAGGCAGAATCCTGTCAAATTGATAGCAGTAAAAATATTTGCATCTATATCATTGAACGACATTGGCAATTCTGGATGCTTCGGCTTATGGATCGACCTGAGTCCAAAGAGTTTCGCTTTTGTGTAGTGCTACCGCACAAATCTTGTACACTTGATCCTCCTGGACAAGACACGATGAGCCAGAACCCTGTAAAATTGATAGGAGTGAAGATTTTTGCATCTATATCATTGGACGACATTGGCAATTCTGGATGATCGGCATATGATTCGACCTGAGTCCAAAGAGAGTCGCTTTGGACAAGTGCTACCGCACAAATCTTGTATGTGTGGACCTCCTGTACAAGGTACGATGAGGCAGAATCCTATCACATTGATAGGAGTAAAGATATTTGCATCTATATCATTGGACGACATTGGCAATTCTGGATGCTTCGGCGTATGATTCGATCGGAGGCCAAAGAGAGTCGCTTTGGATAAGTGCTACCACACAAATCTTGTACTTTTGGACTTCCTGGACGATATGCGATGAAGCAGAATCCCATCACATTGATAGGAGTAAAGATATTTGCATCTATATCATTGGACGACATTGGCAATTCTGGATGCTCCGGCATATGATTCGCCCGGAGGCCAAAGAGAGTTGCTGTGGACACGTGCTACCGCACAAATCTTGTACATCTGGACCCCCTGGACAAGATACGATGAGGCAGAATCCTGTCAAATTGATAGCAGTAAAGATATTTGCATCTATATCATTGCACGACATTGGCAATTCTGGATGCTTCGGCTTATGGATCGACCTGAGTCCAAAGAGTTTCGCTTTTTCTAGTGCTACCGCAGAAATCTTGTACACTTGATCCTCCTGGACAAGACACGATGAGCCAGAATCCTGTAAAATTGATATGAGTGAAGATATTTGCATCTATATCATTGGACGACATTGGCAATTCTAGATGCTCGGCATATGATTCGACCTGATTGCAAAGTGAGTCGCTTTGAACACGTGCTACCGCACAAATCTTGTACATTTGGATCCCCTGGACAAGATGCGATGACGCAGAATCCTGTCACGTTGATAGGAGTGAAGATATTTGCATCTAAATCATTGGACGACATTGGCAATTCTGGATGCTTCGGCTTATGATTCGACCTGAGTCCAAAGAGAGTCGCTTTGGACAAGTGCTACCGCACAAATCTTGTACATTTGAACCTCCGGAACAAGGTATGATGAGGCAGAATGCTATCACATTGATAGGAGTAAAGATATTTGCATCTATATCATTGGACGACATTGGCAATTCTGGATGTTTCGGCTTATGGATCGACCTGAGTCCAAAGAGTTTCGCTTTTGTGTAGTGCTACCACACAAATCTTTTACTTTTGGACCTCCTGGACGATATGCGATGAGGCAGAATCCCTTCACATTGATAGGAATAAAGATATTTGCATCTATATCATTGGACGACATTGGCAATTCTGGATGCTCCGGCATATGATTCGCCCGGAGGCCAAAGAGAGTTGCTGTGGACACGTGCTACCGCACAAATCTTGTACATCTGGACCCCCTGGACAAGATATGATGAGGCAGAATCCTGTCAAATTGATAGCATTAAAGATATTTGCATCTATATCATTGCATGACATTGGCAATTCTGGATGCTTCGGCTTATGGATCGACCTGAGCCCAAAGAGTTTCGCTTTTGTGTAGTGCTACCGCACAAATCTTATACACTTGATCCTCCTGGACAAGACACGATGAGCCAGAATCCTGTAAAATTGATAGGAGTGAAGATATTTGCATCTATATCATTGGACGACATTGGCAATTCTGGATGCTCGGCATATGATTCGACCTGAGTCCAAAGAGAGTCTCTTTGGACAAGTGCTACCGCACAAATCTTGTATGTGTGGACCTCCTGTACAAGGTATGATGAGGCAGAATCCTATCACATTGATAGGAGTAAAGATATTTGCATCTATATCATTGGATGACATTGGCAATTCTGGATGCTCCGGCGTATGATTCGACCGGAGGCCAAAGAGAGTCGCTTTGGACAAGTGCTACCACACAAATCTTGTACTTTTGGACTTCCTGGACGATATGCGATGAAGCAGAATCCCATCACATTGATAGGAGTAAAGATATTTGCATCTATATCATTGGACGACATTGGCAATTCTGGATGCTCCGGCATATGATTCGCCCCGAGGCCAAAGAGAGTTGCTGTGGACACGTGCTACCGCACAAATCTTGTACATCTGGACCCCCTGGACAAGATACGATGAGGCAGAATCCTGTCAAATTGATAGCAGTAAAGATATTTGCTTCTATATCATTGCATGACATTGGCAATTCTGGATGCTTCGGCTTATGGATCGACCTGAGCCCAAAGAGTTTCGCCTTTGTGTAGTGCTACCGCACAAATCTTGTACACTTGATCCTCCTGGACAAGACACGATGAGCCAGAATCCTGTAAAATTGATAGGAGTGAAGATATTTGCATCTATATCATTGGACGACATTGGCAATTCTGGATGCTCGGCATATGATTCGACCTGAGTCCAAAGAGAGTCGCTTTGGACAAGTGCTACCGCACAAATCTTGTATGTGTGGATCTCCTGTACAAGGTATGATGAGGCAGAATCCTATCACATTGATAGGAGTAAAGATATTTGCATCTATATCATTGGATGACATTGGCAATTCTGGATGCTCCGGCGTATGATTCGACCGGAGGCCAAAGAGAGTTGCTGTGGACACGCGCTACCGCACAAATCATGTACATCTGGACCCCCTGGACAAGATACGATGAGGCAGAATCCTGTCAAATTGATAGCAGTAAAGATATTTGCATCTATATCATTGCACGACATTGGCAATTCTGGATGCTTCGGCTTATGGATCGACCTGAGTCCAAAGAGTTTCGCTTTTTCTAGTGCTACCGCAGAAATCTTGTACACTTGATCCTCCTGGACAAGACACGATGAGCCAGAATCCTGTAAAATTGATATGAGTGAAGATATTTGCATCTATATCATTGGACGACATTGGCAATTCTGGATGCTTCGGCTTATGGACCGACCTGAGTCCAAAGAGTTTCGCTTTTGTCTAGTGCTACCGCACAAATCTTGTACATTTGAATCTCCTGGAAAAGGTATGGTGAGGCAGTATCCTGTCACATTGATAGCACTAAAGATATTCGCATCGATATCATTGGACGACATTGGCAATCCTGGGGATCCGGCTCATGAGTCGATCGGAGGCCAAAGAGAGTCGCTTTGGACACGTGCTACCGCACAAATCTTGTACATTTGGACCGCCTGGACAAGATGCTTTGAGGCAGAATCCTGTCAAATTGATAGCAGTAAAAATATTTGCATCTATATCATTGGCCGACATTTGCAATTCTGGATACTTCGGCATATGGATCGACCTGAGTCCAAAGAGATTCGCTTTTGTCAAGTACTAACCCACAAATATTGTACATTTGGACCTCCTGGACAAGATATGATGAGGCAGAATCCTGTCAAATTGATAGGAGTGAAGATATATGCATCTATATCATTGGACGACACAGGCCAATTCTGGATGCTCGGCTTATGATTCGACCTGAGTCCAAAGAGGGTCGCTTTGCACAAATGCTGCCGCCCAAGTCGTGTCCATTTGGACATCCGGGACAAGGTATGATGATGCAGAATCCTGGCAAATTGATAGGAGTGAATATATTTGCACCTATATCATTGGGCGGCTTTGGCAATGTTGGATGCTTCGGCATATGGATCGACCTGAGTCCAAAGCGATTCGCTTTTGTCAAGTGCTACCGCACAAATCGTGTACATTTGAATCTCCTGGACAAGGTACCATGAGGCAGAATACTGTCAAATTGATAGGAGTGAAGATATTTGCACCAATATCATTGGACGACATTGGCAATCCTGGGGATCTGTCTTATAATTAGACCTGAATCCATAGAGAGTCGGCCTCGACAGGTGCTACCTCACAAATCTTGTACATTTGAACCTCCTAGACAAGATAAGATGAGGCAGAATGCTGTCAAATTGATAGGAGTCAGGATATTTGCCTCTATATCATTGGACGACATTGGCAATTCTGGATGCTTCGGCTTATGGATCGACCTGAGTCCAAAGAGAGTCGCTTTGGACAAATGCTGCCGCCCAAATCTTGTCCATTTGGACCTCCTGGATAAGGTCTGATGAGGCAGAATCCTGGCAAATTGATAGGAGTGAAGATATTTGCACCTATATCATTGGACGGCATTGGCAATTCTGGATGCTTCGGCTTATGGATCGACCTGAGTCCAAAGCGATTCGCTTTTGTCAAGTGCTACCGCACAAATCTTGTACATTTCAATCTCCTGGACAAGATACGATGAGGCAGAAACCTGTCACATTGATAGGAGTAAAGATATTTGCCTCTATATCATTGGGCGTCATCGGCAATTCCGGGGTTCCGGCTTATAATTAGACCTGAATCCAAAGAGAGTCGGCCTGGACAAGTGCTACCTCACAAATCTTGTACATTTGAACCTCCTGGACAAGATACCATGAGGCAGAATGCTGTCAAATTGATAGGAATCAGGATATTTGTCTCTATATCATTGGACGACATTGGCAATTCTGGATGCTTCGGCTTATGGATCGACCTGAGTCCAAACAGATTCGCTTTTGTCAAGTGCTAACCTACAAATAGTGTACATTTGGACCTCCTGGACAAGATACGATGAGGCAGAATCCTGTCAAATTGATAGGAGTGAAGATATTTGCATCTATATCAGAGGACGACATTGGCAATTTTGGATGCTTCGGCATATGGATCGACCTGAGTCCAAAGCGAATCGCTTTTGTCAAGTGCCACCGCACAAATCTTGGACATTTTAATCTCCTGGACAAGGTATGATAAGGCAGAATCCTGTCACATTGATAGGAGTGAAGATATTTGCACTAATATCATTGGACGACATTGGCAATCCTGGGGATCCGTCTTATAATTAGACCGGAATCCAAAGAGAGTCGGCCTCAACAATTGCTACCGCACAAATCTTGTACATTTGAACCTCCTAGACAAGATACGATGAGGCAGAATGCTGTCAAATTGATAGGAGTCAGGATATTTGCCTCTATATCATTGGATGACATTGGCAATTCTGGCTGCTTCGGCTTATGATTCGACCTGAGTCCAAAGAGAGTCGCTTTGCACAAATGCTGCCGCCCAAATCTTGTCCATTTGGACCTCCTGGACAAGGTATGAGAAGGCAGAATCCTGTCACCTTGATAGGAGTGAAGATATTTGCACTAATATCATTGGACGACATTGGCAATCCTGGGGATCCGTCTTATAATTAGACCTGAATCCAAAGAGAGTCGACCTCGACAAGTGCTAACCTACAAATAGTGTACATGTGGACCTCCTGGACAAGATAGAATGAGGCAGAATCCTGTCAAATTGATAGGAGTGAAGATATTTGCATCTATATCATTGGACGACATTGGCCAATTCTGGATGCCCTGTATATGATTCGACCTGAGTCCAAAGAGAGTCGCTTTGGACAAATGCTGCCGCCCAAATCTTGTCCATTTGGACCTCCTGGATAAGGTCTGATAGGGCAGAATCCTGGCAAATTGATAGGAGTGAAGATATTTGCACCTATATCATTGGACGGCATTGGCAATTCTGGATGCCCTGTTTATGATTCGACCTGAGTCCAAAGAGAGTCGCTTTGGACAAGTGTTACCGCACAAATCTTGTATGTGTGGACGTCCTGTACAAGGTATGATGAGGCAGAATCCTATCACATTGATAGGAGTAAAGATATTTGCATCTATATCATTGGACGACAATGGCAATTCTGGATGCTCCGGCTTATGATTCGACCTGAATCCAAAGACAGTCGCTTTGGACAGGTAATATCACACAAATCTTGTACATTTGAACCTCCGGAACAAGGTATGATGAGGCAGAATCCTATCACATTGATTGAAAGTGAAGATGTTTGCATCTATATCTTTGGACGACATTGTATGTGTGGACGTCCTGTACAAGGTATGATGAGGCAGAATCCTATCACATTGATAGGGGAAAGATATTTGCATTTATATCATTGGACGACATTGGCAATTCTGGAAGTTCGGCATATGATTCGACCTGAGTTCAAAGAGAGTCGCTTTGGACAAATACTGCCGCCAAAATCTTGTACATTTGTCCCCCTGGACAAGATACGATGAGGCAGAATCCTGTCAAATTGATAGCAGTAAAGATATTTGCATCTATACCATTGCACGATATTGGCAATTCTTGATGCTTCGGCTTATGACTCGACCTGAATCCAAAGAGAGTCGCTTTGGACGAGGACTACCGCACAAATCTTGTACATTTGAACCTCCGGAACAAGGTATGATGAGGCAGAATCCTATCACATTGATAGGAGTAAAGATATTTGCATCTATATCATTGGACGACATTGGCAATCCTGGGGATCCGGCTTATGATTCGACCTGAGTCCAAAGAGAGTCGCTTTGGACAAGGGCTACCGCTCAATCTTGTACTCTTGAACCTCCTGGACAAGATAAGATGAGGCAGAAGGCTGTAAAATTTATAGGAGTAAAGATATTTGCATCTATATCATTGGACGACATGGCAATTCTGGATGCTTCGGCATTTGGATCGACCTGAGTCCAAAGAGATTCGATTTTGTCAAGTGCTACCGCACAAATCTTGTACATTTGAACATCCTAGATAAGGTAAGATCAGGCAGGATCCTGTCAAATTGATAGGAGTGAAGATATTTGCATCTATACCATTGCAGGACATTGGCAATTCTTGATGCTTCGGCTTATGATTCGACCTCAGTACAAAGAGAGTCGCTTTGGACAAGGGCTACCGCACAAATCTTGTACATTTGAACCTCCGGAACAAGGTATGACGAGGCAGAATCCTATCACATTGATAGGAGTAAAGATATTTGCATCTATATCATTGGACGACATTGGCAATTCTGGATGCTCAGGCTTTTGATTAGACCTGAGTCCAAAGAGAGTCGCTTCGGACAAGTGCTACCGCAACAAGTCTTGTACATTTGGACCTCCTGTACAAGGTATGATGAGGCAGAATCCTATCACATTCATAGGAGTGATGATATTTGCATCTGGATCATTGGACGACATGGCAATTCTGGATGCTTCGGCTTATGATTCGACCTCAGTACAAAGAGAGTCGCTTCGGACAAGTGCTACCGCACAAATCTTGTACATTTGGACCCCCTGGACAAGATACGATGAGGCAGAATCCTGTCAAATTGATAGGAGTAAAGATGTTTGCATCTATATAATTGGACGACATTGGCAATGCTGGATGCTCCGGTTTATGATTCGACCTGAGTCCAAAGAGAGTCGCTTCGGACAAGTGCTACCGCACAAATATTGTACATTTGGACCCCCTGGACAATATAAGATGAGGCAGAATTTTGTCAAATTGATAGCAGTAAAGATATTTGCATCTGGATCATTGGACGACATGGCAATTCTGGATGCTCCAGCTTATGATTCGACCGGAGGCCAAATAGAGTCGCTTCGGACAAGTGCTACCGCACAAATCTTATACATTTGGACCTCTTTGACCAGGTATGATGAGGCAGAATCCTATCACATTGATAGGAGTAAAGATATTTGCATCTATATCACTGGGCGACATTGGCAATTCTGGATGCTCCGGCATATGATTCGACCGGAGGCCAAAGAGAGTCGCTTTGGACACGTGCTACCGCACAAATCTTGTACATTTGAACCTCCTGGAGAAGGTACGATGAGGCAGAATCCTGTCAAATTGATAGCAGTAAAGATATTTGCTTCTATATCATTTGGCCATATTGGCAATTTTTTATGCTTCGGCTTGTGGATCGACCTGAGGCCAAAGGGAGTCGCTTTGGACAAGTGCTGCAGCACAAATATTGTACATTGGGACCTCGTGTACAAGACACGGTGAGGCAGAATCCTGGCAAATTGATAGGAGCAGAGATATTTGCATCTATATCATTGGACGACATTGGCAATTCTGGATGCTCCGGCTTATGATTCGACCTGAGTCCAAAGAGAGTCGATTTGGACAAGGGCTACCGCACAAATCTTGTACATTTTGACCTACTGGACAAGGTATGATGAGGCAGAATCCTATCACATTCATAGGAGTGATGATATTTGCATCTGGATCATTGGACGACATGGCAATTCTGGATGCTTCGGCTTATGATTCGACCTCAGTACAAAGAGAGTCGCTTCGGACAAGTGCTACCGCACAAATCTTGTACATTTGGACCCCCTGGACAAGATACGATGAGGCAGAATCCTGTCAAATTGATAGGAGTAAAGATGTTTGCATCTATACCATTGCAGGACATTGGCAATTCTTGATGCTTCGGCTTATGATTCGACCTCAGTACAAAGAGAGTCGCTTTGGACAAGGGCTACCGCACAAATCTTGTACATTTGAACCTCCGGAACAAGGTATGACGAGGCAGAATCCTATCACATTGATAGGAGTAAAGATATTTGCATCTATATCATTGGACGACATTGGCAATTCTGGATGCTCAGGCTTTTGATTAGACCTGAGTCCAAAGAGAGTCGCTTCGGACAAGTGCTACCGCAACAAGTCTTGTACATTTGGACCTCCTGTACAAGGTATGATGAGGCAGAATCCTATCACATTCATAGGAGTGATGATATTTGCATCTGGATCATTGGACGACATGGCAATTCTGGATGCTTCGGCTTATGATTCGACCTCAGTACAAAGAGAGTCGCTTCGGACAAGTGCTACCGCACAAATCTTGTACATTTGGACCCCCTGGACAAGATACGATGAGGCAGAATCCTGTCAAATTGATAGGAGTAAAGATGTTTGCATCTATATAATTGGACGACATTGGCAATGCTGGATGCTCCGGTTTATGATTCGACCTGAGTCCAAAGAGAGTCGCTTCGGACAAGTGCTACCGCACAAATATTGTACATTTGGACCCCCTGGACAATATAAGATGAGGCAGAATTTTGTCAAATTGATAGCAGTAAAGATATTTGCATCTGGATCATTGGACGACATGGCAATTCTGGATGCTCCAGCTTATGATTCGACCGGAGGCCAAATAGAGTCGCTTCGGACAAGTGCTACCGCACAAATCTTATACATTTGGACCTCTTTGACCAGGTATGATGAGGCAGAATCCTATCACATTGATAGGAGTAAAGATATTTGCATCTATATCACTGGGCGACATTGGCAATTCTGGATGCTCCGGCATATGATTCGACCGGAGGCCAAAGAGAGTCGCTTTGGACACGTGCTACCGCACAAATCTTGTACATTTGAACCTCCTGGAGAAGGTACGATGAGGCAGAATCCTGTCAAATTGATAGCAGTAAAGATATTTGCTTCTATATCATTTGGCCATATTGGCAATTTTTTATGCTTCGGCTTGTGGATCGACCTGAGGCCAAAGGGAGTCGCTTTGGACAAGTGCTGCAGCACAAATATTGTACATTGGGACCTCGTGTACAAGACACGGTGAGGCAGAATCCTGGCAAATTGATAGGAGCAGAGATATTTGCATCTATATCATTGGACGACATTGGCAATTCTGGATGCTCCGGCTTATGATTCGACCTGAGTCCAAAGAGAGTCGATTTGGACAAGGGCTACCGCACAAATCTTGTACATTTTGACCTACTGGACAAGGTATGATGAGGCAGAATCCTATCACATTGATAGGAGTAAATATATTTGCATCTATATCATTGGACGACATTGGCAATTCTGGATGCCCCGGCTGATGATTCGACCTGATTCCAAAGAGAGTCGCTTCGGACACGTGCTACCGCACAAATCTTGTACATTTGGACCCCTGGACAATATACGATGAGGCAGAATCCTGTCAGATTGATAGGAGTAAAGATATTTGCATCTATGTCATTGGACGACATTTTCAATTCTGGACGCCCCGGCATATGATTCGACCTGAATCGAAAGAGATTGGCTTTTGTCATGTGCTACCGCACACATCTTGTCCAATTCGACCTCCTGGATAAGTTATGATGAGGCATAATCCTGTCACATTGATAGGAGTGAAAATATTTGCATCTATATCATTGGACGACATTGGCCATTCTGGATGCTCCGGTTTATGATTCGACCTGAGTCCAAAGAGAGTCGCTTTGGACAAGTGGAACCGCACAAATCTTTTACATTTGGACCTCCTGTACAAGGTATGATGAGGCAGAATCCTATCACATTGATAGGAGTAAAGTTATTTGCATCTATATCATTGGAAGACATTGGTAATCATGGGGATCCGGCTTATGATTCGACCTGAATCCAAATAGAGTCGGTCTGGACAAGTGCTACCGCACAAACCTTGTACATTTGAACCTCCTGGACAAGATACGATGAGGAAGAAAACTGTAAAATTGATACGAGTGAGGATATTTGCCTCTATACCATTGGACAATATCGGCACTTTTGGATTCTTCGCCTTATGATTAGACCTGAATCCAAAGCGAGTCGCTTTGGACAAGTGCTACCGCACAAATCTGATACATTTGGACCTCTTGGACCAGGTATGATGAGGCAGAATCCTATCACATTGATATGAGTAAAGATATTTGCATCTATATCACTGGGCGACATTGGCAATTCTGGATGCTCCGGCATATGATTCGACCGGAGGCCAAAGAGAGTCGCTTTGGACACGTGCTACCGCACAAATTTTGTAAATTTGGACCCCCTGGACAAGATGCGATGAGGCAGAATCCTGTCAAATTGATAGCAGTAAAGATATTTGCATCTATATCATTTGGCCACATTGGCAATTTTTTATGCTTCGGCTTGTGGATCGACCTGAGGCCAAAGGGAGTCGCTTTGGACAAGTGCTACAGCACAAATATTGTACATTTGGACCTCGTGTACAAGACACGGTGAGGCAGAATCCTGTCAAATTAATACGAGTAAAGATATTTGCATCTATATCATTGGTCAACATCGGCAGTTCTGGATGGTCCGGCTTACGGTTCGACCTGAGTCCAAAGAGAGCCGCTTTGAACAAGTGCTAATGCACAAATCGTGTACATTTTGTAATTCTTATTTTACTATTTATTCGATTAACCCAATGAAATCTCGCACACTAATCTTCTATCTTTTATTGAACGAGTTTGGTAAATATATTTATTATCAGAAAGGGCATGGACCCGTCTTACAATAGTTTCTCGTATGTTGGAGTTCACCGCAGTTCGAAGCACATCGCCTGGATTAATTGATCGTCGGGCTTCCTTTATCACCGGATCTAGTATATTCCTCAGAGCGTCCTGTTTTTCGTCTTAGTGCTCCTTCGTCACTTCTCTGCTTTCTACTGCCTTCATTCGCTTTCTGCCCGACGAGCAGGCTTCCTGATGTTGGCGCTCGCGAGGGGGGAGAGGGTCCTCTCTCTCGAGCGCCGAACGCCTGATCCTGGCGATTCTAGGCGCCCAATTCAACTTTAACTCGTACAATTTGAACCTCCTGGACACGATACGATGAGGGAGAATCCTGGGAAATTGATAAGAGTAAAGATATTTGCATCTATATCATTGGACGACATTGGCAATTCTGGATGCATCGGCATATGGATCAACCTGAGTCCAAGAGATTCACTTTTGTCAAGTCCTACCGCACAAATCTTGTTCATTTGTACCTCCTGGGCAAGGTATGATGAGGCAGGATCCTGTCACATTGATAGAAGTGAAGATTTTTGCATCTATATCATTCGGATAACATCGGCAATTTTTGTTACTTCGGCATATCGATCGACCTGAGTCCGTAGGGAATCGGTTTGGACAAATGCTGCTGCTCAAATCTTGTGCACTTGGACCTACTGGAAAAGGTACGATGAGGCAGAATCATGTCACATTGATATAAGTAGAGATATTTGCATCTATATCATTCGGATAACATCGGCAATTTTTGTTACTTCGGCATATCGATCGACCTGAGTCCAAAGGGAGTCGGTCTGGACAAGTGCTACCGCACAAATCTTGTTCATTTGTACCTCCTGGAAAAGGTACGATGAGGCAGAATCCTGTCAAATTGGTAGGAGTGAAGATATTTGCATCTATATCAATGGACGACATTGGCAATTCTGGATGCTCTGGCATATGATTCGACCTGAGTCCAAAGAGAGTCGCTTTTGTCAAGTGCTACCGCACAAATATTGTACATTTGGACCTCGTGTACAAGATACGGTGAGGCAGAATCCTGTCAAATTAATAGGAGTATAGATATTCGCATCTATATCATTGGACGACATTGGCAATTCTGGATGCTGCGGCTTATGATTCGACCTGAATCCAAAGAGAGTCGGTTTGGGGAAATGCTGCCACCCAAAGCTTGTGGATTTGGACCTTCTGGAAAAGGTATGATGAGGCAGAATCCTGTCAAATTGATAGGAGTGAAGATATTTGCATCTATATCATTGGACGACATTGGCAATTCTGGATCCTCTGGCATATGATTCGACCTGAATCCCAAGAGAGTCGCTCTGGACAAGTACTACAGCACAAATCTTGTACATTTGTACCTCCGGAACAAGGTATGATGAGGCAGAATCCTATCATATTGGTAGGAGTGAACATGTTTTCATCTATATCATTGGACGACCTTGGCAATTCTGGATGCCCCGGTTTATGATTCGACCTGAGTCCAAAGAGAGTCGCTTTGGACAAGTGCTACCGCATAAACCTTGTACATTTAAACCTAGGAACAAGGTATGTTGAGGCAGAACCCTATCACGTTGATGGGAGTGAAGGTGTTTGCATCTATATCATTGGACGACATTTGAAATTCTGGATGCTCGGCTTATGATTCGACCTGAGTTCAAAGAGAGTCGCTTTGGACAAATGCTACCACACAAATCTTCTACACTTGGACCTCCTGTACAAGGTATGATGGGGCAGAATCCTACCACATTGAGGTGACTAAAGATATTTGTATCTACATCACTGGACGACATTGGCAATTCTGGATGCTCCGGCATATGATTCGACCGGAGGCCAAAGAGAGTCGCTTTGGACACGTACTGCCGCACAAATCTTATACATTTTGACCCCCTGGACAAGATACGACGAGGCAGAATCCTATCAAATTGATAGCAGTAAAGATATTTGCATCTATGTCATTGCACGACATTGTCAATTCTGGTTGCTTCGGCTTATGGATCGACCTGAGTCCAAAGAGTTTCGCTTTTGTCTAGTGCTACCGCACAAATCTTGTACACTGGATCCTCCTGGACAAGACACGATGAGCCAGAATCCTGTCAAATAGATTGGGGTGAAGATATTTGCATCTATATCATTGGACGACATTGGCAATTCTGGATGCTCCGGCTTAGGATTCGCCCTGTGTCCAAAGAGTTTCGCTTTGGACAAGTGCTACCGCACAAATCTTGTACATTTGGACCTCCTGCACAAGTTATGATGAGGCAGAATCCTATCACATTCATAGGAGTGATGATATTTGCATGTGTATCATTTCACGACATTAGCAATTCTTGATGCTTCGGCTTATGGACCGACCTGATTCCAAAGAGTTTCGCTTTGGACAAGTGCTACCGCACAAATCTTGTCCATTTGAACCTCCTGGACAGGATATGATGAGGCAGATTCCTGTCAAATTGATAGGAGTGAAGATATTTGCATCTATATCATTCGGATAAGATCGGCAATTTTTGTTACTTCGGCATATGGATCGACCTGAGTCCAAAGAGAGTCGCTTTGGACAAGTGCTACACAACAAATATTGTACATTTGGACCTCGTGTAAAAGAAACGGTGAGGCAGAGTCCTGTCAAATTAATAGGAGTAAAGATATTTGCATCTATATCATTGGTCAACATCGGCAGTTCTGGATGGTCCGGCTTATGGTTCGACCTAAGTCCAAAGAATGTCGCTTTGGACAAGTGCTACCGCATCAATCTTGTACATTTGAACCTAGGAACAAGGTATGATGAGGCAGAATCCTATCACATTGATAGGAGTGAAGATGTTTGCATCTATATCATTGGACGACATTGGCAATTCTGGATGCTCCGGGTTATGATTCGACCGGAGGCCAAAGAGAGTCGCTTCGGACAAGTGCTACCGCATAAATCTTGTACATTTGGACCCCCTGGACAAGACACGATGAGCCAGAATCCTGTCAAATTGATTGGAGTGAAGATATTTGCATCTATATCATTGGACGACATTGGCAATTTTTGTTACTTCGGCATATCGATCGACCTGAGTCCAAAGGGAGTCGGTTTGGACAAGTGCTGCCGCCCAAATCTTGTGCATTTGGACCTCCTGGAAAAGGCACGGTGACGCAGAATCATGTCACATTGATAGGAGTAACGATATTTGCATCTATATCATTGGACGACATTGGCAATTCTGGATGCCCCGGCTTATGATTCGACCTGAATCCAAAGAGAGTCGGTTTGGGGAAATGCTGCCGCCCAAAGCTTGTGCATTTGGACCTCCTGGAAAAGGTATGATGAGGCAGAATCCTGTCATATTAATAGGAGTGAAGGTATTTGGATCTATATCATTGGACGACATTGGCAATTCTGGATGCTGCGGCTTATGATTCGATCTGAGTCCAAAGAGAGTCGCTTTGGACGAGTGCTACCGCACAAATCTTATACATTTGGACCTCCTGTACAAGGTATGATGAGGCAGAATCCTATCACATTGATAGGAGTAAATATATTTGCATCTATACCATTGGACGACGTTGGCAATTCTGGATGCTCCGGCATATGATTCGGCCTGCGTCCAAAGAGAGTTGCTTTGGTCAAGGGCTACCGCACAAATCTTGTACATTTTGACCTACTGGACAAGGTATGATGAGGCAGAATCCTGTCAAATTGATAGCAGTAAAGATATTTGCATCTATATCATTGGACGACATTGGCAATTCTGGATGCCCCGGCTTATGATTCGACCTGATTCCAAAGAGAGTCGCTTTGGACAAGTGTTACCGCAACAAATCGTGTACATTTGGACAAGATACGATGAGGCAGAATCCTGTCAAATTGATAGCAGTAAAGATATTTGCATCTATACCATTGGACGACATTGGCAATTCTGGATGCTCGGCATTAGATTCGACCTGAGTCAAAGAGATTGGCTTTTGTCAACTGCTACCGCACAAATCTTGTCCATTTGGACCCCCTGGACAAGATACGTGAGGCAGAATCCTGTCAAATTGATAGCAGTAATGATATTTGCATCTATATCATTGCACGACATTGGCAATTCTGGATGGTTCGGCTTATGGATCGACCTGAGTCCAAAGAGCTTCGCTTTTGTCTAGTGCTACCGCACAAATCTTGTACACTTGATCCTCCTGTACAAGGTATGATGAGGCAGAATCCTGTCAAATTGATAGGAGTAAAGATATTTGCATCTATATCATTGGACGACATTGGCAATTCTGTATTATCCGGCTTATGATTCGACCTGAATCCAAAGAGAGTCGGTTTGGGCAAATGCTGCCGCCCAAAACATGTGCATGTGGACCTCCTGGAAAAGGTATGATGAGGCAGAATCCTGTCACATTGATAGGAGTGAAGATATTTGCATCTATATCATTGGACGACATTGGCAATTCTGGATGCTCGGCATATGATTCGACCTGAGTCAAAGAGATTGGCTTTTGTCAAGTGCTACCGCACAAGTCTTGTACACTTGATCCTCCTGTAAAAGGTATGATGAGGCAGAATCCTATCACATTGATAGGAGTGAAGATATTTGCATCTGTATCATTGGACGACATTGGCAATTCTGGATGCTCAGGCTTATGATTCGACCTGAGTCCAAAGAGAGTCGCTTTGGACAAGGGCTACCGCAAAAATCTTGTACATTTGAACCTCCGGAACAAGGTATGATGAGGCAGAATCCTATCACATTGATAGGAGCAAAGATATTTGCATCTATATCATTGGACGACAATGGCAATTCTGGATGCTCGGCATATGATTCGACCTGAGTCAAAGAGATTGGCTTTTGTCAAGTGCTACCGCAAAATCTTGTCCATTTGGACCTCCTGGACAAGATATGATGAGGCAGATTCCTGTCAAATTGATAGGAGTGAAGATATTTGCATCTATATCATTGGACGTCATTGGAAATTCTGGATGCTCAGGCTTATGATTCGACCTGAGTCCAAAGAGAGTCGCTTCGGACAAGTGCTACCGCAACAAGTCTTGTACATTTGGACCTCCTGCACAAGTTATGATGAGGCAGAATCCTATCACATTCATAGGAGTGATGATATTTGCATGTGTATCATTACACGACATTGGCAATTCTTGATGCTTCGGCTTATGGACCGACCTGATTCCAAAGAGTTTCGCTTTGGACAAGTGCTACCGCACAAATCTTGTCCATTTGGACCTCCTGGACAGGATATGATGAGGCAGAATCCTGTCAAATTGATAGGAGTAAAGATATTTGCATCTATATCATTGGACGACATTGGCAATTCTGGATGCTTCGGCTTATGGATCGACCTGAATCCAAAGAGTTTCGCTTTGGACAAGTGCTACCGCACAAATTTTGTACATTTGGACCTCCTGCACAAAGTATGATGAGGCAGAATCCTATCACATTGATAGGAGTAAAGATATTTGCATCTATATCACTGGACGACATTGGCATTTCTGGATACTCCGGCATATGATTCGATCGGAGGCCAAAGAGAGTAGCTTTGAACTCGTTCTACCGCACAAATCTTGTACATTTGGACCCCCTGGACATGATACGATGAGGCAGAATCCTGTCACATTGATAGGAGTGAAGATATTTGCATCTATATCATTAGAGGGCATTGGAAATTCTGGATGCACAGGCTTATGATTCGACCTGAGTCAAAGAGATTGGCTTTTGTCAAGTGCTACCGCAAAATATTGTCCATTTGGACCTCCTGGACAAGATATGATGAGGCAGATTCCTGTCAAATTGATAGGAGTGAGGATATTTGCATCTATATCATTGGACGTCATTGGAAATTCTGGATGCTCAGGCTTATGATTCGACCTGAGTCCAAAGAGAGTCGCTTCGGACAAGTGCTACCGCAACAAGTCTTGTACATTTGGACCTCCTGTAAAAGGTATGATGAGGCAGAATCCTATCACATTCAAAGGAGTGATGATATTTGCATCTGTATCATTGGACGACATGGCAATTCTGGATGCTTCGGCATATGATTCGACCTAAGCCCAAAGAGAGTCGCTTTGGACAAGGGCTACCGCACAAATCTTGTACATTTGAACCTCCGGAACAAGGTATGATGAGGCAGAATCCTATCACATTGATAGGAGCAAAGATATTTGCATCTATATCATTGGACGACAATGGCAATTCTGGATGCTCGGCATATGATTCGACCTGAGTCAAAGAGATTGGCTTTTGTCAAGTGCTACCGCAAAATCTTGTCCATTTGGACCTCCTGGACAAGATATGATGAGGCAGATTCCTGTCAAATTGATAGGAGTGAAGATATTTGCATCTATATCATTGGACGTCATTGGAAATTCTGGATGCTCAGGCTTATGATTCGACCTGAGTCCAAAGAGAGTCGCTTCGGACAAGTGCTACCGCAACAAGTCTTGTACATTTGGACCTCCTGCACAAGTTATGATGAGGCAGAATCCTATCACATTCATAGGAGTGATGATATTTGCATGTGTATCATTACACGACATTGGCAATTCTTGATGCTTCGGCTTATGGACCGACCTGATTCCAAAGAGTTTCGCTTTGGACAAGTGCTACCGCACAAATCTTGTCCATTTGGACCTCCTGGACAGGATATGATGAGGCAGAATCCTGTCAAATTGATAGGAGTAAAGATATTTGCATCTATATCATTGGACGACATTGGCAATTCTGGATGCTTCGGCTTATGGATCGACCTGAATCCAAAGAGTTTCGCTTTGGACAAGTGCTACCGCACAAATTTTGTACATTTGGACCTCCTGCACAAAGTATGATGAGGCAGAATCCTATCACATTGATAGGAGTAAAGATATTTGCATCTATATCACTGGACGACATTGGCATTTTTGGATACTCCGGCATATGATTCGATCGGAGGCCAAAGAGAGTAGCTTTGAACTCGTTCTACCGCACAAATCTTGTACATTTGGACCCCCTGGACATGATACGATGAGGCAGAATCCTGTCACATTGATAGGAGTGAAGATATTTGCTTCTATATCATTAGAGGGCATTGGAAATTCTGGATGCACAGGCTTATGATTCGACCTGAGTCAAAGAGATTGGCTTTTGTCAAGTGCTACCGCAAAATCTTGTCCATTTGGACCTCCTGGACAAGATATGATGAGGCAGATTCCTGTCAAATTGATAGGAGTGAGGATATTTGCATCTATATCATTGGACGTCATTGGAAATTCTGGATGCTCAGGCTTATGATTCGACCTGAGTCCAAAGAGAGTCGCTTCGGACAAGTGCTACCGCAACAAGTCTTGTACATTTGGACCTCCTGTAAAAGGTATGATGAGGCAGAATCCTATCACATTCATAGGAGTGATGATATTTGCATCTGTATCATTGGACGACATGGCAATTCTGGATGCTTCGGCATATGATTCGACCTAAGCCCAAAGAGAGTCGCTTTGGACAAGGGCTACCGCACAAATCTTGTACATTTGAACCTCCGGAACAAGGTATGATGAGGCAGAATCCTGTCACATTGATAGGAGTGAAGATATTTGCATCTATATCATTAGAAGGCATTGGCAATTCTGGATGCCCTGCGGCTTATGATTCGACCTGAATCCAAAGAGAGTCGCTTTGGACAAGGGCTACCGCACCAATCTTGTACATTTGAACCTCCGGAACAAGGTATGACGAGGCAGAATCCTATCACATTGATAGGAGTAAAGATGTTTGCATCTATATCATTGGGCTACATTGGCAATTCTGGATGCCCCGGCGTATGATTCGACCTGAGTCCAAAGAGAGTCGCTTTGGACAAGGGCTACCGCACAAATCTTGTACATTTGAACCTCCGGAACAAGGTATGATGAGGCAGAATCCTATCACATTGATAGGAGTAAAGATATTTGCATCTATATCATTGGACGACATTGGCAATTCTGGATGCTCGGCATATGATTCGACCTGAGTCAAAGAGATTGGCTTTTGTCAACTGCTACCGCAAAAATCTTGTCCATTTGGACCTCCTTGACAGGATATGATGAGCAGATTCCTGTCAAATTGATAGGAGTGAAGATATTTGCATCTATATCATTGGACGACATTGGCAATTCTTGATGCTTCGGCTTATGGATCGACCTGAGTCCAAAGAGTTTCGCTTTGGACAAGTGCTACCTCACAAATCTTGTACATTTGGACCTCCTGCACAAGTTATGATGAGGCAGAATCCTATCACATTCATAGGAGTGATGATATTTGCATGTGTATCATTACACGACATTGGCAATTCTTGATGCTTCGGCTTATGGACCGACCTGATTCCAAAGAGTTTCGCTTTGGACAAGTGCTACCGCACAAATCTTGTCCATTTGGACCTCCTGGACAGGATATGATGAGGCAGAATCCTGTCAAATTGATAGGAGTAAAGATATTTGCATCTATATCATTGGACGACATTGGCAATTCTTGATGCTTCGGCTTATGGATCGACCTGAGTCCAAAGAGTTTCGCTTTGGACAAGTGCTACCTCACAAATCTTGTACATTTGGACCTCCTGCACAAGTTATGATGAGGCAGAATCCTATCACATTCATAGGAGTGATGATATTTGCATCTGTATCATTGGACGACATGGCAATTCTGGATGCTTCGGCATATGATTCGACCTAAGCCCAAAGAGAGTCGCTTTGGACAAGGGCTACCGCACAAATCTTGTACATTTGAACCTCCGGAACAAGGTATGATGAGGCAGAATCCTGTCACATTGATAGGAGTTAAGATGTTTGCATCTATATCATTCGGATAAGATCGGCAATTTTTGTTACTTCGGCATATGGATCGACCTGAGTCCAAAGAGAGTCGCTTTGGACAAGTGCTACACAACAAATATTGTACACTTGGACCTCGTGTACAAGAAACGGTGAGGCAGAGTCCTGTCAAATTAATAGGAGTAAAGATATTTGCATCTATATCATTGGTCAACATCGGCAGTTCTGGATGGTCCGGCTTATGGTTCGACCTAAGTCCAAAGAATGTCGCTTTGGACAAGTGCTACCGCATCAATCTTGTACATTTGAACCTAGGAACAAGGTATGATGAGGCAGAATCCTATCACATTGATAGGAGTGAAGATGTTTGCATCTATATCATTGGACGACATTGGCAATTCTGGATGCTCCGGGTTATGATTCGACCGGAGGCCAAAGAGAGACGCTTCGGACAAGTGCTACCGCATAAATCTTGTACATTTGGACCCCCTGGACAAGACACGATGAGCCAGAATCCTGTCAAATTGATTGGAGTGAAGATATTTGCATCTATATCATTGGACGACATTGGCAATTTTTGTTACTTCGGCATATCGATCGACCTGAGTCCAAAGGGAGTCGGTTTGGACAAGTGCTGCCGCCCAAATCTTGTGCATTTGGACCTCCTGGAAAAGGCACGGTGACGCAGAATCATGTCACATTGATAGGAGTAACGATATTTGCATCTATATCATTGGACGACATTGGCAATTCTGGATGCCCCGACTTATGATTCGACCTGAATCCAAATAGAGTCGGTTTGGGGAAATGCTGCCGCCCAAAGCTTGTGCATTTGGACCTCCTGGAAAAGGTATGATGAGGCAGAATCCTGTCATATTAATAGGAGTGAAGATATTTGGATCTATATCATTGGACGACATTGGCAATTCTGGATGCTGCGGCTTATGATTCGATCTGAGTCCAAAGAGAGTCGTTTTGGACACGTACTGCCGCACAAATCTTATACATTTTGACCCCCTGGACAAGATACGACGAGGCAGAATCCTATCAAATTGATAGCAGTAAAGATATTTGCATCTATGTCATTGCACGACATTGTCAATTCTGGTTGCTTCGGCTTATGGATCGACCTGAGTCCAAAGAGTTTCGCTTTTGTCTAGTGCTACCGCACAAATCTTGTACACTGGATCCTCCTGGACAAGACACGATGAGCCAGAATCCTGTCAAATTGATTGGGGTGAAGATATTTGCATCTATATCATTGGACGACATTGGCAATTCTGGATGCTCCGGCTTATAATTCGACCTGAATCCAAAGAGAGTCGGTTTGGGCAAATGCTGCCGCCCAAAACATGTGCATTTGGACCTTCTGGAAAAGGTATGATGAGGCAGAGTCCTGTAACATTGATAGGAGTAAAGATATTTGCATCTATATCATTGGACGACATTGGCAATTCTGGATGATCGGCATATGATTCGACCTGAGTCAAAGAGATTGGCTTTTGTCAAGTGCTACCGCACAAGTCTTGTACATTTGGACCCCCTGGACAATATACGATGAGGCAGAATCCTGTCAAATTGATAGGAGTAAAGATGTTTGCATCTATATCATTGGACGACATTAGCAATTCTGGATGCTCGGCATATGATTCGACCTGAGTTCAAAGAGTTTCGCTTTTGTCTAGTGCTACCGCACAAATCTTGTACACTTGATCCTCCTGGACAAGACACGATGAGGCAGATTCCTGTCAAATTGATAGGTGTAAAGATGTTTGCATCTATATCATTGGTCTACATTGGCAATTCTGGATCCCCCGGCTTAGGATTCGCCCTGAGTCCAAAGAGAGTCGCTTTGGGCAATTGCTACCGCACAAATCTTGTACATCTGGACCTCCTGCACAAGGTATGATGAGGCAGAATCCTATCACATTGATAGGAGTAAAGATATTTGCATCTATATCACTGGACGACATTGGCAATTCTGGATGCTCCGGCATATGATTCGACCGGAGGCCAAAGAGAGTCGCTTTGGACAAGTTCTACGGCACAAATCTTGCACATTTGGACCCCCTGGACAATATACGATGAGGCAGAATCCTGTCAAATTGATAGGAGTAAAGATATTTGCGTCTACATCATTGGACGACAATGGCAATTCTGGATGCTCCGGCTTATGACTCGACTTGAATCCAAAGACAGTTTCTTTGAACAAGTAAAACCGCACAAATCTTATACATTTGAACCTAGGAACAAGTTATGATGAGGTAGAATCCTATCACATTGATAGGAGTGAAGATGTTTGCATCTATATAATTGGACGACAATCGCAATTCTGGATGCTCCGGCTTATGATTCGAACTGAGTCCAAAGAGATAAGCTTTTGTGAAGTGCTAACGCACAAATCTTGTACATTTGAACCTCCTGGACAAGATATAATGAGGCAGAATCCTGTCACATTGATAGGAGTGCAGATTTTTGCATCTATACCATTGCACGACATTGGCAATTCTTGATGCTTCGGCTTACGGATCAACCTGAGTCCAAAGAGAGTCGCTTTGGACAAGAGCTACCGCACAAATCTTGTACATTTGAACCTCCGGAACAAGGTATGATGAGGCAGAATCCTATCACATTGATAGGAGTAAAGATATTTGCATCTATATCATTGAACGACTTTGGCAATTCTGGATGCTCGGCATATGATTCGACCTGAGTCCAACGAGAGTCGCTTTGGACAAGTGCTATCGCCCAAACCTTGTACATTTGAAGCTCCGGAACAAGGTGTGATGAGGCAGAATCCTATCACATTGATAGGAGTAAAGATATTTGCATCTATATCATTGGACGACATTGGCAATTCTGGATGGTTCGGCTTATGGATCGACCTGAGTCCAAAGAGTTTCGCTTTGGACAAGTGCTATCGCACAAATCTTGTACATTTGGACCTCCTGCACAAGTTATGATGAGGCAGAATCCTATCACATTCATAGGAGTGATGATATTTGCATGTGTATCATTGCACGACATTAGCAATTCTTGATGCTTCGGCTTATGGACCGACCTGATTCCAAAGAGAGTCGCTTTGGACAAGGGCTACCGCACAAATCTTGTACATTTGAACCTCCGGAACAAGGTATGATGAGGCAGAATCCTGTCACATTGATAGGAGTGAAGATATTTGCATCTATATCATTAGAAGGCATTGGCAATTCTGGATGCTCAGGCTTATGATTCGACCTGAGCCCAAAGAGAGTCGCTTTGGACAAGGGCTACCGCACAAATCTTGTCCATTTGGACCTCCTGGACAGGATATGATGAGGCAGAATCCTGTCAAATTGATTGGAGTAAAGATATTTGCATCTATATCATTGGACGACATTGGCAATTCTGGATGCTTCGGCTTATGGATCGACCTGAATCCAAAGAGTTTCGCTTTGGACAAGTGCTACCGCACAAATTTTGTACATTTGGACCTCCTGCACAAAGTATGATGAGGCAGAATCGTATCACATTGATAGGAGTAAAGATATTTGCATCTATATCACTGGACGACATTGGCATTTCTGGATGATCGGCATATTTTACGACCTGAGTCAAAGAGATTGGCTTTTGTCAAGTGCTACCGCACAAGTCTTGTACATTTGGACCCCTGGACAATATACGATGAGGCAGAATCATGTCAAATTGATAGGAGTAAAGATATTTGCATCTATATCATTGGACGACATTGGCAATTCTGGATGCCCCGGCTTATGATTCGACCTGAGTCCAAAGAGAGTCGCTTTGGACAATTTCTAACGCACAAATCTGGTACATTTGGACCTCCTGGACAAGGTATGATGTGGCAGAATCCTATCACATTGATAGGAGTGAAGGTATTTGCATCTTTACCGTTGGACAATATCGGCAGCTTTGGATTCTTCGCCTTATGATTCTTCGCCCTATGATTCGACCTGAAACCAAAGGGAATAGCGTTGGACAAGTGCTACCGCACAAATCTTGTACATTTGGACCCCCTGCACAGTATGCGATAAGGCAGAATCCTGTCACATTGATAGGAGTGAAGATATTTGCATCTATATCATTAGACGGCATTGGCAATTCTGGATGCCCCGGCTTATGATTCGACCTGAGTCCAAAGAGAGTCGCTTTGGACAAGGGCTACCGCACAAATCTTGTACATTTGAACCTCCGGAACAAGGTATGATGAGGCAGAATCCTATCACATTGTTAGGAGCAAAGATATTTGCATCTATATCATTGGACGACATTGGCAATTCTGGATGCTCGGCATATGATTCGACCTGAGTCAAAGAGATTGGCTTTTGTCAAGTGCTACCGCAAAATCTTGTCCATTTGGACCTCCTGGACAAGATATGATGAGGCAGATTCCTGTCAAATTGATAGGAGTGAGGATATTTGCATCTATATCATTGGACGTCATTGGAAATTCTGGATGCTCAGGCTTATGATTCGACCTGAGTCCAAAGAGATAAGCTTCGGACAAGTGCTACCGCAACAAGTCTTGTACATTTGGACCTCCTGTAAAAGGTATGATGAGGCAGAATCCTATCACATTCATAGGAGTGATGATATTTGCATCTGTATCATTGGACGACATGGCAATTCTGGATGCTTCGGCATATGAATCGACCTGAGTCCAAAGAGATTCGCTTTTATGAAGTGCTAACGCACAAATCTTGTTCATGTTGACCTACTGGACAAGGTATGATGAGGCAGAATCCTGGCAAATTGATAGCAGTCAACATATTTGCATCTATATCATTGGACGACATTGGCAATTCTGGATGCTTCGGCTTATGGATCGACCTCAATCCAAAGAGTTTCGCTTTTGTTTAGTGCTACCGCACAAATCTTGTACACTTGATCCTCCTGGACAGGACACGATGAGCCAGAATCCTGTCAATTTGATAGGAGTGAAGATATATGCATTTATATCATTAGACGGCATTGGCAATTCTGGATGCTCAGGCTTATAATTCGACCTGAGTCCAAAGAGTTTCGCTGTGGACAAGTGCTACCGCACAAATCTTGTACACTTGATCCTCCTGGACAAGATACGTTGAGGCAGAATCGTGTCAAATTGATAGCAGTAAAGATATTTGCATCTATATGATTGCACGACATTGGCAATTCTGGATGCTTCGGCTTATGGATCGACCTGAGTCCCAAGAGTTTCGCTTTTGTCTAGCGCTACCGCACAAATCTTGTACACTTGATCTTCCTGGACAAGACACGATGAGGCAGAATCCTGTTAAATTGATAGGAGTGAAGATATTTGCATCTATATCATTGCACGACATTGGCAATGCTGGATGCTCCGGTTTATGATTCGACCTGAGTCCAAGGAAAGTCGCTTTGGACAAGTGCTACCGCCCAAACCTTGTACATTTGAACATCCGGAACAAGGTATGATGAGGCAGAATCCTATCACATTGATAGGAGTAAAGATATTTGCATCTATATCATTGGACGACATTGGCAATTCTGGATGGTCCGGCTTATGATTCGACATAAGTCCAAAGAATGTCGCCTTGGACAAGTGCTACCGCAACAAATCGTGTACATTTGGACCCCCTGGACAAGATACGTGAGGCAGAATCCTGTCAAATTGATAGCAGTAAAGATATTTGCATCTATATCATTGCACGACATTGGCAATTCTGGAAGGTTCGGCTTATGGATCGACCTGAGTCCAAAGAGCTTCGCTTTTGTCTAGTACTACCGCACAAGTCTTGTACACTTGATCCTCCTGGATAAGACACGATGAGCCAGAATCCTGTCGAATTGATAGGAGTGAAGGTATTTGCATTCGACCAGAGTCCGAAGAATGTCGCTTTGGACGAGTGCTACCGCAACAAATCGTGTACATTTGGACCCCCTGGACAAGCTACGATGAGGTAGAATCCTGTCAAATTGATAGCAGTAAAGATATTTGCATCTATACCGTTGCACGACATTGGCAATTCTTGATGCTTCGGCTTATGGATCGACCTCAGTCCAAAGAGTTTCGCTTTGGACAAGTGCTACCGCACAAATCGTGTACATTTGGACCTCCTGCACAAGTTATGATGAGGCAGAATCCTATCACATTCATAGGAGTGATGATATTTGCATGTGTATCATTGCACGACATTGGCAATTCTTGATGCTTCGGCTTATGGACCGACCTGATTCCAAAGAGTTTCGCTTTGGACAAGTGCTACCGCACAAATTTTGTCCATTTGGACCTCCTGGACAGGATATGATGAGGCAGATTCCTGTCAAATTGATAGGAGTGAAGATATTTGCATCTATATCATTGGACGACATTGGCAATTCTGGATGCTCAGGCTTATGATTCGATCTGAGTCCAAAGAGAGTCGCTTCGGACAAGTGCTACCGCAACAAGTTTTGTACATTTGGACCTCCTGTAAAAGGTATGATGAGGCAGAATCCTATCACTTTCATAGGAGTGATGAGTTTTGCATCTGTATCATTGGACGACATGGCAATTCTAGATGCTTCGGCATATGAATCGACCTGAGTCCAAAGAGATTCGCTTTTTTGAAGTGCTAACGCACAAATCTTGTACATTTTGACCTACTGGACAAGGTATGATGAGGTAGAATCCTGTCAAATTGATAGCAGTAAAGATATTTGCACCTATATCATTGGACGACATTGGCAATTCTGGATGCTCCGGCTTATGATTCGACCTGAATCCAAACAGAGTCGGTTTGGGCAAGTGCTACCGCAACAAGTCTTGTACATTTGGACCTCCTGTAAAAGGTATGATGAGGCAGAATCCTATCACATTGATAGGAGTAAAGATATTTGCATCTATATCATTGCACGACATTGGCAATTCTGGATGGTTCGGCTTATGGTTCGACCTGAGTCCAAAGAGCTTCGCTTTTGTCTAGTGCTACCGCACAAATCTTGTCCATTTGGACCTCCTGGACAAGATATGATGAGGCAGATTCCTGTCAAATTGATAGGAGTAAAGATATTCGCATCTATATCATTGGACGACATTGGCAATTCTGGATGCTCCGGCTTATGATTCGACCTGAATCCAAAGAGAGTCGGTTTGGGCAAATGCTGCCGCCCAAAACATGTGCATTTGGACCTCCTGGAAAAGGTATGATGAGGCAGAATCCTGTCACATTGATAGGAGTGAAGATATATGCATCTATATCATTATACGGCATTGGCAATTCTGGATGCTCAGGCTTATGATTCGACCTGAATCCAAGGAGAGTCGCTTTGGACAAGTGCTACCGCAACAAATCTTGTACATTTGCACCTCCTGGACAAGATACGATGAGGCAGAATCCTATCAAATTAATAGGAGTAAAGATATTTGCATCTGTACCATTGCACGACATTGGCAATTCTTAATGCTTCGGCTTATGGATTGACCTGATTCCAAAGAGTTTCGCTTTGGACATGTGCTACCGCACAAATCTTGTACATTAGGACCTCCTGTACAAGGTATGATGAGGCAGAATCCTGTCAAATTGATAGAAGTAAAGATATTTGCATCTATATCATTGGACGACATTGGCAATTCTGGATTTTCCGACTTATGATTCAACCTGAATCCAAAGAGAGTCGGTTTGGGCAAATGCTGCCGCCCAAAACATGTGCATGTGGACCTCCTGGACAAGATATGATGAGGCAGATTCCTGTCAAATTGATAGGAGTAAAGATATTCGCATCTATATCATCGGACGACATTGGCAATTCTGGATGCTCCGGCTTATGAATCGACCTGAGTTCAAAGAGAGTCGCTTTGGACAAGAGCTACCGCACAAATCTAGTACATTTTTACCTACTGGACAAGGTATGATGAGGCAGAATCCTGTCATATTGATAGCGGTAAAGATATTTGCATCTATATCATTGGACGACATTGGCAATTCTGGATGCCCCGGCTTATGATTCGACCTGAGTCCAAGGAGAGTCGCTTTGGACAAGTGCTACCGCCCAAACCTTGTACATTTGAACATCCGGAACAGGGTATGATGAGACAGAATCCTGTCAAATTGATAGGAGTGAAGATGTTTGCCTCTATATCATCGGACGACATTGGCAATTCTGGATGCTCCGGCTTATGATTCGACCTGAGTCCAAAGAGAGTCGCTTTGGACAAAGCTACCGCACAAATCTAGTACATTTTGACCTACTGGACAAGGTATGATGAGGCAGAATCCTGTCATATTAATAGCGGTAAAGATATTTGCATCTATATCATTGGACGACATTGGCAATTCTGGATGCCCCGGCTTATGATTCGACCTGAGTCCAAAGAGAGTCGCTTTGGACAAGGGCTCCCGCACAAATCTTGTACATTTGAACCTCCGGAACAAGGTATGATGAGGCAGAATCCTATCACATTGATAGGAGTAAAGATATTTGCATCTATATCACTGGACGACATTGGCATTTCTGGATGATCGGCATATTTTACGACCTGAGTCAAAGAGATTGGCTTTTGTCAAGTGCTACCGCACAAGTCTTGTACATTTGGACCCCTGGACAATATACGATGAGGCAGAATCATGTCAAATTGATAGGAGTAAAGATATTTGCATCTATATCATTGGACGACATTGGCAATTCTGGATGCCCCGGCTTATGATTCGACCTGAGTCCAAAGAGAGTCGCTTTGGACAATTTCTAACGCACAAATCTGGTACATTTGGACCTCCTGGACAAGGTATGATGTGGCAGAATCCTATCACATTGATAGGAGTGAAGGTATTTGCATCTTTACCGTTGGACAATATCGGCAGCTTTGGATTCTTCGCCTTATGATTCTTCGCCCTATGATTCGACCTGAAACCAAAGGGAATAGCGTTGGACAAGTGCTACCGCACACATCTTGTACATTTGGACCCCCTGCACAGTATGCGATAAGGCAGAATCCTGTCACATTGATAGGAGTGAAGATATTTGCATCTATATCATTAGACGGCATTGGCAATTCTGGATGCCCCGGCTTATGATTCGACCTGAGTCCAAAGAGAGTCGCTTTGGACAAGGGCTACCGCACAAATCTTGTACATTTGAACCTCCGGAACAAGGTATGATGAGGCAGAATCCTATCACATTGATAGGAGCAAAGATATTTGCATCTATATCATTGGACGACATTGGCAATTCTGGATGCTCGGCATATGATTCGACCTGAGTCAAAGAGATTGGCTTTTGTCAAGTGCTACCGCAAAATCATGTCCATTTGGACCTCCTGGACAAGATATGATGAGGCAGATTCCTGTCAAATTGATAGGAGTAAAGATATTCGCATCTATATCATCGGACGACATTGGCAATTCTGGATGCTCCGGCTTATGAATCGACCTGAGTTCAAAGAGAGTCGCTTTGGACAAGAGCTACCGCACAAATCTAGTACATTTTGACCTACTGGACAAGGTATGATGAGGCAGAATCCTGTCATATTGATAGCGGTAAAGATATTTGCATCTATATCATTGGACGACTTTGGCAATTCTGGATGCCCCGGCTTATGATTCGACCTGAGTCCAAGGAGAGTCGCTTTGGACAAGTGCTACCGCCCAAACCTTGTACATTTGAACATCCGGAACAGGGTATGATGAGACAGAATCCTGTCAAATTGATACGAGTGAAGATGTTTGCATCTATATCATCGGACGACATTGGCAATTCTGGATGCTCCGGCTTATGATTCGACCTGAGTCCAAAGAGAGTCGCTTTGGACAAAGCTACCGCACAAATCTAGTACATTTTGACCTACTGGACAAGGTATGATGAGGCAGAATCCTGTCATATTGATAGCGGTAAAGATATTTGCATCTATATCATTGGACGACATTGGCAATTCTGGATGCCCTGGCTTATGATTCGACCTGAGTCCAAAGAGAGTCGCTTTGGACAAGGGCTCCCGCACAAATCTTGTACATTTGAACCTCCGGAACAAGGTATGATGAGGCAGAATCCTATCACATTGATAGGAGTGAAGGTATTTGCATCTATATCATTGGACGACATTGGCAATGCTGGATGCTCCGGTTTATGATTCGACCAGAGTCCGAAGAATGTCGCTTTGGACGAGTGCTGCCGCAACAAATCGTGTACATTTGGACCCCCTGGACAAGCTACGATGAGGTAGAATCCTATCAAATTGATAGCAGTAAAGATATTTGCATCTATACCGTCGCACGACATTGGCAATTCTTGATGCTTCGGCTTATGGATCGACCTGAGTCCAAAGAGTTTCGCTTTGGACAAGTGCTACCGCACAAATCGTGTACATTTGGACCTCGTGCACAAGTTATGATGAGGCAGAATCCTATCACATTCATAGGAGTGATGATATTTGCATGTGTATCATTGCACGACATTGGCAATTCTTGATGCTTCGGCTTATGGATCGACCTGATTCCAAAGAGTTTCGCTTTGGACAAGTGCTACCGCACAAATTTTGTCCATTTGGACCCCTGGACAGGATATGATGAGGCAGATTCCTGTCAAATTGATAGGAGTGAAGATACTTGCATCTATATCATTGGACGACATTGGCAATTCTGGATGCTCAGGCTTATGATTCGACCTGAGTCCAAAGAGAGTCGCTTCGGACAAGTGCTACCGCAACAAGTTTTGTACATTTGGACCTCCTGTAAAAGGTATGATGAGGCAGAATCCTATCACATTCATAGGAGTGATGATTTTTGCATCTGTATCATTGGACGACATGGCAATTCTAGATGCTTCGGCATATGAATCGACCTGAGTCCAAAGAGATTCGCTTTTTTGAAGTGCTAACGCACAAATCTTGTACATTTTGACCTACTGGACAAGGTATGATGAGGTAGAATCCTGTCAAATTGATAGCCGTAAAGATATTTGCATCTATATCATTGGACGACATTGGCAATTCTGGATGCTCCGGCTTATGATTCGACCTGAATCCAAAGAGAGTCGCTTTGGACAAGAGCTACCGCACAAATCTAGTACATTTTGACCTACTGGACAAGGTATGATGAGGCAGAATCCTGTCATATTGATAGCGGTAAAGATATTTGCATCTATATCATTGGACGACATTGGCAATTCTGGATGCCCCGGCATATGATTCGACCTGAGTCCAAGGAGAGTCGCTTTGGACAAGTGCTACCGCCCAAACCTTGTACATTTGAACATCCGGAACAGGGTATGATGAGACGGAATCCTGTCAAATTGATAGGAGTGAAGATGTTTGCATCTATATCATCGGACGACATTGGCAATTCTGGATGCTCCGGCTTATGATTCGACCTGAGTCCAAAGAGAGTCGCTTTGGACAAAGCTACCGCACAAATCTAGTACATTTTGACCTACTGGACAAGGTATGATGAGGCAGAATCCTGTCATATTGATAGCGGTAAAGATATTTGCATCTATATCATTGGACGACATTGGCAATTCTGGATGCTCAGGCTTATGATTCGATCTGAGTCCAAAGAGAGTCGCTTCGGACAAGTGCTACCGCAACAAGTTTTGTACATTTGGACCTCCTGTAAAAGGTATGATGAGGCAGAATCCTATCACTTTCATAGGAGTGATGATTTTTGCATCTGTATCATTGGACGACATGGCAATTCTAGATGCTTCGGCATATGAATCGACCTGAGTCCAAAGAGATTCGCTTTTTTGAAGTGCTAACGCACAAATCTTGTACATTTTGACCTACTGGACAAGGTATGATGAGGTAGAATCCTGTCAAATTGATAGCAGTAAAGATATTTGCAACTATATCATTGGACGACATTGGCAATTCTGGATGCTCCGGCTTATGATTCGACCTGAATCCAAAGAGAGTCGGTTTGGGCAAGTGCTACCGCAACAAGTCTTGTACATTTGGACCTCCTGTAAAAGGTATGATGAGGCAGAATCCTATCACATTGATAGGAGTAAAGATATTTGCATCTATATCATTGCACGACATTGGCAATTCTGGATGGTTCGGCTTATGGTTCGACCTGAGTCCAAAGAGCTTCGCTTTTGTCTAGTGCTACCGCACAAATCTTGTCCATTTGGACCTCCTGGACAAGATATGATGAGGCAGATTCCTGTCAAATTGATAGGAGTAAAGATATTCGCATCTATATCATTGGACGACATTGGCAATTCTGGATGCTCCGGCTTATGATTCGACCTGAATCCAAAGAGAGTCGGTTTGGGCAAATGCTGCCGCCCAAAACATGTGCATTTGGACCTCCTGGAAAAGGTATGATGAGGCAGAATCCTGTCACATTGATAGGAGTGAAGATATATGCATCTATATCATTATACGGCATTGGCAATTCTGGATGCTCAGGCTTATGATTCGACCTGAATCCAAGGAGAGTCGCTTTGGACAAGTGCTACCGCAACAAATCTTGTACATTTGCACCTCCTGGACAAGATACGATGAGGCAGAATCCTATCAAATTAATAGGAGTAAAGATATTTGCATCTGTACCATTGCACGACATTGGCAATTCTTAATGCTTCGGCTTATGGATCGACCTGATTCCAAAGAGTTTCGCTTTGGACATGTGCTACCGCACAAATCTTGTACAGTTGGACCTCCTGTACAAGGTATGATGAGGCAGAATCCTGTCAAATTGATAGAAGTAAAGATATTTGCATCTATATCATTGGACGACATTGGCAATTCTGGATTTTCCGGCTTATGATTCAACCTGAATCCAAAGAGAGTCGGTTTGGGCAAATGCTGCCGCCCAAAACATGTGCATGTGGACCTCCTGGACAAGATATGATGAGGCAGATTCCTGTCAAATTGATAGGAGTAAAGATATTCGCATCTATATCATCGGACGACATTGGCAATTCTGGATGCTCCGGCTTATGAATCGACCTGAGTTCAAAGAGAGTCGCTTTGGACAAGAGCTACCGCACAAATCTAGTACATTTTGACCTACTGGACAAGGTATGATGAGGCAGAATCCTATCATATTGATAGCGGTAAAGATATTTGCATCTATATCATTGGACGACTTTGGCAATTCTGGATGCCCCGGCTTATGATTCGACCTGAGTCCAAGGAGAGTCGCTTTGGACAAGTGCTACCGCCCAAACCTTGTACATTTGAACATCCGGAACAGGGTATGATGAGACAGAATCCTGTCAAATTGATACGAGTGAAGATGTTTGCATCTATATCATTGGACGACATTGGCAATGCTGGATGCTCCGGTTTATGATTCGACCAGAGTCCGAAGAATGTCGATTTGGACGAGTGCTGCCGCAACAAATCGTGTACATTTGGACCCCCTGGACAAGCTACGATGAGGTAGAATCCTATCAAATTGATAGCAGTAAAGATATTTGCATCTATACCGTCGCACGACATTGGCAATTCTTGATGCTTCGGCTTATGGATCGACCTGAGTCCAAAGAGTTTCGCTTTGGACAAGTGCTACCGCACAAATCGTGTACATTTGGACCTCGTGCACAAGTTATGATGAGGCAGAATCCTATCACATTCATAGGAGTGATGATATTTGCATGTGTATCATTGCACGACATTGGCAATTCTTGATGCTTCGGCTTATGGATCGACCTGATTCCAAAGAGTTTCGCTTTGGACAAGTGCTACCGCACAAATTTTGTCCATTTGGACCCCTGGACAGGATATGATGAGGCAGATTCCTGTCAAATTGATAGGAGTGAAGATATTTGCATCTATATCATTGGACGACATTGGCAATTCTGGATGCTCAGGCTTATGATTCGACCTGAGTCCAAAGAGAGTCGCTTCGGACAAGTGCTACCGCAACAAGTTTTGTACATTTGGACCTCCTGTAAAAGGTATGATGAGGCAGAATCCTATCACATTCATAGGAGTGATGATTTTTGCATCTGTATCATTGGACGACATGGCAATTCTAGATGCTTCGGCATATGAATCGACCTGAGTCCAAAGAGATTCGCTTTTTTGAAGTGCTAACGCACAAATCTTGTACATTTTGACCTACTGGACAAGGTATGATGAGGTAGAATCCTGTCAAATTGATAGCCGTAAAGATATTTGCATCTATATCATTGGACGACATTGGCAATTCTGGATGCTCCGGCTTATGATTCGACCTGAATCCAAAGAGAGTCGCTTTGGACAAGAGCTACCACACAAATCTAGTACATTTTGACCTACTGGACAAGGTATGATGAGGCAGAATCCTGTCATATTGATAGCGGTAAAGATATTTGCATCTATATCATTGGACGACATTGGCAATTCTGGATGCCCCGGCTTATGATTCGACCTGAGTCCAAGGAGAGTCGCTTTGGACAAGTGCTACCGCCCAAACCTTGTACATTTGAACATCCGGAACAGGGTATGATGAGACGGAATCCTGTCAAATTGATAGGAGTGAAGATGTTTGCATCTATATCATCGGACGACATTGGCAATTCTGGATGCTCCGGCTTATGATTCGACCTGAGTCCAAAGAGAGTCGCTTTGGACAAAGCTACCGCACAAATCTAGTACATTTTGACCTACTGGACAAGGTATGATGAGGCAGAATCCTGTCATATTGATAGCGGTAAAGATATTTGCATCTATATCATTGGACGACATTGGCAATTCTGGATGCCCCGGCTTATGATTCGACCTGAGTCCAAAGAGAGTCGCTTTGGACAAGGGCTCCCGCACAAATCTTGTACATTTGAACCTCCGGAACAAGGTATGATGAGGCAGAATCCTATCACATTGATAGGAGTAAAGATATTTGCATCTATATCATTGGACGACATTGGCAATTCTGGATGCTCGGCATATGATTCGACCTGAGTCAAAGAGATTGGCTTTTGTCAACTGCTACCGCACAAATCTTGTCCATTTGGACCTCCTTGACAGGATATGATGAGGCAGATTCCTGTCAAATTGATAGGAGTGAAGATATGTGCATCTATATCATTGGACGACATTGGCAATTCTGGATGGTCCGACTTATGATTCGACATAAGTCCAAAGAATGTCGCCTTGGACAAGTGCTACCGCAACAAATCGTGTACATTTGGACCCCCTGGACAAGATACGTGAGGCAGAATCCTGTCATATTGATAGCAGTAAAGATATTTGCATCTATATCATTGCACGACATTGGCAATTCTGGAAGGTTCGGCTTATGGATCGACCTGAGTCCAAAGAGCTTCGCTTTTGTCTAGTGCTACCGCACAAATCTTGTACACTTGATCCTCCTGAACAAGACACGATGAGCCAGAATCCTGTCGAATTGATAGGAGTGAAGGTATTTGCATCTATATCATTGGACGACATTGGCAATGCTGGATGCTCCGGTTTATGATTCGACCAGAGTCCGAAGAATGTCGCTTTGGACGAGTGCTACCGCAACAAATCGTGGACATTTGGACCCCCTGGACAAGCTACGATGAGGTAGAATCCTGTCAAATTGATAGCAGTAAAGATATTTGCATCTATACCGTTGCACGACATTGGCAATTCTTGATGCTTCGGCTTATGGATCGACCTGAGTCCAAAGAGTTTCGCTTTGGACAAGTGCTACCGCACAAATCGTGTACATTTGGACCTCCTGCACAAGTTATGATGAGGCAGAATCCTGTCACATTGATAGGAGTGAAGATATTTGCATCTATATCATTATACGGCATTGGCAATTCTGGATGCTCAGGCTTATGATTCGACCTGAATCCAAGGAGAGTCGCTTTGGACAAGTGCTACCGCAACATATCTTGTACATTTGCACCTCCTGGACAAGATACGATGAGGCAGAATCCTGTCAAATTAATAGGAGTAAAGATATTTGCATCTGTACCATTGCACGACATTGGCAATTCTTGATGCTTCGGCTTATGGATCGACCTGATTCCAAAGAGTTTCGATTTGGACATGTGCTACCGCACAAATCTTGTACATTTGGACCTCCTGTACAAGGTATGATGAGGCAGAATCCTGTCAAATTGATAGAAGTAAAGATATTTGCATCTATATCATTGGACGACATTGGCAATTCTGGATTTTCCGGCTTATGATTCGACCTGAATCCAAAGAGAGTCGGTTTGGGCAAATGCTGCCGCCCAAAACATGTGCATGTGGACCTCCTGGGAAAGGTATGATGAGGCAGAATCCTGTCACATTGATAGGAGTGAAGATATTTGCATCTATATCATTAGACGGCATTGGCAATTCTGGATGCTCAGGCTTATGATTCGACCTGAGTCCAAGGAAAGTAGCTTTGGACAAGTGCTACCGCAACAAATCTTGTACATTTGGACCCCTTGGACAAGATACGATGAGGCAGAATCCTATCACATTGATAGGAGTAAAGATATTTGCATCTATATCATTGGACGACATTGGCAATTCTGGATGCTCGGCATATGATTCGACCTGAGTCAAAGAGATTGGCTTTTGTCAACTGCTACCGCACAAATCTTGTCCATTTGGACCTCCTTGACAGGATATGATGAGGCAGATTCCTGTCAAATTGATAGGAGTGAAGATATTTGCATCTATATCATTGGACGACATTGGCAATTCTGGATGGTCCGGCTTATGATTCGACATAAGTCCAAAGAATGTCGCCTTGGACAAGCGCTACCACACAAATCTTCTACACTTGGACCTCCTGTATAAGGTATGATGGGGCAGAATCCTACCACCTTGAGGTGACTAAAGATATTTGTATCTACATCACTGGACGACATTGGCAATTCTGGATGCTCCGGCATATGATTCGACCGGAGGCCAAAGAGAGTCGCTTTGGGCAAGAGCTACCGCACAGTTCTTGTACATTTGAACCTCCGGAACAAGGTATGATGAGGCAGAATCCTGTCACATTGATAGGAGTGAAGATATTTGCATCTATATCATTAGAAGGCATTGGCAATTCTGGATGCTCAGGCTTATGATTCGACCTGAGTCCAAGGAGAGTCGCTTTGGACAAGTGCTACCGCCCAAACCTTGTACATTTGAACATCCGGAACAGGGTATGATGAGACAGAATCCTGTCAAATTGATAGGAGTGAAGATGTTTGCATCTATATCATCGGACGACATTGGCAATTCTGGATGCTCGGCATTAGATTCGATCTGAGTCAAAGAGATTGGCTTTTGTCAACTGCTACCGCACAAATCTTGTCCATTTGGACCCCCTGGACAAGATACGTGAGGCAGAATCCTGTCAAATTGATAGCAGTAATGATATTTGCATCTGTATCATTGGACGACATTGGCAATTCTGGACGCCCCGGCTTATGATTCGACCTGAGTCCAAAGAGAGTCGCTTTGGACAAGGGCTACCGCACAAATCTTGTACATTTGAACCTCCGGAACAAGGTATGATGAGGCAGAATCCTATCACATTGATAGGAGTAAAGATATTTGCATCTATATCATTGGACGACATTGGCAATTCTGGATGCTCGGCATTAGATTCGACCTGAGTCAAAGAGATTGGCTTTTGTCAACTGCTACCGCACAAATCTTGTCCATTTGGACCCCCTGGACAAGATACGTGAGGCAGAATCCTGTCAAATTGATAGCATTAATGATATTTGCATCTATATCATTGCACGACATTGGCAATTCTGGATGGTTCGGCTTATGGATCGACCTGAGTCCAAAGAGCTTCGCTTTTGTCTAGTGCTACCGCACAAATCTTGTACACTTGATCCTCCTGTACAAGGTATGATGAGGCAGAATCCTGTCAAATTGATAGGAGTAAAGATATTTGCATCTATATCATTGGACGACATTGGCAATTCTGTATTATCCGGCTTATGATTCGACCTGAATCCAAAGAGAGTCGGTTTGGGCAAATGCTGCCGCCCAAAACATGTGCATGTGGACCTCCTGGAAAAGGTATGATGAGGCAGAATCCTGTCACATTGATAGGAGTGAAGATATTTGCATCTATATCATTGGACGACATTGGCAATTCTGGATGATCGGCATATGATTCGACCTGAGTCAAAGAGATTGGCTTTTGTTAAGTGCTACCGCACAAGTCTTGTACACTTGATCCTCCTGTAAAAGGTATGATGAGGCAGAATCCTATCACATTGATAGGAGTGAAGATATTTGCATCTGTATCATTGGACGACATTGGCAATTCTGGATGGTTCGGCTTATGGATCGACCTGAGTCCAAAGAGCTTCGCTTTTGTCTAGTGCTACCGCACAAATCTTGTACACTTGATCCTCCTGTACAAGGTATGATGAGGCAGAATCCTGTCAAATTGATAGGAGTAAAGATATTTGCATCTATATCATTGGACGACATTGGCAATTCTGTATTATCCGGCTTATGATTCGACCTGAATCCAAAGAGAGTCGGTTTGGGCAAATGCTGCCGCCCAAAACATGTGCATGTGGACCTCCTGGAAAAGGTATGATGAGGCAGAATCCTGTCACATTGATAGGAGTGAAGATATTTGCATCTATATCATTGGACGACATTGGCAATTCTGGATGATCGGCATATGATTCGACCTGAGTCAAAGAGATTGGCTTTTGTCAAGTGCTACCGCACAAGTCTTGTACACTTGATCCTCCTGTAAAAGGTATGATGAGGCAGAATCCTATCACATTGATAGGAGTGAAGATATTTGCATCTGTATCATTGGACGACATTGGCAATTCTGGATGCTCAGGCTTATGATTCGACCTGAGTCCAAAGACAGTCGCTTCGGACAAGTGCTACCGCTACAAGTCTTGTACATTTGATCCTCCTGGACAAGACACGATGAGGCAGAATCCTGTCAAATTGATAGGAGTAAAGATATTTGCATCTGTATCATTGGACGACATTGGCAATTCTGGATGCTCAGGCTTATGATTCGACCTGAGTCCAAAGACAGTCGCTTTGGACAAGGGCTACCGCACAAATCTTGTACATTTGAACCTCCGGAACAAGGTATGATGAGGCAGAATCCTGTCACATTGATAGGAGTGAAGATATTTGTATCTATATCATTAGAAGGCATTGGCAATTCTGGATGCTCAGGCTTATGGTTCGACTGAGTCCAAGGAGAGTCGCGTTGGACAAGTGCTACCGCAATAAATCTTGTACATTTGGACCCCTTGGACAAGATACGATGAGGCAGAATCCTGTCACATTAATGGGAGTAAAGACGTTTGCATCTATATCATTCGGCTACATTGGCAATTCTGGATGCCCGGGCTTATGATTCGACCTGAGTCCAAAGAGAGTCGCTTTGGACAAGGGCTACTGCACAAATCTTGTACATTTGAACCTCCGGAACAAGGTATGATGAGGCAGAATCCTGTCCCATTGATAGGAGTGAAGATATTTGCATCTATATCATTAGAAGGCATTGGCAATTCTGGATGCTCAGGCTTATGATTCGACCTGAGCCCAAAGAGAGTCGCTTTGGACAAGGGCTACCGCACAAATCTTGTACATTTGAACCTCCGGAACAAGGTATGATGAGGCAGAATCCTGTCACATTGATAGGAGTGAAGATATTTGCATCTATATCATTAGAAGGCATTGCCAATTCTGGATGCTCAGGCTTATGATTCGACCTGAGTCCAAGGAGAGTCGCTTTGGACAAGTGCTACCGCCCAAACCTTGTACATTTGAACATCCGGAACAGGGTATGATGAGACAGAATCCTGTCAAATTGATAGGAGTGAAGATGTTTGCATCTATATTATCGGACGACATTGGCAATTCTGGATGCTCCGGCTTATGATTCGACCTGAGTCCAAAGAGAGTCGCTTTGGACAAGCGCTACCGCACAAATCTAGTACATTTTGACCTACTGGACAAGGTATGATGAGGCAGAATCCTGTCATATTGATAGCGGTCAAGATATTTGCATCTATATCATTGGACGACATTGGCAATTCTGGATGCTCGGCATATGATTCGACCTGAGTCAAAGAGATTGGCTTTTGTCAACTGCTACCGCAAAAATCTTGTCCATTTGGACCTCCTTGACAGGATATGATGAGCAGATTCCTGTCAAATTGATAGGAGTGAAGATATTTGCATCTATATCATTGGACGACATTGGCAATTCTTGATGCTTCGGCTTATGGATCGACCTGAGTCCAAAGAGTTTCGCTTTGGACAAGTGCTACCGCACAAATCTTGTACATTTGGACCTCCTGCACAAGTTATGATGAGGCAGAATCCTATCACATTCATAGGAGTGATGATATTTGCATGTGTATCATTACACGACATTGGCAATTCTTGATGCTTCGGCTTATGGACCGACCTGATTCCAAAGAGTTTCGCTTTGGACAAGTGCTACCGCACAAATCTTGTCCATTTGGACCTCCTGGACAGGATATGATGAGGCAGAATCCTGTCAAATTGATAGGAGTAAAGATATTTGCATCTATATCATTGGACGACATTGGCAATTCTGGATGCTTCGGCTTATGGATCGACCTGAATCCAAAGAGTTTCGCTTTGGACAAGTGCTACCGCACAAATTTTGTACATTTGGACCTCCTGTAAAAGGTATGATGAGGCAGAATCCTATCACATTCATATGAGTGATGATATTTGCATCTGTATCATTGGACGACATGGCAATTCTGGATGCTTCGGCATATGATTCGACCTAAGCCCAAAGAGAGTCGCTTTGGACAAGGGCTACCGCACAAATCTTGTACATTTGAACCTCCGGAACAAGGTATGATGAGGCAGAATCCTGTCACATTGATAGGAGTTAAGATGTTTGCATCTATATCATTCGGATAAGATCGGCAATTTTTGTTACTTCGGCATATGGATCGACCTGAGTCC
Organism: Priocnemis perturbator; assembly: GCA_963942575.1. Classification (NCBI taxonomy): domain Eukaryota; kingdom Metazoa; phylum Arthropoda; class Insecta; order Hymenoptera; family Pompilidae; genus Priocnemis; species Priocnemis perturbator. Next base: position 3,744,863 of record CAWWDK010000133.1, on the reverse strand, counting down.
AAAGAGAGTCGCTTTGGACAAGTGCTACACAACAAATATTGTACATTTGGACCTCGTGTACAAGAAACGGTGAGGCAGAGTCCTGTCAAATTAATAGGAGTAAAGATATTTGCATCTATATCATTGGTCAACATCGGCAGTTCTGGATGGTCCGGCTTATGGTTCGACCTAAGTCCAAAGAATGTCGCTTTGGACAAGTGCTACCGCATCAATCTTGTACATTTGAACCTAGGAACAAGGTATGACGAGGCAGAATCCTATCACATTGATAGGAGTGAAGATGTTTGCATCTATATCATTGGACGACATTGGCAATTCTGGATGCTCCGAGTTATGATTCGACCGGAGGCCAAAGAGAGTCGCTTCGGACAAGTGCTACCGCATAAATCTTGTACATTTGGACCCCCTGGACAAGACACGATGAGCCAGAATCCTGTCAAATTGATTGGAATGAAGATATTTGCATCTATATCATTGGACGACATTGACAATTTTTGTTACTTCGGGATATCGATCGACCTGGGTCCAAAGGGAGTCGGTTTGGACAAGTGCTGCCGCCCAAATCTTGTGCATTTGGACCTCCTGGAAAAGGCACGGTGACGCAGAATCATGTCACATTGATAGGAGTAACGATATTTGCATCTATATCATTGGACGACATTGGCAATTCTGGATGCCCCGGCTTATGATTCGACCTGAATCCAAATAGAGTCGGTTTTGGGAAATGCTGCCGCCCAAAGCTTGTGCATTTTAACCTCCTGGAAAAGGTATGATGAGGCAGAATCCTGTCATATTAATATGAGTGAAGATATTTGGATCTATATCATTGGACGACATTGGCAATTCTGGATGCTGCGGCTTATGATTCGATCTGAGTCCAAAGAGAGTCGTTTTGGACACGTACTGCCGCACAAATCTTATACATTTTGACCCCCTGGACAAGATACGACGAGGCAGAATCCTATCAAATTGATAGCAGTAAAGATATTTGCATCTATGTCATTGCACGACATTGTCAATTCTGGTTGCTTCGGCTTATGGATCGACCTGAGTCCAAAGAGTTTCGCTTTTGTCTAGTGCTACCGCACAAATCTTGTACACTGGATGCTCCTGGACAAGACACGATGAGCCAGAATCCTGTCAAATTGATTGGGGTGAAGATATTTGCATCTATATCATTGGACGACATTGGCAATTCTGGATGCTCCGGCTTATGATTCGACCTGAATCCAAAGAGAGTCGGTTTGGGCAAATGCTGCCGCCCAAAACATGTGCATCTGGACCTGCTGGAAAAGGTATGATGAGGCAGAATCCTGTCAAATTAATAGGAGTAAAGATATTTGCATCTATATCATTGGACGACATTGGCAATTCTGGATGATCGGCATATGATTCGACCTGAGTCAAAGAGATTGGCTTTTGTCAAGTGCTACCGCACAAGTCTTGTATAGTTGGACCCCCTGGACAATATACGATTAGGCAGAATCCTGTCACATTGATATGAGTGAAGATATTTGCATCTATATCATTAGACGGCATTGGAAATTCTGGATGCACAGGCTTATGATTCGACCTGAGTCCAAAGAGAGTCGCTTTGGACAAGGGCTACCGCACAAATCTTGTACATTTGAACCTCCGGAACAAGGTATGATGAGGCAGAATCCTGTCACATTGATAGGAGTGAAGATATTTGCATCTATATCATCGGACGACATTGGCAATTCTGGATGCTCCGGCTTATGATTCGACCTGAGTCCAAAGAGAGTCGCTTTGGACAAGGGCTACCGCACAAATCTAGTACATTTTGACCTACTGAACAAGGTATGATGAGGCAGAATCCTGTCATATTGATAGCGGTAAAGATATTTGCATCTATATCATTGGACGACATTGGCAATTCTGGACGCCCCGGCTTATGATTCGACCTGAGTCCAAAGAGAGTCGCTTTGGACAAGGGCTACCGCACAAATCTTGTACATTTGAACCTCCGGAACAAGGTATGATGAGGCAGAATCCTATCACATTGATAGGAGTAAAGATATTTGCATCTATATCATTGGACGACATTGGCAATTCTGGATGCTCGGCATATGATTCGACCTGAGTCAAAGAGATTGGCTTTTGTCAACTGCTACCGCACAAATCTTGTCCATTTGGACCTCCTTGACAGGATATGATGAGGCAGATTCCTGTCAAATTGATAGGAGTGAAGATATTTGCATCTATATCATTGGACGACATTGGCAATTATGGATGGTCCGGCTTATGATTCGACATAAGTCCAAAGAATGTCACCTTGGACGAGTGCTGCCGCAACAAATCGTGTACATTTGGACCCCCTGGACAAGATACGTGAGGCAGAATCCTGTCAAATTGATAGCAGTAATGATATTTGCATCTATATCATTGCACGACATTGGCAATTCTGGATGGTTCGGCTTATGGATCGACCTGAGTCCAAAGAGCTTCGCTTTTGTCTAGTGCTACCGCACAAATCTTGTACACTTGATCCTCCTGTACAAGGTATGATGAGGCAGAATCCTGTCAAATTGATAGGAGTAAAGATATTTGCATCTATATCATTGGACGACATTGGCAATTCTGTATTATCCGGCTTATGATTCGACCTGAATCCAAAGAGAGTCGGTTTGGGCAAATGCTGCCGCCCAAAACATGTGCATGTGGACCTCCTGGAAAAGGTATGATGAGGCAGAATCCTGTCACATTGATAGGAGTGAAGATATTTGCATCTATATCATTGGACGACATTGGCAATTCTGGATGATCGGCATATGATTCGACCTGAGTCAAAGAGATTGGCTTTTGTCAAGTGCTACCGCACAAGTCTTGTACACTTGATCCTCCTGTAAAAGGTATGATGAGGCAGAATCCTATCACATTGATAGGAGTGAAGATATTTGCATCTGTATCATTGGACGACATTGGCAATTCTGGATGCCCGGGCTTATGATTCGACCTGAGTCCAAAGACAGTCGCTTCGGACAAGTGCTACCGCTACAAGTCTTGTACATTTGGACCTCCTGTAAAAGGTATGATGAGGCAGAATCCTATCACATTGATAGGAGTGAAGATATTTGCATCTATATCATTGGACGACATTGGCAATTCTGGATGATCGGCATATGATTCGACCTGAGTCAAAGAGATTGGCTTTTGTCAAGTGCTACCGCACAAGTCTTGTACACTTGATCCTTCTGGACAAGACACGATAAGGCAGAATCTTGTCAAATTGATAGGAGTAAAGATGTTTGCATCTATATCATTTAGCTACATTGGCAATTCTGTATGCCCGGGCTTATGATTCGACCTGAGTCCAAAGAGAGTCGCTTTGGACAAGGGCTACCGCATAAATCTTGTACATTTGAACCTCCGGAACAAGGTATGATGGGGCAGAATCCTGTCACATTAATCGGAGTGAAGATATTTGCATCTATATCATTAGATGGCATTGGAAATTCTGGATGCACAGGCTTATGATTCGACCTGAGTCCAAAGAATGTCGCTTTGGACAAGGGCTACCGCACAAATCTTGTACATTTGAACCTCCGGAACAAGGTATGATGAGGCAGAATCCTGTCACATTGATAGGAGTGAAGATATTTGTATCTATATCATTAGAAGGCATTGGCAATTCTGGATGCTCAGGCTTATGATTCGACCTGAGTCCAAGGAGAGTCGCTTTGGACAAGTGCTACCGCAACAAATCTTGTACATTTGGACCCCTTGGACAAGATGCGATGAGGCAGAATCCTGTCACATTAATGGGAGTAAAGATGTTTGCATCTATATCATTGGGCTACATTGGCAATTCTGGATGCCCGGGCTTATGATTCCACCTGAGTCCAAAGAGAGTCGCTTTGGACAAGGGCAACCGCACAAATCTTGTACATTTGAACCTCCGGAACAAGGTATGATGAGGCAGAATCCTGTCCCATTGATAGGAGTGAAGATATTTGCATCTATATCATTAGAAGGCATTGGCAATTCTGGATGCTCAGGCTTATGATTCGACCTGAGCCCAAAGAGAGTCGCTTTGGACAAGGGCTACCGCACAAATCTTGTACATTTTGACCCCCTGGACAAGATACGACGAGGCAGAATCCTATCAAATTGATAGCAGTAAAGATATTTGCATCTATGTCATTGCACGACATTGTCAATTCTGGTTGCTTCGGCTTATGGATCGACCTGAGTCCAAATAGAGTCGGTTTGGGGAAATGCTGCCGCCCAAAGCTTGTGCATTTGGACCTCCTGGAAAAGGTATGATGAGGCAGAATCCTGTCATATTAATAGGAGTAACGATATTTGCATCTATATCATTGGACGACATTGGCAATTCTGGATGCCCCGGCTTATGATTCGACCTGAATCCAAATAGAGTCGGTTTGGGGAAATGCTGCCGCCCAAAGCTTGTGCATTTCGACCTCCTGGAAAAGGTATGATGAGGCAGAATCCTGTCATATTAATAGGAGTGAAGATATTTGGATCTATATCATTGGACGACATTGGCAATTCTGGATGCTGCGGCTTATGATTCGATCTGAGTCCAAAGAGAGTCGTTTTGGACACGTACTGCCGCACAAATCTTATACATTTTGACCCCCTGGACAAGATACGACGAGGCAGAATCCTATCAAATTGATAGCAGTAAAGATATTTGCATCTATGTCATTGCACGACATTGTCAATTCTGGTTGCTTCGGCTTATGGATCGACCTGAGTCCAAAGAGTTTCGCTTTTGTCTAGTGCTACCGCACAAATCTTGTACACTGAATCCTCCTCGACAAGACACGATGAGCCAGAATCCTGTCAAATTGATTGGGGTGAAGATATTTGCATCTATATCATTGGACGACATTGGCAATTCTGGATGCTCCGGCTTATGATTCGACCTGAATCCAAAGAGAGTCGGTTTGGGCAAATGCTGCCGCCCAAAACATGTGCATTTGGACCTCCTGGAAAAGGTATGATGAGGCAGAGTCCTGTAACATTGATAGGAGTAAAGATATTTGCATCTATATCATTGGACGACATTGGCAATTCTGGATGATCGGCATATGATTCGACCTGAGTCAAAGAGATTGGCTTTTGTCAAGTGCTACCGCACAAGTCTTGTACATTTGGACCCCCTGGACAATATACGATGAGGCAGAATCCTGTCAAATTGATAGGAGTAAAGATGTTTGCATCTATATCATTGGACGACATTAGCAATTCTGGATGCTCGGCATATGATTCGACCTGAGTTCAAAGAGTTTCGCTTTTGTCTAGTGCTACCGCACAAATCTTGTACACTTGATCCTCCTGGACAAGACACGATGAGGCAGATTCCTGTCAAATTGATAGGTGTAAAGATGTTTGCATCTATATCATTGGTCTACATTGGCAATTCTGGATCCCCCGGCTTAGGATTCGCCCTGAGTCCAAAGAGAGTCGCTTTGGACAATTGCTACCGCACAAATCTTGTACATCTGGACCTCCTGCACAAGGTATGATGAGGCAGAATCCTATCACATTGATAGGAGTGAAGATATTTGCATCTATATCATTGGACGACATTGGCAATTCTGGATGATCGGCATATGATTCGACCTGAGTCAAAGAGATTGGCTTTTGTCAAGTGCTACCGCACAAGTCTTGTACACTTGATCCTTCTGGACAAGACACGATAAGGCAGAATCTTGTCAAATTGATAGGAGTAAAGATGTTTGCATCTATATCATTTAGCTACATTGGCAATTCTGTATGCCCGGGCTTATGATTCGACCTGAGTCCAAAGAGAGTCGCTTTGGACAAGGGCTACCGCATAAATCTTGTACATTTGAACCTCCGGAACAAGGTATGATGGGGCAGAATCCTGTCACATTAATCGGAGTGAAGATATTTGCATCTATATCATTAGATGGCATTGGAAATTCTGGATGCACAGGCTTATGATTCGACCTGAGTCCAAAGAATGTCGCTTTGGACAAGGGCTACCGCACAAATCTTGTACATTTGAACCTCCGGAACAAGGTATGATGAGGCAGAATCCTGTCACATTGATAGGAGTGAAGATATTTGTATCTATATCATTAGAAGGCATTGGCAATTCTGGATGCTCAGGCTTATGATTCGACCTGAGTCCAAGGAGAGTCGCTTTGGACAAGTGCTACCGCAACAAATCTTGTACATTTGGACCCCTTGGACAAGATGCGATGAGGCAGAATCCTGTCACATTAATGGGAGTAAAGATGTTTGCATCTATATCATTGGGCTACATTGGCAATTCTGGATGCCCGGGCTTATGATTCCACCTGAGTCCAAAGAGAGTCGCTTTGGACAAGGGCAACCGCACAAATCTTGTACATTTGAACCTCCGGAACAAGGTATGATGAGGCAGAATCCTGTCCCATTGATAGGAGTGAAGATATTTGCATCTATATCATTAGAAGGCATTGGCAATTCTGGATGCTCAGGCTTATGATTCGACCTGAGCCCAAAGAGAGTCGCTTTGGACAAGGGCTACCGCACAAATCTTGTACATTTTGACCCCCTGGACAAGATACGACGAGGCAGAATCCTATCAAATTGATAGCAGTAAAGATATTTGCATCTATGTCATTGCACGACATTGTCAATTCTGGTTGCTTCGGCTTATGGATCGACCTGAGTCCAAATAGAGTCGGTTTGGGGAAATGCTGCCGCCCAAAGCTTGTGCATTTGGACCTCCTGGAAAAGGTATGATGAGGCAGAATCCTGTCATATTAATAGGAGTAACGATATTTGCATCTATATCATTGGACGACATTGGCAATTCTGGATGCCCCGGCTTATGATTCGACCTGAATCCAAATAGAGTCGGTTTGGGGAAATGCTGCCGCCCAAAGCTTGTGCATTTCGACCTCCTGGAAAAGGTATGATGAGGCAGAATCCTGTCATATTAATAGGAGTGAAGATATTTGGATCTATATCATTGGACGACATTGGCAATTCTGGATGCTGCGGCTTATGATTCGATCTGAGTCCAAAGAGAGTCGTTTTGGACACGTACTGCCGCACAAATCTTATACATTTTGACCCCCTGGACAAGATACGACGAGGCAGAATCCTATCAAATTGATAGCAGTAAAGATATTTGCATCTATGTCATTGCACGACATTGTCAATTCTGGTTGCTTCGGCTTATGGATCGACCTGAGTCCAAAGAGTTTCGCTTTTGTCTAGTGCTACCGCACAAATCTTGTACACTGAATCCTCCTCGACAAGACACGATGAGCCAGAATCCTGTCAAATTGATTGGGGTGAAGATATTTGCATCTATATCATTGGACGACATTGGCAATTCTGGATGCTCCGGCTTATGATTCGACCTGAATCCAAAGAGAGTCGGTTTGGGCAAATGCTGCCGCCCAAAACATGTGCATTTGGACCTCCTGGAAAAGGTATGATGAGGCAGAGTCCTGTAACATTGATAGGAGTAAAGATATTTGCATCTATATCATTGGACGACATTGGCAATTCTGGATGATCGGCATATGATTCGACCTGAGTCAAAGAGATTGGCTTTTGTCAAGTGCTACCGCACAAGTCTTGTACATTTGGACCCCCTGGACAATATACGATGAGGCAGAATCCTGTCAAATTGATAGGAGTAAAGATGTTTGCATCTATATCATTGGACGACATTAGCAATTCTGGATGCTCGGCATATGATTCGACCTGAGTTCAAAGAGTTTCGCTTTTGTCTAGTGCTACCGCACAAATCTTGTACACTTGATCCTCCTGGACAAGACACGATGAGGCAGATTCCTGTCAAATTGATAGGTGTAAAGATGTTTGCATCTATATCATTGGTCTACATTGGCAATTCTGGATCCCCCGGCTTAGGATTCGCCCTGAGTCCAAAGAGAGTCGCTTTGGACAATTGCTACCGCACAAATCTTGTACATCTGGACCTCCTGCACAAGGTATGATGAGGCAGAATCCTATCACATTGATAGGAGTAAAGATATTTGCATCTATATCACTGGACGACATTGGCAATTCTGGATGCTCCGGCACATGATTCGACCGGAGGCCAAAGAGAGTCGCTTTGGACAAGTTCTACGGCACAAATCTTGCACATTTGGACCCCCTGGACAATATACGATGAGGCAGAATCCTGTCAAATTGATAGGAGTAAAGATATTTGCGTCTACATCATTGGACGACAATGGCAATTCTGGATGCTCCGGCTTATGACTCGACTTGAATCCAAAGACAGTTTCTTTGAACAAGTAAAACCGCACAAATCTTATACATTTGAACCTAGGAACAAGTTATGATGAGGTAGAATCCTATCACATTGATAGGAGTGAAGATGTTTGCATCTATATAATTGGACGACAATCGCAATTCTGGATGCTCCGGCTTATGATTCGAACTGAGTCCAAAGAGATAAGCTTTTGTGAAGTGCTAACGCACAAATCTTGTACATTTGAACCTCCTGGACAAGATATAATGAGGCAGAATCCTGTCACATTGATAGGAGTGCAGATTTTTGCATCTATACCATTGCACGACATTGGCAATTCTTGATGCTTCGGCTTACGGATCAACCTGAGTCCAAAGAGAGTCGCTTTGGACAAGAGCTACCGCACAAATCTTGTACATTTGAACCTCCGGAACAAGGTATGATGAGGCAGAATCCTATCACATTGATAGGAGTAAAGATATTTGCATCTATATCATTGAACGACTTTGGCAATTCTGGATGCTCGGCATATGATTCGACCTGAGTCCAACGAGAGTCGCTTTGGACAAGTGCTATCGCCCAAACCTTGTACATTTGAAGCTCCGGAACAAGGTGTGATGAGGCAGAATCCTATCACATTGATAGGAGTAAAGATATTTGCATCTATATCATTGGACGACATTGGCAATTCTGGATGGTTCGGCTTATGGATCGACCTGAGTCCAAAGAGTTTCGCTTTGGACAAGTGCTATCGCACAAATCTTGTACATTTGGACCTCCTGCACAAGTTATGATGAGGCAGAATCCTATCACATTCATAGGAGTGATGATATTTGCATGTGTATCATTGCACGACATTGGCAATTCTGGACGCCCCGGCTTATGATTCGACATAAGTCCAAAGAATGTCGCCTTGGACAAGTGCTACCGCAACAAATCGTGTACATTTGGACCCCCTGGACAAGATACGTGAGGCAGAATCCTGTCAAATTGATAGCAGTAATGATATTTGCATCTATATCATTGCACGACATTGGCAATTCTGGATGGTTCGGCTTATGGATCGACCTGAGTCCAAAGAGCTTCGCTTTTGTCTAGTGCTACCGCACAAATCTTGTACACTTGATCCTCCTGTACAAGGTATGATGAGGCAGAATCCTGTCAAATTGATAGGAGTAAAGATATTTGCATCTATATCATTGGACGACATTGGCAATTCTGTATTATCCGGCTTATGATTCGACCTGAATCCAAAGAGAGTCGGTTTGGGCAAATGCTGCCGCCCAAAACATGTGCATGTGGACCTCCTGGAAAAGGTATGATGAGGCAGAATCCTATCACATTGATAGGAGTGAAGATATTTGCATCTGTATCATTGGACGACATTGGCAATTCTGGATGCCCGGGCTTATGATTCGACCTGAGTCCAAAGACAGTCGCTTCGGACAAGTGCTACCGCTACAAGTCTTGTACATTTGGACCTCCTGTAGAAGGTATGATGAGGAAGAATCCTATCACATTCATAGGAGTGATGATATTTGCATCTGTATCATTGGACGACATGGCAATTCTGGATGCTCGGCATATGATTCGACCTGAGTCAAAGAGATTGGCTTTTGTCAAGTGCTACCGCAAAATCTTGTCCATTTGGACCTCCTGGACAAGATATGATGAGGCAGATTCCTGTCAAATTGATAGGAGTGAAGATATTTGCATCTATATCATTGGACGTCATTGGAAATTCTGGATGCTCAGGCTTATGATTCGACCTGAGTCCAAAGAGAGTCGCTTCGGACAAGTGCTACCGCAACAAGTCTTGTACATTTGAAGCTCCGGAACAAGGTGTGATGAGGCAGAATCCTATCACATTGATAGGAGTAAAGATATTTGCATCTATATCATTGGACGACATTGGCAATTCTGGATGGTTCGGCTTATGGATCGACCTGAGTCCAAAGAGTTTCGCTTTGGACAAGTGCTATCGCACAAATCTTGTACATTTGGACCTCCTGCACAAGTTATGATGAGGCAGAATCCTATCACATTCATAGGAGTGATGATATTTGCATGTGTATCATTGCACGACATTAGCAATTCTTGATGCTTCGGCTTATGGACCGACCTGATTCCAAAGAGTTTCGCTTTGGACAAGTGCTACCGCACAAATCTTGTCCATTTGGACCTCCTGGACAGGATATGATGAGGCAGATTCCTGTCAAATTGATAGGAGTGAAGATATTTGCATCTATATCATTGGACGACATTGGCAATTCTGGATGCTCCGGCTTATGATTCGACCTGAATCCAAAGAGAGTCGGTTTGGGCAAATGCTGCCGCCCAAAACATGTGCATCTGGTCCTGCTGGAAAAGGTATGATGAGGCAGAATACTGTCAAATTAATAGGAGTAAAGATATTTGCATCTATATCATTGGACGACATTGGCAATTCTGGATGATCGGCATATGATTCGACCTGAGTCAAAGAGATTGGCTTTTGTCAAGTGCTACCGCACAAGTCTTGTATAGTTGGACCCCCTGGACAATATACGATTAGGCAGAATCCTGTCACATTGATAGGAGTGAAGATATTTGCATCTATATCATTAGACGGCATTGGAAATTCTGGATGCACAGGCTTATGATTCGACCTGAGTCCAAAGAGAGTCGCTTTGGACAAGGGCTACCGCACAAATCTTGTACATTTGAACCTCCGGAACAAGGTATGATGAGGCAGAATCCTGTCACATTGATAGGAGTGAAGATATTTGCATCTATATCATTAGATGGCATTGGAAATTCTGGATGCACAGGCTTATGATTCGACCTGAGTCCAAAGAATGACGCTTTGGACAAGGGCTACCGCACAGTTCTTGTACATTTGAACCTCCGGAACAAGGTATGATGAGGCAGAATCCTGTCACATTGATAGGAGTGAAGATATTTGCATCTATATCATCGGACGACATTGGCAATTCTGGATGCTCCGGCTTATGCTTCGACCTGAGCCCAAAGAGAGTCGCTTTGGACAAGGGCTACCGCACAAATCTTGTACATTTTGACCCCCTGGACAAGATACGACGAGGCAGAATCCTATCAAATTGATAGCAGTAAAGATATTTGCATCTATGTCATTGCACGACATTGTCAATTCTGGTTGCTTCGGCTTATGGATCGACCTGAGTCCAAATAGAGTCGGTTTGGGGAAATGCTGCCGCCCAAAGCTTGTGCATTTGGACCTCCTGGAAAAGGTATGATGAGGCAGAATCCTGTCATATTAATAGGAGTAACGATATTTGCATCTATATCATTGGACGACATTGGCAATTCTGGATGCCCCGGCTTATGATTCGACCTGAATCCAAATAGAGTCGGTTTGGGGAAATGCTGCCGCCCAAAGCTTGTGCATTTCGACCTCCTGGAAAAGGTATGATGAGGCAGAATCCTGTCATATTAATAGGAGTGAAGATATTTGGATCTATATCATTGGACGACATTGGCAATTCTGGATGCTGCGGCTTATGATTCGATCTGAGTCCAAAGAGAGTCGTTTTGGACACGTACTGCCGCACAAATCTTATACATTTTGACCCCCTGGACAAGATACGACGAGGCAGAATCCTATCAAATTGATAGCAGTAAAGATATTTGCATCTATGTCATTGCACGACATTGTCAATTCTGGTTGCTTCGGCTTATGGATCGACCTGAGTCCAAAGAGTTTCGCTTTTGTCTAGTGCTACCGCACAAATCTTGTACACTGAATCCTCCTCGACAAGACACGATGAGCCAGAATCCTGTCAAATTGATTGGGGTGAAGATATTTGCATCTATATCATTGGACGACATTGGCAATTCTGGATGCTCCGGCTTATGATTCGACCTGAATCCAAAGAGAGTCGGTTTGGGCAAATGCTGCCGCCCAAAACATGTGCATTTGGACCTCCTGGAAAAGGTATGATGAGGCAGAGTCCTGTAACATTGATAGGAGTAAAGATATTTGCATCTATATCATTGGACGACATTGGCAATTCTGGATGATCGGCATATGATTCGACCTGAGTCAAAGAGATTGGCTTTTGTCAAGTGCTACCGCACAAGTCTTGTACATTTGGACCCCCTGGACAATATACGATGAGGCAGAATCCTGTCAAATTGATAGGAGTAAAGATGTTTGCATCTATATCATTGGACGACATTAGCAATTCTGGATGCTCGGCATATGATTCGACCTGAGTTCAAAGAGTTTCGCTTTTGTCTAGTGCTACCGCACAAATCTTGTACACTTGATCCTCCTGGACAAGACACGATGAGGCAGATTCCTGTCAAATTGATAGGTGTAAAGATGTTTGCATCTATATCATTGGTCTACATTGGCAATTCTGGATCCCCCGGCTTAGGATTCGCCCTGAGTCCAAAGAGAGTCGCTTTGGACAATTGCTACCGCACAAATCTTGTACATCTGGACCTCCTGCACAAGGTATGATGAGGCAGAATCCTATCACATTGATAGGAGTAAAGATATTTGCATCTATATCACTGGACGACATTGGCAATTCTGGATGCTCCGGCACATGATTCGACCGGAGGCCAAAGAGAGTCGCTTTGGACAAGTTCTACGGCACAAATCTTGCACATTTGGACCCCCTGGACAATATACGATGAGGCAGAATCCTGTCAAATTGATAGGAGTAAAGATATTTGCGTCTACATCATTGGACGACAATGGCAATTCTGGATGCTCCGGCTTATGACTCGACTTGAATCCAAAGACAGTTTCTTTGAACAAGTAAAACCGCACAAATCTTATACATTTGAACCTAGGAACAAGTTATGATGAGGTAGAATCCTATCACATTGATAGGAGTGAAGATGTTTGCATCTATATAATTGGACGACAATCGCAATTCTGGATGCTCCGGCTTATGATTCGAACTGAGTCCAAAGAGATAAGCTTTTGTGAAGTGCTAACGCACAAATCTTGTACATTTGAACCTCCTGGACAAGATATAATGAGGCAGAATCCTGTCACATTGATAGGAGTGCAGATTTTTGCATCTATACCATTGCACGACATTGGCAATTCTTGATGCTTCGGCTTACGGATCAACCTGAGTCCAAAGAGAGTCGCTTTGGACAAGAGCTACCGCACAAATCTTGTACATTTGAACCTCCGGAACAAGGTATGATGAGGCAGAATCCTATCACATTGATAGGAGTAAAGATATTTGCATCTATATCATTGAACGACTTTGGCAATTCTGGATGCTCGGCATATGATTCGACCTGAGTCCAACGAGAGTCGCTTTGGACAAGTGCTATCGCCCAAACCTTGTACATTTGAAGCTCCGGAACAAGGTGTGATGAGGCAGAATCCTATCACATTGATAGGAGTAAAGATATTTGCATCTATATCATTGGACGACATTGGCAATTCTGGATGGTTCGGCTTATGGATCGACCTGAGTCCAAAGAGTTTCGCTTTGGACAAGTGCTATCGCACAAATCTTGTACATTTGGACCTCCTGCACAAGTTATGATGAGGCAGAATCCTATCACATTCATAGGAGTGATGATATTTGCATGTGTATCATTGCACGACATTGGCAATTCTGGACGCCCCGGCTTATGATTCGACATAAGTCCAAAGAATGTCGCCTTGGACAAGTGCTACCGCAACAAATCGTGTACATTTGGACCCCCTGGACAAGATACGTGAGGCAGAATCCTGTCAAATTGATAGCAGTAATGATATTTGCATCTATATCATTGCACGACATTGGCAATTCTGGATGGTTCGGCTTATGGATCGACCTGAGTCCAAAGAGCTTCGCTTTTGTCTAGTGCTACCGCACAAATCTTGTACACTTGATCCTCCTGTACAAGGTATGATGAGGCAGAATCCTGTCAAATTGATAGGAGTAAAGATATTTGCATCTATATCATTGGACGACATTGGCAATTCTGTATTATCCGGCTTATGATTCGACCTGAATCCAAAGAGAGTCGGTTTGGGCAAATGCTGCCGCCCAAAACATGTGCATGTGGACCTCCTGGAAAAGGTATGATGAGGCAGAATCCTATCACATTGATAGGAGTGAAGATATTTGCATCTGTATCATTGGACGACATTGGCAATTCTGGATGCCCGGGCTTATGATTCGACCTGAGTCCAAAGACAGTCGCTTCGGACAAGTGCTACCGCTACAAGTCTTGTACATTTGGACCTCCTGTAGAAGGTATGATGAGGAAGAATCCTATCACATTCATAGGAGTGATGATATTTGCATCTGTATCATTGGACGACATGGCAATTCTGGATGCTCGGCATATGATTCGACCTGAGTCAAAGAGATTGGCTTTTGTCAAGTGCTACCGCAAAATCTTGTCCATTTGGACCTCCTGGACAAGATATGATGAGGCAGATTCCTGTCAAATTGATAGGAGTGAAGATATTTGCATCTATATCATTGGACGTCATTGGAAATTCTGGATGCTCAGGCTTATGATTCGACCTGAGTCCAAAGAGAGTCGCTTCGGACAAGTGCTACCGCAACAAGTCTTGTACATTTGAAGCTCCGGAACAAGGTGTGATGAGGCAGAATCCTATCACATTGATAGGAGTAAAGATATTTGCATCTATATCATTGGACGACATTGGCAATTCTGGATGGTTCGGCTTATGGATCGACCTGAGTCCAAAGAGAGTCGCTTTGGACAATTTCTAACGCACGAATCTGGTACATTTGAACCTCCTGGACAAGGTATGATGTGGCAGAATCCTATCACATTGATAGGAGTGAAGGTATTTGCATCTATATCAATGGACGACGTTGGCAATTCTGAATGCTTCGGCTTATGGATCGACCCGAGTCCAAAGCCATTCGCTTTTGTCAAGTGCTACCTCACAAATCTTGTACATTTGGACCTCCTGGGCAAGGTATGATGAGGCAGAAGCCTATCGCATTGATAGGAGTATAGATATTTGCATCTATATCATTGGACGACATTGGCATTTTTGGATGCTTCGGCATATGGATCGACCTGAGTCCAAAGACAGTCGGTTTGGACAAATGCTGCCACCAAATTCTTGTGCATTTGGACCACCTGGAAAAGGTATGATGAGGCAGAATCCTGTCACATTGATAGGAGTAAAGATATTTGCATCTATATCATTGGACGACATTGGCAATTCTGGATGCTCGGCATATGATTCGACCTGAGTTCAAAGAGTTTCGATTTTGTCTAGTGCTAACTCACAAATCTTGTACATTTGAACCTCCGGAACTAGGTATGATGAGGCAGAATCCTATCACATTGATAGGAGCAAAGATATTTGCATCTATATCATTGGACGACATTGGCAATTCTGGATGCTCGGCATATGATTCGACCTGAGTCAAAGAGATTGGCTTTTGTCAAGTGCTACCGCACAAATCTTGTCCATTTGGACCTCCTGGACAAGATATGATGAGGCAGATTCCTGTCAAATTGATAGGAGTGAAGATATTTGCATCTATATCATTGGACGTCATTGGCAATTCTGGATGCTCAGGCTTATGATTCGACCTGAGTCCGAAGAGAGTCGCTTCGGACAAGTGCTACCGCAACAAGTCTTGTACATTTGGACCTCCTGTAAAAGGTGTGATGAGGCAGAATCCTATCACATTCATAGGAGTGATGATATTTGCATCTGTATCATTGGACGACATGGCAATTCTGGATGCTTCGGCATATGAATCGACCTGAGTCCAAAGAGATTCGCTTTTGTGAAGTGCTAACGCACAAATCTTGTACATGTTGACCTACTGGACAAGATATGATGAGACAGAATCCTGGCAAATTGATAGCAGTAAAGATATTTGCATCTATATCACTGGACGACATTGGCAATTCTGGATGCTCCGGCATATGATTCGACCGGAGGCCAAAGAGAGTCCACGTGCGACCGCAAAAATCTTGTACATTTGGACCCCCTGGACAAGATACGATGAGGCAGAATCCTGTCAAATTTATAGCAGTAAAGATATTTGCATCTATATCATTGCACGAAATTGGCAATTCTGGATGGTTCGGCTTATGATTCAACCTGAGTCCAAAGAGAGTCGCTTTGGACAATTTCTAACGCACAAATCTGGTACATTTGGACCTCCTGGACAAGGTATGATGTGGCAGAATCCTATCACATTGATAGGAGTGAAGGTATTTGCATCTTTACCATTGGACAATATCGGCAACTTTGGATTCTTAGCCTTATGATTCTTCGCCCTATGATTCGACCTGAAACCAAAGGGAATAGCGTTGGACAAGTGCTACCGCACAAATCTTGTACATTTGAACCTCCGGAACAAGGTGTGATGAGGCAGAATCCTATCACATTGATAGGAGTAAAGATATTTGCATCTATATCATTGGACGACATTGGCAATTCTGGATGCCCCGGCTTATGATTCGACCTGAGTCCAAAGAGAGTCGCTTTGGACAAGGGCTACCGCACAAATCTTGTACATTTGGACCCCCTGGACATGATACGATGAGGCAGAATCCTGTCACATTGATAGGAGTGAAGATATTTGCATCTATATCATTAGACGGCATTGGAAATTCTGGATGTTCGGCATATGGTTCGACATAAGTCCAAAGAATGTCGCTTTGGACAAGTGCTACCGCAACAAATCGTGTACATTTGGACCCCCTGGACAAGATACGATGAGGCAGAATGCTGTCAAATTGATAGCAGTAAAGATATTTGTATCTATACCATTGCACGACATTGGCAATTCTTGATGCTTCGGCTTATGGATCGACCTGAATCCAAGGAGTTTCGCTTTGGACAAGTGCTACCGCACAAATCTTGTACATTTGGACCTCCTGCACAAAGTATGATGAGGCAGAATCCTATCACATTGATAGGAGTAAAGATATTTGCATCTATATCACTGGACGACATTGGCAATTCTGGATACTCTGGCATATGATTCGACCTGAAACCAAAGGGAATAGCGTTGGACAATTGCTACCGCACAAATCTTGTACATTTAGAACCCCTGGCCAAGTTTCGATGAGGCAGAACCCTGTACAATTGATAGGAGTAAAGATATTTGCATCTACATCATTGGACGACATTGGCAATTCTGGATGCCCCGGCTTATGATTCGACCTGAGTCCAAAGAGAGTCGCTTTGGACAATTTCTAACGCACAAATCTGGTACATTTGGACTTCCTGGACAAGGTATGATGTGGCAGAATCCTATCACATTGATAGGAGTAAAGATGTTAGCATCTATATCATTGGGCTACATTGGCAATTCTGGATGCCCCGGCATATGATTCGACCTGAGTCCAAAGAGAGTCGCTTTGGACAAGGGCTACCGCACAAATCTTGTACATTTGAACTTCCGGAACCAGGTATGATGAGGCAGAATCCTATCACATTGATAGGAGCAAAGATGTTAGCATCTATATCATTGGGCTACATTGGCAATTCTGGATGCCCCGGCATATGATTCGACCTGAGTCCAAAGAGAGTCGCTTTGGACAAGGGCTACCGCACAAATCTTGTACATTTGAACTTCCGGAACCAGGTATGATGAGGCAGAATCCTATCACATTGATAGGAGCAAAGATATTTGCATCTATATCATTGGGCTACATTGGCAGTTCTGGATGCCCCGGCTTATGATTCGACCTGAGTCCAAAGAGAGTCGCATTGGACAAGGGCTACCGCACAAATCTTGTACATTTGAACTTCCGGAACAAGGTATGATGAGGCAGAATCCTATCACATTGATAGGAGCAAAGATATTTGCATCTATATCATTGGACGTCATTGGCAATTCTGGATGCTCGGCATATGATACGACCTGAGTCAAAGAGATTGGCTTTTGTCAAGTGCTATCGCACAAATCTTGTCCATTTGGACCTCCTGGACAAGATATGATGAGGCAGATTCCTGTCAAATTGATAGGAGTGAAGATATTTGCATCCATATCATTGGACGTCATTGGCAATTCTGGATGCTCAGGCTTATGATTCGACCTGAGTCCAAAGAGAGTCGCTTCGGACAAGTGCTACCGCAACAAGTCTTGTACATGTGGACCTCCTGTACAAGGTATGATGAGGCAGAATCCTGTCAAATTGATAGCAGTAAAGTTATTTTCATCTATATCATTGGACGACATTGGCAATCCTGGGGATCCGGCTTATGATTCGACCTGAATCCAAAGAGAGTCGGTCTGGACAAGTGCTACCGCACAAATCGTGTACATTTGAACCTCCTGCACAAGATACGATGAGGCAGAGTCCTGTCATATTGATATGAGTAAAGATATTTGCATCTATACCATTGCACGACATTGGCAATTCTTGATGCTACGGCTTATGGTTCGACCTGAGTCCAAAGAAATTCGCTTTGGTCAAGTGCTACCGCACAAATCTTATACATTTGGACCTCCTGGGCAAGGTATGATGAGGCAGAATGCTGTCATTTGATAGGAATGAGGTCATTTGCCTCTATATCATTGGACGACATTGGCAATTCTGGATGCCCCGGCTTATGATTCGACCTGAGTCCAAAGAGAGTCGCTTTGGACTATTTCTAACGCACAAATCTGGTACATTTGGACCTCCTCGACAAGGTATGATGTGGCAGAATCCTATCACATTGATAGGAGTGAAGGTATTTGCATCTTTACCATTGGACAATATCGGCAACTTTGGATTCTTCGCCTTATGATCCTTCGCCCTATGATTCGACCTGTAAACAAAGGGAATAGCGTTGGACAAGTACTACCGCACAAATCTTGTACATTTAGAACCCCTGGCCAAGTTTCGATGAGGCAGAATCCTGTACAATTTATAGGAGTAAAGATATTTGCATCTATATCACTGGACGACATTGGCAATTCTGGATGCTACGGCATATGATTCGACCGGAGGCCAAAGAGAGTCGCTTTGGACACGTGCTACCGCACAAATCTTGTACATTTGGACCCCCTGGACAAGATACGATGAGGCAGAATCCTATCACATTGATAGGAGTAAAGATATTTGCATCTATATCACTGGACGACATTGGCAATTCTGGATGGTTCGGTTTATGGATCGACCTGAGTCCAAAGAGTTTCGCTTTTGTCTATTGCTACCGCACAAATCTTGTACACTTGATCCTCCTGGACAAGACACGATGAGCCAGAATCCTGGCAAATTGATAGCAGTAAAGATATTTGCATCTATATCATTGGACGACATTGGCAATTCTGGATGCTTCAGCTTATGGATCGACCTGAGTCCAAAGAGATTCGCTTTAGTCAAGTGCTACCGTACAAATCTTGTACATTTGGACCCCCTGGAGAAGATACGATGAGGCAGAATCCTGTCAAATTGATAGCAGTAAAGATATTTGCATCTATACCATTGCACGACATTGGCAATTCTTGATGCTTCGGCTTATGGATCGACCTGAATCCAAATACAGTCGGTCTGGACAAGTGCTACCGCACAAGCCTTGTACATTTGAACCTCCTGGACACGATACGATTAGGAAGAATGCTGTAAAATCGATAGGAGTGAGGATATTTGCCTCTATATCATTGGACAATATCGGCAATTTTGGATTCTTCGTCTTATGATTAGACCTGAATCCAAAGGGAGTCGATTTGGACAATTGCTACCGCACAAATCTTGTACATTTGGACCTCCTGGACCAGGTATGATGAGGCAGAATCCTGTCAAATTGACAGGAGTAAAGATATTTGCATCTATACCATTGCACGACATTGGCAATTCTTGATGCTACGGCTTATGGTTCGACCTGAGTCCAAAGAGTTTCGCTTTGGACACGTGCTACCCCACAAATCTTGTACATTTGGACCTCCTGTACAAGGTATGATGAGGCAGAATCCTGTCAAATTGATAGCAGTAAAGTTATTTTCATCTATATCATTGGACGACATTGGCAATCCTGGGGATCCGGCTTATGATTCGACCTGAATCCAAAGAGAGTCGGTCTGGACAAGTGCTACCGCACAAATCGTGTACATTTGAACCTCCTGCACAAGATACGATGAGGCAGAGTCCTGTCATATTGATATGAGTAAAGATATTTGCATCTATACCATTGCACGACATTGGCAATTCTTGATGCTACGGCTTATGGTTCGACCTGAGTCCAAAGAGTTTCGCTTTGGACACGTGCTACCCCACAAATCTTGTACATTTGGACCTCCTGGACAAGATACAATGAGGCAGAATCCTATCAAATTGACAGCAGTAAAGGTATTTGCATCTATATCATTGGACGACATTGGCAATTCTGGATGCTCGGCATATGGTTCGACATAAGTCCAAAGAATGTCGCTTTGGACAAGTGCTACCGCAACAAATCGTTTACATTTGGACCCCCTGGACAAGATACGATGAGGCAGAATCCTGTCAAATTGATAGCAGTAAAGATATTTGCATCTATATCATTGGACAACATTGGCAATTCTGGATGATCGGCATATGATTCGACCGGAGTCAAAGAGATTGGCTTTTGTCAAGTGCTACCGCACAAGTCTTGTACATTTGGACCCCCTAGAAAATATACGATGAGGCTGAATCCTGTCAAATTGGTAGGAGTAAAGATATTTGCCCCTATACCATTGGACGAGAAGGCAATTTTTGTTACTTCGGCATAGAATCATATGCCGGAGCATCCTGAATTGCCAATGTCGTCCGATGATATAGATGCAAATATCTTTACCCCTGTCAAATTGACAGGATTCTGCCTCATCGTATCTTGTCCAGGGGGTCCAAATGTACAAGATTTGTGCGTTAGCACTTGTCCAAAGCGACTCTCTTGGCCTCCGGTCGAATCATATGTCGGATTTATTCAGAATTGCCAATGTCGTCCAATGTTATAGATGCAAATATCTTCACTCCTATCAATTTGATAGGATTCTGCCTCATGTTATCTTGTCCAGGAGGTTCCGATGTCCAATATTTGTGTGGTAGCACTTGTCCAAAACGACAACCTTTGGACTCAGGTCGAACCATAAGCCGAAGCATCAAGAATTGCCAATGTCGTGCAATGGTATAGATGCAAAAATCTTTACTGCTATCAATTTGACAGGATTCTGGCTAATCGTGTCTTGTCCAGGAGGATCAAGTGTACAAGATTTGTGCGGTAGCACTAGACAAAAGCGAAACTCTTTGGACTCAGGTCGAACCATAAGCCGAAGCATCCAGAATTGCCAATGTCGTGCAAATGATATAGATGCAAATATCGTTGCTCCTATCAATGTGATAGGATGCTGCCTCATTATACCTTGTACAGGAGGTCCAAATGTACAAGATTTGTGCGGTTGCACTTGTCCAAAGCGAAACTCTTTGGACTCAGGTCGAATCTTATGCCGAACTTCTAGAATTGCCAATGTCGTCCAATGATATAGATGCAAATATCTTTACTCCTATCAATGGGATAGGATTCTGCCTCATCATACATTGTGCAGGAGGTCCAAATGTACAAGATTTGTGCGGTAGCACTTGTCCAAACCGAAACTCTTTGGACTCAGGTCGATGCATAAGCCGAAGCATCAAGAATTGCCAATGTCGTGCAATGGAATAGTTGCAAATATCTTTACTGCTATCAATTTGACAGGATTTTGACTCATCGTATCTTGTCCAGGGGATCCAAATGTACAAGATTTGGGCGGCAGTATTTGTCCAAAGCGACTCTCTTTGAACTCAGGTCGAATCATATGCCGAACTTCCAGAATTGCCAATGTCGTCCAATGATATAAATGCAAATATCTTTACTCCTATCAATGGGACAGGATTCTGCCTCATCATACCGTGTACAGGACGTCCACACATACAAGATTTGTGCGGTAGCACTTGTCCAAAGCGAAACTCTTTGGACTCAGGTCGATCCATAAGCCGAAGCATCAAGAATTGCCAATGTCGTGCAATGGTATAGTTGCAAATATCTTTACTGCTATCAATTTGACAGGATTCTGCCTCATCGCATCGTGTCCAGCGGGTCCAAATTTACAAGATTTGTGCGCTAGCACGTGTCCAAAACGACTCTCTTTGGCCTCCGGTCGAATCATATGCCGGAGCATCCAGAATTGCCAATGTCGCCCAGTGATATAGATGCAAACATCTTAACTCCTACCAATTTGCCAGGAATCTGCCACATCATATCGGGTCCAGGAGGTCCAAATGGACAAGGTTTGGGCGGCAGCATTTGTCCAAAACGACTCTCTTTGGACTCAGGTCGAATGATATGCTGAGTATCCACAATTGCCAAATTCATCCAATGATATATATGCGAATATCTTTACTCCTATCAATGTGATAGGATTCTGCCTCATCATACGTTGTACAGGAGGTCCAAATGTACAAGATTTGTGCGGTAGCACTTTTTCAAACCGAAACTCTTTGGACTCAGGTCGATCCATATGCCGAAGCATCCAGAATTGCCAATGTCATCCAATGATATAGATGCAAATACCTTTACTGCTATCAATTTGACAGGATTCCGCCTCATTGTATCTTGTCCAGGAGGTCCAAATGTACAAGGTTTGGGCGGTAGCACTTGTCCAAAGCGACTCTCCTTGGCCTCCGGTCGAATCATATGCCGGAGCATCCAGAATTGCCAATGTCGTCCAGTGATATAGATGCAAATATCTTCACTCCTATCAATTTGACAGGATTTCGGCTCATCGTGTCTTGTCCAGGAGGATCAAGTGTACAAGATTTGTGCGGTAGGACTAGGCAAAAGCGAAACCCTTTGGACTCAGGTCGATCCATAAGCCGAAGCATCCAGAATTGCCAATGTCATCCAATGATATAGATGCAAATATCTTTACTGCTATCAATTTGACAGGATTCTGCCTCATCGCATATTGTCCAGGGGGTCCAAATGTACACGATTTGTTGCGGTAGCACTTGTCCAAAGCGACATTCTTTGGACTTAGGTCGAACCATAAGCCGGACCATCCAGAATTGCCGATGTTGACCAATGATATAGATGCAAATATCTTTACTCCTATTAATTTGACAGGGTTCTGCCTCACCGTCTCTTGTCCAGGGGGTCCAAATGTACAAGATTTGTTGCGGTAGCACTTATCCAAAGCGACTCTCCTTGGACTCAGGTCGAATCATAAGCCGGGGCATCCAGAATTGCCAATGTCGTCCAATGATATAGATGCAAATATCTTTACTGCTATCAATTTGACAGGATTCTGGCTGATCGTGTCTTGTCCAGGAGGATCAAGTGTACAAGATTTGTGCGGTAGCACTAGACAAAAGCGAAACTCTTTGGACTCAGGTCGATCCATAAGCCGAAGCATTCAGAATTGCCAATGTCGTGCAATGATATAGATGCAAATATCTTTACTGCTATCAATTTGACAGGATTCTGCCTATCCTATCTTGTCGAGGAGGTTCAAATGTACAAGATTTGTGCTGTAGCACTTGACAAAAGCCAAACTCTTTGGACTCAGGTCGAATCATATGCCGAGCATCCAGGAATGCCAATGTCGTCTAAAGATATATGCAAATATCTTTACTCCTATCAATTTGACAGGATTCTGCTTCATCGTATCTTGTCCAAAAGGTTCAAATGTACAAGTTTTGTGCGGTAGCACTTGACAAAAGCCAATCTCTTTGGTTTAAGTCGAATCATATGCCGAGCATCCAGAATTGCCAATGTCGTCCAACGATATAGATCTAAATACCTTTACTCCTATTAATGTGATACGATTCAGCCTCATCATATCTTGTACAGGACGTCCACACATACAAGATTTGTGCGGTAGCACTTGTCCAAAGCGAAACTCTTTGGACTCAGGTCGATTCATATGCCGAAGCATCCAGAATTGCCAATGTCGTCCAATGATATAGATGCAAATATCTTTACTGCTATCAATTTGACAGGATTCTGCCTCATCGCATATTGTCCAGGGGGTCCAAATGTACACGATTTGTTGCGGTAGCACTTGTCCAAAGCGACATTCTTTGGACTTAGGTCGAACCATAAGCCGGACCATCCAGAATTGCCGATGTTGACCAATGATATAGATGCAAATATCTTTACTCCTATTAATTTGACAGGGTTCTGCCTCACCGTCTCTTGTCCAGGGGGTCCAAATGTACAAGATTTGTTGCGGTAGCACTTATCCAAAGCGACTCTCCTTGGACTCAGGTCGAATCATAAGCCGGGGCATCCAGAATTGCCAATGTCGTCCAATGATATAGATGCAAATATCTTTACTGCTATCAATTTGACAGGATTCTGGCTGATCGTGTCTTGTCCAGGAGGATCAAGTGTACAAGATTTGTGCGGTAGCACTAGACAAAAGCGAAACTCTTTGGACTCAGGTCGATCCATAAGCCGAAGCATTCAGAATTGCCAATGTCGTGCAATGATATAGATGCAAATATCTTTACTGCTATCAATTTGACAGGATTCTGCCTATCCTATCTTGTCGAGGAGGTTCAAATGTACAAGATTTGTGCTATAGCACTTGACAAAAGCCAAAGTCTTTGGACTCAGGTCGAATCATATGCCGAGCATCCAGGAATGCCAATGTCGTCTAAAGATATAGGCAAATATCTTTACTCCTATCAATTTGACAGGATTCTGCTTCATCGTATCTTGTCCAAAAGGTTCAAATGTACAAGATTTGTGCGGTAGCACTTGACAAAAGCCAATCTCTTTGGTTTAAGTCGAATCATATGCCGAGCATCCAGAATTGCCAATGTCGTCCAACGATATAGATCTAAATACCTTTACTCCTATCAATGTGATACGATTCAGCCTCATCATATCTTGTACAGGACGTCCACACATACAAGATTTGTGCGGTAGCACTTGTCCAAAGCGAAACTCTTTGGACTCAGGTCGATCCATAAGCCGTAGCATCAAGAATTGCCAATGTCGTGCAATGGTATAGATCCAAATATCTTTACTGCTATCAATTTTACATGATTCTGCCTCATCGTATCTTGTCCACGAGGTTCAAATGTACAAGATTTGTGCGGTAGCACTTGTCCAAAGCGACATTCTTTGGACTTAGGTCGACCCATAAGCCGGACCATCCAGAACTGCCGATGTTGACCAATGATATAGATGCAAATATCTTTAGTCCTATTAATTTGACAGGATTCTGCCTCACCGTCTCTTGTCCAGGGGGTCCAAATGTACAAGATTTGTTGCGGTAGCACTTCACAAAAGCGAATCTCTGTGGACTCAGGTCGATTCATATGCCGAAGCATCCAGAATTGCCAATGTCGTCCAATGATATAGATGCAAATATCTTCACTGCTATCAATTTGACAGGAATCTGCCTCATCATATCTTGTCCAGGAGGTCCAAATGGACAAGATTTGTGCGGTAGCACTTGACAAAAGCCAATCTCTTTGGAGTCAGGTCGAATCATATGTCGAGTGTCCAGAAATGCCAATGTCGTCCAATGATATAGATGCAAATATCTCTTCTCCTATCAATTTGCCAGGATTCTGCCTCATCAGACCTTGTACAGGAGGTCCAAATGTACAAGAATTGTGCGATAGCACTTGTCCAAACCGAAACTCTTTGGACTCAGGTCGATCCATAAGCCGAAGCATCCAGAATTGCCAATGTCATCCAATGATATAGATGCAAATACCTTTACTGCTGTCAATTTGACAGGATTCTGCCTCATTGTATCTTGTCCAGGGGATCCAAATGTACAAGATTTGTGCGGTAGCACGTGTCCAGAGCGATTCTCTTTGGCCTCCGGTCGAATCATATGCCGGAGCATCCAGAATTGCCAATGTTGTCCAGTGATATAGATGCAAATATCTTCACTCCTATCAATGTGATACGATTCTGTCTCATCATACCCCATTCCGGATGTTCAAATGTACAAGGTTTGGGCGGTAGCACTTGTCCAAAGCGACTCTCCTTGGCCTCCGGTCGAATCATATGCCGGAGCATCCAGAATTGCCAATGTCGTCCAGTGATATAGATGCAAATATCTTCACTCCTATCAATTTGACAGGATTTTGGCTCATCGTGTCTTGTCCAGGAGGATCAAGTGTACAAGATTTGTGCGGTAGGACTAGACAAAAGCGAAACCCTTTGGACTCAGGTCGAACCATAAGCCGAAGCATCCAGAATTGCCAATGTCGTGCAATGATATAGATGCAAATATCTTTACTCCTATCAATGTGATAGGATCCTGCCTCATTATACCTTGTCCAGGGGGTCCAAATTTACAAGATTTGTGCGCTAGCACCTGTCCAAAACGACTCTCCTTGGGCTCCGGACGAATCATATGCCGGAGCATCCAGAATTGCCAATGTCGCCCAATGATATAGATGCAAACATCTTAACTCCTAGCAATTTGCCAGGAATCTGCCTCATCATATCGGGTCCAGGAGGTCCAAATGGACAAGGTTTGGGCGGCAGAATTTGTCCAAAACGACTCTCTTTGGACTCAGGTCGAATGATATGCTGAGCATCCACAATTTCCAAAGTCATCCAATGATATATATGCGAATATCTTTACTCCTATCAATGTAATAGGATTCTGCCTCATCATGCCTGGTCCAGGAGGTCCAAATGTACAAGATTTGTGCGGCAGCATTTGTCCAAAGCGACTCTCTTTGAACTCAGGTCGAATCATAAGCCGAGCATCCAGAATTTCCAATGTCGTCCAATGATATAGATGCAAATATCTTTACTCCTATCAATGTGATTCGATTCTGCCTCATCATACCTTGTACAGGAGGCCCACACATACAAGATTTGTGCGGTAGCACTTGTCCAAAGCGACTCTCTTTGGACTCAGTTTGAATCATAAGCCGGTCCATCCAGAATTGTCAATGTCGTCCAATGATATAGAAGCAAATATCTTCACTCCTATCATTGTGACAGGATTCTGCCTCATCATACCTTTTCCAGGAGGTGCAAATGCACAAATTTTGTGCCGCAGCATTTGTCCAAACCGACTCTCGTTTGACTCAGGTCGATCCATATGCCGAAGTAACAAAAATTGCCGATCTTATCGGAATGATATAGATGCAAATATCTTCACTCCAATCAATTTGACAGGATTCTGGCTCATCGTATATTGTCCAGGGTGTCCAAATGTACAAGATTTGTGCGGTAGCACTTGTCCAAAGCGACTCTCTTTGGCCTCCGGTCGAATCATACGCCGGAGCATCCAGAATTGCCAATGTCGTCCAGTGACATAGATGCAAATATCTTCACTCCAATCAATTTGACAGGATTCTGCCTCATCATACCTTGTACAGGAGGTCCATATGCACAAGCTTTGGGCGGCAGCATTTCCCCAAACCGACTCTCTTTGGATTCAGCTCGAATCATAAGCCGGAGCATCCAGAATTGCCATTGTCGTCCAATGATATAGACGCAAATATCTTTACTCCTATCAATTTGACAGGTTTCTGCCTCATCATACCTTGTGCAGGAGGTCCAAATGTACAAGATTCGTGCGGTAGCACTTGTCCAAACCGAAACTCTTTGGACTCAAATCGATCCATAAGCCGAAGCATCAAGAATTGCCAATGTCGTGCAATGGTATAGGTGCAAATATCTTTACTGCTATCAATTTGACAGGATTCTGGGTCACCGTATATTGTCCAGGGGGTCCAAATGTACAAGATTTGTACGGTAGCACTTGTCCAAAGCGACTCTCCTTGGACTCAGGTCGAATCATAAGCCTGAGCATCCAGAATTGCCAATGCCGTCCAATGATATAGATGCAAATATCTTTACTGCTATCAATTTGACAGGATTCTGCCGCATCATACCTTGTCCAGTAGGTAAAAATGTACAAGATTTGTGCGTTCGCACTTCATAAAAGCGAATCTCTTTGGACTTAGGTCGAACCAGAAGCCGGACCATCCAGAATTGCCAATGTCGTCCAATGATATAGATGCAAATATCTTTACTCCTATCAATTTGACAGGATTCTGCATCATCGTATCTTGTCCAGGGGCTCCAAATGTACAAGATTTGT
This sequence comes from Priocnemis perturbator, assembly GCA_963942575.1. Classification (NCBI taxonomy): domain Eukaryota; kingdom Metazoa; phylum Arthropoda; class Insecta; order Hymenoptera; family Pompilidae; genus Priocnemis; species Priocnemis perturbator. The sequence goes on along the minus strand of CAWWDK010000133.1, from coordinate 3,716,612 downwards.
GCGGTAGCACGTGTCCAAAGCGACTCTCTTTTGCCTCCGGTCGAATCATATGCCGGAGCATCCAGAACTGCCAATGTCGTCCAATGATATAGATGCAAATATCTTTACTCCTATCAATTTGACAGGATTCTGCATCATCGTATCTTGTCCAGGGGCTCCAAATGTACAAGATTTGTGCGGTAGCACGTGTCCAAAGCGACTCTCTTTTGCCTCCGGTCGAATCATATGCCGGAGCATCCAGAACTGCCAATGTCGTCCAATGATATAGATACAAATATCTTTACTCCTATCAATATGATAGGATTCTGCCTCATCATACCTTGTTCCGGAGGTACAAATGTACAAGATTTGTGCGGGAGCCCTTTGTCAAAGCGACTCTCTTTGGACTCAGGTCGAATCATAAGCCGGGGCATCCAGAATTGCCAATGACGTCCATTGATATAGATGCAAATATCTTTCCTCCTATCAATTTGACAGGATTCTGCCTCATCCTATCTTGTCGAGGTGGTTCAAATGTACAAGATTTGTGCGATAGCACTTGTCCAAAGCGAAACTCTTTGGACTCAGGTCGATCCATAAGCCGAAGCATCAAGAATGTGCCAATGTTGACCAATGATATAGATGCAAACATCTTTACTCCTATTAATTTGACAGGATTCTGCCTCATCGTATCTTGTCCAGGGGGTCCAAATGTACAAGATTTGTTGCGGTAGCACTTGTCCAAAGCGACTCTCCTTGGACTCAGGTCGAATCATAAGCCTGAGCATCCAGAATTACCAATGCCGTCCAATGATATAGATGCAAATATCTTTACTGCTATCAATTTGACAGGATTCTGCCGCATCATACCTTGTCCAGTAGGTCAAAATGTACAAGATTTGTGCGTTCGCACTTCATAAAAGCGAATCTCTTTGGACTTAGGTCGAACCAGAAGCCGGACCATCCAGAATTGTCAATGCCGTCCAATGATATAGATGCAAATATCTTTACTGCTATCAATTTGACAGGATTCTGCCGCATCATACCTTGTCCAGTAGGTCAAAATGTACAAGATTTGTTCGTTCGCACTTCATAAAAGCGAATCTCTTTGGACTTAGGTCGAACCAGAAGCCGGAACATCCAGAATTGCCAATGTCGTCCAATGATATAGATGCAAATATCTTTACTCCTATCAATTTGACAGGATTCTGCATCATCGTATCTTGTCCAGGGGGTCAAAATGTACAAGATTTGGGCGGCAGCATTTGTCCGAAGCGACTCTTTTTGAACTCAGATCGAATCATATGCCGGAGCATCCAGAATTGCCAATGATGTCCATTGATATAGATGCAAATATCTTCACTCCTATCAATTTGACAGGATTCTGCCTCATCATATCTTGCCCAGGAGGTCCAGATGGACACGATTTGGGCGGCAGCATTTGTCCGAAGCGACTCTCTTTGAACTCAGGTCGAATAATAAGCCGAGCATCCAGAATTGCCAATGTCGTCCAATGATATAGATGCAAACATCTTTACTCCTATCAATGTAATAGGATTCTGCCTCATCATACCTGGTCCAGGAGGTCCAAATGTACAAGATTTGTGCGGTAGCACTTGCCAAAGCGACTCTCTTTGGACTCAGGTCGAATAATAAACCGGAGCAACCAGAATTGCCAATGTCGTCCAATTATATAGATGCAAGTATCATCACTCCTATCAATTTGACAGGATTCCGCCTCATCATATCTTATCCACGAGGTTCAAATGTACAAGATTTGTGGGGTAGCATTTGACAAAAGCGAATCTCTTTGAAGTCAGGTCGAATCATATGCCCAGCGTCCAGGATTGCCAATGTCGTCCAATTATATAGATGCAAATATCTCTGCTCCTATCAATTTGCCAGGATTGTGCCTCATCGTATCTTGTCCAGGGGGTTCAAATGTACAATATTTGTGCGGTAGCACTTGTCCGAAGCGACCGTCTTTGGATTCAGGTCGAATCATAAGCCGAGGCATCCAGAATTGCCAATGTCGTCCAATGATATAGATGCAAATATCTTTAGCGCTATCAATATGACGGGATTCTGCCTCATCATACCATGTTCCGGAGGTTCAAATGTACAGGATTTGTGCTGCAGTACTTGTCCAGAGCGACTCTCTTGGGATTCAGGTCGAATCATATGCCGGAGCATCCAGAATTGCCAATGATGTCCATTTATATAGATGCAAATATCTTCACTCCTATCAATTTGACAGGATTCTGCCTCATCATATCTTGTCCAGGAGGTCCAGATGGACACGATTTGGGCGGCAGCATTTGTCCGAAGCGACTCTCTTTGGACTGAGGTCGAATCATAAGCTTGAGCATCCAGAATTGCCAAAGACGACCAATGATATAGATGCAAATATCTTCACTGTTATCAATTTGACAGGATTCGGGCTCATCGTATCTTGTTCAGGATGTTCAAATGTACAAGATTTGTGCGTTAGAACTTCACAAAAGCGAATCTCTTTGGACTCAGGTCGATCCATATGCCGAAGTAACAAAAATTGCAGATCTTTTCGGAATGATATAGATGCAAATATCTTAACTCCTATCAATTTGACAGGATTCTGCCCCATCGTATCTTCTCCAGGAGGTTCAAATGTACAAGATTTGTGGGGTAGCACTTGACAAAAGCCAATCTCTTTGGACTCAGGTCGATTCATATGCCGAGCATCCAGAATTGCCAAAAGCCAATCTCTTTGGACTCAGGTCGAATCATATGCCGAGCATCCAGGAATGCCAATGTCGTCCAATGATATAAATGTAAATATCTTTAGTGCTATCAATATGACAGGATTCTGCCTCATCATACCTTGTTCCGGAGGTTCAAATGTACAGGATTTGTGCTGCAGTACTTGTCCAGAGCGACTCTCTTGGGATTCAGGTCGAATCATATGCCGTAGCATCCAGAATTGCCAATAATATCCATTGATATAGATGCAAATATCTTCACTCCTATCAATTTGACAGAATTCTGCCTCATCATATCTTGTCCAGGAGGTCCAGATGGACACGAGTTGGGCGGCAGCATTTGTCCGACGCGACTCTCTTTGAACTCAGGTCGAATCATAAGCCGAGCATCCAGACTTGCCAATGTCGTCCAATGATATAGATGCAAATATCTTTACTCCTATCAATGTAATAGGATTCTGCCTCATCATACCTGGTCCAGGAGGTCCAAATGTACAAGATTTGTGCGGTAGCACTTGTCCAAAGCGACTCTCTTTGGACTCAGGTCGAATAATAAACCGGAGCATCCAGAATTGCCAATGTCGTCCAATTATATAGATGCAAATATCATCACTCCTATCAATTTGACAGGATTCTGCCTCATCATATCTTACCCACGAGGTTCAAATGTACAAGATTTGTGGGGTAGCATTTGACAAAAGCGAATCTCTTTGAAGTCAGGTCGAATCATATGCCCAGCGTCCAGGATTGCCAATGTCGTCCAATTATATAGATGCAAATATCTCTGCTCCTATCAATTTGCCAGGATTGTGCCTCATCGTATCTTGTCCAGGGGGTTCAAATGTACAATATTTGTGCGGTAGCACTTGTCCAAAGCGACCGTCTTTGGATTCAGGTCGAATCATAAGCCGAGGCATCCAGAATTGCCAATGTCGTCCAATGATATAGATGCAAATATCTTTAGCGCTATCAATATGACAGGATTCTGCCTCATCATACCTTGTTCCGGAGGTTCAAATGTACAGGATTTGTGCTGCAGTACTTGTCCAGAGCGACTCTCTTGGGATTCAGGTCGAATCATATGCCGGAGCATCCAGAATTGCCAATGATGTCCATTTATATAGTTGCAAATATCTTCACTCCTATCAATTTGACAGGATTCTGCCTCATCATATCTTGTCCAGGAGGTCCAGATGGACACGATTTGGGCGGCAGCATTTGTCCGAAGGGACTCTCTTTGAACTCAGGTCGAATCATAAGCCGAGCATCCAGAATTGCCAATGTCGTCCAATGATATAGATGCAAATATCTTTACTCCTATCAATGTAATAGGATTCTGCCTCATCATACCTGGTCCAGGAGGTCCAAATGTACAAGATTTGTGCGGTAGCACTTGTCCAAAGCGACTCTCTTTGGACTCAGGTCGATCCATATGCCGAAGTGACAAAAATTGCAGATCTTATCGGAATGATATAGATGCAAATATCTTAACTCCTATCAATTTGACAGGATTCTGCCCCATCGCATCTTCTCCACGAGGTTCAAATGTACAAGATTTGGGCGGTAGCACTTGACAAAAGCCAATCTCTTTGGACTCAGGTCGAATCATATGCCGGGGCATCCAGAATTGCCAATGTCGTCCAATGATATAGATGCAAATATCCTCACTCCTATCAATTTGGCAGGATTCTGCGTCATCGTATCTTGTCCAGAAAGATTAAATGTACAATATTTGTGCAGTAGCACTTGTCCAGGCCGACTCTCTTTGGACTCAGGTCGAATCATAAGCCGGAGCATCCAGTTTTGCCAATGTCGTCCAATGATGTAGATGCAAATATCTTTACTGATATCAATGTGGTAGGATTCTGCCTCATCATACCTTGTACAGGAGGTCCACACATACAAGATTTGTGCGGTAGCACTTTTCCAAAGCGACTCTCTTTGGACTCAGGTCGAATCATATGCCGGGGCATCCAGGATTGCCAATGTCGTCCAATGATATAGATGCAAATATCTTAACTCCTATCAATTTGACAGGATTCTGCCCCATCGTATCTTCTCCAGGAGGTTCAAATGTACAAGATTTGTGCGTTAGCACTTGACAAAAGCCAATCTCTTTGGACTCAGGTCGATTGATATGCCGAGCATCCAGAATTGCCAATGTCGTCCAATGATATATGCAAATATCTTTACTCCAATCAGTTTGACAGGATTCTGCTTCATCGTATCTTGTACAGGAGGTCCAAATGTACACGATTTGTGTGGTAGCACTTGTCCAAAGCGACTCTCTTTGGACTGAGGTCGAATCATAAGCTTGAGCATCCAGAATTGCCAAAGACGACCAATGATATATATGCAAATATCTTCACTGTTATCAATTTGACAGGATTCGGGCTCTTCGTATCATGTTCAGGAGGTTCAAATGTACAAGATTTGTGCGTTAGCCCTTCACAAAAGCGAATCTCTTTGGACTCAGGTCGATCCATATGCCGAAGTAACAAAAATTGCAGATCTTATCGGAATGATATAGATGCAAATATCTTAACTCCTATCAATTTGACAGGATTCTGCCCCATCGTATTTTCTCCAGGAGGTTCAAATGTACAAGATTTGTGGGGTAGCACTTGACAAAAGCCAATCTCTTTGGACTCAGGTCGATTCATATGCCGAGCATCCAGAATTGCCAAAAGCCAATCTCTTTGGACTCAGGTCGAATCATATGCCGAGCATCCAGGAATGCCAATGTCGTCCAATGATATAAATGTAAATATCTTTAGTGCTATCAACATGACAGGATTCTGCCTCATCATACCTTGTTCCGGAGGTTCAAATGTACAGGATTTGTGCTGCAGTACTTGTCCAGAGCGACTCTCTTGGGATTCAGGTCGAATCATATGCCGTAGCATCCAGAATTGCCAATGATATCCATTGATATAGATGCAAATATCTTCACTCCTATCAATTTGACAGGATTCTGCCTCATCATATCTTGTCCAGGAGGTCCAGATGGACACGATTTGGGCGGCAGCATTTGTCCGAAGCGACTCTCTTTGAACTCAGGTCGAATCATAAGCCGAGCATCCAGAATTGCCAATGTCGTCCAATGATATAGATGCAAATATCTTTACTCCTATCAATGTAATAGGATTCTGCCTCATCATACCTGGTCCAGGAGGTCCAAATGTACAAGATTTGTGCGGTAGCACTTGTCCAAAGCGACTCTCTTTGGACTCAGGTCGAATAATATACCGGAGCATCCAGAATTGCCAATGTCGTCCAATTATATAGATGCAAATATCATCACTCCTATCAATTTGACAGGATTCTGCCTCATCATATCTTACCCACGAGGTTCAAATGTACAAGATTTGTGGGGTAGCATTTGACAAAAGCGAATCTCTTTGAAGTCAGGTCGAATCATATGCCCAGCGTCCAGGATTGCCAATGTCGTCCAATTATATAGATGCAAATATCTCTGCTCCTATCAATTTGCCAGGATTGTGCCTCATCGTATCTTGTCCAGGGGGTTCAAATGTACAATATTTGTGCGGTAGCACTTGTCCAAAGCGACCGTCTTTGGATTCAGGTCGAATCATAAGCCGAGGCATCCAGAATTGCCAATGTCGTCCAATGATATAGATGCAAATATCTTTAGCGCTATCAATATGACGGGATTCTGCCTCATCATACCTTGTTCCGGAGGTTCAAATGTACAGGATTTGTGCTGCAGTACTTGTCCAGAGCGACTCTCTTGGGATTCAGGTCGAATCATTTGCCGGAGCATCCAGAATTGCCAATGATGTCCATTTATATAGATGCAAATATCTTCACTCCTATCAATGTGATTCGATTCAGCCTCATCATACCTTGTACAGGAAGTCCAAATGTACACGATTTGTGCGGTAGCACTTTTCGAAAGCGACTCTCTTTCGACTCAGGTCGAATCATAAGCCTGAGCATCCAGAATTGACAATGTCGTCCAATGATATAGATGCAAATATCTTTACTGATATCAATGTGGTAGGATTCTGCCTCATAATACCTTGTACAGGAGGTCCACACATACAAGATTTGTGCGGTAGCACTTGTCCAAAGCGACTCTCTTTGGACTCAGGTCGAATCATATGCCGGGGCATCCAGGATTGCCAATGTCGTCCAATGATATAGATGCAAATATCTTAACTCCTATCAATTTGACAGGATTCTGCCTCATCGTATCTTGTCCATGAGGTTCAAATGTACAAGATTTGTGCGGTAGCACTTGACAAAAGCCAAACTCTTTGGCCTCCGGTCGAATCATATGCCGGAGCATCCAGAATTGCCAATGTCGTCCAATGATATAGATGCAAATATCGTCACTCCTATCAATTTGGCAGGATTCTGCCTCATCGTATCTTGTCCAGGAAGATCAAATGTACAATATTTGTGCGGTAGCACTTGTCCGGGCCGACTCTCTTTGGACTCAGGTCGAATCATAAACCGGAGCATCCAGAATTGACAATGTCGTCCAATGATATAGATGCAAACATCTCAACACCTATCAATTTGACAGGATTCTGTCTCATCATACCTTGTACAGGAGGTCCACACATACAAGATTTGTGCGGTAGCACTTGTCCAAAGCGACTCTCTTTGGACTCAGGTCGAATCATAAGCCGGGGCATCCAGAATTGCCAATGACGTCCATTGATATAGATGCAAATATCTTTCCTCCTATCAATTCGACAGGATTCTGCCTCATCTTATCTTGTCCAGGAGGTTCAAATGTACAAGATTTGTGCGTTAGCACTTCACAAAAGCGAATCTCTTTGGACTCAGGTCGAATCATATGCCGGAGCATCCAGAATTGCCAATGTCGTCCAATGATATAGATGCAAATATCTTTACTGCTATCAATATGACAGGATTCTGCCTCATCATACCTTGTTCCGGAGGTTCAAATGAACAGGATTTGTACTGCAGTACTTGTCCAGAGCGACTCTCTTGGGATTCAGGTCGAATCATATGCCGGGGCATCCTGGATTGCCAATGTCGTCCAATGATATAGATGCAAATATCTTAACTCCTATCAATTTGACAGGATTCTGCCTCATCGTATCTTGTCCATGAGGTTCACATGTACAAGATTTGTGCGGTAGCACTTGACATAGGCCAAACTCTTTGGACTCAGGTCGAATCATATGCCGAGCATCCAGAATTGCCAATGTCGTCCAATGATATATGCAAATATCTTTACTCCTATCAATTTGACAAGATTCTGCTTCATCGTATCTTGTACAGGAGGTCCAAATGTACAAGATTTGTTGCGGTAGCACTTGTCCAAAGCGACTCTCCTTGGACTCAGGTCGAATCATAAGCCTGAGCATCCAGAATTGCCAATACCGTCTAATGATATAGATGCAAGTATCTTCACTCCTATCAATTTGACAGGATTCTGGCTCATCGTGTCTTGTCCAGGAGGATCAAGTGTACAAGATTTGTGCGGTAGCACTAGACAAAAGCGAAACTCTTTGGACTCAGGTCGATCCATATGCCGAAGCATCCAGAATTGCAAATGTCGTGCAATGAAATAGATGCAAATATCTTTACTGCTATAAATTTGACAGGATTCTGTCTCATCATACCTTGTACAGGAGGTCCACACATACAAGATTTGTGCGGTAGCACTTGTCCAAAGCGACTCTCTTTGGACTCAGGTCGAATAATATGCCGGGGCATCCAGGATTGCCAATGTCGTCCAATGATATAGATGCAAATATCTTAACTCCTATCAATTTGACAGGATTCTGCCTCATCGTATCTTGTCCATGAGGTTCAAATGTACAAGATTTGTGCGGTAGCACTTGACAAAAGCCAAACTCTTTGGCCTCCGGTCGAATCATATGCCGGAGCATCCAGAATTGCCAATGTCGTCCAATGATATAGATGCAAATATCCTCACTCCTATCAATTTGGCAGGATTCTGCCTCATCGTATCTTGTCCAGGAAGATCAAATGTACAATATTTGTGCGTTAGCACTTGTCCAGGCTGACTCTCTTTGGACTCAGGTCGAATCATAAGCCGGAGCATCCAGAATTGCCAATGTCGTCCAATGATATAGATGCAAATATCCTCACTCCTATCAATTTGACGGGATTCTGTCTCAGCATACCCTGTCCCGGAGGTTCAAATGTACAAGATTTGTGCGTTAGCACTTCACAAAAGCGACTCTCTTTGGACTCAGGTCGAATCATAAGCCGGAGCATCCAGAATTGCCAATGTCGTCCAATGATATAGATGCAAATATCCTCACTCCTATCAATTTGACGGGATTCTGTCTCAGCATACCCTGTCCCGGAGGTTCACATGTACTAGATTTGTGCGGCAGCCCTTGTCCAAAGCGACTCTCTTTGGACTCAGGTCGAATCATAAGCCGGGGCATCCAGAATTTCCAATGCCGTCCAATGATATAGAAGCAAATATCTTTACTCCAATCAATGTGATTCGATTCTGCCTCATCATACCTTGTACAGGAGGTCCAAATGTACACGATTTGTGCGGTAGCACTTGTCCAAAGCGACTCTCTTTGGACTCAGGTCGAATCATAAGCCGGAGCATCCAGAATTGCCAATGTCGTCCAATGATATAGATGCAAATATCTTTACTCATATCAATGTGGTAGGATTCTGCCTCATCATACCTTGTACAGGAGGTCCAAATGTACATGGTCTGTGTTGTAGCACTTGCCGAAAGCGACCCTCTTTGGATTCAGGTCGAATCATAAACCGGAGCATCCAGAATTGCCAATGTCGTCCAATGATATAGATGCAAATATCTTTACTCATATCAATGTGGTAGGATTCTGCCTCAGCATGCCTTGTACAGGAGGTCCAAATGTGGAAGATTTATGCGGTAGCACTTGTCCAAAGCGAAACTCTTTGGACTCAGGTCGATCCATAAGCCGGAGCATCCAGAATTGCCATTGTCGTCCAATGATGTAGATGCAAATATCTTTACTCCTATCAATTTGACAGGATTCTGCCTCATCGTATATTGTCCAGGGGGTCCAAATGTACATGATTTGTGCGGTGGCACTTGTCCAAAGCGACTCTCTATGGCCTCCGGTCGAATCATACGCCGGAGTATCCAGAATTGCCAATGTGGTCCAATGATATAGATGCAAATATCTTCACTCCAATCAATTTGACAGGATTCTGCCTCATCATATCTTGTCCAGGAGGTCCAAATGGACAAGATTTGGGCGGCAGCACTTCCCGAAAGCGACTCTCTTTGGATTCAGGTCGAATCATAAGCCGGAGCATCAAGAATTGCCAATGTCGTCCAATGATATAGATGCAAATATCCTCACTCCTATCAATTTGGCAGGATTCTGCCTCATCGTATCTTGTCCAGGAAGATCAAAAGTACAATATTTGTGCGGTAGCACTTGTCCAGGCCGACTCTCTTTGGACTCAGGTCGAATCATAAACCGGAGCATCCAGAATTGCCAATGTCGTCCAATGATATAGATGCAAACATCTTCACTCCTATCAATTTGACAGGATTCTGCCTCATCATATCTTGTCCAGGAGGTCCAAATGGACAAGATTTGGGCGGCAGCACTTCCCGAAAGCGACTCTCTTTGGATTCAGGTCGAATCATAAGCCGGAGCATCAAGAATTGCCAATGTCGTCCAATGATATAGATGCAAATATCCTCACTCCTATCAATTTGGCAGGATTCTGCCTCATCGTATCTTGTCCAGGAAGATCAAATGTACAATATTTGTGCGGTAGCACTTGTCCAGGCCGACTCTCTTTGGACTCAGGTCGAATCATAACCCGGAGCATCCAGAATTGCCAATGTCGTCCAATGATATAGATGCAAACATCTCCACACATATCAATTTGACAGGATTCTGTCTCATCATACCTTGTACAGGAGGTCCACACATACAAGATTTGTGCGGTAGCACTTGTCCAAAGCGACTCTCTTTGGAGTCAGGTCGAATCATATGCCGGGGCATCCAGGATTGCCAATGTCGTCCAACGATATAGATGCAAATATCTTTACTCCTATCAATGTGATTCGATTCTGCCTCATCATACCTTGTACAGGAGGTCCAAATGTACATGATTTGTGCGGTAGCACTTGTCCTAAGTGACTCTCTTTGGACTCAGGTCGAATCATAAGCCGGAGCATCCAGAATTGCCAATGTCGTCCAATGATATAGATGCAAATATCTTTACTCATATCAATGTGGTAGGATTCTGCCTCATCATGCCTTGTACAGGAGGTCCAAATGTAGAAGATTTGTGCGGTAGCACTTGTCCAAAGCGAAACTCTTTGGACTCAGGTCGAATCATAAGCCGGAGCATCCAGAATTGCCAATGTCTTCCAATGATATAGATGCAAATATCTTTACTCATATCAATGTGGTAGGATTCTGCCTCATCATATCTTGTCCAGGAGGTCCAAATGGACAAGATTTGTGCGGGAGCCCTTGTCCAAAGCGACTCTCTTTGGACTTAGGTCGAATCATAAGCCGGGGCATCCAGAATTGCCAATGTCGTCCATTGATATAGATGCAAATATCTTTCCTCCTATCAATTTGACAGGATTCTGCCTCATCTTATCTTGTCCAGGAGGGTCAAATGTACAAGATTTGTGCGGTGGCACTTGTCCAAAGCGACTCTCTTTGGTCTCCGGTCGATCCATAAGCCGAAGCATCCAGAATTGCCACTGACGTCCAATTATATAGATGCAAATATCTTTACTCCTATCAATGTGATAGGATTCTGCCTCATCATACCTGGTCCAGGAGATACAAATGTACAAGATTTGTGCGGCAGCACTTGTCCAAAGCGACTCTCTTTGGCCTCCGGTCGAATCATAAGCCGGAGCATCTAAAATTGGCAAAGTCGTCCAATGATATAGATGCAAATATCTTCACTCCAATCAATGTGATAGGATTCTGCCTCATCGTATCTTGCCAAGGAGGTCCAAATGTACAAGATTTGTGCGGTACCACTTGTCCAAAGCGACTCTCTTTGGCCTCCGGTCGAATCATAAGCCGGAGCATCTAAAATTGGCAATGTCGTCCAATGATATAGATGCAAATATCTTCACTCCTATCAATTTGACAGGATTCTGCCTCATCGTATCTTGTCCAGGGGTTGCGAATGTACCAGATTTGTGCGGTAGCACTTGACAAAAGCGAATCTCTTTGGACTCAGGTCGAATCATAAGCCGAGCATCCAGAATTGACAATGTCGTCCAATTATATAGATGCAAATATCTTACTCCTATCAATGTGATAGGATTCTGCCTCATCGTACCTTGTCCAGGGGGTCAAAATGTACAAGATTTGTGCGGTAGCACTTGTCCAAAGCGACTCTCTTTGGACTCATGTCGAATCATATGCCCGAGCATCCAGAATTGCCAATGTCGTCCAATGATGTAGATGAATATATCTTCACTCCTATCAATGTGATAGGATTCTGCCTCATCATACCTTGTCAAGGAGGTCCAAATGTACCAGATTTCTGCGGTAGAACTTGACAAAAGCGAATCTCTTTGGACTCAGGTCGATCCATATGCCGAAGTATCCAGAATAGCCAATGTCGTCCAATGATATAGATGCAAATATCTTTACTCCTATCAATGTGATAGGATTCGGCCTCATCATACCTTGTCAAGGAGATCCAAATGAACAAGATTTCTGGGGTAGAACTTGACAAAAGTGAATCTCTTTGAACTCAGGTCGATCCATAAGCCGAAGTATCCAGAATAGCCAATGTCGTCCAATGATATAGATGCAAATATCTTTACTCCTATCAATGTAATAGGATTCTGCCTCATCATACCTTGTCAAGGAGGTCCAAATGTACCAGATTTGTGCGGTAGCACTTGACAAAAGCGAATCTCTTTGGACTCAGGTCGAATCATAAGCCGAGCATCCAGAATTGACAATGTCGTCCAATTATATAGATGCAAATATCTTACTCCTATCAATGTGATAGGATTCGGCCTCATCATACCTTGTCAAGGAGATCCAAATGAACAAGATTTCTGGGGTAGAACTTGACAAAAGTGAATCTCTTTGAACTCAGGTCGATCCATAAGCCGAAGTATCCAGAATAGCCAATGTCGTCCAATGATATAGATGCAAATATCTTTACTCCTATCAATGTAATAGGATTCTGCCTCATCATACCTTGTCAAGGAGGTCCAAATGTACCAGATTTGTGCGGTAGCACTTGACAAAAGCGAATCTCTTTGGACTCAGGTCGAATCATAAGCCGAGCATCCAGATTTGACAATGTCGTCCAATTATATAGATGCAAATATCTTACTCCTATCAATGTGATAGGATTCTGCCTCATCGTACCTTGTCCAGGGGGTCAAAATGTACAAGATTTGTGCGGTAGCACTAGTCCAAAGCGACTCTCTTTGGACTCATGTCGAATCATATGCCCGAGCATCCAGAATTGCCAATGTCGTCCAATGATATAGATGCAAATATCTTTACTCCTATCAATGTGATAGGATTCGCCCTCATCATACCTTGTCAAGGAGATCCAAATGTACAAGATTTCTGGGGTAGAACTTGACAAAAGTGAATCTCTTTGGACTCAGGTCGATCCATAAGCCGAAGTATCCAAAATAGCCAATGTCGTCCAATGATATAGATGCAAATATTTTACTCCTATCGATTTGCCAGGATTCTGCCTCATCGTATCTTATCCAGGGGGTCAAAATGTACAATATTTGTGCGGTAGCACTTGTCCAAAGCGATTCTCTGTGGACTCATGTCGAATCATATGCCCGAGCATCCAGAATCGCCAATGTCGTCCAATGATATAGATGCAAATATCTTCACTCCTATCAATTTGACAGGATTCTGCCTCATCGTATCTTGTCCAGGGGGTGCGAATGTACCAGATTTGTGCGGTAGCACTTGACAAAAGCGAATCTCTTTGGACTCAGGTCGAATCATATGCCGAGCATCCAGAATTGCCAATGTCGTCCAATTATATAGATCCAAATATCTTTACTCCTATCAGTGTGATAGGATTCTGCCTCATCATACCTTGTCCAGGAAGTGCAAATTTACAAGATTTGTGCGGTAGCACAAGACAAAAGCGAATCTCTTTGGACTCAGGTCGATCCATAAGCCGAAGCATCCAAAATTGCCAATGTCGTCCAATGATATAGATACAAATATCTTTACTCCTATCAATTTGACAGGATTCTGCCTCATCGTATCTTGTCCAGGGGGTCCAAGTGTACAAGATTTGTGTGGTAGCACTTGTCCAAAGCGACTCTCTTTGGACTCATGTCGCATCATATGCCCGAGCATCCAGAATTGCCAACGTCGTCCAATGATGTAGATGAAAATATCTTCACTCCTATCAATGTGATAGGATTCTGCCTCACCATACCTTGTCCAGGAGGTCCAAATGTACAAGATTTGTGCGGTAGGACTTGTCCAAAGCGAATCTCTTTGGCCTCCGGTCGAATCATATGCCGCAGCATCCAGAATTGCCAATGTCGTCCAAAGATATATATGCAAATATCTTCACTCCTATCAATTTGACAGGATTCTGCCACATCATATCTTGTCCAGGAGGTTCAACTGTACTTGATTTCTGGGGTAGAACTTGACAAAAGCGAATCTCTTTGGACTCAGGTCGATCCATATGCCGAAGCATCCAGAATTGCCAATGACGTCAAATTATATAGATGCAAATATCTTCACTCCTATCAATGTGATAGGATTCTGCCTCATCATACCTTGTCCAGGAGGTCCAAATGTACAAGATTTGTGCGGTAGCACTTGTCCATAGCGACCCTCTCTGGCCTCCGGACGAATCATATGCCCGAGCATCCAGAATTGCCAATGTCGTCCAATGATGTAGATGAAAATATCTTCAATCCTATCAATGTGATAGGATTCTGCCTCTTCATACCTTGTCAAGGAGGTCCAAATGTACCAGATTTGTGCGGTAGCACTTGACAAAAGCGAATCTCTTTGGACTCAGGTCGAATCATAAGCCGAGCATCCAGAATTGACAATGTCGTCCAATTATATAGATGCAAATATCTTACTCCTATCAATGTGATAGGATTCTGCCTCATCGTACCTTGTCCAGGGGGTCAAAATGTACAAGATTTGTGCGGTAGCACTATTCCAAAGCGACTCTCTTTGGACTCATGTCGAATCATATGCCCGAGCATCCAGAATTGCCAATGTCGTCCAATGATATAGATGCAAATACCTTTACTCCTATCAATGTGATAGGATTCGCCCTCATCATACCTTGTCAAGGAGATCCAAATGTACCAGATTTGTGCGGTAGCACTTGACAAAAGCGAATCTCTTTGGACTCAGGTCGAATCATAAGCCGAGCATCCAGAATTGACAATGTCGTCCAATTATATAGATGCAAATATCTTACTCCTATCAATGTGATAGGATTCGGCCTCATCATACCTTGTCAAGGAGATCCAAATGAACAAGATTTCTGGGGTAGAACTTGACAAAAGTGAATCTCTTTGAACTCAGGTCGATCCATAAGCCGAAGTATCCAGAATAGCCAATGTCGTCCAATGATATAGATGCAAATATCTTTACTCCTATCAATGTAATAGGATTCTGCCTCATCATACCTTGTCAAGGAGGTCCAAATGTACCAGATTTGTGCGGTAGCACTTGACAAAAGCGAATCTCTTTGGACTCAGGTCGAATCATAAGCCGAGCATCCAGATTTGACAATGTCGTCCAATTATATAGATGCAAATATCTTACTCCTATCAATGTGATAGGATTCTGCCTCATCGTACCTTGTCCAGGGGGTCAAAATGTACAAGATTTGTGCGGTAGCACTAGTCCAAAGCGACTCTCTTTGGACTCATGTCGAATCATATGCCCGAGCATCCAGAATTGCCAATGTCGTCCAATGATATAGATGCAAATATCTTTACTCCTATCAATGTGATAGGATTCGCCCTCATCATACCTTGTCAAGGAGATCCAAATGTACAAGATTTCTGGGGTAGAACTTGACAAAAGTGAATCTCTTTGGACTCAGGTCGATCCATAAGCCGAAGTATCCAAAATAGCCAATGTCGTCCAATGATATAGATGCAAATATTTTACTCCTATCGATTTGCCAGGATTCTGCCTCATCGTATCTTATCCAGGGGGTCAAAATGTACAATATTTGTGCGGTAGCACTTGTCCAAAGCGATTCTCTGTGGACTCATGTCGAATCATATGCCCGAGCATCCAGAATCGCCAATGTCGTCCAATGATATAGATGCAAATATCTTCACTCCTATCAATTTGACAGGATTCTGCCTCATCGTATCTTGTCCAGGGGGTGCGAATGTACCAGATTTGTGCGGTAGCACTTGACAAAAGCGAATCTCTTTGGACTCAGGTCGATCCATATGCCGAAGCATCCAGAATTGCCAATGACGTCAAATTATATAGATGCAAATATCTTCACTCCTATCAATGTGATAGGATTCTGCCTCATCATACCTTGTCCAGGAGGTCCAAATGTACAAGATTTGTGCGGTAGCACTTGTCCATAGCGACCCTCTCTGGCCTCCGGACGAATCATATGCCCGAGCATCCAGAATTGCCAATGTCGTCCAATGATGTAGATGAAAATATCTTCAATCCTATCAATGTGATAGGATTCTGCCTCTTCATACCTTGTCAAGGAGGTCCAAATGTACCAGATTTGTGCGGTAGCACTTGACAAAAGCGAATCTCTTTGGACTCAGGTCGAATCATAAGCCGAGCATCCAGAATTGACAATGTCGTCCAATTATATAGATGCAAATATCTTACTCCTATCAATGTGATAGGATTCTGCCTCATCGTACCTTGTCCAGGGGGTCAAAATGTACAAGATTTGTGCGGTAGCACTATTCCAAAGCGACTCTCTTTGGACTCATGTCGAATCATATGCCCGGAGCATCCAGAATTGCCAATGTCGTCCAATGATATAGATGCAAATACCTTTACTCCTATCAATGTGATAGGATTCGCCCTCATCATACCTTGTCAAGGAGATCCAAATGTACCAGATTTGTGCGGTAGCACTTGACAAAAGCGAATCTCTTTGGACTCAGGTCGAATCATAAGCCGAGCATCCAGAATTGACAATGTCGTCCAATTATATAGATGCAAATATCTTACTCCTATCAATGTGATAGGATTCGGCCTCATCATACCTTGTCAAGGAGATCCAAATGAACAAGATTTCTGGGGTAGAACTTGACAAAAGTGAATCTCTTTGAACTCAGGTCGATCCATAAGCCGAAGTATCCAGAATAGCCAATGTCGTCCAATGATATAGATGCAAATATCTTTACTCCTATCAATGTAATAGGATTCTGCCTCATCATACCTTGTCAAGGAGGTCCAAATGTACCAGATTTGTGCGGTAGCACTTGACAAAGGCGAATCTCTTTGGACTCAGGTCGAATCATAAGCCGAGCATCCAGATTTGACAATGTCGTCCAATTATATAGATGCAAATATCTTACTCCTATCAATGTGATAGGATTCTGCCTCATCGTACCTTGTCCAGGGGGTCAAAATGTACAAGATTTGTGCGGTAGCACTAGTCCAAAGCGACTCTCTTTGGACTCATGTCGAATCATATGCCCGAGCATCCAGAATTGCCAATGTCGTCCAATGATATAGATGCAAATATCTTTACTCCTATCAATGTGATAGGATTCGCCCTCATCATACCTTGTCAAGGAGATCCAAATGTACAAGATTTCTGGGGTAGAACTTGACAAAAGTGAATCTCTTTGGACTCAGGTCGATCCATAAGCCGAAGTATCCAAAATAGCCAATGTCGTCCAATGATATAGATGCAAATATTTTACTCCTATCGATTTGCCAGGATTCTGCCTCATCGTATCTTATCCAGGGGGTCAAAATGTACAATATTTGTGCGGTAGCACTTGTCCAAAGCGATTCTCTGTGGACTCATGTCGAATCATATGCCCGAGCATCCAGAATCGCCAATGTCGTCCAATGATATAGATGCAAATATCTTCACTCCTATCAATTTGACAGGATTCTGCCTCATCGTATCTTGTCCAGGGGGTGCGAATGTACCAGATTTGTGCGGTAGCACTTGACAAAAGCGAATCTCTTTGGACTCAGGTCGAATCATATGCCGAGCATCCAGAATTGCCAATGTCGTCCAATTATATAGATCCAAATATCTTTACTCCTATCAATGTGATAGGATTCTGCCTCATCATACCTTGTCCAGGAAGTGCAAATTTACAAGATTTGTGCGGTAGCACAAGACAAAAGCGAATCTCTTTGGACTCAGGTCGATCCATAAGCCGAAGCATCCAGAATTGCCAATGTCGTCCAATGATATAGATACAAATATCTTTACTCCTATCAATTTGACAGGATTCTGCCTCATCGTATCTTGTCCAGGGGGTCCAAGTGTACAAGATTTGTGTGGTAGCACTTGTCCAAAGCGACTCTCTTTGGACTCATGTCGCATCATATGCCCGAGCATCCAGAATTGCCAACGTCGTCCAATGATGTAGATGAAAATATCTTCACTCCTATCAATGTGATAGGATTCTGCCTCACCATACCTTGTCCAGGAGGTCCAAATGTACAAGATTTGTGCGGTAGGACTTGTCCAAAGCGAATCTCTTTGGCCTCCGGTCGAATCATATGCCGCAGCATCCAGAATTGCCAATGTCGTCCAAAGATATATATGCAAATATCTTCACTCCTATCAATTTGACAGGATTCTGCCACATCATATCTTGTCCAGGAGGTTCAACTGTACTTGATTTCTGGGGTAGAACTTGACAAAAGCGAATCTCTTTGGACTCAGGTCGATCCATATGCCGAAGCATCCAGAATTGCCAATGACGTCAAATTATATAGATGCAAATATCTTCACTCCTATCAATGTGATAGGATTCTGCCTCATCATACCTTGTCCAGGAGGTCCAAATGTACAAGATTTGTGCGGTAGCACTTGTCCATAGCGACCCTCTCTGGCCTCCGGACGAATCATATGCCCGAGCATCCAGAATTGCCAATGTCGTCCAATGATGTAGATGAAAATATCTTCAATCCTATCAATGTGATAGGATTCTGCCTCTTCATACCTTGTCATGGAGGTCCAAATGTACCAGATTTGTGCGGTAGCACTTGACAAAAGCGAATCTCTTTGGACTCAGGTCGAATCATAGGCCGAGCATCCAGAATTGACAATGTCGTCCATTTATATAGATGCAAATATCTTACTCCTATCAATGTGACAGGATTCTGCCTCTTCATACCTTGTCAAGGAGGTCCAAATGTACCAGATTTGTGCGGTAGTACTTGACAAAAGCGAATCTCTTTGGACTCAGGTCGAATCATAAGCCGAGCATCCAGAATTGACAATGTCGTCCAATTATATAGATGCAAATATCTTACTCCTATCAATGTGATAGGATTCTGCCTCATCGTACCTTGTCCAGGGGGTCAAAATGTACAAGATTTGTGCGGTAGCACTTTTCCAAAGCGACTCTCTTTGGACTCATGTCGAATCATATGCCCGAACATCCAGAATTGCCAATGTCGTCCAATGATACAGATGCAAATATCTTTACTCCTATCAATGTGATAGGATTCGCCCTCATCATACCTTGTCAAGGAGATCCAAATGTACAAGATTTCTGGGGTAGAACTTGACAAAAGTGAATCTCTTTGGACTCAGGTCGATCCATAAGCCGAAGTATCCAAAATAGCCAATGTCGTCCAATGATATAGATGCAAAAATTTTACTCCTATCGATTTGCCAGGATTCTACCTCATCGTATCTTATCCAGGGGGTCAAAATGTACAAGATTTGTGCGGTAGCACTTGTCCAAAGCGATTCTCTGTGGACTCATGTCGAATCATATGCCCGAGCATCCAGAATCGCCAATGTCGTCCAATGATATAGATGCAAATATCTTCACTCCTATCAATTTGACAGGATTCTGCCTCATCGTATCTTGTCCAGGGGGTGCGAATGTACCAGATTTGTGCGGTAGCACTTGACAAAAGCGAATCTCTTTGGACTCAGGTCGAATCATATGCCGAGCATCCAGAATTGCCAATGTCGTCGAAGTATATAGATCCAAATATCTTTACTCCTATCAATGTGATAGGATTCTGCCTCATCATACCTTGTCCAGGAAGTGCAAATTTACAAGATTTGTCTGGTAGCACAAGACAAAAGCGAATCTCTTTGGACTCAGGTCGATCCATAAGCCGAAGCATCCAGAATTGCCAATGTCGTCCAATGATATAGATACAAATATCTTTACTCCTATCAATTTGACAGGATTCTGCCTCATCGTATCTTGTCCAGGGGGTCCAAGTGTACAAGATTTGTGTGGTAGCACTTGTCCAAAGCGACTCTCTTTGGACTCATGTCGCATCATATGCCCGAGCATCCACAATTGCCAACGTCGTCCAATGATGTAGATGAAAATATCTTCACTCCTATCAATGTGATAGGATTCTGCCTCACCATACCTTGTCCAGGAGGTCCAAATGTACAAGATTTGTGCGGTAGGACTTGTCCAAAGCGAATCTCTTTGGCCTCCGGTCGAATCATATGCCGCAGCATCCAGAATTGCCAATGTCGTCCAAAGATATAAATGCAAATATCTTCACTCCTATCAATTTGACAGGATTCTGCCACATCATATCTTGTCCAGGAGGTTCAACTGTACTTGATTTCTGGGGTAGAACTTGACAAAAGCGAATCTCTTTGGACTCAGGTCGATCCATATGCCGAAGCATCCAGAATTGCCAATGACGTCAAATTATATAGATACAAATATCTTTACTCCTATCGATTTGACAGGATTCTGCCTCATCGTATCTTGTCCAGGGGGTCCAAGTGTACAAGATTTGTGTGGTAGCACTTGTCCAAAGCGACTCTCTTTGGACTCATGTCGCATCATATGCCCGAGCATCCAGAATTGCCAACGTCGTCCAATGATGTAGATGAAAATATCTTCACTCCTATCAATGTGATAGGATTCTGCCTCATCATACCTTGTCCAGGATGTACAAATGTACAAGGTTTGTGCGGTAGGACTTGTCCAAAGCGATTCTCTTTGGCCTCCGGTCGAATCATATGCCGCAGCATCCAGAATTGCCAATGTCGTCCAAAGATATAAATGCAAATATCTTCACTCCTATCAATTTAACAGGATTCTGCCACTTCATATCTTGTCCAGGAGGTTCAACTGTACATGATTTCTGGGGTAGAACTTGACAAAAGCGAATCTCTTTGGACTCAGGTCGATCCATAAGCCGAAGCATCCAGAATTGCCAATGACACCCAATTATATAGATGCAAATATCTTCACTCCTATCAATGTGATAGGATTCTGCCTCATCGTACCTTGTCCAGGAGGTCCAAATGTACAAGATTTGTGCGGTACCATTTGTCCAAAGCGACTCTCTTTGGCCTCCGGTCGAATCATAAGCCGGAGCATCTAAAATTGGCAAAGTCGTCCAATGATATAGATGCAAATATCTTCACTCCAATCAATGTGATAGGATTCTGCCTCATCGTATCTTGCCAAGGAGGTCCAAATGTACAAGATTTGTGCGGTACCACTTGTCCAAAGCGACTCTCTTTGGCCTCCGGTCGAATCATAAGCCGGAGCATCTAAAATTGGCAATGTCGTCCAATGATATAGATGCAAATATCTTCACTCCTATCAATTTGACAGGATTCTGCCTCATCGTATCTTGTCCAGGGGTTGCGAATGTACCAGATTTGTGCGGTAGCATTTGACAAAAGCGAATCTCTTTGGTCTCAGGTCGATCCATGAGCCGAAGTATCCAGAATAGCCAATGTCGTCCAATGATATAGATGCAAATATCTTTACTCCTATCAATGTGATAGGATTCTGCCTCATCATACCTTGTCAAGGAGATCCAAATGTACAAGAGTTCTGGGGTAGAACTTGACAAAAGTGAATCTCTTTGAACTCAGGTCGATCCATAAGCCGAAGTATCCAGAATAGCCAATTTCGTCCAATGATATAGATGCAAATATCTTTACTCCTATCAATGTGATAGGATTCTGCCTCATCATACCTTGTCAAGGAGATCCAAATGTACTAGATTTGTGCGGTAGCACTTGTCCAAAGCGACTCTCTTTGGCCTCCGGTCGAATCATATGCCGCAGCATCCAGAATTGCCAATGTCGTCCAAAGATATAAATGCAAATATCTTCACACCTATCAATTTGACCGGATTCTGCCTCATCATATCTTGTCTAGGAGGTTTAAATGTACAAGATTTCTGGGGTAGAACTTGACAAAAGTGAATCTCTTTGGACTCAGGTCGATCCATAAGCCGAAGTATCCAGAATAGCCAATGTCGTCCAAGGATATAAATGCAAATATCTTTACTCCTATCAATTTGCCAGGATTCTGCCTCATCTTATCTTATCCAGGGGGTCAAAATGTACAAGATTTGTGCAGTAGCACTTGTCCAAAGCGACTCTCTTTGGACTCATGTCGAATCATATGCCCGAGCATCCAGAATCGCCAATGTCGTACAATGATATAGATGCAAATATCTTCACTCCTATCAATGTGATAGGATTCTGCCTCATCGTACCTTGTCCAGGAGGTCCAAATGTACAAGATTTGTGCGGTACCATTTGTCCAAAGCGACTCTCTTTGGCCTCCGGTCGAATCATAAGCCGGAGCATCTAAAATTGGCAATGTCGTCCAATGATATAGATGCAAATATCTTCACTCCTATCAATGTGATAGGATTCTGCCTCATCGTATCTTGCCAAGGAGGTCCAAATGTACAAGATTTGTGCGGTACCACTTGTCCAAAGCGACTCTCTTTGGCCTCCGGTCGAATCATAAGCCGGAGCATCTAAAATTGGCAATGTCGTCCAATGATATAGATGCAAATATCTTCACTCCTATCAATTTGACAGGATTCTGCCTCATCGTATCTTGTCCAGGGGTTGCGAATGTACCAGATTTGTGCGGTAGCACTTGACAAAAGCGAATCTCTTTGGACTCAGGTCGATCCATGCGCCGAAGTATCCAGAATAGCCAATGTCGTCCAATGATATAGATGCAAATATCTTTACTCCTATCAATGTGATAGGATTCTGCCTCATCATACCTTGTCAAGGAGATCCAAATGTACAAGAGTTCAGGGGTAGAACTTGACAAAAGTGAATCTCTTTGGACTCAGGTCGAATCATATGCCGAGCATCCAGAATTGCCAATGTCGTCGAAGTATATAGATCCAAATATCTTTACTCCTATCAATGTGATAGGATTCTGCCTCATCATACCTTGTCCAGGAAGTGCAAATTTACAAGATTTGTGCGGTAGCACAAGACAAAAGCGAATCTCTTTGGACTCAGGTCGATCCATAAGCCGAAGCATCCAGAATTGCCAATGTCGTCCAATGATATAGATACAAATATCTTTACTCCTATCAATTTGACAGGATTCTGCCTCATCGTATCTTGTCCAGGGGGTCCAAGTGTACAAGATTTGTGTGGTAGCACTTGTCCAAAGCGACTCTCTTTGGACTCATGTCGCATCATATGCCCGAGCATCCACAATTGCCAACGTCGTCCAATGATGTAGATGAAAATATCTTCACTCCTATCAATGTGATAGGATTCTGCCTCACCATACCTTGTCCAGGAGGTCCAAATGTACAAGATTTGTGCGGTAGGACTTGTCCAAAGCGAATCTCTTTGGCCTCCGGTCGAATCATATGCCGCAGCATCCAGAATTGCCAATGTCGTCCAAAGATATAAATGCAAATATCTTCACTCCTATCAATTTGACAGGATTCTGCCACATCATATCTTGTCCAGGAGGTTCAACTGTACTTGATTTCTGGGGTAGAACTTGACAAAAGCGAATCTCTTTGGACTCAGGTCGATCCATATGCCGAAGCATCCAGAATTGCCAATGACGTCAAATTATATAGATACAAATATCTTTACTCCTATCGATTTGACAGGATTCTGCCTCATCGTATCTTGTCCAGGGGGTCCAAGTGTACAAGATTTGTGTGGTAGCACTTGTCCAAAGCGACTCTCTTTGGACTCATGTCGCATCATATGCCCGAGCATCCAGAATTGCCAACGTCGTCCAATGATGTAGATGAAAATATCTTCACTCCTATCAATGTGATAGGATTCTGCCTCATCATACCTTGTCCAGGATGTACAAATGTACAAGGTTTGTGCGGTAGGACTTGTCCAAAGCGATTCTCTTTGGCCTCCGGTCGAATCATATGCCGCAGCATCCAGAATTGCCAATGTCGTCCAAAGATATAAATGCAAATATCTTCACACCTATCAATTTGACCGGATTCTGCCTCATCATATCTTGTCTAGGAGGTTTAAATGTACACGATTTCTGGGGTAGAACTTGACAAAAGTGAATCTCTTTGGACTCAGGTCGATCCATAAGCCGAAGTATCCAGAATAGCCAATGTCGTCCAAGGATATAAATGCAAATATCTTTACTCCTATCAATTTGCCAGGATTCTGCCTCATCTTATCTTATCCAGGGGGTCAAAATGTACAAGATTTGTGCAGTAGCACTTGTCCAAAGCGACTCTCTTTGGACTCATGTCGAATCATATGCCCGAGCATCCAGAATCGCCAATGTCGTACAATGATATAGATGCAAATATCTTCACTCCTATCAATGTGATAGGATTCTGCCTCATCGTATCTTGCCAAGGAGGTCCAAATGTACAAGATTTGTGCGGTACCACTTGTCCAAAGCGACTCTCTTTGGCCTCCGGTCGAATCATAAGCCGGAGCATCTAAAATTGGCAATGTCGTCCAATGATATAGATGCAAATATCTTCACTCCTATCAATTTGACAGGATTCTGCCTCATCGTATCTTGTCCAGGGGTTGCGAATGTACCAGATTTGTGCGGTAGCACTTGACAAAAGCGAATCTCTTTGGACTCAGGTCGATCCATGAGCCGAAGTATCCAGAATAGCCAATGTCGTCCAATGATATAGATGCAAATATCTTTACTCCTATCAATGTGATAGGATTCTGCCTCATCATACCTTGTCAAGGAGATCCAAATGTACAAGAGTTCTGGGGTAGAACTTGACAAAAGTGAATCTCTTTGAACTCAGGTCGATCCATAAGCCGAAGTATCCAGAATAGCCAATTTCGTCCAATGATATAGATGCAAATATCTTTACTCCTATCAATGTGATAGGATTCTGCCTCATCATACCTTGTCAAGGAGATCCAAATGTACTAGATTTGTGCGGTAGCACTTGTCCAAAGCTACTCTCTTTGGCCTCCGGTCGAATCATATGCTGCAGCATCCAGAATTGCCAATGTCGTCCAAAGATATAAATGCAAATATCTTCACACATATCAATTTGACCGGATTCTGCCTCATCATATCTTGTCTAGGAGGTTTAAATGTACAAGATTTCTGGGGTTTAGAACTTGACAAAAGTGAATCTCTTTGGACTCAGGTCGATCCATAAGCCGAAGTATCCAGAATAGCCAATGTCGTCCAAGGATATAGATGCAAATATCTTTACTCCTATCAATTTGCCAGGATTCTGCCTCATCGTATCTTATCCAGGGGGTCAAAATGTACAAGATTTGTGCAGTAGCACTTGTCCGAAGCGACTCTCTTTGGACTCATGTCGAATCATATGCCCGAGCATCCAGAATCGCCAATGTCGTACAATGATATAGATGCAAATATCTTCACTCCTATCAATTTGACAGGATTCTGCCTCACCGTATCTTGTCCAGGAGGTTCAACTGTATATGATTTCTGGGGTAGAACTTGACAAAAGCGAATGTCTTTGGACTCAGGTCGATCCATAAGCCGAAGCATCCAGATTTGCCAATGTCGTCCAAAGATATAAATGCAAATATCTTCACTCCTATCAATTTGACCGGATTCTGCCTCATCATATCTTGTCCAGGAGGTTCAAATGTACAAGATTTCTGGGGTAGAACTTGATAAAAGCGACTCTCTTTGGACCTAGGTCGAATCATAAGCCGGAGCATCCAAAATTGCCAATGTCGTCCAATGATATAGATGCAAATATCTTTACTCCTATCAATGTGATAGGATTCTGCCTCATCATACCTTGTCCAGGAAGTGCAAATTTACAAGATTTGTGCGGTAGCACTTTACAAAAGCGAATCTCTTTGGACTCAGGTCGATCCATAAGCCGAAGCATCCAGAATTGCCAATGACGTCCAATTATATAGATGCAAATATCTTTACTCCTATCAATGTGATAGGATTCTGCCTCATCATACCTTGTCCGGAAGATACAAATGTACAAGATTTGTGCGGCAGCACTTGTCCAAAGCGACTCTCTTTGGCCTCCGGTTGAATCATAAGCCGGAGCATCCAAAATTGCCAATGTCGTCCAATGATATAGATGCAAATATCTTCACTCCTATCAATTTGACAGGATTCTGCCTCTTCGTATTTTGCCCAGGGGGTCCGAATGTACCAGATTTGTGCGCTAGCACTTGTCCATAGCGACCCTCTTTGGCCTCCGGGCGAATCATATGCCGGAGCATCCAGAATTGCCAATGTCGTCCAAAGATATAGATGCAAATATCTTCACTCCTATCAATGTGAAAGGATTCTGCCTCATCATACCTTGTCCAGAAGATACAAATGTACAAGATTTGTGCGGTAGCACTTGTCCATAGCGACCCTCTTTGGCCTCCGGGCGAATCATATGCCGGTGCATCCAGAATTGCCAATGTCGTCCAAAGATATAGATGCAAATATCTTCACTCCTATCAATTTGACCGGATTCTGCCTCATCATATCTTGTCCAGGAGGTTCAAATGTACAAGATTTGTGCGGTAGCACTTGTCCAAAGCGACTCTCTTTGGACTCATGTCGAATCATATGCCCGAGCATCCAGAATTGCTAATGTCGTCCAATGATATAGATGCAAATATCTTTACTCCTATCAATGTGATAGGATTCTGCCTCATCATACCATGTCCAGGAAGTGCAAATTTACAAGATTTGTGCGGTAGCACAAGACAAAAGCGAATCTCTTTGGACTCATGTCGAATCATATGCCCGTGCATCCAGAATTGCCAATGTCGTCCAATGATATAGATGCAAATATCTTTACTCCTATCAATGTGATAGGATTCTGCCTCATCATACCTTGTCCAGGAAGTGCAAATTTACAAGATTTGTGCGGTAGCACTTTACAAAAGCGAATCTCTTTGGATTCAGGTCGATCCATAAGCCGAAGCATCCAGAATTGCCAATGACGTCCAATTATATACATGCAAATATCTTTACTCCTATAAATGTGATAGGATTCTGCCTCATCATACCTTGTCCAGAAGATACAAATGTACAAGATTTGTGCGGTAGGACTTGTCCAAAGCGACTCTCTTTGGCCTCCGGTCGAATCATATGCCGCAGCATCCAGAATTGCCAATGTCGTCCAAAGATATAAATGCAAATATCTTCACTCCTATCAATTTGACCGGATTCTGCCTCATCATATCTTGTCCAGGGGGTCCAAATGTACAAAATTTGTGCGGTAGCACTTGTCCAGACCGACTCTCTTTGGACTCAGGTCGAATCATATGTCGGATTCCCAGGATTGCCAAGGTCGTCCAAAGATCTCGATGCAAATATCTTTACTCCTATCAATGTGACAGGATTCTGCCTCATCATACCTTTTCCAGGAGGTCCAAATGCACAAGTTTTGGGCGGCAGCATTTGTCCAAACCGACTCTCTTTGGACTCAGGTCGAATCATAAGCCGGAGCATCCAGAATTGCCAATGTGGTCTAATGATACAGATGCAAGTATCTTTACTCCTATGAATTGTACAGGATTCTGCCTCATCGTATCTTGTCCGGGGGGTCCAAATGTACAAGATTTGTGCGGTAGCACTTGTCCAAAGCGACTCTCTTTGGCCTCCGGTCGAATCATAAGCCGGAGCATCCAAAATTGCCAATGTCGTCCAATGATATAGATGCAAATATCTTTACTCCTATCAATGTGATAGGATTCTGCCTCATCATATCTTGTCCAGAAGATACAAATGTACAAGATTTGTGCGGTAGCACTTGTCCATGGCGACCCTCTTTGGCCTCCGGGCGAATCATATGCCGGTGCATCCAGAATTGCCAATGTCGTCCAAAGATATAGATGCAAATATCTTCACTCCTATCAATTTGACCGGATTCTGCCCCATCATATCTTGTCCAGGAGGTTCAAATGTACAAGATTTGTGCGGTAGCACTTGTCCAAAGCGACTCTCGTTGGACTCATGTCGAATCATATGCCCGAGCATCCAGAATTGCCAATGTCGTCCAATGATATAGATGCAAATATCTTTACTCCTATCAATGTGATAGGATTCTGCCTCATCATACCATGTCCAGGAAGTGCAAATTTACAAGATTTGTGCGGTAGCACAAGACAAAAGCGAATCTCTTTGGACTCATGTCGAATCTTAAGCCGAGCATCCAGAATTGCCAATGTCGTCCAATTATATAGATGCAAATATCTTACTCCTATCAATGTGATAGGATTCTGCCTCACCATACCTTGTCCAGGAGGTCCAAATGTACAAGATTTGTGCGGTAGGACTTGTCCAAAGCGACTCTCTTTGGCCTCCGGTCGAATCATATGCCGCAGCATCCAGAATTGCCAATGTCGTCCAAAGATATAAATGCAAATATCTTCACTCCTATCAATTGTACAGGATTCTGCCTCATCGTATCTTGTCCAGGGTGTCCAAATGTACAAAATTGCTGCGGTAGCACTTGTCCAGACGGACTCTCTTTGGACTCAGGTCGAATCATATGTCGGATTCCCAGGATTGCCAAGGTCGTCCAAAGATATAGATGCAAATATCTTTACTCCTATCAATGTGACAGGATTCTGCCTCATCATACTTTTTCCAAGAGGTCCAGATGCACAAGATTTGTGCGGTAGGACTTGTCCAAAGCGACACTCTTTGGCCTCCGGTCGAATCATATGCCGCACCATCCAGAATTGCCAATGTCGTCCAAAGATATAAATGCAAATATCTTCACTCCTATCAATTTGACAGGATTCTGCCTCATCATATCTTGTCCAGGAGGTTCAAATGTACAAGATTGCTGGGGTAGAACTTGACAAACGTGAAGCTCTTTGAACTCAGGTCGATCCGTAAGCCGAAGTATCCAGAATAGCCAATGTCGTCCAATGATATAGATGCAAATATCTTTACTCCTATCAATTTGCCAGGATTCTGCCTCATCGTATCTTATCCAGGGGGTCAAAATGTACAACATTTGTGCGGCAGCACTTGTCCAAAGCGACTCTCTTTGGACTCATGTCGAATCATATGCCCGAGCATCCAGAATTGCCAATGTCGTCCAAAGATATAGATGCAAATATCTTTACTCCTATCAATGTGATAGGATTCTGCCTTATCATACCTTGTCCAGGAAGTGCAAATTTACAAGATTTGTGCGGTAGCACTTTACAAAAGCGAATCTCTTTGGACTCAGGTCGATCCATAAGCCGAAGCATCCAGAATTGCCAATGACGTCCAATTATATAGATGCAAATATCTTTACTCCTATCAATGTGATAGGATTCTGCCTCATCATACCTTGTCCGGAAGATACAAATGTACAAGATTTGTGCGGCAGCACTTGTCCAAAGCGACTCTCTTTGGCCTCCGGTTGAATCATAAGCCGGAGCATCCAAAATTGCCAATGTCGTCCAATGATATAGATGCAAATATCTTCACTCCTATCAATTTGACAGGATTCTGCCTCTTCGTATTTTGCCCAGGGGGTCCGAATGTACCAGATTTGTGCGCTAGCACTTGTCCATAGCGACCCTCTTTGGCCTCCGGGCGAATCATATGCCGGAGCATCCAGAATTGCCAATGTCGTCCAAAGATATAGATGCAAATATCTTCACTCCTATCAATGTGAAAGGATTCTGCCTCATCATACCTTGTCCAGAAGGTACAAATGTACAAGATTTGTGCGGTAGCACTTGTCCAAAGCGACTCTCTTTGGCCTCCGGTCGAATCATAAGCCGGAGCATCCAAAATTGCCAATGTCGTCCAATGATATAGATGCAAATATCTTCACTCCTATCAATTTGACAGGATTCTGCCTCATCGTATCTTGTCCAGGGGGTCCGAATGTAACAGATTTGTGCGGGAGCACATGACAAAAGCGACTCTCTTTGGCCTCCGGTCGAATCATAAGCCGGAGCATCTAAAATTGCCAAAGTCGTCCAATGATATAGATGGAAATATTTTCACTGCTATCAATTTGCCAGGATTCTGCCTCATCGTATCTTGTCCTAGAGGTCCAAATGTACAGGATTTGTGCGGTAGCACCTTTCCAAAGCGACTCTCTTTGGATTCAGATCGAATCATATGTCGGATTCCCAGGATTGCCAAGGTCGTCCAAAGATATCGATGCAAATATCTTTACTCCTATCAATTTGACAGGATTCTGCCTCATCGTATCTTGTCCAGGGGGTCCAAATGTACAAGATTTCTGTGGTAGCACTTGTCCAAAGCGACTCTCTTTGGACTCATGTCGCATCATATGCCCGAGCATCCAGAATTGCCAATGTCGTCCAATGATATAAATATAAATATCTTTACTCCTATCAATGTGACAGGATTCTGTCTCATCATACCCTGTCCAGGAAGTCCAAATGTACAAGATTTGTACGGTAGCACTTGTCCAAAGCAACTCTCTTTGGACTCAGGTCGAATCATATGCCGGAGCATCCAAAATTGCCAATGTCGTCCAATGATACAGATGTAAATATCTTAACTCCTATCAATTTGCCAGGATTCTGCCGCATCGCATCTTGTCCTAGAGGTCCAAATGTACAAGATTTGTGCGGTAGCACTTGTCCAAAGCGACTCTCTTTGGACTCATGTCGAATCATATGCCCGAGCATCCAGAATTGCCAATGTCGTCCAATGATATAGATGCAAATATCTTTACTCCTATCAATGTGATAGGATTCTGCCTCATCATACCATGTCCAGGAAGTGCAAATTTACAAGATTTGTGCGGTAGCACAAGACAAAAGCGAATCTCTTTGGACTCATGTCGAATCTTAAGCCGAGCATCCAGAATTGCCAATGTCGTCCAATTATATAGATGCAAATATCTTACTCCTATCAATGTGATAGGATTCTGCCTCACCATACCTTGTCCAGGAGGTCCAAATGTACAAGATTTGTGCGGTAGGACTTGTCCAAAGCGACTCTCTTTGGCCTCCGGTCGAATCATATGCCGCAGCATCCAGAATTGCCAATGTCGTCCAAAGATATAAATGCAAATATCTTCACTCCTATCAATTGTACAGGATTCTGCCTCATCGTATCTTGTCCAGGGTGTCCAAATGTACAAAATTTCTGCGGTAGCACTTGTCCAGACGGACTCTCTTTGGACTCAGGTCGAATCATATGTCGGATTCCCAGGATTGCCAAGGTCGTCCAAAGATATAGATGCAAATATCTTTACTCCTATCAATGTGACAGGATTTTGCCTCATCATACTTTTTCCAAGAGGTCCAGATGCACAAGATTTGTGCGGTAGGACTTGTCCAAAGCGACTCTCTTTGGCCTCCGGTCGAATCATATGCCGCAGCATCCAGAATTGCCAATGTCGTCCAAAGATATAAATGCAAATATCTTCACTCCTATCAATTTGACAGGATTCTGCCTCATCATATCTTGTCCAGGAGGTTCAAATGTACAAGATTTCTGGGGTAGAACTTGACAAACGTGAAGCTCTTTGAACTCAGGTCGATCCGTAAGCCGAAGTATCCAGAATAGCTAATGTCGTCCAATGATATAGATGCAAATATCTTTACTCCTATCAATTTGCCAGGATTCTGCCTCATCGTATCTTATCCAGGGGGTCAAAATGTACAAGATTTGTGCGGCAGCACTTGTCCAAAGCGACTCTCTTTGGACTCATGTCGAATCATATGCCCGAGCATCCAGAATTGCCAATGTCGTCCAAAGATATAGATGCAAATATCTTTACTCCTATCAATGTGATAGGATTATGCCTTATCATACCTTGTCCAGGAAGTGCAAATTTACAAGATTTGTGCGGTAGCACTTTACAAAATCGAATCTCTTTGGACTCAGGTCGATCCATAAGCCGAAGCATCCAGAATTGCCAATGACGTCCAATTATAAAGATGCAAATATCTTTACTCCTATCAATGTGATAGGATTCTGCCTCATCATACATTGTCCGGAAGATACAAATGTACAAGATTTGTGCGGTAGCACTTGTCCAAAGCGACTCTCTTTGGACTCATGTCGAATCATATGCCCGAGCATCCAGAATTGCCAATGTCGTCCAATGATATAGATGCAAATATCTTTACTCCTATCAATGTGATAGGATTCTGCCTCATCATACCTTGTCCAGGAAGTGCAAATTTACACGATTTGTGCGGTAGCACTTTACAAAAGCGAATCTCTTTGGATTCAGGTCGATCCATAAGCCGAAGCATCCAGAATTGCCAATGACGACCAATTATATACATGCAAATATCTTTACTCCTATCAATGTGATAGGATTCTGCCTCATCATACCTTGTCCAGAAGATACAAATGTACAAGATTTGTGCGGTAGGACTTGTCCAAAGCGACTCTCTTTGGCCTCCGGTCGAATCATATGCCGCAGCATCCAGAATTGCCAATGTCGTCCAAAGATATAAATGCAAATATCTTCACTCCTATCAATTTGACAGGATTCTGCCTCATCATATCTTGTCCAGGAGGTTCAAATGTACAAGATT
This sequence comes from Priocnemis perturbator, assembly GCA_963942575.1. Taxonomy (NCBI): domain Eukaryota; kingdom Metazoa; phylum Arthropoda; class Insecta; order Hymenoptera; family Pompilidae; genus Priocnemis; species Priocnemis perturbator. The sequence goes on along the minus strand of CAWWDK010000133.1, from coordinate 3,683,988 downwards.
TCTGGGGTAGAACTTGACAAACGTGAAGCTCTTTGAACTCAGGTCGATCCGTAAGCCGAAGTATCCAGAATAGCCAATGTCGTCCAATGATATAGATGCAAATATCTTTACTCCTATCAATTTGCCAGGATTCTGCCTCATCGTATCTTATCCAGGGGGTCAAAATGTACAAGATTTGTGCGGCAGCACTTGTCCAAAGCGACTCTCTTTGGACTCATGTCGAATCATATGCCCGAGCATCCAGAATTGCCAATGTCGTCCAAAGATATAGATGCAAATATCTTTACTCCTATCAATGTGATAGGATTCTGCCTTATCATACCTTGTCCAGGAAGTGCAAATTTACAAGATTTGTGCGGTAGCACTTTATAAAAGCGAATCTCTTTGGACTCAGGTCGATCCATAAGCCGAAGCATTCAGAATTGCCAATGACGTCCAATTATATAGATGCAAATATCTTTACTTCTATCAATGTGATAGGATTCTGCCTCATCATACCTTGTCCGGAAGATACAAATGTACAAGATTTGTGCGGCAGCACTTGTCCAAAGCGACTCTCTTTGGCCTCCGTTTGAATCATAAGCCGGAGCATCCAAAATTGCCAATGTCGTCCAATGATATAGATGCAAATATCTTCACTCCTATCAATTTGACAGGATTCTGCCTCTTCGTATTTTGCCCAGGGGGTCCGAATGTACCAGATTTGTGCGCTAGCACTTGTCCATAGCGACCCTCTTTGGCCTCCGGGCGAATCATATGCCGGAGCATCCAGAATTGCCAATGTCGTCCAAAGATATAGATGCAAATATCTTCACTCCTATCAATGTGAAAGGATTCTGCCTCATCATACCTTGTCCAGAAGATACAAATGTACAAGATTTGTGCGGTAGCACTTGTCCAGACCGACTCTCTTTGGACTCAGGTCGAATCATATGTCGGATTCCCAGGATTGCCAAGGTCGTCCAAAGATCTCGATGCAAATATCTTTACTCCTATCAATGTGACAGGATTCTGCCTCATCATACCTTTTCCAGGAGGTCCAAATGCACAAGTTTTGGGCGGCAGCATTTGTCCAAACCGACTGTCTTTGGACTCAGGTCGAATCATAAGCCGGAGCATCCAGAATTGCCAATGTGGTCTAATGATACAGATGCAAGTATCTTTACTCCTATGAATTGTACAGGATTCTGCCTCATCGTATCTTGTCCGGGGGGTCCAAATGTACAAGATTTGTGCGGTAGCACTTGTCCAAAGCGACTCTCTTTGGCCTCCGGTCGAATCATAAGCCGGAGCATCCAAAATTGCCAATGTCGTCCAATGATATAGATGCAAATATCTTTACTCCTATCAATGTGATAGGATTCTGCCTCATCATACCATGTCCAGGAAGTGCAAATTTACAAGATTTGTGCGGTAGCACAAGACAAAAGCGAATCTCTTTGGACTCATGTCGAATCTTAAGCCGAGCATCCAGAATTGCCAATGTCGTCCAATTATATAGATGCAAATATCTTACTCCTATCAATGTGATAGGATTCTGCCTCACCATACCTTGTCCAGGAGGTCCAAATGTATAAGATTTGTGCGGTAGGACTTGTCCAAAGCGACTCTCTTTGGCCTCCGGTCGAATCATATGCCGCAGCATCCAGAATTGCCAATGTCGTCCAAAGATATAAATGCAAATATCTTCACTCCTATCAATTGTACAGGATTCTGCCTCATCGTATCTTGTCCAGGGTGTCCAAATGTACAAAATTTCTGCGGTAGCACTTGTCCAGACGGACTCTCTTTGGACTCAGGTCGAATCATATGTCGGATTCTCAGGATTGCCAAGGTCGTCCAAAGATATAGATGCAAATATCTTTACTCCTATCAATGTGACAGGATTCTGCCTCATCATACTTTTTCAAAGAGGTCCAGATGCACAAGATTTGTGCGGTAGGACTTGTCCAAAGCGACTCTCTTTGGCCTCCGGTCGAATCATATGCCGCAGCATCCAGAATTGCCAATGTCGTCCAAAGATATAAATGCAAATATCTTCACTCCTATCAATTTGACAGGATTCTGCCTCATCATATCTTGTCCAGGAGGTTCAAATGTACAAGATTTCTGGGGTAGAACTTGACAAACGTGAAGCTCTTTGTACTCAGGTCGATCCGTAAGCCGAAGTATCCAGAATAGCCAATGTCGTCCAATGATATAGATGCAAATATCTTTACTCCTATCAATTTGCCAGGATTCTGCCTCATCGTATCTTATCCAGGGGGTCAAAATGTACAAGATTTGTGCGGTAGCACTTGTCCAAAGCGACTCTCTTTGGACTCATGTCGAATCAAATGCCCGAGCATCCAGAATTGCCAATGTCGTCCAAAGATATAGATGCAAATATCTTTACTCCTATCAATGTGATAGGATTCTGCCTTATCATACCTTGTCCAGGAAGTGCAAATTTACAAGATTTGTGCGGTAGCACTTTACAAAAGCGAATCTCTTTGGACTCAGGTCGATCCATAAGGCGAATCATCCAGAATTGCCAATGACGTCCAATTATAAAGATGCAAATATCTTTACTCCTATCAATGTGATAGGATTCTGCCTCATCATACCTTGTCCGGAAGATACAAATGTACAAGATTTGTGCGGTAGCACTTTTACAATGCGACTCTCTTTGGCCTCCGGCCGAATCGTACGCCGGAGCATCCAGAATTGCCAATGTGGTCCAATGATATAGATGCAAATTTCTTCACTCCTATCAATTTAACGGGATTCTGGCTCATCGTATCTTGTCCAGGGGGTCCAAATGTATAATATTTGTTGCGGTAGCACATGTCCAAACCGACTCTCTTTGGATTCACATCGAATCATAAGCCGGAGCATCCAGAATTGCCAATGTCGTCCAATGATATAGACGCAAATATCTATACTCCTATCAATGTGACAGGATTCTGCCTCATCGTGCCTTTTCCAGGACGTCCAAATGCACAAGTTTAGGGTGGCAATATTTGCCCAAACCGACTCTCTTTGATTCAGGTCGAATCATAAGCCGGAGCATCCAGAATCGCCGTTGTCGTCCAATGATGTAGATGCAAATATCTTTACTCCTATCAATTTGACAGGGTTCTGCCTCATCTTATATTGTCCAGGGGGTCCAAATGTACAAGATTTGTGCGGTGGCACTTGTCCAAAGCGACTCTCTTTGGCCTCCGGTCGAATCATACGCCGGAGCATCCAGAATTGCCAATGTGGTCCAATGATATAGATGCAAATATCTTCACTCCTATCAATGTGACAGGATTCTGCCTCATCATACCTTTTCCAGGATGTCCAAATGTACAAGATTTGTGCGGTAGCACTTGTCCAAAGCGACTCTCTTTGGACTCAGGTTGAATCATATGCCGGAGAATCCAGAATTGCCAATGCCGTCTAATGATATAGATGCAAATATCTTCACTCCTATCAATTTGACAGGATTCTGGCTCATCGTGTCTTGTCCAGGAGGATCAATTGTACAAGATTTGTGCGGTGGCACTAGACAAAAGCGAAACTCTTTGGACTCAGGTCGATCCATAAGCCGAAGCATCCAGAATTGCCAATGTCGTGCAATGAAATAGATGCAAATAATTTTACTGCTATCAATTTGACAGGATTCTCCCTGATCGTATCTTGTCCAGGAGTTTCAAACGTACAAGATTTGTGTGGTAGCACTTGTCCAAAACGACTCTATTAGGCCTCCGGTCGAATCATACGCCGGAGCATCCAGAATTGCCAATGTGGTCCAATGATATAGATGCAAATATCTTCACTCCTATCAATTTGACAGGATTCTGCCTCATGGTGTCTTGTCCAGGAGGTTCAAATGTACAAGATTTGTGCGGTAGCACTTGTCCAAAGCGACATTCTTTCGAATCAAGTCGAATCATAAGCCTGAGCATCCAGAATTTCCAAAGTCGTCCAATGATATAGATGCAAATATCTATACTCCTATCAATGTGACAGGATTCTGCCTCATCATACCTTTTCCAGACGTCCAAATGCACAAGTTTTGGGTGGCAACATTTGCCCAAACCGACTCTCTTTGATTCAGGTCGAATCATAAGCCGGAGCATCCAGAATTGCCAATGTCGTCCAATGATATAGATGCAAATATCTTTACTCCCATCAATTTGATAGGATTCTGCCTTATCGTATATTGACCAGGGGGTCCAAATGTACAAGACTTGTGCGGTAGCACTTGTACAATGCAACTCTCTTTGGCCTCCGGCCGAATCGTACGCCGGAGCATCCAGAATTGCCAATGTGGTCCAATGATATAGATGCAAATATCTTCACTCCTATCAATTTAGCGGGATTCTGGCTCATCGTATCTTGTCCAGGGGGTCCAAATGTACAAGATTTGTTGCGGTAGCACATGTCCAAACCGACTCTCTTTGGAATCATATCGAATCATAAGCCGGAGCATCCAGAATTGCCAATGTCGTCCAATGATATAGATGCAAATATCTTTACTCCCATCAATTTGACAGAATTCTGCCTCATCGTATATTGACCAGGGGGTCCAAATGTACAAGATTTGGGCGGCAGCATTTGTCGAAAGCGACTCTCTTTGAACTCAGGTCGAATCATATGCCGAGCATCCAGAAATGCCAATGTCGTCCATTGATATAGATGCAAATATCTTCACTCCTATCAATTTAACGGGATTCTGGCTCATCGTATCTTGTCCAGGAGGTCAAAATGCACAAGTTTTGGGCGGCAGCATTTGCCCAAACCGACCCTATTTGGATTCAGGTCGAATCATAAGCCGGAGCATCCAGAATTGCCAATGTCGTCCATTGATATAGATGCAAATATCTTCACTCCTATCAATTTAACGGGATTCTGGCTCATCGTATCTTGTCCAGGGGGTCCAAATGCACAAGTTTTGGGCGGCAGCATTTGCCCAAACCGACTCTCTTTGGAATCATATCGAATCATAAGCCGGAGCATCCAGAATTGCCAATGTCGTCCAATGATATAGATGCAAATATCTTTACTCCCATCAATTTGATAGGAGTCTGCCTTATCGTATATTGACCAGGGGGTCCAAATGTACAAGACTTGTGCGGTAGCACTTGTACAATTCGACTCTCTTTGGCCTCCGGCCGAATCATACGCCGGAGCATCCAGAATTGCCAATGTGGTCCAATGATATAGATGCAAATATCTTTACTCCTATCAATGTGACAGGATTCTGCCTCATCATACCTTTTCCAGGACGTCCAAATGCACCAGTTTTGGGTGGCAACATTTGCCCAAACCGACTCTCTTTGATTCAGGTCGAATCATAAGCCGGAGCATCCAGAATTGCCAATGTCGTCCAATGATATAGATGCAAATATCTTCACTCCTATGAATTTAACGGGATTCTGGATCATCGTATCTTGTCCAGGGGGTCCAAATGCACAAGTTTTGAGCGGCAGCATTTGCCCAAACAGACTCTCTTTGGATTTAGGTCGAATCATAAGCCGGAGCATCCAGAATTGCCAATGTCGTCCAATGATATAGATGCAAATATCTTTACTCCCATCAATTTGATAGGATTCTGCCTTATCGTATATTGACCAGGGGGTCCAAATGTACAAGACTTGTGCGGTAGCACTTGTATAATGCAACTCTCTTTGGCCTCCGGCCGAATCGTACGCCGGAGCATCCAGAATTGCCAATGTCGTCCAATGATATAGATGCAAATATCTTTACTCCCATCAATTTGACAGAATTCTGCCTCATCGTATATTGACCAGGGGGTCCAAATGTACAAGATTTGGGCGGCAGCATTTGTCCAAAGCGACTCTCTTTGAACTCAGGTCGAATCATATGCCGAGCATCCAGAAATGCCAATGTCGTCCAATGATATAGATGCAAATATCTTCACTCCTATCAATTTAACGGGATTCTGGATCATCGTATCTTGTCCAGGGGGTCCAAATGCACAAGTTTTGAGCGGCAGCATTTGCCCAAACCGACTCTCTTTGATTCAGGTCGAATCATAAGCCGGAGCATCCAGAATTGCCATTGTCGTCCAATGATGTAGATGCAAATACCTTTACTCCTATCAATTTGACAGGATCCTGCCTCATCGTATATTATCCAGGGGGTCCAAATGTACAAGATTTGTGCGGTGGTACTTGTCCAAAGCGACTCTCTTTGGCCTCCGGTCGAATCATACGCCGGAGCATCCAGAATTGCCAATGTGGTCCAATGATATAGATGCAAATATCTTCACTCCTATCAATTTGACAGGATTCTGTCTCATCATACCCTGTTCCAGAGGTTCAAATGTACAAGAATTGTGCGGTAGCACGTGTCCAAAGCGACTCTCTTTGGCCTCCGGTCGAATCATATGCCGGAGCATCCAGAATTGCCAATGCCGTCCAATGATATAGATGCAAATATCTTTACTCCCATCAATTTGATAGGATTCTGCCTTATCGTATATTGACCAGGGGGTCCAAATGTACAAGACTTGTGCGGTAGCACTTGTACAATTCGACTCTCTTTGGCCTCCGGCCGAATCATACGCCGGAGCATCCAGAATTGCCAATGTGGTCCAATGATATAGATGCAAATATCTTCACTCCTATCAATTTAACGGGATTCTGGCTCATCGTATCTTGTCCAGGGGGTCCACATGTACAAGATTTGTTGCGGTAGCACATGTCCAAACCGACTCTCTTTGGATTCACATCGAATCATAAGCCGGAGCATCCAGAATTGCCAATGTCGTCCAATGATATAGATGCAAATATCTTTACTCCCATCAATTTGACAGAATTCTGCCTCATCGTATATTGACCAGGGGGTCCAAATGTACAAGATTTGGGCGGCAGCATTTGTCCAAAGCGACTCTCTTTGAACTCAGGTCGAATCATATGCCGAGCATCCAGAAATGCCAATGTCGTCCAATGATATAGATGCAAAAATCTTCACTCCTATCAATTTGACAGCATTCTGCCTCATCGTATCTTGTCCAGGGGGTCCAAATGGACACGATTTGTTGCGATAGCATATGTCCAAAGCGACTCTCTTTGGACTCAGGTCGAATCATAAGCCTGAGCATCCAGAATTGCCAATGCCGTCCAATGATATAGATGCAAATATCTTTACTCCCATCAATTTGACAGGATTCTGCCTCATCGTATATTGACCAGGGGGTCCAAATGGACAAGATTTGTGCGGCGGCATTTATCCAAAGCGACTCTCTTTGGACTCAGGTCGAATCATAAACCGGAGCATCCAGCATTGCCAATGTCGTCCAATTATATAGATGCAAACATCTTCACTCCTATCAATGTGATAGGTTTCTGCCTCATCATACCTTGTACAGGAGGTCCAAATGTACAAGACTTGTTGCGGTAGCACTTGTCCGAAGCGACTCTCTTTGATTCAGGTCGAATCATAAGCTGGAGCATCCAGAATTGCCATTGTCGTCCAATGATGTAGATGCAAATATCTTTACTCCTATCAATTTGACAGGATTCTGCCTCATCGTATATTGTCCAGGGGGTCCAAATGTACAAGATTTGTGCGGTAGCACATGTCCAAACCGACTCTCTTTGGATTCACATCGAATCATAAGCCGGAGCATCCAGAATTGCCAATGTCGTCCAATGATATAGATGCAAATATCTTTACTCCCATCAATTTGACAGGATTCTGCCTCATCGTATATTGTCCAGGGGTTCCAAATGTACAATATTTGGGCGGCAGCATTTGTCCAAAGCGACTCTCTTTGGCCTCCGTTCGAATCATATGCCGGAGCATCCAAAAATGCCAATGTCGTCCAATGATATAGATGCAAATATCTATACTCCTATCAACGTGATAGGATTCTGCCTCATCATACCTTGCCCAGGAGGTCCAAATGTACAAGATTTTTGGGGAAGCACGTGACAAAAGCGAATCCCTTTGGACTCAGGTCGATCCATATACCGACGCATCGAAAGTTGCCAATGTCGTCCTATGATATAGATGCTAATATCTTTACTGCTATCAATTTGACAGGATTCTGCCTGATCGTATCTTGTCCAGGAGTTTCAAACGTACAAGATTTGTGTGGTAGCACTTGTCCAAAACGACTCTCTTTGGACTCAGGTCGAATCATATACCGGAGCATCCAGCATTGCCAATGTCGTCCAATTATATAGATGCAAACATCTTCACTCCTATCAATTTGACAGGATTCTGCCTCATCGTATCTTGTCCAGGAGGTTCAAATGTACAAGATTTGTGCGGTAGCACTTGTCCAAAGTGACTCTCTTCGGACTCAGGTCGAATCATATACCGGAGCATCCAGCATTGCCAATGTCGTCCAATTATATAGATGCAAACATCTTCACTCCTATCAATGTGATAGGTTTCTGCGTCATCATACCTTTTCCAGGAGGTCCAAATGCACAAGTTTTGGGTGGCAGCATTTGCCCAAACCGACTCTCTTTGGATTCAGGTCGAATCATAAGCCGGAGTATCCAGAATTGCCAATGCCGTGCATTGACACAGATGCAAATATCTTTACTGCTATAAATTTGACAGGATTCTGCCTCATCGTATCTTGTCCAGTGGGTCCAAATGTACAAGATTTGTGCGGTAGCACGTGTCCAAAGCGACTCTCTTCGGACTCAGGTCGAATCATATACCGGAGCATCCAGAATTGCCAATGTGGTCCAATGATATAGATGCAAATATCGTCACTCCTATCAATTTGACAGGATTCTGCCTCATCGTATATTGTCCAGTGGGTCCAAATGTATAAGATTTGTGCGGTAGCACGAGTCCAAAGCGACTCTCTTTGGCCTCCGGTCGAATCATAAGCCGCAGCATCCAGAATTGCCAATGTCGTCCAATGATATAGTTGAAAATATCTTCAGTCCTATCAATGGACAGGATTCTGCCTCATCATACCTTTTCCAGGAGGTCCAAATGCACAAACTTTGGGCGGCAGCATTTCCCTAAACCGACTCTCTTTGGATTCAGGTCGAATCATAAGCCGGAGCATCCAGAATTGCCAATGACGTCCAATGATATAGATGCAAATATCTTTACTCATATCAATTTGACAGGATTCTGCCTCATCGTATATTGTCCAGGGGGTTCAAATGTACAAGATTTGTGCGGTGGCACTTGTCCAAAGCGAATCTCTTTGGCCTCCGGTCGAATCATACGCCGGGGCATCCAGAATTGCCAATGTGGTCCAATGATATAGATGCAAATATCTTTACTCATATCAATTTGACAGGATTCTGCCTCATCGTATATTGTCCAGGGGGTTCAAATGTACAAGATTTCTAAGGTAGCACTTGAAAAAAGCGTATCTCTTTGGACTCAGGTCGATCCCTAAGCCGAAGTATACAGAATTGCCAATGTCGTGCAATGATATAGATGCAAACATCTTCACTCCTATCAATCTGACAGGATTCTGCCTCATCGTATATTGTCCAGGGGGTCCAAATGTACAATTCTTGTGTGGTAGCACTTGTACAATGCGACTCTCTTTGGCCTCCGAACGAATCATACGCCGGAGTATCCAGAATTGCCAATGTGGTCCAATGATGTAGATGCAAATATCTTCACTCCTATCAATGTGACAGGATTCTGCCTCATCATACCTTTTCCAGGACGTCCAAATGCACAAGTTTTGGGTGGCATTATTTGCCGAAACCGACTCTCTTTGATTCAGGTCGAATCGTAAGCCGGAGCATCCAGAATTGCCATTGTCGTCCAATGATGTAGGTGCAAATATCTTTACTCCTATCAATTTGACAGGATTCTGCCTCATCGTATATTGTCCAGGGGGTCCAAATGTACAATTCTTGTGTGGTAGCACTTGTACAATGCGACTCTCTTTGGCCTCCGAACGAATCATTCGCCGGAGCATCCAGAATTGCCAATGTGGTCCAATGATATAGATGCAAATATCTTCACTCCTATCAATTTGACAGGGTTCTGTCTCATCGTACCCTGTGCCGGATGTTCAAATGTACAAGGTTTGTGTGGTAGCACTTGTCCAAAACGACTCTCTTTGGACTCAGGTCGAATCATATACCGGAGCATCCGGAATTGCCAATGTCGTCCAATGATACAGATGCAAATATCATCACTCCTATGAATGTGATAGGATTCTGCCTCATCATATCTTGTCCAGGAGGTTCAAATGTACAAGATTTCTAAGGTAGCACTTAACAAAGGCGTATCTCTTTGGATTTAGGTCGAATCATAAGCCGGAGCATCCAGAATTGCCAATGTCGTCCAATGATATAGATGCAAATATCTTTACTCCTATCAATTTGACAGGATTCTCCCTGATCGTATCGTGTCCAGGAGTTTCAAACGTACAAGATTTGTGTGGTAGCACTTTTCCACAACGACTCTCTTTGGACTCAGGTCGAATCATAAACCGGAGCATCCAGCATTGCCAATGTCGTCCAATTATATAGATGCAAACATCTTCACTCCTATCAATTTGACAGGATTCTGCCTCATCGTATCTTGTCCAGGAAATTCAAATGGACAAGATTTGTGCGGTAGCACTTGCCGGAAGCGACTCTATTAGGCCTCCGGTCGAATCATACGCCGGAGCATCCAGAATTGCCAATGTGGTCCAATGATATAGATGCAAATATCTTCACTCCAATCAATTTGACAGGATTCTGTTTCATCATACCCTGTTCCGGAGGATCAAATGTACATGGTTTGTGCGGTAGCACTTGCCGAAAGCGACTCTATTAGGCCTCCGGTCGAATCATACGCCGGAGCATCCAGAATTGCCAATGTGGTCCAATGATATAGATGCAAATATCTTCACTCCTATCAATTTGACAGGATTCTGTATCATCATACCCTGTTCCGGAGGTTCAAATGTACAAGAATTGTGCGGTAGCACGTGTCCAAAGCAACTCTCTTTGGCCTCCGGTCGAATCATATGCCGGAGCATCCTGAATTGCCAATGACGTCCAATGATATAGATGCAAATATCTTCACTCCTATCAAGGTGACAGGATTCTGCCTCATCATACCTTTTCCAGGAGGTCCAAATGCACAAGTTTTGGGCGGCAGCATTTGCCCAAACCGACCCTATTTGGATTCAGGTCGAATCATAAGCCGGAGCATCCAGAATTGCCAATGTCGTCCAATGATATAGATGCAAATATCTTCACTCCTATCAATTTAACGGGATTCTGGCTCATCGTATCTTGTCCAGGGGGTCCAATTGCACAGGTTTTGAGCGGCAGCCTTTGCCCAAACCGACTCTCTTTGGATTTTGGTCGAATCATAAGCCAGAGCATCCAGAATTGCCAATGTCGTCCAATGATATAGATGCAAATATCTTTACTCCCATCAATTTGATAGGATTCTGCCTTATCGTATATTGACCAGGGGGTCCAAATGTACAAGACTTGTGCGGTAGCACTTGTCCAAAGCGACTCTCTTTGGACTCAGGTCGAATCATAGGCCTGAGCATCCAGAATTGCCAATGTCGTCCAATGATATAGATGCAAAAATCTTCACTCCGATCAATTTGACAGCATTCTGCCTCATCGTATCTTGTCCAGGGCGTCCAAATGGACACGATTTGTTGCAGTAGCATATTTCCAAAGCGACTCCCTTTGGACTCAGGTCGAATCATATGCGTGAGCATTCAGAATTGCCAATGCCGTCTAATGATATAGATGCAAATATGTTCACTCCTATCAATTTGACAGGATTCTGGCTCATCGTGTCTTGTCCAGGAGGATCAATTGTACAAGATTTGTGCGGTAGCACTAGACAAAAGCGAAACTCTTTGGACTCAGGTCGATCCATAAGCCGAAGCACCCAGAATTGCCAATGTCGTGCAATGAAATAGATGCAAATATCTTTACTGCTATAAATTTGACAGGATTCTCCCTGATCGTATCTTGTCCAGGAGTTTCAAACGTACAAGATTTGTGTGGTAGCACTTGTCCAAAACGACTCTCTTTGGACTCAGGTCGAATCATAAACCCGAGCATCCAGCATTGCCAATGTCGTCCAATTATATAGATGCAAACATCTTCACTCCTATCAATTTGACAGGATTCTGCCTCATCGTATCTTGTCCAGGAGGTTCAAATGTACAAGATTAGTGCAGTAGCACTTGTCCAAAGCGACATTCTTTGGAATCAAGTCGAATCATAAGCCTGAGCATCCAGAATTTCCAAAGTCGTCCAATGATATAGATGCAAATATCTATACTCCTATCAATGTGACAGGATTCTGCCTCATCATACCTTTTCCAGACGTCCAAATGCACAAGTTTTGGGTGGCAACATTTGCCCAAACCGACTCTCTTTGATTCAGGTCGAATCATAAGCCGGAGCATCCAGAATTGCCATTGTCGTCCAATGATGTAGATGCAAATATCTTTACTCCTATCAATTTGACAGGATTCTGCCTCATCGTATATTGTCCAGGGGTTCCAAATGTACAAGATTTGTGCGGTGGCACTTGTCCAAAGCGACTCTCTTTGGCCTCCCGTCGAATCATACGCCGGATCATCCAGAATTGCCAATGTGGTCCAATGATATAGATGCAAATATCTTCACTCCTATCAATTTGACAGGATTCTGCCTCATCATATCTTGTCCAGGATGTCGAAATGGACAAGATTTGGGCGGCAGCACTTGTCCGAAGCGACTCTCTTTGGAATCAAGTCGAATCATAAGCCTGAGCATCCAGAATTGCCAATACCGTCTAATGATATAAATGCAAATATCATCACTCCTATCAATGTGACAGGATTCTGCCTCATCATACCTTTTCCAGGAGGTCCAAATGTACAAGATTTGTCCGGTAGCACTTGTCCAAAGCGACTCTCTTTGGACTCAGGTCGAATCATAGGCCTGAGCATCCAGAATTGCCAATGTCGTCCAATGATATAGATGCAAAAATCTTCACTCCTATCAATTTGACAGCATTCTGGCTCATCGTATCTTGTCCAGGGGGTCCAAATGTACAAGATTTGTTGCTGTAGCACGTGTCCAAAGCGACTCTCTTTGCCCTCCGGATGAATCATATACCGGAGCATCCAGAATTGCCAATGACGTCCAATGATATAGATGCAAATATCTTCACTCCTATCAAGGTGACAGGATTCTGCCTCATCATACCTTTTCCAGGAGGTCCAAATGCACAAGTTTTGGGTCGCAGCATTTGCCCAAACCGACCCTATTTGGATTCAGGTCGAATCATAAGCCGGAGCATCCATAATTGCCAATGTCGTCCAATGATATAGATGCAAATATCTTCACTCCTATCAATTTAACGGGATTCTGGCTCATCGTATCTTGTCCATGGGGTCCAAATGCACAAGTTTTGAGCGGCAGCATTTGCCCAAACCGACTCTCTTTGGATTTAGGTCGAATCATAAGCCGGAGCATCCAGAATTGCCAAAGTCGTCCAATGATATAGATGCAAATATCTATACTCCTATCAATGTGACAGGATTCTGCCTCATCATACCTTGTCCAGGAGGTCCAAATGTACAAGATTTGTGCGGTAGCACTTGTCCAAAGCGACTCTCTTTGGACTCAGGTCGAATCATAGGCCTGAGCATCCAGAATTGCCAATGTCGTCCAATGATATAGATGCAAAAATCTTCACTCCGATCAATTTGACAGCATTCTGCCTCATCGTATCTTGTCCAGGGGGTCCAAATGGACACGATTTGTTGCAGTAGCATATGTCCAAAGCGACTCTCTTTGGACTCAGGTCGAATCATATGCGTGAGCATTCAGAATTGCCAATGCCGTCTAATGATATAGATGCAAATATGTTCACTCCTATCAATTTGACAGGATTCTGGCTCATCGTGTCTTGTCCAGGAGGATCAATTGTACAAGATTTGTGCGGCAGCACTAGACAAAAGCGAAACTCTTTGGACTCAGGTCGATCCATAAGCCGGAGCATCCAGAATTGCCAATGTCGTCCAATGATATAGATGCAAATATCTTTACTCCCATCAATTTTATAGGATTCTGCCTTATCGTATATTGACCAGGGGGTCCAAATGTACAAGACTTGTGCGGTAGCACTTGTACAATGCGACTCTCTTTGGCCTCCGGCCGAATCGTACGCCGGAGCATCCAGAATTGCCAATGCCGTCCAATGATATAGATGCAAATATCTTTACTCCCATCAATTTGACAGAATTCTGCCTCATCGTATATTGACCAGGGGGTCCAAATGTACAAGATTTGGGCGGCAGCATTTGTCCAAAGCGACTCTCTTTGAACTCAGGTCGAATCATATGCCGAGCATCCAGAAATGCCAATGTCGTCCAATGATATAGATGCAAATATCTATACTCCTATCAATGTGACAGGATTCTGCCTCATCATACTTTTCCAGGACGTCCAAATGCACAAGTTTTGGGTGGCAACAGTTGCCCAAACCGACTCTCTTTGATTCAGGTCGAATCATAAGCCGGAGCATCCAGAATTGCCATTGTCGTCCAATGATGTAGATGCAAATATCTTTACTCCTATCAATTTGACAGGATTCTGCCTCATCGTATATTGTCCAGGGGGTCCAAATGTACAAGATTTGTGCGGTGGCACTTGTCCAAAGCGACTCTCTTTGGCCTCCGGTCGAATAATACGCCGGAGCATCCAGAATTGCCAATGTGGTCCAATGATATAGATGCAAATATCTTCACTCCTATCAATTTGACAGGATTCTGTCTCATCATACCCTGTCCCAGGAGGTCCAAATGCACAAGTTTTGGGCGGCAGCATTTGCCCAAACCGACCCTATTTGGATTCAGGTCGAATCATAAGCCGGAGCATCCAGAATTGCCAATGTCGTCCAATGATATAGATGCAAATATCTTCACTCCTATCAATTTAACGGGATTGTGGCTCATCGTATCTTGTCCAGGGGGTCCAAATGCACAAGTTTTGAGCGGCAGCATTTGCCCAAACCGACTCTCTTTGGATTTAGGTCGAATCATAAGCCGGAGCATCCAGAATTGCCAATGTGGTCCAATGATATAGATGCAAATATCTTCACTCCTATCGATGTGACAGGATTCTGCCTCATCATACCTTTTCCAGGAGGTCCAAATGTACAAGATTTGTGCGGTAGCACTTGTCCAAAGCGACTCTCTTTGGACTCAGGTCGAATCATAGGCCTGAGCATCCAGAATTGCCAATGTCGTCCTATGATATAGATGCAAAAATCTTCACTCCTATCAATTTAACGGGATTCTGGCTCATCGTATCTTGTCCAGGGGGTCCAAATGTACAAGATTTGTTGCGGTAGCACATGTCCAAACCGACTCTCTTTGCATTCACATCGAATCATAAGCCGGAGCATCCAGAATTGCCAATGTCGTCCAATGATATAGATGCAAAAATCTTCACTCCTATCAATTTGACAGCATTCTGACTCATCGTATCTTGTCCAGGGGGTCCAAATGTACAAGACTTGTTGCTGTAGCACGTGTCCAAAGCGACTCTCTTTGCCCTCCGGTTGAATCATATACCGGAGCATCCAGAATTGCCAATGACGTCCAATGATATAGATGCAAATATCTTCACTCCTATCAAGGTGACAGGATTCTGCCTCATCATACCTTTTCCAGGAGGTCCAAATGCACAAGTTTTGGGTGGCAGCATTTGCCCAAACCGACCCTATTTGGATTCAGGTCGAATCATAAGCCGGAGCATCCATAATTGCCAATGTCGTCCAATGATATAGATGCAAATATCTTCACTCCTATCAATTTAACGGGATTCTGGCTCATCGTATCTTGTCCAGGGGGTCCAAATGTACAAGATTTGTTGCGGTAGCACATGTCCAAACCGACTCTCTTTGGATTCACATCGAATCATAAGCCGGAGCATCCAGAATTGCCAATGTCGTCCAATGATATAGACGCAAATATCTATACTCCTATCAATGTGACAGGATTCTGCCTCATCGTGCCTTTTCCAGGACGTCCAAATGCACAATTTTAGGGTGGCAATATTTGCCCAAACCGACTCTCTTTGATTCAGGTCGAATCATAAGCCGGAGCATCCAGAATTGCCATTGTCGTCCAATGATGTAGATGCAAATATCTTTACTCCTATCAATTTGACAGGATTCTGCCTTATCGTATATTGACCAGGGGGTCCAAATGTACAAGACTTGTGCGGTAGCACTTGTACAATGCAACTCTCTTTGGCCTCCGGCCGAATCGTACGCCGGAGCATCCAGAATTGCCAATGTCGTCCAATGATATAGATGCAAATATCTTTACTCCCATCAATTTGATAGGATTCTGCCTTATCGTATATTGACCAGGGGGTCCAAATGTACAAGACTTGTGCGGTAGCACTTGTACAATGCAACTCTCTTTGGCCTCCGGCCGAATCGTACGCCGGAGCATCCAGAATTGCCAATGTGGTCCAATGATATACATGCAAATATCTTCACTCCTATCAATTTAGCGGGATTTTGGCTCATCGTATCTTGTCCAGGGGGTCCAAATGTACAAGATTTGTTGCTGTAGCGCATGTCCAAACCGACTCTCTTTGGAATCATATCGAATCATAAGCCGGAGCATCCAGAATTGCCAATGTCGTCCAATGATATAGATGCAAATATCTTTACTCCCATCAATTTGACAGAATTCTGCCTCATCGTATATTGACCAGGGGGTCCAAATGTACAAGATTTGGGCGGCAGCATTTGTCCAAAGCGACTCTCTTTGAACTCAGGTCGAATCATATGCCGAGCATCCAGAAATGCCAATGTCGTCCAATGATATAGATGCAAATATCTTCACTCCTATCAATTTAGCGGGATTCTGGCTCATCGTACCATGTCCAGGGGGTCCAAATGTACAAGATTTGTGCGGTGGCACTTGTCCAAAGCGACTCTCTTTGGCCTCCGGTCGAATCATACGCCGGAGCATCCAGAATTGCCAATGTGGTCCAATGATATAGATGCAAATATCTTCACTCCTATCAATTTGACAGGATTCTGTCTCATCATACCCTGTTCCGGAGGTTCAAATGTACAAGAATTGTGCGGTAGCACGTGTCCAAAGCGACTCTCTTTGGCCTCCGGTCGAATCATATGCCGGAGCATCTAGAATTGCCAATGACGTCCAAAGATATAGATGCAAATATCGTCACTCCTATCAATTTTACGGGATTCTCGCTCATCGTATCTTGCCCAGGGGATCCAAATGCACAAGTTTTGGGCGGCAGCATTTGCCCAAACCGACTCTCTTTGGATTTAGGTCGAATCATAAGCCGGAGCATCCAGAATTGCCAATGTCGTCCAATGATATAGATGCAAATATCTTTACTCCCATCAATTTGATAGGATTCTGCCTTATCGTATATTGACCAGGGGGTCCAAATGTACAAGACTTGTGCGGTAGCACTTGTACAATGCGACTCTCTTTGGCCTCCGGCCGAATCGTACGCGGAGCATCCGGAATTGCCAATGTCGTCCAATGATATAGATGCAAATATCTTCACTCCTATCAATTTAACGGGATTCTGGCTCATCGTATCTTGTCCAGGGGGTCCAAATGTACAAGATTTGTTGCGGTAGCACATGTCCAAACCGACTCTCTTTGGATTTAGGTCGAATCATAAGCCGGAGCATCCAGAATTGCCAATGTCGTCCAATGATATAGATGCAAATATCTTTACTCCCATCAATTTGATAGGATTCTGCCTTATCGTATATTGACCAGGGGGTCCAAATGTACAAGATTTGTTGCGGTAGCACATGTCCAAACCGACTCTCTTTGGATTCACATCGAATCATAAGCCGGAGCATCCAGAATTGCCAATGTCGTCCAATGATATAGATGCAAAAATCTTCACTCCTATCAATTTGACAGGATTCTGCCTCATCGTATCTTGTCCAGGAGGTTAAAATGTACAAGATTTGTGCGGTAGCACTTGTCCAAAGCGACATTCTTTGGAATCAAGACGAATCATAAGCCTGAGCATCCAGAATTTCCAAAGTCGTCCAATGATATAGATGCAAATATCTATACTCCTATCAATGTGACAGGATTCTGCCTCATCATACCTTTTCCAGACGTCCAAATGCACAAGTTTTGGGTGGCAACATTTGCCCAAACCGACTCTCTTTGATTCAGGTCGAATCATAAGCCGGAGCATCCAGAATTGCCAATGCCGTCCAATGATGTAGATGCAAATATCCTTACTCCTATCAATTTGACAGGATTCTGCCTCATCGTATATTGACCAGGGGGTCCAAATGTACAAGATTTGGGCGGCAGCTTTTGTCCAAAGCGACTCTCTTTGAACTCAGGTCGAATCATATGCCGAGCATCCAGAAATGCCAATGTCGTCCAACGATATAGATGCAAATATCTTCACTCCTATCAATTTAGCGGGATTCTGGCTCATCGTATCTTGTCCAGGGGGTCCAAATGTACAAGGTTTGGGCGGTAGCACTTGTCCAAAACGACTCTCTTTGGACTCAGGTCGAATCATAAACCAGAGCATCCAGCATTGCAAATGTCGTCCAATGATATACATGCAAACATCTTCACTCCTATCAATTTGACAGGGTTCTGCTTCATCGTATCTTGTCCAGGAGGTCAAAATGGACAAGATTTGAGTGGCAGCATTTGTCCAAAGCGACTTTCTTTGAACTCAGGTCGAATCATAAGCCGAAGCATCCAGAATTGCCAATGTCGTGCAATGATGTAGATGCAAATATCTTTACTGTTATCAATCTGACAGAATTCTGCCTCATCGTATATTGTCCAGGGGGTCCAAATGTACAAGATTTGTGCGGTAACACTTGTCCAAAGCGACTCTCTTTGGACTCAGGTCGAATCATAAGCCTGAGCATCCTGAATTGCTAATGTCGTCCAATGATATAGATGCAAATATCTTCACTCCTATCAATTTCACAGGATTCTGCCTCATCATACCTTGTACAGGAGGTCCAAATGTACAATATTTGTGCGTTAGCACTTGTCCAAAGCGAAACTCTTTGGACTCAGGTCGATCCATAAGCCGATGCATCAAGAATTGCCAATGTCGTGCAATGGTATAGATGCAAATATCTTTACTCCTATCAATCTGACAGGATTCTGCCTCATCGTATATTGTCCAGGGGGTCCAAATGTACAAGATTTGTGCGGTAGCACTTGTCTGAAGCGACTCTCTTTGGCCTCCGGTCGAATCATAAGCCGGAGCATCCAGAATTGCCAATGTCGTCCAATGATATAGATGCAAACATCTTCACTCCTATCAATGTGATAGGATTCTACCTCATCATACCTTGTTCCTAGGTTCAAATGTACAAAATTTATGCGTTATTACATGTCCAAAGCGACTGTCTTTGGATTCAGGTCGAATCAAATGCCGGAGCATCCAGAATTGCCAATGTCGTCCAATGATATAGATGCAAATATCTTCACTCCTATCAATTTAACGGGATTCTGGCTCATCGTATCTTGTCCAGGGGGTCCAAATGTACAAGATTTGTTGCGGTAGCACATGTCCAAACCGACTCTCTTTGGACTCAGGTCGAATCATAAACCGGAGCATCCAGCATTGCAAATGTCGTCCAATGATATACATGCAAACATCTTCACTCCTATCAATTTGACAGGGTTCTGCTTCATCGTATCTTGTCCAGGAGGTCAAAATGGACAAGATTTGAGTGGCAGCATTTGTCCAAAGCGACTTTCTTTGAACTCAGGTCGAATCATAAGCCGAAGCATCCAGAATTGCCAATGTCGTGCAATGATATAGATGCAAATATCTTTACTGTTATCAATCTGACAGAATTCTGCCTCATCGTATATTGTCCAGGGGGTCCAAATGTACACGATTTGTGCGGTAACACTTGTCCAAAGCGACTCTCTTTGGACTCAGGTCGAATCATAAGCCTGAGCATCCAGAATTGCTAATGTCGTCCAATGATATAGATGCAAATATCTTCACTCCTATCAATTTGACAGGATTCTGCCTCATCATACCTTGTACAGGAGGTCCAAATGTACAATATTTGTGCGTTAGCACTTGTCCAAAGCGAAACTCTTTGGACTCAGGTCGATCCATAAGCCGATGCATCAAGAATTGCCAATGTCGTGCAATGGTATAGATGCAAATATCTTTACTCCTATCAATCTGACAGGATTCTGCCTCATCGTATATTGTCCAGGGCGTCCAAATGTACAAGATTTGTGCGGTAGCACTTGTCTGAAGCGACTCTCTTTGGCCTCCGGTCGAATCATAAGCCGGAGCATCCAGAATTACCAATGTCGTCCAATGATATAGATGCAAACATCTTCACTCCTATCAATGTGATAGGATTCTGCCTCATCATACCTTGTTCCTAGGTTCAAATGTACAAAATTTATGCGTTATTACATGTCCAAAGCGACTGTCTTTGGATTCAGGTCGAATCAAATGCCGGAGCATCCAGAATTGCCAATGTCGTCCAATGATATAGATGCAAATATCATTACTCCTATCAATGTGATAGGATTCTGCCTCATCATACCTTGTACAGGATGTCCAAATATATACGATTTGTGCGGTAGCACTTGTCCAAAGCGAATCTCTTTAGACTCAGGTCGATCCATAAGCCGAAGCATCCAAAATTGCCAATGTCGTCCAATGATATAGATGCAAATATCTTTACTCCTATCAATTGTAAAGGATTCTGCCTCATAGTATCTTTTCCAGGGGGTCCAAATGTACACGATTTGTTGCGGTAGCACTAGTCCAAAGCAAACTCTCTTTGGACTCAGGTCGAATCATAAGCCGGGGCATCCAGAATTGCCAATGTCGTCCAATGATATAGATGCAAATATCTTTACTGCTATCAATTTGACAGGATTCCGCCTCATCATACCTTGTCCAGTAGGTCAAAATGTACAAGATTTGTGCGGTAGCCCTTCTCCAAAGCGACTCTCTTTGGACTCAGTACGAATTATAAGCCGGGGCATCCAGAATTGCCAATGTCGTCCAATGATATAGATGCAAATATCTTTACTCCTATCAATGTGATTCGATTCTGCCTCATCATACCTTGTCCAGTAGGTCAGAATGTACAAGATTTGCGCGTCAGCACTTCACAAAAGCGAATCTCTTTGGACTCAGGTCGATTCATATGCCGAAGCATCCAGAATTGCCAATGTCGTCCAATGATATAGATGCAAATATCTTCACAACTATCAATTTGACAGGAATCTGCCTCATCATACCTTGTCCAGTAGGTCAAAATGTACAAGATTTGTGCTGTAGCAATTGTCCAAAGCGACTCTCTTTGGACTCAGGTCGAATCATAAGCCTGAGCAACCAGAATTGCTAATGTCGTCCAATGATATAGATGCAAACATCTTCACTCCTATCAATGTGATAGGATTATGCCTCATCATACCTTGTTCCTAGGTTCAAATGTACAAAATTTATGCGTTATTACATGTCCAAAGCGACTGTCTTTGGATTCAGGTCGAATCAAATGCCGGAGCATCCAGAATTGCCAATGTCGTCCAATGATATAGATGCAAATATCATTACTCCTATCAATGTGATAGGATTCTGCCTCATCATACCTTGTACAGGATGTCCAAATATATAAGATTTGTGCGGTAGCACTTTTCCAAAGCTACTCTCTTTGGACTGAGGTCGAATCATAAGCCGGAGCATCCAGAATTGCCAATGTCGTCCAATGATATAGATGCAAATATCTTAACTCCTATCATTTTGCCAGGATTCTGCCTCATCATACCGTGTCCAGGAGGTCCAAATGAACAAGGTTTGGGCGGCAGAATTTGTCCAAAGCGACTCCCTTTGGATTCAGGTCGAATCATATGCCGGAGCATCCAGAATTGCCATTGTCGTCCAATGATGTAGATGCAAATATCTTTACTCCTATCAATTTGACAGGATACTGCCACATCGTATATTGTCCAGGGGATCCAAATGTACAAGATTTATGCGGTAGCACTTGTCCAAAGCGACTCTCTTTGGCCTCCGGTCGAATCATATGCCGGAGCATCCAGAATTGCCAATGTCGTCCAATGATATAGATGCAAATATCTTCGCTCCTATCAATTTGACAGGATTCTGTCTCATCATACCCTGTTCCGGATGTTCAAATGTACAAGCCTTGGGCGGTAGCACTTCTCCAAAGCGACTCTCCTTGGACTCAGGTCGAATCATATACCGAAGCATCCAGCACTGCCAATGTCGTCTAATGATATAGATGCAAATATGTTCACTCCTATCAATTTGACAGGATTCAGGCTCATCATATCTTGTCCAGGAGGTCCAAATGGACAAGATTTGTGCAGTAGCACTTGACGAAAGCCAATCTCTTTGACTCAGGTCGAATCATATGCCGAGCATCCATAATTGCCAATGTCGTGCAATGATATAGATGCAAATATCTTTACTGCTATCAATTTGACAGGATTCTGCCTCATCGTATCTTGTCCAGGGGGTCCAAATGTACACGATTTGTTGCGGTAGCACTAGTCCAAAGCGACTCTCTTTGGACTCAGTACGAATTATAAGCCGGGGCATCCAGAATTGCCAATGTCGTCCAATGATATAGATACAAATATCTTTACTCCTATCAATGTGATTCGATTCTGCCTCATCATACCTTGTCCAGTAGGTCAAAATGTACAAGATTTGCGCGTTAGAACTTCACAAAAGCGAATCTCTTTGGACTCAGGTCGATTCATATGCCGAAGCATCCAGAATTGCCAATGTTGTCCAATGATATAGATGCAAATATCTTTACTGTTATCAATTTGACAGGATTCTGCCTCATCGTGTCTTGTCCAGGAGGATCAAGTGTACAAGATTTGTTCGGTAGCACTAGACAAAAGCGAAACTCTTTGAACTCAGGTAGAATCATATGCCGAGCATCCAGAATTGCCAATGTTGTCCAATGATATAGATGCAAATATCTTTACTCCTATCAATTTGACAGGATTCTGCCTCATCGTATCTTGTCCAGGAGGTAAAAATGGACAAAATTTGGGCGGCAGCATTTGCCCAAAGCGACTTTCTTTGAACTCAGGTCGAATCATAAGTCGAAGCATCCTGAATTGCCAATGTCGTGCAATGATATAAATGCAAATATCTTTACTGTTATCAATTTGACAGAATTCTGCCTCATCGTGTATTGTCCAGGGGTTCCAAATGTACAAGATTTGTGCGGTAGCACTTGTCCAAAGCGGCTCTCCTTGGACTCAGGTCGAATCATAAGCCTGAGCATCCAGAATTGCCAATGCCGTCAAATGATATAGATGCAAATATTTTCACTCCTATCAATGTGACAGGATTCTGCCTCATCATACCTTTTCCAGGAGGTCCAACTGCACATGTTTTGGGCGGCAGCATTTGCCCAAACCGACTCTCTTTGGACTCAGGTCGAATCATAAGCCGGGGCATCCAGAATTGCCAATGCCGTCCAATGATATAGATGCAAATATCTTCATTCCTACGAATTTGACAGAATTCTGTCTCATCATACCCTGTTCCGGATGTCCAAATGTACAAGGTTTGGGCGGTAGCACTTGTCCAAAACGACTCTCTTTGGACTCAGGTCGAATCATAAACCGGAGCATCCAGCATTGCCAATGTCGTCCAATGATATAGATGCAAACATCTTCACTCCTATCAATTTGACAGGATTCTGCTTCATCGTATCTTGTCCAGGAGGTCAAAATGGACAAGATTTGGGCGGCAGCATTTGCCCAAAGCGACTCTCTTTGGTCTCAGGTCGAATCATAAGCCGAGCATCCAGAATTTCCAATGTCGTCCATTGATATAGATGCAAATATCTCTACTCCTATCAATGTGATTCGATTCAGCCTCATCATACCTTGTACAGGAGGTTGAAATGTACACGATTTGTGCGGTAGCACTTGTCCGAAGCGACTCTCTTTGAACTCAGGTCGAATCATAAGCCGAGCATCCAGAATTGCCAATGTCGTCCAATGATATAGATGCAAATATCTTTACTCCTATCAATGTAATAGGATTCTGCCTCATCATAGCTGGTCCAGGAGGTCCAAATGTACAAGATTTGTGTGGTAGCACTTGTGCAAAGCGACTCTCTTTGGACTCAGGTCGAATAATAAACCGGAGCATCCAGAATTGCCAATGACGTCCATTGATATAGATGCAAATATCTTTCCGCCTATCAATTTGACAGGATTCTGCCTAATCTTATCTTGTCCAGGAGGTTAAAATGTACAAGATTTGTGCGTTAGCACTTCACAAAAGCGTATCTCTTTGGACTCAGGTCGAATCATAAGCCGAGCATCCAGAATTTCCAATGTCGTCCAATGATATAGATGCAAATATCTCTACTCCTATCAATGTGATTCGATTCAGCCTCATCATACCTTGTACAGGAGGTCCAAATGTACACGATTTGTGCGGTAGCACTCGTCCAAAGCGGTTCTCTTTGGACTCAGGTCGAATCATAAGCCGGAGCATCCAGAATTGCCAAAGACGTCCAATGATATCGATGCAAATATCTTTCCTCCTATCAATTTGACAGGATTCTGCCTCATCTTATCTTGTCCAGGAGGTTCAAATGTACATGATTTGTGCGTTAGCACTTCACAAAAGCGAATCTCTTTGGACTCAGGTCGAATCATATGCCGGAGCATCCAGAATTGCCAATGTCGTCCAATGATATTGATGCAAATATCATTACTGCTATCAATATGACAGGATTCTGCCTCATCATACCTTGTTCCGGAGGTTCAAATGTATAGGATTTGTACTGCAGTACTTGTCCAGAGCGACTCTCTTGGGATTCAGGTCGAATCATATGCCGGAGCATCCAGAATTGCCAAATGACGTCCATTGATATAGATGCAAATATCTTTCCTCCTATCAATTTGACAGGATTTTGCCTCATCATATCTTGTCCAGGAGGTTCAAATGTACAAGATTTGTGCGGTAGCACTCGTCCAAAGCGACTCTCTTTGGTCTCAGGTCGAATCATAAGCCGAGCATCCAGAATTTCCAATGTCGTCCAATGATATAGATGCAAATATCTCTACTCCTATCAATGTGACAGGATTCTGCCTCATCATACCTTTTCCAGGAGGTCCAAATGTACAAGACTTGTGCGGTAGCACTTGACAAAAGCCAATCTCTTTGGCTTAAGTCGAATCATAAGCCGGCGCATCCAGAATTGCCAATGACGTCCATTCATATAGATGCAAATATCTTTCCTCCTATCAATTTGACAGGATTCTGCCTCATCTTATCTTGTCCAGGAGGTTCAAATGTACAATATTTGTGCGTTAGCACTTCACAAAAGCGAATCTCTTTGGACTCAGGTCGAATCATATGCCGGAGCATACAGAATTGCCAATGTCGTCCAATGATATAGATGCAAATATCTTTACTGCTATCAATTTGACAGGATTCTGCCTCATCATGCCTTGTCCAGTAGGTCAAAATGTACCAGATTTGTGCGTTAGCACTTCACAAAAGCGAATCTCTTTGGACTCAGGTCGATTCATATGCCGAAGCATCCAGAATTGCCAATGTCGTCCAATGATATAGATGCAAATATCTTCACTCCTATCAATTTGACAGGAATCTGCCTCATCATACCTTGTCCAGTAGGTCAAAATGTACAAGATTTGTGCGGTAGCAATTGTCCAAAGCGACTCTCTTTGGACTCAGGTCGAATCATAAGCCTGAGCATCCAGAATTGCTAATGTCGTCCAATGATATAGATGCAAATATCTTCACTCCTATCAATTTGACAGGAATCTGCCTCACCATATCTTTTCCAAAAGGTACAAATGTACAAGATTTGTGCGGCAGCACTTGTACAGGCCGACTCTCTGTGGATTCAGGTTTAATTATAAGCCGGTTCCCCACGATTGCCAATGTCGTACAATGATTTAGATGCAAATATCTTCGCTCCTATGAATTTAATAATGTCATTGGACGGCATTGGCAATACTGGGGATCAGTCTTATAATTAGACCTGAATCTAAAGAGAGTCGGCCTGTACAAGTACTACCGCACAAATCTTGTACATTTGAACCTCCTGGACAAGATATGATGAGGCAGAATGCTGTAAAATTGATAGCAGTGAGGATATTTGCGTCTATATCATTGGACAATATCGGCAATTTTGGATTCTTCGCCATATGATTCGACCTGAATACAAAGGGAGTCGCTTTGGACAAGTGCTACCGCACAAATCTTGTACATTCGGACCCCCTGCACAAGATACGAAGAGGCTGAATCCGGTCAATTTTATAGGAGTAAAGATATATGCATCTATATAATTGGACGGCATTGGCAATTCTGGTTGCTCCGGCGTATGATTCGACCGGAGGCCAAAGAGAGTCGATTTGGACAAGTGCTACCGCACAAATCTTGTACATTTGGACCCCCTGGACAATATACGATGAGGCAGAATCCTGTCAAAGTGATAGGAGTAAAGATATTTGCATCTACATCATTGGACGACAATGGCAATTCTGGATGCTCCGGCTTATAATTCGACCTGAATCAAAGAGAGTCGGTTTGGGCAAATGCTGCCGCCCAAAACTTGTGCATTTAGACGTCCTGGAGAAGGTATGATGAGGCAGAATCCTGTGACATTGATAGGAGTGTAGATATTTGCATCTATATCATTGGACGACATTGGCAGTTCTGGATGCTCGGCATATGATTCGACCTGAGTCCAAAAAGAGTCGCTTTGGACAAATGCTACCGCACAAATCTTGTCCATTTGACCCCCTGGACAAGATGCGATGAGGCAGAATCCTGCCAAATTGATAGCAGTAAAGATACTTGCATCTATATCATTGGATGACATTGGCAATTCTGGATGCTTCGGCTTATGGATCGACCTGTGTCCAAAGAGATTCGCTCTTGTGAAGTGCTAACGCACAAATCTTGTACATTTTAACCTACTGGACAAGGTATGAGGAGGCAGAATCCTATCACATTCATAGGAGTGAAGATATTTGTATCTATATCATTAGACTGCATTGGCAATTCTCGATGCTCAGGCTTATGATCCGACATGAGTCCAAAGATAGTCGCTTTGGACAAGTGCTACCGCAACAAATATCTACATTTGGACCCCCTGGAGCAAGATACGATGAGGCAGAATCCTGTCGAATTGATAGGAGTGAAGATATTTTCATATATATCATTAGACTGCATTGGCAATTCTGGATGCTCAGGCTTATGATTCGACCTGAGTCCAAAGAGAGTCGCTTCGGACAAGTGCTACCGCAACAAGGCTTGTACATTTAAACCTCCTGGACAAGGTATGATGAGGCAAAATCCTGGCAAATTGATAGGAGTTAAGATATTTGCATCTATATCATTCGGATAACATCGGCAATTTTTGTCACCTCGGCATAGGGATCGACCTGTGTCCAAAGAGAGTCGCTTTGGACAAATGCTGCCGCTCAAATCTTGTACATTTGAACCTCCTGGGCAAGATACGATGTGACAGAAACTTGTCAAATTGACAGCAGTGAAGATTTTTGCATCTATATCATTGGACGACATTGGCAATTCTGGATGCTTCGGCTTATGGATCGACCTGTGTCCAAAGAGATTCGCTTTTGTCAAGTGCTACCGCACAAATCATGTACATTTGAACCTCCTGGACAAGGTATGATGAGGCAGAATCCTATTACATTGATAGAAGTAAAGATATTAGCATCTATATCATTGGACGACATTGGCAATCCTGGGGATCCGGCTTTTGATTCGACCTGAATCCAAAGAGTTCCGCTATTGTCTAGTGCTACCGCACAAATCTTGTACACTTGATCCTCCTGGACAAGACACGATGAGGCAGGATTCTATCACATTGATAGGAGTAAAGATATTTGCATCTATATCATTGGACGACATTGGCAATTCTGGAAGTTCGGCATATGATTCGACCTGAGTTCAAAGAGAGTCGCTTTGGACAAATACTGCCGCCCAAATCTTTTGTCCATTTGGACCTACTGGACAAGATATGATGAGGCAGAGTCCTGTCAAACTGATAGGAGTAAAGATATTTGCATTTATATCATTCGGATAACATCGGCAATTTTTGTCACTTCGGCATAGGGATCGACCTGTGTCCAAAGAGAGCCGCTTTGGACAAATGCTGCCGCCCAAATCTTGTACATTTGAACCTCCTGGAAAAGGTATGGTGAGGCAGAATCCAGTCACATTGAGAGTAGTAAAGATATTTGCATCTATATCATTGGATGACATTGGCAATCCTGGGGATCCGGCTTATAATTCGACCTGAATCCAAAGAGAGTCGGCCTGGACAAGTGCTACCGCAAAAATCTTGTACACTTGGACCCCCTGGACAAGATACGATGCGGGAGAATCCTGGCAAATTGATAGGAGTGAAGATATTTGCATCTATATCACAGGACGACATTGGCAATTTTGGATGCTCCGGCATTTGGATCGACCTGAGTCCAAAGAGAGTCGCTTTGGACAAGTGCTACCGCACAAATCTTGTACATTTGGACCTCCTGGGCAAGATACGATGAGACAGAATCTTGTCAAATTGACAGCAGTGAAGATTTTTGCATCTATATCATTGGACGACATTGGCAATTTTGGATGCTCCGGCATTTGGATCGACCTGTGTCCAAAGAGATTCGCTTTTGTCAAGTGCTACCGCACAAATCATGTACATTTGAACCTCCTGGACAAGGTATGATGAGGCAGAATCCTATCTCATTGATAGGAGTAAAGATATTTGTATCTATATCATTGGACGACATTGGCAATTCTGGATACTTCGGCTTATGATTCGACCTGAGTTCAACGAGAGTCGCTTTGGACAAGTGCTTCCGCACAAATCAGGTACATTTGAACCTCATGGACAAGGTATGATGAGGCAGAATCCTGTCCAATTGATAGGAGTGAAGATATTTGCATCTATATCATTAGACTGCATTGGCAATTCTGGATGCTCAGGCTTATGATTCGACCTGAGTCCAAAGAGAGTCGCTTCGGACAAGTGCTACCGCAACAAGGCTTGTACATTTGAACCTCCTGGACAAGATACGATGAGGCAGAATCCTATCACATTGATAGGAGTAAAGATATTTGCATCTATATCATTGGACGACATTGGCAATTCTGGATGCTCGGCATATGATTCGAACTGAGTCAAAGAGATTGGCTTTTGTCAAGTGCTACCGCACAAATCTCGTACATTTGAACCTCCTGGACAAGATACGATGAGGCAGAATCCTATCACATTGATAGGAGTAAAGATATTTGCATCTATATAATTGGACGACATTGGCAATTCTGGATGCTCGGCTTATGATTCGACCTGAGTCCAAAGAGAGTCGCTTTGGACAAGTGCTACCGCACAAACCTTGTAGATTTGCACCTCTGGAACAACGTATGATGACAGAATCCTGTTGAATTGTTTGGAGTCAAGGTATGTGCATCTATATCATTGGATAATATCGGAAATTTATGATGCTGCGGCAATGGATCGACCTGAGTCCAAAGAGAGTCGCTTAGGACAAGTGCTACCGCACAAATCTTGTACATTTGGACCTCCTGGACAAGGTATGATGAGGCAGAATCCTATCTCATTGATAGGAGTAAAGATATTTGTATCTATATCATTGGACGACATTGGCAATTCTGGATACTTCGGCTTATGATTCGACCTGAGTTCAACGAGAGTCGCTTTGGACAAGTGCTTCCGCACAAATCAGGTACATTTGAACCTCATGGACAAGGTATGATGAGGCAGAATCCTATCATATTGATAGGAATAAAGATATTTGCATCTATATCAATGGACGTCATTGGCAATTCTGGATGTTCCGGAATATGATTCGACCTGAATCCAAAGAGAGTCGCTTTCGACAAGTAGTACAGCACAAATCCTCTACATTTGAACCTCCGGAACAAGGTATGATGAGGCAGAATCCTGTCATATTGACAGGAGTAAAGATATTTGCATTTATACCATTGCACGACATGGCAATTCTGGATACTTCGGCATATGATTCGACCTGAGTTGAACGAGAATCGCTTTGGACAAGTGCTTCCGCACAAATCATGTACATTTGAACCTCCTGGACAAGATACGATGAAGCAGAATCCTATCACATTGATAGGAGCAAAGATATTTGCATCTATATCATTGGACGACATTGGCAATTCTGGATGCTCGGCTTATGATTCGACCTGAGTCCAAAGATAGTCGCTTTGGACAAGTGCTACCGCACAAACCTTGTAGATTTGCACCTCTGGAAAAACGTATGATCACAGAATCCTGTCAAATTGTTAGGTGTAAAGGTATTTGCATCTATATCATTGGACGACATTGGCAATTCTGGATGCTCGGCTTATGATTCGACCTGAGTCCAAAGAGAGTCGCTTTGGACAAGTGCTACAGCACAAACCTTGTCGATTTGCACCTCTGGAACAACGTATGATGACAGAATCCTGTCGAATTGTTTGGAGTCAAGGTATGTGCATTTATATCATTGATTAATATCGGAAATTTATGATGCTGCGGCAATGGATCGACCTGAGTCCAAAGAGAGTCGCTTTGGACAAGTAATACCACACAAATCTTGTACATTTGAACCTCCTGGAGAAGATACGTTGAGGCAGAATCCTGTCTAATTGATAGGAGTTATGATAATTGCATCTATATCATTCCGATAAGATCGGCAATTTTTGTTACTTTGGCATATGGATCGACCTGAGTCCAAAGAGAGTGGCTTTGGACAAGTGCTACCGCACACATCTTGTATGTGTGGACCTCCTGTACACGGTATGATGAGGCAGAATCCTGTCAAATTGATAGGATGTTTGCATCTATATCATTGGACGACATTGGCAATTCTGGATGCTCCGGTTTATGATTCGACCGGAGTCCAAAGAGAGTCGCTTTGGACAAGTGCTACCGCACAAATCTTGTACATTTGGACCTCCAGGACCAGGCATGATGAGGCAGAATCCTATTACATTGATAGGAGTAAAGATATTTGCATCTATATCATCGGACGACATTGGCAATTCTGGATGCTTGGCATATGAATCGACCTGAGTCCAAAGAGCTTGGCTTTTGTCAAGTGTTACCGCACAAATCATGTACATTTGAACCTCCTGGACAAGATACGATGAAGCAGAATCCTGTCAAATTGATAGGAGTAAAGATGTTTGCATATATCATTAGACGACATTGGCAATTCTGGATACTTCGGCTTATGATTCGACCTGAGTTCAACGAGAGTCGCTTTGGACAAGTGCTTCCGCACAAATCAGGTACATTTGAACCTCATGGACAAGGTATGATGAGGCAGAATCCTATCATATTGATAGGAATAAAGATATTTGCATCTATATCAATGGACGTCATTGGCAATTCTGGATGTTCCGGAATATGATTCGACCTGAATCCAAAGAGAGTCGCTTTCGACAAGTAGTACAGCACAAATCCTCTACATTTGAACCTCCGGAACAAGGTATGATGAGGCAGAATCCTGTCATATTGACAGGAGTAAAGATATTTGCATTTATACCATTGCACGACATGGCAATTCTGGATACTTCGGCATATGATTCGACCTGAGTTGAACGAGAATCGCTTTGGACAAGTGCTTCCGCACAAATCATGTACATTTGAACCTCCTGGACAAGATACGATGAAGCAGAATCCTGTCAAATTGATAGGAGTAAAGATATTTGCATATATCATTGGACGACATTGGCAATTCTGGATGCTCGGCATATGATTCGACCTGAGTCCAAAGACAGTCGCTTTGGACAAGTAATACCGCACAAATCTTGTACATTTGAACGTCCTGGAAAAGGTATGGTGAGGCAGAATCCAATCACATTTAGAGTAGTTAAGATATTTGCATCTATATCATTGGACGACATTGGCATTTCTGGATGCTCGGCATATGATTCGACCTGAGTTCAAAGAGTTTCGCTTTTGTCTAGTGCCCCCGCACAAATCTTGTACACTTGATCCTCCTGGACAAGACACGATGAGGCAGAATTCTATCACATTGATAGGAGTAAAGATATGTGCATCTATATCATTGGGCGGCATTGGCAATCCTGGGGATTCGGCATATGATTCGACCTGGATCCAAAGAGAGTCGGTCTAGACAAGTGCTACCGCACAAAGGTTGTACATTTGATCCTCCTGGACAAGATACGATGAGGCAGAATCCTGTCAAAATGATAGGAGTAAAGATATTTGCATCTATATCATTCGGATAACATCGGCAATTTTCGTTGCTTCGGCATATGGATCGACCTGAGTCCAAAGAGAGTCGGTTTGGATAAATGCTACCGCACAAATCTTGTACATTTGATCCTCCTGGACAAGGTATGATTAGGCAGAATCCTGGCAAATTGATAGGAGTTAAGATATTTGCATCTATATCATTGGACATTATCGCAATTTTGGGTTCTTTGCCTTATGATTCGACCTGCAACCAGAGGGACTCGCTTTGGACAAGTGCTACCGCACAAATCTTGTACATTTGACCCCCCTGGACAAGATACGATGAGGCAGAATCGTGTCAATTGATAGGAGTAAAGATATATCCATCTATATTATTGGACGAAATTTGCAATTCTGGATGCTTCGGCTTATGTATCGACCTGAGTCCAAAGAGATTCGCTTTTGTCAAGTGCTACCGCACAATTCGTGCACATTTGGACCTCCTGGACAAGGTTTGATGAGGCAGAATCCTATCACATTGATAGGAGCAAAGATATTTGCATCTATATAATTGGACGACATTGGCAATTCTGGATGCTCGGCTTATGATTCGACCTGAGTCCAAAGATAGTCGCTTTGGACAAGTGCTACCGCACAAACCTTGTAGATTTGCACCTCTGGAAAAACGTATGATCACAGAATCCTGTCAAATTGTTAGGTGTAAAGGTATTTGCATCTATATCATTGGACGACATTGGCAATTCTGGATGCTCGGCTTATGATTCGACCTGAGTCCAAAGAGAGTCGCTTTGGACAAGTGCTACAGCACAAACCTTGTAGATTTGCACCTCTGGAACAACGTATGATGACAGAATCCTGTCGAATTGTTTGGAGTCAAGGTATGTGCATTTATATCATTGATTAATATCGGAAATTTATGATGCTGCGGCAATGGATCGACCTGAGTCCAAAGAGAGTCGCTTTAAACAAGTAGTACAGCACAAATCCTCTACATTTGAACCTCCGGAACAAGGTATGATGAGGGAGAATCCTATCACATTGATAGGAGAAAAGGTATTTGCGTCTATATCATTGGACGACATTGGCAATTCTGGATTCTCCGGCTTATGATTCGACCTGAGTCCAAAGAGATTCGCTTTGGACAAGGGCTCCCGCTCAAATCTTGTACATTTGAACCTCCTGGAGAAGATACGATGAGGTAGAATCCTGTCTAATTGATAGGAGTTGTGATATTTGCATCTATATCATTCCAATAAGATCGGCAACTTTTGTTATTTCCGCATATGGATCGACCTGAGTCCAAAGAGAGTCGCTTTGGACAAGTGCTACCGCACAAATCTTGTACATTTGAGCCTCCTGGAGAAGATACGATGAGGTAGAATCCTGTCTAAATGGTAGGAGTAATGATATTTGCATCTATATCATTCCGATAAGATCGGCAATTTTTGTTACTTCGGCATATGGATCGACCTGAGTCCAAAGAGAGTCGCTTTGGACAAGTGCTACCGCACAAATCTTGTATGTGTGGACCTCCTGTACACGGTATGATGAGGCAGAATCCTGTCAAATTGATAGGATGTTTGCATCTATATCATTGGACGACATTGGCAATTCTGGATGCTCCGGTTTATGATTCGACCGGAGTCCAAAGAGAGTCGCTTTGGACAAGTGCTACCGCACAAATCTTGTACATTTGGACCTCCAGGACCAGGCATGATGAGGCAGAATCCTATTACATTGATAGGAGTAAAGATATTTGCATCTATATCATTGGACGACATTGGCAATTCTGGATGCTTGGCTAATGAATCGACCTGAGTCCAAAGAGCTTGGCTTTTGTCAAGTGTTACCGCACAAATCATGTACATTTGAACCTCCTGGACAAGATACGATGAAGCAGAATCCTGTCAAATTGATAGGAGTAAAGATGTTTGCATATATCATTAGACGACATTGGCAATTCTGGATACTTCGGCTTATGATTCGACCTGAGTTCAACGAGAGTCGCTTTGGACAAGTGCTTCCGCACAAATCATGTACATTTGAACCTCATGGACAAGGTATAATGAGGCAGAACCCTATCATATTGATAGGAATAAAGATATTTGCATCTATATCAATGGACGTCATTGGCAATTCTGGATGTTACGGCATATGATTCGACCTGAATCCAAAGAGAGTCGCTTTGGACAAGTGCTACCGCACAAATCTTGTACACTTGATCCTCCTGGACAAGACACGATGAGCCAGAATCCTGTCGAATTGATATCAGTAAAGATATTTGCATCTATATCATTGCACGACAGTGGCAATTCAGGATGCTCAGGCTTATGATTCGACCTGAGTCCAAAGAGAGTCGCTTCGGACAAGTGCTACCGCAACAATTCTTGTACATTTGGACCTCCTGTACAAGGTATGATGAGGCAGAATCCTATCACATTGATAGGAGTAAAGATATTTGAATAAATATCATTGGACGACATTGGCAATTCTGGATGCTCGGCATATGATTCGACCTGAGTTCAAAGAGAGTCGCTTTGGACAAGGGCTGCCGCACAAATCTTGTACATTTGAAACTCCGGAACAAGGTATGATGAGGCAGAATCCTATCACATTGATAGGAGTAAAGATATTTGCATCTATATCATTGGACGACATTGGCAATTCTGGATTCTCCGGCACATGATTCGACCTGAGTCCAAAGAGTTTCGCATTGGACAAGTGCTACCGCACAAATCTTGTACATTTGGACATCCTGTACAAGGTATGATGAGGCAGAATCCTGTCAAATTGATAGGAGTGAAGATGTTTGCATCTATATCATTAGACTACAATTTTGGATGCTCCGGCTCATGATACGACCTGAGTCCAAAGAGATTCGCTTTGGATAAGTGCGACCGCACAAATCTCGTACATGTGAACCTCATGGACAAGATACGATGAGGCAGAATCCTGTCAAATTGATAGGAGTGAAGATGTTTGCATCTATATCACTTTCTACGACATTGGCAATTCAGGATGCTCCGGTTTATGATTCGACCAGGGTCCAAAGAGAGTCCCTTTGGACAAGTGCTACCGCACAAACCTTGTACATTTAAACCTAGGAACAAGGTATGTTGAGGCAGAATCCTATCACATTGATAGGAGTGAAGATGTTTGCATCTATATCATCGGACAACATTGGCAATTCTGGATGCTCGGCTTATGATTCGACCTGAGTCCAAAGAGAGTCGCTTTGGACAAGGGCTGCCGCACAAATCTTGTACATTTGAACCTCCGGAACAAGGTATGATGGGGCAGAATCCTATCACATTGATAGGAGTAAAGATATTTGCATCTATATCATTGGACGACATTGGCAATTCTGAATGCTCCGGCTTATGATTCGACCTGAGTCCAAAGAGAGTCGCTTTGGACAAGTGCTTCCGCACAAATCTTGTACATTTGATCCTCATGGACAAGATACGATGAAGCAGAATCCTGTCAAATTGATAGGAGTAAAGATGTTTGCATCTATATCATTGGACGACATCGGCAATTCTGGATGCTCCGGCTTATGATTCGACCTGAGTCCAAAGAGATTCGCTTTTGTGAAGTGCTGACGCACAAATCTTGTACATTTGAACCTCCTGGACAAGATATGATGAGGCAGAATCCTGTCAAATTGATAGGAATAAAGATATTTGCATCTATATCAATGGTCGTCATTTGCAATTCTGGATGTTCTGGCATATAATTCGACCTGAATCCCAAGAGAGTCTCTTTGGACAAGTACTACAGCACAAGTCCTGTACATTTGGACCTCCTGTACAAGGTATGATGAAACAGAATCCTGTCAAATTGATAGGAGTGAAGATGTTTGCATCTATATCATTAGACGACAATTTTGGATGCTCCGGCTCATGATTCGACCTGAGTCCAAAGAGATTCGCTTTGGATAAGTGCGACCGAACAAATCTCGTACATTTGAACCTCCTGGACAAGACACGATGAAGCAGAATCCTGTCAAATTGATAGGAGTAAAGATATTTGCATATATCATTGGACGACATTGGCAATTCTGGATGCCCCGGCTTATGATTCGACCTGAGTCCAAAGAGATTGGCTTTTGTCAAGTGTTACCGCACAAATCTTGTACATTTGAACCTCCTGGACAAGATACGATGAAGCAGAATCCTGTCAAATTGATAGGAGTAAAGATGTTTGCATATATCATTGGACGACATTGGCAATTCTGGATGCTCGGCATATGATTCGACCTGAGTCCAAAGAGAGTCGCTTCGGACAAGTGCTACCGCAACAATTCTTGTACATTTGGACCTCCTGTACAAGGTATGATGAGGCAGAATCCTATCACATTGATAGGAGTACGATATTTGCATCTATATCACTGGACGACATTGGCAATTCTCGATGCTCCGGCATATGATTCGTCCGGAGGCCAAAGAGATGCGCTTTGGACACGTGCTACCGCGCAAATCGTGTACATTTGGACCCCCTGGACAAGATACGATAAGGCAGAATCCTGTCATATTAATAGCAGTAAATATATTTGCATCTATATCATTGCACGACAATGGCAATTCTGGATGCTTCGGCTTATGGATCGACCTGAGTCCAAAGAGATTGGCTTTTGTCAAGTATTACCGCACAAATATTGTACATTTGGACCCCTTGGACAAGATACGATGAGGCAGAATCCTGTCAAATTGATAGGAGTAAAGGTGTTTGCATCTATATCATTGGACGACATCGGCAATTCTGGATGCTCCGGCTTATGATTCGACCTGAGTCCAAAGAGATTCGCTTTTGTGTAGTGCTGACGCACAAATCTTGTACATTTGAACCTCCTGGACAAGATATGATAAGGCAGAATCCTGTCAAATTGATAGGAATAAAAATATTTGCATCTATATCAATGGTCGTCATTTGCAATTCTGGATGTTCTGGCATATAATTCGACCTGAATCCCAAGAGAGTCTCTTTGGACAAGTACTACAGCACAAGTCCTGTACATTTGGACCTCCTGTACAAGGTATGATGAAACAGAATCCTGTCAAATTGATAGGAGTGAAGATGTTTGCATCTATATCATTAGACGACAATTTTGGATGCTCCGGCTCATGATTCGACCTGAGTCCAAAGAGATTCGCTTTGGATAAGTGCGACCGAACAAATCTCGTACATTTGAACCTCCTGGACAAGACACGATGAAGCAGAATCCTGTCAAATTGATAGGAGTAAAGATATTTGCATATGTCATTGGACGACATTGGCAATTCTGGATGCCCCGGCTTATGATTCGACCTGAGTCCAAAGAGATTGGCTTTTGTCAAGTGTTACCGCACAAATCTTGTACATTTGAACCTCCTGGAGAAGATGTGATGAGGCAAAATCCTGTCAATTTGATAGGACTAAATATGTTTGCATCTATATCATTGGACGACATTGGCAATTCTGGATGCCCCGGCTTATGATTCGACCTGAGTCCAAAGAGATTGGCTTTTGTCAAGTGTTACCGCACAAATCTTGTACATTTGAACCTCCTGGACAAGATACGATGAAGCAGAATCCTGTCAAATTGATAGGAGTAAAGATGTTTGCATATATCATTGGACGACATTGGCAATTCTGGATGCTCGGCATATGATTCGACCTGAGTCCAAAGAGAGTCGCTTCGGACAAGTGCTACCGCAACAATTCTTGTACATTTGGACCTCCTGTACAAGGTATGATGAGGCAGAATCCTATCACATTGATAGGAGTACGATATTTGCATCTATATCACTGGACGACATTGGCAATTCTCGATGCTCCGGCATATGATTCGTCCGGAGGCCAAAGAGATGCGCTTTGGACACGTGCTACCGCGCAAATCGTGTACATTTGGACCCCCTGGACAAGATACGATAAGGCAGAATCCTGTCATATTAATAGCAGTAAATATATTTGCATCTATATCATTGCACGACAATGGCAATTCTGGATGCTTCGGCTTATGGATCGACCTGAGTCCAAAGAGATTGGCTTTTGTCAAGTGTTACCGCACAAATATTGTACATTTGGACCCCTTGGACAAGATACGATGAGGCAGAATCCTGTCAAATTGATAGGAGTAAAGGTGTTTGCATCTATATCATTGGACGACATTGGTATTCCTGGATGCTCGGCATATGATTCGACCTGAGTCCAAAGAGATTGGCTTTTGTCAAGTGCTACCGCACAAATCTTGTACACTTGATCCTCCTGGACAAGACACGATGAGGCAGAATCCTGTCAAATTGATAGCAGTAAAGATATTTGCATCTATATCATTGGACGACATTGGCTATTCTGGATGCTCCGGCGTATGATTCGACCGGAGGCCAAAGAGAGTCGCTTTGGACAAGTGCTACCACACAAATCATGTACTTTTGGACCCTCTGGACAATATACGTTGAGGCAGAATCCTGTCAAATTAATAGCAGTAAAGATATTTGCATCTATATCATTGGACGACATTGGCAATTCTGGATGCTCCGGCTTATGATTCGACCTGAATCCAAAGACAGTCGCTTTGGACAAGTAATACCGCACAAATCTTGTACATTTGAACCTCCGGAACAAGCTATGATGAGGCAGAATCCTGTCACATTGATAGGAGTTGTTGCGTATTCATAGTCACCTCGGGCCGGCGGCCAATGAGCGCCCGCGACGTTCTCGTTATGTAAACGCGCCTGCTCATTAGTAGCGCCGCGTCGCGTTCTTCTCGGGCAATTGTTCTCTCGCGGTTCCCGCGCGCTCTCGTCGGCCATTACCAACCTCTGCATAGTAGTGATCGGGTGCTTTCTCTCATTCTTACCGAATACTAGTGCGGAATTCGAGTGCAGTTCTCGCATAGTGCGTTGTAGAAAGTGACTTAAAGTGACTGTAAAGGCGAAGGGAATAGAAAGACGCTTTGGTGCCCCTCAAACATTGTACTCCGTAGGTTAAGTGTCTTAGTTTAATAAAGCGTGTTCGTGCCTTCTCACCCACGTGGACTTTCTTGTGCCGGCCACGTGCCGTGTGCGCAATTTTAGTGCTAAAACTCCTCAGAGCAACTCAACACCCGCGTTAACCAGTCCTCTCAGGCACTCCTCAAGGCTTATTAAAAAACATTGGTCCTTCGAGCCGGATAAAGCGCGTGTGAAAAAGTGGGGTTAAAGTGAGAAAAGGGAGATGAGAGAGCACGATGGCCCGACGGAAAGGTGGCCGGCCAGATGAGCCGCTTTCGTTTTATAAAGCGACTCGAGGAGGAGTCCATGCAGGCGCCTTTCAAGACGCTCCACCCAGAAGCCGTACGGACGCAGCTTGAGCATCTCCAAGCTGCGTGGACGAAATTTGATGAGCAGCACGACAGACTGTGCCAGCTCCCGGTGGATGCATTCCACAAGCTCTAGTACACCTCCGTGGAGGTGTACGATCAGTGCCTCCAACTATTCACCGAGGCTACTACAGCACTGCGTGTTCTGCAGGCGGAACAGCAAAAAAAGGAGCGAATCGGGACCCCTCAACCGCCCGGCAATCCTCAGGTGCTTTCCAGGGCCATTGTTCCTCAGGTGGCCCTCCCCCCTTCACAGGTGATTTTACCGCTTGGCGGCTATTCAGGGACACCTTCGAGTCACTGGTGGCCAAGAACTCCCAGTTCTCGGCGCTGAAGAATCTGCTAGTCCTGAAGGCCTCCCTCACCGGCGAAGCAGCGCACCGGCACGACACCCTGCCTGTCGAGGCTGCATCATTCGAGCTAGCGTGGCAGCGTCTCCGTGACTGGTACGACAATCGCAGGATACTCGAGGGCGACCTCATCGATCGGCTCCTCGGGGATGGGACCCAATGCTCTCGCAACGCCAACAGCCTCGATGAGCTCGTCACCTCCGTCAACGAGCCCCTGTTCGCCCTCAAGACGCTCGGGATCGACACAAAACAATGGGGCCCCGTGGCCGCACGCATCACGGTCCGGAGATTGGACGAGGCAACCAGGGCACTGTGGGAGATATCCTTGGGAACGTCAACCACGTCTCCTACTCTCACGGAGGTACAAGAGTTTCTCCACGCCCAGGCCCGAGGGCTCGAGAATCAGGAGCGTGGACGAGCGCCGTCGGGTACTCATTCCTCAGGCGCCACAGCGCGATCGGGACCCCCTGACTCCTCTGCCTCCTCGCAGACTCGCTCTAGGCCTTCGCTCGGTGCCAGAGCACATGTAGCAGATGCGGTGCCAGATGAGACTCCTCGGGCACGAATGTGCGAGCTGTGCAACGAGGAACACTTTATTGTGTCATGCCCCGAGTTCCGGGCAGCCAATGCATCATAGAGACGGCAGGCGGTGGAACAGTTGCGGTTGTGCTACAACTGCCTTGGTAATCACAACGTGGTTAACTGTCGCAACCGCGAACGGGGCCAGCACTGCGGGGGGCTTCATCATTCGATGATCCATCTGCAACCGGCGCACTCTCAGGGAGTCCTCAACCCCGCACAGTCACCGTGTACAGGCCAGCACCCACGGCGGAGCCGGCGGCCGAGCAGGAGCCGGCTGAACTGGAGACCACTCTCCGAGCGCCCTCACCACAGCAGGATGCCAAGCCGCTCGCCATCGTGGATACGGACGCGCAGGGACTGCGACCACATTACTTGTCCAAGTGGCAGGGGATTTCAGGGCGGGGTAAGCCCCTCCCCCCTCACCGGAGTAGAACCTCCTACTCCCGTCATAGATCCACCCTCAGGAAAACTAAACTCGGGACATCCTCAGGAACGACAGCCTCAACGGAACCCCCTCAACCAGGCACTCCTCTCGCAACACTGGGCACTCCTCTTGCGCCTCCACCGGCCAGCGCACTCACCCTTCCTCCATCAGGGTATCTCAGGCCGAATGTGCTGCTGGCCACTTGCCAGGCCATCACCTTGTCAATCTATGGCACCACGCATCAGGTACGCATGCTGATCGACCCCGGCTCAGAACTATCCTTTGTCTCAGAGAGAACGGCGAAGACGCTGCTGCTGGAAGTACGGCCCTCCAACATACGGATCACCGGGGTCGGAGGTACCCATTCAGGTTCCACACGGGGAGTGGCGACTGTTCTCCTCACGTCGATCTACGACCAGACTGCATCGTTCACCATCACGGTTCACTTCCACAAGAAAACCACCACGTGGCTACCCTCATTCTCCGCTCCGGAGCTCTGGTGGCCGCATCTGCAGGAGATACCACTCGCCGACCCAGATTTCCTCAACCCCGGAGAAATCGATATCATCTTGGGAGTCGACGTGTACGGTAGGCTGCTCGAGCCCGGTGTTATCAAGGGGAGTCCTCAGGAGCCAATCGCCCTCCGCACCCTTCGGATGGGTCGTACTCGGCCCGGTCGATGACGAGTTAGCAGGTCAGACCGCAACCACGCACGCGGTCGCTATCGACCATCACCTGCACGACCTTCTCGAGCGATTCTGGGTTCAAGAGGAGACGACGATCCGGAACACAGCGAGCCTCATCAATGATATTGTCGCGACTTTCCTAAATGCGCGACCGATCAGCGGCTTCGGGCCGCCTCGGCACCGCTCGGG
This sequence comes from Priocnemis perturbator, assembly GCA_963942575.1. Classification (NCBI taxonomy): domain Eukaryota; kingdom Metazoa; phylum Arthropoda; class Insecta; order Hymenoptera; family Pompilidae; genus Priocnemis; species Priocnemis perturbator. The sequence continues at coordinate 3,642,144 of CAWWDK010000133.1, read as the reverse complement.
TCTTACCCGATCTTTCGCTAACTCCTCTCCCGCTCTCCCTTCCGCCGCCCCGGGTGGATCGAGCAGCTCGTGGGCTGCGGAAGCGGGGAGCGGGGGGGACTTGTTTCCCGGAATAGGACACCTGTGCGACCGCTAATTAGTCGTTAGCCTATTGTCGGTGAGGATACATCTATTTCTGAGTATTGCGAGTGATTTTCTGAGAACCTTAGTTTTTTTTTGAGTGAGCGTGCGAACCGTCTGCGGTCCGTCTTGGGATCTCTATCCCGCGCGTCTTAACGAGAACTTTCTCGTCCTGTACTTTATAGACCCTTTTGGGAAGTTAGGAGAACATTAAAAGGACCGGAGTTCATTGAAAGCGCTATCTTGATTTTATTTGCCCTTTACACACCAGTCGAACCAATCGTCTTTTCTTAACATCTCTTCTTGCATTATACTAACAGATCGAGCACTGCTATCCGACCACTTGAGGTTTCGGACGAGGATTCGATCAAACAGATATAGAGGCAAATATCCTTACTCCTATAAATTCTGCAGCATTCTGCCTCATCGTATCTTGTCCAGGAGGCTCAAATGTACAAGACTTGTGCGGTAGCACTTGACAAAAACGAATCGTTTTGGACTCAGTTCGAATCACAAGCCGAGCATCCAGAATTGGCCAATGTCGTCCAATGAAATAGATGCAAATTTCTTCACTCCTATCAATTTGAAACGATTCTGCCCCATCGTATCTTATCTAGGAGGTTCAAATGTACCCGATTTGTGCGGTAGCACTTGACAAAAGCGAATCGCTTGGGACTCAGGTCGATCCATATGCCGAAGCATCCAGAATTGCCAATGTCGTCCAATGATATAGATGCAAATATCTTTACTCCTATGAATGTGATTGGATTCTGCCTCATCAAACCTTGTCCAGCAGATTCAAATGTACAAGACTTATTGCGGTAGCACTTGTCCGAAGCGACTCTCTTTGGCCTCCGTCCGAATCATATGCCGGAGCATCCAGAATTGCCGTTGTTGACCAATGATATAGATGCAAATATCTTTACTCCTATTAATTTGACAGGATTCTGCCTCATCGTATCTTGTCCAGGGGGTCCAAATGTACAAGATTTGTTGCGGTAGCACTTGTCCAAAGCGACTCTCCTTGGACTCAGGTCGAATCATATGCCGGAGCATCCAGAATTGCCAATGTCGTCCAGTGATATAGATGCAAATATCTTTACTCCTATCAATGTGATGGGATTCTGCCTCATCATACGTTGTACAGGAGGTCCAAATGTACAAGACTTATTGCGGTAGCACTTGACAAAAGCCAATCTCTTTGACTCAGGTCGAATCATATGCCGATCATCCAGAATTGCCAATGTCGTCCAATGATATAGATGCAAATATCTTTACTCCTATGAATGTGATAGGATTCTGCCTCATCATGCGTTGTTCCGGAGGTTCAAATGTCCAAGATTTGTGCGGTAGCCCTTGTCCAAAGCGACTCTCTTTGGACTCAGGTCGAATCGTATGCCTGAACATCCAGAATTGTCAGTGCCTTCCAATGATATAGATGCAAATATCTTTACTGCTACCAATTTGACAGGTTTCAGCCGCATCGTATCTTGTCCAGGGGGTCCAAATGTATACGATTTGTTGCGGTACCACTTGTCCAAAGCGACATACTTTGGACTTATGTCGAAACATAAGCCGGACCGTCCAGAATTGCCGATGTTGACCAATGATATAGATGCAAATATCTTTACTCCTATTAATTTGACAGGATTCTGCCTCATCATACCTTTTCCAGGAGGTCCAAATGCACATGTTTTGGGCGGCAGCATTTGCCCAAACCGACTCTCTTTGGACTCAGGTCGAATCGTATGCCTGAACATCCAGAATTGTCAGTGCCGTCCAATGATATAGATGCAAATATCTTTACTGCAATCAATTTAACAGGATTCTGCCTCATCGTGTCTTGTCCCGGGGGTCCAAATGTACAAGATTTGTTGCGGTAGCACTTGTCCAAAGCGACTCTCCTTGGACTCAGGTCGAATCATAAGCCTGAGCATCCAGAATTGCCAATGCCGTCTAATGATATAGATGCAAATATCTTCACTCCTATCAATGTGACAGGATTCTGCCTCATCGTACCTTGTACAGGAGGTCCAAATGTACAAGACTTATTGCGGGTGTAGTTCGAAGCGACTCTGTTTGGACTCAGGTCGAATCATAAGCCTGAGCATCCAGAATTGCCAATGCCGTCCAATAATATTGATGCAAATATCTTCACTCCTATCAATGTGAGAGGATTGTGCCTCATCGTTCCTTGTACAGGAGGTCCAAATGTACAAGACTTATTGCGGGTGCAGTTCGAAGCGACTCTCTTTGGACTTAGGTCGAAACATAAGCCGGACCATTCAGAACTGCCGATGTTGACCAATGATATAGATGCAAATATCTTTACTCCTATCAATGTGATAGGATTCTGCCTCATCATACCTTGGGCCGGAGGTTCAAATGTACAAGATTTGTGCGGTAGCCCTTGTCCAAAGCAACTCTCTTTGGACTCAGGTCGAATCATAAGCCGGGGCATTCAGAATTGCCAATGTCGTCCAATTATATAGATGCAAATACCTTTACTGCTATCAATTTGACAGGATTCTGGCTCATCGTGTCTTGTCCAGGAGGATCAAGTGTACAAGATATGTGCGGTAGACCTTGTCCAAAGCAACTCTCTTTGGACTCAGGTCGATCCATAAGCCCAAGCATCCAGAATTGCCAATGTCGTGCAATGATATAGATGCAAATATCATTACTGCTATCAATTTGACAGGATTCTGCCTCATCGTATCTAGTCCACGAGGTTCAAATGTACAAGATTTGTGGGTAGCACTTGTCCAAAGCGACATTCTTTGGACTTAGGTCGAACCATAAGCCGGACCATCCAGAACTGCCAATGTTGACCAATGATATAGATGCAAATATCTTTACTCCTATCAATGTGATAGGATTCTGCCTCATCGTACCTTGTTCCGGAGGTTCAAATGTACAAGATTTGTGCGGTAGACCTTGTCCAAAGCGACTCTCTTTGGACTCAGGTCGAATCATAAGCCGGGGCATCCAGAATTGCCAATGTCGTCCAATGATATAGATGCAAATATCTTTACTCCTATTACTTTGACAGGATTCTGCCTCATCATAACTTTTCCAGGAGGTGCAAATGCACATGTTTTGGGCGGCAGCATTTGCCCAAACCGACTCTCTTTGGATTCAGGTCGAATCATAAGCCGGAGCATCCAGAATTGCCAATGTCGTCCAATGATATAGATGCAAATATCTTTACTCCTATCAATTTGACAGGATTCTGCCTCATCGTATATTGTCCAGGGGGTCCAAATGTACAAGACTTGTGCGGCAGCACTTGACAAAAGCCAATCTCTTTGACTCAGGTCGAATCATATGCCGATCATCCAGAATTGCCAATGTCGTCCAATGATATAGATGCAAAAATCTTTACTCCTATCAATGTGATAGGATTCTGCCTCATCATGCCTTGTTCCGGATGTTCAAATGTACAAGATTTGTGCGGTCGACCTTGTCCAAAGCGACTCTCTTTGGACTCAGGTCGAATCATAAGCCGGGGCATCCAGAATTGCCAATGTCGTCCATTGATATAGATGCAAATATCTTTACTGCTATCAATTTGACAGGATTCTAACCTCATCATACCTTGTTCCGGAGGTTCAAATGTACAAGATTTTTGCGGTAGCCCTTGTCCAAAGCGACTCTCTTTGGACTCAGGTCGAATCGTAAGCCGGAGCATCCAGCATTGCCATTGTCGTCCAATGATATAGATGCAAATATATTTACTCCTATCAATTTGACAGTATTCTGCCTCGTCGTATCTTGTCCAGGGGGTCCAAATGTACACGATTTGTTGCGGTACCACTTGTCCAAAGCGACATTCTTTGGACTTATGTCGAACCATAAGCCGGACCATCCAGAATTGCCGATGTTGACCAATGATATAGATGCAAATATCTTTACTCCTATTACTTTGACAGGATTCTGCCTCATCATAACTTTTCCAGGAGGTCCAAATGCACATGTTTTGGGCGGCAGCATTTGCCCAAACCGACTCTCTTTGGATTCAGGTCGAATCATAAGCCGGAGCATCCAGAATTGCCAATGTCGTCCAATGATATAGATGCAAATATCTTTACTCCTATCAATTTGACAGGATTCTGCCTCATCGTATATTGTCCAGGGGGTCCAAATGTACAAGACTTGTGCGGCAGCACTTGACAAAAGCCAATCTCTTTGACTCAGGTCGAATCATATGCCGATCATCCAGAATTGCCAATGTCGTCCAATGATATAGATGCAAATATCTTTACTGCTATCAATTTGACAGGATTCTGCCTCATCATACCTTGTTCCGGAGGTTCAAATGTACAAGATTTTTGCGGTAGCCCTTGTCCAAAGCGACTCTCTTTGGACTCAGGTCGAATCATAAGCCGGGGCATCCAGAATTGCCAATGTCGTCCAATGAAATAGATACAAATATCTTTACTGCTATCAATTTGACAGGATTCTGCCTCATCATACCTTGTTCCGGAGGTTCAAATGTACAAGATTTTTGCGGTAGCCCTTGTCCAAAGCGACTCTCTTTGGACTCAGGTCGAATCATAAGCCGGAGCATCCAGAATTGCCAATGTCGTCCAATGATATAGATGCAAACATCTTCACTCCTATCAATTTGACAGGATTCAATCTCATCATACCCTGTTCCGGATGTTCAAATGTACAAGATTTGTGCGGTAGCCCTTGTCCAAAGCGACTCTCTTTGGACTCAGGTCGAATCATAAGACGGGGCATCCAGAATTGCCAATGTCGTCCAATGATACAGATGCAAATATCATTACTCCTATTAATTTGACAGGATTCTGCCTCATCATACTTTGTACAGGAGGTTCAAATGTACAAGATTTGTGCGGTAGCCCTTGTCCAAAGCGACTCTCCTTGTACTCAGGTCGAATCATAAACCGGAGCATCCAGCATTGCCATTGTCGTCCAATGATATAGATGCAAATATCTTTACTCCTATCAATTTGACAGCGATTCTGCCTCATCGTATATTGTCCGGGGGGCCCAAATGTACAAGACTTGTGCGGCAGCACTTGACAAAAGCCAATCTCTTTGACTCAGGTCGAATCATATGCCGATCATCCAGAATTGCCAATGTCGTCCAATGATATAGATGCAAATATCTTTACTCCTATGAATGTGATAGGATTCTGCCTCATCATGCGTTGTTCCGGAGGTTCAAATGTACAAGATTTGTGCGGTAGCCCTTGTCCAAAGCGACTCTCTTTGGACTCAGGTCGAATCGTATGCCTGAACATCCAGAATTGTCAGTGCCGTCCAATGATATAGATGCAAATATCTTTACTGCTACCAATTTGACAGGTTTCAGCCGCATCGTATCTTGTCCAGGGGGTCCAAATGTATACGATTTGTTGCGGTACCACTTGTCCAAAGCGACATACTTTGGACTTATGTCGAAACATAAGCCGGACCGTCCAGAATTGCCGATGTTGACCAATGATATAGATGCAAATATCTTTACTCCTATTAATTTGACAGGATTCTGCCTCATCATACCTTTTCCAGGAGGTCCAAATGCACATGTTTTGGGCGGCAGCATTTGCCCAAACCGACTCTCTTTGGACTCAGGTCGAATCGTATGCCTGAACATCCAGAATTGTCAGTGCCGTCCAATGATATAGATGCAAATATCTTTACTGCAATCAATTTAACAGGATTCTGCCTCATCGTGTCTTGTCCCGGGGGTCCAAATGTACAAGATTTGTTGCGGTAGCACTTGTCCAAAGCGACTCTCCTTGGACTCAGGTCGAATCATAAGCCTGAGCATCCAGAATTGCCAATGCCGTCTAATGATATAGATGCAAATATCTTCACTCCTATCAATGTGACAGGATTCTGCCTCATCGTACCTTGTACAGGAGGTCCAAATGTACAAGACTTATTGCGGGTGTAGTTCGAAGCGACTCTGTTTGGACTCAGGTCGAATCATAAGCCTGAGCATCCAGAATTGCCAATGCCGTCCAATAATATTGATGCAAATATCTTCACTCCTATCAATGTGAGAGGATTGTGCCTCATCGTTCCTTGTACAGGAGGTCCAAATGTACAAGACTTATTGCGGGTGCAGTTCGAAGCGACTCTCTTTGGACTTAGGTCGAAACATAAGCCGGACCATTCAGAACTGCCGATGTTGACCAATGATATAGATGCAAATATCTTTACTCCTATCAATGTGATAGGATTCTGCCTCATCATACCTTGGGCCGGAGGTTCAAATGTACAAGATTTGTGCGGTAGCCCTTGTCCAAAGCAACTCTCTTTGGACTCAGGTCGAATCATAAGCCGGGGCATTCAGAATTGCCAATGTCGTCCAATTATATAGATGCAAATACCTTTACTGCTATCAATTTGACAGGATTCTGGCTCATCGTGTCTTGTCCAGGAGGATCAAGTGTACAAGATATGTGCGGTAGACCTTGTCCAAAGCAACTCTCTTTGGACTCAGGTCGATCCATAAGCCCAAGCATCCAGAATTGGCAATGTCGTGCAATGATATAGATGCAAATATCATTACTGCTATCAATTTGACAGGATTCTGCCTCATCGTATCTAGTCCACGAGGTTCAAATGTACAAGATTTGTGGGTAGCACTTGTCCAAAGCGACATTCTTTGGACTTAGGTCGAACCATAAGCCGGACCATCCAGAACTGCCAATGTTGACCAATGATATAGATGCAAATATCTTTACTCCTATCAATGTGATAGGATTCTGCCTCATCGTACCTTGTTCCGGAGGTTCAAATGTACAAGATTTGTGCGGTAGACCTTGTCCAAAGCGACTCTCCTTGGACTCAGGTCGAATCATAAACCGGAGCATCCAGCATTGCCATGGCGTCCAATGATATAGATGCAAATATCTTTACTCCTATCAATGTGATAGGATTCTGCCTCATCATACCTTGTTCCGGAGGTTCAAATGCACATGTTTTGGGCGGCAGCATTTGCCCAAACCGACTCTCTTTGGATTCAGGTCTAATCATAAGCCGGATCATCCAGAATTGCCAATGTCGTCCAATGATATAGATGCAAATATCTTTACTCCTATCAATTTGACAGGATTCTGCCTCATCGTATATTGTCCAGGGGGTCCAAATGTACAAGACTTGTGCGGCAGCACTTGACAAAAGCCAATCTCTTTGACTCAGGTCGAGTCATATGCCGATCATCCAGAATTGCCAATGTCGTCCAATGATATAGATGCAAACATCTTCACTCCTATCAATTTGACAGGATTCTGTCTCATCATACCCTGTTCCGGATGTTCAAATGTACAAGGTTTGGGCGGTAGCACTTGTCCAAAGCGACTCTCCTTGGACTCAGGTCGAATCATAAACCGGAGCATCCAGCATTGCCATGGCGTCCAATGATATAGATGCAAATATCTTTACTCCTATCAATGTGATAGGATTCTGCCTCATCATACCTTGTTCCGGAGGTTCAAATGTACAAGATTTGTGCGGTAGCCTTTGTCCAAAGCGACTCTCTTTGGACTCAGGTCGAATCATAAGCCGGGGCATCCAGAATTGCCAATGTCGTCCAATGATATAGATGCAAATATCTGTACTGCTATCAATTTGTCAGGATTCTGCCTCATCATACCTTGTTCCGGAGGTTCAAATGTACAAGATTTGTGCGGTAGCCCTTGTCCAAAGCGACTCTCTTTGACTCAGGTCGAATCATAAGCCGGAGCATCCAGCATTGCCATTGTCGTTCAATGATATAGATGCAAATATATTTACTCCTATCAATTTGACAGGATTCTGCCTCATCGTATCTTGTCCAGGGGGTCCAAATGTACACGATTTGTTGCGGTACCACTTGTCCAAAGCGACATTCTTTGGACTTATGTCGAACTATAAGCCGGACCATCCAGAATTGCCGAAGTTGACCAATGATATAGATGCAAATATCTTTACTCCTATTAATTTGACAGGATTCTGCCTCATCATACCTTTTCCAGGAGGTCCAAATGCACATGTTTTGGGCGGCAGCATTTGCCCAAACCGACTCTCTTTGGATTCAGGTCTAATCATAAGCCGGATCATCCAGAATTGCCAATGTCGTCCAATGATATAGATGCAAATATCTTTACTCCTATCAATTTGACAGGATTCTGCCTCATCGTATATTGTCCAGGGGGTCCAAATGTACAAGACTTGTGCGGCAGCACTTGACAAAAGCCAATCTCTTTGACTCAGGTCGAGTCATATGCCGATCATCCAGAATTGCCAATGTCGTCCAATGATATAGATACAAACATCTTCACTCCTATCAATTTGACAGGATTCTGTCTCATCACACCCTGTTCCGGATGTTCAAATGTACAAGGTTTGGGCAGTAGCACTTGTCCAAAGCGACTCTCCTTGGACTCAGGTCGAATCATAAACCGGAGCATCCAGCATTGCCATGGCGTCCAATGATATAGATGCAAATATCTTTACTCCTATCAATGTGATAGGATTCTGCCTCATCATACCTTGTTCCGGAGGTTCAAATGTACAAGAATTGTGCGGTAGCACTAGACAAAAGCGAAACTCTTTGCACTCAGGTCGAATGATATTCCGAGCATCCAGAATTGCCGATGTTGACCAATGATATAGATGCAAATATCTTTACTCCTATTAATTTGACAGGATTCTGCCTCATCGTATATTGTCCAGGGGTCCAAATGTACCAGACTTGTGCGGTATTACTTGTCCAAAGCACCTCTCTTTGGAGTCAGGTCGATCCATAAGCCGGAGCATCCAGAATTGCCAATGTCGTCCAATGATGCAGATGCAAACATCTTTACTCCTACCAATGTAATACGATTCTGCCTCATCCTGCCTGGTCCAGGAAGTCCAAATGTACAAGATTTGTGCGGTAGCATTTGTCCAAAGCGACTCTTTTTGGACTCAGGTCGAATCATAAACCGGAGCATCCAGAAATGCCAATGTCGTCCAATGATATAGATGCAAACATCTTCACTCATATCAATGTGATAGGATTCTGCCTCATCATACCTTGTTCCGGAGGTTCAAATGTACAGGATTTGTGCGCTAGCACTTGTCCAAAGCGACTCTCATTGGACTCAGGTCGAATCATATGCCGAAGTAACAAAAATTGCCGATCTTATCCGAATGATATAGATGCAAACATATTAACTCCTATCAATTTGCCAGTATTCTGCCTCATTATGTCGGGTCCAGGAGGTCCAAATGGACAAGGTTTGGGCGGCAGAATTTGTCCAAAACGACTCTCTTTGGACTCAGGTCGAATGGTATGCTGAGCATCCACAATTGCCAATGTCGTCCAATGATATAGATGCAAATATCTTTACTCCTACCAATGTAATAGGATTCTGCCTCATCGTGCCTGGTCCAGGAGGTCCAAATGTACAAGATTTGTGCGTTAGAACTTGTCCAAAGCGATTCTCTTTAGACTCAGGTCGAATCATAAACCGGAGCATCCAGAATTGCCAATGTCGTCCAATGATATAGATGCAAACATCTTCACACCTATCAAATTGACAGGATTCTGCCTCATCGTATCTTGTCCACGAGGTTCAAATGTACAAGATTTGTGCGGTAGCACTTGTCCAAAGCGAAACTCTGTGGACTTATGTCGAACCATAAGCCGGACCATCCAGAATTGCCGATGTTGACCAATGATATAGATGCAAATATCTTTACTCCTATTAATTTGACAGGATTCTGCCTCATCATACCTTGTACAGGAGGTCCGAATGTACAAGATTTGTGCGGTAGTACTTGTCCAAAGCGATTCTCTTTGGACTCAGGTCGAATCATAAGCCGCAGCGTCCAGAATTGCCAATGTCGTCCAATGATATAGATGCAAATATCTTCACTCCTATCAATGTGACAGGATTCTGCCTCATCATACCGTTTCCAGGACGTCCAAATGCACAAGTTTTGAGCGGCAGCATTTGCCCAAACCGACTCTCTTTGGACTCAGGTCGAACCATAAGCCGGACCATCCAGAAATGCTGATGTTGACCAAAGATATAGATGCAAATAACTTCACTCCTATCAATTTGACAGGATTCTGGCTTATCGTGTCTTGTCCAGGAGGATCAAGTGTACAAGATTTGTGCGGTAGCACTAGACAAAAGCGAAACTCTTTGGACTCAGGTCGATCCATAAGCCGAAGCATCCAGAATTGCCAATGTCGTCTCGTGATATAGATGCAAATATCTTCACTTCTATCGATGTGGTAGGATTCTGCCTCATCGTATCTTGTTCAGGAGGTTCAAATGTACGAGATTTGTGCGGTCGCACTTATTCAAAGCGAATCTGTTTGGACTCAGGTCGAATCATGAGCCGGAGCATCCAGAATTGCCAATGTCGTCCAATGATATAGATGCAAATATCTTTACTGCTATCAATTTGACAGGATTCTGCCTCATCGTATATTGTCCAGGGGGTCCAAATGTACCAGACTTGTGCGGTATTACTTGTCCAAAGCACCTCTCTTTGGAGTCAGGTCGATCCATAAGCCGGAGCATCCAGAATTGCCAATGTCGTCCAATGATACAGATGCAAACATCTTCACTCCTATCAATGTGATAGGATTCTGCCTCATCATACCTTTTTCCGGAGGTTCAAATGTACAAGATTTGTGTGGTAGCACTTGTCCAAAGCGACTCTCATTGGACTCAGGTCGAATCATATGCCGAAGTAACAAAAATTGCCGATCTTATCCGAATGATATAGATGCAAATATCTTTACTCCTACCAATGTAATAGGATTCTGCCTCATCCTGCCTGGTCCAGGAAGTCCAAATGTACAAGATTTGTGCGGTAGCATTTGTCCAAAGCGACTCTTTTTGGACTCAGGTCGAATCATAAACCGGAGCATCCAGAAATGCCAATGTCGTCCAATGATATAGATGCAAACATCTTCACTCATATCAATGTGATAGGATTCTGCCTCATCATACCTTGTTCCGGAGGTTCAAATGTACAGGATTTGTGCGCTAGCACTTGTCCAAAGCGACTCTCATTGGACTCAGGTCGAATCATATGCCGAAGTAACAAAAATTGCCGATCTTATCCGAATGATATAGATGCAAACATATTAACTCCTATCAATTTGCCAGTATTCTGCCTCATTATGTCGGGTCCAGGAGGTCCAAATGGACAAGGTTTGGGCGGCAGAATTTGTCCAAAACGACTCTCTTTGGACTCAGGTCGAATGGTATGCTGAGCATCCACAATTGCCAATGTCGTCCAATGATATAGATGCAAATATCTTTACTCCTACCAATGTAATAGGATTCTGCCTCATCGTGCCTGGTCCAGGAGGTCCAAATGTACAAGATTTGTGCGTTAGAACTTGTCCAAAGCGATTCTCTTTAGACTCAGGTCGAATCATAAACCGGAGCATCCAGAATTGCCAATGTCGTCCAATGATATAGATGCAAACATCTTCACACCTATCAATTTGACAGGATTCTGCCTCATCGTATCTTGTCCACGAGGTTCAAATGTACAAGATTTGTGCGGTAGCACTTGTCCAAAGCGAAACTCTGTGGACTTATGTCGAACCATAAGCCGGACCATCCAGAATTGCCGATGTTGACCAATGATATAGATGCAAATATCTTTACTCCTATTAATTTGACAGGATTCTGCCTCATCATACCTTGTACAGGAGGTCCGAATGTACAAGATTTGTGCGGTAGTACTTGTCCAAAGCGATTCTCTTTGGACTCAGGTCGAATCATAAGCCGCAGCGTCCAGAATTGCCAATGTCGTCCAATGATATAGATGCAAATATCTTCACTCCTATCAATGTGACAGGATTCTGCCTCATCATACCGTTTCCAGGACGTCCAAATGCACAAGTTTTGAGCGGCAGCATTTGCCCAAACCGACTCTCTTTGGACTCAGGTCGAACCATAAGCCGGACCATCCAGAACTGCTGATGTTGACCAATGATATAGATGCAAATAACTTCACTCCTATCAATTTGACAGGATTCTGGCTTATCGTGTCTTGTCCAGGAGGATCAAGTGTACAAGATTTGTGCGGTAGCACTAGACAAAAGCGAAACTCTTTGGACTCAGGTCGATCCATAAGCCGAAGCATCCAGAATTGCCAATGTCGTCTCGTGATATAGATGCAAATATCTTCACTTCTATCGATGTGGTAGGATTCTGCCTCATCGTATCTTGTTCAGGAGGTTCAAATGTACGAGATTTGTGCGGTCGCACTTATTCAAAGCGAATCTGTTTGGACTCAGGTCGAATCATGAGCCGGAGCATCCAGAATTGCCAATGTCGTCCAATGATATAGATGCAAATATCTTTACTGCTATCAATTTGAGAAGATTCTGCCTCATCATACCTTGTCCAGTAGGTCAAAATGTACATGATTTGTGCGGTAGCCCTTGTCCAAAGCGACTCTCTTTGGACTCAGGTCGAATCATAAGCCGGAGCATCCAGAATTGCCAATGTCGTCCAATGATATAGATGCAAATATCTTCGCTCCTATGAATTTGATAGGATTCTGGCTCATCGTGTCTTGTCCAGGAGGATCAAGTGTACACGATTTGTGCGGTAGCACCAGACAAAAGCGAAACTCTTTGGACTTATGTCGAAAGAGAGAGGCAGAATCCAGTCCAATTGATAGGAGTAAAGATATTTGCATGTGTATCATTGGACGACAAGGCAATTTTTATTACTTCGGCATATGGATCTACCTGAGTCCAAAGAGAGTCGGTTTGGACAAATGCTGCCGCCAAATTCTTGTGCATTTGGACCACCTGGAAAAGTTATGATGAGGCAGAATCCTGTCAAATTAATAGGAGTAAAGATATTTGCATCTATATCATTGGACGGCATTGGCAATTCTGGATGCTCCGGCATATGATTCGACCGGAGGCCAAAGAGAGTCGCTTTGGACAAGGGCTACCGCACAAATCTTGTACATTTGAACCTCCTGGACAGGATAAGATGCGGCAGAATGTTGTAAAATTGATAGGCGTGAGGACATTTGCATCTATATCATTGGACGACATTGGCAATTCTGGATGCTCTGGATTATGATTCGACCTGAATCCAAAGAGAGTCGGTTTGGACAAATGCTACCGCACATATCCTGTACATTTGAACCTCCGGAACATGGTATGATGAGGCAGAATCCTATCACATTGATAGGAGTGAAGATATTTGCATCTATATCATTGGACGACATTGGCAATTCTGGATGCTCAGGATTATGATTCGACCTGAGTCCAAAGAGAGTCGCTTCGGACAAGTGCTACCGCAACAAGTCTTGTACATGTGGACCTCCTGTACAATGTATGATGAGGCAGAATCCTATCACATTCATAGGAGTGATGATATTTGCATGTGTGTCATTGGACGACATGGCAATTCTGGATGCTTCGGCATATGAATCGACCTGAGTCCAAAGAGATTCGCTTTTGTGAAGTGCTAACGCACAAATCTTGTACATTTTGACCTACTGGACAAGGCATGATGAGGCAAATCCTGTCAAATTGATAGCAGTAAAGATATTTGCATCTATATCATTGGACGACTTTGGCAATTCTGGATGCCCCGGCTTATGATTCGACCTGAGTCCAAGGAGAGTCGCTTTGGACAAGTGCTTCGGGACAAATCTTGTACATTTGGACCCCCTGGACAAGATACGATGAGGCAGAATCCTGTGAAATTAATAGGAGTAAAGATATTTGCATCTATATCATTGGTCAACATCGGCAATTCTGGATGGTCCGGCATATGGTTCGACATAAGTCCAAAGAATGTCGCCTTGGACAAGAGCTACCGCAACGAATCGTGTACATTTGGACCCCCTGGACAAGATACGATGAGGCAGAATCCTGTCAAATTGATAGCAGTAAAGATATTTGCACCAATATCATTGAACGACATTGGCAATCCTGGGTTCCGGCTTATGATTCGATCTGAATCCAAAGAGAGTCGGTCTCGACTAGTGCTACCGCACAAATCTTGTACAGTTGATGCTCCTGGACAAGATACGATGAGGCAGAATCCTGCCAAATTGATAGGAGTCAGCATATTTGCATCTATATCATTGGACGACATTGGCAATTCTGGATGCTCTGGCTTATGATTCTACCTGAGTCCAAAGAGAGTCGCTTTGGACAAGTGCTTCGGGACAAATCTTGTACATTTGGACCTCCTGGACAAGATACAGTGAGGCAGAATCCGGTCAAATTGATAGGAGTAAAGATATTTGCATCTATATCATTGGACGACAAGGCAATTTTTGTTACTTCGGCATATGGATCGACCTGAGTCCAAAGAGAGTCGGTTTGGACAACTGCTGCCGCCAAATTCTTATGCATTTGGACCACCTGGAAAAGGTATGATGAGGCAGAATCCTGTCACATTGATAGGAGTAAAGATATTTGCATCTATATCATTGCGCGAAATTGGCAATCCTGGGATCCGGCTTATGATTCGATCTGAATCCAAAGAGAGTCGGTCTGGACTAGTGCTACCGCACAAATCTTGTACAGTTGATCCTCCTGGACAAGATAAGATGAGTCAGAATCCTATTCAATTGATAGGAGTAAAGATATTTGCATCTATACCATTGCACGACATTGGCAATTCTTGATGCTTCGGCTTATGGATCGACCTCAGTCGAAAGAGATTCGCATTTGTCAAGTGCTACCGCATATATCTTGTACATTTGAACCTCCTGTACAAGGTATGATGAGGCAGAATCCTGTCAAATTGATAGCAGTAAAGATATTTGCATCTATATAATTGGACGACATTGGCAATTCTTGATGCCCCGGCTTATGATTCGACCTGATTCCAAAGAGTTTCGCTTTTGTATAGTGCTACCGCACAAATCTTGTACACTTGATCCTCCTGGACAAGACGCGATGAGCCAGATTCCTGTCGAATTGATAGGAATGAAGGTATTTGCATCTATATCATTGGGCTACATTGGCAATTCTGGATGCCCCGGCTTATAATTTGACCTGACTTCAATGAGTTTCGCTTTGGACAAGGGCTACCGCACAAATCTTGTACATGTGAACCTCCGGAACATGGTATGATGAGGCAGAATCCTATCACATTGATAGGAGTAAATATATTTGCATCTATATGAATGGACGACATTGGCATTTCTGGATGCTCGGCATATGATTCGACCTGAGTCAAAGAGATTGGCTTTTGTCAACTACTACCGCCCAAATCTTGTCCATTTGGACCTCCTGGACAAGATACAGTGAGGCAGAATCCGGTCAAATTGATAGGAGTAAAGATATTTGCACCAATATCATTGGACGACATTGGCAATCCTGGATGCTCACGCTTATGATTCGACCTGAGTCCAAGGAGAGTCGCTTTGGACAAGTGCTACCGCAACACAATCTTGTACATATGGACCCCCTGGACAAGATACGATGAGGCAGAATCCTGTCAAATTAATAGGAGTAAAGATATTTGCATCTATATCATTGGACGGCATTGGCAATTCTGGATGCTCCGGCATATGATTCGACCGGAGGCCAAAGAGAGTCGCTTTGGACAAGGGCTACCGCACAAATCTTGTACATTTGAACCTCCTGGACAGGATAAGATGCGGCAGAATGTTGTAAAATTGATAGGCGTGAGGACATTTGCATCTATATCATTGGACGACATTGGCAATTCTGGATGCTCTGGATTATGATTCGACCTGAATCCAAAGAGAGTCGGTTTGGACAAATGCTACCGCACATATCCTGTACATTTGAACCTCCGGAACATGGTATGATGAGGCAGAATCCTATCACATTGATAGGAGTGAAGATATTTGCATCTATATCATTGGACGACATTGGCAATTCTGGATGCTCAGGCTTATGATTCGACCTGAGTCCAAAGAGAGTCGCTTCGGACAAGTGCTACCGCAACAATTCTTGTACATGTGGACCTCCTGTACAATGTATGATGAGGCAGAATCCTATCACATTCATAGGAGTGATGATATTTGCATGTGTGTCATTGGACGACATGGCAATTCTGGATGCTTCGGCATATGAATCGACCTGAGTCCAAAGAGATTCGCTTTTGTGAAGTGCTAACGCACAAATCTTGTACATTTTGACCTACTGGACAAGGCATGATGAGGCAAATCCTGTCAAATTGATAGCAGTAAAGATATTTGCATCTATATCATTGGACGACTTTGGCAATTCTGGATGCCCCGGCTTATGATTCGACCTGAGTCCAAGGAGAGTCGCTTTGGACAAGTGCTTCGGGACAAATCTTGTACATTTGGACCCCCTGGACAAGATACGATGAGGCAGAATCCTGTGAAATTAATAGGAGTAAAGATATTTGCATCTATATCATTGGTCAACATCGGCAATTCTGGATGGTCCGGCATATGGTTCGACATAAGTCCAAAGAATGTCGCCTTGGACAAGAGCTACCGCAACGAATCGTGTACATTTGGACCCCCTGGACAAGATACGATGAGGCAGAATCCTGTCAAATTGATAGCAGTAAAGATATTTGCACCAATATCATTGAACGACATTGGCAATCCTGGGTTCCGGCTTATGATTCGATCTGAATCCAAAGAGAGTCGGTCTCGACTAGTGCTACCGCACAAATCTTGTACAGTTGATGCTCCTGGACAAGATACGATGAGGCAGAATCCTGCCAAATTGATAGGAGTCAGCATATTTGCATCTATATCATTGGACGACATTGGCAATTCTGGATGCTCTGGCTTATGATTCGACCTGAGTCCAAAGAGAGTCGCTTTGGTCAAGTGCTTCGGGACAAATCTTGTACATTTGGACCTCCTGGACAAGATACAGTGAGGCAGAATCCGGTCAAATTGATAGGAGTAAAGATATTTGCATCTATATCATTGGACGACAAGGCAATTTTTGTTACTTCGGCATATGGATCGACCTGAGTCCAAAGAGAGTCGGTTTGGACAACTGCTGCCGCCAAATTCTTATGCATTTGGACCACCTGGAAAAGGTATGATGAGGCAGAATCCTGTCACATTGATAGGAGTCAAGATATTTGCATCTATATCATTGCGCGAAATTGGCAATCCTGGGATCCGGCTTATGATTCGATCTGAATCCAAAGAGAGTCGGTCTGGACTAGTGCTACCGCACAAATCTTGTACAGTTGATCCTCCTGGACAAGATAAGATGAGTCAGAATCCTATTCAATTGATAGGAGTAAAGATATTTGCATCTATACCATTGCACGACATTGGCAATTCTTGATGCTTCGGCTTATGGATCGACCTCAGTCGAAAGAGATTCGCATTTGTCAAGTGCTACCGCATATATCTTGTACATTTGAACCTCCTGTACAAGGTATGATGAGGCAGAATCCTGTCAAATTGATAGCAGTAAAGATATTTGCATCTATATAATTGGACGACATTGGCAATTCTTGATGCCCCGGCTTATGATTCGACCTGATTCCAAAGAGTTTCGCTTTTGTATAGTGCTACCGCACAAATCTTGTACACTTGATCCTCCTGGACAAGACGCGATGAGCCAGATTCCTGTCGAATTGATAGGAATGAAGGTATTTGCATCTATATCATTGGGCTACATTGGCAATTCTGGATGCCCCGGCTTATGATTCGACCTGACTTCAATGAGTTTCGCTTTGGACAAGGGCTACCGCACAAATCTTGTACATGTGAACCTGCGGAACATGGTATGATGAGGCAGAATCCTATCACATTGATAGGAGTAAATATATTTGCATCTATATGAATGGACGACATTGGCATTTCTGGATGCTCGGCATATGATTCGACCTGAGTCAAAGAGATTGGCTTTTGTCAACTACTACCGCCCAAATCTTGTCCATTTGGACCTCCTGGACAAGATACAGTGAGGCAGAATCCGGTCAAATTGATAGGAGTAAAGATATTTGCACCAATATCATTGGACGACATTGGCAATCCTGGATGCTCACGCTTATGATTCGACCTGAGTCCAAGGAGAGTCGCTTTGGACAAGTGCTACCGCAACACAATCTTGTACATATGGACCCCCTGGACAAGATACGATGAGGCAGAATCCTGTCAAATTAATAGGAGAAAGATATTTGCAACTATATCATTGGGCTACATTGGCAATTCTGGATGCCCCGGCTTACGATTCGACCTGACTCCAAAGAGTTTCGCTTTTGTCTAGTGCTACCGCACAATTCTTATACACTTGATCCTCCTGGACAAGACACGATGAGGCAGAATCCTCTCAAATTGATAGGAATAAAGATGTTTGCATCTATATCATTGGGCTACATTGGCAATTCTGGATCCCCGGCTTATGATTCGACCTGAGTCCAAAGAGAGTCGCTTTGGACAAGGGCTGCCGCACAAATCTTGTACATGTGAACCTCCGGAACATGGTATGATGAGGCAGAATCCTATCACATTGATAGGAGTAAATATATTTGCATCTATATGAATGGACGACATTGGCATTTCTGGATGCTCGGCATATGATTCGACCTGAGTCAAAGAGATTGGCTTTTGTCAACTACTACCGCCCAAATTTTGTCCATTTGGACCTCCTGGACAAGATATGATGAGGCAGATTCCTGTCAAATTAATAGGAGTGAAGATATTTGCATCTATATCATTGGACGACATTAGCAATTCTGGATGCTCTGGATTACGATTCGACCTGAATCCAAAGAGTTTCGCTTTGGACAAGTGCTACCGCACAAGTCTTGTACATTTAGACCCCCTGGAAAAATATACGATGAGGCAGAATCTTGTCAAATTAATAGGAGTAAAGATATTTGCATCTATATCATTGGACGACATTGGCAATTCTTGATGCCCCGGCTTATGATTCGACCTGAATCCAAAGAGTTTCGCTTTGGACAAGTGCTTCGGGACAAATCTTGTCCATTTGGACCTCCTGGACAAGATATGATGAGGCAGATTCCTGTCAAATTAATAGGAGTGAAGATATTTGCATCTATATCATTGGACGACATTGGCAATTCTGGATGCTCTGGATTATGATTCGACCTGAATCCAAAGAGTTTCGCTTTGTACAAGGGCTACCGCACAAGTCTTGTACATTTGAACCTCCTGTACAAGGTATGATGAGGCAGAATCCTATCACATTCATAGGAGTGATGATATTTGCATCTGTATCATTGGACGACATGGCAATTATGGATGCTTCGGCACATGAATCGACCCGAGTCCAAAGAGATTCACTTTTGTGAAGTGCTAACGCACAAATCTTGTACATTTTGACCTATTGGACAAGATACGATGAGGCAGAATCCTGTCAAATTGATAGCAGTAAAGTTATTTGCATCTATATCATTGGACGACTTTGGCAATTCTTGATGCCCAGGCTTATGATTCGACCTGATTCCAAAGAGTTTTGCTTTTGTATAGTGCTACCGCACAAATCTTGTACACTTGATCCTCGTGGACAAGACGCGATGAGCCAGATTCCTGTCGAATTGATAGGAATGAAGGTATTTGCATCTATATCATTGGACGACATTGGCAATTCTGGACGCTCTGCATTATGATTCGACCTGAATCCAAAGAGAGTCGGTTTGGACAAATGCTGCCGCCCAAAACTTGTGCATTCGGACGTCCTGGAAAAGGCATGATGAGGCAGAATCCTGTCAAATTGATAGGAGTAAAGATATTTGCGTCTATATCATTGGACGACATTGGCAATCCTGGGGATCCGGCTTATGATTCGACCTGAATCCAAAGAATGTCGCCTTGGACAAGTGCTACCGCAACAAATCGTGTACATTTGGACCCCCTGGGCAAGATACGAAGAGGCAGAATCCTGTCAAATTGATAGCAGTAAAGATATTTGCATCTATACGATTGCACGACATTGGCAATTCTTGATGCTTCGGCTTATGGATCGACCTGAGTCCAAAGAGAGTCGCTTCGGACAAGTTCTACCGCAACAAGTCTTGTACATTTGGACCTCCTGTACAAGGTATGATGAGACAGAATCCTGTCAAATTGAATGGAGTGAAGATATTTGCAGCAATATCATTGGACGACATTGGCAATCCTGGGGATCCGACTTATAATTAGATCTGAATCAAAAGAGAGACGGCCTGGACAAGTGCTACCGCACAAATATTGTACATTTGATCTTCCTGGACAAGATACGATGAGGCAGAATCCTGCCAAATTGATAGGAGTCAAGATATTTGCATCTATATCATTGGACGACATTGGCAATTCTGTATGCTACGGCATATGAATCGATGTGAGTCCAAAGCGATTCGCTTTTGTCAAGTGCTACCGCACAAATATTGTACATTTGAACCTCCTAGACAAGACACGATGAGCCAGAATCCTGTCGAATTGATAGGAGTGAAGATATTTGCATCTGTATCATTGGACGTCAATGGCAATTCTGGATGCTTCGGCTTATGATTCGACCTGAATCCAAAGACAGTCGCTTTGGACAAGGGCTAACGCACAAATCTTGTACATTTTGACCTACTGGACAAGGCATGATGAGGCAGAATCCTGTCAAATTGATAGCAGTAAAGATATTTGCATCTATATCATTGGACGACTTTGGCAATTCTGGATGCTCCGGCTTATGATTCGACCTGAATCCAAAGACAGTCGCTTTGGACAAGGGCTAACGCACAAATCTTGTACATTTTGACCTACTGGACAAGGCATGATGAGGCAGAATCCTGTCAAATTGATAGCAGTAAAGATATTTGCATCTATATCATTGGACGACTTTGGCAATTCTGGATGCCCCGGCTTATGATTCGACCTGAGTCCAAAGAGAGTCGCTTTGGACAAGTGCTACCGCAACAAATCTTGTACATTTGGACCCCTTGGACAAGATACGATTAGCCAGAATCCTATCACATTCATAGGAGTGATGATATTTGCATCTATATCATTGGACGACATTGGCAATTCTGGATGCTCCGGCTTATGATTCGACCTGAGTCCAAAGAGAGTCGCTTTGGACAAGGGCTACCGCACAAATCTTGTCCATTTGGACCTCCTGGACAAGGTACGATGAGGCAGAATCCTATCACGTTGATAGGAGTGAAGATATTTTCACCAATATCATTGGACGACATTGGCAATTCTGGATGATCGGCATATGATTCGACCTGAGTTAAAGAGATTGGCTTTTGTCAAGTGCTACCGCACAAGTCTTGAACATTTGGACCCCCTGAACAATATACGATGAGACAGAATCCTGTCAAATTGATAGGAGTAAAGATATTTGCATCTATATCATTGGACGACATTGGCAATTCTGGATGCTACGGCATATGAACCGACCTGAGTCCAAAGAAAGTCGTTTGGACAGGTGCTACCGCACAAATCTTGTATGTGTGGACGTCCTGTACAAGGTATGATGAGGCAGAATCCTGCGAAATTGTTACGAGTAAAGATATTTGCATCTATATCATTGGACGACATTGGCAATTCTGGATGCTCCAGCTTATGATTCGACCTGAGTCCAAAGAGAGTCGCTTTGGACAAGGTCTACCGCACAAATCTTGTACACTTGAACCTCCGGAACAAGGTATGATGAGGTAGAATCCTATCACATTGATACGAGTAAAGATATCTGCATCTATATCATTGGACGACATTGGCAATTCTGGATGCTCCAGCTTATGATTCGACCTGAGTCCAAAGAGAGTCGCTTTGGACAAGTGCTACCGCACACATCTTGTATGTGTGGACCTCCTGTACAAGGTATGATGAGGCAGAATCCTATCACATTGATAGGAGTAAAGATATTTGCATCTATATCATTGGACGACATTGGCAATTCTGGATGCTCCGGCTTATGATGCGACCTGAGTCCAAAGAGAGTCGCTTTGGACAAGTAAAACCGCACAAATTTGTACACTTGAACCTCTGGAACAAGGTATGATGAGGCAGAATCCTGTCAAAGTGGCAGGAGCAAAGATATTTGCTTCTATATCATCGGACGACATTGGCAATTCTGGATGCTCCGGCATATGATTCGACCGGAGGCCAAAGAGAGTCGCTTTGGACAAGTGCTACCGCGCAAATCTTGTACATTTGGACCCCCTGGTTAAGATACAATGAGGCAGAATCCTGGCAAATTGAAAGGAGTAAAGATATTTGCATTTATATCATTCCGATAAGATCGGTAATTTTTGTTACTTCGGCATATGGATCGACCTGAGTCCAACGAGAGTCGGTTTGGACAAATGCTGCGGCACAAAACTTGTGCATTTGGACCTCCTGGAAAAGGTATGCTGAGGCAGAATCCTGTCACAATGATAGGAGTGAAGATATTTGCATCTATATCATTGGACGACATTGGCAATTCTGGATGATCGGCATATGATTCGACCTGAGTCAACGAGATTGGCTTTTGTCAAGTGCAACCGCACAAATCTTGTACACTTGAACCTCCGGAACAAGGTATGATGAGGTAGAATCCTATCACATTGATACGAGTAAAGATATCTGCATCTATATCATTGGACGACATTGGCAATTCTGGATGCTCCGGCTTATGATGCGACCTGAGTCCAAAGAGAGTCGCTTTGGACAAGTAATACCGCACAAATTTGTACACTTGAACCTCTGGAACAAGGTATGATGAGGCAGAATCCTGTCAAAGTGACAGGAGCAAAGATATTTGCTTCTATATCATGGGACGACATTGGCAATTCTGGATGCTCCGGCATATGATTCGACCGGAGGCCAAAGAGAGTCGCTTTGGACAAGTGCTACCACACAAATCTTGTACATTTGGACCCCCTGGTTAAGATACAATTAGGCAGAATCCTGTCAAATTGATAGCAGTAAAAATATTTGCATCTGTATCATTGGACGACATGGCAATTCTGGATGCTTCGGCATATGAATCGACCTGAGTCCAAAGAGAGTCGCTTTGGACAAGTGCTACCGCACACATCTTGTATGTGAGGACCTCCTGAACAAGGTATGATGAGGCAGAATCCTATAACATTGATAGGAGTAAAGATATTTGCATCTATATCATTGGACGACATTGGCAATTCTGGATGCTTCGGCATATGGATCAACCTGAGTCCAAAGAGATTCACTTTTGTCAAGTGCCACCGCACAAATCTTGTACATTTGAACCTCCTTGACAAGATACGATGAGGCAAAATGCTGTCAAATTGATAGGAGTAAAGTTATTTGCATCTATATCAATGGACGACGTTGGCAATTCTGAATGCTTCGGCTTATGATTCGACCTGATTCCAAAGAGTTTCGCTTTTGTATAGTGCTACCGCACAAATCTTGTACATTTGATCCTCCTGGACAAGACGCGATGAGCCAGATTCCTGTCAAATTAATAGGAGAAAGATATTTGCAACTATATCATTGGGCTACATTGGCAATTCTGGATGCCCCGGCTTACGATTCGACCTGACTCCAAAGAGTTTCGCTTTTGTCTAGTGCTACCGCACAATTCTTATACACTTGATCCTCCTGGACAAGACACGATGAGGCAGAATCCTCTCAAATTGATAGGAATAAAGATGTTTGCATCTATATCATTGGGCTACATTGGCAATTCTGGATCCCCGGCTTATGATTCGACCTGAGTCCAAAGAGAGTCGCTTTGGACAAGGGCTGCCGCACAAATCTTGTACATGTGAACCTCCGGAACATGGTATGATGAGGCAGAATCCTATCACATTGATAGGAGTAAATATATTTGCATCTATATGAATGGACGACATTGGCATTTCTGGATGCTCGGCATATGATTCGACCTGAGTCAAAGAGATTGGCTTTTGTCAACTACTACCGCCCAAATTTTGTCCATTTGGACCTCCTGGACAAGATATGATGAGGCAGATTCCTGTCAAATTAATAGGAGTGAAGATATTTGCATCTATATCATTGGACGACATTAGCAATTCTGGATGCTCTGGATTACGATTCGACCTGAATCCAAAGAGTTTCGCTTTGGACAAGTGCTACCGCACAAGTCTTGTACATTTAGACCCCCTGGAAAAATATACGATGAGGCAGAATCTTGTCAAATTAATAGGAGTAAAGATATTTGCATCTATATCATTGGACGACATTGGCAATTCTTGATGCCCCGGCTTATGATTCGACCTGAATCCAAAGAGTTTCGCTTTGGACAAGTGCTTCGGGACAAATCTTGTCCATTTGGACCTCCTGGACAAGATATGATGAGGCAGATTCCTGTCAAATTAATAGGAGTGAAGATATTTGCATCTATATCATTGGACGACATTGGCAATTCTGGATGCTCTGGATTATGATTCGACCTGAATCCAAAGAGTTTCGCTTTGTACAAGGGCTACCGCACAAGTCTTGTACATTTGAACCTCCTGTACAAGGTATGATGAGGCAGAATCCTATCACATTCATAGGAGTGATGATATTTGCATCTGTATCATTGGACGACATGGCAATTATGGATGCTTCGGCACATGAATCGACCCGAGTCCAAAGAGATTCACTTTTGTGAAGTGCTAACGCACAAATCTTGTACATTTTGACCTATTGGACAAGATACGATGAGGCAGAATCCTGTCAAATTGATAGCAGTAAAGTTATTTGCATCTATATCATTGGACGACTTTGGCAATTCTTGATGCCCAGGCTTATGATTCGACCTGATTCCAAAGAGTTTTGCTTTTGTATAGTGCTACCGCACAAATCTTGTACACTTGATCCTCGTGGACAAGACGCGATGAGCCAGATTCCTGTCGAATTGATAGGAATGAAGGTATTTGCATCTATATCATTGGACGACATTGGCAATTCTGGACGCTCTGCATTATGATTCGACCTGAATCCAAAGAGAGTCGGTTTGGACAAATGCTGCCGCCCAAAACTTGTGCATTCGGACGTCCTGGAAAAGGCATGATGAGGCAGAATCCTGTCAAATTGATAGGAGTAAAGATATTTGCGTCTATATCATTGGACGACATTGGCAATCCTGGGGATCCGGCTTATGATTCGACCTGAATCCAAAGAATGTCGCCTTGGACAAGTGCTACCGCAACAAATCGTGTACATTTGGACCCCCTGGGCAAGATACGAAGAGGCAGAATCCTGTCAAATTGATAGCAGTAAAGATATTTGCATCTATACGATTGCACGACATTGGCAATTCTTGATGCTTCGGCTTATGGATCGACCTGAGTCCAAAGAGAGTCGCTTCGGACAAGTTCTACCGCAACAAGTCTTGTACATTTGGACCTCCTGTACAAGGTATGATGAGACAGAATCCTGTCAAATTGAATGGAGTGAAGATATTTGCAGCAATATCATTGGACGACATTGGCAATCCTGGGGATCCGACTTATAATTAGATCTGAATCAAAAGAGAGACGGCCTGGACAAGTGCTACCGCACAAATATTGTACATTTGATCTTCCTGGACAAGATACGATGAGGCAGAATCCTGCCAAATTGATAGGAGTCAAGATATTTGCATCTATATCATTGGACGACATTGGCAATTCTGTATGCTACGGCATATGAATCGATGTGAGTCCAAAGCGATTCGCTTTTGTCAAGTGCTACCGCACAAATATTGTACATTTGAACCTCCTAGACAAGACACGATGAGCCAGAATCCTGTCGAATTGATAGGAGTGAAGATATTTGCATCTGTATCATTGGACGTCAATGGCAATTCTGGATGCTTCGGCTTATGATTCGACCTGAATCCAAAGACAGTCGCTTTGGACAAGGGCTAACGCACAAATCTTGTACATTTTGACCTACTGGACAAGGCATGATGAGGCAGAATCCTGTCAAATTGATAGCAGTAAAGATATTTGCATCTATATCATTGGACGACTTTGGCAATTCTGGATGCTCCGGCTTATGATTCGACCTGAATCCAAAGACAGTCGCTTTGGACAAGGGCTAACGCACAAATCTTGTACATTTTGACCTACTGGACAAGGCATGATGAGGCAGAATCCTGTCAAATTGATAGCAGTAAAGATATTTGCATCTATATCATTGGACGACTTTGGCAATTCTGGATGCCCCGGCTTATGATTCGACCTGAGTCCAAAGAGAGTCGCTTTGGACAAGTGCTACCGCAACAAATCTTGTACATTTGGACCCCTTGGACAAGATACGATTAGCCAGAATCCTATCACATTCATAGGAGTGATGATATTTGCATCTATATCATTGGACGACATTGGCAATTCTGGATGCTCCGGCTTATGATTCGACCTGAGTCCAAAGAGAGTCGCTTTGGACAAGGGCTACCGCACAAATCTTGTCCATTTGGACCTCCTGGACAAGGTACGATGAGGCAGAATCCTATCACGTTGATAGGAGTGAAGATATTTTCACCAATATCATTGGACGACATTGGCAATTCTGGATGATCGGCATATGATTCGACCTGAGTCAAAGAGATTGGCTTTTGTCAAGTGCTACCGCACAAGTCTTGAACATTTGGACCCCCTGAACAATATACGATGAGACAGAATCCTGTCAAATTGATAGGAGTAAAGATATTTGCATCTATATCATTGGACGACATTGGCAATTCTGGATGCTACGGCATATGAACCGACCTGAGTCCAAAGAAAGTCGTTTGGACAGGTGCTACCGCACAAATCTTGTATGTGTGGACGTCCTGTACAAGGTATGATGAGGCAGAATCCTGCGAAATTGTTACGAGTAAAGATATTTGCATCTATATCATTGGACGACATTGGCAATTCTGGATGCTCCAGCTTATGATTCGACCTGAGTCCAAAGAGAGTCGCTTTGGACAAGGTCTACCGCACAAATCTTGTACACTTGAACCTCCGGAACAAGGTATGATGAGGTAGAATCCTATCACATTGATACGAGTAAAGATATCTGCATCTATATCATTGGACGACATTGGCAATTCTGGATGCTCCAGCTTATGATTCGACCTGAGTCCAAAGAGAGTCGCTTTGGACAAGTGCTACCGCACACATCTTGTATGTGTGGACCTCCTGTACAAGGTATGATGAGGCAGAATCCTATCACATTGATAGGAGTAAAGATATTTGCATCTATATCATTGGACGACTTTGGCAATTCTGGATGCTCCGGCTTATGATGCGACCTGAGTCCAAAGAGAGTCGCTTTGGACAAGTAAAACCGCACAAATTTGTACACTTGAACCTCTGGAACAAGGTATGATGAGGCAGAATCCTGTCAAAGTGGCAGGAGCAAAGATATTTGCTTCTATATCATCGGACGACATTGGCAATTCTGGATGCTCCGGCATATGATTCGACCGGAGGCCAAAGAGAGTCGCTTTGGACAAGTGCTACCGCGCAAATCTTGTACATTTGGACCCCCTGGTTAAGATACAATGAGGCAGAATCCTGGCAAATTGAAAGGAGTAAAGATATTTGCATTTATATCATTCCGATAAGATCGGTAATTTTTGTTACTTCGGCATATGGATCGACCTGAGTCCAACGAGAGTCGGTTTGGACAAATGCTGCGGCACAAAACTTGTGCATTTGGACCTCCTGGAAAAGGTATGCTGAGGCAGAATCCTGTCACAATGATAGGAGTGAAGATATTTGCATCTATATCATTGGACGACATTGGCAATTCTGGATGATCGGCATATGATTCGACCTGAGTCAACGAGATTGGCTTTTGTCAAGTGCAACCGCACAAATCTTGTACACTTGAACCTCCGGAACAAGGTATGATGAGGTAGAATCCTATCACATTGATACGAGTAAAGATATCTGCATCTATATCATTGGACGACATTGGCAATTCTGGATGCTCCGGCTTATGATGCGACCTGAGTCCAAAGAGAGTCGCTTTGGACAAGTAATACCGCACAAATTTGTACACTTGAACCTCTGGAACAAGGTATGATGAGGCAGAATCCTGTCAAAGTGACAGGAGCAAAGATATTTGCTTCTATATCATGGGACGACATTGGCAATTCTGGATGCTCCGGCATATGATTCGACCGGAGGCCAAAGAGAGTCGCTTTGGACAAGTGCTACCGCACAAATCTTGTACATTTGGACCCCCTGGTTAAGATACAATGAGGCAGAATCCTGTCAAATTGATAGCAGTAAAAATATTTGCATCTGTATCATTGGACGACATGGCAATTCTGGATGCTTCGGCATATGAATCGACCTGAGTCCAAAGAGAGTCGCTTTGGACAAGTGCTACCGCACACATCTTGTATGTGAGGACCTCCTGAACAAGGTATGATGAGGCAGAATCCTATAACATTGATAGGAGTAAAGATATTTGCATCTATATCATTGGACGACATTGGCAATTCTGGATGCTTCGGCATATGGATCAACCTGAGTCCAAAGAGATTCACTTTTGTCAAGTGCCACCGCACAAATCTTGTACATTTGAACCTCCTTGACAAGATACGATGAGGCAAAATGCTGTCAAATTGATAGGAGTAAAGTTATTTGCATCTATATCAATGGACGACGTTGGCAATTCTGAATGCTTCGGCTTATGATTCGACCTGATTCCAAAGAGTTTCGCTTTTGTATAGTGCTACCGCACAAATCTTGTACATTTGATCCTCCTGGACAAGACGCGATGAGCCAGATTCCTGTCGAATAGATAGGAGTGAAGGTATTTGCATCTATATCATTGGACAACATTGGCAATTCTGGATGCCCCGGCTTATGATTCGACCTGAGTCCAAGAGAGTCGCTTTGGACAAGGGCTACCGCACAAATCTTGTACATTTTGACCTACTGGACAAGGTATGCTGAGGCAGAATCCTGTCAAATTGATAGCAGTAAAGATATTTGCATCTATATCATTGGACAACATTTGCAATTCTGGATGCCCCGGCTTATGATTCGACCTGAGTCCAAAGAGAGTCGCTTTGGACAAGGGCTACCGTACAAATCTTGTGCATTTGAACCTCCGGAACAAGGTATGATGAGGCACAATCCTGTCACATTGATAGGAGTGAAGATATTTGCATCTATATCATAAGACGGCATTGGCAATTCTGGATGCTCAGGCTTCTGATTCGTCCTGAGTCCAAGGAGAGTCGCTTTGGACAAGTGCTACCGCAACAAATCTTGTACATTTGGACCCCCTGGACAAGATACGATGAGGCAGAATCCTATCACATTCATAGGAGTGATGATATTTGCATCAATATCATTGGACGACATTAGCAATTCTGGTGGCTCCGGCTTATGATTCGATCTGAGTCCAAAGAGAGTCGCTTTGGACAAGGGCTACCGCACAAATCTTTTCCATTTGGACCTCCTGGACAAGGTATGATGAGGCAGAATCCTATCACGTTGATAGGAGTGAAGATATTTTCACCAATATCATTGGACGACATTGGCAATTCTGGAAGCTACGGCACATGAATCGACCTGAGTCCAAAGAGATTTGCATTTGTCAAGTGCTACCGGACATATCGTGTACATTTGAACCTCCTTGACAAGATACGATGAGGCAAAATGCTGTCAAATTGATAGGAGTAAAGTTATTTGCATCTATATCAATGGACGACGTTGGCAATTCTGAATGCTTCGGCTTATGATTCGACCTGATTCCAAAGAGTTTCGCTTTAGTATAGTGCTACCGCACAAATCTTGTACATTTGATCCTCCTGGACAAGTAGCGATGAGCCAGATTCCTGTCGAATAGATAGGAGTGAAGGTATTTGCATCTACATCATTGGACAACATTGGCAATTCTGGATGCCCCGGCTTATTATTCGACCTGAGTCCAAAGAGAGTCGCTTTGGACAAGGGCTACCGCTCAAATCTTGTACATTTTGACTTACTGGACAAGGTATGCTGAGGCAGAATCCTGTCAAATTGATAGCAGTAAAGATATTTGCATCTATATCATTGGACAACATTTGCAATTCTGGATGCCCCGGCTTATGATTCGACCTGAGTCCAAAGAGAGTCGCTTTGGACAAGGGCTACCGTACAAATCTTGTGCATTTGAACCTCCGGAACAAGGTATGATGAGGCACAATCCTGTCACATTGATAGGAGTGAAGATATTTGCATCTATATCATTGGACGACATTGGCAATTCTGGATGCTCAGCCTAATGATTCGACCTGAGTCCAAAGAGAGTCGCTTCGGACAAGTGCAACCGCATCAAGTCTTGTACATTTGGACCTCCTGTACAATGTATGATGAGGCAGAATCCTATCACATTCATAGGAGTGATGATATTTGCATCTGTATCATTGGACGACATGGCAATTCTGGATGCTTCGGCATATGAATCGACCTGAGTCCAAAGAGATTCGCGTTTGTGAAGTGCTTATGCACAAATTTTGTACATTTTGACCTACTGGACAAGGCATGATGAGGCAGAATCCTGTCAAATTGATAGCAGTAAAGATATTCGCATCTACATCACTGGACGACATTGGCAATTCTGGATGCTCCGGCATATGATTCGACCGGAGGCCAAAGAGAGTCGCTTTGGACACGTGCTACCGCACAAATAGTGTACATTTGAACCTCCGGAACAAGGTATGATGAGGCAGAATTCTATCACATTGATAGGAGTAAAGATATTTGCATCTATATCATTGGACGACATTGGCAATTCTGGATGATCGGCATATGATTCGACCTGAGTCAACGAGATTGGCTTTTGTCAAGTGCAACCGCACAAATATTGTACACTTGATCCTCCTGGACAAGATTCGATGAGGCAGAATCCTGCCAAATTGATAGGAATCAGGATATTTGCATCTATATCATTGGACGACATTGGCAATTCTGGATGATCGGCATATGATTCGACCTGAGTCAACGATATTGGCTTTTGTCAAGTGCAACCGCACAAATCTTGTACACTTGAACCTCCGGAACAAGGTATGATGAGGTAGAATCCTATCACATTGATACGAGTAAAGATATCTGCATCTATATCATTGGACGACATTGGCAATTCTCGATGCTCCGGCATATGATTCGACCGGAGGCCAAAGAGAGTCGCTTTAGACAAGTGCTACCGCACAAATCTTGTACATTTGGACCCCCTGGTTAAGATACAATGAGGCAGAATCCTGTCAAATTGATAGCAGTAAAAATATTTGCATCTGTATCATTGGACGACATGGCAATTCTGGATGCATCGGCATATGGATCAACCTGAGTCCAAAGAGATTCACTTTTGTCAAGTGCCACCGCACAAATCTTGTACATTTGAACCTCCTTGACAAGATACGATGAGGCAAAATGCTGTCAAATTGATAGGAGTAAAGTTATTTGCATCTATATCAATGGACGAAGTTGGCAATTCTGAATGCTTCGGCTTATGATTCGACCTGATTCCAAAGAGTTTCGCTTTTGTATAGTGCTACCGCACAAATCTTGTACATTTGATCCTCCTGGACAAGACGCGATGAGCCCGATTCCTGTCGAATAGATAGGAGTGAAGGTATTTGCATCTATATCATTGGACAACATTGGCAATTCTGGATGCCCCGGCTTATGATTCAACCTGAGTCCAAAGAGAGTCGCTTTGGACAAGTGCTACCGCACATATCTTGTATGTGTGGACCTCCTGTACAAGGTATGATGAGGCAGAATCCTATCACATTGATAGGAGTAAAGATATTTGCATCTATATCATTGGACGACATTGGCAATTCTGGATGATCGGCATATGATTCGACCTGAGTCAACGATATTGGCTTTTGTCAAGTGCAACCGCACAAATCTTGTACACTTGAACCTCCGGAACAAGGTATGATGAGGTAGAATCCTATCACATTGATACGAGTAAAGATATCTGCATCTATATCATTGGACGACATTGGCAATTCTCGATGCTCCGGCATATGATTCGACCGGAGGCCAAAGAGAGTCGCTTTAGACAAGTGCTACCGCACAAATCTTGTACATTTGGACCCCCTGGTTAAGATACAATGAGGCAGAATCCTATCACATTGATAGGAGTAAAGATATCTGCATCTATATCATTGGACGACATTGGCAATTCTCGATGCTCCGGCATATGATTCGACCGGAGGCCAAAGAGAGTCGCTTTAGACAAGTGCTACCGCACAAATATTGTACATTTGATCTTCCTGGACAAGATACGATGAGGCAGAATCCTGCCAAATTGATAGGAGTCAAGATATTTGCATCTATATCATTGGACGACATTGGCAATTCTGTATGCTACGGCATATGAATCGATGTGAGTCCAAAGCGATTCGCTTTTGTCAAGTGCTACCGCACAAATATTGTACATTTGAACCTCCTAGACAAGACACGATGAGCCAGAATCCTGTCGAATTGATAGGAGTGAAGATATTTGCATCTGTATCATTGGACGTCAATGGCAATTCTGGATGCTTCGGCTTATGATTCGACCTGAATCCAAAGACAGTCGCTTTGGACAAGGGCTAACGCACAAATCTTGTACATTTTGACCTACTGGACAAGGCATGATGAGGCAGAATCCTGTCAAATTGATAGCAGTAAAGATATTTGCATCTATATCATTGGACGACTTTGGCAATTCTGGATGCTCCGGCTTATGATTCGACCTGAATCCAAAGACAGTCGCTTTGGACAAGGGCTAACGCACAAATCTTGTACATTTTGACCTACTGGACAAGGCATGATGAGGCAGAATCCTGTCAAATTGATAGCAGTAAAGATATTTGCATCTATATCATTGGACGACTTTGGCAATTCTGGATGCCCCGGCTTATGATTCGACCTGAGTCCAAAGAGAGTCGCTTTGGACAAGTGCTACCGCAACAAATCTTGTACATTTGGACCCCTTGGACAAGATACGATGAGCCAGAATCCTATCACATTCATAGGAGTGATGATATTTGCATCTATATCATTGGACGACATTGGCAATTCTGGATGCTCCGGCTTATGATTCGACCTGAGTCCAAAGAGAGTCGCTTTGGACAAGGGCTACCGCACAAATCTTGTCCATTTGGACCTCCTGGACAAGGTACGATGAGGCAGAATCCTATCACGTTGATAGGAGTGAAGATATTTTCACCAATATCATTGGACGACATTGGCAATTCTGGATGATCGGCATATGATTCGACCTGAGTCAAAGAGATTGGCTTTTGTCAAGTGCTACCGCACAAGTCTTGAACATTTGGACCCCCTGAACAATATACGATGAGACAGAATCCTGTCAAATTGATAGGAGTAAAGATATTTGCATCTATATCATTGGACGACATTGGCAATTCTGGATGCTACGGCATATGAACCGACCTGAGTCCAAAGAAAGTCGTTTGGACAGGTGCTACCGCACAAATCTTGTATGTGTGGACGTCCTGTACAAGGTATGATGAGGCAGAATCCTGCGAAATTGTTACGAGTAAAGATATTTGCATCTATATCATTGGACGACATTGGCAATTCTGGATGCTCCAGCTTATGATTCGACCTGAGTCCAAAGAGAGTCGCTTTGGACAAGGTCTACCGCACAAATCTTGTACACTTGAACCTCCGGAACAAGGTATGATGAGGTAGAATCCTATCACATTGATACGAGTAAAGATATCTGCATCTATATCATTGGACGACATTGGCAATTCTGGATGCTCCAGCTTATGATTCGACCTGAGTCCAAAGAGAGTCGCTTTGGACAAGTGCTACCGCACACATCTTGTATGTATGGACCTCCTGTACAAGGTATGATGAGGCAGAATCCTATCACATTCATAGGAGTGATGATATTTGCATCAATATCATTGGACGACATTAGCAATTCTGGTGGCTCCGGCTTATGATTCGATCTGAGTCCAAGGAGAGTCGCTTTGGACAAGTGCTACCGCAACAAATCTTGTACATTTGGACCCCCTGGACAAGATACGATGAGGCAGAATCCTATCACATTCATAGGAGTGATGATATTTGCATCAATATCATTGGACGACATTAGCAATTCTGGTGGCTCCGGCTTATGATTCGATCTGAGTCCAAAGAGAGTCGCTTTGGACAAGGGCTACCGCACAAATCTTTTCCATTTGGACCTCCTGGACAAGGTATGATGAGGCAGAATCCTATCACGTTGATAGGAGTGAAGATATTTTCACCAATATCATTGGACGACATTGGCAATTCTGGATGCTACGGCACATGAATCGACCTGAGTCCAAAGAGATTTGCATTTGTCAAGTGCTACCGGACATATCGTGTACATTTGAACCTCCTTGACAAGATACGATGAGGCAAAATGCTGTCAAATTGATAGGAGTAAAGTTATTTGCATCTATATCAATGGACGACGTCGGCAATTCTGAATGCTTCGGCTTATGATTCGACCTGATTCCAAAGAGTTTCGCTTTAGTATAGTGCTACCGCACAAATCTTGAACATTTGATCCTCCTGGACAAGTAGCGATGAGCCAGATTCCTGTCGAATAGATAGGAGTGAAGGTATTTGCATCTACATCATTGGACAACATTGGCAATTCTGGATGCCCCGGCTTATTATTCGACCTGAGTCCAAAGAGAGTCGCTTTGGACAAGGGCTACCGCACAAATCTTGTACATTTTGACTTACTGGACAAGGTATGCTGAGGCAGAATCCTGTCAAATTGATAGCAGTAAAGATATTTGCATCTATATCATTGGACAACATTTGCAATTCTGGATGCCCCGCCTTATGATTCGACCTGAGTCCAAAGAGAGTCGCTTTGGACAAGGGCTACCGTACAAATCTTGTGCATTTGAACCTCCGGAACAAGGTATGATGAGGCACAATCCTGTCACATTGATAGGAGTGAAGATATTTGCATCTATATCATTGGACGACATTGGCAATTCTGGATGCTCAGCCTAATGATTCGACCTGAGTCCAAAGAGAGTCGCTTCGGACAAGTGCAACCGCATCAAGTCTTGTACATTTGGACCTCCTGTACAATGTATGATGAGGCAGAATCCTATCACATTCATAGGAGTGATGATATTTGCATCTGTATCATTGGACGACATGGCAATTCTGGATGCTTCGGCATATGAATCGACCTGAGTCCAAAGAGATTCGCGTTTGTGAAGTGCTTATGCACAAATCTTGTACATTTTGACCTACTGGACAAGGCATGATGAGGCAGAATCCTGTCAAATTGATAGCAGTAAAGATATTCGCATCTACATCACTGGACGACATTGGCAATTCTGGATGCTCCGGCATATGATTCGACCGGAGGCCAAAGAGAGTCGCTTTGGACACGTGCTACCGCACAAATAGTGTACATTTGAACCTCCGGAACAAGGTATGATGAGGCAGAATCCTATCACATTGATAGGAGTAAAGATATTTGCATCTATATCATTGGACGACATTGGCAATTCTGGATGATCGGCATATGATTCGACCTGAGTCAACGAGATTGGCTTTTGTCAAGTGCAACCACACAAATATTGTACACTTGATCCTCCTGGACAAGATTCGATGAGGCAGAATCCTGCCAAATTGATAGGAATCAGGATATTTGCATCTATATCATTGGACGACATTGGCAATTCTGGATGATCGGCATATGATTCGACCTGAGTCAACGATATTGGCTTTTGTCAAGTGCAACCGCACAAATCTTGTACACTTGAACCTCCGGAACAAGGTATGATGAGGTAGAATCCTATCACATTGATACGAGTAAAGATATCTGCATCTATATCATTGGACGACATTGGCAATTCTCGATGCTCCGGCATATGATTCGACCGGAGGCCAAAGAGAGTCGCTTTAGACAAGTGCTACCGCACAAATCTTGTACATTTGGACCCCCTGGTTAAGATACAATGAGGCAGAATCCTGTCAAATTGATAGCAGTAAAAATATTTGCATCTGTATCATTGGACGACATGGCAATTCTGGATGCTTCGGCATATGGATCAACCTGAGTCCAAAGAGATTCACTTTTGTCAAGTGCCACCGCACAAATCTTGTACATTTGAACCTCCTTGACAAGATACGATGAGGCAAAATGCTGTCAAATTGATAGGAGTAAAGTTATTTGCATCTATATCAATGGACGAAGTTGGCAATTCTGAATGCTTCGGCTTATGATTCGACCTGATTCCAAAGAGTTTCGCTTTTGTATAGTGCTACCGCACAAATCTTGTACATTTGATCCTCCTGGACAAGACGCGATGAGCCCGATTCCTGTCGAATAGATAGGAGTGAAGGTATTTGCATCTATATCATTGGACAACATTGGCAATTCTGGATGCCCCGGCTTATGATTCAACCTGAGTCCAAAGAGAGTCGCTTTGGACAAGTGCTACCGCACATATCTTGTATGTGTGGACCTCCTGTACAAGGTATGATGAGGCAGAATCCTATCACATTGATAGGAGTAAAGATATTTGCATCTATATCATTGGACGACATTGGCAATTCTGGATGATCGGCATATGATTCGACCTGAGTCAACGATATTGGCTTTTGTCAAGTGCAACCGCACAAATCTTGTACACTTGAACCTCCGGAACAAGGTATGATGAGGTAGAATCCTATCACATTGATACGAGTAAAGATATCTGCATCTATATCATTGGACGACATTGGCAATTCTCGATGCTCCGGCATATGATTCGACCGGAGGCCAAAGAGAGTCGCTTTAGACAAGTGCTACCGCACAAATCTTGTACATTTGGACCCCCTGGTTAAGATACAATGAGGCAGAATCCTGTCAAATTGATAGCAGTAAAAATATTTGCATCTGTATCATTGGACGACATGGCAATTCTGGATGCTTCGGCATATGGATCAACCTGAGTCCAAAGAGATTCACTTTTGTCAAGTGCCACCGCACAAATCTTGTACATTTGAACCTCCTTGACAAGATACGATGAGGCAAAATGCTGTCAAATTGATAGGAGTAAAGTTATTTGCATCTATATCAATGGACGAAGTTGGCAATTCTGAATGCTTCGGCTTATGATTCGATCTGAGTCCAAAGAGTTTCGCTTTTGTATAGTGCTACCGCACAAATCTTGTACATTTGGACCTCCTGGACAAGGTATGATGAGGCAGAATCCTATCACGTTGATAGGAGTGAAGATATTTTCACCAATATCATTGGACGACATTGGCAATTCTGGATGCTACGGCATATGAATCGACCTGAGTCCAAAGAGATTTGCATTTGTCAAGTGCTACCGGACATATCGTGTACATTTGAACCTCCTGGACAAGGTATGATGAGGGAGAATCCTATCACGTTGATAGGAGTGAAGATATTTTCACCAATATCATTGGACGATATCGGCAATTCTTGATGCGCCGGCTTATGATTCGACCTGAGTCCAAAGAGAGTCGCTTTGGACAAGGGCTACCGCACAAATCTTGTACATTTGAACCTCCTGTACAAGGTATGATGAGGCAGAATCCTGTCAAATTGATAGCAGTACAAATATTTGCATCTGTATCATTGGACGACATGGCAATTCTGGATGCTTCGGCATATGAATCGACCTGAGTCCAAAGAGATTCACTTTTGTCAAGTGCTACCGCACAAATCTTGTACATTTGAATCTCCTGGACAAGGTATGATAAGGTAGAATCCTGTCACATTGATAGGAGTGAAGATATTTGCACCAATATCATTGGACGACATTGGCAATCCTGGGCATCCGTCATATAATTAGACCTGAATCAAAAGAGAGTCGGTCTGGACAAGTGCTACCGCACAAATATTGTACATTTGAACCTTCTGGACAGGATAAGATGCGGCAGAATGCTGTAAAATTGATAGGCGTGAGGATATTTGCATCTATATCATTGGACGACATTGGCAATTCTGGATGCTCTGGCTTATGATTCGACCTGAGTCCAAAGAGAGTCGCTTTGGACAAGTGCTTCGGGACAAATCTTGTACATTTGGACCTACTGGACAAGATACAGTGAGGCAGAATCCAGTCAAATTGATAGGAGTAAAGATATTTGCATCTATATCATTGGACGACAAGGCAATTTTTGTTACTTCGGCATATGGATCGACCTGAGTCCAAAGAGAGTCGGTTTGGACAAATGCTGCCGCCAAATTCTTGTGCATTTGGACCACCTGGAAAAGGTATGATGAGGCAGAATCCTGTCACATTGATAGGAGTAAAGATATTTGCATCTATACCATTGCACGACATTGGCAATTCTTGATTCTTCGGCTTATGGATCGACCTGAGTCCAAAGAGTTTCGCTTTGGATAAGTGCTACCGCACAAATCTTGTACATTTGCACATCCTGTACAAGGTATGATAAGGCAGAATCCTATCACATTGATAGGAGTAAAGATATTCGCATCTATATCACTGGACGACATTGGCAATTCTGGATGCTCCGGCATATGATTCGACCGGAGGCCAAAGAGAGTCGCTTTGGACACGTGCTACCGCACAAATAGTGTACATTTGAACCTCCGGAACAAGGTATGATGAGGCAGAATCCTATCACATTGATAGGAGTAAAGATATTTGCATCTATATCATTGGACGACATTGGCAATTCTGGATGATCGGCATATGATTCGACCTGAGTCAACGAGATTGGCTTTTGTCAAGTGCACCCGCACAAATATTGTACACTTGATCCTCCTGGACAAGACACGATGAGCCAGAATCCTGTCGAATTGATAGGAGTGAAGGTATTTGCATCTATATCATTGGTCAACATCGGCAATTCTGGATGGTCCGGCTTATGGTTCGACATAAGTCCAAAGAATGTCGCTTTGGATAAGTGCTACCGCAACAAATCGTATACATTTGGAACCCCTGGACAAGATACGATGAGGCAGAATCCTGTCACATTCATTTGTGTGATGATATTTGCATCTATATCATTGGACGACATTGGCAA
Organism: Priocnemis perturbator; assembly: GCA_963942575.1. NCBI lineage: Eukaryota > Metazoa > Arthropoda > Insecta > Hymenoptera > Pompilidae > Priocnemis > Priocnemis perturbator. Next base: position 3,603,139 of record CAWWDK010000133.1, on the reverse strand, counting down.
TTCTGGATGCTCCGGCTTATTATTCGACCTGAGTCCAAAGAGAGTCGCTTTGGACAAGGGCTACCGCACAAATCTTGTCCATTTGGACCTCCTGGACAAGGTATGATGAGGCAGAATCATATCACATTGATAGGAGTGAAGATATTTTCACCAATATCATTGGACGACATTGGCAATTCTGGATGATCGGCATATGATTCGACCTGAGTCAAAGAGATTGGCTTTTGTCAAGTGCTACCGCACAAGTCTTGAACAGTTGGATCCCCTGGACAATATACGATGAGACAGAATTCTGTCAAACTGATAGGAGTAAAGATATTTGCATCTATATCATTGGACGGCATTGGCAATTCTGGATGCTACGGCATATGAATCGACCTGAGTCCAAAGAGATTTGCATTTGTCAAGTGCTACCGGACATATCGTGTACATTTGAACCTCCTGGACAAGGTATGATGAGGCAGAATCCTATCACGTTGATAGCAGTGAAGATATTTTCACCAATATCATTGGACGACATTGGCAATCCTTGGGATCCGTCTTATAATTAGACCTGAATCCAAAGAGAGTCGGCCTGGACAGGTGCTACCGCACAAATCTTGTACATTTGAACCTCCTTGACAAGATACGATGAGGCAAAATGCTGTCAAATTGATAGGAGTAAAGATATTTGCATCTATATCAATGGACGACGTTGGTAATTATGAATGCTTCGGCTTATGGATCGACCTGAGTCCAAGGCGATTCGATTTTGTCAATTGCTACCGCACAAATCTTGTACATTTGAATCTCCTGGACAAGGTTTGATAAGGTAAAATCCTGTCACATTGATAGGAGTGAAGATATTTGCATCTATATCATTGGACGACATTGGCAATTCTGGATGCTCCGGAATATGATTCGACCGGAGGCCAAAGAGAGTCGCTTTGGACAAGTGCTACCGCACAATTCTTGTACATTTGGACCCCCTGGTTAAGATACGATCAGGCAGAATCTTGTCAAATTGATAGGAGTAAAGATATTTGCATCTATATCATTGGACGACATTGGCAATTCTTGATGCCCCGGCTTATGATTCGACCTGAATCCAAAGAGAATTGTCCAGTAGGTCCAAATGTACAAGATTTGTCCCGAAGCACTTGTCCAAAGCGACTCTCTTTAGACTCAGGTCGAATCATAAGCCAGAGCATCCAGAATTGCCATTGTCGTCCAATGATATAGATGCAAATATCTTTAATCCTATCAATTTGACAGGATTCTGCCTCATCATACCTTGTACACGAGGTGCAAATGTACCAGATTTCTGCGGTAGCACTTGTCCCAAGCGAAACTCTTTGGACTCAGGTCGATCCATAAGCCGAAGCATCAATAATTGCCAATGTCGTGCAATGGTATAGATGCAAATATCTTTACTGCTATCAATTTGACAGGATTCTGCCTCATCGTATCTTGCCTAGGGGGTCCAAATGTACACGATTTGTTGCGGTAGCACTTGTCCAAGGCGACATTCTTTGGACTCAGGTCGAATCATAAGCCGAACCATCCAGAATTGCCAATGTCGTGCAATGATATAGATGCAAATATCTTGACTGCTATCAATTTGACAGGAATCTGCCTCATCATATCTTGTCCAGGAGGTCCAAATGGACAAGATTTGTGCGGTAGAACTTGACAATAGCCAATCTCTTCGACTCAGGTCGAATCATAAGCTGGAGCATCCAGAATTGCCAATGTCGTCCAATGATATAGATGCAAATATCTTTACTCGTATCAATTTGACAGGAATCTGCCTCATCATATCTTGTCCAGGAGTTCCAAATGGACAAGATTTGTGCGGTAGCACTTGACAAAAGCCAATCTATTTGACTCAGGTCGAATCATATGCCGAGCATCCAGAATTTCCAATGTCGTCCAATGATATAGATGCAAATATATTTACTCCTATCAATGTGATAGGATTCTGCCTCATCATACCTTATACAGGAGGTCCAAATGTACAAGACTTGTTGCGGTAGCACTTGGCAAAAGTCAATCTCTTTGACTCAGGTCGAATCATATGCCGATCATCCAGAATTGCCAATGTCGTCCAATGATATAGATGCAAATATCTTTACTGCTATAAATTTGACAGGATTCTGCCTCATCATATCTTGTCCAATAGGTCAAAATGTACAAGATTTGTGCGTTAGCACTTCACAAAAGCGAATCTCTTTGGACTGAGGTCGATTCATATGCCGAACCATCCAGAATTGCCATGTCGTCCAATGATACAGATGCAAATATCATGACTCCTATGAATGTGATAGGATTCTGCTTCATCATCATACCTTGTACAGGAGGTTCAAATGTACAAGATTTGTGCGGTAGCCCTTGTCCAAAGCGACTGTCTTTGGATTCAGGTCGAATCATAAGCCGGAGCATCCAGAATTACCATTGTCGTCCAATGATATAGATGCAAATATATTTACTGCTATCAATTTGACAGGATTCTGCCTCATCGTATCTTGTCCAGGGGGTCCAAATGTACATGATTTGTTGCGGTACCACTTGTCCAAAGCGACATTCTTTGGACTTATGTCGAACCATAAGCCGGACCATCCAGAATTGCCGATGTTGACCAATGATATAGATGCAAATATCTTTACTCCTATTAATTTGACAGGATTCTGCCTCATCATACCTTCTCCAGGAAGTCCAAACGCACATGTTTTGGGCAACAGCATTTGCCCAAACCGACTCTCTTTGGATTCAGGTCGAATCATAAGCCGGAGCATCCAGAATTGCTAATGTCGTGCAATGATATAGATGCAAATATCTTCACTGCTACCAATTTGACAGGATTCTGCCTCATCGTATCTTGACCAGGGGGTCCAATGTACAAGATGTGTGCGGTAGCACGTGTCTAAAGCGACTCTCTTTGGCCACCGGTCGAATCACATGCCGGAGCATCCAGAATTGCCAATGTCGTCCAATGATATAGATGCAAATATCTTTTCTCCTATCAATGTGATAGGATTCTGCCTCATCGTATCTTGTCCAGGGGGTCCAAATGTACAAGATTTGTTGCGGTAGCACTTGCCCAAAGCGACTCTCCTTGGACTCAGGTCGAATCATAAGCCGGGGCATCCAGAATTGCCAATGTAGACCAATGATATAGATACAAGCATCTTTACTCCTATCAATTTGACAGGATTCTGCCTCATCGTGTCTTGTCCAGGAGGATCAAGTGCACAAGTTTTGTGCCGCAGCATTTGTCCAAACCGACTCTCGTTGGACTCAGGTCGATCCATATGCCGAAGTAACAAAAATTGCCGATCTTATCGGAATGATATAGATGCACATATCTTCACTCCTATCAATTTGCCAGGATTCTGCCTCATCGTATCTTAACCAGGGGGTCCAAATGTACAAGATTTGTGCGGTAGCACTTGTCCAAAGCGACTCTCTTTGGCCTCCGGTCGAATCATATGCCGGAGCATCCAGAATTGCCAATGTCGTCCAATGATATAGATGCAAATATCTTTACTCCTGTCAATTTGACAGGAATCTGCCTCATCATATCTTGTCCAGGAGGTCCAAGTGGACAAGATTTGTGCGGTAGCACTTGACAAAAGCCAATCTATTTGACTCAGGTCGAATCATATGCCGAGCATCCAGAATTGCCCATGTCGTCCAATGATATAGATGCAAATATCTTTTCTCCTATCAATTTGACAGGATTCTGCCTCTATCATATCTTGTCCAGGGGGTCAAAATGTACAAGACTTGTGCGGTAGCACTTGGCAAAAGTCAATCTCTTTGACTCAGGTCGAATCATATGCCGATCATCCAGAATTGCCAATGTCGTCCAATGATATAGATGCAAATATCTTTACTCCTATCAATGTGGTAGGATTCTGCCTCATCATACCGTGTTCCGGAGGTGCAAATGTACAAGATTTTTGCGGTAGCCCTTGTCCAAAGCGACCCTCTTTGAACTCAGGTCGAATCATAAGACGGAGCATCCAGAATTGCCAATGTCGTCCAATGATATAGATGCAAACATCTGAACTCCTATCAATTTGACAGGATTCTGCCTCATCCTGCCTTGTTCCGGAGGTTCAAATGTACAAGATTTGTGCGGTCGCCCTTGTCCAAAGCGACTCTCTTTGGACTCAGGTCGAATCATAAGCCGGTGCATCCAGAATTGCCAATGTCGTCCAATGATATAGATGCAAATATCTTTACTCCTATCAATGTGGTAGGATTCTGCCTCATCATACCTTGTTCCGGAGGTTCAAATGTATAAGATTTGTGCGGTAGCCCTTGTCCAAAGCGACCCTCTTTGAACTCAGGTCGAATCATAAGACGGAGCATCCAGAATTGCCAATGTCGTCCAATGATATAGATGCAAACATCTGAACTCCTATCAATTTGACAGGATTCTGCCTCATCCTGCCTTGTTCCGGAGGTTCAAATGTACAAGATTTGTGCGGTCGCCCTTGTCCAAAGCGACTCTCTTTGGACTCAGGTCGAATCATAAGCCGGTGCATCCAGAATTGCCAATGTCGTCCAATGATATAGATGCAAATATCTTTACTCCTATCAATTTGCCAGGATTCTGCCTCATCGTATCTTGTCCAGGAGGTCCAAATGGACAAGATTTGAGCGGTAGCACTTGACAAATGCCAATCTCTTTGACTCAGGTCGAATCATATGCCGAGAATCCAGAATTGCCAATGTCGTCCAATGATATAGATGCAAATATCTTTACTCCTATCAATGTGATGGGATTCTGCCTCATCATACCTTGTTCCGGAGGTTCAAATGTACAAGATTTGTGCGGTAGCACTAGACAAAAGCGAAACTCTTTGAACTCAGGTCGAATCATATGCCGAGCTCCCAGAATTGCCAATGTCGTCCAATGATATAGATGCAAACATCTTCACTCCTATCAATTTGACAGGATTCCGTCTCATCATACCCTGTTCCGGATGTTCAAATGTACAAGGTTTGGGTGGTAGCACTTGTCCACAGCGACTCTCCTTAGACTCAGGTCGAATCATATACCGGAGCATCCAGCATTGCCATGGCGTTCAATGATAGAGATGTAAATATCTTCACTTCTATTAATTCGACAGGATTCTGGCTAATCGTGTCTTGTCCAGGAGGATCAAGTGTACAAGATTTGTGCGTTAGCACTTCACAAAAGCGAATCTCTTTGGACTCAGGTCGAATCATAAGCCTGAGCATCCAGAATTGCCAATGTTGTCCAATGATATAGATGCAAATATCTTCACTCCTATCAATTTGACAGGAATCTGCCTCATCATATCTTGTCCAGGAGGTCCAAATGGACAAGATTTGTGCGGTAGCACTTGACAAATGCCAATCTCTTTGACTCAGGTCGAATCATATGCCGAGAATCGAGAATTGCCAATGTCGTCCAATGATATAGATGCAAATATCTTTACTCCTATCAATGTGATAGGATTCTGCCTCATCATAACTTGTTCCGGAGGTTCAAATGTACAAGATTTGAGCGGTAGCACTAGACAAAAGCGAAACTCTTTGAACTCAGGTCGAATCATATGCCGAGCTCCCAGAATTGCCAATGTCGTCCAATGATATAGATGCAAATATCTTTATTCCTATCAAGTTGACAGGAATCTGCCTCATCATATCTTGTCCAGGGGGTCCAAATGTACACGATTTGTTGCGGTAGCACTTGTCCAAGGCGACATTCTTTGGACTTATGTCGAACCATATGCCGGACCATCCAGAATTGCCGATGTTGACCAATGATATAGATGCAAATATCTTTACTCCTATTAATTTGACAGGATTCTGCCTCATCATACCTTTTCCAGGATGTCCAAATGCACATGTTTTGGGCGGCAGCATTTGCCCAAACCGACTCTCTTTGGATTCAGGTCGAATCATAAGCCGGAGCATCCAGAATTGCCAATGTCGTGCAATGATATAGATGCAAATATCTTCACTCCTATCAATTTGACAGGAATCTGCCTCATCATATCTTGTCCAGGAGGTCCAAATGGACAAGATTTGTGCGGTAGCACTTGACAAATGCCAATCTCTTTGACTCAGGTCGAATCATATGCCGAGAATCGAGAATTGCCAATGTCGTCCAATGATATAGATGCAAATATCTTTACTCCTATCAATGTGATAGGATTCTGCCTCATCATAACTTGTTCCGGAGGTTCAAATGTACAAGATTTCAGCGGTAGCACTAGACAAAAGCGAAACTCTTTGAACTCAGGTCGAATCATATGCCGAGCTCCCAGAATTGCCAATGTCGTCCAATGATATAGATGCAAATATCTTTATTCCTATCAAGTTGACAGGAATCTGCCTCATCATATCTTGTCCAGGAGGTCCAAATGGACAAGATTTGTGCGGTAGCACTTGTCCAAGGCGACATTCTTTGGACTTATGTCGAACCATATGCCGGACCATCCAGAATTGCCGATGTTGACCAATGATATAGATGCAAATATCTTTACTCCTATTAATTTGACAGGATTCTGCCTCATCGTATCTTGTCCAGGGGGTCCAAATGTACACGATTTGTTGCGGTACCACTTGTCCAAAGCGACTCTCCTTGGACTCAGGTCGATTCATAAGCCGGACCATCCAGAATTGCCGATGTTGACCAATGATATAGATGCAAATATCTTTACTCCTATTAATTTGACAGGATTCTGCCTCATCATACCTTTTCCAGGATGTCCAAATGCACATGTTTTGGGCGGCAGCATTTGCCCAAACCGACTCTCTTTGGATTCAGGTCGAATCATAAGCCGGAGCATCCAGAATTGCCAATGTCGTGCAATGATATAGATGCAAATATCTTTACTGCTACCAATTTGACAGGATTCTGCCTCATCGTATCTTGACCAGGGGGGCAAAATGTACAAGATTTGTGCATTAGCACTTCACAAAAGTGAATCTCTTTGGACTCGGGTCGATTCATATGCCGAAGCATCCAGAATTGCCATGTCGTCCAATGATACAGATGCAAATATCATCACTCCTATGAATGTGATAGGATTCTGCCCCATCATACCTTTTCCAGGATGTCCAAATGCACATGTTTTGGGCGGCAGCATTTGCCCAAACCGACTCTCTTTGGATTCAGGTCGTATCATAAGCCGGAGCATCCAGAATTGCCAATGTCGTGCAATGATATAGATGCAAATATCTTTACTGCTACCAATTTGACAGGATTCTGCCTCATCGTATCTTGACCAGGGGGTCAAAATGTACAAGATTTGTGCATTAGCACTTCACAAAAGTGAATCTCTTTGGACTCGGGTCGATTCATATGCCGAAGCATCCAGAATTGCCATGTCGTCCAATGATACAGATGCAAATATCATCACTCCTATGAATGTGATAGGATTCTGCCTCATCATACCTTGTACAGGAGGTTCAAATGTACAAGATTTGTGCGGTAGCCCTTGTCCAAAGCGACTGTCTTTGGATTCAGGTCGAATCATAAGCCGGAGCATCCAGAATTGCCATTGTCGTCCAATGATATAGATGCAAATATATTTACTCCTATTAATTTGACAGGATTCTGCCTCATCATACCTTTTCCAGGAGGTCCAAATGCACATGTTTTGGGCGGCAGCATTTGCCCAAAACGACTCTCTTTGGATTCAGGTCGAATCATAAGCCGGAGCATCCAGAATTGCGAATGTCGTCCAATGATATAGATGCAAATATCTTTACTCCTATCAATTTGACAGGATTCTGCCTCATCGTATCTTGTCCAGGGGGTCCAAATGTACACGATTTGTTGCGGTACCACTTGTCCAAAGCGACTCTCCTTGGACTCAGGTCGAATCATAAGCCGGGGCATCCAGAATTGCCAAAGTCGTCCAATGATATAGATGCAAATATCTTTACTCCTATCAATGTGATAGGATTCTGACTCATCATACCTTGTACAGGGGGTCCAAATGTACAAGATTTGTGCGGTAGCACGTGTCCAAAGCGACTCTCTTTGGCCACCGGTCGAATCATATGCCGGAGCATCCAGAATTGCCAATGTCGTCCAGTGATATAGATTCAAATATCTTTACTCCTATCAATGTGATAGGATTCTGCATCATCATACCTTGTCCAGTGGGTCAAAATGTACAAGATTTGTGCGTTAGCACTTCACAAAAGCGAATCTCTGTGGACTCAGGTCGATTCATATGCCGAAGCATCCAGAATTGCCATGTCGTCCAATGATACAGATGCAAATATCTTTACTCCTATCAATTTGACAGGAATCTGCCTCATCGTATATTGTCCAGGGGGTCCAAATGTACAAGACTTGTGCGGCAGCACTTGACAAAAGCCAATCTCTTTTACTCAGGTCGAATCATATGCCGATCATCCAGAATTACCATGTCGTCCAATGATACAGATGCAAATATCATCACTCCTATGAATGTGATAGGATTCTGCCTCATCATACCTTGTACAGGAGGTTCAAATGTACAAGATTTGTGCGGTAGCCCTTGTCCAAAGCGACTGTCTTTGGATTCAGGTCGAATCATAAGCCGGAGCATCCAGAATTGCCAATGTCGTCCAATGATATAGATGCAAATATCTTTACTCCTATCAATTTGAAAGGATTCTGCCTCATCATACCTTGTTCCGGAGGTTCAAATGCACAACATTTTTGCGGTAGCCCTTGTCCAAAGCGACTCTCTTTGGACTCAGGTCGAATCATAAGCCGGAGCATCCAGAATTGCCAATGTCGTCCAATGATATAGATGCAAATATCTTTACTCCTATCAATGTGATAGGATTCTGCCTCATCATACCTTGTTCCGGAGGTTCAAATGTACAAGATTTGTGCAGTAGCCCTTACCCAAAGCGACTCTCTTTGGACTCAGGTCGAATCATAAGCCGGGGCATCCAGAACTGCCAATTTCGTCCAATGATATAGATGCAAATATCTTTACTCCTATCAATTTGACAGGATTCTGCCTCATCGTATATTGTCCAGGGGGTCCAAATGTACAAGACTTGTGCGGCAGCACTTGACAAACGCCAATCTCTTTGACTCAGGTCGAGTCATATGCCGATCATCCAGAATTGCCAATGTCGTCCAGTGATATAGATGCAAACATCTTCACTCCTATCAATTTGACAGGATTCTGTCTTATCATACCCTGTTCCGGATGTTCAAATGTACAAGGTTTGGGCGGTAGCACTTGTCCAAAGCGACTCTCCCTGGACTCAGGTCGAATCATAAACCGGAGCATCCAGCATTGCCATGGCGTCCAATGATATAGATGCAAACATCTTCACTCCTATCAATTTGACAGGATTCTGTCTCAACATACCCTGTTCCGGATGTTCAAATGTACAAGGTTTGGGCGGTAGCACTTGTCCAAAGCGACTCTCCTTGGACTCAGGTCGAATCATAAACCGGAGCATCCAGCATTGCCATGGCGTCCAATGATATACATGCAAATATCTTTACTCCTATCAATGTGATAGGATTCTGCCTCATCATACTTTGTTCCGGAGGTTCAAATGTACAAGATTTGTGCGGTAGTCCTTGTCCAAAGCGACTCTCTTTGGACTCAGGTCGAATCATAAGCCGGGGCATCCAGAATTGCCAATGTCGTCCAATGATATAGATGCAAATATCTTTACTGCTACCAATTTGACAGGATTCTACCTCATCATACCTTGTTCCGGAGGTTCAAATGTACAAGATTTTTGCGGTAGCCCTTACCCAAAGCGACTCTCTTTGGACTCAGGTCGAATCATAAGCCGGGGCATCCAGAACTGCCAATTTCGTCCAATGATATAGATGCAAATATCTTTACTCCTATCAATTTGACAGGATTCTGCCTCATCGTATATTGTCCAGGGGGTCCAAATGTACACGACTTGTGCGGCAGCACTTGACAAAAGCCAATCTCTTTGACTCAGGTCGAGTCATATGCCGATCATCCAGAATTGCCAATGTCGTCCAGTGATATAGATGCAAACATCTTCACTCCTATCAATTTGACAGGATTCTGTCTTATCATACCCTGTTCCGGATGTTCAAATGTACAAGGTTTGGGCGGTAGCACTTGTCCAAAGCGACTCTCCTTGGACTCAGGTCGAATCATAAACCGGAGCATCCAGCATTGCCATGGCGTCCAATGATATAGATGCAAATATCTTTACTCCTATCAATGTGATAGGATTCTGCCTCATCATACTTTGTTCCGGAGGTTCAAATGTACAAGATTTGTGCGGTAGTCCTTGTCCAAAGCGACTCTCTTTGGACTCAGGTCGAATCATAAGCCGGGGCATCCAGAATTGCCAATGTCGTCCAATGATATAGATGCAAATATCTTTACTCCTATCAATGTGATAGGATTCTGCCTCATCATAACTTGTTCCGGAGGTTCAAATGTACAAGATTTGAGCGGTAGCACTAGACAAAAGCGAAACTCTTCGAACTCAGGTCGAATCATATGCCGAGCTCCCAGAATTGCCAATGTCGTCCAATGATATAGATGCAAATATCTTTACTCCTATTGTTCCGCATTGCGTATATTAATGCGCATTTGTAACGCGCGCGCGGCGAACACGTTGCTCGCGGCCGTGACGTAGGGAATGTGGCGGCGGCGGCCACTTCCTCGCGCGCTTCGTTAACACGTTCCCGCGTAATTATGTGCGATCTCACGTGCGACCGTCTTGCGCAATCAAAACACGTGATCGCTCAAGACGGTAGCCGGCGATTTTAGTAGTTCTAATTGGCTTGCGAGCCGAAGCTGAGGAAGAGTGGGAGGCGACGATCGTCTCGTCGTGCGGCCGGCCCTGACTGGACATTAATTCCAAGAAAAGCCGAAGACAAGTGACAGTGCACGTGCCAGAACGAACTTTCGAATAGTCCAGGAAAACTTTACCGCCTATTCCGGGGCTAGCCTATATCTCAACGGTTACATTTGTAGAGTGTATAAGTGATTATTGTGCAGTACAGTGCTAAAAATATATACAACAATTCCGAAATTTCTCCTTAACCATTACACCGCCTGAATAAAAAGCCCGAGCACCGCTCCCAGAAATATTCTTCCCCAAAGAGAATCGGTCGCCGTTTGCGGAGAAATCCACAAACACCTATCAATTTGACAGGAATCTGCCTCATCATATCTTGTCCAGGAGGTCCAAATGGACAAGATTTGTGCGGCAGCACTTGTCCAAGGCGACATTCTTTGGACTTATGTCGAACCATATGCCGGACCATCCAGAATTGCCGATGTTGACGAATGATATAGATGCAAATATCTTTACTCCTATCAATTTGACAGGATTCTGCCTCATCATGCCTTGTTCCGGAGGTTCAAATGTACAAGATTTGTGCGGTCGCCCTTGTCCAAAGCGACTCTCTTTGGACTCAGGTCGAATCATAAGCCGGGGCATCCAGAATTGCCAATGTCGTCCAATGATATAGATGCAAATATATTTACTGCTATCAATTGGACAGGATTCTGCCTCATCATACCTTGTTCCGGAGGTTCATATGTACAAGATTTTTGCGGTAGCCCTGGTCCAAAGCGACTCTCTTTGGACTCAGGTCGAATCGTAAGCCGGAGCATCCAGCATTGCCATGGTCGTCCAATGATATAGATGCAAATATATTTACTCCTATCAATGTGACAGTATTCTGCCTTCGTCGTATCTTGTCCAGGGGGTCCAAATGTACACGATTTGTTACGGTACCACTTGTCCAAAGCGACATTCTTTGGACTTATGTCGAACCATAAGCCGGACCATCCAGAATTGCCGATGTTGACCAATGATATAGATGCAAATATCTTTACTCCTATTAATTTGACAGGATTCTGCCTCATCATGCCTTTTCCAGGAGGTCCCAATGCACATGTTTTGGGCGGCAGCATTTGCCCAAACCGACTCTCTTTGGATTCAGGTCGAATCATAAGCCGGAGCATCCAGAATTGCCAATGTCGTCCAATGATATAGATGCAAATATCTTTACTCCTATCAATATGACAGGATTCTGCCTCATCGTATATTGTCCAGGGGGTCCAAATGTACAAGACTTGTGCGGCAGCACTTGACAAAAGCCAATCTCTTTTACTCAGGTCGAATCATATGCCGATCATCCAGAATTACCATGTCGTCCAATGATACAGATGCAAATATCATCACTCCTATGAATGTGATAGGATTCTGCCTCATCATACCTTGTACAGGAGGTTCAAATGTACAAGATTTGTGCGGTAGCCCTTGTCCAAAGCGACTGTCTTTGGATTCAGGTCGAATCATAAGCCGGAGCATCCAGAATTGCCAATGTCGTCCAATGATATAGATGCAAATATCTTTACTCCTATCAATTTGAAAGGATTCTGCCTCATCATACCTTGTTCCGGAGGTTCAAATGCACAAAATTTTTGCGGTAGCCCTTGTCCAAAGCGACTCTCTTTGGACTCAGGTCGAATCATAAGCCGGAGCATCCAGAATTGCCAATGTCGTCCAATGATATAGATGCAAATATCTTTACTCCTATCAATGTGATAGGATTCTGCCTCATCATACCTTGTTCCGGAGGTTCAAATGTACAAGATTTGTGCGGTAGCCCTTACCCAAAGCGACTCTCTTTGGACTCAGGTCGAATCATAAGCCGGGGCATCCAGAACTGCCAATTTCGTCCAATGATATAGATGCAAATATCTTTACTCCTATCAATTTGACAGGATTCTGCCTCATCGTATATTGTCCAGGGGGTCCAAATGTACAAGACTTGTGCGGCAGCACTTGACAAACGCCAATCTCTTTGACTCAGGTCGAGTCATATGCCGATCATCCAGAATTGCCAATGTCGTCCAGTGATATAGATGCAAACATCTTCACTCCTATCAATTTGACAGGATTCTGTCTTATCATACCCTGTTCCGGATGTTCAAATGTACAAGGTTTGGGCGGTAGCACTTGTCCAAAGCGACTCTCCCTGGACTCAGGTCGAATCATAAACCGGAGCATCCAGCATTGCCATGGCGTCCAATGATATAGATGCAAACATCTTCACTCCTATCAATTTGACAGGATTCTGTCTCAACATACCCTGTTCCGGATGTTCAAATGTACAAGGTTTGGGCGGTAGCACTTGTCCAAAGCGACTCTCCTTGGACTCAGGTCGAATCATAAACCGGAGCATCCAGCATTGCCATGGCGTCCAATGATATACATGCAAATATCTTTACTCCTATCAATGTGATAGGATTCTGCCTCATCATACTTTGTTCCGGAGGTTCAAATGTACAAGATTTGTGCGGTAGTCCTTGTCCAAAGCGACTCTCTTTGGACTCAGGTCGAATCATAAGCCGGGGCATCCAGAATTGCCAATGTCGTCCAATGATATAGATGCAAATATCTTTACTGCTACCAATTTGACAGGATTCTACCTCATCATACCTTGTTCCGGAGGTTCAAATGTACAAGATTTTTGCGGTAGCCCTTACCCAAAGCGACTCTCTTTGGACTCAGGTCGAATCATAAGCCGGGGCATCCAGAACTGCCAATTTCGTCCAATGATATAGATGCAAATATCTTTACTCCTATCAATTTGACAGGATTCTGCCTCATCGTATATTGTCCAGGGGGTCCAAATGTACACGACTTGTGCGGCAGCACTTGACAAAAGCCAATTTCTTTGACTCAGGTCGAGTCATATGCCGATCATCCAGAATTGCCAATGTCGTCCAGTGATATAGATGCAAACATCTTCACTCCTATCAATTTGACAGGATTCTGTCTTATCATACCCTGTTCCGGATGTTCAAATGTACAAGGTTTGGGCGGTAGCACTTGTCCAAAGCGACTCTCCTTGGACTCAGGTCGAATCATAAACCGGAGCATCCAGCATTGCCATGGCGTCCAATGATATAGATGCAAATATCTTTACTCCTATCAATGTGATAGGATTCTGCCTCATCATACTTTGTTCCGGAGGTTCAAATGTACAAGATTTGTGCGGTAGTCCTTGTCCAAAGCGACTCTCTTTGGACTCAGGTCGAATCATAAGCCGGGGCATCCAGAATTGCCAATGTCGTCCAATGATATAGATGCAAATATCTTTACTGCTACCAATTTGACAGGATTCTACCTCATCATACCTTGTTCCGGAGGTTCAAATGTACAAGATTTTTGCGGTAGCCCTTGTCCAAAGCGACTCTCTTTGGACTCAGGTCGAATCGTAAGCCGGAGCATCCAGCATTGCCATTGTCGTCCAATGATATAGATGCAAATATATTTACTCCTATCAATGTGACAGGATTCTGCCTCGTCGTATCTTGTCCAGGGGGTCCAAATGTACACGATTTGTTGCGGTACCACTTGTCCAAAGCGACATTCTTGGGACTTATGTCGAACCATAAGCCGGACCATCCAGAATTGCCGATTTTGACCAATGATATAGATGCAAATATCTTTACTCCTATTAATTTGACAGGATTCTGCCTCATCATACCTTTTCCAGGAGGTCCAAATGCACAATTTTTGGGCGGCAGCATTTGCCACACCGACTCTCTTTGGATTCAGGTCGAATCATAAGCCGGAGCATCCAGAATTGCCAATGTCGTCCAATGATATAGATGCAAATATCTTTACTGCTATCAATTTGTCAGGTTTCTGCCTCATCGTACCTTGTTCCGGAGGTTCAAATGTACGAGATTTGTGAGGTAGCCCTTGTCCAAAGCGACTCTCCTTGGACTCAGGTCGATTCATATGCCGAAGCATCCAGAATTACCATGTCGTCCAATGATACAGATGCAAATATCATCACTCCTATGAATGTGATAGGATTCTGCCTCATCATACCTTGTACAGAAGGTTCAAATGTACAAGATTTGTGCGGTAGCCCTTGTCCAAAGCGACTGTCTTTGGATTCAGGTCGAATCATAAGCCGGAGCATCCAGAATTGCCAATGTCGTCCAATGATATAGATGCAAATATCTTTACTCCTATCAATGTGATAGGATTCTGACTCATCATACCTTGTTCCGGAGGTTCAAATGTACAAGATTTGTGCGGTAGCCCTTACCCAAAGCGACTCTCTTTGGACTCAGGTCGAATCATAAGCCGGGGCATCCAGAACTGCCAATTTCGTCCAATGATATAGATGCAAATATCTTTACTCCTATCAATTTGACAGGATTCTGCCTCATCGTATATTGTCCAGGGGGTCCAAATGTACAAGACTTGTGCGGCAGCACTTGACAAAAGCCAATCTCTTTGACTCAGGTCGAGTCATATGCCGATCATCCAGAATTGCCAATGTCGTCCAGTGATATAGATGCAAACATCTTCACTCCTATCAATTTGACAGGATTCTGTCTTATCATACCCTGTTCCGGATGTTCAAATGTACAAGGTTTGGGCGGTAGCACTTGTCCAAAGCGACTCTCCTTGGACTCAGGTCGAATCATAAACCGGAGCATCCAGCATTGCCATGGCGTCCAATGATATAGATGCAAACATCTTCACTCCTATCAATTTGACAGGATTCTGTCTCAACATACCCTGTTCCGGATGTTCAAATGTACAAGGTTTGGGCGGTAGCACTTGTCCAAAGCGACTCTCCTTGGACTCAGGTCGAATCATAAACCGGAGCATCCAGCATTGCCATGGCGTCCAATGATATACATGCAAATATCTTTACTCCTATCAATGTGATAGGATTCTGCCTCATCATACTTTGTTCCGGAGGTTCAAATGTACAAGATTTGTGCGGTAGTCCTTGTCCAAAGCGACTCTCTTTGGACTCAGGTCGAATCATAAGCCGGGGCATCCAGAATTGCCAATGTCGTCCAATGATATAGATGCAAATATCTTTACTGCTACCAATTTGACAGGATTCTACCTCATCATACCTTGTTCCGGAGGTTCAAATGTACAAGATTTTTGCGGTAGCCCTTACCCAAAGCGACTCTCTTTGGACTCAGGTCGAATCATAAGCCGGGGCATCCAGAACTGCCAATTTCGTCCAATGATATAGATGCAAATATCTTTACTCCTATCAATTTGACAGGATTCTGCCTCATCGTATATTGTCCAGGGGGTCCAAATGTACAAGACTTGTGCGGCAGCACTTGACAAAAGCCAATCTCTTTGACTCAGGTCGAGTCATATGCCGATCATCCAGAATTGCCAATGTCGTCCAGTGATATAGATGCAAACATCTTCACTCCTATCAATTTGACAGGATTCTGTCTTATCATACCCTGTTCCGGATGTTCAAATGTACAAGGTTTGGGCGGTAGCACTTGTCCAAAGCGACTCTCCTTGGACTCAGGTCGAATCATAAACCGGAGCATCCAGCATTGCCATGGCGTCCAATGATATAGATGCAAATATCTTTACTCCTATCAATGTGATAGGATTCTGCCTCATCATACTTTGTTCCGGAGGTTCAAATGTACAAGATTTGTGCGGTAGTCCTTGTCCAAAGCGACTCTCTTTGGACTCAGGTCGAATCATAAGCCGGGGCATCCAGAATTGCCAATGTCGTCCAATGATATAGATGCAAATATCTTTACTGCTACCAATTTGACAGGATTCTACCTCATCATACCTTGTTCCGGAGGTTCAAATGTACAAGATTTTTGCGGTAGCCCTTGTCCAAAGCGACTCTCTTTGGACTCAGGTCGAATCGTAAGCCGGAGCATCCAGCATTGCCATTGTCGTCCAATGATATAGATGCAAATATATTTACTCCTATCAATGTGACAGGATTCTGCCTCGTCGTATCTTGTCCAGGGGGTCCAAATGTACACGATTTGTTACGGTACCACTTGTCCAAAGCGACATTCTTGGGACTTATGTCGAACCATAAGCCGGACCATCCAGAATTGCCGATTTTGACCAATGATATAGATGCAAATATCTTTACTCCTATTAATTTGACAGGATTCTGCCTCATCATACCTTTTCCAGGAGGTCCAAATGCACATTTTTTGGGCGGCAGCATTTGCCACACCGACTCTCTTTGGATTCAGGTCGAATCATAAGCCGGAGCATCCAGAATTGCCAATGTCGTCCAATGATATAGATGCAAATATCTTTACTGCTATCAATTTGTCAGGATTCTGCCTCATCGTACCTTGTTCCGGAGGTTCAAATGTACGAGATTTGTGCGGTAGCCCTTGTCCAAAGCGACTCTCCTTGGACTCAGGTCGATTCATATGCCGAAGCAACCAGGATTACCATGTCGTCCAATGATACAGATGCAAATATCATCACTCCTATGAATGTGATAGGATTCTGCCTCATCATACCTTGTACAGAAGGTTCAAATGTACAAGATTTGTGCGGTAGCCCTTGTCCAAAGCGACTGTCTTTGGATTCTGGTCGAATCATAAGCCGGAGCATCCAGAATTGCCAATGTCGTCCAATGATATAGATGCAAATATCTTTACTCCTATCAATGTGATAGGATTCTGCCTCATCATACCTTGTTCCGGAGGTTCAAATGTACAAGATTTGTGCGGTAGCCCTTGCGCAAAGCGACTCTCTTTGGACTTAGGTCGAATCATAAGCCGGGGCATCCAGAATTGCCAATTTCGTCCAATGGTATAGATGCAAATATCTTTACTCCTATCAATTTGACAGGATTCTGCCTCATCGTATATTGTCCAGGGGGTCCAAATGTACAAGACTTGTGCGGCAGCACTTGACAAAAGCCAATCTCTTTGACTCAGGTCGAGTCATATGCCGATCATCCAGAATTGCCAATGTCGTCCAATGATATAGATGCAAACATCTTCACTCCTATCAATTTGACAGGATTCTGTCTTATCATACCCTGTTCCGGATGTGCAAATGTACAAGGTTTGGGCGGTAGCACTTGTCCAAAGCGACTGTCTTTGGATTCAGGTCGAATCATATGCCGGAGCATCCAGAATTGCCATTGTCGTCCAATGATATAGATGCAAATATATTTACTCCTATCAATTTGACAGGTTTCTGCCTCATCGTATCTTGTCCAGGGGGTCCAAATGTATACGATTTGTTGCGGTACCACTTGTCCAAAGCGACTCTCTCTGGACTCAGGTCGAATCATAAGCCGGGGCATCCCGAATTGCCAATGTCGTCCAATGATATAGATGCAAATATCTTTACTGCTATCAATTTGACAGGATTCTGCCTCATCATACCTTGTCCAGTAGGTCAAAATGTACAAGATTTGTGCGGTAGCCCTTGTCCAAAGCGGCTCTCCTTGGACTCAGGTCGAATCATAAACCGGAGCATCCAGCATTGCCATGGCGTCCAATGATATAGATGCAAATATCTTTACTCCTATCAATGTGATAGGATTCTGCCTCATCATACCTTGTTCCGGAGGTTCAAATGTACAAGATTTGTGCGGTAGCACTAGACAAAAGCGAAACTCTTTGCACTCAGGTCGAATCATATTCCGAGCATCCAGAATTGCCAATGTCGTCCAATGATATAGATGCAAATATCTATACTCCTATCAATGTGATAGGATTCTGCCTCATCATACCTTGTCCAGTAGGTCAAAATGTACAAGATTTGTGCGGTAGCCCTTGTCCAAAGCGACTCTCCTTGGACTCAGGTCGAATCATAAACCGGAGCATCCAGCATTGCCATGGCGTCCAATGATATAGATGCAAATATCTTTACTCCAATCAATGTGACAGGATTCTGCCTCATCACACCTTGTCCAGGGGGGCCAAATGTACAAGACTTGTGCGGCAGCACTTGACAAAAGCCAATCTCTTTGACTCAGGTCGAATCATATGCAGATCATCCAGAATTGCCAATGTCGTCCAATGATATAGATGCAAATATCTTTACTCCTATCAATTTGACAGTATTCTGCCTCGTCGTATCTTGTCCAGGGGGTCCAAATGTACACGATTTGTTGCGCTACCACTTGTCCAAAGCGACATTCTTTGGACTTATGTCGAACCATAAGCCGGACCATCCAGAATTGCCGATGTTGACCAATGATATAGATGCAAATATCTTTACTCCTATTCATTTGACAGGATTCTGCCTCGTCGTATCTTGTCCAGGGGGTCCAAATGTACACGATTTGTTGCGGTACCACTTGTCCAAAGCGACATTCTTTGGACTTATGTCGAACCATAAGGCGGACCATCCAGGATTGCCGATGTTGACCAATGATATAGATGCAAATATCTTTACTCCTATTAATTTGACAGGATTCTGCCTCATCATACCTTTTCCAGGAGGTCCAAATGCACATGTTTTGGGCGGCAGCATTTACCCAAATCGACTCTCTTTGGATTCAGGTCGAATCATAAGCCGGAGCATCCAGAATTGCCAATGTCGTCCAATGATATAGATGCAATTATCTTTACTCCTATCAATATGACAGGATTCTGCCTCATCGTATATTGTCCAGGGGGTCCAAATGTACAAGACTTGTGCGGCAGCACTTGACAAAAGTCAATCTCTTTGACTCAGGTCGAATCATAAGCCGGAGCATCCAGAATTGCCAATGTCGTCCAATGATATAGATGCAAATATCTTTACTCCTATCAATTTGACAGGATTCTGCCTCATCTTATATTGTCCAGGGGGTCCAAATGTACAAGACTTGTGCGGCAGCACTTGACAAAAGCCAATCTCTTTGACTCAGGTCGAGTCATATGCCGATCATCCAGAATTGCCAATGTCGTCCAATGATATAGATGCAAATATTTTTACTGCTATCAATTTGACAGTATTCTGCCTTGTCGTATCTTGTCCAGGGGGTCCAAATGTACACGATTTGTTGCGGTACCACTTGTCCAAAGCGACATTCTTTGGACTTATGTCGAACCATAAGCCGGACCATCCAGAAGTGCCGATGTTGACCAATGATATAGATGCAAATATCTTTACTCCTATTAATTTGACAGGATTCTGCCTCATCATACCTTTTCCAGGAGGTCCAAATGCACATGTTTTGGGCGGCAGCATTTGCCCAAACCGACTCTCTTTGGATTCAGGTCGAATCATAAGCCGGAGCATCCAGAATTGCCAATGTCGTCCAATGATATAGATGCAAATATCTTTACTGCTATCAATTTGACAGGATTCTGCCTCATCGTATATTGTCCAGGGGGTCCAAATGTACAAGACTTGTGCGGCAGCACTTGACAAAAGCCAATCTCTTTGAATCAGGTCGAATCATATGCCGATCATCCAGAATTGCCAATGTCGTCCAATGATATAGATGCAAATATCTTTACTCCTATGAATGCGATAGGATTCTGCCTCATCATGCCTTGTTCCGGAGGTTCAAATGTACAAGATTTGTGCGGTCGCCCTTGTCCAAAGCGACTCTCTTTGGACTCAGGTCATAAGTAGGGAATCCAGAATTGCCAATGTCGTCCAATGATATAGATGCAAATATCTTTACTGCTATCAATTTGACAGGATTCTGCCTCATCATACCTTGTTCCGAAGGTTCAAATGTACAAGATTTTTGCGGTAGCCCTTGTCCAAAGCGACTCTCTTTGAACTCAGGTCGAATCATAAGCCGGGGCATCCAGAATTGCCAATGTCGTCCAATGATATAGATGCAAATATCTTTACTGCTATCAATTTGTCAGGATTCTGCCTCATCATACCTTGTTCCGGAGGTTCAAATGTACAAGATTTTTGCGGTAGCCCTTGTCCAAAGCGACTCTCTTTGAACTCAGGTCGAATCGTAAGCCGGGGCATCCAGAATTGCCAATGTCGTCCAATGATATAGATGCAAATATCTTTACTGCTATCAATTTGACAGGATTCTGCCTCATCATACCTTGTCCAGTAGGTCAAAATGTACGAGATTTGTGCGGTAGCCCTTGTCCTAAGCGACTCTCTTTGGACTCAGGTCGAATCATAAGCCGGAGCATCCAGAATTGCCAATGTCGTCCAATGATATAGATGCAAATATCTTTACTGCTACAAATTTGACAGGTTTCTGCCTCATCGTATCTTGTCCAGGGGGTCCAAATGTATACGATTTGTTGCAGTACCCCTTGTCCAAAGTGACATTCTTTGGACTTATGTCGAACCATAAGCCGGACCATCCAGAATTGCCGATGTTGACCAATGATATAAATGCAAATATCTTTACTCCTATTAATTTGACAGGATTCTGCCTCATCATACCTTTTCCAGGAGGTCCAAATGCACATGTTTTGGGCGGCAGCATTTGCCCAAACCGACTCTCTTTGGATTCAGGTCGAATCATAAGCCGGAGAATCCAGAATTGCCAATGTCGTCCACTGATATAGATGCAAATATCTTTACTCCTATCAATTTGACAGGATTCTGCCTCATCGTATATTGTCCAGGGGGTCCAAATGTACAAGACTTGTGCGGCAGCACTTGACAAATGTCAATCTCTTTGACTCAGGTCGAATCATAAGCCGGAGCATCCAGAATTGCCAATGTCGTCCAATGATATAGATGCAAATATCTTTACTCCTATCAATTTGACAGGATTCTGCCTCATCTTATATTGTCCAGGGGGTCCAAATGTACAAGACTTGTGCGGCAGCACTTGACAAAAGCCAATCTCTTTGACTCAGGTCGAGTCATATGCCGATCATCCAGAATTGCCAATGTCGTCCAATGATATAGATGCAAACATCTTCACTCCTATCAATTTGACAGGATTCTGTCTCATCATACCCTGTTCCGGATGTTCAAATGTACAAGGTTTGGGCGGTAGCACTTGTCCAAAGCGACTCTCCTTGGACTCAGGTCGAATCATAAACCGGAGCATCCAGCATTGCCATGGCGTCCAATGATATAGATGCAAATATCTTTACTCCTATCAATGTGATAGGATTCTGCCTCATCATACCTTGTTCCGGAGGTTCAAATGTACAAGATTTGTGCGGTAGCACTAGACAAAAGCGAAACTCTTTGCACTCAGGTCGACTCATATGCCGAAGCATCCAGAATTACCATGTCGTCCAATGATACAGATGCAAATATCATCACTCCTATGAATGTGATAGGATTCTGCCTCATCATACCTTGTACAGGAGGTTCAAATGTACAAGATTTGTGCGGTAGCCCTTGTCCAAAGCGACTGTCTTTGGATTCAGGTCGAATCATAAGCCGGAGCATCCAGAATTGCCATTGTCGTCCAATGATATAGATGCAAATATATTTACTCCTATCAATTTGACAGGTTTCTGCCTCATCGTATCTTGTCCAGGGGGTCCAAATGTATACGATTTGTTGCGGTACCACTTGTCCAAAGCGACATTCTTTGGACTTATGTCGAACCATAAGTCGGACCATCCAGAATTGCCGATGTTGACCAATGATATAGATGCAAATATCTTTACTGCTATCAATTTGTCAGGATTCTGCCTCATGATACCTTGTTCCGGAGGTTCAAATGTACAAGATTTTTGCGGTAGCCCTTGTCCAAAGCGACTCTCTTTGAACTCAGGTCGAATCGCAAGCCGGGGCATCCAGAATTGCCAATGTCGTCCAATGATATAGATGCAAATATCTTTACTGCTATCAATTTGACAGGATTCTGCCTCATCATACCATGTCCAGTAGTTCAAAATGTACGAGATGTGTGCGGTAGCCCTTGTCCAAAGCGACTCTCTTTGGACTCAGGTCGAATCATAAGCCGGAGCATCCAGAATTGCTAATGTCGTCCAATGATACAGATGCAAATATCATTACTCCTATGAATGTGATAGGATTCTGCCTCATCATACCTTGTACAGGAGGTCCAAATGTACAAGACTTGTTGCGGTAGCACTTGTCCGAAGCGACTCTGTTTGGACTCAGGTCGAATCATATGCCAGAGCATCCAGAATTGCCAATGTCGTCCAATGATATAGATGCAAATATCTTTTCTCCTATCAATTTGACAGGATTCTGCCACTATCATATCTTGTCCAGGGGGTCAAAATGTACAAGATTTGTGCGTTAGCACTTCACAAAAGCGAATCTCTTTGGACTCAGGTCGATTCATATGCCGAAGCATCCAGAATTACCTTGTCGTCCAATGATACAGATGCAAATATCATCACTCCTATGAATGTGATAGGATTCTGCCTCATCATACCTTGTACAGGAGGTTCAAATGTACAAGATTTGTGCGGTAGCCCTTGTCCAAAGCGACTGTCTTTGGATTCAGGTCGAATCATCCAGAATTACCATGTCGTCCAATGATACAGATGCAAATATCATCACTCCTATGAATGTGATAGGATTCTGCCTCATCATACCTTGTACAGGAGGTTCAAATGTACAAGATTTGTGCGGTAGCCCTTCTCCAAAGCGACTGTCTTTGGATTCAGGTCGAATCATAAGCCGGAGCATCCAGAATTGCCAATGTCGTCCAATGATATAGATGCAAATATCTTTACTCCTATCAATGTGACAGGATTCTGCCTCATCATACCTTGTTCCGGAGGTTCAAATGTACAAGATTTGTGCGGTAGCCCTTGTCCAAAGCGACTCTCTTTGGACTCAGGTCGAATCATAAGCCGGGGCATCCAGAATTGCCAATGTCGTCCAATGATGTAGATGCAAATATCTTTACTGCTATCAATTTGTCAGGATTCTGCCTCACCACACCTTGTTCCGGAGGTCAAAATGTACGAGATTTGTGCGGTAGCCCTTGTCCAAAGCGACTCTCTTTGGACTCAGGTCGAATCATAAGCCGGAGCATCCAGAATTGCCAATGTCGTCCAATGATAAATGCAAACATCTTCACTCCTATCAATTTGACAGGATTCTGTCTCATCATACCCTGTTCCGGATGTTCAAATGTACAAGGTTTGCGTGGTAGCACTTGTCCAAAGCGACTCTCCTTGTACTCAGGTCGAATCATAAACCGGAGCATCCAGCATTGCCATTGTCGTCCAATGATATAGATGCAAATATATTTACTCCTATCAATTTGACAGGATTCTGCCTCATCGTATCTTGTCCAGGCGGTCCAAATGTACACGATTTGTTGCGGTACCACTTGTCCAAAGCGACATTCTTTGGACTTATGTCGAACCATAAGCCGGACCATCCAGAATTGCCGATGTTGACCAATGATATAGATGCAAATATCTTTACTCCTATCAATGTGATAGGATTCTGCCTCATCATACCTTGTTCCGGAGGTTCAAATGTACAAGATTTGTGCGGTAGCCCTTGTCCAAAGCGACTCTCTTTGGACTCAGGTCGAATCATAAGCCGGAGCATCCAGAATTGCCAATGTCGTCCAATTATATAGATGCAAACATCTTCACTCCTATCAATTTGACAGGATTCTGTCTCATCATACCCTGTTCCGGATGTTCAAATGCACAAGGTTTGCGCGGTAGCACTTGTCCAAAGCGACTCTCCATGTACTCAGGTCGAATCATAAAACGGAGCATCCAGCATTGCCATTGTCGTCCAATGATATATATGCAAATATATTTACTCCTATCAATTTGACAGGATTCTGCCTCATCGTATCTTGTCCAGGGGGTCCAAATGTACACGATTTGTTGCGGTACCACTTGTCCAAAGCGACATTCTTTGGACTTATGTCGAACCATAAGCCGGACAATCCAGAATTGCCGATGTTGACCAATGATATAGATGCAAATACCTTTACTCCTATCAATTTGACAGGATTCTGCCTCATCATACCTTTTCCAGGAGGTCCAAATGCACATGTTTTGGGCGGCAGCATTTGCCCAAACCGACTCTCTTTGGATTCAGGTCGAACCATAAGCCGGAGCAACCAGAATTGCCAATGTCGTCCAATGATATAGATGCAAATATCTTTACTCCTATCAATTTGACAGGATTCTGCCTCATCGTATCTTGTCCAGGCGGTCCAAATGTACACGATTTGTTGCGGTACCACTTGTCCAAAGCGACATTCTTTGGACTTATGTCGAACCATAAGCCGGACCATCCAGAATTGCCGATGTTGACCAATGATATAGATGCAAATATCTTTACTCGTATCAATGTGATAGGATTCTGCCTCATCATACCTTGTTCCGGAGGTTCAAATGTACAAGATTTGTGCGGTAGCCCTTGTCCAAAGCGACTCTCTTTGGACTCAGGTCGAATCATAAGCCGGAGCATCCAGAATTGCCAATGTCGTCCAATTATATAGATGCAAACATCTTCACTCCTATCAATTTGACAGGATTCTGTCTCATCATACCCTGTTCCGGATGTTCAAATGCACAAGGTTTGCGCGGTAGCACTTGTCCAAAGCGACTCTCCATGTACTCAGGTCGAATCATAAACCGGAGCATCCAGCATTGCCATTGTCGTCCAATGATATATATGCAAATATATTTACTCCTATCAATTTGACAGGATTCTGCCTCATCGTATCTTGTCCAGGGGGTCCAAATGTACACGATTTGTTGCGGTACCACTTGTCCAAAGCGACATTCTTTGGACTTATGTCGAACCATAAGCCGGACAATCCAGAATTGCCGATGTTGACCAATGATATAGATGCAAATACCTTTACTCCTATCAATTTGACAGGATTCTGCCTCATCATACCTTTTCCAGGAGGTCCAAATGCACATGTTTTGGGCGGCAGCATTTGCCCAAACCGACTCTCTTTGGATTCAGGTCGAACCATAAGCCGGAGCAACCAGAATTGCCAATGTCGTCCAATGATATAGATGCAAATATCTTTACTCCTATCAATTTGACAGGATTCTGCCTCATCGTATATTGTCCAGGGGGTCCAAATGTACAAGTCTTGTGCGGCAGCACTTGACAAAAGCGACTGTCTTTGGATTCAGGTCGAATCATGAGCCGGAGCATCCAGAATTGCAATTGTCGTCCAATGATATAGATGCAAATATATTTACTCCTATCAATTTGACAGGTTTCTGCCTCATCGTATATTGTCCAGGGGGTCCAAATGTACAAGATTTGTGCGGTAGCCCTTGTCCAAAGCGACTCTCTTTGGACTCAGGTCGAATCATAAGCCGGGGCATCCAGAATTGCCGGTGTTGACGAATGATATAGATGCAAATATCTTTACTCCTATTAATTTGACAGGATTCTGCCTCATCATATCTTTTCCAGGAGGTCCAAATGCACATGTTTTGGGCGGCAGCATTTGCCCAAACCGACTCTCTTTGGATTCAGGTCGAATCATAAGCCGGGGCATCCAGAATTGCCAATGTCGTCCAATGATATAGATGCAAACATCTTCACTCCTATCAATTTGATAGGATTCTGCGTCATCATACCTTTTCCAGGAGGTCCAAATGTACATGTTTTGGGCGGCAGCATTTGCCCAAACCGACTCTCTTTGGATTCAGGTCGAATCATAAGCCGGGGCATCCAGAATTGCCAATGTCGTCCAATGATATAGATGCAAATATCTTTTCTCCTATCAATTTGACAGGATTCTGCCGCTATCATATCTTGTCCAGGGGGACAAAATGTACAAGATTTGTGCGTTAGCACTTCACAAAAGCGAATCTCTTTGGACTCAGGTCGATTCATATGCCGAAGCATCCAGAATTACCATGTCGTCCAATGATACAGATGCAAATATCATCACTCCTATGAATGTGATAGGATTCTGCCTCATCATACCTTGTCCAGTAGGTCAAAATGTACAAGATTTGTGCACTAGCCCTTGTCCAAAGCGACTCTCTTTGGACTCAGGTCGAATCATAAGCCGGAGCATCCAGAATTGCCAATGTCGTCCAATTATATAGATGCAAACATCTTCACTCCTATCAATTTGACAGGATTCTGTCTCATCATACCCTGTTCCGGATGTTCAAATGTACAAGGTTTGCGCGGTAGCACTTGTCCAAAGCGACTCTCCTTGTACTCAGGTCGAATCATAAACCGGAGCATCCAGCATTGCCATTGTCGTCCAATGATATAGATGCAAATATCTTTACTCCTATTAATTTGACAGGATTCTGCCTCATCATATCTTTTCCAGGAGGTCCAAATGCACATGTTTTGGGCGGTAGCATTTGCCCAAACCGACTCTCTTTGGATTCAGGTCGAATCATAATCCGGGGCATCCAGAATTGCCAATGTCGTCCAATGATATAGATGCAAACATCTTCACTCCTATCAATTTGATAGGATTCTGCGTCATCATACCTTTTCCAGGAGGTCCAAATGCACATGTTTTGGGCGGCAGCATTTGCTCAAACCGACTCTCTTTGGATTCAGGTCGAATCATAAGCCGGTGCATCCAGAATTGCCAATGTCGTCCAATGATATAGATGCAAACATCTTCACTCCTATCAATTTGACAGGATTCTGTCTCATCATACCCTGTTCCGGATGCTCAAATGTACAAGGTTTGCGCGGTAGCACTGGTCCAAAGCGACTCTCCTTGTACTCAGGTCGAATCATAAACCGGAGCATCCAGAATTGCCGATGTTGACCAATGATATAGATGCAAATATCTTTACTCCTATTAATTTGACAGGATTCTGCCTCATCGTATATTGTCCAGGGGGTCCAAATGTACAAGACTTGTTGCGGCAGCACTTGTCCGAAGCGACTCTGTTTGGACTCAGGTCGAATCATAAGCCAGAGCATCCAGAATTGCCAATGTCGTCCAATGATATAGATGCAAATATCTTTTCTCCTATCAATTTCACAGGATTCTGCCGCTATCATATCTTGTCCAGGGGGTCCAAATGTACAAGTCTTGTGCGGCAGTACTTGACAAAAGCGACTGTCTTTGGATTCAGGTCGAATCATGAGCCGGAGCATCCAGAATTGCCATTGTCGTCCAATGATATAGATGCAAATATATTTACTCCTATCAATTTGACAGGTTTCTGCCTCATCGTATATTGTCCAGGGGGTCCAAATGTACAAGATTTGTGCGGTAGCCCTTGTCCAAAGCGACTCTCTTTGGACTCAGGTCGAATCATAAGCCGGGGCATCCAAAATTGCCGATGTTGACCAATGATATAGATGCAAATATCTTTACTCCTATTAATTTGACAGGATTCTGCCTCATCATATCTTTTCCAGGAGGTCCAAATGCACATGTTTTGGGCGGCAGCATTTGCCCAAACCGACTCTCTTTGGATTCAGGTCGAACCATAAGCCGGAGCATCCAGAATTGCCAATGTCGTCCAATGATATAGATGCAAATATCTTTACTCCTATCAATTTGACAGGATTCTGCCTCATCATATCTTTTCCAGGAGGTCCAAATGCACATGTTTTGGGCGGCAGCATTTGCCCTAACCGACTCTCTTTGGATTCAGGTCGAACCATAAGCCGGAGCATCCAGAATTGCCAATGTCGTCCAATGATATAGATGCAAATATCTTTACTCCTATCAATTTGACAGGATTCTGCCTCATCATACCTTTTCCAGGAGGTCAAAATGCACATGTTTTGGGCGGCAGCATTTGCCCAAACCGACTCTCTTTGAATTCAGGTCGCATCATAAGCCGGGGCATCCAGAATTGCCAATGTCGTCCAATGATATAGATGCAAACATCTTCACTCCTATCAATTTGACAGGATTCTGTCTCATCATACCCTGTTCCGGATGTTCAAATGTACAAGGTTTGCGTGGTAGCACTTGTCCAAAGCGACTCTCCTTGTACTCAGGTCGAATCATAAACCGGAGCATCCAGCATTGCCATTGTCGTCCAATGATATAGATGCAAATATATTTACTCCTATCAATTTGACAGGATTCTGCCTCATCGTATCTTGTCCAGGCGGTCCAAATGTACACGATTTGTTGCGGTACCACTTGTCCAAAGCGACATTCTTTGGACTTATGTCGAACAATAAGCCGGACCATCCAGAATTGCCGATGTTGACCAATGATATAGATGCAAATATCTTTACTCCTATCAATGTGATAGGATTCTGCCTCATCATACCTTGTTCCGGAGGTTCAAATGTACAAGATTTGTGCGGTAGCCCTTGTACAAAGCGACTCTCTTTGGACTCAGGTCGAATCATAAGCCGGAGCATCCAGAATTGCCAATGTCGTCCAATTATATAGATGCAAACATCTTCACTCCTATCAATTTGACAGGATTCTGTCTCATCATACCCTGTTCCGGATGTTCAAATGCACAAGGTTTGCGCGGTAGCACTTGTCCAAAGCGACTCTCCATGTACTCAGGTCGAATCATAAACCGGAGCATCCAGCATTGCCATTGTCGTCCAATGATATATATGCAAATATATTTACTCCTATCAATTTGACAGGATTCTGCCTCATCGTATCTTGTCCAGGGGGTCCAAATGTACACGATTTGTTGCGGTACCACTTGTCCAAAGCGACATTCTTTGGACTTATGTCGAACCATAAGCCGGACAATCCAGAATTGCCGATGTTGACCAATGATATAGATGCAAATACCTTTACTCCTATCAATTTGACAGGATTCTGCCTCATCATACCTTTTCCAGGAGGTCCAAATGCACTTGTTTTGGGCGGCAGCATTTGCCCAAACCGACTCTCTTTGGATTCAGGTCGAACCATAAGCCGGAGCAACCAGAATTGCCAATGTCGTCCAATGATATAGATGCAAATATCTTTACTCCTATCAATTTGACAGGATTCTGTCTCATCATACCCTGTTCCGGATGCTCAAATGTACAAGGTTTGCGCGGTAGCACTGGTCCAAAGCGACTCTCCTTGTACTCAGGTCGAATCATAAACCGGAGCATCCAGAATTGCCGATGTTGACCAATGATATAGATGCAAATATCTTTACTCCTATTAATTTGACAGGATTCTGCCTCATCGTATATTGTCCAGGGGGTCCAAATGTACAAGACTTGTTGCGGCAGCACTTGTCCGAAGCGACTCTGTTTGGACTCAGGTCGAATCATAAGCCAGAGCATCCAGAATTGCCAATGTCGTCCAATGATATAGATGCAAATATCTTTTCTCCTATCAATTTCACAGGATTCTGCCGCTATCATATCTTGTCCAGGGGGTCCAAATGTACAAGTCTTGTGCGGCAGTACTTGACAAAAGCGACTGTCTTTGGATTCAGGTCGAATCATGAGCCGGAGCATCCAGAATTGCCATTGTCGTCCAATGATATAGATGCAAATATATTTACTCCTATCAATTTGACAGGTTTCTGCCTCATCGTATATTGTCCAGGGGGTCCAAATGTACAAGATTTGTGCGGTAGCCCTTGTCCAAAGCGACTCTCTTTGGACTCAGGTCGAATCATAAGCCGGGGCATCCAAAATTGCCGATGTTGACCAATGATATAGATGCAAATATCTTTACTCCTATTAATTTGACAGGATTCTGCCTCATCATATCTTTTCCAGGAGGTCCAAATGCACATGTTTTGGGCGGCAGCATTTGCCCAAACCGACTCTCTTTGGATTCAGGTCGAACCATAAGCCGGAGCATCCAGAATTGCCAATGTCGTCCAATGATATAGATGCAAATATCTTTACTCCTATCAATTTGACAGGATTCTGCCTCATCATATCTTTTCCAGGAGGTCCAAATGCACATGTTTTGGGCGGCAGCATTTGCCCTAACCGACTCTCTTTGGATTCAGGTCGAACCATAAGCCGGAGCATCCAGAATTGCCAATGTCGTCCAATGATATAGATGCAAATATCTTTACTCCTATCAATTTGACAGGATTCTGCCTCATCATACCTTTTCCAGGAGGTCAAAATGCACATGTTTTGGGCGGCAGCATTTGCCCAAACCGACTCTCTTTGAATTCAGGTCGCATCATAAGCCGGGGCATCCAGAATTGCCAATGTCGTCCAATGATATAGATGCAAACATCTTCACTCCTATCAATTTGACAGGATTCTGTCTCATCATACCCTGTTCCGGATGTTCAAATGTACAAGGTTTGCGTGGTAGCACTTGTCCAAAGCGACTCTCCTTGTACTCAGGTCGAATCATAAACCGGAGCATCCAGCATTGCCATTGTCGTCCAATGATATAGATGCAAATATATTTACTCCTATCAATTTGACAGGATTCTGCCTCATCGTATCTTGTCCAGGCGGTCCAAATGTACACGATTTGTTGCGGTACCACTTGTCCAAAGCGACATTCTTTGGACTTATGTCGAACCATAAGCCGGACCATCCAGAATTGCCGATGTTGACCAATGATATAGATGCAAATATCTTTACTCCTATCAATGTGATAGGATTCTGCCTCATCATACCTTGTTCCGGAGGTTCAAATGTACAAGATTTGTGCGGTAGCCCTTGTACAAAGCGACTCTCTTTGGACTCAGGTCGAATCATAAGCCGGAGCATCCAGAATTGCCAATGTCGTCCAATTATATAGATGCAAACATCTTCACTCCTATCAATTTGACAGGATTCTGTCTCATCATACCCTGTTCCGGATGTTCAAATGCACAAGGTTTGCGCGGTAGCACTTGTCCAAAGCGACTCTCCATGTACTCAGGTCGAATCATAAACCGGAGCATCCAGCATTGCCATTGTCGTCCAATGATATATATGCAAATATATTTACTCCTATCAATTTGACAGGATTCTGCCTCATCGTATCTTGTCCAGGGGGTCCAAATGTACACGATTTGTTGCGGTACCACTTGTCCAAAGCGACATTCTTTGGACTTATGTCGAACCATAAGCCGGACAATCCAGAATTGCCGATGTTGACCAATGATATAGATGCAAATACCTTTACTCCTATCAATTTGACAGGATTCTGCCTCATCATACCTTTTCCAGGAGGTCCAAATGCACTTGTTTTGGGCGGCAGCATTTGCCCAAACCGACTCTCTTTGGATTCAGGTCGAACCATAAGCCGGAGCAACCAGAATTGCCAATGTCGTCCAATGATATAGATGCAAATATCTTTACTCCTATCAATTTGACAGGATTCTGCCTCATCGTATATTGTCCAGGGGGTCCAAATGTACAAGTCTTGTGCGGCAGCACTTGACAAAAGCGACTGTCTTTGGATTCAGGTCGAATCATGAGCCGGAGCATCCAGAATTGCAATTGTCGTCCAATGATATAGATGCAAATATATTTACTCCTATCAATTTGACAGGTTTCTGCCTCATCGTATATTGTCCAGGGGGTCCAAATGTACAAGATTTGTGCGGTAGCCCTTGTCCAAAGCGACTCTCTTTGGACTCAGGTCGAATCATAAGCCGGGGCATCCAGAATTGCCGGTGTTGACGAATGATATAGATGCAAATATCTTTACTCCTATTAATTTGACAGGATTCTGCCTCATCATATCTTTTCCAGGAGGTCCAAATGCACATGTTTTGGGCGGCAGCATTTGCCCAAACCGACTCTCTTTGAATTCAGGTCGAATCATAAGCCGGGGCATCCAGAATTGCCAATGTCGTCCAATGATATAGATGCAAACATCTTCACTCCTATCAATTTGATAGGATTCTGCGTCATGATACCTTTTCCAGGAGGTCCAAATGTACATGTTTTGGGCGGCAGCATTTGCCCAAACCGACTCTCTTTGGATTCAGGTCGAATCATAAGCCGGGGCATCCAGAATTGCCAATGTCGTCCAATGATATAGATGCAAATATCTTTTCTCCTATCAATTTGACAGGATTCTGCCGCTATCATATCTTGTCCAGGGGGACAAAATGTACAAGATTTGTGCGTTAGCACTTCACAAAAGCGAATCTCTTTGGACTCAGGTCGATTCATATGCCGAAGCATCCAGAATTACCATGTCGTCCAATGATACAGATGCAAATATCATCACTCCTATGAATGTGATAGGATTCTGCCTCATCATACCTTGTACAGGAGGTTCAAATGTACAAGATTTGTGCGGTAGCCCTTGTCCAAAGCGACTGTCTTTGGATTCAGGTCGAATCATAAGCCGGAGCATCCAGAATTGCCATTGTCGTCCAATGATATAGATGCAAATATATTTTCATCTATCAATTTGACAGGTTTCTGCCTCATCGTAT
Organism: Priocnemis perturbator; assembly: GCA_963942575.1. NCBI lineage: Eukaryota > Metazoa > Arthropoda > Insecta > Hymenoptera > Pompilidae > Priocnemis > Priocnemis perturbator. Next base: position 3,570,188 of record CAWWDK010000133.1, on the reverse strand, counting down.
ATTGTCCAGGGGGTCTAAATGTACAAGATGTGTGCGGTAGCCCTTGTCCAAAGCGACTCTCTTTGGACTCAGGTCGAATCATAAGCCGGGGCATCCAGAATTGCCGATGTTGACCAATGATATAGATGCAAATATCTTTATTCCTATTAATTTGACAGGATTCTGCCTCATCATACCTTTTCCAGGAGGTCCAAATGCACATGTTTTGGGCGGCAGCATTTGCCCAAACCGACTCTCTTTGGATTCAGGTCGAATCATAAGCCGGGGCATCCAGAATTGCCAATGTCGTCCAATCATATAGATGCAAACATCTTCACTCCTATCAATTTGACAGGATTCTGCCTCATCATACCTTGTCCAGTAGGTCAAAATGTACAAGATTTGTGCACTAGCCCTTGTCCAAAGCGACTCTCTTTGGACTCAGGTCGAATCATAAGCCGGAGCATCCAGAATTGCCAATGTCGTCCAATGATATAGATGCAAACATCTTCACTCCTATCAATTTGACAGGATTCTGTCTCATCATACCCTGTTCCGGATGTTCAAATGTACAAGGTTTGCGCGGTAGCACTTGTCCAAAGCGACTCTCCTTGTACTCAGGTCGAATCATAAACCGGAGCATCCAGCATTGCCATCGTCGTCCAATGATATAGATGCAAATATCTTTACTGCTATCAATTTGTCAGGATTCTGCCTCATCATACCTTGTTCCGGAGGTTCAAATGTACAAGATTTTTGCGGTAGCCCTTGTCCAAAGCGACTCTTTTTGAACCTGGTAGAATCGTAAGCAGGGGCATCCAGAATTGCCAATGTCGTCCAATGATATAGATGCAAATATCTTTACTCCTATCAATTTGACAGGATTCTGCCTCATCGTGTATTGTCCAGGGGGTCCAAATGTACAAGACTTGTGCGGCAGCACTTGACAAAAGCCAATCTCTTTGACTCAGGTCGAATCATATTCCGATCATCCAGAATTGCCAATGTCGTCCAATGATATAGATGCAAATATCTTTACTCCTATCAATGTGATAGGATTCTGCCTCATCATGCCTTGTTCCGGAGGTTCAAATGTACAAGATTTGTGCGGTCGCCCTTGTCCAAAGCGACTCTCTTTGGACTCAGGTCGAATCATAAGCCGGGGCATCCAGAATTGCCAATGTCGTCCAATGATATAGATGCAAATATCTTTACTGCTAACAATTTGACAGGATTCTGCCTCATCATACCTTGTCCAGTAGGTCAAAATGTACAAGATTTGTGCACTAGCCCTTGTCCAAAGCGACTCTCTTTGGACTCAGGTCGAATCATAAGCCGGAGCATCCAGAATTGCCAATGTCGTCCAATGATATAGATGCAAACATCTTCACTCCTATCAATTTGACAGGATTCTGTCTCATCATACCCTGTTCCGGATGTTCAAATGTACAAGGTTTGCGCGGTAGCACTTGTCCAAAGCGACTCTCCTTGTACTCAGGTCGAATCATAAACCGGAGCATCCAGCATTGCCATTGTCGTCCAATGATATAGATGCAAATATCTTTACTGCTATAAATTTGTCAGGATTCTGCCTCATCATACCTTGTTCCGGAGGTTCAAATGTACAAGATTTTTGCGGTAGCCCTTGTCCAAAGCGACTCTTTTTGAACTCAGGTCGAATCGTAAGCCGGGGCATCCAGAATTGCCAATGTCGTCCAATTATATAGATGCAAATATCTTTACTGCTATCAATTTGACAGGATTCTGCCTCATCATACCTTGTCCAGTAGGTCAAAATGTACGAGATTTGTGCGGTAGCCCTTGTCCAAAGCGACCCTCCTTGGACTCAGGTCGATTCATATACCGAAGCATCTAGAATTACCATGTCGTCCAATGATACAGATGCAAATATCATCACTCCTATGAATGTGATAGGATTCTGCCTCATCATACTTTGTACAGGAGGTTCAAATGTACAAGATTTGTGCGGTAGCCCTTGTCCAAAGCGACTGTCTTTGGATTCAGGTCGAATCATAAGCCGGAGCATCCAGAATTGCCATTGTCGTCCAATGATATAGATGCAAATATCTTTACTGCTATCAATTTGACAGGATTCTGCCTCATCATACCTTGTTCCGGAGGTTCAAATTTACAAGATTTTTGCGGTAGCCCTTGTCCAAAGCGACTCTCTTTGGACTCAGGTCGAATCATAAGCCGGAGCATCCAGAATTGCCAATGTCGTCCAATGATATAGATGCAAACATCTTCACTCCTATCAATTTGACAGGATTCTGTCTCATCATACCCTGTTCCGGATGTTCAAATGTACAAGGTTTGGGCGGTAGCACTTGTCCAAAGCGACTCTCCTTGTACTCAGGTCGAATCATAAACCGGAGCATCCAGCATTGCCCATGTCGTCCAATGATATAGATGCAAATATCTTTACTGCTATCAATTTGTCAGGATTCTGCCTCATCATACCTTGTTCCGGAAGTTCAAATGTACAAGATTTTTGCGGTTGCCCTTGTCCAAAGCGACTCTGTTTGAACTCAGGTCGAATCGTAAGCAGGGGCATCCAGAATTGCCAATGTCGTCCAATGATATAGATGCAAATATCTTTACTCCTATCAATTTGACAGGATTCTGCCTCATCGTATATTGTCCAGGGGGTCCAAATGTACAAGACTTGTGCGGCAGCACTTGACAAAAGCCAATCTCTTTGACTCAGGTCGAATCATATTCCGATCATCCAGAATTGCCAATGTCGTCCAATGATATAGATGCAAATATCTTTACTCCTATCAATGTGATAGGATTCTGCCTCATCATGCCTTGTTCCGGAGGTTCAAATGTACAAGATTTGTGCGGTCGCCCTTGTCCAAAGCGACTCTCTTTGGACTCAGGTCGAATCATAAGCCGGGGCATCCAGAATTGCCAATGTCGTCCAATGATATAGATGCAAATATCTTTACTGCTAACAATTTGACAGGATTCTGCCTCATCATACCTTGTCCAGTAGGTCAAAATGTACAAGATTTGTGCACTAGCCCTTGTCCAAAGCGACTCTCTTTGGACTCAGGTCGAATCATAAGCCGGAGCATCCAGAATTGCCAATGTCGTCCAATGATATAGATGCAAACATCTTCACTCCTATCAATTTGACAGGATTCTGTCTCATCATACCTTGTCCAGTAGGTCAAAATGTACGAGATTTGTGCGGTAGCCCTTGTCCAAAGCGACTCTCCTTGTACTCAGGTCGAATCATAAACCGGAGCATCCAGCATTGCCCTTGTCGTCCAATGATATAGATGCAAATATCTTTACTGCTATCAATTTGTCAGGATTCTGCCTCATCATACCTTGTTCCGGAAGTTCAAATGTACAAGATTTTTGCGGTAGCCCTTGTCCAAAGCGACTCTCTTTGAACTCAGGTCGAATCGTAAGCCGGGGCATCCAGAATTGCCAATGTCGTCCAATTATATAGATGCAAATATCTTTACTGCTATCAATTTGACAGGATTCTGCCTCATCACACCTTGTCCAGTAGGTCAAAATGTACGAGATTTGTGCGGTAGCCCTTGTCCAAAGCGACTCTCCTTGGACTCAGGTCGATTCATATGCCGAAGCATCTAGAATTACCATGTCGTCCAATGATACAGATGCAAATATCATCACTCCTATGAATGTGATAGGATTCTGCCTCATCATACTTTGTACAGGAGGTTCAAATGTACAATATTTGTGCGGTAGCCCTTGTCCAAAGCGACTGTCTTTGGATTCAGGTCGAATCATAAGCCGGAGCATCCAGAATTGCCATTGTCGTCCAATGATATAGATGCAAATATCTTTACTGCTATCAATTTGACAGGATTCTGCCTCATCATACCTTGTTCCGGAGGTTCAAATGTACAAGATTTTTGCGGTAGCCCTTGTCCAAAGCGACTCTCTTTGGACTCAGGTCGAATCATAAGCCGGAGCATCCAGAATTGCCAATGTCGTCCAATGATATAGATGCAAACATCTTCACTCCTATCAATTTGACAGGATTCTGTCTCATCATACCCTGTTCCGGATGTTCAAATATACAAGGTTTGGGCGGTAGCACTTGTCCAAAGCGACTCTCCTTGTACTCAGGTCGAATCATAAACCGGAGCATCCAGCATTGCCATTGTCGTCCAATGATATAGATGCAAATATCTTTACTGCTATCAATTTGTCAGGATTCTGCCTCATCATACCTTGTTCCGGAGGTTCAAATGTACAAGATTTTTGCGGTAGCCCTTGTCCAAAGCGACTCTCTTTGGACTCAGGTCGAATCATAAGCCGGAGCATCCAGAATTGCCAATGTCGTCCAATGATATAGATGCAAATATCTTTACTCCTATGAATGTGATAGGATTCTGCCTCATCATACCTTGTTCCGGAGGTTCAAATGTACAAGATTTGTGCGGTAGCCCTTGTCCAAAGCGACTCTCTTTGGACTCAGGTCGAATCATAAGCCGGGGCATCCAGAAATGCCAATGTCGTCCAATGATATAGATGCAAATATCTTTACTGCTATCAATTTGTCAGGATTCTGCCTCATCACACCTTGTTCCGGAGGTTCAAATGTACAAGATTTTTGCGGTAGCCCTTGTCTAAAGCGACTCTCTTTGAACTCAGGTCGAATCGTAAGCCGGGGCATCCAGAATTGCCAATGTCGTCCAATTATATAGATGCAAATATCTTTACTGCTATCAATTTGACAGGATTCTGCCTCATCATACCTTGTCCAGTAGGTCAAAATGTACGAGATTTGTGCGGTAGCCCTTGTCCAAAGCGACTCTCCTTGGACTCAGGTCGATTCATATGCCGAAGCATCTAGAATTACCATGTCGTTCAATGATACAGATGCAAATATCATCACTCCTATGAATGTGATAGGATTCTGCCTCATCATACTTTGTACAGGAGGTTCAAATGTACAAGATTTGTGCGGTAGCACTAGACAAAAGCGAAACTCTTTGCACTCTGGTCGAATCATATTCCGAGCATCCAGAATTGCCAATGTCGTCCAATGATATAGATGCAAATATCTTTACTGCTATCAATTTGTCAGGATTCTGCCTCATCATACCTTGTTCCGGAGGTTCAAATGTACAAGATTTTTGCGGTAGCCCTTGTCCAAAGCGACTCTCTTTGAACTCAGGTCGAATCGTAAGCCGGGGCATCCAGACTTGCCATGGCGTCCAATGATATAGATGCAAATATCTTTACTCCTATCAATGTGATAGGGTTCTGCCTCATCATACCTTGTTCCGGAGGTTCAAATGTACAAGATTTGTGCGGTAGCACTAGACAAAAGCGAAACTCTTTGCACTCTGGTCGAATCATATTCCGAGCATCCAGAATTGCCAATGTCGTCCAATGATATAGATGCAAATATCTTTACTCCTATCAATTTGACAGGATTCTGCCTCATCGTACATTGTCCAGGGGGTCCAAATGTACAAGACTAGTGCGGCAGCACTTGACAAAACCCAATCTCTTTGACTCAGGTCGAATCATATTCCGATCATCCAGAATTGCCAATGTCGTCCAATGATATAGATGCAAATATCTTTACTCCTATCAATGTGATAGGATTCTGCCTCATCATACCTTGTTCCGGAGGTTCAAATGTACAAGATTTGTGCGGTAGCCCTTGTCCAAAGCGACTCTCCTTGGACTCAGGTCGAATCATAAACCGGAGCATCCAGCATTGCCATGGCGTCCAATGATATAGATGCAAATATCTTTACTCCTATCAATGTGATAGGGTTCTGCCTCATCATACCTTGTTCCGGAGGTTCAAATGTACAAGATTTGTGCGGTAGCACTAGACAAAAGCGAAACTCTTTGCACTCTGGTCGAATCATATTCCGAGCATCCAGAATTGCCAATGTCGTCCAATGATATAGATGCAAATATCTGTACTGCTATCAATTTGTCAGGATTCTGCCTCATCATACCTTGTTCCGGAGGTTCAAATGTACAAGATTTTTGCGGTAGCCCTTGTCCAAAGCGACTCTCTTTGAACTCAGGTCGAATCGTAAGCAGGGGCATCCAGAATTGCCAATGTCGTCCAATGATATAGATGCAAATATCTTTACTCCTATCAATTTGACAGGATTCTGCCTCATCGTATATTGTCCAGGGGGTCCAAATGTACAAGACTTGTGCGGCAGCAATTGACAAAAGCCAATCTCTTTGACTCAGGTCGATTCATATGCCGAAGCATCTAGAATTACCATGTCGTCCAATGATACAGATGCAAATATCATCACTCCTATGAATGTGATAGGATTCTGCCTCATCATACTTTGTACAGGAGGTTCAAATGTACAAGATTTGTGCGGTAGCCCTTGCCCAAAGCGACTGTCTTTGGATTCAGGTCGAATCATAAGCCGGAGCATCCAGAATTGCCATTGTCGTCCAATGATATAGATGCAAATATCTTTACTGCTATCAATTTGACAGGATTCTGCCTCATCATACCTTATTCCGGAGGTTCAAATGTACAAGATTTTTGCGGTAGCCCTTGTCCAAAGCGACTCTCTTTGGACTCAGGTCGAATCATAAGCCGGAGCATCCAGAATTGCCAATGTCGTCCAATGATATAGATGCAAACATCTTCACTCCTATCAATTTGACAGGATTCTGTCTCATCATACCCTGTTCCGGATGTTCAAATGTACAAGGTTTGGGCGGTAGCACTTGTCCAAAGCGACTCTCCTTGTACTCAGGTCGAATCATAAACCGGAGCATCCAGCATTGCCATTGTCGTCCAATGATATAGATGCAAATATCTTTACTGCTATCAATTTGTCAGGATTCTGCCTCATCATACCTTGTTCCGGAGGTTCAAATGTACAAGATTTTTGCGGTAGCCCTTGTCCAAAGCGACTCTGTTTGAACTCAGGTCGAATCGTAAGCAGGGGCATCCAGAATTGCCAATGTCGTCCAATGATATAGATGCAAATATCTTTACTCCTATCAATTTGACAGGATTCTGCCTCATCGTATATTGTCCAGGGGGTCCAAATGTACAAGACTTGTGCGGCAGCACTTGACAAAAGCCAATCTCTTTGACTCAGGTCGAATCATATTCCGATCATCCAGAATTGCCAATGTCGTCCAATGATATAGATGCAAATATCTTTACTCCTATCAATGTGATAGGATTCTGCCTCATCATGCCTTGTTCCGGAGGTTCAAATGTACAAGATTTTTGCGGTAGCCCTTGTCCAAAGCGACTCTCTTTGGACTCAGGTCGAATCGTAAGCAGGGGCATCCAGAATTGCCAATGTCGTCCAATGATATAGATGCAAATATCTTTATTCCTATCAATTTGACAAGATTCTGCCTCATCGTATATTGTCCAGGGGGTCCAAATGTACAAGACTTGTGCGGCAGCACTTGACAAAAGCCAATCTCTTTGACTCAGGTCGAATCATATTCCGATCATCCAGAATTGCCAATGTCGTCCAATGATATAGATGCAAATATCTTTACTCCTATCAATGTGATAGGATTCTGCCTCATCATGCTTTGTTCCGGAGGTTCAAATGTACAAGATTTGTGCGGTCGCCCTTGTCCAAAACGACTCTCTTTGGACTCAGGTCGAATCATATGCCGGGGCATCCAGAATTGCCAATGTCGTCCAATGATATAGATGCAAATATCTTTACTGCTATCAATTTGTCAGGATTCTGCCTCATCATACCTTGTCCAGTAGGTCAAAATGTACGAGATTTGTGCGGTAGCCCTTGTCCAAAGCGACTCTCCTTGGACTCAGGTCGATTCATATGCCGAAGCACCTAGAATTACCATGTCGTCCAATGATACAGATGCAAATATCATCACTCCTATGAATGTGATAGGATTCTGCCTCATCATACTTTGTACAGGAGGTTCAAATGTACAAGATTTGTGCGGTAGCCCTTGTCCGAAGCGACTCTGTTTGGATTCAGGTCGAATCATAAGCCGGAGCATCCAGAATTGCCATTGTCGTCCAATGATATAGATGCAAATATATTTACTCCTATCAATTTGACAGGTTTCTGCCTCATCGTATATTGTCCAGGGGGTCCAAATGCACAAGATTTGTGGGGTAGCCCTTGTCCAAAGCGACTCTCCTTGTACTCAGGTCGAATCATAAACCGGAGCATCCAGCATTGTCATTGTCGTCCAATGATATAGATGCAAATATATTTACTCCTATCAATTTGACAGGATTCTGCCTCATCGTAACTTGTCCAGGGGGTCCAAATGTACAAGACTAGTGCGGCAGCACTTGACAAAACCCAATCTCTTTGACTCAGGTCGAATCATATTCCGATCATCCAGAATTGCCAATGTCGTCCAATGATATAGATGCAAATATCTTTACTCCTATCAATGTGATAGGATTCTGCCTCATCATACCTTGTTCCGGAGGTTCAAATGTACAAGATTTGTGCGGTAGCCCTTGTCCAAAGCGACTCTCCTTGGACTCAGGTCGAATCATAAACCGGAGCATCCAGCATTGCCATGGCGTCCAATGATATAGATGCAAATATCTTTACTCCTATCAATGTGATAGGGTTCTGCCTCATCATACCTTGTTCCGGAGGTTCAAATGTACAAGATTTGTGCGGTAGCACTAGACAAAAGCGAAACTCTTTGCACTCTGGTCGAATCATATTCCGAGCATCCAGAATTGCCAATGTCGTCCGATGATATAGATGCAAATATCTTTACTGCTATCAATTTGTCAGGATTCTGCCTCATCATACCTTGTTCCGGAGGTTCAAATGTACAAGATTTTTGCGGTAGCCCTTGTCCAAAGCGACTCTCTTTGGACTCAGGTCGAATCATTAGCCGGAGCATCCAGAATTGCCAATGTCGTCCAATGATATAGATGCAAATATCTTTACTGCTATCAATGTGATAGGATTCTGCCTCATCATACCTTGTTCCGGAGGTTCAAATGTACAAGATTTGTGCGGTAGCCCTTGTCCAAAGCGACTCTCTTTGGACTCAGGTCGAATCATAAGCCGGAGCATCCAGAATTGCCAATGTCGTCCAATTATATAGATGCAAACATCTTCACTCCTATCAATTTGACAGGATTCTGTCTCATCATACCCTGTTCCGGATGTTCAAATGTACAAGGTTTGCGCGGTAGCACTTGTCCAAAGCGACTCTCCTTGTACTCAGGTCGAATCATAAACCGGAGCATCCAGCATTGCCATTGTCGTCCAATGATATATATGCAAATATATTTACTCCTATCAATTTGACAGGATTCTGCCTCATCGTATCTTGTCCAGGGGGTCCAAATGTAAACGATTTGATGCGGTACCACTTGTCCAAAGCGACATTCTTTGGACTTATGTCGAACCATAAGCCGGACAATCCAGAATTGCCGATGTTGACCAATGATATAGATGCAAATACCTTTACTCCTAACAATTTGACAGGATTCTGCCTCATCATACCTTTTCCAGGAGGTCCAAATGCACATGTTTTGGGCGGCAGCATTTGCCCAAACCGACTCTCTTTGGATTCAGGTCGAACCATAAGCCGGAGCATCCAGAATTGCCAATGTCGTCCAATGATATAGATGCAAATATCTTTACTCCTATCAATTTGACAGGATTCTGCCTCATCGTATATTGTCCAGGGGGTCCAAATGTACAAGTTTTGTGCGGCAGCACTTGACAAAAGCGACTCTCCTTGGACTCAGGTCGATTCATATGCCGAAGCACCTAGAATTACCATGTCGTCCAATGATACAGATGCAAATATCATCACTCCTATGAATGTGATAGGATTCTGCCTCATCATACTTTGTACAGGAGGTTCAAATGTACAAGATTTGTGCGGTAGCCCTTGTCCGAAGCGACTCTGTTTGGATTCAGGTCGAATCATAAGCCGGAGCATCCAGAATTGCCATTGTCGTCCAATGATATAGATGCAAATATATTTACTCCTATCAATTTGACAGGTTTCTGCCTCATCGTATATTGTCCAGGGGGTCCAAATGCACAAGATTTGTGGGGTAGCCCTTGTCCAAAGCGACTCTCCTTGTACTCAGGTCGAATCATAAACCGGAGCATCCAGCATTGTCATTGTCGTCCAATGATATAGATGCAAATATATTTACTCCTATCAATTTGACAGGATTCTGCCTCATCGTAACTTGTCCAGGGGGTCCAAATGTACAAGACTAGTGCGGCAGCACTTGACAAAACCCAATCTCTTTGACTCAGGTCGAATCATATTCCGATCATCCAGAATTGCCAATGTCGTCCAATGATATAGATGCAAATATCTTTACTCCTATCAATGTGATAGGATTCTGCCTCATCATACCTTGTTCCGGAGGTTCAAATGTACAAGATTTGTGCGGTAGCCCTTGTCCAAAGCGACTCTCCTTGGACTCAGGTCGAATCATAAACCGGAGCATCCAGCATTGCCATGGCGTCCAATGATATAGATGCAAATATCTTTACTCCTATCAATGTGATAGGGTTCTGCCTCATCATACCTTGTTCCGGAGGTTCAAATGTACAAGATTTGTGCGGTAGCACTAGACAAAAGCGAAACTCTTTGCACTCTGGTCGAATCATATTCCGAGCATCCAGAATTGCCAATGTCGTCCGATGATATAGATGCAAATATCTTTACTGCTATCAATTTGTCAGGATTCTGCCTCATCATACCTTGTTCCGGAGGTTCAAATGTACAAGATTTTTGCGGTAGCCCTTGTCCAAAGCGACTCTCTTTGGACTCAGGTCGAATCATTAGCCGGAGCATCCAGAATTGCCAATGTCGTCCAATGATGTAGATGCAAATATCTTTACTGCTATCAATTTGACAGGATTCTGCCTCATCGTATCTTGTCCAGGGGGTCCAAATGTAAACGATTTGTGCGGTAGCCCTTGTCCAAAGCGACATTCTTTGGACTTATGTCGAACCATAAGCCGGACAATCCAGAATTGCCGATGTTGACCAATGATATAGATGCAAATACCTTTACTCCTAACAATTTGACAGGATTCTGCCTCATCATACCTTTTCCAGGAGGTCCAAATGCACATGTTTTGGGCGGCAGCATTTGCCCAAACCGACTCTCTTTGGATTCAGGTCGAACCATAAGCCGGAGCATCCAGAATTGCCAATGTCGTCCAATGATATAGATGCAAATATCTTTACCCCTATCAATTTGACAGGATTCTGCCTCATCGTATATTGTCCAGGGGGTCCAAATGTACAAGTCTTGTGCGGCAGCACTTGACAAAAGCGACTGTCTTTGGATTCAGGTCGAATCATGAGCCGGAGCATCCAGAATTGCCATTGTCGTCCAATGATATAGATGCAAATATCTTTACTGCTATCAATTTGTCAGGATTCTGCCTCATCATACCTTGTTCCGGAGGTTCAAATGTACAAGATTTTTGCGGTAGCCCTTGTCCAAAGCGACTCTCTTTGAACTCAGGTTGAATCGTGAGCCGGGGCATCCAGACTTTCCAATGTCGTCCAATGATATAGATGCAAATATCTTTACTCCTATCAATTTGACAGGATTCTGCCTCATCGTATATTGTCCAGGGGGTCCAAATGTACAAGACTAGTGCGGCAGCACTTGACAAAACCCAATCTCTTTGACTCAGGTCGAATCATATTCCGATCATCCAGAATTGCCAATGTCGTCCAATGATATAGATGCAAATATCTTTACTCCTATCAATGTGATAGGATTCTGCCTCATCATGCCTTGTTCCGGAGGTTCAAATGTACAAGATTTGTGCGGTCGCCCTTGTCCAAAGCGACTCTCGTTGGACTCAGGTCGAATCATAAACCGGAGCATCCAGCATTGCCCTTGTCGTCCAATGATATAGATGCAAATATCTTTACTGCTATCAATTTGTCAGGATTCTGCCTCATCATACCTTGTTCCGGAAGTTCAAATGTACAAGATTTTTGCGGTAGCCCTTGTCCAAAGCGACTCTGTTTGAACTCAGGTCGAATCGTAAGCAGGGGCATCCAGAATTGCCAATGTCGTCCAATGATATAGATGCAAATATCTTTACTCCTATCAATTTGACAGGATTCTGCCTCATCGTATATTGTCCAGGGGGTCCAAATGTACAAGACTTGTGCGGCAGCACTTGACAAAAGCCAATCTCTTTGACTCAGGTCGAATCATATTCCGATCATCCAGAATTGCCAATGTCGTCCAATGATATAGATGCAAATATCTTTACTCCTATCAATGTGATAGGATTCTGCCTCATCATGCCTTGTTCCGGAGGCTCAAATGTACAAGATTTGTGCGGTCGCCCTTGTCCAAAGCGACTCTCTTTGGACTCAGGTCGAATCATATGCCGGGGCATCCAGAATTGCCAATGTCGTCCAATGATATAGATGCAAATATCTTTACTCCTATGAATGTGATAGGATTCTGCCTCATCATACCTTGTTCCGGAGGTTCAAATGTACAAGATTTGTGCGGTAGCCCTTGTCCAAAGCGACTCTCTTTGGACTCAGGTCGAATCATAAGCCGGGGCATCCAGAAATGCCAATGTCGTCCAATGATATAGATGCAAATATCTTTACTGCTATCAATTTGTCAGGATTCTGCCTCATCACACCTTGTTCCGGAGGTTCAAATGTACAAGATTTTTGCGGTAGCCCTTGTCCAAAGCGACTCTCTTTGAACTCAGGTCGAATCGTAAGCCGGGGCATCCAGAATTGCCAATGTCGTCCAATTATATAGATGCAAATATCTTTACTGCTATCAATTTGACAGGATTCTGCCTCATCACACCTTGTCCAGTAGGTCAAAATGTACGAGATTTGTGCGGTAGCCCTTGTCCAAAGCGACTCTCCTTGGACTCAGGTCGATTCATATGCCGAAGCATCTAGAATTACCATGTCGTCCAATGATACAGATGCAAATATCATCACTCCTATGAATGTGATAGGATTCTGCCTCATCATACTTTGTACAGGAGGTTCAAATGTACAATATTTGTGCGGTAGCCCTTGTCCAAAGCGACTGTCTTTGGATTCAGGTCGAATCATAAGCCGGAGCATCCAGAATTGCCATTGTCGTCCAATGATATAGATGCAAATATCTTTACTGCTATCAATTTGACAGGATTCTGCCTCATCATACCTTGTTCCGGAGGTTCAAATGTACAAGATTTTTGCGGTAGCCCTTGTCCAAAGCGACTCTCTTTGGACTCAGGTCGAATCATAAGCCGGAGCATCCAGAATTGCCAATGTCGTCCAATGATATAGATGCAAACATCTTCACTCCTATCAATTTGACAGGATTCTGTCTCATCATACCCTGTTCCGGATGTTCAAATATACAAGGTTTGGGCGGTAGCACTTGTCCAAAGCGACTCTCCTTGTACTCAGGTCGAATCATAAACCGGAGCATCCAGCATTGCCATTGTCGTCCAATGATATAGATGCAAATATCTTTACTGCTATCAATTTGTCAGGATTCTGCCTCATCATACCTTGTTCCGGAGGTTCAAATGTACAAGATTTTTGCGGTAGCCCTTGTCCAAAGCGACTCTCTTTGGACTCAGGTCGAATCATAAGCCGGAGCATCCAGAATTGCCAATGTCGTCCAATGATATAGATGCAAATATCTTTACTCCTATGAATGTGATAGGATTCTGCCTCATCATACCTTGTTCCGGAGGTTCAAATGTACAAGATTTGTGCGGTAGCCCTTGTCCAAAGCGACTCTCTTTGGACTCAGGTCGAATCATAAGCCGGGGCATCCAGAAATGCCAATGTCGTCCAATGATATAGATGCAAATATCTTTACTGCTATCAATTTGTCAGGATTCTGCCTCATCACACCTTGTTCCGGAGGTTCAAATGTACAAGATTTTTGCGGTAGCCCTTGTCTAAAGCGACTCTCTTTGAACTCAGGTCGAATCGTAAGCCGGGGCATCCAGAATTGCCAATGTCGTCCAATTATATAGATGCAAATATCTTTACTGCTATCAATTTGACAGGATTCTGCCTCATCATACCTTGTCCAGTAGGTCAAAATGTACGAGATTTGTGCGGTAGCCCTTGTCCAAAGCGACTCTCCTTGGACTCAGGTCGATTCATATGCCGAAGCATCTAGAATTACCATGTCGTTCAATGATACAGATGCAAATATCATCACTCCTATGAATGTGATAGGATTCTGCCTCATCATACTTTGTACAGGAGGTTCAAATGTACAAGATTTGTGCGGTAGCACTAGACAAAAGCGAAACTCTTTGCACTCTGGTCGAATCATATTCCGAGCATCCAGAATTGCCAATGTCGTCCAATGATATAGATGCAAATATCTTTACTGCTGTCAATTTGTCAGGATTCTGCCTCATCATACCTTGTTCCGGAGGTTCAAATGTACAAGATTTTTGCGGTAGCCCTTGTCCAAAGCGACTCTCTTTGAACTCAGGTCGAATCGTAAGCCGGGGCATCCAGACTTGCCATGGCGTCCAATGATATAGATGCAAATATCTTTACTCCTATCAATGTGATAGGGTTCTGCCTCATCATACCTTGTTCCGGAGGTTCAAATGTACAAGATTTGTGCGGTAGCACTAGACAAAAGCGAAACTCTTTGCACTCTGGTCGAATCATATTCCGAGCATCCAGAATTGCCAATGTCGTCCAATGATATAGATGCAAATATCTTTACTCCTATCAATTTGACAGGATTCTGCCTCATCGTACATTGTCCAGGGGGTCCAAATGTACAAGACTAGTGCGGCAGCACTTGACAAAACCCAATCTCTTTGACTCAGGTCGAATCATATTCCGATCATCCAGAATTGCCAATGTCGTCCAATGATATAGATGCAAATATCTTTACTCCTATCAATGTGATAGGATTCTGCCTCATCATACCTTGTTCCGGAGGTTCAAATGTACAAGATTTGTGCGGTAGCCCTTGTCCAAAGCGACTCTCCTTGGACTCAGGTCGAATCATAAACCGGAGCATCCAGCATTGCCATGGCGTCCAATGATATAGATGCAAATATCTTTACTCCTATCAATGTGATAGGGTTCTGCCTCATCATACCTTGTTCCGGAGGTTCAAATGTACAAGATTTGTGCGGTAGCACTAGACAAAAGCGAAACTCTTTGCACTCTGGTCGAATCATATTCCGAGCATCCAGAATTGCCAATGTCGTCCAATGATATAGATGCAAATATCTGTACTGCTATCAATTTGTCAGGATTCTGCCTCATCATACCTTGTTCCGGAGGTTCAAATGTACAAGATTTTTGCGGTAGCCCTTGTCCAAAGCGACTCTCTTTGAACTCAGGTCGAATCGTAAGCAGGGGCATCCAGAATTGCCAATGTCGTCCAATGATATAGATGCAAATATCTTTACTCCTATCAATTTGACAGGATTCTGCCTCATCGTATATTGTCCAGGGGGTCCAAATGTACAAGACTTGTGCGGCAGCAATTGACAAAAGCCAATCTCTTTGACTCAGGTCGATTCATATGCCGAAGCATCTAGAATTACCATGTCGTCCAATGATACAGATGCAAATATCATCACTCCTATGAATGTGATAGGATTCTGCCTCATCATACTTTGTACAGGAGGTTCAAATGTACAAGATTTGTGCGGTAGCCCTTGCCCAAAGCGACTGTCTTTGGATTCAGGTCGAATCATAAGCCGGAGCATCCAGAATTGCCATTGTCGTCCAATGATATAGATGCAAATATCTTTACTGCTATCAATTTGACAGGATTCTGCCTCATCATACCTTATTCCGGAGGTTCAAATGTACAAGATTTTTGCGGTAGCCCTTGTCCAAAGCGACTCTCTTTGGACTCAGGTCGAATCATAAGCCGGAGCATCCAGAATTGCCAATGTCGTCCAATGATATAGATGCAAACATCTTCACTCCTATCAATTTGACAGGATTCTGTCTCATCATACCCTGTTCCGGATGTTCAAATGTACAAGGTTTGGGCGGTAGCACTTGTCCAAAGCGACTCTCCTTGTACTCAGGTCGAATCATAAACCGGAGCATCCAGCATTGCCATTGTCGTCCAATGATATAGATGCAAATATCTTTACTGCTATCAATTTGTCAGGATTCTGCCTCATCATACCTTGTTCCGGAGGTTCAAATGTACAAGATTTTTGCGGTAGCCCTTGTCCAAAGCGACTCTGTTTGAACTCAGGTCGAATCGTAAGCAGGGGCATCCAGAATTGCCAATGTCGTCCAATGATATAGATGCAAATATCTTTACTCCTATCAATTTGACAGGATTCTGCCTCATCGTATATTGTCCAGGGGGTCCAAATGTACAAGACTTGTGCGGCAGCACTTGACAAAAGCCAATCTCTTTGACTCAGGTCGAATCATATTCCGATCATCCAGAATTGCCAATGTCGTCCAATGATATAGATGCAAATATCTTTACTCCTATCAATGTGATAGGATTCTGCCTCATCATGCCTTGTTCCGGAGGTTCAAATGTACAAGATTTTTGCGGTAGCCCTTGTCCAAAGCGACTCTCTTTGGACTCAGGTCGAATCGTAAGCAGGGGCATCCAGAATTGCCAATGTCGTCCAATGATATAGATGCAAATATCTTTATTCCTATCAATTTGACAAGATTCTGCCTCATCGTATATTGTCCAGGGGGTCCAAATGTACAAGACTTGTGCGGCAGCACTTGACAAAAGCCAATCTCTTTGACTCAGGTCGAATCATATTCCGATCATCCAGAATTGCCAATGTCGTCCAATGATATAGATGCAAATATCTTTACTCCTATCAATGTGATAGGATTCTGCCTCATCATGCTTTGTTCCGGAGGTTCAAATGTACAAGATTTGTGCGGTCGCCCTTGTCCAAAACGACTCTCTTTGGACTCAGGTCGAATCATATGCCGGGGCATCCAGAATTGCCAATGTCGTCCAATGATATAGATGCAAATATCTTTACTGCTATCAATTTGTCAGGATTCTGCCTCATCATACCTTGTCCAGTAGGTCAAAATGTACGAGATTTGTGCGGTAGCCCTTGTCCAAAGCGACTCTCCTTGGACTCAGGTCGATTCATATGCCGAAGCACCTAGAATTACCATGTCGTCCAATGATACAGATGCAAATATCATCACTCCTATGAATGTGATAGGATTCTGCCTCATCATACTTTGTACAGGAGGTTCAAATGTACAAGATTTGTGCGGTAGCCCTTGTCCGAAGCGACTCTGTTTGGATTCAGGTCGAATCATAAGCCGGAGCATCCAGAATTGCCATTGTCGTCCAATGATATAGATGCAAATATATTTACTCCTATCAATTTGACAGGTTTCTGCCTCATCGTATATTGTCCAGGGGGTCCAAATGCACAAGATTTGTGGGGTAGCCCTTGTCCAAAGCGACTCTCCTTGTACTCAGGTCGAATCATAAACCGGAGCATCCAGCATTGTCATTGTCGTCCAATGATATAGATGCAAATATATTTACTCCTATCAATTTGACAGGATTCTGCCTCATCGTAACTTGTCCAGGGGGTCCAAATGTACAAGACTAGTGCGGCAGCACTTGACAAAACCCAATCTCTTTGACTCAGGTCGAATCATATTCCGATCATCCAGAATTGCCAATGTCGTCCAATGATATAGATGCAAATATCTTTACTCCTATCAATGTGATAGGATTCTGCCTCATCATACCTTGTTCCGGAGGTTCAAATGTACAAGATTTGTGCGGTAGCCCTTGTCCAAAGCGACTCTCCTTGGACTCAGGTCGAATCATAAACCGGAGCATCCAGCATTGCCATGGCGTCCAATGATATAGATGCAAATATCTTTACTCCTATCAATGTGATAGGGTTCTGCCTCATCATACCTTGTTCCGGAGGTTCAAATGTACAAGATTTGTGCGGTAGCACTAGACAAAAGCGAAACTCTTTGCACTCTGGTCGAATCATATTCCGAGCATCCAGAATTGCCAATGTCGTCCGATGATATAGATGCAAATATCTTTACTGCTATCAATTTGTCAGGATTCTGCCTCATCATACCTTGTTCCGGAGGTTCAAATGTACAAGATTTTTGCGGTAGCCCTTGTCCAAAGCGACTCTCTTTGGACTCAGGTCGAATCATTAGCCGGAGCATCCAGAATTGCCAATGTCGTCCAATGATATAGATGCAAATATCTTTACTGCTATCAATGTGATAGGATTCTGCCTCATCATACCTTGTTCCGGAGGTTCAAATGTACAAGATTTGTGCGGTAGCCCTTGTCCAAAGCGACTCTCTTTGGACTCAGGTCGAATCATAAGCCGGAGCATCCAGAATTGCCAATGTCGTCCAATTATATAGATGCAAACATCTTCACTCCTATCAATTTGACAGGATTCTGTCTCATCATACCCTGTTCCGGATGTTCAAATGTACAAGGTTTGCGCGGTAGCACTTGTCCAAAGCGACTCTCCTTGTACTCAGGTCGAATCATAAACCGGAGCATCCAGCATTGCCATTGTCGTCCAATGATATATATGCAAATATATTTACTCCTATCAATTTGACAGGATTCTGCCTCATCGTATCTTGTCCAGGGGGTCCAAATGTAAACGATTTGATGCGGTACCACTTGTCCAAAGCGACATTCTTTGGACTTATGTCGAACCATAAGCCGGACAATCCAGAATTGCCGATGTTGACCAATGATATAGATGCAAATACCTTTACTCCTAACAATTTGACAGGATTCTGCCTCATCATACCTTTTCCAGGAGGTCCAAATGCACATGTTTTGGGCGGCAGCATTTGCCCAAACCGACTCTCTTTGGATTCAGGTCGAACCATAAGCCGGAGCATCCAGAATTGCCAATGTCGTCCAATGATATAGATGCAAATATCTTTACTCCTATCAATTTGACAGGATTCTGCCTCATCGTATATTGTCCAGGGGGTCCAAATGTACAAGTTTTGTGCGGCAGCACTTGACAAAAGCGACTCTCCTTGGACTCAGGTCGATTCATATGCCGAAGCACCTAGAATTACCATGTCGTCCAATGATACAGATGCAAATATCATCACTCCTATGAATGTGATAGGATTCTGCCTCATCATACTTTGTACAGGAGGTTCAAATGTACAAGATTTGTGCGGTAGCCCTTGTCCGAAGCGACTCTGTTTGGATTCAGGTCGAATCATAAGCCGGAGCATCCAGAATTGCCATTGTCGTCCAATGATATAGATGCAAATATATTTACTCCTATCAATTTGACAGGTTTCTGCCTCATCGTATATTGTCCAGGGGGTCCAAATGCACAAGATTTGTGGGGTAGCCCTTGTCCAAAGCGACTCTCCTTGTACTCAGGTCGAATCATAAACCGGAGCATCCAGCATTGTCATTGTCGTCCAATGATATAGATGCAAATATATTTACTCCTATCAATTTGACAGGATTCTGCCTCATCGTAACTTGTCCAGGGGGTCCAAATGTACAAGACTAGTGCGGCAGCACTTGACAAAACCCAATCTCTTTGACTCAGGTCGAATCATATTCCGATCATCCAGAATTGCCAATGTCGTCCAATGATATAGATGCAAATATCTTTACTCCTATCAATGTGATAGGATTCTGCCTCATCATACCTTGTTCCGGAGGTTCAAATGTACAAGATTTGTGCGGTAGCCCTTGTCCAAAGCGACTCTCCTTGGACTCAGGTCGAATCATAAACCGGAGCATCCAGCATTGCCATGGCGTCCAATGATATAGATGCAAATATCTTTACTCCTATCAATGTGATAGGGTTCTGCCTCATCATACCTTGTTCCGGAGGTTCAAATGTACAAGATTTGTGCGGTAGCACTAGACAAAAGCGAAACTCTTTGCACTCTGGTCGAATCATATTCCGAGCATCCAGAATTGCCAATGTCGTCCGATGATATAGATGCAAATATCTTTACTGCTATCAATTTGTCAGGATTCTGCCTCATCATACCTTGTTCCGGAGGTTCAAATGTACAAGATTTTTGCGGTAGCCCTTGTCCAAAGCGACTCTCTTTGGACTCAGGTCGAATCATTAGCCGGAGCATCCAGAATTGCCAATGTCGTCCAATGATGTAGATGCAAATATCTTTACTGCTATCAATTTGACAGGATTCTGCCTCATCGTATCTTGTCCAGGGGGTCCAAATGTAAACGATTTGTGCGGTAGCCCTTGTCCAAAGCGACATTCTTTGGACTTATGTCGAACCATAAGCCGGACAATCCAGAATTGCCGATGTTGACCAATGATATAGATGCAAATACCTTTACTCCTAACAATTTGACAGGATTCTGCCTCATCATACCTTTTCCAGGAGGTCCAAATGCACATGTTTTGGGCGGCAGCATTTGCCCAAACCGACTCTCTTTGGATTCAGGTCGAACCATAAGCCGGAGCATCCAGAATTGCCAATGTCGTCCAATGATATAGATGCAAATATCTTTACCCCTATCAATTTGACAGGATTCTGCCTCATCGTATATTGTCCAGGGGGTCCAAATGTACAAGTCTTGTGCGGCAGCACTTGACAAAAGCGACTGTCTTTGGATTCAGGTCGAATCATGAGCCGGAGCATCCAGAATTGCCATTGTCGTCCAATGATATAGATGCAAATATCTTTACTGCTATCAATTTGTCAGGATTCTGCCTCATCATACCTTGTTCCGGAGGTTCAAATGTACAAGATTTTTGCGGTAGCCCTTGTCCAAAGCGACTCTCTTTGAACTCAGGTTGAATCGTGAGCCGGGGCATCCAGACTTTCCAATGTCGTCCAATGATATAGATGCAAATATCTTTACTCCTATCAATTTGACAGGATTCTGCCTCATCGTATATTGTCCAGGGGGTCCAAATGTACAAGACTAGTGCGGCAGCACTTGACAAAACCCAATCTCTTTGACTCAGGTCGAATCATATTCCGATCATCCAGAATTGCCAATGTCGTCCAATGATATAGATGCAAATATCTTTACTCCTATCAATGTGATAGGATTCTGCCTCATCATGCCTTGTTCCGGAGGTTCAAATGTACAAGATTTGTGCGGTCGCCCTTGTCCAAAGCGACTCTCGTTGGACTCAGGTCGAATCATAAGCCGGGGCATCCAGAATTGCCAATGTCGTCCAATGATATAGATGCAAATATCTTTACTGCCAACAATTTGACAGGATTCTGCCTCATCATACCTTGTCCAGTAGGTCAAAATGTACAAGATTTGTGCACTAGCCCTTGTGCAAAGCGACTCTCTTTGGACTCAGGTCGAATCATAAGCCGGAGCATCCAGAATTGCCAATGTCGTCCAATGATATAGATGCAAACATCTTCACTCCTATCAATTTGACAGGATTCTGTCTCATCATACCCTGTTCCGGATGTTCAAATGTACAAGGTTTGCGCGGTAGCACTTGTCCAAAGCGACTCTCTTTGGACTCAGGTCGAATCATAAGCCGAACCATCCAGAATTACCCATGTCATGCAATGATATAGATGCAAATATCTTTACTGCTATCAATTTGACAGGATTCTGCCTCATCGTATCTTGACCAGGGGGTCCAAATGTACAAGATTTGTGCGGTAGCACGTGTCCAAAACGACTTCCTTTGGACTCTGGTCGAAGCAAAGGCCAGAGCATCCAGAATTGCTAATGTCGTCCAATGATATATATGCAAATATCTTTACTCCTATCAATGTGATAGGATTCTGCCTCATCGTATCTTGACCAGGGGGTCCAAATGTACAAGATTTGTGCGGTAGCACGTGTCCCAAACGACTCCCTTTGGACTCAGGTCGAAGCAAAAGCCAGAGCATCCAGAATTGCTAATGTCGTCCAATGATATAGATTCAAATATCTTAACTCCTATCAATTTGACAGGATTCTGCCTCATCGTATATTGTCCAGGGGGTCCAAATGTACAAGTCTTGTGCGGCAGCACTTGACAAAAGCGACTGTCTTTGGATTCAGGTCGAATCATATGCCGGAGCATCCAGAAGTGCCATTGTCGTCCAATGATATAGATGCAAATATCATCACTCCTATGAATGTGATAGGATTCTGCCTCATCATACTTTGTACAGGAGGTTCAAATGTACAAGATTTTTGCGGTAGCCCTTGTCCAAAGCGACTCTCTTTGGACTCAGGTCGAATCATAAGCCGGAGCATCCAGAATTGCCAATGTCGTCCAATGATATAGATGCAAACATCTTCACTCCTATCAACTTGACAGGATTCTGTCTCATCATACCCTGTTCCGGATGTTCAAATGTACAAGATTTGTGCGGTAGCCCTTGTCCAAAGCGACTCTCTTTGGACTCAGGTCGAATCATAAGCCGGGGCATCCAGAAATGCCAATGTCGTCCAATGATATAGATGCAAATATCTTTACTGCTATCAATTTGTCAGGATTCTGCCTCATCACACCTTGTTCCGGAGGTTCAAATGTACAAGATTTTTGCGGTAGCCCTTGTCCAAAGCGACTCTCTTTGAACTCAGGTCGAATCGTAAGCCGGGGCATCCAGAATTGCCAATGTCGTCCAATTATAAAGATGCAAATATCTTTACTGCTATCAATTTGACAGGATTCTGCCTCATCATACCTTGTCCAGTAGGTCAAAATGTACGAGATTTGTGCGGTAGCCCTTGTCCAAAGCGACTCTCCTTGGACTCAGGTCGATTCATATGCCGAAGCATCTAGAATTACCATGTCGTCCAATTATATAGATGCAAACATCTTCACTCCTATCAATTTGACAGGATTCTGTCTCATCATACCCTGTTCCGGATGTTCAAATGTACAAGGTTTGCGCGGTAGCACTTGTCCAAAGCGACTCTCCTTGTACTCAGGTCGAATCATAAACCGGAGCATCCAGCATTGCCATTGTCGTCCAATGATATATATGCAAATATATTTACTCCTATCAATTTGACAGGATTCTGCCTCATCGTATCTTGTCCAGGGGGTCCAAATGTAAACGATTTGATGCGGTACCACTTGTCCAAAGCGACATTCTTTGGACTTATGTCGAACCATAAGCCGGACAATCCAGAATTGCCGATGTTGACCAATGATATAGATGCAAATACCTTTACTCCTAACAATTTGACAGGATTCTGCCTCATCATACCTTTTCCAGGAGGTCCAAATGCACATGTTTTGGGCGGCAGCATTTGCCCAAACCGACTCTCTTTGGATTCAGGTCGAACCATAAGCCGGAGCATCCAGAATTGCCAATGTCGTCCAATGATATAGATGCAAATATCTTTACTCCTATCAATTTGACAGGATTCTGCCTCATCGTATATTGTCCAGGGGGTCCAAATGTACAAGTTTTGTGCGGCAGCACTTGACAAAAGCGACTCTCCTTGGACTCAGGTCGATTCATATGCCGAAGCACCTAGAATTACCATGTCGTCCAATGATACAGATGCAAATATCATCACTCCTATGAATGTGATAGGATTCTGCCTCATCATACTTTGTACAGGAGGTTCAAATGTACAAGATTTGTGCGGTAGCCCTTGTCCGAAGCGACTCTGTTTGGATTCAGGTCGAATCATAAGCCGGAGCATCCAGAATTGCCATTGTCGTCCAATGATATAGATGCAAATATATTTACTCCTATCAATTTGACAGGTTTCTGCCTCATCGTATATTGTCCAGGGGGTCCAAATGCACAAGATTTGTGGGGTAGCCCTTGTCCAAAGCGACTCTCCTTGTACTCAGGTCGAATCATAAACCGGAGCATCCAGCATTGTCATTGTCGTCCAATGATATAGATGCAAATATATTTACTCCTATCAATTTGACAGGATTCTGCCTCATCGTAACTTGTCCAGGGGGTCCAAATGTACAAGACTAGTGCGGCAGCACTTGACAAAACCCAATCTCTTTGACTCAGGTCGAATCATATTCCGATCATCCAGAATTGCCAATGTCGTCCAATGATATAGATGCAAATATCTTTATTCCTATCAATGTGATAGGATTCTGCCTCATCATACCTTGTTCCGGAGGTTCAAATGTACAAGATTTGTGCGGTAGCCCTTGTCCAAAGCGACTCTCCTTGGACTCAGGTCGAATCATAAACCGGAGCATCCAGCATTGCCATGGCGTCCAATGATATAGATGCAAATATCTTTACTCCTATCAATGTGATAGGGTTCTGCCTCATCATACCTTGTTCCGGAGGTTCAAATGTACAAGATTTGTGCGGTAGCACTAGACAAAAGCGAAACTCTTTGCACTCTGGTCGAATCATATTCCGAGCATCCAGAATTGCCAATGTCGTCCGATGATATAGATGCAAATATCTTTACTGCTATCAATTTGTCAGGATTCTGCCTCATCATACCTTGTTCCGGAGGTTCAAATGTACAAGATTTTTGCGGTAGCCCTTGTCCAAAGCGACTCTCTTTGGACTCAGGTCGAATCATTAGCCGGAGCATCCAGAATTGCCAATGTCGTCCAATGATGTAGATGCAAATATCTTTACTGCTATCAATTTGACAGGATTCTGCCTCATCGTATCTTGTCCAGGGGGTCCAAATGTAAACGATTTGTGCGGTAGCCCTTGTCCAAAGCGACATTCTTTGGACTTATGTCGAACCATAAGCCGGACAATCCAGAATTGCCGATGTTGACCAATGATATAGATGCAAATACCTTTACTCCTAACAATTTGACAGGATTCTGCCTCATCATACCTTTTCCAGGAGGTCCAAATGCACATGTTTTGGGCGGCAGCATTTGCCCAAACCGACTCTCTTTGGATTCAGGTCGAACCATAAGCCGGAGCATCCAGAATTGCCAATGTCGTCCAATGATATAGATGCAAATATCTTTACCCCTATCAATTTGACAGGATTCTGCCTCATCGTATATTGTCCAGGGGGTCCAAATGTACAAGTCTTGTGCGGCAGCACTTGACAAAAGCGACTGTCTTTGGATTCAGGTCGAATCATGAGCCGGAGCATCCAGAATTGCCATTGTCGTCCAATGATATAGATGCAAATATCTTTACTGCTATCAATTTGTCAGGATTCTGCCTCATCATACCTTGTTCCGGAGGTTCAAATGTACAAGATTTTTGCGGTAGCCCTTGTCCAAAGCGACTCTCTTTGAACTCAGGTTGAATCGTGAGCCGGGGCATCCAGACTTTCCAATGTCGTCCAATGATATAGATGCAAATATCTTTACTCCTATCAATTTGACAGGATTCTGCCTCATCGTATATTGTCCAGGGGGTCCAAATGTACAAGACTAGTGCGGCAGCACTTGACAAAACCCAATCTCTTTGACTCAGGTCGAATCATATTCCGATCATCCAGAATTGCCAATGTCGTCCAATGATATAGATGCAAATATCTTTACTCCTATCAATGTGATAGGATTCTGCCTCATCATGCCTTGTTCCGGAGGTTCAAATGTACAAGATTTGTGCGGTCGCCCTTGTCCAAAGCGACTCTCGTTGGACTCAGGTCGAATCATAAGCCGGGGCATCCAGAATTGCCAATGTCGTCCAATGATATAGATGCAAATATCTTTACTGCCAACAATTTGACAGGATTCTGCCTCATCATACCTTGTCCAGTAGGTCAAAATGTACAAGATTTGTGCACTAGCCCTTGTGCAAAGCGACTCTCTTTGGACTCAGGTCGAATCATAAGCCGGAGCATCCAGAATTGCCAATGTCGTCCAATGATATAGATGCAAACATCTTCACTCCTATCAATTTGACAGGATTCTGTCTCATCATACCCTGTTCCGGATGTTCAAATGTACAAGGTTTGCGCGGTAGCACTTGTCCAAAGCGACTCTCTTTGGACTCAGGTCGAATCATAAGCCGAACCATCCAGAATTACCCATGTCATGCAATGATATAGATGCAAATATCTTTACTGCTATCAATTTGACAGGATTCTGCCTCATCGTATCTTGACCAGGGGGTCCAAATGTACAAGATTTGTGCGGTAGCACGTGTCCAAAACGACTTCCTTTGGACTCTGGTCGAAGCAAAGGCCAGAGCATCCAGAATTGCTAATGTCGTCCAATGATATATATGCAAATATCTTTACTCCTATCAATGTGATAGGATTCTGCCTCATCGTATCTTGACCAGGGGGTCCAAATGTACAAGATTTGTGCGGTAGCACGTGTCCCAAACGACTCCCTTTGGACTCAGGTCGAAGCAAAAGCCAGAGCATCCAGAATTGCTAATGTCGTCCAATGATATAGATTCAAATATCTTAACTCCTATCAATTTGACAGGATTCTGCCTCATCGTATATTGTCCAGGGGGTCCAAATGTACAAGTCTTGTGCGGCAGCACTTGACAAAAGCGACTGTCTTTGGATTCAGGTCGAATCATATGCCGGAGCATCCAGAAGTGCCATTGTCGTCCAATGATATAGATGCAAATATCATCACTCCTATGAATGTGATAGGATTCTGCCTCATCATACTTTGTACAGGAGGTTCAAATGTACAAGATTTTTGCGGTAGCCCTTGTCCAAAGCGACTCTCTTTGGACTCAGGTCGAATCATAAGCCGGAGCATCCAGAATTGCCAATGTCGTCCAATGATATAGATGCAAACATCTTCACTCCTATCAACTTGACAGGATTCTGTCTCATCATACCCTGTTCCGGATGTTCAAATGTACAAGATTTGTGCGGTAGCCCTTGTCCAAAGCGACTCTCTTTGGACTCAGGTCGAATCATAAGCCGGGGCATCCAGAAATGCCAATGTCGTCCAATGATATAGATGCAAATATCTTTACTGCTATCAATTTGTCAGGATTCTGCCTCATCACACCTTGTTCCGGAGGTTCAAATGTACAAGATTTTTGCGGTAGCCCTTGTCCAAAGCGACTCTCTTTGAACTCAGGTCGAATCGTAAGCCGGGGCATCCAGAATTGCCAATGTCGTCCAATTATAAAGATGCAAATATCTTTACTGCTATCAATTTGACAGGATTCTGCCTCATCATACCTTGTCCAGTAGGTCAAAATGTACGAGATTTGTGCGGTAGCCCTTGTCCAAAGCGACTCTCCTTGGACTCAGGTCGATTCATATGCCGAAGCATCTAGAATTACCATGTCGTCCAATGATACAGACGCAAATATCATCACTCCTATGAATGTGATAGGATTCTGCCTCATCATACTTTGTACAGGAGGTTCAAATGTACAAGATTTGTGCGGTAGCCCTTGTCCGAAGCGACTCTGTTTGGATTCAGGTCGAATCATAAGCCGGAGCATCCAGAATTGCCATTGTCGTCCAATGATATAGATGCAAATATATTTACTCCTATCAATTTGACAGGTTTCTGCCTCATCGTATATTGTCCAGGGGGTCAAAATGCACAAGATTTGTGGGGTAGCCCTTGTCCAAAGCGACTCTCCTTGTACTCAGGTCGAATCATAAACCGGAACATCCAGCATTGTCATTGTCGTCCAATGATATAGATGCAAATATATTTACTCCTATCAATTTGACAGGATTCTGCCTCATCGTAACTTGTCCAGGGGGTCCAAATATACAAGACTAGTGCGGCAGCACTTGACAAAACCCAATCTCTTTGACTCAGGTCGAATCATATTCCGATCATCCAGAATTGCCAATGTCGTCCAATGATATAGATGCAAATATCTTTACTCCTATCAGTGTGATAGGATTCTGCGCCATCATACCTTGTTCCGGAGGTTCAAATGTACAAGATTTGTGCGGTAGCCCTTGTCCAAAGCGACTCTCCTTGGACTCAGGTCGAATCATAAACCGGAGCATCCAGCATTGCCATGGCGTCCAATGATATAGATGCAAATATCTTTACTCCTATCAATGTGATAGGGTTCTGCCTCATCATACCTTGTTCCGGAGGTTCAAATGTACAAGATTTGTGCGGTAGCACTAGACAAAAGCGAAACTCTTTGCACTCTGGTCGAATCATATTCCGAGCATCCAGAATTGCCAATGTCGTCCAATGATATAGATGCAAATATCTTTACTGCTATCAATTTGTCAGGATTCTGCCTCATCATACCTTGTTCCGGAGGTTCAAATGTACAAGATTTTTGCGGTAGCCGTTGTCCAAAGCGACTCTCTTTGAACTCAGGTCGAATCGTAAGCCGGGGCATCCAGACTTGCCATGGCGTCCAATGATATAGATGCAAATATCTTTACTCCTATCAATGTGATAGGGTTCTGCCTCATCATACCTTGTTCCGGAGTTTCAAATGTACAAGATTTGTGCGGTAGCACTAGACAAAAGCGAAACTCTTTGCACTCTGGTCGAATCATATTCCGAGCATCCAGAATTGCCAATGTCGTCCAATGATGTAGATGCAAATATCTTTACTCCTATCAATTTGACAGGATTCTGCCTCATCGTACATTGTCCAGGGGGTCCAAATGTACAAGACTAGTGCGGCAGCACTTGACAAAACCCAATCTCTTTGACTCAGGTCGAATCATATTCCGATCATCCAGAATTGCCAATGTCGTCGAATGATATAGAGGCAAATATCTTTACTCCTATCAATGTGATAGGATTCTGCCTCATCATACCTTGTTCCGGAGGTTCAAATGTACAAGATTTGTGCGGTCGCCCTTGTCCAAAGCGACTCTCCTTGGACTCAGGTCGAATCATAAACCGGAGCATCCAGCATTGCCATGGCGTCCAATGATATAGATGCAAATATCTTTACTCCTATCAATGTGATAGGGTTCTGCCTCATCATACCTTGTTCCGGAGGTTCAAATGTACAAGATTTGTGCGGTAGCACTAGACAAAAGTGAAACTTTTTGCACTCTGGTCGAATCATATTCCGAGCATCCAGAATTGCCAATGTCGTCCAATGATATAGATGCAAATATCTTTACTGCTATCAATTTGTCAGGATTCTGCCTCATCATACCTTGTTCCGGAGGTTCAAATGTACAAGATTTTTGCGGTAGCCCTTGTCCAAAGCGACTCTCTTTGAACTCAGGTCGAATCGTAAGCCGGGGCATCCAGACTTGCCAATGTCGTCCAATGATATAGACGCAAATATCTTTACTCCTATGAATTTGACAGGATTCTGCCTCATCGTACATTGTCCAGGGGGTCCAAATGTACAAGACTAGTGCGGCAGCACTTGACAAAACCCAATCTCTTTGACTCAGGTCGAATCATATTCCGATCATCCAGAATTGCCAATGTCGTCCAATGATATAGATGCAAATATCTTTACTCCTATCAATGTGATAGGATTCTGCCTCATCATACCTTGTTCCGGAGGTTCAAATGTACAAGATTTGTGCGGTAGCCCTTGTCCAAAGCGACTCTCCTTGGACTCAGGTCGAATCATAAACCGGAGCATCCAGCATTGCCATGGCGTCCAATGATATAGATGCAAATATCTTTACTCCTATCAATGTGATAGGGTTCTGCCTCATCATACCTTGTTCCGGAGGTTCAAATGTACAAGATTTGTGCGGTAGCACTAGACAAAAGCGAAACTCTTTGCACTCTGGTCGAATCATATTCCGAGCATCCAGAATTGCCAATGTCGTCCAATGATATAGATGCAAATATCTTTACTGCTATCAATGTGATAGGATTCTGCCTCATCATACCTTGTTCCGGAGGTTCAAATGTACAAGATTTGTGCGGTAGCCCTTGTCCAAAGCGACTCTCTTTGGACTCAGGTCGAATCATAAGCCGGAGCATCCAGAATTGCCAATGTCGTCCAATTATATAGATGCAAACATCTTCACTCCTATCAATTTGACAGGACTCTGTCTCATCATACCCTGTTCCGGATGTTCAAATGTACAAGGTTTGCGCGGTAGCACTTGTCCAAAGCGACTCTCCTTGTACTCAGGTCGAATCATAAACCGGAGCATCCAGCATTGCCATTGTCGTCCAATGATATATATGCAAATATATTTACTCCTATCAATTTGACAGGATTCTGCCTCATCGTATCTTGTCCAGGGGGTCCAAATGTACACGATTTGATGCGGTACCACTTGTCCAAAGCGACATTCTTTGGACTTATGTCGAACCATAAGCCGGACAATCCAGAATTGCCGATGTTGACCAATGATATAGATGCAAATACCTTTACTCCTAACAATTTGACAGGATTCTGCCTCATCATACCTTTTCCAGGAGGTCCAAATGCACATGTTTTGGGCGGCAGCATTTGCCCAAACCGACTCTCTTTGGATTCAGGTCGAACCATAAGCCGGAGCATCCAGAATTGCCAATGTCGTCCAATGATATAGATGCAAATATCTTTACTCCTATCAATTTGACAGGATTCTGCCTCATCGTATATTGTCCAGGGGGTCCAAATGTACAAGTCTTGTGCGGCAGCACTTGACAAAAGCGACTGTCTTTGGATTCAGGTCGAATCATGAGCCGGAGCATCCAGAATTGCCATTGTCGTCCAATGATATAGATGCAAATATCTTTACTGCTATCAATTTGTCAGGATTCTGCCTCATCATACCTTGTTCCGGAGTTTCAAATGTACAAGATTTTTGCGGTAGCCCTTGTCCAAAGCGACTCTCTTTGAACTCAGGTCGAATCGTGAGCCGGGGCATCCAGACTTTCCAATGTCGTCCAATGATATAGATGCAAATATCTTTACTCCTATCAATTTGACAGGATTCTGCCTCATCGTATATTGTCCAGGGGGTTCAAATGTACAAGACTAGTGCGGCAGCACTTGACAAACCCCAATCTCTTTGATTCAGGTCGAATCATATTCCGATCATCCAGAATTGCCAATGTCGTCCAATGATATAGATGCAAATATCTTTACTCCTATCAATGTGATAGGATTCTGCCTCATCATGCCTTGTTCCGGAGGTTCAAATGTACAAGATTTGTGCGGTCGCCCTTGTCCAAAGCGACTCTCGTTGGACTCAGGTCGAATCATAAGCCGGGGCATCCAGAATTGCCAATGTCGTCCAATGATATAGATGCAAATATCTTTACTGCTAACAATTTGACAGGATTCTGCCTCATCATACCTTGTCCAGTAGGTCAAAATGTACAAGATTTGTGCACTAGCCCTTGTCCAAAGCGACTCTCTTTGGACTCAGGTCGAATCATAAGCCGGAGCATCCAGAATTGCCAATGTCGTCCAATGATATAGATGCAAACATCTTCACTCCTATCAACTTGACAGGATTCTGTCTCATCATACCCTGTTCCGGATGTTCAAATGTACAAGGTTTGGGCGGTAGCACTTGTCCAAAGCGACTGTCTTTGGATTCAGGTCGAATCATAAGCCGGAGCATCCAGAATTGCCATTGTCGTCCAATGATATAGATGCAAATATCTTTACTGCTATCAATTTGACAGGATTCTGCCTCATCATACCTTGTTCCGGAGGTTCAAATGTACAAGATTTTTGCGGTAGCCCTTGTCCAAAGCGACTCTCTTTGGACTCAGGTCGAATCATACGTCGGAGCATCCAGAATTGCCAATGTCGTCCAATGATATAGATGCAAGCATCTTCACTCCTATCAATTTGACAGGATTCTGTCTCATCATACCTTGTTCCGGAGGTTCAAATGTACAAGATTTTTGCGGTAGCCCTTGTCCAAAGCGACTCTCTTTGAACTCAGGTCGAATCGTAAGCAGGGGCATCCAGAATTGCCAATGTCGTCCAATGATATAGATGCAAATATCTTTACTCCTATCAATTTGACAGGATACTGCCTCATCGTATATTGTCCAGGGGGTCCAAATGTACAAGACTTGTGCGGCAGCACTTGACAAAAGCCAATCTCTTTGACTCAGGTCGAATCATATTCCGATCATCCAGAATTGCCAATGTCGTCCAATGATATAGATGCAAATATCTTTACTCCTATCAATTTGACAGGATTCTGCCTCATCGTATCTTGACCAGGGGGTCCAAATGTACAAGATTTGTGCGGTAGCACGTGTCCAAAACGACTTCCTTTGGACTCAGGTCGAAGCAAAAGCCAGAGCATCCAGAATTGCCAATGTCGTCCAATGATACAGATGCAAATATCATCACTCCTATGAATGTGATAGGATTCTGCCTCATCGTATATTGTCCAGGGGGTCCAAATGTACAAGACTTGTTGCGGCAGCACTTGTCCGAAGCGACTCTGTTTGGACTCAGGTCGAATCATAAGCCAGAGCATCCAGAATTGCCAATGTCGTCCAATGATATAGATGCAAATATCTTTTCTCCTATCAATTTAACAGGATTCTGCCGCTATCGTATCTTGACCAGGGGGTCAAAATGTACAAGATTTGTGCGTTAGCACTTCACAAAAGCGAATCTCTTTGGACTCAGGTCGATTCATATGCCGAAGCATCCAGAATTACCATGTCGTCCAATGATACAGATGCAAATATCATCACTCCTATGAATGTGATAGGATTCTGCCTCATCGTATATTGTCCAGGGGGTCCAAATGTACAAGACTTGTTGCGGCAGCACTTGTCCGAAGCGACTCTGTTTGGACTCAGGTCGAATCATAAGCCAGAGCATCCAGAATTGCCAATGTCGTCCAATGATATAGATGCAAATATCTTTACTCCTATCAATTTGACAGGATTCTGCCTCATCGTATATTGTCCAGGGGGTCCAAATGTACAAGACTTGTGCGGCAGCACTTGACAAAAGCCAATCTCTTTGACTCAGGTCGAATCATATTCCGATCATCCAGAATTGCCAATGTCGTCCAATGATATAGATGCAAATATCTTTACTCCTATCAATGTGATAGGATTCTGCCTCATCATGCCTTGTTCCGGAGGTTCAAATGTACAAGATTTGTTGCGGTACCACTTGTCCAAAGCGATATTCTTTGGACTTATGTCGAACCATAAGCCGGACCATCCAGAATTGCCAATGTCGTCCAATGATATAGATGCAAATATCTTTACTGCTATCAATTTGTCAGGATTCTGCCTCATCATACCTTGTCCAGTAGGTCAAAATGTACGAGATTTGTGCGGTAGCCCTTGTCCAAAGCGACTGTCTTTGGACTCAGGTCGAATCATAAGACGGGGCATCCAGAATTGCCAATGTCGTCCAATGATACAGATGCAAATATCATCACTCCTATGAATGTGATAGGATTCTGCCTCATCATACTTTGTTCCGGAGGTTCAAATGTACAAGATTTGTGCGGTAGTCCTTGTCCAAAGCGACTCTCTTTGGACTCAGGTCGAATCATAAGCCGAACCATCCAGAATTGCCCATGTCATGCAATGATATAGATGCAAATATCTTAACTCCTATCAATTTGACAGAATTCTGCCTCATCGTATATTGTCCAGGGGGTCCAAATGTACAAGACTTGTTGCGGCAGCACTTGTCCGAAGCGACTCTGTTTGGACTCAGGTCGAATCATAAGCCAGAGCATCCAGAATTGCCAATGTCGTCCAATGATATAGATGCAAATATCTTTACTCCTATCAATTTGACAGGATTCTGCCTCATCGTATATTGTCCAGGGGGTCCAAATGTACAAGACTTGTGCGGCAGCACTTGACAAAAGCCAATCTCTTTGACTCAGGTCGAATCATATTCCGATCATCCAGAATTGCCAATGTCGTCCAATGATATAGATGCAAATATCTTTACTCCTATCAATGTGATAGGATTCTGCCTCATCATGCCTTGTTCCGGAGATTCAAATGTACAAGATTTGTTGCGGTACCACTTGTCCAAAGCGATATTCTTTGGACTTATGTCGAACCATAAGCCGGACCATCCAGAATTGCCAATGTCGTCCAATGATATAGATGCAAATATCTTTACTGCTATCAATTTGTCAGGATTCTGCCTCATCATACCTTGTCCAGTAGGTCAAAATGTACCAGATTTGTGCGGTAGCCCTTGTCCAAAGCGACTGTCTTTGGACTCAGGTCGAATCATAAGACGGGGCATCCAGAATTGCCAATGTCGTCCAATGATACAGATGCAAATATCATCACTCCTATGAATGTGATAGGATTCTGCCTCATCATACTTTGTTCCGGAGGTTCAAAGGTACAAGATTTGTGCGGTAGTCCTTGTCCAAAGCGACTCTCTTTGGACTCAGGTCGAATCATAAGCCGAACCATCCAGAATTGCCCATGTCATGCAATGATATAGATGCAAATATCTTTACTGCTATCAATTTGACAGGATTCTGCCTCATCGTATCTTGACCAGGGGGTCCAAATGTACAAGACTTGTTGCGGCAGCACTTCACAAAAGCGAATCTCTTTGGACTCAGGTCGATTCATATGCCGAAGCATCCAGAATTACCATGTCGTCCAATGATACAGATGCAAATATCATCACTCCTATGAATGTGATAGGATTCTGCCTCATCGTATATTGTCCAGGGGGTCCAAATGTACAAGATTTGTTGCGGCAGCACTTGTCCGAAGCGACTCTGTTTGGACTCAGGTCGAATCATAAGCCAGAGCATCCAGAATTGCCAATGTCGTCCAATGATATAGATGCAAATATCTTTACTCCTATCAATTTGACAGGATTCTGCCTCATCGTATATTGTCCAGGGGGTCCAAATGTACAAGACTTGTGCGGCAGCACTTGACAAAAGCCAATCTCTTTGACTCAGGTCGAATCATATTCCGATCATCCAGAATTGCCAATGTCGTCCAATGATATAGATGCAAATATCTTTACTCCTATCAATGTGATAGGATTCTGCCTCATCATGCCTTGTTCCGGAGGTTCAAATGTACAAGATTTGTTGCGGTACCACTTGTCCAAAGCGATATTCGTTGGACTTATGTCGAACCATAAGCCGGACCATCCAGAATTGCCAATGTCGTCCAATGATATAGATGCAAATATCTTTACTGCTATCAATTTGTCAGGATTCTG
This sequence comes from Priocnemis perturbator, assembly GCA_963942575.1. Classification (NCBI taxonomy): domain Eukaryota; kingdom Metazoa; phylum Arthropoda; class Insecta; order Hymenoptera; family Pompilidae; genus Priocnemis; species Priocnemis perturbator. The sequence continues at coordinate 3,535,259 of CAWWDK010000133.1, read as the reverse complement.
CCTCATCATACCTTGTCCAGTAGGTCAAAATGTACGAGATTTGTGCGGTAGCCCTTGTCCAAAGCGACTGTCTTTGGACTCAGGTCGAATCATAAGACGGGGCATCCAGAATTGCCAATGTCGTCCAATGATACAGATGCAAATATCATCACTCCTATGAATGTGATAGGATTCTGCCTCATCATACTTTGTTCCGGGGGTTCAAATGTACAAGATTTGTGCGGTAGCACGTGTCCAAAACGACTCCCTTTGGACTCAGGTCGAAGCAAAAGCCAGAGCATCCAGAATTGCTAATGTCGTCCAATGATATAGATTCAAATATCTTAACTCCTATCAATTTGACAGAATTCTGCCTCATCGTATATTGTCCAGGGGGTCCAAATGTACAAGACTTGTTGCGGCAGCACTTGTCCGAAGCGACTCTGTTTGGACTCAGGTCGAATCATAAGCCAGAGCATCCAGAATTGCCAATGTCGTCCAATGATATAGATGCAAATATCTTTACTCCTATCAATTTGACAGGATTCTGCCTCATCGTATATTGTCCAGGGGGTCCAAATGTACAAGACTTGTGCGGCAGCACTTGACAAAAGCCAATCTCTTTGACTCAGGTCGAATCATATTCCGATCATCCAGAATTGCCAATGTCGTCCAATGATATAGATGCAAATATCTTTACTCCTATCAATGTGATAGGATTCTGCCTCATCATGCCTTGTTCCGGAGATTCAAATGTACAAGATTTGTTGCGGTAGCACTAGACAAAAGCGAAACTCTTTGCACTCTGGTCGAATCATATTCCGAGCATCCAGAATTGCCAATGTCGTCCAATGATATAGATGCAAATATCTTTACTGCTATCAATGTGATAGGATTCTGCCTCATCATACCTTGTTCCGGAGGTTCAAATGTACAAGATTTGTGCGGTAGCCCTTGTCCAAAGCGACTCTCTTTGGACTCAGGTCGAATCATAAGCCGGAGCATCCAGAATTGCCAATGTCGTCCAATTATATAGATGCAAACATCTTCACTCCTATCAATTTGACAGGACTCTGTCTCATCATACCCTGTTCCGGATGTTCAAATGTACAAGGTTTGCGCGGTAGCACTTGTCCAAAGCGACTCTCGTTGGACTCAGGTCGAATCATAAGCCGGGGCATCCAGAATTGCCAATGTCGTCCAATGATATAGATGCAAATATCTTTACTCCTATCAATTTGACAGGATTCTGCCTCATCGTATATTGTCCAGGGGGTCCAAATGTACAAGTCTTGTGCGGCAGCACTTGACAAAAGCGACTGTCTTTGGATTCAGGTCGAATCATGAGCCGGAGCATCCAGAATTGCCATTGTCGTCCAATGATATAGATGCAAATATCTTTACTGCTATCAATTTGTCAGGATTCTGCCTCATCATACCTTGTTCCGGAGTTTCAAATGTACAAGATTTTTGCGGTAGCCCTTGTCCAAATCGACTCTCTTTGAACTCAGGTCGAATCGTGAGCCGGGGCATCCAGACTTTCCAATGTCGTCCAATGATATAGATGCAAATATCTTTACTCCTATCAATTTGACAGGATTCTGCCTCATCGTATATTGTCCAGGGGGTTCAAATGTACAAGACTAGTGCGGCAGCACTTGACAAACCCCAATCTCTTTGATTCAGGTCGAATCATATTCCGATCATCCAGAATTGCCAATGTCGTCCAATGATATAGATGCAAATATCTTTACTCCTATCAATGTGATAGGATTCTGCCTCATCATGCCTTGTTCCGGAGGTTCAAATGTACAAGATTTGTGCGGTCGCCCTTGTCCAAAGCGACTCTCGTTGGACTCAGGTCGAATCATAAGCCGGGGCATCCAGAATTGCCAATGTCGTCCAATGATATAGATGCAAATATCTTTACTGCTAACAATTTGACAGGATTCTGCCTCATCATACCTTGTCCAGTAGGTCAAAATGTACAAGATTTGTGCACTAGCCCTTGTCCAAAGCGACTCTCTTTGGACTCAGGTCGAATCATAAGCCGGAGCATCCAGAATTGCCAATGTCGTCCAATGATATAGATGCAAACATCTTCACTCCTATCAACTTGACAGGATTCTGTCTCATCATACCCTGTTCCGGATGTTCAAATGTACAAGGTTTGGGCGGTAGCACTTGTCCAAAGCGACTGTCTTTGGATTCAGGTCGAATCATAAGCCGGAGCATCCAGAATTGCCATTGTCGTCCAATGATATAGATGCAAATATCTTTACTGCTATCAATTTGACAGGATTCTGCCTCATCATACCTTGTTCCGGAGGTTCAAATGTACAAGATTTTTGCGGTAGCCCTTGTCCAAAGCGACTCTCTTTGGACTCAGGTCGAATCATACGTCGGAGCATCCAGAATTGCCAATGTCGTCCAATGATATAGATGTAAGCATCTTCACTCCTATCAATTTGACAGGATTCTGTCTCATCATACCTTGTTCCGGAGGTTCAAATGTACAAGATTTTTGCGGTAGCCCTTGTCCAAAGCGACTCTCTTTGAACTCAGGTCGAATCGTAAGCAGGGGCATCCAGAATTGCCAATGTCGTCCAATGATATAGATGCAAATATCTTTACTCCTATCAATTTGACAGGATACTGCCTCATCGTATATTGTCCAGGGGGTCCAAATGTACAAGACTTGTGCGGCAGCACTTGACAAAAGCCAATCTCTTTGACTCAGGTCGAATCATATTCCGATCATCCAGAATTGCCAATGTCGTCCAATGATATAGATGCAAATATCTTTACTCCTATCAATTTGACAGGATTCTGCCTCATCGTATCTTGACCAGGGGGTCCAAATGTACAAGATTTGTGCGGTAGCACGTGTCCAAAACGACTTCCTTTGGACTCAGGTCGAAGCAAAAGCCAGAGCATCCAGAATTGCCAATGTCGTCCAATGATACAGATGCAAATATCATCACTCCTATGAATGTGATAGGATTCTGCCTCATCGTATATTGTCCAGGGGGTCCAAATGTACAAGACTTGTTGCGGCAGCACTTGTCCGAAGCGACTCTGTTTGGACTCAGGTCGAATCATAAGCCAGAGCATCCAGAATTGCCAATGTCGTCCAATGATATAGATGCAAATATCTTTTCTCCTATCAATTTAACAGGATTCTGCCGCTATCGTATCTTGACCAGGGGGTCAAAATGTACAAGATTTGTGCGTTAGCACTTCACAAAAGCGAATCTCTTTGGACTCAGGTCGATTCATATGCCGAAGCATCCAGAATTACCATGTCGTCCAATGATACAGATGCAAATATCATCACTCCTATGAATGTGATAGGATTCTGCCCCATCGTATATTGTCCAGGGGGTCCAAATGTACAAGACTTGTTGCGGCAGCACTTGTCCGAAGCGACTCTGTTTGGACTCAGGTCGAATCATAAGCCAGAGCATCCAGAATTGCCAATGTCGTCCAATGATATAGATGCAAATATCTTTACTCCTATCAATTTGACAGGATTCTGCCTCATCGTATATTGTCCAGGGGGTCCAAATGTACAAGACTTGTGCGGCAGCACTTGACAAAAGCCAATCTCTTTGACTCAGGTCGAATCATATTCCGATCATCCAGAATTGCCAATGTCGTCCAATGATATAGATGCAAATATCTTTACTCCTATCAATGTGATAGGATTCTGCCTCATCATGCCTTGTTCCGGAGGTTCAAATGTACAAGATTTGTTGCGGTACCACTTGTCCAAAGCGATATTCTTTGGACTTATGTCGAACCATAAGCCGGACCATCCAGAATTGCCAATGTCGTCCAATGATATAGATGCAAATATCTTTACTGCTATCAATTTGTCAGGATTCTGCCTCATCATACCTTGTCCAGTAGGTCAAAATGTACGAGATTTGTGCGGTAGCCCTTGTCCAAAGCGACTGTCTTTGGACTCAGGTCGAATCATAAGACGGGGCATCCAGAATTGCCAATGTCGTCCAATGATACAGATGCAAATATCATCACTCCTATGAATGTGATAGGATTCTGCCTCATCATACTTTGTTCCGGAGGTTCAAATGTACAAGATTTGTGCGGTAGTCCTTGTCCAAAGCGACTCTCTTTGGACTCAGGTCGAATCATAAGCCGAACCATCCAGAATTGCCCATGTCATGCAATGATATAGATGCAAATATCTTAACTCCTATCAATTTGACAGAATTCTGCCTCATCGTATATTGTCCAGGGGGTCCAAATGTACAAGACTTGTTGCGGCAGCACTTGTCCGAAGCGACTCTGTTTGGACTCAGGTCGAATCATAAGCCAGAGCATCCAGAATTGCCAATGTCGTCCAATGATATAGATGCAAATATCTTTACTCCTATCAATTTGACAGGATTCTGCCTCATCGTATATTGTCCAGGGGGTCCAAATGTACAAGACTTGTGCGGCAGCACTTGACAAAAGCCAATCTCTTTGACTCAGGTCGAATCATATTCCGATCATCCAGAATTGCCAATGTCGTCCAATGATATAGATGCAAATATCTTTACTCCTATCAATGTGATAGGATTCTGCCTCATCATGCCTTGTTCCGGAGATTCAAATGTACAAGATTTGTTGCGGTACCACTTGTCCAAAGCGATATTCTTTGGACTTATGTCGAACCATAAGCCGGACCATCCAGAATTGCCAATGTCGTCCAATGATATAGATGCAAATATCTTTACTGCTATCAATTTGTCAGGATTCTGCCTCATCATACCTTGTCCAGTAGGTCAAAATGTACCAGATTTGTGCGGTAGCCCTTGTCCAAAGCGACTGTCTTTGGACTCAGGTCGAATCATAAGACGGGGCATCCAGAATTGCCAATGTCGTCCAATGATACAGATGCAAATATCATCACTCCTATGAATGTGATAGGATTCTGCCTCATCATACTTTGTTCCGGAGGTTCAAAGGTACAAGATTTGTGCGGTAGTCCTTGTCCAAAGCGACTCTCTTTGGACTCAGGTCGAATCATAAGCCGAACCATCCAGAATTGCCCATGTCATGCAATGATATAGATGCAAATATCTTTACTGCTATCAATTTGACAGGATTCTGCCTCATCGTATCTTGACCAGGGGGTCCAAATGTACAAGACTTGTTGCGGCAGCACTTCACAAAAGCGAATCTCTTTGGACTCAGGTCGATTCATATGCCGAAGCATCCAGAATTACCATGTCGTCCAATGATACAGATGCAAATATCATCACTCCTATGAATGTGATAGGATTCTGCCTCATCGTATATTGTCCAGGGGGTCCAAATGTACAAGATTTGTTGCGGCAGCACTTGTCCGAAGCGACTCTGTTTGGACTCAGGTCGAATCATAAGCCAGAGCATCCAGAATTGCCAATGTCGTCCAATGATATAGATGCAAATATCTTTACTCCTATCAATTTGACAGGATTCTGCCTCATCGTATATTGTCCAGGGGGTCCAAATGTACAAGACTTGTGCGGCAGCACTTGACAAAAGCCAATCTCTTTGACTCAGGTCGAATCATATTCCGATCATCCAGAATTGCCAATGTCGTCCAATGATATAGATGCAAATATCTTTACTCCTATCAATGTGATAGGATTCTGCCTCATCATGCCTTGTTCCGGAGGTTCAAATGTACAAGATTTGTTGCGGTACCACTTGTCCAAAGCGATATTCGTTGGACTTATGTCGAACCATAAGCCGGACCATCCAGAATTGCCAATGTCGTCCAATGATATAGATGCAAATATCTTTACTGCTATCAATTTGTCAGGATTCTGCCTCATCATACCTTGTCCAGTAGGTCAAAATGTACGAGATTTGTGCGGTAGCCCTTGTCCAAAGCGACTGTCTTTGGACTCAGGTCGAATCATAAGACGGGGCATCCAGAATTGCCAATGTCGTCCAATGATACAGATGCAAATATCATCACTCCTATGAATGTGATAGGATTCTGCCTCATCATACTTTGTTCCGGGGGTTCAAATGTACAAGATTTGTGCGGTAGTCCTTGTCCAAAGCGACTCTCTTTGGACTCAGGTCGAATCATAAGCCGAACCATCCAGAATTGCCCATGTCATGCAATGATATAGATGCAAATATCTTTACTGCTATCAATTTGACAGGATTCTGCCTCATCGTATCTTGACCAGGGGGTCCAAATGTACAAGATTTGTGCGGTAGCACGTGTCCAAAACGACTCCCTTTGGACTCAGGTCGAAGCAAAAGCCAGAGCATCCAGAATTGCTAATGTCGTCCAATGATATATATGCAAATATCTTTACTCCTATCAATGTGATAGGATTCTGCCTCATCGTATCTTGACCAGGGGGTCCAAATGTACAAGATTTGTGCGGTAGCACGTGTCCAAAACGACTCCCTTTGGACTCAGGTCGAAGCAAAAGCCAGAGCATCCAGAATTGCTAATGTCGTCCAATGATATAGATTCAAATATCTTAACTCCTATCAATTTGACAGAATTCTGCCTCATCATATATTGTCCAGGGGGTCCAAATGTACAAGACTTGTTGCGGCAGCACTTGTCCGAAGCGACTCTGTTTGGACTCAGGTCGAATCATAAGCCAGAGCATCCAGAATTGCCAATGTCGTCCAATGATATAGATGCAAATATCTTTACTCCTATCAATTTGACAGGATTCTGCCTCATCGTATATTGTCCAGGGGGTCCAAATGTACAAGACTTGTGCGGCAGCACTTGACAAAAGCCAATCTCTTTGACTCAGGTCGAATCATATTCCGATCATCCAGAATTGCCAATGTCGTCCAATGATATAGATGCAAATATCTTTACTCCTATCAATGTGATAGGATTCTGCCTCATCATGCCTTGTTCCGGAGATTCAAATGTACAAGATTTGTTGCGGTACCACTTGTCCAAAGCGATATTCTTTGGACTTATGTCGAACCATAAGCCGGACCATCCAGAATTGCCAATGTCGTCCAATGATATAGATGCAAATATCTTTACTGCTATCAATTTGTCAGGATTCTGCCTCATCATACCTTGTCCAGTAGGTCAAAATGTACGAGATTTGTTGCGGCAGCACTTGTCCGAAGCGACTCTGTTTGGACTCAGGTCGAATCATAAGCCAGAGCATCCAGAATTGCCCATGTCATGCAATGATATAGATGCAAATATCTTTACTGCTATCAATTTGACAGGATTCTGCCTCATCGTATCTTGACCAGGGGGTCCAAATGTACAAGATTTGTGCGGTAGCACGTGTCCAAAACGACTCCCTTTGGACTCAGGTCGAATCATAAGCCGAACCATCCAGAATTGCCCATGTCATGCAATGATATAGATGCAAATATCTTTACTGCAATCAATTTGACAGGATTCTGCCTCATCGTATCTTGACCAGGGGGTCCAAATGTACAAGATTTGTGCGGTAGCACGTGTCCAAAACGACTCCCTTTGGACTCAGGTCGAAGCAAAAGCCAGAGCATCCAGAATTGCTAATGTCGTCCAATGATATATATGCAAATATCTTTACTCCTATCAATGTGATAGGATTCTGCCTCATCGTATCTTGACCAGGGGGTCCAAATGTACAAGATTTGTGCGGTAGCACGTGTCCAAAACGACTCCCTTTAGACTCAGGTCGAAGCAAAAGCCAGAGCATCCAGAATTGCTAATGTCGTCCAATGATATAGATTCAAATATCTTAACTCCTATCAATTTGACAGAATTCTGCCTCATCGTATATTGTCCAGGGGGTCCAAATGTACAAGTCTTGTGCGGCAGCACTTGACAAAAGCGACTGTCTTTGGATTCAGGTCGAATCATAAGCCGGAGCATCCAAAATTGCCATTGTCGTCCAATGATATAGATGCAAATATATTTACTCCTATCAATTTAACAGGTTTCTGCCTCATCGTATATTGTCCAGGGGGTCCAAATGTACAAGATTTGTGCGGTAGTCCTTGTCCAAAGCGACTCTCTTTGGACTCAGTTCGAATCATAAGCCGGGGCATCCAGAATTGCCGATGTTGACCAATGATATAGATGCAAATATCTTTACTCCTATTAATTTGACAGGATTCTGCTTCATCATACCTTTTCCAGGAGGTCCAAATGTACAAGGTTTGCGCGGTAGCACTTGTCCAAAGCGACTCTCCTTGTACTCAGGTCGAATCATAAACCGGAGCATCCAGCATTGCCATTGTCGTCCAATGATAAAAATGCAAATATATTTACTCCTATCAATTTGACAGGATTCTGCCTCATCGTATCTTGTCCAGGGGGTCCAAATGTACACGATTTGTTGCGGTACCACTTGTCCAAAGCGACATTCTTTGGACTTATGTCGAGCCATAAGCCGGACCATCCAGAATTGCCAATGTCGTCCAATGATACAGATGCAAATATCATCACTCCTATTAATTTGACAGGATTCTGCCTCATCGTATATTGTCCAGGGGGTCCAAATGTACATGACTTGTTGCGGCAGCACTTGTCCGAAGCGACTCTGTTTGGACTCAGGTCGAATCATAAGCCAGAGCATCCAGAATTGCCAATGTCGTCCAATGATATAGATGCAAATATCTTTTCTCCTATCAATTTGACAGGATTCTGCCGCTATCATATCTTGTCCAGGGGGTCAAAATGTACAAGATTTGTGCGTTAGCACTTCACAAAAGCGAATCTCTTTGGACTCAGTTCGATTCATATGCCGAAGCATCCAGAATTACCATGTCGTCCAATGATACAGATGCAAATATCATCACTCCTATGAATGTGATAGGATTCTGCCTCATCATACCTTGTACAGGAGGTTCAAATGTACAAGATTTGTGCGGTAACCCTTGTCCAAAGCGACTCTCCTTGGACTCAGGTCGAATCATAAACCGGAGCATCCAGCATTGCCATGGCGTCCAATGATATAGTTGCAAATATCTTTACTCCTATTAATTTGACAGGATTCTGCCTCATCATACCTTGTACAGGAGGTTCAAATGTACAAGATTTGTGCGGTAGCCCTTGTCCAAAGCGACTGTCTTTGGATTCAGGTCGAATCATAAGCCGGAGCATCCAGAATTGCCGATGTCGTCCAATGATATAGATGCAAATATCTTTACTGCTATCAATTTGACAGGATTCTGCCTCATCATACCTTGTCCAGTAGGTCAAAATGTACAAGATTTGTGCGGTAGCCCTTGTCCAAAGCGACTCTCCTTGGACTCAGGTCGAATCATAAACCGGAGCATCCAGCATTGCCATGGCGTCCAATGATATAGATGCAAATATCTTTACTCCTATCAATGTGATAGGGTTCTGCTTCATCATACCTTGTTCCGGAGGTTCAAATGTACAAGATTTGTGCGGTAGCACTAGAAAAAAGCGAAACTCTTTGCACTCAGGTCGAATCATATTCCGAGCATCCAGAATTGCTAATGTCGTCCAATGATATATATGCAAATATCTTTACTCCTATCAATGTGATAGGATTCTGCCTCATCATACTTTGTTCCGGAGGTTCAAATGTGCAAGATTTGTGCGGTAGTCCTTGTCCAAAGCGACTCTCTTTGGACTCAGGTCGAATTATAAGACGGGGCATCCAGAATTGCCAATGTCGTCCAATGATACAGATGCAAATATCATCACTCCTATGAATGTGATAGGATTCTGCCTCATCGTATATTGTCCAGGGGGTCCAAATGTACAAGACTTGTTGCGGCAGCACTTGTCCGAAGCGACTCTGTTTGGACTCAGGTCGAATCATAAGCCAGAGCATCCAGAATTGCCAATGTCGTCCAATGATATAGATGCAAATATCTTTACTCCTATCAATTTGACAGGATTCTGCCTCATCGTATATTGTCCAGGGGGTCCAAATGTACAAGACTTGTGCGGCAGCACTTGACAAAAGCCAATCTCTTTGACTCAGGTCGACTCATATTCCGATCATCCAGAATTGCCAATGTCGTCCAATGATATAGATGCAAATATCTTTACTCCTATCAATGTGATAGGATTCTGCCTCAGCATGCCTTGTTCCGGAGGTTCAAATGTACAAGATTTGTTGCGGTACCACTTGTCCAAAGCGATATTCTTTGGACTTGTGTCGAACCATAAGCCGGACAATCCAGAATTGCCAATGTCGTCCAATGATATAGATGCAAATATCTTTACTGCTATCAATTTGTCAGGATTCTGCCTCATCATACCTTGTCCAGTAGGTCAAAATGTACGAGATTTGTGAGGTAGCCCTTGTCCAAAGCGACTGTCTTTGGACTCAGGTCGAATCATAAGCCAGAGCATCCAGAATTGCTAATGTCGTCCAATGATATATATGCAAATATCTTTACTCCTATCAATGTGATAGGATTCTGCCTCATCGTATCTTGACCAGGGGGTCCAAATGTACAAGATTTGTGCGGTAGCACGTGTCCAAAACGACTCCCTTTGGACTCAGGTCGAAGCAAAAGCCAGAGCATCCAGAATTGCTAATGTCGTCCAATGATATATATGCAAATATCTTTACTCCTATCAATGTGATAGGATTCTGCCTCATCTTATCTGGACCAGGGGGTCCAAATGCACATGTTTTGGGCGGCAGCATTTGCCCAAACCGACTCTCTTTGGATTCAGGTCGAATCAAAAGCCGGGGCATCCAGAATTGCCAATGTCGTCCAATGATATAGATGCAAACATCTTCACTCCTATCAATTTGACAGGATTCTGTCTCATCATACCCTGTTCCGGATGTTCAAATGTACAAGGTTTGCGCGATAGCACTTGTCCAAAGCGACTCTCCTTGTACTCAGGTCGAATCATAAACCGGAGCATCCAGCATTGCCATTGTCGTCCAATGATATAGATGCAAATATATTTACTCCTATCAATTTGACAGGATTCTGCCTCATCGTATCTTGTCCAGGGGGTCCAAATGTACACGATTTGTTGCGGTACCACTTGTCCAAAGCGACATTCTTTGGACTTATGTCGAGCCATAAGCCGGACCATCCAGAATTGCCGATGTTGACCAATGATATAGATGTAAATATCTTTACTCCTATTAATTTGACAGGATTCTTCCTCATCGTATATTATCCATGGGGTCCAAATGTACAAGACTTGTTGCGGCAGCACTTGTCCGAAGCGACTCTGTTTGGACTCAGGTCGAATCATAAGCCAGAGCATCCAGAATTGCCAATGTCGTCCAATGATATAGATGCAAATATCTTTTCTCCTATCAATTTGACAGGATTCTGCCGCTATCATATCTTGTCCAGGGGGTCAAAATGTACAAGATTTGTGCGTTAGCACTTCACAAAAGCGAATCTCTTTGGACTCAGGTCGATTCATATGCCGAAGCATCCAGAATTAACATGTCGTCCAATGATACAGATGCAAATATCATCACTCCTATGAATGTGATAGGATTCTGCCTCATCATACCTTGTACAGGAGGTTCAAATGTACAAGATTTGTGCGGTAACCCTTGTCCAAAGCGACTCTCCTTGGACTCAGGTCGAATCATAAACCGGAGCATCCAGCATTGCCATGGCGTCCAATGATATAGATGCAAATATCTTTACTCCTATTAATTTGACAGGATTCTGCCTCATCATACCTTGTACAGGAGGTTCAAATGTACAAGATTTGTGCGGTAGCCCTTGTCCAAAGCGACTGTCTTTGGATTCAGGTCGAATCATAAGCCGGAGCATCCAGAATTGCCGATGTCGTCCAATGATATAGATGCAAATATCTTTACTGCTATCAATTTGACAGGATTCTGCCTCATCATACCTTGTCCAGTAGGTCAAAATGTACAAGATTTGTGCGGTAGCCCTTGTCCAAAGCGACTCTCCTTGGACTCAGGTCGAATCATAAACCGGAGCATCCAGCATTGCCATGGCGTCCAATGATATAGATGCAAATATCTTTACTCCTATCAATGTGATATGGTTCTGCTTCATCATACCTTGTTCCGGAGGTTCAAATGTACAAGATTTGTGCGGTAGCACTAGACAAAAGCGAAACTCTTTGCACTCAGGACGAATCATATTCCGAGCATCCAGAATTGCTAATGTCGTCCAATGATATATATGCAAATATCTTTACTCCTATCAATGTGATAGGATTCTGCCTCATCATACTTTGTTCCGGAGGTTCAAATGTACAAGATTTGTGCGGTAGTCCTTGTCCAAAGCGACTCTCTTTGGACTCAGGTCGAATCATAAGACGGGGCATCCAGAATTGCCAATGTCGTCCAATGATACAGATGCAAATATCATCACTCCTATGAATGTGATAGGATTCTGCCTCATCGTATATTGTCCAGGGGGTCCAAATGTACAAGACTTGTTGCGGCAGCACTTGTCCGAAGCGACTCTGTTTGGACTCAGGTCGAATCATAAGCCAGAGCATCCAGAATTGCCAATGTCGTCCAATGATATAGATGCAAATATCTTTTCTCCTATCAATTTGACAGGATTCTGCCGCTATCATATCTTGTCCAGGGGGTCAAAATGTACAAGATTTGTGCGTTAGCACTTCACAAAAGCGAATCTCTTTGGACTCAGGTCGATTCATATGCCGAAGCATCCAGAATTAACATGTCGTCCAATGATACAGATGCAAATATCATCACTCCTATGAATGTGATAGGATTCTGCCTCATCATACCTTGTACAGGAGGTTCAAATGTACAAGATTTGTGCGGTAACCCTTGTCCAAAGCGACTCTCCTTGGACTCAGGTCGAATCATAAACCGGAGCATCCAGAATTGCCGATGTCGTCCAATGATATAGATGCAAATATCTTTACTGCTATCAATTTGACAGGATTCTGCCTCATCATACCTTGTCCAGTAGGTCAAAATGTACAAGATTTGTGCGGTAGCCCTTGTCCAAGGCGACTCTCCTTGGACTCAGGTCGAATCATAAACCGGAGCATCCAGCATTGCCATGGCGTCCAATGATATAGATGCAAATATCTTTACTCCTATCAATGTGATAGGGTTCTGCTTCATCATACCTTGTTCCGGAGGTTCAAATGTACAAGATTTGTGCGGTAGCACTAGACAAAAGCGAAACTCTTTGCACTCAGGTCGAATCATATTCCGAGCATCCAGAATTGCTAATGTCGTCCAATGATATATATGCAAATATCTTTACTCCTATCAATGTGATAGGATTCTGCCTCATCATACTTTGTTCCGGAGGTTCAAATGTACAAGATTTGTGCGGTAGTCCTTGTCCAAAGCGACTCTCTTTGGACTCAGGTCGAATCATAAGACGGGGCATCCAGAATTGCCAATGTCGTCCAATGATACAGATGCAAATATCATCACTCCTATGAATGTGATAGGATTCTGCCTCATCGTATATTGTCCAGGGGGTCCAAATGTACAAGACTTGTTGCGGCAGCACTTGTCCGAAGCGACTCTGTTTGGACTCAGGTCGATTCATATGCCGAAGCATCCAGAATTACCATGTCGTCCAATGATACAGATGCAAATATCATCACTCCTATGAATGTGATAGGATTCTGCCTCATCGTATATTGTCCAGGGGGTCCAAATGTACAAGACTTGTTGCGGCAGCACTTGTCCGAAGCGACTCTGTTTGGACTCTGGTCGAATCATAAGCCAGAGCATCCAGAATTGCCAATGTCGTCCAATGATATAGATGCAAATATCTTTACTCCTATCAATTTGACAGGATTCTGCCTCATGGTATATTGTCCAGGGGGTCCAAATGGACAAGACTTGTGCGGCAGCACTTGACAAAAGCCAATCTCTTTGACTCAGGTCGAATCATATTCCGATCATCCAGAATTGCCAATGTCGTCCAATGATATAGATGCAAATATCTTTACTCCTATCAATGTGATAGGATTCTGCCTCATCATGCCTTGTTCCGGAGGTTCAAATGTACAAGATTTGTTGCGGTACCACTTGTCCAAAGCGATATTCTTTGGACTTGTGTCGAACCATAAGCCGGACCATCCAGAATTGCCAATGTCGTCCAATGATATAGATGCAAATATCTTTTCTCCTATCAATTTGACAGGATTCTGCCGCTATCATATCTTGTCCAGGGGGTCAAAATGTACAAGATTTGTGCGTTAGCACTTCACAAAAGCGAATCTCTTTGGACTCAGGTCGATTCATATGCCGAAGCATCCAGAATTAACATGTCGTCCAATGATACAGATGCAAATATCATCACTCCTATGAATGTGATAGGATTCTGCCTCATCATACCTTGTACAGGAGGTTCAAATGTACAAGATTTGTGCGGTAACCCTTGTCCAAAGCGACTCTCCTTGGACTCAGGTCGAATCATAAACCGGAGCATCCAGCATTGCCATGGCGTCCAATGATATAGATGCAAATATCTTTACTCCTATTAATTTGACAGGATTCTGCCTCATCATACCTTGTACAGGAGGTTCAAATGTACAAGATTTGTGCGGTAGCCCTTGTCCAAAACGACTGTCTTTGGATTCAGGTCGAATCATAAGCCGGAGCATCCAGAATTACCGATGTCGTCCAATGATATAGATGCAAATATCTTTACTGCTATCAATTTGACAGGATTCTGCCTCATCATACCTTGTCCAGTAGGTCAAAATGTACAAGATTTGTGCGGTAGCCCTTGTCCAAAGCGACTCTCCTTGGACTCAGGTCGAATCATAAACCGGAGCATCCAGCATTGCCATGGCGTCCAATGATATAGATGCAAATATCTTTACTCCTATCAATGTGATATGGTTCTGCTTCATCATACCTTGTTCCGGAGGTTCAAATGTACAAGATTTGTGCGGTAGCACTAGACAAAAGCGAAACTCTTTGCACTCAGGTCGAATCATATTCCGAGCATCCAGAATTGCTAATGTCGTCCAATGATATATATGCAAATATCTTTACTCCTATCAATGTGATAGGATGCTGCCTCATCATACTTTGTTCCGGAGGTTCAAATGTACAAGATTTGTGCGGTAGTCCTTGTCCAAAGCGACTCTCTTTGGACTCAGGTCGAATCATAAGACGGGGCATCCAGAATTGCCAATGTCGTCCAATGATACAGATGCAAATATCATCACTCCTATGAATGTGATAGGATTCTGCCTCATCATACTTTGTTCCGGAGGTTCAAATGTACAAGATTTGTGCGGTAGTCCTTGTCCAAAGCGACTCTCTTTGGACTCAGGTCGAATCATAAGCCGAACCATCCAGAATTGCCCATGTCATGCAATGATATAGATGCAAATATCTTTACTGCTATCAATTTGACAGGATTCTGCCTCATCGTATCTTGACCAGGGGGTCCAAATGTACAAGATTTGTGCGGTAGCACGTGTCCAAAACGACTCCCTTTGGACTCAGGTCGAAGCAAAAGCCAGAGCATCCAGAATTGCTAATGTCGTCCAATGATATATATGCAAATATCTTTACTCCTATCAATGTGATAGGATTCTGCCTCATCGTATCTTGACCAGGGGGTCCAAATGTACAAGATTTGTGCGGTAGCACGTGTCCAAAACGACTCCCTTTGGACTCAGGTCGAAGCAAAAGCCAGAGCATCCAGAATTGCTAATGTCGTCCAATGATATAGATTCAAATATCTTAACTCCTATCAATTTGACAGAATTCTGCCTTATCGTATATTGTCCAGGGGGTCCAAATGTACAAGACTTGTTGCGGCAGCACTTGTCCGAAGCGACTCTGTTTGGACTCAGGTCGAATCATAAGCCAGAGCATCCAGAATTGCCAATGTCGTCCAATGATATAGATGAAAATATCTTTACTCCTATCAATTTGACAGGATTCTGCCTCATCGTATATTGTCCAGGGGGTCCAAATGTACAAGACTTGTGCGGCAGCACTTGACAAAAGCCAATCTCTTTGACTCAGGTCGAATCATATTCCGATCATCCAGAATTGCCAATGTCGTCCAATGATATAGATGCAAATATCTTTACTCCTATCAATGTGATAGGATTCTGCCTCATCATGCCTTGTTCCGGAGATTCAAATGTACAAGATTTGTTGCGGTACCACTTGTCCAAAGCGATATTCTTTGGACTTATGTCGAACCATAAGCCGGACCATCCAGAATTGCCAATGTCGTCCAATGATATAGATGCAAATATCTTTACTGCTATCAATTTTTCAGGATTCTGCCTCATCATACCTTGTCCAGTAGGTCAAAATGTACCAGATTTGTGCGGTAGCCCTTGTCCAAAGCGACTGTCTTTGGACTCAGGTCGAATCATAAGACGGGGCATCCAGAATTGCCAATGTCGTCCAATGATACAGATGCAAATATCATCACTCCTATGAATGTGATAGGATTCTGCCTCATCATACTTTGTTCCGGAGTTTCAAAGGTACAAGATTTGTGCGGTAGTCCTTGTCCAAAGCGACTCTCTTTGGACTCAGGTCGAATCATAAGCCGAACCATCCAGAATTGCCCATGTCATGCAATGATATAGATGCAAATATCTTTACTGCTATCAATTTGACAGGATTCTGCCTCATCGTATCTTGACCAGGGGGTCCAAATGTACAAGACTTGTTGCGGCAGCACTTCACAAAAGCGAATCTCTTTGGACTCAGGTCGATTCATATGCCGAAGCATCCAGAATTACCATGTCGTCCAATGATACAGATGCAAATATCATCACTCCTATGAATGTGATAGGATTCTGCCTCATCGTATATTGTCCAGGGGGTCCAAATGTACAAGACTTGTTGCGGCAGCACTTGTCCGAAGCGACTCTGTTTGGACTCAGGTCGAATCATAAGCCAGAGCATCCAGAATTGCCAATGTCGTCCAATGATATAGATGCAAATATCTTTACTCCTATCAATTTGACAGGATTCTGCCTCATCGTATATCGTCCAGGGGGTCCAAATGTACAAGACTTGTGCGGCAGCACTTGACAAAAGCCAATCTCTTTGACTCAGGTCGAATCATATTCCGATCATCCAGAATTGCCAATGTCGTCCAATGATATAGATGCAAATATCTTTACTCCTATCAATGTGATAGGATTCTGCCTCATCATGCCTTGTTCCGGAGGTTCAAATGTACAAGATTTGTTGCGGTACCACTTGTCCAAAGCGATATTCTTTGGACTTATGTCGAACCATAAGCCGGACCATCCAGAATTGCCAATGTCGTCCAATGATATAGATGCAAATATCTTTACTGCTATCAATTTGTCAGGATTCTGCCTCATCATACCTTGTCCAGTAGGTCAAAATGTACGAGATTTGTGCGGTAGCCCTTGTCCAAAGCGACTGTCTTTGGACTCAGGTCGAATCATAAGACGGGGCATCCAGAATTGCCAATATCGTCCAATGATACAGATGCAAATATCATCACTCCTATGAATGTGATAGGATTCTGCCTCATCATACTTTGTTCCGGAGGTTCAAATGTACAAGATTTGTGCGGTAGTCCTTGTCCAAAGCGACTCTCTTTGGACTCAGGTCGAATCATAAGCCGAACCATCCAGAATTGCCCATGTCATGCAATGATATAGATGCAAATATCTTTACTGCTATCAATTTGACAGGATTCTGCCTCATCGTATCTTGACCAGGGGGTCCAAATGTACAAGATTTGTGCGGTAGCACGTGTCCAAAACGACTCCCTTTGGACTCAGGTCGAAGCAAAAGCCAGAGCATCCAGAATTGCTAATGTCGTCCAATGATATATATGCAAATATCTTTACTCCTATCAATGTGATAGGATTCTGCCTCATCGTATCTTGACCAGGGGGTCCAAATGTACAAGATTTGTGCGGTAGCACGTGTCCAAAACGACTCCCTTTGGACTCAGGTCGAAGCAAAAGCCAGAGCATCCAGAATTGCTAATGTCGTCCAATGATATAGATTCAAATATCTTAACTCCTATCAATTTGACAGAATTCTGCCTCATCGTATATTGTCCAGGGGGTCCAAATGTACAAGACTTGTTGCGGCAGCACTTGTCCGAAGCGACTCTGTTTGGACTCAGGTCGAATCATAAGCCAGAGCATCCAGAATTGCCAATGTCGTCCAATGATATAGATGCAAATATCTTTACTCCTATCAATTTGACAGGATTCTGCCTCATCGTATATTGTCCAGGGGGTCCAAATGTACAAGACTTGTGCGGCAGCACTTGACAAAAGCCAATCTCTTTGACTCAGGTCGAATCATATTCCGATCATCCAGAATTGCCAATGTCGTCCAATGATATAGATGCAAATATCTTTACTCCTATCAATGTGATAGGATTCTGCCTCATCATGCCTTGTTCCGGAGATTCAAATGTACAAGATTTGTTGCGGTACCACTTGTCCAAAGCGATATTCTTTGGACTTATGTCGAACCATAAGCCGGACCATCCAGAATTGCCAATGTCGTCCAATGATATAGATGCAAATATCTTTACTGCTATCAATTTGTCAGGATTCTGCCTCATCATACCTTGTCCAGTAGGTCAAAATGTACGAGATTTGTGCGGTAGCCCTTGTCCAAAGCGACTGTCTTTGGACTCAGGTCGAATCATAAGACGGGGCATCCAGAATTGCCAATGTCGTCCAATGATACAGATGCAAATATCATCACTCCTATGAATGTGATAGGATTCTGCCTCATCATACTTTGTTCCGGAGGTTCAAAGGTACAAGATTTGTGCGGTAGTCCTTGTCCAAAGCGACTCTCTTTGGACTCAGGTCGAATCATAAGCCGAACCATCCAGAATTGCCCATGTCATGCAATGATATAGATGCAAATATCTTTACTGCTATCAATTTGACAGGATTCTGCCTCATCGTATCTTGACCAGGGGGTCCAAATGTACAAGATTTGTGCGGTAGCACGTGTCCAAAACGACTCCCTTTGGACTCAGGTCGAAGCAAAAGCCAGAGCATCCAGAATTGCTAATGTCGTCCAATGATATATATGCAAATATCTTTACTCCTATCAATGTGATAGGATTCTGCCTCATCGTATCTTGACCAGGGGGTCCAAATGTACAAGATTTGTGCGGTAGCACGTGTCCAAAACGACTCCCTTTGGACTCAGGTCGAAGCAAAAGCCAGAGCATCCAGAATTGCTAATGTCGTCCAATGATATAGATTCAAATATCTTAACTCCTATCAATTTGACAGAATTCTGCCTCATCGTATATTGTCCAGGGGGTCCAAATGTACAAGTCTTGTGCGGCAGCACTTGACAAAAGCGACTGTCTTTGGATTCAGGTCGAATCATAAGCCGGAGCATCCAAAATTGCCATTGTCGTCCAATGATATAGATGCAAATATATTTACTCCTATCAATTTAACAGGTTTCTGCCTCATCGTATATTGTCCAGGGGGTCCAAATGTACAAGATTTGTGCGGTAGCCCTTGTCCAAAGCGACTCTCTTTGGACTCAGTTCGAATCATAAGCCGGGGCATCCAGAATTGCCGATGTTGACCAATGATATAGATGCAAATATCTTTACTCCTATTAATTTGACAGGATTCTGCTTCATCATACCTTTTCCAGGAGGTCCAAATGTACAAGGTTTGCGCGGTAGCACTTGTCCAAAGCGACTCTCCTTGTACTCAGGTCGAATCATAAACCGGAGCATCCAGCATTGCCATTGTCGTCCAATGATAAAGATGCAAATATATTTACTCCTATCAATTTGACAGGATTCTGCCTCATCGTATCTTGTCCAGGGGGTCCAAATGTACACGATTTGTTGCGGTACCACTTGTCCAAAGCGACATTCTTTGGACTTATGTCGAGCCATAAGCCGGACCATCCAGAATTGCCAATGTCGTCCAATGATACAGATGCAAATATCATCACTCCTATTAATTTGACAGGATTCTGCCTCATCGTATATTGTCCAGGGGGTCCAAATGTACAAGACTTGTTGCGGCAGCACTTGTCCGAAGCGACTCTGTTTGGACTCAGGTCGAATCATAAGCCAGAGCATCCAGAATTGCCAATGTCGTCCAATGATATAGATGCAAATATCTTTTCTCCTATCAATTTGACAGGATTCTGCCGCTATCATATCTTGTCCAGGGGGTCAAAATGTACAAGATTTGTGCGTTAGCACTTCACAAAAGCGAATCTCTTTGGACTCAGGTCGATTCATATGCCGAAGCATCCAGAATTACCATGTCGTCCAATGATACAGATGCAAATATCATCACTCCTATGAATGTGATAGGATTCTGCCTCATCATACCTTGTACAGGAGGTTCAAATGTACAAGATTTGTGCGGTAACCCTTGTCCAAAGCGACTCTCCTTGGACTCAGGTCGAATCATAAACCGGAGCATCCAGCATTGCCATGGCGTCCAATGATATAGATGCAAATATCTTTACTCCTATTAATTTGACAGGATTCTGCCTCATCATACCTTGTACAGGAGGTTCAAATGTACAGGATTTGTGCGGTAGCCCTTGTCCAAAGCGACTGTCTTTGGATTCAGGTCGAATCATAAGCCGGAGCATCCAGAATTGCCGATGTCGTCCAATGATATAGATGCAAATATCTTTACTGCTATCAATTTGACAGGATTCTGCCTCATCATACCTTGTCCAGTAGGTCAAAATGTACAAGATTTGTGCGGTAGCCCTTGTCCAAAGCGACTCTCCTTGGACTCAGGTCGAATCATAAACCGGAGCATCCAGCATTGCCATGGCGTCCAATGATATAGATGCAAATATCTTTACTCCTATCAATGTGATAGGGTTCTGCTTCATCATACCTTGTTCCGGAGGTTCAAATGTACAAGATTTGTGCGGTAGCACTAGACAAAAGCGAAACTCTTTGCACTCAGGTCGAATCATATTCCGAGCATCCAGAATTGCTAATGTCGTCCAATGATATATATGCAAATATCTTTACTCCTATCAATGTGATAGGATTCTGCCTCATCATACTTTGTTCCGGAGGTTCAAATGTGCAAGATTTGTGCTGTAGTCCTTGTCCAAAGCGACTCTCTTTGGACTCAGGTCGAATTATAAGACGGGGCATCCAGAATTGCCAATGTCGTCCAATGATACAGATGCAAATATCATCACTCCTATGAATGTGATAGGATTCTGCCTCATCGTATATTGTCCAGGGGGTCCAAATGTACAAGACTTGTTGCGGCAGCACTTGTCCGAAGCGACTCTGTTTGGACTCAGGTCGAATCATAAGCCAGAGCATCCAGAATTGCCAATGTCGTCCAATGATATAGATGCAAATATCTTTTCTGCTATCAATTTGACAGGATTCTGCCGCTATCATATCTTGTCCAGGGGGTCAAAATGTACAAGATTTGTGCGTTAGCACTTCACAAAAGCGAATCTCTTTGGACTCAGGTCGATTCATATGCCGAAGCATCCAGAATTACCATGTCGTCCAATGATACAGATGCAAATATCATCACTCCTATGAATGTGATAGGATTCTGCCTCATCGTATATTGTCCAGGGGGTCCAAATGTACAAGACTTGTTGCGGCAGCACTTGTCCGAAGCGACTCTGTTTGGACTCAGGTCGAATCATAAGCCAGAGCATCCAGAATTGCCAATGTCGTCCAATGATATAGATGCAAATATCTTTACTCCTATCAATTTGACAGGATTCTGCCTCATCGTATATTGTCCAGGGGGTCCAAATGTACAAGACTTGTGCGGCAGCACTTGACAAAAGCCAATCTCTTTGACTCAGGTCGACTCATATTCCGATCATCCAGAATTGCCAATGTCGTCCAATGATATAGATGCAAATATCTTTACTCCTATCAATGTGATAGGATTCTGCCTCATCATGCCTTGTTCCGGAGGTTCAAATGTACAAGATTTGTTGCGGTACCACTTGTCCAAAGCGATATTCTTTGGACTTGTGTCGAACCATAAGCCGGACAATCCAGAATTGCCAATGTCGTCCAATGATATAGATGCAAATATCTTTACTGCTATCAATTTGTCAGGATTCTGCCTCATCATACCTTGTCCAGTAGGTCAAAATGTACGAGATTTGTGAGGTAGCCCTTGTCCAAAGCGACTGTCTTTGGACTCAGGTCGAATCATAAGCCAGAGCATCCAGAATTGCTAATGTCGTCCAATGATATATATGCAAATATCTTTACTCCTATCAATGTGATAGGATTCTGCCTCATCGTATCTTGACCAGGGGGTCCAAATGTACAAGATTTGTGCGGTAGCACGTGTCCAAAACGACTCCCTTTGGACTCAGGTCGAAGCAAAAGCCAGAGCATCCAGAATTGCTAATGTCGTCCAATGATATATATGCAAATATCTTTACTCCTATCAATGTGATAGGATTCTGCCTCATCTTATCTGGACCAGGGGGTCCAAATGCACATGTTTTGGGCGGCAGCATTTGCCCAAACCGACTCTCTTTGGATTCAGGTCGAATCAAAAGCCGGGGCATCCAGAATTGCCAATGTCGTCCAATGATATAGATGCAAACATCTTCACTCCTATCAATTTGACAGGATTCTGTCTCATCATACCCTGTTCCGGATGTTCAAATGTACAAGGTTTGCGCGATAGCACTTGTCCAAAGCGACTCTCCTTGTACTCAGGTCGAATCCTAAACCGGAGCATCCAGCATTGCCATTGTCGTCCAATGATATAGATGCAAATATATTTACTCCTATCAATTTGACAGGATTCTGCCTCATCGTATCTTGTCCAGGGGGTCCAAATGTACACGATTTGTTGCGGTACCACTTGTCCAAAGCGACATTCTTTGGACTTATGTCGAGCCATAAGCCGGACCATCCAGAATTGCCGATGTTGACCAATGATATAGATGTAAATATCTTTACTCCTATTAATTTGACAGGATTCTTCCTCATCGTATATTGTCCATGGGGTCCAAATGTACAAGACTTGTTGCGGCAGCACTTGTCCGAAGCGACTCTGTTTGGACTCAGGTCGAATCATAAGCCAGAGCATCCAGAATTGCCAATGTCGTCCAATGATATAGATGCAAATATCTTTTCTCCTATCAATTTGACAGGATTCTGCCGCTATCATATCTTGTCCAGGGGGTCAAAATGTACAAGATTTGTGCGTTAGCACTTCACAAAAGCGAATCTCTTTGGACTCAGGTCGATTCATATGCCGAAGCATCCAGAATTAACATGTCGTCCAATGATACAGATGCAAATATCATCACTCCTATGAATGTGATAGGATTCTGTCTCATCATACCTTGTACAGGAGGTTCAAATGTACAAGATTTGTGCGGTAACCCTTGTCCAAAGCGACTCTCCTTGGACTCAGGTCGAATCATAAACCGGAGCATCCAGCATTGCCATGGCGTCCAATGATATAGATGCAAATATCTTTACTCCTATTAATTTGACAGGATTCTGCCTCATCATACCTTGTACAGGAGGTTCAAATGTACAAGATTTGTGCGGTAGCCCTTGTCCAAAGCGACTGTCTTTGGATTCAGGTCGAATCATAAGCCGGAGCATCCAGAATTGCCGATGTCGTCCAATGATATAGATGCAAATATCTTTACTGCTATCAATTTGACAGGATTCTGCCTCATCATACCTTGTCCAGTAGGTCAAAATGTACAAGATTTGTGCGGTAGCCCTTGTCCAAAGCGACTCTCCTTGGAGTCAGGTCGAATCATAAACCGGAGCATCCAGCATTGCCATGGCGTCCAATGATATAGATGCAAATATCTTTACTCCTATCAATGTGATATGGTTCTGCTTCATCATACCTTGTTCCGGAGGTTCAAATGTACAAGATTTGTGCGGTAGCACTAGACAAAAGCGAAACTCTTTGCACTCAGGTCGAATCATATTCCGAGCATCCAGAATTGCTAATGTCGTCCAATGATATATATGCAAATATCTTTACTCCTATCAATGTGATAGGATTCTGCCTCATCATACTTTGTTCCGGAGGTTCAAATGTACAAGATTTGTGCGGTAGTCCTTGTCCAAAGCGACTCTCTTTGGACTCAGGTCGAATCATAAGACGGGGCATCCAGAATTGCCAATGTCGTCCAATGATACAGATGCAAATATCATCACTCCTATGAATGTGATAGGATTCTGCCTCATCGTATATTGTCCAGGGGGTCCAAATGTACAAGACTTGTTGCGGCAGCACTTGTCCGAAGCGACTCTGTTTGGACTCAGGTCGAATCATAAGCCAGAGCATCCAGAATTGCCAATGTCGTCCAATGATATAGATGCAAATATCTTTTCTCCTATCAATTTGACAGGATTCTGCCGCTATCATATCTTGTCCAGGGGGTCAAAATGTACAAGATTTGTGCGTTAGCACTTCACAAAAGCGAATCTCTTTGGACTCAGGTCGATTCATATGCCGAAGCATCCAGAATTAACATGTCGTCCAATGATACAGATGCAAATATCATCACTCCTATGAATGTGATAGGATTCTGCCTCATCATACCTTGTACAGGAGGTTCAAATGTACAAGATTTGTGCGGTAACCCTTGTCCAAAGCGATTCTCCTTGGACTCAGGTCGAATCATAAACCGGAGCATCCAGCATTGCCATGGCGTCCAATGATATAGATGCAAATATCTTTACTCCTATTAATTTGACAGGATTCTGCCTCATCATACCTTGTACAGGAGGTTCAAATGTACAAGATTTGTGCGGTAGCCCTTGTCCAAAGCGACTGTCTTTGGATTCAGGTCGAATCATAAGCCGGAGCATCCAGAATTGCCGATGTCGTCCAAAGATATAGATGCAAATATCTTTACTGCTATCAATTTGACAGGATTCTGCCTCATCATACCTTGTCCAGTAGGTCAAAATGTACAAGATTTGTGCGGTAGCCCTTGTCCAAGGCGACCCTCCTTGGACTCAGGTCGAATCATAAACCGGAGCATCCAGCATTGCCATGGCGTCCAATGATATAGATGCAAATATCTTTACTCCTATCAATGTGATATGGTTCTGCTTCATCATACCTTGTTCCGGAGGTTCAAATGTACAAGATTTGTGCGGTAGCACTAGACAAAAGCGAAACTCTTTGGACTCAGGTCGAATCATATTCCGAGCATCCAGAATTGCTAATGTCGTCCAATGATATATATGCAAATATCTTTACTCCTATCAATGTGATAGGATTCAGCCTCATCATACTTTGTTCCGGAGGTTCAAATGTACAAGATTTGTGCGGTAGTCCTTGTCCAAAGCGACTCTCTTTGGACTCAGGTCGAATCATAAGACGGGGCATCCAGAATTGCCAATGTCGTCCAATGATACAGATGCAAATATCATCACTCCTATGAATGTGATAGGATTCTGCCTCATCGTATATTGTCCAGGGGGTCCAAATGTACAAGACTTGTTGCGGCAGCACTTGTCCGAAGCGACTCTGTTTGGACTCAGGTCGAATCATAAGCCAGAGCATCCAGAATTGCCAATGTCGTCCAATGATATAGATGCAAATATCTTTTCTCCTATCAATTTGACAGGATTCTGCCGCTATCATATCTTGTCCAGGGGGTCAAAATGTACAAGATTTGTGCGTTAGCACTTCACAAAAGCGAATCTCTTTGGACTCAGGTCGATTCATATGCCGAAGCATCCAGAATTAACATGTCGTCCAATGATACAGATGCAAATATCATCACTCCTATGAATGTGATAGGATTCTGCCTCATCATACCTTGTACAGGAGGTTCAAATGTACAAGATTTGTGCGGTAACCCTTGTCCAAAGCGACTCTCCTTGGACTCAGGTCGAATCATAAACCGGAGCATCCAGCATTGCCATGGCGTCCAATGATATAGATGCAAATATCTTTACTCCTATTAATTTGACAGGATTCTGCCTCATCATACCTTGTACAGGAGGTTCAAATGTACAAGATTTGTGCGGTAGCCCTTGTCCAAAGCGACTGTCTTTGGATTCAGGTCGAATCATAAGCCGGAGCATCCAGAATTGCCGATGTCGTCCAATGATATAGATGCAAATATCTTTACTGCTATCAATTTGACAGGATTCTGCCTCATCATACCTTGTCCAGTAGGTCAAAATGTACAAGATTTGTGCGGTAGCCCTTGTCCAAGGCGACTCTCCTTGGACTCAGGTCGAATCATAAACCGGAGCATCCAGCATTGCCATGGCGTCCAATGATATAGATGCAAATATCTTTACTCCTATCAATGTGATAGGGTTCTGCTTCATCATACCTTGTTCCGGAGGTTCAAATGTACAAGATTTGTGCGGTAGCACTAGACAAAAGCGAAACTCTTTGCACTCAGGTCGAATCATATTCCGAGCATCCAGAATTGCTAATGTCGTCCAATGATATATATGCAAATATCTTTACTCCTATCAATGTGATAGGATTCTGCCTCATCATACTTTGTTCCGGAGGTTCAAATGTACAAGATTTGTGCGGTAGTCCTTGTCCAAAGCGACTCTCTTTGGACTCAGGTCGAATCATAAGACGGGGCATCCAGAATTGCCAATGTCGTCCAATGATACAGATGCAAATATCATCACTCCTATGAATGTGATAGGATTCTGCCTCATCGTATATTGTCCAGGGGGTCCAAATGTACAAGACTTGTTGCGGCAGCACTTGTCCGAAGCGACTCTGTTTGGACTCAGGTCGATTCATATGCCGAAGCATCCAGAATTACCATGTCGTCCAATGATACAGATGCAAATATCATCACTCCTATGAATGTGAT
Organism: Priocnemis perturbator; assembly: GCA_963942575.1. Lineage (NCBI taxonomy): Eukaryota > Metazoa > Arthropoda > Insecta > Hymenoptera > Pompilidae > Priocnemis > Priocnemis perturbator. Next base: position 3,508,530 of record CAWWDK010000133.1, on the reverse strand, counting down.
AGGATTATGCCTCATCGTATATTGTCCAGGGGGTCCAAATGTACAAGACTTGTTGCGGCAGCACTTGTCCGAAGCGACTCTGTTTGGACTCTGGTCGAATCATAAGCCAGAGCATCCAGAATTGCCAATGTCGTCCAATGATATAGATGCAAATATCATCACTCCTATGAATGTGATAGGATTCTGCCTCATCATACCTTGTACAGGAGGTTCAAATGTACAAGATTTGTGCGGTAACCCTTGTCCAAAGCGACTCTCCTTGGACTCAGGTCGAATCATAAACCGGAGCATCCAGCATTGCCATGGCGTCCAATGATATAGATGCAAATATCTTTACTCCTATTAATTTGACAGGATTCTGCCTCATCATACCTTGTACAGGAGGTTCAAATGTACAAGATTTGTGCGGTAGCCCTTGTCCAAAGCGACTGTCTTTGGATTCAGGTCGAATCATAAGCCGGAGCATCCAGAATTGCCGATGTCGTCCAATGATATAGATGCAAATATCTTTACTGCTATCAATTTGACAGGATTCTGCCTCATCATACCTTGTCCAGTAGGTCAAAATGTACAAGATTTGTGCGGTAGCCCTTGTCCAAAGCGACTCTCCTTGGACTCAGGTCGAATCATAAACCGGAGCATCCAGCATTGCCATGGCGTCCAATGATATAGATGCAAATATCTTTACTCCTATCAATGTGATATGGTTCTGCTTCATCATACCTTGTTCCGGAGGTTCAAATGTACAAGATTTGTGCGGTAGCACTAGACAAAAGCGAAACTCTTTGCACTCAGGTCGAATCATATTCCGAGCATCCAGAATTGCTAATGTCGTCCAATGATATATATGCAAATATCTTTACTCCTATCAATGTGATAGGATTCTGCCTCATCATACTTTGTTCCGGAGGTTCAAATGTACAAGATTTGTGCGGTAGTCCTTGTCCAAAGCGACTCTCTTTGGACTCAGGTCGAATCATAAGACGGGGCATCCAGAATTGCCAATGTCGTCCAATGATACAGATGCAAATATCATCACTCCTATGAATGTGATAGGATTCTGCCTCATCGTATATTGTCCAGGGGGTCCAAATGTACAAGACTTGTTGCGGCAGCACTTGTCCGAAGCGACTCTGTTTGGACTCAGGTCGAATCATAAGCCAGAGCATCCAGAATTGCCAATGTCGTCCAATGATATAGATGCAAATATCTTTTCTCCTATCAATTTGACAGGATTCTGCCGCTATCATATCTTGTCCAGGGGGTCAAAATGTACAAGATTTGTGCGTTAGCACTTCACAAAAGCGAATCTCTTTGGACTCAGGTCGATTCATATGCCGAAGCATCCAGAATTAACATGTCGTCCAATGATACAGATGCAAATATCATCACTCCTATGAATGTGATAGGATTCTGCCTCATCATACCTTGTACAGGAGGTTCAAATGTACAAGATTTGTGCGGTAACCCTTGTCCAAAGCGACTCTCCTTGGACTCAGGTCGAATCATAAACCGGAGCATCCAGCATTGCCATGGCGTCCAATGATATAGATGCAAATATCTTTACTCCTATTAATTTGACAGGATTCTGCCTCATCATACCTTGTACAGGAGGTTCAAATGTACAAGATTTGTGCGGTAGCCCTTGTCCAAAGCGACTGTCTTTGGATTCAGGTCGAATCATAAGCCGGAGCATCCAGAATTGCCGATGTCGTCCAATGATATAGATGCAAATATCTTTACTGCTATCAATTTGACAGGATTCTGCCTCATCATACCTTGTCCAGTAGGTCAAAATGTACAAGATTTGTGCGGTAGCCCTTGTCCAAAGCGACTCTCCTTGGACTCAGGTCGAATCATAAACCGGAGCATCCAGCATTGCCATGGCGTCCAATGATATAGATGCAAATATCTTTACTCCTATCAATGTGATAGGGTTCTGCTTCATCATACCTTGTTCCGGAGGTTCAAATGTACAAGATTTGTGCGGTAGCACTAGACAAAAGCGAAACTCTTTGCACTCAGGTCGAATCATATTCCGAGCATCCAGAATTGCTAATGTCGTCCAATGATATATATGCAAATATCTTTACTCCTATCAATGTGATAGGATTCTGCCTCATCATACTTTGTTCCGGAGGTTCAAATGTACAAGATTTGTGCGGTAGTCCTTGTCCAAAGCGACTCTCTTTGGACTCAGGTCGAATCATAAGACGGGGCATCCAGAATTGCCAATGTCGTCCAATGATACAGATGCAAATATCATCACTCCTATGAATGTGATAGGATTCTGCCTCATCGTATATTGTCCAGGGGGTCCAAATGTACAAGACTTGTTGCGGCAGCACTTGTCCGAAGCGAGTCTGTTTGGACTCAGGTCGATTCATATGCCGAAGCATCCAGAATTACCATGTCGTCCAATGATACAGATGCAAATATCATCACTCCTATGAATGTGATAGGATTCTGCCTCATCGTATATTGTCCAGGGGGTCCAAATGTACAAGACTTGTTGCGGCAGCACTTGTCCGAAGCGACTCTGTTTGGACTCTGGTCGAATCATAAGCCAGAGCATCCAGAATTGCCAATGTCGTCCAATGATATAGATGCAAATATCTTTACTCCTATCAATTTGACAGGATTCTGCCTCATCGTATATTGTCCAGGGGGTCCAAATGTACAAGACTTGTGCGGCAGCACTTGACAAAAGCCAATCTCTTTGACTCAGGTCGAATCATATTCCGATCATCCAGAATTGCCAATGTCGTCCAATGATATAGATGCAAATATCTTTACTCCTATCAATGTGATAGGATTCTGCCTCATCATGCCTTGTTCCGGAGGTTCAAATGTACAAGATTTGTTGCGGTACCACTTGTCCAAAGCGATATTCTTTGGACTTGTGTCGAACCATAAGCCGGACCATCCAGAATTGCCAATGTCGTCCAATGATATAGATGCAAATATCTTTACTGCTATCAATTTGTCAGGATTCTGCCTCATCATACCTTGTCCAGTAGGTCAAAATGTACGAGATTTGTGCGGTAGCCCTTGTCCAAAGCGACTGTCTTTGGACTCAGGTCGAATCATAAGACGGGGCATCCAGAATTGCCAATGTCGTCCAATGATACAGATGCAAATATCATCACTCCTATGAATGTGATAGGATTCTGCCTCATCATACTTTGTTCCGGAGGTTCAAATGTACAAGATTTGTGCGGTAGTCCTTGTCCAAAGCGACTCTCTTTGGACTCAGGTCGAATCATAAGCCGAACCATCCAGAATTGCCCATGTCATGCAATGATATAGATGCAAATCTTTACTGCTATCAATTTGACAGGATTCTGCCTCATCGTATCTTGACCAGGCGGTCCAAATGTACAAGATTTGTGCGGTAGCACGTGTCCAAAACGACTCCCTTTGGACTCAGGTCGAAGCAAAAGCCAGAGCATCCAGAATTGCTAATGTCGTCCAATGATATATATGCAAATATCTTTACTCCTATCAATGTGATAGGATTCTGCCTCATCGTATCTTGACCAGGGGGTCCAAATGTACAAGATTTGTGCGGTAGCACGTGTCCAAAACGACTCCCTTTGGACTCAGGTCGAAGCAAAAGCCAGAGCATCCAGAATTGCTAATGTCGTCCAATGATATAGATTCAAATATCTTAACTCCTATCAATTTGACAGAATTCTGCCTCATCGTATATTGTCCAGGGGGTCCAAATGTACAAGTCTTGTGCGGCAGCACTTGACAAAAGCGACTGTCTTTGGATTCAGGTCGAATCATAAGCCGGAGCATCCAGAATTGCCATTGTCGTCCAATGATATAGATGCAAATATATTTACTCCTATCAATTTAACAGGTTTCTGCCTCATCGTATATTGTCCAGGGGGTCCAAATGTACAAGATTTGTGCGGTAGCCCTTGTCCAAAGCGACTCTCTTTGGACTCAGGTCGAATCATAAGACGGGGCATCCAGAATTGCCAATGTCGTCCAATGATACAGATGCAAATATCATCACTCCTATGAATGTGATAGGATTCTGCCTCATCGTATATTGTCCAGGGGGTCCAAATGTACAAGACTTGTTGCGGCAGCACTTGTCCGAAGCGACTCTGTTTGGACTCAGGTCGAATCATAAGCCAGAGCATCCAGAATTGCCAATGTCGTCCAATGATATAGATGCAAATATCTTTTCTCCTATCAATTTGACAGGATTCTGCCGCTATCATATCTTGTCCAGGGGGTCAAAATGTACAAGATTTGTGCGTTAGCACTTCACAAAAGCGAATCTCTTTGGACTCAGGTCGATTCATATGCCGAAGCATCCAGAATTAACATGTCGTCCAATGATACAGATGCAAATATCATCACTCCTATGAATGTGATAGGATTCTGCCTCATCATACCTTGTACAGGAGGTTCAAATGTACAAGATTTGTGCGGTAACCCTTGTCCAAAGCGACTCTCCTTGGACTCAGGTCGAATCATAAACCGGAGCATCCAGCATTGCCATGGCGTCCAATGATATAGATGCAAATATCTTTACTCCTATTAATTTGACAGGATTCTGCCTCATCATACCTTGTACAGGAGGTTCAAATGTACAAGATTTGTGCGGTAGCCCTTGTCCAAAGCGACTGTCTTTGGATTCAGGTCGAATCATAAGCCGGAGCATCCAGAATTGCCGATGTCGTCCAATGATATAGATGCAAATATCTTTACTGCTATCAATTTGACAGGATTCTGCCTCATCATACCTTGTCCAGTAGGTCAAAATGTACAAGATTTGTGCGGTAGCCCTTGTCCAAAGCGACTCTCCTTGGACTCAGGTCGAATCATAAACCGGAGCATCCAGCATTGCCATGGCGTCCAATGATATAGATGCAAATATCTTTACTCCTATCAATGTGATAGGGTTCTGCTTCATCATACCTTGTTCCGGAGGTTCAAATGTACAAGATTTGTGCGGTAGCACTAGACAAAAGCGAAACTCTTTGCACTCAGGTCGAATCATATTCCGAGCATCCAGAATTGCTAATGTCGTCCAATGATATATATGCAAATATCTTTACTCCTATCAATGTGATAGGATTCTGCCTCATCATACTTTGTTCCGGAGGTTCAAATGTACAAGATTTGTGCGGTAGTCCTTGTCCAAAGCGACTCTCTTTGGACTCAGGTCGAATCATAAGACGGGGCATCCAGAATTGCCAATGTCGTCCAATGATACAGATGCAAATATCATCACTCCTATGAATGTGATAGGATTCTGCCTCATCGTATATTGTCCAGGGGGTCCAAATGTACAAGACTTGTTGCGGCAGCACTTGTCCGAAGCGACTCTGTTTGGACTCAGGTCGATTCATATGCCGAAGCATCCAGAATTACCATGTCGTCCAATGATACAGATGCAAATATCATCACTCCTATGAATGTGATAGGATTCTGCCTCATCGTATATTGTCCAGGGGGTCCAAATGTACAAGACTTGTTGCGGCAGCACTTGTCCGAAGCGACTCTGTTTGGACTCTGGTCGAATCATAAGCCAGAGCATCCAGAATTGCCAATGTCGTCCAATGATATAGATGCAAATATCTTTACTCCTATCAATGTGATAGGGTTCTGCTTCATCATACCTTGTTCCGGAGGTTCAAATGTACAAGATTTGTGCGGTAGCACTAGACAAAAGCGAAACTCTTTGCACTCAGGTCGAATCATATTCCGAGCATCCAGAATTGCTAATGTCGTCCAATGATATATATGCAAATATCTTTACTCCTATCAATGTGATAGGATTCTGCCTCATCATACTTTGTTCCGGAGGTTCAAATGTACAAGATTTGTGCGGTAGTCCTTGTCCAAAGCGACTCTCTTTGGACTCAGGTCGAATCATAAGACGGGGCATCCAGAATTGCCAATGTCGTCCAATGATACAGATGCAAATATCATCACTCCTATGAATGTGATAGGATTCTGCCTCATCGTATATTGTCCAGGGGGTCCAAATGTACAAGACTTGTTGCGGCAGCACTTGTCCGAAGCGACTCTGTTTGGACTCAGGTCGATTCATATGCCGAAGCATCCAGAATTACCATGTCGTCCAATGATACAGATGCAAATATCATCACTCCAATGAATGTGATAGGATTCTGCCTCATCGTATATTGTCCAGGGGGTCCAAATGTACAAGACTTGTTGCGGCAGCACTTGTCCGAAGCGACTCTGTTTGGACTCTGGTCGAATCATAAGCCAGAGCATCCAGAATTGCCAATGTCGTCCAATGATATAGATGCAAATATCTTTACTCCTATCAATTTGACAGGATTCTGCCTCATCGTATATTGTCCAGGGGGTCCAAATGTACAAGACTTGTGCGGCAGCACTTGACAAAAGCCATTCTCTTTGACTCAGGTCGAATCATATTCCGATCATCCAGAATTGCCAATGTCGTCCAATGATATAGATGCAAATATCTTTACTCCTATCAATGTGATAGGATTCTGCCTCATCATGCCTTGTTCCGGAGGTTCAAATGTACAAGATTTGTTGCGGTACCACTTGTCCAAAGCGATATTCTTTGGACTTGTGTCGAACCATAAGCCGGACCATCCAGAATTGCCAATGTCGTCCAATGATATAGATGCAAATATCTTTACTGCTATCAATTTGTCAGGATTCTGCCTCATCATACCTTGACCAGTAGGTCAAAATGTACGAGATTTGTGCGGTAGCCCTTGTCCAAAGCGACTGTCTTTGGACTCAGGTCGAATCATAAGACGGGGCATCCAGAATTGCCAATGTCGTCCAATGATACAGATGCAAATATCATCACTCCTATGAATGTGATAGGATTCTGCCTCATCATACTTTGTTCCGGAGGTTCAAATGTACAAGATTTGTGCGGTAGTCCTTGTCCAAAGCGACTCTCTTTGGACTCAGGTCGAATCATAAGCCGAACCATCCAGAATTGCCCATGTCATGCAATGATATAGATGCAAATCTTTACTGCTATCAATTTGACAGGATTCTGCCTCATCGTATCTTGACCAGGCGGTCCAAATGTACAAGATTTGTGCGGTAGCACGTGTCCAAAACGACTCCCTTTGGACTCAGGTCGAAGCAAAAGCCAGAGCATCCAGAATTGCTAATGTCGTCCAATGATATATATGCAAATATCTTTACTCCTATCAATGTGATAGGATTCTGCCTCATCGTATCTTGACCAGGGGGTCCAAATGTACAAGATTTGTGCGGTAGCACGTGTCCAAAACGACTCCCTTTGGACTCAGGTCGAAGCAAAAGCCAGAGCATCCAGAATTGCTAATGTCGTCCAATGATATAGATTCAAATATCTTAACTCCTATCAATTTGACAGAATTCTGCCTCATCGTATATTGTCCAGGGGGTCCAAATGTACAAGTCTTGTGCGGCAGCACTTGACAAAAGCGACTGTCTTTGGATTCAGGTCGAATCATAAGCCGGAGCATCCAGAATTGCCATTGTCGTCCAATGATATAGATGCAAATATATTTACTCCTATCAATTTAACAGGTTTCTGCCTCATCGTATATTGTCCAGGGGGTCCAAATGTACAAGATTTGTGCGGTAGCCCTTGTCCAAAGCGACTCTCTTTGGACTCAGGTCGAATCATAAGCCGGGGCATCCAGAATTGCCGATGTTGACCAATGATATAGATGCAAATATCTTTACTCCTATTAATTTGACAGGATTCTGCTTCATCATACCTTTTCCAGGAGGTCGAATTGTACAAGGTTTGCGCGGTAGCACTTGTCCAAAGCGACTCTCCTTGTACTCAGGTCGAATCATAAACCGGAGCATCCAGCATTGCCATTGTCGTCCAATGATATAGATGCAAATATATTTACTCCTATCAATTTGACAGGATTCTGCCTCATCGTATCTTGTCCAGGGGGTCCAAATGTACACGATTTGTTGCGGTACCACTTGTCCAAAGCGACATTCTTTGGACTTATGTCGAGCCATAAGCCGGACCATCCAGAATTGCCGATGTTGACCAATGATATAGATGCAAATATATTTACTCCTATCAATTTGACAGGATTCTGCCTCATCGTATCTTGTCCAGGGGGTCCAAATGTACACGATTTGTTGCGGTACCACTTGTCCAAAGCGACATTCTTTGGACTTATGTCGAGCCATAAGCCGGACCATCCAGAATTGCCGATGTTGACCAATGATATAGATGCAAATATCTTTACTCCTATTAATTTGACAGGATTCTGCCTCATCATATCTTTTCCAGGAGGTCCAAATGCACATGTTTTGGGCGGCAGCATTTGCCCAAACCGACTCTCTTTGGATTCAGGTCGAACCATAAGCCGGAGCATCCAGAATTGCCAATGTCGTCCAATGATATAGATGCAAATATCTTTACTCCTATCAATTTGACAGGATTCTGCCTCATCATATCTTTTCCAGGAGGTCCAAATGCACATGTTTTGGGCGGCAGCATTTGCCCTAACCGACTCTCTTTGGATTCAGGTCGAACCATAAGCCGGAGCATCCAGAATTGCCAATGTCGTCCAATGATATAGATGCAAATATCTTTACTCCTATCAATTTGACAGGATTCTGCCTCATCATACCTTTTCCAGGAGGTCAAAATGCACATGTTTTGGGCGGCAGCATTTGCCCAAACCGACTCTCTTTGAATTCAGGTCGCATCATAAGCCGGGGCATCCAGAATTGCCAATGTCGTCCAATGATATAGATGCAAACATCTTCACTCCTATCAATTTGACAGGATTCTGTCTCATCATACCCTGTTCCGGATGTTCAAATGTACAAGGTTTGCGTGGTAGCACTTGTCCAAAGCGACTCTCCTTGTACTCAGGTCGAATCATAAACCGGAGCATCCAGCATTGCCATTGTCGTCCAATGATATAGATGCAAATATATTTACTCCTATCAATTTGACAGGATTCTGCCTCATCGTATCTTGTCCAGGCGGTCCAAATGTACACGATTTGTTGCGGTACCACTTGTCCAAAGCGACATTCTTTGGACTTATGTCGAACCATAAGCCGGACCATCCAGAATTGCCGATGTTGACCAATGATATAGATGCAAATATCTTTACTCCTATCAATGTGATAGGATTCTGCCTCATCATACCTTGTTCCGGAGGTTCAAATGTACAAGGTTTGCGCGGTAGCACTTGTCCAAAGCGACTCTCCATGTACTCAGGTCGAATCATAAACCGGAGCATCCAGCATTGCCATTGTCGTCCAATGATATATATGCAAATATATTTACTCCTATCAATTTGACAGGATTCTGCCTCATCGTATCTTGTCCAGGGGGTCCAAATGTACACGATTTGTTGCGGTACCACTTGTCCAAAGCGACATTCTTTGGACTTATGTCGAACCATAAGCCGGACAATCCAGAATTGCCGATGTTGACCAATGATATAGATGCAAATACCTTTACTCCTATCAATTTGACAGGATTCTGCCTCATCATACCTTTTCCAGGAGGTCCAAATGCACATGTTTTGGGCGGCAGCATTTGCCCAAACCGACTCTCTTTGGATTCAGGTCGAACCATAAGCCGGAGCAACCAGAATTGCCAATGTCGTCCAATGATATAGATGCAAATATCTTTACTCCTATCAATTTGACAGGATTCTGCCTCATCGTATATTGTCCAGGGGGTCCAAATGTACAAGTCTTGTGCGGCAGCACTTGACAAAAGCGACTGTCTTTGGATTCAGGTCGAATCATGAGCCGGAGCATCCAGAATTGCAATTGTCGTCCAATGATATAGATGCAAATATATTTACTCCTATCAATTTGACAGGTTTCTGCCTCATCGTATATTGTCCAGGGGGTCCAAATGTACAAGATTTGTGCGGTAGCCCTTGTCCAAAGCGACTCTCTTTGGACTCAGGTCGAATCATAAGCCGGGGCATCCAGAATTGCCGGTGTTGACGAATGATATAGATGCAAATATCTTTACTCCTATTAATTTGACAGGATTCTGCCTCATCATATCTTTTCCAGGAGGTCCAAATGCACATGTTTTGGGCGGCAGCATTTGCCCAAACCGACTCTCTTTGGATTCAGGTCGAATCATAAGCCGGGGCATCCAGAATTGCCAATGTCGTCCAATGATATAGATGCAAACATCTTCACTCCTATCAATTTGATAGGATTCTGCGTCATCATACCTTTTCCAGGAGGTCCAAATGTACATGTTTTGGGCGGCAGCATTTGCCCAAACCGACTCTCTTTGGATTCAGGTCGAATCATAAGCCGGGGCATCCAGAATTGCCAATGTCGTCCAATGATATAGATGCAAATATCTTTTCTCCTATCAATTTGACAGGATTCTGCCGCTATCATATCTTGTCCAGGGGGACAAAATGTACAAGATTTGTGCGTTAGCACTTCACAAAAGCGAATCTCTTTGGACTCAGGTCGATTCATATGCCGAAGCATCCAGAATTACCATGTCGTCCAATGATACAGTTGCAAATATCATCACTCCTATGAATGTGATAGGATTCTGCCTCATCATACCTTGTACAGGAGGTTCAAATGTACAAGATTTGTGCGGTAGCCCTTGTCCAAAGCGACTGTCTTTGGATTCAGGTCGAATCATAAGCCGGAGCATCCAGAATTGCCATTGTCGTCCAATGATATAGATGCAAATATATTTTCATCTATCAATTTGACAGGTTTCTGCCTCATCGTATATTGTCCAGGGGGTCTAAATGTACAAGATGTGTGCGGTAGCCCTTGTCCAAAGCGACTCTCTTTGGACTCAGGTCGAATCATAAGCCGGGGCATCCAGAATTGCCGATGTTGACCAATGATATAGATGCAAATATCTTTATTCCTATTAATTTGACAGGATTCTGCCTCATCATACCTTTTCCAGGAGGTCCAAATGCACATGTTTTGGGCGGCAGCATTTGCCCAAACCGACTCTCTTTGGATTCAGGTCGAATCATAAGCCGGGGCATCCAGAATTGCCAATGTCGTCCAATGATATAGATGCAAACATCTTCACTCCTATCAATTTGACAGGATTCTGCCTCATCATACCTTGTCCAGTAGGTCAAAATGTACAAGATTTGTGCACTAGCCCTTGTCCAAAGCGACTCTCTTTGGACTCAGGTCGAATCATAAGCCGGAGCATCCAGAATTGCCAATGTCGTCCAATGATATAGATGCAAACATCTTCACTCCTATCAATTTGACAGGATTCTGTCTCATCATACCCTGTTCCGGATGTTCAAATGTACAAGGTTTGCGCGGTAGCACTTGTCCAAAGCGACTCTCCTTGTACTCAGGTCGAATCATAAACCGGAGCATCCAGCATTGCCATTGTCGTCCAATGATATAGATGCAAATATCTTTACTGCTATCAATTTGTCAGGATTCTGCCTCATCATACCTTGTTCCGGAGGTTCAAATGTACAAGATTTTTGCGGTAGCCCTTGTCCAAAGCGAATCTTTTTGAACCTGGTAGAATCGTAAGCAGGGGCATCCAGAATTGCCAATGTCGTCCAATGATATAGATGCAAATATCTTTACTCCTATCAATTTGACAGGATTCTGCCTCATCGTGTATTGTCCAGGGGGTCCAAATGTACAAGACTTGTGCGGCAGCACTTGACAAAAGCCAATCTCTTTGACTCAGGTCGAATCATATTCCGATCATCCAGAATTGCCAATGTCGTCCAATGATATAGATGCAAATATCTTTACTCCTATCAATGTGATAGGATTCTGCCTCATCATGCCTTGTTCCGGAGGTTCAAATGTACAAGATTTGTGCGGTCGCCCTTGTCCAAAGCGACTCTCTTTGGACTCAGGTCGAATCATAAGCCGGGGCATCCAGAATTGCCAATGTCGTCCAATGATATAGATGCAAATATCTTTACTGCTAACAATTTGACAGGATTCTGCCTCATCATACCTTGTCCAGTAGGTCAAAATGTACAAGATTTGTGCAGTAGCCCTTGTCCAAAGCGACTCTCTTTGGACTCAGGTCGAATCATAAGCCGGAGCATCCAGAATTGCCAATGTCGTCCAATGATATAGATGCAAACATCTTCACTCCTATCAATTTGACAGGATTCTGTCTCATCATACCCTGTTCCGGATGTTCAAATGTACAAGGTTTGCGCGGTAGCACTTGTCCAAAGCGACTCTCCTTGTACTCAGGTCGAATCATAAACCGGAGCATCCAGCATTGCCATTGTCGTCCAATGATATAGATGCAAATATCTTTACTGCTATAAATTTGTCAGGATTCTGCCTCATCATACCTTGTTCCGGAGGTTCAAATGTACAAGATTTTTGCGGTAGCCCTTGTCCAAAGCGACTCTTTTTGAACTCAGGTCGAATCGTAAGCCGGGGCATCCAGAATTGCCAATGTCGTCCAATTATATAGATGCAAATATCTTTACTGCTATCAATTTGACAGGATTCTGCCTCATCATACCTTGTCCAGTAGGTCAAAATGTACGAGATTTGTGCGGTAGCCCTTGTCCAAAGCGACCCTCCTTGGACTCAGGTCGATTCATATACCGAAGCATCTAGAATTACCATGTCGTCCAATGATACAGATGCAAATATCATCACTCCTATGAATGTGATAGGATTCTGCCTCATCATACTTTGTACAGGAGGTTCAAATGTACAAGATTTGTGCGGTAGCCCTTGTCCAAAGCGACTGTCTTTGGATTCAGGTCGAATCATAAGCCGGAGCATCCAGAATTGCCATTGTCGTCCAATGATATAGATGCAAATATCTTTACTGCTATCAATTTGACAGGATTCTGCCTCATCATACCTTGTTCCGGAGGTTCAAATTTACAAGATTTTTGCGGTAGCCCTTGTCCAAAGCGACTCTCTTTGGACTCAGGTCGAATCATAAGCCGGAGCATCCAGAATTGCCAATGTCGTCCAATGATATAGATGCAAACATCTTCACTCCTATCAATTTGACAGGATTCTGTCTCATCATACCCTGTTCCGGATGTTCAAATGTACAAGGTTTGGGCGGTAGCACTTGTCCAAAGCGACTCTCCTTGTACTCAGGTCGAATCATAAACCGGAGCATCCAGCATTGCCCATGTCGTCCAATGATATAGATGCAAATATCTTTACTGCTATCAATTTGTCAGGATTCTGCCTCATCATACCTTGTTCCGGAAGTTCAAATGTACAAGATTTTTGCGGTTGCCCTTGTCCAAAGCGACTCTGTTTGAACTCAGGTCGAATCGTAAGCAGGGGCATCCAGAATTGCCAATGTCGTCCAATGATATAGATGCAAATATCTTTACTCCTATCAATTTGACAGGATTCTGCCTCATCGTATATTGTCCAGGGGGTCCAAATGTACAAGACTTGTGCGGCAGCACTTGACAAAAGCCAATCTCTTTGACTCAGGTCGAATCATATTCCGATCATCCAGAATTGCCAATGTCGTCCAATGATATAGATGCAAATATCTTTACTCCTATCAATGTGATAGGATTCTGCCTCATCATGCCTTGTTCCGGAGGTTCAAATGTACAAGATTTGTGCGGTCGCCCTTGTCCAAAGCGACTCTCTTTGGACTCAGGTCGAATCATAAGCCGGGGCATCCAGAATTGCCAATGTCGTCCAATGATATAGATGCAAATATCTTTACTGCTAACAATTTGACAGGATTCTGCCTCATCATACCTTGTCCAGTAGGTCAAAATGTACAAGATTTGTGCACTAGCCCTTGTCCAAAGCGACTCTCTTTGGACTCAGGTCGAATCATAAGCCGGAGCATCCAGAATTGCCAATGTCGTCCAATGATATAGATGCAAACATCTTCACTCCTATCAATTTGACAGGATTCTGTCTCATCATACCCTGTTCCGGATGTTCAAATGTACAAGGTTTGCGCGGTAGCACTTGTCCAAAGCGACTCTCCTTGTACTCAGGTCGAATCATAAACCGGAGCATCCAGCATTGCCATTGTCGTCCAATGATATAGATGCAAATATCTTTACTGCTATAAATTTGTCAGGATTCTGCCTCATCATACCTTGTTCCGGAGGTTCAAATGTACAAGATTTTTGCCGTAGCCCTTGTCCAAAGCGACTCTTTTTGAACTCAGGTCGAATCGTAAGCAGGGGCATCCAGAATTGCCAATGTCGTCCAATGATATAGATGCAAATATCTTTACTCCTATCAATTTGACAGGATTCTGCCTCATCGTATATTGTCCAGGGGGTCCAAATGTACAAGACTTGTGCGGCAGCACTTGACAAAAGCCAATCTCTTTGACTCAGGTCGAATCATATTCCGATCATCCAGAATTGCCAATGTCGTCCAATGATATAGATGCAAATATCTTTACTCCTATCAATGTGATAGGATTCTGCCTCATCATGCCTTGTTCCGGAGTTTCAAATGTACAAGATTTTTGCGGTAGCCCTTGTCCAAAGCGACTCTCTTTGAACTCAGGTCGAATCGTAAGCCGGGGCATCCAGAATTGCCAATGTCGTCCAATTATATAGATGCAAATATCTTTACTGCTATCAATTTGACAGGATTCTGCCTCATCATACCTTGTCCAGTAGGTCAAAATGTACGAGATTTGTGCGGTAGCCCTTGTCCAAAGCGACTCTCCTTGGACTCAGGTCGATTCATATACCGAAGCATCTAGAATTACCATGTCGTCCAATGATACAGATGCAAATATCATCACACCTATGAATGTGATAGGATTCTGCCTCATCATACTTTGTACAGGAGGTTCAAATGTACAAGATTTGTGCGGTAGCCCTTGTCCAAAGCGACTGTCTTTGGATTCAGGTCGAATCATAAGCCGGAGCATCCAGAATTGCCATTGTCGTCCAATGATATAGATGCAAATATCTTTACTGCTATCAATTTGACAGGATTCTGCCTCATCATACCTTGTTCCGGAGGTTCAAATTTACAAGATTTTTGCGGTAGCCCTTGTCCAAAGCGACTCTCTTTGGACTCAGGTCGAATCATAAGCCGGAGCATCCAGAATTGCCAATGTCGTCCAATGATATAGATGCAAACATCTTCACTCCTATCAATTTGACAGGATTCTGTCTCATCATACCCTGTTCCGGATGTTCAAATGTACAAGGTTTGGGCGGTAGCACTTGTCCAAAGCGACTCTCCTTGTACTCAGGTCGAATCATAAACCGGAGCATCCAGCATTGCCCTTGTCGTCCAATGATATAGATGCAAATATCTTTACTGCTATCAATTTGTCAGGATTCTGCCTCATCATACCTTGTTCCGGAAGTTCAAATGTACAAGATTTTTGCGGTAGCCCTTGTCCAAAGCGACTCTGTTTGAACTCAGGTCGAATCGTAAGCAGGGGCATCCAGAATTGCCAATGTCGTCCAATGATATAGATGCAAATATCTTTACTCCTATCAATTTGACAGGATTCTGCCTCATCGTATATTGTCCAGGGGGTCCAAATGTACAAGACTTGTGCGGCAGCACTTGACAAAAGCCAATCTCTTTGACTCAGGTCGAATCATATTCCGATCATCCAGAATTGCCAATGTCGTCCAATGATATAGATGCAAATATCTTTACTCCTATCAATGTGATAGGATTCTGCCTCATCATGCCTTGTTCCGGAGGCTCAAATATACAAGATTTGTGCGGTCGCCCTTGTCCAAAGCGACTCTCTTTGGACTCAGGTCGAATCATATGCCGGGGCATCCAGAATTGCCAATGTCGTCCAATGATATAGATGCAAATATCTTTACTCCTATGAATGTGATAGGATTCTGCCTCATCATACCTTGTTCCGGAGGTTCAAATGTACAAGATTTGTGCGGTAGCCCTTGTCCAAAGCGACTCTCTTTGGACTCAGGTCGAATCATAAGCCGGGGCATCCAGAAATGCCAATGTCGTCCAATGATATAGATGCAAATATCTTTACTGCTATCAATTTGTCAGGATTCTGCCTCATCACACCTTGTTCCGGAGGTTCAAATGTACAAGATTTTTGCGGTAGCCCTTGTCCAAAGCGACTCTCTTTGAACTCAGGTCGAATCGTAAGCCGGGGCATCCAGAATTGCCAATGTCGTCCAATTATATAGATGCAAATATCTTTACTGCTATCAATTTGACAGGATTCTGCCTCATCATACCTTGTCCAGTAGGTCAAAATGTACGAGATTTGTGCGGTAGCCCTTGTCCAAAGCGACTCTCCTTGGACTCAGGTCGATTCATATGCCGAAGCATCTAGAATTACCATGTCGTCCAATGATACAGATGCAAATATCATCACTCCTATGAATGTGATAGGATTCTGCCTCATCATACTTTGTACAGGAGGTTCAAATGTACAAGATTTGTGCGGTAGCCCTTGTCCAAAGCGACTGTCTTTGGATTCAGGTCGAATCATAAGCCGGAGCATCCAGAATTGCCATTGTCGTCCAATGATATAGATGCAAATATCTTTACTGCTATCAATTTGACAGGATTCTGCCTCATCATACCTTGTTCCGGAGGTTCAAATGTACAAGATTTTTGCGGTAGCCCTTGTCCAAAGCGACTCTCTTTGGACTCAGGTCGAATCATAAGCCGGAGCATCCAGAATTGCCAATGTCGTCCAATGATATAGATGCAAACATCTTCACTCCTATCAATTTGACAGGATTCTGTCTCATCATACCCTGTTCCGGATGTTCAAATATACAAGGTTTGGGCGGTAGCACTTGTCCAAAGCGACTCTCCTTGTACTCAGGTCGAATCATAAACCGGAGCATCCAGCATTGCCATTGTCGTCCAATGATATAGATGCAAATATCTTTACTGCTATCAATTTGTCAGGATTCTGCCTCATCATACCTTGTTCCGGAGGTTCAAATGTACAAGATTTTTGCGGTAGCCCTTGTCCAAAGCGACTCTCTTTGGACTCAGGTCGAATCATAAGCCGGAGCATCCAGAATTGCCAATGTCGTCCAATGATATAGATGCAAATATCTTTACTCCTATGAATGTGATAGGATTCTGCCTCATCATACCTTGTTCCGGAGGTTCAAATGTACAAGATTTGTGCGGTAGCCCTTGTCCAAAGCGACTCTCTTTGGACTCAGGTCGAATCATAAGCCGGGGCATCCAGAAATGCCAATGTCGTCCAATGATATAGATGCAAATATCTTTACTGCTATCAATTTGTCAGGATTCTGCCTCATCACACCTTGTTCCGGAGGTTCAAATGTACAAGATTTTTGCGGTAGCCCTTGTCTAAAGCGACTCTCTTTGAACTCAGGTCGAATCGTAAGCCGGGGCATCCAGAATTGCCAATGTCGTCCAATTATATAGATGCAAATATCTTTACTGCTATCAATTTGACAGGATTCTGCCTCATCATACCTTGTCCAGTAGGTCAAAATGTACGAGATTTGTGCGGTAGCCCTTGTCCAAAGCGACTCTCCTTGGACTCAGGTCGATTCATATGCCGAAGCATCTAGAATTACCATGTCGTTCAATGATACAGATGCAAATATCATCACTCCTATGAATGTGATAGGATTCTGCCTCATCATACTTTGTACAGGAGGTTCAAATGTACAAGATTTGTGCGGTAGCACTAGACAAAAGCGAAACTCTTTGCACTCTGGTCGAATCATATTCCGAGCATCCAGAATTGCCAATGTCGTCCAATGATATAGATGCAAATATCTTTACTGCTATCAATTTGTCAGGATTCTGCCTCATCATACCTTGTTCCGGAGGTTCAAATGTACAAGATTTTTGCGGTAGCCCTTGTCCAAAGCGACTCTCTTTGAACTCAGGTCGAATCGTAAGCCGGGGCATCCAGACTTGCCATGGCGTCCAATGATATAGATGCAAATATCTTTACTCCTATCAATGTGATAGGGTTCTGCCTCATCATACCTTGTTCCGGAGGTTCAAATGTACAAGATTTGTGCGGTAGCACTAGACAAAAGCGAAACTCTTTGCACTCTGGTCGAATCATATTCCGAGCATCCAGAATTGCCAATGTCGTCCAATGATATAGATGCAAATATCTTTACTCCTATCAATTTGACAGGATTCTGCCTCATCGTACATTGTCCAGGGGGTCCAAATGTACAAGACTAGTGCGGCAGCACTTGACAAAACCCAATCTCTTTGACTCAGGTCGAATCATATTCCGATCATCCAGAATTGCCAATGTCGTCCAATGATATAGATGCAAATATCTTTACTCCTATCAATGTGATAGGATTCTGCCTCATCATACCTTGTTCCGGAGGTTCAAATGTACAAGATTTGTGCGGTAGCCCTTGTCCAAAGCGACTCTCCTTGGACTCAGGTCGAATCATAAACCGGAGCATCCAGCATTGCCATGGCGTCCAATGATATAGATGCAAATATCTTTACTCCTATCAATGTGATAGGGTTCTGCCTCATCATACCTTGTTCCGGAGGTTCAAATGTACAAGATTTGTGCGGTAGCACTAGACAAAAGCGAAACTCTTTGCACTCTGGTCGAATCATATTCCGAGCATCCAGAATTGCCAATGTCGTCCAATGATATAGATGCAAATATCTGTACTGCTATCAATTTGTCAGGATTCTGCCTCATCATACCTTGTTCCGGAGGTTCAAATGTACAAGATTTTTGCGGTAGCCCTTGTCCAAAGCGACTCTCTTTGAACTCAGGTCGAATCGTAAGCAGGGGCATCCAGAATTGCCAATGTCGTCCAATGATATAGATGCAAATATCTTTACTCCTATCAATTTGACAGGATTCTGCCTCATCGTATATTGTCCAGGGGGTCCAAATGTACAAGACTTGTGCGGCAGCAATTGACAAAAGCCAATCTCTTTGACTCAGGTCGATTCATATGCCGAAGCATCTAGAATTACCATGTCGTCCAATGATACAGATGCAAATATCATCACTCCTATGAATGTGATAGGATTCTGCCTCATCATACTTTGTACAGGAGGTTCAAATGTACAAGATTTGTGCGGTCGCCCTTGTCCAAAACGACTCTCTTTGGACTCAGGTCGAATCATATGCCGGGGCATCCAGAATTGCCAATGTCGTCCAATGATATAGATGCAAATATCTTTACTGCTATCAATTTGTCAGGATTCTGCCTCATCATACCTTGTCCAGTAGGTCAAAATGTACGAGATTTGTGCGGTAGCCCTTGTCCAAAGCGACTCTCCTTGGACTCAGGTCGATTCATATGGCGAAGCACCTAGAATTACCATGTCGTCCAATGATACAGATGCAAATATCATCACTCCTATGAATGTGATAGGATTCTGCCTCATCATACTTTGTACAGGAGGTTCAAATGTACAAGATTTGTGCGGTAGCCCTTGTCCGAAGCGACTCTGTTTGGATTCAGGTCGAATCATAAGCCGGAGCATCCAGAATTGCCATTGTCGTCCAATGATATAGATGCAAATATATTTACTCCTATCAATTTGACAGGTTTCTGCCTCATCGTATATTGTCCAGGGGGTCCAAATGCACAAGATTTGTGGGGTAGCCCTTGTCCAAAGCGACTCTCCTTGTACTCAGGTCGAATCATAAACCGGAGCATCCAGCATTGTCATTGTCGTCCAATGATATAGATGCAAATATATTTACTCCTATCAATTTGACAGGATTCTGCCTCATCGTAACTTGTCCAGGGGGTCCAAATGTACAAGACTAGTGCGGCAGCACTTGACAAAACCCAATCTCTTTGACTCAGGTCGAATCATATTCCGATCATCCAGAATTGCCAATGTCGTCCAATGATATAGATGCAAATATCTTTACTCCTATCAATGTGATAGGATTCTGCCTCATCATACCTTGTTCCGGAGGTTCAAATGTACAAGATTTGTGCGGTAGCCCTTGTCCAAAGCGACTCTCCTTGGACTCAGGTCGAATCATAAACCGGAGCATCCAGCATTGCCATGGCGTCCAATGATATAGATGCAAATATCTTTACTCCTATCAATGTGATAGGGTTCTGCCTCATCATACCTTGTTCCGGAGGTTCAAATGTACAAGATTTGTGCGGTAGCACTAGACAAAAGCGAAACTCTTTGCACTCTGGTCGAATCATATTCCGAGCATCCAGAATTGCCAATGTCGTCCGATGATATAGATGCAAATATCTTTACTGC
This sequence comes from Priocnemis perturbator, assembly GCA_963942575.1. Classification (NCBI taxonomy): domain Eukaryota; kingdom Metazoa; phylum Arthropoda; class Insecta; order Hymenoptera; family Pompilidae; genus Priocnemis; species Priocnemis perturbator. The sequence continues at coordinate 3,488,335 of CAWWDK010000133.1, read as the reverse complement.
TATCAATTTGTCAGGATTCTGCCTCATCATACCTTGTTCCGGAGGTTCAAATGTACAAGATTTTTGCGGTAGCCCTTGTCCAAAGCGACTCTCTTTGGACTCAGGTCGAATCATTAGCCGGAGCATCCAGAATTGCCAATGTCGTCCAATGATATAGATGCAAATATCTTTACTGCTATCAATGTGATAGGATTCTGCCTCATCATACCTTGTTCCGGAGGTTCAAATGTACAAGATTTGTGCGGTAGCCCTTGTCCAAAGCGAATCTCTTTGGACTCAGGTCGAATCATAAGCCGGAGCATCCAGAATTGCCAATGTCGTCCAATTATATAGATGCAAACATCTTCACTCCTATCAATTTGACAGGATTCTGTCTCATCATACCCTGTTCCGGATGTTCAAATGTACAAGGTTTGCGCGGTAGCACTTGTCCAAAGCGACTCTCCTTGTACTCAGGTCGAATCATAAACCGGAGCATCCAGCATTGCCATTGTCGTCCAATGATATATATGCAAATATATTTACTCCTATCAATTTGACAGGATTCTGCCTCATCGTATCTTGTCCAGGGGGTCCAAATGTAAACGATTTGATGCGGTACCACTTGTCCAAAGCGACATTCTTTGGACTTATGTCGAACCATAAGCCGGACAATCCAGAATTGCCGATGTTGACCAATGATATAGATGCAAATACCTTTACTCCTAACAATTTGACAGGATTCTGCCTCATCATACCTTTTCCAGGAGGTCCAAATGCACATGTTTTGGGCGGCAGCATTTGCCCAAACCGACTCTCTTTGGATTCAGGTCGAACCATAAGCCGGAGCATCCAGAATTGCCAATGTCGTCCAATGATATAGATGCAAATATCTTTACTCCTATCAATTTGACAGGATTCTGCCTCATCGTATATTGTCCAGGGGGTCCACATGTACAAGTTTTGTGCGGCAGCACTTGACAAAAGCGACTCTCCTTGGACTCAGGTCGATTCATATGCCGAAGCACCTAGAATTACCATGTCGTCCAATGATACAGATGCAAATATCATCACTCCTATGAATGTGATAGGATTCTGCCTCATCATACTTTGTACAGGAGGTTCAAATGTACAAGATTTGTGCGGTAGCCCTTGTCCGAAGCGACTCTCTTTGGATTCAGGTCGAACCATAAGCCGGAGCATCCAGAATTGCCAATGTCGTCCAATGATATAGATGCAAATATCTTTACTCCTATCAATTTGACAGGATTCTGCCTCATCGTATATTGTCCAGGGGGTCCAAATGTACAAGTCTTGTGCGGCAGCACTTGACAAAAGCGACTGTCTTTGGATTCAGGTCGAATCATGAGCCGGAGCATCCAGAATTGCCATTGTCGTCCAATGATATAGATGCAAATATCTTTACTGCTATCAATTTGTCAGGATTCTGCCTCATCATACCTTGTTCCGGAGGTTCAAATGTACAAGATTTTTGCGGTAGCCCTTGTCCAAAGCGACTCTCTTTGAACTCAGGTTGAATCGTGAGCCGGGGCATCCAGACTTTCCAATGTCGTCCAATGATATAGATGCAAATATCTTTACTCCTATCAATTTGACAGGATTCTGCCTCATCGTATATTGTCCAGGGGGTCCAAATGTACAAGACTAGTGCGGCAGCACTTGACAAAACCCAATCTCTTTGACTCAGGTCGAATCATATTCCGATCATCCAGAATTGCCAATGTCGTCCAATGATATAGATGCAAATATCTTTACTCCTATCAATGTGATAGGATTCTGCCTCATCATGCCTTGTTCCGGAGGTTCAAATGTACAAGATTTGTGCGGTCGCCCTTGTCCAAAGCGACTCTCGTTGGACTCAGGTCGAATCATAAGCCGGGGCATCCAGAATTGCCAATGTCGTCCAATGATATAGATGCAAATATCTTTACTGCCAACAATTTGACAGGATTCTGCCTCATCATACCTTGTCCAGTAGGTCAAAATGTACAAGATTTGTGCACTAGCCCTTGTGCAAAGCGACTCTCTTTGGACTCAGGTCGAATCATAAGCCGGAGCATCCAGAATTGCCAATGTCGTCCAATGATATAGATGCAAACATCTTCACTCCTATCAATTTGACAGGATTCTGTCTCATCATACCCTGTTCCGGATGTTCAAATGTACAAGGTTTGCGCGGTAGCACTTGTCCAAAGCGACTCTCTTTGGACTCAGGTCGAATCATAAGCCGAACCATCCAGAATTGCCCATGTCATGCAATGATATAGATGCAAATATCTTTACTGCTATCAATTTGACAGGATTCTGCCTCATCGTATCTTGACCAGGGGGTCCAAATGTACAAGATTTGTGCGGTAGCACGTGTCCAAAACGACTTCCTTTGGACTCTGGTCGAAGCAAAAGCCAGAGCATCCAGAATTGCTAATGTCGTCCAATGATATATATGCAAATATCTTTACTCCTATCAATGTGATAGGATTCTGCCTCATCGTATCTTGACCAGGGGGTCCAAATGTACAAGATTTGTGCGGTAGCACGTGTCCCAAACGACTCCCTTTGGACTCAGGTCGAAGCAAAAGCCAGAGCATCCAGAATTGCTAATGTCGTCCAATGATATAGATTCAAATATCTTAACTCCTATCAATTTGACAGGATTCTGCCTCATCGTATATTGTCCAGGGGGTCCAAATGTACAAGTCTTGTGCGGCAGCACTTGACAAAAGCGACTGTCTTTGGATTCAGGTCGAATCATATGCCGGAGCATCCAGAAGTGCCATTGTCGTCCAATGATATAGATGCAAATATCATCACTCCTATGAATGTGATAGGATTCTGCCTCATCATACTTTGTACAGGAGGTTCAAATGTACAAGATTTTTGCGGTAGCCCTTGTCCAAAGCGACTCTCTTTGGACTCAGGTCGAATCATAAGCCGGAGCATCCAGAATTGCCAATGTCGTCCAATGATATAGATGCAAACATCTTCACTCCTATCAACTTGACAGGATTCTGTCTCATCATACCCTGTTCCGGATGTTCAAATGTACAAGATTTGTGCGGTAGCCCTTGTCCAAAGCGACTCTCTTTGGACTCAGGTCGAATCATAAGCCGGGGCATCCAGAAATGCCAATGTCGTCCAATGATATAGATGCAAATATCTTTACTGCTATCAATTTGTCAGGATTCTGCCTCATCACACCTTGTTCCGGAGGTTCAAATGTACAAGATTTTTGCGGTAGCCCTTGTCCAAAGCGACTCTCTTTGAACTCAGGTCGAATCGTAAGCCGGGGCATCCAGAATTGCCAATGTCGTCCAATTATAAAGATGCAAATATCTTTACTGCTATCAATTTGACAGGATTCTGCCTCATCATACCTTGTCCAGTAGGTCAAAATGTACGAGATTTGTGCGGTAGCCCTTGTCCAAAGCGACTCTCCTTGGACTCAGGTCGATTCATATGCCGAAGCATCTAGAATTACCATGTCGTCCAATGATACAGACGCAAATATCATCACTCCTATGAATGTGATAGGATTCTGCCTCATCATACTTTGTACAGGAGGTTCAAATGTACAAGATTTGTGCGGTAGCCCTTGTCCGAAGCGACTCTGTTTGGATTCAGGTCGAATCATAAGCCGGAGCATCCAGAATTGCCATTGTCGTCCAATGATATAGATGCAAATATATTTACTCCTATCAATTTGACAGGTTTCTGCCTCATCGTATATTGTCCAGGGGGTCAAAATGCACAAGATTTGTGGGGTAGCCCTTGTCCAAAGCGACTCTCCTTGTACTCAGGTCGAATCATAAACCGGAGCATCCAGCATTGTCATTGTCGTCCAATGATATAGATGCAAATATATTTACTCCTATCAATTTGACAGGATTCTGCCTCATCGTAACTTGTCCAGGGGGTCCAAATGTACAAGACTAGTGCGGCAGCACTTGACAAAACCCAATCTCTTTGACTCAGGTCGAATCATATTCCGATCATCCAGAATTGCCAATGTCGTCCAATGATATAGATGCAAATATCTTTACTCCTATCAGTGTGATAGGATTCTGCGTCATCATACCTTGTTCCGGAGGTTCAAATGTACAAGATTTGTGCGGTAGCCCTTGTCCAAAGCGACTCTCCTTGGACTCAGGTCGAATCATAAACCGGAGCATCCAGCATTGCCATGGCGTCCAATGATATAGATGCAAATATCTTTACTCCTATCAATGTGATAGGGTTCTGCCTCATCATACCTTGTTCCGGAGGTTCAAATGTACAAGATTTGTGCGGTAGCACTAGACAAAAGCGAAACTCTTTGCACTCTGGTCGAATCATATTCCGAGCATCCAGAATTGCCAATGTCGTCCAATGATGTAGATGCAAATATCTTTACTCCTATCAATTTGACAGGATTCTGCCTCATCGTACATTGTCCAGGGGGTCCAAATGTACAAGACTAGTGCGGCAGCACTTGACAAAACCCAATCTCTTTGACTCAGGTCGAATCATATTCCGATCATCCAGAATTGCCAATGTCGTCGAATGATATAGAGGCAAATATCTTTACTCCTATCAATGTGATAGGATTCTGCCTCATCATACCTTGTTCCGGAGGTTCAAATGTACAAGATTTGTGCGGTCGCCCTTGTCCAAAGCGACTCTCCTTGGACTCAGGTCGAATCATAAACCGGAGCATCCAGCATTGCCATGGCGTCCAATGATATAGATGCAAATATCTTTACTCCTATCAATGTGATAGGGTTCTGCCTCATCATACCTTGTTCCGGAGGTTCAAATGTACAAGATTTGTGCGGTAGCACTAGACAAAAGTGAAACTTTTTGCACTCTGGTCGAATCATATTCCGAGCATCCAGAATTGCCAATGTCGTCCAATGATATAGATGCAAATATCTTTACTGCTATCAATTTGTCAGGATTCTGCCTCATCATACCTTGTTCCGGAGGTTCAAATGTACTAGATTTTTGCGGTAGCCCTTGTCCAAAGCGACTCTCTTTGAACTCAGGTCGAATCGTAAGCCGGGGCATCCAGACTTGCCAATGTCGTCCAATGATATAGACGCAAATATCTTTACTCCTATGAATTTGACAGGATTCTGCCTCATCGTACATTGTCCAGGGGGTCCAAATGTACAAGACTAGTGCGGCAGCACTTGACAAAACCCAATCTCTTTGACTCAGGTCGAATCATATTCCGATCATCCAGAATTGCCAATGTCGTCCAATGATATAGATGCAAATATCTTTACTCCTATCAATGTGATAGGATTCTGCCTCATCATACCTTGTTCCGGAGGTTCAAATGTACAAGATTTGTGCGGTAGCCCTTGTCCAAAGCGACTCTCCTTGGACTCAGGTCGAATCATAAACCGGAGCATCCAGCATTGCCATGGCGTCCAATGATATAGATGCAAATATCTTTACTCCTATCAATGTGATAGGGTTCTGCCTCATCATACCTTGTTCCGGAGGTTCAAATGTACAAGATTTGTGCGGTAGCACTAGACAAAAGCGAAACTCTTTGCACTCTGGTCGAATCATATTCCGAGCATCCAGAATTGCCAATGTCGTCCAATGATATAGATGCAAATATCTTTACTGCTATCAATGTGATAGGATTCTGCCTCATCATACCTTGTTCCGGAGGTTCAAATGTACAAGATTTGTGCGGTAGCCCTTGTCCAAAGCGACTCTCTTTGGACTCAGGTCGAATCATAAGCCGGAGCATCCAGAATTGCCAATGTCGTCCAATTATATAGATGCAAACATCTTCACTCCTATCAATTTGACAGGACTCTGTCTCATCATACCCTGTTCCGGATGTTCAAATGTACAAGGTTTGCGCGGTAGCACTTGTCCAAAGCGACTCTCCTTGTACTCAGGTCGAATCATAAACCGGAGCATCCAGCATTGCCATTGTCGTCCAATGATATATATGCAAATATATTTACTCCTATCAATTTGACAGGATTCTGCCTCATCGTATCTTGTCCAGGGGGTCCAAATGTACACGATTTGATGCGGTACCACTTGTCCAAAGCGACATTCTTTGGACTTATGTCGAACCATAAGCCGGACAATCCAGAATTGCCGATGTTGACCAATGATATAGATGCAAATACCTTTACTCCTAACAATTTGACAGGATTCTGCCTCATCATACCTTTTCCAGGAGGTCCAAATGCACATGTTTTGGGCGGCAGCATTTGCCCAAACCGACTCTCTTTGGATTCAGGTCGAACCATAAGCCGGAGCATCCAGAATTGCCAATGTCGTCCAATGATATAGATGCAAATATCTTTACTCCTATCAATTTGACAGGATTCTGCCTCATCGTATATTGTCCAGGGGGTCCAAATGTACAAGTCTTGTGCGGCAGCACTTGACAAAAGCGACTGTCTTTGGATTCAGGTCGAATCATGAGCCGGAGCATCCAGAATTGCCATTGTCGTCCAATGATATAGATGCAAATATCTTTACTGCTATCAATTTGTCAGGATTCTGCCTCATCATACCTTGTTCCGGAGTTTCAAATGTACAAGATTTTTGCGGTAGCCCTTGTCCAAAGCGACTCTCTTTGAACTCAGGTCGAATCGTGAGCCGGGGCATCCAGACTTTCCAATGTCGTCCAATGATATAGATGCAAATATCTTTACTCCTATCAATTTGACAGGATTCTGCCTCATCGTATATTGTCCAGGGGGTTCAAATGTACAAGACTAGTGCGGCAGCACTTGACAAACCCCAATCTCTTTGATTCAGGTCGAATCATATTCCGATCATCCAGAATTGCCAATGTCGTCCAATGATATAGATGCAAATATCTTTACTCCTATCAATGTGATAGGATTCTGCCTCATCATGCCTTGTTCCGGAGGTTCAAATGTACAAGATTTGTGCGGTCGCCCTTGTCCAAAGCGACTCTCGTTGGACTCAGGTCGAATCATAAGCCGGGGCATCCAGAATTGCCAATGTCGTCCAATGATATAGATGCAAATATCTTTACTGCTAACAATTTGACAGGATTCTGCCTCATCATACCTTGTCCAGTAGGTCAAAATGTACAAGATTTGTGCACTAGCCCTTGTCCAAAGCGACTCTCTTTGGACTCAGGTCGAATCATAAGCCGGAGCATCCAGAATTGCCAATGTCGTCCAATGATATAGATGCAAACATCTTCACTCCTATCAACTTGACAGGATTCTGTCTCATCATACCCTGTTCCGGATGTTCAAATGTACAAGGTTTGGGCGGTAGCACTTGTCCAAAGCGACTGTCTTTGGATTCAGGTCGAATCATAAGCCGGAGCATCCAGAATTGCCATTGTCGTCCAATGATATAGATGCAAATATCTTTACTGCTATCAATTTGACAGGATTCTGCCTCATCATACCTTGTTCCGGAGGTTCAAATGTACAAGATTTTTGCGGTAGCCCTTGTCCAAAGCGACTCTCTTTGGACTCAGGTCGAATCATACGTCGGAGCATCCAGAATTGCCAATGTCGTCCAATGATATAGATGCAAGCATCTTCACTCCTATCAATTTGACAGGATTCTGTCTCATCATACCTTGTTCCGGAGGTTCAAATGTACAAGATTTTTGCGGTAGCCCTTGTCCAAAGCGACTCTCTTTGAACTCAGGTCGAATCGTAAGCAGGGGCATCCAGAATTGCCAATGTCGTCCAATGATATAGATGCAAATATCTTTACTCCTATCAATTTGACAGGATACTGCCTCATCGTATATTGTCCAGGGGGTCCAAATGTACAAGACTTGTGCGGCAGCACTTGACAAAAGCCAATCTCTTTGACTCAGGTCGAATCATATTCCGATCATCCAGAATTGCCAATGTCGTCCAATGATATAGATGCAAATATCTTTACTCCTATCAATTTGACAGGATTCTGCCTCATCGTATCTTGACCAGGGGGTCCAAATGTACAAGATTTGTGCGGTAGCACGTGTCCAAAACGACTTCCTTTGGACTCAGGTCGAAGCAAAAGCCAGAGCATCCAGAATTGCCAATGTCGTCCAATGATACAGATGCAAATATCATCACTCCTATGAATGTGATAGGATTCTGCCTCATCGTATATTGTCCAGGGGGTCCAAATGTACAAGACTTGTTGCGGCAGCACTTGTCCGAAGCGACTCTGTTTGGACTCAGGTCGAATCATAAGCCAGAGCATCCAGAATTGCCAATGTCGTCCAATGATATAGATGCAAATATCTTTTCTCCTATCAATTTAACAGGATTCTGCCGCTATCGTATCTTGACCAGGGGGTCAAAATGTACAAGATTTGTGCGTTAGCACTTCACAAAAGCGAATCTCTTTGGACTCAGGTCGATTCATATGCCGAAGCATCCAGAATTACCATGTCGTCCAATGATACAGATGCAAATATCATCACTCCTATGAATGTGATAGGATTCTGCCTCATCGTATATTGTCCAGGGGGTCCAAATGTACAAGACTTGTTGCGGCAGCACTTGTCCGAAGCGACTCTGTTTGGACTCAGGTCGAATCATAAGCCAGAGCATCCAGAATTGCCAATGTCGTCCAATGATATAGATGCAAATATCTTTACTCCTATCAATTTGACAGGATTCTGCCTCATCGTATATTGTCCAGGGGGTCCAAATGTACAAGACTTGTGCGGCAGCACTTGACAAAAGCCAATCTCTTTGACTCAGGTCGAATCATATTCCGATCATCCAGAATTGCCAATGTCGTCCAATGATATAGATGCAAATATCTTTACTCCTATCAATGTGATAGGATTCTGCCTCATCATGCCTTGTTCCGGAGGTTCAAATGTACAAGATTTGTTGCGGTACCACTTGTCCAAAGCGATATTCTTTGGACTTATGTCGAACCATAAGCCGGACCATCCAGAATTGCCAATGTCGTCCAATGATATAGATGCAAATATCTTTACTGCTATCAATTTGTCAGGATTCTGCCTCATCATACCTTGTCCAGTAGGTCAAAATGTACGAGATTTGTGCGGTAGCCCTTGTCCAAAGCGACTGTCTTTGGACTCAGGTCGAATCATAAGACGGGGCATCCAGAATTGCCAATGTCGTCCAATGATACAGATGCAAATATCATCACTCCTATGAATGTGATAGGATTCTGCCTCATCATACTTTGTTCCGGAGGTTCAAATGTACAAGATTTGTGCGGTAGTCCTTGTCCAAAGCGACTCTCTTTGGACTCAGGTCGAATCATAAGCCGAACCATCCAGAATTGCCCATGTCATGCAATGATATAGATGCAAATATCTTAACTCCTATCAATTTGACAGAATTCTGCCTCATCGTATATTGTCCAGGGGGTCCAAATGTACAAGACTTGTTGCGGCAGCACTTGTCCGAAGCGACTCTGTTTGGACTCAGGTCGAATCATAAGCCAGAGCATCCAGAATTGCCAATGTCGTCCAATGATATAGATGCAAATATCTTTACTCCTATCAATTTGACAGGATTCTGCCTCATCGTATATTGTCCAGGGGGTCCAAATGTACAAGACTTGTGCGGCAGCACTTGACAAAAGCCAATCTCTTTGACTCAGGTCGAATCATATTCCGATCATCCAGAATTGCCAATGTCGTCCAATGATATAGATGCAAATATCTTTACTCCTATCAATGTGATAGGATTCTGCCTCATCATGCCTTGTTCCGGAGATTCAAATGTACAAGATTTGTTGCGGTACCACTTGTCCAAAGCGATATTCTTTGGACTTATGTCGAACCATAAGCCGGACCATCCAGAATTGCCAATGTCGTCCAATGATATAGATGCAAATATCTTTACTGCTATCAATTTGTCAGGATTCTGCCTCATCATACCTTGTCCAGTAGGTCAAAATGTACCAGATTTGTGCGGTAGCCCTTGTCCAAAGCGACTGTCTTTGGACTCAGGTCGAATCATAAGACGGGGCATCCAGAATTGCCAATGTCGTCGAATGATACAGATGCAAATATCATCACTCCTATGAATGTGATAGGATTCTGCCTCATCATACTTTGTTCCGGAGGTTCAAAGGTACAAGATTTGTGCGGTAGTCCTTGTCCAAAGCGACTCTCTTTGGACTCAGGTCGAATCATAAGCCGAACCATCCAGAATTGCCCATGTCATGCAATGATATAGATGCAAATATCTTTACTGCTATCAATTTGACAGGATTCTGCCTCATCGTATCTTGACCAGGGGGTCCAAATGTACAAGACTTGTTGCGGCAGCACTTCACAAAAGCGAATCTCTTTGGACACAGGTCGATTCATATGCCGAAGCATCCAGAATTACCATGTCGTCCAATGATACAGATGCAAATATCATCACTCCTATGAATGTGATAGGATTCTGCCTCATCGTATATTGTCCAGGGGGTCCAAATGTACAAGATTTGTTGCGGCAGCACTTGTCCGAAGCGACTCTGTTTGGACTCAGGTCGAATCATAAGCCAGAGCATCCAGAATTGCCAATGTCGTCCAATGATATAGATGCAAATATCTTTACTCCTATCAATTTGACAGGATTCTGCCTCATCGTATATTGTCCAGGGGGTCCAAATGTACAAGACTTGTGCGGCAGCACTTGACAAAAGCCAATCTCTTTGACTCAGGTCGAATCATATTCCGATCATCCAGAATTGCCAATGTCGTCCAATGATATAGATGCAAATATCTTTACTCCTATCAATGTGATAGGATTCTGCCTCATCATGCCTTGTTCCGGAGATTCAAATGTACAAGATTTGTTGCGGTACCACTTGTCCAAAGCGATATTCTTTGGACTTATGTCGAACCATAAGCCGGACCATCCAGAATTGCCAATGTCGTCCAATGATATAGATGCAAATATCTTTACTGCTATCAATTTGTCAGGATTCTGCCTCATCATACCTTGTCCAGTAGGTCAAAATGTACGAGATTTGTGCGGTAGCCCTTGTCCAAAGCGACTGTCTTTGGACTCAGGTCGAATCATAAGACGGGGCATCCAGAATTGCCAATGTCGTCCAATGATACAGATGCAAATATCATCACTCCTATGAATGTGATAGGATTCTGCCTCATCATACTTTGTTCCGGAGGTTCAAAGGTACAAGATTTGTGCGGTAGTCCTTGTCCAAAGCGACTCTCTTTGGACTCAGGTCGAATCATAAGCCGAACCATCCAGAATTGCCCATGTCATGCAATGATATAGATGCAAATATCTTTACTGCTATCAATTTGACAGGATTCTGCCTCATCGTATCTTGACCAGGGGGTCCAAATGTACAAGATTTGTGCGGTAGCACGTGTCCAAAACGACTCCCTTTGGACTCAGGTCGAAGCAAAAGCCAGAGCATCCAGAATTGCTAATGTCGTCCAATGATATATATGCAAATATCTTTACTCCTATCAATGTGATAGGATTCTGCCTCATCGTATCTTGACCAGGGGGTCCAAATGTACAAGATTTGTGCGGTAGCACGTGTCCAAAACGACTCCCTTTGGACTCAGGTCGAAGCAAAAGCCAGAGCATCCAGAATTGCTAATGTCGTCCAATGATATAGATTCAAATATCTTAACTCCTATCAATTTGACAGAATTCTGCCTCATCGTATATTGTCCAGGGGGTCCAAATGTACAAGTCTTGTGCGGCAGCACTTGACAAAAGCGACTGTCTTTGGATTCAGGTCGAATCATAAGCCGGAGCATCCAAAATTGCCATTGTCGTCCAATGATATAGATGCAAATATATTTACTCCTATCAATTTAACAGGTTTCTGCCTCATCGTATATTGTCCAGGGGGTCCAAATGTACAAGATTTGTGCGGTAGCCCTTGTCCAAAGCGACTCTCTTTGGACTCAGTTCGAATCATAAGCCGGGGCATCCAGAATTGCCGATGTTGACCAATGATATAGATGCAAATATCTTTACTCCTATTAATTTGACAGGATTCTGCTTCATCATACCTTTTCCAGGAGGTCCAAATGTACAAGGTTTGCGCGGTAGCACTTGTCCAAAGCGACTCTCCTTGTACTCAGGTCGAATCATAAACCGGAGCATCCAGCATTGCCATTGTCGTCCAATGATAAAAATGCAAATATATTTACTCCTATCAATTTGACAGGATTCTGCCTCATCGTATCTTGTCCAGGGGGTCCAAATGTACACGATTTGTTGCGGTACCACTTGTCCAAAGCGACATTCTTTGGACTTATGTCGAGCCATAAGCCGGACCATCCAGAATTGCCAATGTCGTCCAATGATACAGATGCAAATATCATCACTCCTATTAATTTGACAGGATTCTGCCTCATCGTATATTGTCCAGGGGGTCCAAATGTACATGACTTGTTGCGGCAGCACTTGTCCGAAGCGACTCTGTTTGGACTCAGGTCGAATCATAAGCCAGAGCATCCAGAATTGCCAATGTCGTCCAATGATATAGATGCAAATATCTTTTCTCCTATCAATTTGACAGGATTCTGCCGCTATCATATCTTGTCCAGGGGGTCAAAATGTACAAGATTTGTGCGTTAGCACTTCACAAAAGCGAATCTCTTTGGACTCAGGTCGATTCATATGCCGAAGCATCCAGAATTACCATGTCGTCCAATGATACAGATGCAAATATCATCACTCCTATGAATGTGATAGGATTCTGCCTCATCATACCTTGTACAGGAGGTTCAAATGTACAAGATTTGTGCGGTAACCCTTGTCCAAAGCGACTCTCCTTGGACTCAGGTCGAATCATAAACCGGAGCATCCAGCATTGCCATGGCGTCCAATGATATAGATGCAAATATCTTTACTCCTATTAATTTGACAGGATTCTGCCTCATCATACCTTGTACAGGAGGTTCAAATGTACAAGATTTGTGCGGTAGCCCTTGTCCAAAGCGACTGTCTTTGGATTCAGGTCGAATCATAAGCCGGAGCATCCAGAATTGCCGATGTCGTCCAATGATATAGATGCAAATATCTTTACTGCTATCAATTTGACAGGATTCTGCCTCATCATACCTTGTCCAGTAGGTCAAAATGTACAAGATTTGTGCGGTAGCCCTTGTCCAAAGCGACTCTCCTTGGACTCAGGTCGAATCATAAACCGGAGCATCCAGCATTGCCATGGCGTCCAATGATATAGATGCAAATATCTTTACTCCTATCAATGTGATAGGGTTCTGCTTCATCATACCTTGTTCCGGAGGTTCAAATGTACAAGATTTGTGCGGTAGCACTAGACAAAAGCGAAACTCTTTGCACTCAGGTCGAATCATATTCCGAGCATCCAGAATTGCTAATGTCGTCCAATGATATATATGCAAATATCTTTACTCCTATCAATGTGATAGGATTCTGCCTCATCATACTTTGTTCCGGAGGTTCAAATGTGCAAGATTTGCGCGATAGCACTTGTCCAAAGCGACTCTCCTTGTACTCAGGTCGAATCATAAACCGGAGCATCCAGCATTGCCATTGTCGTCCAATGATATAGATGCAAATATATTTACTCCTATCAATTTGACAGGATTCTGCCTCATCGTATCTTGTCCAGGGGGTCCAAATGTACACGATTTGTTGCGGTACCACTTGTCCAAAGCGACATTCTTTGGACTTATGTCGAGCCATAAGCCGGACCATCCAGAATTGCCGATGTTGACCAATGATATAGATGTAAATATCTTTACTCCTATTAATTTGACAGGATTCTTCCTCATCGTATATTGTCCATGGGGTCCAAATGTACAAGACTTGTTGCGGCAGCACTTGTCCGAAGCGACTCTGTTTGGACTCAGGTCGAATCATAAGCCAGAGCATCCAGAATTGCCAATGTCGTCCAATGATATAGATGCAAATATCTTTTCTCCTATCAATTTGACAGGATTCTGCCGCTATCATATCTTGTCCAGGGGGTCAAAATGTACAAGATTTGTGCGTTAGCACTTCACAAAAGCGAATCTCTTTGGACTCAGGTCGATTCATATGCCGAAGCATCCAGAATTAACATGTCGTCCAATGATACAGATGCAAATATCATCACTCCTATGAATGTGATAGGATTCTGCCTCATCATACCTTGTACAGGAGGTTCAAATGTACAAGATTTGTGCGGTAACCCTTGTCCAAAGCGACTGTCTTTGGATTCAGGTCGAATCATAAGCCGGAGCATCCAGAATTGCCGATGTCGTCCAATGATATAGATGCAAATATCTTTACTGCTATCAATTTGACAGGATTCTGCCTCATCATACCTTGTCCAGTAGGTCAAAATGTACAAGATTTGTGCGGTAGCCCTTGTCCAAAGCGACTCTCCTTGGACTCAGGTCGAATCATAAACCGGAGCATCCAGCATTGCCATGGCGTCCAATGATATAGATGCAAATATCTTTACTCCTATCAATGTGATATGGTTCTGCTTCATCATACCTTGTTCCGGAGGTTCAAATGTACAAGATTTGTGCGGTAGCACTAGACAAAAGCGAAACTCTTTGCACTCAGGACGAATCATATTCCGAGCATCCAGAATTGCTAATGTCGTCCAATGATATATATGCAAATATCTTTACTCCTCTCAATGTGATAGGATTCTGCCTCATCATACTTTGTTCCGGAGGTTCAAATGTACAAGATTTGTGCGGTAGTCCTTGTCCAAAGCGACTCTCTTTGGACTCAGGTCGAATCATAAGACGGGGCATCCAGAATTGCCAATGTCGTCCAATGATACAGATGCAAATATCATCACTCCTATGAATGTGATAGGATTCTGCCTCATCGTATATTGTCCAGGGGGTCCAAATGTACAAGACTTGTTGCGGCAGCACTTGTCCGAAGCGACTCTGTTTGGACTCAGGTCGAATCATAAGCCAGAGCATCCAGAATTGCCAATGTCGTCCAATGATATAGATGCAAATATCTTTTCTCCTATCAATTTGACAGGATTCTGCCGCTATCATATCTTGTCCAGGGGGTCAAAATGTACAAGATTTGTGCGTTAGCACTTCACAAAAGCGAATCTCTTTGGACTCAGGTCGATTCATATGCCGAAGCATCCAGAATTAACATGTCGTCCAATGATACAGATGCAAATATCATCACTCCTATGAATGAGATAGGATTCTGCCTCATCATACCTTGTACAGGAGGTTCAAATGTACAAGATTTGTGCGGTAACCCTTGTCCAAAGCGACTCTCCTTGGACTCAGGTCGAATCATAAACCGGAGCATCCAGCATTGCCATGGCGTCCAATGATATAGATGCAAATATCTTTACTCCTATTAATTTGACAGGATTCTGCCTCATCATACCTTGTACAGGAGGTTCAAATGTACAAGATTTGTGCGGTAGCCCTTGTCCAAAGCGACTGTCTTTGGATTCAGGTCGAATCATAAGCCGGAGCATCCAGAATTGCCGATGTCGTCCAATGATATAGATGCAAATATCTTTACTGCTATCAATTTGACAGGATTCTGCCTCATCATACCTTGTCCAGTAGGTCAAAATGTACAAGATTTGTGCGGTAGCCCTTGTCCAAGGCGACTCTCCTTGGACTCAGGTCGAATCATAAACCGGAGCATCCAGCATTGCCATGGCGTCCAATGATATAGATGCAAATATCTTTACTCCTATCAATGTGATAGGGTTCTGCTTCATCATACCTTGTTCCGGAGGTTCAAATGTACAAGATTTGTGCGGTAGCACTAGACAAAAGCGAAACTCTTTGCACTCAGGTCGAATCATATTCCGAGCATCCAGAATTGCTAATGTCGTCCAATGATATATATGCAAATATCTTTACTCCTATCAATGTGATAGGATTCTGCCTCATCATACTTTGTTCCGGAGGTTCAAATGTACAAGATTTGTGCGGTAGTCCTTGTCCAAAGCGACTCTCTTTGGACTCAGGTCGAATCATAAGACGGGGCATCCAGAATTGCCAATGTCGTCCAATGATACAGATGCAAATATCATCACTCCTATGAATGTGATAGGATTCTGCCTCATCGTATATTGTCCAGGGGGTCCAAATGTACAAGACTTGTTGCGGCAGCACTTGTCCGAAGCGACTCTGTTTGGACTCAGGTCGATTCATATGCCGAAGCATCCAGAATTACCATGTCGTCCAATGATACAGATGCAAATATCATCACTCCTATGAATGTGATAGGATTCTGCCTCATCGTATATTGTCCAGGGGGTCCAAATGTACAAGACTTGTTGCGGCAGCACTTGTCCGAAGCGACTCTGTTTGGACTCTGGTCGAATCATAAGCCAGAGCATCCAGAATTGCCAATGTCGTCCAATGATATAGAAGCAAATATCTTTACTCCTATCAATTTGACAGGATTCTGCCTCATGGTATATTGTCCAGGGGGTCCAAATGGACAAGACTTGTGCGGCAGCACTTGACAAAAGCCAATCTCTTTGACTCAGGTCGAATCATATTCCGATCATCCAGAATTGCCAATGTCGTCCAATGATATAGATGCAAATATCTTTACTCCTATCAATGTGATAGGATTCTGCCTCATCATGCCTTGTTCCGGAGGTTCAAATGTACAAGATTTGTTGCGGTACCACTTGTCCAAAGCGATATTCTTTGGACTTGTGTCGAACCATAAGCCGGACCATCCAGAATTGCCAATGTCGTCCAATGATATAGATGCAAATATCTTTTCTCCTATCAATTTGACAGGATTCTGCCGCTATCATATCTTGTCCAGGGGGTCAAAATGTACAAGATTTGTGCGTTAGCACTTCACAAAAGCGAATCTCTTTGGACTCAGGTCGATTCATATGCCGAAGCATCCAGAATTAACATGTCGTCCAATGATACAGATGCAAATATCATCACTCCTATGAATGTGATAGGATTCTGCCTCATCATACCTTGTACAGGAGGTTCAAATGTACAAGATTTGTGCGGTAACCCTTGTCCAAAGCGACTCTCCTTGGACTCAGGTCGAATCATAAACCGGAGCATCCAGCATTGCCATGGCGTCCAATGATATAGATGCAAATATCTTTACTCCTATTAATTTGACAGGATTCTGCCTCATCATACCTTGTACAGGAGGTTCAAATGTACAAGATTTGTGCGGTAGCCCTTGTCCAAAACGACTGTCTTTGGATTCAGGTCGAATCATAAGCCGGAGCATCCAGAATTACCGATGTCGTCCAATGATATAGATGCAAATATCTTTACTGCTATCAATTTGACAGGATTCTGCCTCATCATACCTTGTCCAGTAGGTCAAAATGTACAAGATTTGTGCGGTAGCCCTTGTCCAAAGCGACTCTCCTTGGACTCAGGTCGAATCATAAACCGGAGCATCCAGCATTGCCATGGCGTCCAATGATATAGATGCAAATATCTTTACTCCTATCAATGTGATATGGTTCTGCTTCATCATACCTTGTTCCGGAGGTTCAAATGTACAAGATTTGTGCGGTAGCACTAGACAAAAGCGAAACTCTTTGCACTCAGGTCGAATCATATTCCGAGCATCCAGAATTGCTAATGTCGTCCAATGATATATATGCAAATATCTTTACTCCTATCAATGTGATAGGATTCTGCCTCATCATACTTTGTTCCGGAGGTTCAAATGTACAAGATTTGTGCGGTAGTCCTTGTCCAAAGCGACTCTCTTTGGACTCAGGTCGAATCATAAGACGGGGCATCCAGAATTGCCAATGTCGTCCAATGATACAGATGCAAATATCATCACTCCTATGAATGTGATAGGATTCTGCCTCATCATACTTTGTTCCGGAGGTTCAAATGTACAAGATTTGTGCGGTAGTCCTTGTCCAAAGCGACTCTCTTTGGACTCAGGTCGAATCATAAGCCGAACCATCCAGAATTGCCCATGTCATGCAATGATATAGATGCAAATATCTTTACTGCTATCAATTTGACAGGATTCTGCCTCATCGTATCTTGACCAGGGGGTCCAAATGTACAAGATTTGTGCGGTAGCACGTGTCCAAAACGACTCCCTTTGGACTCAGGTCGAAGCAAAAGCCAGAGCATCCAGAATTGCTAATGTCGTCCAATGATATATATGCAAATATCTTTACTCCTATCAATGTGATAGGATTCTGCCTCATCGTATCTTGACCAGGGGGTCCAAATGTACAAGATTTGTGCGGTAGCACGTGTCCAAAACGACTCCCTTTGGACTCAGGTCGAAGCAAAAGCCAGAGCATCCAGAATTGCTAATGTCGTCCAATGATATAGATTCAAATATCTTAACTCCTATCAATTTGACAGAATTCTGCCTTATCGTATATTGTCCAGGGGGTCCAAATGTACAAGACTTGTTGCGGCAGCACTTGTCCGAAGCGACTCTGTTTGGACTCAGGTCGAATCATAAGCCAGAGCATCCAGAATTGCCAATGTCGTCCAATGATATAGATGAAAATATCTTTACTCCTATCAATTTGACAGGATTCTGCCTCATCGTATATTGTCCAGGGGGTCCAAATGTACAAGACTTGTGCGGCAGCACTTGACAAAAGCCAATCTCTTTGACTCAGGTCGAATCATATTCCGATCATCCAGAATTGCCAATGTCGTCCAATGATATAGATGCAAATATCTTTACTCCTATCAATGTGATAGGATTCTGCCTCATCATGCCTTGTTCCGGAGATTCAAATGTACAAGATTTGTTGCGGTACCACTTGTCCAAAGCGATATTCTTTGGACTTATGTCGAACCATAAGCCGGACCATCCAGAATTGCCAATGTCGTCCAATGATATAGATGCAAATATCTTTACTGCTATCAATTTTTCAGGATTCTGCCTCATCATACCTTGTCCAGTAGGTCAAAATGTACCAGATTTGTGCGGTAGCCCTTGTCCAAAGCGACTGTCTTTGGACTCAGGTCGAATCATAAGACGGGGCATCCAGAATTGCCAATGTCGTCCAATGATACAGATGCAAATATCATCACTCCTATGAATGTGATAGGATTCTGCCTCATCATACTTTGTTCCGGAGTTTCAAAGGTACAAGATTTGTGCGGTAGTCCTTGTCCAAAGCGACTCTCTTTGGACTCAGGTCGAATCATAAGCCGAACCATCCAGAATTGCCCATGTCATGCAATGATATAGATGCAAATATCTTTACTGCTATCAATTTGACAGGATTCTGCCTCATCGTATCTTGACCAGGGGGTCCAAATGTACAAGACTTGTTGCGGCAGCACTTCACAAAAGCGAATCTCTTTGGACTCAGGTCGATTCATATGCCGAAGCATCCAGAATTACCATGTCGTCCAATGATACAGATGCAAATATCATCACTCCTATGAATGTGATAGGATTCTGCCTCATCGTATATTGTCCAGGGGGTCCAAATGTACAAGACTTGTTGCGGCAGCACTTGTCCGAAGCGACTCTGTTTGGACTCAGGTCGAATCATAAGCCAGAGCATCCAGAATTGCCAATGTCGTCCAATGATATAGATGCAAATATCTTTACTCCTATCAATTTGACAGGATTCTGCCTCATCGTATATCGTCCAGGGGGTCCAAATGTACAAGACTTGTGCGGCAGCACTTGACAAAAGCCAATCTCTTTGACTCAGGTCGAATCATATTCCGATCATCCAGAATTGCCAATGTCGTCCAATGATATAGATGCAAATATCTTTACTCCTATCAATGTGATAGGATTCTGCCTCATCATGCCTTGTTCCGGAGGTTCAAATGTACAAGATTTGTTGCGGTACCACTTGTCCAAAGCGATATTCTTTGGACTTATGTCGAACCATAAGCCGGACCATCCAGAATTGCCAATGTCGTCCAATGATATAGATGCAAATATCTTTACTGCTATCAATTTGTCAGGATTCTGCCTCATCATACCTTGTCCAGTAGGTCAAAATGTACGAGATTTGTGCGGTAGCCCTTGTCCAAAGCGACTGTCTTTGGACTCAGGTCGAATCATAAGACGGGGCATCCAGAATTGCCAATATCGTCCAATGATACAGATGCAAATATCATCACTCCTATGAATGTGATAGGATTCTGCCTCATCATACTTTGTTCCGGAGGTTCAAATGTACAAGATTTGTGCGGTAGTCCTTGTCCAAAGCGACTCTCTTTGGACTCAGGTCGAATCATAAGCCGAACCATCCAGAATTGCCCATGTCATGCAATGATATAGATGCAAATATCTTTACTGCTATCAATTTGACAGGATTCTGCCTCATCGTATCTTGACCAGGGGGTCCAAATGTACAAGATTTGTGCGGTAGCACGTGTCCAAAACGACTCCCTTTGGACTCAGGTCGAAGCAAAAGCCAGAGCATCCAGAATTGCTAATGTCGTCCAATGATATATATGCAAATATCTTTACTCCTATCAATGTGATAGGATTCTGCCTCATCGTATCTTGACCAGGGGGTCCAAATGTACAAGATTTGTGCGGTAGCACGTGTCCAAAACGACTCCCTTTGGACTCAGGTCGAAGCAAAAGCCAGAGCATCCAGAATTGCTAATGTCGTCCAATGATATAGATTCAAATATCTTAACTCCTATCAATTTGACAGAATTCTGCCTCATCGTATATTGTCCAGGGGGTCCAAATGTACAAGACTTGTTGCGGCAGCACTTGTCCGAAGCGACTCTGTTTGGACTCAGGTCGAATCATAAGCCAGAGCATCCAGAATTGCCAATGTCGTCCAATGATATAGATGCAAATATCTTTACTCCTATCAATTTGACAGGATTCTGCCTCATCGTATATTGTCCAGGGGGTCCAAATGTACAAGACTTGTGCGGCAGCACTTGACAAAAGCCAATCTCTTTGACTCAGGTCGAATCATATTCCGATCATCCAGAATTGCCAATGTCGTCCAATGATATAGATGCAAATATCTTTACTCCTATCAATGTGATAGGATTCTGCCTCATCATGCCTTGTTCCGGAGATTCAAATGTACAAGATTTGTTGCGGTACCACTTGTCCAAAGCGATATTCTTTGGACTTATGTCGAACCATAAGCCGGACCATCCAGAATTGCCAATGTCGTCCAATGATATAGATGCAAATATCTTTACTGCTATCAATTTGTCAGGATTCTGCCTCATCATACCTTGTCCAGTAGGTCAAAATGTATGAGATTTGTGCGGTAGCCCTTGTCCAAAGCGACTGTCTTTGGACTCAGGTCGAATCATAAGACGGGGCATCCAGAATTGCCAATGTCGTCCAATGATACAGATGCAAATATCATCACTCCTATGAATGTGATAGGATTCTGCCTCATCATACTTTGTTCCGGAGGTTCAAAGGTACAAGATTTGTGCGGTAGTCCTTGTCCAAAGCGACTCTCTTTGGACTCAGGTCGAATCATAAGCCGAACCATCCAGAATTGCCCATGTCATGCAATGATATAGATGCAAATATCTTTACTGCTATCAATTTGACAGGATTCTGCCTCATCGTATCTTGACCAGGGGGTCCAAATGTACAAGATTTGTGCGGTAGCACGTGTCCAAAACGACTCCCTTTGGACTCAGGTCGAAGCAAAAGCCAGAGCATCCAGAATTGCTAATGTCGTCCAATGATATATATGCAAATATCTTTACTCCTATCAATGTGATAGGATTCTGCCTCATCGTATCTTGACCAGGGGGCCCAAATGTACAAGATTTGTGCGGTAGCACGTGTCCAAAACGACTCCCTTTGGACTCAGGTCGAAGCAAAAGCCAGAGCATCCAGAATTGCTAATGTCGTCCAATGATATAGATTCAAATATCTTAACTCCTATCAATTTGACAGAATTCTGCCTCATCGTATATTGTCCAGGGGGTCCAAATGTACAAGTCTTGTGCGGCAGCACTTGACAAAAGCGACTGTCTTTGGATTCAGGTCGAATCATAAGCCGGAGCATCCAAAATTGCCATTGTCGTCCAATGATATAGATGCAAATATATTTACTCCTATCAATTTAACAGGTTTCTGCCTCATCGTATATTGTCCAGGGGGTCCAAATGTACAAGATTTGTGCGGTAGCCCTTGTCCAAAGCGACTCTCTTTGGACTCAGTTCGAATCATAAGCCGGGGCATCCAGAATTGCCGATGTTGACCAATGATATAGATGCAAATATCTTTACTCCTATTAATTTGACAGGATTCTGCTTCATCATACCTTTTCCAGGAGGTCCAAATGTACAAGGTTTGCGCGGTAGCACTTGTCCAAAGCGACTCTCCTTGTACTCAGGTCGAATCATAAACCGGAGCATCCAGCATTGCCATTGTCGTCCAATGATAAAGATGCAAATATATTTACTCCTATCAATTTGACAGGATTCTGCCTCATCGTATCTTGTCCAGGGGGTCCAAATGTACACGATTTGTTGCGGTACCACTTGTCCAAAGCGACATTCTTTGGACTTATGTCGAGCCATAAGCCGGACCATCCAGAATTGCCAATGTCGTCCAATGATACAGATGCAAATATCATCACTCCTATGAATGTGATAGGATTCTGCCTCATCGTATATTGTCCAGGGGGTCCAAATGTACAAGACTTGTTGCGGCAGCACTTGTCCGAAGCGACTCTGTTTGGACTCAGGTCGAATCATAAGCCAGAGCATCCAGAATTGCCAATGTCGTCCAATGATATAGATGCAAATATCTTTTCTCCTATCAATTTGACAGGATTCTGCCGCTATCATATCTTGTCCAGGGGGTCAAAATGTACAAGATTTGTGCGTTAGCACTTCACAAAAGCGAATCTCTTTGGACTCAGGTCGATTCATATGCCGAAGCATCCAGAATTAACATGTCGTCCAATGATACAGATGCAAATATCATCACTCCTATGAATGTGATAGGATTCTGCCTCATCATACCTTGTACAGGAGGTTCAAATGTACAAGATTTGTGCGGTAACCCTTGTCCAAAGCGACTCTCCTTGGACTCAGGTCGAATCATAAACCGGAGCATCCAGCATTGCCATGGCGTCCAATGATATAGATGCAAATATCTTTACTCCTATTAATTTGACAGGATTCTGCCTCATCATACCTTGTACAGGAGGTTCAAATGTACAAGATTTGTGCGGTAGCCCTTGTCCAAAGCGACTGTCTTTGGATTCAGGTCGAATCATAAGCCGGAGCATCCAGAATTGCCGATGTCGTCCAATGATATAGATGCAAATATCTTTACTGCTATCAATTTGACAGGATTCTGCCTCATCATACCTTGTCCAGTAGGTCAAAATGTACAAGATTTGTGCGGTAGCCCTTGTCCAAGGCGACTCTCCTTGGACTCAGGTCGAATCATAAACCGGAGCATCCAGCATTGCCATGGCGTCCAATGATATAGGTGCAAATATCTTTACTCCTATCAATGTGATAGGGTTCTGCTTCATCATACCTTGTTCCGGAGGTTCAAATGTACAAGATTTGTGCGGTAGCACTAGACAAAAGCGAAACTCTTTGCACTCAGGTCGAATCATATTCCGAGCATCCAGAATTGCTAATGTCGTCCAATGATATATATGCAAATATCTTTACTCCTATCAATGTGATAGGATTCTGCCTCATCATACTTTGTTCCGGAGGTTCAAATGTACAAGATTTGTGCGGTAGTCCTTGTCCAAAGCGACTCTCTTTGGACTCAGGTCGAATCATAAGACGGGGCATCCAGAATTGCCAATGTCGTCCAATGATACAGATGCAAATATCATCACTCCTATGAATGTGATAGGATTCTGCCTCATCGTATATTGTCCAGGGGGTCCAAATGTACAAGACTTGTTGCGGCAGCACTTGTCCGAAGCGACTCTGTTTGGACTCAGGTCGATTCATATGCCGAAGCATCCAGAATTACCATGTCGTCCAATGATACAGATGCAAATATCATCACTCCTATGAATGTGATAGG
Organism: Priocnemis perturbator; assembly: GCA_963942575.1. Taxonomy (NCBI): domain Eukaryota; kingdom Metazoa; phylum Arthropoda; class Insecta; order Hymenoptera; family Pompilidae; genus Priocnemis; species Priocnemis perturbator. The sequence continues at coordinate 3,464,408 of CAWWDK010000133.1, read as the reverse complement.
ATTATGCCTCATCGTATATTGTCCAGGGGGTCCAAATGTACAAGACTTGTTGCGGCAGCACTTGTCCGAAGCGACTCTGTTTGGACTCTGGTCGAATCATAAGCCAGAGCATCCAGAATTGCCAATGTCGTCCAATGATATAGATGCAAATATCATCACTCCTATGAATGTGATAGGATTCTGCCTCATCATACCTTGTACAGGAGGTTCAAATGTACAAGATTTGTGCGGTAACCCTTGTCCAAAGCGACTCTCCTTGGACTCAGGTCGAATCATAAACCGGAGCATCCAGCATTGCCATGGCGTCCAATGATATAGATGCAAATATCTTTACTCCTATTAATTTGACAGGATTCTGCCTCATCATACCTTGTACAGGAGGTTCAAATGTACAAGATTTGTGCGGTAGCCCTTGTCCAAAGCGACTGTCTTTGGATTCAGGTCGAATCATAAACCGGAGCATCCAGCATTGCCATTGTCCTCCAATGATATAGATGCAAATATCTTTACTGCTATCAATTTGACAGGATTCTGCCTCATCATACCTTGTCCAGTAGGTCAAAATGTACAAGATTTGTGCGGTAGCCCTTGTCCAAGGCGACTCTCCTTGGACTCAGGTCGAATCATAAACCGGAGCATCCAGCATTGCCATGGCGTCCAATGATATAGGTGCAAATATCTTTACTCCTATCAATGTGATAGGGTTCTGCTTCATCATACCTTGTTCCGGAGGTTCAAATGTACAAGATTTGTGCGGTAGCACTAGACAAAAGCGAAACTCTTTGCACTCAGGTCGAATCATATTCCGAGCATCCAGAATTGCTAATGTCGTCCAATGATATATATGCAAATATCTTTACTCCTATCAATGTGATAGGATTCTGCCTCATCATACTTTGTTCCGGAGGTTCAAATGTACAAGATTTGTGCGGTAGTCCTTGTCCAAAGCGACTCTCTTTGGACTCAGGTCGAATCATAAGACGGGGCATCCAGAATTGCCAATGTCGTCCAATGATACAGATGCAAATATCATCACTCCTATCAATTTGACAGGATTCTGCCGCTATCATATCTTGTCCAGGGGGTCAAAATGTACAAGATTTGTGCGTTAGCACTTCACAAAAGCGAATCTCTTTGGACTCAGGTCGATTCATATGCCGAAGCATCCAGAATTAACATGTCGTCCAATGATATAGATTCAAATATCTTAACTCCTATCAATTTGACAGAATTCTGCCTCATCGTATATTGTCCAGGGGGTCCAAATGTACAAGTCTTGTGCGGCAGCACTTGACAAAAGCGACTGTCTTTGGATTCAGGTCGAATCATAAGCCGGAGCATCCAGAATTGCCATTGTCGTCCAATGATATAGATGCAAATATATTTACTCCTATCAATTTAACAGGTTTCTGCCTCATCGTATATTGTCCAGGGGGTCCAAATGTACAAGATTTGTGCGGTAGCCCTTGTCCAAAGCGACTCTCTTTGGACTCAGGTCGAATCATAAGCCGGGGCATCCAGAATTGCCGATGTTGACCAGTGATATAGATGCAAATATCTTTACTCCTATTAATTTGACAGGATTCTGCTTCATCATACCTTTTCCAGGAGGTCCAATTGTACAAGGTTTGCGCGGTAGCACTTGTCCAAAGCGACTCTCCTTGTACTCAGGTCGAATCATAAACCGGAGCATCCAGCATTGCCATTGTCGTCCAATGATATAGATGCAAATATATTTACTCCTATCAATTTGACAGGAGTCTGCCTCATCGTATCTTGTCCAGGGGGTCCAAATGTACACGATTTGTTGCGGTACCACTTGTCCAAAGCGACATTCTTTGGACTTATGTCGAGCCATAAGCCGGACCATCCAGAATTGCCGATGTTGACCAATGATATAGATGCAAATATCTTTACTCCTATTAATTTGACAGGATTCTGCCTCATCGTATATTGTCCAGGGGGTCCAAATGTACAAGACATGTTGCGGCAGCACGTGTCCGAAGCGACTCTGTTTGGACTCAGGTCGAATCATAAGCCAGAGCATCCAGAATTGCCAATGTCGTCCAATGATATAGATGCAAATATCTTTTCTCCTATCAATTTGACAGGATTCTGCCGCTATCATATCTTGTCCAGGGGGTCAAAATGTACAAGATTTGTGCGTTAGCACTTCACAAAAGCGAATCTCTTTGGACTCAGGTCGATTCATATGCCGAAGCATCCAGAATTACCATGTCGTCCAATGATACAGATGCAAATATCATCACTTCTATGAATGTGATAGGATTCTGCCTCATCATACCTTGTACAGGAGGTTCAAATGTACAAGATTTGTGCGGTAGCCCTTGTCCAAAGCGACTCTCCTTGGACTCTGGTCGAATCATAAACCGGAGCATCCAGCATTGCCATGGCGTCCAATGATATAGATGCAAATATCTTTACTCCTATTAATTTGACAGGATTCTGCCTCATCATACCTTGTACAGGAGGTTCAAATGTACAAGATTTGTGCGGTAGCCCTTGTCCAAAGCGACTGTCTTTGGATTCAGGTCGAATCATAAACCGGAGCATCCAGCATTGCCATTGTCCTCCAATGATATAGATGCAAATATCTTTACTGCTATCAATTTGACAGGATTCTGCCTCATCATACCTTGTCCAGTAGGTCAAAATGTACAAGATTTGTGCGGTAGCCCTTGTCCAAGGCGACTCTCCTTGGACTCAGGTCGAATCATAAACCGGAGCATCCAGCATTGCCATGGCGTCCAATGATATAGGTGCAAATATCTTTACTCCTATCAATGTGATAGGGTTCTGCTTCATCATACCTTGTTCCGGAGGTTCAAATGTACAAGATTTGTGCGGTAGCACTAGACAAAAGCGAAACTCTTTGCACTCAGGTCGAATCATATTCCGAGCATCCAGAATTGCTAATGTCGTCCAATGATATATATGCAAATATCTTTACTCCTATCAATGTGATAGGATTCTGCCTCATCATACTTTGTTCCGGAGGTTCAAATGTACAAGATTTGTGCGGTAGTCCTTGTCCAAAGCGACTCTCTTTGGACTCAGGTCGAATCATAAGACGGGGCATCCAGAATTGCCAATGTCGTCCAATGATACAGATGCAAATATCATCACTCCTATCAATTTGACAGGATTCTGCCGCTATCATATCTTGTCCAGGGGGTCAAAATGTACAAGATTTGTGCGTTAGCACTTCACAAAAGCGAATCTCTTTGGACTCAGGTCGATTCATATGCCGAAGCATCCAGAATTAACATGTCGTCCAATGATATAGATTCAAATATCTTAACTCCTATCAATTTGACAGAATTCTGCCTCATCGTATATTGTCCAGGGGGTCCAAATGTACAAGTCTTGTGCGGCAGCACTTGACAAAAGCGACTGTCTTTGGATTCAGGTCGAATCATAAGCCGGAGCATCCAGAATTGCCATTGTCGTCCAATGATATAGATGCAAATATATTTACTCCTATCAATTTAACAGGTTTCTGCCTCATCGTATATTGTCCAGGGGGTCCAAATGTACAAGATTTGTGCGGTAGCCCTTGTCCAAAGCGACTCTCTTTGGACTCAGGTCGAATCATAAGCCGGGGCATCCAGAATTGCCGATGTTGACCAGTGATATAGATGCAAATATCTTTACTCCTATTAATTTGACAGGATTCTGCTTCATCATACCTTTTCCAGGAGGTCCAATTGTACAAGGTTTGCGCGGTAGCACTTGTCCAAAGCGACTCTCCTTGTACTCAGGTCGAATCATAAACCGGAGCATCCAGCATTGCCATTGTCGTCCAATGATATAGATGCAAATATATTTACTCCTATCAATTTGACAGGAGTCTGCCTCATCGTATCTTGTCCAGGGGGTCCAAATGTACACGATTTGTTGCGGTACCACTTGTCCAAAGCGACATTCTTTGGACTTATGTCGAGCCATAAGCCGGACCATCCAGAATTGCCGATGTTGACCAATGATATAGATGCAAATATCTTTACTCCTATTAATTTGACAGGATTCTGCCTCATCGTATATTGTCCAGGGGGTCCAAATGTACAAGACATGTTGCGGCAGCACGTGTCCGAAGCGACTCTGTTTGGACTCAGGTCGAATCATAAGCCAGAGCATCCAGAATTGCCAATGTCGTCCAATGATATAGATGCAAATATCTTTTCTCCTATCAATTTGACAGGATTCTGCCGCTATCATATCTTGTCCAGGGGGTCAAAATGTACAAGATTTGTGCGTTAGCACTTCACAAAAGCGAATCTCTTTGGACTCAGGTCGATTCATATGCCGAAGCATCCAGAATTACCATGTCGTCCAATGATACAGATGCAAATATCATCACTTCTATGAATGTGATAGGATTCTGCCTCATCATACCTTGTACAGGAGGTTCAAATGTACAAGATTTGTGCGGTAGCCCTTGTCCAAAGCGACTCTCCTTGGACTCTGGTCGAATCATAAACCGGAGCATCCAGCATTGCCATGGCGTCCAATGATATAGATGCAAATATCTTTACTCCTATTAATTTGACAGGATTCTGCCTCATCATACCTTGTACAGGAGGTTCAAATGTACAAGATTTGTGCGGTAGCCCTTGTCCAAAGCGACTGTCTTTGGATTCAGGTCGAATCATAAGCCGGAGCATCCAGAATTGCCGATGTCGTCCAATGATATAGATGCAAATATCTTTACTGCTATCAATTTGACAGGATTCTGCCTCATCATACCTTGTCCAGTAGGTCAAAATGTACAAGATTTGTGCGGTAGCCCTTGTCCAAAGCGACTCTCCTTGGACTCAGGTCGAATCATAAACCGGAGCATCCAGCATTGCCATTGTCGTCCAATGATATAGATGCAAATATATTTACTCCTATCAATTTGACAGGATTCTGCCTCATCGTATCTTGTCCAGGGGGTCCAAATGTACACGATTTGTTGCGGTACCACTTGTCCAAAGCGACATTCTTTGGACTTATGTCGAACCATAAGCCGGACCATCCAGAATTGCCGATGTTGTCCAATGATATAGATGCAAATATCTTTACTCCTATCATTGTGATAGGATTCTGCCTCATCATACCTTGTTCCGGAGGTTCAAATGTACAAGATTTGTGCGGTAGCCCTTGTCCAAAGCGACTCTCTTTGGACTCAGGTCGAATCATAAGCCGGAGCATCCAGAATTGCCAATGTCGTCCAATTATATAGATGCAAACATCTTCATTCCTATCAATTTGACAGGATTCTGTCTCATCATACCCTGTTCCGGATGTGCAAATGTACAAGGTTTGCGCGGTAGCACTTGTCCAAAGCGACTCTCCTTGTACTCTGGTCGAATCATAAACCGGAGCATCCAGCATTGCCATTGTTGTCCAATGACATATATGCAAATATATTTACTCCTATCAATTTGACAGGATTCTGCCTCATCGTATCTTGTCCAGGGGGTCCAAATGTACACGATTTGTTGCCGTACCACTTGTCCAAAGCGACATTCTTTGGACTTATGTCGAACCATAAGCCGGACAATCTAGAATTGCCGATGTTGACCAATGATATAGATGCAAATACCTTTACTCCTATCAATTTGACAGGATTCTGCCTCATCATACCTTTTCCAGGAGGTCCAAATGCACATGTTTTGGGCGGCAGCATTTGCCCAAACCGGCTCTCTTTGGATTCAGGTCCAATCATAAGCCGGAGCATCCAGAATTGCCAATGTCGTCCAATGATATAGATGCAAATATCTTCACTCCTATCAATTCGACAGGATTCTGGCGCATCGTGTCTTGTCCAGGAGGATCAAGTGTACAAGATTTGTGCGGTAGCACTAGACAGAAGCGAAACTCTTTGGACTCAGGTCGATCCATAAGCCGAACCATCCAGAAATGCCCATGTCATGCAATGATATAGATGCAAATATCTTTACTGCTATCAATTTGACAGGATTCTGCCTCATCGTATCTTGACCAGGGGGTCCAAATGTACAAGATTTGTGCGGTAGCACGTGTCCAAAACGACTCCCTTTGGACTCAGGTCGATGCAAAAGCCAGAGCATCCAGAATTGCTAATGTCGTCCAATGATATATATTCAAATATCTTTACTCCTATCAATGTGATAGGATTCTGCCTCATCATGCTTTGTTCCGGAGGTTCAAATGTACAAGATTTGTGCGGTAGTCCTTGTCCAAAGCGACTCTCTTTGGACTCAGGTCGAATCATAAGACGGGGCATCCAGAATTGCCAATGTCGTCCAATGATACAGATGCAAATATCATCACTCCTATGAATGTGATGGGATTCTGCCTCATCATACCTTGTACAGGAGGTTAAAATGTACAAGGTTTGCGCGGTAGCACTTGTCCAAAGCGACTCTCCTTGTACTCAGGTCGAATCATAAACCGGAGCATCCAGAATTGCCAATGTCGTCCAATGATATAGATGCAAATATCTTTACTCCTATCAATTTGACAGGATTCTGCCTCATCGTATATTGTCCAGGGGGTCCAAATGTACAAGTCTTGTGCGGTACCACTTGTCCAAAGCGACTGTCTTTGGATTCAGGTCGAATCATAAGCCGGAGCATCCAGAATTGCCAATGCCGTCCAATGATATAGATGCAAATATCTTTACTCCTATCAATTTGACAGGATTCTGCCTCATCGTATATTGTCCAGGGGGTCCAAATGTACAAGTCTTGTGCGGCAGCACTTGACAAAAGCGACTGTCTTTGGATTCAGGTCGAATCATAAGCCGGAGCATCCAGAATTGCCATTGTCGTCCAATGATATAGATGCAAATATATTTACTCCTATCAATTTAACAGTTTTCTGCCTCATCGTATATTGTCCAGGGGGTCCAAATGTACAAGATTTGTACGGTAGCCCTTGTCCAAAGCGACTCTCTTTGGATTCAGGTCGAATCATAAGCCGGGGCATCCAGAATTGCCAATGTCGTCCAATGATATAGATGCAAACATCTTCACTCCTATCAATTTGATAGGATTCTGCCTCATCATACCTTGTGCAGTAGGTCAAAATGTACAAGATTTGTGCGGTAGCCCTTGTCCAAAGCGACTCTCCTTGGACTCAGGTCGAATCATAAACCGGAGCATCCAGCATTGCCATGGCGTCCAATGATATAGATGCAAATATCATCACTTCTATGAATGTGATAGGATTCTGCCTCATCATACCTTGTTCCGGAGGTTCAAATGTACAAGATTTGTGCGGTAGCACTAGACAAAAGCGAAACTCTTTGCACTCAGGTCGAATCATATTCCGAGCATCCAGAATTGCCAATGTCGTCCAATGATATAGATGCAAATATCTTTACTCCTATCAATGTGATAGGATTCTGCCTCATCATACCTTGTTCCGGAGGTTCAAATGTACAAGATTTGCGCGGTAGCACTTGTCCAAAGCGACTCTCCTTGTACTCAGGTCGAATCATAAACGGGGGGACCAACATTGCCATTGTCGTCCAATGATATAGATGCAAATATATTTACTCCTATCAATTTGACAGGATTCTGCCTCATCGTATCTTGTCCAGGGGGTCCAAATGAACACGATTTGTTGCGGTACCACTTGTCCAAAGCGACATTCTTTGGACTTATGTCGAACCATAAGCCGGACCATCCAGAATTGCCGATGTTGTACCAATGATATAGATGCAAATATATTTACTCCTATTAATTTGACAGGATTCTGCCTCATCATACCTTTTCCAGGAGGTCCAAATGCACATGTTTTGGGCGGCAGCATTTGCCCAAACCGACTCTCTTTGGATTCAGGTCTAATCATAAGCCGGAGCATCCAGAATTGCCAATGTCGTCCAATGATATAGATGCAAATATCTTATATAGTCCAGGGGGTCCAAATGTACAAGACTTGTGCGGCAGCACTTGACAAAAGCCAATCTCTTTGACTCAGGTCGAGTCATATGCCGAGCATCCAGAATTGCCAATGTCGTCCAATGATATAGATGCAAATATCTTTACTCCTATCAATGTGATAGGATTCTGCCTCATCATACCTTGTTCCGGAGGTTCAAATGTACAAGATTTGTGCGGTAGCCCTTGTCCAAAGCAACTCTCTTTGGACTCAGGTCGAATCATATTCCGATCATCAAGAATTGCCAATGTTGTCCAATGATATAGATGTAAATATCTTTACTCCTATTAATTTGACAGGATTCTGCCTCATCATACCTTTTCCAGGAGGTCCAAATGCACATGTTTTGGGCGGCAGCATTTGCCCAGACCGACTCTCTTTGGATTCAGGTCTAATCATAAGCCGCAGCATCCAGAATTGCCAATGTCGTCCAATGATATAGATGCAAACATCTTCACTCCTATCAATTTGACAGGATTCTGTCTCATCATACCCTGTTCCGGATGTTCAAATGTACAAGGTTTGGGCGGTAGCACTTGTTCAAAGCGACTCTCCTTGGACTCAGGTCGAATCATAAACCGGAGCATCCAGCATTGCCATGGCGTCCAATGATATAGATGCAAATATCTTTACTCCTATCAATGTGATAGGATTCTGCCTCATCATACCTTGTTCCGGAGGTTCAAATGTACAAGATTTGTGCGGTAGCCCTTGTCCAAAGCGACTCTCTTTGAACTCAGGTCGAATCATAAGCCGGAGCATCCAGAATTGCTAATGTCGTCCAATGATATAGATGCAAACATCTTCACTCCTATCAATTTGACAGGATTCTGTCTCATCATACCCTGTTCCGGATGTTCAAATGTACAAGGTTTGGGCGGTAGCACTTGTCCAAAGCGACTCTCCTTGGACTCAGGTCCAATCATAAACCGGAGCATCCAGCATTGCCATGGCGTCCAATGATATAGATGCAAATATCTTTACTCCTATCAATGTGATAGGATTCTGCCTCATCATACCTTGTTCCGGAGGTTCAAATGTACAAGATTTGTGCGGTAGCACTAGACAAAAGCGAAACTCTTTGCACTCAGGTCGAATCATATTCCGAGCATCCAGAATTGCCAATGTCGTCCAATGATGTAGATGCAAATATCTTTACTCCTATCAATGTGATAGGATTCTGCCTCATCATACCTTGTTCCGGAGGTTCAAATGTACAAGGTTTGCGCGGTAGCACTTGTCCAAAGCGACTCTCCTTGTACTCAGGTCGAATCATAAACCGGAGCATCCAGCATTGCCATTGTCATCCAATGATATAGATGCAAATATATTTACTCCTATCAATTTGACAGGATTCTGCCTCATCGTATCTTGTCCAGGGGGTCCAAATGTACAGGATTTGTTGCGGTACCACTTGTCCAAAGCGACATTCTTTGGACTTATGTCGAACCATAAGCCGGACCATCCAGAATTGCCGATGTTGACCAATGATATAGATGCAAATATCTTTACTCCTATTAATTTGACAGGATTCTGCCTCATCATACCTTTTCCAGGAGGTCCAAATGCACATGTTTTGGGCGGCAGCATTTGCCCAAACCGACTCTCTTTGGATTCAGGTCTAATCATAAGCCGGAGCATCCAGAATTGCCAATGTCGTCCAATGATATAGATGCAAATATCTTATATTGTCCAGGGGGTCCAAATGTACAAGACTTGTGCGGCAGCACTTGACAAAAGCCAATCTCTTTGACTCAGGTCGAGTCATATGCCGATAATCCAGAATTGCCAATGTCGTCCAATGATATAGATGCAAATATCTTTATTCCTATCAATGTGATAGGATTCTGCCTCATCATGTCTTGTTCCGGAGGTTCAAATGTACAAGATTTGTGCGGTCGCCCTTGTCCAAAGCGACTCTCTTTGGACTCAGGTCGAATCATAAGCCGGGGCATCCAGAATTGCCAATGTCGTCCAGTGATATAGATGCAAATATCTTTACTGCTATCAATTTGACAGGATTCTGCCTCATCATACCTTGTCCAGTAGGTCAAAATGTACAAGATTTGTGCGGTAGCCCTTGTCCAAAGCGACTCTCTTTGGACTCAGGTCGAATCATAAGCCGGAGCATCCAGAATTGCCAATGTCGTCCAATGATATAGATGCAAACATCTTCACTCCTATCAATTTGACAGGATTCTGTCTCATCATACCCTGTTCCGGATGTTCAAATGTACAAGGTTTGCGCGGTAGCACTTGTCCAAAGCGACTCTCCTTGTACTCAGGTCGAATCATAAACCGGAGCATCCAGCATTGCCATTGTCGTCCTATGATATAGATGCAAATATATTTACTCCTATCAATTTGACAGGATGCTGCCTCATCGTATCTTGTCCAGGGGGTCCAAATGTACCCGATTTGTTGCGGTACCACTTGTCCAAAGCGACATTCTTTGGACTTATGTCGAACCATAAGCCGGACCATCCAGAATTGCCGATGTTGACCAATGATATAGATGCAAATATCTTTACTCCTATTAATTTGACAGGATTCTGCCTCATCATACCTTTTCCAGGAGGTCCAAATGCACATGTTTTGGGCGGCAGCATTTGCCCAGACCGACTCTCTTTGGATTCAGGTCTAATCATAAGCCGGAGCATCCAGAATTGCCAATGTCGTCCAATGATATAGATGCAAATATCGTATATTGTCCAGGGGGTCCAAATGTACAAGACTTGTGCGGCAGCACTTGACAAAAGCCAATCTCTTTGACTCAGGTCGAGTCAAATGCCGATCATCCAGAATTGCCAATGTCGTCCAATGATATAGATGCAAATATCTTTACTCCTATCAATGTGATAGGATTCTGCCTCATCATGCCTTGTTCCGGAGGTTCAAATGTACAAGGTTTGCGCGGTAGCACTTGTCCGAAGCGACTCTCCTTGTACTCAGGTCGAATCATAAACCGGAGCATCCAGCATTGCCATTGCCATCCAATGATATAGATGCAAATATCTTTACTGCTATCAATTTGACAGGATTCTGCCTCATCGTATCTTGTCCAGGGGGTCCAAATGTACAGGATTTGTTGCGGTACCACTTGTCCAAAGCGACTCTCTTTGAACTCAGGTCGAATCGTAAGCCGGGGCATCCAGAATTGCCAATGTCGTCCAATGATATAGATGCAAATATCTTTACTGCTATCAATTTGACAGGATTCTGCCTCATCATACCTTGTCTAGTAGGTCAAAATGTACGAGATTTGTGCGGTAGCCCTTGTCCAAAGCGACTATCTTTGGACTCAGGTCGAATCATATGCCGGAGCATCCAGAATTGCCAATGTCGTCCAATTATATAGATGCAAACATCTTCGCTCCTATCAATTTGACAGGATTCTGTCTCATCATACCCTGTTCCGGATGTTCAAATGTACAAGGTTTGCGAGGTAGCACTTGTCCAAAGCGACTCTCCTTGTACTCAGGTCGAATCATAAACCGGAGCTTCCAGCATTGACATTGTCGTCCAATGATATAGATGCAAATATATTTACTCCTATCAATTTGACAGGATTCTGCCTCATCGTATCTTGTCCAGGGGGTCCAAATGTACACGATTTGTTGCGGTACCACTTGTCCAAAGCGACATTCTTTGGACTTATGTCGAACCATAAGCCGGATCATCCAGAATTGCCGATGTTGACCAATGATATAGATGCAAATATCTTTACTCCTATTAATTTGACAGGATTCTGCCTCATCATACCTTTTCCAGGAGGTCCAAATGCACATGTTTTGGGCGGCAGCATTTGCCCAAACCGACTCTCTTTGGATTCAGGTCGAATCATAAGCCGGAGCATCCAGAATTGCCATTGTCGTCCAATGATATAGATGCAAATATATTTACTCCTATGAATGTGATAGGATTCTGCCTCATCATACCTTGTACAGGAGGTCCAAATGTACAAGACTTGTTGCGGTAGCACTTGTCCGAAGCGACTCTGTTTGGACTCAGGTCGAATCATAAGCCAGAGCATCCAGAATTGCCAATGTCGTCCAATGATATAGATGCAAATATCTTTTCTCCTATCAATTTGACAGTATTCTACCGCTATCATATCTTGTCCAGGGGGTCAAAATGTACAAGATTTGTGCGTTAGCACTTCACAAAAGCGAATCTCTTTGGACTCAGGTCGAATTATAAACCGGAGCATCCAGCATTGCCATGGCGTCCAATGATATAGATGCAAATATCTTTACTCCTATCAATGTGATAGGATTCTGCCTCATCATACCTTGTTCCGGAGGTTCAAATGTACAAGATTTGTGCGGTAGCACTTGTCCAAAGCGACTCTCTTTCGACTCAGGTCGAATCATAAGCCGGGGCATCCAGAATTGCCAATGTCGTCCAATGATATAGATGCAAATATCTTTACTGCTATCAATTTGACAGGATTCTGCCTCATCATACCTTGTTCCGGAGGTTCAAATGTACAAGATTTTTGCGGTAGCCCTTGTCCAAAGCGACTCTCTTTGGACTCAGGTCGAATCATAAGCCGGAGCATCCAGAATTGCCAATGTCGTCCAATGATATAGATGCAAATAACTTTACTCCTATCAATGTGATAGGATTCTGCCTCATCATACCTTGTTCCGGAGGTTCAAATGTACAAGATTTGTGCGGTAGCCCTTGTCCAAAGCGACTCTCTTTGGACTCAGGTCGAATCATATGCCGGGGCATCCGGAATTGCCAATTACGTCCAATGATATAGATGCAAATATCTTTACTGCTATCAATTTGTCAGGATTCTGACTCATCATACCTTGTTCCGGAGGTTCAAATGTACAAGATTTTTGCGGTAGCCCTTGTCCAAAGCGACTCTCTTTGAACTCAGGTCGAATCGTAAGCCGGGGCATCCAGAATTGCCAATGTCGTCCAATGATATAGATGCAAATATCTTTACTCCTGTTAATTTGACAGGATTCTGCCTCATCGTATATTGTCCAGGGGGTTCAAATGTACAAGATTTTTGCGGTAGCCCTTGTCCAAAGCGACTCTCTTTGGACTCAGGTCGAATCATAAGCCGGAGCATCCAGAATTGCCAATGTCGTCCAATGATATAGATGCAAATAACTTTACTCCTATCAATGTGATAGGATTCTGCCTCATCATACCTTGTACAGGAGGTCCAAATGTACAAGACTTGTTGCGGTAGCACTTGTCCGAAGCGACTCTGTTTGGACTCAGGTCGAATCATAAGCCAGAGCATCCAGAATTGCCAATGTCGTCCAATGATATAGATGCAAATATCTTTTCTCCTATCAATTTGACTGGATTCTGCCGCTATCATATCTTGTCCAGGGGGTCAAAATGTACAAGATTTGTGCGTTAGCACTTCACAAAAGCGAATCTCTTAGGACTCAGGTCGAATCATAAACCGGAGCATCCAGCATTGCCATGGCGTCCAATGATATAGATGCAAATATCTTTACTCCTATCAATGTGGTAGGATTCTGCCTCATCATACCTTGTTCCGGAGGTTCAAATGTACAAGATTTGTGCGGTAGCCCTTGTCCAAAGCGACTCTCTTTGGACTCAGGTCGAATCATAAGCCGGGGCATCCAGAATTGCCAATGTCGTCCAATGATATAGATGCAAATATCTTTACTGCTATCAATTTGTCAGGATTCTGCCTCATCATATCTTGTTCCGGAGGTTCAAATGTACAAGATTTTTGCGGTAGCCCTTGTCCAAAGCGACTCTCTTTGAACTCAGGTCGAATCGTAAGCCGGGGCATCCAGAATTGCCAATGTCGTCCAATGATATAGATGCAAATATCTTTACTCCTATCAATTTGACAGGATTCTGTCTCATCATACCCTGTTCCGGATGTTCAAATGTACAAGGTTTGCGCGGTAGAACTTGTCCAAAGCGACTCTCCTTGTAATCAGGTCGAATCATAAGCCGGAGCATCCAGAATTGCCAATGTCGTCCAATTATATAGATGCAAATATCTTTACTCCTATCAATTTGACAGGATTCTGCCTCATCGTATATTGTCCAGGGGGTCCAAATGTACAAGACTTGTGCGGCAGCACTTGACAAAAGCGACTGTCTTTGGATTCAGGTCGAATCATACGCCGGAGCATCCAGAATTGCCATTGTCGTCCAATGATATAGATGCAAATATATTTACTCCTATCAATTTGACAGGATTCTGCCTCATCGTATCTTGTCCAGGGGGTCCAAATGTACACAATTTGTTGCGGTACCACTTGTCCAAAGCGACATTCTTTGGACTTATGTCGAACCATGAGCCGGACCATCCAGAATTGCCGATGTTGACCAATGATATAGATGCAAATATCTTTACTCCTATTAATTTGACAGGATTCTGCCTCATCGTATATTGTCCAGGGGGTCCAAATGTACAAGACTTGTTGCGGCAGCACTTGTCCGAAGCGACTCTGTTTGGACTCAGGTCGAATCATAAGCCAGAGCATCCAGAATTGCCAATGTCGTCCAATGATATAGATGCAAATATCTTTTCTCCTATCAATTTGACAGGATTCTGCCGCTATCATATCTTGTCCAGGGGGTCAAAATGATCAAGATTTGTGCGTTAGCACTACACAAAAGCGACTCTCCTTGGACTCAGGTCGAATCATAAACCGGAGCATCCAGCATTGCCATGGCGTCCAATGATATAGATGCAAATATCTTTACTCCTATCAATGTGATAGGGTTCTGCCTCATCATACCTTGTTCCGGAGGATCAAGTGTACAAGATTTGTGCGGTAGCACTAGACAAAAGCGAAACTCTTTGCACTCTGGTCGAATCATGTTCCGAGCATCCAGAATTGCCAATGTCATCCAATGATATTGATGCAAATATCTTTACTGCTACCAATTTGTCAGGATTCTGCCTCATCATACCTTGTTCCGGAGGTTCAAATGTACAAGATTTTTGCGGTAGCCCTTGTCCAAAGCGACTCTCTTTGGACTCAGGTCGAATCATAAGCCGGAGCATCCAGAATTGCTAATGTCGTCCAATGATATAGATGCAAACATCTTCACTCCTATCAATTTGACAGGATTCTGTCTCATCATACCCTGTTCCGGATGTTCAAATGTACAAGGTTTGGGCGGTAGCACTTGTTCAGAGCGACTCTCCTTGGACTCATGTCGAATCATATACCGGAGCATCCAGCATTGCCATGGCGTCCAATGACATAGATGCAAATATCTTTACTCCTATCAATGTGATAGGATTCTGCCTCATCATACCTTGTTCCGGAGGTTCAAATGTACAAGATTTGTGCGGTAGCACTAGACAAAAGCGAAACTCTTTGCACTCAGGTCGAATCATATTCCGAGCATCCAGAATTGCCAATGACGTCCAATGATATAGATGCAAATATCTTTACTCCTATCAATGTGATAGGATTCTGCCTCATCATACCTTGTTCCGGAGGTTCAAATGTACAAGATTTGTGCGGTAGCCCTTGTCCAAAGCGACTCTTTTTGGACTCAGGTCGAATCATATTCCGATCATCCAGAATTGCCAATGTCGTCCAATGATATAGATGCAAATATCTTTACTCCTATCAATGTGATAGGATTCTGCCTCATCATGCCTTGTTCCGGAGGTTCAAATGTACAAGATTTGTGCGGTCGCCCTTGTCCAAAGCGACTCTCTTTGGACTCAGGTCGAATCATAAGCCGGGGCATCCAGAATTGCCAATGTCGTCCAGTGATATAGATGCAAATATCTTTACTGCTATCAATTTGACAGGATTCTGCCTCATCATACCTTGTCCAGTAGGTCAAAATGTACAAGATTTGTGCGGTAGCCCTTGTCCAAAGCGACTCTCTTTGGACTCAGGTCGAATCATAAGCCGGAGCATCCAGAATTGCCAATGTCGTCCAATGATATAGATGCAAACATCTTCACTCCTATCAATTTGACAGGATTCTGTCTCATCATACCCTGTTCCGGATGTTCAAATGTACAAGGTTTGCGCGGTAGCACTTGTCCAAAGCGACTCTCCTTGTACTCAGGTCGAATCATAAACCGGAGCATCCAGCATTGCCATTGTCGTCCTATGATATAGATGCAAATATATTTACTCCTATCAATTTGACAGGATGCTGCCTCATCGTATCTTGTCCAGGGGGTCCAAATGTACCCGATTTGTTGCGGTACCACTTGTCCAAAGCGACATTCTTTGGACTTATGTCGAACCATAAGCCGGACCATCCAGAATTGCCGATGTTGACCAATGATATAGATGCAAATATCTTTACTCCTATTAATTTGACAGGATTCTGCCTCATCATACCTTTTCCAGGAGGTCCAAATGCACATGTTTTGGGCGGCAGCATTTGCCCAGACCGACTCTCTTTGGATTCAGGTCTATTCATAAGCCGGAGCATCCAGAATTGCCAATGTCGTCCAATGATATAGATGCAAATATCGTATATTGTCCAGGGGGTCCAAATGTACAAGACTTGTGCGGCAGCACTTGACAAAAGCCAATCTCTTTGACTCAGGTCGAGTCAAATGCCGATCATCCAGAATTGCCAATGTCGTCCAATGATATAGATGCAAATATCTTTACTCCTATCAATGTGATAGGATTCTGCCTCATCATGCCTTGTTCCGGAGGTTCAAATGTACAAGGTTTGCGCGGTAGCACTTGTCCGAAGCGACTCTCCTTGTACTCAGGTCGAATCATAAACCGGAGCATCCAGCATTGCCATTGCCATCCAATGATATAGATGCAAATATCTTTACTGCTATCAATTTGACAGGATTCTGCCTCATCGTATCTTGTCCAGGGGGTCCAAATGTACAGGATTTGTTGCGGTACCACTTGTCCAAAGCGACTCTCTTTGAACTCAGGTCGAAGCGTAAGCCGGGGCATCCAGAATTGCCAATGTCGTCCAATGATATAGATGCAAATATCTTTACTGCTATCAATTTGACAGGATTCTGCCTCATCATACCTTGTCTAGTAAAATGTACGAGATTTGTGCGGTAGCCCTTGTCCAAAGCGACTATCTTTGGACTCAGGTCGAATCATATGCCGGAGCATCCAGAATTGCCAATGTCGTCCAATTATATAGATGCAAACATCTTCGCTCCTATCAATTTGACAGGATTCTGTCTCATCATACCCTGTTCCGGATGTTCAAATGTACAAGGTTTGCGTGGTAGCACTTGTCCAAAGCGACTCTCCTTGTACTCAGGTCGAATCATAAACCGGAGCATCCAGCATTGACATTGTCGTCCAATGATATAGATGCAAATATATTTACTCCTATCAATTTGACAGGATTCTGCCTCATCGTATCTTGTCCAGGGGGTCCAAATGTACACGATTTGTTGCGGTACCACTTGTCCAAAGCGACATTCTTTGGACTTATGTCGAACCATAAGCCGGATCATCCAGAATTGCCGATGTTGACCAATGATATAGATGCAAATATCTTTACTCCTATTAATTTGACAGGATTCTGCCTCATCATACCTTTTCCAGGAGGTCCAAATGCACATGTTTTGGGCGGCAGCATTTGCCCAAACCGACTCTCTTTGGATTCAGGTCGAATCATAAGCCGGAGCATCCAGAATTGCCATTGTCGTCCAATGATATAGATGCAAATATATTTACTCCTATGAATGTGATAGGATTCTGCCTCATCATACCTTGTACAGGAGGTCCAAATGTACAAGACTTGTTGCGGTAGCACTTGTCCGAAGCGACTCTGTTTGGACTCAGGTCGAATCATAAGCCAGAGCATCCAGAATTGCCAATGTCGTCCAATGATATAGATGCAAATATCTTTTCTCCTATCAATTTGACAGTATTCTACCGCTATCATATCTTGTCCAGGGGGTCAAAATGTACAAGATTTGTGCGTTAGCACTTCACAAAAGCGAATCTCTTTGGACTCAGGTCGAATTATAAACCGGAGCATCCAGCATTGCCATGGCGTCCAATGATATAGATGCAAATATCTTTACTCCTATCAATGTGATAGGATTCTGCCTCATCATACCTTGTTCCGGAGGTTCAAATGTACAAGATTTGTGCGGTAGCACTTGTCCAAAGCGACTCTCTTTCGACTCAGGTCGAATCATAAGCCGGGGCATCCAGAATTGCCAATGTCGTCCAATGATATAGATGCAAATATCTTTACTGCTATCAATTTGACAGGATTCTGCCTCATCATACCTTGTTCCGGAGGTTCAAATGTACAAGATTTTTGCGGTAGCCCTTGTCCAAAGCGACTCTCTTTGGACTCAGGTCGAATCATAAGCCGGAGCATCCAGAATTGCCAATGTCGTCCAATGATATAGATGCAAATAACTTTACTCCTATCAATGTGATAGGATTCTGCCTCATCATACCTTGTTCCGGAGGTTCAAATGTACAAGATTTGTGCGGTAGCCCTTGTCCAAAGCGACTCTCTTTGGACTCAGGTCGAATCATATGCCGGGGCATCCGGAATTGCCAATTACGTCCAATGATATAGATGCAAATATCTTTACTGCTATCAATTTGTCAGGATTCTGACTCATCATACCTTGTTCCGGAGGTTCAAATGTACAAGATTTTTGCGGTAGCCCTTGTCCAAAGCGACTCTCTTTGAACTCAGGTCGAATCGTAAGCCGGGGCATCCAGAATTGCCAATGTCGTCCAATGATATAGATGCAAATATCTTTACTCCTGTTAATTTGACAGGATTCTGCCTCATCGTATATTGTCCAGGGGGTTCAAATGTACAAGATTTTTGCGGTAGCCCTTGTCCAAAGCGACTCTCTTTGGACTCAGGTCGAATCATAAGCCGGAGCATCCAGAATTGCCAATGTCGTCCAATGATATAGATGCAAATAACTTTACTCCTATCAATGTGATAGGATTCTGCCTCATCATACCTTGTACAGGAGGTCCAAATGTACAAGACTTGTTGCGGTAGCACTTGTCCGAAGCGACTCTGTTTGGACTCAGGTCGAATCATAAGCCAGAGCATCCAGAATTGCCAATGTCGTCCAATGATATAGATGCAAATATCTTTTCTCCTATCAATTTGACTGGATTCTGCCGCTATCATATCTTGTCCAGGGGGTCAAAATGTACAAGATTTGTGCGTTAGCACTTCACAAAAGCGAATCTCTTAGGACTCAGGTCGAATCATAAACCGGAGCATCCAGCATTGCCATGGCGTCCAATGATATAGATGCAAATATCTTTACTCCTATCAATGTGGTAGGATTCTGCCTCATCATACCTTGTTCCGGAGGTTCAAATGTACAAGATTTGTGCGGTAGCCCTTGTCCAAAGCGACTCTCTTTGGACTCAGGTCGAATCATAAGCCGGGGCATCCAGAATTGCCAATGTCGTCCAATGATATAGATGCAAATATCTTTACTGCTATCAATTTGTCAGGATTCTGCCTCATCATACCTTGTTCCGGAGGTTCAAATGTACAAGATTTTTGCGGTAGCCCTTGTCCAAAGCGACTCTCTTTGAACTCAGGTCGAATCGTAAGCCGGGGCATCCAGAATTGCCAATGTCGTCCAATGATATAGATGCAAATATCTTTACTCCTATCAATTTGACAGGATTCTGTCTCATCATACCCTGTTCCGGATGTTCAAATGTACAAGGTTTGCGCGGTAGAACTTGTCCAAAGCGACTCTCCTTGTAATCAGGTCGAATCATAAGCCGGAGCATCCAGAATTGCCAATGTCGTCCAATTATATAGATGCAAATATCTTTACTCCTATCAATTTGACAGGATTCTGCCTCATCGTATATTGTCCAGGGGGTCCAAATGTACAAGACTTGTGCGGCAGCACTTGACAAAAGCGACTGTCTTTGGATTCAGGTCGAATCATACGCCGGAGCATCCAGAATTGCCATTGTCGTCCAATGATATAGATGCAAATATATTTACTCCTATCAATTTGACAGGATTCTGCCTCATCGTATCTTGTCCAGGGGGTCCAAATGTACACAATTTGTTGCGGTACCACTTGTCCAAAGCGACATTCTTTGGACTTATGTCGAACCATGAGCCGGACCATCCAGAATTGCCGATGTTGACCAATGATATAGATGCAAATATCTTTACTCCTATTAATTTGACAGGATTCTGCCTCATCGTATATTGTCCAGGGGGTCCAAATGTACAAGACTTGTTGCGGCAGCACTTGTCCGAAGCGACTCTGTTTGGACTCAGGTCGAATCATAAGCCAGAGCATCCAGAATTGCCAATGTCGTCCAATGATATAGATGCAAATATCTTTTCTCCTATCAATTTGACAGGATTCTGCCGCTATCATATCTTGTCCAGGGGGTCAAAATGATCAAGATTTGTGCGTTAGCACTTCACAAAAGCGACTCTCCTTGGACTCAGGTCGAATCATAAACCGGAGCATCCAGCATTGCCATGGCGTCCAATGATATAGATGCAAATATCTTTACTCCTATCAATGTGATAGGGTTCTGCCTCATCATACCTTGTTCCGGAGGATCAAATGTACAAGATTTGTGCGGTAGCACTAGACAAAAGCGAAACTCTTTGCACTCTGGTCGAATCATGTTCCGAGCATCCAGAATTGCCAATGTCATCCAATGATATTGATGCAAATATCTTTACTGCTACCAATTTGTCAGGATTCTGCCTCATCATACCTTGTTCCGGAGGTTCAAATGTACAAGATTTTTGCGGTAGCCCTTGTCCAAAGCGACTCTCTTTGAACTCAGGTCGAATCGTAAGCCGGGGCATCCAGACTTGCCAATGTCGTCCAATGATATAGATGCAAATATCTTTACTCCTATCAATTTGACAGGATTCTGCCTCATCGTACATTGTCCAGGGGGTCCAAATGTACAAGACTAGTGCGGCAGCACTTGACAAAACCCAATCTCTTTGACTCAGGTCGAATCATATTTCGATCATCCAGAATTGCCAATGTCGTCCAATGATATAGATGCAAATATCTTTACTCCTATCAATGTGATAGGGTTCTGCCTCATCATACCTTGTTCCGGAGGTTCAAATGTACAAGATTTTTGCGGTAGCCCTTGTCCAAAGCGACTCTCTTTGAACTCAGGTCGAATCGTAAGCCGGAGCATCCAGAATTGCCAATGTCGTCCAATTATATAGATGCAAACATCTTCACTCCTATCAATTTGACAGGATTCTGTCTCATCATACCCTGTTCCGGATGTTCAAATGTACAAGATTTGTGCGGTAGCCCTTGTCCAAAGCGATTCTCCTTGGACTCAGGTCGAATCATAAACCGGAGCATCCAGCATTGCCATGGCGTCCAATGATATAGATGCAAATATCTTTACTCCTATCAATGTGATAGGGTTCTGCCTCATCATACCTTGTTCCGGAGGTTCAAATGTACAAGATTTGTGCGGTAGCACTAGACAAAAGCGAAACTCTTTGCACTCTGGTCGAATCATATTCCGAGCATCCAGAATTGCCAATGACGTCCAATGATATAGATGCAAATATCTTTACTGCTATCAATGTGATAGGATTCTGCCCCATCATACCTTGTTCCGGAGGTTCAAATGTACAAGATTTGTGCGGTAGCCCTTGTCCAAACGACTCTCTTTGGACTCAGGTCGAATCATAAGCCGGAGCATCCAGAATTGCCAATGTCGTCCAATTATATAGATGCAAACATCTTCACTCCTATCAATTGGACAGGATTCTGTCTCATCATACCCTGTTCCGGATGTTCAAATGTACAAGGTTTGCGCGGTAGCACTTGTCCAAAGCGACTCTCCTTGTACTCAGGTCGAATCATAAACCGGAGCATCCAGCATTGCCATTGTCGTCCAATGATATAGATGCAAATATCTTTACTGCTATCAATGTGATAGGATTCTGCCTCATCATACCTTTTCCAGGAGGTCCAAATGCACATGTTTTGGGCGGCAGCATTTGCCCAAACCGACTCTCTTTGGATTCAGATCGAACCATAAGCCGGAGCATCCAGAATTGCCAATGTCGTCCAATGATATAGATGCAAATATCTTTACTCCTATCAATTTGACAGGATTCTGCCTCATCGTATATTGTCCAGGGGGTCCAAATGTACAAGTCTTGTGCGGCAGCACTTGACAAAAGCGAGTGTCTTTGGATTCAGGTCGAATCATGAGCCGGAGCATCCAGAATTGCCATTGTCATCCAATGATATAGATGCAAATATCTTTACTGCTATCAATTTGTCAGGATTCTGCCTCATCATACCTTGTTCCGGAGGTTCAAATGTACAAGATTTTTGCGGTAGCCCTTGTCCAAAGCGACTCTCTTTGAACTCAGGTCGAATCGTAAGCCGGGGCATCCAGACTTGCCAATGTCGTCCAATGATATAGATGCAAATATCTTTACTCCTATCAATTTGACAGGATTCTGCCTCATCGTACATTGTCCAGGGGGTCCAAATGTACAAGACTAGTGCGGCAGCACTTGACAAAACCCAATCTCTTTGACTCAGGTCGAATCATATTTCGATCATCCAGAATTGCCAATGTCGTCCAATGATATAGATGCAAATATCTTTACTCCCATCAATGTGATAGGATTCTGCCTCATCATACCTTGTTCCGGAGGTTCAAATGTACAAGATTTGTGCGGTAGCCCTTGTCCAAAGCGACTCTCCTTGGACTCAGGTCGAATCATAAACCGGAGCATCCAGCATTGCCATGGCGTCCAATGATATAGATGCAAATATCTTTACTCCTATCAATGTGATAGGGTTCTGTCTCATCATACCTTGTTCCGGAGGTTCAAATGTACAAGATTTGTGCGGTAGCACTAGACAAAAGCGACTCTCTTTGGACTCAGGTCGAATCATAAGCCGGAGCATCCAGAATTGCCAATGTCGTCCAATGATATAGATGCAAATATCTTTACTCCTATCAATTTGACAGGATGCTGCCTCATCGTATATTGTCCAGGGGGTCCAAATGTACAAGACTAGTGCGGCAGCACTTGACAAAACCCAATCTCTTTGACTCAGGTCGAATCATATTCCGATCATCCAGAATTGCCAATGTCGTCCAATGATATAGATGCAATTATCTTTACTCCTATCAATGTGATAGGATTCTGTCTCATCATGCCTTGTTCCGGAGGTTCAAATGTACAAGATTTGTGCGGTCGCCCTTGTCCAAAGCGACTCTCCTTGTACTCAGGTCGAATCATAAACCGGAGCATCCAGCATTGCCATTGTCGTCCAATGATATAGATGCAAATATCTTTACTGCTATCAATGTGATAGGATTCTGCCTCATCATACCTTTTCCAGGAGGTCCAAATGCACATGTTTTGGGCGGCAGCATTTGCCCAAACCGACTCTCTTTGGATTCAGATCGAACCATAAGCCGGAGCATCCAGAATTGCCAATGTCGTCCAATGATATAGATGCAAATATCTTTACTCCTATCAATTTGACAGGATTCTGCCTCATCGTATATTGTCCAGGGGGTCCAAATGTACAAGTCTTGTGCGGCAGCACTTGACAAAAGCGACTGTCTTTGGATTCAGGTCGAATCATGAGCCGGAGCATCCAGAATTGCCATTGTCATCCAATGATATAGATGCAAATATCTTTACTGCTATCAATTTGTCAGGATTCTGCCTCATCATACCTTGTTCCGGAGGTTCAAATGTACAAGATTTTTTCGGTAGCCCTTGTCCAAAGCGACTCTCTTTGAACTCAGGTCGAATCGTAAGCCGGGGCATCCAGACTTGCCAATGTCGTCCAATGATATAGATGCAAATATCTTTACTCCTATCAATTTGACAGGATTCTGCCTCATCGTATATTGTCCAGGGGGTCCAAATGTACAAGACTAGTGCGGCAGCACTTGACAAAACCCAATCTCTTTGACTCAGGTCGAATCATATTCCGATCATCCAGAATTGCCAATGTCGTCCAATGATATAGATGCAAATATCTTTACTCCTATCAATGTGATAGGATTCTGTCTCATCATGCCTTGTTCCGGAGGTTCAAATGTACAAGATTTGTGCGGTCGCCCTTGTCCAAAGCGACTCTCTTTGGACTCAGGTCGAATCATAAGCCGGGGCATCCAGAATTGCCAATGTCGTCCAATGATATAGATGCAAATATCTTTACTGCTATCAATTTGATAGGATTCTGCCTCATCATACCTTGTCCAGTAGGTCAAAATGTACAAGATTTGTGCAATAGCCCTTGTCCAAAGCGACTCTCTTTGGACTCAGGTCGAATCATAAGCCGGAGCATCCAGAATTGCCAATGTCGTCCAATGATATAGATGCAAACATCTTCACTCCTATCAATTTGACAGGATTCTGTCTCATCATACCCTGTTCCGGATGTTCAAATGTACAAGGTTTGCGCGGTAGCACTTGTCCAAAGCGACTCTCCTTGGACTCAGGTCGAATCATAAACCGGAGAATCCAGCATTGCCATGGCGTCCAATGATATAGATGCAAATATCTTTACTCCTATCAATGTGATAGGGTTCTGCCTCATCATAGCTTGTTCCGGAGGTTCAAATGTACAAGATTTGTGCGGTAGCACTAGACAAAAGCGAAACTCTTTGCACTCTGGTCGAATCATATTCCGAGCATCCAGAATTGCCAATGTCGTCCAATGATATAGATGCAAATATCTTTACTGCTATCAATGTGATAGGATTCTGCCTCATCATACCTTGTTCCGGAGGTTCAAATGTACAAGATTTGTGCGGTAGCCCTTGTCCAAAGCGACTCTCTTTGGACTCAGGTCGAATCATAAGCCGGAGCATCCAGAATTGCCAATGTCGTCCAATTATATAGATGCAAACATCTTCACTCCTATCAATTTGACAGGATTCTGTCTCATCATACCCTGTTCCGGATGTTCAAATGTACAAGGTTTGCGCGGTAGCACTTGTCCAAAGCGACTCTCCTTGTACTCAGGTCGAATCATAAACCGGAGCATCCAGCATTGCCATTGTCGTCCAATGATATAGATGCAAATATCTTTACTGCTATAAATGTGATAGGATTCTGCCTCATCGTACCTTTTCCAGGAGGTCCAAATGCACATGTTTTGGGCGGCAGCATTTGCCCAAACCGACTCTCTTTGGATTCAGATCGAACCATAAGCCGGAGCATTCAGAATTGCCAATGTCGTCCAATGATATAGATGCAAATATCTTTACTCCTATCAATTTGACAGGATTCTGCCTCATCGTATATTGTCCAGGGGGTCCAAATGTACAAGTCTTGTGCGGCAGCACTTGACAAAAGCGACTGTCTTTGGATTCAGGTCGAATCATGAGCCGGAGCATCCAGAATTGCCATTGTCGTCCAATGATATAGATGCAAATATCTTTACTGCTATCAATTTGTCAGGATTCTGCCTCATCATACCTTGTTCCGGAGGTTCAAATGTACAAGATTTTTGCGGTAGCCCTTGTCCAAAGCGACTCTCTTTGAACTCAGGTCGAATCGTAAGCCGGGGCATCCAGACTTGCCAATGTCGTCCAATGATATAGATGCAAACATCTTCACTCCTATCAATTTGACAGGATTCTGTCTCATCATACCCTGTTCCGGATGTTCAAATGTACAAGGTTTGCGCGGTAGCACTTGTCCAAAGCGACTCTCCTTGTACTCAGGTCGAATCGTAAGCCGGGGCATCCAGAATTGCCAATGTCGTCCAATTATATAGATGCAAATATCTTTACTGCTATCAATTTGTCAGGATTCTGCCTCATCATACCTTGTTCCGGAGGTTCAAATGTACAAGATTTTTGCGGTAGCCCTTGTCCAAAGCGTCTCTCTTTGAACTCAGGTCGAATCGTAAGCCGGGGCATCCAGAATTGCCAATGTCGTCCAATGATATAGATGCAAATATCTTTACTGCTATCAATTTGACAGGATTCTGCCTCATCACACCTTGTCCAGTAGGTCAAAATGTACGAGATTTGTGCGGTAGACCTTGTCCAAAGCGACTCTCCTTGGACTCAGGTCGATTCATATGCCGAAGCATCTAGAATTACTATGTCGTCCAATGATACAGATGCAAATATCATCACTCCTATGAATGTGATAGGATTCTGCCTCATCATACTTTGTACAGGAGGTTCAAATATACAAGATTTGTGCGGTAGCCCTTGTCCAAAGCGACTGTCTTTGGATTCAGGTCGAATCATAAGCCGGAGCAACCAGAATTGCCATTGTCGTAAAATGATATAGATGCAAATATCTTTACTGCTATCAATTTGACAGGATTCTGCCTCATCATACCTTATTCCGGAGGTTCAAATGTACAAGATTTTTGCGGTAGCCCTTGTCCAAAGCGACTCTTTTTGGACTCAGGTCGAATCATATGCCGGAGCATCCAGAATTGCCAATGTCGTCCAATGATATAGATGCAAACATCTTCACTCCTATCAATTTGACAGGATTCTGTCTCATCATACCCTGTTCCGGATGTTCAAATGTACAAGGTTTGGGCGGTAGCACTTGTCCAAAGCGACTGTCTTTGGATTCAGGTCGAATCATAAGCCGGAGCATCCAGAATTGCCATTGTCGTCCAATGATATAGATGCAAATATCTTTACTGCTATCAATTTGACAGGATTCTGCCTCATCATACCTTGTTCCGGAGGTTCAAATGTACAAGATTTGTGCGGTAGCACTAGACAAAAGCGAAACTCTTTGCACTCACGTCGAATCATATTCCGAGCATCCAGAATTGCCAATGTCGTCCAATGATATAGATGCGAATATCTTTACTCCTATCAATGTGATAGGATTCTGCCTCATCGTACCTTGTTCCGGAGGTTCAAATGAACAAGATTTGTGCGGTAGCCCTTGTCCAAAGCGACTCTCTTTGGACTCAGGTCGAATCATAAGCCGGGGCATCCAGAATTGCCAATGTCGTCCAATGATATAGATGCAAATATCTTTACTCCTATCAATTTAACAGGTTTCTGCCTCATCGTATATTGTCCAGGGGGTCCAAATGCACAAGATTTGTGCGGTAGCCCTTGTCCAAAGCGACTCTCTTTGGACTCAGGTCGAATCATTAGCCGGGGCATCCAGAATTGCCGATGTTGACCAATGATATAGATGCAAATATCTTTACTCCTATTAATTTGACAGGATTCTGCCTCATCATACCTTTTCCAGGAGGTCCAAATGCACATGTTTTGGGCGGCAGCATTTGCCCAAACCGACTCTCTTTGGATTCAGGTCGAATCATAAGCCGGAGCATCCAGAATTGCCAATGTCGTCCAATGATATAGATGCAAATATCTTTACTCCTATCAATTTGACAGGATTCTGCCTCATCGTATATTGTCCAGGGGGTCCAAATGTACAAGTCTTGTGCGGTACCACTTGACAAAAGCGACTGTCTTTGGATTCAGGTCGAATCATAAGCCGGAGCATCCAGAATTGCCATTGTCGTCCAATGATATAGATGCAAATATATTTACTCCTATCAATTTAACAGGTTTCTGCCTCATCGTATATTGTCCAGGGGGTCCAAATGTACAAGATTTGTGCGGTAGCCCTTGTCCAAAGCGACTCTCTTTGGACTCTGGTCGAATCATAAGCCGGGGCATCCAGAATTGCCAATGTCGTCCAATGATATAGATGCAAACATCTTCACTCTTATCAATTTGATAGGATTCTGCCTCATCATACCTTTTCCAGGAGGTCCAAATGCACATGTTTTGGGCGGCAGCATTTGCCCAAACCGACTCTCTTTAGATTTAGGTCGAATCATAAGCCGGGGCATCCAGAATTGCCAAAGTCGTCCAATGATATAGATGCAAATATCTTTACTCCTATCAATGTGATAGGATTCTGTCTCATCATGCCTTGTTCCGGAGGTTCAAATGTACAAGATTTGTACGGTCGCCCTTGTCCAAAGCGACTCTCTTTGAACACAGGTCGAATCATAAGCCGGGGCATCCAGAATTGCCGATGTTGACCAATGATATAGATGCAAATATCTTTACTCCTATCAATTTGACAGGTTTCTGCCTCATCGTATCTTGTCCAGGGGGTCCAAATGTACACGATTTGTTGCGGTACCACTTGTCCAAAGCGATATTCTTTGGACTTATGTCGAACCATAAGCCGGACCATCCAGATTTGCCGATGTTGGCCAATGATATAGATGCAAATATCTATACTCCTATCAATTTGACAGGATTCTGCCTCGTCGTATCTTGTCCAGGGGGTCCAAATGTACACGATTTGTTGCGGTACCACTTGTCCAAAGCGACATTCTTTGGACTTATGTCGAACCATAATCCGGACCATCCAGAATTGCCGATGTTGACCAATGATATAGATGCAAATATCTTTACTCCTATTTATTTAACAGGATTCTGCCTCATCATACCTTTTCCAGGAGGTCCAAATGCACATGTTTTGGGCGGCAGCATTTGCCCAAACCGACTCTCTTTGGATTCAGGTCGAATCATAAGCCGGAGCATCCAGAATTGCCAATGTCGTCCAATGATATAGATGCAAATAACTTTACTCCTATCAATTTGACAGGATTCTGCCTCATCGTATATTGTCCAGAGGGTCCAAATGTACAAGACTTGTGTGGCAGCACTTGACAAAAGCCAATCTCTTTGACTCAGGTCGAATCATATGCCGATCATCCAGAATTGCCAATGTCGTCCAATGATATAGATCGAATATCTTTACTCCTATGAATGTGATAGGATCCTGCCTCATCATGCCTTGTTCCGGAGGTTCAAATGTACAAGATTTGTGCGGTCGCCCTTGTCCAAAGCGACTCTCTTTGGACTCAGGTCGAATCATATGCCGGGGCATGCAGAATTGCCAATGTCGTCCAATGATATAGATGTAAATTTCTTTCCTGCTATCAATTTGACAGGATTCTGCCTCATCATACCTTGTTCCGGAGGTTCAAATGTACAAGATTTTTGCGGTAGCCCTTGTCCAAAGCGACTCTCTTTGGACTCAGGTCGAATCATATGCCGGAGCATCCAGAATTGCCAATGTCGTCCAATGATATAGATGCAAACATCTTCACTCCTATCAATTTGACAGGATTCTGTTTCATCATACCCTGTTCCGGATGTTCAAATGTACAAGGTTTGGGCGGTAGCACTTGTCCAAAGCGACTCTCCTTGGACTCAGGTCGAATCATAAGCCAGGGCATCCAGAATTGCCAATTACGTTCAATGATATAGATGCAAATATCTTTTCTCCTATCAATTTGACAGGATTCTGCCTCATCATACTTTGTTCCGGAGGTTCAAATGTACAAGATTTGTGCGTTAGCACTTCACAAAAGCGAATCTCTTTGGACTCAGGTCGATTCATATGCCGAAGCATCCAGAATTACCATGTCGTCCAATGATACAGATGCAAATATCATCACTCCTATGAAGGTGATAGGATTCTGCCTCATCATACCTTGTACAGGAGGTTCAAATGTACAAGATTTGTGTGGTAGCCCTTGTCCAAAGCGACTGTCTTTGGATTCAGGTCGAATCATAAGCCGGAGCATCCAGAATTGCCATTGTCGTCCAATGATATAGATGCAAATATCTTTACTGCTACCAATTTGACAGGTTTCTGCCGCATCGTATCTTGTCCAGGGGGTCCAAATGTATACGATTTGTTGCGGTACCACTTGTCCAAAGCGACATTCTTTGGACTTATGTCGAACCATAAGCCGGACCGTCCAGAATTGCCGATGTTGACCAATGATATAGATGCAAATATCTTTACTCCTATTAATTTGACAGGATTCTGCCTCATCATACCTTTTCCAGGAGGTCCAAATGCACATGTTTTGGGCGGCAGCATTTGCCCAAACCGACTCTCTCTGGATTCAGGTCGAATCATAAGCCGGAGCATCCAGAATTGCCAATGTCGTCCAATGATATAGATGCAAATATCTTTACTCCTATCAATTTGACAGGATTCTGTCTCATCATACCCTGTTCCGGATGTTCAAATGTACAAGGTTTGCGCGGTAGAACTTGTCCAAAGCGACTCTCCTTGTAATCAGGTCGAATCATAAGCCGGAGCATCCAGAATTGCCAATGTCGTCCAATTATATAGATGCAAATATCTTTACTCCTATCAATTTGACAGGATTCTGCCTCATCGTATATTGTCCAGGGGGTCCAAATGTACAAGACTTGTGCGGCAGCACTTGACAAAAGCGACTGTCTTTGGATTCAGGTCGAATCATACGCCGGAGCATCCAGAATTGCCATTGTCGTCCAATGATATAGATGCAAATATATTTACTCCTATCAATTTGACAGGATTCTGCCTCATCGTATCTTGTCCAGGGGGTCCAAATGTACACAATTTGTTGCGGTACCACTTGTCCAAAGCGACATTCTTTGGACTTATGTCGAACCATGAGCCGGACCATCCAGAATTGCCGATGTTGACCAATGATATAGATGCAAATATCTTTACTCCTATTAATTTGACAGGATTCTGCCTCATCGTATATTGTCCAGGGGGTCCAAATGTACAAGACTTGTTGCGGCAGCACTTGTCCGAAGCGACTCTGTTTGGACTCAGGTCGAATCATAAGCCAGAGCATCCAGAATTGCCAATGTCGTCCAATGATATAGATGCAAATATCTTTTCTCCTATCAATTTGACAGGATTCTGCCGCTATCATATCTTGTCCAGGGGGTCAAAATGATCAAGATTTGTGCGTTAGCACTTCACAAAAGCGACTCTCCTTGGACTCAGGTCGAATCATAAACCGGAGCATCCAGCATTGCCATGGCGTCCAATGATATAGATGCAAATATCTTTACTCCTATCAATGTGATAGGGTTCTGCCTCATCATACCTTGTTCCGGAGGATCAAATGTACAAGATTTGTGCGGTAGCACTAGACAAAAGCGAAACTCTTTGCACTCTGGTCGAATCATGTTCCGAGCATCCAGAATTGCCAATGTCATCCAATGATATTGATGCAAATATCTTTACTGCTACCAATTTGTCAGGATTCTGCCTCATCATACCTTGTTCCGGAGGTTCAAATGTACAAGATTTTTGCGGTAGCCCTTGTCCAAAGCGACTCTCTTTGAACTCAGGTCGAATCGTAAGCCGGGGCATCCAGACTTGCCAATGTCGTCCAATGATATAGATGCAAATATCTTTACTCCTATCAATTTGACAGGATTCTGCCTCATCGTACATTGTCCAGGGGGTCCAAATGTACAAGACTAGTGCGGCAGCACTTGACAAAACCCAATCTCTTTGACTCAGGTCGAATCATATTTCGATCATCCAGAATTGCCAATGTCGTCCAATGATATAGATGCAAATATCTTTACTCCCATCAATGTGATAGGATTCTGCCTCATCATACCTTGTTCCGGAGGTTCAAATGTACAAGATTTGTGCGGTAGCCCTTGTCCAAAGCGACTCTCCTTGGACTCAGGTCGAATCATAAACCGGAGCATCCAGCATTGCCATGGCGTCCAATGATATAGATGCAAATATCTTTACTCCTATCAATGTGATAGGGTTCTGTCTCATCATACCTTGTTCCGGAGGTTCAAATGTACAAGATTTGTGCGGTAGCACTAGACAAAAGCGACTCTCTTTGGACTCAGGTCGAATCATAAGCCGGAGCATCCAGAATTGCCAATGTCGTCCAATTATATAGATGCAAACATCTTCACTCCTATCAATTTGACAGGATTCTGTCTCATCATACCCTGTTCCGGATGTTCAAATGTACAAGATTTGTGCGGTAGCCCTTGTCCAAAGCGACTCTCCTTGGACTCAGGTCGAATCATAAACCGGAGCATCCAGCATTGCCATGGCGTCCAATGATATAGATGCAAATATCTTTACTCCTATCAATGTGATAGGGTTCTGCCTCATCATACCTTGTTCCGGAGGTTCAAATGTACAAGATTTGTGCGGTAGCACTAGACAAAAGCGAAACTCTTTGCACTCTGGTCGAATCATATTCCGAGCATCCAGAATTGCCAATGACGTCCAATGATATAGATGCAAATATCTTTACTGCTATCAATGTGATAGGATTCTGCCCCATCATACCTTGTTCCGGAGGTTCAAATGTACAAGATTTGTGCGGTAGCCCTTGTCCAAACGACTCTCTTTGGACTCAGGTCGAATCATAAGCCGGAGCATCCAGAATTGCCAATGTCGTCCAATTATATAGATGCAAACATCTTCACTCCTATCAATTGGACAGGATTCTGTCTCATCATACCCTGTTCCGGATGTTCAAATGTACAAGGTTTGCGCGGTAGCACTTGTCCAAAGCGACTCTCCTTGGACTCAGGTCGAATCATAATCCGGAACATCCAGCATTGCCATGGCGTCCAATGATAGAGATGCAAATATCTTCACTCCTATCAATTCGACAGGATTCTCGCTCATCGTGTCTTGTCCAGGAGGATCAAGTGTACAAGATTTGTGCGTTAGCACTTCACAAAAGCGAATCTCTTTGGACTCAGGTCGATTCATATGCCGAAGCATCCAGAATTGCCATGTCGTCCAATGATACAGATACAAATATCTTTACTGCTATCAATTTGACAGGATTCTGCCTCATCATACCTTGTACAGGAGGATCAAATGTACAAGATTTGTGCGGTAGCCCTTGCCCAAAGCGACTCTCTTTGGATTCAGGTCGAATCATAAGCCGGAGCATCCAGAATTGCCATTGTCGTCCAAGGATATAGATGCAAATATCTTTACTGCTATCCATTTGACAGGTTTCTGCCTCATCATACCTTGTCCAGTAGGTCAGAATGTACAAGATTTTTGCGGTCGCCCTTGTCCAAAGCGACTCTCTTTGGATTCAGGTCGAATCATAAGCCGGAGCATCCAGAATTGCCATTGTCGTCCAATGATATAGATGCAAATATCTTTACCGCTATCAATTTGACACGATTCTGCCTCATCATACCTTGTCGAGTAGGTCAGAATGTACAAGATTTGTGCGGTCGCCCTTGTCTAAAGCGACTCTCTTTGGACTCAGGTCGAATCATATGCCAGAGCATCCAGAATTGCCAATGTCGTCCAATGATATAGATGCAAATATCTTTACTCCTGTTAATTTGACAGGATTCTGCCTCATCGTATATTGTCCAGGGGGTTCAAATGTACAAGATTTTTGCGGTAGCCCTTGTCCAAAGCGACTCTCTTTGGACTCAGGTCGAATCATAAGCCGGAGCATCCAGAATTGCCAATGTCGTCCAATGATATAGATGCAAATAACTTTACTCCTATCAATGTGATAGGATTCTGCCTCATCATACCTTGTACAGGAGGTCCAAATGTACAAGACTTGTTGCGTTAGCACTTGTCCGAAGCGACTCTGTTTGGACTCAGGTCGAATCATAAGCCAGAGCATCCAGAATTGCCAATGTCGTCCCATGATATAGATGCAAATATCTTTTCTCCTATCAATTTGACTGGATTCTGCCGCTATCATATCTTGTCCAGGGGGTCAAAATGTACAAGATTTGTGCGTTAGCATTTCACAAAAGCGAATCTCTTAGGACTCAGGTCGAATCATAAACCGGAGCATCCAGCATTGCCATGGCGTCCAATGATATAGATGCAAATATCTTTACTCCTATCAATGTGGTAGGATTCTGCCTCATCATACCTTGTTCCGGAGGTTCAAATGTACAAGATTTGTGCGGTAGCCCTTGTCCAAAGCGACTCTCTTTGGACTCAGGTCGAATCATAAGCCGGGGCATCCAGAATTGCCAATGTCGTCCAATGATATAGATGCAAATATCTTTACTGCTATCAATTTGTCAGGATTCTGCCTCATCATACCTTGTTCCGGAGGTTCAAATGTACAAGATTTTTGCGGTAGCCCTTGTCCAAAGCGACTCTCTTTGAACTCAGGTCGAATCGTAAGCCGGGGCATCCAGAATTGCCAATGTCGTCCAATGATATAGATGCAAATATCTTTACTCCTATCAATTTGACAGGATTCTGTCTCATCATACCCTGTTCCGGATGTTCAAATGTACAAGGTTTGCGCGGTAGAACTTGTCCAAAGCGACTCTCCTTGTAATCAGGTCGAATCATAAGCCGGAGCATCCAGAATTGCCAATGTCGTCCAATTATATAGATGCAAATATCTTTACTCCTATCAATTTGACAGGATTCTGCCTCATCGTATATTGTCCAGGGGGTCCAAATGTACAAGACTTGTGCGGCAGCACTTGACAAAAGCGACTGTCTTTGGATTCAGGTCGAATCATACGCCGGAGCATCCAGAATTGCCATTGTCGTCCAATGACATAGATGCAAATATATTTACTCCTATCAATTTGACAGGATTCTGCCTCATCGTATCTTGTCCAGGGGGTCCAAATGTACACAATTTGTTGCGGTACCACTTGTCCAAAGCGACATTCTTTGGACTTATGTCGAACCATGAGCCGGACCATCCAGAATTGCCGATGTTGACCAATGATATAGATGCAAATATCTTTACTCCTATTAATTTGACAGGATTCTGCCTCATCGTATATTGTCCAGGGGGTCCAAATGTACAAGACTTGTTGCGGCAGCACTTGTCCGAAGCGACTCTGTTTGGACTCAGGTCGAATCATAAGCCAGAGCATCCAGAATTGCCAATGTCGTCCAATGATATAGATGCAAATATCTTTTCTCCTATCAATTTGACAGGATTCTGCCGCTATCATATCTTGTCCAGGGGGTCAAAATGATCAAGATTTGTGCGTTAGCACTTCACAAAAGCGACTCTCCTTGGACTCAGGTCGAATCGTAAGCCGGGGCATCCAGACTTGCCAATGTCGTCCAATGAGACAGATGCAAATATCTTTACTCCTATCAATTTGACAGGATACTGCCTCATCGTACATTGTCCAGGGGGTCCAAATGTACAAGACTAGTGCGGCACCACTTGACAAAACCCAATCTCTTTGACTCAGGTCGAATCATATTTCGATCATCCAGAATTGCCAATGTCGTCCAATGATATAGATGCAAATATCTTTACTCCCATCAATGTGATAGGATTCTGCCTCATCATACCTTGTTCCGGAGGTTCAAATGTACAAGATTTGTGCGGTAGCCCTTGTCCAAAGCGACTCTCCTTGGACTCAGGTCGAATCATAAACCGGAGCATCCAGCATTGCCATGGCGTCCAATGATATAGATGCAAATATCTTTACTCCTATCAATGTGATAGGGTTCTGTCTCATCATACCTTGTTCCGGAGGTTCAAATGTACAAGATTTGTGCGGTAGCACTAGACAAAAGCGACTCTCTTTGGACTCAGGTCGAATCATAAGCCGGAGCATCCAGAATTGCCAATGTCGTCCAATTATATAGATGCAAACATCTTCACTCCTATCAATTTGACAGGATTCTGTCTCATCATACCCTGTTCCGGATGTTCAAATGTACAAGATTTGTGCGGTAGCCCTTGTCCAAAGCGACTCTCCTTGGACTCAGGTCGAATCATAAACCGGAGCATCCAGCATTGCCATGGCGTCCAATGATATAGATGCAAATATCTTTACTCCTATCAATGTGATAGGGTTCTGCCTCATCATACCTTGTTCCGGAGGTTCAAATGTACAAGATTTGTGCGGTAGCACTAGACAAAAGCGAAACTCTTTGCACTCTGGTCGAATCATATTCCGAGCATCCAGAATTGCCAATGACGTCCAATGATATAGATGCAAATATCTTTACTGCTATCAATGTGATAGGATTCTGCCCCATCATACCTTGTTCCGGAGATTCAAATGTACAAGATTTGTGCGGTAGCCCTTGTCCAAACGACTCTCTTTGGACTCAGGTCGAATCATAAGCCGGAGCATCCAGAATTGCCAATGTCGTCCAATTATATAGATGCAAACATCTTCACTCCTATCAATTGGACAGGATTCTGTCTCATCATACCCTGTTCCGGATGTTCAAATGTACAAGGTTTGCGCGGTAGCACTTGTCCAAAGCGACTCTCCTTGTACTCAGGTCGAATCATAAACCGGAGCATCCAGCATTGCCATTGTCGTCCAATGATATAGATGCAAATATCTTTACTGCTATCAATGTGATAGGATTCTGCCTCATCATACCTTTTCCAGGAGGTCCAAATGCACATGTTTTGGGCGGCAGCATTTGCCCAAACCGACTCTCTTTGGATTCAGATCGAACCATAAGCCGGAGCATCCAGAATTGCCAATGTCGTCCAATGATATAGATGCAAATATCTTTACTCCTATCAATTTGACAGGATTCTGCCTCATCGTATATTGTCCAGGGGGTCCAAATGTACAAGTCTTGTGCGGCAGCACTTGACAAAAGCGAGTCTCTTTGGATTCAGGTCGAATCATGAGCCGGAGCATCCAGAATTGCCATTGTCATCCAATGATATAGATGCAAATATCTTTACTGCTATCAATTTGTCAGGATTCTGCCTCATCATACCTTGTTCCGGAGGTTCAAATGTACAAGATTTTTGCGGTAGCCCTTGTCCAAAGCGACTCTCTTTGAACTCAGGTCGAATCGTAAGCCGGGGCATCCAGACTTGCCAATGTCGTCCAATGATATAGATGCAAATATCTTTACTCCTATCAATTTGACAGGATTCTGCCTCATCGTATATTGTTCAGGGGGTCCAAATGTACAAGACTAGTGCGGCAGCACTTGACAAAACCCAATCTCTTTGACTCAGGTCGAATCATATTCCGATCATCCAGAATTGCCAATGTCGTCCAATGATATAGATGCAAATATCTTTACTCCTATCAATGTGATAGGATTCTGTCTCATCATGCCTTGTTCCGGAGGTTCAAATGTACAAGATTTGTGCGGTCGCCCTTGTCCAAAGCGACTCTCTTTGGACTCAGGTCGAATCATAAGCCGGGGCATCCAGAATTGCCAATGTCGTCCAATGATATAGATGCAAATATCTTTACTGCTATCAATTTGATAGGATTCTGCCTCATCATACCTTGTTCCGGAGGTTCAAATGTACAAGATTTGTGCGGTAGCCCTTGTCCAAAGCGACTCTCTTTGGACTCAGGTCGAATCATAAGCCGGAGCATCCAGAATTGCCAATGTCGTCCAATTATATAGATGCAAACATCTTCACTCCTATCAATTTGACAGGATTCTGTCTCATCATACCCTGTTCCGGATGTTCAAATGTACAAGGTTTGCGCGGTAGCACTTGTCCAAAGCGACTCTCCTTGTACTCAGGTCGAATCATAAACCGGAGCATCCAGCATTGCCATTGTCGTCCAATGATATAGATGCAAATATCTTTACTGCTATCAATGTGATAGGATTCTGCCTCATCATACCTTTTCCAGGAGGTCCAAATGCACATGTTTTGGGCGGCAGCATTTGCCCAAACCGACTCTCTTTGGATTCAGATCGAACCATAAGCCGGAGCATCCAGAATTGCCAATGTCGTCCAATGATATAGATGCAAATATCTTTACTCCTATCAATTTGACAGGATTCTGCCTCATCGTATATTGTCCAGGGGGTCCAAATGTACAAGTCTTGTGCGGCAGCACTTGACAAAAGCGACTGTCTTTGGATTCAGGTCGAATCATGAGCCGGAGCATCCAGAATTGCCATTGTCATCCAATGATATAGATGCAAATATCTTTACTGCTATCAATTTGTCAGGATTCTGCCTCATCATACCTTGTTCCGGAGGTTCAAATGTACAAGATTTTTTCGGTAGCCCTTGTCCAAAGCGACTCTCTTTGAACTCAGGTCGAATCGTAAGCCGGGGCATCCAGAATTGCCAATGTCGTCCAATGATATAGATGCAAATATCTTTACTGCTATCAATTTGATAGGATTCTGCCTCATCATACTTTGTCCAGTAGGTCAAAATGTACAAGATTTGTGCACTAGCCCTTGTCCAAAGCGACTCTCTTTGGACTCAGGACGAATCATAAGCCGGAGCATCCAGAATTGCCAATGTCGTCCAATGATATAGATGCAAATATCTTTACTGCTATCAATTTGACAGGATTCTGCCTCATC
The DNA here is from genome assembly GCA_963942575.1 of Priocnemis perturbator. Taxonomy (NCBI): domain Eukaryota; kingdom Metazoa; phylum Arthropoda; class Insecta; order Hymenoptera; family Pompilidae; genus Priocnemis; species Priocnemis perturbator. The sequence continues at coordinate 3,426,383 of CAWWDK010000133.1, read as the reverse complement.
ATACCTTGTCCAGTAGGTCAAAATGTACGAGATTTGTGCGGTAGACCTTGTCCAAAGCGACTCTCCTTGGACTCAGGTCGATTCATATGCCGAAGCATCTAGAATTACCATGTCGTCCAATGATACAGATGCAAATATCATCACTCCTATGAATGTGATAGGATTCTGCCTCATCATACTTTGTACAGGAGGTTCAAATATACAAGATTTGTGCGGTAGCCCTTGTCCAAAGCGACTGTCTTTGGATTCAGGTCGAATCATAAGCCGGAGCAACCAGAATTGCCATTGTCGTAAAATGATATAGATGCAAATATCTTTACTGCTATCAATTTGACAGGATTCTGCCTCATCATACCTTATTCCGGAGGTTCAAATGTACAAGATTTTTGCGGTAGCCCTTGTCCAAAGCGACTCTTTTTGGACTCAGGTCGAATCATATGCCGGAGCATCCAGAATTGCCAATGTCGTCCAATGATATAGATGCAAACATCTTCACTCCTATCAATTTGACAGGATTCTGTCTCATCATACCCTGTTCCGGATGTTCAAATGTACAAGGTTTGGGCGGTAGCACTTGTCCAAAGCGACTGTCTTTGGATTCAGGTCGAATCATAAGCCGGAGCATCCAGAATTGCCATTGTCGTCCAATGATATAGATGCAAATATCTTTACTGCTATCAATTTGACAGGATTCTGCCTCATCATACCTTGTTCCGGAGGTTCAAATGTACAAGATTTGTGCGGTCGCCCTTGTCCAAAGCGACTCTCTTTGGACTCAGGTCGAATCATATGCCGGGGCATCCAGAATTGCCAATGTCGTCCAATGATATAGATACAAATATCTTTACTGCTATCAATTTGTCAGGATTCTGCCTCATCATACCTTGTTCCGGAGGTTCAAATGTACAAGATTTGTGCGGTAGCACTAGACAAAAGCGAAACTCTTTGCACTCACGTCGAATCATATTCCGAGCATCCAGAATTGCCAATGTCGTCCAATGATATAGATGCAAATATCTTTACTCCTATCAATGTGATAGGATTCTGCCTCATCGTACCTTGTTCCGGAGGTTCAAATGAACAAGATTTGTGCGGTAGCCCTTGTCCAAAGCGACTCTCTTTGGACTCAGGTCGAATCATAAGCCGGGGCATCCAGAATTGCCAATGTCGTCCAATGATATAGATGCAAATATCTTTACTCCTATCAAGTTAACAGGTTTCTGCCTCATCGTATATTGTCCAGGGGGTCCAAATGTACAAGATTTGTGCGGTAGCCCTTGTCCAAAGCGACTCTCTTTGGACTCAGGTCGAATCATTAGCCGGGGCATCCAGATTTGCCGATGTTCACCAATGATATAGATGCAAATATCTTTACTCCTATTAATTTGACAGGATTCTGCCTCATCATACCTTTTCCAGGAGGTCCAAATGCACATGTTGTGGGCGGCAGCATTTGCCCAAACCGACTCTCTTTGGATTCAGGTCGAATCATAAGCCGGAGCATCCAGAATTGCCAATGTCGTCCAATGATATAGATGCAAATATCTTTACTCCTATCAATTTGACAGGATTCTGCCTCATCGTATATTGTCCAGGGGGTCCAAATGTACAAGTCTTGTGCGGTACCACTTGACAAAAGCGACTGTCTTTGGATTCAGGTCGAATCATAAGCCGCAGCATCCAGAATTGCCATTGTCGTCCAATGATATAGATGCAAATATATTTACTCCTATCAATTTAACAGGTTTCTGCCTCATCTTATATTGTCCAGGGGGTCCAAATGTACAAGATTTGTGCGGTAGCCCTTGTCCAAAGCGACTCTCTTTGGACTCTGGTCGAATCATAAGCCGGGGCATCCAGAATTGCCAATGTCGTCCAATGATATAGATGCAAACATCTTCACTCTTATCAATTTGATAGGATTCTGCCTCATCATACCTTTTCCAGGAGGTCCAAATGCACATGTTTTGGGCGGCAGCATTTGCCCAAACCGACTCTCTTTAGATTTAGGTCGAATCATAAGCCGGGGCATCCAGAATTGCCAATGTCGTCCAATGATATAGATGCAAATATCTTTACTCCTATCAATGTGATAGGATTCTGTCTCATCATGCCTTGTTCCGGAGGTTCAAATGTACAAGATTTGTATGGTCGCCCTTGTCCAAAGCGACTCTCTTTGGACTCAGGTCGAATCATAAGCCGGGGCATCCAGAATTGCCGATGTTGACCAATGATATAGATGCAAATATCTTTACTCCTATCAATTTGACAGGTTTCTGCCTCATCGTATCTTGTCCAGGGGGTCCAAATGTACACGATTTGTTGCGGTACCACTTGTCCAAAGCGATATTCTTTGGACTTATGTCGAACCATAAGCCGGACCATCCAGATTTGCCGATGTTGGCCAATGATATAGATGCAAATATCTATACTCCTATCAATTTGACAGGATTCTGCCTCGTCGTATCTTGTCCAGGGGGTCCAAATGTACACGATTTGTTGCGGTACCACTTGTCCAAAGCGACATTCTTTGGACTTATGTCGAACCATAATCCGGACCATCCAGAATTGCCGATGTTGACCAATGATATAGATGCAAATATCTTTACTCCTATTTATTTAACAGGATTCTGCCTCATCATACCTTTTCCAGGAGGTCCAAATGCACATGTTTTGGGCGGCAGCATTTGCCCAAACCGACTCTCTTTGGATTCAGGTCGAATCATAAGCCGGAGCATCCAGAATTGCCAATGTCGTCCAATGATATAGATGCAAATAACTTTACTCCTATCAATTTGACAGGATTCTGCCTCATCGTATATTGTCCAGAGGGTCCAAATGTACAAGACTTGTGTGGCAGCACTTGACAAAAGCCAATCTCTTTGACTCAGGTCGAATCATATGCCGATCATCCAGAATTGCCAATGTCGTCCAATGATATAGATCGAATATCTTTACTCCTATGAATGTGATAGGATCCTGCCTCATCATGCCTTGTTCCGGAGGTTCAAATGTACAAGATTTGTGCGGTCGCCCTTGTCCAAAGCGACTCTCTTTGGACTCAGGTCGAATCATAAGCCGGGGCATCCAGAATTGCCAATGTCGTCCAATGATATAGATGTAAATATCTTTCCTGCTATCAATTTGACAGGATTCTGCCTCATCATACCTTGTTCCGGAGGTTCAAATGTACAAGATTTTTGCGGTAGCCCTTGTCCAAAGCGACTCTCTTTGGACTCAGGTCGAATCATATGCCGGAGCATCCAGAATTGCCAATGTCGTCCAGTGATATAGATGCAAACATCTTCACTCCTATCAATTTGACAGGATTCTGTTTCATCATACCCTGTTCCGGATGTTCAAATGTACAAGGTTTGGGCGGTAGCACTTGTTCAAAGCGACTCTCCTTGGACTCAGGTCGAATCATAAGCCAGGGCATCCAGAATTGCCAATTACGTTCAATGATATAGATGCAAATATCTTTTCTCCTATCAATTTGACAGGATTCTGCCTCATCATACTTTGTTCCGGAGGTTCAAATGTACAAGATTTGTGCGTTAGCACTTCACAAAAGCGAATCTCTTTGGACTCAGGTCGATTCATATGCCGAAGCATCCAGAATTACCATGTCGTCCAATGATACAGATGCAAATATCATCACTCCTATGAAGGTGATAGGATTCTGCCTCATCATACCTTGTACAGGAGGTTCAAATGTACAAGATTTGTGTGGTAGCCCTTGTCCAAAGCGACTGTCTTTGGATTCAGGTCGAATCATAAGCCGGAGCATCCAGAATTGCCATTGTCGTCCAATGATATAGATGCAAATATCTTTACTGCTACCAATTTGACAGGTTTCTGCCGCATCGTATCTTGTCCAGGGGGTCCAAATGTATACGATTTGTTGCGGTACCACTTGTCCAAAGCGACATTCTTTGGACTTATGTCGAACCATAAGCCGGACCGTCCAGAATTGCCGATGTTGACCAATGATATAGATGCAAATATCTTTACTCCTATTAATTTGACAGGATTCTGCCTCATCATACCTTTTCCAGGAGGTCCAAATGCACATGTTTTGGGCGGCAGCATTTGCCCAAACCGACTCTCTCTGGATTCAGGTCGAATCATAAGCCGGAGCATCCAGAATTGCCAATGTCGTCCAATCATATATAGATGCAAATATCTTTACTCCTATCAATTTGACAGGATTCTGCCTCATCGTATATTGTCCAGGGGGTTCAAATGTACAAGATTTGTGCGGTAGCCCTTGTCCAAAGCGACTCTCTTTGGACTCAGGTCGAATCATAAGCCGGGGCATCCAGAATTGCCAATGTCGTCCAATGATATAGATGCAAATATCTTTACTGCTATCAATTTGACAGGATTCTACTTCATCGTATATTGTCCAGGGGGTCCAAATGTACAAGATTTGTGCGGTAGCCCTTGTCCAAAGCGACTCTCCTTGGACTCAGGTCGAATCATAAGCCGGGGCATCCAGAATTGCCAATGTCGTCCAATGATATAGATGCAAATATCTTTACTGCTATCAATTTGTCAGGATTCTGCCTCATCATACCTTGTACAGGAGGTCCAAATGTACAAGACTTGTTGCGGTAGCACTTGTCCGAAGCGACTCTGTTTGGACTCAGGTCGAATCATAAGCCAGAGCATCCAGAATTGTCAATGTCGTCCAATGATATAGATGCAAATGTCTTTACTGCTGTCAATTTGACAGGATTCTGCCTCATCATACCTTGTCCAGTAGGTCAAAATGTACACGATTTGTTGCGGTACCACTTGTCCAAAGCGACATTCTTTGGACTTATGTCGAACCATAAGCCGGACCATCCAGAATTGCCGATGTTGACCAATGATATAGATGCCAATATCTTTACTCCTATTAATTTGACAGGATTCTGCCTCATCATACCTTGTTCCGGAGGTTCAAATGTACAAGATTTTTGCGGTAGCCCTTGTCCAAAGCGACTCTCTTTGGACTCAGGTCGAATCGTAAGCCGGGGCATCCAGAATTGCCAATGTCGTCCAATGATATAGATGCAAATATCTTTACTCTTTTCAATTTGACAGGATTCTGCCGCTATAATATCTTGTCCAGGGGGTCAAAATGTACAAGATTTGCGCGTTAGCACTTCACAAAAGCGAATCTCTTTGGACTCAGGTCGATTCATATGCCGAAGCATCCAGAATTACCATGTCGTCCAATGATACGGATGCAAATATCATCACTCCTATGAATGTGATAGGATTCTGCCTCATCATACCTTGTACAGGAGGTTCAAATGTACAAGATTTGTGCGGTAGCCCTTGTCCAAAGCGACTGTCTTTGGATTCAGGTCGAATCATAAGCCGGAGCATTCAGAATTGCCGATGTCGTCCAATGATATAGATGCAAATATCTTTACTGCTATCAATTTGACAGGATTCTGCCTCATCATACCTTGTCCAGTAGGTCAAATTGTACAAGATTTGTGCGGTAGCCCTTGTCCAAAGCGACTCTCCTTGGACTCAGGTCGAATCATAAACCGGAGCATCCAGCATTGCCATGGCGTCCAATGATATAGATGCAAATATCTTTACTCCTATCAATGTGATAGGGTTCGGCTTCATCATACCTTGTTCGGGAGGTTCATATTTACAAGATTTGTGCGGTAGCCCTTGTCCAAAGCGACTCTCTTTGGACTCAGGTCGAATCATAAGCTGGGGCATCCAGAATTGCCAATGTCGTCCAATGATATAGATGCAAATATCTTTACTGCTATCAATTTGTCAGGATTCTGCCTCATCATACCTTGTCCAGTAGATCAAAATGTACAAGATTTGTGCGGTAGCCCTTGTCCAAAGCGACTCTCTTTGGACTCAGGTCGAATCATAAGCCGGAGCATCCAGAATTGCCAATGTCGTCCAATTATATAGATGCAAATATCTGTACTGCTATCAATTTGACAGGATTCTGTCTCATCATACCCTGTTCCGGATGTTCAAATGTACAAGGTTTGCGCGGTAGCACTTGTCGAAAGCGACTCTCTTTGGACTCAGGTCGAATCGTAAGCCGGGGCATCCAGAATTGCCAATGTCGTCCAATGATATAGATGCAAATATCTTTACTGTTATCAATTTGACAGGATTCTGCCTCATCGTATCTTGTCCAGGGGGTCCAAATGTACACGATTTGTTGCGGTACCACTTGTCCAAAGCGACATTCTTTGGACTTATGTCGAACCATAAGCCGGACCATCCAGAATTGCCGATGTTGACCAATGATATAGATGCAAATATCTTTACTCCTATTAATTGGACAGGATTCTGCCTCATCATACCTTTTCCAGGAGGTCCAAATGCTCATGTTTTGGGCGGCAGCATTTGCCCAAACCGACTCTCTTTGGATTCAGGTCGAATCATAAGCCGGGGCATCCAGCATTGCCATTGTCGTCCAATGATATAGATGCAAATATATTTACTCCTATCAATTTGACAGGATTCTGCCTCATCGTATTTTGTCCAGGGGGTCCAAATGTACAAGATTTGTGCGGTAGCACTTGTCCAAAGCGACTCTCTTTGGCCTCCGGTCGAATCATATGCCGGAGCATCCAGAATTGCCAATGTTGTCCAATGATATAAATGCAAATATCTTCACTCCTATTCATTCGACAGGATTCTGGCTCATCGTGTCTTGTCCAGGAGGATCAAGTGTACAAGATTTGTGCGTTAGCATTTCACAAAAGCGAATCTCTTTGGACTCAGGTCGATTCATATGCCGAAGCATCCAGAATTGCCATGTCGTCCAATGATACAGATGCAAATATCTTTACTGTTATCAATTTGACAGGATTCTGCCTCATCATACCTTGTCCAGTAGGTCAGAATGTACAAGATTTGTGCGGTCGCCCTTGTCCAAAGCGACTCTCTTTGGACTCAGGTCGAATCATAAGCCGGGGCATCCAGAATTGCCAATGTCGTCCAATGATACAGATGCAAATATCTTTACTGCTATCAATTTGACAGGATTCTGCCTCATCATACCTTGTCCAGTAGGTCAGAATGTACAAGATTTGTGCCGTCGCCCTTGTCCAAAGCGACTCTCTTTGGACTCAGGTCGATTCATATGCCGAAGCATCCAGAATTGCCATGTCGTTCAATGATACAGATGCAAATATCTTTACTGCTATCAATTTGACAGGATTCTGCCTCATCCTGCCTTGTTCCGGAGGTTCAAATGTACAAGATTTCTGCGGTCGCCCTTGTCCAAAGCGACTCTCTTTGGACTCAGGTCGAATCATAAGCCGGTGCTTCCAGAATTGCCAATGTCGTCCAATGATATGGATGCAAATATCTTCACTCCCATCATTGTGACAGGATTCTGCCTCAGCATACCTTTTCCAGGAGGTCCAAATGCACAAGTTTTGTGCCGCAGCATTTGTCCAAACCGACTCTCTTTGACCTCCGGTCGAATCATATGCCGGAGCATCCAGAATTGCCAATGTTGTCCAAAGATATAGATGCAAATATCTTCACTCCTATTAATTCGACAGGATTCTGGCTCATCGTGTCTTGTCCAGGAGGATTAAGTGTACAAGATTTGTGCGTTAGCACTTCACAAAAGCGAATCTCTTTTGGCTCAGGTCGATTCATATGCCGAAGCATCCAGAATTGCCATGTCGTCCAATGATACAGATGCAAATATCTTTACTGCTATCAATTTGACAGGATTCGGCCTCAACATACCTTGTACAGGAGGTTCAAATGTACAAGATTTGTGCGGTAGCCCTTGTCCAAAGCGACTCTCTTTGGACTCAGGTCGAATCATAAGCCGGGGCATCCAGAATTGCCAATGTCGTCCAATGATATAGATGCAAATATCTTTACTGCTACCAATTTGACAGGATTCTGCCTCATCGTATCTTGACCAGGGGGTCCAAATGTACAAGATTTGTGCGGTAGGACGTGTCCAAAGCGACTCTCTTTGGACTCAGATCGAATCATAAGCCAGAGCATCCAGAATTTCCAATGTCGTCCAATGATATAGATGCAAATATCTTTTCTCCTATCAATTTGACAGGATTCTGCCTCTATCATATCTTAACCAGGGGGTTCAAATGTACAAGATTTGTGCGGTAGCACTTGTCCAAAGCGACTCTCTTTGGCCTCCGGTCGAATCATATGCCGGAGCATCCAAAATTGCCAATGTCGTCCAATGATATATATGCAAACATCTTCACTCCTATCAATTTGACAGGATTCTGTCTCATCATACCCTGTTCCGGATGTTCAAATGTACAAGGTTTGGGTGGTAGCACTTGTCCAAAGCGACTCTCCTTGGACTCAGGTCGAATCATAAACCGGAACATCCAGCATTGCCATGGCGTCCAATGATAGAGATGCAAATATCTTCACTCCTATCAATTCGACAGGATTCTCGCTCATCGTGTCTTGTCCAGGAGGATCAAGTGTACAAGATTTGTGCGTTAGCACTTCACAAAAGCGAATCTCTTTGGACTCAGGTCGATTCATATGCCGAAGCATCCAGAATTGCCATGTCGTCCAATGATACAGATACAAATATCTTTACTGCTATCAATTTGACAGGATTCTGCCTCATCATACCTTGTACAGGAGGATCAAATGTACAAGATTTGTGCGGTAGCCCTTGTCCAAAGCGACTGTCTTTGGATTCAGGTCGAATCATAAGCCGGAGCATCCAGAATTGCCATTGTCGTCCAAGGATATAGATGCAAATATCTTTACTGCTATCCATTTGACAGGTTTCTGCCTCATCATACCTTGTCCAGTAGGTCAGAATGTACAAGATTTTTGCGGTCGCCCTTGTCCAAAGCGACTCTCTTTGGATTCAGGTCGAATCATAAGCCGGAGCATCCAGAATTGCCATTGTCGTCCAATGATATAGATGCAAATATCTTTACCGCTATCAATTTGACACGATTCTGCCTCATCATACCTTGTCGTGTAGGTCAGAATGTACAAGATTTGTGCGGTCGCCCTTGTCTAAAGCGACATTCTTTGGACTTATGTCGAACCATAAGCCGGACCATCCAGAATTGCCGATGTTGACCAATCATATAGATGCAAATATCTTTACTGCTATCAATTTGACAGGATTCTGCCTCTATCATATCTTGTTCCGGATGTTCAAATGTACAAGACTTGTTGCGGTAGCACTTGTCCGAAGCGACTCTCTTTGGACTCAGGTCGAATCATAAGCCAGAGCATCCAGAATTGCCAATGTCGTCCAATGATATAGATGCAAATATCTTTTCTCCTATCAATTTGACAGGATTCTGCCTCTATCATATCTTATCCAGGGGGTCAAAATGTACAAGACTTGTGCGGTAGCACTTGGCAAATGTCAATCTCTTTGACTCAGGTCGAATCATATGCCGATCATCCAGAATTGCCAATATCGTCCAATGATATAGATGCAAATATCTTTACTCCTATCAATGTGATAGGATTCTGCCTCATCATGCCTTGTTCCGGAGGTTCAAATGTACAAGATTTGTTGCGGTACCACTTGTCCAAAGCGATATTCTTTGGACTTGTGTCGAACCATAAGCCGGACCATCCAGAATTGCCAATGTCGTCCAATGATATAGATGCAAATATCTTTTCTCCTATCAATTTGACAGGATTCTGCCGCTATCATATCTTGTCCAGGGGGTCAAAATGTACAAGATTTGTGCGTTAGCACTTCACAAAAGCGAATCTCTTTGGACTCAGGTCGATTCATATGCCGAAGCATCCAGAATTAACATGTCGTCCAATGATATAGATGCAAATATCTTTACTCCTATCAATGTGATAGGATTGTGCCTTATCACACCTTGTTCCGGAGGTTCAAATGTACAAGATTTGTGCGGTAGCACTAGACAAATGCGAAACTCTTTGAACACAGGTGGAATCATATGCCGAGCATCCATAATTGCCAATGTTGACCAATGATATAGATGGAAATATCTTTACTCCTATCAATTTGACAGGATTCTGCCTCATCGTATGTTGTCCAGGGGGTCCAAATGTACAAGACTTGTGCGGCAGCACTTGACAAAAGCCAATCTCTTTGACTCAGGTCGAATCATATGCCGATCATCCAGAATTGCCAATGTCGTCCAATGACATAGATGCAAATATCATCACTCCTATGAATGTGATAGGATTCTGCCTCATCATACCTTGTACAGGAGGTCCAAATGTACAAGACTTGTTGCGGTAGCGCTTGTCCGAAGCGACTCTCTTTGGACTCAGGTCGAATCATAAGCCAGAGCATCCAGAATTGCCATTGTCGTCCAATGATATAGATGCAAATATATTTACTCCTATCAATTTGACAGGATTCTGCCTCATCGTATCTTGTCCAGGGTGTCCAAATGTACACGATTTGTTGCGGTACCACTTGTCCAAAGCGACATTCTTTGGACTTATGTCGAACCATAAGCCGGACCATCCAGAATTGCCGATGTTGACCAATCATATAGATGCAAATATCTTTACTCCTATTAATTTGACAGGATTCTGCCTCATCATACCTTTTCCAGGAGGTTCAAATGCACACGTTTTGGGCGGCAGCATTTGCCCAAACCGACTCTCTTTGGATTCAGGTCGAATCATAAGCCGGAGCATCCTGAATTGCCAATGTCGTCCAATGATATAGATGCAAATATCTTTTCTCCTATCAATTTGACAGGATTCTGCCTCTATCATATCTTGTCCAGGGGGTCAAAATGTACAAGACTTATGCGGTAGCACTTGACAAAAGTCAATCTCTTTGACTCAGGTCGAATCATATGCCGATCATCCAGATTTGCCAATGTCGTCCAATGATATAGATGCAAATATCTTTACTGCTATCAATTTGACAGGATTCTGCCTCATCATACCTTGTCCAGTAGGTCAGAATGTACAAGATTTGTGCGGTCGCCCTTGTCCAAAGCGACTCTCTTTGGATTCAGGTCGAATCATAATCCGGAGCATCCAGAATTGCCAATGTCGTCCAGTGATATAGATTCAAATATCTTTACTCCTATCAATGTGATAGGATTATGCCTCATCATACCTTGTCCAGGAGGTCAAAATGTACAAGACTTATGCGGTAGCACTTGACAAAAGTCAATCTCTTTGACTCAGGTCGAATCATATGCCGATCATCCAGATTTGCCAATGTCGTCCAATGATATAGATGCAAATATCTTTACTGCTATCAATTTGACAGGATTCTGCCTCATCATACCTTGTACAGGAGGTCCAAATGTACAAGACTTGTTGCGGTAGCACTTGTCCGAAGCGACTCTCTTTGGACTCAGGTCGAATCATAAGCCGGAGCATCCAGAATTGCCAATGTCGTGCAATGATATAGATGCAAATATCTTTACTCCTATCAATTTGACAGGATTCTGCCTCATCGTATATTGTCCAGGGGGTCCAAACGTACAAGACTTGTGCGGCAGAACTTGACAAAAGCCAATCTCTTTGACTCAGGTCGAATCATAAGCCGGGGCATCCAGAATTGCCAATGTCGTCCAATGATACAGATGCAAATATCATCACTCCTATGAATGTGATAGGATTCTGCCTCATCATACCTTGTACAGGAGGTCCAAATGTACAAGACTTGTTGCGGTAGCGCTTGTCCGAAGCGACTCTCTTTGGACTCAGGTCGAATCATAAGCCAGAGCATCCAGAATTGCCATCGTCGTCCAATGATATAGATGCAAATATATTTACTCCTATCAATTTGACAGGATTCTGCCTTATCGTATCTTGTCCAGGGTGTCCAAATGTACACGATTTGTTGCGGTACCACTTGTCCAAAGCGACATTCTTTGGACTTATGTCGAACCATAAGCCGGACCATCCAGAATTGCCGATGTTGACCAATCATATAGATGCAAATATCTTTACTCCTATTAATTTGACAGGATTCTGCCTCATCATAACTTGTACAGGAGGTCCAAATGTACAAGACTTGTTGCTGTAGCACTTGACAAAAGTCAATCTCTTTGACTCAGGTCGAATCATATGCCGATCATCCAGAATTGCCAATGTCGTCCAATGATATAGTTGCAAACATCTTTACTCCTATCAGTTTGACAGGATTCTGCCTCATCATACCTTGTTCCGGAGGTTCAAATGTACAAGATTTGTACGATAGCACTAGACAAAAGCGAAACTCTTTGCACTCAGGTCGAATCATATGCCGATCATCCAGAATTTCCAATGTAGCCCAATGATATAGATGCAAACATCTTTACTCCTATCAGTTTGACAGGATTCTGCCTCATCGTGTCTTGTCCAGAAGGGTCAAGTGTACAAGATTTGTGCGGTAGCACTAGACAAAAGCGAAACTCTTTGAACTCAGGTCGAATCATATGCCGAGCATCCAGAATTGCCAATGTCGTCCAATGATATAGACGCAAATATCTTTACTCCTATCAATGTGATAGGATTCTGCCTCATCATACCTTGTTCCGAAGGTTCAAATGTACAAGATTTGTACGGTAGCCCTTGTCCAAATCAACTCTCTTTGGACACAGGTCGAATAATAAACCGGAGCATCCAGCATTGCCATGGCGTCCAATGATAGAGATGCAAATATATTCACTCCTATTAATTCGACAGGATTCTGCCGCATCATATCTTGTCCAATAGGTCAAAATGTACAAGATTTTTGCGTTAGCACTTCACAAAAGCGAATCTCTTTGGACTCAGGTCGATTCATATGCCGAAGCATCCAGAATTGCCATGTCGTCCAATGATACAGATGCAAATATCATCACTCCTATGAATGTGATAGGATTCTGCCTCATCATACCTTGTACAGGAGGTTCAAATGTACAAGATTTGTGCGGTAGCCCTTGTCCAAAGCGACAGTCTTTGGATTCAGGTCGAATCATAAGCCGGTGCATCCAGAATTGCCATTGTCGTCCAATGATACAGATTCAAATATATTTACTCCTATCAATTTGACAGGATTCTGCCTCATCGTATCTTGTCCAGGGGGTCCAAATGTACACGATTTGTTGCGGTACCACTTGTCCAAAGCGACATTCTTTGGACTTATGTCGAACCATAAGCCGGACCATCCAGAATTGCCGATGTTGACCATTGATATAGATGCAAATATCTTTACTCCTATTAATTTGACAGGATCCTGCCTCATCATACCTTTTCGAGGAGGTCCAAAGGCACATGTTTTGGGCGGCAGCATTTGCCCAAACCGACTCTCTTTGGATCCAGGCCGAATCATAAGCCGGAGCATCCAGAATTGCCAATGTCGTCCAATTATATAGATGCAAATATCTTTACTCCAATCAATTTGACAGGATTCTGCCTCATCGTATATTGTCCAGGGGGTCCAAATGTACAAGACTTGTGCGGCAGCACTTGACAAAAGCCAATCTCTTTGACTCAGGTCGAATCATATGCCGATCATCCAGAATTGCCAATGTCGTCCAATGATATAGATGCAAATATCTTTACTCCTATCAATGTGATAGGATTCTGCCTCATCATGCCTTGTTCCGGAGGTTCAAATGTACAAGATTTGTACGGTAGCCCTTGTCCAAAACGACTCCCTTTGGACTCAGGTCGAATCATAAGCCGGAGCATCCAGAAATGCCAATGTCGTCCAATGATATAGATGCAAATATCATCACTCCTATGAATGTGATAGGATTCTGCCTCATCATACCTTGTTCAGGAGGTTCAAATGTACAAGATTTGTACGGTAGCCCTTGTCCAAAGCGACTCCCTTTGGACTCAGGACGAATCATAAGCCGGAGCATCCAGAATTGCCAATGTCGTCCAATGATATAGATGCAAACATCTTCACTCCTTTCAATTTGACAGGATTCTGTCTCATCATACCCTGTTCCGGATGTTCAAATGTACAAGGTTTGGGCGGTAGCACTTGTCCAAAGCGACATTCTTTGGACTTATGTCGAACCATAAGCCGGACCATCCAGAATTGCCGATGTTGACCAATGATATAGATGCAAATATCTTTACTCCTATTAATTTGACAGGATTCTGCCTCATCGTATATTGTCCAGGGGGTCCAAATGTACAAGACTTGTGCGTTAGCACTTCACAAAAGCGAATCTCTTTGGACTCAGGTCGATTCTTATGCCGAAGCATCCAGAATTGCCATGTCGTCCAATGATACAGATACAAATATCTTTACTGCTATCAACTTGACAGGATTCTGCCTCATCGTATGTTGGCTAGGGGGTCCAAATGTACAAGATTTGTGCGTTAGCACTTCACAAAAGCGAATCTCTTTGGACTCAGGTCGATTCTTATGCCGAAGCATCCAGAATTGCCATGTCGTCCAATGATACAGATACAAATATCTTTACTCCTATCAATGTGATAGGATTCTGCCTCATCATGTATTGTCCAGGAGGATCAAGTGTACAAGATTTGTACCGTAGCACTAGACAAAAGCGAAACTCTTTGCTCTCAGGTCGAATCATATGCCGAGCATCCAGAATTGCCAATGTCGTCCAATGATATAGATGCAAATATCTTTACTGCTATCAATGTGATAGGATTCTGCCTCATCATACCTTGTTTCGCAGGGTCAAATGTACAAGATTTGTGCGGTAGCACTATACAAAAGCGAAACTCTTTGAACTCAGGTCGAATCATATGCCGAGCATCCAGCATTGCCATGGCGTCCAATGATAGAGATGCAAATATATTCACTCCTATCAATTCGACAGCATTCTGGCTTTTCGTGTCTTGTCCAGGAGGATCAAGTGTACAAGATTTGTGGGTTAGCATTTCACAAAAGCGAATCTGTTTGGACTCAGGTCGATTCATATGCCGAAGCATCCAGAATTGCCATGTCGTCCAATGATACAGATGCAAATATCTTTACTGCTATCAATTTGACAGGATTCGGCCTCATCATACCTTGTACAGGAGGTTCAAATGTACAAGATTTGTGCGGTAGCCCTTGTCCAAAGCGACTGTCTTTGGATTCAGGTCGAATCATAAGCCGGGGCATCCAAAATTGCCAATGTCGTCCAATGATATAGATGCAAATATCTTTACTGCTACCAATTTGACAGGATTCTGCCTCATTGTATCTTGACCAGGGGGTCCAAATGTACAAGATTTGTGAGGTAGCACGTGTCCAAAGCGACTCTCTTTGGCCACCGGTCGAATCATATGCCGGAGCATCCAGAATTGCCAATGTCGTCCAGTGATATAGATTCAAATATCTTCACCCCTATCAATTCGACAGGATTCTCGCTCATCGTGTCTTGTCCAGGAGGATCAAGTGTACAAGATTTGTGCGTTAGCACTTCACAAAAGCGAATCTCTTTGGACTCAGGTCGATTCATATGCCGAAGCATCCAGAATTGCCATGTCGTCCAATGATACAGATACAAATATCTTTACTGCTATCAATTTGACAGGATTCTGCCTCATCATACCTTGTCCAGTAGGTCAAAATGTACAAGATTTGTGCGTTAGCACTTCACAAAAGCGAATCTCTTTGGACTCAGGTCGATTCATATGCCGAAGCATCCAAAATTGCCATGTCGTCCAATGATACAGATGCAAATATCATCACTCCTATGAATGTGATAGGATTCTGCCTCATCATACCTTGTACAGGAGGTCCAAATGTACAAGACTTGTTGCGGGAGCACTTGTCCGAAGCGACTCTCTTTGGACTCAGGTCGAATCATATGCCGAAGCATCCAGAATTGCCATGTCGTCCAATGATACAGATGCAAATATCATCACTCCTATGAATGTGGTAGGATTCTGCCTCATCATACCTTGTACAGGAGGTCCAAATGTACAAGACTTGTTGCGGTAGCACTTGTCCGAAGCGACTCTCTTTGGACTCAGGTCGAATCATAAGCCAGAGCATCCAGAATTGCCAATGTCGTCCAATGATATAGATGCAAATATCTTTTCTCCTATCAATTTGACAGGATTCTGCCTCTATCATATCTTGTCCAGGGGGTCAAAATGTACAAGACTTGTGCGGTAGCACTTGGCAAATGTCAATCTCTTTGACTCAGGTCGAATCATATGCCGATCATCCAGAATTGCCAATGTCGTCCAATGATATAGATTCAAATATCTTTACTCCTATCAATGTGATAGGATTCTGCCTCATCATACCTTGTTCCGGAGGTTCAAATGTACAAGATTTGTGCGGTAGCCCTTGTCGAAAGCGACTCTCTTTGGACTTATGTCGAATCATAAGACCGGGCATCCAGAATTGCCAATGTCGTCCAATGATACAGATGCAAATATCATCACTCCTATGAATGTGATAGGATTCTGCCTCATCATACCTTGTACAGGAGGTCCAAATGTACAAGACTTGTTGCGGTAGCACTTGTCCGAAGCGACTCTCTTTGGACTCAGGTCGAATCATAAGCCAGAGCATCCAGAATTGCCATTGTCGTCCAATGATATAGATGCAAATATATTTACTCCTATCAATTTGACAGGATTCTGCCTCATCGTATCTTGTCCAGGGTGTCCAAATATACCCGATTTGTTGCGGTACCACTTGTCCAAAGCGACTCTCTTTCGACTCAGGTCGAATAATAAGCCGGGGCATCCAGAATTGCCGATGTTGACCAATCATATAGATGCAAACATCTTAACTCCTATCAATTTGACAGGATTCTGCCTCATCGTGTCTTGTCCAGGAGGATCAAGTGTACAAGATTTGTACGGTAGCACTAGACAAAAGCGAAACTCTTAGCGCTCAGGTCGAATCATATGCCGAGCATCCAGAATTGCCAATGTCGTCCAATGATATAGATGCAAATATCTTTACTCCTATCAATGTGATAGGATTCTGCCTCATCATACCTTGTTCCGGAGGTTCAAATGTACAAGGTTTGTGCGGTAGCACTAGACAAAAGCGAAACTCTTTGAACACAGGTGGAATCATATGCCGAGCATCCAGAATTGCCAATGTTGACCAATGATATAGATGGAAATATCTTTACTCCTATCAATTTGACAGGATTCTGCCTCATCGTATATTGTCCAGGGGGTCCAAATGTACAAGACTTGTGCGGCAGCACTTGACAAAAGCCAATCTCTTTGACTCAGGTCGAATCATATGCCGATCATCCAGAATTGCCAATGTCGTCCAATGATATAGATGCAAATATCTTTACTCCTATCAATGTGATGGGATTCTGCCTCATCATGCCTTGTTCCGGAGGTTCAAATGTACAAGATTTGTGCGGTCGCCCTTGTCCAAAGCGACTCTCTTTGGACTCAGGTCGAATCATAAGCCAGAGCATCCAGAATTGCCATTGTCGTCCAATGATATAGATGCAAATATATTTACTCCTATCAATTTGACAGGATTCTGCCTCATCGTATCTTGTCCAGGGTGTCCAAATATACCCGATTTGTTGCGGTACCACTTGTCCAAAGCGACTCTCTTTCGACTCAGGTCGAATAATAAGCCGGGGCATCCAGAATTGCCGATGTTGACCAATCATATAGATGCAAACATCTTAACTCCTATCAATTTGACAGGATTCTGCCTCATCGTGTCTTGTCCAGGAGGATCAAGTGTACAAGATTTGTACGGTAGCACTAGACAAAAGCGAAACTCTTAGCGCTCAGGTCGAATCATATGCCGAGCATCCAGAATTGCCAATGTCGTCCAATGATATAGATGCAAATATCTTTACTCCTATCAATGTGATAGGATTCTGCCTCATCATACCTTGTTCCGGAGGTTCAAATGTACAAGGTTTGTGCGGTAGCACTAGACAAAAGCGAAACTCTTTGAACACAGGTGGAATCATATGCCGAGCATCCAGAATTGCCAATGTTGACCAATGATATAGATGGAAATATCTTTACTCCTATCAATTTGACAGGATTCTGCCTCATCGTATATTGTCCAGGGGGTCCAAATGTACAAGACTTGTGCGGCAGCACTTGACAAAAGCCAATCTCTTTGACTCAGGTCGAATCATATGCCGATCATCCAGAATTGCCAATGTCGTCCAATGATATAGATGCAAATATCTTTACTCCTATCAATGTGATGGGATTCTGCCTCATCATGCCTTGTTCCGGAGGTTCAAATGTACAAGATTTGTGCGGTCGCCCTTGTCCAAAGCGACTCTCTTTGGACTCAGGTCGAATCATAAGCCGGGGCATCCAGAATTGCCAATGTCGTCCAATGATATAGATGCAAATATCTTTACTGCTATCAATTTGACAGGATTCTGCCTCATCATACCTTGTCGAGTAGGTCAGAATGTACAAGATTTGTGCGGTCGCCCTTGTCCAAAGCGACTCTCTTTGGACTGAGGTCGAATCATATGCCAGAGCATCCAGAATTGCCAATGTCGGCCAATGATATAGATGCAAATATCTTTTCTCCTATCAATTTGACAGGATTCTGCCGCTATCATATGTTGTCAAGGGGGTCAAAATGTACAAGACTTGTGCGGTAGCACTTGACAAAAGTCAATCTCTTTGACTCAGGTCGAATCATATGCCGAGCATCCAGAATTGCCAATGTCGTCCAATGATATAGATGCAAATATCTTTACTCCTATCAATGTGATAGGATTCTGCCTCATCATACCTTGTTCCGGAGGTTCAAATGTACAAGGTTTGTGCGGTAGCACTAGACAAAAGCGAAACTCTTTGAACACAGGTGGAATCATATGCCGAGCATCCAGAATTGCCAATGTTGACCAATGATATAGATGGAAATATCTTTACTCCTATCAATTTGACAGGATTCTGCCTCATCGTATATTGTCCAGGGGGTCCAAATGTACAAGACTTGTGCGGCAGCACTTGACAAAAGCCAATCTCTTTGACTCAGGTCGAATCATATGCCGATCATCCAGAATTGCCAATGTCGTCCAATGATATAGATGCAAATATCTTTACTCCTATCAATGTGATGGGATTCTGCCTCATCATGCCTTGTTCCGGAGGTTCAAATGTACAAGATTTGTGCGGTCGCCCTTGTCCAAAGCGACTCTCTTTGGACTCAGGTCGAATCATAAGCCGGGGCATCCAGAATTGCCAATGTCGTCCAATGATATAGATGCAAATATCTTTACTGCTATCAATTTGACAGGATTCTGCCTCATCATACCTTGTCGAGTAGGTCAGAATGTACAAGATTTGTGCGGTCGCCCTTGTCCAAAGCGACTCTCTTTGGACTGAGGTCGAATCATATGCCAGAGCATCCAGAATTGCCAATGTCGGCCAATGATATAGATGCAAATATCTTTTCTCCTATCAATTTGACAGGATTCTGCCGCTATCATATGTTGTCAAGGGGGTCAAAATGTACAAGACTTGTGCGGTAGCACTTGACAAAAGTCAATCTCTTTGACTCAGGTCGAATCATATGCCGATCATCCAGAATTGCCATGGCGTCCAATGATAGAGATGCAAATATCTTCACTCCTATCAATGTGATAGGATTCTGCCTCATCATGCCTTGTTCCGGAGGTTCAAATGTACAAGATTTGTGCGGTCGCCCTTGTCCAAAGCGACTCTCTTTGGACTCAGGTCGAATCATAAGCCGGGGCATCCAGAATTGCCAATGTCGTCCAATGATATAGATGCAAATATCTTTACTGCTATCAATTTGACAGGATTCTGCCTCATCATACCTTGTCCAGTAGGTCAGAATGTACAAGATTTGTGCGGTCGCCCTTGTCCAAAGCGACTCTCTTTGGATTCAGGTCGAATCATAAGCCGGAGCATCCAGAATTACCATTGTCGTCCAATGATATAGATGCAAATATCTTTACTGCTATCAATTTGGCACGATTCTGCCTCATCATACCTTGTCGAGTAGGTCAGAATGTACAAGATTTGTGCGGTCGCCCTTGTCCAAAGCGACTCTCTTTGGACTGAGGTCGAATCATATGCCAGAGCATCCAGAATTGCCAATGTCGTCCAATGATATAGATGCAAATATCTTTTCTCCTATCAATTTGACAGGATTCTGCCGCTATCATATGTTGTCAAGGGGGTCAAAATGTACAAGACTTGTGCGGTAGCACTTGACAAAAGTCAATCTCTTTGACTCAGGTCGAATCATATGCCGATCATCCAGAATTGCGATGGCGTCCAATGATAGAGATGCAAATATCTTCACTCCTATCAATTCGACAGCATTCTGGCTTTTCGTGTCTTGTCCAGGAGGATCAAGTGTACAAGATTTGTGGGTTAGCATTTCACAAAAGCGAATCTGTTTGGACTCAGGTCGATTCATATGCCGAAGCATCCAGAATTGCCATGTCGTCCAATGATACAGATGCAAATATCTTTACTGCTATCAATTTGACAGAATTCGGCCTCATCATACCTTGTACAGGAGGTTCAAATGTACAAGATTTGTGCGGTAGCCCTTGTCCAAAGCGACTGTCTTTGGATTCAGGTCGAATCATAAGCCGGAGGATCCAGAATTGCCATTGTCGTCCAATGATATAGATGCAAATATCCTTACTGCTATCAATTTGACAGGATTCTGCCTCATCATACCTTGTCCAGTATGTCAGAATGTACAAGATTTGTGCGGTCGCCCTTGTCCAAAGCGACTCTCTTTGGACTCAGGTCGAATCATAAGCCGGGGCATCCAAAATTGCCAATGTCGTCCAATGATATAGATGCAAATATCTTTACTGCTACCAATTTGACAGGGTTCTGCCTCATTGTATCTTGACCAGGGGGTCCAAATGTACAAGATTTGTGAGGTAGCACGTGTCCAAAGCGACTCTCGTTGGCCACCGGTCGAATCATATGCCGAAGCATCCAGAATTGCCATGTCGTCCAATGATACAGATACAAATATCTTTACTGCTATCAATTTGACAGGATTCTGCCTCATCATACCTTGTCCAGTAGGTCAAAATGTACAAGATTTGTGCGTTAGCACTTCACAAAAGCGAATCTCTTTGGACTCAGGTCGATTCATATGCCGAAGCATCCAGAATTGCCATGTCGTCCAATGATACAGATGCAAATATCATCACTCCTATGAATGTGATAGGATTCTGCCTCATCATACCTTGTACAGGAGGTCCAAATGTACAAGACTTGTTGCGGGAGCACTTGTCCGAAGCGACTCTCTTTGGACTCAGGTCGAATCATATGCCGAAGCATCCAGAATTGCCATGTCGTCCAATGATACAGATGCAAATATCATCACTCCTATGAATGTGGTAGGATTCTGCCTCATCATACCTTGTACAGGAGGTCCAAATGTACAAGACTTGTTGCGGTAGCACTTGTCCGAAGCGACTCTCTTTGGACTCAGGTCGAATCATAAGCCAGAGCATCCAGAATTGCCAATGTCGTCCAATGATATAGATGCAAATATCTTTTCTCCTATCAATTTGACAGGATTCTGCCTCTATCATATCTTGTCCAGGGGGTCAAAATGTACAAGAATTGTGCGGTAGCACTTGGCAAAAGTCAATCTCTTTGACTCAGGTCGAATCATATGCCGATCATCCAGAATTGCCAATGTCGTCCAATGATATAGATTCAAATATCTTTACTCCTATCAATGTGATAGGATTCTGCCTCATCATACCTTGTTCCGGAGGTTCAAATGTACAAGGTTTGTGCGGTAGCACTAGACAAAAGCGAAACTCTTTGAACACAGGTGGAATAATATGCCGAGCATCCAGAATTGCCAATGTTGACCAATGATATAGATGGAAATATCTTTACTCCTATCAATTTGACAGGATTCTGCCTCATCGTATATTGTCCAGGGGGTCCAAATGTACAAGACTTGTGCGGCAGCACTTGACAAAAGCCAATCTCTTTGACTCAGGTCGAATCATATGCCGATCATCCAGAATTGCCAATGTCGTCCAATGATAGAGATGCAAATATCTTTACTGCTATCAATTTGACAGGATTCTGCCTCATCATACCTTGTCGAGTAGGTCAGAATGTACAAGATTTGTGCGGTCGCCCTTGTCCAAAGCGACTCTCTTTGGACTGAGGTCGAATCATATGCCAGAGCATCCAGAATTGCCAATGTCGTCCAATGATATAGATTGAAATATCTTTACTCCTATCAATGTGATAGGATTCTGCCTCATCATACCTTGTTCCCGAGGTTCAAATGTACAAGATTTGTGCGGTAGCCCTTGTCCAAAGCGACTCTCTTTGGACTTATGTCGAATCATAAGACCGGGCATCCAGAATTGCCAATGTCGTCCAATGATACAGATGCAAATATCATCACTCCTATGAATGTGATAGGATTCTGCCTCATCATACCTTGTACAGGAGGTCCAAATGTACAAGACTTGTTGCGGTAGCACTTGTCCGAAGCGACTCTCTTTGGACTCAGGTCGAATCATAAGCCAGAGCATCCAGAATTGCCATTGTCGTCCAATGATATAGATGCAAATATCTTTTCTCCTATCAATTTGACAGGATTCTGCCGCTATCATATGTTGTCCAGAGGGTCAAAATGTACAAGACTTGTGCGGTAGCACTTGACAAAAGTCAATCTCTTTGACTCAGGTCGAATCATATGCCGATCATCCAGAATGCCAATGTCGTCCAATGATATAGATGCAAATATCTTTACTGCTATCAATTTGACAGGATTCTGCCTCATCATACCTTGTCCAGTAGGTCAGAATGTACAAGATTTGTGCGGTCGCCCTTGTCCAAAGCGACTCTCTTTGGATTCAGGTCGAATCATAAGCCGGAGCATCCAGAATTGCCATGTCGTCCAATGATACAGATGCAAATATCATCACTCCTATGAATGTGATGGGATTCTGCCTCATCATACCTTGTACAGGAGGTTCAAATGTACAAGATTTGTGAGGTAGCCCTTGTCCAAAGCGACTGTCTTGGGATTCAGGTCGAATCATAAGCCGGAGCATCCAGAATTGCCAATGTCGTCCAATGATATAGATGCAAATATATTTACTGCTATTAATTTGACAGGATTCTGCCTCATCGTATCTTGTACAGGGGGTCCAAATGTACACGATTTGTTGCGGAACCACTTGTCCAAAGCGACATTCTTTGGACTTATGTCGAACCATAAGCCGGACCATCCAGAAATGCCGATGTTGACCAATGATATAGATGCAAATATCTTTACTGCTATCAATTTGACAGGATGCTGTCTCATCATACCCTGTTCCGGATGTTCAAATGTACAAGGTTTGGGTGGTAGCACTTGTCCAAAGCGACTCTCCTTGGACTCAGGTCGAATCATAAACCGGAGCATCCAGAATTGCCAATGTCGTCCAATGATATATATGCAAACATCTTCACTCCTATCAATTTGACAGGATTCTGTCTCATCATACCCTGTTCCGGATGTTCAAATGTACAAGGTTTGGGTGGTAGCACTTATCCAAAGCGACTCTCCTTGGACTCAGGTCGAATCATAAACCGGAGCATCCAGAATTGCCAATGTCGTGCAATGATATAGATGCAAATATCTTTACTCCTATCAATTTGACAGGATTCTGCCTCATCGTATATTGTCCAGGGGGTCCAAATGTACAAGACTTGTGCGGCTGCACTTGACAAAAGCCAATCTCTTTGACTCAGGTCGAATCATATGCCGATCATCCAGAATTGCCAATGTCGTCCAATGATATAGATGCAAATATCTTTACTCCTATCAATGTGATAGGATTCTGCCTCATCATGTCTTGTTCCGGAGGTTCAAATGTACAAGATTTGTGCGGTAGCCCTTGTCCAAAGCGACTGTCTTTGGATTCAGGTCGAATCATAAGCCGGTGCATCCAGAATTGCCATTGTCGTCCAATGATATAGATGCAAATATCTTTACTGCTATCAATTTGACAGGATTCTGCCTCATCATACATTGTCCAGTATGTCAGAATGTACAAGATTTGTGCGGTCGCCCTTGTCCAAAGCGACTCTCTTTGGACTCAGGTCGAATCATAAGCCGGGGCATCCAGAATTGCCAATGTCGTCCAATGATATAGATGCAAATATCTTTACTGCTACCAATTTGACAGGATTCTGCCTCATTGTATCTTGACCAGGGGGTCCAAATGTACAAGATTTGTGAGGTAGCACGTGTCCAAAGCGACTCTCTTTGGCCACCGGTCGAATCATATGCCGGAGCATCCAGAATTGCCAATGTCGTCCAGTGATATAGATTCAAATATCTTCACCCCTATCAATTCAACAGGATTCTCGCTCATCGTGTCTTGTCCAGGAGGATCAAGTGTACAAGATTTGTGCGTTAGCACTTCACAAAAGCGAAACTCTTTGGACTCAGGTCGATTCATATGCCGAAGCATCCAGAATTGCCATGTCGTCCAATGATACAGATTCAAATATCTTTACTGCTATCAACTTGACAGGATTCTGCCTCATCATACCTTGTCCAGTAGGTCAGAATGTACAAGATTTGTGCGGTCGCCCTTGTCACAAAGCGACTCTCTTTGGATTCAGGTCGAATCATAAGCCGGAGCATCCAGAATTGCCATTGTCGTCCAATGATATAGATGCAAATATCTTTACTGCTATCAATTTGACAGGATTCTGCCTCATCATACCTTGTCGAGTAGGTCAAAATGTACAAGATTAGTGCGGTCGCCCTTGTCCAAAGCGACTCTCTTTGGACTCAGGTCGAATCATATGCCAGAGCATCCAGAATTGCCATGGCGTCCAATGATAGAGATGCAAATATCTTCACTGCTATCAATTCGACAGCATTCTGGCTTTTCGTGTCTTGTCCAGGAGGATCAAGTGTAC
Organism: Priocnemis perturbator; assembly: GCA_963942575.1. Lineage (NCBI taxonomy): Eukaryota > Metazoa > Arthropoda > Insecta > Hymenoptera > Pompilidae > Priocnemis > Priocnemis perturbator. Next base: position 3,401,579 of record CAWWDK010000133.1, on the reverse strand, counting down.
AAGATTTGTGGGTTAGCATTTCACAAAAGCGAATCTGTTTGGACTCAGGTCGATTCATATGCCGAAGCATCCAGAATTGCCATGTCGTCCAATGATACAGATGCAAATATCTTTTCTCCTATCAATTTGACAGGATTCTGCCTGTATCATATCTTGTCCAGGGGGTCAAAATGTACAAGACTTATGCGGTAGCACTTGACAAAAGTCAATCTCTTTGACTCAGGTCGAATCATATGCCGAGCATCCAGAATTGCCAATGTCGTCCAATGATGCAGATGCAAATATCTTTACTCCTATCAATGTTATAGGATTCTGCCTCATCATACCTTGTTTCGCAGGGTCAAATGTACAAGATTTGTGCGGTAGCACTATACAAAAGCGAAACTCTTTGAACTCAGGTCGAATCATATGCCGAGCATCCAGCATTGCCATGGCGTCCAATGATAGAGATGCAAATATCTTCACTGCTATCAATTCGACAGCATTCTGGCTTTTCGTGTCTTGTCCAGGAGGATCAAGTGTACAAGATTTGTGGGTTAGCATTTCACAAAAGCGAATCTGTTTGGACTCAGGTCGATTCATATGCCGAAGCATCCAGAATTGCCATGTCGTCCAATGATACAGATGCAAATATCTTTACTGCTATCAATTTGACAGGATTCTGCCTCATCGTATCTTGTCCAGGGTGTCCAAATGTACACGATTTGTTGCGGTACCACTTGTCCAAAGCGACATTCTTTGGACTTATGTCGAACCATAAGCCGGACCATCCAGAATTGCCGATGTTGACCAATCATATAGATGCAAATATCTTTACTCCTATTAATTTGACAGGATTCTGCCTCATTATACCTGTTCCAGGAGGTCCAAAATGCACATGATTTGGGCGGCAGCATTTGCCCTAACCGACTCTCTTTGGATTCAGGTCGAATCATAAGCCGGAGCATCCTGAATTGCCAATGTCGTCCAATGATATAGATGCAAATATCTTTTCTCCTATCAATTTGACAGGATTCTGCCTGTATCATATCTTGTCCAGGGGGTCAAAATGTACAAGACTTATGCGGTAGCACTTGACAAAAGTCAATCTCTTTGACTCAGGTCGAATCATATGCCGATCATCCAGAATTGCCAATGTCGTCCAAAGATATAGATGCATATATCTTTACTCATATCAATGTGATAGGATTCTGCCTCATCATACCTTGTTCCGGAGGTTCAATTGTACAATATTTGTGCGGTAGCCCTTGTCCAAAGCGACTCTCTTTCGACTCAGGTCGAATAATAAGCCGGGGCATCCAGAATTGGCAATGTAGACCAATGATATAGATGCAAACATCTTAACTCCTATCATTTTGACAGGATTCTGCCTCATCGTGTCTTGTCCAGGAGGATCAAGTGTACAAGATTTGTACGGTAGCACTAGACAAAAGCGAAACTCTTTGCGCTCAGGTCGAATCATATGCCGATCATCCAGAATTGCCAATGTCGTCCAATGATATAGATGCAAATATCTTTACTCCTATCAATGTGATAGGATTCTGCCTCATCATACCTTGTTCCGGAGGTTCAAATGTACAAGGTTTGTGCGGTAGCACTAGACAAAAGCGAAACTCTTTGAACACAGGTGGAATCATATGCCGAGGATCCAGAATTGCCAATGTTGACCAATGATATAGATGGAAATATCTTTACTCCTATCAATTTGACAGGATTCTGCCTCATCGTATATTGTCCAGGGGGTCCAAATGTACAAGACTTGTGCGGCAGCACTTGACAAAAGCCAATCTCTTTGACTCAGGTCGAATCATATGCCGATCATCCAGAATTGCGATGGCGTCCAATGATAGAGATGCAAATATCTTCACTCCTATCAATTCGACAGCATTCTGGCTTTTCGTGTCTTGTCCAGGAGGATCAAGTGTACAAGATTTGTGCGTTAGCACTTCACAAAAGCGAATCTCTTTGGACTCAGGTCGATTCATATGCCGAAGCATCCAGAATTGCCATGTCGTCCAATGATACAGATACAAATATCTTTACTGCTATCAATTTGACAGGATTCTGCCTCATCATACCTTGTCCAGTAGGTCAAAATGTACAAGATTTGTGCGTTAGCACTTCACAAAAGCGAATCTCTTTGGACTCAGGTCGATTCATATGCCGAAGCATCCAGAATTGCCATGTCGTCCAATGATACAGATGCAAATATCATCACTCCTATGAATGTGATAGGATTCTGCCTCATCATACCTTGTACAGGAGGTCCAAATGTACAAGACTTGTTGCGGGAGCACTTGTCCGAAGCGACTCTCTTTGGACTCAGGTCGAATCATATGCCGAAGCATCCAGAATTGCCATGTCGTCCAATGATACAGATGCAAATATCATCACTCCTATGAATGTGGTAGGATTCTGCCTCATCATACCTTGTACAGGAGGTCCAAATGTACAAGACTTGTTGCGGTAGCACTTGTCCGAAGCGACTCTCTTTGGACTCAGGTCGAATCATAAGCCAGAGCATCCAGAATTGCCAATGTCGTCCAATGATATAGATGCAAATATCTTTTCTCCTATCAATTTGACAGGATTCTGCCTCTATCATATCTTGTCCAGGGGGTCAAAATGTACAAGAATTGTGCGGTAGCACTTGGCAAAAGTCAATCTCTTTGACTCAGGTCGAATCATATGCCGATCATCCAGAATTGCCAATGTCGTCCAATGATATAGATTCAAATATCTTTACTCCTATCAATGTGATAGGATTCTGCCTCATCATACCTTGTTCCGGAGGTTCAAATGTACAAGATTTGTGCGGTAGCCCTTGTCCAAAGCGACTCTCTTTGGACTTATGTCGAATCATAAGACCGGGCATCCAGAATTGCCAATGTCGTCCAATGATACAGATGCAAATATCATCACTCCTATGAATGTGATAGGATTCTGCCTCATCATACCTTGTACAGGAGGTCCAAATGTACAAGACTTGTTGCGGTAGCACTTGTCCGAAGCGACTCTCTTTGGACTCAGGTCGAATCATAAGCCAGAGCATCCAGAATTGCCATTGTCGTCCAATGATATAGATGCAAATATATTTACTCCTATCAATTTGACAGGATTCTGCCTCATCGTATCTTGTCCAGGGTGTCCAAATATACCCGATTTGTTGCGGTACCACTTGTCCAAAGCGACTCTCTTTCGACTCAGGTCGAATAATAAGCCGGGGCATCCAGAATTGCCGATGTTGACCAATCATATAGATGCAAACATCTTAACTCCTATCAATTTGACAGGATTCTGCCTCATCGTGTCTTGTCCAGGATGATCAAGTGTACAAGATTTGTACGGTAGCACTAGACAAAAGCGAAACTCTTTGCGCTCAGGTCGAATCATATGCCGAGCATCCAGAATTGCCAATGTCGTCCAATGATATAGATGCAAATATCTTTACTCCTATCAATGTGATAGGATTCTGCCTCATCATACCTTGTTCCGGAGGTTCAAATGTACAAGGTTTGTGCGGTAGCACTAGACAAAAGCGAAACTCTTTGAACACAGGTGGAATCATATGCCGAGCATCCAGAATTGCCAATGTTGACCAATGATATAGATGGAAATATCTTTACTCCTATCAATTTGACAGGATTCTGCCGCTATCATATGTTGTCAAGGGGGTCAAAATGTACAAGACTTGTGCGGTAGCACTTGACAAAAGTCAATCTCTTTGACTCAGGTCGAATCATATGCCGATCATCCAGAATTGCCATGGCGTCCAATGATAGAGATGCAAATATCTTCACTCCTATCAATGTGATAGGATTCTGCCTCATCATGCCTTGTTCCGGAGGTTCAAATGTACGAGATTTGTGCGGTCGCCCTTGTCCAAAGCGACTCTCTTTGGACTCAGGTCGAATCATAAGCCGGGGCATCCAGAATTGCCAATGTCGTCCAATGATATAGATGCAAATATCTTTACTGCTATCAATTTGACAGGATTCTGCCTCATCATACCTTGTCCAGTAGGTCAGAATGTACAAGATTTGTGCGGTCGCCCTTGTCCAAAGCGACTCTCTTTGGATTCAGGTCGAATCATAAGCCGGAGCATCCAGAATTACCATTGTCGTCCAATGATATAGATGCAAATATCTTTACTGCTATCAATTTGGCACGATTCTGCCTCATCATACCTTGTCGAGTAGGTCAGAATGTACAAGATTTGTGCGGTCGCCCTTGTCCAAAGCGACTCTCTTTGGACTGAGGTCGAATCATATGCCAGAGCATCCAGAATTGCCAATGTCGTCCAATGATATAGATGCAAATATCTTTTCTCCTATCAATTTGACAGGATTCTGCCGCTATCATATGTTGTCAAGGGGGTCAAAATGTACAAGACTTGTGCGGTAGCACTTGACAAAAGTCAATCTCTTTGACTCAGGTCGAATCATATGCCGATCATCCAGAATTGCGATGGCGTCCAATGATAGAGATGCAAATATCTTCACTCCTATCAATTCGACAGCATTCTGGCTTTTCGTGTCTTGTCCAGGAGGATCAAGTGTACAAGATTTGTGGGTTAGCATTTCACAAAAGCGAATCTGTTTGGACTCAGGTCGATTCATATGCCGAAGCATCCAGAATTGCCATGTCGTCCAATGATACAGATGCAAATATCTTTACTGCTATCAATTTGACAGAATTCGGCCTCATCATACCTTGTACAGGAGGTTCAAATGTACAAGATTTGTGCGGTAGCCCTTGTCCAAAGCGACTGTCTTTGGATTCAGGTCGAATCATAAGCCGGAGGATCCAGAATTGCCATTGTCGTCCAATGATACAGATGCAAATATCTTTACTGCTATCAATTTGGCACGATTCTGCCTCATCATACCTTGTCGAGTAGGTCAGAATGTACAAGATTTGTGCGGTCGCCCTTGTCCAAAGCGACTCTCTTTGGACTGAGGTCGAATCATATGCCAGAGCATCCAGAATTGCCAATGTCGTCCAATGATATAGATGCAAATATCTTTACTGCTACCAATTTGACAGGATTCTGCCTCATTGTATCTTGACCAGGGGGTCCAAATGTACAAGATTTGTGAGGTAGCACGTGTCCAAAGCGACTCTCTTTGGCCACCGGTCGAATCATATGCCGGAGCATCCAGAATTGCCAATGTCGTCCAGTGATATAGATTCAAATATCTTCACCCCTATCAATTCGACAGGATTCTCGCTCATCGTGTCTTGTCCAGGAGGATCAAGTGTACAAGATTTGTGCGTTAGCACTTCACAAAAGCGAATCTCTTTGGACTCAGGTCGATTCATATGCCGAAGCATCCAGAATTGCCATGTCGTCCAATGATACAGATACAAATATCTTTACTGCTATCAATTTGACAGGTTTCTGCCTCATCATACCTTGTCCAGTAGGTCAAAATGTACAAGATTTGTGCGTTAGCACTTCACAAAAGCGAATCTCTTTGGACTCAGGTCGATTCATATGCCGAAGCATCCAGAATTGCCATGTCGTCCAATGATACAGATGCAAATATCATCACTCCTATGAATGTGGTAGGATTCTGCCTCATCATACCTTGTACAGGAGGTCCAAATGTACAAGACTTGTTGCGGTAGCACTTGTCCGAAGCGACTCTCTTTGGACTCAGGTCGAATCATAAGACCGGGCATCCAGAATTGCCAATGTCGTCCAATGATACAGATGCAAATATCATCACTCCTATGAATGTGATAGGATTCTGCCTCATCATACCTTGTACAGGAGGTCCAAATGTACAAGACTTGTTGCGGTAGCACTTGTCCGAAGCGACTCTCTTTGGACTCAGGTCGAATCATAAGCCAGAGCATCCAGAATTGCCATTGTCGTCCAATGATATAGATGCAAATATATTTACTCCTATCAATTTGACAGGATTCTGCCTCATCGTATCTTGTCCAGGGTGTCCAAATATACCCGATTTGTTGCGGTACCACTTGTCCAAAGCGACTCTCTTTCGACTCAGGTCGAATAATAAGCCGGGGCATCCAGAATTGCCGATGTTGACCAATCATATAGATGCAAACATCTTAACTCCTATCAATTTGACAGGATTCTGCCTCATCGTGTCTTGTCCAGGAGGATCAAGTGTACAAGATTTGTACGGTAGCACTAGACAAAAGCGAAACTCTTTGCGCTCAGGTCGAATCATATGCCGAGCATCCAGAATTGCCAATGTCGTCCAATGATATAGATGCAAATATCTTTACTCCTATCAATGTGATAGGATTCTGCCTCATCATACCTTGTTCCGGAGGTTCAAATGTACAAGGTTTGTGCGGTAGCACTAGACAAAAGCGAAACTCTTTGAACACAGGTGGAATCATATGCCGAGCATCCAGAATTGCCAATGTTGACCAATGATATAGATGGAAATATCTTTACTCCTATCAATTTGACAGGATTCTGCCTCATCGTATATTGTCCAGGGGGTCCAAATGTACAAGACTTGTGCGGCAGCACTTGACAAAAGCCAATCTCTTTGACTCAGGTCGAATCATATGCCGATCATCCAGAATTGCCAATGTCGTCCAATGATATAGATGCAAATATCTTTACTCCTATCAATGTGATAGGATTCTGCCTCATCATGCCTTGTTCCGGAGGTTCAAATGTACAAGATTTGTGCGGTCGCCCTTGTCCAAAGCGACTCTCTTTGGACTCAGGTCGAATCATAAGCCGGGGCATCCAGAATTGCCAATGTCGTCCAATGATATAGATGCAAATATCTTTACTGCTACCAATTTGACAGGATTCTGCCTCATTGTATCTTGACCAGGGGGTCCAAATGTACAAGATTTGTGAGGTAGCACGTGTCCAAAGCGACTCTCTTTGGCCACCGGTCGAATCATATGCCGGAGCATCCAGAATTGCCAATGTCGTCCAGTGATATAGATTCAAATATCTTCACCCCTATCAATTCAACAGGATTCTCGCTCATCGTGTCTTGTCCAGGAGGATCAAGTGTACAAGATTTGTGCGTTAGCACTTCACAAAAGCGAAACTCTTTGGACTCAGGTCGATTCATATGCCGAAGCATCCAGAATTGCCATGTCGTCCAATGATACAGATTCAAATATCTTTACTGCTATCAACTTGACAGGATTCTGCCTCATCATACCTTGTCCAGTAGGTCAGAATGTACAAGATTTGTGCGGTCGCCCTTGTCACAAAGCGACTCTCTTTGGATTCAGGTCGAATCATAAGCCGGAGCATCCAGAATTGCCATTGTCGTCCAATGATATAGATGCAAATATCTTTACTGCTATCAATTTGACAGGATTCTGCCTCATCATACCTTGTCGAGTAGGTCAAAATGTACAAGATTAGTGCGGTCGCCCTTGTCCAAAGCGACTCTCTTTGGACTCAGGTCGAATCATATGCCAGAGCATCCAGAATTGCCAATGTCGTCCAATGATATAGATGCAAATACCTTTTCTCCTATCAATTTGACAGGATTCTGCCTCATCGTGTCTTGTCCAGGAGGATCAAGTGTACAAGATTTGTACCGTAGCACTAGACAAAAGCGAAACTCTTTGCTCTCAGGTCGAATCATATGCCGAGCATCCAGAATTGCCAATGTCGTCCAATGATACAGATGCAAATATCTTTACTCCTATCAATGTGATAGGATTCTGCCTCATCATACCTTGTTTCGCAGGGTCAAATGTACAAGATTTGTGCGGTAGCACTATACAAAAGCGAAACTCTTTGAACTCAGGTCGAATCATATGCCGAGCATCCAGCATTGCCATGGCGTCCAATGATAGAGATGCAAATATCTTCACTGCTATCAATTCGACAGCATTCTGGCTTTTCGTGTCTTGTCCAGGAGGATCAAGTGTACAAGATTTGTGGGTTAGCATTTCACAAAAGCGAATCTGTTTGGACTCAGGTCGATTCATATGCCGAAGCATCCAGAATTGCCATGTCGTCCAATGATACAGATGCAAATATCTTTACTGCTATCAATTTGACAGGATTCTGCCTCATCGTATCTTGTCCAGGGTGTCCAAATGTACAAGATTTGTGCGGTAGCCCTTGTCCAAAGCGACTGTCTTTGGATTCAGGTCGAATCATAAGCCGGAGGATCCAGAATTGCCATTGTCGTCCAATGATACAGATGCAAATATCTTTACTGCTATCAATTTGGCACGATTCTGCCTCATCATACCTTGTCGAGTAGGTCAGAATGTACAAGATTTGTGCGGTCGCCCTTGTCCAAAGCGACTCTCTTTGGACTGAGGTCGAATCATATGCCAGAGCATCCAGAATTGCCAATGTCGTCCAATGATATAGATGCAAATATCTTTACTGCTACCAATTTGACAGGATTCTGCCTCATTGTATCTTGACCAGGGGGTCCAAATGTACAAGATTTGTGAGGTAGCACGTGTCCAAAGCGACTCTCTTTGGCCACCGGTCGAATCATATGCCGGAGCATCCAGAATTGCCAATGTCGTCCAGTGATATAGATTCAAATATCTTCACCCCTATCAATTCGACAGGATTCTCGCTCATCGTGTCTTGTCCAGGAGGATCAAGTGTACAAGATTTGTGCGTTAGCACTTCACAAAAGCGAATCTCTTTGGACTCAGGTCGATTCATATGCCGAAGCATCCAGAATTGCCATGTCGTCCAATGATACAGATACAAATATCTTTACTGCTATCAATTTGACAGGTTTCTGCCTCATCATACCTTGTCCAGTAGGTCAAAATGTACAAGATTTGTGCGTTAGCACTTCACAAAAGCGAATCTCTTTGGACTCAGGTCGATTCATATGCCGAAGCATCCAGAATTGCCATGTCGTCCAATGATACAGATGCAAATATCATCACTCCTATGAATGTGGTAGGATTCTGCCTCATCATACCTTGTACAGGAGGTCCAAATGTACAAGACTTGTTGCGGTAGCACTTGTCCGAAGCGACTCTCTTTGGACTCAGGTCGAATCATAAGACCGGGCATCCAGAATTGCCAATGTCGTCCAATGATACAGATGCAAATATCATCACTCCTATGAATGTGATAGGATTCTGCCTCATCATACCTTGTACAGGAGGTCCAAATGTACAAGACTTGTTGCGGTAGCACTTGTCCGAAGCGACTCTCTTTGGACTCAGGTCGAATCATAAGCCAGAGCATCCAGAATTGCCATTGTCGTCCAATGATATAGATGCAAATATATTTACTCCTATCAATTTGACAGGATTCTGCCTCATCGTATCTTGTCCAGGGTGTCCAAATATACCCGATTTGTTGCGGTACCACTTGTCCAAAGCGACTCTCTTTCGACTCAGGTCGAATAATAAGCCGGGGCATCCAGAATTGCCGATGTTGACCAATCATATAGATGCAAACATCTTAACTCCTATCAATTTGACAGGATTCTGCCTCATCGTGTCTTGTCCAGGAGGATCAAGTGTACAAGATTTGTACGGTAGCACTAGACAAAAGCGAAACTCTTTGCGCTCAGGTCGAATCATATGCCGAGCATCCAGAATTGCCAATGTCGTCCAATGATATAGATGCAAATATCTTTACTCCTATCAATGTGATAGGATTCTGCCTCATCATACCTTGTTCCGGAGGTTCAAATGTACAAGGCTTGTGCGGTAGCACTAGACAAAAGCGAAACTCTTTGAACACAGGTGGAATCATATGCCGAGCATCCAGAATTGCCAATGTTGACCAATGATATAGATGGAAATATCTTTACTCCTATCAATTTGACAGGATTCTGCCTCATCGTATATTGTCCAGGGGGTCCAAATGTACAAGACTTGTGCGGCAGCACTTGACAAAAGCCAATCTCTTTGACTCAGGTCGAATCATATGCCGATCATCCAGAATTGCCAATGTCGTCCAATGATATAGATGCAAATATCTTTACTCCTATCAATGTGATAGGATTCTGCCTCATCATGCCTTGTTCCGGAGGTTCAAATGTACAAGATTTGTGCGGTCGCCCTTGTCCAAAGCGACTCTCTTTGGACTCAGGTCGAATCATAAGCCGGGGCATCCAGAATTGCCAATGTCGTCCAATGATATAGATGCAAATATCTTTACTGCTATCAATTTGACAGGATTCTGCCTCATCATACCTTGTCCAGTAGGTCAGAATGTACAAGATTTGTGCGGTCGCCCTTGTCCAAAGCGACTCTCTTTGGATTCAGGTCGAATCATAAGCCGGAGCATCCAGAGTTGCCATTGTCGTCCAATGATATAGATGCAAATATCTTTACTGCTATCAATTTGGCACGATTCTGCCTCATCATACCTTGTCGAGTAGGTCAGAATGTACAAGATTTGTGCGGTCGCCCTTGTCCAAAGCGACTCTCTTTGGACTGAGGTCGAATCATATGCCAGAGCATCCAGAATTGCCAATGTCGTCCAATGATATAGATGCAAATATCTTTTCTCCTATCAATTTGACAGGATTCTGCCGCTATCATATGTTGTCAAGGGGGTCAAAATGTACAAGACTTGTGCGGTAGCACTTGACAAAAGTCAATCTCTTTGACTCAGGTCGAATCATATGCCGATCATCCAGAATTGCGATGGCGTCCAATGATAGAGATGCAAATATCTTCACTCCTATCAATTCGACAGCATTCTGGCTTTTCGTGTCTTGTCCAGGAGGATCAAGTGTACAAGATTTGTGGGTTAGCATTTCACAAAAGCGAATCTGTTTGGACTCAGGTCGATTCATATGCCGAAGCATCCAGAATTTCCATGTCGTCCAATGATACAGATGCAAATATCTTTACTGCTATCAATTTGACAGATTTCGGCCTCATCATACCTTGTACAGGAGGTTCAAATGTACAAGATTTGTGCGGTAGCCCTTGTCCAAAGCGACTGTCTTTGGATTCAGGTCGAATCATAAGCCGGAGGATCCAGAATTGCCATTGTCGTCCAATGATATAGATGCAAATATCTTTACTGCTATCAATTTGACAGGATTCTGCCTCATCATACCTTGTCCAGTATGTCAGAGTGTACAAGATTTGTGCGGTCGCCCTTGTCCAAAGCGACTCTCTTTGGACTCAGGTCGAATCATAAGCCGGGGCATCCAAAATTGCCAATGTCGTCCAATGATATAGATGCAAATATCTTTACTGCTACCAATTTGACAGGATTCTGCCTCATTGTATCTTGACCAGGGGGTCCAAATGTACAAGATTTGTGAGGTAGCACGTGTCCAAAGCGACTCTCTTTGGCCACCGGTCGAATCATATGCCGGAGCATCCAGAATTGCCAATGTCGTCCAGTGATATAGATTCAAATATCTTCACCCCTGTCAATTCGACAGGATTCTCGCTCATCGTGTCTTGTCCAGGAGGATCAAGTGTACAAGATTTGTAGGTTAGCACTTCACAAAAGCGAATCTCTTTGGACTCAGGTCGATTCATATGCCGAAGCATCCAGAATTGCCATGTCGTCCAATGATACAGATGCAAATATCATCACTCCTATGAATGTGGTAGGATTCTGCCTGATCATACCTTGTACAGGAGGTCCAAATGTACAAGACTTGTTGCGGTAGCACTTGTCCGAAGCGACTCTCTTTGGACTCAGGTCGAATCATAAGCCAGAGCATCCAGAATTGCCATTGTCGTCCAATGATATAGATGCAAATATCTTTACTGCTATCAATTTGACAGGATTCTGCCTCATCATACCTTGTCGAGTAGGTCAAAATGTACAAGATTAGTGCGGTCGCCCTTGTCCAAAGCGACTCTCTTTGGACTCAGGTCGAATCATATGCCAGAGCATCCAGAATTGCCAATGTCGTCCAATGATATAGATGCAAATACCTTTTCTCCTATCAATTTGACAGGATTCTGCCTCATCGTGTCTTGTCCAGGAGGATCAAGTGTACAAGATTTGTACCGTAGCACTAGACAAAAGCGAAACTCTTTGCTCTCAGGTCGAATCATATGCCGAGCATCCAGAATTGCCAATGTCGTCCAATGATACAGATGCAAATATCTTTACTCCTATCAATGTGATAGGATTCTGCCTCATCATACCTTGTTTCGCAGGGTCAAATGTACAAGATTTGTGCGGTAGCACTATACAAAAGCGAAACTCTTTGAACTCAGGTCGAATCATATGCCGAGCATCCAGCATTGCCATGGCGTCCAATGATAGAGATGCAAATATCTTCACTGCTATCAATTCGACAGCATTCTGGCTTTTCGTGTCTTGTCCAGGAGGATCAAGTGTACAAGATTTGTGGGTTAGCATTTCACAAAAGCGAATCTGTTTGGACTCAGGTCGATTCATATGCCGAAGCATCCAGAATTGCCATGTCGTCCAATGATACAGATGCAAATATCTTTACTGCTATCAATTTGACAGGATTCTGCCTCATCGTATCTTGTCCAGGGTGTCCAAATGTACACGATTTGTTGCGGTACCACTTGTCCAAAGCGACATTCTTTGGACTTATGTCGAACCATAAGCCGGACCATCCAGAATTGCCGATGTTGACCAATCATATAGATGCAAATATCTTTACTCCTATTAATTTGACAGGATTCTGCCTCATTATACCTGTTCCAGGAGGTCCAAAATGCACATGATTTGGGCGGCAGCATTTGCCCTAACCGACTCTCTTTGGATTCAGGTCGAATCATAAGCCGGAGCATCCTGAATTGCCAATGTCGTCCAATGATATAGATGCAAATATCTTTTCTCCTATCAATTTGACAGGATTCTGCCTGTATCATATCTTGTCCAGGGGGTCAAAATGTACAAGACTTATGCGGTAGCACTTGACAAAAGTCAATCTCTTTGACTCAGGTCGAATCATATGCCGATCATCCAGAATTGCCAATGTCGTCCAAAGATATAGATGCATATATCTTTACTCATATCAATGTGATAGGATTCTGCCTCATCATACCTTGTTCCGGAGGTTCAATTGTACAATATTTGTGCGGTAGCCCTTGTCCAAAGCGACTCTCTTTCGACTCAGGTCGAATAATAAGCCGGGGCATCCAGAATTGGCAATGTAGACCAATGATATAGATGCAAACATCTTAACTCCTATCATTTTGACAGGATTCTGCCTCATCGTGTCTTGTCCAGGAGGATCAAGTGTACAAGATTTGTACGGTAGCACTAGACAAAAGCGAAACTCTTTGCGCTCAGGTCGAATCATATGCCGATCATCCAGAATTGCCAATGTCGTCCAATGATATAGATGCAAATATCTTTACTCCTATCAATGTGATAGGATTCTGCCTCATCATACCTTGTTCCGGAGGTTCAAATGTACAAGGTTTGTGCGGTAGCACTAGACAAAAGCGAAACTCTTTGAACACAGGTGGAATCATATGCCGAGGATCCAGAATTGCCAATGTTGACCAATGATATAGATGGAAATATCTTTACTCCTATCAATTTGACAGGATTCTGCCTCATCGCATATTGTCCAGGGGGTCCAAATGTACAAGACTTTTGCGGCAGCACTTGACAAAAGCCAATCTCTTTGACTCAGGTCGAATCATATGCCGATCATCCAGAATTGCCAATGTCGTCCAATGATATAGATGCAAATATCTTTACTCCTATCAATGTGATAGGATTCTGCCTCATCATGCCTTGTTCCGGAGGTTCAAATGTACAAGATTTGTGCGGTCGCCCTTGTCCAAAGCGACTCTCTTTGGACTCAGGTCGAATCATAAGCCGGGGCATCCAGAATTGCCAATGTCGTCCAATGATATAGATGCAAATATCTTTACTGCTACCAATTTGACAGGATTCTGCCTCATTGTATCTTGACCAGGGGGTCCAAATGTACAAGATTTGTGAGGTAGCACGTGTCCAAAGCGACTCTCTTTGGCCACCGGTCGAATCATATGCCGGAGCATCCAGAATTGCCAATGTCGTCCAGTGATATAGATTCAAATATCTTCACCCCTATCAATTCAACAGGATTCTCGCTCATCGTGTCTTGTCCAGGAGGATCAAGTGTACAAGATTTGTGCGTTAGCACTTCACAAAAGCGAAACTCTTTGGACTCAGGTCGATTCATATGCCGAAGCATCCAGAATTGCCATGTCGTCCAATGATACAGATTCAAATATCTTTACTGCTATCAACTTGACAGGATTCTGCCTCATCATACCTTGTCCAGTAGGTCAGAATGTACAAGATTTGTGCGGTCGCCCTTGTCACAAAGCGACTCTCTTTGGATTCAGGTCGAATCATAAGCCGGAGCATCCAGAATTGCCATTGTCGTCCAATGATATAGATGCAAATATCTTTACTGCTATCAATTTGACAGGATTCTGCCTCATCATACCTTGTCGAGTAGGTCAAAATGTACAAGATTAGTGCGGTCGCCCTTGTCCAAAGCGACTCTCTTTGGACTCAGGTCGAATCATATGCCAGAGCATCCAGAATTGCCAATGTCGTCCAATGATATAGATGCAAATACCTTTTCTCCTATCAATTTGACAGGATTCTGCCTCATCGTGTCTTGTCCAGGAGGATCAAGTGTACAAGATTTGTACCGTAGCACTAGACAAAAGCGAAACTCTTTGCTCTCAGGTCGAATCATATGCCGAGCATCCAGAATTGCCAATGTCGTCCAATGATACAGATGCAAATATCTTTACTCCTATCAATGTGATAGGATTCTGCCTCATCATACCTTGTTTCGCAGGGTCAAATGTACAAGATTTGTGCGGTAGCACTATACAAAAGCGAAACTCTTTGAACTCAGGTCGAATCATATGCCGAGCATCCAGCATTGCCATGGCGTCCAATGATAGAGATGCAAATATCTTCACTGCTATCAATTCGACAGCATTCTGGCTTTTCGTGTCTTGTCCAGGAGGATCAAGTGTACAAGATTTGTGGGTTAGCATTTCACAAAAGCGAATCTGTTTGGACTCAGGTCGATTCATATGCCGAAGCATCCAGAATTGCCATGTCGTCCAATGATACAGATGCAAATATCTTTACTGCTATCAATTTGACAGGATTCTGCCTCATCGTATCTTGTCCAGGGTGTCCAAATGTACACGATTTGTTGCGGTACCACTTGTCCAAAGCGACATTCTTTGGACTTATGTCGAACCATAAGCCGGACCATCCAGAATTGCCGATGTTGACCAATCATATAGATGCAAATATCTTTACTCCTATTAATTTGACAGGATTCTGCCTCATTATACCTGTTCCAGGAGGTCCAAAATGCACATGATTTGGGCGGCAGCATTTGCCCTAACCGACTCTCTTTGGATTCAGGTCGAATCATAAGCCGGAGCATCCTGAATTGCCAATGTCGTCCAATGATATAGATGCAAATATCTTTTCTCCTATCAATTTGACAGGATTCTGCCTGTATCATATCTTGTCCAGGGGGTCAAAATGTACAAGACTTATGCGGTAGCACTTGACAAAAGTCAATCTCTTTGACTCAGGTCGAATCATATGCCGATCATCCAGAATTGCCAATGTCGTCCAAAGATATAGATGCATATATCTTTACTCATATCAATGTGATAGGATTCTGCCTCATCATACCTTGTTCCGGAGGTTCAATTGTACAATATTTGTGCGGTAGCCCTTGTCCAAAGCGACTCTCTTTCGACTCAGGTCGAATAATAAGCCGGGGCATCCAGAATTGGCAATGTAGACCAATGATATAGATGCAAACATCTTAACTCCTATCATTTTGACAGGATTCTGCCTCATCGTGTCTTGTCCAGGAGGATCAAGTGTACAAGATTTGTACGGTAGCACTAGACAAAAGCGAAACTCTTTGCGCTCAGGTCGAATCATATGCCGATCATCCAGAATTGCCAATGTCGTCCAATGATATAGATGCAAATATCTTTACTCCTATCAATGTGATAGGATTCTGCCTCATCATACCTTGTTCCGGAGGTTCAAATGTACAAGGTTTGTGCGGTAGCACTAGACAAAAGCGAAACTCTTTGAACACAGGTGGAATCATATGCCGAGGATCCAGAATTGCCAATGTTGACCAATGATATAGATGGAAATATCTTTACTCCTATCAATTTGACAGGATTCTGCCTCATCGCATATTGTCCAGGGGGTCCAAATGTACAAGACTTTTGCGGCAGCACTTGACAAAAGCCAATCTCTTTGACTCAGGTCGAATCATATGCCGATCATCCAGAATTGCCAATGTCGTCCAATGATATAGATGCAAATATCTTTACTCCTATCAATGTGATAGGATTCTGCCTCATCATGCCTTGTTCCGGAGGTTCAAATGTACAAGATTTGTGCGGTCGCCCTTGTCCAAAGCGACTCTCTTTGGACTCAGGTCGAATCATAAGCCGGGGCATCCAGAATTGCCAATGTCGTCCAATGATATAGATGCAAATATCTTTACTGCTATCAATTTGACAGGATTCTGCCTCATCATACCTTGTCCAGTAGGTCAGAATGTACAAGATTTGTGCGGTCGCCCTTGTCCAAAGCGACTCTCGTTGGATTCAGGTCGAATCATAAGCCGGAGCATCCAGAATTGCCATTGTCGTCCAATGATATAGATGCAAATATCTTTACTGCTATCAATTTGGCAGGATTCTGCCTCATCATACCTTGTCGAGTAGGTCAGAATGTACAAGATTTGTGCGGTCGCCCTTGTCCAAAGCGACTGTCTTGGGATTCAGGTCGAATCATAAGCCGGAGCATCCAGAATTGCCAATGTCGTCCAATGATATAGATGCAAATATATTTACTGCTATCAATTTGACAGGATTCTGCCTCATCGTATCTTGTACAGGGGGTCCAAATGTACACGATTTGTTGGGGAACCACTTGTCCAAAGCGACATTCTTTGGACTTATGTCGAACCATAAGCCGGACCATTCAGAATTGCCGATGTTGACCAATGATATAGATGCAAATATCTTTACTGCTATCAATTTGACAGGATTCTGCCTCATCATACCTTGTCCAGTATGTCAGAATGTACAAGATTTGTGCGGTCGCCCTTGTCCAAAGCGACTCTCTTTGGACTCAGGTCGAATCATACGCCGGGGCATCCAGAATTGCCAATGTCGTCCAATGATATAGATGCAAATATCTTTACTGCTACCAATTTGACAGGATTCTGCCTCATTGTATCTTGACCAGGGGGTCCAAATGTACAAGATTTGTGAGGTAGCACGTGTCCAAAGCGACTCTCTTCGGCCACCGGTCGAATCATATGCAGGAGCATCCAGAATTGCCAATGTCGTCCAGTGATATAGATTCAAATATCTTCACCCCTATCAATTCAACAGGATTCTCGCTCATCGTGTCTTGTCCAGGAGGATCAAGTGTACAAGGTTTGTGCGTTAGCACTTCACAAAAGCGAATCTCTTTGGACTCAGGTCGATTCATATGCCGATCATCCAGAATTGCCAATGTCGTCCAATGATATAGATGCAAATATCTTTACTCCTATCAATTTGACAGGATTCTGCCTCATCATGCCTTGTTCCGGAGGTTCAAATGTACAAGATTTGTGCGGACGACCTTGTCCAAAGCGACTCTCTTTGGACTCAGGTCGAATCATAAGCCGGGGCATCCAGAATTGCCAATGTCGTCCAATGATACAGATACAAATATCTTTACTGCTATCAATTTGACAGGATTCTGCCTCATCATACCTTGTCCAGTAGGTCAAAATGTACAAGATTTGTGCGTTAGCACTTCACAAAAGCGAATCTCTTTGGACTCAGGTCGATTCATATGCCGAAGCATCCAGAATTGCCATGTCGTCCAATGATACAGATGCAAATATCATCACTCCTATGAATGTGATAGGATTCTGCCTCATCATACCTTGTACAGGAGGTCCAAATGTACAAGACTTGTTGCGGTAGCCCTTGTCCAAAGCGATTGTCTTTGGATTCAGGTCGAATCATAAGCCGGAGCATCCAGAATTGCCATTGTCGTCCAATGATATAGATGCAAATATCTTTACTGCTACCAATTTGACAGGATTCTGCCTCATTGTATCTTGACCAGGGGGTCCAAATGTACAAGATTTGTGAGGTAGCACGTGTCCAAAGCGACTCTCTTTGGCCACCGGTCGAATCATATGCCGGAGCATCCAGAATTGCCAATGTCGTCCAGTGATATAGATTCAAATATCTTCACCCCTATCAATCCAACAGGATTCTCGCTCATCGTGTCTTGTCCAGGAGGATGAAGTGTACAAGATTTGTGCGTTAGCACTTCACAAAAGCGAATCTCTTTGGACTCAGGTCGATTCATATGCCGAAGCATCCAGAATTGCCATGTCGTCCAATGATACAGATACAAATATCTTTACTGCTATCAACTTGACAGGATTCTGCCTCATCATACCTTGTCCAGTAGGTCAGAATGTACAAGATTTGTGTGGTCGCCCTTGTCACAAAGCGACTCTCTTTGGATTCAGGTCGAATCATAAGCCGGAGCATCCAGAATTGCCATTGTCGTCCTATGATATAGATGCAAATATCTTTACTGCTATCAATTTGACAGGATTCTACCGCTATCATATCTTGTCCAGGGGGTCAAAATGTACAAGACTTGTGCGGTAGCACTTGACAAAAGTCAATCTCTTTGACTCAGGTCGAATCATATGCCGATCATCCAGAATTGCCAATGTCGTCCAATGATATAGTTGCAAATACCTTTACTGCTATCAATTTGACAGGATTCTGCCTCATCATACCTTGTCCAGTAGGTCAAAATGTACAAGATTTGTGCGGTAGCACTAGACAAAAGCGAAACTCTTTGGACTCAGGTCGATCCATAAGCCGAACCATCCAGAATTGCATTGTCGTGCAATGATATAGATGCAAATATCTTTACTGCTACCAATTTGACAGGATTCTGCCACATCGTATGTTGGCTAGGGCGTCCAAATGTACAAGATTTGTGCGGTAGCACGTGTCCAAAGCGACTCTCTTTGGCCACCCGTCGAATCATATGCCGGAGCATCCAGAATTGCCAATGTCGTCCAGTGATATAGATTCAAATATCTTTTCTGCTACCAATTTGACAGGATTCTGCCTCATCGTATATTGTCCAGGGGGTCCAAATGTACAAGACTTGTGCGGCAGCACTTGACAAAAGCCAATCTCTTTGACTCAGGTCGAATCATATGCCGCTCATCCAGAATTGCCAATGTCGTCCAGTGATATAGATTCAAATATCTTTACTCCTATCAATGTGATAGGATTATGCCTCATCATACCTTGTCCAGGAGGTCCAAATGTACAAGATTTGTGCGTTAGCACTTCACAAAAGCGAATCTCTTTGGACTCAGGTCGATTCATATGCCGAAGCATCCAGAATTGCCATGTCGTCCAATGATACAGATGCAAATATCATCACTCCTATGAATGTGATGGGATTCTGCCTCATCATACCTTGTACAGGAGGTTCAAATGTACAAGATTTGTGAGGTAGCCCTTGTCCAAAGCGACTGTCTTGGGATTCAGGTCGAATCATAAGCCGGAGCATCCAGAATTGCCAATGTCGTCCAATGATATAGATGCAAATATATTTACTGCTATCAATTTGACAGGATTCTGCCCCATCGTATCTTGTACAGGGGGTCCAAATGTACACGATTTGTTGCGGAACCACTTGTCCAAAGCGACATTCTTTGGACTTATGTCGAACCATAAGCCGGACCATCCAGAATTGCCGATGTTGACCAATGATACAGATGCAAATATCTTTACTGCTATCAATTTGACAGGATTCTGCCTCATCATACCTTGTCGAGTAGGTCAGAATGTACAAGATTTGTGCGGTCGCCCTTGTCCACAGCGACTCTCTTTGGACTCAGGTCGAATCATATGCCAGAGCATCCAGAATTGCCAATGTCGTCCAATGATATAGATGCAAATATCTTTTGTCCTATCAATTTGACAGGATTCTGACGATATCATATGTTGTCCAGGGGGTCAAAATGTACAAGACTTGTGCGGTAGCACTTGACAAAAGTCAATCTCTTTGACTCAGGTCGAATCATATGCCGATCATCCAGAATTGCCAATGTCGTCCAATGATATAGATGCAAATATCTTTACTGCTATCAATTTGACAGGATTCTGCCTCATCATATCTTGTCCAATAGGTCAAAATGTACAAGATTTGTGCGTTAGCACTTCACAAAAGCGAATCTCTTTGGACTCAGGTCGATTCATATGCCGAAGCATCCAGAATTGCCATGTCGTCCAATGATACAGATGCAAATATCATCACTCCTATGAATGTGATGGGATTCTGCCTCATCATACCTTGTACAGGAGGTTCAAATGTACAAGATTTGTGAGGTAGCCCTTGTCCAAAGCGACTGTCTTGGGATTCAGGTCGTATCATAAGCCGGAGCATCCAGAATTGCCAATGTCGTCCAATGATATAGATGCAAATATATTTACTGCTATCAATTTGACAGGATTCTGCCTCATCGTATCTTGTACAGGGGGTCCAAATGTACACGATTTGTTGCGGAACCACTTGTCCAAAGCGACATTCTTTGGACTTATGTCGAACCATAAGCCGGACCATCCAGAATTGCCGATGTTGACCAATGATACAGATGCAAATATCTTTACTGCTATCAATTTGACAGGATTCTGCCTCATCGTGTCTTGTCCAGGAGGATCAAGTGTACAAGATTTGTACGGTAGCACTAGACAAAAACGAAACTCTTTGCGCTCAGGTCGAATCATATGCCGAGCATCCAGAATTGCCAATGTCGTCCAATGATATAGATGCAAATATCTTTACTCCTATCAATGTGATAGGATTCTGCCTCATCATACCTTGTTCCGGAGGTTCAAATGTACAAGATTTGTGCGGTAGCACTAGACAAAAGCGAAACTCTTTGAACACAGGTGGAATCATATGCCGAGCATCCAGAATTGCCAATGTCGTCCAATGATATAGATGCAAATATCTTTACTCCTATCAATGTGATAGGATTCTGCCTCATCATACCTTGTTCCGGAGGTTCAAATGTACAAGATTTGTGCGGTAGCACTAGACAAAAGCGAAACTCTTTGAACACAGGTGGAATCATATGCCGAGCATCCAGAATTGCCAATGTCGTCCAATGATACAGATGCAAATATCATCACTCCTATGAATGTGATGGGATTCTGCCTCATCATACCTTGTACAGGAGGTTCAAATGTACAAGATTTGTGAGGTAGCCCTTGTCCAAAGCGACTGTCTTGGGATTCAGGTCGAATCATAAGCCGGAGCATCCAGAATTGCCAATGTCGTCCAATGATATAGATGCAAATATCTTTTCTCCTATAAATTTGACAGGATTCTGCCGCTATTATATCTTGTCCAGGGGGTCAAAATGTACAAGACTTGTGCGGTAGCACTTGACAAAAGTCAATCTCTTTGACTCAGGTCGAATCATATGCCGATCATCCAGAATTGCCAATGTCGTCCAATGATATAGTTGCAAATACCTTTACTGCTATCAATTTGACAGGATTCTGCCTCATCATACCTTGTCCAGTAGGTCAAAATGTACAAGATTTGTGCGGTAGCACTAGACAAAAGCGAAACTCTTTAGACTCAGGTCGATCCATAAGCCGAACCATCCAGAATTGCATTGTCGTGCAATGATATAGATGCAAATATCTTTACTGCTACCAATTTGACAGGATTCTGCCACATCGTATGTTGGCTAGGGCGTCCAAATGTACAAGATTTGTGCGGTAGCACGTGTCCAAAGCGACTCTCTTTGGCCACCCGTCGAATCATATGCCGGAGCATCCAGAATTGCCAATGTCGTCCAGTGATATAGATTCAAATATCTTTACTGCTACCAATTTGACAGGATTCTGCCTCATCGTATATTGTCCAGGGGGTCCAAATGTACAAGACTTGTGCGGCAGCACTTGACAAAAGCCAATCTCTTTGACTCAGGTCGAATCATATGCCGCTCATCCAGAATTGTCAATGTCGTCCAGTGATATAGATTCAAATATCTTTACTCCTATCAATGTGATAGGATTATGCCTCATCATACCTTGTCCAGGAGGTCCAAATGGACAAGATTTGTGCGTTGGCACTTGACAAATGCCAATCTCTTTGACTCAGGTCGAATCATATGCCGAGAATCCAGAATTGCCAATGTCGTCCAATGATATAGATGCAAATATCTTTACTCCTAACAATGTGATAGGATTCTGCCTCATCATACCTTGTTCCGGAGGTTCAAATGTACAATCTTTGTGCGGTAGCCCTTGTCCAAAGCGACTCTCTTTGGACTCAGGTCGAATCATAAGCCGGGGCATCCAGAATTGCCAATGTAGACCAATGATATAGATGCAAACATCTTTACTCCTATCAATTTGACAGGATTCTGCCTCATCGTGTCTTGTCCAGGAGGATCAAGTGTACAAGATTTGTACCGTAGCACTAGACAAAAGCGAAACTCTTTGCACTCAGGTCGAATCATATGCCGAGCATCCAGAATTGCCAATGTCGACCAATGATATAGATGCAAATATCTTTACTGCTACCAATTTGACAGGATTCTGCCTCATCGTATGTTGGCCAGGGGGTCCAAATGTACAAGATTTGTGCGGTCGCCCTTGTCCAAAGCGACTCTCTTTGGACTCAGGTCGAATCATAAGCCGGGGCATCCAGAATTGCCAATGTCGTCCAATGATAAAGATGCAAATATCTTTACTGCTATCAATTTGACAGGATTCTGCCTCATCATACCTTGTCCAGTAGGTCAAGATGTACAAGATTTGTGCGGTAGCACTAGACAAAAGCGAAACTCTTTGGACTCAGGTCGATCCAGAAGCCGAACCATCCAGAATTGCAATGTCGTGCAATGATATAGATGCAAATATCTTTACTGCTACCAATTTGACAGGATTCTGTCTCATCATACCCTGTTCCGGATGTTCAAATGTACAAGGTTTGGGTGGTAGCACTTGTCCAAAGCGACTCTCCTTGGACTCAGGTCGAATCATAAACCGGAGCATCCAGAATTGCCAATGTCGTCCAATGATATAGATGCAAATATCTTTACTCCTATCAATGTGATAGGATTCTGCCTCATCATACCTTGTTTCGCAGGTTCAAATGTACAAGATTTGTGCGGTAGCACTATACAAAAGCGAAACTCTTTGAACTCAGGTCGAATCATATGCCGAGCATCCAGCATTGCCATGGCGTCCAATGATAGAGATGCAAATATCTTCACTCCTAAAAATTCGACAGGATTCTGGCTCATCGTGTCTTGTCCAGGGGGATCAAGTGTACAAGATTTGTGGGTTAGCATTTCACAAAAGCGAATCTGTTTGGACTCAGGTCGATTCATATGCCGAAGCATCCAGAATTGCCATGTCGTCCAATGATACAGATGCAAATATCTTTACTGCTATCAATTTGACAGGATTCTGCCTCATCATACCTTGTACAGGAGGATCAAATGTACAAGATTTGTGCGGTCGCCCTTGTCCAAAGCGACTCTCTTTGGACTCAGGTCGAATCATAAGCCGGGGCATCCAGAATTGCCAATGTCGTCCAATGATATAGATGCAAATATCTTTACTGATCTCAATTTGACAGGATTCTGCCTCATCATACCTTGTCCAGTAGGTCAAAATGTACAAGATTTGTGCGTTAGCACTTCACAAAAGCGAATCTCTTTGGACTCAGGTCGATTCATATGCCGAAGCATCCAGAATTGCCATGTCGTCCAATGATACAGATGCAAATATCATCACTCCTATGAATGTGACGGGATTCTGCCTCATCATACCTTGTACTGGAGGTTCCAATGTACAAGATTTGTGAGGTAGTCCTTGTCCAAAGCGACTGTCTTGGGATTCAGGTCGAATCATAAGCTGGAGCACACAGAATTGCCAATGTCGTCCAATGATATAGATGCAAATATATTTACTGCTATCAATTTGACAGGATTCTGCCTCATCGTATCTTGTACAGGGGGTCCAAATGTAAACGATTTGTTGCGGAACCACTTGTCCAAAGCGACATTCTTTGGACTTATGTCGAGCCATAAGACGGACCATCCAGAATTGCCGATGTTGACCAATGATATAGATGCAAATATCTTTACTGCTATCAATTTGACAGGATTCTGTCTCATCATACCCTGTTCCGGATGTTCAAATGTACAAGGTTTGGGTGGTAGCACTTGTCCAAAGCGACTCTCCTTGGACTCAGGTCGAATCATAAACCGGAGCATCCAGAATTGCCAATGTCGTGCAATGATATAGATGCAAATATCTTTACTCCTATCAATGTGATAGGATTCTGCCTCATCATACCTTGTTTCGCAGGTTCAAATGTACAAGGTTTGGGTGGTAGCACTTGTCCAAAGCGACTCTCCTTGGACTCAGGTCGAATCATAAACCGGAGCATCCAGAATTGCCAATGTCGTGCAATGATATAGATGCAAATATCTTTACTCCTATCAATTTGACAGGATTCTGCCTCATCGTATATTGTCCAGGGGGTCCAAATGTACAAGACTTGTGCGGCAGCACTTGACAAAAGCCAATCTCTTTGACTCAGGTCGAATCATATGCCGATCATCCAGAATTGCCAATGTCGTCCAATGATATAGATGCAAATATCTTTACTCCTATCAATGTGATAGGATTCTGCCTCATCATACCTTGTTTCGCAGGTTCAAATGTACAAGATTTGTGCGGTAGCACTATACAAAAGCGAAACTCTTTGAACTCAGGTCGAATCATATGCCGAGCATCCAGCATTGCCATGGCGTCCAATGATAGAGATGCAAAATATCTTCACTCCTAAAAATTCGACAGGATTCTGGCTCATCGTGTCTTGTCCAGGAGGATCAAGTGTACAAGATTTGTGGGTTAGCATTTCACAAATGCGAATCTGTTTGGACTCAGGTCGATTCATATGCCGAAGCATCCAGAATTGCCATGTCGTCCAATGATACAGATGCAAATATCTTTACTGCTATCAATTTGACACGATTCGGCCTCATCATACCTTGTACAGGAGGTTCAAATATACAAGATTTGTGCGGTAGCCCTTGTCCAAAGCGACTGTCTTTGGATTCAGGTCGAATCATAAGCCGGGGCATCCAGAATTGCCATTGCCGTCCAATGATATAGATGCAAATATCTTTACTCTTATCAATTTGACAGGATTCTGCCTCATCATACCTTGTCCAGTATGTCAGAATGTACAAGATTTGTGCGGTCGCCCTTGTCCAAAGCGACTCTCTTTGGACTCAGGTCGAATCATAAGCCGGGGCATCCAGAATTGCCAATATCGTCCAATGATATAGATGCAAATATCTTTACTGCTACCAATTTGAAAGGATTCTGCCTCATTGTATCTTGACCAGGGGGTCCAAATGTACAAGATTTGTGAGGTAGCACGTGTCCACAGCGACTCTCTTTGGCCACCGGTCGAATCATATGCCGGAGCATCCAGAATTGCCAATGTCGTCCAGTGATATAGATTCAAATATCTTCACCCCTATCAATTCGACAGGATTCTCGCTCATCGTGTCTTGTCCAGGAGGATCAAGTGTACAAGATTTGTGCGTTAGCACTTCACAAAAGCGAATCTCTTTGGACTCAGGTCGATTCATATGCCGAAGCATCCAGAATTGCCATGTCGTCCAATGATACAGATACAAATATCTTTACTGCTATCAATTTGACAGGATTCTGCCTCATCATACCTTGTACAGGAGGATCAAATGTACAAGATTTGTGCGGTCGCCCTTGTCCAAAGCGACTCTCTTTGGACTCAGGTCGAATCATAAGCCGGGGCATCCAGAATTGCCAATGTCGTCCAATGATATAGATGCAAATATCTTTACTGATCTCAATTTGACAGGATTCTGCCTCATCATACCTTGTCCAGTAGGTCAAAATGTACAAGATTTGTGCGTTAGCACTTCACAAAAGCGAATCTCTTTGGACTCAGGTCGATTCATATGCCGAAGCATCCAGAATTGCCATGTCGTCCAATGATACAGATGCAAATATCATCACTCCTATGAATGTGACGGGATTCTGCCTCATCATACCTTGTACTGGAGGTTCCAATGTACAAGATTTGTGAGGTAGTCCTTGTCCAAAGCGACTGTCTTGGGATTCAGGTCGAATCATAAGCTGGAGCACACAGAATTGCCAATGTCGTCCAATGATATAGATGCAAATATATTTACTGCTATCAATTTGACAGGATTCTGCCTCATCGTATCTTGTACAGGGGGTCCAAATGTAAACGATTTGTTGCGGAACCACTTGTCCAAAGCGACATTCTTTGGACTTATGTCGAGCCATAAGACGGACCATCCAGAATTGCCGATGTTGACCAATGATATAGATGCAAATATCTTTACTGCTATCAATTTGACAGGATTCTGTCTCATCATACCCTGTTCCGGATGTTCAAATGTACAAGGTTTGGGTGGTAGCACTTGTCCAAAGCGACTCTCCTTGGACTCAGGTCGAATCATAAACCGGAGCATCCAGAATTGCCAATGTCGTGCAATGATATAGATGCAAATATCTTTACTGCTTTCAATTTGACAGGATTCTGCCTCACCATACCTTGTCCAGTATGTCAGAATGTACAAGATTTGTGCGGTCGCCCTTGTCCAAAGCGACTCTCTTTGGACTCAGGTCGAATCATAAGCCGGGGCATCCAGAATTGCCAATGTCGTCCAATGATATAGATGCAAATATCTTTACTGCTACCAATTTGACAGGATTCTGCCTGATTGTATCTTGACCAGGGGGTCCAAATGTACAAGATTTGTGAGGTAGCACGTGTCCTAAGCGACTCTCTTTGGCCACCGGTCGAATCATATGCCGAAGCATCCAGAATTGCCATGTCGTCCAATGATACAGATACAAATATCTTTACTGCTATCAATTTGACAGGATTCTGCCTCATCACACCTTGTACAGGAGGATCAAATGTACAAGACATGTGCGGTAGCCATTGTCCAAAGCGACTGTCTTTGGATTCAGGTCGAATCATAAGCCGGAGCATCCAGAATTGCCATTGTCGTCCAATGATATAGATGCAAATATCTTTACTGCTATCAATTTGACAGGATTCTGCCTCATCATAACTTGTCCAGTAGGTCAGAATGTACAAGATTTGTGCGGTCGCCCTTGTCCAAAGCGACACTCTTTGGATTCAGCTCGAATCATAAGCCGGAGCATCCAGAATTGCCATTGTCGTCCAATGATATAGATGCAAATATCTTTACTGCTATCAATTTGACAGGATTCTGCCTCATCATACCTTGTCGAGTAGGTCAGAATGTACAAGATTTGTGCGGTCGCCCTTGTCCAAGGCGACTCTCTTTGACTCAGGTCGAATCATATGCCGATCATCCAGAATTGCCAATGTCGTCCAATGATATAGATGCATATATCTTTACTCCTATCAATGTGATAGGATTCTGCCTCATCATGCATTGTTCCGGAGGTTCAAATGTACAAGATTTGCGCGGTCGCCCTTGTCCAAAGCGACTCTCTTTGGACTCAGGTCGAATCATAAGCCGGGGCATCCAGAATTGCCAATGTCGTACAGTGATACAGATGCAAATATCTTTTCTCCTATCAATTTGACAGGATTCTGCCTCTATCATATCTTGTCCAGGGGGTCAAGATGTACAAGGCTTGTGCGGTAGCACATGACAAATGTCAATCTCTTTGACTCAGGTCGAATCATATGCCGAATAATCCAGAATTGCCATGTCGTCCAATGATACAGATACAAATATCTTTACTGCTATCAATTTGACAGGATTCTGCCTCATCATACCTTGTCCAGTAGGTCAGAATGTACAAGATTTGTGCGGTCGCCCTTGTCCAAAGCGACTCTCTTTGGATTCAGGTCGAATCATAAGCCGGAGCATCCAGAATTGCCATTGTCGTCCAATGATATAGATGCAAATATCTTTACTGCTATCAATTTGACAGGATTCTGCCTCATCATACCTTGTCGAGTAGGTCAGAATGTACAAGATTTGTGCGGTCGCCCTTGTCCAAAGCGACTCTCTTTGACTCAGGTCGAATCATATGCCGATCATCCAGAATTGCCAATGTCGTCCAATGATATAGATGCAAATATATTTACTGCTATCAATTTGACAGGATTCTGCCTCATCGTATCTTGTACAGGGGGTCCAAATGTAAACGATTGGTTGCGGAACCACTTGTCCAAAGCGACATTCTTTGGACTTATGTCGAACCATAAGCCGGACCATCCAGAATTGCCGATGTTGACCAATGATATAGATGCAAATATCTTTACTGCTATCAATTTGACAGGATTCTGTCTCATCATACCCTGTTCCGGATGTTCAAATGTACAAGGTTTGGGTGGTAGCACTTGTCCAAAGCGACTCTCCTTGGACTCAGGTCGAATCATAAACCGGAGCATCCAGAATTGCCAATGTCGTGCAATGATATAGATGCAAATATCTTTACTCCTATCAATTTGACAGGATTCTGCCTCATCGTATATTGTCCAGGGGGTCCAAATGTACAAGACTTGTGCGGCAGCACTTGACAAAAGCCAATCTCTTTGACTCAGGTCGATTCATATGCCGAAGCATCCAGAATTGCCATGTCGTCCAATGATACAGATCCAAATATCTTTACTGCTACCAATTTGACAGGATTCTGCATCATTGTATCTTGACCAGGGCGTCCAACTGTACAAGATTTGTGCGGTCGCCCTTGTCCAAAGCGACTCTCTTTGACTCAGGTCGAATCATATGCCGATCATCCAGAATTGCCAATGTCGTCCAATGTTATAGATGCAAATATCTTTACTGCTATCAATTTGACAGGATTCTGCCTCATCATATCTTGTCCAATACGTCAAAATGTACAAGATTTGTGCGTTAGCACTTTACAAAAGCGAATCTCTTTGGACACAGGTCGATTCATATGCCGAAGCATCCAGAATTGCCATGTCGTCCAATGATACAGTTGCAAATATCATCACTCCTATGAATGCGATGGGATTCTGCCTCATCATACCTTGTACAGGAGGTTCCAATGTACAAGATTTGTGAGGTAGCCCTTGTCCAAAGCGACTGTCTTGGGATTCAGGTCGAATCATAAGCCGGAGCATCCAGAATTGCCAATGTCGTCCAATGATATAGATGCAAATATCTTTACTCCTATCAATTTGACAGGATTCTGCCTCATCGTATATTGTCCAGGGGGTCCAAATGTACAAGACTTGTGCGGCAGCACTTGACAAAAGCCAATCTCTTTGACTCAGGTCGAATCATATGCCGATCATCCAGAATTGCCAATGTCGTCCAATGATATAGATGCAAATATCTTTACTCCTATCAATGTGATAGGATTCTGCCTCATCATGCCTTGTTCCGGAGGTTCAAATGTACAAGATTTGTGCGGTCGTCCTTGTCCAAAGCGACTCTGTTTGGACTAAGGTCGAATCATAAGCCGGGGCATCCAGAATTGCCAATGTCGTCCAATGATATAGATGCAAATATCTTTACTGATCTCAATTTGACAGGATTCTGCCTCATCATACCTTGTCCAGTAGTTCAAAATGTACAAGATTTGTGCGGTAGCACTAGACAAAAGCGAAACTCTTTCGACTCAGGTCGCTCCATAAGCCGAACCATCCAGAATTGCCAATGTCGTGCAATGATATAGATGCAAATATCTTTACTGCTACCAATTTGACAGGATTCTGCCTCATCGTATGTTGGCCAGGGGGTCCAAATGTACAAGATTTGTGCGGTACCACGTGTCCGAAGCGACTCTCTTTGGCCACCGGTCGAATCGTATGCCGGAGCATCCAGAATTGCCAATGTCGTACAGTGATACAGATGCAAATATCTTTTCTCCTATCAATTTGACAGGATTCTGCCTCTATCATATCTTGTCCAGGGGGTCAAAATGTACAAGACTTGTGCGGTAGCACATGACAAATGTCAATCTCTTTGACTCAGGTCGAATCATATGCCGATCATCCAGAATTGCCATGTCGTCCAATGACACAGATGCAAATATCATCACTCCTAGGAATGTGATAGGATTCTGCCTCATCATACCTTGTACAGGAGGTTCAAATGTACAAGATTTGTGCGGTAGCTCTTGTCCAAAGCGACTGTCTTTGGATTCAGGTCGAATCATAAGCCGGAGCATCCAGAATTGCCATTTTCGTCCAATGATATAGATGCAAATATATTTACTCCTATCGATTTTACAGGATTCTGCCTCATCATACATTGTCCAGTAGGTCAATATGTACAAGATTTGTGCTGTCGCCCTTGTCCAAAGCGACTCTCTTTGGACTCAGGTCGAATCATATGCCGATCATCCAGAATTGCCAATGTCGTCCAATGATATAGATGCAAATATCTTTACTGCTATCAATGTGATAGGATTCTGCCTCATCATACCATGTTTCGCAGGTTCAAATGTACAAGATTTGTGCGGCAGCACTATA
This sequence comes from Priocnemis perturbator, assembly GCA_963942575.1. Taxonomy (NCBI): domain Eukaryota; kingdom Metazoa; phylum Arthropoda; class Insecta; order Hymenoptera; family Pompilidae; genus Priocnemis; species Priocnemis perturbator. Next base: position 3,371,014 of record CAWWDK010000133.1, on the reverse strand, counting down.
CAAAAGCGAAACTCTTTGAACTCAGGGCGAATCATATGACGAGCATCCAGCATTGCCATGGCGTCCAATGATAGAGATGCAAATATCTTCACTCCTATTAATTCGACAGGATTCTGGCTCATCGTGTCTTGTCCAGGAGGATCAAGTGTACAATGGGGGTTAGCATTTCACAAAAGCGAATCTGTTTGGACTCAGGTCGATTCATATGCCGAAGCATCCAGAATTGCCATGTCGTCCAATGATACAGATGCAAATATCTTTACTGCTATCAATTTGACAGGATTCGGCCTCATCATACCTTGTACAGGAGGTTCAAATGTACAAGATTTGTGCGGTAGCCCGTGTCCAAAGCGACTGTCTTTGGATTAAGGTCGAATCATAAGCCGGAGGATCCAGAATTGCCATTGTCGTCCAATGATATAGATGCAAATATATTTACTGCTATCAATTTGACAGGATTCTGCCTCATCATACCTTGTCCAGTAGGTCAGAATGTACAAGATTTGTGCGGTCGCCCTTGTCCAAAGCGACTCTCTTTGGCCACCGGTCGAATCATATGCCGAAGCATCCAGAATTGCCATGGCGTCCAATGATATAGATGCAAATATCTTTACTCCTATCAATGTGATAAGATTCTGCCTCATCATACCTTGTTCCGGAGGTTCAAATGTACAAGATTTGTGCGGTAGCACTAGACAAAAGCGAAACTCTTTGCACTCAGGTCGAATCATATTCCGAGCATCCAGAATTGCCAATGTCGTCCAATGATATAGATGCAAATATCTTTACTCCTATCAATGTGATAGGATTCTGCCTCATCATACCTTGTTCCGGAGGTTCAAATGTACAAGATTTTTGCGGTAGCCCTTGTCCAAAGCGACTCTCTTTGAACTCAGGTCGTATCGTAAGCCGGGGCATCCAGAATTGCCAATGTCGTCCAATGATATAGATGCAAATATCTTCACTGCTATCAATTTGACAGGATTCTGCCTCATCATACCTTGTCCAGTAGGTCAAAATGTACGAGATTTGTGCGGTAGCCCTTGTCCAAAGCGACTCTCTTTGGACTCAGGTCGAATCATAAGCCGGAGCATCCAGAATTGCCAATGTCGTCCAATGATATAGATGCAAATATCTTTACTGCTACCAATTTGACAGGTTTCTGCCTAATCGTATCTTGTCCAGGGGGTCCAAATGTATACGATTTGTTGCGGTACCCCTTGTCCAAAGTGACATTCTTTGGACTTATGTCGAACCATAAGCCGGACCATCCAGAATTGCCGATGTTGACCAATGATATAAATGCAAATATCTTTACTCCTATTAATTTCACAGGATTCTGCCTCATCATACCTTTTCCAGGAGGTCCAAATGCACATGTTTTGGGCGGCAGCATTTGCCCAAACCGACTCTCTTTGGATTCAGGTCGAATCATAAGCCGGAGCATCCAGAATTGCCAATGTCGTCCAATGATATAGATGCAAATATCTTTACTCCTATCAATTTGACAGGATTCTGCCTCATCGTATATTGTCCAGGGGGTCCAAATGTACAAGATTTGTGCGGTAGCCCTTGTCCAAAGCGACTCTCTTTGGACTCAGGTCGAATCATAAGCCGGGGCATCCAGAATTGCCAATGTCGTCCAATGATATAGATGCAAATATCTTTACTGCTATCAATTTGTCAGGATTCTGCCTCATCATACCTTGTTCCGGAGGTTCAAATGTACAATATTTTTGCGGTAGCCCTTGTCCAAAGCGACTCTCTTTGAACTCAGGTCGAATCGTAAGCCGGGGCATCCAGAATTGCCAATGTCATCCAATGATATAGATGCAAATATCTTTACTGCTATCAATTTGACAGGATTCTGCCTCATCATACCTTGTCCAGTAGGTCAAAATGTACGAGATTTGTGCGGTAGCCCTTGTCCAAAGCGACTCTCTTTGGACTCAGGTCGAATCTTAAGCCGGAGCATCCAGAATTGCCAATTTCGTCCAATGATATAGATGCAAATATCTTTACTGCTACCAATTTGACAGGTTTCTGCCTCATCGTATCTTGTCCAGGGGGTCCAAATGTATACGATTTGTTGCGGTACCCCTTGTCCAAAGAGACATTCTTTGGACTTATGTCGAACCATAAGCCGGACCATCCAGAATTGCCGATGTTGACCAATGATATAAATGCAAATATCTTTACTCCTATTAATTTGACAGGATTCTGCCTCATCATACCTTGTCCAGTAGGTCAATATGTACAAGATTTGTGCGGTAGCCCTTGTCCAAAGCGACTCTCCTTGGACTCAGGTCGAATCATAAACCGGAGCATCCAGCATTGCCATGGCGTCCAATGATATAGATGCAAATATCTTTACTCCTATCAATGTGATAGGATTCTGCATCAACATACCTTGGTCCGGATGTTCAAATGTACAAGGTTTGGGCGGTAGCACTTGTCCAAAGCGACTCTCCTTGGACTCAGGTCGAATCATAAGCCGGAGCATCCAGAATTGCCATTGTCGTCCAATGATATAGATGCAAATATATTTACTCCTATCAATTTGACAGGTTTCTGCCTCATCGGATCTTGTCCAGGGGGTCCAAATGTATACGATATGTTGCGGTACCACTTGTCCAAAGCGACTCTCTCTGGACTCAGGTCGAATCATAAGCCGGGGCATCCAGAATTGCCAATGTCGTCCAATGATATAGATGCAAATATCTTTACTGCTATCAATTTGACAGGATTCTGCCTCATCATACCTTGTCCAGTAGGTCAAAATGTATAAGATTTGTGCGGTAGCCCTTGTCCAAAGCGACTCTCCTTGGACTCAGGCCGAATCATAAACCGGAGCATCCAGCATTGCCATGGCGTCCAATGATATAGATGCAAATATCTTTACTCCTATCAATGTGATAGGATTCTGCCTCATCATACCTTGTTCCGGAGGTTCAAATGTACAAGATTTGTGCAGTAGCACTAGACAAAAGCGAAACTCTTTGCACTCAGGTCGAATCATATTCCGAGCATCCAGAATTGCCAATGTCGTCCAATGATATAGATGCAAATATCTTTACTCCTATCAATGTGATAGGATTCTGCCTCAACATACCTTGTTCCGGAGGTTCAAATGTACAAGATTTGTGCGGTAGCCCTTGTCCAAAGCGACTCTCTTTGGACTCAGGTCGAATCATAAGCCGGTGCATCCAGAAATGCCAATGTCGTCCAATGATATAGATGCAAATATCTTTACTGCTATCAATTTGTCAGGATTTTGCCTCATCATACCTTGTTCCGGAGGTTCAAATGTACAAGATTTTTGCGGTAGCCCTTGTCCAAAGCGACTCTCTTTGAACTCAGGTCGAATCGTAAGCCGGGGCATCCATAATTGCCAATGTCGTCCAATGATATAGATGCAAATATCTTTACTGCTATCAATTTGACAGGATTCTGCCTCATCATACCTTGTCCAGTAGGTCAAAATGTACGAGATTTGTGCGGTAGCCCTTGTCCAAAGCGACTCTCTTTGGACTCAGGTCGAATCATAAGCCGGAGCATCCAGAATTGCCAATGTCGTCCAAAGATATAGATGCAAACATCTTCACTCCTATCAATTTGACAGGATTCTGTCTCATCATACCCTGTTCCGGAGGTTTAAATGTACAAGGTTTGCGCGATAGCACTTGTCCAAAGCGACTCTCTTTGAACTCAGGTCGAAACATAAGCCGGAGCATCCATAATTGCCAATGTCGTCCAATGATATAGATGCAAATATCTTTACTGCTATCAATTTGACAGGATTCTGCCTCATCATACCTTGTCCAGTAGGTCAAAATGTACGAGATTTGTGCGGTAGCCCTTGTCCAAAGCGACTCTCTTTGGACTCAGGTCGAATCATAAGCCGGAGCATCCAGAATTGCCAATGTCGTCCAAAGATATAGATGCAAACATCTTCACTCCTATCAATTTGACAGGATTCTGTCTCATCATACCCTGTTCCGGAGGTTTAAATGTACAAGGTTTGCGCGGTAGCACTTGTCCAAAGCGACTCTCTTTGAACTCAAGTCGAAACATAAGCCGGAGCATCCAGCATTGCCATTGTCTTCCAATGATATAGATGCAAATATCTTTACTCCTATCAATGTGATAGGATTCTGCCTCATCATACCTTGTTCCGGAGGTTCAAATGTACAAGATTTGTGCGGTAGCTCTTGTCCAAAGCGACTCTCTTTGGATTCAGGTCGAATCATATGCCGATCATCCAGAATTGCCAATGTCGTCCAATGATATAGATGCAAATATCTTTACTCCTATCAATGTGATAAGATTCTGCCTCACCATGCCTTGTTCCGGAGGTTCAAATGTACAAGATTTGTGCGGTCGCCCTTGTCCAAAGCGACTCTCTTTGGACTCAGGTCGAATCATATGCCGATCATCCAGAATTGCCAATGTCGTCCAATGATATAGATGCAAATATCTTTACTCCTATCAATGTGATAAGATTCTGCCTCATCATACCTTGTTCCGGAGGTTCAAATGTACAAGATTTGTGCGGTAGCACTAGACAAAAGCGAAACTCTTTGCACTCAGGTCGAATCATATTCCGAGCATCCAGAATTGCCAATGTCGTCCAATGATATAGATGCAAATATCTTTACTCCTATCAATGTGATAGGATTCTGCCTCATCATACCTTGTTCCGGAGGTTCAAATGTACAAGATTTGTGCGGTAGCCCTTGTCCAAAGCGACTCTCTTTGGACTCAGGTCGAATCATAAGCCGGGGCATCCAGAATTGCCAATGTCGTCCAATGATATAGATGCAAATATCTTTACTGCTATCAATTTGTCAGGATTCTGCCTCATCATACCTTGTTCCGGAGGTTCAAATGTACAAGATTTTTGCGGTAGCCCTTGTCCAAAGCGACTCTCTTTGAACTCAGGTCGAATCGTAAGCCGGGGCATCCAGAATTGCCAATGTCGTCCAATGATATAGATGCAAATATCTTTACTGCTATCCATTTGACAGGATTCTGCCTCATCATACCTTGTCCAGTAGGTCAAAATGTACGAGATTTGTGCGGTAGCCCTTGTCCAAAGCGACTCTCTTTGGACTCAGGTCGAATCATAAGCCGGAGCATCCAGAATTGCCAATGTCGTCCAATGATATAGATGCAAATATCTTTACTGCTACCAATTTGACAGGTTTCTGCCTCATCGTATCTTGTCCAGGGGGTCCAAATGTATACGATTTGTTGCGGTACCCCTTGTCCAAAGTGACATTCTTTGGACTTATGTCGAACCATAAGCCGGACCATCCAGAATTGCCGATGTTGACCTATGATATAAATGCAAATATCTTTACTCCTATTAATTTGACAGGATTCTGCGTCATCATACCTTTTCCAGGAGGTCCAAATGCACATGTTTTGGGCGGCAGCATTTGCCCAAACCGACTCTCTTTGGATTCAGGTCGAATCATAAGCCGGAGCATCCAGAATTGCCAATGTCGTCCAATGATATAGATGCAAATATCTTTACTCCTATCAATTTGACAGGATTCTGCCTCATCGTATATTGTCCAGGGGGTCCAAATGTACAAGATTTGTGCGGTAGCCCTTGTCCAAAGCGACTCTCTTTGGACTCAGGTCGAATCATAAGCCGGGGCATCCAGAATTGCCAATGTCGTCCAATGATATAGATGCAAATATCTTTACTGCTATCAATTTGTCAGGATTCTGCCTCATCATACCTTGTTCCGGAGGTTCAAATGTACAAGATTTTTGCGGTAGCCCTTGTCCAAAGCGACTCTCTTTGAACTCAGGTCGAATCGTAAGCCGGGGCATCCAGAATTGCCAATGTCATCCAATGATATAGATGCAAATATCTTTACTGCTATCAATTTGACAGGATTCTGCCTCATCATACCTTGTCCAGTAGGTCAAAATGTACGAGATTTGTGCGGTAGCCCTTGTCCAAAGCGACTCTCTTTGGACTCAGGTCGAATCTTATGCCGGAGCATCCAGAATTGCCAATTTCGTCCAATGATATAGATGCAAATATCTTTACTGCTACCAATTTGACAGGTTTCTGCCTCATCGTATCTTGTCCAGGGGGTCCAAATGTATACGATTTGTTGCGGTACCCCTTGTCCAAAGAGACATTCTTTGGACTTATGTCGAACCATAAGCCGGACCATCCAGAATTGCCGATGTTGACCAATGATATAAATGCAAATATCTTTACTCCTATTAATTTGACAGGATTCTGCCTCATCATACCTTTTCCAGGAGGTCCAAATACACATGTTTTGGGCGGCAGCATTTGCCCAAACCGACTCTCTTTGGATTCAGGTCGAATCATAAGCCGGAGCATCCAGAATTGCCAATGTCGTCCAATGATATAGATGCAAATATCTTTACTCCTATCAATTTGACAGGATTCTGCCTCATCGTATATTGTCCAGGGGGTCCAAATGTACAAGATTTGTGCGGTAGCCCTTGTCCAAAGCGACTCTCTTTGGACTCAGGTCGAATCATAAGCCGGGGCATCAAGAATTGCCAATGTCGTCCAATGATATAGATGCAAATATCTTTACTGCTATCAATTTGACAGGATTCTGCCTCATCATACCTTGTCCAGTAGGTCAATATGTACAAGATTTGTGCGGTAGCCCTTGTCCAAAGCGACTCTCCTTGGACTCAGGTCGAATCATAAACCGGAGCATCCAGCATTGCCATGGCGTCCAATGATATAGATGCAAATATCTTTACTCCTATCAATGTGATAGGATTCTGCATCAACATACCTTGGTCCGGATGTTCAAATGTACAAGGTTTGGGCGGTAGCACTTGTCCAAAGCGACTCTCCTTGGACTCAGGTCGAATCATAAGCCGGAGCATCCAGAATTGCCATTGTCGTCCAATGATATAGATGCAAATATATTTACTCCTATCAATTTGACAGGTTTCTGCCTCATCGGATCTTGTCCAGGGGGTCCAAATGTATACGATATGTTGCGGTACCACTTGTCCAAAGCGACTCTCTCTGGACTCAGGTCGAATCATAAGCCGGGGCATCCAGAATTGCCAATGTCGTCCAATGATATAGATGCAAATATCTTTACTGCTATCAATTTGACAGGATTCTGCCTCATCATACCTTGTCCAGTAGGTCAAAATGTATAAGATTTGTGCGGTAGCCCTTGTCCAAAGCGACTCTCCTTGGACTCAGGCCGAATCATAAACCGGAGCATCCAGCATTGCCATGGCGTCCAATGATATAGATGCAAATATCTTTACTCCTATCAATGTGATAGGATTCTGCCTCATCATACCTTGTTCCGGAGGTTCAAATGTACAAGATTTGTGCGGTAGCACTAGACAAAAGCGAAACTCTTTGCACTCAGGTCGAATCATATTCCGAGCATCCAGAATTGCCAATGTCGTCCAATGATATAGATGCAAATATCTTTACTCCTATCAATGTGATAGGATTCTGCCTCAACATACCTTGTTCCGGAGGTTCAAATGTACAAGATTTGTGCGGTAGCCCTTGTCCAAAGCGACTCTCTTTGGACTCAGGTCGAATCATAAGCCGGTGCATCCAGAAATGCCAATGTCGTCCAATGATATAGATGCAAATATCTTTACTGCTATCAATTTGTCAGGATTTTGCCTCATCATACCTTGTTCCGGAGGTTCAAATGTACAAGATTTTTGCGGTAGCCCTTGTCCAAAGAGACTCTCTTTGAACTCAGGTCGAATCGTAAGCCGGGGCATCCATAATTGCCAATGTCGTCCAATGATATAGATGCAAATATCTTTACTGCTATCAATTTGACAGGATTCTGCCTCATCATACCTTGTCCAGTAGGTCAAAATGTACGAGATTTGTGCGGTAGCCCTTGTCCAAAGCGACTCTCTTTGGACTCAGGTCGAATCATAAGCCGGAGCATCCAGAATTGCCAATGTCGTCCAAAGATATAGATGCAAACATCTTCACTCCTATCAATTTGACAGGATTCTGTCTCATCATACCCTGTTCCGGAGGTTTAAATGTACAAGGTTTGCGCGATAGCACTTGTCCAAAGCGACTCTCTTTGAACTCAGGTCGAAACATAAGCCGGAGCATCCATAATTGCCAATGTCGTCCAATGATATAGATGCAAATATCTTTACTGCTATCAATTTGACAGGATTCTGCCTCATCATACCTTGTCCAGTAGGTCAAAATGTACGAGATTTGTGCGGTAGCCCTTGTCCAAAGCGACTCTCTTTGGACTCAGGTCGAATCATAAGCCGGAGCATCCAGAATTGCCAATGTCGTCCAAAGATATAGATGCAAACATCTTCACTCCTATCAATTTGACAGGATTCTGTCTCATCATACCCTGTTCCGGAGGTTTAAATGTACAAGGTTTGCGCGGTAGCACTTGTCCAAAGCGACTCTCTTTGAACTCAAGTCGAAACATAAGCCGGAGCATCCAGCATTGCCATTGTCTTCCAATGATATAGATGCAAATATCTTTACTCCTATCAATGTGATAGGATTCTGCCTCATCATACCTTGTTCCGGAGGTTCAAATGTACAAGATTTGTGCGGTAGCTCTTGTCCAAAGCGACTCTCTTTGGATTCAGGTCGAATCATATGCCGATCATCCAGAATTGCCAATGTCGTCCAATGATATAGATGCAAATATCTTTACTCCTATCAATGTGATAAGATTCTGCCTCACCATGCCTTGTTCCGGAGGTTCAAATGTACAAGATTTGTGCGGTCGCCCTTGTCCAAAGCGACTCTCTTTGGACTCAGGTCGAATCATATGCCGATCATCCAGAATTGCCAATGTCGTCCAATGATATAGATGCAAATATCTTTACTCCTATCAATGTGATAAGATTCTGCCTCATCATACCTTGTTCCGGAGGTTCAAATGTACAAGATTTGTGCGGTAGCACTAGACAAAAGCGAAACTCTTTGCACTCAGGTCGAATCATATTCCGAGCATCCAGAATTGCCAATGTCGTCCAATGATATAGATGCAAATATCTTTACTCCTATCAATGTGATAGGATTCTGCCTCATCATACCTTGTTCCGGAGGTTCAAATGTACAAGATTTGTGCGGTAGCACTAGACAAAAGCGAAACTCTTTGCACTCAGGTCGAATCATATTCCGAGCATCCAGAATTGCCAATGTCGTCCAATGATATAGATGCAAATATCTTTACTCCTATCAATGTGATAGGATTCTGCCTCAACATACCTTGTTCCGGAGGTTCAAATGTACAAGATTTGTGCGGTAGCCCTTGTCCAAAGCGACTCTCTTTGGACTCAGGTCGAATCATAAGCCGGTGCATCCAGAAATGCCAATGTCGTCCAATGATATAGATGCAAATATCTTTACTGCTATCAATTTGTCAGGATTCTGCCTCATCATACCTTGTCCAGTAGGTCAAAATGTACGAGATTTGTGCGGTAGCCCTTGTCCAAAGCGACTCTCTTTGGACTCAGGTCGAATCTTAAGCCGGAGCATCCAGAATTGCCAATTTCGTCCAATGATATAGATGCAAATATCTTTACTGCTACCAATTTGACAGGTTTCTGCCTCATCGTATCTTGTCCAGGGGGTCCAAATGTATACGATTTGTTGCGGTACCCCTTGTCCAAAGAGACATTCTTTGGACTTATGTCGAACCATAAGCCGGACCATCCAGAATTGCCAATGTCGTCCAATGATATAGATGCAAATATCTTTACTGCTATCAATTTGTCAGGATTCTGCCTCATCATACCTTGTTCCGGAGGTTCAAATGTACAAGATTTTTGCGGTAGCCCTTGTCCAAAGCGACTCTCTTTGAACTCAGGTCGAATCGTAAGCCGGGGCATCCAGAATTGCCAATGTCATCCAATGATATAGATGCAAATATCTTTACTGCTATCAATTTGACAGGATTCTGCCTCATCATACCTTGTCCAGTAGGTCAAAATGTACGAGATTTGTGCGGTAGCCCTTGTCCAAAGCGACTCTCTTTGGACTCAGGTCGAATCTTAAGCCGGAGCATCCAGAATTGCCAATTTCGTCCAATGATATAGATGCAAATATCTTTACTGCTACCAATTTGACAGGTTTCTGCCTCATCGTATCTTGTCCAGGGGGTCCAAATGTATACGATTTGTTGCGGTACCCCTTGTCCAAAGAGACATTCTTTGGACTTATGTCGAACCATAAGCCGGACCATCCAGAATTGCCGATGTTGACCAATGATATAAATGCAAATATCTTTACTCCTATTAATTTGACAGGATTCTGCCTCATCATACCTTTTCCAGGAGGTCCAAATACACATGTTTTGGGCGGCAGCATTTGCCCAAACCGACTCTCTTTGGATTCAGGTCGAATCATAAGCCGGAGCATCCAGAATTGCCAATGTCGTCCAATGATATAGATGCAAATATCTTTACTCCTATCAATTTGACAGGATTCTGCCTCATCGTATATTGTCCAGGGGGTCCAAATGTACAAGATTTGTGCGGTAGCCCTTGTCCAAAGCGACTCTCTTTGGACTCAGGTCGAATCATAAGCCGGGGCATCAAGAATTGCCAATGTCGTCCAATGATATAGATGCAAATATCTTTACTGCTATCAATTTGAGAGGATTCTGCCTCATCATACCTTGTCCAGTAGGTCAATATGTACAAGATTTGTGCGGTAGCCCTTGTCCAAAGCGACTCTCCTTGGACTCAGGTCGAATCATAAACCGGAGCATCCAGCATTGCCATGGCGTCCAATGATATAGATGCAAATATCTTTACTCCTATCAATGTGATAGGATTCTGCCTCATCGGATCTTGTCCAGGGGGTCCAAATGTATACGATATGTTGCGGTACCACTTGTCCAAAGCGACTCTCTCTGGACTCAGGTCGAATCATAAGCCGGGGCATCCAGAATTGCCAATGTCGTCCAATGATATAGATGCAAATATCTTTACTGCAATCAATTTGACAGGATTCTGCCTCATCATACCTTGTCCAGTAGGTCAAAATGTATAAGATTTGTGCGGTAGCCCTTGTCCAAAGCGACTCTCCTTGGACTCAGGCCGAATCATAAACCGGAGCATCCAGCATTGCCATGGCGTCCAATGATATAGATGCAAATATCTTTACTCCTATCAATGTGATAGGATTCTGCCTCATCATACCTTGTTCCGGAGGTTCAAATGTACAAGATTTGTGCGGTAGCACTAGACAAAAGCGAAACTCTTTGCACTCAGGTCGAATCATATTCCGAGCATCCAGAAATGCCAATGTCGTCAAATGATATAGATGCAAATATCTTTACTGCTATCAATTTGTCAGGATTCTGCCTCATCATACCTTGTTCCGGAGGTTCAAATGTACAAGATTTTTGCGGTAGCCCTTGTCCAAAGCGACTCTCTTTGAACTCAGGTCGAATCGTAAGCCGGGGCATCCAGAATTGCCAATGTCGTCCAATGATATAGATGCAAATATCTTTACTGCTATCAATTTGACAGGATTCTGCCTCATCATACCTTGTTCCGGAGGTTCAAATGTACAACATTTTTGCGGTAGCCCCTGTCCAAAGCGTCTCTCTTTGAACTCAGGTCGAATCGTAAGCCGGGGCATCCAGAATTGCCAATGTCGTCCAATGATATAGATGCAAATATCTTTACTCCTATCAATGTGATAGGATTCTGCCTCATCATGCCTTGTTCCGGAGGTTCAAATGTACAAGATTTGTGCGGTCGCCCTTGTCCAAAGCGACTCTCTTTGGACTCAGGTCGTATCATTAGCCGGGGCATCCAGAATTGCCAATGTCGTCCAATGATATAGATGCAAATATCTTTACTGATCTCAATTTGACAGAATTCTGCCTCATCATACCTTGTCCAGTAGTTCAAAATGTACAAGATTTGTGGGGTAGCACTAGACAAAAGCGAAACTCTTTGGACTCAGGTCGATCCATAAGCCGAACCATCCAGAATTGCCAATGTCGTGCAATGATATAGATTCAAATATCTTTACTGCTACCAATTTGACAGGATTCTGCCTCATCGTATGTTGGCCAGGGGGTCCAAATGTACAAGATTTGTGCGGTAGCACGTGTCCGAAGCGACTCTCTTTGGCCACCGGTCGAACCGTATGCCGGAGCATCCAGAATTGCCAATGTCGTACAGTGATACAGATGCAAATATCTTTTCTCCTATCAATTTGACAGGATTCTGCCTCTATCATATCTTGTCCAGGGGGTCAAGATGTACAAGACTTGTGCGGTAGCACATGACAAATGTCAATCTCTTTGACTCAGGTCGAATCATATGCCGATCATCCAGAATTGCCATGTCGTCCAATGACACAGATGCAAATATCATCACTCCTAGGAATGTGATAGGATTCTGCCTCATCATACCTTGTACAGGAGGTTCAAATGTACAAGATTTGTGCGGTAGCTCTTGTCCAAAGCGACTGTCTTTGGATTCAGGTCGAATCATAAGCCGGAGCATCCAGAATTGCCATTTTCGTCCAATGATATAGATGCAAATATATTTACTCCTATCGATTTTACAGGATTCTGCCTCATCATACATTGTCCAGTAGGTCAAAATGTACAAGATTTGTGCGGTAGCACCAGACAAAAGCGAAACTCTTTGGACTCAGGCCGATCCATAAGCCGAACCATCCAGAATTGCCAATGTCGTGCAATGATATAGATGCAAATATCTTTACTGCTATCAATTTGACAGGATTCTGCCTCATCATATCTTGTCCAATAGGTCAAAATGTACAAGATTTGTGCGTTAGCACATCACAAAAGCGAATCTCTTTGGACTCAGGTCGATTCATATGCCGAAGCATCCAGAATTGCCATGTCGTCCAATGATACAGATGCAAATATCATCACTCCTGTGAATGTGATGGGATTCTGCCTCATCATACCTTGTACAGGAGGTTCAAATGTACAAGATTTGTGAGGTAGCCCTTGTCCAAAGCGACTGTCTTGGGATTCAGGTCGAATCATAAGCCGGAGCATCCAGAATTGCCAATGTCGTCCAATGATATAGATGCAAATATCTTTACTGCTATCAATTTGACAGGATTCTGCCTCATCATACCTTGTCCAGTATGTCAGAATGTACAAGATTTGTGCTGTCGCCCTTGTCCAAAGCGACTCTCTTTGGACTCAGGTCGAATCATATGCCGATCATCCAGAATTGCCAATGTCGTCCAATGATATAGATGCAAATATCTTTACTGCTATCAATGTGATAGGATTCTGCCTCATCATACCATGTTTCGCAGGTTCAAATGTACAAGATTTGTGCGGCAGCACTATACAAAAGCGAAACTCTTTGAACTCAGGTCGAATCATATGAAGAGCATCCAGCATTGCCATGGCGTCCAATGATAGAGATGCAAATATCTTCACTCCTATTAATTCGACAGGATTCTGGCTCATCGTGTCTTGTCCAGGAGGATCAAGTGTACAATGGGGGTTAGCATTTCACAAAAGCGAATCTGTTTGGACTCAGGTCGATTCATATGCCGAAGCATCCAGAATTGCCATGTCGTCCAATGATACAGATGCAAATATCTTTACTGCTATCAATTTGACAGGATTCGGCCTCATCATACCTTGTACAGGAGGTTCAAATGTACAAGATTTGTGCGGTAGCCCGTGTCCAAAGCGACTGTCTTTGGATTAAGGTCGAATCATAAGCCGGAGGATCCAGAATTGCCATTGTCGTCCAATGATATAGATGCAAATATCTTTACTGCTATCAATTTGACAGGATTCTGCCTCATCACACCTTCTCCAGTATGTCAGAATGTACAAGATTTGTGCGGTCGCCCTTGTCCAAAGCGACTCTCTTTGGACTCAGGTCGAATCATAAGCCGGGGCATCCAGAATTGCCAATGTCGTCCAATGATATAGATGCAAATATCTTTACTGCTACCAATTTGACAGGATTCTGCCTCATTTTATCTTGACCAGGGGGTCCAAATGTACAAGATTTGTGAGGTAGCACGTGTCCTAAGCGACTCTCTTTGGCCACCGGTCGAATCATATGCCGAAGCATCCAGAATTGCCATGTCGTCCAATGATACAGATACAAATATCTTTACTGCTATCAATTTGACAGGATTCTGCCTCATCATACCTTGTCCAGTAGGCCAGAATGTACAAGATTTGTGCGGTCGCCCTTGTCCAAAGCGACTCTCTTTGGATTCAGGTCGAATCATAAGCCGGAGCATCCAAAATTGCCATTGTCGTCCAATGATATAGATGCAAATATCTTTACTGCTATCAATTTGACAGGATTCTGCCTCATCATACCTTGTCGAGTAGGTCAGAATGTACAAGATTTGTGCGGTCGCCCTTGTCCAAAGCGACTCTCTTTGAGTCAGGTCGAATCATATGCCGATCATCCAGAATTGCCAATGTCGTCCAATGATATAGATGCAAATATCTTTACTGCTATCAATTTGACTGGATTCTGCCTCATCGTATCTTGTACAGGGGGTCCAAATGTAAACGATTTGTTGCGGAACCACTTGTCCAAAGCGACATTCTTTGGACTTATGTCGAACCATAAGCCGGACCATCCAGAATTGCCGATGTTGACCAATGATATAGATGCAAATATCTTTACTGCTATCAATTTGACAGGATTCTGTCTCATCATACCCTGTTCCGGATGTTCAAATGTACAAGGTTTGGGTGGTAGCACTTGTCCAAAGCGACTCTCCTTGGACTCAGGTCGAATCATAAACCGGAGCATCCAGAATTGCCAATGTCGTGCAATGATATAGATGCAAATATCTTTACTCCTATCAATTTGACAGGATTCTGCCTCATCGTATATTGTCCAGGGGGTCCAAATGTACAAGACTTGTGCGGCAGCACTTGACAAAAGCCAATCTCTTTGACTCAGGTCGATTCATATGCCGAAGCATCCAGAATTGCCATGTCGTCCAATGATACAGATCCAAATATCTTTACTGCTACCAATTTGACAGGATTCTGCCTCATTGTATCTTGACCAGGGGGTCCAAATGTACAAGATTTGTGAGGTAGCACGTGTCCTAAGCGACTCTCTTTGGCCACCGGTCGAATCATATGCCGAAGCATCCAGAATTGCCATGTCGTCCAATGATACAGATACAAATACCTTTACTGCTATCAATTTGACAGGATTCTGCCTCATCATACCTTGTACAGGAGGATCAAATGTACAAGATTTGTGCGGTAGCCATTGTCCAAAGCGACTGTCTTTGGATTCAGGTCGAACCATAAGCCGGAGCATCCAGAATTGCCATTGTCGTCCAATGATATAGATGCAAATATCTTTACTGCTATCAATTTGACAGGATTCTGCCTCATCATACCTTGTCCAGTAGGTCAGAATGTACAAGATTTGTGCGGTCGCCCTTGTCCAAAGCGACTCTCTTTGGATTCCGGTCGAATCATAAGCAGGAGCATCCAGAATTGCCATTGTCGTCCAATGATATAAATGCAAATATCTTTACTGCTATCAATTTGACAGGATTCTGCCTCATCATACCTTGTCGAGTAGGTCAGAATGTACAAGATTTGTGCGGTCGCCCTTGTCCAAAGCGACTCTCTTTGACTCAGGTCGAATCATGTGCCGATCATCCAGAATTGCCAATGTCGTCCAATGTTATAGATGCAAATATCTTTACTGCTATCAATTTGACAGGATTCTGCCTCATCATATCTTGTCCAATAGGTCAAAATGTACAAGATTTGTGCGTTAGCACTTCACAAAAGCGAATCTCTGTGGACTCAGGTCGATTCATATGCCGAAGCATCCAGAATTGCCATGTCGTCCAATGATAGAGATGCAAATATCTTCACTCCTATTAATTCGACAGGATTCTGGCTCATCATACCTTGTCGAGTAGGTCAGCATGTACAAGATTTGTGCGGTAGCACGTGTCCGAAGCGACTCTCTTTGGCCACCGGTCGAATCGTATGCCGGAGCATCCAGAATTGCCAATGTCGTGCAATGATATAGATGCAAATATCTTTACTCCTATCAATTTGACAGGATTCTGCCTCATCGTATATTGTCCAGGGGGTCCAAATGTACAAGACTTGTGTGGCAGCACTTGACAAAAGCCAATCTCTTTGACTCAGGTCGATTCATATGCCGAAACATCCAGAATTGCCATGTCGTCCAATGATATAGATGCAAATATCTTTACTGCTATCAATTTGACAGGATTCGGCCTCATCATACCTTGTACAGGAGGTTCAAATGTACAAGATTTGTGCGGTAGCTCTTGTCCAAAGCGACTGTCTTTGGATTCAGGTCGAATCATAAGCCGGAGCATCCAGAATTGCCATTTTCGTCCAATGATATAGATGCAAATATATTTACTCCTATCGATTTTACAGGATTCTGCCTCATCATACATTGTCCAGTAGGTCAAAATGTACAAGATTTGTGCGGTAGCTCTTTTCCAAAGCGACTCTCCTTGGACTCAGGTCGATTCATATGCCGAAGCATCCAGAATTACCATGTCGTCCAATGATACAGATCCAAATATCATCACTCCTATGAATGTGATAGGATTCTGCCTCATCATACCTTGTACAGGAGGTTCAAATGTACAAGATTTGTGCGGTAGCCCTTGTCCAAAGCGACTGTCTTTGGATTCAGGTCGAATCATAAGCCGGAGCATCCAGAATTGCCATTGTCGTCCAATGAAATAGATGCAAATAGATTTACTCCTATCAATTTGACAGGTTTCTGCTTCATCGTATCTTGTCCAGGGGGTCCAAATGTATACGATTTGTTGCGGTACCACTTGTCCAAAGCGACTCTCTCTGGACTCAGGTCGAGTCATAAGCCTGGGCATCCAGAATTGCCAATGTCGTCCAATGATATAGATGCAAATATCTTTACTGCTATCAATTTGTCAGGATTCTGCCTCATCATACCTTGTTCCGGAGGTTCAAATGTACAAGATTTTTGCGGTAGCCCTTGTCCAAAGCGACTCTCTTTGAACTCAGGTCGAATCGTAAGCCGGGGCATCCAGAATTGCCAATGTCGTCCAATGATATAGATGCAAATATCTTTACTGCTATCAATTTGACAGGATTCTGCCTCATCATACCTTGTCCAGTAGGTCAAAATGTACGAGATTTGTGCGGTAGCCCTTGTGCAAAGCGACTCTCTTTGGACTCAGGTCGAATCATAAGCCGGAGCATCCAGAATTGCCAATGTCGTCCAATGATATAGATGCAAATATCTTTACTGCTATCAATTTGACAGGATTCTGCCTCATCATACCTTGTCCAGTAGGTCAAAATGTACGAGATTTGTGCGGTAGCCCTTGTCCAAAGCGACTCTCTTTGGACTCAGGTCGAATCTTAAGCCGGAGCATCCAGAATTGCCAATTTCGTCCAATGATATAGATGCAAATATCTTTACTGCTACCAATTTGACAGGTTTCTGCCTCATCGTATCTTGTCCAGGGGGTCCAAATGTATACGATTTGTTGCGGTACCCCTTGTCCAAAGAGACATTCTTTGGACTTATGTCGAACCATAAGCCGGACCATCCAGAATTGCCGATGTTGACCAATGATATAGATGCAAATATCTTTACTGCTATCAATTTGACAGGATTCTGCCTCATCATACCTTGTCCAGTAGGTCAAAATGTACGAGATTTGTGCGGTAGCCCTTGTCCAAAGCGACTCTCTTTGGACTCAGGTCGAATCATAAGCCGGAGCATCCAGAATTGCCAATGTCGTCCAAAGATATAGATGCAAACATCTTCACTCCTATCAATTTGACAGGATTCTGTCTCATCATACCCTGTTCCGGAGGTTTAAATGTACAAGGTTTGCGCGGTAGCACTTGTCCAAAGCGACTCTCTTTGAACTCAGGTCGAAACATAAGCCGGAGCATCCAGCATTGCCATTGTCGTCCAATGATATAGATGCAAATATCTTTACTCCTATCAATGTGATAGGATTCTGCCTCATCATACCTTGTTCCGGAGGTTCAAATGTACAAGATTTGTGCGGTAGCTCTTGTCCAAAGCGACTCTCTTTGGATTCAGGTCGAATCATATGCCGATCATCCAGAATTGCCAATGTCGTCCAATGATATAGATGCAAATATCTTTACTCCTATCAATGTGATAAGATTCTGCCTCACCATGCCTTGTTCCGGAGGTTCAAATGTACAAGATTTGTGCGGTCGCCCTTGTCCAAAGCGACTCTCCTTGGACTCAGGTCGAATCATAAGCCGGACCATCCAGAAATGCCAATGTCGTCAAATGATATAGATGCAAATATCATCACTCCTATGAATGTGATAGGATTCTGCCTCATCATACCTTATTCAGGAGGTTCAAATGTACAAGATTTTTACGGTAGCCCTTGTCCAAAGCGACTCCCTTTGGACTCAGGTCGAATCATAAGCCGGAGCATCCAGAATTGCCAATGTCGTCCAATGATATAGATGCAAACATCTTCACTCCTTTCAATTTGACAGGATTCTGTCTCATCATACCCTGTTCCGGATGTTCAAATGTACAAGGTTTGGGCGGTAGCACTTGTCCAAAGCGACTCTCTTTGGACTCAGGTCGAATCATAAGCCAGAGCATCCAGAATTGCCAATGTCGTCCATTGATATAGATGCAAATATCTTTTCTCCTATCAATTTGACAGGATTCTGCCTCTATCATATCTTGTCCAGGGGGTCAAAATGTACAAGATTTTTGCGGTAGCCCTTGTCCAAAGCGACTCTCCTTGGACTCAGGTCGAATCATAAACCGGAGCATCCAGCATTGCCATGGCGTCCAATGATATAGATGCAAATATCTTTACTCCTATCAATGTGATAGGATTCTGCCTCATCATACCTTGTTCCGGAGGTTCAAATGTACAAGATTTGTGCGGTAGCACTAGACAAAAGCGAAACTCTTTGCACTCAGGTCGAATCATATTCCGAGCATCCAGAATTGCCAATGTCGTCCAATGATATAGATGCAAATATCTTTACTCCTATCAATGTGATAGGATTCTGCCTCATCATACCTTGTTCCGGAGGTTCAAATGTACAAGATTTGTGCGGTAGCCCTTGTCCAAAGCGACTCTCTTTGGACTCAGGTCGAATCATAAGCCGGGGCATCCATAAATGCCAATGTCGTCAAATGATATAGATGCAAATATCTTTACTGCTATCAATTTGTCAGGATTCTGCCTCATCATACCTTGTTCCGGAGGTTCAAATGTACAAGATTTTTGCGGTAGCCCTTGTCCAAAGCGACTCTCTTTGAACTCAGGTCGAATCGTAAGCCGGGGCATCCAGAATTGCCAATGTCGTCCAATGATATAGATGCAAATATCTTTACTGCTATCAGTTTGACAGGATTCTGCCTCATCATACCTTGTCCAGTAGGTCAAAATGTACGAGATTTGTGCGGTAGCCCTTGTCCAAAGCGACTCTCTTTGGACTCAGGTCGAATCATAAGCCGGAGCATCCAGAATTGTCAATGTCGTCCAATGATATAGATGCAAATATCTTTTCTCCTATCAATTTGACAGGATTCTGCCTCTATCATATCTTGTCCAGGGGGTCAAAATGTACAAGATTTTTGCGGTAGCCCTTGTCCAAACCGTCTCTCTTTGGATTCAGGTCGAATCATAAGCCGGAGCATCCAGAATTGCCAATGTCGTCCAATGATATAGATGCAAATATCTTTACTGCTATCAATTTGTCAGGATTCTGCCTCATCATACCTTGTTCCGGAGGTTCAAATGTACAACATTTTTGCGGTAGCCCCTGTCCAAAGCGTCTCTCTTTGAACTCAGGTCGAATCGTAAGCCGGGGCATCCAGAATTGCCAATGTCGTCCAATGATATAGATGCAAATATCTTTACTGCTATCAATTTGACAGGATTCTGCCTCATCATACCTTGTCCAGTAGGTCAAAATGTACGAGATTTGTGCGGTAGCCCTTGTCCAAAGCGACTCTCCTTGGACTCAGGTCGATTCATATGCCGAAGCATCTAGAATTACCATGTCGTCCAATGATACAGATGCAAATATCATCACTCCTATGAATGTGATAGGATTCTGCCTCATCATACTTTGTACAGGAGGTTCAAATTTACAAGATTTGTGCGGTAGCCCTTGTCCAAAGCGACTGTCTTTGGATTCAGGTCGAATCATAAGCCGGATCATCCAGAATTGCCATTGTCGTCCAATGATATAGATGCAAATATCTTTACTGCTATCAATTTGACAGGATTCTGCCTCATCATACCTTGTTCCGGAGGTTCAAATGTACAAGATTTTTGCGGTAGCCCTTGTCCAAAGCGACTCTCTTTGGACTCAGGTCGAATCATAAGCCGGAGCATCCAGAATTGCCATTGTCGTCCAATGATATAGATGCAAATATATTTACTCCTATGAATGTGATAGGATTCTGCCTCATCATACCTTGTACAGGAGGTCCAAATGTACAAGACTTGTTGCGGTAGCACTTGTCCGAAGCGACTCTGTTTGGACTCAGGTCGAATCATAAGCCGGGGCATCCAGAATTGCCAATGTCGTCCAATGATATAGATGCAAATATCTTTACTGCTATCAATGTGATAGGATTCTGCCTCATCATACCATGTTTCGCAGGTTCAAATGTACAAGATTTGTGCGGCAGCACTATACAAAAGCGAAACTCTTTGAACTCAGGTCGAATCATATGACGAGCATCCAGCATTGCCATGGCGTCCAATGATAGAGATGCAAATATCTTCACTCCTATTAATTCGACAGGATTCTGGCTCATCGTGTCTTGTCCAGGAGGATCAAGTGTACAATGGGGGTTAGCATTTCACAAAAGCGAATCTGTTTGGACTCAGGTCGATTCATATGCCGAAGCATCCAGAATTGCCATGTCGTCCAATGATACAGATGCAAATATCTTTACTGCTATCAATTTGACAGGATTCGGCCTCATCATACCTTGTACAGGAGGTTCAAATGTACAAGATTTGTGCGGTAGCCCGTGTCCAAAGCGACTGTCTTTGGATTAAGGTCGAATCATAAGCCGGAGGATCCAGAATTGCCATTGTCGTCCAATGATATAGATGCAAATATCTTTACTGCTATCAATTTGACAGGATTCTGCCTCATCACACCTTCTCCAGTATGTCAGAATGTACAAGATTTGTGCGGTCGCCCTTGTCCAAAGCGACTCTCTTTGGACTCAGGTCGAATCATAAGCCGGGGCATCCAGAATTGCCAATGTCGTCCAATGATATAGATGCAAATATCTTTACTGCTACCAATTTGACAGGATTCTGCCTCATTTTATCTTGACCAGGGGGTCCAAATGTACAAGATTTGTGAGGTAGCACGTGTCCTAAGCGACTCTCTTTGGCCACCGGTCGAAAAATATGCCGAAGCATCCAGAATTGCCATGTCGTCCAATGATACAGATACAAATATCTTTACTGCTATCAATTTGACAGGATTCTGCCTCATCATACCTTGTCCAGTAGGTCAGAATGTACAAGATTTGTGCGGTCGCCCTTGTCCAAAGCGACTCTCTTTGGATTCCGGTCGAATCATAAGCCGGAGCATCCAGAATTGCCATTGTCGTCCAATGATATAAATGCAAATATCTTTACTGCTATCAATTTGACAGGATTCTGCCTCATCATTCCCTGTTCCGGATGTTCAAATGTACAAGGTTTGGGTGGTAGCACTTGTCCAAAGCGACTCTCCTTGGACTCAGGTCGAATCATAAACCGGAGCATCCAGAATTGCCAATGACGTGCAATGATATAGATGCAAATATCTTTACTCCTATCAATTTGACAGGATTCTGCCTCATCGTATATTGTCCAGGGGGTCCAAATGTACAAGACTTGTGCGGCAGCACTTGACAAAAGCCAATCTCTTTGACTCAGGTCGATTCATATGCCGAAGCATCCAGAATTGCCATGTCGTCCAATGATACAGATCCAAATATCTTTACTGCTACCAATTTGACAGGATTCTGCCTCATTGTATCTTGACCAGGGGGTCCAAATGTACAAGATTTGTGAGGTAGCACGTGTCCTAAGCGACTCTCTTTGGCCACCGGTCGAATCATATGCCGAAGCATCCAGAATTGCCATGTCGTCCAATGATACAGATACAAATACCTTTACTGCTATCAATTTGACAGGATTCTGCCTCATCATACCTTGTACAGGAGGATCAAATGTACAAGATTTGTGCGGTAGCCATTGTCCAAAGCGACTGTCTTTGGATTCAGGTCGAACCATAAGCCGGAGCATCCAGAATTGCCATTGTCGTCCAATGATATAGATGCAAATATCTTTACTGCTATCAATTTGACAGGATTCTGCCTCATCATACCTTGTCCAGTAGGTCAGAATGTACAAGATTTGTGCGGTCGCCCTTGTCCAAAGCGACTCTCTTTGGATTCCGGTCGAATCATAAGCCGGAGCATCCAGAATTGCCATTGTCGTCCAATGATATAAATGCAAATATCTTTACTGCTATCAATTTGACAGGATTCTGCCTCATCATACCTTGTCGAGTAGGTCAGAATGTACAAGATTTGTGCGGTCGCCCTTGTCCAAAGCGACTCTCTTTGACTCAGGTCGAATCATGTGCCGATCATCCAGAATTGCCAATGTCGTCCAATGTTATAGATGCAAATATCTTTACTGCTATCAATTTGACAGGATTCTGCCTCATCATATCTTGTCCAATAGGTCAAAATGTACAAGATTTGTGCGTTAGCACTTCACAAAAGCGAATCTCTGTGGACTCAGGTCGATTCATATGCCGAAGCATCCAGAATTGCCATGTCGTCCAATGATAGAGATGCAAATATCTTCACTCCTATTAATTCGACAGGATTCTGGCTCATCATACCTTGTCGAGTAGGTCAGCATGTACAAGATTTGTGCGGTAGCACGTGTCCGAAGCGACTCTCTTTGGCCACCGGTCGAATCGTATGCCGGAGCATCCAGAATTGCCAATGTCGTGCAATGATATAGATGCAAATATCTTTACTCCTATCAATTTGACAGGATTCTGCCTCATCGTATATTGTCCAGGGGGTCCAAATGTACAAGACTTGTGTGGCAGCACTTGACAAAAGCCAATCTCTTTGACTCAGGTCGATTCATATGCCGAAACATCCAGAATTGCCATGTCGTCCAATGATATAGATGCAAATATCTTTACTGCTATCAATTTGACAGGATTCGGCCTCATCATACCTTGTACAGGAGGTTCAAATGTACAAGATTTGTGCGGTAGCTCTTGTCCAAAGCGACTGTCTTTGGATTCAGGTCGAATCATAAGCCGGAGCATCCAGAATTGCCATTTTCGTCCAATGATATAGATGCAAATATATTTACTCCTATCGATTTTACAGGATTCTGCCTCATCATACATTGTCCAGTAGGTCAAAATGTACAAGATTTGTGCGGTAGCTCTTGTCCAAAGCGACTCTCCTTGGACTCAGGTCGATTCATATGCCGAAGCATCCAGAATTACCATGTCGTCCAATGATACAGATCCAAATATCATCACTCCTATGAATGTGATAGGATTCTGCCTCATCATACCTTGTACAGGAGGTTCAAATGTACAAGATTTGTGCGGTAGCCCTTGTCCAAAGCGACTGTCTTTGGATTCAGGTCGAATCATAAGCCGGAGCATCCAGAATTGCCATTGTCGTCCAATGAAATAGATGCAAATATATTTACTCCTATCAATTTGACAGGTTTCTGCCTCATCGTATCTTGTCCAGGGGGTCCAAATGTATACGATTTGTTGCCGTACCACTTGTCCAAAGCGACTCTCTCTGGACTCAGGTCGAGTCATAAGCCTGGGCATCCAGAATTGCCAATGTCGTCCAATGATATAGATGCAAATCTCTTTACTGCTATCAATTTGACAGGATTCTGCCTCATCATACCTTGTCCAGTAGGTCAAAATGTACAAGATTTGTGCGGTAGCCCTTGTCCAAAGCGACTCTCCTTGGACTCAGGTCGAATCATAAACCAGAGCATCCAGCATTGCCATGGCGTCCAATGATATAGATGCAAATATCTTTACTCCTATCAATGTGATAGGATTCTGCCTCATCATACCTTGTTCCGGAGGTTAAAATGTACAAGATTTGTGCGGTAGCCCTTGTCCAAAGCAACTCTCTTTGGACTCAGGTCGAATCATAAGCCGGGGCATCCAGAATTGCCAATGTCGTCCAATGATATAGATGCAAATATCTTTACTGCTATCAATTTGTCAGGATTCTGCCTCATCATACCTTGTTCCGGAGGTTCAAATGTACAAGATTTTTGCGGTAGCCCTTGTCCAAAGCGACTCTCTTTGAACTCAGGTCGAATCGTAAGCCGGGGCATCCAGAATTGCCAATGTCGTCCAATGATATAGATGCAAATATCTTTACTGCTATCAATTTGACAGGATTCTGCCTCATCATACCTTGTCCAGTAGGTCAAAATGTACGAGATTTGTGCGGTAGCCCTTGTGCAAAGCGACTCTCTTTGGACTCAGGTCGAATCATAAGCCGGAGCATCCAGAATTGCCAATGTCGTCCAATGATATAGATGCAAATATCTTTACTGCTATCAATTTGACAGGATTCTGCCTCATCATACCTTGTCCAGTAGGTCAAAATGTACGAGATTTGTGCGGTAGCCCTTGTCCAAAGCGACTCTCTTTGGACTCAGGTCGAATCTTAAGCCGGAGCATCCAGAATTGCCAATTTCGTCCAATGATATAGATGCAAATATCTTTACTGCTACCAATTTGACAGGTTTCTGCCTCATCGTATCTTGTCCAGGGGGTCCAAATGTATACGATTTGTTGCGGTACCCCTTGTCCAAAGAGACATTCTTTGGACTTATGTCGAACCATAAGCCGGACCATCCAGAATTGCCGATGTTGACCAATGATATAGATGCAAATATCTTTACTGCTATCAATTTGACAGGATTCTGCCTCATCATACCTTGTCCAGTAGGTCAAAATGTACGAGATTTGTGCGGTAGCCCTTGTCCAAAGCGACTCTCTTTGGACTCAGGTCGAATCATAAGCCGGAGCATCCAGAATTGCCAATGTCGTCCAAAGATATAGATGCAAACATCTTCACTCCTATCAATTTGACAGGATTCTGTCTCATCATACCCTGTTCCGGAGGTTTAAATGTACAAGGTTTGCGCGGTAGCACTTGTCCAAAGCGACTCTCTTTGAACTCAGGTCGAAACATAAGCCGGAGCATCCAGCATTGCCATTGTCGTCCAATGATATAGATGCAAATATCTTTACTCCTATCAATGTGATAGGATTCTGCCTCATCATACCTTGTTCCGGAGGTTCAAATGTACAAGATTTGTGCGGTAGCTCTTGTCCAAAGCGACTCTCTTTGGATTCAGGTCGAATCATATGCCGATCATCCAGAATTGCCAATGTCGTCCAATGATATAGATGCAAATATCTTTACTCCTATCAATGTGATAAGATTCTGCCTCACCATGCCTTGTTCCGGAGGTTCAAATGTACAAGATTTGTGCGGTCGCCCTTGTCCAAAGCGACTCTCCTTGGACTCAGGTCGAATCATAAGCCGGACCATCCAGAAATGCCAATGTCGTCAAATGATATAGATGCAAATATCATCACTCCTATGAATGTGATAGGATTCTGCCTCATCATACCTTATTCAGGAGGTTCAAATGTACAAGATTTTTACGGTAGCCCTTGTCCAAAGCGACTCCCTTTGGACTCAGGTCGAATCATAAGCCGGAGCATCCAGAATTGCCAATGTCGTCCAATGATATAGATGCAAACATCTTCACTCCTTTCAATTTGACAGGATTCTGTCTCATCATACCCTGTTCCGGATGTTCAAATGTACAAGGTTTGGGCGGTAGCACTTGTCCAAAGCGACTCTCTTTGGACTCAGGTCGAATCATAAGCCAGAGCATCCAGAATTGCCAATGTCGTCCATTGATATAGATGCAAATATCTTTTCTCCTATCAATTTGACAGGATTCTGCCTCTATCATATCTTGTCCAGGGGGTCAAAATGTACAAGATTTTTGCGGTAGCCCTTGTCCAAAGCGACTCTCCTTGGACTCAGGTCGAATCATAAACCGGAGCATCCAGCATTGCCATGGCGTCCAATGATATAGATGCAAATATCTTTACTCCTATCAATGTGATAGGATTCTGCCTCATCATACCTTGTTCCGGAGGTTCAAATGTACAAGATTTGTGCGGTAGCACTAGACAAAAGCGAAACTCTTTGCACTCAGGTCGAATCATATTCCGAGCATCCAGAATTGCCAATGTCGTCCAATGATATAGATGCAAATATCTTTACTCCTATCAATGTGATAGGATTCTGCCTCATAATACCTTGTTCCGGAGGTTCAAATGTACAAGATTTGTGCGGTAGCCCTTGTCCAAAGCGACTCTCTTTGGACTCAGGTCGAATCATAAGCCGGGGCATCCAGAAATGCCAATGTCGTCAAATGATATAGATGCAAATATCTTTACTGCTATCAATTTGTCAGGATTCTGCCTCATCATACCTTGTTCCGGAGGTTCAAATGTACAAGATTTTTGCGGTAGCCCTTGTCCAAAGCGACTCTCTTTGAACTCAGGTCGAATCGTAAGCCGGGGCATCCAGAATTGCCAATGTCGTCCAATGATATAGATGCAAATATCTTTACTGCTATCAGTTTGACAGGATTCTGCCTCATCATACCTTGTCCAGTAGGTCAAAATGTACGAGATTTGTGCGGTAGCCCTTGTCCAAAGCGACTCTCTTTGGACTCAGGTCGAATCATAAGCCGGAGCATCCAGAATTGTCAATGTCGTCCAATGATATAGATGCAAATATCTTTTCTCCTATCAATTTGACAGGATTCTGCCTCTATCATATCTTGTCCAGGGGGTCAAAATGTACAAGATTTTTGCGGTAGCCCTTGTCCAAACCGTCTCTCTTTGGATTCAGGTCGAATCATAAGCCGGAGCATCCAGAATTGCCAATGTCGTCCAATGATATAGATGCAAATATCTTTACTGCTATCAATTTGTCAGGATTCTGCCTCATCATACCTTGTTCCGGAGGTTCAAATGTACAACATTTTTGCGGTAGCCCCTGTCCAAAGCGTCTCTCTTTGAACTCAGGTCGAATCGTAAGCCGGGGCATCCAGAATTGCCAATGTCGTCCAATGATATAGATGCAAATATCTTTACTGCTATCAATTTGACAGGATTCTGCCTCATCATACCTTGTCCAGTAGGTCAAAATGTACGAGATTTGTGCGGTAGCCCTTGTCCAAAGCGACTCTCCTTGGACTCAGGTCGATTCATATGCCGAAGCATCTAGAATTACCATGTCGTCCAATGATACAGATGCAAATATCATCACTCCTATGAATGTGATAGGATTCTGCCTCATCATACTTTGTACAGGAGGTTCAAATGTACAAGATTTGTGCGGTAGCCCTTGTCCAAAGCGACTGTCTTTGGATTCAGGTCGAATCATAAGCCGGATCATCCAGAATTGCCATTGTCGTCCAATGATATAGATGCAAATATCTTTACTGCTATCAATTTGACAGGATTCTGCCTCATCATACCTTGTTCCGCAGGTTCAAATGTACAAGATTTTTGCGGTAGCCCTTGTCCAAAGCGACTCTCTTTGGACTCAGGTCGAATCATAAGCCGGAGCATCCAGAATTGCCATTGTCGTCCAATGATATAGATGCAAATATATTTACTCCTATGAATGTGATAGGATTCTGCCTCATCATACCTTGTACAGGAGGTCCAAATGTACAAGACTTGTTGCGGTAGCACTTGTCCGAAGCGACTCTGTTTGGACTCAGGTCGAATCATAAGCCAGAGCATCCAGAATTGCCAATGTCGTCCAATGATATAGATGCAAATATCTTTTCTCCTATCAATTTGACAGGATTCTGCCGCTATCATATCTTGTCCAGGGGGTCAAAATGTACAAGATTTGTGCGTTAGCACTTCACAAAAGCGAATCTCTTTGGACTCAGGTCGATTCATATGCCGAAGCATCAAGAATTACCATGTCGTCCAATGATACAGATGGAAATATCATCACTCCTATGAATGTGATAGGATTCTGCCTCATCATAACTTGTACAGGAGGTTCAAATTTACAAGATTTGTGCGGTAGCCCTTGTCCAAAGCGACTGTCTTTGGATTCAGGTCGAATCATAAGCCGGAGCATCCATAATTGCCATTGTCGTCCAATGATATAGATGCAAATATAATTACTCCTATCAATTTGACAGGTTTCTGCCTCATCGTATCTTGTCTAGGGGGTCCAAATGTATACGATTTGTTGCGGTACCACTTGTCCAAAGCGACATTCTTTGGTCTTATATCGAACCATAAGCCGGACCATCCAGAATTGCCGATGTTGACCAATGATATAGATGCAAATATCTTTACTCCTATTAATTTGACAGGATTCTGCCTCATCATACCTTTTCCAGGAGGTCCAAATGCACATGTTTTGGGCGGCAGCATTTGCCCAAACCGTCTCTCTTTGGATTCAGGTCGAATCATAAGCCGGAGCATCCAGAATTGCCAATGTCGTCCAATGATATAGATGCAAATATCTTTACTCCTATCAATTTGACAGGATTCTGCCTCATCGTATATTGTCCAGGGGGTCCAAATGTACAAGATTTGTGCGGTAGCCCTTGTCGAAAGCGACTCTCTTTGGACTCAGGTCGAATCATAGGCCGGGGCATCCAGAATTGCCAATGTCGTCCAATGATATAGATGCAAATATCTTTACTGCTATCAATTTGAAAGGATTCTGCCTCATCATACCTTGTCCAGTAGATCAAAATGTACAAGATTTGTGCGGTAGCCCTTGTCCAAAGCGACTCTCCTTGGACTCAGGTCGAATCATAAACGGGAGCATCCAGCATTGCCATGGCGTCCAATGATATAGATGCGAATATATTTACTCCTATCAATGTGATAGGATTCTGCCTCATCATACCTTGTTCCGGAGGTTCAAATGTACAAGATTTGTGCGGTAGCACTAGACAAAAGCGAAACTCTTTGCACTCAGGTCGAATCATATTCCGAGCATCCAGAATTGCCAATGTCGTCCAATGATATAGATGCAAATATCTTTACTGCTATCAATTTGACCGGATTCTGCCTCATCATACCTTGACCAGTAGGTCAAAATGTACGAGATTTGTGCGGTAGCCCTTGTCCAAAGCGACACTCTTTGGACTCAGGTCGAATCATAAGCCGGAGCATCCAGAATTGCCAATGTCGTCCAATGATATAGATGCAAATATCTTCACTCCTATCAATTTGACAGGACTCTGTCTCATCATACCCTGTTCCGGATGTTCAAATGTACAAGGTTTGCGCGGTAGCACTTGTCCAAAGCGACTCTCCTTGTACTCAGGTCGAATCATAAACCGGAGCATCCAGCATTGCCATTGTCGTCCAATGATATAGATGCAAATATATTTACTCCTATCAATTTGACAGTATTCTGCCTCGTCGTATCTTGTCCAGGGGGTCCAAATGTACACGATTTGTTGCGGTACCACTTGTCCAAAGCGACATTCTTTGGACTTATGTCGAACCATAAGCCGGACCATCCAGAATTGCCGATGTTGACCAATGATATAGATGCAAATATCTTTACTCCTATTAATTTGACAGGATTCTGCCTCATCATACCTTTTCCAGGAGGTCCAAATGCACATGTTTTGGGCGGCAGCATTTGCCCAAACCGACTCTCTTTGGATTCAGGTCGAATCATAAGCCGGAGCATCCAGAATTGCCAATGTCGTCCAATGATATAGATGCAAATATCTTTACTCCTATCAATTTGACAGCGATTCTGCCTCATCGTATATTGTCCGGGGGGTCCAAATGTACAAGACTTGTGCGGCAGCACTTGACAAAAGCCAATCTCTTTGACTCATGTCGAATCATATGCCGATCATCCAGAATTGCCAATGTCGTCCAATGATATAGATGCAAATATCATCACTCCTATGAATGTGATAGGATTCTGCCTCATCATACCTTATTCAGGAGGTTCAAATGTACAAGATTTTTACGGTAGCCCTTGTCCAAAGCGACTCCCTTTGGACTCAGGTCGAATCATAAGCCGGAGCATCCAGAATTGCCAATGTCGTCCAATGATATAGATGCAAACATCTTCACTCCTTTCAATTTGACAGGATTCTGTCTCATCATACCCTGTTCCGGATGTTCAAATGTACAAGGTTTGGGCGGTAGCACTTGTCCAAAGCGACTCTCTTTGGACTCAGGTTGAATCATAAGCCAGAGCATCCAGAATTGCCAATGTCGTCCATTGATATAGATGCAAATATCTTTTCTCCTATCAATTTGACAGGATTCTGCCTCTATCATATCTTGTCCAGGGGGTCAAAATGTAAAAGATTTTTGCGGTAGCCCTTGTCCAAAGCGACTCTCCTTGGACTCAGGTCGAATCATAAACCGGAGCATCCAGCATTGCCATGGCGTCCAATGATATAGATGCAAATATCTTTACTCCTATCAATTTGACAGCGATTCTGCCTCATCGTATATTGTCCGGGGGGTCCAAATGTACAAGACTTGTGCGGCAGCACTTGACAAAAGCCAATCTCTTTGACTCATGTCGAATCATATGCCGATCATCCAGAATTGCCAATGTCGTCCAATGATATAGATGCAAATATCATCACTCCTATGAATGTGATAGGATTCTGCCTCATCATACCTTATTCAGGAGGTTCAAATGTACAAGATTTTTACGGTAGCCCTTGTCCAAAGCGACTCCCTTTGGACTCAGGTCGAATCATAAGCCGGAGCATCCAGAATTGCCAATGTCGTCCAATGATATAGATGCAAACATCTTCACTCCTTTCAATTTGACAGGATTCTGTCTCATCATACCCTGTTCCGGATGTTCAAATGTACAAGGTTTGGGCGGTAGCACTTGTCCAAAGCGACTCTCTTTGGACTCAGGTCGAATCATAAGCCAGAGCATCCAGAATTGCCAATGTCGTCCATTGATATAGATGCAAATATCTTTTCTCCTATCAATTTGACAGGATTCTGCCTCTATCATATCTTGTCCAGGGGGTCAAAATGTACAAGATTTTTGCGGTAGCCCTTGTCCAAAGCGACTCTCCTTGGACTCAGGTCGAATCATAAACCGGAGCATCCAGCATTGCCATGGCGTCCAATGATATAGATGCAAATATCTTTACTCCTATCAATGTGATAGGATTCTGCCTCATCATACCTTGTTCCGGAGGTTCAAATGTACAAGATTTGTGCGGTAGCACTAGACAAAAGCGAAACTCTTTGCACTCAGGTCGAATCATATTCCGAGCATCCAGAATTGCCAATGTCGTCCAATGATATAGATGCAAATATCTTTACTCCTATCAATGTGATAGGATTCTGCCTCATAATACCTTGTTCCGGAGGTTCAAATGTACAAGATTTGTGCGGTAGCCCTTGTCCAAAGCGACTCTCTTTGGACTCAGGTCGAATCATAAGCCGGGGCATCCAGAAATGCCAATGTCGTCAAATGATATAGATGCAAATATCTTTACTGCTATCAATTTGTCAGGATTCTGCCTCATCATACCTTGTTCCGGAGGTTCAAATGTACAAGATTTTTGCGGTAGCCCTTGTCCAAAGCGACTCTCTTTGAACTCAGGTCGAATCGTAAGCCGGGGCATCCAGAATTGCCAATGTCGTCCAATGATATAGATGCAAATATCTTTACTGCTATCAGTTTGACAGGATTCTGCCTCATCATACCTTGTCCAGTAGGTCAAAATGTACGAGATTTGTGCGGTAGCCCTTGTCCAAAGCGACTCTCTTTGGACTCAGGTCGAATCATAAGCCGGAGCATCCAGAATTGTCAATGTCGTCCAATGATATAGATGCAAATATATTTACTCCTATGAATGTGATAGGATTCTGCCTCATCATACCTTGTACAGGAGGTCCAAATGTACAAGACTTGTTGCGGTAGCACTTGTCCGAAGCGACTCTGTTTGGACTCAGGTCGAATCATAAGCCAGAGCATCCAGAATTGCCAATGTCGTCCAATGATATAGATGCAAATATCTTTTCTCCTATCAATTTGACAGGATTCTGCCGCTATCATATCTTGTCCAGGGGGTCAAAATGTACAAGATTTGTGCGTTAGCACTTCACAAAAGCGAATCTCTTTGGACTCAGGTCGATTCATATGCCGAAGCATCAAGAATTACCATGTCGTCCAATGATACAGATGGAAATATCATCACTCCTATGAATGTGATAGGATTCTGCCTCATCATAACTTGTACAGGAGGTTCAAATTTACAAGATTTGTGCGGTAGCCCTTGTCCAAAGCGACTGTCTTTGGATTCAGGTCGAATCATAAGCCGGAGCATCCATAATTGCCATTGTCGTCCAATGATATAGATGCAAATATAATTACTCCTATCAATTTGACAGGTTTCTGCCTCATCGTATCTTGTCTAGGGGGTCCAAATGTATACGATTTGTTGCGGTACCACTTGTCCAAAGCGACATTCTTTGGTCTTATATCGAACCATAAGCCGGACCATCCAGAATTGCCGATGTTGACCAATGATATAGATGCAAATATCTTTACTCCTATTAATTTGACAGGATTCTGCCTCATCATACCTTTTCCAGGAGGTCCAAATGCACATGTTTTGGGCGGCAGCATTTGCCCAAACCGTCTCTCTTTGGATTCAGGTCGAATCATAAGCCGGAGCATCCAGAATTGCCAATGTCGTCCAATGATATAGATGCAAATATCTTTACTCCTATCAATTTGACAGGATTCTGCCTCATCGTATATTGTCCAGGGGGTCCAAATGTACAAGATTTGTGCGGTAGCCCTTGTCGAAAGCGACTCTCTTTGGACTCAGGTCGAATCATAGGCCGGGGCATCCAGAATTGCCAATGTCGTCCAATGATATAGATGCAAATATCTTTACTGCTATCAATTTGAAAGGATTCTGCCTCATCATACCTTGTCCAGTAGATCAAAATGTACAAGATTTGTGCGGTAGCCCTTGTCCAAAGCGACTCTCCTTGGACTCAGGTCGAATCATAAACGGGAGCATCCAGCATTGCCATGGCGTCCAATGATATAGATGCGAATATATTTACTCCTATCAATGTGATAGGATTCTGCCTCATCATACCTTGTTCCGGAGGTTCAAATGTACAAGATTTGTGCGGTAGCACTAGACAAAAGCGAAACTCTTTGCACTCAGGTCGAATCATATTCCGAGCATCCAGAATTGCCAATGTCGTCCAATGATATAGATGCAAATATCTTTACTGCTATCAATTTGACCGGATTCTGCCTCATCATACCTTGACCAGTAGGTCAAAATGTACGAGATTTGTGCGGTAGCCCTTGTCCAAAGCGACACTCTTTGGACTCAGGTCGAATCATAAGCCGGAGCATCCAGAATTGCCAATGTCGTCCAATGATATAGATGCAAATATCTTCACTCCTATCAATTTGACAGGACTCTGTCTCATCATACCCTGTTCCGGATGTTCAAATGTACAAGGTTTGCGCGGTAGCACTTGTCCAAAGCGACTCTCCTTGTACTCAGGTCGAATCATAAACCGGAGCATCCAGCATTGCCA
Source organism: Priocnemis perturbator (assembly GCA_963942575.1). NCBI lineage: Eukaryota > Metazoa > Arthropoda > Insecta > Hymenoptera > Pompilidae > Priocnemis > Priocnemis perturbator. The sequence goes on along the minus strand of CAWWDK010000133.1, from coordinate 3,337,220 downwards.
TTGTCGTCCAATGATATAGATGCAAATATATTTACTCCTATCAATTTGACAGTATTCTGCCTCGTCGTATCTTGTCCAGGGGGTCCAAATGTACACGATTTGTTGCGGTACCACTTGTCCAAAGCGACATTCTTTGGACTTATGTCGAACCATAAGCCGGACCATCCAGAATTGCCGATGTTGACCAATGATATAGATGCAAATATCTTTACTCCTATTAATTTGACAGGATTCTGCCTCATCATACCTTTTCCAGGAGGTCCAAATGCACATGTTTTGGGCGGCAGCATTTGCCCAAACCGACTCTCTTTGGATTCAGGTCGAATCATAAGCCGGAGCATCCAGAATTGCCAATGTCGTCCAATGATATAGATGCAAATATCTTTACTCCTATCAATTTGACAGCGATTCTGCCTCATCGTATATTGTCCGGGGGGTCCAAATGTACAAGACTTGTGCGGCAGCACTTGACAAAAGCCAATCTCTTTGACTCATGTCGAATCATATGCCGATCATCCAGAATTGCCAATGTCGTCCAATGATATAGATGCAAATATCATCACTCCTATGAATGTGATAGGATTCTGCCTCATCATACCTTATTCAGGAGGTTCAAATGTACAAGATTTTTACGGTAGCCCTTGTCCAAAGCGACTCCCTTTGGACTCAGGTCGAATCATAAGCCAGAGCATCCAGAATTGCCAATGTCGTCCATTGATATAGATGCAAATATCTTTTCTCCTATCAATTTGACAGGATTCTGCCTCTATCATATCTTGTCCAGGGGGTCAAAATGTAAAAGATTTTTGCGGTAGCCCTTGTCCAAAGCGACTCTCCTTGGACTCAGGTCGAATCATAAACCGGAGCATCCAGCATTGCCATGGCGTCCAATGATATAGATGCAAATATCTTTACTCCTATCAATTTGACAGCGATTCTGCCTCATCGTATATTGTCCGGGGGGTCCAAATGTACAAGACTTGTGCGGCAGCACTTGACAAAAGCCAATCTCTTTGACTCATGTCGAATCATATGCCGATCATCCAGAATTGCCAATGTCGTCCAATGATATAGATGCAAATATCATCACTCCTATGAATGTGATAGGATTCTGCCTCATCATACCTTATTCAGGAGGTTCAAATGTACAAGATTTTTACGGTAGCCCTTGTCCAAAGCGACTCCCTTTGGACTCAGGTCGAATCATAAGCCGGAGCATCCAGAATTGCCAATGTCGTCCAATGATATAGATGCAAACATCTTCACTCCTTTCAATTTGACAGGATTCTGTCTCATCATACCCTGTTCCGGATGTTCAAATGTACAAGGTTTGGGCGGTAGCACTTGTCCAAAGCGACTCTATTTGGACTCAGGTCGAATCATAAGCCAGAGCATCCAGAATTGCCAATGTCGTCCAATGATATAGATGCAAATATCTTTACTCCTATCAATGTGATAGGATTCTGCCTCATCATACCTTGTTCCGGAGGTTCAAATGTACAAGATTTGTGCGGTAGCCCTTGTCCAAAGCGACTCTCTTTGGACTCAGGTCGAATCATAAGCCGGGGCATCCAGAAATGCCATTGTCGTCAAATGATATAGATGCAAATATCTTTACTCCTATGAATGTGATAGGATTCTGCCTCATCATGCCTTGTTCCGGAGGTTCAAATGTACAAGATTTTTGCGGTAGCCCTTGTCCAAAGCGACTCTCCTTGGACTCAGGTCGAATCATAAGCCGGAGCATCCAGCATTGCCATGGCGTCCAAAGATATAGATGCAAATATCTTTACTCCTATCAATATGATAGGATTCTGCCTCATCATACTTTGTTCCGGATGTTCAAATGTACAAGATTTGTGCGGTAGTCCTTGTCCAAATCGACTCTCTTTGGACTCAGGTCGAATCATAAGACGGGGCATCCAGAATTGCCAATGTCGTCCAATGATACAGACGCAAATATCATTACTCCTATGAATGTGATAGGATTCTGCCTCATAATACCTTGTACAGGAGGTCCAAATGTACAAGACTTGTTGCGGTAGCACTTGTCCGAAGCGACTCTGTTTGGACTCAGGTCGAATCATAAGCCAGAGCATCCAGACTTGCCAATGTCGTCCATTGATATAGATGCAAATATCATCACTCCTATGAATGTGATAGGATTCTGCCTCATCATACCTTGTACAGGAGGTTCAAATGTACAAGATTTGTGCGGTAGCCCTTGTCCAAAGCGACTGTCTTTGGATTCAGGTCGAATCATAAGCCGGAGCATCCAGAATTGCCATTGTCGTCCAATGATATAGATGCAAATATCTTTACTGCTACCAATTTGACAGGTTTCAGCCGCATCGTATCTTGTCCAGGGGGTCCAAATGTATACGATTTGTTGCGGTACCACTTGTCCAAAGCGACATTCTTTGGACTTATGTCGAACCATAAGCCGGACCGTCCAGAATTGCCGATGTTGACCATTGATATAGATGCAAATATCTTTACTCCTATTAATTTGACAGGATTCTGCCTCATCATACCTTTTCCAGGAGGTCCAAATGCACATGTTTTTGGCGGCAGCATTTGCCCAAACCGACTCTCTTTGGATTCAGGTCGAATCATAAGCCGGAGCATCCAGAATTGCCAATGTCGTCCAATGATATAGATGCAAATATCTTTACTCCTATCAATTTGACAGGATTCTGCCTCATCGTATATTGTCCAGGGGGTCCAAATGTACAAGATTTTTGCGGTAGCCCTTGTCCAAAGCGACTCTCTTTGAACTCAGGTCGATTCATATGCCGAAGCATCCAGAATTACCATGTCGTCCAATGATACAGATGCAAATATCATCACTCCTATGAATGTGATAGGATTCTGCCTCATCATAACTTGTACAGGAGGTTCAAATGTACAAGATTTGGGCGGTCGCCCTTGTCCAAAGCGACTCTCTTTGGACTCAGGTCGAATCATAAGCCGGGGCATCCAGAATTGCCAATGTCGTCCAATGATATAGATGCAAATATCTTTACTCCTATCAATTTGACAGGATTCTGCCTCATCGTATATTGTCCAGGGGGTCCAAATGTACAAGATTTTTGCGGTAGCCCTTGTCCAAAGCGACTCTCTTTGAACTCAGGTCGAATCGTAAGCCGGGGCACCCAGAATTGCCAATGTCGTCCAATGATATAGATGCAAATATATTTACTCCTATGAATGTGATAGGATTCTGCCTCATCATACCTTGTACAGGAGGTCCAAATGTACAAGATTTGTTGAGGTAGCACTTGTCCGAAGCGACTCTGTTTGGACTCAGGTCGAATCATAAGCCAGAGCATCCAGAATTGCCAATGTCGTCCAATGATATAGATGCAAATATCTTTTCTCCTATCAATTTGACAGGATTCTGCCGCTATCATATCTTGTCCAGGGGGTCAAAATGTACAAGATTTGTGAGTTAGCACTTCACAAAAGCGAATCTCTTTGGACTCAGGTCGAATCATAAACCGGAGCATCCAGCATTGCCATGGCGTCCAATGGTATTGATGCAAATATCTTTACTCCTATCAATGTGATAGGATTCTGCCTCGTCATACCTTGTTCCAGAGGTTCAAATGTACAAGATTTGTGCGGTAGCCCTTGTCCAAACCGACTCTCTTTGTACTCAGGTCGAATCATAAGCCGGGGCATCCAGAATTGCCAATGTCGTCCAATGATATAGATGCAAATATCTTTACTGCTATCAATTTGTCAGGATTCTGCCTCATCATGCCTTGTTCCGGAGGTTCAAATGTACAAGATTTTTGCGGTAGCCCTTGTCCAAAGCGACTCTCTTTGAACTCAGGTCGAATCGTAAGCCGGGGCATCCAGAATTGCCAATGTCGTCCAATGATATAGATGCAAATATCTTTACTGCTATCAATTTGACAGGATTCTGCCTCATCATACCTTGTCTAGTAGGTCAAAATGTACGAGATTTGTGCGGTAGTCCTTGTCCAAAGCGACTATCTTTGGACTCAGGTCGAATCATATGCCGGAGCATCCAGAATTGCCAATGTCGTCCAATTATATAGATGCAAACATCTTCACTCCTATCAATTTGACAGGATTCTGTCTCATCATACCCTGTTCCGGATGTTCAAATGTACAAGGTTTGCGAGGTAGCACTTGTCCAAAGCGACTCTCCTTGTACTCAGGTCGAATCATAAACCGGAGCATCCAGCATTGCCATTGTCATCCAATGATATAGATGCAAATATATTTACTCCTATCAATTTGACAGGATTCTGCCTCATCGTATCTTGTCCAGGGGGTCCAAACGTACACGATTTGTTGCGGTACCACTTGTCCAAAGCGACATTCTTTGGACTTATGTCGAACCATAAGCCGGACCATCCAGAATTGCCGATGTTGACCAATGATATAGATGCAAATATCTTTACTCCTATTAATTTGACAGGATTCTGCCTCATCATACCTTTTCCAGGAGGTCCAAATGCACATTTTTTGGGCGGCAGCATTTGCCCAAACCGACTCTCTTTGGATTCAGGTCGAATCATAAGCCGGAGCATCCAGAATTGCCATTGTCGTCCAATGATATAGATGCAAATATATTTACTCCTATGAATGTGATAGGATTCTGCCTCATCATACCTTGTACAGGAGGTCCAAATGTACAAGACTTGTTGCGGTAACCCTTGTCCAAAGCGACTCTCTTTGGACTCAGGTCGAATCATAAGCCGGGGCATCCAGAATTGCCAATGTCGTCCAATGATGTAGATGCAAATATCTTTACTGCTATCAATTTGTCAGGATTCTGCCTCATCATACCTTGTTCCGGAGGTTCAAATGTACAAGATTTTTGCGGTAGCCCTTGTCCAAAGCGACTCTCTTTGAACTCAGGTCGAATCGTAAGCCGGGGCATCCAGAATTGCCAATGTCGTCCAATGATATAGATGCAAATATCTTTACTCCTGTTAATTTGACAGGATTCTGCCTCATCGTATATTGTCCAGGGGGTCCAAATATACAAGTCTTGTGCGGCAGCACTTGACAAAAGCGACTGTCTTTGGATTCAGGTCGAATCATAAGCCGGAGCATCCAGAATTGCCAATGTCGTGCAATGATATAGATGCAAATATCTTCTCTCCTATCAATGTGACAGGATTCTGCCTCATCGTATCTTGTCCAGGAGGTCCAAATGCACAAGTTTTGGGCAGTAGCACTTGTCCAAAGCGACATTCTTTGGACTTATGTCGAACCAAAAGCCGGACCATCCAGAATTGCCGATGTTGACCAATGATATAGATGCAAATATCTTCATTCCTATCAATTTGACTGGATTCTGGCTCATCATGTCTCGTCCAGGAGGATAAAGTCTACAAGATTTGTGCGGTAGCACTACACAAAAGCGAAACTCTTTGGACTCAGGTCGATCCATAAGCCGAAGCATCCAGAATTGCCAATGTCGTGCAATGATATAGATGCAAATATCTTTACTGCTATCAATTTGACAGGATTCTGCCTCATCGTATCTTGTCCACGAGGTTCAAATGTACAAGATTTGTGCGGTAGCCCTTGTCCAAAGCGACTCTCTTTGGACTCAGGTCGAATCATAAGCCGGGGCATCCAGAATTGCCAATGTCGTCCAATGATATAGATACAATTATCTTTACTGCTATCAATTTGACAGGATTCTGCCTCGTCGTATCTTGTCCCGGGGGTCCAAATGTACAAGATTTGTGGCGGTAGCACTTGTCCAAAGCGACTCTCCTTGGACTCAGGTCGAATCATAAGCCTGAGCATCAAGAATTGCCAATGTCGTCCAATGATATAGATGCAAATATCTTCACTCCTATCAATGTGACAGGATTCTGCCTCATCATGCCTTTTCCAGGGGGTCCAAATGTACACCTTTTGGGCGGCAGCATTTGCCCAAACCGACTCTCTTTGGATTGAGGTCGCATCATAAACCGGAGCATCCAGAATTGCCAATGTCGTCCAATGATATAGATGCAAACATCTTCACTCCTATCAATTTGACAGGATTCTGTCTCATCATACCCTGTTCCGGATGTTCAAATGTACAAGGTTTGCGCGGTAGCACTTGTCCAAAGCGACTCTCTTTGGACTCAGGTCGAATCGTAAGCCGGGGCATCCAGAATTGCCAATGTCGTCCAATGATATAGATGCAAATATCTTTACTGCTATCAATTTGACAGGATTCTGCCTCACCATATCTTGTCCAGTAGGTCAAAATGTACGAGATTTGTGCGGTAGCTCTTGTCCAAAGCGACTCTCCTTGGACTCAGGTCGATTCATATGCCGAAGCATCCAGAATTACCATGTCGTCCAATGATACAGACGCAAATATCATCACTCCTATGAATGTGATAGGATTCTGCCTCATCATACCTTGTACAGGAGGTCCAAATGTACAAGATTTGTGCGGTAGCCCTTGTCCAAAGCGACTGTCTTTGGATTCAGGTCGAATCATAAGCCGGAGCATCCAGAATTGCCATTGTCGTCCAATGATATAGATGCAAATATATTTACTCCTATCAATTTGACAGGTTTCTGCCTCATCGTATCTTGTCCAGGGGGTCCAAATGTATACGATTTGTTGCGGTACCACTTGTCCAAAGCGACTCTCTCTGGACTCAGGTCGAATCATAAGCCTGGGGATCCAGAATTGCCAATGTCGTCCAATGATATAGATGCAAATATCTTTACTGCTATCAATTTGACAGGATTCTGCCTCATCATACCTTGTCCAGTAGGTCAAAATGTACAAGATTTGTGCGGTAGCCCTTGTCCAAAGCGACTCTCCTTGGACTCAGGTCGAATCATAAACAGGAGCATCCAGCATTGCCATGGCGTCCAATGATATAGATGCAAATATCTTTCCTCCTATCAATGTGATAAGATTCTGCCTCATCATACCTTGTTCCGGAGGTTCAAATGTACAAGATTTGTGCGGTAGCACTAGACAAAAGGGAAACTCTTTGCACTCAGGTCGAATCATATTCCGAGCATCCAGAATTGCCAATGTCGTCCAATGATATAGATGCAAATATCTTTACTGCTATCAATTTGACAGGATTCTGCCTCATCATACCTTGTCCAGTAGGTCAATATGTACAAGATTTGTGCGGTAGCCCTTGTCCAAAGCGACTCTCCTTGGACTCAGGTCGAATCATAAACCGGAGCATCCAGCATTGCCATGGCGTCCAATGATATAGATGCAAATATCTTTACTCCTATCAATGTGATAGGATTCTGCACCAACATACCTTGTTCCGGATGTTCAAATGTACAAGGTTTGGGCGGTAGCACTTGTCCAAAGCGACTCTCCTTGGACTCAGGTCGAATCATAAGCCGGAGCATCCAGAATTGCCATTGTCGTCCAATGATATAGATGCAAATATATTTACTCCTATCAATTTGACAGGTTTCTGCCTCATCGGATCTTGTCCAGGGGGTCCAAATGTATACGATATGTTGCGGTACCACTTGTCCAAAGCGACTCTCTCTGGACTCAGGTCGAATCATAAGCCGGAGCATCCAGAATTGCCATTGTCGTCCAATGATATAGATGCAAATATCTTTACTCCTATCAATGTGATAGGATTCTGCCTCATCATACCTTGTTCCGGAGGTTCAAATGTACAAGATTTGTGCGGTAGCACTAGACAAAAGCGAAACTCTTTGCACTCAGGTCGAATCATATTCCGAGCATCCAGAATTGCCAATGTCGTCCAATGATATAGATGCAAATATCTTTACTCCTATCAATGTGATAGGATTCTGCCTCAACATACCTTGTTCCGGAGGTTCAAATGTACAAGATTTGTGCGGTAGCTCTTGTCCAAAGCGACTCTCTTTGGACTCAGGTCGAATCATAAGCCGGGGCATCCAGAAATGCCAATGTCGTCCAATGATATAAATGCAAATATCTTTACTGCTATCAATTTGTCAGGATTCTGCCTCATCATACCTTGTTCCGGAGGTTCAAATGTACAAGATTTTTGCGGTAGCCCTTGTCCAAAGCGACTCTCTTTGAACTCAGGTCGAATCGTAAGCCGGACCATCCAGAATTGCCGATGTTGACCAATGATATAAATGCAAATATCTTTACTCCTATTAATTTAACAGGATTCTGCCTCATCATACCTTTTCCAGGAGGTCCAAATGCACATGTTTTGGGCGGCAGCATTTGCCCAAACCGACTCTCTTTGGATTCAGGTCGAATCATAAGCCGGAGCATCCAGAATTGCCAATGTCGTCCAATGATATAGAAGCAAATATCTTTACTCCTATCAATTTGACAGGATTCTGCCTCATCGTATATTGTCCAGGGGGTCCAAATGTACAAGATTTGTGCGGTAGCCCTTGTCCAAAGCGACTCTCTTTGGACTCAGGTCGAATCATAAGCCGGGGCATCCAGAATTGCCAATGTCGTCCAATGATATAGATGCAAATATCTTTACTGCTATCAATTTGACAGGATTCTGCCTCATCATACCTTGTCCAGTAGGTCAATATGTACAAGATTTATGCGGTAGCCCTTGTCCAAAGCGACTCTCCTTGGACTCAGGTCGAATCATAACCCGGAGCATCCAGCATTGCCATGGCGTCCAATGATATAGATGCAAATATCTTTACTCCTATCAATGTGATAGGATTCTGCACCAACATACCTTGTTCCGGATGTTCAAATGTACAAGGTTTGGGCGGTAGCACTTGTCCAAAGCGACTCTCCTTGGACTCAGGTCGAATCATAAGCCGGAGCATCCAGAATTGCCATTGTCGTCCAATGATATAGATGCAAATATATTTACTCCTATCAATTTGACAGGTTTCTGCCTCATCGGATCTTGTCCAGGGGGTCCAAATGTATACGATATGTTGCGGTACCACTTGTCCAAAGCGACTCTCTCTGGACTCAGGTCGAATCATAAGCCGGAGCATCCAGAATTGCCATTGTCGTCCAATGATATAGATGCAAATATCTTTACTCCTATCAATGTGATAGGATTCTGCCTCATCATACCTTGTTCCGGAGGTTCAGATGTACAAGATTTGTGCGGTAGCACTAGACAAAAGCGAAACTCTTTGCACTCAGGTCGAATCATATTCCGAGCATCCAGAATTGCCAATGTCGTCCAATGATATAGATGCAAATATCTTTACTCCTATCAATGTGATAGGATTCTGCCTCAACATACCTTGTTCCGGAGGTTCAAATGTACAAGATTTGTGCGGTAGCTCTTGTCCAAAGCGACTCTCTTTGGACTCAGGTCGAATCATAAGCCGGGGCATCCAGAAATGCCAATGTCGTCCAATGATATAGATGCAAATATCTTTACTGCTATAAATTTGTCAGGATTCTGCCTCATCATACCTTGTTCCGGAGGTTCAAATGTACAAGATTTTTGCGGTAGCCCTTGTCCAAAGCGACTCTCTTTGAACTCAGGTCGAATCGTAAGCCGGGGCATCCATAATTGCCAATGTCGTCCAATGATATAGATGCAAATATCTTTACTGCTATCAATTTGACAGGATTCTGCCTCATCATACCTTGTCCAGTAGGTCAAAATGTACGAGATTTGTGCGGTAGCCCTTGTCCAAAGCGACTCTCTTTGGACTCAGGTCGAATCATAAGCCGGAGCATCCAGAATTGCCAATGTCGTCCAAAGATATAGATGCAAACATCTTCACTCCTATCAATTTGACAGGATTCGGTCTCATCATACCCTGTTCCGGAGGTTTAAATGTACAAGGTTTGCGCGGTAGCACTTGTCCAAAGCGACTCTCTTTGAACTCAGGTCGAATCATAAGCCGGAGCATCCAGCATTGCCATTGTCGTCCAATGATATAGATGCAAATATCTTTACTCCTATCTATGTGATAGGATTCTGCCTCATCATACCTTGTTCCGGAGGTTCAAATGTACAAGATTTGTGCGGTAGCTCTTGTCCAAAGCGACTCTCTTTGGATTCAGGTCGAATCATATGCCGATCATCCAGAATTGCCAATGTCGTCCAATGATATAGATGCAAATATCTTTACTCCTATCAATGTGATAAGATTCTGCCTCACCATGCCTTGTTCCGGAGGTTCAAATGTACAAGATTTGTGCGGTCGCCCTTGTCCAAAGCGACCCTCTTTGGACTCAGGTCGAATCATAAGCCGGACCATCCAGAATTGCCAATGTCGTCCAATGATATAGATGCAAATATCTTTACTCCTATCAATGTGATAGGATTCTGCCTCAACATACCTTGTTCCGGAGGTTCAAATGTACAAGATTTGTGCGGTAGCTCTTGTCCAAAGCGACTCTCTTTGGACTCAGGTCGAATCATAAGCCGGGGCATCCAGAAATGCCAATGTCGTCCAATGATATAGATGCAAATATCTTTACTGCTATAAATTTGTCAGGATTCTGCCTCATCATACCTTGTTCCGGAGGTTCAAATGTACAAGATTTTTGCGGTAGCCCTTGTCCAAAGCGACTCTCTTTGAACTCAGGTCGAATCGTAAGCCGGGGCATCCATAATTGCCAATGTCGTCCAATGATATAGATGCAAATATCTTTACTGCTATCAATTTGACAGGATTCTGCCTCATCATACCTTGTCCAGTAGGTCAAAATGTACGAGATTTGTGCGGTAGCCCTTGTCCAAAGCGACTCTCTTTGGACTCAGGTCGAATCATAAGCCGGAGCATCCAGAATTGCCAATGTCGTCCAAAGATATAGATGCAAACATCTTCACTCCTATCAATTTGACAGGATTCGGTCTCATCATACCCTGTTCCGGAGGTTTAAATGTACAAGGTTTGCGCGGTAGCACTTGTCCAAAGCGACTCTCTTTGAACTCAGGTCGAATCATAAGCCGGAGCATCCAGCATTGCCATTGTCGTCCAATGATATAGATGCAAATATCTTTACTCCTATCAATGTGATAGGATTCTGCCTCATCATACCTTGTTCCGGAGGTTCAAATGTACAAGATTTGTGCGGTAGCTCTTGTCCAAAGCGACTCTCTTTGGATTCAGGTCGAATCATATGCCGATCATCCAGAATTGCCAATGTCGTCCAATGATATAGATGCAAATATCTTTACTCCTATCAATGTGATAAGATTCTGCCTCACCATGCCTTGTTCCGGAGGTTCAAATGTACAAGATTTGTGCGGTCGCCCTTGTCCAAAGCGACCCTCTTTGGACTCAGGTCGAATCATAAGCCGGACCATCCAGAAATGCCAATGTCGTCCAATGATATAGATGCAAATATCATCACTCCTATGAATGTGATAGGATTCTGCCTCATCATACCTTATTCAGGAGGTTCAAATGTACAAGATTTTTACGGTAGCCCTTGTCCAAAGCGACTCCCTTTGGACTCAGGTCGAATCATAAGCCGGAGCATCCAGAATTGCCAATGTCGTCCAATGATATAGATGCAAACATCTTCACTCCTTTCAATTTGACAGGATTCTGTCTCATCATACCCTGTTCCGGATGTTCAAATGTACAAGGTTTGGGCGGTAGCACTTGTCCAAAGCGACTCTCTTTGGACTCAGGTCGAATCATAAGCCAGAGCATCCAGAATTGCCAATGTCGTCCATTGATATAGATGCAAATATCTTTTCTCCTATCAATTTGACAGGATTCTGCCTCTATCATATCTTGTCCAGGGGGTCAAAATGTACAAGATTTTTGCGGCAGCCCTTGTCCAAAGCGACTCCCTTTGAACTCATGTCGAATCGTAAGCCGGGGCATCCAGAATTGCCAATGTCGTCCAATGATATAGATGCAAATATCTTTTCTGCTATCAATTTGTCAGGATTCTGCCTCATCATACCTTGTTCCGGAGGTTCAAATGTACAAGATTTTTGCGGTAGCCCTTGTCCAAAGCGTCTCTCTTTGAACTCAGGTCGAATCGTAAGCCGGGGCATCCAGAATTGCCAATGTCGTCCAATGATACAGATGCAAATATCATTACTCCTATGAATGTGATAGGATTCTGCTTCACCATACCTTGTACAGGAGGTCCAAATGTACAAGACTTGTTGCGGTAGCACTTGTCCGAAGCGACTCTGTTTGGACTCAGGTCGAATCATAAGCCAGAGCATCCAGAATTGCCAATGTCGTCCAATGATATAGATGCAAATATCTTTTCTCCTATCAATTTGACAGGATTCTGCCGCTATCATATCTTGTCCAGGGGGTCAAAATGTACAAGATTTGTGCGTTAGCACTTCACAAAAGCGAATCTCTTTGGACTCAGGTCGATTCATATGCCGAAGCATCCAGAATTACCATGTCGTCCAATGATACAGATGCAAATATCATCACTCCTATGAATGTGATAGGATTCTGCCTCATCATAACTTGTACAGGAGGTTCAAATGTACAAGATTTGTGCGGTAGCCCTTGTCCAAAGCGACTGTCTTTGGATTCAGGTCGAATCATAAGCCGGAGCATCCAGAATTGCCAATATCGTCCAATGATATAGATGCAAACATCTTCACTCCTATCATTTTGACAGGATTCTGTCTCATCATACCCTGTTCCGGATGTTCAAATGTACAAGGTTTGGGCGGTAGCACTTGTCCAAAGCGACTCTCTTTGGCCTCAGGTCGAATCATAAGACGGGGCATCCAGAATTGCCAATGTCGTCCAATGATACAGATGCAAATATCATTACTCCTATGAATGTGATAGGATTCTGCCTCATCATACCTTGTACAGGAGGTCCAAATGTACAAGACTTGTTGCGGTAGCACTTGTCCGAAGCGATTCTGTTTGGACTCAGGTCGAATCATAAGCAAGAGCATCCAGAATTGCCAATGTCGTCCAATGATATAGATGCAAATATCTTTTCTCCTATCAATTTGACAGGATTCTGCCGCTATCATATCTTGTCCAGGGGGTCAAAATGTACAAGATTATTGCGTTAGCACTTCACAAAAGCGAATCTCTTTGGACTCAGGTCGATTCATATGCCGAAGCATCCAGAATTACCATGTCGTCCAATGATACAGATGGAAATATCATCACTCCTATGAATGTGATAGGATTCTGCCTCATCATAACTTGTACAGGAGGTTCAAATGTACAAGATTTGTGCGGTACCACTTGTCCAAAGCGACATTCTTTGGACTTATGTCGAACCATAAGCCGGACCATCCAGAATTGCCAATGTCGTCCAATGATACAGATGCAAATATCTTTACTGCTATCAATTTGACAGGATTCTGCCTCATCATACCTTGTCCAGTAGGTCAAAATGTATAAGATTTGTGCGGTAGCCCTTGTCCAAAGCGACTCTCCTTGGACTCAGGTCGAATCATAAGCCAGAGCATCCAGAATTGCCAATGTCGTCCAATGATATAGATGCAAATATCTTTTCTCCTATCAATTTGACAGGATTCTGCCGCTATCATATCTTGTCCAGGGGGTCAAAATGTACAAGATTTGTGCGTTAGCACTTCACAAAAGCGAATCTCTTTGGACTCAGGTCGATTCATATGCCGAAGCATCCAGAATTACCATGTCGTCCAATGATACAGATGCAAATATCATCACTCCTATGAATGTGATAGGATTCTGCCTCATCATAACTTGTACAGGAGGTTCAAATGTACAAGATTTGTGCGGTAGCCCTTGTCCAAAGCGACTGTCTTTGGATTCAGGTCGAATCATAAGCCGGAGCATCCAGAATTGCCAATATCGTCCAATGATATAGATGCAAACATCTTCACTCCTATCATTTTGACAGGATTCTGTCTCATCATACCCTGTTCCGGATGTTCAAATGTACAAGGTTTGGGCGGTAGCACTTGTCCAAAGCGACTCTCCTTGGACTCAGGTCGAATCATAAACCGGAGCATCCAGCATTGCCATGGCGTCCAATGATATAGATGCAAATATCTTTACTCCTATCAATATGATAGGATTCTGCCTCATCATACTTTGTTCCGGAGGTTCAAATGTACAAGATTTGTGCGGTAGCCCTTGTCCAAAGCGACTCTCTTTGGCCTCAGGTCGAATCATAAGACGGGGCATCCAGAATTGCCAATGTCGTCCAATGATACAGATGCAAATATCATTACTCCTATGAATGTGATAGGATTCTGCCTCATCATACCTTGTACAGGAGGTCCAAATGTACAAGACTTGTTGCGGTAGCACTTGTCCGAAGCGACTCTGTTTGGACTCAGGTCGAATCATAAGCAAGAGCATCCAGAATTGCCAATGTCGTCCAATGATATAGATGCAAATATCTTTTCTCCTATCAATTTGACAGGATTCTGCCGCTATCATATCTTGTCCAGGGGGTCAAAATGTACAAGATTATTGCGTTAGCACTTCACAAAAGCGACTCTCTTTGGACTCAGGTCGAATCATAAGCCGGAGCATCCAGAATTGCCAATGTCGTCCAAAGATATAGATGCAAACATCTTCACTCCTATCAATTTGACAGGATTCTGTCTCATCATACCCTGTTCCGGAGGTTTAAATGTACAAGGTTTGCGCGGTAGCACTTGTCCAAAGCGACTCTCTTTGAACTCAGGTCGAATCATAAGCCGGAGCATCCAGCATTGCCATTGTCGTCCAATGATATAGATGCAAATATCTTTACTCCTATCAATTTGATAGGATTCTGCCTCATCATACCTTGTTCCGGAGGTTCAAATGTACAAGATTTGTGCGGTAGCTCTTGTCCAAAGCGACTCTCTTTGGATTCAGGTCGAATCATATGCCGATCATCCAGAATTGCCAATGTCGTCCAATGATATAGATGCAAATATCTTTACTCCTATCAATGTGATAAGATTCTGCCTCACCATGCCTTGTTCCGGAGGTTCAAATGTACAAGATTTGTGCGGTCGCCCTTGTCCAAAGCGACTCTCTTTGGACTCAGGTCGAATCATAAGCCGGACCATCCAGAAATGCCAATGTCGTCCAATGATATAGATGCAAATATCATCACTCCTATGAATGTGATAGGATTCTGCCTCATCATACCTTATTCAGGAGGTTCAAATGTACAAGATTTTTACGGTAGCCCTTGTCCAAAGCGACTCCCTTTGGACTCAGGTCGAATCATAAGCCGGAGCATCCAGAATTGCCAATGTCGTCCAATGATATAGATGCAAATATATTTACTCCTATGAATGTGATAGGATTCTGCCTCATCATACCTTGTACAGGAGGTCCAAATGTACAAGACTTGTTGCGGTAGCCCTTGTCCAAAGCGACTCTCTTTGAACTCAGGTCGAATCGTAAGCCGGGGCATCCATAATTGCCAACGTCGTCCAATGATATAGATGCAAATATCTTTACTGCTATCAATTTGACAGGATTCTGCCTCATCATACCTTGTCCAGTAGGTCAAAATGTACGAGATTTGTGCGGTAGCCCTTGTCCAAAGCGACTCTCTTTGGACTCAGGTCGAATCATAAGCCGGAGCATCCAGAATTGCCAATGTCGTCCAAAGATATAGATGCAAACATCTTCACTCCTATCAATTTGACAGGATTCTGTCTCATCATACCCTGTTCCGGAGGTTTAAATGTACAAGGTTTGCGCGGTAGCACTTGTCCAAAGCGACTCTCTTTGAACTCAGGTCGAATCATAAGCCGGAGCATCCAGCATTGCCATTGTCGTCCAATGATATAGATGCAAATATCTTTACTCCTATCAATGTGATAGGATTCTGCCTCATCATACCTTGTTCCGGAGGTTCAAATGTACAAGATTTGTGCGGTAGCTCTCGTCCAAAGCGACTCTCTTTGGATTCAGGTCGAATCATATGCCGATCATCCAGAATTGCCAATGTCGTCCAATGATATAGATGCAAATATCTTTACTCCTATCAATGTGATAAGATTCTGCCTCACCATGCCTTGTTCCGGAGGTTCAAATGTACAAGATTTGTGCGGTCGCCCTTGTCCAAAGCGACTCTCTTTGGACTCAGGTCGAATCATAAGCCGGACCATCCAGAAATGCCAATGTCGTCCAATGATATAGATGCAAATATCATCACTCCTATGAATGTGATAGGATTCTGCCTCATCATACCTTATTCAGGAGGTCCAAATGTACAAGACTTGTTGCGGTAGCACTTGTCCGAAGCGACTCTGTTTGGACTCAGGTCGAATCATAAGCAAGAGCATCCAGAATTGCCAATGTCGTCCAATGATATAGATGCAAATATCTTTTCTCCTATCAATTTGACAGGATTCTGCCGCTATCATATCTTGTCCAGGGGGTCAAAATGTACAAGATTATTGCGTTAGCACTTCACAAAAGCGAATCTCTTTGGACTCAGGTCGATTCATATGCCGAAGCATCCAGAATTACCATGTCGTCCAATGATACAGATGGAAATATCATCACTCCTATGAATGTGATAGGATTCTGCCTCATCATAACTTGTACAGGAGGTTCAAATGTACAAGATTTGTGCGGTACCACTTGTCCAAAGCGACATTCTTTGGACTTATGTCGAACCATAAGCCGGACCATCCAGAATTGCCAATGTCGTCCAATGATACAGATGCAAATATCTTTACTGCTATCAATTTGACAGGATTCTGCCTCATCATACCTTGTCCAGTAGGTCAAAATGTATAAGATTTGTGCGGTAGCCCTTGTCCAAAGCGACTCTCCTTGGACTCAGGTCGAATCATAAACCGGAGCATCCATCATTGCCATGGCGTCCAATGATATAGATGCAAATATCTTTACTCCTATCAATGTGATAGGATTCTGCCTCATCATACCTTGTTCCGGAGGTTCAAATGTACAAGATTTGTGCGGCAGCACTAGACAAAAGCGAAACTCTTTGCACTCAGGTCGAATCATATTCCGAGCATCCAGAATTGCCAATGTCGTCCAATGATATAGATGCAAATATCTTTACTCCTATCAATGTGATAGGATTCTGCCTCATCATACCTTGTTCCGGAGGTTCAAATGTACAAGATTTGTGCGGTAGCCCTTGTCCAAAGCGACTCTCTTTGGACTCAGGTCGGATCATAAGCCGGGGCATCCAGAAATGCCAATGTCGTCCAATGATATAGATGCAAATATCTTTACTGCTATCAATTTGTCAGGATTCTGCCTCATCATACCTTGTTCCGGAGGTTCAAATGTACAAGATTTTTGCGGTAGCCCTTGTCCAAAGCGACTCTCTTTGAACTCAGGTCGAATCGTAAGCCGGGGCATCCATAATTGCCAATGTCGTCCAATGATATAGATGCAAATATCTTTACTGCTATCAATTTGACAGGATTCTGCCTCATCATACCTTGTCCAGTAGGTCAAAATGTACGAGATTTGTGCGGTAGCCCTTGTCCAAAGCGACTCTCTTTGGACTCAGGTCGAATCATAAGCCGGAGCATCCAGAATTGCCAATGTCGTCCAAAGATATAGATGCAAACATCTTCACTCCTATCAATTTGACAGGATTCTGTCTCATCATACCCTGTTCCGGAGGTTTAAATGTACAAGGTTTGCGCGGTAGCACTTGTCCAAAGCGACTCTCTTTGAACTCAGGTCGAATCATAAGCCGGAGCATCCAGCATTGCCATTGTCGTCCAATGATATAGATGCAAATATCTTTACTCCTATCAATTTGATAGGATTCTGCCTCATCATACCTTGTTCCGGAGGTTCAAATGTACAAGATTTGTGCGGTAGCTCTTGTCCAAAGCGACTCTCTTTGGATTCAGGTCGAATCATATGCCGATCATCCAGAATTGCCAATGTCGTCCAATGATATAGATGCAAATATCTTTACTCCTATCAATGTGATAAGATTCTGCCTCACCATGCCTTGTTCCGGAGGTTCAAATGTACAAGATTTGTGCGGTCGCCCTTGTCCAAAGCGACTCTCTTTGGACTCAGGTCGAATCATAAGCCGGACCATCCAGAAATGCCAATGTCGTCCAATGATATAGATGCAAATATCATCACTCCTATGAATGTGATAGGATTCTGCCTCATCATACCTTATTCAGGAGGTTCAAATGTACAAGATTTTTACGGTAGCCCTTGTCCAAAGCGACTCCCTTTGGACTCAGGTCGAATCATAAGCCGGAGCATCCAGAATTGCCAATGTCGTCCAATGATATAGATGCAAATATATTTACTCCTATGAATGTGATAGGATTCTGCCTCATCATACCTTGTACAGGAGGTCCAAATGTACAAGACTTGTTGCGGTAGCACTTGTCCGAAGCGACTCTGTTTGGACTCAGGTCGAATCATAAGCCAGAGCATCCAGAATTGCCAATGTCGTCCAATGATATAGATGCAAATATCTTTTCTCCTATCAATTTGACAGGATTCTGCCGCTATCATATCTTGTCCAGGGGGTCAAAATGTACAAGATTTGTGCGTTAGCACTTCACAAAAGCGAATCTCTTTGGACTCAGGTCGATTCATATGCCGAAGCATCAAGAATTACCATGTCGTCCAATGATACAGATGGAAATATCATCACTCCTATGAATGTGATAGAATTCTGCCTCATCATAACTTGTACAGGAGGTTCAAATGTACAATATTTGTGCGGTAGCCCTTGTCCAAAGCGACTCTCTTTGGACTCAGGTCGAATCATAAGCCGGGGCATCCAGAATTGCCAATGTCGTCCAATGATATAGATGCAAATATCTTTACTGCTATCAATTTGACAGGATTCTGCCTCATCATACCTTGTCCAGTAGGTCAAAATGTACAAGATTTGTGCGGTAGCCCTTGTCCAAAGCGACTCTCCTTGGACTCAGGTCGAATCATAAACGGGAGCATCCAGCATTGCCATGGCGTCCAATGATATAGATGCAAATATCTTTACTCCTATCAATGTGATAGGATTCTGCCTCATCATACCTTGTTCCGGAGGTTCAAATGTACAAGATTTGTGCGGTAGCACTAGACAAAAGCGAAACTCTTTGCACTCAGGTTGAATCATATTCCGAGCATCCAGAATTGCCAATGTCGTCCAATGATATAGATGCAAATATCTTTACTGCTATCAATGTGACAGGATTCTGGCTCATCATGCCTTGTCCAGTAGGTCAAAATGTACGAGATTTGTGCGGTAGCCCTTGTCCAAAGCGACACTCTTTGGACTCAGGTCGAATCATAAGCCGGAGCATCCAGAATTGCCAATGTCGTCCAATGATATAGATGCAAACATCTTCACTCCTATCAATTTGACAGGATTCTGTCTCATCATACCCTGTTCCGGAGGTTTAAATGTACAAGGTTTGCGCGGTAGCACTTGTCCAAAGCGACTCTCTTTGAACTCAGGTCGAATCATAAGCCGGAGCATCCAGCATTGCCATTGTCGTCCAATGATATAGATGCAAATATCTTTACTCCTATCAATGTGATAGGATTCTGCCTCATCATGCCTTGTTCCGGAGGTTCAAATGTACAAGATTTGTGCGGTCGCCCTTGTCCAAAGCGACTCTCTTTGGACTCAGGTCGAATCATAAGCCGGGGCATCCAGAATTGCCAATGTCGTCCAATGATATAGATGTAAATATCTTTACTGCTATCAATTTGACAGGATTCTGCCTCATCATACCTTGTTCCGGAGGTTCAAATGTACAAGATTTGTGCGGTAGCCCTTGTCCAAAGCGACTCTCCTTGTACTCAGGTCGAATCATAAACCGGAGCATCCAGCTTTGCCATTGTCGTCCAATGATATAGATGCAAATATCTTTACTCCTATCAATTTGACAGCGATTCTGCCTCATCGTATATTGTCCGGGGGGCCCAAATGTACAAGACTTGTGCGGCAGCACTTGACAAAAGCCAATCTCTTTGACTCAGGTCGAATCATATGCCGATCATCCAGAATTGCCAATGTCGTCCAATGATATAGATGCAAATATCTTTACTGCTACCAATTTGACAGGTTTCAGCCGCATCGTATCTTGTCCAGGGGGTCCAAATGTATACGATTTGTTGCGGTACCACTTGTCCAAAGCGACATTCTTTGGACTTATGTCGAACCATAAGCCGGACCGTCCAGAATTGCCGATGTTGACCAATGATATAGATGCAAATATCTTTATTCCTATTAATTTGACAGGATTCTGCCTCATCATACCTTTTCAAGGAGGTCCAAATGCACATGTTTTGGGCGGCAGCATTTGCCCAAACCGACTCTCTTTGGATTCAGGTCGAATCATAAGCCGGGGCATCCAGAATTGCCAATGTCTTCCAATGATATAGATGCAAACATCTTCACTCCTATCAATTTGACAGGATTCTGCCTCATCATACCTTTTCCAGGAGGTCCAAATGCACATGTTTTGGGCGGCAGCATTTGCCCAAACCGACTCTCTTTGAATTCAGGTCGCATCATAAGCCGGGGCATCCAGAATTGCCAATGACGTCCAATGATATAGATGCAAACATCTTCACTCCTATCAATTTGACAGGATTCTGTCTCATCATACCCTGTTCCGGATGTTCAAATGTACAAGGTTTGCGCGGTAGCACTTGTCCAAAGCGACTCTCCTTGTACTCAGGTCGAATCATAAACCGGAGCATCCAGCATTGCCATTGTCGTCCAATGATATAGATGCAAATATATTTACTCCTATCAATTTGACAGGATTCTGCCTCATCGTATCTTGTCCAGGGGGTCCAAATGTACACGATTTGTTGCGGTACCACTTGTCCAAAGCGACATTCTTTGGACTTATGTCGAACCATAAGCCGGACCATCCAGAATTGCCGATGTTGACCAATGATATAGATGCAAATATCTTTACTCCTATCAATGTGATAGGATTCTGCCTCATCATACCTTGTTCCGGAGGTTCAAATGTACAAGATTTGTGCGGTAGCCCTTGTCCAAAGCGACTCTCTTTGGACTCAGGTCGAATCATAATCCGGAGCATCCATAATTGCCAATGTCGTCCAATGATATAGATGCAAATATCTTTACTGCTATCAATTTGACAGGATTCTGCCTCATCATACCTTGTCCAGTAGGTCAAAATGTACGAGATTTGTGCGGTAGCCCTTGTCCAAAGCGACTCTCTTTGGACTCAGGTCGAATCATAAGCCGGAGCATCCAGAATTGCCAATGTCGTCCAAAGATATAGATGCAAACATCTTCACTCCTATCAATTTGAAAGGATTCTGTCTCATCATACCCTGTTCCGGAGGTTTAAATGTACAAGGTTTGCGCGGTAGCACTTGTCCAAAGCGACTCTCTTTGAACTCAGGTCGAATCATAAGCCGGAGCATCCAGCATTGCCATTGTCGTCCAATGATATAGATGCAAATATCTTTACTCCTATCAATTTGATAGGATTCTGCCTCATCATACCTTGTTCCGGAGGTTCAAATGTACAAGATTTGTGCGGTAGCTCTTGTCCAAAGCGACTCTCTTTGGATTCAGGTCGAATCATATGCCGATCATCCAGAATTGCCAATGTCGTCCAATGATATAGATGCAAATATCTTTACTCCTATCAATGTGATAAGATTCTGCCTCACCATGCCTTGTTCCGGAGGTTCAAATGTACAAGATTTGTGCGGTCGCCCTTGTCCAAAGCGGCTCTCTTTGGACTCAGGTCGAATCATAAGCCGGACCATCCTGAAATGCCAATGTCGTCCAATGATATAGATGCAAATATCATCACTCCTATGAATGTGATAGGATTCTGCCTCATCATACCTTATTCAGGAGGTTCAAATGTACAAGATTTTTACGGTAGCCCTTGTCCAAAGCGACTCCCTTTGGACTCAGGTCGAATCATAAGCCGGAGCATCCAGAATTGCCAATGTCGTCCAATGATATAGATGCAAATATATTTACTCCTATGAATGTGATAGGATTCTGCCTCATCATACCTTGTACAGGAGGTCCAAATGTACAAGACTTGTTGCGGTAGCACTTGTCCGAAGCGACTCTGTTTGGACTCAGGTCGAATCATAAGCCAGAGCATCCAGAATTGCCAATGTCGTCCAATGATATAGATGCAAATATCTTTTCTCCTATCAATTTGACAGGATTCTGCCGCTATCATATCTTGTCCAGGGGGTCAAAATGTACAAGATTTGTGCGTTAGCACTTCACAAAAGCGAATCTCTTTGGACTCAGGTCGATTCATATGCCGAAGCATCAAGAATTACCATGTCGTCCAATGATACAGATGGAAATATCATCACTCCTATGAATGTGATAGAATTCTGCCTCATCATAACTTGTACAGGAGGTTCAAATGTACAATATTTGTGCGGTAGCCCTTGTCCAAAGCGACTCTCTTTGGACTCAGGTCGAATCATAAGCCGGGGCATCCAGAATTGCCAATGTCGTCCAATGATATAGATGCAAATATCTTTACTGCTATCAATTTGACAGGATTCTGCCTCATCATACCTTGTCCAGTAGGTCAAAATGTACAAGATTTGTGCGGTAGCCCTTGTCCAAAGCGACTCTCCTTGGACTCAGGTCGAATCATAAACGGGAGCATCCAGCATTGCCATGGCGTCCAATGATATAGATGCAAATATCTTTACTCCTATCAATGTGATAGGATTCTGCCTCATCATACCTTGTTCCGGAGGTTCAAATGTACAAGATTTGTGCGGTAGCACTAGACAAAAGCGAAACTCTTTGCACTCAGGTTGAATCATATTCCGAGCATCCAGAATTGCCAATGTCGTCCAATGATATAGATGCAAATATCTTTACTGCTATCAATGTGACAGGATTCTGGCTCATCATGCCTTGTCCAGTAGGTCAAAATGTACGAGATTTGTGCGGTAGCCCTTGTCCAAAGCGACACTCTTTGGACTCAGGTCGAATCATAAGCCGGAGCATCCAGAATTGCCAATGTCGTCCAATGATATAGATGCAAACATCTTCACTCCTATCAATTTGACAGGATTCTGTCTCATCATACCCTGTTCCGGAGGTTTAAATGTACAAGGTTTGCGCGGTAGCACTTGTCCAAAGCGACTCTCTTTGAACTCAGGTCGAATCATAAGCCGGAGCATCCAGCATTGCCATTGTCGTCCAATGATATAGATGCAAATATCTTTACTCCTATCAATGTGATAGGATTCTGCCTCATCATGCCTTGTTCCGGAGGTTCAAATGTACAAGATTTGTGCGGTCGCCCTTGTCCAAAGCGACTCTCTTTGGACTCAGGTCGAATCATAAGCCGGGGCATCCAGAATTGCCAATGTCGTCCAATGATATAGATGTAAATATCTTTACTGCTATCAATTTGACAGGATTCTGCCTCATCATACCTTGTTCCGGAGGTTCAAATGTACAAGATTTGTGCGGTAGCCCTTGTCCAAAGCGACTCTCTTTGGACTCAGGTCGAATCATAAGACGGGGCATCCAGAATTGCCAATGTCGTCCAATGATACAGATGCAAATATCATTACACCTATTAATTTGACAGGATTCTGCCTCATCATACTTTGTACAGGAGGTTCAAATGTACAAGATTTGTGCGGTAGCCCTTGTCCAAAGCGACTCTCCTTGTACTCAGGTCGAATCATAAACCGGAGCATCCAGCATTGCCATTGTCGTCCAATGATATAGATGCAAATATCTTTACTCCTATCAATTTGACAGCGATTCTGCCTCATCGTATATTGTCCGGGGGGCCCAAATGTACAAGACTTGTGCGGCAGCACTTGACAAAAGCCAATCTCTTTGACTCAGGTCGAATCATATGCCGATCATCCAGAATTGCCAATGTCGTCCAATGATATAGATGCAAATATCTTTACTGCTACCAATTTGACAGGTTTCAGCCGCATCGTATCTTGTCCAGGGGGTCCAAATGTATACGATTTGTTGCGGTACCACTTGTCCAAAGCGACATTCTTTGGACTTATGTCGAACCATAAGCCGGACCGTCCAGAATTGCCGATGTTGACCAATGATATAGATGCAAATATCTTTATTCCTATTAATTTGACAGGATTCTGCCTCATCATACCTTTTCAAGGAGGTCCAAATGCACATGTTTTGGGCGGCAGCATTTGCCCAAACCGACTCTCTTTGGATTCAGGTCGAATCATAAGCCGGGGCATCCAGAATTGCCAATGTCTTCCAATGATATAGATGCAAACATCTTCACTCCTATCAATTTGACAGGATTCTGCCTCATCATACCTTTTCCAGGAGGTCCAAATGCACATGTTTTGGGCGGCAGCATTTGCCCAAACCGACTCTCTTTGAATTCAGGTCGCATCATAAGCCGGGGCATCCAGAATTGCCAATGACGTCCAATGATATAGATGCAAACATCTTCACTCCTATCAATTTGACAGGATTCTGTCTCATCATACCCTGTTCCGGATGTTCAAATGTACAAGGTTTGCGCGGTAGCACTTGTCCAAAGCGACTCTCCTTGTACTCAGGTCGAATCATAAACCGGAGCATCCAGCATTGCCATTGTCGTCCAATGATATAGATGCAAATATATTTACTCCTATCAATTTGACAGGATTCTGCCTCATCGTATCTTGTCCAGGGGGTCGAAATGTACACGATTTGTTGCGGTACCACTTGTCCAAAGCGACATTCTTTGGACTTATGTCGAACCATAAGCCGGACCATCCAGAATTGCCGATGTTGACCAATGATATAGATGCAAATATCTTTACTCCTATCAATGTGATAGGATTCTGCCTCATCATACCTTGTTCCGGAGGTTCAAATGTACAAGATTTGTGCGGTAGCCCTTGTCCAAAGCGACTCTCTTTGGACTCAGGTCGAATCATAATCCGGAGCATCCAGAATTGCCAATGTCGTCCAATTATATAGATGCAAACATCTTCACTCCTATCAATTTGACAGGATTCTGTCTCATCATACCCTGTTCCGGATGTTCAAATGTACAAGGTTTGCGCGGTAGCACTTGTCCAAAGCGACTCTCCTTGTACTCAGGTCGAATCATAAACCGGAGCATCCAGCATTGCCATTGTCGTCCAATGATATATATGCAAATATATTTACTCCTATCAATTTGACAGGATTCTGCCTCATCGTATCTTGTCCAGGGGGTCCAAATGTACACGATTTGTTGCGGTACCACTTGTCCAAAGCGACATTCTTTGGACTTATGTCGAACCATAACCCGGACAATCCAGAATTGCCGATGTTGACCAATGATATAGATGCAAATACCTTTACTCCTATCAATTTGACAGGATTCTGCCTCATCATACCTTTTCCAGGAGGTCCAAATGCACATGTTTTGGGCGGCAGCATTTGCCCAAACCGACTCTCTTTGGATTCAGGTCGAACCATAAGCCGGAGCATCCAGAATTGCCAATGTCGTCCAATGATATAGATGCAAATATCTTTACTCCTATCAATTTGACAGGATTCTGCCTCATCGTATATTGTCCAGGGGGTCCAAATGTACAAGTCTTGTGCGGCAGCACTTGACAAAAGCGACTGTCTTTGGATTCAGGTCGAATCATGAGCCGGAGCATCCAGAATTGCCATTGCCGTCCAATGATATAGATGCAAATATATTTACTCCTATCAATTTGACAGGTTTCTGCCTCATCGTATATTGTCCAGGGGGTCCAAATGTACAAGATTTGTGCGGTAGCCCTTGTCCAAAGCGACTCTCTTTGGACTCAGGTCGAATCATAAGCCGGGGCATCCAGAATTGCCGATGTTGACCAATGATATAGATGCAAATATCTTTACTCCTATTAATTTGACAGGATTCTGCCTCATCATATCTTTTCCAGGAGGTCCAAATGCACATGTTTTGGGCGGCAGCATTTGCCCAAACCGACTCTCTTTGGATTCAGGTCGAATCATAAGCCGGGGCATCCAGAATTGCCAATGTCGTCCAATGATATAGATGCAAATATCTTTACTGCTATCAATTTGACAGGATTCTGCCTCATCGTATATTGTCCGGGGGGCCCAAATGTACAAGATGTGTGCGTTAGCACTTCACAAAAGCGAATCTCTTTGGACTCAGGTCGATTCATAAGCCGGAGCATCCAGAATTGCCAATGTCGTCCAATGATATAGATGCAAATATCTTTACTGCTATCAATTTGACAGGATTCTGCCTCATCATACCTTGTCCAGTAGGTCAAAATGTACAAGATTTGTGCGGTAGCCCTTGTCCAAAGCGACTCTCCTTGGACTCAGGTCGAATCATAAGCCGGAGCATCCAGAATTGCCAATGTCGTCCAATGATACAGATGCAAATATCATCACTCCTATGAATGTGATAGGATTCTGCCTCATCATACTTTGTACAGGAGGTTCAAATGTACAAGATTTGTGCGGTAGCCCTTGTCCAAAGCGACTCTCCTTGTACTCAGGTCGAATCATAAACCGGAGCATCCAGCATTGCCATTGTCGTCCAATGATATAGATGCAAATATATTTACTCCTATCAATTTGACAGTATTCTGCCTCGTCGTATCTTGTCCAGGGGGCCCAAATGTACACGACTTGTGCGGCAGCACTTGACAAAAGCCAATCTCTTTGACTCAGGTCGAATCATATGCCGATCATCCAGAATTGCCAATGTCG
Source organism: Priocnemis perturbator (assembly GCA_963942575.1). NCBI lineage: Eukaryota > Metazoa > Arthropoda > Insecta > Hymenoptera > Pompilidae > Priocnemis > Priocnemis perturbator. The sequence continues at coordinate 3,310,642 of CAWWDK010000133.1, read as the reverse complement.
TCCAATGATATAGATGCAAATATATTTACTCCTATGAATGTGATAGGATTCTGCCTCATCATACCTTGTACAGGAGGTCCAAATGTACAAGACTTGTTGAGGTAGCACTTGTCCGAAGCGACTCTGTTTGGACTCAGGTCGAATCATAAGCCAGAGCATCCAGAATTGCCAATGTCGTCCAATGATATAGATGCAAATATCTTTACTGCTATCAATTTGTCAGGATTCTGCCTCATCATGCCTTGTTCCGGAGGTTCAAATGTACAAGATTTTTGCGGTAGCCCTTGTCCAAAGCGACTCTCTTTGAACTCAGGTCGAATCGTAAGCCGGGGCATCCAGAATTGCCAATGTCGTCCAATGATATAGATGCAAATATCTTTACTGCTATCAATTTGACAGGATTCTGCCTCATCATACCTTGTCTAGTAGGTCAAAATGTACGAGATTTGTGCGGTAGCCCTTGTCCAAAGCGACTATCTTTGGACTCAGGTCGAATCATATTGCGGAGCATCCAGAATTGCCAATGTCGTCCAATTATATAGATGCAAACATCTTCACTCCTATCATTTTGACAGGATTCTGTCTCATCATACCCTGTTCCGGATGTTCAAATGTACAAGGTTTGGGCGGTAGCACTTGTCCAAAGCGACTCTCCTTGGACTCAGGTCGAATCATAAACCGGAGCATCCAGCATTGCCATGGCGTCCAATGATATAGATGCAAATATCTTTACTCCTATCAATATGATAGGATTCTGCCTCATCATACTTTGTTCCGGAGGTTCAAATGTACAAGATTTGTGCGGTAGTCCTTGTCCAAAGCGACTCTCTTTGGCCTCAGGTCGAATCATAAGACGGGGCATCCAGAATTGCCAATGTCGTCCAATGATACAGATGCAAATATCATTACTCCTATGAATGTGATAGGATTCTGCCTCATCATACCTTGTACAGGAGGTCCAAATGTACAAGACTTGTTGCGGTAGCACTTGTCCGAAGCGACTCTGTTTGGACTCAGGTCGAATCATAAGCAAGAGCATCCAGAATTGCCAATGTCGTCCAATGATATAGATGCAAATATCTTTTCTCCTATCAATTTGCAGGATTCTGCCGCTATCATATCTTGTCCAGGGGGTCAAAATGTACAAGATTATTGCGTTAGCACTTCACAAAAGCGAATCTCTTTGGACTCAGGTCGATTCATATGCCGAAGCATCCAGAATTACCATGTCGTCCAATGATACAGATGGAAATATCATCACTCCTATGAATGTGATAGGATTCTGCCTCATCATAACTTGTACAGGAGGTTCAAATGTACAAGATTTGTGCGGTACCACTTGTCCAAAGCGACATTCTTTGGACTTATGTCGAACCATAAGCCGGACCATCCAGAATTGCCAATGTCGTCCAATGATACAGATGCAAATATCTTTACTGCTATCAATTTGACAGGATTCTGCCTCATCATACCTTGTCCAGTAGGTCAAAATGTATAAGATTTGTGCGGTAGCCCTTGTCCAAAGCGACTCTCCTTGGACTCAGGTCGAATCATAAACCGGAGCATCCATCATTGCCATGGCGTCCAATGATATAGATGCAAATATCTTTACTCCTATCAATGTGATAGGATTCTGCCTCATCATACCTTGTTCCGGAGGTTCAAATGTACAAGAGTTGTGCGGCAGCACTAGACAAAAGCGAAACTCTTTGCACTCAGGTCGAATCATATTCCGAGCATCCAGAATTGCCAATGTCGTCCAATGATATAGATGCAAATATCTTTACTCCTATCAATGTGATAGGATTCTGCCTCATCATACCTTGTTCCGGGGGTTCAAATGTACAAGATTTGTGCGGTAGCCCTTGTCCAAAGCGACTCTCTTTGGACTCAGGTCGAATCATATTCCGAGCATCCAGAATTGCCAATGTCGTCCAATGATATAGATGCAAATATCTTTACTCCTATCAATGTGATAGGATTCTGCCTCATCATACCTTGTTCCGGGGGTTCAAATGTACAAGATTTGAGCGGTAGCCCTTGTCCAAAGCGACTCTCTTTGGACTCAGGTCGAATCATAAGCCGGGGCATCCAGAAATGCCAATGTCGTCCAATGATATAGATGCAAATATCTTTACTGCTATCAATTTGTCAGGATTCTGCCTCATCATACCTTGTTCCGGAGGTTCAAATGTACAAGATTTTTGCGGTAGCCCTTGTCCAAAGCGACTCTCTTTGAACTCAGGTCGAATCGTAAGCCGGGGCATCCATAATTGCCAATGTCGTCCAATGATATAGATGCAAATATCTTTACTGCTATCAATTTGACAGGATTCTGCCTCATCATACCTTGTCCAGTAGGTCAAAATGTACGAGATTTGTGCGGTAGCCCTTGTCCAAAGCGACTCTCTTTGGACTCAGGTCGAATCATAAGCCGGAGCATCCAGAATTGCCAATGTCGTCCAAAGATATAGATGCAAACATCTTCACTCCTATCAATTTGACAGGATTCTGTCTCATCATACCCTGTTCCGGAGGTTTAAATGTACAAGGTTTGCGCGGTAGCACTTGTCCAAAGCGACTCTCTTTGAACTCAGGTCGAATCATAAGCCGGAGCATCCAGCATTGCCATTGTCGTCCAATGATATAGATGCAAATATCTTTACTCCTATCAATGTGATAGGATTCTGCCTCATCATACCTTGTTCCGGAGGTTCAAATGTACAAGATTTGTGCGGTAGCTCTCGTCCAAAGCGACTCTCTTTGGATTCAGGTCGAATCATATGCCGATCATCCAGAATTGCCAATGTCGTCCAATGATATAGATGCAAATATCTTTACTCCTATCAATGTGATAAGATTCTGCCTCACCATGCCTTGTTCCGGAGGTTCAAATGTACAAGATTTGTGCGGTCGCCCTTGTCCAAAGCGACTCTCTTTGGACTCAGGTCGAATCATAAGCCGGACCATCCAGAAATGCCAATGTCGTCCAATGATATAGATGCAAATATCATCACTCCTATGAATGTGATAGGATTCTGCCTCATCATACCTTATTCAGGAGGTCCAAATGTACAAGACTTGTTGCGGTAGCACTTGTCCGAAGCGACTCTGTTTGGACTCAGGTCGAATCATAAGCAAGAGCATCCAGAATTGCCAATGTCGTCCAATGATATAGATGCAAATATCTTTTCTCCTATCAATTTGACAGGATTCTGCCGCTATCATATCTTGTCCAGGGGGTCAAAATGTACAAGATTATTGCGTTAGCACTTCACAAAAGCGAATCTCTTTGGACTCAGGTCGATTCATATGCCGAAGCATCCAGAATTACCATGTCGTCCAATGATACAGATGGAAATATCATCACTCCTATGAATGTGATAGGATTCTGCCTCATCATAACTTGTACAGGAGGTTCAAATGTACAAGATTTGTGCGGTACCACTTGTCCAAAGCGACATTCTTTGGACTTATGTCGAACCATAAGCCGGACCATCCAGAATTGCCAATGTCGTCCAATGATACAGATGCAAATATCTTTACTGCTATCAATTTGACAGGATTCTGCCTCATCATACCTTGTCCAGTAGGTCAAAATGTATAAGATTTGTGCGGTAGCCCTTGTCCAAAGCGACTCTCCTTGGACTCAGGTCGAATCATAAACCGGAGCATCCATCATTGCCATGGCGTCCAATGATATAGATGCAAATATCTTTACTCCTATCAATGTGATAGGATTCTGCCTCATCATACCTTGTTCCGGAGGTTCAAATGTACAAGATTTGTGCGGCAGCACTAGACAAAAGCGAAACTCTTTGCACTCAGGTCGAATCATATTCCGAGCATCCAGAATTGCCAATGTCGTCCAATGATATAGATGCAAATATCTTTACTCCTATCAATGTGATAGGATTCTGCCTCATCATACCTTGTTCCGGAGGTTCAAATGTACAAGATTTGTGCGGTAGCCCTTGTCCAAAGCGACTCTCTTTGGACTCAGGTCGGATCATAAGCCGGGGCATCCAGAAATGCCAATGTCGTCCAATGATATAGATGCAAATATCTTTACTGCTATCAATTTGTCAGAATTCTGCCTCATCATACCTTGTTCCGGAGGTTCAAATGTACAAGATTTTTGCGGTAGCCCTTGTCCAAAGCGACTCTCTTTGAACTCAGGTCGAATCGTAAGCCGGGGCATCCATAATTGCCAATGTCGTCCAATGATATAGATGCAAATATCTTTACTGCTATCAATTTGACAGGATTCTGCCTCATCATACCTTGTCCAGTAGGTCAAAATGTACGAGATTTGTGCGGTAGCCCTTGTCCAAAGCGACTCTCTTTGGACTCAGGTCGAATCATAAGCCGGAGCATCCAGAATTGCCAATGTCGTCCAAAGATATAGATGCAAACATCTTCACTCCTATCAATTTGACAGGATTCTGTCTCATCATACCCTGTTCCGGAGGTTTAAATGTACAAGGTTTGCGCGGTAGCACTTGTCCAAAGCGACTCTCTTTGAACTCAGGTCGAATCATAAGCCGGAGCATCCAGCATTGCCATTGTCGTCCAATGATATAGATGCAAATATCTTTACTCCTATCAATTTGATAGGATTCTGCCTCATCATACCTTGTTCCGGAGGTTCAAATGTACAAGATTTGTGCGGTAGCTCTTGTCCAAAGCGACTCTCTTTGGATTCAGGTCGAATCATATGCCGATCATCCAGAATTGCCAATGTCGTCCAATGATATAGATGCAAATATCTTTACTCCTATCAATGTGATAAGATTCTGCCTCACCATGCCTTGTTCCGGAGGTTCAAATGTACAAGATTTGTGCGGTCGCCCTTGTCCAAAGCGACTCTCTTTGGACTCAGGTCGAATCATAAGCCGGACCATCCAGAAATGCCAATGTCGTCCAATGATATAGATGCAAATATCATCACTCCTATGAATGTGATAGGATTCTGCCTCATCATACCTTATTCAGGAGGTTCAAATGTACAAGATTTTTACGGTAGCCCTTGTCCAAAGCGACTCCCTTTGGACTCAGGTCGAATCATAAGCCGGAGCATCCAGAATTGCCAATGTCGTCCAATGATATAGATGCAAATATATTTACTCCTATGAATGTGATAGGATTCTGCCTCATCATACCTTGTACAGGAGGTCCAAATGTACAAGACTTGTTGCGGTAGCACTTGTCCGAAGCGACTCTGTTTGGACTCAGGTCGAATCATAAGCCAGAGCATCCAGAATTGCCAATGTCGTCCAATGATATAAATGCAAATATCTTTTCTCCTATCAATTTGACAGGATTCTGCCGCTATCATATCTTGTCCAGGGGGTCAAAATGTACAAGATTTGTGCGGTAGCCCTTGTCCAAAGCGACTCTCCTTGGACTCAGGTCGAATCATAAACGGGAGCATCCAGCATTGCCATGGCGTCCAATGATATAGATGCAAATATCTTTACTCCTATCAATGTGATAGGATTCTGCCTCATCATACCTTGTTCCGGAGGTTCAAATGTACAAGATTTGTGCGGTAGCACTAGACAAAAGCGAAACTCTTTGCACTCAGGTTGAATCATATTCCGAGCATCCAGAATTGCCAATGTCGTCCAATGATATAGATACAAATATCTTTACTGCTATCAATGTGACAGGATTCTGGCTCATCATGCCTTGTCCAGTAGGTCAAAATGTACGAGATTTGTGCGGTAGCCCTTGTCCAAAGCGACACTCTTTGGACTCAGGTCGAATCATAAGCCGGAGCATCCAGAATTGCCAATGTCGTCCAATGATATAGATGCAAACATCTTCACTCCTATCAATTTGACAGGATTCTGTCTCATCATACCCTGTTCCGGAGGTTTAAATGTACAAGGTTTGCGCGGTAGCACTTGTCCAAAGCGACTCTCTTTGAACTCAGGTCGAATCATAAGCCGGAGCATCCAGCATTGCCATTGTCGTCCAATGATATAGATGCAAATATCTTTACTCCTATCAATGTGATAGGATTCTGCCTCATCATGCCTTGTTCCGGAGGTTCAAATGTACAAGATTTGTGCGGTCGCCCTTGTCCAAAGCGACTCTCTTTGGACTCAGGTCGAATCATAAGCCGGGGCATCCAGAATTGCCAATGTCGTCCAATGATATAGATGTAAATATCTTTACTGCTATCAATTTGACAGGATTCTGCCTCATCATACCTTGTTCCGGAGGTTCAAATGTACAAGATTTGTGCGGTAGCCCTTGTCCAAAGCGACTCTCTTTGGACTCAGGTCGAATCATAAGACGGGGCATCCAGAATTGCCAATGTCGTCCAATGATACAGATGCAAATATCATTACACCTATTAATTTGACAGGATTCTGCCTCATCATACTTTGTACAGGAGGTTCAAATGTACAAGATTTGTGCGGTAGCCCTTGTCCAAAGCGACTCTCCTTGTACTCAGGTCGAATCATAAACCGGAGCATCCAGCATTGCCATTGTCGTCCAATGATATAGATGCAAATATCTTTACTCCTATCAATTTGACAGCGATTCTGCCTCATCGTATATTGTCCGGGGGGCCCAAATGTACAAGACTTGTGCGGCAGCACTTGACAAAAGCCAATCTCTTTGACTCAGGTCGAATCATATGCCGATCATCCAGAATTGCCAATGTCGTCCAATGATATAGATGCAAATATCTTTACTGCTACCAATTTGACAGGTTTCAGCCGCATCGTATCTTGTCCAGGGGGTCCAAATGTATACGATTTGTTGCGGTACCACTTGTCCAAAGCGACATTCTTTGGACTTATGTCGAACCATAAGCCGGACCGTCCAGAATTGCCGATGTTGACCAATGATATAGATGCAAATATCTTTATTCCTATTAATTTGACAGGATTCTGCCTCATCATACCTTTTCAAGGAGGTCCAAATGCACATGTTTTGGGCGGCAGCATTTGCCCAAACCGACTCTCTTTGGATTCAGGTCGAATCATAAGCCGGGGCATCCAGAATTGCCAATGTCTTCCAATGATATAGATGCAAACATCTTCACTCCTATCAATTTGACAGGATTCTGCCTCATCATACCTTTTCCAGGAGGTCCAAATGCACATGTTTTGGGCGGCAGCATTTGCCCAAACCGACTCTCTTTGAATTCAGGTCGCATCATAAGCCGGGGCATCCAGAATTGCCAATGACGTCCAATGATATAGATGCAAACATCTTCACTCCTATCAATTTGACAGGATTCTGTCTCATCATACCCTGTTCCGGATGTTCAAATGTACAAGGTTTGCGCGGTAGCACTTGTCCAAAGCGACTCTCCTTGTACTCAGGTCGAATCATAAACCGGAGCATCCAGCATTGCCATTGTCGTCCAATGATATAGATGCAAATATATTTACTCCTATCAATTTGACAGGATTCTGCCTCATCGTATCTTGTCCAGGGGGTCCAAATGTACACGATTTGTTGCGGTACCACTTGTCCAAAGCGACATTCTTTGGACTTATGTCGAACCATAAGCCGGACCATCCAGAATTGCCGATGTTGACCAATGATATAGATGCAAATATCTTTACTCCTATCAATGTGATAGGATTCTGCCTCATCATACCTTGTTCCGGAGGTTCAAATGTACAAGATTTGTGCGGTAGCCCTTGTCCAAAGCGACTCTCTTTGGACTCAGGTCGAATCATAATCCGGAGCATCCAGAATTGCCAATGTCGTCCAATTATATAGATGCAAACATCTTCACTCCTATCAATTTGACAGGATTCTGTCTCATCATACCCTGTTCCGGATGTTCAAATGTACAAGGTTTGCGCGGTAGCACTTGTCCAAAGCGACTCTCCTTGTACTCAGGTCGAATCATAAACCGGAGCATCCAGAATTGCCAATGACGTGTAATGGTATAAATGCAAATATCTTTACTCCTATCAATATGACAGGATTCTGCCTCATCATACCTTGTTCCGGAGGTTCAAATGTAGAGGATTTGTGCTGTACTACTTGTCCAAAGCGACTCTCTTTGGATTCAGGTCGAATCATATGCCGGAACATCCAGAATTGCCAATGACGTCCATTGATACAGATGCAAATATCTTTATTCCTATCAATATGATAGGATTCTGCCTCATCATACCTTGTCCATGAGGTTCAAATGTACATGATTTGTGCGGAAGCACTTGTCCAAAGCGACTCTCGTTGAACACAGGTCGAATCATAAACCGAAGTATCCAGAATTGCCAATGTCGTCTAATGATATATGCAAACATCTTTACTCCTATCAATTTGACAGGATTCTGCTTCAACGTATCTTGTCCAGGAGGTTCAAATGTACAAGATTTGTGCGGTAGCACTTGTCCAAAGCGGCATTCTTTGGACTTAGGTCGAACCATAAGCCGGACCATCCAGAACTGCCAATGACGTCCATTGATATAGATGCAAATATCTTTATTCCTATCAATATGTTAGGATTCTGCCTCATCATGCCTTGTCCATGAGGTTCAAATGTACATGATTTGTGCGGAAGCACTTGTCCAAAGCGACTCCCTTTGGCCTCAGGTCAATCCACAAGCCGAAGCATGAAAAATTGCCAATGTGGCCAAATGATATAGATGCAAATATCTTCACACCTATCAATTTGACAGGATACTACCGCATCATACCTTGTACAGGAGGTCCACACATACAAGATTTGTGCGGTAGCACTTGTCCAAAGCGACTCTCGTTGAACTCAGGTCGAATTATAAGCCGGGTCATCCAGAATTGCCAATGTCGTCCAATGATATAGATGCAAACATCTTTAGTCCTAACAAATTTACAGGATTTTGCCTCATCACATCTTGTCCAGGAGGTTCAAATGTACAAGATTTGTGCGGTAACACTTGACAAAAGCCAATCTCTTTGGACTCAGGTCGAATCATAAGCCGGGGCATCCAGAATTGCCAATGTCGTCCAATGATATATGCAAATATCTTTACTCCTATTAATTTGACAGGATTCTGCCTCACAGTATCTTGTACACGAGGTCCAAATGTACAATATTTGTGTTGTAGCACTTGTCCAAAGCGACTCCGTTTGGCCTCAGGTCGATCCACAAGCCGAAGCATAAAAAATTGCCAATGTGGCCAAATGATATAGATGCAAATATCTTCACACCTATCAATTTGACAGGATACTGCCTCATCATACCTTGTACAGGAGGTCCACACATACAAGATTTGTGCGGTAGAACATGTCCAAAGCGACTCTCTTTGGACTCAGGTCGATTCATGTGCCGGAGCATCCGGAATTGCCAATGTCGTCCTATGATATAGATGCAAACATCTTCACTCATATCAATTTGACAGGATTCTGCGTCATCATATCTTGTCCAGGAGGTTCAAATGTACGAGATTTGTGCGGTCGCACTTATCCAAAGCGAATCTCTTTGGACTCAGGTCGAATCATGAGCCGGAGCACCCAAAATTGTCGTCTAATGATATAGATGCAAACATCTTCACTCCTATCAATTTGACAGGATTCTGCCTCATCATACCTTGTACAGGAGGTCCAAATGTACAGGATTTGTGCTAGTACTTGTCCAAAGCGACTCTCTTTGGACTCAGGTCGAATCATATGCCGAGCATCTAGAATTGCCAATATCGTCCAATGATATAGATGCAAACATCTTTACTCCTATCAATTTGACAGGATTCTGCCTCATCGTATCTTGTCCATGAGGATCAAATGTACAAGATTTGTGCGGAAGCACTTGTCCAAAGCCACTCTCTTTGGACTCAGGTCGATCCATATGCCAAAGTAACAAAAATTGCCGATCTTATCGGAATGATATAGATGCAAATATCATAACTCCTATCAATTAGACAGGATTCTGCCTCATCGTATCTTCTCCAGGAGGTTCAAATGTAAAAGATTTGTGCGGTATTACTTGTCCAAAGCGATTCTCTTTGGACTCAGGTCGAATCATGTGCCGGAGCATCCAGAATTGCCAATGTCGTCCAATGATATATTCAAATATCTTTATTCCTATCAATATGATAGGATTCTGCCTCATCATGCCTTGTCCAGGAGGTTCAAATGTACATGATTTGTGCGGAAGCACTTGTCCAAAGCGACTCTCGTTCAACTCAGGTCGAATCATAAGCCGAAGTATCCAGAATTGCCAATGTCGTGCAATGGTATAAATGCAAATATCTTTACTCCTATCAATATGACAGGATTCTGCCTCATCATACCTTGTTCCGGAGGTTCAAATGTAGAGGATTTGTGCTGTACTACTTGTCCAAAGCGACTCTCTTTGGATTCAGGTCGAATCATATGCCGGAACATCCAGAATTGCCAATGACGTCCATTGATATAGATGCAAATATCTTTATTCCTATCAATATGATAGGATTCTGCCTCATCATACCTTGTCCATGAGGTTCAAATGTACATGATTTGTGCGGAAGCACTTGTCCAAAGCGACTCTCGTTGAACTCAGGTCGAATCATAAGCCGAAGTATCCAGAATTGCCAATGTCGTCTAATGATATATGCAAACATCTTTACTCCTATCAATTTGACAGGATTCTGCTTCATCGTATCTTGTCCAGGAGGTTCAAATGTACAAGATTTGTGCGGTAGCACTTGTCCAAAGCGGCATTCTTTGGACTTAGGTCGAACCATAAGCCGGACCATCCAGAACTGCCGATGTTGACCAATGATTTAGATGCAAATATCTTTACTCCTATCAATTTGACAGGATTCTGCCTCATCGTATCTTGTCCATGAGGATCAAATGTACAAGATTTGTGCGGAAGCACTTGTCCAAAGCCACTCTCTTTGGACTCAGGTCGATCCATATGCCAAAGTAACAAAAATTGCCGATCTTATCGGAATGATATAGATGCAAATATCATAACTCCTATCAATTAGACAGGATTCTGCCTCATCGTATCTTCTCCAGGAGGTTCAAATGTAAAAGATTTGTGCGGTATTACTTGTCCAAAGCGATTCTCTTTGGACTCAGGTCGAATCATGTGCCGGAGCATCCAGAATTGCCAATGTCGTCCAATGATAAATTCAAATATCTTTATTCCTATCAATATGATAGGATTCTGCCTCATCATGCCTTGTCCAGGAGGTTCAAATGTACATGATTTGTGCGGAAGCACTTGTCCAAAGCGACTCTCGTTCAACTCAGGTCGAATCATAAGCCGAAGTATCCAGAATTGCCAATGTCGTGCAATGGTATAAATGCAAATATCTTTACTCCTATCAATATGACAGGATTCTGCCTCATCATACCTTGTTCCGGAGGTTCAAATGTAGAGGATTTGTGCTGTACTACTTGTCCAAAGCGACTCTCTTTGGATTCAGGTCGAATCATATGCCGGAACATCCAGAATTGCCAATGACGTCCATTGATATAGATGCAAATATCTTTATTCCTATCAATATGATAGGATTCTGCCTCATCATACCTTGTCCATGAGGTTCAAATGTACATGATTTGTGCGGAAGCACTTGTCCAAAGCGACTCTCGTTGAACTCAGGTCGAATCATATGCCGAAGTATCCAGAATTGCCAATGTCGTCTAATGATATATGCAAACATCTTTACTCCTATCAATTTGACAGGATTCTGCTTCATCGTATCTTGTCCAGGAGGTTCAAATGTACAAGATTTGTGCGGTAGCACTTGTCCAAAGCGGCATTCTTTGGACTTAGGTCGAACCATAAGCCGGACCATCCAGAACTGCCGATGTTGACCAATGATTTAGATGCAAATATCTTTACTCCTATTAATTTGACAGGATTCTGCCTCACCGTATCTTGAACACGAGGTCCAAATGTACAATATTTGTGCTGTAGCACTTGTCCAAAGCGACTCCCTTTGGCCTCAGGTCAATCCACAAGCCGAAGCATGAAAAATTGCCAATGTGGCCAAATGATATAGATGCAAATATCTTCAAACCTATCAATTTGACAGGATACTGCCTCATCATACCTTGTACAGGAGGTCCACACATACAAGATTTGTGCGGTAGCACTTGTCCAAAGGCACTCTCTTTGGACTCAGGTCGATCCATATGCCAAAGTAACAAAAATTGCCGATCTTATCGGAATGATATAGATGCAAATATCATAACTCCTATCAATTGGACAGGATTCTGCCTTATCGTATCTTTTCCAGGAGGTTCAAATGTACAAGATTTGTGCGGTATTACTTGTCCAAAGCGACTGTCTTTGGACTCAGGTCGAATCATATGCCGAGCAACCAGAATTGCCAATGTCGTCCAATGATATATGCAAATATCTTTACTCCTATAAATTTGACAGGATTCTGCTTCATCGTATCTTGTCCAGGAGGTTCAAATGTACATGATTTGTGCGGAAGCACTTGTCCAAAGCGACTCTCGTTCAACTCAGGTCGAATCATAAGCCGAAGTATCCAGAATTGCCAATGTCGTGCAATGGTATAAATGCAAATATCTTTACTCCTATCAATATGACAGGATTCTGCCTCATCATACCTTGTTCCGGAGGTTCAAATGTAGAGGATTTGTGCTGTACTACTTGTCCAAAGCGACTCTCTTTGGATTCAGATCGAATCATATGCCGGAACATCCAGAATTGCCAATGACGTCCATTGATATAGATGCAAATATCTTTATTCCTATCAATATGATAGGATTCTGCCTCATCATGCCTTGTCCATGAGGTTCAAATGTACATGATTTGTGCGGAAGCACTTGTCCAAAGCGACTCCCTTTGGCCTCAGGTCAATCCACAAGCCGAAGCATGAAAAATTGCCAATGTGGCCAAATGATATAGATGCAAATATCTTCACACCTATCAATTTGACAGGATACTACCTCATCATACCTTGTACAGGAGGTCCACACATACAAGATTTGTGCGTTAGCACTTGTCCAAAGCGACTCTCGTTGAACTCAGGTCGAATTATAAGCCGGGGCATCCAGAATTGCCAATGTCGTCCAATGATATAGATGCAAACATCTTTAGTCCTAACAAATTGACAGGATTTTGCCTCATCACATCTTGTCCAGGAGGTTCAAATGTACAAGATTTGTGCGGTAACACTTGACAAAAGCCAATCTCTTTGGACTCAGGTCGAATCATAAGCCGGGGCATCCAGAATTGCCAATGTCGTCCAATGATATATGCAAATATCTTTACTCCTATTAATTTGACAGGATTCTGCCTCACAGTATCTTGTACACGAGGTCCAAATGTACAATATTTGTGTTGTAGCACTTGTCCAAAGCGACTCCGTTTGGCCTCAGGTCGATCCACAAGCCGAAGCATAACAAATTGCCAATGTGGCCAAATGATATAGATGCAAATATCTTCACACCTATCAATTTGACAGGATACTGCCTCATCATACCTTGTACAGGAGGTCCACACATACAAGATTTGTGCGGTAGAACATGTCCAAAGCGACTCTCTTTGGACTCAGGTCGATTCATGTGCCGGAGCATCCGGAATTGCCAATGTCGTCCAATGATATAGATGCAAATTTCTTTACTCCTATCAATGTGATAGGATTCTGCCACATCATACCTTGTACAGGAGGTCCAAATGAACAAGATTTTTGCGGTAGCACTTGTCCAAAGCGAAACTCTTTGGACTCAGGTCGATCCATAACCCGAAGCATCAAGAATTGCCAATGTCGTGCAATGGTATAGATGCAAATATCATTACTGCTATCAATTTGACAGGATTCTGCCACATCATACCTTGTACAGGAGGTCCAAATGAACAAGATTTTTGCGGTAGCACTTGTCCAAAGCGAAACTCTTTGGACTCAGGTCGAATCATACGCCGGAGCATCCAGAATTGCCGATGTTGACCAATGATATAGATGCAAATATATTTACTCCTATAAATTTGACAGGATTCTGGCTCATCGTGTCTTGTCCAGGAGGTCCAAATGTACAAGATTTGTGCGGTAGCACGTGTCCAAAGCGACTCTCTTTGGATTCAGGTCGAATCATAGGCCGGAGCATCCAGAATTGCCAATGTCGCCCAGTGATATAAATGCAAATTTCTTTACTCCTATCAATGTGATAGGATTCTGCCACATCATACCTTGTACAGGAGGTCCAAATGAACAAGATTTTTGCGGTAGCACTTGTCCAAAGCGAAACTCTTTGGACTCAGGTCGATCCATAACCCGAAGCATCAAGAATTGCCAATGTCGTGCAATGGTATAGATGCAAATATCATTACTGCTATCAATTTGACAGGATTCTGCCTCATCGTATCTTGCCCAGGGAGTCCAAATGTACACGATTTGTTGCGGTAGCACTTGTCCAAAGCGACATTCTTTGGACTTATGTCGAACCATAAGCCGGATCATCCAGAATTGCCGATGTTTACCAATGATATAGATGCAAATATCTTTACTCCTATTAATATGACAGGATTCTGCCTCATCGTATCTTTTCCAGGGGGTCCTAATGTACAAGATTTGTTGCGGTAGCACTTGTCCAAAGCGACTCTCCTTGGACTCAGGTCGAATCATAAGCCTGAGCATCCAGAATTGCCAATGTCGTCCAGTGATATAAATGCAAATTTCTTTACTCCTATCAATGTGATAGGATTCTGCCACATCATACCTTGTACAGGAGGTCCAAATGTACAAGATTTTTGCGGTAGCACTTGTCCAAAGCGAAACTCTTTGGACTCAGGTCGATCCATAAGCCGAAGCATCAAGAATTGCCAATGTCGTGCAATGGTATAGATGCAAATATCATTACTGCTATCAATTTGACAGGATTCTGTATCATCGTACCCTGTTCCGGATGTTCAAATGTACAAGATTTGTGCGGTAGCACGTGTCCAAAGCGACTCTCTTTGGCCTCCGGTCGAATCATATGCCGGAGCATCTAGAATTGCCAATGTCGTCCAGTGATATAGATGCAAATATCTTTACTCCTATCAACGTGATAGGATTCTGCCTCATCATACCTTGTACAGGAGGTCCAAATGCACATGTTTTGGGCGGCAGCATTTGCCCAAACCGACTCTCTTTGGATTCAGGTCGAACCATAAGCCGGAGCATCCAGAATTGCCAATGTCGTCCAATGATATAGATGCAAATATCTTTACTCCTATCAATTTGACAGGATTCTGCCTCATCGTATATTGTCCAGGGGGTCCAAATGTACAAGTCTTGTGCGGCAGCACTTGACAAAAGCGACTGTCTTTGGATTCAGGTCGAATCATGAGCCGGAGCATCCAGAATTGCCATTGCCGTCCAATGATATAGATGCAAATATATTTACTCCTATCAATTTGACAGGTTTCTGCCTCATCGTATATTGTCCAGGGGGTCCAAATGTACAAGATTTGTGCGGTAGCCCTTGTCCAAAGCGACTCTCTTTGGACTCAGGTCGAATCATAAGCCGGGGCATCCAGAATTGCCGATGTTGACCAATGATATAGATGCAAATATCTTTACTCCTATTAATTTGACAGGATTCTGCCTCATCATATCTTTTCCAGGAGGTCCAAATGCACATGTTTTGGGCGGCAGCATTTGCCCAAACCGACTCTCTTTGGATTCAGGTCGAATCATAAGCCGGGGCATCCAGAATTGCCAATGTCGTCCAATGATATAGATGCAAATATCTTTACTGCTATCAATTTGACAGGATTCTGCCTCATCGTATATTGTCCGGGGGGCCCAAATGTACAAGATGTGTGCGTTAGCACTTCACAAAAGCGAATCTCTTTGGACTCAGGTCGATTCATAAGCCGGAGCATCCAGAATTGCCAATGTCGTCCAATGATATAGATGCAAATATCTTTACTGCTATCAATTTGACAGGATTCTGCCTCATCATACCTTGTCCAGTAGGTCAAAATGTACAAGATTTGTGCGGTAGCCCTTGTCCAAAGCGACTCTCCTTGGACTCAGGTCGAATCATAAGCCGGAGCATCCAGAATTGCCAATGTCGTCCAATGATACAGATGCAAATATCATCACTCCTATGAATGTGATAGGATTCTGCCTCATCATACTTTGTACAGGAGGTTCAAATGTACAAGATTTGTGCGGTAGCCCTTGTCCAAAGCGACTCTCCTTGTACTCAGGTCGAATCATAAACCGGAGCATCCAGCATTGCCATTGTCGTCCAATGATATAGATGCAAATATATTTACTCCTATCAATTTGACAGTATTCTGCCTCGTCGTATCTTGTCCAGGGGGCCCAAATGTACACGACTTGTGCGGCAGCACTTGACAAAAGCCAATCTCTTTGACTCAGGTCGAATCATATGCCGATCATCCAGAATTGCCAATGTCGTCCAATGATATAGATGCAAATATATTTACTCCTATGAATGTGATAGGATTCTGCCTCATCATACCTTGTACAGGAGGTCCAAATGTACAAGACTTGTTGAGGTAGCACTTGTCCGAAGCGACTCTGTTTGGACTCAGGTCGAATCATAAGCCAGAGCATCCAGAATTGCCAATGTCGTCCAATGATATAGATGCAAATATCTTTACTGCTATCAATTTGTCAGGATTCTGCCTCATCATGCCTTGTTCCGGAGGTTCAAATGTACAAGATTTTTGCGGTAGCCCTTGTCCAAAGCGACTCTCTTTGAACTCAGGTCGAATCGTAAGCCGGGGCATCCAGAATTGCCAATGTCGTCCAATGATATAGATGCAAATATCTTTACTGCTATCAATTTGACAGGATTCTGCCTCATCATACCTTGTCTAGTAGGTCAAAATGTACGAGATTTGTGCGGTAGCCCTTGTCCAAAGCGACTATCTTTGGACTCAGGTCGAATCATATTGCGGAGCATCCAGAATTGCCAATGTCGTCCAATTATATAGATGCAAACATCTTCACTCCTATCAATTTGACAGGATTCTGTCTCATCATACCTTGTTCCGGATGTTCAAATGTACAAGGTTTGCGAGGTAGCACTTGTCCAAAGCGACTCTCCTTGTACTCAGGTCGAATCATAAACCGGAGCATCCAGCATTGCCATTGTTGTCCAATGATATAGATGCAAATATATTTACTCCTATCAATTTGACAGGATTCTGCCTCATCGTATCTTGTCCAGGGGGTCCAAACGTACACGATTTGTTGCGGTACCACTTGTCCAAAGCGACATTCTTTGGACTTATGTCGAACCATAAGCCGGACAATCCAGAATTGCCAATGTCGTCCAATGATATAGATGCAAATATCTTTACTCCTATCAATTTGACAGGATTCTGCCTCATCGTATATTGTCCAGGGGGTCCAAATGTACAAGTCTTGTGCGGCAGCACTTGACAAAAGCGACTGTCTTTGGATTCAGGTCGAATTATGAGCCGGAGCATCCAGAATTGCCATTGTCGTCCAATGATATAGATGCAAATATATTTACTCCTATGAATGTGATAGGATTCTGCCTCATCATACCTTGTACAGGAGGTCCAAATGTACAAGACTTGTTGCGGTAGCCCTTGTCCAAAGCGACTCTCTTTGGACTCAGGTCGAATCATAAGCCGGGGCATCCAGAATTGCCAATGTCGTCCAATGATGTAGATGCAAATATCTTTACTGCTATCAATTTGTCAGGATTCTGCCTCATCATACCTTGTTCCGGAGGTTCAAATGTACAAG
The DNA here is from genome assembly GCA_963942575.1 of Priocnemis perturbator. Taxonomy (NCBI): domain Eukaryota; kingdom Metazoa; phylum Arthropoda; class Insecta; order Hymenoptera; family Pompilidae; genus Priocnemis; species Priocnemis perturbator. The sequence continues at coordinate 3,292,976 of CAWWDK010000133.1, read as the reverse complement.
ATTTTTGCGGTAGCCCTTGTCCAAAGCGACTCTCTTTGAACTCAGGTCGAATCGTAAGCCGGGGCATCCAGAATTGCCAATGTCGTCCAATGATATAGATGCAAATATCTTTACTCCTGTTAATTTGACAGGATTCTGCCTCATCGTATATTGTCCAGGGGGTCCAAATGTACAAGACTTGTGCGGCAGCACTTGACAAAAGCGACTGTCTTTGTATTCAGGTCGAATCATAAGCCAGAGCATCCAGAATTGCCATTGTCGTTCAATGATATAGATGCAAATATATTTACTCCTATGAATGTGATAGAATTCTGCCTCATCATACCTTGTACACGAGGTCCAAATGTACAAGACTTGTTGCGGTAGCACTTGTCCGAAGCGACTCTGTTTGGACTCAGGTCGTATCATAAGCCAGAGCATCCGGAATTGCCAATGTCGTCCAATGATATAGATGCAAATATCTTTTCTCCTATCAATTTGACAGGATTCTGTCGCTATCATATCTTGTCCAGGGGGTCAAAATGTACAAGATTTCTGCGTAAGCACTTCACAAAAGCGAATCTCTTTGGACTCAGGTCGAATCATAAACCGGAGCATCCAGCATTGCCATGGCGTCCAATGATATAGATGCAAATATCTTTACTCCTATCAATATGATAGGATTCTGCCTCATCATACTTTGTTCCGGAGGTTCAAATGTACAAGATTTGTGCGGTAGTCCTTGTCCAAAGCGACTCTCTTTGGCCTCAGGTCGAATCATAAGACGGGGCATCCAGAATTGCCAATGTCGTCCAATGATACAGATGCAAATATCATTACTCCTATGAATGTGATAGGATTCTGCCTCATCATACCTTGTACAGGAGGTCCAAATGTACAAGACTTGTTGCGGTAGCACTTGTCCGAAGCGACTCTGTTTGGACTCAGGTCGAATCATAAGCAAGAGCATCCAGAATTGCCAATGTCGTCCAATGATATAGATGCAAATATCTTTTCTCCTATCAATTTGACAGGATTCTGCCGCTATCATATCTTGTCCAGGGGGTCAAAATGTACAAGATTATTGCGTTAGCACTTCACAAAAGCGAATCTCTTTGGACTCAGGTCGATTCATATGCCGAAGCATCCAGAATTACCATGTCGTCCAATGATACAGATGGAAATATCATCACTCCTATGAATGTGATAGGATTCTGCCTCATCATAACTTGTACAGGAGGTTCAAATGTACAAGATTTGTGCGGTACCACTTGTCCAAAGCGACATTCTTTGGACTTATGTCGAACCATAAGCCGGACCATCCAGAATTGCCAATGTCGTCCAATGATACAGATGCAAATATCTTTACTGCTATCAATTTGACAGGATTCTGCCTCATCATACCTTGTCCAGTAGGTCAAAATGTATAAGATTTGTGCGGCAGCCCTTGTCCAAAGCGACTCTCCTTGGACTCAGGTCGAATCATAAACCGGAGCATCCATCATTGCCATGGCGTCCAATGATATAGATGCAAATATCTTTACTCCTATCAATGTGATAGGATTCTGCCTCATCATACCTTGTTCCGGAGGTTCAAATGTACAAGATTTGTGCGGCAGCACTAGACAAAAGCGAAACTCTTTGCACTCAGGTCGAATCATATTCCGAGCATCCAGAATTGCCAATGTCGTCCAATGATATAGATGCAAATATCTTTACTCCTATCAATGTGATAGGATTCTGCCTCATCATACCTTGTTCCGGAGGTTCAAATGTACAAGATTTGTGCGGTAGCCCTTGTCCATAGCGACTCTCTTTGGACTCAGGTCGAATCATAAGCCGGGGCATCCAGAAATGCCAATGTCGTCCAATGATATAGATGCAAATATCTTTACTGCTATCAATTTGTCAGGATTCTGCCTCATCATACCTTGTTCCGGAGGTTCAAATGTACAAGATTTTTGCGGTAGCCCTTGTCCAAAGCGACTCTCTTTGAACTCAGGTCGAATCGTAAGCCGGGGCATCCATAATTGCCAATGTCGTCCAATGATATAGATGCAAATATCTTTACTGCTATCAATTTGACAGGATTCTGCCTCATCATACCTTGTCCAGTAGGTCAAAATGTACGAGATTTGTGCGGTAGCCCTTGTCCAAGGCGACTCTCTTTGGACTCAGGTCGAATCATAAGCCGGAGCATCCAGAATTGCCAATGTCGTCCAAAGATATAGATGCAAACATCTTCACTCCTATCAATTTGACACGATTCTGCCTCATCATACCTTATTCAGGAGGTTCAAATGTACAAGATTTTTACGGTAGCCCTTGTCCAAAGCGACTCCCTTTGGACTCAGGTCGAATCATAAGCTGGAGCATCCAGAATTGCCAATGTCGTCCAATGATATAGATGCAAACATCTTCACTCCTTTCAATTTGACAGGATTCTGTCTCATCATACCCTGTTCCGGATGTTCAAATGTACAAGATTTGTGCGGTAGCACTAGACAAAAGCGAAACTCTTTGCACTCAGGTCGAATCATATTCCGAGCATCCAGAATTGCCAATGTCGTCCAATGATATAGATGCAAATATCTTTACTCCTATCAATGTGATAGGATTCTGCCTCATCATACCTTGTTCCGGAGGTTCAAATGTACAAGATTTGTGCGGTAGCCCTTGTCCAAAGCGACTCTCTTTGGACTCAGGTCGAATCATAAGCCGGGGCATCCAGAAATGCCAATGTCGTCAAATGATATAGATGCAAATATCTTTACTGCTATCAATTTGTCAGGATTCTGCCTCATCATACCTTGTTCCGGAGGTTCAAATGTACAAGATTTTTGCGGTAGCCCTTGTCCAAAGCGACTCTCTTTGGACTCAGGTCGAATCATAAGCCGGAGCATCCAGAATTGCCATTGTCGTCCAATGATATAGATGCAAATATATTTACTCCTATGAATGTGATAGGATTCTGCCTCATCATACCTTGTACAGGAGGTCCAAATGTACAAGACTTGTTGCGGTAGCACTTGTCCGAAGCGACTCTGTTTGGACTCAGGTCGAATCATAAGCCAGAGCATCCAGAATTGCCAATGTCGTCCAATGATATAGATGCAAATATCTTTTCTCCTATCAATTTGACAGGATTCTGCCGCTATCATATCTTGTCCAGGGGGTCAAAATGTACAAGATTTGTGCGTTAGCACTTCACAAAAGCGAATCTCTTTGGACTCAGGTCGATTCATATGCCGAAGCATCAAGAATTACCATGTCGTCCAATGATACAGATGGAAATATCATCACTCCTATGAATGTGATAGAATTCTGCCTCATCATAACTTGTACAGGAGGTTCAAATGTACAATATTTGTGCGGTAGCCCTTGTCCAAAGCGACTCTCTTTGGACTCAGGTCGAATCATAAGCCGGGGCATCCAGAATTGCCAATGTCGTCCAATGATATAGATGCAAATATCTTTACTGCTATCAATTTGACAGGATTCTGCCTCATCATACCTTGTCCAGTAGGTCAAAATGTACAAGATTTGTGCGGTAGCCCTTGTCCAAAGCGACTCTCCTTGGACTCAGGTCGAATCATAAACGGGAGCATCCAGCATTGCCATGGCGTCCAATGATATAGATGCAAATATCTTTACTCCTATCAATGTGATAGGATTCTGCCTCATCATACCTTGTTCCGGAGGTTCAAATGTACAAGATTTGTGCGGTAGCACTAGACAAAAGCGAAACTCTTTGCACTCAGGTTGAATCATATTCCGAGCATCCAGAATTGCCAATGTCGTCCAATGATATAGATGCAAATATCTTTACTGCTATCAATGTGACAGGATTCTGGCTCATCATGCCTTGTCCAGTAGGTCAAAATGTACGAGATTTGTGCGGTAGCCCTTGTCCAAAGCGACACTCTTTGGACTCAGGTCGAATCATAAGCCGGAGCATCCAGAATTGCCAATGTCGTCCAATGATATAGATGCAAACATCTTCACTCCTATCAATTTGACAGGATTCTGTCTCATCATACCCTGTTCCGGATGTTCAAATGTACAAGGTTTGCGCGGTAGCACTTGTCCAAAGCGACTCTCCTTGTACTCAGGTCGAATCATAAACCGGAGCATCCAGCATTGCCATTGTCGTCCAATGATATAGATGCAAATATATTTACTCCTATCAATTTGACAGTATTCTGCCTCGTCGTATCTTGTCCAGGGGGTCCAAATGTACACGATTTGTTGCGGTACCACTTGTCCAAAGCGACATTCTTTGGACTTATGTCGAACCATAAGCCGGACCATCCAGAATTGCCGATGTTGTCCAATGATATAGATTCAAATATCTTTACTCCTATTAATTTGACAGGATTCTGCCTCATCATACCTTTCCCAGGAGGTCCAAATGCACATGTTTTGGGCGGTAGCATTTGCCCAAACCGACTCTCTTTGGATTCAGGTCGAATCATAAGCCGGACCATCCAGAATTGCCGATGTTGACCAATGATATAGATGCAAATATCTTTACTCCTATTAATTTGACAGGATTCTGCCTCATCATACCTTTTCCAGGGGGTCCAAATGCACATGTTTTGGGCGGCAGCATTTGCCCAAACCGACTCTCTTTGGATTCAGGTCGAATCATAAGCCGGAGCATCCAGAACTGCCAATGTCGACCAATGATATAGATGCAAATATCTTTACTCCTATCAATTTGACAGCGATTCTGCCTCATCGTATATTCTCCGGGGGGCCCAAATGTACAAGACTTGTGCGGCAGCACTTGACAAAAGCCAATCTCTTTGACTCAGGTCGAATCATATGCCGATCATCCAGTATTGCCAATGTCGTCCAATGATATAGATGCAAATATCTTTACTCCTATGAATGTGATAGGATTCTGCCTCATCATGCGTTGTTCCGGAGGTTCAAATGTACAAGATTTGTGCGGTCGCCCTTGTCCAAAGCGACTCTCTTTGGACTCAGGTCGAATCATAAGCCGGGGCATCCAGAATTGCCAATGTCGTCCAATGATATAGATGCAAATATCTTAACTGCTATCAATTTGACAGGATTCTGCCTCATCATACCTTGTTCCGGCGGTTCAAATGTACAAGATTTTTGCGGTAGCCCTTGTCCAAAGCGACTCTCTTTGGACTCAGGTCGAATCATAAGCCGGAGCATCCAGAATTGCCAATGTCGTCCAATGATATAGATGCAAATATCTTTACTCCTATGAATGTGATAGGATTCTGCCTCATCATGCCTTGTTCCGGAGGTTCAAATGTACAAGATTTGTGCGGTCGCCCTTGTCCAAAGCGACTCTCTTTGGACTCAGGTCGAATCATAAGCCGGGGCATCCAGAATTGCCAATGTCGTCCAATGATATAGATGTAAATATCTTTACTGCTATCAATTTGACAGGATTCTGCCTCATCATACCTTGTTCCGGAGGTTCAAATGTACAAGATTTGTGCGGTAGCCCTTGTCCAAAGCGACTCTCTTTGGACTCAGGTCGAATCATAAGACGGGGCATCCAGAATTGCCAATGTCGTCCAATGATACAGATGCAAATATCATTACTCCTATTAATTTGACAGGATTCTGCCTCATCATACTTTGTACAGGAGGTTCAAATGTACAAGATTTGTGCGGTAGCCCTTGTCCAAAGCGACTCTCCTTGTACTCAGGTCGAATCATAAACCGGAGCATCCAGCATTGCCATTGTCGTCCAATGATATAGATGCAAATATCTTTACTCCTATCAATTTGACAGCGATTCTGCCTCATCGTATATTGTCCGGGGGGCCCAAATGTACAAGACTTGTGCGGCAGCACTTGACAAAAGCCAATCTCTTTGACTCAGGTCGAATCATATGCCGATCATCCAGAATTGCCAATGTCGTCCAATGATATAGATGCAAATATCTTTACTGCTACCAATTTGACAGGTTTCAGCCGCATCGTATCTTGTCCAGGGGGTCCAAATGTATACGATTTGTTGCGGTACCACTTGTCCAAAGCGACATTCTTTGGACTTATGTCGAACCATAAGCCGGACCGTCCAGAATTGCCGATGTTGACCAATGATATAGATGCAAATATCTTTATTCCTATTAATTTGACAGGATTCTGCCTCATCATACCTTTTCCAGGAGGTCCAAATGCACATGTTTTGGGCGGCAGCATTTGCCCAAACCGACTCTCTTTGGATTCAGGTCGAATCATAAGCCGGGGCATCCAGAATTGCCAATGTCTTCCAATGATATAGATGCAAACATCTTCACTCCTATCAATTTGACAGGATTCTGCCTCATCATACCTTTTCCAGGAGGTCCAAATGCACATGTTTTGGGCGGCAGCATTTGCCCAAACCGACTCTCTTTGAATTCAGGTCGCATCATAAGCCGGGGCATCCAGAATTGCCAATGACGTCCAATGATATAGATGCAAACATCTTCACTCCTATCAATTTGACAGGATTCTGTCTCATCATACCCTGTTCCGGATGTTCAAATGTACAAGGTTTGCGCGGTAGCACTTGTCCAAAGCGACTCTCCTTGTACTCAGGTCGAATCATAAACCGGAGCATCCAGCATTGCCATTGTCGTCCAATGATATAGATGCAAATATATTTACTCCTATCAATTTGACAGGATTCTGCCTCATCGTATCTTGTCCAGGGGTCCAAATGTACACGATTTGTTGCGGTACCACTTGTCCAAAGCGACATTCTTTGGACTTATGTCGAACCATAAGCCGGACCATCCAGAATTGCCGATGTTGACCAATGATATAGATGCAAATATCTTTACTCCTATCAATGTGATAGGATTCTGCCTCATCATACCTTGTTCCGGAGGTTCAAATGTACAAGATTTGTGCGGTAGCCCTTGTCCAAAGCGACTCTCTTTGGACTCAGGTCGAATCATAATCCGGAGCATCCAGAATTGCCAATGTCGTCCAATTATATAGATGCAAACATCTTCACTCCTATCAATTTGACAGGATTCTGTCTCATCATACCCTGTTCCGGATGTTCAAATGTACAAGGTTTGCGCGGTAGCACTTGTCCAAAGCGACTCTCCTTGTACTCAGGTCGAATCATAAACCGGAGCATCCAGCATTGCCATTGTCGTCCAATGATATATATGCAAATATATTTACTCCTATCAATTTGACAGGATTCTGCCTCATCGTATCTTGTCCAGGGGGTCCAAATGTACACGATTTGTTGCGGTACCACTTGTCCAAAGCGACATTCTTTGGACTTATGTCGAACCATAAGCCGGACAATCCAGAATTGCCGATGTTGACCAATGATATAGATGCAAATACCTTTACTCCTATCAATTTGACAGGATTCTGCCTCATCATACCTTTTCCAGGAGGTCCAAATGCACATGTTTTGGGCGGCAGCATTTGCCCAAACCGACTCTCTTTGGATTCAGGTCGAACCATAAGCCGGAGCATCCAGAATTGCCAATGTCGTCCAATGATATAGATGCAAATATCTTTACTCCTATCAATTTGACAGGATTCTGCCTCATCGTATATTGTCCAGGGGGTCCAAATGTACAAGTCTTGTGCGGCAGCACTTGACAAAAGCGACTGTCTTTGGATTCAGGTCGAATCATGAGCCGGAGCATCCAGAATTGCCATTGCCGTCCAATGATATAGATGCAAATATATTTACTCCTATCAATTTGACAGGTTTCTGCCTCATCGTATATTGTCCAGGGGGTCCAAATGTACAAGATTTGTGCGGTAGCCCTTGTCCAAAGCGACTCTCTTTGGACTCAGGTCGAATCATAAGCCGGGGCATCCAGAATTGCCGATGTTGACCAATGATATAGATGCAAATATCTTTACTCCTATTAATTTGACAGGATTCTGCCTCATCATATCTTTTCCAGGAGGTCCAAATGCACATGTTTTGGGCGGCAGCATTTGCCCAAACCGACTCTCTTTGGATTCAGGTCGAATCATAAGCCGGGGCATCCAGAATTGCCAATGTCGTCCAATGATATAGATGCAAATATCTTTACTGCTATCAATTTGACAGGATTCTGCCTCATCGTATATTGTCCGGGGGGCCCAAATGTACAAGATGTGTGCGTTAGCACTTCACAAAAGCGAATCTGTTTGGACTCAGGTCGATTCATATGCCGAAGCATCCAGAATTACCATGTCGTCCAATGATATAGATGCAAATATATTTACTCCTATGAATGTGATAGGATTCTGCCTCATCATACATTGTACAGGAGGTCCAAATGTACAAGACTTGTTGAGGTAGCACTTGTCCGAAGCGACTCTGTTTGGACTCAGGTCGAATCATAAGCCAGAGCATCCAGAATTGCCAATGTCGTCCAATGATATAGATGCAAATATCTTTTCTCCTATCAATTTGACAGGATTCTGTCGCTATCATATCTTGTCCAGGGGGTCAAAATGTACAAGATTTGTGCGTTAGCACTTCACAAAAGCGAATCTCTTTGGACTCAGGTCGAATCATAAACCGGAGCATCCAGCATTGCCATGGCGTCCAATGATATAGATGCAAATATCTTTACTCCTATCAATGTGATAGGATTCTGCCTCGTCATACCTTGTTCCGGAGGTTCAAATGTACAAGATTTGTGCGGTAGCCCTTGTCCAAAGCGACTCTCTTTGTACTCAGGTCGAATCATAAGCCGGGGCATCCAGAATTGCCAATGTCGTCCAATGATATAGATGCAAATATCTTTACTGCTATCAATTTGTCAGGATTCTGCCTCATCATGCCTTGTTCCGGAGGTTCAAATGTACAAGATTTTTGCGGTAGCCCTTGTCCAAAACGACTCTCTTTGAACTCAGGTCGAATCGTAAGCCGGGGCATCCAGAATTGCCAATGTCGTCCAATGATATAGATGCAAATATCTTTACTGCTATCAATTTGACAGGATTCTGCCTTATCATACCTTGTCTAGTAGGTCAAAATGTACGAGATTTGTGCGGTAGCCCTTGTCCAAAGCGACTATCTTTGGACTCAGGTCGAATCATATTGCGGAGCATCCAGAATTGCCAATGTCGTCCAATTATATAGATGCAAACATCTTCACTCCTATCAATTTGACAGGATTCTGTCTCATCATACCTTGTTCCGGATGTTCAAATGTACAAGGTTTGCGAGGTAGCACTTGTCCAAAGCGACTCTCCTTGTACTCAGGTCGAATCATAAACCGGAGCATCCAGAATTGCCAATGTCGTCCAATGATGTAGATGCAAATATCTTTACTGCTATCAATTTGTCAGGATTCTGCCTCATCATACCTTGTTCCGGAGGTTCAAATGTACAAGATTTTTGCGGTAGCCCTTGTCCAAAGCGACTCTCTTTGAACTCAGGTCGAATCGTAAGCCGGGGCATCCAGAATTGCCAATGTCGTCCAATGATATAGATGCAAATATCTTTACTCCTGTTAATTTGACAGGATTCTGCCTCATCGTATATTGTCCAGGGGGTCCAAATGTACAAGACTTGTGCGGCAGCACTTGACAAAAGCGACTGTCTTTGTATTCAGGTCGAATCATAAGCCGGAGCATCCAGAATTGCCATTGTCGTTCAATGATATAGATGCAAATATATTTACTCCTATGAATGTGATAGAATTCTGCCTCATCATACCTTGTACACGAGGTCCAAATGTACAAGACTTGTTGCGGTAGCACTTGTCCGAAGCGACTCTGTTTGGACTCAGGTCGAATCATAAGCCAGAGCATCCGGAATTGCCAATGTCGTCCAATGATATAGATGCAAATATCTTTTCTCCTATCAATTTGACAGGATTCTGTCGCTATCATATCTTGTCCAGGGGGTCAAAATGTACAAGATTTCTGCGTAAGCACTTCACAAAAGCGAATCTCTTTGGACTCAGGTCGAATCATAAACCGGAGCATCCAGCATTGCCATGGCGTCCAATGATATAGATGCAAATATCTTTACTCCTATCAATGTGATAGGATTCTGCCTCATCATACCTTGTTCCGGAGGTTCAAATGTACAAGATTTGTGCGGTAGCCCTTGTCCAAAGCGACTCTCTTTGGATTCAGGTCGAATCATAAGCCGGAGCATCCAGAATTGCCACTGTCGTCCAATGATATAGATGCAAATATATTTACTCCTATGAATGTGATAGGATTCTGCCTCATCGTATCTTGTCCAGGGGGTCCAAATGTACACGATTTGTTGCGGTACCACATGTCCAAAGCGACATTCTTTGGACTTATGTCGAACCATAAGCCAGACCATCCAGAATTGCCGATGTTGACCAATGATATACATGCAAATATCTTTACTCCTATTAATTTGACAGGATTCTGCCTGATCATACCTTTTCCAGGAGGTCCAAATGCACATGTTTTGGGTGGCAGCATTTGCCCAAACCGACTCTCTTTGATTCAGGTCGAATCATAAGCCGGAGCATCCAGAATTGCCACTGTCGTCCAATGATATAGATGCAAATATATTTACTCCTATGAATGTGATAGGATTCTGCCTCATCATACCTTGTACAGGAGGTCCAAATGTACAAGACTTGTTGCGGTAGCACTTGACCGAAGCGACTCTGTTTGGACTCAGGTCGAATCATAACCTAGAGCATCCAGAATTGCCAATGTCGTCCAATGATATAGATGCAAATATCTTTTCTCCTATCAATTTGACAGGATTCTGCCGCTATCATATCTTGTCCAGGGGGTCAAAATGTACAAGATTTGTGCGTTAGCACTTCACAAAAGCGACTCTGTTTGGACTCAGGTCGAATCATAACCTAGAGCATCCAGAATTGCCAATGTCGTCCAATGATATAGATGCAAATATCTTTACTCCTATCAATGTGATAGGATTCTGCCTCATCATACCTTGTTCCGGAGGTTCAAATGTACAAGATTTGTGCGGTAGCACTAGACAAAAGCGAAACTCTTTGCACTCTGGTCGAATCATATTCCGAGCATCCAGAATTGCCAATGTCGTCCAATGATATAGATGCAAATATCTTTACTGCTATCAATTTGTCAGGATTCTGCCTCATCATACCTTGTTCCAGAGGTTCAAATGTACAAGATTTTTGCGGTAGCCCTTGTCCAAAGCGACTCTCTTTGAACTCAGGTCGAATCGTAAGCCGGGGCATCCAGAATTGCCAATGTCGTCCAATGATATAGATGCAAATATATTTACTCCTATGAATGTGATAGGATTCTGCCTCATCATACCTTGTACAGGAGGTCCAAATGTACAAGACTTGTTGCGGTAGCACTTGTCCGAAGCGACTCTGTTTGGACTCAGGTCGAATCATAAGCCAGAGCATCCAGAATTGCCAATGTCGTCCAATGATATAGATGCAAATATCTTTTCTCCTATCAATTTGACAGGATTCTGCCGCTATCATATCTTGTCCAGGGGGTCAAAATGTACAAGATTTGTGCGTTAGCAATTCACAAAAGCGAATCTCTTTGGACTCAGGTCGAATCATAAACCGGAGCATCCAGCATTGCCATGGCGTCCAATGATATAGATGCAAATATCTTTACTCCTATCAATGTGATAGGATTCTGCCTCGTCATACCTTGTTCCGGAGGTTCAAATGTACAAGATTTGTGCGGTAGCCCTTGTCCAAAGCGACTCTCTTTGTACTCAGGTCGAATCATAAGCCGGGGCATCCAGAATTGCCAATGTCGTCCAATGATATAGATGCAAATATCTTTACTGCTATCAATTTGTCAGGATTCTGCCTCATCATGCCTTGTTCCGGAGGTTCAAATGTACAAGATTTTTGCGGTAGCCCTTGTCCAAAGCGACTCTCTTTGAACTCAGGTCGAATCGTAAGCCGGGGCATCCAGAATTGCCAATGTCGTCCAATGATATAGATGCAAATATATTTACTCCTATGAATGTGATAGGATTCTGCCTCATCATACCTTGTACAGGAGGTCCAAATGTACAAGACTTGTTGCGGTAGCCCTTGTCCAAAGCGACTCTGTTTGGACTCAGGTCGAATCATATGCTAGAGCATCCAGAATTGCCAATGTCGTCCAATGATATATATGCAAATATATTTACTCCTATCAATTTGACAGGATTCTGCCTCATCGTATCTTGTCCAGGGGGTCCAAATGTACAAGACTAGTGCGGCAGCACTTGACAAAACCCAATCTCTTTGACTCAGGTCGAATCATATTCCGATCATCCAGAATTGCCAATGTCATTCAATGATATAGATGCAAATATCTTTACTCCTATCAATGTGATAGGATTCTGCCTCATCATGCCTGGTTCCGGAGGTTCAAATGTACAAGATTTGTGCGGTCGCCCTTGTCCAAAGCGACTCTCTTTGGACTCAGGTCGAATCATAAGCCGGGGCATCCAGAATTGCCAATGTCGTCCAATGATATAGATGCAAACATCTTCACTCCTATCAAATTGACAGGATTCTGTCTCATCATACCCTGTTCCGGATGTTCAAATGTACAAGGTTTGCGCGGTAGCACTTGTCCAAAGCGACATTCCCTGGACTCAGGTCGATCCATATGCCGAAGCATCCAGAATTGCCAATGTCGTGCAATGATATAGATGCAAATCTCTTTACAGCTATCAATTTGACAAGATTCTGCCTCATCGTATCTTGTCCACGAGGTTCAAATGTACAAGATTTGTGCGGTAGCACTTGTCCAAAGCGACATTCCCTGGACTCAGGTCGAATCATAAGCCTGAGCATCCAGAATTGCCAATGTCGTCCAATGATATAGATGCACATATCTTTACTCCTATCAATGTGATAGGATTCTGCCTCATCATACCTTGTTCCGGAGGTCCACATGGACAAGATTTGGGCGGCAGTATTTGTCCAAAGCGACTCTCTTTGAACTCAGGTCGAATCATATGCCGAACTTCCAGAATTGCCAATGTCGTCCAATGATATAGATGCAAATATCTTTACTCCTATTAATGTGATAGGATTCTGCCTCATCATAGCTTGTACAGGAGGTCCAAATGTACAAGGCTTATTGCGGTAGCACCTGTCCAAAGCGACTCTCTTTGAACTCAGGTCGAATCATATGCCGAACTTCCAGAATTGCCAATGTCGTCCAATGATATAGATGCAAACATCTTCATTCCTATCAATTTCACAGGATTCTGCCTCATCGTATCTTGTCCAGGAGGTTCAAATGTTCAAGATTTGTGCGGTAGCACTTGTCCAAAGCGACATTCTTTGGACTTAGGTCGAACCATATGCCGGACCATTCAGAATTGCCGATGTTGACCAATGATATAGATGCAAATATCTTTACTCCTATTAATTTGACAGGATTCTGGCTCATCATGTTTTGTCCAGGAGGATCAAGTGTAGAAGATGTGTGCGGTAGCACTAGACAAAAGCGAAACTCCTTGGACTCAGGTCGATCCATAAGCCGAAGCATCAAGAATTGCCAATGTCGTGCAATGGTATAGATGCAAATATCTTTACTGCAATCAATTTGACAGGATTCTGCCTCATCGTGTCTTGTCCAGGGGGTCCAAATGTACGGGATTTGTTGCGGTAGCACTTGTCCAAAGAGACATTCTTTGGACTTATGTCGAACCATAAGCCGGACCATCCAGAATTGCCGTTGTTGACCAATGATATAGATGCAAATATCTTTACTCCTATTAATTTGACAGGATTCTGCCTCGTCGTATCTTGTCCCGGGGGTCCAAATGTACAAGATTTGTTGCGGTAGTACTTGTCCAAAGCGACTCTCCTTGGACTTAGGTCGAATCATAAGCCTGAGCATCCAGAATTGCCAATGCCGTCTAATGATATAGATGCAAATATCTTCACTCCTATCAATGTGACAGGATTCTGCCTCATCATGCCTTTTCCAGGAGGTCCAAATGCACACGTTTTGGGCGGCAGCATTTGCCCAAACCGACTCTCTTTGGATTCGGGTCGAATCATATGCCGAGCATCCAGAATTGCCAATGTCGTCCAATGATATAGATGCAAATATCTTTACTCCTATCAATGTGATAGGATTCTGCCTCATCATACCTTGTACAGGAGGTCCAAATGTACAAGACTTATTGCGGTAGCACTTGTCCGAAGCGACTCTCTTTGGCCTCCGGTCGAATCATATGCCGGAGCATCCAGAATTGCCAATGTCGTCCAGTGATATTGATGCAAACATCTTTACTCCTATCAATGTGATAGGATTGTGCCTCATCGTATCTTGTCCAGGGGGTCCAAATGTACACGATTAGTTGCGGTAGCACTTGTCCAAAGCGACATTCTTTGGACTAATGTCGAACCATAAGCCGGACCATCCAGAATTGCCGATGTTGAACAATGATATAGATGCAAATATCTTTACTCCTATCAATTTGACAGGATTCTGGCTCATCATGTCTTGTCCAGGAGGATCAAGTGTAGAAGATGTGTGCGGTAGCACTAGACAAAAGCGAAACTCCTTGGACTCAGGTCGATCCATATGCCGAAGCATCCAGAATTGCCAATGTCGTGCAATGATATAGATGCAAATATCTTTACTGCTATCAATTTGACAGGATTCTGCCTCATCGTATCTTGTCCACGAGGTTCAAATGTACAAGATTTGTGCGGTAGCACTTGTCCAAAGCGACATTCTTTGGACTTAGGTCGAACCATATTCCGGACCATCCAGAACTGCCGATGTTGACCAATGATATAGATGCAAATATCTTTAATCCTATCAATGTTATAGGATTCTGCCTCATCATACCTTGTTCCGGAGGTTCAAATGTACACGATTTGTTGCGGTAGCACTTGTCCAAAGCGACTCTCCTTGGTCTCAGGTCGAATCATATACCTCAGCATCCAAAATTTCCAATGCCGTCTAATGATATAGATGCAAATATCTTCTCTCCTATCAATGTGACAGGATTCTGCCTCATCATACCTTTTCCACGAGGTCCAAATGCACAAGGTTTGAGCGGCAGCATTTGCCCAAACCGACTCTCTTTGGATTCAGGTCGAATCATAAACCGGAGCATCCAGAATTGCCAATGTCGTCCAATGATATAGATGCAAATATCTTTACTCCTATCAATTTTACAGGATTCTGCCTCATCGTATATTGTCCAGGGGGTCCAAATGTACAAGACTTGTGCGGTAGCACTTGACAAAAGCCAATCTCTTTGACTCAGGTCGAATCATATGCCGAGCATCCAGAATTGCCAATGTCGTGCAATGATATAGATGCAAATATCTTTACTGCTATCAATTTGACAGGATTCTGCCTCATCGTATCTTGTCCAGGAGGTTCAAATGTACACGATTTGTGCGGTAGCACTTGTCCAGGCCGACTCTCTTTGGATTCTGGTCTAATTATAATACGGATCCCCAGGATTGCCAATTTCGTCCAATGATATAGACGCAAATATCTTCACTCCTATCAATTTTACAGGATTCTGCCTCATGATATCTTGTCCAGGAGGTTCAAATGTAAAAGATTTGTGCGGTAGCACTTGGCCAGGCCGACTCTATTTGGATTCAGGTCTAATTATAAGCCGGATCCCCAGGATCGCCAATGTCGTCCAATGATATAGATGCAAATATGTTTACTCCCATTAATGTGACTGTCGTTTTGGACAAGTGCTACGGCAACAAATCTTGTACATTTGGACCTCCTGCACAAGATACGATGAGGCAGAATCCTGTCAAATTGGTAGCAGTAAAGATATTTGCATCTATATCATTGCACGACATTGGCAATTCTGGATGCTTCGGCTTATGGATCGACCTGAGTCCAAAGAATGTCGCTTTGGACAAGTGCTACCGCACAAATCTTGTACATTTGAACATCCTGGACAAGATACGATGAGGCAGAATCCTGTCAAATTGATAGGAGTGAAGATGTTTGCATCTATATCATTAGACGACATTGGCAATTCTGGAAGTTCGGCATATGATTCGACCTGAGTTCAAAGAGATTCGCTTCGGACAAATACTGCCGCCCAAATGTTGTCCATTTGGACCTCCTGGACAAGATATGATGAGGCCGAATCCTGTCAAATTGATAAGAGTGAAGATATTTGCATCTATATCATTGGACGACATTGGCAATTCTGGATGCTCAGTCTTATAATTCGACCTGTGTCCAAGGAGAGTCGTTTTGGACAAATGCTACCGCAACAAATCTTGTACATTTGGACCCCCTTGAAAAGATACGATGAGGCAGAATTCTGTCAAATTAATAAGAGTAAAGATATTTGCATCTATATCATTGGTGATCCTCGGCAATTCTGGATGGTCCGGCTTATGGTTCGACATTAGTCCAAAGAATGTCGCTTTGGCCAAGTGCTACCGCAACAAATCGTGTACATTTGGACCTCCTGGACAAGATATGATGAGGCCGAATCCTGTCAAATTGATAGGAGTGAAGATATTTGCATCTATATCATTGGACGACATTGGCAATTCTGGATGCTCAGGCTTATGATTCGACCTGAGTCCAAGGAGAGTCGTTTTGGACAAATGCTACCGCAACAAATCTTGTACATTTGGACCCCCTTGACAAGATACGATGAGGCAGAATTCTGTCAAATTAATAAGAGTAAAGATATTTGCATCTATATCATTGGTGATCCTCGGCAACTCTGGATGGTCCTGCTTATGGTTCGACATTAGTCCAAAGAATGTCGCTTTGGACAAGTGCTACTGCAACAAATCGTGTACATTTGGACCCCCTGGACAATATACGATGAGACAGAATCCTATCACATTGATAGGAGTAAAGATATTTGCATCTATATCATTGGACGACATTGGCAATTCTGGATGCTCGGCATATGATTCGACCTGAGTCAAAGAGATTGGCTTTTGTCAAGTGCTGCCGCACAAGGCTTGCACATTTGGACCGCCTGGACAATATACGATGAGGTAGAATCCTGTCAAATTGATAGGAATAAAGATATTTGCATCTATATCATTGGACGACATTGGCAATTCTGGATGCTCCGGATTATGATGCGACCTGAATCCAAAGAGAGTCGGTTTGGGCAAATGCTGCCGCCCAAAACGTGTGCATTTGGACCTCCTAGAAAAGGTATGATGAGGCAGAATCCTGTCACATTGATAGGTGTGAAGATATTTGCATCTATATCATTAGACGGCATTGGCAATTCTGAATGCTCAGGCTTATGATTCGACCTGAGTCCAAGGAGAGTCGCTTTGGACAAGTGCTACCGCAACAAATCTTGTACATTTGGACCCCCGGGACAAGATACGACGAGGCAGAATCCTGTCAAATTAATAGGAGTAAAGATATTTGCATCTATATCATTGGTCAACAACGGCAATTCTGGATGGTCCGGCTTATGGTTCGACATAAGTCCAAAGCATGTCGCTTTGGACAAGTGCTACCGCAACAAATCCCGTACATGTGGACCCCCTGGACAAGACACGATGAGGCATAATCCTGTGAAATTGATTGCAGTAAAGATATTTGCATCTATACCATTGCACGATATTGGCAATTCTTGATGCTTCGGCTTATGGATCGACCTGAGTCCAAAGAGTTTCGCTCTTGTCTAGTGCTACCGTACACTTGATCCTCCTGGACAAGACACGATGAGCCAGAATCCTGTCAAATTGATAGCAGTAAAGATAATTGTATCTATATCGTTGGACGACATTGGCAATTCTGGATGCCCCGGCTTATGATTCGACCTAAGTCTATAGAATGCCGCTTTGGACAAGTGCTCCCGCACAAATCTTGTACATTTGAACCTCGTGGACAAGATACGATGAGGCAGAATCCTGTCAAATTGATGGCAGTAAAGATATTTGCATCTATATCATTGCACGACATTGGCAATTCTCGATGCTTCGGCTTATGAATCGACCTGAGTCCAAGGAGTTTCGCTTTTGTCTAGTGCTACCGCACACATCTTCTACACTTGATCCTCCTGGACAAGACATGATGAGCCAGACTCCTGTCAAACTGATAGGAGTGAAGATGTTTGCATCTATATCATTAGACGACATTGGCAATTCTGGAAGTTCGGCATATGATTCGACCTGAGTTCAAAGAGACTCGCTTTGGTCAAATACTGCCGCCCAAATCTTGTCCATTTGGACCTCCTGGACAAGATATGATGAGGCAGAATCCTGTCACATTGATGGGAGTGAATATATTTGCATCTATATCATTAGAAGGCATTGGCAATTCTGGATGCTCAGGCTTATGATTCGACTTGAGTCCAAGGAGGGTCGTTTTGGACAAGTGCTACCGCAACAAATCTTATACATTTGGACCCCCTGGACAAGATACGATGAGGCAGAATCCTGTAAAATTAATAGGAGTAAAGATATTTGCATCTATATCATTGGTCAACATCGGCAATTCTGGATGGTCCGGCTTATGGTTCGACATAAGTCCAAAGAATATCGCTTTGGACAAGTGCTACCGCAACAAATCGTTTACATTTGGACCCCCTGGACAAGATACGATGAGGCAGAATCCTATGACATTGATAGGAGTAAAGATATTTGCATCAATATCACTGGACGACATTGGCAATTCTGGATGCTCTGGCAAATGATTCGACCGGAGGCCAAAGAGAGTCGCTTCGGACAAGTGCTACCGCAATAAGTCTTGTACATTTGGACCTCCTGTACAAGGTATGATACAGAATCCTATCACATTGATAGGAGTAAAGATATTTGCATCTATATCATTGGACGACATTGGCAATTCTGGATGCTCGGCATATGATTCGACCTGAGTCAAAGAGATTGGCTTTTGTCAAGTGCTGCCGCACAAGGCTTGCACATTTGGACCGCCTGGACAATATACGATGAGGTAGAATCCTGTCAAATTGATAGGAATAAAGATATTTGCATCTATATCATTGGACGACATTGGCAATTCTGGATGCTCCGGATTATGATGCGACCTGAATCCAAAGAGAGTCGGTTTGGGCAAATGCTGCCGCCCAAAACGTGTGCATTTGGACCTCCTGGAAAAGGTATGATGAGGCAGAATCCTGTCACATTGATAGGAGTGAAGATATTTGCATCTATATCATTAGACGGCATTGGCAATTCTGAATGCTCAGGCTTATGATTCGACCTGAGTCCAAGGAGAGTCGCTTTGGACAAGTGCTACCGCAACAAATCTTGTACATTTGGACCCCCGGGACAAGATACGACGAGGCAGAATCCTGTCAAATTAATAGGAGTAAAGATATTTGCATCTATATCATTGGTCAACAACGGCAATTCTGGATGGTCCGGCTTATGGTTCGACATAAGTCCAAAGCATGTCGCTTTGGACAAGTGCTACCGCAACAAATCCCGTACATGTGGACCCCCTGGACAAGACACGATGAGGCATAATCCTGTGAAATTGATTGCAGTAAAGATATTTGCATCTATACCATTGCACGATATTGGCAATTCTTGATGCTTCGGCTTATGGATCGACCTGAGTCCAAAGAGTTTCGCTCTTGTCTAGTGCTACCGTACACTTGATCCTCCTGGACAAGACACGATGATACAGAATCCTATCACATTGATAGGAGTAAAGATATTTGCATCTATATCATTGGACGACATTGGCAATTCTGGATGCTCGGCATATGATTCGACCTGAGTCAAAGAGATTGGCTTTTGTCAAGTGCTACCGCACAAGTCTTGTACATTTGGACCCCCTGGACAATATACGATGAGGCAGAATCCTGTCAAATTGACAGGATTAAAGATATTTGCATCTATATCATTGGACGACATTGGCAATTCTGGATGCTTCGGCTTATGGATCGACCTGAGTCCAAGGAGTTTCGCTTTTGTCTAGTGCTACCGCACACATCTTCTACACTTGATCATCCTGGGCAAGACATGATGAGCCAGAATCCTGTCAAATTGATAGGAGTAAAGATATTTGCATCTATATCATTGGTCAACATCGGCAATTCTGGATGGTCCGGCTTATGGTTCGACATAAGTCCAAAGAATGTCGCTTTGGACAAGCGCTACCGCAACAAATCGTATACATTTGGACCCCCTGGACAAGATACGATGAGGCAGAATCCTATCACATTGATAGGAGTAAAGATATTTGCATCAATATCACTGGACGACATTGGCAATTCTGGATGCTCCGGATTATGATGCGACCTGAATCCAAAGAGAGTCGGTTTGGGCAAATGCTGCCGCCTAAAACGTGTGCATTTGGACCTCCTGGAAAAGGTATGATGAGGCAGAATCCTGTCACATTGATAGGAGTGAAGATATTTGCATCTATATCATTAGACGGCATTGGCAATTCGGAATGCTCAGGCTTATGATTCGACCTGAGTCCAAGGAGAGTCGCTTTGGACAAGTGCTACCGCAACAAATCTTGTACATTTGGACCCCCGGGACAAGATACGACGAGGCAGAATCCTGTCAAATTAATAGGAGTAAAGATATTTGCATCTATATCATTGGTCAACAACGGCAATTCTGGATGGTCCGGCTTATGGTTCGACATAAGTCCAAAGAATGTCGTTTTGGACAAGTGCCACCGCAACAAATCCCGTACATTTGGACCCCCTGGACAAGACACGATGAGGCAGAATCCTGTCAAATTGATTGCAGTAAAGATATTTGCATCTATACCATTGCACGACATTGGCAATTCTTGATGCTTCGGCTTATGGATCGACCTGAGTCCAAAGAGTTTCGCTCTTGTCTAGTGCAACCGTACACTTGATCCTCCTGGACAAGACACGATGAGCCAGAATCCTGTCAAATTGATAGCAGTAAAGATAATTGTTTCTGTATCATTGGACGACATTGGCAATTCTGGATGCCCCGGCTTATGATTCGACCTAAGTCCAAAGAATGTCCCTTTGGACAAGTGCTACCGCACAAATCTTGTACATTTGAACCTCCTGGACAAGATACGATGAGGCAGAATCCTGTCAAATTGATAGGAGTGAAGATGTTTGCATCTCTATCATTGGACGACATTGGCAATTCTGGAAGTTCGGCATATGATTCGACCTGAGTCCAAAGAGAGTCGCTTCGGACAAGTGCTACCGCAACAAATCTTGTACATTTGGACCCCCGGGACAAGATACGACGAGGCAGAATCCTGTCAAATTCATAGGAGTAAAGATATTTGCATCTATATCATTGGTCAACAACGGCAATTCTGGATGGTCCGGCTTATGGTTCGATATAAGTCCAAAGAATGTCGCTTTGGACAAGTGCTACCGCAACAAATCTTGTACATTTGGATCCCCTGGACAAGATACGATGAGGCAGAATCCTGTCAAATTGATAGGAGTAAAGATATTTGCATCTATATCATTGACGACATTGGCAATTCTGGATGCTCGGCATATGATTCGACCTGAGTCAAAGAGATTGGCTTTTGTCAAGTGCTACCGCACAAGTCTTGTACATTTGGACCCCCTGGACAATATACGATGAGGCAGAATCCTGTCAAATTGATAGGAGTAAAGATATTTGCATCTATATCATTGGACGACATTGGCAATTCTGGATGCTCCGGTTTATGATTCGACCTGAATCCAAAGAGAGTCGGTTTGGGCAAATGCTGCCGCCCAAACCTTGTGCATTTGGACCTCGTGGAAAAGGTATGATGAGGCAGAATCCTGTCACATTGATAGGAGAGAAGATATTTGCATCTATATCATTAGACGGCATTGGCAATTCTGGATGCTCAGGCATATGATTCGACCTGAGTCCAAGGAGAGTCGCTTTGGACAAGTGCTACCGCAACAAATCTTGTACATTTGAACCTCCGGAACAAGGTATGATGAGGCAGAATCCTATCACATTGTTAGGAGTAAAGATATTTGCATCTATATCATTGGTCAACATCGGCAGTTCTGGATGGTCCGGAATATGGTTCGACATTAGTCCAAAGAATGTCGCTTTGGACAAGTGCTACCGCAACAAATCTTGTACATTTGGACCCCCGGGACAAGATACGACGAGGCAGAATCCTGTCAAATTAATAGGAGTAAAGATATTTGCATCTATATCAATGGTCAACAACGGCAATTCTGGATGGTCCGGCTTATGGTTCGACATAAGTCCAAAGAATGTCTCTTTGGACAAGTGCCACCGCAACAAATCCCGTACATTTGGACCCCCTGGACAAGACACGATGAGGCAGAATCGTGTCAAATTGATTGCAGTAAAGATATTTGCATCTATACCATTGCACGACATTGGCAATTCTTGATGCTTCGGCTTATGGATCGACCTGAGTCCAAGGAGTTTCGCTTTTGTCTAGTGCTACCGCACACATCTTCTACACTTGATCATCCTGGGCAAGACATGATGAGCCAGAATCCTGTCAAATTGATAGGAGTAAAGATATTTGCATCTATATCATTGGTCAACATCGGCAATTCTGGAAGGTCCGGCTTATGGTTCGACATAAGTCCAAAGAATGTCGCTTTGGACAAGCGCTACCGCAACAAATCGTATACATTTGGACCCCCTGGACAAGATACGATGAGGCAGAATCCTATCACATTGATAGGAGTAAAGATATTTGCATCAATATCACTGGACGACATTGGCAATTCTGGATGCTCCGGATTATGATGCGACCTGAATCCAAAGAGAGTCGGTTTGGGCAAATGCTGCCGCCTAAAACGTGTGCATTTGGACCTCCTGGAAAAGGTATGATGAGGCAGAATCCTGTCACATTGATAGGAGTGAAGATATTTGCATCTATATCATTAGACGGCATTGGCAATTCTGAATGCTCAGGCTTACGATTCGACCTGAGTCCAAGGAGAGTCGCTTTGGACAAGTGCTACCGCAACAAATCTTGTACATTTGGACCCCCGGGACAAGATACGACGAGGCAGAATCCTGTCAAATTAATAGGAGTAAAGATATTTGCATCTATATCATTGGTCAACAACGGCAATTCTGGATGGTCCGGCTTATGGTTCGACATAAGTCCAAAGAATGTCGCTTTGGACAAGTGCTACCGCAACAAATCCCGTACATTTGGACCCCCTGGACAAGATACGATGAGGCAGAATCCTGTCAAATTGATAGGAGTAAAGATATTTGCATCTATATCATTGGACGACATTGGCAATTCTGGATGCTCGGCATATGATTCGACCTGAGTCAAAGAGATTGGCTTTTGTCAAGTGCTACCGCACAAGTCTTGTACATTTGGACCCCCTGGACAATATACGATGAGGCAGAATCCTGTGAAATTGATAGGAGTGAAGATATTTGCATCTATATCATTGGACGACATTGGCAATTCTGGATGCTCAGGCTTATGATTCGACCTGAGTCCAAGGAGAGTCGTTTTGGACAAATGCTACCGCAACAAATCTTGGACATTTAGACCCCCTTGACAAGATACGATGAGGCAGAATTCTGTCAAATTAATAGGAGTAAAGATATTTGCAACTATATCATTGGTGAACATCGGCAATTCTGGATGGTCCGGCTTATGGTTCGACATTAGTCCAAAGGATGTCGCTTTGGACAAGTGCTACCGCAATAAGTCTTGTACACTTGATCCTCCTGGACAAGACATGATGAGCCAGAATCCTGTCAAATTGATAGGAGTGAAGATATTTGCATCTATATCATTGGACGACATTGGCAATTCTGGATGCTTCGGCTTATGGATCGACCTGAGTCCAAGGAGTTTCGCTTTTGTCTAGTGCTACCGCACACATCTTCTACACTTGATCATCCTGGGCAAGACATGATGAGCCAGAATCCTGTCAAATTAATAAGAGTAAAGATATTTGCATCTATATCATTGGTGATCCTCGGCAATTCTGGATGGTCCGGCTTATGGTTCGACATTAGTCCAAAGAATGTCGCTTTGGACAAGTGCTACCGCAACAAATCGTGTACATTTGGACCTCCTGGACAATATACGATGAGGCAGAATCCTGTCAAATTGATAGGAGTGAAGATATTTGCATCTATATCATTGGACGACATTGGCAATTCTGGATGCTCAGGCTTATGATTCGACCTGAGTCCAAGGAGAGTCGTTTTGGACAAATGCTACCGCAACAAATCTTGGACATTTAGACCCCCTTGACAAGATACGATGAGGCAGAATTCTGTCAAATTAATAGGAGTAAAGATATTTGCAACTATATCATTGGTGAACATCGGCAATTCTGGATGGTCCGGCTTATGGTTCGACATTAGTCCAAAGGATGTCGCTTTGGACAAGTGCTACCGCAATAAGTCTTGTACACTTGATCCTCCTGGACAAGACATGATGAGCCAGAATCCTGTCAAATTGATAGGAGTGAAGATATTTGCATCTATATCATTGGACGACATTGGCAATTCTGGATGCTTCGGCTTATGGATCGACCTGAGTCCAAGGAGTTTCGCTTTTGTCTAGTGCTACCGCACACATCTTCTACACTTGATCATCCTGGGCAAGACATGATGAGCCAGAATCCTGTCAAATTAATAAGAGTAAAGATATTTGCATCTATATCATTGGTGATCCTCGGCAATTCTGGATGGTCCGGCTTATGGTTCGACATTAGTCCAAAGAATGTCGCTTTGGACAAGTGCCCCCGCACAAATCTTGTACATTTGAACCTCGTGGACAAGATACGATGAGGCAGAATCCTGTCAAATTGATGGCAGTAAAGATATTTGCATCTATATCATTGCACGACATTGGCAATTCTCGATGCTTCGGCTTATGAATCGACCTGAGTCCAAGGAGTTTCGCTTTTGTCTAGTGCTACCGCACACATCTTCTACACTTGATCCTCCTGGACAAGACATGATGAGCCAGACTCCTGTCAAACTGATAGGAGTGAAGATGTTTGCATCTATATCATTAGACGACATTGGCAATTCTGGAAGTTCGGCATATGATTCGACCTGAGTTCAAAGAGAGTCGCTTTGGTCAAATACTGCCGCCCAAATCTTGTCCATTTGGACCTCCTGGACAAGATATGATGAGGCAGAATCCTGTCACATTGATGGGAGTGAATATATTTGCATCTATATCATTAGAAGGCATTGGCAATTCTGGATGCTCAGGCTTATGATTCGACTTGAGTCCAAGGAGGGTCGTTTTGGACAAGTGCTACCGCAACAAATCTTATACATTTGGACCCCCTGGACAAGATACGATGAGGCAGAATCCTGTAAAATTAATAGGAGTAAAGATATTTGCATCTATATCATTGGTCAACATCGGCAATTCTGGATGGTCCGGCTTATGGTTCGACATAAGTCCAAAGAATATCGCTTTGGACAAGTGCTACCGCAACAAATCGTTTACATTTGGACCCCCTGGACAAGATACGATGAGGCAGAATCCTATGACATTGATAGGAGTAAAGATATTTGCATCAATATCACTGGACGACATTGGCAATTCTGGATGCTCTGGCAAATGATTCGACCGGAGGCCAAAGAGAGTCGCTTCGGACAAGTGCTACCGCAATAAGTCTTGTACATTTGGACCTCCTGTACAAGGTATGATACAGAATCCTATCACATTGATAGGAGTAAAGATATTTGCATCTATATCATTGGACGACATTGGCAATTCTGGATGCTCGGCATATGATTCGACCTGAGTCAAAGAGATTGGCTTTTGTCAAGTGCTACCGCACAAGTCTTGTACATTTGGACCCCCTGGACAATATACGATGAGGCAGAATCCTGTCAAATTGACAGGATTAAAGATATTTGCATCTATATCATTGGACGACATTGGCAATTCTGGATGCTTCGGCTTATGGATCGACCTGAGTCCAAGGAGTTTCGCTTTTGTCTAGTGCTACCGCACACATCTTCTACACTTGATCATCCTGGGCAAGACATGATGAGCCAGAATCCTGTCAAATTGATAGGAGTAAAGATATTTGCATCTATATCATTGGTCAACATCGGCAATTCTGGATGGTCCGGCTTATGGTTCGACATAAGTCCAAAGAATGTCGCTTTGGACAAGCGCTACCGCAACAAATCGTATACATTTGGACCCCCTGGACAAGATACGATGAGGCAGAATCCTATCACATTGATAGGAGTAAAGATATTTGCATCAATATCACTGGACGACATTGGCAATTCTGGATGCTCCGGATTATGATGCGACCTGAATCCAAAGAGAGTCGGTTTGGGCAAATGCTGCCGCCTAAAACGTGTGCATTTGGACCTCCTGGAAAAGGTATGATGAGGCAGAATCCTGTCACATTGATAGGAGTGAAGATATTTGCATCTATATCATTAGACGGCATTGGCAATTCTGAATGCTCAGGCTTATGATTCGACCTGAGTCCAAGGAGAGTCGCTTTGGACAAGTGCTACCGCAACAAATCTTGTACATTTGGACCCCCGGGACAAGATACGACGAGGCAGAATCCTGTCAAATTAATAGGAGTAAAGATATTTGCATCTATATCATTGGTCAACAACGGCAATTCTGGATGGTCCGGCTTATGGTTCGACATAAGTCCAAAGAATGTCGTTTTGGACAAGTGCCACCGCAACAAATCCCGTACATTTGGACCCCCTGGACAAGACACGATGAGGCAGAATCCTGTCAAATTGATTGCAGTAAAGATATTTGCATCTATACCATTGCACGACATTGGCAATTCTTGATGCTTCGGCTTATGGATCGACCTGAGTCCAAAGAGTTTCGCTCTTGTCTAGTGCAACCGTACACTTGATCCTCCTGGACAAGACACGATGAGCCAGAATCCTGTCAAATTGATAGCAGTAAAGATAATTGTTTCTGTATCATTGGACGACATTGGCAATTCTGGATGCCCCGGCTTATGATTCGACCTAAGTCCAAAGAATGTCCCTTTGGACAAGTGCTACCGCACAAATCTTGTACATTTGAACCTCCTGGACAAGATACGATGAGGCAGAATCCTGTCAAATTGATAGGAGTAAAGATATTTGCATCTATATCATTGACGACATTGGCAATTCTGGATGCTCGGCATATGATTCGACCTGAGTCAAAGAGATTGGCTTTTGTCAAGTGCTACCGCACAAGTCTTGTACATTTGGACCCCCTGGACAATATACGATGAGGCAGAATCCTGTCAAATTGATAGGAGTAAAGATATTTGCATCTATATCATTGGACGACATTGGCAATTCTGGATGCTCCGGTTTATGATTCGACCTGAATCCAAAGAGAGTCGGTTTGGGCAAATGCTGCCGCCCAAACCTTGTGCATTTGGACCTCGTGGAAAAGGTATGATGAGGCAGAATCCTGTCACATTGATAGGAGAGAAGATATTTGCATCTATATCATTAGACGGCATTGGCAATTCTGGATGCTCAGGCATATGATTCGACCTGAGTCCAAGGAGAGTCGCTTTGGACAAGTGCTACCGCAACAAATCTTGTACATTTGAACCTCCGGAACAAGGTATGATGAGGCAGAATCCTATCACATTGTTAGGAGTAAAGATATTTGCATCTATATCATTGGTCAACATCGGCAGTTCTGGATGGTCCGGAATATGGTTCGACATTAGTCCAAAGAATGTCGCTTTGGACAAGTGCTACCGCAACAAATCTTGTACATTTGGACCCCCGGGACAAGATACGACGAGGCAGAATCCTGTCAAATTAATAGGAGTAAAGATATTTGCATCTATATCAATGGTCAACAACGGCAATTCTGGATGGTCCGGCTTATGGTTCGACATAAGTCCAAAGAATGTCTCTTTGGACAAGTGCCACCGCAACAAATCCCGTACATTTGGACCCCCTGGACAAGACACGATGAGGCAGAATCGTGTCAAATTGATTGCAGTAAAGATATTTGCATCTATACCATTGCACGACATTGGCAATTCTTGATGCTTCGGCTTATGGATCGACCTGAGTCCAAGGAGTTTCGCTTTTGTCTAGTGCTACCGCACACATCTTCTACACTTGATCATCCTGGGCAAGACATGATGAGCCAGAATCCTGTCAAATTGATAGGAGTAAAGATATTTGCATCTATATCATTGGTCAACATCGGCAAATCTGGAAGGTCCGGCTTATGGTTCGACATAAGTCCAAAGAATGTCGCTTTGGACAAGCGCTACCGCAACAAATCGTATACATTTGGACCCCCTGGACAAGATACGATGAGGCAGAATCCTATCACATTGATAGGAGTAAAGATATTTGCATCAATATCACTGGACGACATTGGCAATTCTGGATGCTCCGGATTATGATGCGACCTGAATCCAAAGAGAGTCGGTTTGGGCAAATGCTGCCGCCTAAAACGTGTGCATTTGGACCTCCTGGAAAAGGTATGATGAGGCAGAATCCTGTCACATTGATAGGAGTGAAGATATTTGCATCTATATCATTAGACGGCATTGGCAATTCTGAATGCTCAGGCTTACGATTCGACCTGAGTCCAAGGAGAGTCGCTTTGGACAAGTGCTACCGCAACAAATCTTGTACATTTGGACCCCCGGGACAAGATACGACGAGGCAGAATCCTGTCAAATTAATAGGAGTAAAGATATTTGCATCTATATCATTGGTCAACAACGGCAATTCTGGATGGTCCGGCTTATGGTTCGACATAAGTCCAAAGAATGTCGCTTTGGACAAGTGCTACCGCAACAAATCCCGTACATTTGGACCCCCTGGACAAGATACGATGAGGCAGAATCCTGTCAAATTGATAGGAGTAAAGATATTTGCATCTATATCATTGGACGACATTGGCAATTCTGGATGCTCGGCATATGATTCGACCTGAGTCAAAGAGATTGGCTTTTGTCAAGTGCTACCGCACAAGTCTTGTACATTTGGACCCCCTGGACAATATACGATGAGGCAGAATCCTGTCAAATTGATAGGAGTGAAGATATTTGCATCTATATCATTGGACGACATTGGCAATTCTGGATGCTCAGGCTTATGATTCGACCTGAGTCCAAGGAGAGTCGTTTTGGACAAATGCTACCGCAACAAATCTTGGACATTTAGACCCCCTTGACAAGATACGATGAGGCAGAATTCTGTCAAATTAATAGGAGTAAAGATATTTGCAACTATATCATTGGTGAACATCGGCAATTCTGGATGGTCCGGCTTATGGTTCGACATTAGTCCAAAGGATGTCGCTTTGGACAAGTGCTACCGCAATAAGTCTTGTACACTTGATCCTCCTGGACAAGACATGATGAGCCAGAATCCTGTCAAATTGATAGGAGTGAAGATATTTGCATCTATATCATTGGACGACATTGGCAATTCTGGATGCTTCGGCTTATGGATCGACCTGAGTCCAAGGAGTTTCGCTTTTGTCTAGTGCTACCGCACACATCTTCTACACTTGATCATCCTGGGCAAGACATGATGAGCCAGAATCCTGTCAAATTGATAGGAGTAAAGATATTTGCATCTATATCATTGGTCAACATCGGCAATTCTGGAAGGTCCGGCTTATGGTTCGACATAAGTCCAAAGAATGTCGCTTTGGACAAGCGCTACCGCAACAAATCGTATACATTTGGACCCCCTGGACAAGATACGATGAGGCAGAATCCTATCACATTGATAGGAGTAAAGATATTTGCATCAATATCACTGGACGACATTGGCAATTCTGGATGCTCCGGCAAATGATTCGACCGGAGGCCAAAGAGAGTCGCTTCGGACAAGTTCTACCGCAATAAGTCTTGTACATTTGAACCTCCTGTACAAGGTATGATGCAGAATCCAATCACATTGATAAGAGTAAAGATATTTGCATCTATATCATTGGACGACATTGGAAATTCTGGATTCTTGGCATATGATTCGACCTGAGTCAAAGAGATTGGTTTTTGTCAAGTGCTGCCGCACAAGTCTTGTACATTTGGACCCCCTGGACAATATGCGATGAGGCAGAATCCTGTCAAATTGATAGGAGTAAAGATATTTGCATCTATATCATTGGACGACATTGGCAATTCTGGATACTCGGCTTATGTTCGACCTAAGTCCAAAGAATGTCCCTTTGGACAAGTGCTACCGCACAAATCTTGTACATTTGAACCTCCTGGACATGATACGATGAGGCAGAATCCTGTCAAATTGATAGGAGTGAAGATGTTTGCATCTCTATCATTGGACGACATTGGCAATTCTGGAAGTTCGGCATATGATTCGACCTGAGTCCAAAGAGAGTCGCTTCGGACAAGTGCTACCGCAACAAATCTTGTACATTTGGACCCCCGGGACAAGATACGACGAGGCAGAATCCTGTCAAATTGATAGCAGTAAAGATATTTGCATCTATATCATTGCACGACATTGGCAATTCTGAATGGTTCGGCTTATGGATCGACCTGAGTCGAAAGCGTTTCGCTCTTGTCTAGTGCTACCGCACAATTCTTGTACACTTGATCCTCCTGGACAAGACACGATGAGCCAGAATCCTGTCAAATTGATAGCAGTACAGATATTTGTATCTATATCATTGGACGACATTGGCAATTCTGGATGGTCCGGCTTATGGTTCGACATAAGTCCAAAGAATGTCGCTTTGGACAAGTGCTACCGCAACAAATCGTGTACATTTGGACCCCCTGGACAAGATACGATGATGCAGAATCCTATCACATTGATAGGAGTAAAGATATTTGCATCTATATCATTGCACGACATTGGCAATTCTGGAAGTTCGGCATATGATTCGACCTGAGTCCAAAGAGACTCGCTTCGGACAAGTGCTACCGCAACAAATCTTGTACTTTTGGACCCCCGGGACAAGATACGACGAGGCAGAATCCTGTCAAATTGATAGGAGTGAAGATGTTTGCATCTCTATCATTGGACGACATTGGCAATTCTGGAAGTTCGGCATATGATTCGACCTGAGTCCAAAGAGACTCGCTTCGGACAAGTGCTACCGCAACAAATCTTGTACATTTGGACCCCCGGGACAAGATACGACGAGGCAGAATCCTGTCAAATTCATAGGAGTAAAGATATTTGCATCTATATCATTGGTCAACAACGGCAATTCTGGATGGTCCGGCTTATGGTTCGACATAAGTCCAAAGAATGTCGCTTTGGACAAGTGCTACCGCAACAAATCTTGTACATTTGGATCCCCTGGACAAGATACGATGAGGCAGAATCCTGTCAAATTGATAGGAGTAAAGATATTTGCATCTATATCATTGACGACATTGGCAATTCTGGATGCTCGGCATATGATTCGACCTGAGTCAAAGAGATTGGCTTTTGTCAAGTGCTACCGCACAAGTCGTGTACATTTGGACCCCCTGGACAATATACGATGAGGCAGAATCCTGTCAAATTGATAGGAGTAAAGATATTTGCATCTATATCATTGGACGACATTGGCAATTCTGGATGCTCCGGTTTATGATTCGACTTGAATCCAAAGAGAGTCGGTTTGGGCAAATGCTGCCGCCCAAACCTTGTGCATTTGGACCTCGTGGAAAAGGTATGATGAGGCAGAATCCTGTCACATTGATAGGAGAGAAGATATTTGCATCTATATCATTAGACGGCATTGGCAATTCTGGATGCTCAGGCATATGATTCGACCTGAGTCCAAGGAGAGTCGCTTTGGACAAGTGCTGCCGCAACAAATCTTGTACATTTGAACCTCCGGAACAAGGTATGATGAGGCAGAATCCTATCACATTGATAGGAGTAAAGATATTTGCATCTATATCATTGGTCAACATCGGCAGTTCTGGATGGTCCGGAATATGGTTCGACATTAGTCCAAAGAATGTCGCTTTGGACAAGTGCTACCGCAACAAATCTTGTACATTTGGACCCCCGGGACAAGATACGACGAGGCAGAATCCTGTCAAATTAATAGGAGTAAAGATATTTGCATCTATATCAATGGTCAACAACGGCAATTCTGGATGGTCCGGCTTATGGTTCGACATAAGTCCAAAGAATGTCGCTTTGGACAAGTGCCACCGCAACAAATCCCGTACATTTGGACCCCCTGGACAAGACACGATGAGGCAGAATCGTGTCAAATTGATTGCAGTAAAGATATTTGCATCTATACCATTGCACGACATTGGCAATTCTTGATGCTTCGGCTTATGGATCGACCTGAGTCCAAAGAGTTTCGCTCTTGTCTAGTGCTACCGTGCACTTGATCCTCCTGGACAAGACACGATGAGCCAGAATCCTGTCAAATTGATAGCAGTAAAGATAATTGTATCTATATCATTGGACGACATTGGCAATTCTGGATGCCCCGGCTTATGATTCGACCTACGACTAAAGAATGCCGCTTTGGACAAGTGCTCCCGCACAAATCTTGTACATTTGAACCTCCTGGACAAGATACGACGAGGCAGAATCCTGTCAAATTGATAGGAGTGAAGATGTTTGCATCTCTATCATTGGACGACATTGGCAATTCTGGAAGTTCGGCATATGATTCGACCTGAGTCCAAAGAGAGTCGCTTCGGACAAGTGCTACCGCGACAAATCTTGTACATTTGGACCCCCGGGACAAGATACGACGAGGCAGAATCCTGTCAAATTCATAGGAGTAAAGATATTTGCATCTATATCATTGGTCAACATCGGCAGTTCTGGATGGTCCGGAATATGGTTCGACCTAAGTCCAAAGAATGTCGCTTTGGACAAGTGCTACCGCACAAATCTTGTACATTTGAACCTCGTGGACAAGATACGATGAGGCAGAATCCTGTCAAATTGGTAGCAGTAAAGATATTTGCATCTATATCATTGCACGACATTGGCAATTCTGGATGCTTCGGCTTATGGATCGACCTGAGTCCAAGGAGTGTCGCTTTTGTCTAGTGCTACCGCACACATCTTCCACACTTGATCATCCTGGACAAGACATGATGAGCCAGAATCCTGTCAAATTGATAGCAGTAAAGATATTTGCATCTATATCATTGGTCAACATCGGCAATTCTGGAAGTTCGCCATATGATTCGACCTGAGTTCAAAGAGAGTCGCTTTGGACAAATACTGCCGCCCAAATGTTGTCCATTTGGACCTCCTGGACAAGATATGATGAGGCCGAATCCTGTCAAATTGATAGGAGTGAAGATATTTGCATCTATATCATTGGACGACATTGGCAATTCTGGATGCTCAGGTTTATGATTCGACCTGAGTCCAAGGAGGGTCGTTTTGGACAAATGCTACCGCAACAAATCTTGTACATTTGAACCTCCGGAACAAGGTATGATGAGGCAGAATCCTATCACATTGATAGGAGTAAAGATATTTGCATCTATATCATTGGTCAACATCGGCAGTTCTGGATGGTCCGGAATGTGGTTCGACCTAAGTCCGAAGAATGTCGCTTTGGACAAGTGCTACCGCACAAATCTTATACATTTGAACCTCGTGGACAAGATACGATGAGGCAGAATCCTGTCAAATTGGTAGCAGTAAAGATAATTGCATCTATATCATTGCACGTCATTGGCAATTCTGGATGCTTCGGCTTATGGATCGACCTGAGTCCAAGGAGTTTCGCTTTTGTCTAGTGCTAGCGCACACATCTTCTACACTTGATCATCCTGGACAAGACATGATGAGCCAGAATCCTGTCAAATTGATAGGAGTAAAGATATTTGCATCTATATCATTGGACAACATCGGCAATTCTGGAAGTTCGGCATATGATTCGACCTGAGTTCAAAGAGAGTCGCTTTGGACAAATACTGCCGCCCAAATGTTGTCCATTTGGACCTCCTGGACAAGATACGATGAGGCAGAATCCTATCACATTGATAGGAGTAAAGATATTTGCATCAATATCACTGGACGACATTGGCAAATCTGGATGCTCCGGCAAATGATTCGAGAGGAGGCCAAAGAGAGTCGCTTCGGACAAGTTCTACCGCAATAAGTCTTGTACATTTGAACCTCCTGTACAAGGTATGATGCAGAATCCAATCACATTGATAGGAGTAAAGATATTTGCATCTATATCATTGGACGACATTGGCAATTCTGGATTCTCGGCATATGATTCGACCTGAGTCAAAGAGATTGGTTTTTGTCAAGTGCTGCCGCACAAGTCTTGTACATTTGGACCCCCTGGACAATATACGATGAGGCAGAATCCTGTCAAATTGATAGGAGTAAAGATATTTGCATCTATATCATTGGACGACATTGGCAATTCTGGATGCTCGGCTTATGTTCGACCTAAGTCCAAAGAATGTCCCTTTGGACAAGTGCTACCGCACAAATCTTGTACATTTGAACCTCCTGGACAAGATACGATGAGGCAGAATCCTGTCAAATTGATAGGAGTGAAGATGTTTGCATCTCTATCATTGGACGACATTGGCAATTCTGGATGCTTCGGCTTATGGATCGACCTGAGTCCAAGGAGTTTCGCTTTTGTCTAGTGCTAGCGCACACATCTTCTACACTTGATCATCCTGGACAAGACATGATGAGCCAGAATCCTGTCAAATTGATAGGAGTAAAGATATTTGCATCTATATCATTGGACGACATTGGCAATTCTGGAAGTTCGGCATATGATTCGACCTGAGTCCAAAGAGAGTCGCTTCGGACAAGTGCTACCGCAACAAATCTTGTACATTTGGACCCCCGGGACAAGATACGACGAGGCAGAATCCTGTCAAATTGATAGGAGTGAAGATGTTTGCATCTCTATCATTGGACGACATTGGCAATTCTGGATGCTTCGGCTTATGGATCGACCTGAGTCCAAGGAGTTTCGCTCTTGTCTAGTGCTACCGTACAAATCTTGTACATTTGAACCTCCTGGACAAGATACGATGAGGCAGAATCCTGTCAAATTGATAGGAGTGAAGATGTTTGCATCTCTATCATTGGACGACATTGGCAATTCTGGAAGTTCGGCATATGATTCGACCTGAGTCCAAAGAGAGTCGCTTCGGACAAGTGCTACCGCAACAAATCTTGTACATTTGGACCCCCGGGACAAGATACGACGAGGCAGAATCCTGTCAAATTCATAGGAGTAAAGATATTTGCATCTATATCATTGGTCAACAACGGCAATTCTGGATGGTCCGGCTTATGATTCGACCTAAGTCCAAAGAATGTCGCTTAGGACAAGTGCTATCGCACAAATCTTGTACATTTGAACCTCGTGGACAAGATACGATGAGGCAGAATCCTGTCAAATTGGTAGCAGTAAAGATATTTGCATCTATATCATTGCACGACATTGGCAATTCTGGATGCTTCGGCTTTTGGATCGACCTGAGTCCAAGGAGTTTCGCTTTTGTCTAGTGCTACCGCACACATCTTCTACACTTGATCATCCTGCACAAGTC
The DNA here is from genome assembly GCA_963942575.1 of Priocnemis perturbator. Lineage (NCBI taxonomy): Eukaryota > Metazoa > Arthropoda > Insecta > Hymenoptera > Pompilidae > Priocnemis > Priocnemis perturbator. The sequence goes on along the minus strand of CAWWDK010000133.1, from coordinate 3,257,638 downwards.
ATGATGAGCCAGAATCCTGTCAAATTGATAGGAGTAAAGATATTTGCATCTATATCATTGGTCAACATCGGCAATTCTGGATGCCCCGGCTTATGATTCGACCTGAGTCCAAAGAGAGTCGCTTTGGACAAGGGCTACCGCACAAATCTTGTACATTTGGATCTCCTGTACAAGGTATGATGAGGCAGAATCCTATCACATTGATAGGAGTAAAGATATTTGCATCTATATCATTGGTCAACATCGGCAGTTCTGGATGGTCCGGCTTATGGATCGACCTGAGTCGAAAGCGTTTCGCTCTTGTCTAGTGCTACCGCACAATTCTTGTACACTTGATCCTCCTGGACAAGACACGATGAGCCAGAATCCTGTCAAATTGATAGCAGTAAAGATATTTGTATCTATATCATTGGACGACATTGGCAATTCTGGATGGTCCGGCTTGTGGTTCGACATAAGTCCAAAGAATGTCGCTTTGGACAAGTGCTACCGCAACAAATCGTGTACATTTGGACCCCCTGGACAAGATACGATGATGCAGAATCCTGTCAAATTGATAGGAGTGAAGATGTTTGCATCTATATCATTAGACGACATTGGCAATTCTGGAAGTTCGGCATATTATTCGACCTGAGTTCAAAGAGAGTCGCTTTGGACAAATACTGCCGCCCAAATCTTGTCCATTTGGACCTCCTGGACAATATATGATGAGGCCGAATCCTGTCAAATTGAAGGTATTTGCATCTATATCATTGGACGACATTGGCAATTCTGGATGCTCAGGCTTATGATTCGACCTGAGTCCAAAGAGAGTCGCTTCGGACAAGTGCTACCGCAATAAGTCTTGTACACTTGATCCTCCTGGACAAGACATGATGAGCCAGAATCCTGTCAAATTGATAGGAGTAAAGATATTTGCATCTATATCATTGGACGACATTGGCAATTCTGGTTGGTCCGGCTTGTGGTTCGACATAAGTCCAAAGAATGTCGCTTTGGACAAGTGCTACCGCAACAAATCGTGTACATTTGGACCCCCTGGACAAGATACGATGATGCAGAATCCTGTCAAATTGATAGGAGTGAAGATGTTTGAATCTATATCATTAGACGACATTGGCAATTCTGGAAGTTCGACATATTATTCGACCTGAGTTCAAAGAGAGTCGCTTTGGACAAATACTGCCGCCCAAATCTTGTCCATTTGGACCTCCTGGACAATATATGATGAGGCCGAATCCTGTCAAATTGATAGGAGTGAAGTTATTTGCATCTATATCATTGGACGACATTGGCAATTCTGGATGCTCAGGCTTATGATTCGACCTGAGTCCAAAGAGAGTCGCTTCGGACAAGTGCTACCGCAATAAGTCTTGTATACTTGATCCTCCTGGACAAGACATGATGAGCCAGAATCCTGTCAAATTGATAGGAGTAAAGATATTTGCATCTATATCATTGGACGACATTGGCAATTCTGGATGCTCGGCATATGATTCGACCTGAGTCAAAGAGTTTGGTTTTTGTCAAGTGCTGCCGCACAAGTCTTGTACATTTGGGCCCCCTGGACAATATACGATGAGGCAGAATCCTGTCAAATTGATAGGAGTAAAGATATTTGCATCTATATCATTGGACGACATTGGCAATTCTGGATGCTCGGCTTATGTTCGACCTAAGTCCAAAGAATGTCCCTTTGGACAAGTGCTACCGCACAAATCTTGTACATTTGAACCTCCTGGACAAGATACGATGAGGCAGAATCCTGTCAAATTGATAGGAGTGAAGATGTTTGCATCTCTATCATTGGACGACATTGGCAATTCTGGAAGTTCGGCATATGATTCGACCTGAGTCCAAAGAGAGTCGCTTCGGACAAGTGCTACCGCAACAAATCTTGTACATTTGGACCCCCGGGACAAGATACGACGAGGCAGAATCCTGTCAAATTCATAGGAGTAAAGATATTTGCATCTATATCATTGGTCAACAACGGCACTTCTGGATGGTCCGGCTTATGGTTCGACATAAGTCCAAAGAATGTCGTTTTGGACAAGTGCTACCGCAACAAATCTTGTACATTTGGATCCCCTGGACAAGATACGATGAGGCACAATCCTGTCAAATTGATAGGAGTGAAGATATTTGCATCTGTATCATTAGACGGCATTGGCAATTCTGAATGCTCAGGCTTATGATTCGACCTGAGTCAAAGAGATTGGCTTTTGTCAAGTGCTACCGCACAAGTCGTGTACATTTGGACCCCCTGGACAATATACGATGAGGCAGAATCCTGTCAAATTGATAGGAGTAAAGATATTTGCATCTATATCATTGGACGACATTGGCAATTCTGGATGCTCCGGTTTATGATTCGACCTGAATCCAAAGAGAGTCGGTTTGGGCAAATGCTGCCGCCCAAACCTTGTGCATTTGGACCTCGTGGAAAAGGTATGATGAGGCAGAATCCTGTCACATTGATAGGAGAGAAGATATTTGCATCTATATCATTAGACGGCATTGGCAATTCTGGATGCTCAGGCATATGATTCGACCTGAGTCCAAGGACAGTCGCTTTGGACAAGTGCTACCGCAACAAATCTTGTACATTTGAACCTCCGGAACAAGGTATGATGAGGCAGAATCCTATCACATTCATAGGAGTAAAGATATTTGCATCTATATCATTGGTCAACATCGGCAGTTCTGGATGGTCCGGAATATGGTTCGACCTAAGTCCGAAGAATGTCGCTATGGACAAGTTCTACCGCAATAAGTCTTGTACATTTGAACCTCCTGTACAAGGTATGATGCAGAATCCAATCACATTGATAGGAGTAAAGATATTTGCATCTATATCATTGGACGACATTGGCAATTCTGGATTCTCGGCATATGATTCGACCTGAGTCAAAGAGATTGGTTTTTGTCAAGTGCTGCCGCACAAGTCTTGTACATTTGGACCCCCTGGACAATATACGATGAGGCAGAATCCTGTCAAATTGATAGGAGTAAAGGTATTTGCATCTATATCATTGGACGACATTGGCAATTCTGGATGCTCGGCTTATGTTCGACCTAAGTCCAAAGAATGTCCCTTTGGACAAGTGCTACCGCACAAATCTTGTACATTTGAACCTCCTGGACAAGATACGATGAGGCAGAATCCTGTCAAATTGATAGGAGTGAAGATGTTCGCATCTCTATCATTGGACGACATTGGCAATTCTGGAAGTTCGGCATATGATTCGACCTGAGTCCAAAGAGAGTCGCTTCGGACAAGTGCTACCGCAACAAATCTTGTACATGTGGACCCCCGGGACAAGATACGACGAGGCAGAATCCTGTCAAATTCATAGGAGTAAAGATATTTGCATCTATATCATTGGTCAATAACGGCAATTCTGGATGGTACGGCTTATGGTTCGACATAAGTCCAAAGAATGACGCTTTGGACAAGTGCTACCGCAACAAATCTTGTACATTTGGATCCCCTGGATAAGATACGATGAGGCAGAATCCTGTCAAATTGATAGGAGTGAAGATATTTGCATCTGTATCATTAGACGGCATTGGCAATTCTGAATGCTCAGGCTTATGATTCGACCTGAGTCCAAGGAGAGTCGCTTTGGACAAGTGCTACCCCAACAAATCTTGCACATTTGGACCCCCGGGACAAGATACGACGAGGCAGAATCCTGTCAAATTAATAGGAGTAAAGATATTCGCATCTATATCATTGGTCAACAACGGCAATTCTGAATGGTCCGGCTTATGGTTCGACATAAGTCCAAAGAATGTCGTTTTGGACAAGTGCCACCGCAACAAATCCCGTACATTTGGACCCCCTGGACAAGACACGATGAGGCAGAATCCTGTCAAATTGATTGCAGTAAAGATATTTGCATCTATACCATTGCACGACATTGGCAATTCTTGATGCTTCGGCTTATGGATCGACCTGAGTCCAAAGAGTTTCGTTCTTGTCTAGTGCTACCGTACACTTGATCCTCCTGGACAAGACACGATGAGCCAAAATCCTGTCAAATTGATAGGAGTAAAGATATTTGCCTGTATATCATTGGACAACATCGGCAATTCTGGAAGTTCGGCATATGATTCGACCTGAGTTCAAAGAGAATCGCTTTGGACAAATACTGCCGCCCTATTGTTGTCCATTTGGACCTCCTGGACAAGATATGATGAGGCCGAATACTGTCAAATTGATAGGAGTGAAGATATTTGCATCTATATCATTGGACGACATTGGCAATTCTGGATGCTCAGGCTTATGATTCGACCTGAGTCCAAGGAGAGTCGTTTTGGACAAATGCTACCGCAACAAATCTTGTACATTTGGACCCCCTTGACAAGATACGATAAGGCAGAATTCTGTCAAATTAATAGGAGTAAAGATATTTGCATCTATATCATTGGTGAACATCGGCAATTCTGGATGGTCCGGCTTATGGTTCGACATTAGTCCAAAGAATGTCGCTTTGGACAAGTGCTACCGCAATAAGTCTTGTACACTTGATCCTCCTGGACAAGACATGATGAGCCAGAATCCTGTCAAATTGATAGGAGTGAAGATATTTGCATCAATATCACTGGACGACATTGGCAATTCTGGATGCTCCGGCAAATGATTCGACCGGAGGCCAAAGAGAGTCGCTTCGGACAAGTTCTACCGCAATAAGTCTTGTACACTTGATCCTCCTGGACAAGACATGATGAGCCAGAATCCTGTCAAATTGATAGGAGTGAAGATATTTGCATCTATATCATTGGACGACATTGGCAATTCTGGATGCTTCGGCTTATGGATCGACCTGAGTCCAAGGAGTTTCGCTTTTGTCTAGTGCTACCGCACACAACTTCTACACTTGATCATCCTGGGCAAGACATGATGAGCCAGAATCCTGTCAAATTGATTGGAGTAAAGATATTTGCATCTATATCATTGGTCAACATCGGCAATTCTGGATGGTCCGGCTTATGGTACGACATAAGTCCAAAGAATGTCGCTTTGGACAAGTGCTACCGCAACAAATCGTGTACATTTGGACCCCCTGGACAAGATACGATGAGACAGAATCCTATCACATTGATAGGAGTAAAGATATTTGCATCTATATCATTGGACGACATTGGTAATTCTGGATGCTCGGCATATGATTCGAGCTGAGTCAAAGAGATTGGCTTTTGTCAAGTGCTACCGCACAAGTTTTGTACATTTGGACCCCCTGGACAATATACGATGACGCAGAATCCTGTCAAATTGATAGGAGTAAAGATATTTGCATCTATATCATTGGACGACATTGGCAATTCTGGATGCTCCAGTTTATGATTCGACCTGAATCCAAAGAGAGTCGGTTTGGGCAAATGCTGCCGCCCAAACCTTGTGCATTTTGACCTCGTGGAAAAGGTATGATGAGGCAGAATCCTGTCACATTGATAGGGGAGAAGATATTTGCATCTATATCATTAAACGGCATTGGCAATTCTGGATGCTCAGGCATTTGATTCGACCTGAGTCCAAGGAGAGTCGCTTTGGACAGGTGCTACCGCAACAAATCTTGTACATTTGGACCCCCTGGATAAGATACGATGAGGCAGAATCCTGTCAAATTGATAGGAGTGATGATGTTTGCATCTATATCATTAGACGACATTGGCAATTCTCGAAGATCGACATATGATTCGACCTGAGTCCAAGGAGAGTCGTTTTGGACAAGTGCTACCGCAACAAATCTTGTACATTTGGACCCCCTGGACAAGATACGACGAGGCAGAATCCTGTCAAATTAATAGGAGTAAAGATATTTGCATCTATATCATTGGTCAACATCGGCAATTCTGGATGGTCCGGCTTATGGTTCGACATAAGTCCAAAGAATGTCGCTTTGGACAAGTGCTACCGCAACAAATCGTGTACATTTGGACCCCCTGGATAAGATACGATGAGGCAGAATCCTATCACATTGATAGGAGTAAAGATATTTGCATCTATATCATTGGACGACATTGGCAATTCTGGATGCTCCGGTTTATGATTCGACCTGAATCCAAGAGAGTCGGTTTGGGCAAATGCTGCCGCCCAAAACTTGTGCATTTGGACCTCCTGGAAATGGTATGATGAGGTTGAATCCGGCCACATTGATAGGAGAGAAGATATTTGGATCTATATCATTAGACGGCATTGGCAATTCTGGATGCTCAGGCATATGATTCGACCTGAGTCCAAGAAGAGTCGCTTTGGACAAGTGCTACCGCAACAAATCTTGTACATTTGGACCCCCTGGACAAGATACGATGAGGCAGAATCCTGTCAAATTCATAGGAGTAAAGATATTTGCATCTATATCATTGGACGACATTTGCAATTCTGGATGCTCCGGTTTATGATTCGACCTGAATCCAAAGAGAGTCGGTTTGGGCAAATGCTGCCGCCCAAAACTTGTGCATTTGGACATCCTGGAAAAGGTATGATGAGGCAGAATCCTATCACATTGATAGGAGTAAAGATATTTGCATCTATATCATTGGTCAACATCGGCAGTTCTGGATGGTCCGGCTTATGGTCCGACCTAAGTCCAAAGAATGTCGCTTTGGACAAGTGCTACCGCACAAATCTTGTACATTTGAACCTCGTGGACAAGATACGATGAGGCAGAATCTTGTCAAATTGATAGCAGTAAAGATATTTGCATCTATATCATTGCACGACATTGGCAATTCTGGATGCTTCGGCTTATGGATCGACCTGAGTCCAAGGAGTTTCGCTTTTGTCTAGTGCTACCGCACACATCTTTTACACTTGATCCTCCTGGACAAGACATGATGAGCCAGAACCCTGTCAAATTGATAGGAGTGAAGATATTTGCATCTATATCATTGGACGACATTGGCAATTCTGGAAGTTCGGCATATGATTCAACCTGAGTGCAAAGAGAGTCGCTTCGGACAAGTGCTACCGCAATAAGTCTTGTACATTTGGATCTCCTGTACAAGGTATGATGAGGCAGAATCCTATCACATTGATAGGAGTAAAGATATTTGCATCTATATGATTCGACCTGAGTCCAAAGAGAGTCGCTTTGGACAAATACTGCCGCACAAATCTTGTCCATTTGGACCTCCGGAACAAGGTATGATAAGGCAGAATCCTATCACATTGATAGGAGTAAAACTATTTTGCATCTATATCATTGGACGACGTGGGCAATTCTGGATGCTCCGGTTTATGATTCGACCTGAATCCAAAGAGAGTCGGTTTGGGCAAATGCTGCCGCCCAAAACTTGTGCATTTGGGCCTCCTGGAAACGGTATGATGAGGCAGAATCCTGTCACATTGATAGGAGTGAAGATATTTGCATCTGTATCATTTGTCAACATCGGCAGTTCTGGATGGTCCGGCTTATGGTTCGAACTAAGTCCAAAGAATTTCGCTTTGGACAAGTGCTACCGCACAAATCTTGTACATTTGAACCTCCTGGCCAAGATACGATGAGGCAGAATCCTGTCAAATTGATAGGAGTGAAGATGTTTGCATCTATATCATTGGACGACATTGGCAATTCTGGAAGTTCGGCATATGATTCGACCTGAGTCCAAAGAGAGTCGCCTCGGACAAGTGCTACCGCAATAAGTCTTGTACATTTGGACCTCCTGTACAAGGTATGATGAGGCAGAATCCTATAACATTGATAGGAGTGAAGATATTTGCATCTATATCATTGGACGACATTGGCAATTCTGGAAGTTCGGCATATGATTCAACCTGAGTCAAAGAGATTGGCTTTTGTCAAGTGCTACCGCACAAGTCTTGTACATTTGGACTCCCTGGACAATATACGATGAGGCAGAATCCTGTTAAATTGATAGGAGTAAAGATATTTGCATCTATATCATTGGACGATATTGGCAATTCTGGATGCTCCGGTTTATGATTCGACCTGAATCCAAAGAGAGTCGGTTTGGGCAAATGCTGCCGCCCAAAACTTGTGCATTTGGACCTCGTGGAAAAGGAATGATGAGGCAGAATCCTGTCACATTGATAGGAGTAAAGATATTTGCATCTATATGATTCGACCTGAGTCCAAAGAGAGTCGCTTTGGACAAATACTGCCGCCCAAATCTTGTACATTTGAACCTCCTGGACAAGATACGATGAGGCAGAATCCTGTCAAATTGATAGGAGTAAAGATATTTGCATCTATATGATTCGACCTGAGTCCAAAGAGAGTCGCTTTGGACAAATACTGCCGCCCAAATCTTGTACATTTGAACCTCCTGGACAAGATACGATGAGGCAGAATCCTGTCAAATTGATAGGAGTGATGATGTTTGCATCTATATCATTCAACGACATTGGCAATTCTGGAAGATCGGCATATGATTCGACCTGAGTCCAAGGAGAGACGTTTTGGACAAGTGCTACCGCAACAAATCTTGTACATTTGGACCTCCTGGACAAGATACGATGAGGCAGAATCCTGTCAAATAAATAGGAGTAAAGATATTTGCATCTATATCATTGGTCAACATCGGCATTTCTAGATGGTCCGGCTTATGGTTCGACCTAAGTCCAAAGAATGTCGCATTGGACAAGTGCTACCGCACAAATCTTGTACATTTGAACCTCCTGGACAAGATACGATGAGGCAGAATCCTGTCAAATTGATAGGAGTGATGATGTTTGCATCTATATCATTGAACGACATTGGCAATTCTGGAAGATCGGCATATGATTCGACCTGAATCCAAGGAGAGACGTTTTGGACAAGTGCTATCCCAACAAATCTTGTACATTTGGACCTCCTGGACAAGATACGATGAGGCAGAATCCTGACAAATATATAGGAGTAAAGATATTTGCATCTATATCATTGGTCAACAACGGCAATTCTGGATGGTCCGGTTTATGGTTCGACATAAGTCCAAAGAATGTCGCTTTGGACAAGTGCTGCCGTAACAAATCGTGTATATTTGGACCCCCTGGACAAGATACGATGAGGCAGAATCCTTTCAAATTGATAGCAGTAAAGATATTTGGATCTATACCATTGCTCGACATTGGCAATTCTTGATGCTTCGGCCTATGGATCGACCTGAGTCCAAAGAGAGTCGCTTTGGACAAGGGCTACCGCACAAGTCTTGTACTTTTGGACCCCCTGGACAATATACGATGAGGCAGAATCCTGTCAAATTGATAGGAGTGAAGATGTTTGCATCTATATCATTGGACGACATTGGCAATTCTGGAAGTTCGGCATATGATTCGACCTGAGTGCAAAGAGAGTCGCTTCGGAAAAGTGCTACCGCAATAAGTCTTGTACATTTGGATCTCCTGTACAAGGTATGATGAGGCAGAATCCTATCACATTGATAGGAGTAAAGATATTTGCATCTATATGATTCGACCTGAGTCCAAAGAGAGTCGCTTTGGACAAATACTGCCGCCCAAATCTTGTCCATTTGGACCTCCGGAACAAGGTATGATGAGGCAGAATCCTATCACATTGATAGGAGTAAAGATATTTGCATCTATATCATTGGTCAACATCGGCAGTTCTGGATGGTCCGGCTTATGGTTCGACCTAAGTCCAAAGAGAGTCGCTTCGGACAAGTGCTACCGCAATAAGTCTTGTACATTTGGACCTCCTGTACAAGGTATGATGAGGCAGAATCCTATCAAATTGATAGGAGTAATGATATTTGCATCTATATCATTGCACGACATTGGCAATTCTGGATGCTTCGGCTTATTGATCGACCTGAGTCCAAGGAGAGTCGCTTTCGACAAGTGCTACCGCACAAATCTTGTACATTTGAACCTTCTGGACAAGATACGATGAGGCAGAATCCTGTCAAATTGATAGGAGTGAAGATGTTTGCATCTATATCATTGGACGACATTGGCAATTCTGGAAGATCGGCAAATGATTCGACCTGAGTTCAAAGGGAGTCGCTTTGGACAAATACTGCCGCCCAAATCTTGTCCATTTGGACCTCCTGGACAAGATATGATGAAGCCGAATCCTGTTAAATTGATAGGAGTGAAGATATTTGCATCTATATCATTGGACGACATTGGCAATTCTGGATGCTCAGGCTTATGATTCGACCTGAGTCCAAAGAGAATCGCTTCGGACAAGTGCTACCGCAATAATTCTTGTACATTTGGACCTCCTGTACAAGGTATGATGAGGCAGAATCCTATCACATTGATAGGAGTAAAGATATGTGAATCTATATCATTGGACGACATTGGCAATTCTGGATGCTCAGGCTTATGGATCGACCTGAGTACAAGGAGTTTCGCTTTTGTCTAGTGTTACCGCACACATCTTCTACGCTTGATCCTCCTGGACAAGACATCATGAGCCAGAATCCTGTCAAATTGATAGGAGTGAAGATATTTGCATCTATATCATTAGACGGCATTGGCAATCCTGGATGCTCAGGCTTATGATTCGACCTGAGTCCAAGGAGAGTCGCTTTGGACAAGTGCTACCGCAACAAATCTTGAACATTTGGACCCCCTGGACAAGATACGATGAGGCAGAATCCTGTCAAATTGATAGGTGTGAAGATGTTTGCATCTATATCATTGGACGACATTCGCAATTCTGGAAGATTGGCATTTGATTCGACCTGAGTTCGAAGAGAGTCGCTTTGGACAAATACTGCCGCCCAAATCTAGTCCATTTGGACCTCCTGGACAAGATATGATGAGGCCGAATCCTGTCAAATTGATAGGAGTGAAGATATTTGCATCTATATCATTGGACGACATTGGCAATTCTGGATGCTCAGGATTATGATTCGACCTGAGTCCAAAGAGAGTCGCTTCGGACAAGTGCTACCGCAATAAGTCTTGTACATTTGGACCTCCTGTACAAGGAATGATGAGGCAGAATCCTATCACATTGATGGGAGTGAAGATATTTGCATCTATATCATTAGAAGGCATTGGCAATTCTGGATTCTCAGGCTTATGATTCGACCTGAGTCCAAGGAGAGTCGTTTTGGACAAGTGCTACCGCAACAAATCTTGTACATTTGGACCCCCTGGACAAGATACGATGGGGCAGAATCCTGTCAAATTAATAGGAGTAAAGATATTTGCAGCTATATCATTGGTCAACATCGGCAATTCTGGATGATCCGGCTTATGGTTCGACATAAGTCCAAAGAATGTCGCTTTGGACAAGTGCTACCGCAACAAATCGTGTACATTTGGACCCCCTGGACAAGATACGATGAGGCAGAATCCTGTCAAATTGATAGCAGTAATGATATTTCCATCAATATCATTGGACGGCATTGGCAATTCTGGATGCTCCGGCTTATGATTCGACCTGAATCCAAAGAGAGTTGGTTTGGGCAAATGCTGCCGCCCAAAACATGTGCATTTGGACCTCCTGGAAAATGTATGATGAGGCAGAATCCTGTCACATTGAAGGGAGTGAAGATATTTGCATCTATATCATTAGAAGGCATTGGCAATTCTGGATGCTCAGGCTGATGATTCGACCTGAGTCCAAGGAAAGTCGTTTTGGTCAAGTGCTACCGTAACAAATCTTGTACATTTGGACCCCCTGGACAAGATACGATGAGGCAGAATCCTGTCAAATTAATAGGAGTAAAGATATTTGCATCTATATCATTGGTCAACATCGGCAATTCTGGATGGTCCGGCTTATGGTTCGACATAAGCCCAAAGAATGTCGCTTTGGACAAATACTGCCGCCCAAATCTTGTCCATTTGGACCTCCTGGACAAGATATGATGAAGCCGAATCCTGTTAAATTGATAGGAGTGAAGATATTTGCATCTATATCATTGGTCAACATCGGCAATTCTGGATGGTCCGGCTGATGATTCGACCTGAGTCCAAGGAAAGTCGTTTTGGACAAGTGCTACCGCAACAAATCGTGTACATTTGGACCCCCTGGATAAGATACGATGAGGCAGAATCCTATCACATTGATAGGAGTAAAGATATTTGCATCTATATCATTGGACGACATTGGCAATTCTGGATGCTCCGGTTTATGATTCGACCTGAATCCAAGAGAGTCGGTTTGGGCAAATGCTGCCGCCCAAAACTTGTGCATTTGGACCTCCTGGAAATGGTATGATGAGGTTGAATCCGGCCACATTGATAGGAGAGAAGATATTTGGATCTATATCATTAGACGGCATTGGCAATTCTGGATGCTCAGGCATATGATTCGACCTGAGTCCAAGAAGAGTCGCTTTGGACAAGTGCTACCGCAACAAATCTTGTACATTTGGACCCCCTGGACAAGATACGATGAGGCAGAATCGTGTCAAATTCATAGGAGTAAAGATATTTGCATCTTTATCATTGGACGACATTGGCAATTCTGGATGCTCCGGTTTGTGATTCGACCTGAATCCAAAGAGAGTCGGTTTGGGCAAATGCTGCCGCCCAAAACTTGTGCATTTGGACCTCCTGGAAAAGGTATGATGAGGCAGAATCCTATCACATTGATAGGAGTAAAGATATTTGCATCTATATCATTGGTCAACATCGGCAGTTCTGGATGGTCCGGCTTATGGTCCGACCTAAGTCCAAAGAATGTCGCTTTGGACAAGTGCTACCGCACAAATCTTGTACATTTGAACCTCGTGGACAAGATACGATGAGGCAGAATCTTGTCAAATTGATAGCAGTAAAGATATTTGCATCTATATCATTGCACGACATTGGCAATTCTGGATGCTTCGGCTTATGGATCGACCTGAGTCCAAGGAGTTTCGCTTTTGTCTAGTGCTACGGCACACATCTTCTACACTTGATCCTCCTGGACAAGACATGATGATCCAGAACCCTGTCAAATTGATAGGAGTGAAGATATTTGCATCTATATCATTGGACGACATTAGCAATTCTGGAAGTTCGGCATATGATTCAACCTGAGTGCAAAGAGAGTCGCTTCGGACAAGTGCTACCGCAATAAGTCTTGTACATTTGGATCTCCTGTACAAGGTATGATGAGGCAGAATCCTATCACATTGATAGGAGTAAAGATATTTGCATCTATATGATTCGACCTGAGTCCAAAGAGAGTCGCTTCGGACAAGTGCTACCGCAATAATTCTTGTACATTTGGACCTCCTGTACAAGGTATGATGAGGCAGAATCCTATCACATTGATAGGAGTAAAGATATGTGAATCTATATCATTGGACGACATTGGCAATTCTGGATGCTCAGGCTTATGGATCGACCTGAGTACAAGGAGTTTCGCTTTTGTCTAGTGTTACCGCACACATCTTCTACGCTTGATCCTCCTGGACAAGACATCATGAGCCAGAATCCTGTCAAATTGATAGGAGTGAAGATATTTGCATCTATATCATTAGACGGCATTGGCAATCCTGGATGCTCAGGCTTATGATTCGACCTGAGTCCAAGGAGAGTCGCTTTGGACAAGTGCTACCGCAACAAATCTTGTACATTTGGACCCCCTGGACAAGATACGATGAGGCAGAATCCTGTCAAATTGATAGGTGTGAAGATGTTTGCATCTATATCATTGGACGACATTCGCAATTCTGGAAGATTGGCATTTGATTCGACCTGAGTTCGAAGAGTGTCGCTTTGGACAAATACTGCCGCCCAAATCTAGTCCATTTGGACCTCCTGGACAAGATATGATGAGGCCGAATCCTGTCAAATTGATAGGAGTGAAGATATTTGCATCTATATCATTGGACGACATTGGCAATTCTGGATGCTCAGGATTATGATTCGACCTGAGTCCAAAGAAAGTCGCTTCGGACAAGTGCTACCGCAATAAGTCTTGTACATTTGGACCTCCTGTACAAGGCATGATGAGGCAGAATCCTATCACATTGATGGGAGTGAAGATATTTGCATCTATATCATTAGAAGGCATTGGCAATTCTGGATGCTCAGGCTTATGATTCGACCTGAGTCCAAGGAGAGTCGTTTTGGACAAGTGCTACCGCAACAAATCTTGTACATTTGGACCCCCTGGACAAGATACGATGGGGCAGAATCCTGTCAAATTAATAGGAGTAAAGATATTTGCAGCTATATCATTGGTCAACATCGGCAATTCTGGATGATCCGGCTTATGGTTCGACATAAGTCCAAAGAATGTCGCTTTGGACAAGTGCTACCGCAACAAATCATGTACATTTGGACCCCCTGGACAAGATACGATGAGGCAGAATCCTGTCAAATTGATAGCAGTAATGATATTTCCATCTATATCATTGGACGGCATTGGCAATTCTGGATGCTCCGGCTTATGATTCGACCTGAATCCAAAGAGAGTTGGTTTGGGCAAATGCTGCCGCCCAAAACATGTGCATTTGGACCTCCTGGAAAATGTATGATGAGGCAGAATCCTGTCACATTGAAGGGAGTGAAGATATTTGCATCTATATCATTAGAAGGCATTGGCAATTCTGGATGCTCAGGCTGATGATTCGACCTGAGTCCAAGGAAAGTCGTTTTGGACAAGTGCTACCGCAACAAATCGTGTACATTTGGACCCCCTGGATAAGATACGATGAGGCAGAATCCTATCACATTGATAGGAGTAAAGATATTTGCATCTATATCATTGGACGACATTGGCAATTCTGGATGCTCCGGTTTATGATTCGACCTGAATCCAAGAGAGTCGGTTTGGGCAAATGCTGCCGCCCAAAACTTTTGCATTTGGACCTCCTGGAAATGGTATGATGAGGTTGAATCCGGCCACATTGATAGGAGAGAAGATATTTGGATCTATATCATTAGACGGCATTGGCAATTCTGGATGCTCAGGCATATGATTCGACCTGAGTCCAAGAAGAGTCGCTTTGGACAAGTGCTACCGCAACAAATCTTGTACATTTGGACCCCCTGGACAAGATACGATGAGGCAGAATCGTGTCAAATTCATAGGAGTAAAGATATTTGCATCTATATCATTGGACGACATTGGCAATTCTGGATGCTCCGGTTTGTGATTCGACCTGAATCCAAAGAGAGTCGGTTTGGGCAAATGCTGCCGCCCAAAACTTGTGCATTTGGACCTCCTGGAAAAGGTATGATGAGGCAGAATCCTATCACATTGATAGGAGTAAAGATATTTGCATCTATATCATTGGTCAACATCGGCAGTTCTGGATGGTCCGGCTTATGGTCCGACCTAAGTCCAAAGAATGTCGCTTTGGACAAGTGCTACCGCACAAATCTTGTACATTTGAACCTCGTGGACAAGATACGATGAGGCAGAATCTTGTCAAATTGATAGCAGTAAAGATATTTGCATCTATATCATTGCACGACATTGGCAATTCTGGATGCTTCGGCTTATGGATCGACCTGAGTCCAAGGAGTTTCGCTTTTGTCTAGTGCTACCGCACACATCTTCTACACTTGATCCTCCTGGACAAGACATGATGATCCAGAACCCTGTCAAATTGATAGGAGTGAAGATATTTGCATCTATATCATTGGATGACATTAGCAATTCTGGAAGTTCGGCATATGATTCAACCTGAGTGCAAAGAGAGTCGCTTCGGACAAGTGCTACCGCAATAAGTCTTGTACATTTGGATCTCCTGTACAAGGTATGATGAGGCAGAATCCTATCACATTGATAGGAGTAAAGATATTTGCATCTATATGATTCGACCTGAGTCCAAAGAGAGTCGCTTTGGACAAATACTGCCGCCCAAATCTTGTACATTTGAACCTCCTGGACAAGATACGATGAGGCAGAATCCTGTCAAATTGATAGGAGTAAAGATATTTGCATCTATATGATTCGACCTGAGTCCAAAGAGAGTCGCTTTGGACAAATACTGCCGCCCAAATCTTGTACATTTGAACCTCCTGGACAAGATACGATGAGGCAGAATCCTGTCAAATTGATAGGAGTGATGATGTTTGCATCTATATCATTGAACGACATTGGCAATTCTGGAAGATCGGCATATGATTCGACCTGAGTCCAAGGAGAGACGTTTTGGACAAGTGCTACCGCAACAAATCTTGTACATTTGGACCTCCTGGACAAGATACGATGAGGCAGAATCCTGTCAAATAAATAGGAGTAAAGATATTTGCATCTATATCATTGGTCAACAACGGCAATTCTGGATGGTCCGGTTTATGGTTCGACATAAGTCCAAAGAATGTCGCTTTGGACAAGTGCTGCCGTAACAAATCGTGTACATTTGGACCCCCTGGACAAGATACGATGAGGCAGAATCCTTTCAAATTGATAGCAGTAAAGATATTTGGATCTATACCATTGCTCGACATTGGCATTCTTGATGCTTCGGCCTATGGATCGACCTGAGTCCAAAGAGAGTCGCTTTGGACAAGGGCTACCGCACAAGTCTTGTACTTTTGGACCCCCTGGACAATATACGATTAGGCAGAATCCTGTAAAATTCATAGGAGTAAAGGTATTTGCATCTATATCGTTGGACGACATTGGCAATTCTGGATGCTCCGGTTTATGATTCGACCTGAATCCAAGGAGAGTCGCTTTGGACAAGTGCTACCTCAACAAAACTTGTACATTTGGACCCCCTGGACAAGATACGATGAGGCATAAACCTGTCAAATTGATAGGAGTAAAGATATTTGCATCTATATCATTGGTCAACATTGGCAATTCTGGATGGTCCGGCTTATGGTTCGACCTAAGTCCAAAGAATGTCGCTTTGGACAAGTGCTACCGCACAAATCTTGTACATTTGAACCTCCTGGACAAGTTACGATGAGGCAGAATCCTGTCAAATTGATAGGAGTGAAGATGTTTGCATCTATATCGTTGGACGACATTGGCAATTCTGGAAGTTCGGCATATGATTCGACCTGAGTTCAAAGAGAGTCGCTTTGGACAAATACTGCAGCCCAAATCTTGTCCATTTGGACCTCCGGAACAAGGTATGATGAGGCAGAGTCCTATCACATTGATAGGATTAAAGATATTTGCATCTATATCATTGGACGACATTGGCAATTCTGGAAGTTCGGCATATGATTCGACCTGAGTGCAAAGAGAGTCGCTTCGGAAAAGTGCTACCGCAATAAGTCTTGTACATTTGGATCTCCTGTACAAGGTATGATGAGGCAGAATCCTATCACATTGATAGCAGTAAGGATATTTGCATCTATATGATTCGACCTGAGTCCAAAGAGAGTCGCTTTGGACAAATACTGCCGCCCAAATCTTGTCCATTTGGACCTCCGGAACAAGGTATGATGAGGCAGAATCCTATCACATTGATAGGAGTAAAGATATTTGCATCTATATCATTGGTCAACATCGGCAGTTCTGGATGGTCCGGCTTATGGTTCGACCTAAGTCCAAAGAGAGTCGCTTCGGACAAGTGCTACCGCAATAAGTCTTGTACATTTGGACCTCCTGTACAAGGTATGATGAGGCAGAATCCTATCAAATTGATAGGAGTGAAGATATTTGCATCTATATCATTGGACGACATTGGCAATTCTGGAAGTTCGGCATATGATTCAACCTGAGTCAAAGAGATTGGCTTTTGTCAAGTGCTACCGCACAAGTCTTGTACATTTGGACCCCCTGGACAATATACGATGAGGCAGAATCCTTTCAAATTGATAGGAGTAAAGATATTTGCATCCATATCATTGGACGATATTGGCAATTCTGGATGCTCCGGTTTATGATTCGACCTGAATCCAAAGAGAGTCGGTTTGGGCAAATACTGCCGCCCAAACCTTGTGCATTTGGACCTCGTGGAAAAGGAATGATGAGGCAGAATCCTGTCATATTGATAGGAGAGAAGATATTTGCATCTATATCATTAGACGGCATTGGCAATTCTGGATGCTCAGGCATATGATTCGACCTGAGTCCAAGGAGAGTCGCTTTGGACAAGTGCTATCGCAACAAATCTTGTACATTTGAACCTCCGGAACAAGGTACGATGAGGCAGAATCCTATCACATTAATAGGAGTAAAGATATGTGCATCTATATCATTGGTCAACATCGGCAGTTCTGAATGGTCCGGCTTATGGTTCGACCTAAGTCCATAGAATGTCGCTTTGGACAAGTGCTACCGCACAAATCTTGTACATTTGAACCTCGTGGACAAGATACGATGAGGCAGAATCCTGTCAAATTGATAGCAGTAATGATATTTGCATCTATATCATTGCACGACATTGGCAATTCTGGATGCTTCGGCTTATTGATCGACCTGAGTCCAAGGAGAGTCGCTTTGGACAAGTGCTACCGCACAAATCTTGTACATTTGAACCTTCTGGACAAGATACGATGAGGCAGAATCCTGTCAAATTGATAGAAGTGAAGATGTTTGCATCTATATCATTGGACGACATTGGCAATTCTGGAAGATCGGCAAATGATTCGACCTGAGTTCAAAGAGAGTCGCTTTGGACAAATACTGCCGCCCAAATCTTGTCCATTTGGACCTCCTGGACAAGATATGATGAAGCCGAATCCTGTTAAATTGATAGGAGTGAAGATATTTGCATCTATATCATTGGACGACATTGGCAATTCTGGATGCTCAGGCTTATGATTCGACCTGAGTCCAAAGAGAGTCGCTTCGGACATGTGCTACCGCAATAAGTCTTGTACATTTGGACCTCCTGTACAAGGTATGATAAGGCAGAATCCTATCACATTGATGGGAGTGAAGATATTTGCATCTATATCATTAGAAGGCATTGGCAATTCTGGATGCTCAGGCTTATGATTCGACCTGAGTCCAAGGAGAGTCGTTTTGGACAAGTGCTACCGCAACAAATCTTGTACATTTGGACCCCCTTGACAAGATACGATGAGGCAGAATCCTGTCAAATTCATAGGAGTAAAGATATTTGCATCTATATCATTGGACGACATTGGCAATTCTGGAAGATCGGCATTTGATTCGACCTGAGTTCAAAGAGAGTCGCTTTGGACAAATACTGCCGCCCAAATCTTGCCCATTTGGACCTCCTGGACAAGATATGGTGAGGCCGAATCCTGTCAAATTGATAGGAGTGAAGATATTTGCATCTATATCATTGGACGACATTGGCAATTCTGGATGCTCAGGCTTATGATTCGACCTGAGTCCAAAGAGAGTCGCTTCGGACAAGTGCTACCGCATTAAGTCTTGTACATTTGGACCTCCTGTACAAGGCATGATGAGGCAGAATCCTATCACATTGATGGGAGTGAAGATATTTGCATCTATATCATTAGAAGGCATTGGCAATTCTGGATGCTCAGGCTTATGATTCGACCTGAGTCCAAGGAGAGTCGTTTTGGACAAGTGCTACCGCAACAAATCTTGTACATTTGGACCCCCTTGACAAGATACGATGAGGCAGAATCCTGTCAAATTCATAGGAGTAAAGATATTTGCATCTATATCATTGGACGACATTGGCAATTCTGGATGCTCCGGATTATGATTCGACCTGAATCCAAGAGAGTCGGTTTGGGCAAATGCTGCCGCCCAAAACTCGTGCATTTGGACCTCCTGGAAATGGTATGATGAGGCAGAATCCTATCACATTGATAGGAGAGAAGATATTTGCATCTATATCATTAGATGGCATTGGCAATTCTGGATGCTCAGGCATATGATTTGACCTGAGTCCAAGAAGAGTCGCTTTGGACAAGTGCTACCGCAACAAATCTTGTACATTTGGACCCCCTGGACAAGATACGATGAGGCAGAATCCTGTCAAATTGATAGGTGTGAAGATGTTTGCATCTATATCATTGGACGACATTGGCAATTCTGGAAGATCGGCATTTGATTCGACCTGAGTTCAAAGAGAGTCGCTTTGGACAAATACTGCCGCCCAAATCTTGCCCATTTGGACCTCCTGGACAAGATATGGTGAGGCCGAATCCTGTCAAATTGATAGGAGTGAGGATATTTGCATCTATATCATTGGACGACATTGGCAATTCTGGATGCTCAGGCTTATGATTCGACCTGAGTCCAAAGAGAGTCGCTTCGGACAAGTGCTACCGCATTAAGTCTTGTACATTTGGACCTCCTGTACAAGGCATGATGAGGCAGAATCCTATCACATTGATGGGAGTGAAGATATTTGCATCTATATCATTAGAAGGCATTGGCAATTCTGGATGCTCAGGCTTATGATTCGACCTGAGTCCAAGGAGAGTCGTTTTGGACAAGTGCTACCGCAACAAATCTTGTACATTTGGACCCCCTTGACAAGATACGATGAGGCAGAATCCTGTCAAATTCATAGGAGTAAAGATATTTGCATCTATATCATTGGACGACATTGGCAATTCTGGATGCTCCGGATTATGATTCGACCTGAATCCAAGAGAGTCGGTTTGGGCAAATGCTGCCGCCCAAAACTCGTGCATTTGGACCTCCTGGAAATGGTATGATGAGGCAGAATCCTATCACATTGATAGGAGAGAAGATATTTGCATCTATATCATTAGATGGCATTGGCAATTCTGGATGCTCAGGCATATGATTTGACCTGAGTCCAAGAAGAGTCGCTTTGGACAAGTGCTACCGCAACAAATCTTGTACATTTGGACCCCCTGGACAAGATACGATGAGGCAGAATCCTGTCAAATTGATAGGTGTGAAGATGTTTGCATCTATATCATTGGACGACATTGGCAATTCTGGAAGATCGGCATTTGATTCGATCTGAGTTCAAAGAGAGTCGCTTTGGACAAATACTGCCGCCCAAATCTTGCCCATTTGGACCTCCTGGACAAGATATGGTGAGGCCGAATCCTGTCAAATTGATAGGAGTGAGGATATTTGCATCTATATCATTGGACGACATTGGCAATTCTGGATGCTCAGGCTTATGATTCGACCTGAGTCTAAAGAGAGTCGCTTCGGACAAGTGCTACCGCATTAAGTCTTGTACATTTGGACCTCCCGTACAAGGCATGATGAGGCAGAATCCTATCACATTGATGGGAGTGAAGATATTTGCATCTATATCATTAGAAGGCATTGGCAATTCTGGATGCTCAGGCTTATGATTCGACCTGAGTCCAAGGAGAGTCGTTTTGGACAAGTGCTACCGCAACAAATCTTGTACATTTGGAACCCCTTGACAAGATACGATGAGGCAGAATCCTGTCAAATTCATAGGAGTAAAGATATTTGCATCTATATCATTGGACGACATTGGCAATTCTGGATGCTCCGGATTATGATTCGACCTGAATCCAAGAGAGTCGGTTTGGGGAAATGCTGCCGCCCAAAACTTGTGCATTTGGACCTCGGGAACAAGATGATGAGGCAGAATCCTATCACATTGATAAGAGTAAAGATATTTGCATCTATATCATTGGACGACATTGGCAATTCTGGAAGATCGGCATTTGATTCGACCTGTGTTCAAAGAGAGTCGCTTTGGACAAATACTGCCGCCCAAATCTTGTCCATTTGGACCTCCTGGACAAGATATGATGAGGCCGAATCCTGTCAAATTGATAGGAGTGAAGATATTTGCATCTATATCATTGGACGACATTGGCAATTCTGGATGCTCAGACTTATGATTCGACCTGAGTCCAAAGAGGGACGCTTCGGACAAGTGCTACCGCAATAAGTCTTGTACATTTGGACCTCCTGTACAAGGCATGATGAGGCAGAATCCTATCACATTGATAGGAGTAAAGATATTTGCATGTATATCATTGGACGACATTGGCAATTCTGGAAGTTCGGCTTATGGATCGACCTGAGTCCAAGGAGAGTCGCTTTGGACAAGTGCTACCGCAACAAAACTTGTACATTTGGACCCCCTGGACAAGATACGATGAGGCAGAATCCTGTCAAATTGAGAGGAGTAAAGATATTTGCATCTATATCATTGGTCAACATCGGCAATTCTGGATGGTCCGGCTTATGGTTCGACATAAGTCCAAAGAATGTCGCTTTGGACAAGTGCTACCGCAACAAATCGTGTACATTTGGACCCCCTGGACAAGATACGATGAGGCAGAATCCTGTCAAATTGATAGGAGTAAAGATATTTGCATCAATATTCCTGGACGACATTGGAAATTCTGGATGCTCCGGCATATGATTCGACCGGAGGCCAAAGAGAGTCGCTTCGGACAAGTGCTACCGCAATAAGTCTTGTACATTTGGACCCCCTGGATAAGATAAGATGAGGCAGAATCCTATCACATTGATAGGAGTAAAGATATTTGCATCTATATCATTGGACGACATTGGCAATTCTGAATGCTACGGTTTATGATTCGACCTGAATCCAAGAGAGTCGGTTTGGGCAAATGCTGCCGCCCAACACTTCTGCATTTGGACCTCCTGGAAAAGGTATGATGAGGCAGAATCCTGTCACATTGATAGGAGAGAAGATATTTGCATCTATATCATTAGACGGCATTGGCAATTCTGGATGCTCAGGCATATGATTCGACCTAAGTCCAAGAAGAGTCGCTTTGGACAAGTGCTACCGCAACAAATCTTGTACATTTGGACCCCCTGGACAAGATACGATGAGGCAGAATCGTATCACATTGATAGGAGTAAAGATATTTGCATCTATATCACTGGACGACATTGGCAATTCTGGATGCTCCGGCATATGATTCGACCGGAGGTCAAAGAGAGTCGCTTTGGACACAGCTACCGCACAAATCTTGTACATTTGGACCCCCTGGATAAGATACGATGAGGCAGAATCCTGTCAAATTGATAGCAGTACAGATATTTGCATCTATATCATTGGATGACATTGGCAATGATGGATGCCCCGGCTTATGATTCGACCTGAGTCCAAAGAGAGTCGCTTTGGACCTGTGCTACCGCACAAATCTTGTACATTTGACCCTCCGGAACAAGGTATGATGAGGCAGAATCCTATCACATTGATAGGAGTAAAGATATTTGCATCTATATCATTGGTCAACATCGGCAGTTCTGGATGGTCCGGCGTATGGTTCGACCTAAGTCCAAAGAATGTCGCTTTGGAAAAGTGCTACCGCAACAAATCTTGTCCATTTGGACCTCGGGAACAAGGTATGATGAGGCAGAATCCTATCACATTGATAAGAGTAAAGAAATTTGCATCTATATCATTGGACGACATTGGCAATTCTGGATGCTCGGCATATGATTCGACCTGAGTCAAAGAGATTGGCTTTTGTCAAGTGCTACCGCACAAGTCTTGTACATTTGGCCCCCCTGGACAATATACGATGAGGCAGAATCCTGTCAAATTGATAGGAGTAGAGATATTTGCATCTATATCTTCGGACCACATTGGCAATTCTGGATGCTCCGGTTTATGATTCGACCTGAATACAAGAGAGTCGGTTTGGGCAAATGCTGCCGCCCAAAACTTGTGTATTTGGACCTCCTGGAAAAGGTATGATGAGGCAGAATCCTGTCACATTGATAGGAGAGAAGATATTTGCATCTATATCATTAGACGGCATTGGCAATTCTGGATGCTCAGGCACATGATTCGACCTGAGTCCAAGAAGAGTCGCTTTGGACAAGTGCTACCACAACAAATCTTGTACATTTGGACCCCCTGGACAAGATACGATGAGGCAGAATCCTGTCAAATTAATAGGAGTAAAGATATTTGCATCTATATCATTGGACGACATTGGCAAATCTGGAAGATCGGCAAATGATTCGACCTGAGTTCAAAGAGAGTCGCTTTGGACAAATACTGCAGCCCAAATCTTGTCCATTTGGACCTCCGGAACAAGGTATGATGAGGCAGAATCCTATCACATTGATAGGAGAGAAGATATTTGCATCTATATCATTAGACGACATTGGCAATTCTGGATGCTCAGGCATATGATTCGACCTGAGTCCAAGAAGAGTCGCTTTGGACAAGTGCTACCGCAACAAATCTTGTACATTTGGAGCCCCTGGATAAGACACGATGAGGCAGAATCTTGTCAAATTGATAGGAGTAAAGATATTTGCATCTATATCATTGGTCAAAATCGGCAATTCTGGATGGTCCGGCTTATGGTTCGACCTAAGTCCAAAGAATGTCGCATTGGACAAGTGCTACCGCACAAATCTTGTACATTTGAACCTCCTGGACAAGATACGATGAGGCAGAATCCTGTCAAATTGATAGAAGTGATGATATTTGCATCTATATCATTGGACGACATTGGCAATTCTGGATGCTCCGGTTTATGATTCGACCTGAATCCAAAGAGAGTCGGTTTGGGCAAATGCTGCCGCCCAAAACTTGTGCATTTGGACCTCCTGGAAAAGGTGTGATGAGGCAGAATCCTATCACATTGATAGGAGTAAAGATATTTGCATCTATATCATTGGTCAACATCGGCAGTTCTGGATGGTCCGGCTTATGGTGCGACCTAAGTCCAAAGAATGTCGCTTTGGACAAGTGCTACCGCACAAATCTTGTACATTTGAACCTCGTGGACAAGATACGATGAGGCAGAATCTTGTCAAATTGATAGCAGTAAAGTTATTTGCATCTATATCATTGGTCAACATCGGCAATTCTGGATGATCCGGCTTATGGTTCGACATAAGTCCAAAAAATGTCGCTTTGGACAAGTGCTACCGCAACAAATCGTGTACATTTGGACCCCCTGGACAAGATACGATGAGGCAGAATCCTGTCAAAGTGATAGGAGTGAAGATGTTTGCATCTATATCATTGGACGACATTGGCAATTCTGGAAGATCGGCATTTGATTCGACCTGAGTTCAAAGAGAGTCGCTTTGGACAAATACTGCCGCCCAAATCTTGTCCATTTGGACCTCCTGGACAAGACATCATGAGCCAGAATCCTGTCAAATTGATAGGAGTGAAGATATTTGCATCTATATCATTAGACGGCATTGGCAATTCTGGATGCTCAGGCTTATGATTTGACCTGAGTCCAAGGAGAGTCGCTTTGGACAAGTGCTACCACAACAAATCTTGTACATTTGGACCCCCTGGACAAGATACGATGAGGCAGAATCCTGTCAAATTGATAGGTGTGAAGATGTTTGCATCTATATCATTGGACGACATTGGCAATTCTGGAAGATCGGCATTTGATTCGACCTGAGTTCAAAGAGAGTCGCTTTGGACAAATACTGCCGCCCAAATCTTGCCCATTTGGACCTCCTGGACAAGATATGGTGAGGCCGAATCCTGTCAAATTGATAGGAGTGAAGATATTTGCATCTATATCATTGGACGACATTGGCAATTCTGGATGCTCAGGCTTATGATTCGACCTGAGTCCAAAGAGAGTCGCTTCGGACAAGTGCTACCGCATTAAGTCTTGTACATTTGGACCTCCTGTACAAGGCATGATGAGGCAGAATCCTATCACATTGATGGGAGTGAAGATATTTGCATCTATATCATTAGAAGGCATTGGCAATTCTGGATGCTCAGGCTTATGATTCGACCTGAGTCCAAGGAGAGTCGTTTTGGACAAGTGCTACCGCAACAAATCTTGTACATTTGGACCCCCTTGACAAGATACGATGAGGCAGAATCCTGTCAAATTCATAGGAGTAAAGATATTTGCATCTATATCATTGGACGACATTGGCAATTCTGGATGCTCCGGATTATGATTCGACCTGAATCCAAGAGAGTCGGTTTGGGCAAATGCTGCCGCCCAAAACTCGTGCATTTGGACCTCCTGGAAATGGTATGATGAGGCAGAATCCTATCACATTGATAGGAGAGAAGATATTTGCATCTATATCATTAGATGGCATTGGCAATTCTGGATGCTCAGGCATATGATTTGACCTGAGTCCAAGAAGAGTCGCTTTGGACAAGTGCTACCGCAACAAATCTTGTACATTTGGACCCCCTGGACAAGATACGATGAGGCAAAATCCTGTCAAATTGATAGGTGTGAAGATGTTTGCATCTATATCATTGGACGACATTGGCAATTCTGGAGGATCGGCATTTGATTCGACCTGAGTTCAAAGAGAGTCGCTTTGGACAAATACTGCCGCCCAAATCTTGCCCATTTGGACCTCCTGGACAAGATATGGTGAGGCCGAATCCTGTCAAATTGATAGGAGTGAAGATATTTGCATCTATATCATTGGACGACATTGGCAATTCTGGATGCTCAGGCTTATGATTCGACCTGAGTCCAAAGAGAGTCGCTTCGGACAAGTGCTACCGCATTAAGTCTTGTACATTTGGACCTCCTGTACAAGGCATGATGAGGCAGAATCCTATCACATTGATGGGAGTGAAGATATTTGCATCTATATCATTAGAAGGCATTGGCAATTCTGGATGCTCAGGCCTATGATTCGACCTGAGTCCAAGGAGAGTCGTTTTGGACAAGTGCTACCGCACAAATCTTGTACATTTGAACCTCCTGGACAAGATACGATGAGGCAGAATCCTGTCAAATTGATAGAAGTGATGATATTTGCATCTATATCATTGGACGACATTGGCAATTCTGGATGCTCCGGTTTATGATTCGACCTGAATCCAAAGAGAGTCGGTTTGGGCAAATGCTGCCGCCCAAAACTTGTGCATTTGGACCTCCTGGAAAAGGTATGATGAGGCAGAATCCTATCACATTGATAGGAGTAAAGATATTTGCATCTATATCATTGGTCAACATCGGCAGTTCTGGATGGTCCGGCTTATGGTGCGACCTAAGTCCAAAGAATGTCGCTTTGGACAAGTGCTACCGCACAAATCTTGTACATTTGAACCTCGTGGACAAGATACGATGAGGCAGAATCTTGTCAAATTGATAGCAGTAAAGTTATTTGCATCTATATCATTGGTCAACATCGGCAATTCTGGATGATCCGGCTTATGGTTCGACATAAGTCCAAAAAATGTCGCTTTGGACAAGTGCTACCGCAACAAATCGTGTACATTTGGACCCCCTGGACAAGATACGATGAGGCAGAATCCTGTCAAAGTGATAGGAGTGAAGATGTTTGCATCTATATCATTGGACGACATTGGCAATTCTGGATGCTCCGGCATATGATTCGACCGGAGGCCAAAGAGAGTCGCTTCGGACAAGTTCTACCGCAATAAGTCTTGTACATTTGGACCCCCTGGATAAGATAAGATGAGGCAGAATCCTATCACATTGATAGGAGTAAAGATATTTGCATCTATATCATTGGACGACATTGGCAATTCTGAATGCTACGGTTTATGATTCGACCTGAATCCAAGAGAGTCGGTTTGGGCAAATGCTGCCGCCCAACACTTCTGCATTTGGACCTCCTGGAAAAGGTATGATGAGGCAGAATCCTGTCACATTGATAGGAGAGAAGATATTTGCATCTATATCATTAGACGGCATTGGCAATTCTGGATGCTCAGGCATATGATTCGACCTAAGTCCAAGAAGAGTCGCTTTGGACAAGTGCTACCGCAACAAATCTTGTACATTTGGACCCCCTGGACAAGATACGATGAGGCAGAATCGTATCACATTGATAGGAGTAAAGATATTTGCATCTATATCACTGGACGACATTGGCAATTCTGGATGCTCCGGCATATGATTCGACCGGAGGTCAAAGAGAGTCGCTTTGGACACAGCTACCGCACAAATCTTGTACATTTGGACCCCCTGGATAAGATACGATGAGGCAGAATCCTGTCAAATTGATAGCAGTACAGATATTTGCATCTATATCATTGGACGACATTGGCAATGATGGATGCCCCGGCTTATGATTCGACCTGAGTCCAAAGAGAGTCGCTTTGGACCTGTGCTACCGCACAAATCTTGTACATTTGACCCTCCGGAACAAGGTATGATGAGGCAGAATCCTATCACATTGAAAGGAGTAAAGATATTTGCATCTATATCATTGGTCAACATCGGCAGTTCTGGATGGTCCGGCGTATGGTTCGACCTAAGTCCAAAGAATGTCGCTTTGGAAAAGTGCTACCGCAACAAATCTTGTCCATTTGGACCTCGGGAACAAGGTATGATGAGGCAGAATCATATCACATTGATAAGAGTAAAGAAATTTGCATCTATATCATTGGACGACATTGGCAATTCTGGATGCTCGGCATATGATTCGACCTGAGTCAAAGAGATTGGCTTTAGTCAAGTGCTACCGCACAAGTCTTGTACATTTGGCCCCCCTGGACAATATACGATGAGGCAGAATCCTGTCAAATTGATAGGAGTAGAGATATTTGCATCTATATCATCGGACCACATTGGCAATTCTGGATGCTCCGGTTTATGATTCGACCTGAGTCCAAGGAGAGTCGTTTTGGACAAGTGCTACCGCAACAAATCTTGTACATTTGGACCCCCTTGACAAGATACGATGAGGCAGAATCCTGTCAAATTCATAGGAGTAAAGATATTTGCATCTATATCATTGGACGACATTGGCAATTCTGGATGCTCCGGATTATGATTCGACCTGAATCCAAGAGAGTCGGTTTGGGCAAATGCTGCCGCCCAAAACTTGTACATTTGGACCCCCTGGATAAGATACGATGAGGCAGAATCCTGTCAAATTGATAGCAGTACAGATATTTGTATCTATAACATTGGACGACATTGGCAATTCTGGATGCCCCGGCATATGATTCGACCTGAGTCCAAAGAGAGTCGCTTTGGACAAGGGCTACCGCACAAATCTTGTACATTTGAACCTCCTGGACAAGATACGATGAGGCAGAATCCTGTCAAATTGATAGAAGTGATGATATTTGCATCTATATCATTGGACGACATTGGCAATTCTGGATGCTCCGGTTTATGATTCGACCTGAATCCAAAGAGAGTCGGTTTGGGCAAATGCTGCCGCCCAAAACTTGTGCATTTGGACCTCCTGGAAAAGGTATGATGAGGCAGAATCCTATCACATTGATAGGAGTAAAGATATTTGCATCTATATCATTGGTCAACATCGGCAGTTCTGGATGGTCCGGCTTATGGTGCGACCTAAGTCCAAAGAATGTCGCTTTGGACAAGTGCTACCGCACAAATCTTGTACATTTGAACCTCGTGGACAAGATACGATGAGGCAGAATCTTGTCAAATTGATAGCAGTAAAGTTATTTGCATCTATATCATTGGTCAACATCGGCAATTCTGGATGATCCGGCTTATGGTTCGACATAAGTCCAAAAAATGTCGCTTTGGACAAGTGCTACCGCAACAAATCGTGTACATTTGGACCCCCTGGACAAGATACGATGAGGCAGAATCCTGTCAAAGTGATAGGAGTGAAGATGTTTGCATCTATATCATTGGACAACATTGGCAATTCTGGATGCTCCGGCATATGATTCGACCGGAGGCCAAAGAGAGTCGCTTCGGACAAGTGCTACCGCAATAAGTCTTGTACATTTGGACCCCCTGGATAAGATAAGATGAGGCAGAATCCTATCACATTGATAGGAGTAAAGATATTTGCATCTATATCATTGGACGACATTGGCAATTCTGAATGCTACGGTTTATGATTCGACCTGAATCCAAGAGAGTCGGTTTGGGCAAATGCTGCCGCCCAACACTTCTGCATTTGGACCTCCTGGAAAAGGTATGATGAGGCAGAATCCTGTCACATTGATAGGAGAGAAGATATTTGCATCTATATCATTAGACGGCATTGGCAATTCTGGATGCTCAGGCATATGATTCGACCTAAGTCCAAGAAGAGTCGCTTTGGACAAGTGCTACCGCAACAAATCTTGTACATTTGGACCCCCTGGACAAGATACGATGAGGCAGAATCGTATCACATTGATAGGAGTAAAGATATTTGCATCTATATCACTGGACGACATTGGCAATTCTGGATGCTCCGGCATATGATTCGACCGGAGGTCAAAGAGAGTCGCTTTGGACACAGCTACCGCACAAATCTTGTACATTTGGACCCCCTGGATAAGATACGATGAGGCAGAATCCTGTCAAATTGATAGCAGTACAGATATTTGCATCTATATCATTGGACGACATTGGCAATGATGGATGCCCCGGCTTATGATTCGACCTGAGTCCAAAGAGAGTCGCTTTGGACCTGTGCTACCGCACAAATCTTGTACATTTGACCCTCCGGAACAAGGTATGATGAGGCAGAATCCTATCACATTGATAGGAGTAAAGATATTTGCATCTATATCATTGGTCAACATCGGCAGTTCTGGA
Source organism: Priocnemis perturbator (assembly GCA_963942575.1). Classification (NCBI taxonomy): domain Eukaryota; kingdom Metazoa; phylum Arthropoda; class Insecta; order Hymenoptera; family Pompilidae; genus Priocnemis; species Priocnemis perturbator. The sequence continues at coordinate 3,227,427 of CAWWDK010000133.1, read as the reverse complement.
TGGTCCGGCGTATGGTTCGACCTAAGTCCAAAGAATGTCGCTTTGGAAAAGTGCTACCGCAACAAATCTTGTCCATTTGGACCTCGGGAACAAGGTATGATGAGGCAGAATCCTATCACATTGATAAGAGTAAAGAAATTTGCATCTATATCATTGGACGACATTGGCAATTCTGGATGCTCGGCATATGATTCGACCTGAGTCAAAGAGATTGGCTTTTGTCAAGTGCTACCGTACAAGTCTTGTACATTTGGCCCCCCTGGACAATATACGATGAGGCAGAATCCTGTCAAATTGATAGGAGTAGAGATATTTGCATCTATATCATCGGACCACATTGGCAATTCTGGATGCTCCGGTTTATGATTCGACCTGAATACAAGAGAGTCGGTTTGGGCAAATGCTGCCGCCCAAAACTTGTGTATTTGGACCTCCTGGAAAAGGTATGATGAGGCAGAATCCTGTCACATTGATAGGAGAGAAGATATTTGCATCTATATCATTAGACGGCATTGGCAATTCTGGATGCTCAGGCACATGATTCGACCTGAGTCCAAGAAGAGTCGCTTTGGACAAGTGCTACCACAACAAATCTTGTACATTTGGACCCCCTGGACAAGATACGATGAGGCAGAATCCTGTCAAATTAATAGGAGTAAAGATATTTGCATCTATATCATTGGACGACATTGGCAAATCTGGAAGATCGGCAAATGATTCGACCTGAGTTCAAAGAGAGTCGCTTTGGACAAATACTGCAGCCCAAATCTTGTCCATTTGGACCTCCGGAACAAGGTATGATGAGGCAGAATCCTATCACATTGATAGGAGAGAAGATATTTGCATCTATATCATTAGACGACATTGGCAATTCTGGATGCTCAGGCATATGATTCGACCTGAGTCCAAGAAGAGTCGCTTTGGACAAGTGCTACCGCAACAAATCTTGTACATTTGGAGCCCCTGGATAAGACACGATGAGGCAGAATCTTGTCAAATTGATAGGAGTAAAGATATTTGCATCTATATCATTGGTCAACATCGGCAATTCTGGATGGTCCGGCTTATGGTTCGACCTAAGTCCAAAGAATGTCGCATTGGACAAGTGCTACCGCACAAATCTTGTACATTTGAACCTCCTGGACAAGATACGATGAGGCAGAATCCTGTCAAATTGATAGAAGTGATGATATTTGCATCTATATCATTGGACGACATTGGCAATTCTGGATGCTCCGGTTTATGATTCGACCTGAATCCAAAGAGAGTCGGTTTGGGCAAATGCTGCCGCCCAAAACTTGTGCATTTGGACCTCCTGGAAAAGGTATGATGAGGCAGAATCCTATCACATTGATAGGAGTAAAGATATTTGCATCTATATCATTGGTCAACATCGGCAGTTCTGGATGGTCCGGCTTATGGTGCGACCTAAGTCCAAAGAATGTCGCTTTGGACAAGTGCTACCGCACAAATCTTGTACATTTGAACCTCGTGGACAAGATACGATGAGGCAGAATCTTGTCAAATTGATAGCAGTAAAGTTATTTGCATCTATATCATTGGTCAACATCGGCAATTCTGGATGATCCGGCTTATGGTTCGACATAAGTCCAAAAAATGTCGCTTTGGACAAGTGCTACCGCAACAAATCGTGTACATTTGGACCCCCTGGACAAGATACGATGAGGCAGAATCCTGTCAAAGTGATAGGAGTGAAGATGTTTGCATCTATATCATTGGACGACATTGGCAATCCTGGAAGATCGGCATTTGATTCGACCTGAGTTCAAAGAGAGTCGCTTTGGACAAATACTGCCGCCCAAATCTTGTCCATTTGGACCTCCTGGACAAGACATCATGAGCCAGAATCCTGTCAAATTGATAGGAGTGAAGATATTTGCATCTATATCATTAGACGGCATTGGCAATTCTGGATGCTCAGGCTTATGATTTGACCTGAGTCCAAGGAGAGTCGCTTTGGACAAGTGCTACCACAACAAATCTTGTACATTTGGACCCCCTGGACAAGATACGATGAGGCAGAATCCTGTCAAATTGATAGGTGTGAAGATGTTTGCATCTATATCATTGGACGACATTGGCAATTCTGGATGCTCAGGCTTATGATTCGACCTGAGTCCAAAGAGAGTCGCTTCGGACAAGTGCTACCGCATTAAGTCTTGTACATTTGGACCTCCTGTACAAGGCATGATGAGGCAGAATCCTATCACATTGATGGGAGTGAAGATATTTGCATCTATATCATTAGAAGGCATTGGCAATTCTGGATGCTCAGGCTTATGATTCGACCTGAGTCCAAGGAGAGTCGTTTTGGACAAGTGCTACCGCAACAAATCTTGTACATTTGGACCCCCTTGACAAGATACGATGAGGCAGAATCCTGTCAAATTCATAGGAGTAAAGATATTTGCATCTATATCATTGGACGACATTGGCAATTCTGGATGCTCCGGATTATGATTCGACCTGAATCCAAGAGAGTCGGTTTGGGCAAATGCTGCCGCCCAAAACTCGTGCATATGGACCTCCTGGAAATGGTATGATGAGGCAGAATCCTATCACATTGATAGGAGAGAAGATATTTGCATCTATATCATTAGATGGCATTGGCAATTCTGGATGCTCAGGCATATGATTTGACCTGAGTCCAAGAAGAGTCGCTTTGGACAAGTGCTACCGCAACAAATCTTGTACATTTGGACCCCCTGGACAAGATACGATGAGGCAGAATCCTGTCAAATTGATAGGTGTGAAGATGTTTGCATCTATATCATTGGACGACATTGGCAATTCTGGAGGATCGGCATTTGATTCGACCTGAGTTCAAAGAGAGTCGCTTTGGACAAATACTGCCGCCCAAATCTTGCCCATTTGGACCTCCTGGACAAGATATGGTGAGGCCGAATCCTGTCAAATTGATAGGAGTGAAGATATTTGCATCTATATCATTGGACGACATTGGCAATTCTGGATGCTCAGGCTTATGATTCGACCTGAGTCCAAAGAGAGTCGCTTCGGACAAGTGCTACCGCATTAAATCTTGTACATTTGGACCTCCTGTACAAGGCATGATGAGGCAGAATCCTATCACATTGATGGGAGTGAAGATATTTGCATCTATATCATTAGAAGGCATTGGCAATTCTGGATGCTCAGGCATATGATTTGACCTGAGTCCAAGGAGAGTCGCTTTGGACAAGTGCTACCGCAACAAATCTTGTACATTTGGACCCCCTTGACAAGATACGATGAGGCAGAATCCTGTCAAATTCATAGGAGTAAAGATATTTGCATCTATATCATTGGACGACATTGGCAATTCTGGATGCTCCGGATTATGATTCGACCTGAATCCAAGAGAGTCGGTTTGGGCAAATGCTGCCGCCCAAAACTCGTGCATATGGACCTCCTGGAAATGGTATGATGAGGCAGAATCCTATCACATTGATAGGAGAGAAGATATTTGCATCTATATCATTAGATGGCATTGGCAATTCTGGATGCTCAGGCATATGATTTGACCTGAGTCCAAGAAGAGTCGCTTTGGACAAGTGCTACCGCAACAAATCTTGTACATTTGGACCCCCTGGACAAGATACGATGAGGCAGAATCCTGTCAAATTGATAGGTGTGAAGATGTTTGCATCTATATCATTGGACGACATTGGCAATTCTGGAGGATCGGCATTTGATTCGACCTGAGTTCAAAGAGAGTCGCTTTGGACAAATACTGCCGCCCAAATCTTGCCCATTTGGACCTCCTGGACAAGATATGGTGAGGCCGAATCCTGTCAAATTGATAGGAGTGAAGATATTTGCATCTATATCATTGGACGACATTGGCAATTCTGGATGCTCAGGCTTATGATTCGACCTGAGTCCAAAGAGAGTCGCTTCGGACAAGTGCTACCGCATTAAATCTTGTACATTTGGACCTCCTGTACAAGGCATGATGAGGCAGAATCCTATCACATTGATGGGAGTGAAGATATTTGCATCTATATCATTAGAAGGCATTGGCAATTCTGGATGCTCAGGCATATGATTTGACCTGAGTCCAAGGAGAGTCGCTTTGGACAAGTGCTACCGCAACAAATCTTGTACATTTGGACCCCCTGGACAAGATACGATGAGGCAGAATCCTTTCAAATTGATAGCAGTAAAGATATTTGGATCTATACAATTGCTCGACATTGGCAATTCTTGATGCTTCGGCCTATGGGTCGACCTGAGTCCAAAATGAGTCGCTTTGGACAAGGGCTACCGCGCAAGTCTTGTACATTTGGACCCCCTGGACAATATACGATGAGGCAGAATCCTGTCAAATTCATAGGAGTAAAGATATTTGCATTTATATCATTGGACGACATTGGCAATTCTGGATGCTCCGGATTATGATTCGACCTGAATCCAAAGAGAGTCGGTTTGGGCAAATGCTGCCGCCCAAAACTTGTGCATTTGGACCTCCTGGAAAAGGTATGATGAGGCAGAATCCTATCACATTGATAGGAGTAAAGATATTTGCATCTATATCATTGGTCAACATCGGCAGTTCTGGATGGTCCGGCTTATGGTGCGACCTAAGTCCAAAGAATGTCGCTTTGGACAAGTGCTACCGCACAAATCTTGTACATTTGGACCCCCTGGATAAGATACGATGAGGCAGAATCCTGTCAAATTGATAGCAGTACAGATATTTGTATCTATAACATTGGACGACATTGGCAATTCTGGATGCCCCGGCTTATGATTCGACCTGAGTCCAAAGAGAGTCGCTTTGGACAAGGGCTACCGCACAAATCTTGTACATTTGACCCTCCGGAACAAGGTATGATGAGGCAGAATCCTATCACATTGATAGGAGTAAAGATATTTGCATCTATATCATTGGTCAACATCGGCAGTTCTGGATGATCCGGCTTATGGTTCGACATAAGTCCAAAGAATGTCGCTTTGGAAAAGGGCTACCGCAACAAATCTTATCCATTTGGACCTCGGGAACAAGATGATGAGGCAGAATCCTATCACATTGATAAGAGTAAAGGTATTTGCATCTATATCATTGGACGACATTGGCAATTCTGGAAGATCGGCATTTGATTCGACCTGTGTTCAAAGAGAGTCGCTTTGGACAAATACTGCCGCCCAAATCTTGTCTATTTGGACCTCCTGGACAAGATATGATGAGGCCGAATCCTGTCAAATTGATAGGAGTGAAGATATTTGCATCAATATTCCTGGACGACATTGGAAATTCTGGATGCTCCGGCATATGATTCGACCGGAGGCCAAAGAGAGTCGCTTCGGACAAGTGCTACCGCAATAAGTCTTGTACATTTGGACCCCCTGGATAAGATAAGATGAGGCAGAATCCTATCACATTGATAGGAGTAAAGATATTTGCATCTATATCATTGGACGACATTGGCAATTCTGGAAGTTCGGCTTATGGATCGACCTGAGTCCAAGGAGAGTCGCTTTGGACAAGTGCTACCGCAACAAAACTTGTACATTTGGACCCCCTGGACAAGATACGATGAGGCAGAATCCTGTCAAATTGAGAGAAGTAAAGATATTTGCATCTATATCATTGGTCAACATCGGCAATTCTGGATGGTCCGGCTTATGGTTCGACATAAGTCCAAAGAATGTCGCTTTGGACAAGTGCTACCGCAACAAATCGTGTACATTTGGACCCCCTGGACAAGATACGATGAGGCAGAATCCTGTCAAATTGATAGGAGTAAAGATATTTGCATCAATATTCCTGGACGACATTGGAAATTCTGGATGCTCCGGCATATGATTCGACCGGAGGCCAAAGAGAGTCGCTTCGGACAAGTGCTACCGCAATAAGTCTTGTACATTTGGACCCCCTGGATAAGATAAGATGAGGCAGAATCCTATCACATTGATAGGAGTAAAGATATTTGCATCTATATCATTGGACGACATTGGCAATTCTGAATGCTACGGTTTATGATTCGACCTGAATCCAAGAGAGTCGGTTTGGGCAAATGCTGCCGCCCAACACTTCTGCATTTGGACCTCCTGGAAAAGGTATGATGAGGCAGAATCCTGTCACATTGATAGGAGAGAAGATATTTGCATCTATATCATTAGACGGCATTGGCAATTCTGGATGCTCAGGCATATGATTCGACCTAAGTCCAAGAAGAGTCGCTTTGGACAAGTGCTACCGCAACAAATCTTGTACATTTGGACCCCCTGGACAAGATACGATGAGGCAGAATCGTATCACATTGATAGGAGTAAAGATATTTGCATCTATATCACTGGACGACATTGGCAATTCTGGATGCTCCGGCATATGATTCGACCGGAGGTCAAAGAGAGTCGCTTTGGACACAGCTACCGCACAAATCTTGTACATTTGGACCCCCTGGATAAGATACGATGAGGCAGAATCCTGTCAAATTGATAGCAGTACAGATATTTGCATCTATATCATTGGACGACATTGGCAATGATGGATGCCCCGGCTTATGATTCGACCTGAGTCCAAAGAGAGTCGCTTTGGACCTGTGCTACCGCAACAAATCTTGTCCATTTGGACCTCGGGAACAAGGTATGATGAGGCAGAATCCTATCACATTGATAAGAGTAAAGAAATTTGCATCTATATCATTGGACGACATTGGCAATTCTGGATGCTCGGCATATGATTCGACCTGAGTCAAAGAGATTGGCTTTTGTCAAGTGCTACCGCACAAGTCTTGTACATTTGGCCCCCCTGGACAATATACGATGAGGCAGAATCCTGTCAAATTGATAGGAGTAGAGATATTTGCATCTATATCATCGGACCACATTGGCAATTCTGGATGCTCCGGTTTATGATTCGACCTGAATACAAGAGAGTCGGTTTGGGCAAATGCTGCCGCCCAAAACTTGTGTATTTGGACCTCCTGGAAAAGGTATGATGAGGCAGAATCCTGTCACATTGATAGGAGAGAAGATATTTGCATCTATATCATTACACGGCATTGGCAATTCTGGATGCTCAGGCACATGATTCGACCTGAGTCCAAGAAGAGTCGCTTTGGACAAGTGCTACCACAACAAATCTTGTACATTTGGACCCCCTGGACAAGATACGATGAGGCAGAATCCTGTCAAATTAATAGGAGTAAAGATATTTGCATCTATATCATTGCACGACATTGGCAAATCTGGAAGATCGGCAAATGATTCGACCTGAGTTCAAAGAGAGTCGCTTTGGACAAATACTGCAGCCCAAATCTTGTCCATTTGGACCTCCGGAACAAGGTATGATGAGGCAGAATCCTATCACATTGATAGGAGTAAAGATATGTGAATCTATATCATTGGACGACATTGGCAATTCTGGATGCTCAGGCTTATGGATCGACCTGAGTACAAGGAGTTTCGCTTTTGTCTAGTGCTAACGCACACATCTTCTACGCTTGATCCTCCTGGTCAAGACATGATGAGCCAGAATCCTGTCAAATTGATAGGAGTGAAGATATTTTCATCTATATCATTAGACGGCATTGGCAATTCTGGATGCTCAGGTTTATGATTCGACCTGAGTCCAAGGAGAGTCGCTTTGAACAAGTGCTACCGCAACAAATCTTATACATTTGGACCCCCTGGACAAGATACGATGAGGCAGAATCCTGTCAAATTGATAGCAGTAAAGATATTTGCATCTATATCATTGGACGGCATTGGCAATTCTGGATGCTCCGGCTTATGATTCGACCTGAATCCAAAGAGAGTTGGTTTGGGCAAATGCTGCCGCCCAAAACATGTGCATTTGGACCTCCTGGAAAGTGTATGATGAGGCAGAATCCTGTCACATTGATGGGAGTGAAGATATTTGCATCTATATCATTAGAAGGCATTGGCAATTCTGGATGCTCAGGCTTATGATTCGACCTGAGTCCAAGAAGAGTCGCTTAGGACAAGTGCTACCACAACAAATCTTGTACATTTGGCACCCCTGGACAAGATACGATGAGGCAGAATCCTGTCAAATTAATAGGAGTAAAGATATTTGCATCTATATCATTGGTCAACAACGGCAATTCTGGATGCTCCGGCTTATGATTCGACCTGAATCCAAAGAGAGTTGGTTTGGGCAAATGCTGCCGCCCAAAACATGTGCATTTGGACCTCCTGGAAAATGTATGATGAGGCAGAATCCTGTCACATTGATGGGAGTGAAAATATTTGCATCTATATCATTTGAAGGCATTGGCAATTCTGGATGCCCCGGCTTATGATTCGACCTGAGTCCAAAGAGAGTCGCTTTGGACAAGTGCTACCGCACAAACCTTGTACATTTGAACCTCGCGGACAAGTTACGATGAGGCAGAATCCTGTCAAATTGATAGCTGTAAAGATATTTGCATCTATATCATTGCACGACATTGGCAATTCTGGATGCTTCGGCTTATGGATCGACCTGAGTCCAAGGAGTTTCGCTTTTGTCTAGTGCTACCGCACACATCTTCTATACTTGATCCTCCTGAACAAGACATAATGAGCCAGAATCCTGTCAAATTGATCGGAGTGAAGATATTTGCATCTATATCATTAGACCGCATTGGCAATTCTGGATGCTCAGGCTTATGATTCGACCTGAGTCCAAGGAGAGTCGCTTTGGACAAGTGCTACCGCAACAAATCTTGTACATTTGGACCCCCTGGACAAGATACGATGAGGCAGAATCCTGTCAAATTGATTGGAGTAAAGATATTTGCATCTATATCATTGGTCAACATCGGCAATTCTGGATGGTCCAGCTTATGTTCGACCTAAGTCCAAACAATGTCGCTTTGGACAAGTGCTACTGCACAAATCTTGTACATTTGAACTTCCTGGACAAGATACGATGAGCCAGAATCCTGTCAAATTGATAGGAGTGAAGATATTTGCATCTATATCATTGGACGACATTGGCAATTCTGAAAGTTCGGCATATGATTCGACCTGAGTGCAAAGAGTGTCGTTTCGGACAAGTGCTACCGCAATAAGTCTTGTACATTTGGATCTCCTGTACAAGGTATGATGAGGCAGAATCCTATCACATTGATAGGAGTAAAGATATTTGCATCTATATGATTCGACCTGAGTCCAAAGAGAGTCGCTTTGGACAAATACTGCCGCCCAAATCTTGTCCATTTGGACCTCCTGTACAAGGTATGATGAGGCAGAATCCTATCACATTGATAGGAGTGAAGATATTTGCATCTATATCTTTGGACGTCATTGGCAATTCTGGATGCTCAGGCTTATGATTCGACCTGAGTCCAAGGAGAGTCGCTTTGGACAAGTGCTACCGCAACAAATCTTGTACATTTGGACCCCCTGGACAAGATACGATGAGGCAGAATCCTGTCAAATTGATAGCAGTAAAGATATTTGCATCTATATCATTGGACGGCATTGGCAATTCTGGATGCTCCGGCTTATGATTCGACCTGAATCCAAAGAGAGTTGGTTTGGGCAAATGCTGCCGCCCAAAACATGTCCATTTGGACCTCCTGGAAAATGTATGATGAGGCAGAATCCTGTCACATTGATGGGAGTGAAGATATTTGCATCTATATCATTAGAAGGCATTGGCAATTCTGGATGCTCAGGCTTATGATTCGACCTGAGTCCAAGGAGAGTCGTTTTGGACAAGTGCTACCGCAACAAATCTTGTACATTTGGACCCCCTGGACAAGATACGATGAGGCAGAATCCTGTCAAATTAATAGGAGTAAAGATATTTGCATCTATATCATTGGTCAACATCGGCATTTCTGGATGATCCGGCTTATGGTTCGACATAAGTCCAAAGAATGTCGCTTTGGACAAGTGCTACCGCAACAAACCGTGTACATTTGGACCCCCTGGACAAGATACGATGAGGCAGAATCCTATCAAAATGATAGGAGTGAAGATGTTTGCATCTATATCATTGGACGACATTGGCAATTCTGGAAGTTCGGCATATGGTTCGACCTGAGTTCAAAGAGAGTCGCTTTGGACAAATACTGCCGCCCAAATCTTGTCCATTTGGACCTCCGGAACAAGGTATGATGAGGCAGAATCCTATCACATTGATAGGAGTAAAGATATGTGCATCTATATCATTGGTCGACATTGGCAATTCTGGATGCTCAGTCTTATGATTCGACCTGATTCCAAGTAGAGTCGCTTCGGACAAGTGCTAACGCACAAATCTTGTACAGTTTGACCTACTGGACAAGATACGATGAGGCAGAATCCTGTCAAATTAATAGGAGTAAAGATATTTGCATCTATATCATTTGTCAACATCGGCATTTCTGGATGATCCGGCTTATGGTTCGACATAAGTCCAAAGAATGTCGCTTTGGACAAGTGCTACCGCAACAAACCGTGTACATTTGGACCCTCTGGACAAGATACGATGAGGCAGAATCCTATCAAAATGATAGGAGTGAAGATGTTTGCATCTATATCATTGGACGACATTGGCAATTCTGGAAGTTCGGCATATGGTTCGACCTGAGTTCAAAGAGAGTCGCTTTGGACAAATACTGCCGTCCAAATCTTGTCCATTTGGACCTCCGGAACAAGGTATGATGAGGCAGAATCCTATCACATTGATAGGAGTAAAGATATGTGCATCTATATCATTCGACGACATTGGCAATTCTGGATGCTCAGGCTTATGATTCGACCTGATTCCAAGGAGAGTCGCTTCGGACAAGTGCTAACGCACAAATCTTGTAAAGTTTGACCTACTGGACAAGTTATGATGAGGCAGAATCCTGTCAAATTGATAGCAGTAATGATATTTGCATCTATATCATTGGACGGCATTAGCAATTCTGGATGCTCCGGCTTAGGATTCGACCTGAATCCAAAGAGAGTTGGTTTGGGCAAATGCTGCCGCCCAAAACATGTGCATTTAGACCTCCTGGAAAATGTATGATGAGGCAGAATCCTGTCACATTGATGGGAGTGAAGATATTTGCATCTATATCATTAGAAGGCATTGGCAATTCTGGATGCTCAGGCTTATGATTCGACCTGAGTCCAAGGAGAGTCGTTTTGGACAAGTGCTACCGTAACAAATCTTGTACATTTGGACCCCCTGGCAAGATACGATGAGGCAGAATCCTGTCAAATTAATAGGAGAGAAGATATTTGCATCTATATCATTAGACGACATTGGCAATTATGGATGCTCGGCATATGATTCAACCTGAGTCAAAGAGATTGGCTTTTGTCAAGTGCTACCGCACAAGTCTTGTACATTTGGACCCCTTGAACAATATATGATGAGGCAGAATCCTGTCAAATTGATAGGAGTAAAGATATTTGCATCTATATCATCGGACCACATTGGCAATTCTGGATGCCCCGGCTTATGATTCGACCTGAGTCCAAGAGAGTAGGTTTGGGCAAATGCTGCCGCCCAAAACTTGTGCATTTGGACCTCCTGGAAAAGGTATGATGAGGCAGAATCCTGTCACATTTATAGGAGAGAAGATATTTGCATCTATATCATTAGACGGCATTGGCAATTCTGGATGCTCAGGCATATGATTCGACCTGAGTCCAAAGAGTGTCGCTTTGGACAAGTGCTACCGCACAAATCTTGTACATTTGGACCTCCTGTACAAGGTATGATGAGGCAGAATCCTATCACATTGATAGGATTAAAGATATTTGCATCTATATCATTGGACGACATTGGCAATTCTGGAAGTTCGGCATATGATTCGACCTGAGTTCAAAGAAAGTCGCTTTGGACAAATACTGCCGCCTAAACCTTGTCCATTTGGACCTCCGGAACAAGGTATGATGAGGCAGAATCCTATCACATTGATAGGAGTAAAGATATTTGCATCTATATCATTGGACGACATTGGCAATTCTAGATGCTCGGCATATGATTCAACCTGAGTCAAAGAGATTGGCTTTTGTCAAGTGCTACCGCACAAGTCTTGTACATTTGGACCCCCTGGACAATATACGATGAGGTAGAATCCTGTCAAATTGATAGGAGTAAAGATATTTGCATCTATATCATTGGACGGCATTGGCAATTCTGGATGCTCCGGCTTATGATTCGACCTGAATCCAAAGAGAATTGGTTTGTGCAAATGCTGCCGCCCCAAACATGTGCATTTGGACCTCCTGGAAAATGTATGATGAGGCAGAATCCTGTCACATTGATGGGAGTGAAGATATTTGCATCTATATCATTAGAAGGCATTGGCAATTCTGGATGCTCAGGCTTATGGATCGACCTGAGTACAAGGAGTTTCGCTTTTGTCTAGTGCTGCCGCACACATCTTCTACGCTTGATCCTCCTGGACAAGACATGATGAGCCAGAATCCTGTCAAATTGATAGGAGTGAAGATATTTGCATCTATATCATTAGACGGCATTGGCAATTCTGGATGCTGAGGCTTATGATTCGACCCGAGTCCAAAGAGAGTCGCTTTGGACAAATACTGCAGCCCAAATCTTGTCCATTTGGACCTCCGGAACAAGGTATGATGAGGCAGAATCCTATCACATTGATAGGAGTAAAGATATTTGCATCTATATCATTGGTCAACATCGGCAATTCTGGATGGTCCGGCTTATGGTTCGACATAAGTCCAAAGAATGTCGCTTCGGACAAGTGCTACCGCAACAAATCGTGTACATTTGGACCCCCTGGACAAGATACGATGAGGCAGAATCCTATCACATTGAGAGGTGTAAAGATATTTGCATCAATATCACTGGACGACATTGGAAATTCTGGATGCTCCGGCATATGATTCGACCGGAGGCCAAAGAGAGTCGCTTCGGACAAGTGCTACCGCAATAAGTCTTGTACATTTGGACCCCCTGGATACGATAAGATGAGGCAGAATCCTGTCAAATTGATAGCAGTAAAGATATTTGCATCTATATCATTGGACGACATTGGCAATTCTGGATGCCCCGGCTTATGATTCGACCTGAGTCCAAAGAGAGTCGCTTTGGACAAGGGCTACCGCACAAGTCTTGTACATTTGGACCCCCTGGACAATATACGATGAGGCAGAATCCTGTCAAATTGACAGGAGTAAAGATATTCGCATCTATATCATTGGACGACATTGGCAATTCTGGATGCCCCGGCTTATGATTCGACCTGAGTCCAAAGAGAGTCGCTTTGGACAAGGGCTACCGCACAAGTCTTGTACATTTGGACCCCCTGGACAATATACGATGAGGCAGAATCCTGTCAAATTGACAGGAGTAAAGATATTCGCATCTATATCATTGGACGACATTGGCAATTTTGAATGCTTCGGCTTATGGATCGGCCTGAATCCAAGAGAGTCGGTTTGGGCAAATGCTGCCGCCCAAAACTTGTGCATTTGGACCTCCTGGAAAAGGTATGATGAGGCAGAATCCTATCACATTGATAGGAGTAAAGATATTTGCATCTATATCATTGGACGACATTAGCAATTCTGGATGCTCCGGCTTATGGATCGACCTGAGTACAAGGAGTTTCGCTTTTGTCTAGTGCTGCCGCACACATCTTCTACGCTTGATCCTCCTGGACAAGACATGATGAGCCAGAATCCTGTCAAATTGATAGGAGTGAAGATATTTGCATCTATATCATTAGACGGCATTGGCAATTCTGGATGCTGAGGCTTATGATTCGACCCGAGTCCAAAGAGAGTCGCTTTGGACAAATACTGCAGCCCAAATCTTGTCCATTTGGACCTCCGGAACAAGGTATGATGAGGCAGAATCCTATCACATTGATAGGAGTAAAGATATTTGCATCTATATCATTGGTCAACATCGGCAATTCTGGATGGTCCGGCTTATGGTTCGACATAAGTCCAAAGAATGTCGCTTCGGACAAGTGCTACCGCAACAAATCGTGTACATTTGGACCCCCTGGACAAGATACGATGAGGCAGAATCCTATCACATTGAGAGGTGTAAAGATATTTGCATCAATATCACTGGACGACATTGGAAATTCTGGATGCTCCGGCATATGATTCGACCGGAGGCCAAAGAGAGTCGCTTCGGACAAGTGCTACCGCAATAAGTCTTGTACATTTGGACCCCCTGGATAAGATAAGATGAGGCAGAATCCTGTCAAATTGATAGCAGTAAAGATATTTGCATCTATATCATTGGACGACATTGGCAATTCTGGATGCCCCGGCTTATGATTCGACCTGAGTCCAAAGAGAGTCGCTTTGGACAAGGGCTACCGCACAAGTCTTGTACATTTGGACCCCCTGGACAATATACGATGAGGCAGAATCCTGTCAAATTGACAGGAGTAAAGATATTCGCATCTATATCATTGGACGACATTGGCAATTCTGGATGCCCCGGCTTATGATTCGACCTGAGTCCAAAGAGAGTCGCTTTGGACAAGGGCTACCGCACAAGTCTTGTACATTTGGACCCCCTGGACAATATACGATGAGGCAGAATCCTGTCAAATTGACAGGAGTAAAGATATTCGCATCTATATCATTGGACGACATTGGCAATTTTGAATGCTTCGGCTTATGGATCGGCCTGAATCCAAGAGAGTCGGTTTGGGCAAATGCTGCCGCCCAAAACTTGTGCATTTGGACCTCCTGGAAAAGGTATGATGAGGCAGAATCCTATCACATTGATAGGAGTAAAGATATTTGCATCTATATCATTGGACGTCATTAGCAATTCTGGATGCTCCGGCTTATGGATCGACCTGAGTCGAAAGCGTTTCGCTCTTGTCTAGTGCTACCGCACAATTCTTGTACACTTGATCCTCCTGGACAAGACACGATGAGCCAGAATCCTGTCAAATTGATAGCAGTAAAGATATTTGTATCTATATCATTGGACGACATTGGCAATTCTGGATGCTTCGGCTTATGGATCGACCTGAGTCCAAGGAGTTTCGCTTTTGTCTAGTGCTACCGCACACATCTTCTACACTTGATCCTCCTGAACAAGACATAATAAGCCAGAATCCTGTCAAATTGGTCGGAGTGAAGATATTTGCATCTATATCATTAGACCGCATTGGCAATTCTGGATGCTCAGGCTTATGATTCGACCTGAGTCCAAGGAGAGTCGCTTTGGACAAGTGCTACCGCAACAAATATTGTACATTTGGACCCCCTGGACAAGATACGATGAAGCAGAATCCTGTAAAATTAATAGGAGTAAAGATATTTGCATCTATATCATTGGTCAACATCGGCAATTCTGGATGGTCCGGCTTATGGTACGACATAAGTCCAAAGAATGTCGCTTTGGACAAGTGCTACCGCACAAATCTTGTACATTTGAACCTCCTGGACAAGATACGATGAGGCAGAATCCTGTCAAATTAATAGGAGTAAAGATATTTGCATCTATATCATTGGTCAACAACGGCAATTCTGGATGGTCCGGCTTATGGTTCGACATAAGTCCAAAGAATGTCGCTTTGGACAAGTGCTACCGCAACAAATCGTGTACATATGGACCCCCTGGACAAGATACGATGAGGCAGAATCCTATCACATTGATAGGAGTGAAGATATTTGCATCTATATGATTGAACG
Organism: Priocnemis perturbator; assembly: GCA_963942575.1. Taxonomy (NCBI): domain Eukaryota; kingdom Metazoa; phylum Arthropoda; class Insecta; order Hymenoptera; family Pompilidae; genus Priocnemis; species Priocnemis perturbator. The sequence goes on along the minus strand of CAWWDK010000133.1, from coordinate 3,211,815 downwards.
ACATTGGCAATTCTGGATGCTCAGGCTTATGATTCGACCTGAGTCCAAAGAGATTCGCTTCGGACAAGCGCTACCGCAATAAGTCTTGTACATTTGGACCTCCTGTACAAGGTATGATGAGACAGAATCCTATCACATTGATAGGAGTAAAGATATTTGCATCTATATCATTGGACGACATTGGCAATTCTGGAAGTTCGACATATGATTCGACCTCAGCTCAAAGAGAGTCGCTTTGGACAAATACTGCCGCCCAAATCTTGTCCATTTGGACCACCTGGACAAGATATGATGAGGCCGAATCCTGTCAAATTGATAGGAGTGAAGATATTTGCATCTATATCATTGGACGACATTGGCAATTCTGGATGCTCAGGCTTATGATTCGACCTGAGTCCAAAGAGAGTCGCTTCGAACTGCACCCGCAATAAGTCTTGTACATTTGGACCTCCTGTACAAGGTACGATGAGGCAGAATCCTATCACATCGATAGGAGTAAAGATATTTGCATCTATATCATTGGACGACATTGGCAATTCTGGATGCTTCGGCTTATGGATCGACCTGAGTCCAAAGAGATTCATTTTTGTGACGTGCTAACTCACAAATCTTGTACATTTGGACCTCCTGCACAAGGTATGATGAGGCAGAATCCTATCACATTGATAGGAGTAAAGATATTTGCATCTATATCACTGGACGACATTGGCAATTCTGGATGCTGCGGCATATGATTCGACCGGAGGTCAAAGAGAGTCGCTTTGGACACGTGCTACCGCACAAATCTTGTACATTTGGACCCCCTGGATAAGATACGATGAGGCAGAATCCTGTCAAATTGATAGCAGTAAAGATATTTGCATCTATATCATTGGACGACATAGGCAATTCTGTATGCTCAGCATATCATTCGACCTGAGTCCAAGGAGAGTCGCTTTGGACAAGTGCTACCGCAACAATTCTTGTACATTTGGATCCCCGGGACAAGATACGATGAGGCAGAATCCTGTCAAATTAATAGGAGTAAAGATATTTGAATCTATATCATTGGTCAACAACGGCAATACTGGATGGTCCGGCTTATGGTTCGACATAAGTCCAAAGAATGTCGCTTTGGACAAGTGCTACCGCAACAAATCGCGTACATTTGGACCCCCTGGACAAGACACGATGAGGCTGAATCCTGTTAAATTGATTGCAGTAAAGATATTTGCATCCATACCATTGCACGACATTGGCAATTCTTGATGCTTCGGCTTATGGATCGACCTGAGTCCAAAGAGATTCATTTTTGTGAAGTGCTAACACACAAATCTTGTACATTTGGACCTCCTGCACAAGGTATGATGAGGCAGAATCCTATCACATTGATAGGAGTAAAGATATTTGCATCTATATCACTGGACGACATTGGGAATTCTGGATGCTCCGGCATATGATTCGACCGGAGGTTAAAGAGAGTCGCTTTGGACAAGTGCTACCGCACAAATCTTGTACATTTGAACCTCGTGGACAAGATACGATGAGGCAGAATCCTGTCAAATTGATAGCAGTAAATATATTTGCATCTATATCATTGCACGACAATGGCAATTCTGGATGTTTCGGCTTATGGATCAACCTGAGCCCAAAGAGTTTCGATTTTGTCTAGTGCTACCGCACAAATCTTGTACGTTTGGACCCCCTGGACAAGATACGATGAGGCAGAATCCTGTCAAATTAATAGGAGTAAAGATATTTGCATCTATATCATTGGTCAACAACGGCAATTCTGGATGCACAGGCTTATAATTCGACCTGAGTCCAAAGAGATTCGCTTCGGACAAGCGCTACCGCAATAAGTCTTGTACATTTGAACCTCCGGAACAAGGTACGATGAGGCAGAATCCTATCACATTGATAGGAGTAAAGATATTTGCATCTATATCATTAGACGGCATTGGCAATTCTGGATGCTCAGGCATATGATTCGACCTGAGTCCAAAGAATGTCGCTTTGGACAAGTGCTACCGCACAAATCTTGTACATTTGAACCTCGTGGACAAGATACGATGAGGCAGAATCCTGTCAAATTGATAGCAGTAAAGATATTTGCATCTATATCATTGCACGACAATGGCAATTCTGGATGCTTCGGCTTATGGATCGACCTGAGTCCAAAGAGTTTCGATTTTGTCTAGTGCTACCGCACAAATCTTGTACACTTGATCCTCCTGGACAAGACCCGATGATCCAGAATCCTGTCAAATTGATAGCAGTAAAGGTATTTGCATCTACATAATTGGACGACATTGGCAATTCTGAATGCCCCGGCTTATGATTCGACCTGAGTCCAAAGAGAGTTGCTTTGGACAAGGGCTACCGCACAAGTCTTGTACATTTGAACCTCCGGAACAAGGTATGATGAGGCAGAATCCTATCACATTGATAGGAGTAAAGATATTTGCATCTATATCATTGGTCAAGATCGGCAGTTCTGGATGGTCCGAGTTATGGTTCGACCTAAGTCCAAATAATGTCGCTTTGGACAAGTGCTACCGCACAAATCTTGTACATTTGAACCTCGTGGACAAGATACGATGTGGCAGAATCCTGGCAAATTGATAGCAGTAAAGATATTTGCATCTATATCATTGGACGACATTGGCAATTCTGGAAGTTCGACATATGATTCGACCTCAGTTCAAGGAGAGTCGCTTTGGACAAATACTGCCGCCCAAATCTTGTACATTTGGACCTCCTGCACAAGGTATGATGAGGCAGAATCCTATCACATTGATAGGAGTAAAGATATTTGCATCTATATCACTGGACGACATTGGCAATTCTGGATGCTCCGGCATATGATTCGACCGGAGGTTAAAGAGAGTCGCTTTGGACAAGTGCTACAGCACAAATCTTGTACATTTGAACCTCGTGGACAAGATACGATGAGGCAGAATCCTGTCAAATTGATAGCAGTAAAGATATTTGCATCTATATCATTGCATGACAATGGCAATTCTGGATGTTTCGGCTTATGGATCAACCTGAGCCCAAAGAGTTTCGATTTTGTCTAGTGCTACCGCACAAATCTTGTACATTTGGACCCCCTGGACAAGATACGATGAGGCAGAATCCTGTCAAATTAATAGGAGTAAAGATATTTGCATCTATATCATTGGTCAACAACGGCAATTCTGGATGCACAGGCTTATGATTCGACCTGAGTCCAAAGAGATTCGCTTCGGACAAGGGCTACCGCACAAATCTTGTACATTTGAACCTCCGGAACAAGGTATGATGAGGCAGAATCCTATCACATTGATAGGAGTAAAGATATTTGCATCTATATCATTAGACGACATTGGCAATTCTGGATGCTCAGGCTTATGGTTCGACCTAAGTCCAAAGAATGTCGCTTTGGACAAGTGCTACCGCAACAAATCTTGTACATTTGGACCCCCTGGACAAGACACGATGAGGCAGAATCCTGTTAAATTGATTGCAGTAAAGATATTTGCATCTATACCATCGCACGACATTGGCAATTCTTGATGCTTCGGCTTATGGATCGACCTGAGTCCAAAGAGATTCATTTTTGTGAAGTTCTAACGCACAAATCTTGTACATTTGGACCTCCTGCACAAGGTATGATGAGGCAGAATCCTATCACATTGATAGGAGTAAAGATATTTGCATCTATATCATTGGTCAACATTGGCAGTTCTGGATGGTCCGGCTTATGGTTCGACCTAAGTCCAAAGAATGTCGCTTTGGACAAGTGCTACCCATAAATCTTGTACATTTGAACCTCGTGGACTAGATACGATGAGGCAGAATCCTGTCAAATTGAGAGCAGTAAAGATATTTGCATCTATATCATTGCACGACATTGGCAATTCTGGATGCTTGGGCTTATGGATCGACCTGAGTCCAAAGAGTTTCGCTTTTGTCTAGTGCTAACGCACAAATCTTGTACACTTGATCCTCCTGGACAAGACACGATGAGCCAGAATCCTGTCAAATTGATAGGAGTGAAGATATTTGCATCTATATCATTAGACGGCCTTGGCAATTCAGGATGCTCTGGCTTATGATTCGACCTGAGTTCAAATAGAGTCGCTTTGGACAAATACTGCCGCCCAAATCTTGTACATTTGAACCTCGTGTACAAGATACGGTGAGGCAGAATCCTGTCAAATTAATACGAGTAAAGATATTTGCATCTATATCATTGGACGACATTGGCAATTCTGGATGCTTCGGCATATGGATCGACCTGAGTCCGAAGAGTTTCGCTTTTGTCTAGTGCTACCGCACAAATCTTGTGCATTTGGACCTCCTGGAAAAGGTATGATGAGGCAGAATCCTGTCACATTGATAGGAGTGAAGATATATGCATCTATATCATTAGACGGCATTGGCAATTCTGGATGCTCAGGCTTATGATTCGACCTGAGTCCAAGGAGAGTCGCTTTGGACAAGTGCTACCGCAACAAATCTTGTACATTTGAACCTCCGGAACAAGGTACGATGAGGCAGAATCCTATCGCATTGATAGGAGTAAAGATATTTGCATCTATATCATTGGTCAACATCGGCAGTTCTGGATGGTCCGGCTTATGGTTCGACCTAAGTCCAAATAATGTCGCTTTGGACACGTGCTACCACACAAATCTTGTACATTTGAACCTCGTGGACAAGATACGATGAGGCAGAATCCTGTCAAATTGATAGCAGTAAAGATATTTGCATCTATATGATTGCACGACAATGGCAATTCCGGATGCTTCGGCTTATGATTCGACCTGAGTCCCAAGAGAGTTGCTTTGGACAAGGGCTACCGCACAAATCTTGTACATTTGAACCTCCGGAACAAGGTATGATGAGGCAGAATACTATCACATTGATAGGAGTAAAGATATTTGCATCTGTATCATTGGTCAACATCGACAGTTCATGATGGTCCGGATTATGGTTCGACCTAAGTCCAAAGAATGTCGCTTTGGACAAGTGCTACCCACAAATCTTGTACATTTGAACCTCGTGGACAAGATACGATGAGGCAGAATCCTGTCAAATTGATAGCAGTAAAGATATTTGCATCTATATAATTGCACGATAATGGCAATTCTGGATGCTTCGGCTTATGGATCGACCTGAGTCCAAAGAGTTCGATTTTGTCTATTGCTACCGGACAACTCTTGTACACTTGATCCTCCTGGACAAGACACGATGAGCCAGAATCCTGTCAAATTGATAGCAGTAAAGATATTTGCATCTATATCATTGCACTACAATGGCAATTCCGGATGCTTCGGCTTATGGATCGACCTGAGTCCAAAGAGATTCATTTTTGTGAAGTGCTAAGGCACAAATCTTGTACATTTGGACCTCCTGCACAAGGTATGATGAGGCAGAATCCTATCACATTAATAGGAGTAAAGATATTTGCATCTATATCACAGGACGACATTGGCAATTCTGGATGCTCCGGCATATCATTCGACCTAAGTCCAAAGAATGTCGCCTTGGACAAGTGCTACTCACAAATCTTGTACATTTGAACCTCGTGGACTAGATACGATGAGGCAGAATCCTGTCAAATTAATAGCAGTAAAGATATTTGCATCTATATCATTGCACGACATTGGCAATTCTGGATGCTTGGGCTTATGGATCGACCTGAGTCCAAAGAGTTTCGCTTTTGTCTAGTGCTACCGCACAAATCTTGTACACTTGATCCTCCTGGACAAGACGCGATGAGCCAGAATCCTGTCAAATTGATAGGAGTGAAGATATTTGCATCTATATCATTAGACGGCCTTGGCAATTCAGGATGCTCTGGCATATGATTCGACCTGAGTTCAAATAGAGTCGCTTTGAACAAATACTGCCGCCCAAATCTTGTACATGTGGACCTCCTGGACAAGATGTGATGAGGCCGAATCCTGTCAAATTGATAGGAGTAAAGATATTTGCATCCATACCATTGCACGACATTGGCAATTCTTGATGCTTCGGCTTATGGATCGACCTGAGTGCAAAGAGATTCATTTTTGTGAAGTGCTAACGCACAAATCTTGTACATTTGGACCTCCTGCACAAGGTATGATGAGGCAGAATCCTATCACATTGATAGGATAAAGATATTTGCATCTATATCACTGGACGACATTGGCAATTCTGGATGCTCCGGCATATGATTCGACCGGAGGTTAAAGAGAGTCGCTTTGGACAAGTGCTACCGCACAAATCTTGTACATTTGGACCCCCTGGACAAGATACGATGAGGCAGAATCCTGTCAAATTAATAGGAGTAAAGATATTTGCATCTATATCATTGGTCAACAACGGCAATTCTGGATGCACAGGCTTATGATTCGACCTAAGTCCAAAGAATGTCGCTTTGGACAAGTGCTAACGCACAAATCTTGTACATTTGAACCTCGTGGACAAGATACGATGAGGCAGAATCCTGGCAAATTGATAGCAGTAAAGATATTTGCATCTATATCATTGCACGACAATGGCAATTCTGGATGCTTCGGCTTATGGATCGACCTGAGCCCAAAGAGTTCGATTTTGTCTAGTGCTACCGCACAAATCTTGTACATTTGAACCTCCGGAACAAGGTATGATGAGGCAGAATCCTGTCAAATTGATAGGAGTAAAGATATTTGCATCTATATCAATGGTCAACATCGGCAGTTCTGGATGGTCCGGCTTATGGTTCGACCTAAGTCCAAAGAATGTCGCTTTGGACAAGTGCTACCCACAAATCTTGTACATTTGAACCTCGTGGACAAGATACGATGAGGCAGAATCCTGTCAAATTGATAGCGGTAAAGATATTTGCATCTATATCATTGCACGACAATGGCAATTCTGGATGCTTCGGCTTATGGATCGACCTGAGCCCAAAGAGTTCGATTTTGTCTAGTGCTACCGCACAAATCTTGTACATTTGAACCTCCGGAACAAGGTATGATGAGGCAGAATCCTATCACATTGATAGGAGTAAAGATATTTGCATCTATATCATTGGTCAACATGGGCAGTTCATGATGGTCCGGATTATGGTTCGACCTAAGTCCAAAGAATGTCGCTTTGGACAAGTGCTACCCACAAATCTTGTACATTTGAACCTCGTGGACAAGATACGATGAGGCAGAATCCTGTCAAATTGATAGCAGTAAAGATATTTGCATCTATATAATTGCACGATAATGGCAATTCTGGATGCTTCGGCTTATGGATCGACCTGAGTCCAAAGAGTTTCGATTTTGTCTATTGCTACCGGACAACTCTTGTACACTTGATCCTCCTGGACAAGACACGATGAGCCAGAATCCTGTCAAATTGATAGCAGTAAACATATTTGCATCTATATCATTGCACTACAATGGCAATTCCGGATGCTTCGGCTTATGGATCGACCTGAGTCCAAAGAGATTCATTTTTGTGAAGTGCTAAGGCACAAATCTTGTACATTTGGACCTCCTGCACAAGGTATGATGAGGCAGAATCCTATCACATTAATAGGAGTAAAGATATTTGCATCTATATCACAGGACGACATTGGCAATTCTGGATGCTCCGGCATATCATTCGACCTAAGTCCAAAGAATGTCGGCTTGGACAAGTGCTACTCACAAATCTTGTACATTTGAACCTCGTGGACTAGATACGATGAGGCAGAATCCTGTCAAATTGATAGCAGTAAAGTTATTTGCATCTATATCATTGCACGACATTGGCAATTCTGGATGCTTGGGCTTATGGATCGACCTGAGTCCAAAGAGTTTCGCTTTTGTCTAGTGCTACCGCACAAATCTTGTACACTTGATCCTCCTGGACAAGACGCGATGAGCCAGAATCCTGTCAAATTGATAGGAGTGAAGATATTTGCATCTATATCATTAGACGGCCTTGGCAATTCAGGATGCTCTGGCATATGATTCGACCGGAGGTTAAAGAGAGTCGCTTTGGACAAGTGCTACCGCACAAATCTTGTACATTTGAACCTCGTGGACAAGATACGATGAGGCAGAATCCTGTCAAATTGATAGCAGTAAAGATATTTGCATCTATATCATTGCACGACAATGGCAATTCTGGATGTTTCGGCTTATGGATCAACCTGAGCCCAAAGAGTTTCGATTTTGTCTAGTGCTACCGCACAAATCTTGTACATTTGGACCCCCTGGACAAGATACGATGAGGCAGAATCCTGTCAAATTAATAGGAGTAAAGATATTTGCATCTATATCATTGGTCAACAACGGCAATTCTGGATGCACAGGCTTATGATTCGACCTGAGTCCAAAGAGATTCGCTTCGGACAAGCGCTACCGCAATAAGTCTTGTACATTTGAACCTCCGGAACAAGGTACGATGAGGCAGAATCCTGTCAAATTGATAGCAGTAAAGATATTTGTAACTATATCATTGCACGACATTGGCAATTCTGGATGCTTGGGCTTATGGATCGACCTGAGTCCAAAGAGATTCATTTTTGTGAAGTGCTAACGCACAAATCTTGTACATTTGGACCTCCTGCACAAGGTAAGATGAGGCAGAATCCTATCACATTGATAGGAGTAAAGATATTTGCATCTATATCACTGGACGACATTGGCAATTCTGGATGCTCCGGCATATGATTCGACCGGAGGTTAAAGAGAGTCGCTTTGGACAAGTGCTACCGCACAAATCTTGTACATTTGAACCTCGTGGACAAGATACGATGAGGCAGAATCCTGTCAAATTGATAGCAGTAAAGATATTTGCATCTATATCATTGCACGACAATGGCAATTCTGGATGTTTCGGCTTATGGATCAACCTGAGCCCAAAGAGTTTCGATTTTGTCTAGTGCTACCGCACAAATCTTGTACATTTGGACCCCCTGGACAAGATACGATGAGGCAGAATCCTGTCAAATTAATAGGAGTAAAGATATTTGCATCTATATCATTGGTCAACAACGGCAATTCTGGATGCACAGGCTTATGATTCGACCTGAGTCCAAAGACATTCGCTTCGGACAAGCGCTACCGCAATAAGTCTTGTACAATTCGAACCTCCGGAACAAGGTACGATGAGGCAGAATCCTATCACATTGATAGGAGTAAAGATATTTGCATCTATATCATTAGACGGCATTGGCAATTCTGGATGCTCAGGCTTATGATTCGACCTGCGTCCAAAGAATGTCGCTTTGGACAAGTGCTACCGCACATATCTTGTGCATTTAAACCTCGTGGACAAGATACGATGAGGCAGAATCCTGTCAAATTGATAGCAGTAAAGATATTTGCATCTATATCATTGCACGACAATGGCAATTCTGGATGCTTCGGCTTATGGATCGACCTGAGCCCAAAGAGTTCGATTTTGTCTAGTGCTACCGCACAAATCTTGTACACTTGATCCTCCTGGACAAGACACGATGAGCCAGAATCCTGTCAAATTGATAGCAGTAAAGGTATTTGCATCTATATAATTGGACGACATTGGCAATTCTGAATGCCCCGGCTTATGATTCGACCTGAGTCCAAAGAGAGTAGCTTTGGACAAGGGCTACCGCACAAATCTTGTACATTTGAACCTCCGGACCAAGGTATGATGAGGCAGAATCCTATCACATTGATAGGAGTAAAGATATTTGCATCTATATCAATGGTCAACATCGGCAGTTCTGGATGGTCCGGCTTATGGTTCGACCTAAGTCCAAAGAATGTCGCTTTGGACAAGTGCTACCCACAAATCTTGTACATTTGAACCTCGTGGACAAGATACGATGAGGCAGAATCCTGTCAAATTGATAGCGGTAAAGATATTTGCATCTATATCATTGCACGACAATGGCAATTCTGGATGCTTCGGCTTATGGATCGACCTGAGTCCAAAGAGAGTCGCTTCGAACTGCACCCGCAATAAGTCTTGTACATTTGGACCTCCTGTACAAGGAACGATGAGGCAGAATCCTCTCACATTGATAGGAGTGAAGATATTTGCATGAATATTATTAAACGGCATTGGCAATTCTGGATGCTCAGGCTTATGATTCGACCTGAGTCCAAAGAGAGTCGCTTCGAACTGCACCCGCAATAAGTCTTGTACATTTGACCTCCTGTACAAGGTACGATGAGGCAGAATCCTGTCACATTGATAGGAGTGAAGATATTTGCATCTATATCATTAGACGGCATTGGCAATTCTGGATGCTCAGGCTTATGATTCGACCTGAGTCCAAGGAGAGTCGCTTTGGACAAGTGCTACCGCAACAAATCTTGTACATTTGGACCCCCGGGACAAGACACGATGAGGCAGAATCCTGTTAAATTGATTGCAGTAAAGATATTTGCATCTATATCATTACACGACATTGGCAATTCTGGATGCTTGGGCTTATGGATCGACCTAAGTCCAAAGAATGTCGCTTTGGACAAGTACTACCGCAACAAATTGTGTACATTTGGACCCCCTGGACAAGATACGATGAGGCAGAATCCTGTCAAATTGATAGCAGTAAAGGTATTTGCATCTATACCATTGCACGACATTGGCAATTCTTGATGCTTCGGCTTATGGATCGACCTGAGTCCAAAGAGTTTCGCTTCGGACAAGCGCTATCGCAATAAGTCTTGTACATTTGAACCTCCGGAACAAGGTACGATGAGGCAGAATGCTTCACATTGATAGGAGTAAAGATATTTGCATCTATATCATTAGACGGCATTGGCAATTCTGGATGCTCAGGCATATGATTCGACCTGAGTCCAAAGAATGTCGCTTTGGACAAGTGCTACCGCACAAATCTTGTGCATTTGAACCTCGTGGACAAGATACGATGAGGCAGAATCCTGTCAAATTGATAGCAGTAAAGATATTTGCATCTATATCATTGCACGACAATGGCAATTCTGGATGTTTCGGCTTATGGATCAACCTGAGCCCAAAGAGTTACGATTTTGTCTAGTGCTAACGCACAAATCTTGTACACTTGATCCTCCTGGACAAGACGCGATGAGCCAGAATTCTGTCAAATTGATAGGAGTGAAGATATTTGCATCTATATCATTAGACGGCCTTGGCAATTCAGGATGCTCTGGCTTATGATTCGACCTGAGTTCGAATAGAGTCGCTTTGGACAAATACTGCCGCCCAAATCTTGTACATGTGGACCTCCTGGACAAGACACGATGAGCCAGAATCCTGTCAAATTGATAGCAGTAAAGGTATTTGCATCTATATAATTGGACGACATTGGCAATTCTGAATGCCCCGGCATATGATTCGACCTGAGTCCAAAGAGAGTTGCTTTGGACAAGGGCTACCGCACAAATCTTGTACATTTGAACCTCCGGAACAAGGTATGATGAGGCAGAATCCTATCACATTGATAGGAGTAAAGATATTTGCATCTATATCATTGGTCAACATCGGCAGTTCTGGATGGTCCGGCTTATGGTTCGACCTAAGTCCAAATAATGTCGCTTTGGACAAGTGCTACCGCACAAATCTTGTACATTTGAACCTCGTGGACAAGATACGATGAGGCGGAATCCTGTCAAATTGATAGCAGTAAAGATATTTGCATCTATATGATTGCACGACAATGGCAATTCCGGATGCTTCGGCTTATGATTCGACCTGAGTCCAAAGAGACTTGCTTTGGACAAGGGCTACCGCACAAATCTTGTACATTTGAACCTCCGGAACAAGGTATGATGAGGCAGAATCCTATCACATTGATAGGAGTAAAGATATTTGCATCTATATCATTGGACGACATTGGCAATTCTGGATGCTCAGGCTTATGGTTCGACCTAAGTCCAAAGAATGTCGCTTTGGACAAGTGCTACCGCACAAATCTTGTACATTTGAACCTCCGGAACAAGGTATGATGAGGCAGAATCCTATCACATTGATAGGAGTAAAGATATTTGCATCTATATCATTAGACGACATTGGCAATTCTGGATGCTCAGGCTTATGGTTCGACCTAAGTCCAAAGAATGTCGCTTTGGACAAGTGCTAACGCACAAATCTTGTACATTTGGACCTCGTGGACAAGATACGATGAGGCAGAATCCTGGAAAATTGATAGCAGTAAAGATATTTGCATCTATATCATTGCACGACAATGGCATTTCTGGATGCTTCGGCTTATGGATCGACCTGAGCCCAAAGAGTTCGATTTTGTCTAGTGCTACCGCACAAATCTTGTACACTTGATCCTCCTGGAAAAGACCCGATGATCCAGAATCCTGTCAAATTGATAGCAGTAAAGGTATTTGCATCTATATAATTGGACGACATTGGCAATTCTGAATGCCACGGCTTATGATTCGACCTGAGTCCAAAGAGAGTTGCTTTGGACAAGGGCTACCGCACAAATCTTGTACATTTGAACCTCCGGAACAAGGTATGATGAGGCAGAATCCTATCACATTGATAGGAGTAAAGATATTTGCATCTATATCATTGGTCAACATCGGCAGTTCATGATGGTCCGGCTTATGGTTCGACCTAAGTCCAAAGAATGTCGCTTTGGACAAGTGCTACCCACAAATCTTGTACATTTGAACCTCGTGGACAAGATACGATGAGGCAGAATCCTGTCAAATTGATAGCAGTAAAGATATTTGCATCTATATCATTGCACGATAATGGCAATTCTGGATGCTTCGGCTTATGGATCGACCTGAGTCCAAAGAGTTTCGATTTTGTCTATTGCTACCGGACAAATCTTGTACACTTGATCCTCCTGGACAAGACACGATGAGCCAGAATCCTGTCAAATTGATAGCAGTAAAGGTATTTGCATCTATACCATTGCACGACATTGGCAATTCTTGATGCTTCGGCTTATGGATCGACCTGAGTCCAAAGAGTTTCGCTTCGGACAAGCGCTACCCACAAATCTTGTACATTTGAACCTCGTGGACAAGATACGATGAGGCAGAATCCTGTCAAATTGATAGGAGTAAAGATATTTGCATCTATATCAATGGTCAACATCGGCAGTTCTGGATGGTCCGGCTTATGGTTCGACCTAAGTCCAAAGAATGTCGCTTTGGACAAGTGCTACCCACAAATCTTGTACATTTGAACCTCGTGGACAAGATACGATGAGGCAGAATCCTGTCAAATTGATAGCGGTAAAGATATTTGCATCTATATCATTGCACGACAATGGCAATTCTGGATGCTTCGGCTTATGGATCGACCTGAGTCCAAAGAGAGTCGCTTCGAACTGCACCCGCAATAAGTCTTGTACATTTGGACCTCCTGTACAAGGAACGATGAGGCAGAATCCTCTCACATTGATAGGAGTGAAGATATTTGCATGAATATTATTAAACGGCATTGGCAATTCTGGATGCTCAGGCTTATGATTCGACCTGAGTCCAAAGAGAGTCGCTTCGAACTGCACCCGCAATAAGTCTTGTACATTTGACCTCCTGTACAAGGTACGATGAGGCAGAATCCTGTCACATTGATAGGAGTGAAGATATTTGCATCTATATCATTAGACGGCATTGGCAATTCTGGATGCTCAGGCTTATGATTCGACCTGAGTCCAAGGAGAGTCGCTTTGGACAAGTGCTACCGCAACAAATCTTGTACATTTGGACCCCCGGGACAAGACACGATGAGGCAGAATCCTGTTAAATTGATTGCAGTAAAGATATTTGCATCTATATCATTACACGACATTGGCAATTCTGGATGCTTGGGCTTATGGATCGACCTAAGTCCAAAGAATGTCGCTTTGGACAAGTGCTACCGCAACAAATTGTGTACATTTGGACCCCCTGGACAAGATACGATGAGGCAGAATCCTGTCAAATTGATAGCAGTAAAGGTATTTGCATCTATACCATTGCACGACATTGGCAATTCTTGATGCTTCGGCTTATGGATCGACCTGAGTCCAAAGAGTTTCGCTTCGGACAAGCGCTACCGCAATAAGTCTTGTACATTTGAACCTCCGGAACAAGGTACGATGAGGCAGAATGCTTCACATTGATAGGAGTAAAGATATTTGCATCTATATCATTAGACGGCATTGGCAATTCTGGATGCTCAGGCATATGATTCGACCTGAGTCCAAAGAATGTCGCTTTGGACAAGTGCTACCGCACAAATCTTGTGCATTTGAACCTCGTGGACAAGATACGATGAGGCAGAATCCTGTCAAATTGATAGCAGTAAAGATATTTTCATCTATATCATTGCACGACAATGGCAATTCTGGATGTTTCGGCTTATGGATCAACCTGAGCCCAAAGAGTTACGATTTTGTCTAGTGCTAACGCACAAATCTTGTACACTTGATCCTCCTGGACAAGACGCGATGAGCCAGAATTCTGTCAAATTGATAGGAGTGAAGATATTTGCATCTATATCATTAGACGGCCTTGGCAATTCAGGATGCTCTGGCTTATGATTCGACCTGAGTTCGAATAGAGTCGCTTTGGACAAATACTGCCGCCCAAATCTTGTACATGTGGACCTCCTGGACAAGACACGATGAGCCAGAATCCTGTCAAATTGATAGCAGTAAAGGTATTTGCATCTATATAATTGGACGACATTGGCAATTCTGAATGCCCCGGCATATGATTCGACCTGAGTCCAAAGAGAGTTGCTTTGGACAAGGGCTACCGCACAAATCTTGTACATTTGAACCTCCGGAACAAGGTATGATGAGGCAGAATCCTATCACATTGATAGGAGTAAAGATATTTGCATCTATATCATTGGTCAACATCGGCAGTTCTGGATGGTCCGGCTTATGGTTCGACCTAAGTCCAAATAATGTCGCTTTGGACAAGTGCTACCGCACAAATCTTGTACATTTGAACCTCGTGGACAAGATACGATGAGGCGGAATCCTGTCAAATTGATAGCAGTAAAGATATTTGCATCTATATGATTGCACGACAATGGCAATTCCGGATGCTTCGGCTTATGATTCGACCTGAGTCCAAAGAGACTTGCTTTGGACAAGGGCTACCGCACAAATCTTGTACATTTGAACCTCCGGAACAAGGTATGATGAGGCAGAATCCTATCACATTGATAGGAGTAAAGATATTTGCATCTATATCATTGGACGACATTGGCAATTCTGGATGCTCAGGCTTATGGTTCGACCTA
Organism: Priocnemis perturbator; assembly: GCA_963942575.1. Lineage (NCBI taxonomy): Eukaryota > Metazoa > Arthropoda > Insecta > Hymenoptera > Pompilidae > Priocnemis > Priocnemis perturbator. The sequence goes on along the minus strand of CAWWDK010000133.1, from coordinate 3,196,656 downwards.
AGTCCAAAGAATGTCGCTTTGGACAAGTGCTACCGCACAAATCTTGTACATTTGAACCTCCGGAACAAGGTATGATGAGGCAGAATCCTATCACATTGATAGGAGTAAAGATATTTGCATCTATATCATTAGACGACATTGGCAATTCTGGATGCTCAGGCTTATGGTTCGACCTAAGTCCAAAGAATGTCGCTTTGGACAAGTGCTAACGCACAAATCTTGTACATTTGGACCTCGTGGACAAGATACGATGAGGCAGAATCCTGGAAAATTGATAGCAGTAAAGATATTTGCATCTATATCATTGCACGACAATGGCATTTCTGGATGCTTCGGCTTATGGATCGACCTGAGCCCAAAGAGTTCGATTTTGTCTAGTGCTACCGCACAAATCTTGTACACTTGATCCTCCTGGAAAAGACCCGATGATCCAGAATCCTGTCAAATTGATAGCAGTAAAGGTATTTGCATCTATATAATTGGACGACATTGGCAATTCTGAATGCCACGGCTTATGATTCGACCTGAGTCCAAAGAGAGTTGCTTTGGACAAGGGCTACCGCACAAATCTTGTACATTTGAACCTCCGGAACAAGGTATGATGAGGCAGAATCCTATCACATTGATAGGAGTAAAGATATTTGTATCTATATCATTGGTCAACATCGGCAGTTCATGATGGTCCGGCTTATGGTTCGACCTAAGTCCAAAGAATGTCGCTTTGGACAAGTGCTACCCACAAATCTTGTACATTTGAACCTCGTGGACAAGATACGATGAGGCAGAATCCTGTCAAATTGATAGCAGTAAAGATATTTGCATCTATATCATTGCACGATAATGGCAATTCTGGATGCTTCGGCTTATGGATCGACCTGAGTCCAAAGAGTTTCGATTTTGTCTATTGCTACCGGACAAATCTTGTACACTTGATCCTCCTGGACAAGACACGATGAGCCAGAATCCTGTCAAATTGATAGCAGTAAAGATATTTGCATCTATATCATTGCACTACAATGGCAATTCCGGATGCTTCGGCTTATGGATCGACCTGATTCCAAAGAGATTCATTTTTGTGAAGTGCTAACGCACAAATCTTGTACATTTGGACCTCCTGCACAAGGTATGATGAGGCAGAATCCTATCACATTGATAGGAGTAAAGATATTTGCATCTATATCACTGGACGACATTGGCAATTCTGGATGCTCCGGCATATGATTCGACCTAAGTCCAAAGAATGTCGCTTTGGACAAGTGCTACTCACAAATCTTGTACATTTGAACCTCGTGGACTAGATACGATGAGGCAGAATCCTGTCAAATTGATAGCAGTAAAGATATTTGCATCTATATCATTGCACGACATTGGCAATTCTGGATGCTTGGGCTTATGGATCGACCTGAGTCCAAAGAGTTTCGCTTTTGTCTAGTGCTACCGCACAAATCTTGTACACTTGATCCTCCTGGACAAGACGCGATGAGCCAGAATCCTGTCAAATTGATAGGAGTGAAGATATTTGCATCTATATCATTAGACAGCCTTGGCAATTCAGGATGCTCTGGCATATGATTCGACCTGAGTTCAAATAGAGTCGCTTTGGACAAATACTGCCGCCCAAATCTTGTACATATGGACCTCCTGGACAAGATATGATGAGGCCGAATCCTGTCAAATTGATAGGAGTAAAGATATTTGCATCTATATCATTGGACGACATTGGCAATTCTGGATCCTTAGGCTTATGATTCGACCTGAGTCCAAAGAATGTCGCTTTGGACAAGTGCTACCGCACAAATCTTGTACATTTGAACCTCGTGGACAAGATACGATGATGCAGAATCCTGTCAAATTGATAGCAGTAAAGATATTTGCATCTATATCATTGCACGACAATGGCAATTCTGGATGTTTCGGCTTATGGAGCAACCTGAGCCCAAAGAGTTTCGATTTTGTCTAGTGCTACCGCACAAATCTTGTACACTTGATCCTCCTGGACAAGACACGATGAGCCAGAATCCTGTCAAATTGATAGCAGTAAAGGTATTTGCATCTATATAATTGGACGACATTGAGCAATTCTGAATGCCCCGGCTTATGATTCGACCTGAGTCCAAAGAGAGTCGCTTTGGACAAGGTCTACCGCACAAATCTTGTGCATTTGGACCTCCTGGAAAAGGTATGATGAGGCAGAATCCTATCACATTGATAGGAGTAAAGATATTTGCATCTATATCATTAGACGGCATTGGCAATTCTGGATGCTCAGGCTTATGATTCGACCTGAGTCCAAGGTGAGTCGCTTTGGACAAGTGCTACCGCAACAAATCTTGTACATTTGGACCCCCTGGACAAGATACGATGAGGCAGAATCCTGTCAAATTAATAGGAGTAAAGATATTTGCATCTATATCATTGGACGACATTGGCAATTCTGGAAGTTCGACATATGATTCGACCTCAGTTCAAAGAGAGTCGCTTTGGACAAATACTGCCGCCCAAATCTTGTCCATTTGGACCACCTGGACAAGATATGATGAGGCCGAATCCTGTCAAATTGATAGGAGTGAAGATATTTGCATCTATATCATTGGACGACATTGGCAATTCTGGATGCTCAGGCTTATGATTCGATCTGAGTCCAAAGAGAGTCGCTTCGAACTGCACCCGCAATAAGTCTTGTACATTTGGACCTCCTGTACAAGGTATGATGAGACAGAATCCTATCACATTGATAGGAGTAAAGATATTTGCATCTATATCATTGGACGACATTGGCAATTCTGGAAGTTCGACATATGATTCGACCTCAGTTCAAAGAGAGTCGCTTTGGACAAATACTGCCGCCCAAATCTTGTCCATTTGGACCACCTGGACAAGATATGATGAGGCCGAATCCTGTCAAATTGATAGGAGTGAAGATATTTGCATCTATATCATTGGACGACATTGGCAATTCTGGATGCTCAGGCTTATGATTCGACCTGAGTCCAAAGAGAGTCGATTCGAACTGCACCCGCAATAAGTCTTGTACATTTGGACCTCCTGTACAAGGTACGATGAGGCAGAATCCAATCACATCGATAGGAGTAAAGATATTTGCATCTATATCATTGGACGACATAGGCAATTCTGGATGCTCAGCATATCATTCGACCTGAGTCCAAGGAGAGTCGCTTTGGACAAGTGCTACCGCAACAATTCTTGTACATTTGGATCCCCGGGACAAGATACGATGAGGCAGAATCCTGTCAAATTAATAGGAGTAAAGATATTTGAATCTATATCATTGGTCAACAACGGCAATACTGGATGGTCCGGCTTATGGTTCGACATAAGTCCAAAGAATGTTGCTTTGGACAAGTGCTACCGCAACAAATCGCGTACATTTGGACCCCCTGGACAAGACACGATGAGGCTGAATCCTGTTAAATTGATTGCAGTAAAGATATTTGCATCCATACCATTGCACGACATTGGCAATTCTTGATGCTTCGGCTTATGGATCGACCTGAGTCCAAAGAGATTCATTTTTGTGAAGTGCTAACACACAAATCTTGTACATTTGGACCTCCTGCACAAGGTATGATGAGGCAGAATCCTATCACATTGATAGGAGTAAAGATATTTGCATCTATATCACTGGACGACATTGGGAATTCTGGATGCTCCGGCATATGATTCGACCGGAGGTTAAAGAGAGTCGCTTTGGACAAGTGCTACCGCACAAATCTTGTACATTTGGACCCCCTGGACAAGATACGATGAGGCAGAATCCTGTCAAATTAATAAGAGTAAAGATATTTGCATCTATATCATTGGTCAACAACGGCAATTCTGGATGCACAGGCTTATGATTCGACCTGAGTCCAAAGAGATTCGCTTCGGACAAGCGCTACCGCAATAAGTCTTGTACATTTGAACCACCGGAACAAGGTACGATGAGGCAGAATGCTATCACATTGATAGGAGTAAAGATATTTGCATCTATATCATTAGACGGCATTGGCAATTCTGGATGCTCAGGCTTATGATTCGACCTGAGTCCAAAGAATGTCGCTTTGGACAAGTGCTACCGCACAAATCTTGTACATTTGAACCTCGTGGACAAGATACGATGAGGCAGAATCCTGTCAAATTGATAGCAGTAAAGATATTTGCATCTATATCATTGCACGACAATGGCAATTCTGGATGTTTCGGCTTATGGAGCAACCTGAGCCCAAAGAGTTTCGATTTTGTCTTGTGCTACCGCACAAATCTTATACACTTGATCCTCCTGGACAAGACACGATGAGCCAGAATCCTGTCAAATTGATAGCAGTAAAGGTATTTGCATCTATATAATTGGACGACATTGGCAATTCTGAATGCCCCGGCTTATGATTCGACCTGAGTCCAAAGAATGTCGCTTTGGACAAGTGCTACCGCACAAATCTTGTACATTTGAACCTCGTGGACAAGATACGATGAGGCAGAATCCTGTCAAATTGATAGCAGTAAAGATATTTGCATCTATATCATTGCACGACAATGGCAATTCTGGATGTTTCGGCTTATGGAGCAACCTGAGCCCAAAGAGAGTCGCTTCGAACTGCACCCGCAATAAGTCTTGTACATTTGGACCTCCTGTACAAGGAACGATGAGGCAGAATCCTCTCACATTGATAGGAGTGAAGATATTTGCATGAATATTATTAAACGGCATTGGCAATTCTGGATGCTCAGGCTTATGATTCGACCTGAGTCCAAAGAGAGTCGCTTCGAACTGCACCCGCAATAAGTCTTGTACATTTGACCTCCTGTACAAGGTACGATGAGGCAGAATCCTGTCACATTGATAGGAGTGAAGATATTTGCATCTATATCATTAGACGGCATTGGCAATTCTGGATGCTCAGGCTTATGATTCGACCTGAGTCCAAGGAGAGTCGCTTTGGACAAGTGCTACCGCAACAAATCTTGTACATTTGGACCCCCGGGACAAGACACGATGAGGGAGAATCCTGTTAAATTGATTGCAGTAAAGATATTTGCATCTATATCATTACACGACATTGGCAATTCTGGATGCTTGGGCTTATGGATCGACCTAAGTCCAAAGAATGTCGCTTTGGACAAGTGCTACCGCAACAAATTGTGTACATTTGGACCCCCTGGACAAGATACGATGAGGCAGAATCCTGTCAAATTGATAGCAGTAAAGGTATTTGCATCTATACCATTGCACGACATTGGCAATTCTTGATGCTTCGGCTTATGGATCGACCTGAGTCCAAAGAGTTTCGCTTCGGACAAGCGCTATCGCAATAAGTCTTGTACATTTGAACCTCCGGAACAAGGTACGATGAGGCAGAATGCTTCACATTGATAGGAGTAAAGATATTTGCATCTATATCATTAGACGGCATTGGCAATTCTGGATGCTCAGGCATATGATTCGACCTGAGTCCAAAGAATGTCGCTTTGGACAAGTGCTACCGCACAAATCTTGTGCATTTGAACCTCGTGGACAAGATACGATGAGGCAGAATCCTGTCAAATTGATAGCAGTAAAGATATTTGCATCTATATCATTGCACGACAATGGCAATTCTGGATGTTTCGGCTTATGGATCAACCTGAGCCCAAAGAGTTACGATTTTGTCTAGTGCTAACGCACAAATCTTGTACACTTGATCCTCCTGGACAAGACGCGATGAGCCAGAATTCTGTCAAATTGATAGGAGTGAAGATATTTGCATCTATATCATTAGACGTCCTTGGCAATTCAGGATGCTCTGGCTTATGATTCGACCTGAGTTCGAATAGAGTCGCTTTGGACAAATACTGCCGCCCAAATCTTGTACATGTGGACCTCCTGGACAAGACACGATGAGCCAGAATCCTGTCAAATTGATAGCAGTAAAGGTATTTGCATCTATATAATTGGACGACATTGGCAATTCTGAATGCCCCGGCATATGATTCGACCTGAGTCCAAAGAGAGTTGCTTTGGACAAGGGCTACCGCACAAATCTTGTACATTTGAACCTCCGGAACACGGTATGATGAGGCAGAATCCTATCACATTGATAGGAGTAAAGATATTTGCATCTATATCATTGGTCAACATCGGCAGTTCTGGATGGTCCGGCTTATGGTTCGACCTAAGTCCAAATAATGTCGCTTTGGACAAGTGCTACCGCACAAATCTTGTACATTTGAACCTCGTGGACAAGATACGATGAGGCGGAATCCTGTCAAATTGATAGCAGTAAAGATATTTGCATCTATATGATTGCACGACAATGGCAATTCCGGATGCTTCGGCTTATGATTCGACCTGAGTCCAAAGAGACTTGCTTTGGACAAGGGCTACCGCACAAATCTTGTACATTTGAACCTCCGGAACAAGGTATGATGAGGCAGAATCCTATCACATTGATAGGAGTAAAGATATTTGCATCTATATCATTGGACGACATTGGCAATTCTGGATGCTCAGGCTTATGGTTCGACCTAAGTCCAAAGAATGTCGCTTTGGACAAGTGCTAACGCACAAATCTTGTACATTTGGACCTCGTGGACAAGATACGATGAGGCAGAATCCTGGAAAATTGATAGCAGTAAAGATATTTGCATCTATATCATTGCACGACAATGGCATTTCTGGATGCTTCGGCTTATGGATCGACCTGAGCCCAAAGAGTTCGATTTTGTCTAGTGCTACCGCACAAATCTTGTACACTTGATCCTCCTGGAAAAGACCCGATGATCCAGAATCCTGTCAAATTGATAGCAGTAAAGGTATTTGCATCTATATAATTGGACGACATTGGCAATTCTGAATGCCACGGCTTATGATTCGACCTGAGTCCAAAGAGAGTTGCTTTGGACAAGGGCTACCGCACAAATCTTGTACATTTGAACCTCCGGAACAAGGTATGATGAGGCAGAATCCTATCACATTGATAGGAGTAAAGATATTTGCATCTATATCATTGGTCAACATCGGCAGTTCATGATGGTCCGGCTTATGGTTCGACCTAAGTCCAAAGAATGTCGCTTTGGACAAGTGCTACCCACAAATCTTGTACATTTGAACCTCGTGGACAAGATACGATGAGGCAGAATCCTGTCAAATTGATAGCAGTAAAGATATTTGCATCTATATCATTGCACGATAATGGCAATTCTGGATGCTTCGGCTTATGGATCGACCTGAGTCCAAAGAGTTTCGATTTTGTCTATTGCTACCGGACAAATCTTGTACACTTGATCCTCCTGGACAAGACACGATGAGCCAGAATCCTGTCAAATTGATAGCAGTAAAGGTATTTGCATCTATACCATTGCACGACATTGGCAATTCTTGATGCTTCGGCTTATGGATCGACCTGAGTCCAAAGAGTTTCGCTTCGGACAAGCGCTACCCACAAATCTTGTACATTTGAACCTCGTGGACAAGATACGATGAGGCAGAATCCTGTCAAATTGATAGGAGTAAAGATATTTGCATCTATATCAATGGTCAACATCGGCAGTTCTGGATGGTCCGGCTTATGGTTCGACCTAAGTCCAAAGAATGTCGCTTTGGACAAGTGCTACCCACAAATCTTGTACATTTGAACCTCGTGGACAAGATACGATGAGGCAGAATCCTGTCAAATTGATAGCGGTAAAGATATTTGCATCTATATCATTGCACGACAATGGCAATTCTGGATGCTTCGGCTTATGGATCGACCTGAGTCCAAAGAGAGTCGCTTCGAACTGCACCCGCAATAAGTCTTGTACATTTGGACCTCCTGTACAAGGAACGATGAGGCAGAATCCTCTCACATTGATAGGAGTGAAGATATTTGCATGAATATTATTAAACGGCATTGGCAATTCTGGATGCTCAGGCTTATGATTCGACCTGAGTCCAAAGAGAGTCGCTTCGAACTGCACCCGCAATAAGTCTTGTACATTTGACCTCCTGTACAAGGTACGATGAGGCAGAATCCTGTCACATTGATAGGAGTGAAGATATTTGCATCTATATCATTAGACGGCATTGGCAATTCTGGATGCTCAGGCTTATGATTCGACCTGAGTCCAAGGAGAGTCGCTTTGGACAAGTGCTACCGCAACAAATCTTGTACATTTGGACCCCCGGGACAAGACACGATGAGGGAGAATCCTGTTAAATTGATTGCAGTAAAGATATTTGCATCTATATCATTACACGACATTGGCAATTCTGGATGCTTGGGCTTATGGATCGACCTAAGTCCAAAGAATGTCGCTTTGGACAAGTGCTACCGCAACAAATTGTGTACATTTGGACCCCCTGGACAAGATACGATGAGGCAGAATCCTGTCAAATTGATAGCAGTAAAGGTATTTGCATCTATACCATTGCACGACATTGGCAATTCTTGATGCTTCGGCTTATGGATCGACCTGAGTCCAAAGAGTTTCGCTTCGGACAAGCGCTATCGCAATAAGTCTTGTACATTTGAACCTCCGGAACAAGGTACGATGAGGCAGAATGCTTCACATTGATAGGAGTAAAGATATTTGCATCTATATCATTAGACGGCATTGGCAATTCTGGATGCTCAGGCATATGATTCGACCTGAGTCCAAAGAATGTCGCTTTGGACAAGTGCTACCGCACAAATCTTGTGCATTTGAACCTCGTGGACAAGATACGATGAGGCAGAATCCTGTCAAATTGATAGCAGTAAAGATATTTGCATCTATATCATTGCACGACAATGGCAATTCTGGATGTTTCGGCTTATGGATCAACCTGAGCCCAAAGAGTTACGATTTTGTCTAGTGCTAACGCACAAATCTTGTACACTTGATCCTCCTGGACAAGACGCGATGAGCCAGAATTCTGTCAAATTGATAGGAGTGAAGATATTTGCATCTATATCATTAGACGTCCTTGGCAATTCAGGATGCTCTGGCTTATGATTCGACCTGAGTTCGAATAGAGTCGCTTTGGACAAATACTGCCGCCCAAATCTTGTACATGTGGACCTCCTGGACAAGACACGATGAGCCAGAATCCTGTCAAATTGATAGCAGTAAAGGTATTTGCATCTATATAATTGGACGACATTGGCAATTCTGAATGCCCCGGCATATGATTCGACCTGAGTCCAAAGAGAGTTGCTTTGGACAAGGGCTACCGCACAAATCTTGTACATTTGAACCTCCGGAACACGGTATGATGAGGCAGAATCCTATCACATTGATAGGAGTAAAGATATTTGCATCTATATCATTGGTCAACATCGGCAGTTCTGGATGGTCCGGCTTATGGTTCGACCTAAGTCCAAATAATGTCGCTTTGGACAAGTGCTACCGCACAAATCTTGTACATTTGAACCTCGTGGACAAGATACGATGAGGCGGAATCCTGTCAAATTGATAGCAGTAAAGATATTTGCATCTATATGATTGCACGACAATGGCAATTCCGGATGCTTCGGCTTATGATTCGACCTGAGTCCAAAGAGACTTGCTTTGGACAAGGGCTACCGCACAAATCTTGTACATTTGAACCTCCGGAACAAGGTATGATGAGGCAGAATCCTATCACATTGATAGGAGTAAAGATATTTGCATCTATATCATTGGACGACATTGGCAATTCTGGATGCTCAGGCTTATGGTTCGACCTAAGTCCAAAGAATGTCGCTTTGGACAAGTGCTAACGCACAAATCTTGTACATTTGGACCTCGTGGACAAGATACGATGAGGCAGAATCCTGGAAAATTGATAGCAGTAAAGATATTTGCATCTATATCATTGCACGACAATGGCATTTCTGGATGCTTCGGCTTATGGATCGACCTGAGCCCAAAGAGTTCGATTTTGTCTAGTGCTACCGCACAAATCTTGTACACTTGATCCTCCTGGAAAAGACCCGATGATCCAGAATCCTGTCAAATTGATAGCAGTAAAGGTATTTGCATCTATATAATTGGACGACATTGGCAATTCTGAATGCCACGGCTTATGATTCGACCTGAGTCCAAAGAGAGTTGCTTTGGACAAGGGCTACCGCACAAATCTTGTACATTTGAACCTCCGGAACAAGGTATGATGAGGCAGAATCCTATCACATTGATAGGAGTAAAGATATTTGCATCTATATCATTGGTCAACATCGGCAGTTCATGATGGTCCGGCTTATGGTTCGACCTAAGTCCAAAGAATGTCGCTTTGGACAAGTGCTACCCACAAATCTTGTACATTTGAACCTCGTGGACAAGATACGATGAGGCAGAATCCTGTCAAATTGATAGCAGTAAAGATATTTGCATCTATATCATTGCACGATAATGGCAATTCTGGATGCTTCGGCTTATGGATCGACCTGAGTCCAAAGAGTTTCGATTTTGTCTATTGCTACCGGACAAATCTTGTACACTTGATCCTCCTGGACAAGACACGATGAGCCAGAATCCTGTCAAATTGATAGCAGTAAAGGTATTTGCATCTATACCATTGCACGACATTGGCAATTCTTGATGCTTCGGCTTATGGATCGACCTGAGTCCAAAGAGTTTCGCTTCGGACAAGCGCTACCCACAAATCTTGTACATTTGAACCTCGTGGACAAGATACGATGAGGCAGAATCCTGTCAAATTGATAGGAGTAAAGATATTTGCATCTATATCAATGGTCAACATCGGCAGTTCTGGATGGTCCGGCTTATGGTTCGACCTAAGTCCAAAGAATGTCGCTTTGGACAAGTGCTACCCACAAATCTTGTACATTTGAACCTCGTGGACAAGATACGATGAGGCAGAATCCTGTCAAATTGATAGCGGTAAAGATATTTGCATCTATATCATTGCACGACAATGGCAATTCTGGATGCTTCGGCTTATGGATCGACCTGAGTCCAAAGAGAGTCGCTTCGAACTGCACCCGCAATAAGTCTTGTACATTTGGACCTCCTGTACAAGGAACGATGAGGCAGAATCCTCTCACATTGATAGGAGTGAAGATATTTGCATGAATATTATTAAACGGCATTGGCAATTCTGGATGCTCAGGCTTATGATTCGACCTGAGTCCAAAGAGAGTCGCTTCGAACTGCACCCGCAATAAGTCTTGTACATTTGACCTCCTGTACAAGGTACGATGAGGCAGAATCCTGTCACATTGATAGGAGTGAAGATATTTGCATCTATATCATTAGACGGCATTGGCAATTCTGGATGCTCAGGCTTATGATTCGACCTGAGTCCAAGGAGAGTCGCTTTGGACAAGTGCTACCGCAACAAATCTTGTACATTTGGACCCCCGGGACAAGACACGATGAGGCAGAATCCTGTTAAATTGATTGCAGTAAAGATATTTGCATCTATATCATTACACGACATTGGCAATTCTGGATGCTTGGGCTTATGGATCGACCTGAGTCCAAAGAATGTCGCTTTGGACAAGTGCTACCGCAACAAATTGTGTACATTTGGACCCCCTGGACAAGATACGATGAGGCAGAATCCTGTCAAATTGATAGCAGTAAAGGTATTTGCATCTATACCATTGCACGACATTGGCAATTCTTGATGCTTCGGCTTATGGATCGACCTGAGTCCAAAGAGTTTCGCTTCGGACAAGCGCTACCGCAATAAGTCTTGTACATTTGAACCTCCGGAACAAGGTACGATGAGGCAGAATGCTTCACATTGATAGGAGTAAAGATATTTGCATCTATATCATTAGACGGCATTGGCAATTCTGGATGCTCAGGCATATGATTCGACCTGAGTCCAAAGAATGTCGCTTTGGACAAGTGCTACCGCACAAATCTTGTGCATTTGAACCTCGTGGACAAGATACGATGAGGCAGAATCCTGTCAAATTGATAGCAGTAAAGATATTTGCATCTATATCATTGCACGACAATGGCAATTCTGGATGTTTCGGCTTATGGATCAACCTGAGCCCAAAGAGTTACGATTTTGTCTAGTGCTAACGCACAAATCTTGTACACTTGATCCTCCTGGACAAGACGCGATGAGCCAGAATTCTGTCAAATTGATAGGAGTGAAGATATTTGCATCTATATCATTAGACGGCCTTGGCAATTCAGGATGCTCTGGCTTATGATTCGACCTGAGTTCGAATAGAGTCGCTTTGGACAAATACTGCCGCCCAAATCTTGTACATGTGGACCTCCTGGACAAGACACGATGAGCCAGAATCCTGTCAAATTGATAGCAGTAAAGGTATTTGCATCTATATAATTGGACGACATTGGCAATTCTGAATGCCCCGGCATATGATTCGACCTGAGTCCAAAGAGAGTTGCTTTGGACAAGGGCTACCGCACAAATCTTGTACATTTGAACCTCCGGAACAAGGTATGATGAGGCAGAATCCTATCACATTGATAGGAGTAAAGATATTTGCATCTATATCATTGGTCAACATCGGCAGTTCTGGATGGTCCGGCTTATGGTTCGACCTAAGTCCAAATAATGTCGCTTTGGACAAGTGCTACCGCACAAATCTTGTACATTTGAACCTCGTGGACAAGATACGATGAGGCGGAATCCTGTCAAATTGATAGCAGTAAAGATATTTGCATCTATATGATTGCACGACAATGGCAATTCCGGATGCTTCGGCTTATGATTCGACCTGAGTCCAAAGAGACTTGCTTTGGACAAGGGCTACCGCACAAATCTTGTACATTTGAACCTCCGGAACAAGGTATGATGAGGCAGAATCCTATCACATTGATAGGAGTAAAGATATTTGCATCTATATCATTGGACGACATTGGCAATTCTGGATGCTCAGGCTTATGGTTCGACCTAAGTCCAAAGAATGTCGCTTTGGACAAGTGCTACCGCACAAATCTTGTACATTTGAACCTCCGGAACAAGGTATGATGAGGCAGAATCCTATCACATTGATAGGAGTAAAGATATTTGCATCTATATCATTAGACGACATTGGCAATTCTGGATGCTCAGGCTTATGGTTCGACCTAAGTCCAAAGAATGTCGCTTTGGACAAGTGCTAACGCACAAATCTTGTACATTTGGACCTCGTGGACAAGATACGATGAGGCAGAATCCTGGAAAATTGATAGCAGTAAAGATATTTGCATCTATATCATTGCACGACAATGGCATTTCTGGATGCTTCGGCTTATGGATCGACCTGAGCCCAAAGAGTTCGATTTTGTCTAGTGCTACCGCACAAATCTTGTACACTTGATCCTCCTGGAAAAGACCCGATGATCCAGAATCCTGTCAAATTGATAGCAGTAAAGGTATTTGCATCTATATAATTGGACGACATTGGCAATTCTGAATGCCACGGCTTATGATTCGACCTGAGTCCAAAGAGAGTTGCTTTGGACAAGGGCTACCGCACAAATCTTGTACATTTGAACCTCCGGAACAAGGTATGATGAGGCAGAATCCTATCACATTGATAGGAGTAAAGATATTTGTATCTATATCATTGGTCAACATCGGCAGTTCATGATGGTCCGGCTTATGGTTCGACCTAAGTCCAAAGAATGTCGCTTTGGACAAGTGCTACCCACAAATCTTGTACATTTGAACCTCGTGGACAAGATACGATGAGGCAGAATCCTGTCAAATTGATAGCAGTAAAGATATTTGCATCTATATCATTGCACGATAATGGCAATTCTGGATGCTTCGGCTTATGGATCGACCTGAGTCCAAAGAGTTTCGATTTTGTCTATTGCTACCGGACAAATCTTGTACACTTGATCCTCCTGGACAAGACACGATGAGCCAGAATCCTGTCAAATTGATAGCAGTAAAGATATTTGCATCTATATCATTGCACTACAATGGCAATTCCGGATGCTTCGGCTTATGGATCGACCTGAGTCCAAAGAGATTCATTTTTGTGAAGTGCTAACGCACAAATCTTGTACATTTGGACCTCCTGCACAAGGTATGATGAGGCAGAATCCTATCACATTGATAGGAGTAAAGATATTTGCATCTATATCACTGGACGACATTGGCAATTCTGAATGCTCCGGCATATGATTCGACCTAAGTCCAAAGAATGTCGCTTTGGACAAGTGCTACTCACAAATCTTGTACATTTGAACCTCGTGGACTAGATACGATGAGGCAGAATCCTGTCAAATTGATAGCAGTAAAGATATTTGCATCTATATCATTGCACGACATTGGCAATTCTGGATGCTTGGGCTTATGGATCGACCTGAGTCCAAAGAGTTTCGCTTTTGTCTAGTGCTACCGCACAAATCTTGTACACTTGATCCTCCTGGACAAGACGCGATGAGCCAGAATCCTGTCAAATTGATAGGAGTGAAGATATTTGCATCTATATCATTAGACAGCCTTGGCAATTCAGGATGCTCTGGCATATGATTCGACCTGAGTTCAAATAGAGTCGCTTTGGACAAATACTGCCGCCCAAATCTTGTACATATGGACCTCCTGGACAAGATATGATGAGGCCGAATCCTGTCAAATTGATAGGAGTAAAGATATTTGCATCTATATCATTGGACGACATTGGCAATTCTGGATCCTTAGGCTTATGATTCGACCTGAGTCCAAAGAATGTCGCTTTGGACAAGTGCTACCGCACAAATCTTGTACATTTGAACCTCGTGGACAAGATACGATGATGCAGAATCCTGTCAAATTGATAGCAGTAAAGATATTTGCATCTATATCATTGCACGACAATGGCAATTCTGGATGTTTCGGCTTATGGAGCAACCTGAGCCCAAAGAGTTTCGATTTTGTCTAGTGCTACCGCACAAATCTTGTACACTTGATCCTCCTGGACAAGACACGATGAGCCAGAATCCTGTCAAATTGATAGCAGTAAAGGTATTTGCATCTATATAATTGGACGACATTGAGCAATTCTGAATGCCCCGGCTTATGATTCGACCTGAGTCCAAAGAGAGTCGCTTTGGACAAGGTCTACCGCACAAATCTTGTGCATTTGGACCTCCTGGAAAAGGTATGATGAGGCAGAATCCTATCACATTGATAGGAGTAAAGATATTTGCATCTATATCATTAGACGGCATTGGCAATTCTGGATGCTCAGGCTTATGATTCGACCTGAGTCCAAGGTGAGTCGCTTTGGACAAGTGCTACCGCAACAAATCTTGTACATTTGGACCCCCTGGACAAGATACGATGAGGCAGAATCCTGTCAAATTAATAGGAGTAAAGATATTTGCATCTATATCATTGGACGACATTGGCAATTCTGGAAGTTCGACATATGATTCGACCTCAGTTCAAAGAGAGTCGCTTTGGACAAATACTGCCGCCCAAATCTTGTCCATTTGGACCACCTGGACAAGATATGATGAGGCCGAATCCTGTCAAATTGATAGGAGTGAAGATATTTGCATCTATATCATTGGACGACATTGGCAATTCTGGATGCTCAGGCTTATGATTCGATCTGAGTCCAAAGAGAGTCGCTTCGAACTGCACCCGCAATAAGTCTTGTACATTTGGACCTCCTGTACAAGGTATGATGAGACAGAATCCTATCACATTGATAGGAGTAAAGATATTTGCATCTATATCATTGGACGACATTGGCAATTCTGGAAGTTCGACATATGATTCGACCTCAGTTCAAAGAGAGTCGCTTTGGACAAATACTGCCGCCCAAATCTTGTCCATTTGGACCACCTGGACAAGATATGATGAGGCCGAATCCTGTCAAATTGATAGGAGTGAAGATATTTGCATCTATATCATTGGACGACATTGGCAATTCTGGATGCTCAGGCTTATGATTCGACCTGAGTCCAAAGAGAGTCGATTCGAACTGCACCCGCAATAAGTCTTGTACATTTGGACCTCCTGTACAAGGTACGATGAGGCAGAATCCAATCACATCGATAGGAGTAAAGATATTTGCATCTATATCATTGGACGACATAGGCAATTCTGGATGCTCAGCATATCATTCGACCTGAGTCCAAGGAGAGTCGCTTTGGACAAGTGCTACCGCAACAATTCTTGTACATTTGGATCCCCGGGACAAGATACGATGAGGCAGAATCCTGTCAAATTAATAGGAGTAAAGATATTTGAATCTATATCATTGGTCAACAACGGCAATACTGGATGGTCCGGCTTATGGTTCGACATAAGTCCAAAGAATGTTGCTTTGGACAAGTGCTACCGCAACAAATCGCGTACATTTGGACCCCCTGGACAAGACACGATGAGGCTGAATCCTGTTAAATTGATTGCAGTAAAGATATTTGCATCCATACCATTGCACGACATTGGCAATTCTTGATGCTTCGGCTTATGGATCGACCTGAGTCCAAAGAGATTCATTTTTGTGAAGTGCTAACACACAAATCTTGTACATTTGGACCTCCTGCACAAGGTATGATGAGGCAAAATCCTATCACATTGATAGGAGTAAAGATATTTGCATCTATATCACTGGACGACATTGGGAATTCTGGATGCTCCGGCATATGATTCGACCGGAGGTTAAAGAGAGTCGCTTTGGACAAGTGCTACCGCACAAATCTTGTACATTTGGACCCCCTGGACAAGATACGATGAGGCAGAATCCTGTCAAATTAATAAGAGTAAAGATATTTGCATCTATATCATTGGTCAACAACGGCAATTCTGGATGCACAGGCTTATGATTCGACCTGAGTCCAAAGAGATTCGCTTCGGACAAGCGCTACCGCAATAAGTCTTGTACATTTGAACCACCGGAACAAGGTACGATGAGGCAGAATGCTATCACATTGATAGGAGTAAAGATATTTGCATCTATATCATTAGACGGCATTGGCAATTCTGGATGCTCAGGCTTATGATTCGACCTGAGTCCAAAGAATGTCGCTTTGGACAAGTGCTACCGCACAAATCTTGTACATTTGAACCTCGTGGACAAGATACGATGAGGCAGAATCCTGTCAAATTGATAGCAGTAAAGATATTTGCATCTATATCATTGCACGACAATGGCAATTCTGGATGTTTCGGCTTATGGAGCAACCTGAGCCCAAAGAGTTTCGATTTTGTCTTGTGCTACCGCACAAATCTTATACACTTGATCCTCCTGGACAAGACACGATGAGCCAGAATCCTGTCAAATTGATAGCAGTAAAGGTATTTGCATCTATATAATTGGACGACATTGGCAATTCTGAATGCCCCGGCTTATGATTCGACCTGAGTCCAAAGAATGTCGCTTTGGA
The DNA here is from genome assembly GCA_963942575.1 of Priocnemis perturbator. Taxonomy (NCBI): domain Eukaryota; kingdom Metazoa; phylum Arthropoda; class Insecta; order Hymenoptera; family Pompilidae; genus Priocnemis; species Priocnemis perturbator. Next base: position 3,179,412 of record CAWWDK010000133.1, on the reverse strand, counting down.
CAAGTGCTACCGCACAAATCTTGTACATTTGAACCTCGTGGACAAGATACGATGAGGCAGAATCCTGTCAAATTGATAGCAGTAAAGATATTTGCATCTATATCATTGCACGACAATGGCAATTCTGGATGTTTCGGCTTATGGAGCAACCTGAGCCCAAAGAGTTTCGATTTTGTCTTGTGCTACCGCACAAATCTTGTACACTTGATCCTCCTAGACAAGACACGATGAGCCAGAATCCTGTCAAATTGATAGCAGTAAAGGTATTTACATCTATATAATTGGACGACATTGGCAATTCTGAATGCCCCGGCTTATGATTCGACCTGAGTCCAAAGAGAGTCGCTTTGGACAAGGTCTACCGCACAAATATTGTGCATTTGGACCTCCTGGAAAAGGTATGATGAGGCAGAATCCTGTCACATTGATAGGAGTAAAGATATTTGCATCTATATCATTAGACGGCATTGGCAATTCTGGATGCTCAGGCTTATGATTCGACCTGAGTCCAAGGTGAGTCGCTTTGGACAAGTGCTACCGCAACAAATCTTGTACATTTGGACCCCCTGGACAAGATACGATGAGGCAGAATCCTGTCAAATTAATAGGAGTAAAGATATTTGCATCTATATCATTGGTCAACAACGGCAATTCTGGATGGTCCGGCTTATGGTTCGACATAAGTCCAAAGAATGTCGCTTTGGACAAGTGCTACCGCAACAAATCGTGTACATATGGACCCCCTGGACAAGATACGATGAGGCAGAATCCTATCACATTGATAGGAGTGAAGATATTTGCATCTATATGATTGAACGACATTGGCAATTCTGGATGCTCAGGCTTATGATTCGACCTGAGTCCAAAGAGATTCGCTTCGGACAAGCGCTACCGCAATAAGTCTTGTACATTTGGACCTCCTGTACAAGGTATGATGAGACAGAATCCTATCACATTGATAGGAGTAAAGATATTTGCATCTATATCATTGGACGACATTGGCAATTCTGGATGCTCAGGCTTATGGTTCGACCTAAGTCCAAAGAATGTCGCTTTGGACAAGTGCTAACGCACAAATCTTATACATTTGAACCTCGTGGACAAGATACGATGAGGTAGAATCCTGGCAAATTGATAGCAATAAAGATATTTGGATCTATATCATTGCACGACAATGGCAATTCTGGATGCTTCGGCTCATGGATCGACCTGAGTCCAAAGAGAGTTGCTTTGGACAAGGGCTACCGCACAAATCTTGTATATTTGAACCTCCGGAACAAGGTATGATGAGGCAGAATCCTATCACATTGATAGGAGTAAAGATATTTGCATCTATATCATTGGACGACATTGGCAATTCTGGATGCTCAGGCTTATGGTTCGATCTAAGTCCAAAGAATGTCGCTTTGGACAAGTGCTACCGCACAAATCTTGTACATTTGAACCTCGTGGACAAGATACGATGCGGCAGAATCCTGGCAAATTGATAGCAGTAAAGATATTTGCATCTATATCATTGCACGACAATGGCAATTCTGGATGCTTCGGCTTATGGATCGAACTGAGCCCAAAGAGTTCGATTTTGTCTAGTGCTACCGCACAAATCTTGTATACTTGATCCTCCTGGACAAGACACGATGATCCAGAATCCTGTCAAATTGATAGCAGTAAAGGTATTTGCATCTATATAAAAGGACGACATTGGCAATTCTGAATGCCCCGGCTTATGATTCGACCTGAGTCCAAAGAGAGTTGCTTTGGATAAGGGCTACCGCACAAATCTTGTACATTTGAACCTCCGAAACAAGGTATGATGAGGCAGAATCCTATCACATTGATAGGAATAAAGATATTTGCATCTATATCATTGGACGACATTGGCAATTCTGGATGCTCAGGCTTATGGTTCGACCTAAGTCCAAAGAATGTCGCTTTGGACAAGTGCTAACGCACAAATCTTGTACATTTGAACCTCGTGGACAAGATACGATGAGGCAGAATCCTGGCAAATTGATAGCAGTAAAGATATTTGCATCTATATCATTGCACGACAATGGCATTTCTGGATGCTTCGGCTTATGGATCGACCTGAGTCCAAAGAGTTTCGATTTTGTCTATTGCTACCGCACAAATCTTGTGCATTTGGACCTCCTGGAAAAGGTATGATGAGGCAGAATCCTGTCACATTGATAGGAGTAAAGATATTTGCATCTATATCATTAGACGGCATTGGCAATTCTGGATGCTCAGGCTTATGATTCGACATAAGTCCAAAGAATGTCGCTTTGGACAAGTGCTACCGCAACAAATCGTGTACATATGGACCCCCTGGACAAGATACGATGAGGCAGAATCCTATCACATTGATAGGAGTGAAGATATTTGCATCTATATGATTGAACGACATTGGCAATTCTGGATGCTCAGGCTTATGATTCGACATGAGTCCAAAGAGATTCGCTTCGGACAAGCGCTACCGCAATAAGTCTTGTACATTTGGACCTCCTGTACAAGGTATGATGAGATAGAATCCTATCACATTGATAGGAGTAAAGATATTTGCATCTATATCATTGGACGACATTGGCAATTCTGGAAGTTCGACATATGATTCGACCTCAGTTCAAAGAGAGTCGCTTTGGACAAATACTGCCGCCCAAATCTTGTCCATTTGGACCACCTGGACAAGATATGATGAGGCCGAATCCTGTCAAATTGATAGGAGTGAAGATATTTGCATCTATATCATTGGACGACATTGGCAATTCTGGATGCTTGGGCTTATGGATCGACCTGAGTCCAAAGAGTTTCGCTTTTGTCTAGTGCTACCGCACAAATCTTGTACACTTGATCCTCCTGGACAAGACGCGATGAGCCAGAATCCTGTCAAATTGATAGGAGTGAAGATATTTGCATCTATATCATTAGACAGCCTTGGCAATTCAGGATGGTCTGGCATATGATTCGACCTGAGTTCAAATAGAGTCGCTTTGGACAAATACTGCCGCCCAAATCTTGTACATGTGGACCTCCTGGACAAGATATGATGAGGCCGAATCCTGTCAAATTGATAGGAGTAAAGATATTTGCATCTATATCATTGGACGACATTGGCAATTCTGGATCCTTAGGCTTATGATTCGACCTGAGTCCAAAGAATGTCGCTTTGGACAAGTGCTACCGCACTAATCTTGTACATTTTAACCTCGTGGACAAGATACGATGAGGCAGAATCCTGTCAAATTGATAGCAGTAAAGATATTTGCATCTATATCATTGGACGACATTGGCAATTCTGGATCCTTAGGCTTATGATTCGACCTGAGTCCAAAGAATGTCGCTTTGGACAAGTGCTACCGCACAAATCTTGTACATTTGAACCTCGTGGACAAGATACGATGAGGCAGAATCCTGTCAAATTGATAGCAGTAAAGATATTTGTATCTATACCATTGCACGACAATGGCAATTCTGGATGTTTCGGCTTATGGAGCAACCTGAGCCCAAAGAGTTTCGATTTTGTCTAGTGCTACCGCACAAATCTTGTACACTTGATCCTCCTGGACAAGACACGATGAGCCAGAATCCTGTCACATTGATAGCAGTAAAGGTATTTGCATCTATATAATTGTACGACATTGGCAATTCTGAATGCCCCGGCTTATGATTCGACCTGAGTCCAAAGAGAGTCGCTTTGGACAAGGTCTACCGCACAAATCTTGTGCATTTGGACCTCCTGGAAAAGGTATGATGAGGCAGAATCCCGTCACATTGATAGGAGTAAAGATATTTGCATCTATATCATTAGACGGCATTGGCAATTCTGGATGCTCAGGCTTATGATTCGACATAAGTCCAAAGAATGTCGCTTTGGACAAGTGCAACCGCAACAAATCGTGTACATATGGACCCCCTGGACAAGATACGATGAGGCAGAATCCTATCACATTGATAGGAGTGAAGATATTTGCATCTATATGATTGAACGACATTGGCAATTCTGGATGCTCAGGCTTATGATTCGACATGAGTCCAAAGAGATTCGCTTCGGACAAGCGCTACCGCAATAAGTCTTGTACATTTGGACCTCCTGTACAAGGTATGATGAGATAGAATCCTATCACATTGATAGGAGTAAAGATATTTGCATCTATATCATTGGACGACATTGGCAATTCTGGAAGTTCGACATATGATTCGACCTCAGTTCAAAGAGAGTCGCTTTGGACAAATACTGCCGCCCAAATCTTGTCCATTTGGACCACCTGGACAAGATATGATGAGGCCGAATCCTGTCAAATTGATAGGAGTGAAGATATTTGCATCTATATCATTGGACGACATTGGCAATTCTGGATGCTTGGGCTTATGGATCGACCTGAGTCCAAAGAGTTTCGCTTTTGTCTAGTGCTACCGCACAAATCTTGTACACTTGATCCTCCTGGACAAGACGCGATGAGCCAGAATCCTGTCAAATTGATAGGAGTGAAGATATTTGCATCTATATCATTAGACAGCCTTGGCAATTCAGGATGCTCTGGCATATGATTCGACCTGAGTTCAAATAGAGTCGCTTTGGACAAATACTGCCGCCCAAATCTTGTACATGTGGACCTCCTAGACAAGATATGATGAGGCCGAATCCTGTCAAATTGATAGGAGTAAAGATATTTGCATCTATATCATTGGACGACATTGGCAATTCTGGATCCTTAGGCTTATGATTCGACCTGAGTCCAAAGAATGTCGCTTTGGACAAGTGCTACCGCACAAATCTTGTACATTTGAACCTCGTGGACAAGATACGATGAGGCAGAATCCTGTCAAATTGATAGCAGTAAAGATATTAGCATCTATACCATTGCACGACAATGGCAATTCTGGATGTTTCGGCTTATGGAGCAACCTGAGCCCAAAGAGTTTCGATTTTGTCTAGTGCTACCGCACAAATCTTGTACACTTGATCCTCCTGGACAAGACACGATGAGCCAGAATCCTGTCAAATTGATAGCAGTAAAGGTATTTGCATCTATATAATTGGACGACATTGGCAATTCTGAATGCCCCGGCTTATGATTCGACCTGAGTCCAAAGAGAGTCGCTTTGGACAAGTGCTACCGCACAAATCTTGTACATTTGGACCCCCTGGACAAGATACGATGAGGCAGAATCCTGTCAAATTAATAGGAGTAAAGATATTTGCATCTATATCATTGGTCAACAACGGCAATTCTGGATGGTCCGGCTTATGGTTCGACATAAGTCCAAAGAATGTCGCTTTGGACAAGTGCTACCGCAACAAATCGTGTACATATGGACCCCCTGGACAAGATACGATGAGGCAGAATCCTATCACATTGATAGGAGTGAAGATATTTGCATCTATATGATTGAACGACATTGGCAATTCTGGATGCTCAGGCTTATGATTCGACCTGAGTCCAAAGAGATTCGCTTCGGACAAGCGCTACCGCAATAAGTCTTGTACATTTGGACCTCCTGTACAAGGTATGATGAGACAGAATCCTATCACATTGATAGGAGTAAAGATATTTGCATCTATATCATTGGACGACATTGGCAATTCTGGAAGTTCGACATATGATTCGACCTCAGTTCAAAGAGAGTCGCTTTGGACAAATACTGCCGCCCAAATCTTGTCCATTTGGCCCACCTGGACAAGATATGATGAGGCCGAATCCTGCCAAATTGATAGCAGTAAAGATATTTGCATCTATATGATTGCACGACAATGGCAATTCTGGATGCTCAGGCTTATGATTCGACCTGAGTCCAAAGAGAGTCGCTTCGAACTGCACCCGCAATAAGTCTTGTACATTTGGACCTCCTGTAAAAGGTACGATGAGGCAGAATCCTATCACATCGATAGGAGTAAAGATATTTGCATCTATATCATTGGACGACATTGGCAATTCTGGATGCTTCGGCTTATGGTTCGACCTAAGTCCAAAGAATGTCGCTTTGGACAAGTGCTACCACACAAATCTTGTACATTTGAACCTCGTCGACAAGATACGATGTGGCAGAATCCTGGCAAATTGATAGCAGTAAAGATATTTGCATCTATATCATTGCACGACAATGGCAATTCTGGATGCTTCGGCTTATGGATCGACCTGAGCCCAAAGAGTTCGATTTTGGCTAGTGCTACCGCACAAATCTTGTACACTTGATCCTCCTGGACAAGACACGATGATCCAGAATCCTGTCAAATTGATAGCAGTAAAGGTATTTGCATCTATATAAATGGACGACATTGGCAATTCTGAATGCCCCGGCTTATGATTCGACCTGAGTCCAAAGAGAGTTGCTTTGGACAAGTGCTACCGCAACAATTCTTGTACATTTGGATCCCCGGGACAAGATACGATGAGGCAGAATCCTGTCAAATTAATAGGAGTAAAGATATTTGCATCTATATCATTGGTCAACATCGGCAGTTCATGATGGTCCGGCTTATGGTTCGACCTAAGTCCAAAGAATGTCGCTTTGGACAAGTGCTACCCACAAATCTTGTACATTTGAACCTCGTGGACAAGATACGATGAGGCAGAATCCTGTCAAATTGATAGCAGTAAAGATATTTGCATCTATATCATTGCACGATAATGGCAATTCTGGATGCTTCGGCTTATGGATCGACCTGAGTCCAAAGAGTTTCGATTTTGTCTATTGCTACCGGACAAATCTTGTACACTTGATCCTCCTGGACAAGACACGATGAGCCAGAATCCTGTCAAATTGATAGGAGTGAAGATATTTGCATCTATATCATTGGTCAACATCGGCAGTTCTGGATGCTCCGAGTTATGGTTCGACCTAAGTCCAAATAATGTCGCTTTGGACAAGTGCTACCGCACAAATCTTGTACATTTGAACCTCGTGGACAAGATACGATGAGGCAGAATCCTGTCAAATTGATAGCAGTAAAGATATTTGCATCTATATGATTGCACGACAATGGCAATTCTGGATGCTTCGGCTTATGATTCGACCTGAGTCCAAAGAGAGTTGCTTTGGACAAGGGCTACCGCACAAATCTTGTACATTTGAACCTCCGGAACAAGGTATGATGAGGCAGAATCCTATCACATTGATAGGAGTAAAGATATTTGCATCTATATCATTGGACGACATTGGCAATTCTGGATGCTCAGGCTTATGGTTCGACCTAAGTCCAAAGAATGTCGCTTTGGACAAGTGCTCACCGCACAAATCTTATACATTTGAACCTCGTGGACAAGATACGATGAGGTAGAATCCTGGCAAATTGATAGCAATAAAGATATTTGCATCTATATCATTGCACGACAATGGCAATTCTGGATGCTTCGGGTTATGGATCGACCTGAGCCCAAAGAGTTCGATTCTGTCTAGTGCTACCGCACAAATCTTGTACACTTGATCCTCCTGGACAAGACCCGATGATCCAGAATCCTGTCAAATTGATAGCAGTAAAGGTATTTGCATCTACATAATTGGACGACATTGGCAATTCTGAATGCCCCGGCTTATGATTCGACCTGAGTCCAAAGAGAGTTGCTTTGGACAAGGGCTACCGCACAAATCTTGTACATTTGAACCTCCGGAACAAGGTATGATGAGGCAGAATCCTATCACATTGATAGGAGTAAAGATATTTGCATCTATATCATTGGTCAACATCGGCAGTTCATGATGGTCCGGCTTATGGTTCGACCTAAGTCCAAAGAATGTCGCTTTGGACAAGTGCTACCCACAAATCTTGTACATTTGAACCTCGTGGACAAGATACGATGAGGCAGAATCCTGTCAAATTGATAGCAGTAAAGATATTTGCATCTATATCATTGCACGATAATGGAAATTCTGGATGCTTCGGCTTATGGATCGACCTGAGTCCAAAGAGTTTCGATTTTGTTTATTGCTACCGGACATATCTTGTACACTTGATCCTCCTGGACAAGACACGATGAGCTAGAATCCTGTCAAATTGATAGCAGTAAAGATATTTGCATCTATATCATTGCACTACAATGGCAATTCCGGATGCTTCGGCTTATGGATCGACCTGAGTCCAAAGAGATTCATTTTTGTGAAGTGCTAACGCACAAATCTTGTACATTTGGACCTCCTGCACAAGGTATGATGAGGCAGAATCCTATCACATTGATAGGAGTAAAGATATTTGCATCTATATCACTGGACGACATTGGCAATTCTGGATGCTCCGGCATATGATTCGACCTAAGTCCAAAGAATGTCGCTTTGGACAAGTGCTACTCACAAATCTTGTACATTTGAACCTCGTGGACTAGATACGATGAGGCAGAATCCTGTCAAATTGATAGCAGTAAAGATATTTGCATCTATATCATTGCACGACATTGGCAATTCTGGATGCTTGGGCTTATGGATCGACCTGAGTCCAAAGAGTTTCGCTTTTGTCTAGTGCTACCGCACAAATCTTGTACACTTGATCCTCCTGGACAAGACGCGATGAGCCAGAATCCTGTCAAATTGATAAGAGTGAAGATATTTGCATCTATATCATTAGACGGCCTTGGCAATTCAGGATGCTCTGGCTTATGATTCGACCTGAGTTCGAATAGAGTCACTTTGGACAAATACTGCCGCCCAAATCTTGTACATGTGGACCTCCTGGACAAGACACGATGAGCCAGAATCCTGTCAAATTGATAGCAGTAAAGGTATTTGCATCTATATAATTGGACGACATTGGCAATTCTGAATGCCCCGGCTTATGATTCGACCTGAGTCCAAAGAGAGTTGCTTTGGACAAGGGCTACCGCACAAGTCTTGTACATTTTAACCTCCGGAACAAGGTATGATGAGGCAGAATCCTATCACATTGATAGGAGTAAAGATATTTGCATCTATATCATTGGTCAACATCGGCAGTTCTGGATGGTCCGAGTTATGGTTCGACCTAAGTCCAAATAATGTCGCTTTGGACAAGTGCTACCGCACAAATCTTGTACATTTGAACCTCGTGGACAAGATACGATGAGGCAGAATCCTGTCAAATTGATAGCAGTAAAGATATTTGCATCTATATGATTGCACGACAATGGCAATTCCGGATGCTTCGGCTTATGATTCGACCTGAGTCCAAAGAGAGTTGCTTTGGACAAGGGCTACCGCACAAATCTTGTACATTTGAACCTCCGGAACAAGGTATGATGAGGCAGAATCCTATCACATTGATAGGAGTAAAGATATTTGCATCTATATCATTGGACGACATTGGCAATTCTGGATGCTCAGGCTTATGGTTCGACCTAAGTCCCAAGAATGTCGCTTTGGACAAGTGCTACCGCACAAATCTTGTACATTTGAACCTCGTGGACAAGGTACGATGTGGCAGAATCCTGGCAAATTGATAGAAGTAAAGATATTTGCATCTATATCATTGCACGACAATGGCAATTCTGGATGCTTCGGCTTATGGATCGACCTCAGCCCAAAGAGTTCGATTTTGTCTAGTGCTACCGCACAAATCTTGTACACTTCATCCTCCTGGACAAGACACGATGATCCAGAATCCTGTCAAATTGATAGCAGTAAAGGTATTTGCATCTATATAAATGGACGACATTGGCAATTCTGAATGCCCCGGCTTATGATTCGACCTGAGTCCAAAGAGAGTTGCTTTGGATAAGGGCTACCGCACAAATCTTGTACATTTGGACCTCCTGCACAAGGTATGATGAGGCAGAATCCTATCACATTGATAGGAGTAAAGATATTTGCATCTATATCACTGGACGACATTGGCAATTCTGGATGCTGCGGCATATGATTCGACCGGAGGTCAAAGAGAGTCGCTTTGGACACGTGCTACCGCACAAATCTTGTACATTTGGACCCCCTGGATAAGATACGATGAGGCAGAATCCTGTCAAATTGATAGCAGTAAAGATATTTGCATCTATATCATTGGACGACATTGGCAATTCTGGTTGCCCCGGCTTATGATTCGACCTGAGTCCAAAGAGAGTCGCTTTGGACAAGGTCTACCGCACAAATCTTGTACATTGGAACCTCCGGAACAAGGTACGATGAGGCAGAATCCTATCACATTGATAGGAGTAAAGATAGTTGCATCTATATCATTGGTCAACATTGGCAGTTCTGGATGGTCCGGCTTATGGTTCGACCTAAGTCCAAAGAATGTCGCTTTGGACAAGTGCTACCGCAACAAATTGTGTACGTTTGGACCCCCTGGACAAGATACGATGAGGCAGTATCCTGTCAAATTGATAGCAGTAAAGGTATTTGCATCTATACCATTGCACGACATTGGCAATTCTTGATGCTTCGGCTTATGGATCGACCTGAGACCAAAGAGTTTCGCTTTGGACAAGTGCTACCGCACAAACCTTCTACATTTCGACCTCCTGTACAAGTATGATGAGGCAGAATCCTACCACATTAATACGAGTAAAGATATTTGCATCTATATCATTGGACGACACTGGCAATTCTGGATGCTTCGGCATATGGATCGACCTGAGTCCAAAGAGTTTCGCTTTTGTCTAATGCTACCGCACAAATCTTGTACATTTGGACCCCCGGGACAATATACGATGAGGCAGAATCCTGTCAAATTGATAGCTGTGCGTAGATTGGTAGAGATTATGGGTGTGGGAGAGAAGTAGTGTTGAGAAAGGAAGAAAAGAAATTGCGAAAAAGACTAGAGAGGGTGTAGGAGACGGGAGAGAATGAATGTGCGGGGAAAGAGAGTTTGTAAAGGAAGAGAGAGTGAATGCGGGCAAGACCGTGTGAAAGTGAATGAAAAAAAGAATGTATTTTAAAGGAATGGTTGAACAATGATGAAGTGAAAAGTACAAAAGAGAAGGTGCCGAATGTTACGGCCCGAAACAAAGTCGTTTTGTAAACCACGCCGAATGTTACGGCTTCGCACTAACACGCGTTTTATACTCGCCACTAATAATCGCTCTTAATTCGCACTCTCAACGCCTTGGACAATACCTCGGTAATGAGCTTAAGCCGTTAAGCCCCTAATTTTCGAACGACTCCGACCTCTGGAAGACTCTTCCCCCGGGAAAGGGGGGGGGTCAGCGCATGCCGCTTTAGGGGATAATCAAAACATTGGAGTCTTCCAGAAGTCGGAGGCTAACGGCGTGACTTTTAAAATGCCAGCCACGCCGTGCTGCGCTGCGCGCAGGCGCGCGCGCCTCGCCCGTGTCGCTCGCTGGGCGCGCTCCCGGTGCTGGCGTCACGCGCGGTTGCGCCGCACGAGGGCGCCGCGCTGTCGCTTTCTGCCAGCGGCAGTCCACCGTGAAACGCAGCGCCTATTTCGAACATCCCGCCCGCCTTGTCGCAGCAGTCGCGACAAAACGAGCGGCCTCTGAAACAATCGCCGCCAGCCGATTTGCGAATGTAAACTCCGAGTTGCATCGCAACACGCTGCGATCATGGGTCGGCCCACCCATTGATGCCCTGCTTCGTAGTACGATTCTGTGCGTGGCTGTGCATGCCTGGAGACACCATTCAACATGGAAGGGCGAGCCGAGAAAACCCGTGAAGCGAGCGATGTGAAGTCTGTTGGGCGTAGCGTTTGCAAGGGCATCGCCGAATGAGCCGCCCAGCCTCGAACCATGATCCTGGTACAAGCAAACATACGGTAACAAATAATAGCGCTACAAGAAACACGGACGAAAGAAAACTACAATATGTACAGTACTTATGCTAGGTTACGCCCAAACGCATGTATTGCGCTGCGCTCTCGCGCCGATTCTACGTCGTCGAAGCGGAGTAAGGCAAGGGGACGATCTTCACTACGGGCCTAGTGAGAGCCCCCCTTGCGGTTCGGACCTCCACGACTCGCACCTCGCCGTCGCTCCCGAAGTGTAGGCGCGTTACTCGTGCGAGAGGCCAGTGGGTGGGCGCCGTGGTCTCGTTCTTCAGGAGGCACAGTTGACCCTCCTTCACACCTCCTGTCGTCGTCCACCATTTGGGTCGAGGGGTCAGTTCCTGGAGGTATTCTGCGGACCAGCGGTGCCACAAGTGATCCCTCATGCTTTGAAGGAGGCGCCAGCGTGTCAGGCGATTCTCTGGCACCTCGAGGAGCGACGGCTCTGGCACGGCGATGAGAGGTCCGCCTACAAGAAAATGACCCGGGGTTAGAACGCTCAGATCGTCAGGATCGTCGCTCATCGGTTGGAGCGGACGCGAATTGAGGCAAGCCTCAACTTCAGCTAAAAAGGTTGCCATTTCTTCAAACGTCAGTCTAGTTTCACCGATAGTTCTTCGCAGGTGATGTTTTACGGATTTTACCGCAGCCTCCCACAAGCCCCCGAAATGCGGGGCTGCCGGGGGGTTGAAGCTCCATTTGACGCCTTCATCTGCCAATCGTCCGAAGATGTGCCGTCCTTCCTGAGTGGATGCTCGGAAAAGGTTCTGAAGTTCTGTGTCGGCTCCCACGAAGTTTGTTCCGCAGTCGCTATGTACGACTTTGGGGAGGCCCCGACGTGAAACGAAGCGGCGGAACGCTGCCAAAAAGGCTTCTGCGGTGTAGTCGCTCACGACTTCCAAGTGGACAGCACGGGTACTGAAACAGACGAACACGGCCAAGAAACCTTTGTACGCCTTCTGTCCCCGCCCCTTTGAAGTGCGAAGCAGGATTGGCCCGGCAAAATCCACGCCAGAGTGCGAAAAGGGGCGGCTGGGAGTCACTCTGGATCTCGGCAGGTCTCCCATGCGAGGTTGCAGGTTCGCCGCCCGCCATCTAATACAGGAGGGGCATCGATGCACGATGCCCTTGACCAGCTGACGGCCCCGCAGTGCCCAGAACTGTTGACGCACGACGGCGAGAGTCGCCTGAGCCCCGCCGTGCAGCGTCTGTCGATGAGCGGCTTCAATAATCAACCGACTCAAATGAGAGTCGCTCGGAAGTATGGCCGGATGTTGCTGGTGGCTCGGTAGAAGGGAGTGTTTGAGGCGGCCACCGACTCGCAACACTCCCCTGTCGTCCAGGAAAGGCGCAAGCTTGCGCAAGGGGCTCCGGCGGGGCAGTGCTCGCCCCAAACGAAGTTCATCGAGATCGTCGTGGAATGCCACCTCCTGCGTTACTCGAAGCCACACGTCCCGGGCGTTGTCAATCTCCTGAGGTTCGAGCGTCAGGAGAGGGGTCGATGTTGGTGCGCTGGATGCCCCCTCGGATGGTTGTTCTCGCCACCTCAGCATCCACGCTGTCACGCGAAGCAGGCGCCGGAGACACGAAAAACGCTGCAGCTCAGCAGGTTCGGTGACACCTTTCACCTTATGGCACCGCGCCGGACGCAGTTCCGGCAGTCCTGCGGAATCCTGTGGCCTGGAGTCTTCCGGCCACATCGAGGGGGCCTCCTTCAGGAAGGGAGGGCCTTGCCACCAGAGCGGATGCTCCAGCAGTTCTTGAGGCGCGACACCGCGAGAAGCACAATCTGCCGGGTTGTCGCGCCCTGGGATGTGCCGCCACAGCACGGTGGCGCTCGTTCGCTGGATCTCGGCTACTCTATTAGCCACGAAGGTCGTCCAGCGTGTTGGATGTCCTCGTATCCAGCTGAGAGCAACGGTTGAGTCCGACCAATGAACTGTCGTTGCCGTCTCCAGCCCCAGTGTGGATCGAACGTGGGCCGAGAGCTTGGCGAGGAGTGCTGCAGAGCAGAGTTCCAGCCTGGGAAGTGAGATTGGTTTGAGCGGTGCAATCTTCGTCTTCCCCAACGCCAAAGACACGGACACCTCCCCGGCGGACTCTGTCCTGATATAAATGACTGCAGCGTACGCCCGTTCGGAGGCGTCGCAAAAGCCGTGAATTTCCACAGTGGCACCTCCGTCGACGCCGCTGAACCACCGTGGCACCTGGATCTTCTCCATGAGTGGAAGATCCTCTTCAATCCGCTTCCATGCCCGCGCTTCCTCGTCGGCAAGCGGGGCATCCCAGTCGAGTTGCTGCACCCACGTCGTTTGCAGCAACAGTTTGGCCCTGACGATGACGGGCGCCAGCCATCCCATTGGATCGAATAATCGGGCGATTCCCGACAGCAAACTCCTCTTCGTCGGCACAGTAGGAACCAGCCTGTGAACAGAGGGCGAAAAGGAGTCGGTCCCCGGGTTCCAGCGCAGGCCGAGGATGGAATGCTCCTCGGACGGCATGGCGCTTGCCGACGACAGCATTCTGTCCTCCGGAGGAATAGACTCCAGTAGGACGGGGTTGTTGGCGGCCCATTTTTTAAGTGGAAAGCCGCCCGCCGTGCAGATGTTGCGGAGGTCGTCTCTGAGACGCTGCCCCGCCTCCAAGGTGGGTGCTCCGGTGAGGACATCGTCGACGTACGAGTCACGCCGCAAAGCTACCGCTCCTAAAGGATAGCGTGACTCTTCGTCGGCTGCAAGTTGGTTGATGACCCTGATGGCGAGGTAAGGTGCACTCGCTAACCCATAGGTCACGGTGTTGAGCTGGAACTCCATGACCCCATCTTGACCGTTCCAGAGAACTCGCTGCAAGTCTCTATCTTGGGGATCAACCTGAATTTGCCGGTACATCTTCTCGATGTCTGCGGCAAAGACATACCGGTGCCACCGCCATCGAAGGACGACGTCCGCTAGAGAGGGTAAAAGGTTAGGACCGGGCAACAGGCACTTGTTCAGCGAGGTGCCTGCTGGAGTGTGCGCGGAGCCGTTGAATACAACGCGGATTTTTTCGCGGTCTCCCGAGCTCTTGAAAACTCCATGATGGGGGAGGTAGCAGCTTCTGCCTTCCGGAGCCACGCGCGTTGTTGCGACGGGTGACATGTGACCTAATGTCTCGTACTCGCGCATAAAGTTCCTGTACTGCTCACGAAGGGTTTCGTCACGCCCGAAACGGCGCTCCATTACAGCGAGCATTCTAACCGCGGCGCGACGCGTATCGAAAAGGTCCGGAGGATCGCCGCGAAACGGCAACCGCACTTGGTAACGGCCGTCGGGCAGCCGTATGTGAGTGCGACAGAAATGTTCCTCGCATTCCTTCTCCTCAGGTGTCAGTGGCAAGGCGACTTGATGCGGCTCCTCCCACTCCCAAAAACGGCGCAGTGCTTCTGAGAGATCGGCCTCCACAGAGCACTGCATTGACGACACGACTGACGCGGAAGAATCGACTCCCATCGCGCCAAGAAGGATCCACCCCAGCCTCGTTCGTTGTGCGATCGGTTCGTTGCAACCCCCTTTACGCATGCCCGGTAGCGCAATACTGCCATACACATCCGCTCCCAGCAGCAGTTCCACCGGGTCTCGTTCCAGGAATTCCGGATCTGCGAGACTGAGACCGTTCAAATGCGGCCACGACCGCTCAGCGCCCGGTACTGCTCCGTTATAAGCCGACAGCCGCGGGAGAACCAACGAAGAGATCGTGATTGCGTACTGTTCTGTCCGCGACTCGATAGTGAGGGTGACGCGCCCTCTTGCCAAGCCGGATTGAGCGCCTCCGACACCGTAGATGGCAACCGACGTGGGTGTGCGCGGCACCCGCAATCGTTGCGCCAGCGATTCTGCCACCAGCGAGGTTTCTGAACCGGAGTCAATTAATGCACGCACCGAATATTGCTCTCCGAAACAGCCGCGAATGTTTACCCGCGCGGTTGCGAGCAGCACCGGAGAGTTGCCTACACATTCCCTCTGTGCGACGTGAACCGAAGACGAAGTGCTCGGCCCTGCGCTTGCTCGCGGGGCCCCTGCAAATGCCTCATGCAACGACGAATGATGTCGACCGGAACACTTGAAGCAAGTTTTCGTCGATCCGCAGTCACTCATTAAATGTCGGCCGAGACAATTCCAGCACCTGCCATGCTTAGACGCCGTCTCCCGTCGATCTTGCGGCGACATACGCTGGTAACGCTCGCAGACAGCAATGTAATGCGGCGCTTTGCAGATCGGGCAGTTTCGGCTCGACTCGTCTCCTCTCGCCATCATTGGGGCCGCGTGCACGGTACGAACCGCCTTGGCTACCGGCTTCGCGTTCTCCCCTCTCGCCCTCTGCAGAGCCTCTTGCGTTAGGAGCTGTTCCTGCAAGAACTTCCGGAGCTCCTCGAAGGAAGGAGGATCGGTGCTCGCGCATAAGGACGCCTCCCACTCGCGACGCGAATTGGAGTCTAAAAGTCTTGTCACGAAATGCACGAAAAGGTCTTCGCCGTTGCTGATGGGACGCCCAATGCCCTCGAGTGAGGCAGCGGTCGCAATGACTCCGTGGAATATGCGCCGAAGATCGTCTGCCGAATCAGGTCGCATTTTCGGTAGCGAGATAAACGCGTCGAGGTACGAATTCACTATGAGGCGCTTATTCTCGAAATGCTCCGATAGCATTTTCCAAGCGCGGTCGAAATTCTCGTTTGTTGACGGGATACTGCGAAGGAGGCTCTCGGCGTCTCCTTTAACCGACGCTTTCAAAAAATGTAATTTCTCTACCTTCTGTAGGGATGCTTCCTGAGTAATGAGAGAGGTGAACAAATCTCGGAAGGCTGGCCAATCCTCGAACTTCCCGCTGAATTTAGGAAGTTCGATCCTCGGAAAAGATGTGCGCTGCGGAGTGGGATCCAACCCTCTTGACTGCTGCTTGTTCTTCTCACCTTCGGCCAACAAACTTTGTTCGAGTTGCAGCAGATTTGTCCGTTGCTGTGAATACGCCACTTCCGCCAATCCCACCAAATCCTGATTAACGTAATCGGATGTTTTGAGCTGAACGTGATGTTCACGCATAAGCTCGAAATGTTGAGCCTCAAATTTTTTCCACTTGTCCTCCAACAAGGACAAGGTCGTGCGGATGAGTTCCACGGAGAGTTTCGACGCACCGGCCTTCTTCACATTGTCCCCTGTTCGGGTTATGCGCCCGTGCAGTTCCGATTGCGAAGCAATTAACTGCTCCATATTCAGTTTGTTCACACTACTTCTGAACACACGGCACTTCACCGATAACACGCACGCCGAATGCGAGAGTTCGCAGTATCCGGCTCGAAGGACCAGTAATGTGCGTAGATTGGTAGAGATTATGGGTGTGGGAGAGAAGTAGTGTTGAGAAAGGAAGAAAAGAAATTGCGAAAAAGACTAGAGAGGGTGTAGGAGACGGGAGAGAATGAATGTGCGGGGAAAGAGAGTTTGTAAAGGAAGAGAGAGTGAATGCGGGCAAGACTGTGTGAAAGTGAATGAAAAAAAGAATGTATTTTAAAGGAATGGTTGAACAATGATGAAGTGAAAAGTACAAAAGAGAAGGTGCCGAATGTTACGGCCCGAAACAAAGTCGTTTTGTAAACCACGCCGAATGTTACGGCTTCGCACTAACACGCGTTTTATACTCGCCACTAATAATCGCTCTTAATTCGCACTCTCAACGCCTTGGACAATACCTCGGTAATGAGCTTAAGCCGTTAAGCCCCTAATTTTCGAACGACTCCGACCTCTGGAAGACTCTTCCCCCGGGAAAGGGGGGGGGGGTCAGCGCATGCCGCTTTAGGGGACAATCAAAACATTGGAG
Source organism: Priocnemis perturbator (assembly GCA_963942575.1). Taxonomy (NCBI): domain Eukaryota; kingdom Metazoa; phylum Arthropoda; class Insecta; order Hymenoptera; family Pompilidae; genus Priocnemis; species Priocnemis perturbator. The sequence goes on along the minus strand of CAWWDK010000133.1, from coordinate 3,161,885 downwards.
TCTTCCAGAAGTCGGAGGCTAACGGCGTGACTTTTAAAATGCCAGCCACGCCGTGCTGCGCTGCGCGCAGGCGCGCGCGCCTCGCCCGTGTCGCTCGCTGGGCGCGCTCCCGGTGCTGGCGTCACGCGCGGTTGCGCCGCACGAGGGCGCCGCGCTGTCGCTTTCTGCCAGCGGCAGTCCACCGTGAAACGCACCGCCTATTTCGAACAATAGCAGTAAAGATATTTGCATCTATATCATTGGACGACATTGGCAATTCTGGATGCTCCGGTTTATGATTCGACCTGAATCCAAAGAAAGTCGGTTTGGGCAAATGCTGCCGCCCAAGACTTGTGCATTTGGACCTCCTGGAAAAGGTATGATGAGGCAGAATCCTGTCACATTGATAGGAGTAAAGATATTTGCATCTATATCATTGGACGACATCGGCAATTCTGGATGCTTCGGCTTATGGATCGACCTAAGTCCAAAGAATGTCGCTTTGGACAAGTGCTACCGCAACAAATTGTGTACGTTTGGACCCCCTGGACAAGATACGATGAGGCAGTATCCTGTCAAATTGATAGCAGTAAAGGTATTTGCATCTATACCATTGCACGACATTGGCAATTCTTGATGCTTCGGCTTATGGATCGACCTGAGACCAAAGAGTTTCGCTTTGGACAAGTGCTACCGCACAAATCTTCTACATTTCGACCTCCTGTACAAGTATGATGAGGCAGAATCCTACCACATTAATACGAGTAAAGATATTTGCATCTATATCATTGGACGACACTGGCAATTCTGGATGCTTCGGCATATGGATCGACCTGAGTCCAAAGAGTTTCGCTTTTGTCTAGTGCTACCGCACAAATCTTGTACATTTGGACCCCCTGGACAATATACGATGAGGCAGAATCCTGTCAAATTGATAGCAGTAAAGATATTTGCATCTATATCATTGGACGACATTGGCAATTCTGGATGCTCCGGTTTATGATTCGACCTGAATCCAAAGAAAGTCGGTTTGGGCAAATGCTGCCGCCCAAGACTTGTGCATTTGGACCTCCTGGAAAAGGTATGATGAGGCAGAATCCTGTCACATTGATAGGAGTAAAGATATTTGCATCTATATCATTGGACGACATCGGCAATTCTGGATGCTTCGGCTTATGGATCGACCTGAGTCCAAAGAGTTCGATTTTGTCTAGTGCTACCGCACAAATCTTGTACACTTGATCCTCCTGGACAATACACGATGAGCCAGAATCCTGTCAAATTCATAGCAGTAAAGGTATTTGCATCTATATGATTGAACGACATTGGCAATTCTGGAAGTTCGACATATGATTCGACCTCAGTTCAAAGAGAGTCGCTTTGGACAAATACTGCCGCCCAAATCTTGTCCATTTGGACCACCTGGACAAGATATGATGAGGCCGAATCCTGTCAAATTGATAGGAGTGAAGATATTTGCATCTATATCATTAGACGACATTGGCAATTCTGGATGACCAGGCTTATGATTCGACCTGAGTCCAAAGAGAGTCGCTTCGAACTGCACCCGCAATAAGTCTTGTACATTTGGACCTCCTGTACAAGGTACGATGAGGCAGAATCCTATCACATCGATAGGAGTAAAGATATTTGCATCTATATCATTGAACGACATTGGCAATTCTGGATGCTTCGGCTTATGGATCGACCTGAGTCCAAAGAGAGTTGCTTTGGACAAGGTCTACCGCACATATCTGGTACACTTGATCCTCCTGGACAAGACACGATGAGCCAGAATCCTGTCAAATTGATAGCAGTAAAGGTATTTGCATCTATATAATTGGACGACATTGGCAATTCTGAATGCCCCGGCTTATGATTCGACCTGAGTCCAAAGAGAGTTGCTTTGGACAAGGGCTACCGCACAAATCTTGTACATTTGAACCTCCGGCCCAAGGTATGATGAGGCAGAATCCTATCACATTGATAGGAGTAAAGATATTTGCATCTATATCATTGGTCAACATCGGCAGTTCTGAATGGTCCGGCTTATGGTTCGACCTAAGTCCAAAGAGAGTCGCTTCGAACTGCACCCGCAATAAGTCTTGTACATTTGGACCTCCTGTACAAGGAACGATGAGGCAGAATCCTCTCACATTGATAGGAGTGAAGATATTTGCATCAATATTATTAGACGGCATTGGCAATTCTGGATGCTCAGGCTTATGATTCGACCTGAGTCCAAAGAGAGTCGCTTCGAACTACACCCGCAATAAGTCTTGTACATTTGGACCTCCTGTACAAGGTACGATGAGGCAGAATCCTGTCACATTGATAGGAGTGAAGATATTTGCATCTATATCATTAGACGGCATTGGCAATTCTTGATGCTTCGGCTTATGGATCGACCTGAGTCCAGAGAGTTTCGCTTTGGACAAGTGCTACCGCACAAATCTTCTACATTTCGACCTCCTGTACAAGTATGATGAGGCAGAATCCTACCACATTGATATGAGTAAAGATATTTGCATCTATATCACTGGACGACATTGGCCATTCTGGATGCTCAGCATATCATTCGACCTGAGTCCAAGGAGAGTCGCTTTGGACAAGTGCTACCGCAACAAATCTTGTACATTTGGACCCCCGGGACAAGATACGATGAGGCAGAATCCTGTCAAATTAATAGGAGTAAAGATATTTGAATCTATATCATTGGTCAACAACGGCAATTCTGGATGGTCCGGCTTATGGTTCGGCATAAGTCCAAAGAATGTCGCTTTGGACAAGTGCTACCGCAACAAATCGCGTACATATGGACCCCCTGGACAAGACACGATGAGGCAGAATCCTGTTAAATTGATTGCAGTAAAGATATTTGCATCCATACCATTGCACGACATTGGCAATTCTGGATGCTCCGGCATATGATTCGACCGGAGGTCAAAGAGAGTCGCTTTGGACACGTGCTACCGCACAAATCTTGTACATTTGGACCCCCTGGATAAGATACGATGAGGCAGAATCCTGTCAAATTGATAGCAGTAAAGATATTTGCATCTATATCATTGGACGACATTGGCAATTCTGGTTGCCCCGGGTAATGATTCGACCTGAGTCCAAAGAGAGTCGCTTTGGACAAGGTCTACCGCACAAATCTTGTACATTTGAACCTCCGGAACAAGGTACGATCAGGCAGAATCCTATCACATTGATAGGAGTAAAGATATTTGCATCTATATCATTGGTCAACATTGGCAGTTCTGGATGGTCCGGCTTATGGTTCAACCTAAGTCCAAAGAATGTCGCTTTGGACAAGTGCTACCCACAAATCTTGTACATTTGAACCTCGTGGACTAGATACGATGAGGCAGAATCCTGTCAAATTGATAGCAGTAATGATATTTGCATCTATATCATTGCACGACATTGGCAATTCTGGATGCTTGGGCTTATGGATCGACCTGAGTCCAAAGAGAGTTGCTTTGGACAAGGTCTACCGCACATATCTGGTACACTTGATCCTCCTGGACAAGACACGATGAGCCAGAATCCTGTCAAATTGATAGCAGTAAAGGTATTTGCATCTATATAATTGGACGACATTGGCAATTCTGAATGCCCCGGCTTATGATTCGACCTGAGTCCAAAGAGAGTTGCTTTGGACAAGGGCTACCGCACAAATCTTGTACATTTGAACCTCCGGCCCAAGGTATGATGAGGCAGAATCCTATCACATTGATAGGAGTAAAGATATTTGCATCTATATCATTGGTCAACATCGGCAGTTCTGAATGGTCCGGCTTATGGTTCGACCTAAGTCCAAAGAGAGTCGCTTCGAACTGCACCCGCAATAAGTCTTGTACATTTGGACCTCCTGTACAAGGAACGATGAGGCAGAATCCTCTCACATTGATAGGAGTGAAGATATTTGCATCAATATTATTAGACGGCATTGGCAATTCTGGATGCTCAGGCTTATGATTCGACCTGAGTCCAAAGAGAGTCGCTTCGAACTACACCCGCAATAAGTCTTGTACATTTGGACCTCCTGTACAAGGTACGATGAGGCAGAATCCTGTCACATTGATAGGAGTGAAGATATTTGCATCTATATCATTAGACGGCATTGGCAATTCTTGATGCTTCGGCTTATGGATCGACCTGAGTCCAGAGAGTTTCGCTTTGGACAAGTGCTACCGCACAAATCTTCTACATTTCGACCTCCTGTACAAGTATGATGAGGCAGAATCCTACCACATTGATATGAGTAAAGATATTTGCATCTATATCACTGGACGACATTGGCCATTCTGGATGCTCAGCATATCATTCGACCTGAGTCCAAGGAGAGTCGCTTTGGACAAGTGCTACCGCAACAAATCTTGTACATTTGGACCCCCGGGACAAGATACGATGAGGCAGAATCCTGTCAAATTAATAGGAGTAAAGATATTTGAATCTATATCATTGGTCAACAACGGCAATTCTGGATGGTCCGGCTTATGGTTCGGCATAAGTCCAAAGAATGTCGCTTTGGACAAGTGCTACCGCAACAAATCGCGTACATATGGACCCCCTGGACAAGACACGATGAGGCAGAATCCTGTTAAATTGATTGCAGTAAAGATATTTGCATCCATACCATTGCACGACATTGGCAATTCTGGATGCTCCGGCATATGATTCGACCGGAGGTCAAAGAGAGTCGCTTTGGACACGTGCTACCGCACAAATCTTGTACATTTGGACCCCCTGGATAAGATACGATGAGGCAGAATCCTGTCAAATTGATAGGAGTAAAGATATTTGCATCTATATCATTGGACGACATCGGCAATTCTGGATGCTTCGGCTTATGGATCGACCTGAGTCCAAAGAGTTCGATTTTGTCTAGTGCTACCGCACAAATCTTGTACACTTGATCCTCCTGGACAATACACGATGAGCCAGAATCCTGTCAAATTCATAGCAGTAAAGGTATTTGCATCTATATGATTGAACGACATTGGCAATTCTGGAAGTTCGACATATGATTCGACCTCAGTTCAAAGAGAGTCGCTTTGGACAAATACTGCCGCCCAAATCTTGTCCATTTGGACCACCTGGACAAGATATGATGAGGCCGAATCCTGTCAAATTGATAGGAGTGAAGATATTTGCATCTATATCATTAGACGACATTGGCAATTCTGGATGCTCAGGCTTATGATTCGACCTGAGTCCAAAGACAGTCGCTTCGAACTGCACCCGCAATAAGTCTTGTACATTTGGACCTCCTGTACAAGGTACGATGAGGCAGAATCCTATCACATCGATAGGAGTAAAGATATTTGCATCTATACCATTGCACGACATTGGCAATTCTTGATGCTTCGGCTTATGGATCGACCTGAGTCCAGAGAGTTTCGCTTTGGACAAGTGCTACCGCACAAATCTTCTACATTTCGACCTCCTGTACAAGTATGATGAGGCAGAATCCTACCACATTGATATGAGTAAAGATATTTGCATCTATATCATTGGACGACATTGGCCATTCTGGATGCTCAGCATATCATTCGACCTGAGTCCAAAGAAAGTCGCTTTGGACAAATGCTACAAAACAAATATTGTACATTTGGACCTCGTGTATAAGATACGGTGAGGCAGAATCCTGTCAAATTAATACGAGTAAAGATATTTGCATCTATATCATTGGACGACATTGGCAATTCTCGATGCTTCGGCATATGGATCGACCTGAGTCCAAAGAGTTTCGCTTTTGTCTAGTGCTACCCACAAATCTTGTACATTTGGACCTCCTGCACAAGGTATGATGAGGCAGAATCCTATCACATTGATAGGAGTAAAGATATTTGCATCTATATCATTGGACGACATTGGCAATTCTGGATGCTTCGGCTTATGGATCGTCCTGAGTCCAAAGAGATTCATTTTTGTGAAGTGCTAACGCACAAATCTTGTACATTTGGACCTCCTGCACAAGGTATGATGAGGCAGAATCCTATCACATTGATAGGAGTAAAGATATTTGCATCTGTATCACTGGACGACATTGGCAATTCTGGATGCTGCGGCATATGATTCGACCGGAGGTCAAAGAGAGTCGCTTTGGACACGTGCTACCGCAAAAATCTTGTACATTTGGACCCCCTGGATAAGATACGATGAGGCAGAATCCTGTCAAATTGATAGCAGTAAAGATATTTGCATCTATATCATTGGTCAACATTGGCAGTTCTGGATGGTCCGGCTTATGGTTCGACCTAAGTCCAAAGAATGTCGCTTTGGACAAGTGCTACCCACAAATCTTGTACATTTGGACCTCCTGCACAAGGTATGATGAGGCAGAATCCTATCACATTGATAGGAGTAAAGATATTTGCATCTATATCATTGGACGACATTGGCAATTCTGGATGTTTGGGCTTATGGATCGACCTGAGTCCAAAGAATGTCGCTTTGGACAAGTGCTACCGCAACAAATTGTGTACATTTGGACCCCCTGGACAAGATACGATGAGGCAGAATCCTGTCAAATTGATAGCAGTAAAGGTATTTGCATCTATACCATTGCACGACATTGGCAATTCTTGATGCTTCGGCTTATGGATCGACCTGAGACCAAAGAGTTTCGCTTTGGACAAGTGCTACCGCACAAATCTTCTACATTTCGACCTCCTGTACAAGTATGATGAGGCAGAATCCTACCACATTGATATGAGTAAAGATATTTGCATCTATATCACTGGACGACATTGGCCATTCTGGATGCTCAGCATATCATTCGACCTGAGTCCAAAGAGAGTCGCTTTGGACAAGTGCTACAACACAAATATTGTACATTTGGACCTCGTGTACAAGATACGGTGAGGCAGAATCCTGTCAAATTAATACGAGTAAAGATATTTGCATCTATATCATTGGACGACATTGGCAATTCTGGATGCTTCGGCATATGGATCGACCTGAGTCCAAAGAGAGTTGCTTTGGACAAGGGCTACCGCACAAATCTTGTACATTTGAACCTCCGGCCCAAGGTATGATGAGGCAGAATCCTATCACATTGATAGGAGTAAAGATATTTGCATCTATATCATTGGTCAACATCGGCAGTTCTGAATGGTCCGGCTTATGGTTCGACCTAAGTCCAAAGAGAGTCGCTTCGAACTGCACCCGCAATAAGTCTTGTACATTTGGACCTCCTGTACAAGGAACGATGAGGCAGAATCCTCTCACATTGATAGGAGTGAAGATATTTGCATCAATATTATTAGACGGCATTGGCAATTCAGGATGCTCAGGCTTATGATTCGACCTGAGTCCAAAGAGAGTCGCTTCGAACTACACCCGCAATAAGTCTTGTACATTTGGACCTCCTGTACAAGGTACGATGAGGCAGAATCCTGTCACATTGATAGGAGTGAAGATATTTGCATCTATATCATTAGACGGCATTGGCAATTCTGGATGCTCAGGCTTATGATTCGACCTGAGTCCAAGGAGAGTCGCTTTTGACAAGTGCTACCGCAACAAATCTTGTACATTTGGACCCCCGGGACAAGACACGATGAGGCAGAATCCTGTTAAATTGATTGCAGTAAAGATATTTGCATCTATATCATTGCACGACATTGGCAATTCTGGATGCTTGGGCTTATGGATCGACCTGAGTCCAAAGAATGTCGCTTTGGACAAGTGCTACCGCACTAATCTTGTACATTTGGACCCCCTGGATAAGATACGATGAGGCAGAATGCTGTCAAATTGATAGCAGTAAAGATATTTGCATCTATATCATTGGACGACATTGGCAATTCTGGTTGCCCCGGCTTATGATTCGACCTGAGTCCAGAGAGTTTCGCTTTGGACAAGTGCTACCGCAACAAATCTTGTACATTTGGACCCCCGGGACAAGACACGATGAGGCAGAATCCTGTTAAATTGATTGCAGTAAAGATATTTGCATCTATATCATTGCACGACATTGGCAATTCTGGATGCTTGGGCTTATGGATCGACCTGAGTCCAAAGAATGTCGCTTTGGACAAGTGCTACCGCAACAAATTGTGCACATTTGGACCCCCTGGACAAGATACGATGAGGCAGAATCCTGGCAAATTGATAGCAGTAAAGGTATTTGCATCTATACCATTGCACGACATTGGCAATTCTTGATGCTTCGGCTTATGGATCGGCCTGAGTCCAAAGAGTTTCGCTTTGGACAAGTGCTACCGCACAAATCTTCTACATTTCGACCTCCTGTACAAGTATGATGAGGCAGAATCCTATCACATTGATAGGAGTAAAGATATTTGCATCTATATCACTGGACGACATTGGCAATTCTGGATGCTCCGGCATATGATTCGACCGGAGGTCAAAGAGAGTCGCTTTGGACACGTGCTACCGCACAAATCTTGTACATTTGGACCCCCTGGATAAGATACGATGAGGAAGAATCCTGTCAAATTGATAGCAGTAAAGATATTTGCATCTATATCATTGGACGACATTGGCAATTCTGGATGCCCCGGCTTATGATTCGACCTGAGTCCAAAGAGAGTCGCTTTGGACAAGGTCTACCGCACAAATCTTGTACATTTGAACCTCCGGAACAAGGTACGATGAGGCAGAATCCTATCACATTGATAGGAGTAAAGATATTTGCATCTATATCATTGGTCAACATTGGCAGTTCTGGATGGTCCGGCTTATGGTTCGACCTAAGTCCAAAGAATGTCGCTTTGGACAAGTGCTACCCACAAATCTTGTACATTTGAACCTCGTGGACTAGATACGATGAGGCAGAATCCTGTCAAATTTATAGCAGTAATGATATTTGCATCTATATCATTGCACGACATTGGCAATTCTGGATGCTTGGGCTTATGGATCGACCTGAGTCCAAAGAGAGTTGCTTTGGACAAGGTCTACCGCACATATCTTGTACACTTGATCCTCCTGGAGAAGACACGATGAGCCAGAATCCTGTCAAATTGATAGCAGTAAAGGTATTTGCATCTATATAATTGGACGACATTGGCAATTCTGAATGCCCCGGCTTATGATTCGACCTGAGTCCAAAGAGAGTTGCTTTGGACAAGGGCTACCGCACAAATCTTGTACATTTGAACCTCCGGCCCAAGGTATGATGAGGCAGAATCCTATCACATTGATAGGAGTAAAGATATTTGCATCTATATCATTGGTCAACATCGGCAGTTCTGAATGGTCCGGCTTATGGTTCGACCTAAGTCCAAAGAGAGTCGCTTCGAACTGCACCCGCAATAAGTCTTGTACATTTGGACCTCCTGTACAAGGAACGATGAGGCAGAATCCTCTCATATTGATAGGAGTGAAGATATTTGCATCAATATTATTAGACGGCATTGGCAATTCTGGATGCTCAGGCTTATGATTCGACCTGAGTCCAAGGAGAGTCGCTTTGGACAAGTGCTACCGCAACAAATCTTGTACATTTGGACCCCCGGGACAAGACACGATGAGGCAGAATCCTGTTAAATTGATTGCAGTAAAGATATTTGCATCAATACCATTGCACGACATTGGCAATTCTTGATGCTTCGGCTTATGGATCGGCCTGAGTCCAAAGAGTTTCGCTTTGGACAAGTGCTACCGCACAAATCTTCTACATTTCGACCTCCTGTACAAGTATGATGAGGCAGAATCCTACCACATTGATATGAGTGAAGATATTTGCATCTATATCACTGGACGACATTGGCCATTCTGGATGCTCAGCATATCATTCGACCTGAGTCCAAGGAGAGTCGCTTTGGACAAGTGCTACCGCAACAAATCTTGTACATTTGGACCCCCGGGACAAGATACGATGAGGCAGAATCCTGTCAAATTAATAGGAGTAAAGATATTTGAATCTATATCATTGGTCAACAACGGCAATTCTGGATGGTCCGGCTTATGGTTCGGCATAAGTCCAAAGAATGTCGCTTTGGACAAGTGCTACCGCAACAAATCGCGTACATTTGGACCCCCTGGACAAGACACGATGAGGCAGAATCCTGTTAAATTGATTGCAGTAAAGATATTTGCATCCATACCATTGCACGACATTGGCAATTCTGGATGCTCCGGCATATGATTCGACCGGAGGTCAAAGAGAGTCGCTTTGGACACGTGCTACCGCACAAATCTTGTACATTTGGACCCCCTGGATAAGATACGATGAGGCAGAATCCTGTCAAATTAATAGGAGTAAAGATATTTGAATCTATACCATTGCACGACATTGGCAATTCTTGATGCTTCGGCTTATGGATCGACCTGAGTCCAAAGAGTTTCGCTTAGGACAAGTGCTACCGCACAAATCTTCTACATTTCGACCTCCTGTACAAGTATGATGAGGCAGAATCCTACCACATTGATATGAGTAAAGATATTTGCATCTATATCACTGGACGACATTGGCCATTCTGGATGCTCAGCATATCATTCGACCTGAGTCCAAAGAGAGTCGCTTTGGACAAATGCTACAACACAAATATTGTACATTTGGACCTCGTGTACAAGATACGGTGAGGCAGAATCCTATCACATTGATAGAAGTAAAGATATTTGCATCTATATCACTGGACGACATTGGCAATTCTGGATGCTCCGGCATATGATTCGACCGGAGGTCAAAGAGAGTCGCTTTGGACACGTGCTACCGCACAAATCTTGTACATTTGGACCCCCTGGATAAGATACGATGAGGAAGAATCCTGTCAAATTGATAGCAGTAAAGATATTTGCATCTATATCATTGGACGACATTGGCAATTCTGGATGCCCCGGCTTATGATTCGACCTGAGTCCAAAGAGAGTCGCTTTGGACAAGGTCTACCGCACAAATCTTGTACATTTGAACCTCCGGAACAAGGTACGATGAGGCAGAATCCTATCACATTGATAGGAGTAAAGATATTTGCATCTATATCATTGGTCAACATTGGCAGTTCTGGATGGTCCGGCTTATGGTTCGACCTAAGTCCAAAGAATGTCGCTTTGGACAAGTGCTACCCACAAATCTTGTACATTTGAACCTCGTGGACTAGATACGATGAGGCAGAATCCTGTCAAATTTATAGCAGTAATGATATTTGCATCTATATCATTGCACGACATTGGCAATTCTGGATGCTTGGGCTTATGGATCGACCTGAGTCCAAAGAGAGTTGCTTTGGACAAGGTCTACCGCACATATCTTGTACACTTGATCCTCCTGGACAAGACACGATGAGCCAGAATCCTGTCAAATTGATAGCAGTAAAGGTATTTGCATCTATATAATTGGACGACATTGGCAATTCTGAATGCCCCGGCTTATGATTCGACCTGAGTCCAAAGAGAGTTGCTTTGGACAAGGGCTACCGCACAAATCTTGTACATTTGAACCTCCGGCCCAAGGTATGATGAGGCAGAATCCTATCACATTGATAGGAGTAAAGATATTTGCATCTATATCATTGGTCAACATCGGCAGTTCTGAATGGTCCGGCTTATGGTTCGACCTAAGTCCAAAGAGAGTCGCTTCGAACTGCACCCGCAATAAGTCTTGTACATTTGGACCTCCTGTACAAGGAACGATGAGGCAGAATCCTCTCACATTGATAGGAGTGAAGATATTTGCATCAATATTATTAGACGGCATTGGCAATTCTGGATGCTCAGGCTTATGATTCGACCTGAGTCCAAAGAGAGTCGCTTCGAACTACACCCGCAATAAGTCTTGTACATTTGGACCTCCTGTACAAGGTACGATGAGGCAGAATCCTGTCACATTGATAGGAGTGAAGATATTTGCATCTATATCATTAGACGGCATTGGCAATTCTGGATGCTCAGGCTTATGATTCGACCTGAGTCCAAGGAGAGTCGCTTTGGACAAGTGCTACCGCAACAAATCTTGTACATTTGGACCCCCGGGACAAGACACGATGGGGCAGAATCCTGTTAAATTGATTGCAGTAAAGATATTTGCATCTATATCATTGCACGACATTGGCAATTCTGGATGCTTGGGCTTATGGATCGACCTGAGTCCAAAGAATGTCGCTTTGGACAAGTGCTACCGCAACAAATTGTGCACATTTGGACCCCCTGGACAAGATACGATGAGGCAGAATCCTGTCAAATTGATAGCAGTAAAGGTATTTGCATCTATACCATTGCACGACATTGGCAATTCTTGATGCTTCGGCTTATGGATCGGCCTGAGTCCAAAGAGTTTCGCTTTGGACAAGTGCTACCACACAAATCTTCTACATTTCGACCTCCTGTACAAGTATGATGAGGCAGAATCCTACCACATTGATATGAGTGAAGATATTTGCATCTATATCACTGGACGACATTGGCCATTCTGGATGCTCAGCATATCATTCGACCTGAGTCCAAGGAGAGTCGCTTTGGACAAGTGCTACCGCAACAAATCTTGTACATTTGGACCCCCGGGACAAGATACGATGAGGCAGAATCCTGTCAAATTAATAGGAGTAAAGATATTTGAATCTATATCATTGGTCAACAACGGCAATTCTGGATGGTCCGGCTTATGGTTCGGCATAAGTCCAAAGAATGTCGCTTTGGACAAGTGCTACCGCAACAAATCGCGTACATTTGGACCCCCTGGACAAGACACGATGAGGCAGAATCCTGTTAAATTGATTGCAGTAAAGATATTTGCATCCATACCATTGCACGACATTGGCAATTCTGGATGCTCCGGCATATGATTCGACCGGAGGTCAAAGAGAGTCGCTTTGGACACGTGCTACCGCACAAATCTTGTACATTTGGACCCCCTGGATAAGATACGATGAGGCAGAATCCTGTCAAATTAATAGGAGTAAAGATATTTGAATCTATACCATTGCACGACATTGGCAATTCTTGATGCTTCGGCATATGGATCGGCCTGAGTCCAAAGAGTTTCGCTTTGGACAAGTGCTACCGCACAAATCTTCTACATTTCGACCTCCTGTACAAGTATGATGAGGCAGAATCCTATCACATTGATAGGAGTAAAGATATTTGCATCTATATCACTGGACGACATTGGCAATTCTGGATGCTCCGGCATATGATTCGACCGGAGGTCAAAGAGAGTCGCTTTGGACACGTGCTACCGCACAAATCTTGTACATTTGGACCCCCTGGATAAGATACGATGAGGAAGAATCCTGTCAAATTGATAGCAGTAAAGATATTTGCATCTATATCATTGGACGACATTGGCAATTCTGGATGCCCCGGCTTATGATTCGACCTGAGTCCAAAGAGAGTCGCTTTGGACAAGGTCTACCGCACAAATCTTGTACATTTGAACCTCCGGAACAAGGTACGATGAGGCAGAATCCTATCACATTGATAGGAGTAAAGATATTTGCATCTATATCATTGGTCAACATTGGCAGTTCTGGATGGTCCGGCTTATGGTTCGACCTAAGTCCAAAGAATGTCGCTTTGGACAAGTGCTACCCACAAATCTTGTACATTTGAACCTCGTGGACTAGATACGATGAGGCAGAATCCTGTCAAATTTATAGCAGTAATGATATTTGCATCTATATCATTGCACGACATTGGCAATTCTGGATGCTTGGGCTTATGGATCGACCTGAGTCCAAAGAGAGTTGCTTTGGACAAGGTCTACCGCACATATCTTGTACACTTGATCCTCCTGGACAAGACACGATGAGCCAGAATCCTGTCAAATTGATTGCAGTAAAGGTATTTGCATCTATATAATTGGACGACATTGGCAATTCTGAATGCCCCGGCTTATGATTCGACCTGAGTCCAAAGAGAGTTGCTTTGGACAAGGGCTACCGCACAAATCTTGTACATTTGAACCTCCGGCCCAAGGTATGATGAGGCAGAATCCTATCACATTGATAGGAGTAAAGATATTTGCATCTATATCATTGGTCAACATCGGCAGTTCTGAATGGTCCGGCTTATGGTTCGACCTAAGTCCAAAGAGAGTCGCTTCGAACTGCACCCGCAATAAGTCTTGTACATTTGGACCTCCTGTACAAGGAACGATGAGGCAGAATCCTCTCACATTGATAGGAGTGAAGATATTTGCATCAATATTATTAGACGGCATTGGCAATTCTGGATGCTCAGGCTTATGATTCGACCTGAGTCCAAAGAGAGTCGCTTCGAACTACACCCGCAATAAGTCTTGTACATTTGGACCTCCTGTACAAGGTACGATGAGGCAGAATCCTGTCACATTGATAGGAGTGAAGATATTTGCATCTATATCATTAGACGGCATTGGCAATTCTGGATGCTCAGGCTTATGATTCGACCTGAGTCCAAGGAGAGTCGCTTTGGACAAGTGCTACCGCAACAAATCTTGTACATTTGGACCCCCGGGACAAGACACGATGAGGCAGAATCCTGTTAAATTGATTGCAGTAAAGATATTTGCATCTATACCATTGCACGACATTGGCAATTCTTGATGCTTCGGCTTATGGATCGGCCTGAGTCCAAAGAGTTTCGCTTTGGACAAGTGCTAACGCACAAATCTTCTACATTTCGACCTCCTGTACAAGTATGATGAGGCAGAATCCTACCACATTGATATGAGTGAAGATATTTGCATCTATATCACTGGACGACATTGGCCATTCTGGATGCTCAGCATATCATTCGACCTGAGTCCAAGGAGAGTCGCTTTGGACAAGTGCTACCGCAACAAATCTTGTACATTTGGACCCCCGGGACAAGATACGATGAGGCAGAATCCTGTCAAATTAATAGGAGTAAAGATATTTGAATCTATATCATTGGTCAACAACGGCAATTCTGGATGGTCCGGCTTATGGTTCGGCATAAGTCCAAAGAATGTCGCTTTGGACAAGTGCTACCGCAACAAATCGCGTACATTTGGACCCCCTGGACAAGACACGATGAGGCAGAATCCTGTTAAATTGATTGCAGTAAAGATATTTGCATCCATACCATTGCACGACATTGGCAATTCTGGATGCTCCGGCATATGATTCGACCGGAGGTCAAAGAGAGTCGCTTTGGACACGTGCTACCGCACAAATCTTGTACATTTGGACCCCCTGGATAAGATACGATGAGGCAGAATCCTGTCAAATTAATAGGAGTAAAGATATTTGAATCTATACCATTGCACGACATTGGCAATTCTTGATGCTTCGGCTTATGGATCGACCTGAGTCCAAAGAGTTTCGCTTAGGACAAGTGCTACCGCACAAATCTTCTACATTTCGACCTCCTGTACAAGTATGATGAGGCAGAATCCTACCACATTGATATGAGTAAAGATATTTGCATCTATATCACTGGACGACATTGGCCATTCTGGATGCTCAGCATATCATTCGACCTGAGTCCAAAGAGAGTCGCTTTGGACAAGGTCTACCGCACAAATCTTGTACATTTGAACCTCCGGAACAAGGTACGATGAGGCAGAATCCTATCACATTGATAGGAGTAAAGATATTTGCATCTATATCATTGGTCAACATTGGCAGTTCTGGATGGTCCGGCTTATGGTTCGACCTAAGTCCAAAGAATGTCGCTTTGGACAAGTGCTACCCACAAATCTTGTACATTTGAACCTCGTGGACTAGATACGATGAGGCAGAATCCTGTCAAATTTATAGCAGTAATGATATTTGCATCTATATCATTGCACGACATTGGCAATTCTGGATGCTTGGGCTTATGGATCGACCTGAGTCCAAAGAGAGTTGCTTTGGACAAGGTCTACCGCACATATCTTGTACACTTGATCCTCCTGGACAAGACACGATGAGCCAGAATCCTGTCAAATTGATAGCAGTAAAGGTATTTGCATCTATATAATTGGACGACATTGGCAATTCTGAATGCCCCGGCTTATGATTCGACCTGAGTCCAAAGAGAGTTGCTTTGGACAAGGGCTACCGCACAAATCTTGTACATTTGAACCTCCGGCCCAAGGTATGATGAGGCAGAATCCTATCACATTGATAGGAGTAAAGATATTTGCATCTATATCATTGGTCAACATCGGCAGTTCTGAATGGTCCGGCTTATGGTTCGACCTAAGTCCAAAGAGAGTCGCTTCGAACTGCACCCGCAATAAGTCTTGTACATTTGGACCTCCTGTACAAGGAACGATGAGGCAGAATCCTCTCACATTGATAGGAGTGGAGATATTTGCATCAATATTATTAGACGGCATTGGCAATTCTGGATGCTCAGGCTTATGATTCGACCTGAGTCCAAAGAGAGTCGCTTCGAACTACACCCGCAATAAGTCTTGTACATTTGGACCTCCTGTACAAGGAACGATGAGGCAGAATCCTCTCACATTGATAGGAGTGAAGATATTTGCATCAATATTATTAGACGGCATTGGCAATTCTGGATGCTCAGGCTTATGATTCGACCTGAGTCCAAAGAGAGTCGCTTCGAACTACACCCGCAATAAGTCTTGTACATTTGGACCTCCTGTACAAGGTACGATGAGGCAGAATCCTGTCACATTGATAGGAGTGAAGATATTTGCATCTATATCATTAGACGGCATTGGCAATTCTGGATGCTCAGGCTTATGATTCGACCTGAGTCCAAGGAGAGTCGCTTTGGACAAGTGCTACCGCAACAAATCTTGTACATTTGGACCCCCGGGACAAGACACGATGAGGCAGAATCCTGTTAAATTGATTGCAGTAAAGATATTTGCATCTATATCATTGCACGACATTGGCAATTCTGGATGCTTGGGCTTATGGATCGACCTGAGTCCAAAGAATGTCGCTTTGGACAAGTGCTACCGCAACAAATTGTGCACATTTGGACCCCCTGGACAAGATACGATGAGGCAGAATCCTGTCAAATTGATAGCAGTAAAGGTATTTGCATCTATACCATTGCACGACATTGGCAATTCTTGATGCTTCGGCTTATGGATCGGCCTGAGTCCAAAGAGTTTCGCTTTGGACAAGTGCTACCGCACAAATCTTCTACATTTCGACCTCCTGTACAAGTATGATGAGGCAGAATCCTACCACATTGATATGAGTGAA
The DNA here is from genome assembly GCA_963942575.1 of Priocnemis perturbator. Lineage (NCBI taxonomy): Eukaryota > Metazoa > Arthropoda > Insecta > Hymenoptera > Pompilidae > Priocnemis > Priocnemis perturbator. The sequence goes on along the minus strand of CAWWDK010000133.1, from coordinate 3,144,813 downwards.
GATATTTGCATCTATATCACTGGACGACATTGGCCATTCTGGATGCTCAGCATATCATTCGACCTGAGTCCAAGGAGAGTCGCTTTGGACAAGTGCTACCGCAACAAATCTTGTACATTTGGACCCCCGGGCCAAGATACGATGAGGCAGAATCCTGTCAAATTAATAGGAGTAAAGATATTTGAATCTATATCATTGGTCAACAACGGCAATTCTGGATGGTCCGGCTTATGGTTCGGCATAAGTCCAAAGAATGTCGCTTTGGACAAGTGCTACCGCAACAAATCGCGTACATTTGGACCCCCTGGACAAGACACGATGAGGCAGAATCCTGTTAAATTGATTGCAGTAAAGATATTTGCATCCATACCATTGCACGACATTGGCAATTCTGGATGCTCCGGCATATGATTCGACCGGAGGTCAAAGAGAGTCGCTTTGGACACGTGCTACCGCACAAATCTTGTACATTTGGACCCCCTGGATAAGATACGATGAGGCAGAATCCTGTCAAATTAATAGGAGTAAAGATATTTGATTCTATACCATTGCACGACATTGGCAATTCTTGATGCTTCGGCTTATGGATCGACCTGAGTCCAAAGAGTTTCGCTTAGGACAAGTGCTACCGCACAAATCTTCTACATTTCGACCTCCTGTACAAGTATGATGAGGCAGAATCCTACCACATTGATATGAGTAAAGATATTTGCATCTATATCACTGGACGACATTGGCCATTCTGGATGCTCAGCATATCATTCGACCTGAGTCCAAAGAGAGTCGCTTTGGACAAATGCTACAACACAAATATTGTACATTTGGACCTCGTGTACAAGATACGGTGAGGCAGAATCCTATCACATTGATAGAAGTAAAGATATTTGCATCTATATCATTGGTCAACATTGGCAGTTCTGGATGGTCCGGCTTATGGTTCGACCTAAGTCCAAAGAATGTCGCTTTGGACAAGTGCTACCCACAAATCTTGTACATTTGGACCTCCTGCACAAGGTATGATGAGGCAGAATCCTATCACATTGATAGGGGTAAAGATATTTGCATCTATATCATTGCACGACATTGGCAATTCTGGATGATTCGGCTTATGGATCGACCTGAGTCAAAGAGATTGGCTTTTGTCAAGTGCTTCCGCACAAGTCTTGTACATTTGGACCCCCTGGACAATATACGATGAGGCAGAATCCTGTCAAATTGATAGGAGTAAAGATATTTGCATCTATATCATTGGACGACATTGGCAATTCTGGATACTCCGGTTTATGATTCGACCTGAATCCAAAGAGAGTCGTTTTGGGCAAATGCTGCCGCCCAAACCTTGTGCATTTGGACCTCGTGGAAAAGGTATGATGAGGCAGAATCCTGTCACATTGATAGGAGAGAAGATATTTGCATCTATATCATTAGACGGCATTGGCAATTCTGGATGCACAGGCATATGATTCGACCTGAGTCCAAGGAGAGTCGCTTTGCACAAGTGCTACCGCAACAAATCGTGTACATTTGAACCTCCGGAACCAGGTATGATGAGGCAGAATCCTATCACATTGATAGGAGTAAAGATATTTGCAACTATATCATTGGACGACATTGGCAATTCTGGAAGTTCGGCATATGATTCGACCTGAGTCCAAAGAGAGTCGCTTCGGACAAGTGCTACCGCAATAAGTCTTGTACATTTGGATCTCCTGTACAAGGTATGATGAGGCAGAATCCTTTCACAATGATAGGAGTAAAGATATTTGCATCTATATCATTGGTCAACATCGGCAGTTCTGGATGGTCCGGCTTATGGTTCGACCTAAGTCCAAAGAATGTCGCTTTGGACAAGTGCTACCGCACAAGTCTTGTACATTTGGAGCCCCTGGACAATATACGATGAGGCAGAATCCTGTCAAATTGATAGGAGTAAAGATATTTGCATTTATATCATTGGACGACATTGGCAATTCTGGATGGTCCGGCTTATGGTTCGACCTAAGTCCAAAGAATGTCGCTTTGGACAAGTGCTACCGCACAAATCTTGTACATTTGAACCTCGTGGACAAGATACGATGAGGCAGAATCCTGTCAAATTGATAGCAGTAAAGATATTTGCATCTATATCACTGGACGACATTGGCAATTCTGGATGCTCCGACATATGATACGACCGGAGGCCAAAGAGAGTCGCTTTGGACACGTGCTACCGCACAAATCTTGTACATTTGGCCCCCTGGATAAGATACGATGAGGCAGAATCCTGTCAAATTGATAGCAGTAAAGATATTTGCATCTATGTCATTGGACGACATTGGCAATTCTGGATGCCCCGGCTTATGATTCGACCTGAGTCCAAAGAGGGTCGCTTTGGACAAGGGCTGCCACACAAATCTTGTACATTTGAACCTCCGGAACAAGGTATGATGAGGCAGAATCCTATCACATTGATAGGAGTAAAGATATTTGCATCTATATCATTGGTCAACATCGGCAGTTCTGGATGGTCCGGCTTATGGTTCGACATAAGTCCAAAGAATGTCGCTTTGGACAAGTGCTACCGCAACAAATCGTGTACATTTGGACCCCCTGGACAAGATACGATGCGGCAGAATCCTATCGCATTGATAGGAGTAAAGATATTTGCATATATATCATTGGACGATTTTGGCAATTGTGGATGCTCAGCATATCATTCGACCTGAGTCCAAAGAGAGTCGCTTTGGACATGTGCTACAACACAATTATTGTACATTTGGACCTCGTGTACAAGATACGGTGAGGCAGAATCCTGCCAAATTAATACGAGTAAAGATATTTGCATTTATATCATTGGACGACATTGGCAATTCTGGATACTCCGGTTTATGATTCGACCTGAATCCAAAGAGAGTCGGTTTGGGTAAATGCTGCCCCCCAAACCTTGTGCATTTGGACCTCGTGGAAATGGTATGATGAGGCAGAATCCTGTCACATTGATAGGAGAGAAGATATTTGCATCTATATCATTAGACGGCATTGGCAATTCTGGATGCTCCGACATATGATACGACCGGAGGCCAAAGAGAGTCGCTTTGGACACGTGCTACCGCACAAATCTTGTACATTTGGCCCCCTGGATAAGATACGATGAGGCAGAATCCTGTCAAATTGATAGCAGTAAAGATATGTGCATCTATGTCATTGGACGACATTGGCAATTCTGGATGCCCCGGCTTATGGTTCGACCTAAGTCCAAAGAATGTCGCTTTGGACAAGTGCTACCGCACAAAGCTTGTACATTTGAACCTCGTGGACAAGATACGATGAGGCAGAATCCTGTCAAATTGATAGCAGTAAAGATATTTGCATCTATACCATTGCACGACATTGGCAATTCTTGATGCTTCGGCATATGGATCGACCTGAGTCCAAAGAGATTCGTTTTTGTGAAGTGCTAACGCACAAATCTTGTACATTTGGACCTTCTGCACAAGGTATGATGAGGCAGAATCCTATCACATTGATAGGAGTAAAGATATTTGCATCTATATCACTGGACGACATTGGCAATTCTGGATGCTCCGACATATGATACGACCGGAGGCCAAAGAGAGTCGCTTTGGACACGTGCTACCGCACAAATCTTGTACATTTGGCCCCCTGGATAAGATACGATCAGGCAGAATCCTGTCAAATTGATAGCAGTAAAGATATTTGCATCTATGTCATTGGACGACATTGGCAATTCTGGATGCCCCGGCTTATGATTCGACCTGAGTCCAAAGAGGGTCGCTTTGGACAAAGGCTGCCACACAAATCTTGTACATTTGAACCTCCGGAACAAGGTATGATGAGGCAGAATCCTATCACATTGATAGGAGTAAAGATATTTGCATCTATATCATTGGTCAACATCGGCTGTTCTGGACGGTCCGGCTTATGGTTCGACATAAGTCCAAAGAATGTTGCTTTGGACAAGTGCTACCGCAACAAATCGTGTACATTTGGACCCCCTGGACAAGATACGATGCGGCAGAATCCTATCGCATTGATAGGAGTAAAGATATTTGCATATATATCATTGGACGATTTTGGCAATTGTGGATGCTCAGCATATCATTCGACCTGAGTCCAAAGAGAGTCGCTTTGGACATGTGCTACAACACAATTATTGTACATTTTGACCTCGTGTACAAGATACGGTGAGGCAGAATCCTGTCAAATTAATACGAGTAAAGATATGTGCATCTATATAATTGGACGACATTGGGAATTCTGGATGCTTCGGCTTATGGATCGAACTGAGTCTAAAGAGTTTCGCTTTGGACAAGGTCTACCGCACAAATCTTGTACATTTGAACCTCCGGAACAAGGTATGATGAGGCAGAATCCTATCACATTGATAGGAGTGAAGATATTTGCATCTATATCATTAGACGGCATTGGCATTTCTGGATGCTTCGGCTTATGGATCGACCTGAGTCAAAGAGATTGGCTTTTGTCAAGTGCTACCGCACAAGTCTTGTACATTTGGAGCCCCTGGACAATATACGATGAGGCAGAATCCTGTCAAATTGATAGGAGTAAAGATATTTGCATTTATATCATTGGACGACATTGGCAATTCTGGATACTCCGGTTTATGATTCGACCTGAATCCAAAGAGAGTCGGTTTGGGTAAATGCTGCCCCCCAAACCTTGTGCATTTGGACCTCGTGGAAATGGTATGATGAGGCAGAATCCTGTCACATTGATAGGAGAGAAGATATTTGCATCTATATCATTAGACGGCATTGGCAATTCTGGATGCACAGGCATATGATTCGATCTGAGTCCAAGGAGAGTCGCTTTGCACAAGTGCTACCCCAACAAATCGTGTACATTTGAACCTCCGGAACGAGGTATGATGAGTCAGTATCCTGTCAAAATGATAGCAGTAAAGATATTTGCATCTATATCATTGGACGACAATGGCAATTCTGGATGCCCCGGCTTATGATTCGACCTGAGTCCAAAGAGAGTCGCTTTGGACAAGGGCTACCGCACAAATCTTGTACATTTGAACCTCCGGAACATGGTATGATGAGGCAGAATCCTATCACATTGATAGGTGTAAAGATATTTGTATCTATATCATTGGACGACAATGGCAATTCTGGATGCCCCGGCTTATGATTCGACCTGAGTCCAAAGAGAGTCGCTTTGGACAAGGGCTACCGCACAAATCTTGTACATTTGAACCTCCGGAACATGGTATGATGAGGCAGAATCCTATCACATTGATAGGAGTAAAGATATTTGCAACAATATCACCGGACGACATTGGCAATTCTGGATGCTCCGGCAAATGATTCGACCGGAGTCCAAAGAGAGTCGCTTCGGACAAGTGCTACCGCAATAAGTCTTGTATATTTGGACCTCCTGTACAAGGCAAGATGAGGCAGAATCCTATCACATTGATATTAGTAAAGATATTTGCATCTATATCATTGGACGACATTGGCAATTCTGGATGCTCGGCATATGATTCGACCTGAGTCAAAGAGATTGGCTTTTGTCAAGTGCTACCGCACAAATCTTGTCCATTTGGACCTCCTGGACAAGATATGATGAGGCAGATTCTTGTCAAATTGATAGGAGTGAAGATATTTGCATCTATATCATTGGACGACATTGGCAATTCTGGATGCCCCGGCTTATGATCCGACCGGAGGCTAAAGAGAGTCGCTTTGGACAAGGGCTACCGCACACATCTTGTACATTTGGACCCCCTGGACAAGATACGATGAGGCAGAATCCTGTCAAATTGATAGCAGTAAAGATATTTGCATCTATATCATTGGACGACATTGGCAATTCTGGATGCTTCGGCTTATGGATCGACCTGAGTCCAAAGAGTTTCGCTTTGGACAAGTGCTACCGCAACAAATCGTGTACATTTGGACACCCTGGACAAGATACGATGAGACAGAATCCTTTCAAATTGATAGCAGTAATGATATTTGCATCTATACCATTGCACGACATTGGCAATTCTTGATGCTTCGGCTTATGGATCGACCTGAGTCCAAAGTGTTTCGCTTTGGACAACTGCTACCGCACAAATCTTGTCCATTTTTACCTCCTGGACAAGATACGGTGAGGCAGAATCCTGTAAAATAGATAGGAGTGAAGATATTTGCATCTATATCATTGGTCAACATCGACAATTCTGGATGGTCCGGCTTATGGTTCGACCTAAGACCAAAGAGAGTCGTTTTGGACAAGTGCTACCACACAAACCTTGTACATTTGAACATCCGGAACAGGGTACGATGAGACAGAATCCTGTCAAATTGATAGGATTGAAGATATTTGCATCTATATCATTGGACGACATTGGCTATTTTGGATACTTCGGCTTATGGATCGACCTGAGTCCAAAGAAATTCCCTTTTGTCAAGTTCTACCCCAGAAATCTTGTACATTTGGATCTCCTTGACAAGGTATGATGAGGCCGAATCCTATCACATTGATAGGAGTAAAGATATTTGCATCTATATCATTGGACGACATTGGCAATTCTGGATGCTCGGGCATATGATTCGACATGAGTCCAAAGAGAGTCGCCTTGGACAAGTGCTACCGCACAAATCTTGTACATTTTGACCCCCTGGACAAGGTACGATGAGGCAGAATCCTATCACATTGATAGGAGTAAGATATTTGCATCTATATAATTGGACGACATTGTCAATTCTGGTTGCTCGGCTTATGATTCGACCTGAGTCCAAAGAGATTCGCTTTTGTCAAGTGCTACCGCACAAATCTGGTTCATTTGGACCTCCTTGACAAGGTATGATGTGGCAGAATCCTGTCAAATTGATAGGAGTGAAGATATTTGCATTTATATCTTTGGACGACATTGGCAATTCTGGATGCTGCGGCATATGATTCGACCGGAGGCCAAAGAGATTCGCTTTGGACAAGTCCTACCGCACAAATCTTGTACATTTGGACCTCCTGGACAAGGTATGGTGAGGCAGAATCCTATCAGATTGATAGGAGTAAGATATTTGCATCTATATAATTGTACGACATTGGCAATTCTGGATGCTCGGCTTATGATTCGACCTGAGTCCAAAGAGATTCGCTTTTGTCAAGTGCTACCGCACAAATCTGGTACATTTGGACCTCCTTGACAAGGTATAATGAGGCAGAATCCTATCACATTGATAGGAGTAAAGATATTTGCATCTATATCATTGGACGACATTGGCAATTCTGGATGCTCGGGCATATGATTCGACATGAGTCCAAAGAGAGTCGCTTTGGACAAGTGCTACCGCACAAATCTTGTACATTTTGACCCCCTGGACAAGGTACGATGAGGCAGAATCCTATCACATTGATAGGAGTAAGATATTTGCATCTATATAATTGGACGACATTGTCAATTCTGGTTGCTCGGCTTATGATTCGACCTGAGTCCAAAGAGATTCGCTTTTGTCAAGTGCTACCGCACAAATCTGGTTCATTTGGACCTCCTTGACAAGGTATGATGTGGCAGAATCCTGTCAAATTGATAGGAGTGAAGATATTTGCAATTATATCTTTGGACGACATTGGCAATTCTGGATGCTGCGGCATATGATTCGACCGGAGGCCAAAGAGATTCGCTTTGGACAAGTCCTACCGCACAAATCTTGTACATTTGGACCTCCTGGACAAGGTATGGTGAGGCAGAATCCTATCAGATTGATAGGAGTAAGATATTTGCATCTATATAATTGTACGACATTGGCAATTCTGGATGCTCGGCTTATGATTCGACCTGAGTCCAAAGAGATTCACTTTTGTCAAGTTCTACCCCAGAAATCTTGTAGATTTGAACCTCCTGGACAAGATATGATGAGGCAGAATCCGGACAAATTGATAGGAGTGAAGATATTTGTATCTAAATCACTCGGGCTAATGATTCGACCTGAGTCCAAAGAAAGTCGGTTTGGACAAATGCTGCCGCCCAAAACTTGTGCATTTGTACCTCCTGGAAAAGGTATGATGAGGCAGAATCCTGTCACATTGATAGGAGTAAAGATATTTGCATCTATATCTTTGGACGACCTTGGCAATCCTGGGAATCCGACATATGATTCGACCTGAGTCCAAAGAGAGTCGGTCTGGACAAGTGCTACCGCACAAATCTTGTACATTTTGACCCCCTGGACAAGATATGATGAGGCACAATCCGGTCAAATTGATAGGAGTGAAGATATTTGTATCTAAATCATTGGACGACATTGGCAATTCTGGATGCTTCGGCTTATGGATCGACCTGAGTCCAAAGAGATTCGCTTTTGTCTTGTGCTACCGCCCAAATCTTGTAAATTTGCACTTCCTGGACAAGGTATGATGAGGCAGAATCCTATCACATTGATAGGAATAAAGATATTTGCATCTATATCATTGGACGGCATTGGCAATTCTGGATGCTCGGGCATATGATTCGACATGAGTCCAAAGAGAGTCGCTTTGGACAAGTGCTACCGCACAAATCTTGTACATTTTGACCCCCTGGATAATATACGATGAGGCAGAATGCTGGCAAATTGATAGGAGTAAGATATTTACATCTATATAATTGGACGACATTGGCAATTCTGGATGCTCGGCATATGATTCGACCTGAGTCCAAAGAGAATCGCTTTTGTCAAGTGCTACCGCACAAATCTGGTACATTCGCACCCCCTGGACAAGATACGATGAGGCAGAATCCTATCACATTGATAGGAGTAAAGATATTTGCATCTATATCATTGGACGACATTGGCAATTCTGGATGCTCGGGCATATGATTCGACATGAGTCCAAAGAGAGTCGCCTTGGACAAGTGCTACCGCACAAATCTTGTACATTTTGACCCCCTGGACAAGGTACGATGAGGCAGAATCCTATCACATTGATAGGAGTAAGATATTTGCATCTATATAATTGGACGACATTGTCAATTCTGGTTGCTCGGCTTATGATTCGACCTGAGTCCAAAGAGATTCGCTTTTGTCAAGTGCTACCGCACAAATCTGGTTCATTTGGACCTCCTTGACAAGGTATGATGTGGCAGAATCCTGTCAAATTGATAGGAGTGAAGATATTTGCATTTATATCTTTGGACGACATTGGCAATTCTGGATGCTGCGGCATATGATTCGACCGGAGGCCAAAGAGATTCGCTTTGGACAAGTCCTACCGCACAAATCTTGTACATTTGGACCTCCTGGACAAGGTATGGTGAGGCAGAATCCTATCAGATTGATAGGAGTAAGATATTTGCATCTATATAATTGTACGACATTGGCAATTCTGGATGCTCGGCTTATGATTCGACCTGAGTCCAAAGAGATTCGCTTTTGTCAAGTGCTACCGCACAAATCTGGTACATTTGGACCTCCTTGACAAGGTATAATGAGGCAGAATCCTATCACATTGATAGGAGTAAAGATATTTGCATCTATATCATTGGACGACATTGGCTATTCTGGATACTTCGGCTTATGGATCGACCTGAGTTCAAAGAGATTCACTTTTGTCAAGTTCTACCCCAGAAATCTTGTACATTTGGATCTCCTTGACAAGGTATGATGAGGCCGAATCCTATCACATTGATAGGAGTAAAGATATTTGCATCCATATTATTGGACGACATTGGCTATTCTGGATACTTCGGCTTATGGATCGACCTGAGTTCAAAGAGATTCACTTTTGTCAAGTTCTACCCCAGAAATCTTGTACATTTGAACCTCCTGGACAAGATATGATGAGGCAGAATCCGGACAAATTGATAGGAGTGAAGATATTTGTATGTAAATCACTCGGGCTTATGATTCGACCTGAGTCCAAAGAAAGTCGGTTTGGACAAATGCTGCCGCCCAAAACTTGTGCATTTGTACCTCCTGGAAAAGGTATGATGAGGCAGAATCCTGTCACATTGATAGGAGTAAAGATATTTGCATCTATATCTTTGGACGACCTTGGCAATCCTGGGAATCCGACATATGATTCGACCTGAGTCCAAAGAGAGTCGGTCTGGACAAGTGCTACCGCACAAATTTTGTACATTTGGACCCCCTGGACAAGATACGATGAGGCAGAATCCTGTACAATTGATAGGAGTAAAGATATTTGCATCTATATCATTGGACGTCATTGGCAATTCTGGCTGCTTTGGCTTATGGATCGACCTGAGTCCAAAGAGATTTGCTTTTGTCAAGTTCTACCCCAGAAATCATGTACAGTTGAACCTCCTGGACAAGATATGATGTGGCAGAATCCTGTCAAATTGATAGGAGTGAAGATATTTGTATCTAAATCATTGGACGACATTGGCAATTCTGGATGCTTCGGCTTATGGATCGACATGAGTCCAAAGAGAGTCGCTTTGGACAAGTGCTACCGCACAAATCTTGTACATTTTGACCCCCTGGATAAGATACGATGAGGCAGAATCCTGGCAAATTGATAGGAGTAAAGATATTTGTATCTAAATCATTGGGCAACATTGGCAATTCTGGATACTGGGCATATGATTCGACCTTAGTCCAAAGAGATTCGCTTTTGTCAAGTGCCTCCGCACAAATCTGTTACATTCGGACCCCCTCGACAAGATACGATGAGGCAGAATCCTGCAAAATTGATAGGAGTGAAGATATTTGCATCTATATCATTGGACGACATTGGCAATTTTGGATGCTCCGGCTTATGATTCAACCGGAGGCCAAAGACAGTCGCTTTGGACAAGTGCTGCCGCACAAATCTTGTACGTTCGTATCTCCTGGACCAGGTATGATGAGGCAGAATCCTATCACATTGATACGAGTAAAGGAATTTGCATCTATATAGTTGGACGTCAGTGGCAATTCTGGATGCTTCGGCTTATGGATCGACCTGAGTCCAAAGAGATTCGCTTTTGTCAAGTGCTACCGCACAAATCTTGTAAATTTGCACTTCCTGGACAAGGTATGATGAGGCAGAATTCTATCACATTGATAGGAGTAAAGATATTTGCATCTATATCATTGGACGGCATTGGCAATTCTGGATGCTCGGGCATATGATTCGACATGAGTCCAAAGAGAGTCGCTTTGGACAAGTGCTACCGCACAAATCTTGTACATTTTGACCCCCTGGATAAGATACGATGAGGCAAAATCCTGGCAAATTGATAGGAGTAAAGATATTTGACTCTATATCATTGGACGACATTGGCATTTCTGGATACTTCGGCTTGTGGATCGACCTGAGTCCCAAGAGATTCACTTTTGTCAAGTTCTACCCCAGAAATCTTGTACATTTGAACCTCCTGGACAAGATATCATGAGGCAGAATCCGGTCAAATTGATAGGAGTGAAGATATTTGTATCTAAATCATTGGACGACATTGGCAATTCTGGATGCTTCGGCTTATGGATCGACATGAGTCCAAAGAGAGTCGCTTTGGACAAGTGCTACCGCACAAATCTTGTACATTTTGACCCCCTGGATAAGATACGATGAGGCAGAATCCTGGCAAATTGATAGGAGTAAAGATATTTGCATCTATATCATTGGACGACATTGGCTATTCTGGATACTTCGGCTTATGGATCGACCTGAGTCCAAAGAGATTCACTTTTGTCAAGTTCTACCCCAGAAATCTTGTACATTTGGACCTCATGGACAAGTTATGGTGAGGCAGAATCCTATCATATTGATAGCAGTAAGATATTTGCATCTATATAATTGGACGACATTGGCAATTCTGGATGTTCGGCTTATGATTCGACCTGAGTCCAAAGACATTCGCTTTTGTCAAGTGCTACCGCACAAATCTGGTACATTTGGACCTCCTTGACAAGGTATGATGAGGCAGAATCCTATCACATTGATAGGAGTGAAGATATTTTCATGTACATCATTGGACGACATTGGCAATTCTGGATGCTCGGGCATATGATGCGACATGAGTCCAAAGAGAGTCGCTTTGGACAAGTGCTACCGCACAAATCTTGTACATTTTGACCCCCTGGATAAGATACGATTAGGCAGAATCCTGGCAAATTGATAGGAGTAAAGATATTTGCATCTATATAATTGGGCGACATTGGCAATTCTGGATACTGGGCATATGATTCGACCTTAGTCCAAAGAGATTCGCTTTTGTCAAGTGCCTCCGCACAAATCTGTTACATTCGGACCCCCTCGACAAGATACGATGAGGCAGAATCCTGTCAAATTGATAGGAGTGAAGATATTTGCATCTATATCATTGGACGACATTGGCTAATCTGGATACTTCGGCTTATGGATCGACCTGAGTCCAAAGAGATTCACTTTTGTCAAGTTCTACCCCAGAAATCTTGTACATTTGAACCTCCTGGACAAGATATGATGAGGCAGGATCCTATCACATTGATTGCAGTAAAGATATTTGCATCTATACCGTTGCACGACATTGGCAATTCTTGATGCTTCGGCATATGGATCGACCTGAGTCCAAAGAGATTCGTTTTTGTGAAGTGCTAACGCACAAATCTTGTACATTTGGACCTCCTGCACAAGGTATGATGAGGCAGAATCCTAAAACATTGATAGGAGTAAAGATATTTGCATCTATATCACTGGACGACATTGGCAATTCTGGATGCTCCGGCATATGATTCGACCGGAGGCCAAAGAGAGTCGCTTTGGACACGTGCTACCGCACAAATCTTGTACATTTGGACCCCCTGGATAAGATACGAGGAGGCAGAATCCCGTCAAATTGATAGCAGTAAAGATATTTGCATCTATATCATTGGACGACATTGGCAATTCTGGATGCCCCGGCTTATGATTCGACCTGAGTCCAAAGAGAGTCGCTTTGGACAAGGGCTACCGCAACAAATCTTGTCCATTTGCACCTCCGGAACAAGGTATGATAATGCCGAATCCTATCACATTGATAGGAGTAAAGATATTTGCATCTATATCATTGGACGACATTGGCAATTCTGGATGCTCGGCATATGATTCGACCTGAGTCAAAGAGATTGGCTTTTGTCAAGTGCTAACGCACAAGTCTTGTACACTTGATCCTCGTGGACAAGACACGATGAGCTAGTATCCTGTCAAATTGATAGCAGTAAAGATATTTGCATCTATATCAATGGACGACGTTGGCAATTCTGGATGCTCCGGTTTATGATTCGACCTGAATCCAAAGAGAGTCGGTTTGGGCAAATGCTGCCGCCCAAAACTTGTGCATTTGCATCTCCTGGAAACGGTATGATGAGGCAGAATCCTGTCACATTGATAGGAGTGAAGATATTTGCATCTATATCATTGGACGACATTGGCAATTCTGGATGCTCAGGCTTATGATTCGACCTGAGTCCAAGGAGAGTCGCTTCGGACAAGTGCTAACGCACAAATCTTGTACATTTTGACCTACTGGACAAGATACGATGAGGCAGAATCCTGTCACATTAATAGGAGTAAAGATATTTGCTTCTATATCATTGGTCAACAACGGCAATTCTGGATGCTCCTGTTTATGATTCGGCCTGAGTCCAAGGAGAGTCGCTTTGACCAGTGCTACCGCAACAAATCTTGTACATTTGAACCTCCTGGACAAGATATAATGAGGCCGAATCCTGTCAAATTGATAGGAGTGAAGATATTTGCATCTAAATCATTGGACGACATTGGCAATTCTGGATGCTTCGGCTTATGGATCGACCTGAGTCCAAAGAGATTCGCTTTTGTCTTGTGCTACCGCCCAAATCTTGTAAATTTGCACTTCCTGGACAAGGTATGATGAGGCAGAATCCTATCACATTGATAGGAATAAAGATATTTGCATCTATATCATTGGACGGCATTGGCAATTCTGGATGCTCGGGCATATGATTCGACATGAGTCCAAAGAGAGTCGCTTTGGACAAGTGCTACCGCACAAATCTTGTACATTTTGACCCCCTGGATAATATACGATGAGGCAGAATGCTGGCAAATTGATAGGAGTAAGATATTTACATCTATATAATTGGACGACATTGGCAATTCTGGATGCTCGGCATATGATTCGACCTGAGTCCAAAGAGAATCGCTTTTGTCAAGTGCTACCGCACAAATCTGGTACATTCGCACCCCCTGGACAAGATACGATGAGGCAGAATCCTGTCAAATTGATAGGAGTGAAGATATTTGCATCTATATCATTGGACGACATTGGCGATTCTGGATGCTCGGGCATATGATTCGACATGAGTCCAAAGAGAATCGCTTTGGACAAGTGCTACCGCACAAATCTTGTACATTTTGACCCCCTGGATAAGATACGATGAGGCAGAATCCTGGCAAATTGATAGGAGTAAAGATATTTGCATCTATATCATTGGACGACATTGGCTATTTTGGATATTTCGGCTTATGGATCGACCTGAGTCCAAAGAGATTCCCTTTTTGCAAGTTCTACCCCAGAAATCTTGTACATTTGGATCTCCTTGACAAGGTATGATGAGGCCGAATCCTATCACATTGATAGGAGTAAAGATATTTGCATCTATATCATTGGACGACATTGGCAATTCTGGATGCTCGGGCATATGATTCGACATGAGTCCAAAGAGAGTCGCTTTGGACAAGTGCTACCGCACAAATCTTGTACATTTTGACCCCCTGGACAAGGTACGATGAGGCAGAATCCTATCACATTGATAGGAGTAAGATATTTGCATCTATATAATTGGACGACATTGTCAATTCTGGTTGCTCGGCATATGATTCGACCTGAGTCCAAAGAGATTCGCTTTTGTCAAGTGCTACCGCACAAATCTGGTTCATTTGGACCTCCTTGACAAGGTATGATGAGGCAGAATCCTATCACATTGATAGGAGTGAAGATATTTTCATCTACATCATTGGACGACATTGGCAATTCTGGATGCTCGGGCATATGAATCGCCCGGAGGCCAGAGGGGGTCGCTATGGACAAGTGCTACCGCACAAATCTTGTGCATTTTGACCCCCTGGATAAGATACGATGAGGCAGAATCCTGGCAAATTGATAGGAGTAAAGATATTTGCATCTATATAATTGGGCGACATTGGCAATTCTGGATACTGGGCATATGATTCGACCTTAGTCCAAAGAGATTCGCTTTTGTCATGTGCCTCCGCACAAATCTGTTACATTCGGACCCCCTCGACAAGATACGATGAGGCAGAATCCTATCACATTGATAGGAGTAAAGATATTTGCATCTATATCATTGGACGACATTGGCTATTCTGGATACTTCGGCTTATGGATCGACCTGAGTTCAAAGAGATTCACTTTTGTCAAGTTCTACCCCAGAAATCTTGTACATTTGGATCTCCTTGACAAGGTATGATGAGGCCGAATCCTATCACATTGATAGGAGTAAAGATATTTGCATCCATATTATTGGACGACATTGGCTATTCTGGATACTTCGGCTTATGGATCGACCTGAGTTCAAAGAGATTCACTTTTGTCAAGTTCTACCCCAGAAATCTTGTACATTTGAACCTCCTGGACAAGATATGATGAGGCAGAATCCGGACAAATTGATAGGAGTGAAGATATTTGTATCTAAATCACTCGGGCTTATGATTCGACCTGAGTCCAAAGAAAGTCGGTTTGGACAAATGCTGCCGCCCAAAACTTGTGCATTTGTACCTCCTGGAAAAGGTATGATGAGGCAGAATCCTGTCACATTGATAGGAGTAAAGATATTTGCATCTATATCTTTGGACGACCTTGGCAATCCTGGGAATCCGACATATGATTCGACCTGAGTCCAAAGAGAGTCGGTCTGGACAAGTGCTACCGCACAAATTTTGTACATTTGGACCCCCTGGACAAGATACGATGAGGCAGAATCCTGTACAATTGATAGGAGTAAAGATATTTGCATCTATATCATTGGACGTCATTGGCAATTCTGGCTGCTTTGGCTTATGGATCGACCTGAGTCCAAAGAGATTTGCTTTTGTCAAGTTCTACCCCAGAAATCATGTACAGTTGAACCTCCTGGACAAGATATGATGTGGCAGAATCCTGTCAAATTGATAGGAGTGAAGATATTTGCATTTATATCTTTGGACGACATTGGCAATTCTGGATGCTCGGGCATATGATTCGACATGAGTCCAAAGAGAGTCGCTTTGGACAAGTGCTACCGCACAAATCTTGTACATTTTGACCTCATGGACAAGTTATGGTAAGGCAGAATCCTATCATATTGATAGCAGTAAGATATTTGCATCTATATAATTGGACGACATTGGCAATTCTGGATGCTCGGCTTATGATTCGAACTGAGTCCAAAGACATTCGCTTTTGCCAAGTGCTACCGCACAAATCAGGTACATTTGAACCTCCTGGACAAGATATGATGAGGCAGAATCCGGTCAAATTGATAGGAGTGAAGATATTTGTATCTAAATCATTGGGCAACATTGGCAATTCTGGATACTGGGCATATGATTCGACCTTAGTCCAAAGAGATTCGCTTTTGTCAAGTGCCTCCGCACAAATCTGTTACATTCGGACCCCCTCGACAAGATACGATGAGGCAGAATCCTGCAAAATTGATAGGAGTGAAGATATTTGCATCTATATCATTGGACGACATTGGCAATTTTGGATGCTCCGGCTGATGATTCAACCGGAGGCCAAAGACAGTCGCTTTGGACAAGTGCTGCCGCACAAATCTTGTACGTTTGTATCTCCTGGACCAGGTATGATGAGGCAGAATCCTATCACATTGATACGAGTAAAGGAATTTGCATCTATATAGTTGGACGTCAGTGGCAATTCTGGATGCTTCGGCTTATGGATCGACCTGAGTCCAAAGAGATTCGCTTTTGTCAAGTGCTACCGCACAAATCTTGTAAATTTGCACTTCCTGGACAAGGTATGATGAGGCAGAATTCTATCACATTGATAGGAGTAAAGATATTTGCATCTATATCATTGGACGGCATTGGCAATTCTGGATGCTCGGGCATATGATTCGACATGAGTCCAAAGAGAGTCGCTTTGGACAAGTGCTACCGCACAAATCTTGTACATTTTGACCCCCTGGATAAGATACGATGAGGCAAAATCCTGGCAAATTGATAGGAGTAAAGATATTTGACTCTATATCATTGGACGACATTGGCATTTCTGGATACTTCGGCTTGTGGATCGACCTGAGTCCAAAGAGATTCACTTTTGTCAAGTTCTACCCCAGAAATCTTGTACATTTGAACCTCCTGGACAAGATATCATGAGGCAGAATCCGGTCAAATTGATAGGAGTGAAGATATTTGTATCTAAATCATTGGACGACATTGGCAATTCTGGATGCTTCGGCTTATGGATCGACATGAGTCCAAAGAGAGTCGCTTTGGACAAGTACTACCGCACAAATCTTGTACATTTTGACCCCCTGGATAAGATACGATGAGGCAGAATCCTGGCAAATTGATAGGAGTAAAGATATTTGCATCTATATCATTGGACGACATTGGCTATTCTGGATACTTCGGCTTATGGATCGACCTGAGTCCAAAGAGATTCACTTTTGTCAAGTTCTACCCCAGAAATCTTGTACATTTGGACCTCATGGACAAGTTATGGTGAGGCAGAATCCTATCATATTGATAGCAGTAAGATATTTGCATCTATATAATTGGACGACATTGGCAATTCTGGATGTTCGGCTTATGATTCGACCTGAGTCCAAAGACATTCGCTTTTGCCAAGTGCTACCGCACAAATCTGGTATATTTGGACCTCCTTGACAAGGTATGATGAGGCAGAATTCTATCACATTGATAGGAGTAAAGATATTTGCATCTATATCATTGGACGGCATTGGCAATTCTGGATGCTCGGGCATATGATTCGACATGAGTCCAAAGAGAGTCGCTTTGGACAAGTGCTACCGCACAAATCTTGTACATTTTGACCCCCTGGATAAGATACGATGAGGCAAAATCCTGGCAAATTGATAGGAGTAAAGATATTTGACTCTATATCATTGGACGACATTGGCATTTCTGGATACTTCGGCTTGTGGATCGACCTGAGTCCAAAGAGATTCACTTTTGTCAAGTTCTACCCCAGAAATCTTGTACATTTGAACCTCCTGGACAAGATATCATGAGGCAGAATCCGGTCAAATTGATGGGAGTAAAGATATTTGCATCTATTTCATTGGACGACATTGGCAATTCTGGATGCTCCGGCTTATGATTCGAACTGAATCCAAAGAGAGTCGGTTTGGGCAAATGCTGCCGCCCAAAACTTGTGCATTTGGACCTCCTGGAAAAGGTATGATGAGGCAGAATCCTGTCAAATTGAAAGCAGTAAAGATATTTGCATGTATATCATTGCACGATATTGGCAATTCTGGATGGTCCGGCTTATGTTCGACCTAAGTCCAAACAATGTCGTTTTGGACAAGTGCTACCGCACAAATCTTGTACATTTGAACCTCGTGGACAAGATACGATGAGGCAGAATCCTGTCAAATTGATAGGAGTGATGATGTTTGCATCTATATCATTGGACGACATTGGCAATTCTGGAAGATCGGCATATGATTCGACCTGAGATCAAAGAGAGTCGCTTCGGACAAGTGCTACCGCAATAAGTCTTGTATATTTGGACCTCCTGTACAAGGCGTGATGAGGCAGAATCCTATCATATTGATAGGAGTGAAGATATTTGGATCTATATCATTGGACGACATTGGCAATTCTGGATGCTCAGGCTTATGATTCGACCTGAGTCCAAAGAGAGTCGCTTCGGACAAGTGCTACCGCAATAAGTCTTGTATATTTGGACCTCCTGTACAAGGCATGATGAGGCAGAATCCTATCATATTGATAGGAGTAAAGATATTTGCATCTATATCATTGGAGGACATTGGCAATTCTGGATGCTCAGGCTTATGATTCGACCTGAGTCCAAAGAGAGTCGCTTCGGACAAGTGCTACCGCACAAATCTTGTACATTTGAACCTCGTGGACAAGATACGATGAGGCAGAATCCTGTCAAATTGATAGCAGTAAAGATATTTGCATCAATATCATTGGACGGCATTGGCAATTCTGGATGCTCCGGCTTATGATTCGACCTGAATCCAAAGAGAATTGGTTTGGGCAAATGCTGCCGCCCAAAACATGTGCATTTGGACCTCCTGGAAAATGTATGATGAGGCAGAATCCTGTCACATTGATGGGAGTGAAGATATTTGCATGTATATCATTGGACAACATTGGCAATTCTGGATGCTCCGGCATATGATTCGACCGGAGGCCAAAGAGAGTCGCTTGGGACACGTGCTACCGCACAAATCTTGTACATTTGGACCCCCTGGACAAGATACGATGAGGCAGAATCCTGTCAAATTGATAGCAGTAAAGATATTTGCATGTATATCATTGCACGACATTGGCAATTCTGGATGCTTCGGCTTATGGATCGACCTGAGTCCAAAGAGTTTCGCTTTGGACAAGTGCTACCGCACAAATCTTGTACATTTGGACCTCCGGAACACGGTATGCTGAGATAGAATCCCGTCAAATTGATAGGAGTAAAGATATTTGCATCTATATCATTGGTCAACATCGGCAGTTCTGGATGGTCCGGCTTATGTTTCGATCTAACTCCAAAGAATGTCGCTTTGGACAAGTGCTACCCACAAATCTTGTACATTTGTACCTCGTGGACAAGATACGATGAGGCAGAATTCTGTCAAATTGATAGGAGTAATGATATTTGCATCTATATCATTGCACGACATTGGCAATTCTGGATGCTTCGGCTTATGGATCGACCTGAGTCCAAAGAGTTTCGCTTTGGACAAGTGCTACCGTACAAATCTTGTATATTTGGACCTCCGGAACACGGTATGATGAGGCAGAATCCTATCACATTGATAGGAGTAAAGATATTTGCATCTATATCATTGGACGACATTGGCAATTCTGGAAGCTCGGCATATGATTCGACCTGAGTCAAAGACATTGGCTTTTGTCAAGTGCTACCGCACAAATCTTCTCCATTTGGACCCCCTGGACAAGATACGATGAGGCAGAATCCTGTCAAATTGATGGGAGTAAAGATATTTGCATCTATTTCATTGGACGACATTGGCAATTCTGCATGCTCCGGCTTATGATTCGACCTGAATCCAAAGAGAAACGGTTTGGGCAAATGCTGCCGCCCAAAACTTGTACATTTGGACCTCCGGAACACGGTATGATGAGGCAGAATCCTGTCACATTGATAGGAGTAAATATATTTGCATGTATATCATTGGACAACATTGGCAATTCTGGATGCTCCGACTTATGATTCGACCTGAGTCCAAAGAGAGTCGCTTTGGACAAGGGCTACCGCACAAATCTTGTACATTTGGACCCCCTGGACAAGATACGATGAGTCAGAATCCTGCCAAATTGATAGCAGTAAAGATATTTGCATCTATATCATTGCACGACATTGGCAATTCTGGATGCTTCGGATTATGGATCGACCTGAGTCCAAAGAGTTTCGCTTTGGACAAGTGCTACCGCAACAAATCGTGTACATTTGGACACCCTGGACAAGATACGATGAGACAGAATCCTGTCAAATTGATAGCAGTAATGATATTTGCATGTATATAATTGGACAACATTGGCAATTCTGGATGCTCCGGCATATGATTCGACCGGAGGCCAAAGAGAGTCGCTTGGGACACGTGCTACGGCACAAATCTTGTACATTTGGACCCCCTGGACAAGATACGATGAGGCAGAATCCTGTCAAATTGATGGGAGTAAAGATATTTGCATCTATTTCATTGGACGACATTGGCAATTCTGGATGCTCCGGCTTATGATTCGACCTGAATCCAAAGAGAGTCGGTTTGGGCAAATGCTGCCGCCCAAAACTTGTACATTTGGACCTCCGGAACACGGTATGATGAGGCAGAATCCTGTCACATTGATAGGAGTAAATATATTTGCATGTATATCATTGGACAACATTGGCAATTCTGGATGCTCCGGCATATGATTCGACCAGAGTCCAAGGAATGTCGCTTTGGACAAGTGCTACCCACAAACCTTGTACATTTGAACCTCGTGGACAAGATACGATGAGGCAGAATTCTGTCAAATTGATAGGAGTAAAGATATTTGCATCTATATCATTGGTCAACAATGGCAATTCTGGATGGTCCGGCTTATGGTTCGACCTAACTCCAAAGAATGTCGCTTTGGACAAGTGCTACCCACAAATCTTGTACATTTGAACCTCGTGGACAAGATACGATGAGGCAGAATTCTGTCAAATTGATAGGAGTAATGATATTTGCATCTATATCATTGGTCAACAACGGCAATTCTGGATGGTCCGGCTTATGGTTCGACCTAAGTCCAAAGAATGTCGCTTTGGACAAGTGCTACCGCAACAAATCTTGTCCATTTGGACCTCCGGAACAAGGTATGATGAGGCAGAATCCTATCACATTGATAGGAGTAAAGATATTTGCATCTATATCATTGGACGACATCGGCAGTTCTGGATGGTCCGGCTTATGGTTCGACCTAACTCAAAAGAATGTCGCTTTGGACAAGTGCTACCCACAAATCTTGTACATTTAAACCTCGTGGACAAGATACGATGAGGCAGAATCCTGTCACATTGATAGGAGTAAAGATATTTGCATCTATATCATTGGACGACATTGGCAATTCTGGATGCCCCTGCTTATGATTCGACCTGAGTCCAAAGAGAGTCGCTTTGGACAAGAGCTACCGCACACATCTTGTACATTTGGACCCCCTGGACAAGATACGATGAGGCAGAAACCTGTCAAATTGATGGGAGTAAAGATATTTGCATCTATTTCATTGGACGACATTGGCAATTCTGGATGCTCCGGCTTATGATTCGACCTGAATCCAAAGAGAGTCGGTTTGGGCAAATGCTGCCGCCCAAAACTTGTGCATTTGGACCTCCTGGAAAAGGTATGATGAAGCAGAATCCTGTCACATTGATAGGAGTAAATATATTTGCATGTATATCATTGGACAACATTGGCAATTCTGGATGCTCCGGCATATGATTCGACCGGAGGCCAAAGAGAGTCGCTTGGGACACGTGCTATCGCACAAATCTTGTACATTTGGACCCCCCGGACAAGATACGATGAGGCAGAATCCTGTCAAATTGATAGCAGTAAAGATATTTGCATGTA
Source organism: Priocnemis perturbator (assembly GCA_963942575.1). NCBI lineage: Eukaryota > Metazoa > Arthropoda > Insecta > Hymenoptera > Pompilidae > Priocnemis > Priocnemis perturbator. The sequence goes on along the minus strand of CAWWDK010000133.1, from coordinate 3,122,566 downwards.
TATCATTGCACGACATTGGCAATTCTGGATGCTTCGACTTATGGATCGACCTGAGTCCAAAGAGTTTCGCTTTGGTCAAGTGCTACCGCACAAATCTTGTACATTTGGACCTCCGGAACACGGTATGCTGAGATAGAATCCCGTCAAATTGATAGGAGTAAAGATATTTGCATCTATACCATTGCACGACATTGGCAATTCTGGATGCTCCGGCGTATGATTCGACCGGAGGCCAAAGACAGTCGCATTGCATAAGTGCTACCGCACAAGTATTGTACATTTGGACCCCCTGGATAATATACGATGAGGCAGAATCCTGTCAATTTGTTGGGAGTAAAGATATTTGCATCTATATCATTGGACGACATTGGCAATTCTGTATGCTCCGGCTTATGATTCGACCTGAATACAAAGAGAGTCAGTTTGGGCAAATGCTGCCGCCCAAAACTTGTGCATTTGGACCTCCTGGAAAAGGTAGGATGAGGCAGAATCCTGTCACATTGATAGGAGTAAATATATTTGCATCTATATCATTGGTCAACAACGGCAATTCTGGATGGTCCGGCTTATGCTTCGACATAAGTCCAAAGAATGTCGCTTTGGACAAGTGCTACCGCAACAAATCGCGTACATTTGGAACCCCTGGACAAGACACGATGAGGCAGAATCCTGTCAAATTGATTGCAGTAAAGATATTTGCATCTATAACATTGCACGACATTGGCAATTCTTGATGCTTCGGCTTATGGATCGACCTGAGTCCAAAGAGATTCGCTTTTGTCAAGTGCTACCGCACAAATCTTGTAAATTTGCACTTCCTGGACAAGGTATGATGAGGCAGAATTCTATCACATTGATAGGAGTAAAGATATTTGCATCTATATCATTGGACGGCATTGGCAATTCTGGATGCTCGGGCATATGATTCGACATGAGTCCAAAGAGAGTCGCTTTGGACAAGTGCTACCGCACAAATCTTGTACATTTTGACCCCCTGGATAAGATACGATGAGGCAAAATCCTGGCAAATTGATAGGAGTAAAGATATTTGACTCTATATCATTGGACGACATTGGCATTTCTGGATACTTCGGCTTGTGGATCGACCTGAGTCCAAAGAGATTCACTTTTGTCAAGTTCTACCCCAGAAATCTTGTACATTTGAACCTCCTGGACAAGATATCATGAGGCAGAATCCGGTCAAATTGATAGGAGTGAAGATATTTGTATCTAAATCATTGGACGACATTGGCAATTCTGGATGCTTCGGCTTATGGATCGACATGAGTCCAAAGAGAGTCGCTTTGGACAAGTGCTACCGCACAAATCTTGTACATTTTGACCCCCTGGATAAGATACGATGAGGCAGAATCCTGGCAAATTGATAGGAGTAAAGATATTTGCATCTATATCATTGGACGACATTGGCTATTCTGGATACTTCGGCTTATGGATCGACCTGAGTCCAAAGAGATTCACTTTTGTCAAGTTCTACCCCAGAAATCTTGTACATTTGGACCTCATGGACAAGTTATGGTGAGGCAGAATCCTATCATATTGATAGCAGTAAGATATTTGCATCTATATAATTGGACGACATTGGCAATTCTGGATGTTCGGCTTATGATTCGACCTGAGTCCAAAGACATTCGCTTTTGCCAAGTGCTACCGCACAAATCTGGTACATTTGGACCTCCTTGACAAGGTATGATGAGGCAGAATCCTATCACATTGATAGGAGTGAAGATATTTTCATCTACATCATTGGACGACATTGGCAATTCTGGATGCTCGGGCATATGATGCGACATGAGTCCAAAGAGAGTCGCTTTGGACAAGTGCTACCTGGACAAGATATGATGAGGCAGGATCCTATCACATTGATAGGAGTGTAGATATTTGCATTTATAACTTTGGACGACATTGGCAATTCTGGATAATTCGGCTTATGGATCGACCTTAGTCCAAAGAGATTCGCTTTTGTCAAGTGCCTCTGCACAAATCTGTTACATTTGGACCCCCTGGACAAGACACGATGAGGCAGAATCCTGTCAAACTGATTGCAGTAAAGATATTTGCATCTATACCGTTGCACGACATTGGCAATTCTTGATGCTTCGGCATATGGATCGACCTGAGTCCAAAGAGATTCGTTTTTGTGAAGTGCTAACTCACAAATCTTGTACATTTGGACCTCCTGCACAAGGTATGATGAGGCAGAATCCTAAAACATTGATAGGAGTAAAGATATTTGCATCTATATCACTGGACGACATTGGCAATTCTGGATGCTCCGGCATATGATTCGACCGGAGGCCAAAGAGAGTCGCTTTGGACACGTGCTACCGCACAAATCTTGTACATTTGGACCCCCTGGATAAGATACGAGGAGGCAGAATCCCGTCAAATTGATAGCAGTAAAGATATTTGCATCTATATCAATGGACGACGTTGGCAATTCTGGATGCTCCGGTTTATGATTCGACCTGAATCCAAAGAGAATCGGTTTGGGCAAATGCTGCCGCCCAAAACTTGTGCATTTGCATCTCCTGGAAACGGTATGATGAGGCAGAATCCTGTCACATTGATAGGAGTGAAGATATTTGCATCTATATCATTGGACGACATTGGCAATTCTGGATGCCCAGGCTTATGATTCGACCTGAGTCCAAGGAGAGTCGCTTCGGACAAGTGCTAACGCACAAATCTTGTACATTTTGACCTACTGGACAAGATACGATGAGGCAGAATCCTGTCAAATTAATAGGAGTAAAGATATTTGCTTCTATATCATTGGTCAACAACGGCAATTCTGGATGCTCCTGTTTATGATTCGGCCTGAGTCCAAGGAGAGTCGCTTTGACCAGTGCTACCGCAACAAATCTTGTACATTTGAACCTCCTGGACAAGATATAATGAGGCCGAATCCTGTCAAATTGATAGGAGTGAAGATATTTGCATCTAAATCATTGGACGACATTGGCAATTCTGGATGCTTCGGCTTATGGATCGACCTGAGTCCAAAGAGATTCGCTTTTGTCTTGTGCTACCGCCCAAATCTTGTAAATTTGCACTTCCTGGACAAGGTATGATGAGGCAGAATCCTATCACATCGATAGGAATAAAGATATTTGCATCTATATCATTGGACGGCATTGGCAATTCTGGATGCTCGGGCATATGATTCGACATGAGTCCAAAGAGAGTCGCTTTGGACAAGTGCTACCGCACAAATCTTGTACATTTTGACCCCCTGGATAATATACGATGAGGCAGAATGCTGGCAAATTGATAGGAGTAAGATATTTACATCTATATAATTGGACGACATTGGCAATTCTGGATGCTCGGCATATGATTCGACCTGAGTCCAAAGAGAATCGCTTTTGTCAAGTGCTACCGCACAAATCTGGTACATTCGCACCCCCTGGACAAGATACGATGAGGCAGAATCCTGTCAAATTGATAGGAGTGAAGATATTTGCATCTATATCATTGGACGACATTGGCGATTCTGGATGCTCGGGCATATGATTCGACATGAGTCCAAAGAGAATCGCTTTGGACAAGTGCTACCGCACAAATCTTGTACATTTTGACCCCCTGGATAAGATACGATGAGGCAGAATCCTGGCAAATTGATAGGAGTAAAGATATTTGCATCTATATCATTGGACGACATTGGCTATTTTGGATACTTCGGCTTATGGATCGACCTGAGTCCAAAGAGATTCCCTTTTGTCAAGTTCTACCCCAGAAATCTTGTACATTTGGATCTCCTTGACAAGGTATGATGAGGCCGAATCCTATCACATTGATAGGAGTAAAGATATTTGCATCTATATCATTGGACGACATTGGCTATTCTGGATACTTCGGCTTATGGATCGACCTGAGTCCAAAGAGATTCCCTTTTGTCAAGTTCTACCCCAGAAATCTTGTACATTTGGATCTCCTTGACAAGGTATGATGAGGCCGAATCCTATCACATTGATAGGAGTAAAGATGTTTGCATCTATATCATTGGACGACATTGGCAATTCTGGATGCTCGGGCATATGATTCGACATGAGTCCAAAGAGAGTCGCTTTGGACAAGTGCTACCGCACAAATCTTGTACATTTTGACCCCCTGGACAAGGTACGATGAGGCAGAATCCTATCACATTGATAGGAGTAAGATATTTGCATCTATATAATTGGACGACATTGTCAATTCTGGTTGCTCGGCTTATGATTCGACCTGAGTCCAAAGAGATTCGCTTTTGTCAAGTGCTACCGCACAAATCTGGTTCATTTGGACCTCCTTGACAAGGTATGATGAGGCAGAATCCTATCACATTGATAGGAGTGAAGATATTTTCATCTACATCATTGGACGACATTGGCAATTCTGGATGCTCGGGCATATGAATCGCCCGGACGCCAGAGAGGGTCGCTATGGACAAGTGCTACCGCACAAATCTTGTGCATTTTGACCCCCTGGATAAGATACGATGAGGCAGATTCCTGGCAAATTGATAGGAGTAAAGATATTTGCATCTATATAATTGGGCGACATTGGCAATTCTGGATACTGGGCATATGATTCGACCTTAGTCCAAAGAGATTCGCTTTTGTCATGTGCCTCCGCACAAATCTGTTACATTCGGACCCCCTCGACAAGATACGATGAGGCAGAATCCTGTCAAATTGATAGGAGTGAAGATATTTGCATCTATATCATTGGACGACATTGGCTAATCTGGATACTTCGGCTTATGGATCGACCTGAGTCCAAAGAGATTCACTTTTGTCAAGTTCTACCCCAGAAATCTTGTACATTTGAACCTCCTGGACAAGATATGATGAGGCAGAATCCTATCACATTGATAGGAGTGTAGATATTTGCATTTATAACTTTGGACGACATTGGCAATTCTGGATAATTCGGCTTATGGATCGACCTTAGTCCAAAGAGTTTCGCTTTTGTCAAGTGCTACCGCAACAAATCGCGTACATTTGGACCCCCTGGACAAGACACGATGAGGCAGAATCCTGTCAAATTGATTGCAGTAAAGATATTTGCATCTATACCGTTGCACGACATTGGCAATTCTTGATGCTTCGGCATATGGATCGACCTGAGTCCAAAGAGATTCGTTTTTGTGAAGTGCTAACGCACAAATCTTGTGCATTTGGACCTCCTGCACAAGGTATGATGAGGCAGAATCCTATCACATTGATAGGAGTAAAGATATTTGCATCTATATCACTGGACGACATTGGCAATTATGGATGCTCCGGCATATGATTCGACCGGAGGCCAAAGAGAGTCGCTTTGGACACGTGCTACCGCACAAATCTTGTACATTTGGACCCCCTGGATAAGATACGAGGAGGCAGAATCCCGTCAAATTGATAGCAGTAAAGATATTTGCATCTATATCATTGGACGACATTGGCAATTCTGGATGCCCCGGCTTATGATTCGACCTGAGTCCAAAGAGAGTCGCTTTGGACAAGGGCTACCGCAACAAATCTTGTCCATTTGCACCTCCGGAACAAAGTATGATAAGGCCGAATCCTATCACATTGATAGGAGTAAAGATATTTGCATCTATATCATTGGACGACATTGGCAATTCTGGATGCTCGGCATATGATTCGACCTGAGTCAAAGAGATTGGCTTTTGTCAAGTGCTAACGCACAAGTCTTGTACACTTGATCCTCGTGGACAAGACACGATGAGCTAGTATCCTGTCAAATTGATAGCAGTAAAGATATTTGCATCTATATCAATGGACGACGTTGGCAATTCTGGATGCTCCGGTATATGATTCGACCTGAATCCAAAGAGAGTCGGTTTGGGCAAATGCTGCCGCCCAAAACGTGTGCATTTGAATCTCCTGGAAACGGTATGATGAGGCAGAATCCTGTCACATTGATAGGAGTGAAGATATTTGCATCTATATCATTGGACGACATTGGCAATTCTGGATGCTCAGGCTTATGATTCGACCTGAGTCCAAGGAGAGTCGCTTCGGACAAGTGCTAACGCACAAATCTTGTACATTTTGATCTACTGGACAAGATACGATGAGGCAGAATCCTGTCAAATTAATAGGAGTAAAGATATTTGCTTCTATATCATTGGTCAACAACGAAAATTCTGGATGCTCCTGTTTATGATTCGGCCTGAGTCCAAGGAGAGTCGCTTTGACCAGTGCTACCGCAACAAATCTTGTACATTTGAACCTCCTGGACAAGAGATAATGAGGCCGAATCCTGTCAAATTGATAGGAGTGAAGATATTTGCATCTATATCATTGGACGACATTGGCAATTCTGGATGCTCAGGCTTATGATTCGACCTGAGTCCAAGGAGAGTCGCTTCGGACAAGTGCTAACGCACAAATCTTGTACATTTTGACCTACTGGACAAGGTATGATGAGGCAGAATCCTGTCAAATTGAAAGCAGTAAAGATATTTGCATCTATATCATTGGACGGTATTGGCAATTCTGGATGCTCCGGCTTATGATTAGACCTGAATCCAAAGAGAGTTGGTTTGGGCAAATGCTGCCGCCCAAAACATGTGCATTTAGACCTCCTGGAAAATGTATGATGAGGCAGAATCCTGTCACATTGATGGGAGTGAAGATATTTGCATCAATATCATTAGAAGGCATTGGCAATTCTGGATGCTCAGGCATATGATTCGACCTGAGTCCAAGGAGGGTCATTTTGGACAAGTGCTACCGCAACAAATCGTGTACATTTGGACCCCCTGGACAAGATACGATGAGGCAGAATCCTATCACATTGATAGGAGTAAAGATATTTGCAACAATATCACCGGACGACATTGGCAATTCTGGATGCTCCGGCAAATGATTCGACCGGAGGCCAAAGAGAGTCGCTTCGGACAAGTGCTACCGCAATAAGTCTTGTATATTTGGACCTCCTGTACAAGGCAAGATGAGGCAGAATCCTATCACATTGATATTAGTAAAGATATTTGCATCTATATCATTGGACGACATTGGCAATTCTGGATGCTCGGCATATGATTCGACCTGAGTCAAAGAGATTGGCTTTTGTCAAGTGCTACCGCACAAATCTTGTCCATTTGGACCTCCTGGACAAGATATGATGAGGCAGATTCTTGTCAAATTGATAGGAGTGAAGATATTTGCATCTATATCATTGGACGACATTGGCAATTCTGGATGCCCCGGCTTATGATCCGACCGGAGGCTAAAGAGAGTCGCTTTGGACACGTGCTACCGCACAAATCTTGTACATTTGGACCCCCTGGACAAGATACGATGAGGCAGAATCCTGTCAAATTGATAGCAGTAAAGATATTTGCATCTATATCATTGGACGACATTGGCAATTCTGGATGCTTCGGCTTATGGATCGACCTGAGTCCAAAGAGTTTCGCTTTGGACAAGTGCTACCGCAACAAATCGTGTACATTTGGACACCCTGGACAAGATACGATGAGACAGAATCCTGTCAAATTGATAGCAGTAATGTTATTTGCATCTATACCATTGCACGACATTGGCAATTCTTGATGCTTCGGCTTATGGATCGACCTGAGTCCAAAGTGTTTCGCTTTGGACAAGTGGTAACGCACAAATCGTGTACATTTGGACACCCTGGACAAGATACGGTGAGGCAGAATCCTGTCAAATAGACAGGAGTGAAGATATTTGCATCTATATCATTGGTCAACATCGGCAATTCTGGATGGTCCGGCTTATGGTTCGACCTAAGTCCAAAGAGAGTCGTTTTGGACAAGTGCTACCACACAAACCTTGTACATTTGAACATCCGGAACAGGGTATGATGAGACAGAATCCTGTCAAATTGGTAGGATTGAAGATATTTGCATCTATATCATTGGACCACATTGGCGATTCTGGATGCTCCGGCGTATGATTCGACCGGAGGCCAGAGAGAGTCGCATTGTACAAATGCTACCGCAACAAGTCTTGTACATTTGGGCCCGCTGGACAATATTCGATGAGGCAGAATCCTGTCAAATTGATGGGAGTAAAGATATTTGCATCTATTTCATTGGACGACATTGGCAATTCTGGATGCTCCGGCTTATGATTCGAACAGAATCCAAAGAGAGTCGGTTTGGGCAAATGCTGCCGCCCAAAACTTGTGCATTTGGACCTCCTGGAAAAGGTATGATGAGGCAGAATTCTGTCACATTGATAGGAGTAAATATATTTGCATGTATATCATTGGACAACATTGGCAATTCTGGATGCTCCGGCATATGATTCGACCGGAGGCCAAAGAGAGTCGCTTGGGACACGTGCTACCGCACAAATCTTGTACATTTGGACCCGCTGGACAAGATACGATGAGGCAGAATCCTGTCAAATTGATAGCAGTAAAGATATTTGCATGTATATCATTGCACGACATTGGCAATTCTGGATGGTCCGGCTTATGTTCGACCTAAGTCCAAACAATGACGTTTTGGACAAGTGTTACCGCACAAATCTTGTACATTTGAACCTCCGGAACAAGGTATGATGAGGCAGAATCCTATCACATTGATAGGAGTAAAGATATTTGCATCTATATCATTGGTCAACATCGGCAGTTCTGGATGGTCCGGCTTATAGTTCGACCTAAGTCCAAAGAATGTCGCTTTGGACAAGTGCTACCGCACAAATCTTGTACATTTGAACCTCGTGGACAAGATACGATGAGGCAGAATCCTGTCAAATTGATAGCAGTAAAGATATTTGCATCTATATCATTGCACGACATTGGAAATTCTGGATGCTTCGCCTTATGGATCGACCTGAGTCCAAGGAGTTTCGCTTTTGTCTAGTGCTACCGCACACATCTTCTACACTTGATCCTCCTGGACAAGACATGATGAGCCAGAATCCTGTCAAATTGATAGGAGTGAAGATATTTGCATCTATATCATTGGACGACATTGGCAATTCTGGATGCTCAGGCTTATGATTCGACCTGAGTCCAAGGAGAGTCGCTTCGGACAAGTGCTAACGCACAAATCTTGTACATTTTGACCTACTGGACAAGGTATGATGAGGCAGAATCCTGTCAAATTGATAGCAGTAAAGATATTTGCATCAATATCATTGGACGGCATTGGCAATTCTGGATGCTTCGGCTTATGATTCGACCTGAATCCAAAGAGAGTTGGTTTGGGCAAATGCTGCCGCCCAAAACATGTGCATTTGGACCTCCTGGAAAATGTATGATGAGGCAGAATCCTGTCACATTGTTGGGAGTGAAGATATTTGCATCTATATCATTAGAAGGCATTGGCAATTCTGGATGCTCAGGCATATGATTCGACCTGAGTCCAAGGAGGGTCGTTTTGGACAAGTGCTACCGCAACAAATCGTGTACATTTGGACCCCCTGGACAAGATACGATGAGGCAGAATCCTATCACATTGATAGGAGTAAAGATATTTGCAACAATATCACCGGACGACATTGGCAATTCTGGATGCTCCGGCAAATGATTCGAACTGAATCCAAAGAGAATCGGTTTGGACAAATACTGCCGCCCAAATCTCGTCCATTTGGACCTCCTGGACAAGATATGATGAGGCCGAATCCTGTCAAATTGATAGGAGTGAAGATATTTGCATCTATATCAATGGACGACATTGGCAATTCTGGATGCTCAGGCTTATGATTCGACTTGAGTCCAAAGAGAGTCGCTTCGGACAAGTGCTACCGCAATAAGTCTTGTACATTTGGACACCCTGGACAAGATACGATGAGACAGAATCCTGTCAAATTGATAGCAGTAATGATATTTGCATCTATACCATTGCACGACATTGGCAATTCTTGATGCTTCGGCTTATGGATCGACCTGAGTCCAAAGTGTTTCGCTTTGGACAAGTGCTACCTCACAAATCTTGTCCATTTTGACCTCCTGGACAAGATACGGTGAGGCAGAATCCTGTCAAATAGATAGGAGTGAAGATATTTGCATGTATATCATTGGTCAACATCGGCAATTCTGGATGGTCCGGCTTATGGTTCGACCTAAGTCCAACGAGAGTCGTTTTGGACAAGTGCTACCACACAAACCTTGTACATTTGAACATCCGGAACAGGGTATGATGAGACAGAATCCTGTCAAATTGATAGGATTGAAGATATTTGCATCTATATCATTGGACCACATTGGCAATTCTGGATGCTCCGGCGTATGATTAGACCGGAGGCCAGAGAGAGTCGCATTGTACAAATGCTACCTCAACAAGTCTTGTACATTTGGGCCCCCTGGACAATATACGATGAGGCAGAATCCTGTCAAATTGATGGGAGTAAAGATATTTGCATCTATTTCATTGGACGACATTGGCAATTCTGGATGCTCCGGCTTATGATTCGAACTGAATCCAAAGAGAGTCGGTTTGGGCAAATGCTGCCGCCCAAAACTTGTGCATTTGGACCTCCTGGAAAAGGTATGATGAGGCAGAATCCTGTCAAATTGATAGCAGTAAAGATATTTGCATGTATATCATTGCACGATATTGGCAATTCTGGATGGTCCGGCTTATGTTCGACCTAAGTCCAAACAATGTCGTTTTGGACAAGTGCTACCGCACAAATCTTGTACATTTGAACCTCGTGGACAAGATACGATGGGGCAGAATCCTGTCAAATTGATAGGAGTGATTATGTTTGCATCTATATCATTGGACGACATTGGCAATTCTGGAAGATCGGCATATGATTCGACCTGAGATCAAAGAGAGTCGCTTTGGACAAATACTGCCGCCCAAATCTTGTCCATTTGGACCTCCTGGACAAGATATGATGAGGCCGAATCCTGTCAAATTGATAGGAGTGAAGTTATTTGCATCTATATCATTGGACGACATTGGCAATTCTGGATGCTCGGCTTATGATTCGACCTGAGTCCAAAGAGAGTCAGTTTGGGCAAATGCTGCCGCCCAAAACTTGTGCATTTGGACCTCCTGGAAAAGGTAGGATGAGGCAGAATCCTGTCACATTGATAGGAGTAAATATATTTGCATCTATATCATTGGTCAACAACGGCAATTCTGGATGGTCCGGCTTATGCTTCGACATAAGTCCAAAGAATGTCGCTTTGGACAAGTGCTACCGCAACAAATCGCGTACATTTGGAACCCCTGGACAAGACACGATGAGGCAGAATCCTGTCAAATTGATTGCAGTAAAGATATTTGCATCTATAACATTGCACGACATTGGCAATTCTTGATGCTTCGGCTTATGGATCGACCTGAGTCCAAAGAGATTCGGTTTGGTTAAGTGCTAACGCACAAATCTTGTACATTTGAACCTCCGGAACAAGGTATGACGAGGCAGAATCCTATCACACTGATAGGAGTAAAGATATTTGCATCTATTTCATTGTACGACATTGGCAATTCTGGATAGTCGGCATATGATTCGACCTGAGTTCAAAGAGTTTCGCTTTTGTCTAGTGCTACCGCACAAATCCTGTACACTTGATCCTCCTGGACAAGACACGATGAGGCAGAATCCTGTCAAATTGATAGCAGTAAAGATATTTGCATGTATATCATTGCACGACATTGGCAATTCTGGATGCTTCGGCTTATGGATCGACCTGATTCCAAAGAGTTTCGCTTTGGACAAGTGCTACCGCACAAATCTTGTACATTTGGACCTCCGGAACACGGTATGCTGAGATAGAATCCCGTCAAATTGATAGGAGTAAAGATATTTGCATCTATACCATTGCACGACATTGGCAATTCTGGATGCTCCGGCGTATGATTCGACCGGAGGCCAAAGACAGTCGCATTGTATAAGTGCTACCGCACAAGTATTGTACATTTCGACCCCCTGGATAATATACGATGAGGCAGAATCCTGTCAATTTGATGGGAGTAAAGATATTTGCGTCTATATCATTGGCCGACATTGGCAATTCTGGATGCTCCGGCTTATGATTCGACCTGAATACAAAGAGAGTCGGTTTGGGCAAATGCTGCCGCCCAAAACTTGTGCATTTGGACCTCCTGAAAAAGGTAGGATGAGGCAGAATCCTGTCACATTGATAGGAGTAAATATATTTGCATCTATATCATTGGTCAACAACGGCAATTCTGGATGGTCCGGCTTATGCTTCGACATAAGTCCAAAGAATGTCGCTTTGGACAAGTGCTACCGCAACAAATCGCGTACATTTGGAACCCCTGGACAAGACACGATGAGGCAGAATCCTGTCAAATTGATTGCAGTAAAGATATTTGAATCTATAACATTGCACGACATTGGCAATTCTTGATGCTTCGGCTTATGGATCGACCTGAGTCCAAAGAGATTCGGTTTGGTTAAGTGCTAACGCACAAATCTTGTACATTTGGACCTCCTGCACAAGGTATGATGAGGCAGAATCCTGTCACATTGATAGGAGTAAAGATATTTGCATCTATATCATTGGACGACAGTGCAATTCTGGATGCCCCGGCTTATGATTCGACCTGAGTCCAAACAGAGTCGCTTTGGACAGGTGCTACCGCACAAATCTTGTACATTTGGACCCCCTGGATAAGATACGATGAGGCAGAATCCTGTCAAATTGATTGCAGTAAAGATATTTGCATCAATACCATTGCACGACATTGGCAATTCTTGATGCTTCGGCTTATGGATCGACCTGAGTAAAAAGAAATTCGTTTTTGTGAAGTGCTAACGCACAAATCTTGTACATTTGGACCTCCTGCACAAGGTATGATGAGGCAGAATCCTGTCACATTGATAGGAGTAAAGATATTTGCATCTATATCATTGGACGACATTGGCAATTCTGGATGCCCCGGCTTATGATTCGACCTGAGTCCAAAGAGAGTCGGTTTGGACAAGAGCTACCGCACAAATCTTGTACATTTGGACCTCCGGAACACGGTATGCTGAGATAGAATCCCGTCAAATTGATAGGAGTAAAGATATTTGCATCTATACCATTGCACGACATTGGCAATTCTGGATGCTTGGGCTTATGGATCGACCTGAGTCCAAAGAGTTTCGCTTTTGTCTAGTGCTACCGCACAAATCTTGTACACTTGATCCTCCTGGACAAGACGCGATGAGCCAGAATCCTGTCAAATTGATAGGAGTGAAGATATTTGCATCTATATCATTAGACAGCCTTGGCAATTCAGGATGCTCTGACATATGATTCGACCTGAGTTCAAATAGAGTCGCTTTGGACAAATACTGCCGCCCAAATCTTGTACATTTGGACCCCCTGGATAAGATACGATGAGGCAGAATCCTGTCAAATTAATAGGAGTAAAGATATTTGAATCTATACCATTGCACGACATTGGCAATTCTTGATGCTTCGGCTTTTGGATCGACCTGAGTCCAAAGAGTTTCGCTTAGGACAAGTGCTACCGCACAAATCTTCTACATTTCGACCTCCTGTACAAGTATGATGAGGCAGAATCCTACCACATTGATATGAGTAAAGATATTTGCATCTATATCACTGGACGACATTGGCCATTCTGGATGCTCAGCATATCATTCGACCTGAGTCCAAAGAGAGTCGCTTTGGACAAATGCTACAACACAAATATTGTACATTTGGACCTCGTGTATAAGATACGGTGAGGCAGAATCCTGTCAAATTAATACGAGTAAAGATATTTGCATCTATATCATTGGACGACATTGGCAATTCTCGATGCTTCGGCATATGGATCGACCTGAGTCCAAAGAGTTTCGCTTTTGTCTAGTGCTACCGCACAAATCTTGTACATTTGAACCTCCGGAACAAGGTACGATGAGGCAGAATCCTATCACATTGATAGAAGTAAAGATATTTGCATCTATATCATTGGTCAACATTGGCAGTTCTGGAATGTCCGGCTTATGGTTCGACCTAAGTCCAAAGAATGTCGCTTTGGACAAGTGCTACCCACAAATCTTGTACATTTGGACCTCCTGCACAAGGTATGATGAGGCAGAATCCTATCACATTGATAGGAGTAAAGATATTTGCATCTATATCATTGGACGACATTGGCAATTCTGGATGCTTCGGCTTATGGATCGTCCTGAGTCCAAAGAGATTCATTTTTGTGAAGTGCTAACGCACAAATCTTGTACATTTGGACCTCCTGCACAAGGTATGATGAGGCAGAATCCTGTCACATTGATAGGAGTAAAGATATTTGCATCTGTATCACTGGACGACATTGGCAATTCTGGATGCTGCGGCATATGATTCGACCGGAGGTCAAAGAGAGACGCTTTGGACACGTGCTACCGCACAAATCTTGTACATTTGGACCCCCTGGATAAGATACGATGAGGCAGAATCCTGTCAAATTGATAGCAGTAAAGATATTTGCATCTATATCATTGGACGACATTGGCAATTCTGGTTGCCCCGGCTAATGATTCGACCTGAGTCCAAAGAGAGTCGCTTTGGACAAGGTCTACCGCACAAATCTTGTACATTTGAACCTCCGGAACAAGGTACGATGAGGCAGAATCCTATCACATTGATAGGAGTAAAGATAGTTGCATCTATGTCATTGGTCAACATTGGCAGTTCTGGATGGTCCGGCTTATGGTTGGACCTAAGTCCAAAGAATGTCGCTTTGGACAAGTGCTACCCACAAATCTTGTACATTTGAACCTCGTGGACTAGATACGATGAGGCAGAATCCTGTCAAATTGATAGCAGTAAAGATATTTGCATCTATATCATTGAACAACATTGGCAATTCTGGATGCTTGGGCTTATGGATCGACCTGAGTCCAAAGAATGTCGCTTTGGACAAGTGCTACCGCAACAAATTGTGTACATTTGGACCCCCTGGACAAGATACGATGAGGCAGAATCCTGTCAAATTGATAGCAGTAAAGGTATTTGCATCTATACCATTGCACGACATTGGCAATTCTTGATGCTTCGGCTTATGGATCGACCTGAGACCAAAGAGTTTCGCTTTGGACAAGTGCTACCGCACAAATCTTCTACAATTCGACCTCCTGTACAAGTATGATGATGCAGAATCCTACCAGATTGATATGAGTAAAGATATTTGCATCTATATCACTGGACGACATTGGCCATTCTGGATGCTCAGCATATCATTCGACCTGAGTCCAAAGAGAGTCGCTTTGGACAAGTGCTACAACACAAATATTGTACATTTGGACCTCGTGTACAAGATACGGTGAGGCAGAATCCTATCACATTGATAGGAGTAAAGATATTTGCATCTATATCATTGGTCAACATTGGCAGTTCTGGATGGTCCGGCTTATGGTTCGACCTAAGTCCAAAGAATGTCGCTTTGGACAAGTGCTACCCACAAATCTTGTACATTTGAACCTCGTGGACTAGATACGATGAGGCAGAATCCTGTCAAATTTATAGCAGTAATGATATTTGCATCTATACCATTGCACGACATTGGCAATTCTTGATGCTTCGGCTTATGGATCGACCTGAGACCAAAGAGTTTCGCTTTGGACAAGTGCTACCGCACAAATCTTCTACATTTCGACCTCCTGTACAAGTATGATGAGGCAGAATCCTACCACATTAATACGAGTAAAGATATTTGCATCTATATCTTTGGACGACATTGGGAATTCTGGATGCTTCGGCATATGGATCGACCTGAGTCCAAAGAGTTTCGCTTTTGTCTAGTGCTACCGCACAAATCTTGTACATTTGGACCCCCTGGACAATATACGATGAGGCAGAATCCTGTCAAATTGATAGCAGTAAAGATATTTGCATCTATATCATTGGACGACATTGGCAATTCTGGATGCTCCGGTTTATGATTCGACCTGAATCCAAAGAAAGTCGGTTTGGGCAAATGCTGCCGCCCAAGACTTGTGCATTTGGACCTCCTGGAAAAGGTATGATGAGGCAGAATCCTGTCACATTGATAGGAGTAAAGATATTTGCATCTATATCATTGGACGACATCGGCAATTCTGGATGCTTCGGCTTATGGATCGACCTGAGTCCAAAGAGTTCGCTTTTGTCTAGTGCTACCGCACAAATCTTGTACACTTGATCCTCCTGGACAATACACGATGAGCCAGAATCCTGTCAAATTCATAGCAGTAAAGGTATTTGCATCTATATGATTGAACGACATTGGCAATTCTGGAAGTTCGACATATGATTCGACCTCAGTTCAAAGAGAGTCGCTTTGGACAAATACTGCCGCCCAAATCTTGTCCATTTGGACCACCTGGACAAGATATGATGAGGCCGAATCCTGTCAAATTGATAGGAGTGAAGATATTTGCATCTATATCATTAGACGACATTGGCAATTCTGGATGCTCAGGCTTATGATTCGACCTGAGTCCAAAGAGAGTCGCTTCGAACTGCACCCGCAATAAGTCTTGTACATTTGGACCTCCTGTACAAGGTACGATGAGGCAGAATCCTATCACATCGATAGGAGTAAAGATATTTGCATCTATATCATTGAACGACATTGGCAATTCTGGATGCTTCGGCTTATGGATCGACCTGAGTCCAAAGAGATTCATTTTTGTGAAGTGCTAACGCACAAATCTTCTACATTTGGACCTCCTGCACAAGGTATGATGAGGCAGAATCCTATCACATTGATAGGAGTAAAGATATTTGCATCTATATCACTGGACGACATTGGTAATTCTGGATGCTCCGGCATATGATTCGACCGGAGGTCAAAGAGAGTCGCTTTGGACACGTGCTACCGCACAAATCTTGTACATTTGGACCCCCTGGATAAGATACGATGAGGCAGAATCCTGTCAAATTGATAGCAGTAAAGATATTTGCATCTATATCATTTGACGACATTGGCAATTCTGGATGCCCCGGCTTATGATTCGACCTGAGTCCAAAGAGAGTCGCTTTGGACAAGGTCTACCGCACAAATCTTGTACATTTGAACCTCCGGAACAAGGTACGATCAGGCAGAATCCTATCACATTGATAGGAGTAAAGATATTTGCATCTATATCATTGGTCAACATTGGCAGTTCTAGATGGTCCGGCTTATGGTTCCACCTAAGTCCAAAGAGAGTCGCTTCGAACTACACCCGCAATAAGTCTTGTACATTTGGACCTCCTGTACAAGGTACGATGAGGCAGAATCCTGTCACATTGATAGGAGTGAAGATATTTGCATCTATATCATTAGACGGCATTGGCAATTCTGGATGCTCAGGCTTATGATTCGACCTGAGTCCAAGGAGAGTCGCTTTGGACAAGTGCTACCGCACAAATCTTGTACATTTGAACCTCCGGCCCAAGGTATGATGAGGCAGAATCCTATCACATTGATAGGAGTAAAGATATTTGCATCTATATCATTGGTCAACATCGGCAGTTCTGAATGGTCCGGCTTATGGTTCGACCTAAGTCCAAAGAGAGTCGCTTCGAACTGCACCCGCAATAAGTCTTGTACATTTGGACCTCCTGTACAAGGAACGATGAGGCAGAATCCTCTCACATTGATAGGAGTGAAGATATTTGCATCAATATTATTAGACGGCATTGGCAATTCTGGATGCTCAGGCTTATGATTCGACCTGAGTCCAAAGAGAGTCGCTTCGAACTACACCCGCAATAAGTCTTGTACATTTGGACCTCCTGTACAAGGTACGATGAGGCAGAATCCTGTCACATTGATAGGAGTGAAGATATTTGCATCTATATCATTAGACGGCATTGGCAATTCTGGATGCTCAGGCTTATGATTCGACCTGAGTCCAAGGAGAGTCGCTTTGGACAAGTGCTACCGCAACAAATCTTGTACATTTGGACCCCAGGGACAAGACACGATGAGGCAGAATCCTGTTAAATTGATTGCAGTAAAGATATTTGCATCCATACCATTGCACGACATTGGCAATTCTGGATGCTCCGGCATATGATTCGACCGGAGGTCAAAGAGAGTCGCTTTGGACACGTGCAACCGCACAAATCTTGTACATTTGGACCCCCTGGATAAGATACGATGAGGCAGAATCCTGTCAAATTAATAGGAGTAAAGATATTTGAATCTATACCATTGCACGACATTGGCAATTCTTGATGCTTCGGCTTATGGATCGACCTGAGTCCAAAGAGTTTCGCTTAGGACAAGTGCTACCGCACAAATCTTCTACATTTCGACCTCCTGTACAAGTATGATGAGGCAGAATCCTACCACATTGATATGAGTAAAGATATTTGCATCTATATCACTGGACGACATTGGCCATTCTGGATGCTCAGCATATCATTCGACCTGAGTCCAAAGAGAGTCGCTTTGGACAAATGCTACAACACAAATATTGTACATTTGGACCTCGTGTATAAGATACGGTGAGGCAGAATCCTGTCAAATTAATACGAGTAAAGATATTTGCATCTATATCATTGGACGACATTGGCAATTCTCGATGCTTCGGCATATGGATCGACCTGAGTCCAAAGAGTTTCGCTTTTGTCTAGTGCTACCGCACAAATCTTGTACATTTGAACCTCCGGAACAAGGTACGATGAGGCAGAATCCTATCACATTGATAGAAGTAAAGATATTTGCATCTATATCATTGGTCAACATTGGCAGTTCTGGATGGTCCGGCTTATGGTTCGACCTAAGTCCAAAGAATGTCGCTTTGGACAAGTGCTACCCACAAATCTTGTACATTTGGACCTCCTGCACAAGGTATGATGAGGCAGAATCCTATCACATTGATAGGAGTAAAGATATTTGCATCTATATCATTGGACGACTTTGGCAATTCTGGATGCTTCGGCTTATGGATCGTCCTGAGTCCAAAGTGATTCATTTTTGTGAAGTGCTAACGCACAAATCTTGTACATTTGGACCTCCTGCACAAGGTATGATGAGGCAGAATCCTATCACATTGATAGGAGTAAAGATATTTGCATCTGTATCACTGGACGACATTGGCAATTCTGGATGCTGCGGCATATGATTCGACCGGAGGTCAAAGAGAGTCGCTTTGGACACGTGCTACCGCACAAATCTTGTACATTTGGACCCCCTGGATAAGATACGATGAGGCAGAATCCTGTCAAATTCATAGCAGTAAAGATATTTGCATCTATATCATTGGACGACATTGGCAATTCTGGTTGCCCCGGCTAATGATTCGACCTGAGTCCAAAGAGAGTCGCTTTGGACAAGGTCTACCGCACAAATCTTGTACATTTGAACCTCCGGAACAAGGTACGATGAGGCAGAATCCTGTCACATTGATAGGAGTAAAGATAGTTGCATCTATGTCATTGGTCAACATTGGCAGTTCTGGGTGGTCCGGCTTATGGTTCGACCTAAGTCCAAAGAATGTCGCTTTGGACAAGTGCTACCCACAAATCTTGTACATTTGAACCTCGTGGACTAGATACGATGAGGCAGAATCCTGTCAAATTGATAGCAGTAAAGATATTTGCATCTATATCATTGAACGACATTGGCAATTCTGGATGCTTGGGCTTATGGATCGACCTGAGTCCAAAGAATGTCGCTTTGGACAAGTGCTACCGCAACAAATTGTGTACATTTGGACCCCCCGGACAAGATACGATGAGGCAGAATCCTGTCAAATTGATAGCAGTAAAGGTATTTGCATCTATACCATTGCACGACATTGGCAATTCTTGATGCTTCGGCTTATGGATCGACCTGAGACCAAAGAGTTTCGCTTTGGACAAGTGCTACCGCACAAATCTTCTACATTTCGACCTCCTGTACAAGTATGATGAGGAATAATCCTACCACATTGATATGAGTAAAGATATTTGCATCTATATCACTGGACGACATTGGCCATTCTGGATGCTCAGCATATCATTCGACCTGAGTCCAAAGAGAGTCGCTTTGGACAAGTGCTACAACACAAATATTGTACATTTGGACATCGTGTACAAGATACGGTGAGGCAGAATCCTGTCAAATTAATACGAGTAAAGATATTTGCATCTATATCATTGGACGACATTGGCAATTCTGGATGCTTCGGCATATGGATCGACCTGAGTCCAAAGAGTTTCGCTTTTGTCTAGTGCTACCGCACAAATCTTGTACATTTGGACCCCCTGGACAATATACGATGAGGCAGAATCCTGTCAAATTGATAGCAGTAAAGATATTTGCATCTATATCATTGGACGACATTGGCAATTCTGGATGCTCCGGTTTATGATTCGACCTGAATCCAAAGAAAGTCGGTTTGGGGAAATGCTGCCGCCCAAGACTTGTGCATTTGGACCTCCTGGAAAAGGTATGATGGGGCAGAATCCTGTCACATTGATAGGAGTAAAGATATTTGCATCTATATCATTGGACGACATCGGCAATTCTGGATGCTCAGGCTTATGATTCGACCTGAGTCCAAAGAGAGTCGCTTCGAACTGCACCCGCAATAAGTCTTGTACATTTGGACCTCCTGTACAAGGTACGATGAGGCAGAATCCTATCACATCGATAGGAGTAAAGATATTTGCATCTATATCATTGGACGACATTGGCAATTCTGGATGCTTCGGCTTATGAATCGACCTGAGTCCAAAGAGATTCATTTTTGTGAAGTGCTAACGCACAAATCTTCTACATTTGGACCTCCTGCACAAGGTATGATGAGGCAGAATCCTATCACATTGATAGGAGTAAAGATATTTGCATCTCTATCACTGGACGACATTGGCAATTCTGGATGCTCCGGCATATGATTCGACCGGAGGTCAAAGAGAGTCGCTTTGGACACGTGCTACCGCACAAATCTTGTACATTTGGACCCCCTGGATAAGATACGATGAGGCAGAATCCTGTCAAATTGATAGCAGTAAAGATATTTGCATCTATATCATTGGACGACATTGGCAATTCTGGATGCCCCGGCTTATGATTCGACCTGAGTCCAAAGAGAGTCGCTTTGGACAAGGTCTACCGCACAAATCTTGTACATTTGAACCTCCGGAACAAGGTACGATGAGGCAGAATCCTATCACATTGATAGGAGTAAAGATATTTGCATCTATATCATTGGTCAACATTGGCAGTTCTGGATGGTCCGGCTTATGGTTCGACCTAAGTCCAAAGAATGTCGCTTTGGACAAGTGCTACCCACAAATCTTGTACATTTGAACCTCGTGGACTAGATACGATGAGGCAGAATCCTGTCAAATTTATAGCAGTAATGATATTTGCATCTATATCATTGCACAACATTGGCAATTCTGGATGCTTGGGCTTATGGATCGACCTGAGTCCAAAGAGAGTTGCTTTGGACAAGGTCTACCGCACATATCTTGTACACTTGATCCTCCTGGACAAGACACGATGAGCCCGAATCCTGTCAAATTGATAGCAGTAAAGGTATTTGCATCTATATAATTGGACGACATTGGCAATTCTGAATGCCCCGGCTTATGATTCGACCTGAGTCCAAAGAGAGTTGCTTTGGACAAGGGCTACCGCACAAATCTTGTACATTTGAACCTCCGGCCCAAGGTATGATGAGGCAGAATCCTATCACATTGATAGGAGTAAAGATATTTGCATCTATATCATTGGTCAACATCGGCAGTTCTGAATGGTCCGGCTTATGGTTCGACCTAGGTCCAAAGAGAGTCGCTTCGAACTGCACCCGCAATAAGTCTTGTACATTTGGACCTCCTGTACAAGGAACGATGAGGCAGAATCCTCTCACATTGATAGGAGTGAAGATATTTGCATCAATATTATTAGACGGCATTGGCAATTCTGGACGCTCAGGCTTATGATTCGACCTGAGTCCAAAGAGAGTCGCTTCGAACTACACCCGCAATAAGTCTTGTACATTTGGACCTCCTGTACAAGGTACGATGAGGCAGAATCCTGTCACATTGATAGGAGTGAAGATATTTGCATCTATATCATTAGACGGCATTGGCAATTCTGGATGCTCAGGCTTATGATTCGACCTGAGTCCAAGGAGAGTCGCTTTGGACAAGTGCTACCGCAACAAATCTTGTACATTTGGACCCCCGGGACAAGACACGATGAGGCAGAATCCTGTTAAATTGATTGCAGTAAAGATATTTGCATCTATATCATTGCACGACATTGGCAATTCTGGATGCTTGGGCTTATGGATCGACCTGAGTCCAAAGAATGTCGCTTTGGACAAGTGCTACCGCACTAATCTTGTACATTTGGACCCCCTGGATAAGATACGATGAGGCAGAATCCTGTCAAATTGTTAGCAGTAAAGATATTTGCATCTATATCATTGGACGACATTGGCAATTCTGGTTGCCCCGGCTTATGATTCGACCTGAGTCCAGAGAGTTTCGCTTTGGACAAGTGCTACCGCACAAATCTTCTACATTTCGACCTCCTGTACAAGTATGATGAGGCAGAATCCTACCACATTGATATGAGTAAAGATATTTGCATCTATATCACTGGACGACATTGGCCATTCTGGAAGTTCGACATATGATTCGACCTCAGTTCAAAGAGAGTCGCTTTGGACAAATACTGCCGCCCAAGACTTGTGCATTTGGACCACCTGGACAAGACACGATGAGGCAGAATCCTGTTAAATTGATTGCAGTAAAGATATTTGCATTTATATCATTGGACGACATTGGCAATTCTGGATGCTCCGGTTTATGATTCGACCTGAATCCAAAGAAAGTCGGTTTGGGCAAATGCTGCCGCCCAAGACTTGTGCATTTGGACCTCCTGGAAAAGGTATGATGAGGCAGAATCCTGTCACATTGATAGGAGTAAAGATATTTGCATCTATATCATTGGACGACATCGGCAATTCTGGATGCTTCGGCTTATGGATCGACCTGAGTCCAAAGAGTTCGCTTTTGTCTAGTGCTACCGCACAAATCTTGTACACTTGATCCTCCTGGACAATACACGATGAGCCAGAATCCTGTCAAATTCATAGCAGTAAAGGTATTTGCATCTATATGATTGAACGACATTGGCAATTCTGGAAGTTCGACATATGATTCGACCTCAGTTCAAAGAGAGTCGCTTTGGACAAATACTGCCGCCCAAATCTTGTCCATTTGGACCACCTGGACAAGATATGATGAGGCCGAATCCTGTCAAATTGATAGGAGTGAAGATATTTGCATCTATATCATTAGACGACATTGGCAATTCTGGATGCTCAGGCTTATGATTCGACCTGAGTCCAAAGAGAGTCGCTTCGAACTGCACCCGCAATAAGTCTTGTACATTTGGACCTCCTGTACAAGGTACGATGAGGCAGAATCCTATCACATCGATAGGAGTAAAGATATTTGCATCTATATCATTGGACGACTTTGGCAATTCTGGATGCTTCGGCTTATGGATCGTCCTGAGTCCAAAGAGATTCATTTTTGTGAAGTGCTAACGCACAAATCTTGTACATTTGGACCTCCTGCACAAGGTATGATGAGGCAGAATCCTATCACATTGATAGGAGTAAAGATATTTGCATCTGTATCACTGGACGACATTGGCAATTCTGGATGCTGCGGCATATGATTCGACCGGAGGTCAAAGAGAGTCGCTTTGGACACGTGCTACCGCACAAATCTTGTACATTTGGACCCCCTGGATAAGATACGATGAGGCAGAATCCTGTCAAATTGATAGCAGTAAAGATATTTGCATCTATATCATTGGACGACATTGGCAATTCTGGTTGCCCCGGCTAATGATTCGACCTGAGTCCAAAGAGAGTCGCTTTGGACAAGGTCTACCGCACAAATCTTGTACATTTGAACCTCCGGAACAAGGTACGATGAGGCAGAATCCTGTCACATTGATAGGAGTAAAGATAGTTGCATCTATGTCATTGGTCAACATTGGCAGTTCTGGATGGTCCGGCTTATGGTTCGACCTAAGTCCAAAGAATGTCGCTTTGGACAAGTGCTACCCACAAATCTTGTACATTTGAACCTCGTGGACTAGATACGATGAGGCAGAATCCTGTCAAATTGATAGCAGTAAAGATATTTGCATCTATATCATTGAACGACATTGGCAATTCTGGATGCTTGGGCTTATGGATCGACCTGAGTCCAAAGAATGTCGCTTTGGACAAGTGCTACCGCAACAAATTGTGTACATTTGGACCCCCCGGACAAGATACGATGAGGCAGAATCCTGTCAAATTGATAGCAGTAAAGGTATTTGCATCTATACCATTGCACGACATTGGCAATTCTTGATGCTTCGGCTTATGGATCGACCTGAGACCAAAGAGTTTCGCTTTGGACAAGTGCTACCGCACAAATCTTCTACATTTCGACCTCCTGTACAAGTATGATGAGGAATAATCCTACCACATTGATATGAGTAAAGATATTTGCATCTATATCACTGGACGACATTGGCCATTCTGGATGCTCAGCATATCATTCGACCTGAGTCCAAAGAGAGTCGCTTTGGACAAGTGCTACAACACAAATATTGTACATTTGGACATCGTGTACAAGATACGGTGAGGCAGAATCCTGTCAAATTAATACGAGTAAAGATATTTGCATCTATATCATTGGACGACATTGGCAATTCTGGATGCTTCGGCATATGGATCGACCTGAGTCCAAAGAGTTTCGCTTTTGTCTAGTGCTACCGCACAAATCTTGTACATTTGGACCCCCTGGACAATATACGATGAGGCAGAATCCTGTCAAATTGATAGCAGTAAAGATATTTGCATCTATATCATTGGACGACATTGGCAATTCTGGATGCTCCGGTTTATGATTCGACCTGAATCCAAAGAAAGTCGGTTTGGGGAAATGCTGCCGCCCAAGACTTGTGCATTTGGACCTCCTGGAAAAGGTATGATGGGGCAGAATCCTGTCACATTGATAGGAGTAAAGATATTTGCATCTATATCATTGGACGACATCGGCAATTCTGGATGCTCAGGCTTATGATTCGACCTAAGTCCAAAGAGAGTCGCTTCGAACTGCACCCGCAATAAGTCTTGTACATTTGGACCTCCTGTACAAGGAACGATGAGGCAGAATCCTCTCACATTGATAGGAGTGAAGATATTTGCATCAATATTATTAGACGGCATTGGCAATTCTGGACGCTCAGGCTTATGATTCGACCTGAGTCCAAAGAGAGTCGCTTCGAACTACACCCGCAATAAGTCTTGTACATTTGGACCTCCTGTACAAGGTACGATGAGGCAGAATCCTGTCACATTGATAGGAGTGAAGATATTTGCATCTATATCATTAGACGGCATTGGCAATTCTGGATGCTCAGGCTTATGATTCGACCTGAGTCCAAGGACAGTCGCTTTGGACAAGTGCTACCGCAACAAATCTTGTACATTTGGACCCCCGGGACAAGACACGATGAGGCAGAATCCTGTTAAATTGATTGCAGTAAAGATATTTGTATCTATATCATTGCACGACATTGGCAATTCTGGATGCTTGGGCTTATGGATCGACCTGAGTCCAAAGAATGTCGCTTTGGACAAGTGCTACCGCACTAATCTTGTACATTTGGACCCCCTGGATAAGATACGATGAGGCAGAATCCTGTCAAATTGATAGCAGTAAAGATATTTGCATCTATATCATTGGACGACATTGGCAATTCTGGTTGCCCCGGCTTATGATTCGACCTGAGTCCAGAGAGTTTCGCTTTGGACAAGTGCTACCGCACAAATCTTCTACATTTCGACCTCCTGTACAAGTATGATGAGGCAGAATCCTACCACATTGATATGAGTAAAGATATTTGCATCTATATCACTGGACGACATTGGCCATTCTGGATGCTCAGGCTTATGATTCGACCTGAGTCCAAAGAGAGTCGCTTCGAACTGCACCCGCAATAAGTCTTGTACATTTGGACCTCCTGTACAAGGTACGATGAGGCAGAATCCTATCACATCGATAGGAGTAAAGATATTTGCATCTATATCATTGGACGACATTGGCAATTCTGGATGCTTCGGCTTATGAATCGACCTGAGTCCAAAGAGATTCATTTTTGTGAAGTGCTAACGCACAAATCTTCTACATTTGGACCTCCTGCACAAGGTATGATGAGGCAGAATCCTATCACATTGATAGGAGTAAAGATATTTGCATCTCTATCACTGGACGACATTGGCAATTCTGGATGCTCCGGCATATGATTCGACCGGAGGTCAAAGAGAGTCGCTTTGGACACGTGCTACCGCACAAATCTTGTACATTTGGACCCCCTGGATAAGATACGATGAGGCAGAATCCTGTCAAATTGATAGCAGTAAAGATATTTGCATCTATATCATTGGACGACATTGGCAATTCTGGATGCCCCGGCTTATGATTCGACCTGAGTCCAAAGAGAGTCGCTTTGGACAAGGTCTACCGCACAAATCTTGTACATTTGAACCTCCGGAACAAGGTACGATGAGGCAGAATCCTATCACATTGATAGGAGTAAAGATATTTGCATCTATATCATTGGTCAACATTGGCAGTTCTGGATGGTCCGGCTTATGGTTCGACCTAAGTCCAAAGAATGTCGCTTTGGACAAGTGCTACCCACAAATCTTGTACATTTGAACCTCGTGGACTAGATACGATGAGGCAGAATCCTGTCAAATTTATAGCAGTAATGATATTTGCATCTATATCATTGCACGACATTGGCAATTCTGGATGCTTGGGCTTATGGATCGACCTGAGTCCAAAGAGAGTTGCTTTGGACAAGGTCTACCGCACATATCTTGTACACTTGATCCTCCTGGACAAGACACGATGAGCCCGAATCCTGTCAAATTGATAGCAGTAAAGGTATTTGCATCTATATAATTGGACGACATTGGCAATTCTGAATGCCCCGGCTTATGATTCGACCTGAGTCCAAAGAGAGTTGCTTTGGACAAGGGCTACCGCACAAATCTTGTACATTTGAACCTCCGGCCCAAGGTATGATGAGGCAGAATCCTATCACATTGATAGGAGTAAAGATATTTGCATCTATATCATTGGTCAACATCGGCAGTTCTGAATGGTCCGGCTTATGGTTCGACCTAAGTCCAAAGAGAGTCGCTTCGAACTGCACCCGCAATAAGTCTTGTACATTTGGACCTCCTGTACAAGGAACGATGAGGCAGAATCCTCTCACATTGATAGGAGTGAAGATATTTGCATCAATATTATTAGACGGCATTGGCAATTCTGGATGCTCAGGCTTATGATTCGACCTGAGTCCAAAGAGAGTCGCTTCGAACTACACCCGCAATAAGTCTTGTACATTTGGACCTCCTGTACAAGGTACGATGAGGCAGAATCCTGTCACATTGATAGGAGTGAAGATATTTGCATCTATATCATTAGACGGCATTGGCAATTCTGGATGCTCAGGCTTATGATTCGACCTGAGTCCAAGGAGAGTCGCTTTGGACAAGTGCTACCGCAACAAATCTTGTACATTTGGACCCCCGGGACAAGACACGATGAGGCAGAATCCTGTTAAATTGATTGCAGTAAAGATATTTGCATCTATATCATTGCACGACATTGGCAATTCTGGATGCTTGGGCTTATGGATCGACCTGAGTCCAAAGAATGTCGCTTTGGACAAGTGCTACCGCACTAATCTTGTACATTTGGACCCCCTGGATAAGATACGATGAGGCAGAATCCTGTCAAATTGATAGCAGTAAAGATATTTGCATCTATATCATTGGACGACATTGGCAATTCTGGTTGCCCCGGCATATGATTCGACCTGAGTCCAGAGAGTTTCGCTTTGGACAAGTGCTACCGCACAAATCTTCTACATTTCGACCTCCTGTACAAGTATGATGAGGCAGAATCCTACCACATTGATATGAGTAAAGATATTTGCATCTATATCACTGGACGACATTGGCCATTCTGGATGCTCAGCATATCATTCGACCTGAGTCCAAGGAGAGTCGCTTTGGACAAGTGCTACCGCAACAAATCTTGTACATTTGGACCCCCGGGACAAGATACGATGAGGCAGAATCCTGTCAAATTAATAGGAGCAAAGATATTTGAATCTATATCATTGGTCAACAACGGCAATTCTGGATGGTCCGGCTTATGGTTCGGCATAAGTCCAAAGAATGTCGCTTTGGACAAGTGCTACCGCAACAAATCGCGTACATTTGGACCCCCTGGACAAGACACGATGAGGCAGAATCCTGTTAAATTGATTGCAGTAAAGATATTTGCATCCATACCATTGCACGACATTGGCAATTCTGGATGCTCCGGCATATGATTCGACCGGAGGTCAAAGAGAGTCGCTTTGGACACGTGCAACCGCACAAATCTTCTACATTTGGACCCCCTGGATAAGATACGATGAGGCAGAATCCTGTCAAATTGATAGCAGTAAAGATATTTGCATCTATATCATTGGACGACATTGGCAATTCTGGTTGCCCCGGCTTATGATTCGCCCTGAGTCCAAAGAGAGTCGCTTTGGACAAGGTCTACCGCACAAATCTTGTACATTTGAACCTCCGGAACAAGGTACGATGAGGCAGAATCCTATCACATTGATAGGAGTAAAGATAGTTGCATCTATGTCATTGGTCAACATTGGCAGTTCTGGATGGTCCGGCTTATGGTTCGACCTAAGTCCAAAGAATGTCGCTTTGGACAAGTGCTACCCACAAATCTTGTACATTTGAACCTCGTGGACTAGATACGATGAGGCAGAATCCTGTCAAATTGATAGCAGTAAAGATATTTGCATCTATATCATTGAACGACATTGGCAATTCTGGATGCTTGGGCTTATAGATCGACCTGAGTCCAAAGAATGTCGCTTTGGACAAGTGCTACCGCCACAAATTGTGTACATTTGGACCCCCTGGACAAGATACGATGAGGCAGAATCCTGTCAAATTGATAGCAGTAAAGGTATTTGCATCTATACCATTGCACGACATTGGCAATTCTTGATGCTTCGGCTTATGGATCGACCTGAGACCAAAGAGTTTCGCTTTGGACAAGTGCTACCGCACAAATCTTCTACATTTCGACATCCTGTACAAGTATGATGAGGCAGAATCCTACCACATTGATATGAGTAAAGATATTTGCATCTATATCACTGGACGACATTGGCCATTCTGGATGCTCAGCATATCATTCGACCTGAGTCCAAAGAGAGTCGCTTTGGACAAGTGCTACAACACAAATATTGTACATTTGGACCTCGTGTACAAGATACGGTGAGGCAGAATCCTGTCAAATTAATACGAGTAAAGATATTTGCATCTATATCATTGGACGACATTGGCAATTCTGGATGCTTCGGCATATGGATCGACCTGAGTCCAAAGAGTTTCGCTTTTGTCTAGTGCTACCGCACAAATCTTGTACATTTGGACCCCCTGGACAATATACGATGAGGCAGAATCCTGTCAAATTGATAGCAGTAAAGATATTTGCATCTACATCATTGGACGACATTGGCAATTCTGGATGCTCCGGTTTATGATTCGACCTGAATCCAAAGAAAGTCGGTTTGGGGAAATGCTGCCGCCCAAGACTTGTGCATTTGGACCTCCTGGAAAAGGTATGATGGGGCAGAATCCTGTCACATTGATAAAAGTAAAGATATTTGCATCTATATCATTGGACGACATCGGCAATTCTGGATGCTCAGGCTTATGATTCGACCTGAGTCCAAAGAGAGTCGCTTCGAACTGCACCCGCAATAAGTCTTGTACATTTGGACCTCCTGTACAAGGTACGATGAGGCAGAATCCTATCACATCGATAGGAGTAAAGATATTTGCATCTATATCATTGGACGACATTGGCAATTCTGGATGCTTCGGCTTATGAATCGACCTGAGTCCAAAGAGATTCATTTTTCTGAAGTGCTAACGCACAAATCTTCTACATTTGGACCTCCTGCACAAGGTATGATGAGGCAGAATCCTATCACATTGATAGGAGTAAAGATATTTGCATCTATATCACTGGACGACATTCGCAATTCTGGATGCTCCGGCATATGATTCGACCGGAGGTCAAAGAGAGTCGCTTTGGACACGTGCTACCGCACAAATCTTGTACATTTGGACCCCCTGGATAAGATACGATGAGGAAGAATCCTGTCAAATTGATAGCAGTAAAGATATTTGCATCTATATCATTGGACGACATTGGCAATTCTGGATGCCCCGGCTTATGATTCGACCTGAGTCCAAAGAGAGTCGCTTTGGACAAGGTCTACCGCACAAATCTTGTACATTTGAACCTCCGGAATAAGGTACGATGAGGCAGAATCCTATCACATTGATAGGAGTAAAGATATTTGCATCTATATCATTGGTCAACATTGGCAGTTCTGGATGGTCCGGCTTATGGTTCGACCTAAGTCCAAAGAATGTCGCTTTGGACAAGTGCTACCCACAAATCTTGTACATTTGAACCTCGTGGACTAGATACGATGAGGCAGAATCCTGTCAAATTTATAGCAGTAATGATATTTGCATCTATATCATTTCACGACATTGGCAATTCTGGATGCTTGGGCTTATGGATCGACCTGAGTCCAAAGAGAGTTGCTTTGGACAAGGTCTACCGCACATATCTTGTACACTTGATCCTCCTGGACAAGACACGATGAGCCAGAATCCTGTCAAATTGATAGCAGTAAAGGTATTTGCATCTATATAATTGGACGACATTGGCAATTCTGAATGCCCCGGCTTATGATTCGACCTGAGTCCAAAGAGAGTTGCTTTGGACAAGGGCTACCGCACAAATCTTGTACATTTGAACCTCCGGCCCAAGGTATGATGAGGCAGAATCCTATCACATTGATAGGAGTAAAGATATTTGCATCTATATCATTGGTCAACATCGGCAGTTCTGAATGGTCCGGCTTATGGTTCGACCTAAGTCCAAAGAGAGTCGCTTCGAACTGCACCCGCAATAAGTCTTGTACATTTGGACCTCCTGTACAAGGAACGATGAGGCAGAATCCTCTCACATTGATAGGAGTGAAGATATTTGCATCAATATTATTAGACGGCATTGGCAATTCTGGATGCTCAGGCTTATGGTTCGACCTAAGTCCAAAGAGAGTCGCTTCGAACTGCACCCGCAATAAGTCTTGTACATTTGGACCCCCGGGACAAGACACGATGAGGCAGAATCCTGTTAAATTGATTGCAGTAAAGATATTTGCATCTATATCATTGCACGACATTGGCAATTCTGGATGCTTGGGCTTATGGATCGACCTGAGTCCAAAGAATGTCGCTTTGGACAAGTGCTACCGCAACAAATTGTGCACATTTGGACCCCCTGGACAAGATACGATGAGGCAGAATCCTGTCAAATTGATAGCAGTAAAGGTATTTGCATCTATACCATTGCACGACATTGGCAATTCTTGATGCTTCGGCTTATGGATCGGCCTGAGTCCAAAGAGTTTCGCTTTGGACAAGTGCTACCGCACAAATCTTCTACATTTCGACCTCCTGTACAAGTATGATGAGGCAGAATCCTACCACATTGATATGAGTAAAGATATTTGCATCTATATCACTGGACGACATTGGCGATTCTGGATGCTCAGCATATCATTCGACCTGAGTCCAAGGAGAGTCGCTTTGGACAAGTGCTACCGCAACAAATCTTGTACATTTGGACCCCCGGGACAAGATACGATGAGGCAGAATCCTGTTAAATTGATTGCAGTAAAGATATTTGCATCTATATCATTGGACGGCACTGACAATTCTGGATGTTCAGGCATACGATTCGACCTGAGTCCAAAGAGAGTCGGTTTGGGCAAATGCTGCCGCCCAAAACATGTGCATTTGGACCTCCTGGAAAAGGTATGATGAGGCAGAATCCTGTCAAATTAATAGGAGTAAAGATATTTGCATCTATATCATTGGTCAACATCGGCAATTCTGGACGGTCCGGCTTATGGTTCGACATAAGTCCAAAGAATGTCGCTTTGGACAAGTGGTACCGCAACAAATCGTATACATTTGGACCCCCTGGACAATATACGATGAGGCAGAATCCTGTCAAATTGATAGGAGTAAAGATATTTGCATCTATATCATTGGACGACATTGGCAATTCTGAGTGCCCCGGCTTATGATTCGACCTGAGTCCAAAGAGAGTTGCTTTGGACAAGGGCTACCGCACAAATCTTGTACATTTGAACCTCCGGAACAAGGTATGATGAGGCAGAATCCTATGACATTTGATAGGAGTAAAGATATTTGCATCTGTATCATTGGTCAACATCGGCAGTTCTGGATGGTCCGGATTATGGTTCGACCAAAGTTCAAATAATGTCGCTTTGGACAAGTGCTACCGCACAAATCTTGTACATTTGAACCTCGTGGACAAGATACGATGAGGCAGAATCCTGTCAAATTGATAGCAGTAAAGATATTTGCATCTATATCATTGCACGACATTGGCAATTCTGGATGCTTGGGCTTATGGATCGACCTGAGTCCAAAGAGTTTCGCTTTTGTCTAGTGCTACCGCACAAATCTTGTACACTTGATCCTCCTGGACAAGACGCGATGAGCCAGAATCCTGTCAAATTGATAGGAGTGAAGATATTTGCATCTATATCATTAGACGGCCTTGGCAATTCAGGATGCTCTGGCTTATGATTCGACCTGAGTTCAAATAGAGTCGCTTTGGACAAATAATGTCGCCCAAATCTTGTACATGTGGACCTCCTGGACAAGCTATGTTGAGGCCGAATCCTGTCAAATTGATAGGAGTAAAGATATTTGCATCTATATCATTGGACGACATTGGCAATTCTGGATGCTTAGGCTTATGATTGGACCTGAGTCCAAAGAGAGTTGCTTTGGACAAGGGCTACCGCACAAATCTTGTACATTTGAACCTCCGGAACAAGGTATGATGAGGCAGAATCCTATGACATTTGATAGGAGTAAAGATATTTGCATCTATATCATTGGTCAACATCGGCAGTTCTGGATGGTCCGGGTTATGGTTCGACCTAAGTTCAAATAATGTCGCTTTGGACAAGTGCTACCGCACAAATCTTGTACATTTGAATCTCGTGGACAAGATACGATGAGGCAGAATCCTATCACATTGATAGGAGTAAAGATATTTGCATCTATATCATTGCACGACAATGGCAATTCCGGATGGTCCGGCTTATGGTTCGACCTAAGTCCAAAGAATGTCGCTTTGGACAAGTGCTACCCACAAATCTTGTACATTTGAACCTCGTGGACAAGATACGATGAGGCAGAATCCTGTCAAATTGATAGGAGTAAAGATATTTGCATCTATATCATTGGTCAACATCGGCAGTTCTGAATGGTCCGGCTTATGGTTCGACCTAAGTCCAAAGAGAGTCGCTTCGAACTGCACCCGCAATAAGTCTTGTACATTTGGACCTCCTGTACAAGGAACGATGAGGCAGAATCCTCTCACATTGATAGGAGTGAAGATATTTGCATCAATATTATTAGACGGCATTGGCAATTCTGGACGCTCACTCTTATGATTCGACCTGAGTCCAAAGAGAGTCGCTTCGAACTACACCCGCAATAAGTCTTGTACATTTGGACCTCCTGTACAAGGTACGATGAGGCAGAATCCTGTCACATTGATAGGAGTGAAGATATTTGCATCTATATCATTAGACGGCATTGGCAATTCTGGATGCTCAGGCTTATGATTCGACCTGAGTCCAAGGACAGTCGCTTTGGACAAGTGCTACCGCAACAAATCTTGTACATTTGGACCCCCGGGACAAGACACGATGAGGCAGAATCCTGTTAAATTGATTGCAGTAAAGATATTTGCATCTATATCATTGCACGACATTGGCAATTCTGGATGCTTGGGCTTATGGATCGACCTGAGTCCAAAGAATGTCGCTTTGGACAAGTGCTACCGCACTAATCTTGTACATTTGGACCCCCTGGATAAGATACGATGAGGCAGAATCCTGTCAAATTGATAGCAGTAAAGATATTTGCATCTATATCATTGGACGACATTGGCAATTCTGGTTGCCCCGGCTTATGATTCGACCTGAGTCCAGAGAGTTTCGCTTTGGACAAGTGCTACCGCACAAATCTTCTACATTTCGACCTCCTGTACAAGTATGATGAGGCAGAATCCTACCACATTGATATGAGTAAAGATATTTGCATCTATATCACTGGACGACATTGGCCATTCTGGATGCTCAGCATATCATTCGACCTGAGTCCAAAGAGTTTCGCTTTTGTCTAGTGCTACCGCACAAATCTTGTACATTTGGACCCCCTTGAAAATATACGATGAGGCAGAATCCTGTCAAATTGATAGCAGTAAAGATATTTGCATCTATATCATTGGACGACATTGGCAATTCTGGATGCTCCGGTTTATGATTCGACCTGAATCCAAAGAAAGTCGGTTTGGGGAAATGCTGCCGCCCAAGACTTGTGCATTTGGACCTCCTGGAAAAGGTATGATGGGGCAGAATCCTGTCACATTGATAGGAGTAAAGATATTTGCATCTATATCATTGGACGACATCGGCAATTCTGGATGCTCAGGCTTATGATTCGACCTGAGTCCAAAGAGAGTCGCTTCGAACTGCACCCGCAATAAGTCTTGTACATTTGGACCTCCTGTACAAGGTACGATGAGGCAGAATCCTATCACATCGATAGGAGTAAAGATATTTGCATCTATATCATTGGACGACATTGGCAATTCTGGATGCTTCGGCTTATGAATCGACCTGAGTCCAAAGAGATTCATTTTTGTGAAGTGCTAACGCACAAATCTTCTACATTTGGACCTCCTGCACAAGGTATGATGAGGCAGAATCCTATCACATTGATAGGAGTAAAGATATTTGCATCTCTATCACTGGACGACATTGGCAATTCTGGATGCTCCGGCATATGATTCGACCGGAGGTCAAAGAGAGTCGCTTTGGACACGTGCTACCGCACAAATCTTGTACATTTGGACCCCCTGGATAAGATACGATGAGGCAGAATCCTGTCAAATTGATAGCAGTAAAGATATTTGCATCTATATCATTGGACGACATTGGCAATTCTGGATGCCCCGGCTTATGATTCGACCTGAGTCCAAAGAGAGTCGCTTTGGACAAGGTCTACCGCACAAATCTTGTACATTTGAACCTCCGGAACAAGGTACGATGAGGCAGAATCCTATCACATTGATAGGAGTAAAGATATTTGCATCTATATCATTGGTCAACATTGGCAGTTCTGGATGGTCCGGCTTATGGTTCGACCTAAGTCCAAAGAATGTCGCTTTGGACAAGTGCTACCCACAAATCTTGTACATTTGAACCTCGTGGACTAGATACGATGAGGCAGAATCCTGTCAAATTTATAGCAGTAATGATATTTGCATCTATATCATTGCACGACATTGGCAATTCTGGATGCTTGGGCTTATGGATCGACCTGAGTCCAAAGAGAGTTGCTTTGGACAAGGTCTACCGCACATATCTTGTACACTTGATCCTCCTGGACAAGACACGATGAGCCCGAATCCTGTCAAATTGATAGCAGTAAAGGTATTTGCATCTATATAATTGGACGACATTGGCAATTCTGAATGCCCCGGCTTATGATTCGACCTGAGTCCAAAGAGAGTTGCTTTGGACAAGGGCTACCGCACAAATCTTGTACATTTGAACCTCCGGCCCAAGGTATGATGAGGCAGAATCCTATCACATTGATAGGAGTAAAGATATTTGCATCTATATCATTGGTCAACATCGGCAGTTCTGAATGGTCCGGCTTATGGTTCGACCTAAGTCCAAAGAGAGTCGCTTCGAACTGCACCCGCAATAAGTCTTGTACATTTGGACCTCCTGTACAAGGAACGATGAGGCAGAATCCTCTCACATTGATAGGAGTGAAGATATTTGCATCAATATTATTAGACGGCATTGGCAATTCTGGATGCTCAGGCTTATGATTCGACCTGAGTCCAAAGAGAGTCGCTTCGAACTACACCCGCAATAAGTCTTGTACATTTGGACCTCCTGTACAAGGTACGATGAGGCAGAATCCTGTCACATTGATAGGAGTGAAGATATTTGCATCTATATCATTAGACGGCATTGGCAATTCTGGATGCTCAGGCTTATGATTCGACCTGAGTCCAAGGAGAGTCGCTTTGGACAAGTGCTACCGCAACAAATCTTGTACATTTGGACCCCCGGGACAAGACACGATGAGGCAGAATCCTGTTAAATTGATTGCAGTAAAGATATTTGCATCTATATCATTGCACGACATTGGCAATTCTGGATGCTTGGGCTTATGGATCGACCTGAGTCCAAAGAATGTCGCTTTGGACAAGTGCTACCGCACTAATCTTGTACATTTGGACCCCCTGGATAAGATACGATGAGGCAGAATCCTGTCAAATTGATAGCAGTAAAGATATTTGCATCTATATCATTGGACGACATTGGCAATTCTGGTTGCCCCGGCATATGATTCGACCTGAGTCCAGAGAGTTTCGCTTTGGACAAGTGCTACCGCACAAATCTTCTACATTTCGACCTCCTGTACAAGTATGATGAGGCAGAATCCTACCACATTGATATGAGTAAAGATATTTGCATCTATATCACTGGACGACATTGGCCATTCTGGATGCTCAGCATATCATTCGACCTGAGTCCAAGGAGAGTCGCTTTGGACAAGTGCTACCGCAACAAATCTTGTACATTTGGACCCCCGGGACAAGATACGATGAGGCAGAATCCTGTCAAATTAATAGGAGCAAAGATATTTGAATCTATATCATTGGTCAACAACGGCAATTCTGGATGGTCCGGCTTATGGTTCGGCATAAGTCCAAAGAATGTCGCTTTGGACAAGTGCTACCGCAACAAATCGCGTACATTTGGACCCCCTGGACAAGACACGATGAGGCAGAATCCTGTTAAATT
The DNA here is from genome assembly GCA_963942575.1 of Priocnemis perturbator. Taxonomy (NCBI): domain Eukaryota; kingdom Metazoa; phylum Arthropoda; class Insecta; order Hymenoptera; family Pompilidae; genus Priocnemis; species Priocnemis perturbator. The sequence continues at coordinate 3,085,551 of CAWWDK010000133.1, read as the reverse complement.
GATTGCAGTAAAGATATTTGCATCCATACCATTGCACGACATTGGCAATTCTGGATGCTCCGGCATATGATTCGACCGGAGGTCAAAGAGAGTCGCTTTGGACACGTGCAACCGCACAAATCTTCTACATTTGGACCCCCTGGATAAGATACGATGAGGCAGAATCCTGTCAAATTGATAGCAGTAAAGATATTTGCATCTATATCATTGGACGACATTGGCAATTCTGGTTGCCCCGGCTTATGATTCGCCCTGAGTCCAAAGAGAGTCGCTTTGGACAAGGTCTACCGCACAAATCTTGTACATTTGAACCTCCGGAACAAGGTACGATGAGGCAGAATCCTATCACATTGATAGGAGTAAAGATAGTTGCATCTATGTCATTGGTCAACATTGGCAGTTCTGGATGGTCCGGCTTATGGTTCGACCTAAGTCCAAAGAATGTCGCTTTGGACAAGTGCTACCCACAAATCTTGTACATTTGAACCTCGTGGACTAGATACGATGAGGCAGAATCCTGTCAAATTGATAGCAGTAAAGATATTTGCATCTATATCATTGAACGACATTGGCAATTCTGGATGCTTGGGCTTATAGATCGACCTGAGTCCAAAGAATGTCGCTTTGGACAAGTGCTACCGCAACAAATTGTGTACATTTGGACCCCCTGGACAAGATACGATGAGGCAGAATCCTGTCAAATTGATAGCAGTAAAGGTATTTGCATCTATACCATTGCACGACATTGGCAATTCTTGATGCTTCGGCTTATGGATCGACCTGAGACCAAAGAGTTTCGCTTTGGACAAGTGCTACCGCACAAATCTTCTACATTTCGACCTCCTGTACAAGTATGATGAGGCAGAATCCTACCACATTGATATGAGTAAAGATATTTGCATCTATATCACTGGACGACATTGGCCATTCTGGATGCTCAGCATATCATTCGACCTGAGTCCAAAGAGAGTCGCTTTGGACAAGTGCTACAACACAAATATTGTACATTTGGACCTCGTGTACAAGATACGGTGAGGCAGAATCCTGTCAAATTAATACGAGTAAAGATATTTGCATCTATATCATTGGACGACATTGGCAATTCTGGATGCTTCGGCATATGGATCGACCTGAGTCCAAAGAGTTTCGCTTTTGTCTAGTGCTACCGCACAAATCTTGTACATTTGGACCCCCTGGACAATATACGATGAGGCAGAATCCTGTCAAATTGATAGCAGTAAAGATATTTGCATCTACATCATTGGACGACATTGGCAATTCTGGATGCTCCGGTTTATGATTCGACCTGAATCCAAAGAAAGTCGGTTTGGGGAAACGCTGCCGCCCAAGACTTGTGCATTTGGACCTCCTGGAAAAGGTATGATGGGGCAGAATCCTGTCACATTGATAAAAGTAAAGATATTTGCATCTATATCATTGGACGACATCGGCAATTCTGGATGCTCAGGCTTATGATTCGACCTGAGTCCAAAGAGAGTCGCTTCGAACTGCACCCGCAATAAGTCTTGTACATTTGGACCTCCTGTACAAGGTACGATGAGGCAGAATCCTATCACATCGATAGGAGTAAAGATATTTGCATCTATATCATTGGACGACATTGGCAATTCTGGATGCTTCGGCTTATGAATCGACCTGAGTCCAAAGAGATTCATTTTTCTGAAGTGCTAACGCACAAATCTTCTACATTTGGACCTCCTGCACAAGGTATGATGAGGCAGAATCCTATCACATTGATAGGAGTAAAGATATTTGCATCTATATCACTGGACGACATTCGCAATTCTGGATGCTCCGGCATATGATTCGACCGGAGGTCAAAGAGAGTCGCTTTGGACACGTGCTACCGCACAAATCTTGTACATTTGGACCCCCTGGATAAGATACGATGAGGAAGAATCCTGTCAAATTGATAGCAGTAAAGATATTTGCATCTATATCATTGGACGACATTGGCAATTCTGGATGCCCCGGCTTATGATTCGACCTGAGTCCAAAGAGAGTCGCTTTGGACAAGGTCTACCGCACAAATCTTGTACATTTGAACCTCCGGAATAAGGTACGATGAGGCAGAATCCTATCACATTGATAGGAGTAAAGATATTTGCATCTATATCATTGGTCAACATTGGCAGTTCTGGATGGTCCGGCTTATGGTTCGACCTAAGTCCAAAGAATGTCGCTTTGGACAAGTGCTACCCACAAATCTTGTACATTTGAACCTCGTGGACTAGATACGATGAGGCAGAATCCTGTCAAATTTATAGCAGTAATGATATTTGCATCTATATCATTTCACGACATTGGCAATTCTGGATGCTTGGGCTTATGGATCGACCTGAGTCCAAAGAGAGTTGCTTTGGACAAGGTCTACCGCACATATCTTGTACACTTGATCCTCCTGGACAAGACACGATGAGCCAGAATCCTGTCAAATTGATAGCAGTAAAGGTATTTGCATCTATATAATTGGACGACATTGGCAATTCTGAATGCCCCGGCTTATGATTCGACCTGAGTCCAAAGAGAGTTGCTTTGGACAAGGGCTACCGCACAAATCTTGTACATTTGAACCTCCGGCCCAAGGTATGATGAGGCAGAATCCTATCACATTGATAGGAGTAAAGATATTTGCATCTATATCATTGGTCAACATCGGCAGTTCTGAATGGTCCGGCTTATGGTTCGACCTAAGTCCAAAGAGAGTCGCTTCGAACTGCACCCGCAATAAGTCTTGTACATTTGGACCTCCTGTACAAGGAACGATGAGGCAGAATCCTCTCACATTGATAGGAGTGAAGATATTTGCATCAATATTATTAGACGGCATTGGCAATTCTGGATGCTCATGCTTATGGTTCGACCTAAGTCCAAAGAGAGTCGCTTCGAACTGCACCCGCAATAAGTCTTGTACATTTGGACCCCCGGGACAAGACACGATGAGGCAGAATCCTGTTAAATTGATTGCAGTAAAGATATTTGCATCTATATCATTGCACGACATTGGCAATTCTGGATGCTTGGGCTTATGGATCGACCTGAGTCCAAAGAATGTCGCTTTGGACAAGTGCTACCGCAACAAATTGTGCACATTTGGACCCCCTGGACAAGATACGATGAGGCAGAATCCTGTCAAATTGATAGCAGTAAAGGTATTTGCATCTATACCATTGCACGACATTGGCAATTCTTGATGCTTCGGCTTATGGATCGGCCTGAGTCCAAAGAGTTTCGCTTTGGACAAGTGCTACCGCACAAATCTTCTACATTTCGACCTCCTGTACAAGTATGATGAGGCAGAATCCTACCACATTGATATGAGTAAAGATATTTGCATCTATATCACTGGACGACATTGGCGATTCTGGATGCTCAGCATATCATTCGACCTGAGTCCAAGGAGAGTCGCTTTGGACAAGTGCTACCGCAACAAATCTTGTACATTTGGACCCCCGGGACAAGATACGATGAGGCAGAATCCTGTCAAATTAATAGGAGTAAAGATATTTGCATCTATATCATTGGTCAACATCGGCAGTTCTGAATGGTCCGGCTTATGGTTCGACCTAAGTCCAAAGAGAGTCGCTTCGAACTGCACCCGCAATAAGTCTTGTACATTTGGACCTCCTGTACAAGGAACGATGAGGCAGAATCCTCTCACATTGATAGGAGTGAAGATATTTGCATCAATATTATTGGACGGCATTAGCAATTCTGGATGCTCAGGCTTATGATTCGACCTGAGTCCAAAGAGAGTCGCTTCGAACTACACCCGCAATAAGTCTTGTACATTTGGACCTCCTGTACAAGGTACGATGAGGCAGAATCCTGTCACATTGATAGGAGTGAAGATATTTGCATCTATATCATTAGACGGCATTGGCAATTCTGGATGCTCAGGCTTATGATTCGACCTGAGTCCAAGGACAGTCGCTTTGGACAAGTGCTACCGCAACAAATCTTGTACATTTGGACCCCCGGGACAAGACACGATGAGGCAGAATCCTGTTATATTGATTGCAGTAAAGATATTTGCATCTATATCATTGCACGACACTGGCAATTGTGGATGCTTGGGCTTATGGATCGACCTGAGTCCAAAGAATGTCGCTTTGGACAAGTGCTACCGCACTAATCTTGTACATTTGGACCCCCTGGATAAGATACGATGAGGCAGAATCCTGTCAAATTGATAGCAGTAAAGATATTTGCATCTATATCATTGGACGACATTGGCAATTCTGGTTGCCCCGGCTTATGATTCGACCTGAGTCCAGAGAGTTTCGCTTTGGACAAGTGCTACCGCACAAATCTTCTACATTTCGACCTCCTGTACAAGTATGATGAGGCAGAATCCTACCACATTGATATGAGTAAAGATATTTGCATCTATATCACTGGACGACATTGGCCATTCTGGATGCTCAGCATATCATTCGACCTGAGTCCAAAGAGTTTCGCTTTTGTCTAGTGCTACCGCACAAATCTTGTACATTTGGACCCCCTTGAAAATATACGATGAGGCAGAATCCTGTCAAATTGATAGCAGTAAAGATATTTGCATCTATATCATTGGACGACATTGGCAATTCTGGATGCTCCGGTTTATGATTCGACCTGAATCCAAAGAAAGTCGGTTTGGGGAAATGCTGCCGCCCAAGACTTGTGCATTTGGACCTCCTGGAAAAGGTATGATGGGGCAGAATCCTGTCACATTGATAGGAGTAAAGATATTTGCATCTATATCATTGGACGACATCGGCAATTCTGGATGCTCAGGCTTATGATTCGACCTGAGTCCAAAGAGAGTCGCTTCGAACTGCACCCGCAATAAGTCTTGTACATTTGGACCTCCTGTACAAGGTACGATGAGGCAGAATCCTATCACATCGATAGGAGTAAAGATATTTGCATCTATATCATTGGACGACATTGGCAATTCTGGATGCTTCGGCTTATGAATCGACCTGAGTCCAAAGAGATTCATTTTTGTGAAGTGCTAACGCACAAATCTTCTACATTTGGACCTCCTGCACAAGGTATGATGAGGCAGAATCCTATCACATTGATAGGAGTAAAGATATTTGCATCTCTATCACTGGACGACATTGGCAATTCTGGATGCTCCGGCATATGATTCGACCGGAGGTCAAAGAGAGTCGCTTTGGACACGTGCTACCGCACAAATCTTGTACATTTGGACCCCCTGGATAAGATACGATGAGGCAGAATCCTGTCAAATTGATAGCAGTAAAGATATTTGCATCTATATCATTGGACGACATTGGCAATTCTGGATGCCCCGGCTTATGATTCGACCTGAGTCCAAAGAGAGTCGCTTTGGACAAGGTCTACCGCACAAATCTTGTACATTTGAACCTCCGGAACAAGGTACGATGAGGCAGAATCCTATCACATTGATAGGAGTAAAGATATTTGCATCTATATCATTGGTCAACATTGGCAGTTCTGGATGGTCCGGCTTATGGTTCGACCTAAGTCCAAAGAATGTCGCTTTGGACAAGTGCTACCCACAAATCTTGTACATTTGAACCTCGTGGACTAGATACGATGAGGCAGAATCCTGTCAAATTTATAGCAGTAATGATATTTGCATCTATATCATTGCACGACATTGGCAATTCTGGATGCTTGGGCTTATGGATCGACCTGAGTCCAAAGAGAGTTGCTTTGGACAAGGTCTACCGCACATATCTTGTACACTTGATCCTCCTGGACAAGACACGATGAGCCCGAATCCTGTCAAATTGATAGCAGTAAAGGTATTTGCATCTATATAATTGGACGACATTGGCAATTCTGAATGCCCCGGCTTATGATTCGACCTGAGTCCAAAGAGAGTTGCTTTGGACAAGGGCTACCGCACAAATCTTGTACATTTGAACCTCCGGCCCAAGGTATGATGAGGCAGAATCCTATCACATTGATAGGAGTAAAGATATTTGCATCTATATCATTGGTCAACATCGGCAGTTCTGAATGGTCCGGCTTATGGTTCGACCTAAGTCCAAAGAGAGTCGCTTCGAACTGCACCCGCAATAAGTCTTGTACATTTGGACCTCCTGTACAAGGAACGATGAGGCAGAATCCTCTCACATTGATAGGAGTGAAGATATTTGCATCAATATTATTAGACGGCATTGGCAATTCTGGATGCTCAGGCTTATGATTCGACCTGAGTCCAAAGAGAGTCGCTTCGAACTACACCCGCAATAAGTCTTGTACATTTGGACCTCCTGTACAAGGTACGATGAGGCAGAATCCTGTCACATTGATAGGAGTGAAGATATTTGCATCTATATCATTAGACGGCATTGGCAATTCTGGATGCTCAGGCTTATGATTCGACCTGAGTCCAAGGAGAGTCGCTTTGGACAAGTGCTACCGCAACAAATCTTGTACATTTGGACCCCCGGGACAAGACACGATGAGGCAGAATCCTGTTAAATTGATTGCAGTAAAGATATTTGCATCTATATCATTGCACGACATTGGCAATTCTGGATGCTTGGGCTTATGGATCGACCTGAGTCCAAAGAATGTCGCTTTGGACAAGTGCTACCGCACTAATCTTGTACATTTGGACCCCCTGGATAAGATACGATGAGGCAGAATCCTGTCAAATTGATAGCAGTAAAGATATTTGCATCTATATCATTGGACGACATTGGCAATTCTGGTTGCCCCGGCATATGATTCGACCTGAGTCCAGAGAGTTTCGCTTTGGACAAGTGCTACCGCACAAATCTTCTACATTTCGACCTCCTGTACAAGTATGATGAGGCAGAATCCTACCACATTGATATGAGTAAAGATATTTGCATCTATATCACTGGACGACATTGGCCATTCTGGATGCTCAGCATATCATTCGACCTGAGTCCAAGGAGAGTCGCTTTGGACAAGTGCTACCGCAACAAATCTTGTACATTTGGACCCCCGGGACAAGATACGATGAGGCAGAATCCTGTCAAATTAATAGGAGCAAAGATATTTGAATCTATATCATTGGTCAACAACGGCAATTCTGGATGGTCCGGCTTATGGTTCGGCATAAGTCCAAAGAATGTCGCTTTGGACAAGTGCTACCGCAACAAATCGCGTACATTTGGACCCCCTGGACAAGACACGATGAGGCAGAATCCTGTTAAATTGATTGCAGTAAAGATATTTGCATCCATACCATTGCACGACATTGGCAATTCTGGATGCTCCGGCATATGATTCGACCGGAGGTCAAAGAGAGTCGCTTTGGACACGTGCAACCGCACAAATCTTCTACATTTGGACCCCCTGGATAAGATACGATGAGGCAGAATCCTGTCAAATTGATAGCAGTAAAGATATTTGCATCTATATCATTGGACGACATTGGCAATTCTGGTTGCCCCGGCTTATGATTCGCCCTGAGTCCAAAGAGAGTCGCTTTGGACAAGGTCTACCGCACAAATCTTGTACATTTGAACCTCCGGAACAAGGTACGATGAGGCAGAATCCTATCACATTGATAGGAGTAAAGATAGTTGCATCTATGTCATTGGTCAACATTGGCAGTTCTGGATGGTCCGGCTTATGGTTCGACCTAAGTCCAAAGAATGTCGCTTTGGACAAGTGCTACCCACAAATCTTGTACATTTGAACCTCGTGGACTAGATACGATGAGGCAGAATCCTGTCAAATTGATAGCAGTAAAGATATTTGCATCTATATCATTGAACGACATTGGCAATTCTGGATGCTTGGGCTTATAGATCGACCTGAGTCCAAAGAATGTCGCTTTGGACAAGTGCTACCGCAACAAATTGTGTACATTTGGACCCCCTGGACAAGATACGATGAGGCAGAATCCTGTCAAATTGATAGCAGTAAAGGTATTTGCATCTATACCATTGCACGACATTGGCAATTCTTGATGCTTCGGCTTATGGATCGACCTGAGACCAAAGAGTTTCGCTTTGGACAAGTGCTACCGCACAAATCTTCTACATTTCGACCTCCTGTACAAGTATGATGAGGCAGAATCCTACCACATTGATATGAGTAAAGATATTTGCATCTATATCACTGGACGACATTGGCCATTCTGGATGCTCAGCATATCATTCGACCTGAGTCCAAAGAGAGTCGCTTTGGACAAGTGCTACAACACAAATATTGTACATTTGGACCTCGTGTACAAGATACGGTGAGGCAGAATCCTGTCAAATTAATACGAGTAAAGATATTTGCATCTATATCATTGGACGACATTGGCAATTCTGGATGCTTCGGCATATGGATCGACCTGAGTCCAAAGAGTTTCGCTTTTGTCTAGTGCTACCGCACAAATCTTGTACATTTGGACCCCCTGGACAATATACGATGAGGCAGAATCCTGTCAAATTGATAGCAGTAAAGATATTTGCATCTACATCATTGGACGACATTGGCAATTCTGGATGCTCCGGTTTATGATTCGACCTGAATCCAAAGAAAGTCGGTTTGGGGAAACGCTGCCGCCCAAGACTTGTGCATTTGGACCTCCTGGAAAAGGTATGATGGGGCAGAATCCTGTCACATTGATAAAAGTAAAGATATTTGCATCTATATCATTGGACGACATCGGCAATTCTGGATGCTCAGGCTTATGATTCGACCTGAGTCCAAAGAGAGTCGCTTCGAACTGCACCCGCAATAAGTCTTGTACATTTGGACCTCCTGTACAAGGTACGATGAGGCAGAATCCTATCACATCGATAGGAGTAAAGATATTTGCATCTATATCATTGGACGACATTGGCAATTCTGGATGCTTCGGCTTATGAATCGACCTGAGTCCAAAGAGATTCATTTTTCTGAAGTGCTAACGCACAAATCTTCTACATTTGGACCTCCTGCACAAGGTATGATGAGGCAGAATCCTATCACATTGATAGGAGTAAAGATATTTGCATCTATATCACTGGACGACATTCGCAATTCTGGATGCTCCGGCATATGATTCGACCGGAGGTCAAAGAGAGTCGCTTTGGACACGTGCTACCGCACAAATCTTGTACATTTGGACCCCCTGGATAAGATACGATGAGGAAGAATCCTGTCAAATTGATAGCAGTAAAGATATTTGCATCTATATCATTGGACGACATTGGCAATTCTGGATGCCCCGGCTTATGATTCGACCTGAGTCCAAAGAGAGTCGCTTTGGACAAGGTCTACCGCACAAATCTTGTACATTTGAACCTCCGGAATAAGGTACGATGAGGCAGAATCCTATCACATTGATAGGAGTAAAGATATTTGCATCTATATCATTGGTCAACATTGGCAGTTCTGGATGGTCCGGCTTATGGTTCGACCTAAGTCCAAAGAATGTCGCTTTGGACAAGTGCTACCCACAAATCTTGTACATTTGAACCTCGTGGACTAGATACGATGAGGCAGAATCCTGTCAAATTTATAGCAGTAATGATATTTGCATCTATATCATTTCACGACATTGGCAATTCTGGATGCTTGGGCTTATGGATCGACCTGAGTCCAAAGAGAGTTGCTTTGGACAAGGTCTACCGCACATATCTTGTACACTTGATCCTCCTGGACAAGACACGATGAGCCAGAATCCTGTCAAATTGATAGCAGTAAAGGTATTTGCATCTATATAATTGGACGACATTGGCAATTCTGAATGCCCCGGCTTATGATTCGACCTGAGTCCAAAGAGAGTTGCTTTGGACAAGGGCTACCGCACAAATCTTGTACATTTGAACCTCCGGCCCAAGGTATGATGAGGCAGAATCCTATCACATTGATAGGAGTAAAGATATTTGCATCTATATCATTGGTCAACATCGGCAGTTCTGAATGGTCCGGCTTATGGTTCGACCTAAGTCCAAAGAGAGTCGCTTCGAACTGCACCCGCAATAAGTCTTGTACATTTGGACCTCCTGTACAAGGAACGATGAGGCAGAATCCTCTCACATTGATAGGAGTGAAGATATTTGCATCAATATTATTAGACGGCATTGGCAATTCTGGATGCTCATGCTTATGGTTCGACCTAAGTCCAAAGAGAGTCGCTTCGAACTGCACCCGCAATAAGTCTTGTACATTTGGACCCCCGGGACAAGACACGATGAGGCAGAATCCTGTTAAATTGATTGCAGTAAAGATATTTGCATCTATATCATTGCACGACATTGGCAATTCTGGATGCTTGGGCTTATGGATCGACCTGAGTCCAAAGAATGTCGCTTTGGACAAGTGCTACCGCAACAAATTGTGCACATTTGGACCCCCTGGACAAGATACGATGAGGCAGAATCCTGTCAAATTGATAGCAGTAAAGGTATTTGCATCTATACCATTGCACGACATTGGCAATTCTTGATGCTTCGGCTTATGGATCGGCCTGAGTCCAAAGAGTTTCGCTTTGGACAAGTGCTACCGCACAAATCTTCTACATTTCGACCTCCTGTACAAGTATGATGAGGCAGAATCCTACCACATTGATATGAGTAAAGATATTTGCATCTATATCACTGGACGACATTGGCGATTCTGGATGCTCAGCATATCATTCGACCTGAGTCCAAGGAGAGTCGCTTTGGACAAGTGCTACCGCAACAAATCTTGTACATTTGGACCCCCGGGACAAGATACGATGAGGCAGAATCCTGTCAAATTAATAGGAGTAAAGATATTTGCATCTATATCATTGGTCAACATCGGCAGTTCTGAATGGTCCGGCTTATGGTTCGACCTAAGTCCAAAGAGAGTCGCTTCGAACTGCACCCGCAATAAGTCTTGTACATTTGGACCTCCTGTACAAGGAACGATGAGGCAGAATCCTCTCACATTGATAGGAGTGAAGATATTTGCATCAATATTATTGGACGGCATTAGCAATTCTGGATGCTCAGGCTTATGATTCGACCTGAGTCCAAAGAGAGTCGCTTCGAACTACACCCGCAATAAGTCTTGTACATTTGGACCTCCTGTACAAGGTACGATGAGGCAGAATCCTGTCACATTGATAGGAGTGAAGATATTTGCATCTATATCATTAGACGGCATTGGCAATTCTGGATGCTCAGGCTTATGATTCGACCTGAGTCCAAGGAGAGTCGCTTTGGACAAGTGCTACCGCAAGAAATCTTGTACATTTGGACCCCCGGGACAAGACACGATGAGGCAGAATCCTGTTATATTGATTGCAGTAAAGATATTTGCATCTATATCATTGCACGACACTGGCAATTGTGGATGCTTGGGCTTATGGATCGACCTGAGTCCAAAGAATGTCGCTTTGGACAAGTGCTACCGCAACAAATTGTGTACATTTGGACCTCCTGGACAAGATACGATTAGGCAGAATCCTGTCAAATTGATAGCAGTAAAGGTATTTGCATCTATACCATTGCACGACATTGGCAAATCTTGATGCTTCGGCTTATGGATCGACCTGAGTCCAAAGAGTTTCGCTTTGGACAAGTGCTACCGCACAAATCTTCTACATTTCGACCTCCTGTACAAGTATGATGAGGCAGAATCCTACCACATTGATATGAGTAAAGATATTTGCATCTATATCACTGGACGACATTGGCCATTCTGGATGCTCAGCATATCATTCGACCTGAGTCCAAGGAGAGTCGCTTTGGACAAGTGCTACCGCAACAAATCTTGTACATTTGGACCCCCGGGACAAGATACGATGAGGCAGAATCCTGTTAAATTGATTGCAGTAAAGATATTTGCATCTATATCATTGGACGGCACTGACAATTCTGGATGTTCAGGCATACGATTCGACCTGAGTCCAAAGAGAGTCGGTTTGGGCAAATGCTGCCGCCCAAAACATGTGCATTTGGACCTCCTGGAAAAGGTATGATGAGGCAGAATCCTGTCAAATTAATAGGAGTAAAGATATTTGCATCTATATCATTGGTCAACATCGGCAATTCTGGACGGTCCGGCTTATGGTTCGACATAAGTCCAAAGAATGTCGCTTTGGACAAGTGGTACCGCAACAAATCGTATACATTTGGACCCCCTGGACAATATACGATGAGGCAGAATCCTGTCAAATTGATAGGAGTAAAGATATTTGCATCTATATCATTGGACGACATTGGCAATTCTGAGTGCCCCGGCTTATGATTCGACCTGAGTCCAAAGAGAGTTGCTTTGGACAAGGGCTACCGCACAAATCTTGTACATTTGAACCTCCGGAACAAGGTATGATGAGGCAGAATCCTATGACATTTGATAGGAGTAAAGATATTTGCATCTGTATCATTGGTCAACATCGGCAGTTCTGGATGGTCCGGATTATGGTTCGACCAAAGTTCAAATAATGTCGCTTTGGACAAGTGCTACCGCACAAATCTTGTACATTTGAACCTCGTGGACAAGATACGATGAGGCAGAATCCTGTCAAATTGATAGCAGTAAAGATATTTGCATCTATATCATTGCACGACATTGGCAATTCTGGATGCTTGGGCTTATGGATCGACCTGAGTCCAAAGAGTTTCGCTTTTGTCTAGTGCTAACGCACAAATCTTGTACACTTGATCCTCCTGGACAAGACGCGATGAGCCAGAATCCTGTCAAATTGATAGGAGTGAAGATATTTGCATCTATATCATTAGACGGCCTTGGCAATTCAGGATGCTCTGGCTTATGATTCGACCTGAGTTCAAATAGAGTCGCTTTGGACAAATAATGTCGCCCAAATCTTGTACATGTGGACCTCCTGGACAAGCTATGTTGAGGCCGAATCCTGTCAAATTGATAGGAGTAAAGATATTTGCATCTATATCATTGGACGACATTGGCAATTCTGGATGCTTAGGCTTATGATTGGACCTGAGTCCAAAGAGAGTTGCTTTGGACAAGGGCTACCGCACAAATCTTGTACATTTGAACCTCCGGAACAAGGTATGATGAGGCAGAATCCTATGACATTTGATAGGAGTAAAGATATTTGCATCTATATCATTGGTCAACATCGGCAGTTCTGGATGGTCCGGGTTATGGTTCGACCTAAGTTCAAATAATGTCGCTTTGGACAAGTGCTACCGCACAAATCTTGTACATTTGAATCTCGTGGACAAGATACGATGAGGCAGAATCCTATCACATTGATAGGAGTAAAGATATTTGCATCTATATCATTGCACGACAATGGCAATTCCGGATGGTCCGGCTTATGGTTCGACCTAAGTCCAAAGAATGTCGCTTTGGACAAGTGCTACCCACAAATCTTGTACATTTGAACCACGTGGACAAGATACGATGAGGCAGAATCCTGTCAAATTGATAGCAGTAAAGATATTTGCATTTATATCATTGCACGACAATGGCAATTCCGGATGCTTCGGCTTATAGATCGACCTGAGCCCAAAGAGTTTCGATTTTGTCTAGTGCTACCGCACAAATCTTGTACACTTGATCCTCCTGGACAAGACGCGATGAGCCAAAATCCTGTCAAATTGATAGGAGTGAAGATATTTGCATCTATATCATTAGACGGCCTTGGCAATTCAGGATGCTCTGGCTTATGATTCGACCTGAGTTCAAATAGAGTCGCTTTGGACAAATAATGTCGCCCAAATCTTGTACATGTGGACCTCCTGGACAAGATATGTTGAGGCCGAATCCTGTCAAATTGATAGGAGTAAAGATATTTGCATCTATATCATTGCACGACAATGGCAATTCTGGATGTTTCGGCTTATGGATCAACCTGAGCCCAAAGAGTTTCGATTTTGTCTAGTGCTACCGCACAAATCTTGTACACTTGATCCTCCTGGACAAGACACGATGAGCCAGAATCCTGTCAAATTGATAGCAGTAAAGATATTTGCATGTATATAATTGGACGACATTGGCAATTCTGAATGCCCCGGCTTATGATTCGACCTGAGTCCAAAGAGAGTTGCTTTGGACAAGGGCTACCGCACAAATCTTCTACATTTCGACCTCCTGTACAAGTATGATGTGGCAGAATCCTACCACATTGATATGAGTAAAGATATTTGCATCTATATCACTGGACGACATTGGCAATTCTGGATGCTCCGGCATATGATTCGACCGGAGGCCAAAGAGAGTCGCTTTGGACAAGGTCTACCGCACAAATCTTGTACATTTGAACCTCCGGAAAAAGGTACGATGAGGCAGAATCCTATCACATTGATAGGAGTAAAGATATTTGCATCTATATCATTGGACGACATTGGCAATTCTGGATGCTTAGGCTTATGATTCGACATGAGTCCAAAGAATGTCGCTTTGGACAAGTGCTACCGCACAAATCTTTTACATTTGAACCGCATGGACAAGATACGATGAGGCAGAATCCTGTCAAATTGATAGCAGTAAAGATATTTGCATCCATATCATTGCACGACAATGGCAATTCTGGATGTTTCGGCTTATGGATCAACCTGAGCCCAAAGAGTTTCGATTTTGTCTAGTGCTACCGCACAAATCTTGTACACTTGATCCTCCTGGACAAGACACGATGAGCCAGAATCCTGTCAAATTGATAGCAGTAAAGATATTTGCATCTATATAATTGGACGACATTGGCAATTCTGAATGCCCCGGCTTATGATTCGACCTGAGTCCAAAGAGAGTTGCTTTGGACAAGGGCTACCGCACAAATCTTGTACATTTGAACCTCCGGAACAAGGTATGATGAGGCAGAATCCTATGACATTTGATAGGAGTAAAGATATTTGCATCTATATCATTGGTCAACATCGGCAGTTCTGGATGGTCCGGCTTATGGTTCGACCTAAGTTCAAATAATGTCGCTTTGGACAAGTGCTACCGCACAAATCTTGTACATTTGAACCTCGTGAACAAGATACGATGGGGCAGAATCCTGTCAAATTGATAGCAGTAAATATTTTTGCATCTATATGATTGCACGACAATGGCAATTCCGGATGCTTCGGCTTATGGATCGACCTGAGCCCAAAGAGTTTCGATTTTGTCTAGTGCTACCGCACAAATCTTGTACACTTTATCCTCCTGGACAAGACACGATGAGCCAGAATCCTGTCAAATTGATAGCAGAAAAGATATTTGCATCTATATCACTGGACGACATTGGCAATTCTGGATGCTCCGGCATATGATTCGACCGGAGGCCAAAGAGAGTCGCTTTGGACAAGGTCTACCGCACAAATCTTGTACATTTGAACCTCCGGAAAAAGGTACGATGAGGCAGAATCCTATCACATTGATAGGAGTAAAGATATTTGCATCTATATTATTGGTCAACATTGGCAGTTCTGGATGGTCCGGCTTGTGGTTCGACCTAAGTCCAAAGAATGTCGCTTTGGACAAGTGCTACCCACAAATCTTGTACATTTGAACCTCGTGGACTAGATACGATGAGGCAGAATCCTGTCAAATTGATAGCAGTAAAGATATTTGCATCTATATCATTGCACGAGATTGGCAATTCTGGATGCTTGGGCTTATGGATCGACCTGAGTCCAAAGAGTTTCGCTTTTGTCTAGTGCTACCGCACAAATCTTGTACACTTAATCCTCCTGGACAAGACGCGATGAGCCAGAATCCTGTCAAATTGATATGAGTAAAGATGTTTGCATCTATATCACTGGACGACATTGGCCATTCTGGATGCTCAGCATATCATTCGACCAGAGTCCAAAGAGAGTCGCTTTGGACAAGTGCTACAACACAAATATTGTACATTTGGACCTCGTGTACAAGATACGGTGAGGCAGAATCCTGTCAAATTAATACGAGTAATGATATTTGCATCTATATCATTGGACGACATTGACAATTCTGGATGCTTCGGCATATGGATCGACCTGAGTCCAAAGAGTTTCGCTTTTGTCTAGTGCTACCGCACAAATCTTGTACATTTGGACCCCCTGGACAATATACGATGAGGCAGAATCCTGTCAAATTGATAGCAGTAAAGATATTTGCATCTATATCATTGGACGACATTGGCAATTCTGGATGCTCAGGCTTATGATTCGACCTGAGTCCAAGGAGAGTCGCTTTGGACAAGTGCTACCGCAACAAATCTTGTACATTTGAACCTCATGGACAAGATACGATGAGGCAGAATACTGTCAAATTGATAGGAGTGAAGATATTTGCATCTATATCATTAGACGGCCTTGGCAATTCAGGATGCTCTGGCTTATGATTCGACCTGAGTTCACATAGAGTCGCTTTGGACAAATACTGCCGCCCAAATCTTGTACATGTGGACCTCCTGGACAAGATATGATGAGGCCGAATCCTGTCAAATTGATAGGAGTAAAGATATTTGCATCTGTATCATTGGACGACATTGGCAATTCTGGATGCTCAGGCTTATGGTTCGACCTAAGTCCAAAGAATGTCGCTTTGGACAAGTGCTACCGCACAAATTTTGTACATTTGAACCTCGTGGACAAGACACGATGAGGCAGAATCCTGTCAAATTGATAGCAGTAAAGATATTTGCGTCTATATCATTGCACGACAATGGCAATTCCGGATGCTTCGGCTTATGGATCGACCTGAGCCCAAAGATTTTCGATTTTGTCTAGTGCTACCGCACAAATCTTGTACACTTGATCCTCCTGGACAAGACACGATGAGCCAGAATCCTGTCAAATTGATAGGAGTGAAGATATTTGCATCTATATCATTAGACGGCCTTGGCAATTCAGGATGCTCTGGCTTATGATTCGACCTGAGTTCAAATAGAGTCGCTTTGGACAAATAATGTCGCCCAAATCTTGTACATGTGGACCTCCTGGACAAGATATGTTGAGGCCGAATCCTGTCAAATTGATAGGAGTAAAGATATTTGCATCTATATCATTGGACGACATTGGCAATTCTGGATGCTTAGGCTTATGATTCGACATGAGTCCAAAGAATGTCGCTTTGGACAAGTGCTACCGCACAAATCTTTTACATTTGAACCGCATGGACAAGATACGATGAGGCAGAATCCTGTCAAATTGATAGCAGTAAAGATATTTGCATCTATATCATTGCACGACAATGGCAATTCTGGATGTTTCGGCTTATGGATCAACCTGAGCCCAAAGAGTTTCGATTTTGTCTAGTGCTACCGCACAAATCTTGTACACTTGATCCTCCTGGACAAGACACGATGAGCCAGAATCCTGTCAAATTGATAGCAGTAAAGATATTTGCATCTATATAATTGGACGACATTGGCAATTCTGAATGCCCCGGCTTATGATTCGACCTGAGTCCAAAGAGAGTTGCTTTGGACAAGGGCTACCGCACAAATCTTGTACATTTGAACCTCCGGAACAAGGTATGATGAGGCAGAATCCTATGACATTTGATAGGAGTAAAGATATTTGCATCTATATCATTGGTCAACATCGGCAGTTCTGGATGGTCCGGCTTATGGTTCGACGTAAGTTCAAATAATGTCGCTTTGGACAAGTGCTACCGCACAAATCTTGTACATTTGAACCTCGTGAACAAGATACGATGGGGCAGAATCCTGTCAAATTGATAGCAGTAAATATTTTTGCATCTATATGATTGCACGACAATGGGAATTCCGGATGCTTCGGCTTATGGATCGACCTGAGCCCAAAGAGTTTCGATTTTGTCTAGTGCTACCGCACAAATCTTGTACACTTTATCCTCCTGGACAAGACACGATGAGCCTGAATCCTGTCAAATTGATAGCAGAAAAGGTATTTGCATCTATATGAATGGACGACATTGGCAATTCTGAATGCCCCGGCTTATGATTCGACCTGAGTCCAAAGAGAGTCGCTTTGGACAAGGGCTACCGCCCAAATCTTGTACATTTGAACCTCCGGAACAAGATACGATGAGGCAGAATCCTGTCAAATTAATAGGAGTAAAGATATTTGAATCTATATCATTGGTCAACAACGGCAATTCTGGATGGTCCGGCTTATGGTTCGACATAAGTCCAAAGAATGTCGCTTTGGACAAGGTCTACCGCACAAATCTTGTACATTTGAACCTCCGGAACAAGGTACGATGAGGCAGAATCCTATCACATTCATAGGAGTAAAGATATTTGCATGTATATCATTGGTCAACATTGGCAGTTCTGGATGGTCCGGCATATGGTTCGACCTAAGTCCAAAGAATGTCGCTTTGGACAAGTGCTACCCACAAATCTTGTACATTTGAACCTCGTGGACTAGATACGATGAGACAGAATCCTGTCAAATTGATAGCAGTAAAGATATTTGCATCTACATCATTGCACGACATTGGCAATTCTTGATGCTTCGGCTTATGGATCGACCTGAGTCCAAAGAGTTTCGCTTTGGACAAGTGCTACCGCACAAATCTTCTACATTTCGACCTCCTGTACAAGTATGATGAGGCAGAATCCTACCACATTGATATGAGTAAAGATATTTGCATCTATATCACTGGACGACATTGGCAATTCTGGATGCTCCGGCATATGATTCGACCGGAGGCCAAAGAGAGTCGCTTTGGACAAGGTCTACCGCACAAATCTTGTACATTTGAACCTCCGGAAAAAGGTACGATGAGGCAGAATCCTATCACATTGATAGGAGTAAAGATATTTGCATCTATATTATTGGTCAACATTGGCAGTTCTGGATGGTCCGGCTTGTGGTTCGACCTAAGTCCAAAGAATGTCGCTTTGGACAAGTGCTACCCACAAATCTTGTACATTTGAACCTCGTGGACTAGATACGATGAGGCAGAATCCTGTCAAATTGATAGCAGTAAAGATATTTGCATCTATATCATTGCACGAGATTGGCAATTCTGGATGCTTGGGCTTATGGATCGACCTGAGTCCAAAGAGTTTCGCTTTTGTCTAGTGCTACCGCACAAATCTTGTACACTTGATCCTCCTGGACAAGACGCGATGAGCCAGAATCCTGTCAAATTGATATGAGTAAAGATATTTGCATCTATATCATTGGACGACATTGGCAATTCTGAGTGCCCCGGCTTATGATTCGACCTGAGTCCAAAGAGAGTTGCTTTGGACAAGGGCTACCGCACAAATCTTGTACATTTGAACCTCCGGAACAAGGTATGATGAGGCAGAATCCTATGACATTTGATAGGAGTAAAGATATTTGCATCTGTATCATTGGTCAACATCGGCAGTTCTGGATGGTCCGGATTATGGTTCGACCAAAGTTCAAATAATGTCGCTTTGGACAAGTGCTACCGCACAAATCTTGTACATTTGAACCTCGTGGACAAGATACGATGAGGCAGAATCCTGTCAAATTGATAGCAGTAAAGATATTTGCATCTATATCATTGCACGACATTGGCAATTCTGGATGCTCAGGCTTATGATTCGACCTGAGTCCAAGGAGAGTCGCTTTGGACAAGTGCTACCGCAACAAATCTTGTACATTTGAACCTCGTGGACAAGATACGATGAGGCAGAATACTGTCAAATTGATAGGAGTGAAGATATTTGCATCTATATCATTAGACGGCCTTGGCAATTCAGGATGCTCTGGCTTATGATTCGACCTGAGTTCAAATAGAGTCGCTTTGGACAAATAATGTCGCCCAAATCTTGTACATGTGGACCTCCTGGACAAGATATGATGAGGCCGAATCCTGTCAAATTGATAGGAGTAAAGATATTTGCATCTATATCATTGGACGACATTGGCAATTCTGGATGCTTAGGCTTATGGTTCGACCTAAGTCCAAAGAATGTCGCTTTGGACAAGTGCTACCGCACAAATTTTGTACATTTGAACCTCGTGGACAAGATACGATGAGGCAGAATCCTGTCAAATTGATAGCAGTAAAGATATTTGCGTCTATATCATTGCACGACAATGGCAATTCTGGATGTTTCGGCTTATGGATCAACCTGAGCCCAAAGAGTTACGATTTTGTCTAGTGCTACCGCACAAATCTTGTACACTTGATCCTCCTGGACAAGACACGATGAGCCAGAATCCTGTCAAATTGATAGCAGTAAAGGTATTTGCATCTATATAATTGGACGACATTGGCAATTCTGAATGCCCCGGCTTATGATTGGACCTGAGTCCAAAGAGAGTTGCTTTGGACAAGGGCTACCGCACAAATCTTGTACATTTGAACCTCCGGAACAAGGTATGATGAGGCAGAATCCTATGACATTTGATAGGGGTAAAGATATTTGCATCTATATCATTGGTCAACATCGGCAGTTCTGGATGGAACGGCTTATGGTTCGACCTAAGTTCAAATAATGTCGCTTTGGACAAGTGCTACCGCACAAATCTTGTACATTTGAATCTCGTGGACAAGATACGATGAGGCAGAATCTTATCACATTGATAGGAGTAAAGATATTTGCATCTATATCATTGCACGACAATGGCAATTCCGGATGGTCCGGCTTATGGTTCGACCTAAGTCCAAAGAATGTCGCTTTGGACAAGTGCTACCGCACAAATCTTGTACATTTGAACCACGTGGACAAGATACGATGAGGCAGAATCCTGTCAAATTGATAGCAGTAAAGATATTTGCATCTATATCATTGCACGACAATGGCAATTCCGGATGCTTCGGCTTATGGATCGACCTGAGCCCAAAGAGTTTCGATTTTGTCTAGTGCTACCGCACAAATCTTGTACACTTGATCCTCCTGGACAAGACGCGATGAGCCAGAATCCTGTCAAATTGATAGGAGTGAAGATATTTGCATCTATATCATTAGACGGCCTTGGCAATTCAGGATGCTCTGGCTTATGATTCGACCTGAGTTCAAATAGAGTCGCTTTGGACAAATAATGTCGCCCAAATCTTGTACATGTGGACCTCCTGGACAAGATATGTTGAGGCCGAATCCTGTCAAATTGATAGGAGTAAAGATATTTGCATCTATATCATTGGACGACATTGGCAATTCTGGATGCTTAGGCTTATGATTCGACATGAGTCCAAAGAATGTCGCTTTGGACAAGTGCTACCGCACAAATCTTTTACATTTGAACCGCATGGACAAGATACGATGAGGCAGAATCCTGTCAAATTGATAGCAGTAAAGATATTTGCATCTATATCATTGCACGACAATGGCAATTCTGGATGTTTCGGCTTATGGATCAACCTGAGCCCAAAGAGTTTCGATTTTGTCTAGTGCTACCGCACAAATCTTGTACACTTGATCCTCCTGGACAAGACACGATGAGCCAGAATCCTGTCAAATTGATAGCAGTAAAGATATTTGCATCTATATAATTGGACGACATTGGCAATTCTGAATGCCCCGGCTTATGATTCGACCTGAGTCCAAAGAGAGTTGCTTTGGACAAGGGCTACCGCACAAATCTTGTACATTTGAACCTCCGGAACAAGGTATGATGAGGCAGAATCCTATGACATTTGATAGGAGTAAAGATATTTGCATCTATATCATCGGTCAACATCGGCAGTTCTGGATGGTCCGGCTTATGGTTCGACCTAAGTTCAAATAATGTCGCTTTGGACAAGTGCTACCGCACAAATCTTGTACATTTGAACCTCGTGAACAAGATACGATGGGGCAGAATCCTGTCAAATTGATAGCAGTAAATATTTTTGCATCTATATGATTGCACGACAATGGGAATTCCGGATGCTTCGGCTTATGGATCGACCTGAGCCCAAAGAGTTTCGATTTTGTCTAGTGCTACCGCACAAATCTTGTACACTTTATCCTCCTGGACAAGACACGATGAGCCTGAATCCTGTCAAATTGATAGCAGAAAAGGTATTTGCATCTATATGAATGGACGACATTGGCAATTCTGAATGCCCCGGCTTATGATTCGACCTGAGTCCAAAGAGAGTCGCTTTGGACAAGGGCTACCGCCCGAATCTTGTACATTTGAACCTCCGGAACAAGATACGATGAGGCAGAATCCTGTCAAATTAATAGGAGTAAAGATATTTGAATCTATATCATTGGTCAACAACGGCAATTCTGGATGGTCCGGCTTATGGTTCGACATAAGTCCAAAGAATGTCGCTTTGGACAAGGTCTACCGCACAAATCTTGTACATTTGAACCTCCGGAACAAGGTACGATGAGGCAGAATCCTATCACATTCATAGGAGTAAAGATATTTGCATGTATATCATTGGTCAACATTGGCAGTTCTGGATGGTCCGGCATATGGTTCGACCTAAGTCCAAAGAATGTCGCTTTGGACAAGTGCTACCCACAAATCTTGTACATTTGAACCTCGTGGACTAGATACGATGAGACAGAATCCTGTCAAATTGATAGCAGTAAAGATATTTGCATCTACATCATTGCACGACATTGGCAATTCTTGATGCTTCGGCTTATGGATCGACCTGAGTCCAAAGAGTTTCGCTTTGGACAAGTGCTACCGCACAAATCTTCTACATTTCGACCTCCTGTACAAGTATGATGAGGCAGAATCCTACCACATTGATATGAGTAAAGATATTTGCATCTATATCACTGGACGACATTGGCAATTCTGGATGCTCCGGCATATGATTCGACCGGAGGCCAAAGAGAGTCGCTTTGGACAAGGTCTACCGCACAAATCTTGTACATTTGAACCTCCGGAAAAAGGTACGATGAGGCAGAATCCTATCACATTGATAGGAGTAAAGATATTTGCATCTATATTATTGGTCAACATTGGCAGTTCTGGATGGTCCGGCTTGTGGTTCGACCTAAGTCCAAAGAATGTCGCTTTGGACAAGTGCTACCCACAAATCTTGTACATTTGAACCTCGTGGACTAGATACGATGAGGCAGAATCCTGTCAAATTGATAGCAGTAAAGATATTTGCATCTATATCATTGCACGAGATTGGCAATTCTGGATGCTTGGGCTTATGGATCGACCTGAGTCCAAAGAGTTTCGCTTTTGTCTAGTGCTACCGCACAAATCTTGTACACTTGATCCTCCTGGACAAGACGCGATGAGCCAGAATCCTGTCAAATTGATATGAGTAAAGATATTTGCATCTATATCATTGGACGACATTGGCAATTCTGAGTGCCCCGGCTTATGATTCGACCTGAGTCCAAAGAGAGTTGCTTTGGACAAGGGCTACCGCACAAATCTTGTACATTTGAACCTCCGGAACAAGGTATGATGAGGCAGAATCCTATGACATTTGATAGGAGTAAAGATATTTGCATCTGTATCATTGGTCAACATCGGCAGTTCTGGATGGTCCGGATTATGGTTCGACCAAAGTTCAAATAATGTCGCTTTGGACAAGTGCTACCGCACAAATCTTGTACATTTGAACCTCGTGGACAAGATACGATGAGGCAGAATCCTGTCAAATTGATAGCAGTAAAGATATTTGCATCTATATCATTGCACGACATTGGCAATTCTGGATGCTCAGGCTTATGATTCGACCTGAGTCCAAGGAGAGTCGCTTTGGACAAGTGCTACCGCAACAAATCTTGTACATTTGAACCTCGTGGACAAGATACGATGAGGCAGAATACTGTCAAATTGATAGGAGTGAAGATATTTGCATCTATATCATTAGACGGCCTTGGCAATTCAGGATGCTCTGGCTTATGATTCGACCTGAGTTCAAATAGAGTCGCTTTGGACAAATAATGTCGCCCAAATCTTGTACATGTGGACCTCCTGGACAAGATATGATGAGGCCGAATCCTGTCAAATTGATAGGAGTAAAGATATTTGCATCTATATCATTGGACGACATTGGCAATTCTGGATGCTTAGGCTTATGGTTCGACCTAAGTCCAAAGAATGTCGCTTTGGACAAGTGCTACCGCACAAATTTTGTACATTTGAACCTCGTGGACAAGATACGATGAGGCAGAATCCTGTCAAATTGATAGCAGTAAAGATATTTGCGTCTATATCATTGCACGACAATGGCAATTCTGGATGTTTCGGCTTATGGATCAACCTGAGCCCAAAGAGTTACGATTTTGTCTAGTGCTACCGCACAAATCTTGTACACTTGATCCTCCTGGACAAGACACGATGAGCCAGAATCCTGTCAAATTGATAGCAGTAAAGGTATTTGCATCTATATAATTGGACGACATTGGCAATTCTGAATGCCCCGGCTTATGATTGGACCTGAGTCCAAAGAGAGTTGCTTTGGACAAGGGCTACCGCACAAATCTTGTACATTTGAACCTCCGGAACAAGGTATGATGAGGCAGAATCCTATGACATTTGATAGGGGTAAAGATATTTGCATCTATATCATTGGTCAACATCGGCAGTTCTGGATGGAACGGCTTATGGTTCGACCTAAGTTCAAATAATGTCGCTTTGGACAAGTGCTACCGCACAAATCTTGTACATTTGAATCTCGTGGACAAGATACGATGAGGCAGAATCTTATCACATTGATAGGAGTAAAGATATTTGCATCTATATCATTGCACGACAATGGCAATTCCGGATGGTCCGGCTTATGGTTCGACCTAAGTCCAAAGAATGTCGCTTTGGACAAGTGCTACCGCACAAATCTTGTACATTTGAACCACGTGGACAAGATACGATGAGGCAGAATCCTGTCAAATTGATAGCAGTAAAGATATTTGCATCTATATCATTGCACGACAATGGCAATTCCGGATGCTTCGGCTTATGGATCGACCTGAGCCCAAAGAGTTTCGATTTTGTCTAGTGCTACCGCACAAATCTTGTACACTTGATCCTCCTGGACAAGACGCGATGAGCCAGAATCCTGTCAAATTGATAGGAGTGAAGATATTTGCATCTATATCATTAGACGGCCTTGGCAATTCAGGATGCTCTGGCTTATGATTCGACCTGAGTTCAAATAGAGTCGCTTTGGACAAATAATGTCGCCCAAATCTTGTACATGTGGACCTCCTGGACAAGATATGTTGAGGCCGAATCCTGTCAAATTGATAGGAGTAAAGATATTTGCATCTATATCATTGGACGACATTGGCAATTCTGGATGCTTAGGCTTATGATTCGACATGAGTCCAAAGAATGTCGCTTTGGACAAGTGCTACCGCACAAATCTTTTACATTTGAACCGCATGGACAAGATACGATGAGGCAGAATCCTGTCAAATTGATAGCAGTAAAGATATTTGCATCTATATCATTGCACGACAATGGCAATTCTGGATGTTTCGGCTTATGGATCAACCTGAGCCCAAAGAGTTTCGATTTTGTCTAGTGCTACCGCACAAATCTTGTACACTTGATCCTCCTGGACAAGACACGATGAGCCAGAATCCTGTCAAATTGATAGCAGTAAAGATATTTGCATCTATATAATTGGACGACATTGGCAATTCTGAATGCCCCGGCTTATGATTCGACCTGAGTCCAAAGAGAGTTGCTTTGGACAAGGGCTACCGCACAAATCTTGTACATTTGAACCTCCGGAACAAGGTATGATGAGGCAGAATCCTATGACATTTGATAGGAGTAAAGATATTTGCATCTATATCATTGGTCAACATCGGCAGTTCTGGATGGTCCGGCTTATGGTTCGACCTAAGTTCAAATAATGTCGCTTTGGACAAGTGCTACCGCACAAATCTTGTACATTTGAACCTCGTGAACAAGATACGATGGGGCAGAATCCTGTCAAATTGATAGCAGTAAATATTTTTGCATCTATATGAATGGACGACATTGGCAATTCTGAATGCCCCGGCTTATGATTCGACCTGAGTCCAAAGAGAGTCGCTTTGGACAAGTGCTACCGCAACAAATCTTGTACATTTGGACCCCCGGGACAAGATACGATGAGGCAGAATCCTGTCAAATTAATAGGAGCAAAGATATTTGAATCTATATCATTGGTCAACAACGGCAATTCTGGATGGTCCGGCTTATGGTTCGGCATAAGTCCAAGGAATGTCGCTTTGGACAAGTGCTACCGCAACAAATCGCGTACATTTGGACCCCCTGGACAAGACACGATGAGGCAGAATCCTGTTAAATTGATTGCAGTAAAGATATTTGCATCCATACCATTGCACGACATTGGCAATTCTGGATGCTCCGAAATATGATTCGACCGGAGGTCAAAGAGAGTCGCTTTGGACACGTGCAACCGCACAAATCTTGTACATTTGGACCCCCTGGATAAGATACGATGAGGCAGAATCCTGTCAAATTAATAGGAGTAAAGATATTTGAATCTATACCATTGCACGACATTGGCAATTCTTGATGCTTCGGCTTATGGATCGACCTGGGTCCAAAGAGTTTTGCTTAGGACACGTGCTACCGCACAAATCTTCTACATTTCGACCTCCTGTACAAGTATGATGAGGCAGAATCCTACCACATTGATATGAGTAAAGATATTTGCATCTATATCACTGGACGACATTGGCCATTCTGGATGCTCAGCATATCATTCGACCTGAGTCCAAAGAGAGTCGCTTTGGACAAATGCTACAACACAAATATTGTACATTTGGACCTCGTGTATAAGATACGGTGAGGCAGAATCCTGTCAAATTAATACGAGTAAAGATATTTGCATCTATATCATTGGACGACATTGGCAATTCTCGATGCTTCGGCATATGGATCGACCTGAGTCCAAAGAGTTTCGCTTTTGTCTAGTGCTACCGCACAAATCTTGTACATTTGAACCTCCGGAACAAGGTACGATGAGGCAGAATCCTATCACATTGATAGAAGTAAAGATATTTGCATCTATATCATTGGTCAACATTGGCAGTTCTGGATGGTCCGGCTTATGGTTCGACCTAAGTCCAAAGAATGTCGCTTTGGACAAGTGCTACCCACAAATCTTGTACATTTGGACCTCCTGCACAAGGTATGATGAGGCAGAATCCTATCACATTGATAGGAGTAAAGATATTTGCATCTATATCATTGGACGACATTGGCAATTCTGGATGCTTGGGCTTATAGATCGACCTGAGTCCAAAGAATGTCGCTTTGGACAAGTGCTACCGCAACAAATTGTGTACATTTGGACCCCCTGGACAAGATACGATGAGGCAGAATCCTGTCAAATTGATAGCAGTAAAGGTATTTGCATCTATACCATTGCACGACATTGGCAATTCTTGATGCTTCGGCTTATGGATCGACCTGAGACCAAAGAGTTTCGCTTTGGACAAGTGCTACCGCACAAATCTTCTACATTTCGACCTCCTGTACAAGTATGATGAGGCAGAATCCTACCACATTGATATGAGTAAAGATATTTGCATCTATATCACTGGACGACATTGGCCATTCTGGATGCTCAGCATATCATTCGACCTGAGTCCAAAGAGAGTCGCTGTGGACAAGTGCTACAACACAAATATTGTACATTTGGACCTCGTGTACAAGATACGGTGAGGCAGAATCCTGTCAAATTAATACGAGTAAAGATATTTGCATCTATATCATTGGACGACATTGGCAATTCTGGATGCTTCGGCATATGGATCGACCTGAGTCCAAAGAGTTTCGCTTTTGTCTAGTGCTACCGCACAAATCTTGTACATTTGGACCCCCTGGACAATATACGATGAGGCAGAATCCTGTCAAATTGATAGCAGTAAAGATATTTGCATCTATATCATTGGACGACATTGGCAATTCTGGATGCTCCGGTTTATGATTCGACCTGAATCCAAAGAAAGTCGGTTTGGGGAAATGCTGCCGCCCAAGACTTGTGCATTTGGACCTCCTGGAAAAGGTATGATGGGGCAGAATCCTGTCACATTGATAGAAGTAAAGATATTTGCATCTATATCATTGGACGACATCGGCAATTCTGGATGCTCAGGCTTATGATTCGACCTGAGTCCAAAGAGAGTCGCTTCGAACTGCACCCGCAATAAGTCTTGTACATTTGGACCTCCTGTACAAGGTACGATGAGGCAGAATCCTATCACATCGATAGGAGTAAAGATATTTGCATCTATATCATTGGACGACATTGGCAATTCTGGATGCTTCGGCTTATGAATCGACCTGAGTCCAAAGAGATTCATTTTTCTGAAGTGCTAACGCACAAATCTTCTACATTTGGACCTCCTGCACAAGGTATGATGAGGCAGAATCCTATCACATTGATAGGAGTAAAGATATTTGCATCTATATCACTGGACGACATTCGCAATTCTGGATGCTCCGGCATATGATTCGACCGGAGGTCAAAGAGAGTCGCTTTGGACACGTGCTACCGCACAAATCTTGTACATTTGGACCCCCTGGATAAGATACGATGAGGAAGAATCCTGTCAAATTGATAGCAGTAAAGATATTTGCATCTATATCATTGGACGACATTGGCAATTCTGGATGCCCCGGCTTATGATTCGACCTGAGTCCAAAGAGAGTCGCTTTGGACAAGGTCTACCGCACAAATCTTGTACATTTGAACCTCCGGAATAAGGTACGATGAGGCAGAATCCTATCACATTGATAGGAGTAAAGATATTTGCATCTATATCATTGGTCAACATTGGCAGTTCTGGATGGTCCGGCTTATGGTTCGACCTAAGTCCAAAGAGAGTCGCTTCGAACTGCACCCGCAATAAGTCTTGTACATTTGGACCTCCTGTACAAGGAACGATGAGGCAGAATCCTCTCACATTGATAGGAGTGAAGATATTTGCATCAATATTATTAGACGGCATTGGCAATTCTGGATGCTCAGGCTTATGATTCGACCTGAGTCCAAAGAGAGTCGCTTCGAACTACACCCGCAATAAGTCTTGTACATTTGGACATCCTGTACAAGGTACGATGAGGCAGAATCCTGTCACATTGATAGGAGTGAAGATATTTGCATCTATATCATTAGACGGCATTGGCAATTCTGGATGCTCAGGCTTATGATTCGACCTGAGTCCAAGGAGAGTCTCTTTGGACAAGTGCTACCGCAACAAATCTTGTACATTTGGACCCCCGGGACAAGACACGATGAGGCAGAATCCTGTTAAATTGATTGCAGTAAAGATATTTGCATCTATATCATTGCACGACATTGGCAATTCTGGATGCTTGGGCTTATGGATCGACCTGAGTCCAAAGAATGTCGCTTTGGACAAGTGCTACCGCAACAAATTGTGCACATTTGGACCCCCTGGACAAGATACGATGAGGCAGAATCCTGTCAAATTGATAGCAGTAAAGGTATTTGCATCTATACCATTGCACGACATTGGCAATTCCTGATGCTTCGGCTTATGGATCGGCCTGAGTCCAAAGAGTTTCGCTTTGGACAAGTGCTACCGCACAAATCTTCTACATTTCGACCTCCTGTACAAGTATG
Organism: Priocnemis perturbator; assembly: GCA_963942575.1. Classification (NCBI taxonomy): domain Eukaryota; kingdom Metazoa; phylum Arthropoda; class Insecta; order Hymenoptera; family Pompilidae; genus Priocnemis; species Priocnemis perturbator. The sequence goes on along the minus strand of CAWWDK010000133.1, from coordinate 3,056,217 downwards.
ATGAGGCAGAATCCTACCACATTGATATGAGTAAAGATATTTGCATCTATATCACTGGACGACATTGGCCATTCTGGATGCTCAGCATATCATTCGACCTGAGTCCAAGGAGAGTCGCTTTGGACAAGTGCTACCGCAACAAATCTTGTACATTTGGACCCCCGGGACAAGATACGATGAGGCAGAATCCTGTCAAATTGATAGCAGTAAAGATATTTGCATCTATATCATTGGACGACATTGGCAATTCTGGATGCCGCGGCTTATGATTCGACCTGAGTCCAAAGAGAGTCGCTTTGGACAAGGTCTACCGCACAAATCTTGTACATTTGAACCTCCGGAACAAGGTACGATCAGGCAGAATCCTATCACATTGATAGGAGTAAAGATATTTGCATCTATATCATTGGTCAACATTGGCAGTTCTGGATGGTCCGGCTTATGGTTCAACCTAAGTCCAAAGAATGTCGCTTTGGACAAGTGCTACCCACAAATCTTGTACATTTGAACCTCGTGGACTAGATACGATGAGGCAGAATCCTGTCAAATTGATAGCAGTAATGATATTTGCATCTATATCATTGCACGACATTGGCAATTCTGGATGCTTGGGCTTATGGATCGACCTGAGTCCAAAGAGAATTGCTTTGGACAAGGTCTACCGCACATATCTTGTACACTTGATCCTCCTGGACAAGACACGATGAGCCAGAATCCTGTCACATTGATAGCAGTAAAGATATTTGCATCTGTATCATTGGTCAACATCGGCAGTTCTGGATGGTCCGGATTATGGTTCGACCAAAGTTCAAATAATGTCGCTTTGGACAAGTGCTACCGCACAAATCTTGTACATTTGAACCTCGTGGACAAGATACGATGAGGCAGAATCCTGTCAAATTGATAGCAGTAAAGATATTTGCATCTATATCATTGCACGACATTGGCAATTCTGGATGCTTGGGCTTATGGATCGACCTGAGTCCAAAGAGTTTCGCTTTTGTCTAGTGCTACCGCACAAATCTTGTACACTTGATCCTCCTGGACAAGACGCGATGAGCCAGAATCCTGTCAAATTGATAGGAGTGAAGATATTTGCATCTATATCATTAGACGGCCTTGGCAATTCAGGATGCTCTGGCTTATGATTCGACCTGAGTTCAAATAGAGTCGCTTTGGACAAATAATGTCGCCCAAATCTTGTACATGTGGACCTCCTGGACAAGCTATGTTGAGGCCGAATCCTGTCAAATTGATAGGAGTAAAGATATTTGCATCTATATCATTGGACGACATTGGCAATTCTGGATGCTTAGGCTTATGATTCGACATGAGTCCAAAGAATGTCGCTTTGGACAAGTGCTACCGCACAAATCTTGTACATTTGAACCTCGTGGACAAGATACGATGAGGCAGAATCCTGTCAAATTGATAGCAGTAAAGATATTTGCATCTATATCATTGCACGACAATGGCAATTCTGGATGTTTCGGCTTATGGATCAACCTGAGCCCAAAGAGTTACGATTTTGTCTAGTGCTACCGCACAAATCTTGTACACTTGATCCTCCTGGACAAGACACGATGAGCCAGAATCCTGTCAAATTGATAGCAGTAAAGGTATTTGCATCTATATAATTGGACGACATTGGCAATTCTGAATGCCCCGGCTTATGATTGGACCTGAGTCCAAAGAGAGTTGCTTTGGACAAGGGCTACCGCACAAATCTTGTACATTTGAACCTCCGGAACAAGGTATGATGGGGCAGAATCCTATGACATTTGATAGGAGTAAAGATATTTGCATCTATATCATTGGTCAACATCGGCAGTTCTGGATGGTCCGGCTTATGGTTCGACCTAAGTTCAAATAATGTCGCTTTGGACAAGTGCTACCGCACAAATCTTGTACATTTGAATCTCGTGGACAAGATACGATGAGGCAGAATCCTATCACATTGATAGGAGTAAAGATATTTGCATCTATATCATTGCACGACAATGGCAATTCCGGATGGTCCGGCTTATGGTTCGACCTAAGTCCAAAGAATGTCGCTTTGGACAAGTGCTACCCACAAATCTTGTACATTTGAACCTCGTGGACAAGATACGATGAGGCAGAATCCTGTCAAATTGATAGCAGTAAAGATATTTGCATCTATATAATTGGACGACATTGGCAATTCTGAATGCCCCGGCTTATGATTCGACCTGAGTCCAAAGAGAGTTTGCTTTGGACAAGGGCTACCGCACAAATCTTGTACATTTGAACCTCCGGAACAAGGTACGATGAGGCAGAATCCTATCACATTCATAGGAGTAAAGATATTTGCATGTATATCATTGGTCAACATTGGCAGTTCTGGATGGTCCGGCATATGGTTCGACCTAAGTCCAAAGAATGTCGCTTTGGACAAGTGCTACCCACAAATCTTGTACATTTGAACCTCGTGGACTAGATACGATGAGACAGAATCCTGTCAAATTGATAGCAGTAAAGATATTTGCATCTACATCATTGCACGACATTGGCAATTCTTGATGCTTCGGCTTATGGATCGACCTGAGTCCAAAGAGTTTCGCTTTGGACAAGTGCTACCGCACAAATCTTCTACATTTCGACCTCCTGTACAAGTATGATGAGGCAGAATCCTACCACATTGATATGAGTAAAGATATTTGCATCTATATCACTGGACGACATTGGCAATTCTGGATGCTCCGGCATATGATTCGACCGGAGGCCAAAGAGAGTCGCTTTGGACAAGGTCTACCGCACAAATCTTGTACATTTGAACCTCCGGAAAAAGGTACGATGAGGCAGAATCCTATCACATTGATAGGAGTAAAGATATTTGCATCTATATTATTGGTCAACAGTGGCAGTTCTGGATGGTCCGGCTTGTGGTTCGACCTAAGTCCAAAGAATGTCGCTTTGGACAAGTGCTACCCACAAATCTTGTACATTTGAACCTCGTGGACTAGATACGATGAGGCAGAATCCTGTCAAATTGATAGCAGTAAAGATATTTGCATCTATATCATTGCACGAGATTGGCAATTCTGGATGCTTGGGCTTATGGATCGACCTGAGTCCAAAGAGTTTCGCTTTTGTCTAGTGCTACCGCACAAATCTTGTACACTTGATCCTCCTGGACAAGACGCGATGAGCCAGAATCCTGTCAAATTGATATGAGTAAAGATATTTGCATCTATATCATTGGACGACATTGGCAATTCTGAGTGCCCCGGCTTATGATTCGACCTGAGTCCAAAGAGAGTTGCTTTGGACAAGGGCTACCGCACAAATCTTGTACATTTGAACCTCCGGAACAAGGTATGATGAGGCAGAATCCTATGACATTTGATAGGAGTAAAGATATTTGCATCTGTATCATTGGTCAACATCGGCAGTTCTGGATGGTCCGGATTATGGTTCGACCAAAGTTCAAATAATGTCGCTTTGGCCAAGTGCTACCGCACAAATCTTGTACATTTGAACCTCGTGGACAAGATACGATGAGGCAGAATCCTGTCAAATTGATAGCAGTAAAGATATTTGCATCTATATCATTGCACGACATTGGCAATTCTGGATGCTCAGGCTTATGATTCGACCTGAGTCCAAGGAGAGTCGCTTTGGACAAGTGCTACCGCAACAAATCTTGTACATTTGAACCTCGTGGACAAGATACGATGAGGCAGAATACTGTCAAATTGATAGGAGTGAAGATATTTGCATCTATATCATTAGACGGCCTTGGCAATTCAGGATGCTCTGGCTTATGATTCGACCTGAGTTCAAATAGAGTCGCTTTGGACAAATAATGTCGCCCAAATCTTGTACATGTGGACCTCCTGGACAAGATATGATGAGGCCGAATCCTGTCAAATTGATATGAGTAAAGATATTTGCATCTATATCACTGGACGACATTGGCAATTCTGGATGCTCCGGCATATGATTCGACCGGAGGCCAAAGAGAGTCGCTTTGGACAAGGTCTACCGCACAAATCTTGTACATTTGAACCTCCGGAAAAAGGTACGATGAGGCAGAATCCTATCACATTGATAGGAGTAAAGATATTTGCATCTATATTATTGGTCAACAGTGGCAGTTCTGGATGGTCCGGCTTGTGGTTCGACCTAAGTCCAAAGAATGTCGCTTTGGACAAGTGCTACCCACAAATCTTGTACATTTGAACCTCGTGGACTAGATACGATGAGGCAGAATCCTGTCAAATTGATAGCAGTAAAGATATTTGCATCTATATCATTGCACGAGATTGGCAATTCTGGATGCTTGGGCTTATGGATCGACCTGAGTCCAAAGAGTTTCGCTTTTGTCTAGTGCTACCGCACAAATCTTGTACACTTGATCCTCCTGGACAAGACGCGATGAGCCAGAATCCTGTCAAATTGATATGAGTAAAGATATTTGCATCTATATCATTGGACGACATTGGCAATTCTGAGTGCCCCGGCTTATGATTCGACCTGAGTCCAAAGAGAGTTGCTTTGGACAAGGGCTACCGCACAAATCTTGTACATTTGAACCTCCGGAACAAGGTATGATGAGGCAGAATCCTATGACATTTGATAGGAGTAAAGATATTTGCATCTGTATCATTGGTCAACATCGGCAGTTCTGGATGGTCCGGATTATGGTTCGACCAAAGTTCAAATAATGTCGCTTTGGCCAAGTGCTACCGCACAAATCTTGTACATTTGAACCTCGTGGACAAGATACGATGAGGCAGAATCCTGTCAAATTGATAGCAGTAAAGATATTTGCATCTATATCATTGCACGACATTGGCAATTCTGGATGCTCAGGCTTATGATTCGACCTGAGTCCAAGGAGAGTCGCTTTGGACAAGTGCTACCGCAACAAATCTTGTACATTTGAACCTCGTGGACAAGATACGATGAGGCAGAATACTGTCAAATTGATAGGAGTGAAGATATTTGCATCTATATCATTAGACGGCCTTGGCAATTCAGGATGCTCTGGCTTATGATTCGACCTGAGTTCAAATAGAGTCGCTTTGGACAAATAATGTCGCCCAAATCTTGTACATGTGGACCTCCTGGACAAGATATGATGAGGCCGAATCCTGTCAAATTGATAGGAGTAAAGATATTTGCATCTATATCATTGGACGACATTGGCAATTCTGGATGCTTAGGCTTATGGTTCGACCTAAGTCCAAAGAATGTCGCTTTGGACAAGTGCTACCGCACAAATTTTGTACATTTGAACCTCGTGGACAAGATACGATGAGGCAGAATCCTGTCAAATTGATAGCAGTAAAGATATTTGCGTCTATATCATTGCACGACAATGGCAATTCTGGATGTTTCGGCTTATGGATCAACCTGAGCCCAAAGAGTTACGATTTTGTCTACTGCTACCGCACAAATCTTGTACACTTGATCCTCCTGGACAAGACACGATGAGCCAGAATCCTGTCAAATTGATAGCAGTAAAGGTATTTGCATCTATATAATTGGACGACATTGGCAATTCTGAATGCCCCGGCTTATGATTGGACCTGAGTCCAAAGAGAGTTGCTTTGGACAAGGGCTACCGCACAAATCTTGTACATTTGAACCTCCGGAACAAGGTATGATGAGGCAGAATCCTATGACATTTGATAGGAGTAAAGATATTTGCATCTATATCATTGGTCAACATCGGCAGTTCTGGATGGTCCGGCTTATGGTTCGACCTAAGTTCAAATAATGTCGCTTTGGACAAGTGCTACCGCACAAATCTTGTACATTTGAATCTCGTGGACAAGATACGATGAGGCAGAATCTTATCACATTGATAGGAGTAAAGATATTTGCATCTATATCATTGCACGACAATGGCAATTCCGGATGGTCCGGCTTATGGTTCGACCTAAGTCCAAAGAATGTCGCTTTGGACAAGTGCTACCGCACAAATCTTGTACATTTGAACCACGTGGACAAAATACGATGGGGCAGAATCCTGTCAAATTGATAGCAGTAAAGATATTTGCATCTATATCATTGCACGACAATGGCAATTCCGGATGCTTCGGCTTATGGATCGACCTGAGCCCAAAGAGTTTCGATTTTGTCTAGTGCTACCGCACAAATCTTGTACACTTGATCCTCCTGGACAAGACGCGATGAGCCAGAATCCTGTCAAATTGATAGGAGTGAAGATATTTGCATCTATATCATTAGACGGCCTTGGCAATTCAGGATGCTCTGGCTTATGATTCGACCTGAGTTCAAATAGAGTCGCTTTGGACAAATAATGTCGCCCAAATCTTGTACATGTGGACCTCCTGGACAAGATATGTTGAGGCCGAATCCTGTCAAATTGATAGGAGTAAAGATATTTGCATCTATATCATTGGACGACATTGGCAATTCTGGATGCTTAGGCTTATGATTCGACATGAGTCCAAAGAATGTCGCTTTGGACAAGTGCTACCGCACAAATCTTTTACATTTGAACCGCATGGACAAGATACGATGAGGCAGAATCCTGTCAAATTGATAGCAGTAAAGATATTTGCATCTATATCATTGCACGACAATGGCAATTCTGGATGTTTCGGCTTATGGATCAACCTGAGCCCAAAGAGTTTCGATTTTGTCTAGTGCTACCGCACAAATCTTGTACACTTGATCCTCCTGGACAAGACACGATGAGCCAGAATCCTGTCAAATTGATAGCAGTAAAGATATTTGCATCTATATAATTGGACGACATTGGCAATTCTGAATGCCCCGGCTTATGATTCGACCTGAGTCCAAAGAGAGTTGCTTTGGACAAGGGCTACCGCACAAATCTTGTACATTTGAACCTCCGGAACAAGGTATGATGAGGCAGAATCCTATGACATTTGATAGGAGTAAAGATATTTGCATCTATATCATTGGTCAACATCGGCAGTTCTGGATGGTCCGGCTTATGGTTCGACCTAAGTTCAAATAATGTCGCTTTGGACAAGTGCTACCGCACAAATCTTGTACATTTGAACCTCGTGAATAAGATACGATGGGGCAGAATCCTGTCAAATTGATAGCAGTAAATATTTTTGCATCTATATGATTGCACGACAATGGCAATTCCGGATGCTTCGGCTTATGGATCGACCTGAGCCCAAAGAGTTTCGATTTTGTCTAGTGCTACCGCACAAATCTTGTACACTTTATCCTCCTGGACAAGACACGATGAGCCAGAATCCTGTCAAATTGATAGCAGAAAAGGTATTTGCATCTATATGAATGGACGACATTGGCAATTCTGAATGCCCCGGCTTATGATTCGACCTGAGTCCAAAGAGAGTCGCTTTGGACAAGGGCTACCGCCCAAATCTTGTACATTTGAACCTCCGGAACAAGATACGATGAGGCAGAATCCTGTCAAATTAATAGGAGTAAAGATATTTGAATCTATATCATTGGTCAACAACGGCAATTCTGGATGGTCCGGCTTATGGTTCGACATAAGTCCAAAGAATGTCGCTTTGGACAAGGTCTACCGCACAAATCTTGTACATTTGAACCTCCGGAACAAGGTACGATGAGGCAGAATCCTATCACATTCATAGGAGTAAAGATATTTGCATGTATATCATTGGTCAACATTGGCAGTTCTGGATGGTCCGGCATATGGTTCGACCTAAGTCCAAAGAATGTCGCTTTGGACAAGTGCTACCCACAAATCTTGTACATTTGAACCTCGTTGACTAGATACGATGAGACAGAATCCTGTCAAATTGATAGCAGTAAAGATATTTGCATCTACATCATTGCACGACATTGGCAATTCTTGATGCTTCGGCTTATGGATCGACCTGAGTCCAAAGAGTTTCGCTTTGGACAAGTGCTACCGCACAAATCTTCTACATTTCGACCTCCTGTACAAGTATGATGAGGCAGAATCCTACCACATTGATATGAGTAAAGATATTTGTATCTATATCACTGGACGACATTGGCAATTCTGGATGCTCCGGCATATGATTCGACCGGAGGCCAAAGAGAGTCGCTTTGGACAAGGTCTACCGCACAAATCTTGTACATTTGAACCTCCGGAAAAAGGTACGATGAGGCAGAATCCTATCACATTGATAGGAGTAAAGATATTTGCATCTATATTATTGGTCAACATTGGCAGTTCTGGATGGTCCGGCTTGTGGTTCGACCTAAGTCCAAAGAATGTCGCTTTGGACAAGTGCTACCCACAAATCTTGTACATTTGAACCTCGTGGACTAGATACGATGAGGCAGAATCCTGTCAAATTGATAGCAGTAAAGATATTTGCATCTATATCATTGCACGAGATTGGCAATTCTGGATGCTTGGGCTTATGGATCGACCTGAGTCCAAAGAGTTTCGCTTTTGTCTAGTGCTACCGCACAAATCTTGTACACTTGATCCTCCTGGACAAGACGCGATGAGCCAGAATCCTGTCAAATTGATATGAGTAAAGATATTTGCATCTATATCACTGGACGACATTGGCCATTCTGGATGCTCAGCATATCATTCGACCAGAGTCCAAAGAGAGTCGCTTTGGACAAGTGCTACAACACAAATATTGTACATTTGGACCTCGTGTACAAGATACGGTGAGGCAGAATCCTGTCAAATTAATACGAGTAATGATATTTGCATCTATATCATTGGACGACATTGGCAATTCTGGATGCTTCGGCATATGGATCGACCTGAGTCCAAAGAGTTTCGTTTTGTCTAGTGCTACCGCACAAATCTTGTACATTTGGACCCCCTGGACAATATACGATGAGGCAGAATCCTGTCAAATTGATAGCAGTAAAGATATTTGCATCTATATCATTGGACGACATTGGCAATTCTGGATGCTCAGGCTTATGATTCGACCTGAGTCCAAGGAGAGTCGCTTTGGACAAGTGCTACCGCAACAAATCTTGTACATTTGAACCTCGTGGACAAGATACGATGAGGCAGAATACTGTCAAATTGATAGGAGTGAAGATATTTGCATCTATATCATTAGACGGCCTTGGCAATTCAGGATGCTCTGGCTTATGATTCGACCTGAGTTCAAATAGAGTCGCTTTGGACAAATACTGCCGCCCAAATCTTGTACATGTGGACCTCCTGGACAAGATATGATGAGGCCGAATCCTGTCAAATTGATAGGAGTAAAGATATTTGCATCTGTATCATTGGACGACATTGGCAATTCTGGATGCTCAGGCTTATGGTTCGACCTAAGTCCAAAGAATGTCGCTTTGGACAAGTGCTACCGCACAAATTTTGTACATTTGAACCTCGTGGACAAGATACGATGAGGCAGAATCCTGTCAAATTGATAGCAGTAAAGATATTTGCGTCTATATCATTGCACGACAATGGCAATTCTGGATGTTTCGGCTTATGGATCAACCTGAGCCCAAAGAGTTACGATTTTGTCTACTGCTACCGCACAAATCTTGTACACTTGATCCTCCTGGACAAGACACGATGAGCCAGAATCCTGTCAAATTGATAGCAGTAAAGGTATTTGCATCTATATAATTGGACGACATTGGCAATTCTGAATGCCCCGGCTTATGATTGGACCTGAGTCCAAAGAGAGTTGCTTTGGACAAGGGCTACCGCACAAATCTTGTACATTTGAACCTCCGGAACAAGGTATGATGAGGCAGAATCCTATGACATTTGATAGGAGTAAAGATATTTGCATCTATATCATTGGTCAACATCGGCAGTTCTGGATGGTCCGGCTTATGGTTCGACCTAAGTTCAAATAATGTCGCTTTGGACAAGTGCTACCGCACAAATCTTGTACATTTGAATCTCGTGGACAAGATACGATGAGGCAGAATCTTATCACATTGATAGGAGTAAAGATATTTGCATCTATATCATTGCACGACAATGGCAATTCCGGATGGTCCGGCTTATGGTTCGACCTAAGTCCAAAGAATGTCGCTTTGGACAAGTGCTACCGCACAAATCTTGTACATTTGAACCACGTGGACAAAATACGATGAGGCAGAATCCTGTCAAATTGATAGCAGTAAAGATATTTGCATCTATATCATTGCACGACAATGGCAATTCCGGATGCTTCGGCTTATGGATCGACCTGAGCCCAAAGAGTTTCGATTTTGTCTAGTGCTACCGCACAAATCTTGTACACTTGATCCTCCTGGACAAGACGCGATGAGCCAGAATCCTGTCAAATTGATAGGAGTGAAGATATTTGCATCTATATCATTAGACGGCCTTGGCAATTCAGGATGCTCTGGCTTATGATTCGACCTGAGTTCAAATAGAGTCGCTTTGGACAAATAATGTCGCCCAAATCTTGTACATGTGGACCTCCTGGACAAGATATGTTGAGGCCGAATCCTGTCAAATTGATAGGAGTAAAGATATTTGCATCTATATCATTGGACGACATTGGCAATTCTGGATGCTTAGGCTTATGATTCGACATGAGTCCAAAGAATGTCGCTTTGGACAAGTGCTACCGCACAAATCTTTTACATTTGAACCGCATGGACAAGATACGATGAGGCAGAATCCTGTCAAATTGATAGCAGTAAAGATATTTGCATCTATATCATTGCACGACAATGGCAATTCTGGATGTTTCGGCTTATGGATCAACCTGAGCCCAAAGAGTTTCGATTTTGTCTAGTGCTACCGCACAAATCTTGTACACTTGATCCTCCTGGACAAGACACGATGAGCCAGAATCCTGTCAAATTGATAGCAGTAAAGATATTTGCATCTATATAATTGGACGACATTGGCAATTCTGAATGCCCCGGCTTATGATTCGACCTGAGTCCAAAGAGAGTTGCTTTGGACAAGGGCTACCGCACAAATCTTGTACATTTGAACCTCCGGAACAAGGTATGATGAGGCAGAATCCTATGACATTTGATAGGAGTAAAGATATTTGCATCTATATCATTGGTCAACATCGGCAGTTCTGGATGGTCCGGCTTATGGTTCGACCTAAGTTCAAATAATGTCGCTTTGGACAAGTGCTACCGCACAAATCTTGTACATTTGAACCTCGTGAATAAGATACGATGGGGCAGAATCCTGTCAAATTGATAGCAGTAAATATTTTTGCATCTATATGATTGCACGACAATGGCAATTCCGGATGCTTCGGCTTATGGATCGACCTGAGCCCAAAGAGTTTCGATTTTGTCTAGTGCTACCGCACAAATCTTGTACACTTTATCCTCCTGGACAAGACACGATGAGCCAGAATCCTGTCAAATTGATAGCAGAAAAGGTATTTGCATCTATATGAATGGACGACATTGGCAATTCTGAATGCCCCGGCTTATGATTCGACCTGAGTCCAAAGAGAGTCGCTTTGGACAAGGGCTACCGCCCAAATCTTGTACATTTGAACCTCCGGAACAAGATACGATGAGGCAGAATCCTGTCAAATTAATAGGAGTAAAGATATTTGAATCTATATCATTGGTCAACAACGGCAATTCTGGATGGTCCGGCTTATGGTTCGACATAAGTCCAAAGAATGTCGCTTTGGACAAGGTCTACCGCACAAATCTTGTACATTTGAACCTCCGGAACAAGGTACGATGAGGCAGAATCCTATCACATTCATAGGAGTAAAGATATTTGCATGTATATCATTGGTCAACATTGGCAGTTCTGGATGGTCCGGCATATGGTTCGACCTAAGTCCAAAGAATGTCGCTTTGGACAAGTGCTACCCACAAATCTTGTACATTTGAACCTCGTTGACTAGATACGATGAGACAGAATCCTGTCAAATTGATAGCAGTAAAGATATTTGCATCTACATCATTGCACGACATTGGCAATTCTTGATGCTTCGGCTTATGGATCGACCTGAGTCCAAAGAGTTTCGCTTTGGACAAGTGCTACCGCACAAATCTTCTACATTTCGACCTCCTGTACAAGTATGATGAGGCAGAATCGTACCACATTGATATGAGTAAAGATATTTGCATCTATATCACTGGACGACATTGGCAATTCTGGATGCTCCGGCATATGATTCGACCGGAGGCCAAAGAGAGTCGCTTTGGACAAGGTCTACCGCACAAATCTTGTACATTTGAACCTCCGGAAAATGGTACGGTGAGGCAGAATCCTATCACATTGATAGGAGTAAAGATATTTGCATCTATATTATTGGTCAACATTGGCAGTTCTGGATGGTCCGGCTTGTGGTTCGACCTAAGTCCAAAGAATGTCGCTTTGGACAAGTGCTACCCACAAATCTTGTACATTTGAACCTCGTGGACTAGATACGATGAGGCAGAATCCTGTCAAATTGATAGCAGTAAAGATATTTGCATCTATATCATTGCACGAGATTGGCAATTCTGGATGCTTGGGCTTATGGATCGACCTGAGTCCAAAGAGTTTCGCTGTTGTCTAGTGCTACCGCACAAATCTTGTACACTTGATCCTCCTGGACAAGACGCGATGAGCCAGAATCCTGTCAAATTGATATGAGTAAAGATATTTGCATCTATATCACTGGACGACATTGGCCATTCTGGATGCTCAGCATATCATTCGACCAGAGTCCAAAGAGAGTCGCTTTGGACAAGTGCTACAACACAAATATTGTACATTTGGACCTCGTGTACAAGATACGGTGAGGCAGAATCCTGTCAAATTAATACGAGTAATGATATTTGCATCTATATCATTGGACGACATTGGCAATTCTGGATGCTTCGGCATATGGATCGACCTGAGTCCAAAGAGTTTCGCTTTTGTCTAGTGCTACCGCACAAATCTTGTACATTTGGACCCCCTGGACAATATACGATGAGGCAGAATCCTGTCAAATTGATAGCAGTAAAGATATTTGCATCTATATCATTGGACGACATTGGCAATTCTGGATGCTCAGGCTTATGATTCGACCTGAGTCCAAGGAGAGTCGCTTTGGACAAGTGCTACCGCAACAAATCTTGTACATTTGAACCTCGTGGACAAGATACGATGAGGCAGAATACTGTCAAATTGATAGGAGTGAAGATATTTGCATCTATATCATTAGACGGCCTTGGCAATTCAGGATGCTCTGGCTTATGATTCGACCTGAGTTCAAATAGAGTCGCTTTGGACAAATACTGCCGCCCAAATCTTGTACATGTGGACCTCCTGGACAAGATATGATGAGGCCGAATCCTGTCAAATTGATAGGAGTAAAGATATTTGCATCTGTATCATTGGACGACATTGGCAATTCTGGATGCTCAGGCTTATGGTTCGACCTAAGTCCAAAGAATGTCGCTTTGGACAAGTGCTACCGCACAAATTTTGTACATTTGAACCTCGTGGACAAGATACGATGAGGCAGAATCCTGTCAAATTGATAGCAGTAAAGATATTTGCGTCTATATCATTGCACGACAATGGCAATTCCGGATGCTTCGGCTTATGGATCGACCTGAGCCCAAAGATTTTCGATTTTGTCTAGTGCTAGCGCACAAATCTTGTACACTTGATCCTCCTGGACAAGACACGATGAGCCAGAATCCTGTCAAATTGATAGGAGTGAAGATATTTGCATCTATATCATTAGACGGCCTTGGCAATTCAGGATGCTCTGGCTTATGATTCGACCTGAGTTCAAATAGAGTCGCTTTGGACAAATAATGTCGCCCAAATCTTGTACATGTGGACCTCCTGGACAAGATATGTTGAGGCCGAATCCTGTCAAATTGATAGGAGTAAAGATATTTGCATCTATATCATTGGACGACATTGGCAATTCTGGATGCTTAGGCTTATGATTCGACATGAGTCCAAAGAATGTCGCTTTGGACAAGTGCTACCGCACAAATCTTTTACATTTGAACCGCATGGACAAGATACGATGAGGCAGAATCCTGTCAAATTGATAGCAGTAAAGATATTTGCATCTATATCATTGCACGACAATGGCAATTCTGGATGTTTCGGCTTATGGATCAACCTGAGCCCAAAGAGTTTCGATTTTGTCTAGTGCTACCGCACAAATCTTGTACACTTGATCCTCCTGGACAAGACACGATGAGCCAGCATCCTGTCAAATTGATAGCAGTAAAGATATTTGCATCTATATAATTGGACGACATTGGCAATTCTGAATGCCCCGGCTTATGATTCGACCTGAGTCCAAAGAGAGTTGCTTTGGACAAGGGCTACCGCACAAATCTTGTACATTTGAACCTCCGGAACAAGGTATGATGAGGCAGAATCCTATGACATTTGATAGGAGTAAAGATATTTGCATCTATATCATTGGTCAACATCGGCAGTTCTGGATGGTCCGGCTTATGGTTCGACCTAAGTTCAAATAATGTCGCTTTGGACAAGTGCTACCGCACAAATCTTGTACATTTGAACCTCGTGAACAAGATACGATGGGGCAGAATCCTGTCAAATTGATAGCAGTAAATATTTTTGCATCTATATGATTGCACGACAATGGCAATTCCGGATGCTTCGGCTTATGGATCGACCTGAGCCCAAAGAGTTTCGATTTTGTCTAGTGCTACCGCACAAATCTTGTACACTTTATCCTCCTGGACAAGACACGATGAGCCAGAATCCTGTCAAATTGATAGCAGAAAAGGTATTTGCATCTATATGAATGGACGACATTGGCAATTCTGAATGCCCCGGCTTATGATTCGACCTGAGTCCAAAGAGAGTCGCTTTGGACAAGGGCTACCGCCCAAATCTTGTACATTTGAACCTCCGGAACAAGATACGATGAGGCAGAATACTGTCAAATTGATAGGAGTGAAGATATTTGCATCTACATCATTGCACGACATTGGCAATTCTTGATGCTTCGGCTTATGGATCGACCTGAGTCCAAAGAGTTTCGCTTTGGACAAGTGCTACCGCACAAATCTTCTACATTTCGACCTCCTGTACAAGTATGATGAGGTAGAATCCTACCACATTGATATGAGTAAAGATATTTGCATCTATATCACTGGACGACATTGGCAATTCTGGATGCTCCGGCATATGATTCGACCGGAGGCCAAAGAGAGTCGCTTTGGACAAGGTCTACCGCACAAATCTTGTACATTTGAACCTCCGGAAAAAGGTACGATGAGGCAGAATCCTATCACATTGATAGGAGTAAAGATATTTGCATCTATATTATTGGTCAACATTGGCAGTTCTGGATGGTCCGGCTTGTGGTTCGACCTAAGTCCAAAGAATGTCGCTTTGGACAAGTGCTACCCACAAATCTTGTACATTTGAACCTCGTGGACTAGACACGATGAGGCAGAATCCTGTCAAATTGATAGCAGTAAAGATATTTGCATCTATATCATTGCACGAGATTGGCAATTCTGGATGCTTGGGCTTATGGATCGACCTGAGTCCAAAGAGTTTCGCTTTTGTCTAGTGCTACCGCACAAATCTTGTACACTTGATCCTCCTGGACAAGACGCGATGAGCCAGAATCCTGTCAAATTGGTATGAGTAAAGATATTTGCATCTATATCACTGGACGACATTGGCCATTCTGGATGCTCAGCATATCATTCGACCTGAGTCCAAAGAGAGTCGCTTTGGACAAGTGCTACAACACAAATATTGTACATTTGGACCTCGTGTACAAGATACGGTGAGGCAGAATCCTGTCAAATTAATACGAGTAATGATATTTGCATCTATATCATTGGACGACATTGGCAATTCTGGATGCTTCGGCATATGGATCGACCTGAGTCCAAAGAGTTTCGCTTTTGTCTAGTGCTACCGCACAAATCTTGTACATTTGAACCTCGTGGACAAGATACGATGAGGCAGAATACTGTCAAATTGATAGGAGTGAAGATATTTGCATCTATATCATTAGACGGCCTTGGCAATTCAGGATGCTCTGGCTTATGATTCGACCTGAGTTCAAATAGAGTCGCTTTGGACAAATACTGCCGCCCAAATCTTGTACATGTGGACCTCCTGGACAAGATATGATGAGGCCGAATCCTGTCAAATTGATAGGAGTAAAGATATTTGCATCTGTATCATTGGACGACATTGGCAATTCTGGATGCTCAGGCTTATGGTTCGACCTAAGTCCAAAGAATGTCGCTTTGGACAAGTGCTACCGCACAAATTTTGTACATTTGAACCTCGTGGACAAGATACGATGAGGCAGAATCCTGTCAAATTGATAGCAGTAAAGATATTTGCGTCTATATCATTGCACGACAATGGCAATTCCGGATGCTTCGGCTTATGGATCGACCTGAGCCCAAAGATTTTCGATTTTGTCTAGTGCTACCGCACAAATCTTGTACACTTGATCCTCCTGGACAAGACACGATGAGCCAGAATCCTGTCAAATTGATAGCAGTAAAGGTATTTGCATCTATATAAATGGACGACATTGGCCATTCTGAATGCCCCGGCTTATGATTCGACCTGAGTCCAAAGAGAGTTGCTTTAGACAAGGGCTACCGCACAAATCTTGTACATTTGAACCTCCGGAACAAGGTATGATGAGGCAGAATCCTATCACATTGATAGGAGTAAAGATATTTGCATCTATATCATTGGACGACATTGGCAATTCTGGATGCTTAGGCTTATGGTTCGACCTAAGTCCAAAGAATGTCGCTTTGGACAAGTGCTACCGCACAAATCTTGTACATTTGAACCTCGTGGACAAGATACGATGAGGCAGAATCCTGTCAAATTGATAGCAGTAAAGATATTTGCATCTATATCATTGCACGACAATGGCAATTCTGGATGCTTCGGCTTATGGATCGACCTGAGCCCAAAGAGTTCGATTTTGTCTAGTGCTACCGCACAAATCTTGTACACTTGATCCTCCTGGACAAGACACGATGAGCCAGAATCCTGTCAAATCGATTGCAGTAAAGATATTTGCATCTATACCATTGCACGACATTGGCAATTCTTGATGCTTCGGCTTATGGATCGACCTGAGTCCAAAGAGATTCATTTTTGTGAAGTGCTAACGCACAAATCTTGTACATTTGGACCTCCTGCACAAGGTATGATGAGGCAGAATCCTATCACATTGATAGGAGTAAAGATATTTTCATCTATATCACTGGACGACATTGGCAATTCTGGATGCTCCGGCATATGATTCGACCGGAGGCCAAAGAAAGTCGCTTTGGACACGTGCTACCGCACAAATCTTGTACATTTGGACCCCCTGGATAACATACGATGAGGCAGAATCCTGTCAAATTGATAGCAGTAAAGATATTTGCATCTATATCGTTGGACGACATTGGCAATTCTGGATGCCCCGGCTTATGATTCGACCTGAGTCCAAAGAGTGTCGCTTTGGACAAGGTCTACCGCACAAATCTTGTACATTTGAACCTCCGGAACAAGGTACGATGAGGCAGAATCCTATCACATTGATAGGAGTAAAGATATTTGCATCTATATCATTGGTCAACATTGGCAGTTCTGGATGGTCCGGCTTATGGTTCGACCTAAGTCCAAAGAATGTCGCTTTGGACAAGTGCTACCCACAAATCTTGTACATTTGAACATCGTGGACTAGATACGATGAGGCAGAATCCTGTCAAATTGATAGCAGTAAAGATATTTGCATCTATATCATTGCACGACATTGGCAATTCTGGATGCTTCGGCATATGGATCGACCTGAGTCCAAAGAGTTTCGCTTTTGTCTAGTGCTACCGCACAAATCTTGTATGTGTGGACCTCCTGTACAAGGTATGATGAGGCAGAATCCTTTCAAATTGATAGGTGTGAAGATGTTTGCATCTATATCATTGGACGACATTGGCAATTCTGGATGATCCGGCTCATGATTCGACCTGATTCCAAAGAGAGTCGCTTTGGACAAGTGCTACCGCACAAATCTTGTACATTTGGACCTCCTGTACAAGGTATGATGAGGCAGAATCCTATCACATTGATAGGAGTAAAGATATTTGCATTTATATCAATGGGCGACATTGGCAATTCTGGATGCTCCGGCATATGATTCGACCGGCGGCCAAAGAGAGTCTCTTTGGACACGTGCTACCGCACAAATCGTGTAAATTTGGACCCCCTGGACAAGATACGATGAGGCAGAGTCCTGTCAAATTGATAGCAGTAAAGATATTTGCATCTATATCATTGCACGACAATTGCAATTCTGGATGCTTCGGCTTATGGATCGACCTGAGCCCAAAGAGTTTCGATTTTATCTAGTGCTACCGCACAAATCTTGTACACTTGATCCTCCTGGACAAGACACGATGAGCCAGAATCCTGTCAAATTGATAGCAGTAAAGGTATTTGCATCTATATAATTGGACGACATTGGCAATTCTGAATGCCCCGGCTTATGATTCGATCTGAGTCCAAAGAGAGTTGCTTTGGACAGGGCTACCGCACAAATCTTGTACATTTGAACCTCCGGAACAAGGTATAATGGGGCCGAATCCTGTCAAATTGAAAGGAGTAATGATATTTGCATCTATATCATTGGTCAACATCGGCAGTTCTGGATGGTCCGGCTTATGGTTCGACCTAAGTCCAAAGAATGTCGCTTTGGACAAGTGCTACCGCACAAATCTTGTACATTTGAACCTCGTGAACAAGATACGATGAGGCAGAATCCTGTCAAATTGATAGCAGTAAAGATATTTTCATCTATATGATTGCACGACAATGGCAATTCTGGATGCTTCGGCTTATGGATCGACCTGAGCCCAAAGAGTTTCGATTTTGTCTAGTGCTACCGCACAAATCTTGTACACTTGATCCTCCTGGACAAGACACGATGAGCCAGAATCCTGTCAAATTGATAGGAGTAAAGATATTTGCATGTATATCATTGGTCAACATTGGCAGTTCTGGATGGTCCGGCATATGATTCGACCGGAGGCCAAAGAGAGTCGCTTTGGACAAGGTCTACCGCACAAATCTTGTACATTTGAACCTCCGGAAAATGGTACGGTGAGGCAGAATCCTATCACATTGATAGGAGTAAAGATATTTGCATCTATATTATTGGTCAACATTGGCAGTTCTGGATGGTCCGGCTTGTGGTTCGACCTAAGTCCAAAGAATGTCGCTTTGGACAAGTGCTACCCACAAATCTTGTACATTTGAACCTCGTGGACTAGATACGATGAGGCAGAATCCTGTCAAATTGATAGCAGTAAAGATATTTGCATCTATATCATTGCACGAGATTGGCAATTCTGGATGCTTGGGCTTATGGATCGACCTGAGTCCAAAGAGTTTCGCTGTTGTCTAGTGCTACCGCACAAATCTTGTACACTTGATCCTCCTGGACAAGACGCGATGAGCCAGAATCCTGTCAAATTGATATGAGTAAAGATATTTGCATCTATATCACTGGACGACATTGGCCATTCTGGATGCTCAGCATATCATTCGACCAGAGTCCAAAGAGAGTCGCTTTGGACAAGTGCTACAACACAAATATTGTACATTTGGACCTCGTGTACAAGATACGGTGAGGCAGAATCCTGTCAAATTAATACGAGTAATGATATTTGCATCTATATCATTGGACGACATTGGCAATTCTGGATGCTTCGGCATATGGATCGACCTGAGTCCAAAGAGTTTCGCTTTTGTCTAGTGCTACCGCACAAATCTTGTACATTTGGACCCCCTGGACAATATACGATGAGGCAGAATCCTGTCAAATTGATAGCAGTAAAGATATTTGCATCTATATCATTGGACGACATTGGCAATTCTGGATGCTCAGGCTTATGATTCGACCTGAGTCCAAGGAGAGTCGCTTTGGACAAGTGCTACCGCAACAAATCTTGTACATTTGAACCTCGTGGACAAGATACGATGAGGCAGAATACTGTCAAATTGATAGGAGTGAAGATATTTGCATCTATATCATTAGACGGCCTTGGCAATTCAGGATGCTCTGGCTTATGATTCGACCTGAGTTCAAATAGAGTCGCTTTGGACAAATACTGCCGCCCAAATCTTGTACATGTGGACCTCCTGGACAAGATATGATGAGGCCGAATCCTGTCAAATTGATAGGAGTAAAGATATTTGCATCTGTATCATTGGACGACATTGGCAATTCTGGATGCTCAGGCTTATGGTTCGACCTAAGTCCAAAGAATGTCGCTTTGGACAAGTGCTACCGCACAAATTTTGTACATTTGAACCTCGTGGACAAGATACGATGAGGCAGAATCCTGTCAAATTGATAGCAGTAAAGATATTTGCGTCTATATCATTGCACGACAATGGCAATTCCGGATGCTTCGGCTTATGGATCGACCTGAGCCCAAAGATTTTCGATTTTGTCTAGTGCTAGCGCACAAATCTTGTACACTTGATCCTCCTGGACAAGACACGATGAGCCAGAATCCTGTCAAATTGATAGGAGTGAAGATATTTGCATCTATATCATTAGACGGCCTTGGCAATTCAGGATGCTCTGGCTTATGATTCGACCTGAGTTCAAATAGAGTCGCTTTGGACAAATAATGTCGCCCAAATCTTGTACATGTGGACCTCCTGGACAAGATATGTTGAGGCCGAATCCTGTCAAATTGATAGGAGTAAAGATATTTGCATCTATATCATTGGACGACATTGGCAATTCTGGATGCTTAGGCTTATGATTCGACATGAGTCCAAAGAATGTCGCTTTGGACAAGTGCTACCGCACAAATCTTTTACATTTGAACCGCATGGACAAGATACGATGAGGCAGAATCCTGTCAAATTGATAGCAGTAAAGATATTTGCATCTATATCATTGCACGACAATGGCAATTCTGGATGTTTCGGCTTATGGATCAACCTGAGCCCAAAGAGTTTCGATTTTGTCTAGTGCTACCGCACAAATCTTGTACACTTGATCCTCCTGGACAAGACACGATGAGCCAGCATCCTGTCAAATTGATAGCAGTAAAGATATTTGCATCTATATAATTGGACGACATTGGCAATTCTGAATGCCCCGGCTTATGATTCGACCTGAGTCCAAAGAGAGTCGCTTTGGACAAGGGCTACCGCCCAAATCTTGTACATTTGAACCTCCGGAACAAGATACGATGAGGCAGAATACTGTCAAATTGATAGGAGTGAAGATATTTGCATCTACATCATTGCACGACATTGGCAATTCTTGATGCTTCGGCTTATGGATCGACCTGAGTCCAAAGAGTTTCGCTTTGGACAAGTGCTACCGCACAAATCTTCTACATTTCGACCTCCTGTACAAGTATGATGAGGTAGAATCCTACCACATTGATATGAGTAAAGATATTTGCATCTATATCACTGGACGACATTGGCAATTCTGGATGCTCCGGCATATGATTCGACCGGAGGCCAAAGAGAGTCGCTTTGGACAAGGTCTACCGCACAAATCTTGTACATTTGAACCTCCGGAAAAAGGTACGATGAGGCAGAATCCTATCACATTGATAGGAGTAAAGATATTTGCATCTATATTATTGGTCAACATTGGCAGTTCTGGATGGTCCGGCTTGTGGTTCGACCTAAGTCCAAAGAATGTCGCTTTGGACAAGTGCTACCCACAAATCTTGTACATTTGAACCTCGTGGACTAGACACGATGAGGCAGAATCCTGTCAAATTGATAGCAGTAAAGATATTTGCATCTATATCATTGCACGAGATTGGCAATTCTGGATGCTTGGGCTTATGGATCGACCTGAGTCCAAAGAGTTTCGCTTTTGTCTAGTGCTACCGCACAAATCTTGTACACTTGATCCTCCTGGACAAGACGCGATGAGCCAGAATCCTGTCAAATTGGTATGAGTAAAGATATTTGCATCTATATCACTGGACGACATTGGCCATTCTGGATGCTCAGCATATCATTCGACCTGAGTCCAAAGAGAGTCGCTTTGGACAAGTGCTACAACACAAATATTGTACATTTGGACCTCGTGTACAAGATACGGTGAGGCAGAATCCTGTCAAATTAATACGAGTAATGATATTTGCATCTATATCATTGGACGACATTGGCAATTCTGGATGCTTCGGCATATGGATCGACCTGAGTCCAAAGAGTTTCGCTTTTGTCTAGTGCTACCGCACAAATCTTGTACATTTGAACCTCGTGGACAAGATACGATGAGGCAGAATACTGTCAAATTGATAGGAGTGAAGATATTTGCATCTATATCATTAGACGGCCTTGGCAATTCAGGATGCTCTGGCTTATGATTCGACCTGAGTTCAAATAGAGTCGCTTTGGACAAATACTGCCGCCCAAATCTTGTACATGTGGACCTCCTGGACAAGATATGATGAGGCCGAATCCTGTCAAATTGATAGGAGTAAAGATATTTGCATCTGTATCATTGGACGACATTGGCAATTCTGGATGCTCAGGCTTATGGTTCGACCTAAGTCCAAAGAATGTCGCTTTGGACAAGTGCTACCGCACAAATTTTGTACATTTGAACCTCGTGGACAAGATACGATGAGGCAGAATCCTGTCAAATTGATAGCAGTAAAGATATTTGCGTCTATATCATTGCACGACAATGGCAATTCCGGATGCTTCGGCTTATGGATCGACCTGAGCCCAAAGATTTTCGATTTTGTCTAGTGCTACCGCACAAATCTTGTACACTTGATCCTCCTGGACAAGACACGATGAGCCAGAATCCTGTCAAATTGATAGCAGTAAAGGTATTTGCATCTATATAAATGGACGACATTGGCCATTCTGAATGCCCCGGCTTATGATTCGACCTGAGTCCAAAGAGAGTTGCTTTAGACAAGGGCTACCGCACAAATCTTGTACATTTGAACCTCCGGAACAAGGTATGATGAGGCAGAATCCTATCACATTGATAGGAGTAAAGATATTTGCATCTATATCATTGGACGACATTGGCAATTCTGGATGCTTAGGCTTATGGTTCGACCTAAGTCCAAAGAATGTCGCTTTGGACAAGTGCTACCGCACAAATCTTGTACATTTGAACCTCGTGGACAAGATACGATGAGGCAGAATCCTGTCAAATTGATAGCAGTAAAGATATTTGCATCTATATCATTGCACGACAATGGCAATTCTGGATGCTTCGGCTTATGGATCGACCTGAGCCCAAAGAGTTCGATTTTGTCTAGTGCTACCGCACAAATCTTGTACACTTGATCCTCCTGGACAAGACACGATGAGCCAGAATCCTGTCAAATCGATTGCAGTAAAGATATTTGCATCTATACCATTGCACGACATTGGCAATTCTTGATGCTTCGGCTTATGGATCGACCTGAGTCCAAAGAGATTCATTTTTGTGAAGTGCTAACGCACAAATCTTGTACATTTGGACCTCCTGCACAAGGTATGATGAGGCAGAATCCTATCACATTGATAGGAGTAAAGATATTTTCATCTATATCACTGGACGACATTGGCAATTCTGGATGCTCCGGCATATGATTCGACCGGAGGCCAAAGAAAGTCGCTTTGGACACGTGCTACCGCACAAATCTTGTACATTTGGACCCCCTGGATAACATACGATGAGGCAGAATCCTGTCAAATTGATAGCAGTAAAGATATTTGCATCTATATCGTTGGACGACATTGGCAATTCTGGATGCCCCGGCTTATGATTCGACCTGAGTCCAAAGAGTGTCGCTTTGGACAAGGTCTACCGCACAAATCTTGTACATTTGAACCTCCGGAACAAGGTACGATGAGGCAGAATCCTATCACATTGATAGGAGTAAAGATATTTGCATCTATATCATTGGTCAACATTGGCAGTTCTGGATGGTCCGGCTTATGGTTCGACCTAAGTCCAAAGAATGTCGCTTTGGACAAGTGCTACCCACAAATCTTGTACATTTGAACATCGTGGACTAGATACGATGAGGCAGAATCCTGTCAAATTGATAGCAGTAAAGATATTTGCATCTATATCATTGCACGACATTGGCAATTCTGGATGCTTCGGCATATGGATCGACCTGAGTCCAAAGAGTTTCGCTTTTGTCTAGTGCTACCGCACAAATCTTGTATGTGTGGACCTCCTGTACAAGGTATGATGAGGCAGAATCCTTTCAAATTGATAGGTGTGAAGATGTTTGCATCTATATCATTGGACGACATTGGCAATTCTGGATGATCCGGCTCATGATTCGACCTGATTCCAAAGAGAGTCGCTTTGGACAAGTGCTACCGCACAAATCTTGTACATTTGGACCTCCTGTACAAGGTATGATGAGGCAGAATCCTATCACATTGATAGGAGTAAAGATATTTGCATTTATATCAATGGGCGACATTGGCAATTCTGGATGCTCCGGCATATGATTCGACCGGCGGCCAAAGAGAGTCTCTTTGGACACGTGCTACCGCACAAATCGTGTAAATTTGGACCCCCTGGACAAGATACGATGAGGCAGAGTCCTGTCAAATTGATAGCAGTAAAGATATTTGCATCTATATCATTGCACGACAATTGCAATTCTGGATGCTTCGGCTTATGGATCGACCTGAGCCCAAAGAGTTTCGATTTTATCTAGTGCTACCGCACAAATCTTGTACACTTGATCCTCCTGGACAAGACACGATGAGCCAGAATCCTGTCAAATTGATAGCAGTAAAGGTATTTGCATCTATATAATTGGACGACATTGGCAATTCTGAATGCCCCGGCTTATGATTCGATCTGAGTCCAAAGAGAGTTGCTTTGGACAGGGCTACCGCACAAATCTTGTACATTTGAACCTCCGGAACAAGGTATAATGGGGCCGAATCCTGTCAAATTGAAAGGAGTAATGATATTTGCATCTATATCATTGGTCAACATCGGCAGTTCTGGATGGTCCGGCTTATGGTTCGACCTAAGTCCAAAGAATGTCGCTTTGGACAAGTGCTACCGCACAAATCTTGTACATTTGAACCTCGTGAACAAGATACGATGAGGCAGAATCCTGTCAAATTGATAGCAGTAAAGATATTTTCATCTATATGATTGCACGACAATGGCAATTCTGGATGCTTCGGCTTATGGATCGACCTGAGCCCAAAGAGTTTCGATTTTGTCTAGTGCTACCGCACAAATCTTGTACACTTGATCCTCCTGGACAAGACACGATGAGCCAGAATCCTGTCAAATTGATAGGAGTGATGATATTTGCATCTATATCATTAGACGGCATTGGCAATTCTGGATGCTCAGGCATATGATTCGACCTGAGTCCAAGGAGAGTCGCTTTGGACAAGTGCTACCGCAACAAATCTTGTACATTTGGACCCCCGGGACAAGATACGATGAGGCAGAATCCTGTCAAATTAATAGGAGTGAAGATATTTGCATCTATATCATTAGACGGCATTGGCAATTCTGGATGCTCAGGCATATGATTCGACCTGAGTCCAAGGAGAGTCGCTTTGGACAAGTGCTACCGCAACAAATCTTGTATATTTGGACCCCCGGGACAAGATACGATGAGGCAGAATCCTGTCAAATTAATAGGAGTAAAGATATTTGCATCTATATCATTGGTCAACAACGGCAATTCTGGATGGTCCGGCTTATGGTTCGATATAAGTCCAAAGAATGTCGCTTTGGACAAGTGCTACCGCACAAATCTTGTACATTTGGACCTCCGGAACAAGTTATGATGAGGCAGAATCATATCACATTGATAGGAGTAAAGATATGTATGTATGTATGGTTTATTTGTTCCCTTCCGGGATACAAATTGTTTCGCCTTCACACTCCATTTCCTCTCCTCTTACACATTCGCTTACATTTTCTTAACCTATTCCTTATTGTTAACTTATTCTATCTCTCCCGTCCGTCGTTACCTTTTCTCTCCCCCTCTCTCTTCGCACGCTCAACCCTCTCTCTCTTCGCACGCTCTACCCTCTCCTCCTTTCTCTCTCCGTTTACCTTATCTTACAATCTATCTTATTTCTATCTCCTATTTCTACCCTTCACCTTCTCCTCGGACTTCCGTTTCCCTCTTTCTCTCCATTTCCACTTTCATACATCTTCATCCACCCCTTCATTCCCTTCCCTCCTCTTCTTTCGCTATTTCCCTACCCCTCTTTCCATTCCCTTTCACTTTCTCCTCTTTCCCGCTCCAATTCCTTAATCCATTTTTCCCCTTCTCCATCTCCCCCCAGTACTTCCTTGCCTTTTGCCTCCATTCCCCCTTCCTCTCTCCTGCAAAATCCCATCCTCCGCATCTTTCCCATACGTGTTCCCATGTCTCTTCCTCTACCCCACATAGTCTGCATCTCCTTTCCCCTTCCCCTTCCCAATACCTTCCCTGTCTCAATTCGTTCCCCATCCTATACCTCGCCAGTCTTTTCTTCCTTTCCTCTGACCATTTTTTATCTATATACCCCGGCCTTCCTTCTTCCTTTATTTCCTCATACACTTCATTATATTTTGACGTTTTGATCCTCTCCTCTCTTTCCTTTTTTTGTTCCTCCAAGTCCCTCTTCCCCAATTCCTCAAAAGTTTCCGCCTCTCCTTCTTGCCCTCCTCCTACCCCTCTTTGCTCGAAGAATCCCTTCTCTCCTCCTCCCATTTACCCATCACCATGCCCCTTGCCCATCTTGTTCTCATTTCTTCCCAGCATTGCCTTGCTACCTCCCCCCCTGCCTTCCTCCAGTTTCCTCTCAAACGCCATGCCCTCCTTCCTGCCCTTACCCTCAGCTTCCCCCTTTTCGTCTCCTCTCTTACGCTATACCCCGGTGTCCTCCAGTCCAGTCCCATCGTCCACCTCAGGTATCTCTCCTGTAGTCCTTCCACCTCTTTCCTTTCCTTCCATCCCCACACCTCCACTCCACATGATAGGAGTAAAGATATTTGCATCTATATCATTGGACGACATTGGCAATTCTGGATGCTCCGGTTTATGATTCGACCTCAATCCAAAGAGTTTCGATTTTGTCTAGTGCTACCGCACAAATCTTGTACACTTGATCCTCCTGGACAAGACGCGATGAGCCAGAATCCTGTCAAATTGATAGGAGTGAAGATATTTGCATCTATATCATTGGACGACATTGGCAATTCTGGATGCCCCGGCTTATGATTCGACCTGAGTCCAAAGAGAGTCGCTTTGGACACGTGCTACCGCACAAATCTTGTACATTTAGACCCCCTGGACAAGATAAAATGCGGCAGAATCCTATCACATTGATAGGAGTAAAGATATTTGCATATAAATCATTGGACGATTTTGGCAATTCTGGATGCTCCTTCATATGATTCGACCGGAGGCCAAAGAGAGTCGCTTTGGACACGTGCTACCGCACAAATCGTGTAAATTTGGACCCCCTGGACAAGATACGATGAGGCAGAGTCCTGTCAAATTGATAGCAGTAAAGATATTTGCATCTATATCATTGCACGCCATTGCAATTCTGGATGCGTCGGCATATGGATCAACCTGAGTCCAAAGAGTTTCGCTTTTGTCTAGTGCTACCGCACAAATCTTGTAGATCTGGATCTCCTGTACAAGGTATGATGAGGCAGAATCCTATCACATTGATAGGAGTAAAGAAATTTGCATCTATATCACTGGGCGACATTGACAATTCTGGATGCTCCGGCATATGATTCGACCGGAGGCCAAAGAGAGTCGCTTTGGACACGTGGTACCGCACAAATTTTGTAAATTTGGACCCTCTGGACAAGATACGATGAGGCAGAGTCCTGTCAAATTGATAGGAGTAAAGATATTTGCATCTATATCATTGGTCAACATCGGCAATTCTGGATGGTCCGGCTTATGTTTCGACCTAAGTCCAAAGAATGTCGCTTTGGACAAGTGCTACCGCAACAAATTGTGTACATTTGGACCCCCTGGACAAGATACGATGAGGCAGAATCCTGTCAAATTGATAGCAGTAAAGGTATTTGCATCTATACCATTAAACGACATTGGCAATCCTTGATGCTCGGCATATGATTCGACCTGAGTCCAAAGAGTTTCGCTTTGGACAAGTGCTACCGCACAAATCTTGTACACTTGATCCTCCTGGACAAGACGCGATGAGCCAGAATCCTGTCAAATTGATAGGAGTGAAGATATTTGCATCTACATCATTGGAGGACATTGGCAATTCTGGATGCCCCGGCTTATGATTCGACCTGAGTCCAAAGAGAGTCGCTTTGGACAAGGGCTACCGAACAACTCTTGTACATTTGAACCTCCTGGAGAAGATACGATGAGGCAGAATCCTGTCAAATTGATAGGAGTTAAGATATTTGCATCTATATCATTCCGATATGATCGGCAATTTTTGATACTTCGGCATATGGATCGACCTGAGTCCAAAGAGAGTCGCTTTGGACAAGTGCTACCGCACAAATCTTGTATGTGTGGACCTCCTGTACAAGGTATGATGAGGCAGAATCCTTTCAAATTGATAGGTGTGAAGATGTTTGCATCTATATCATTGGACGACATTGATGTTCCTAATTAATTATTTGGCGTGTTATATCGGTCAATAAATAGAATATAGTTGTCCAACGTTTCGGCCGGTTTTCCTGGCCCTCCTCAGGGACTGTTGAACTGTATAAATAAGAGAAGCGAGAAAATATAATGTGATAATTAAATGTTATTTATTAAGCTAATTTATAAGAGTTTGTTTAATGTAAGTTTAGCATGAAATATGTTAACTGCAATAAATAGAGAGAAAGAAGAAGGAAAATTGTATTTAATAGACATTCGTCCAATAGAGATAAATTAGAAGTAAATTTACATTTAAACGTTTATAATGAAAGCAATTAAAATCAGAGCACATTACTCACATGTGGTTTCACTCGAGGTTAAAGGAGTTATGAAGGAGGCGGAGATTTGTTATGTTTTAGTGGGATATACTGCGTGTTGAAGGACACGAGGATGGGTGTACTGAGGCACATATGTAGCTGTTTGAATTGCCGCAAATGTGGGGAAGGATTTAAAGGGTGGGGGGAAAACAAGGAACGGGTTAAACTAAGGAGGAAAGAACACATTTGAATTTGCCGCGCAACTGACCAGAGCTCACCTGGGCAACGTCGTATCATGGCGTCGTCCAGGGCCCGAGTAGAAAATGATAGTGACAGGAGAGGTTATGTGTTCTGTCATATGTAGCTCACCTGAGTGACGGGTGTCGTTGTCATGTCAGGGCCACGTACATCTATTTTGGCAAAGTGAATACAATTCATCTTGTTTTCTTATGACAGTTACACAGAAGGAATGAATTATTAAGTTGACTTGTGACAGATGAACGTCGTAGCGTTTAACGGTGTATTACCAATTACGGAGCAAATGTTGGTAAATGTCCGTAATATCAGGTTTTTCGTACCTTAAGTTTACACATTTGTCATGCTTAATAATTTCAAAGGTTTCAAGGTGTAACCTTCTGTGGTAGATTCTTTCCTTATGTAGAATTTCAAGATTATCGTAGTCAAACAGATGGTCATTTTCTATTCTATGTTTTGTCAGTGCTGTGTGTTGTGTTTCAGGCAAGTTAATGTTTCTCTTGTGTTCATAGGTTCGGATTTTGGAGTTTCGACCGGTTTGGCCAATATAACAGGCGTCACAACCGGCACAAGGGATACGGTATACAATTCCGGTGTGCTTGTCCTTAGGTATGGGATCCTTAATAGGTGGAAATAAGGAGCCGAGGTTATTTCTCACAGAGTAAATTGTGTGTCTTTTATGTTTCCTGAGTAAACGCTTAAGGTGGTCTGATACAAACGGTACGTAAGGTAATACTACGGTGTTTAATCTAGTTATTGGAACGTTGGACAACTATATTCTATTTATTGACCGATATAACACGCCAAATAATTAATTAGGAACATCATCGTTAAAACCGGTCAGGTAAACTATAATGAACACCATTGGACGACATTGGCAATTCTGGATGATCCGGCTCATGATTCGACCTGATTCCAAAGAGAGTCGCTTTGGACAAGTGCTACCGCACAAATCTTGTACATTTGGATCTCCTCTACAAGGTATGATGAGGCAGAATCCTATCACATTGATAGGAGTAAAGATATGTGCATGTATATCACTGGGCGACATTGGCAATTCTGGATGCTCCTTCATATGATTCGACCGGAGGCCAAAGAGAGTCGCTTTGGACACGTGCTACCGCACAAATCGTGTAACTTTGGACCCCCTGGACAAGATACGATGAGGCAGAGTCCTGTCAAATTGATAGCAGTAAAGATATTTGCGTCTATATCATTGCACGACAATGGCAATTCCGGATGCTTCGGCTTATGGATCGACCTGAGCCCAAAGATTTTCGATTTTGTCTAGTGCTACCGCACAAATCTTGTACACTTGATCCTCCTGGACAAGACACGATGAGCCAGAATCCTGTCAAATTGATAGCAGTAAAGGTATTTGCATCTATATAAATGGACGACATTGGCCATTCTGAATGCCCCGGCTTATGATTCGACCTGAGTCCAAAGAGAGTTGCTTTAGACAAGGGCTACCGCACAAATCTTGTACATTTGAACCTCCGGAACAAGGTATGATGAGGCAGAATCCTATCACATTGATAGGAGTAAAGATATTTGCATCTATATCATTGGACGACATTGGCAATTCTGGATGCTTAGGCTTATGGTTCGACCTAAGTCCAAAGAATGTCGCTTTGGACAAGTGCTACCGCACAAATCTTGTACATTTGAACCTCGTGGACAAGATACGATGAGGCAGAATCCTGTCAAATTGATAGCAGTAAAGATATTTGCATCTATATCATTGCACGACAATGGCAATTCTGGATGCTTCGGCTTATGGATCGACCTGAGCCCAAAGAGTTCGATTTTGTCTAGTGCTACCGCACAAATCTTGTACACTTGATCCTCCTGGACAAGACACGATGAGCCAGAATCCTGTCAAATCGATTGCAGTAAAGATATTTGCATCTATACCATTGCACGACATTGGCAATTCTTGATGCTTCGGCTTATGGATCGACCTGAGTCCAAAGAGATTCATTTTTGTGAAGTGCTAACGCACAAATCTTGTACATTTGGACCTCCTGCACAAGGTATGATGAGGCAGAATCCTATCACATTGATAGGAGTAAAGATATTTTCATCTATATCACTGGACGACATTGGCAATTCTGGATGCTCCGGCATATGATTCGACCGGAGGCCAAAGAAAGTCGCTTTGGACACGTGCTACCGCACAAATCTTGTACATTTGGACCCCCTGGATAACATACGATGAGGCAGAATCCTGTCAAATTGATAGCAGTAAAGATATTTGCATCTATATCGTTGGACGACATTGGCAATTCTGGATGCCCCGGCTTATGATTCGACCTGAGTCCAAAGAGTGTCGCTTTGGACAAGGTCTACCGCACAAATCTTGTACATTTGAACCTCCGGAACAAGGTACGATGAGGCAGAATCCTATCACATTGATAGGAGTAAAGATATTTGCATCTATATCATTGGTCAACATTGGCAGTTCTGGATGGTCCGGCTTATGGTTCGACCTAAGTCCAAAGAATGTCGCTTTGGACAAGTGCTACCCACAAATCTTGTACATTTGAACATCGTGGACTAGATACGATGAGGCAGAATCCTGTCAAATTGATAGCAGTAAAGATATTTGCATCTATATCATTGCACGACATTGGCAATTCTGGATGCTTCGGCATATGGATCGACCTGAGTCCAAAGAGTTTCGCTTTTGTCTAGTGCTACCGCACAAATCTTGTATGTGTGGACCTCCTGTACAAGGTATGATGAGGCAGAATCCTTTCAAATTGATAGGTGTGAAGATGTTTGCATCTATATCATTGGACGACATTGGCAATTCTGGATGATCCGGCTCATGATTCGACCTGATTCCAAAGAGAGTCGCTTTGGACAAGTGCTACCGCACAAATCTTGTACATTTGGACCTCCTGTACAAGGTATGATGAGGCAGAATCCTATCACATTGATAGGAGTAAAGATATTTGCATTTATATCAATGGGCGACATTGGCAATTCTGGATGCTCCGGCATATGATTCGACCGGCGGCCAAAGAGAGTCTCTTTGGACACGTGCTACCGCACAAATCGTGTAAATTTGGACCCCCTGGACAAGATACGATGAGGCAGAGTCCTGTCAAATTGATAGCAGTAAAGATATTTGCATCTATATCATTGCACGACAATTGCAATTCTGGATGCTTCGGCTTATGGATCGACCTGAGCCCAAAGAGTTTCGATTTTATCTAGTGCTACCGCACAAATCTTGTACACTTGATCCTCCTGGACAAGACACGATGAGCCAGAATCCTGTCAAATTGATAGCAGTAAAGGTATTTGCATCTATATCATTAGACGGCATTGGCAATTCTGGATGCTCAGGCATATGATTCGACCTGAGTCCAAGGAGAGTCGCTTTGGACAAGTGCTACCGCAACAAATCTTGTACATTTGGACCCCCGGGACAAGATACGATGAGGCAGAATCCTGTCAAATTAATAGGAGTGAAGATATTTGCATCTATATCATTAGACGGCATTGGCAATTCTGGATGCTCAGGCATATGATTCGACCTGAGTCCAAGGAGAGTCGCTTTGGACAAGTGCTACCGCAACAAATCTTGTATATTTGGACCCCCGGGACAAGATACGATGAGGCAGAATCCTGTCAAATTAATAGGAGTAAAGATATTTGCATCTATATCATTGGTCAACAACGGCAATTCTGGATGGTCCGGCTTATGGTTCGATATAAGTCCAAAGAATGTCGCTTTGGACAAGTGCTACCGCACAAATCTTGTACATTTGGACCTCCGGAACAAGTTATGATGAGGCAGAATCATATCACATTGATAGGAGTAAAGATATGTATGTATGTATGGTTTATTTGTTCCCTTCCGGGATACAAATTGTTTCGCCTTCACACTCCATTTCCTCTCCTCTTACACATTCGCTTACATTTTCTTAACCTATTCCTTATTGTTAACTTATTCTATCTCTCCCGTCCGTCGTTACCTTTTCTCTCCCCCTCTCTCTTCGCACGCTCAACCCTCTCTCTCTTCGCACGCTCTACCCTCTCCTCCTTTCTCTCTCCGTTTACCTTATCTTACAATCTATCTTATTTCTATCTCCTATTTCTACCCTTCACCTTCTCCTCGGACTTCCGTTTCCCTCTTTCTCTCCATTTCCACTTTCATACATCTTCATCCACCCCTTCATTCCCTTCCCTCCTCTTCTTTCGCTATTTCCCTACCCCTCTTTCCATTCCCTTTCACTTTCTCCTCTTTCCCGCTCCAATTCCTTAATCCATTTTTCCCCTTCTCCATCTCCCCCCAGTACTTCCTTGCCTTTTGCCTCCATTCCCCCTTCCTCTCTCCTGCAAAATCCCATCCTCCGCATCTTTCCCATACGTGTTCCCATGTCTCTTCCTCTACCCCACATAGTCTGCATCTCCTTTCCCCTTCCCCTTCCCAATACCTTCCCTGTCTCAATTCGTTCCCCATCCTATACCTCGCCAGTCTTTTCTTCCTTTCCTCTGACCATTTTTTATCTATATACCCCGGCCTTCCTTCTTCCTTTATTTCCTCATACACTTCATTATATTTTGACGTTTTGATCCTCTCCTCTCTTTCCTTTTTTTGTTCCTCCAAGTCCCTCTTCCCCAATTCCTCAAAAGTTTCCGCCTCTCCTTCTTGCCCTCCTCCTACCCCTCTTTGCTCGAAGAATCCCTTCTCTCCTCCTCCCATTTACCCATCACCATGCCCCTTGCCCATCTTGTTCTCATTTCTTCCCAGCATTGCCTTGCTACCTCCCCCCCTGCCTTCCTCCAGTTTCCTCTCAAACGCCATGCCCTCCTTCCTGCCCTTACCCTCAGCTTCCCCCTTTTCGTCTCCTCTCTTACGCTATACCCCGGTGTCCTCCAGTCCAGTCCCATCGTCCACCTCAGGTATCTCTCCTGTAGTCCTTCCACCTCTTTCCTTTCCTTCCATCCCCACACCTCCACTCCACATGATAGGAGTAAAGATATTTGCATCTATATCATTGGACGACATTGGCAATTCTGGATGCTCCGGTTTATGATTCGACCTCAATCCAAAGAGTTTCGATTTTGTCTAGTGCTACCGCACAAATCTTGTACACTTGATCCTCCTGGACAAGACGCGATGAGCCAGAATCCTGTCAAATTGATAGGAGTGAAGATATTTGCATCTATATCATTGGACGACATTGGCAATTCTGGATGCCCCGGCTTATGATTCGACCTGAGTCCAAAGAGAGTCGCTTTGGACACGTGCTACCGCACAAATCTTGTACATTTAGACCCCCTGGACAAGATAAAATGCGGCAGAATCCTATCACATTGATAGGAGTAAAGATATTTGCATATAAATCATTGGACGATTTTGGCAATTCTGGATGCTCCTTCATATGATTCGACCGGAGGCCAAAGAGAGTCGCTTTGGACACGTGCTACCGCACAAATCGTGTAAATTTGGACCCCCTGGACAAGATACGATGAGGCAGAGTCCTGTCAAATTGATAGCAGTAAAGATATTTGCATCTATATCATTGCACGCCATTGCAATTCTGGATGCGTCGGCATATGGATCAACCTGAGTCCAAAGAGTTTCGCTTTTGTCTAGTGCTACCGCACAAATCTTGTAGATCTGGATCTCCTGTACAAGGTATGATGAGGCAGAATCCTATCACATTGATAGGAGTAAAGAAATTTGCATCTATATCACTGGGCGACATTGACAATTCTGGATGCTCCGGCATATGATTCGACCGGAGGCCAAAGAGAGTCGCTTTGGACACGTGGTACCGCACAAATTTTGTAAATTTGGACCCTCTGGACAAGATACGATGAGGCAGAGTCCTGTCAAATTGATAGGAGTAAAGATATTTGCATCTATATCATTGGTCAACATCGGCAATTCTGGATGGTCCGGCTTATGTTTCGACCTAAGTCCAAAGAATGTCGCTTTGGACAAGTGCTACCGCAACAAATTGTGTACATTTGGACCCCCTGGACAAGATACGATGAGGCAGAATCCTGTCAAATTGATAGCAGTAAAGGTATTTGCATCTATACCATTAAACGACATTGGCAATCCTTGATGCTCGGCATATGATTCGACCTGAGTCCAAAGAGTTTCGCTTTGGACAAGTGCTACCGCACAAATCTTGTACACTTGATCCTCCTGGACAAGACGCGATGAGCCAGAATCCTGTCAAATTGATAGGAGTGAAGATATTTGCATCTACATCATTGGAGGACATTGGCAATTCTGGATGCCCCGGCTTATGATTCGACCTGAGTCCAAAGAGAGTCGCTTTGGACAAGGGCTACCGAACAACTCTTGTACATTTGAACCTCCTGGAGAAGATACGATGAGGCAGAATCCTGTCAAATTGATAGGAGTTAAGATATTTGCATCTATATCATTCCGATATGATCGGCAATTTTTGATACTTCGGCATATGGATCGACCTGAGTCCAAAGAGAGTCGCTTTGGACAAGTGCTACCGCACAAATCTTGTATGTGTGGACCTCCTGTACAAGGTATGATGAGGCAGAATCCTTTCAAATTGATAGGTGTGAAGATGTTTGCATCTATATCATTGGACGACATTGATGTTCCTAATTAATTATTTGGCGTGTTATATCGGTCAATAAATAGAATATAGTTGTCCAACGTTTCGGCCGGTTTTCCTGGCCCTCCTCAGGGACTGTTGAACTGTATAAATAAGAGAAGCGAGAAAATATAATGTGATAATTAAATGTTATTTATTAAGCTAATTTATAAGAGTTTGTTTAATGTAAGTTTAGCATGAAATATGTTAACTGCAATAAATAGAGAGAAAGAAGAAGGAAAATTGTATTTAATAGACATTCGTCCAATAGAGATAAATTAGAAGTAAATTTACATTTAAACGTTTATAATGAAAGCAATTAAAATCAGAGCACATTACTCACATGTGGTTTCACTCGAGGTTAAAGGAGTTATGAAGGAGGCGGAGATTTGTTATGTTTTAGTGGGATATACTGCGTGTTGAAGGACACGAGGATGGGTGTACTGAGGCACATATGTAGCTGTTTGAATTGCCGCAAATGAGGGGAAGGATTTAAAGGGTGGGGGGAAAACAAGGAACGGGTTAAACTAAGGAGGAAAGAACACATTTGAATTTGCCGCGCAACTGACCAGAGCTCACCTGGGCAACGTCGTATCATGGCGTCGTCCAGGGCCCGAGTAGAAAATGATAGTGACAGGAGAGGTTATGTGTTCTGTCATATGTAGCTCACCTGAGTGACGGGTGTCGTTGTCATGTCAGGGCCACGTACATCTATTTTGGCAAAGTGAATACAATTCATCTTGTTTTCTTATGACAGTTACACAGAAGGAATGAATTATTAAGTTGACTTGTGACAGATGAACGTCGTAGCGTTTAACGGTGTATTACCAATTACGGAGCAAATGTTGGTAAATGTCCGTAATATCAGGTTTTTCGTACCTTAAGTTTACACATTTGTCATGCTTAATAATTTCAAAGGTTTCAAGGTGTAACCTTCTGTGGTAGATTCTTTCCTTATGTAGAATTTCAAGATTATCGTAGTCAAACAGATGGTCATTTTCTATTCTATGTTTTGTCAGTGCTGTGTGTTGTGTTTCA
This sequence comes from Priocnemis perturbator, assembly GCA_963942575.1. NCBI lineage: Eukaryota > Metazoa > Arthropoda > Insecta > Hymenoptera > Pompilidae > Priocnemis > Priocnemis perturbator. The sequence continues at coordinate 3,019,520 of CAWWDK010000133.1, read as the reverse complement.
GGCAAGTTAATGTTTCTCTTGTGTTCATAGGTTCGGATTTTGGAGTTTCGACCGGTTTGGCCAATATAACAGGCGTCACAACCGGCACAAGGGATACGGTATACAATTCCGGTGTGCTTGTCCTTAGGTATGGGATCCTTAATAGGTGGAAATAAGGAGCCGAGGTTATTTCTCACAGAGTAGATTGTGTGTCTTTTATGTTTCCTGAGTAAACGCTTAAGGTGGTCTGATACAAACGGTACGTAAGGTAATACTACGGTGTTTAATCTAGTTATTGGAACGTTGGACAACTATATTCTATTTATTGACCGATATAACACGCCAAATAATTAATTAGGAACATCATCGTTAAAACCGGTCAGGTAAACTATAATGAACACCATTGGACGACATTGGCAATTCTGGATGATCCGGCTCATGATTCGACCTGATTCCAAAGAGAGTCGCTTTGGACAAGTGCTACCGCACAAATCTTGTACATTTGGATCTCCTGTACAAGGTATGATGAGGCAGAATCCTATCACATTGATAGGAGTAAAGATATGTGCATGTATATCACTGGGCGACATTGGCAATTCTGGATGCACCTTCATATGATTCGACCGGAGGCCAAAGAGAGTCGCTTTGGACACGTGCTACCGCACAAATCGTGTAACTTTGGACCCCCTGGACAAGATACGATGAGGCAGAGTCCTGTCAAATTGATAGCAGTAAAGATATTTGCATCTATATCATTGCACGACATTGGCAATTCTGGATGCTTCGGCATATGGATCGACCTGAGTCCAAAGAGTTTCGCTTTTGTCTAGTGCTACCGCACAAATCTTGTAGATTTGGATCTCCTGTACAAGGTATGATGAGGCAGAATCCTATCACATTGATAGGAGTAAAGAAATTTGCATCTATATCACTGGGCGACATTGGCAATTCTGGATGCTCCGGCATATGATTCGACCGGAGGCCAAAGAGAGTCGCTTTGGAGACGTGCTACCACACAAATCTTGTAAATTTGGACCCCCTGGACAAGATACGATGAGGCAGAGATCTGTCAAATTGATAGGAGTAAAGATATTTGCATCTATATCATTGGTCAACATCGGCAATTCTGGATGGTCCGGCTTATGTTTCGACCTAAGGCCGAAGAATGTCGCTTTGGACAAGTGCTACCGCAACAAATTGTGTACATTTGGACCCCCTGGAGAAGATACGATGAGGCAGAATCCTATCAAATTGATAGGAGTGAAGATATTTGCACCTATATCATTGGACGACATTGGCAATTCTGGATGCTTCGGCATATGGATCGACTGAGTCCAAAGAGTTTCGCTCTTGTCTAGTGCTACCGCACAAATTTTGTACACTTGATCCTCCTGGACAAGACACGATGAGGCAGAATCCTGTCAAATTGATAGGAGTAAAGATATTTGCATCTATATCACTCGGCGACATTGGCAATTCTGGATGCTCCGGCATATGATTCGACCGGAGGCCAAAGAGAGTCGCTTTGGACACGTGCTACCGCACAAATCTTGTAAATTTGGACCCCGTGGACAAGATACGTTGAGGCAGTGTCCTGTCAAATTGATAGGAGTAAAGATATTTGCATGTATATCATTGGTCAACATCGGCAATTCTGGATAGTCCGGATATGTTTCGACCTAAGTCCAAAGAATGTCGCTTTGGACAAGTGCTACCGCAACAAATTGTGTACATTTGGACCCCCTGGACAAGATACGATGAGGCAGAATCCTGTCAAATTGATAGCAGTAAAGGAATTTGAGTCACCTGGAACCTGAGTCAAAAGAGTTTCGCTTTGGACAAGTGCTACCGCACAAATCTTGTACACTTGATCCTCCTGGACAAGACGCGATGAGCCAGAATCCTGTCAAATTGATAGGAGTGAAGATATTTGCATCTACATCATTGGACGACATTGGCAATTCTGGATGCCCCGGCTTATGATTCGACCTGAGTCCAAAGAGAGTCGCTTTGGACAAGGTCTACCGCACAAATCTTGTACATTTGGACCTCCGGGACAAGATATGATGAGGCAGAATCCTGTCAAATTGATAGGAGTAAAGATATTTGCATCTATATCATTGGACGACATTGGCAATTCTGGATGCTCGGCATATGATTCGACCGGAGGCCAAAGACAGTCGCTTTGGACACGTGCTACCGCACAAATCTTGTAAATTTGGACCCGCTGTACAAGATACGATGAGGCAGAGTCCTGTCAAATTGATAGCAGTAAAGATATTTGCATCTATATCATTGCACAAAATTGGCAATTCTGGATGCTTCGGCATATGGATCGACTGAGTCCAAAGAGTTTCGCTCTTGTCTAGTGCTACCGCACAAATTTTGTACACTTGATCCTCCTGGACAAGACACGATGAGGCAGAATCTTGTCAAATTGATAGGAGTAAAGATGTTTGCATCTATATCATTGGGCTACATTGGCAATTCTGGATGCCCCGGCTTATGATTCGACCTGAGTCCAAAGATAGTCGCTTTGGACAAGGGCTACCGCACAAATCTTGTACATTTGAACCTCCTGGAGAAGATACGATGAGGCAGAATCCTGTCAAATTGATAGGAGTTAAGATATTTGCATCTATATCATTCCGATAAGATAGGCAATTTTTGTTACTGCGGCATATGGATCGACCTGAGTCCAAAGAGAGTCGCTTTGGACAAGTGCTACCGCACAAATCTTGTATGTGTGGAGCTCCTGTACAAGGTATGATGAGGCAGAATCCTTTCAAAGTGATAGGTGTGAAGATGTTTGCATCTATATCATTGGACGACATTGGCAATTCTGGATGATCCGGCTCATGATTCGACCTGATTCCAAAGAGAGTCGCTTTGGACAAGTGCTACCGCACAAATCTTGTACATTTGGACCTCCGGGACAAGATATGATGAGGCAGAATCCTGTCAAATTGATAGGAGTAAAGATATTTGCATCTATATCATTGGACGACATTGGCAATTCTGGATGCTCGGCATATGATTCGACCGGAGGCCAAAGACAGTCGCTTTGGACACGTGCTACCGCACAAATCTTGTAAATTTGGACCCCCTGTACAAGATACGATGAGGCAGAGTCCTGTCAAATTGATAGCAGTAAAGATATTTGCATCTATATCATTGCACAAAATTGGCAATTCTGGATGCTTCGGCATATGGATCGACTGAGTCCAAAGAGTTTCGCTCTTGTCTAGTGCTACCGCACAAATTTTGTACACTTGATCCTCCTGGACAAGACACGATGAGGCAGAATCTTGTCAAATTGATAGGAGTAAAGATGTTTGCATCTATATCATTGGGCTACATTGGCAATTCTGGATGCCCCGGCTTATGATTCGACCTGAGTCCAAAGATAGTCGCTTTGGACAAGGGCTACCGCACAAATCTTGTACATTTGAACCTCCTGGAGAAGATACGATGAGGCAGAATACTGTCAAATTGATAGGAGTTAAGATATTTGCATCTATATCATTCCGATAAGATAGGCAATTTTTGTTACTGCGGCATATGGATCGACCTGAGTCCAAAGAGCGTCGCTTTGGACAAGTGCTACCGCACAAATCTTGTACATTTGGACCTCCTGTACAATGTATGATGAGGCAGAATCCTATCACATTGATAGGAGTAAAGATATGTGCATGTATATCACTGGGCGACATTGGCAATTCTGGATGCTGCTTCATATGAATCGACCGGAGGCCAAAGAAAGTCGCTTTGGACACGTGCTACCGCACAAATCGTGTAAATTTGGACCCCCTGGACAAGATACGATGAGGCAGAGTCCTGTCAAATTGATAGGAGTAAAGATATTTGCATCTATATGATTGGACGACATTGGCAATTCTGGATGCCCCGGCTTATGATTCGACCTGAATCCAAAAGAGTCGCTTTGGACAAGGGCTACCGCACAAATCTTGTACATGTGAACCTCCGAAACAAGGTATGATGGGGCAGAATCCTATCACATTGATAGGAGGAAAGATATTTGCATCTATATCATTGGACGACATTGGCAATTCTGGATGCTCGGCATATGATTCGACCTAAGTTCAAAGAGTTTCGCTCTTGTCTAGTGCTACCGCACAAATCTTGTACACTTGATCCTCCTGGACAAGACACGATGAGGCAGAATCTTGTCAAATTGATAGGAGTAAAGATATGTGCATGTATATCACTGGGCGACAATGGCAATTCTGGATGCTTCGGCTTATGGATCGACCTGTGTCCAAAGAGATTGGCTTTTGTCAAGTGCTACCACACAAATCTTGTACATTTGAACCTCCTAGAGAAGATACGATGAGGCAGAATCCTGTCAAATTGATAGGAGTAAAGATATTTGCATCTATATCATTGGACGACATTGGCAATTCTGGATGCTTGACATATGATTCGACCGGAGGCCAAAGACAGTCGCTTTGGACAAGGGCTAACGCACAAATCTTGTAAATTTGGACCCCCTGTACAAGATACGATGAGGCAGAGTCCTGTCACATTGATAGCAGTAAAGATATTTGCATCTATATCATTGCACGACATTGGCAATTCTGGATGCTTCGGCATATGGATCGACCTGAGTCCAAAGAGTTTCGCTTTAGTCTAGTGCTAACGCACAAATCTTGTACACTTGATCCTCCTGGACAAGACGCGATGAGCCAGAATCCAGTCAATTTGATAGGAGTGAAGATATTTGCATCTACATCATTGGACGACATTGGCAATTCTGGATGCCCCGGTTTATGATTCGACCTGAGTCCAAAGAGAGTCGCTTTGGACAAGGTCTACCGCACAAATCTTGTACATTTGGACCTCCGGGACAAGATATGATGAGGCAGAATCCTGTCAAATTGATAGGAGTAAAGATATTTGCGTCTATATCATTGCACGACATTGGCAATTCTGAATGATTCGGCTTATGGATCGACCTGAGTCCAAAGAGTTTCGCTTTAGTCTAGTGCTACCGCACAAATCTTGTACACTTGATCCTCCTGGACAAGACACGATCAGCCAGAATCCTGTCAAATTGATAGCAGTAAAGATATTTGCAACTATATCATTGGACGGCATTGGCAATTCAGGATGCTCAGGCTTATGATTCGACCTGAGTCCAAGGAGAGTCGCTTTGGACAAGTGCTACCGCAACAAATCGTGTACATTTGGACCCCCTGGACAAGATAAGATGAGGCAGAATCCTGTCAAATTGATAGCAGTAAAGATATTTGGATCTATACCATTGCACGACATTGGCAATTCTTGATGCTTCGGCTTATGGATCGACCTGAGTCCAAAGAGATTCGTTTTTGTGAAGTGATAACGCACAAATCTTGTACATTTGGACCTCCTGCACAATGTATGATGAGGCAGAATCCTATCACATTGATAGGAGTAAAGATATTTGAATCTATATCACTGGACGACATTGGCAGTTCTGGATGCTCTGGCATATGATTCGACCGGAGGCAAAAGAGATTGGCTTTTGTCAAGTGCTACCGCACAAATCTTGTACATTTGAACCTCCTGGACAAGATATGATGAGGCAGAATCCTGTCATATTGATAGGAGTAAAGATATTTGCATTTATACCATTGCACGACATTGGCAATTCTGGATACTTCGGCTTATGATTCGTCCTGAGTTGAACGAGAGTCGCTTTGGACAAGTGCTTCCGCACAAATCATGTACATTTGAACCTCCTGGACAAGATACGATGAAGCAGAATCCTGTCAAATTGATAGGAGTAAAGATCTTTGCATATATCATTAGACGACATTGGCAATTCTGGATACTTCGGCTTAGGATTCGACCTGAGTTCAAAGAGAGTCGCTTTGGACAAGTAGTACAGCACAAATCCTCTACATTTGAACCTCCGGAACAAGATATGATGAGGCAGAATCCTGTCATATTGATAGGAGTAAAGATATTTGCATTTATACCATTGCACGACATTGGCAATTCTGGATACTTCGGCTTATGATTCGTCCTGAGTTGAACGAGAGTCGCTTTGGACAAGTGCTTCCGCACAAATCATGTACATTTGAACCTCCTGGACAAGATACGATGAAGCAGAATCCTGTCAAATTGATAGGAGTAAAGATATTTGCATATATCATTGGACGACATTGGCAATTCTGGATGCTGGGCATATGATTCGACCTGAGTCCAAAGACAGTCGCTTTGGACAAGTAATACCGCACAATCTTGTACATTAGAACCTCTTGGAGAAGATACGATAAGGCAGAATCCTGTCCAATTGATAGGAGTTATGATATTTGCATCTATATCATTCCGATAAGATCGGAAATTTTTGTTACTTTGGCATATGGATCGACCTGAGTCCAAAGAGAGTGCCTTTGGACAAGTGCTACCGCACAAATCTTGTATGTGTGGACCTCCTGTACAAGGTATGATGAGGCAGTATCCTGTCAAATTGATAGGTGTGAAGATATTTGCATCTATATCATTTAGCCACATTGGCAATTTTTCATGCTTCGGCTTGTGGATTGACCTGAGGCCAAAGGGAGTCGCTTTGGACAAGTGCTACAGCACAAATATTGTACATTTGGACCTCGTGTTCAAGATACGGTGAGGCAGAATCCTGTCAAATTAATAGGAGTAAAGATATTTGCATCTAAATCATTGGTAAACATCGGCAGTTCTGGATGGTCCGGCTTATGGTTCGACCTAAGTCCAAAGAATGTCGCTTTGGACAAGTGCTACCGCACAAATCGTGTACATTTGAACCTCCTGGACAAGATACGATGAAGCAGAATCCTGTCAAATTGATAGCAGTAAAGATGTTTGCATATATCATTAGACGACATTGGCAATTCTGGATACTTCGGCTTATGATTCGACCTGAGTTCAACGAGAGTCGCTTTGGACAAGTGCTTCCGCACAAATCATGTACATTTGAACCTCATGGACAAGGTATGATGAGGCAGAATCCTATCATATTGATAGGAATAAAGATATTTGCATCTATATCAATGGACGTCATTGGCAATTCTGGATGTTCCGGCATATGATTCGACCTGAATCCAAAGACAGTCGCTTTGGACAAGTAGTACAGCACAAATCGTCTACATTTGAACCTCCGGAACAAGGTATGATGAGGCAGAATCCTGTCATATTTATAGGAGTAAAGATATTTGAGTTTATACCATTGCACGACATTGGCAATTCTGGATACTTCGGCTTATGGTTCGACCTGAGTTGAACAAGAGTCGCTTTGGACAGGTGCTTCCGCACAAATCATGTACATTTGAACCTCCTGGACAAGTTACGATGAAGCAGAATCCTGTCAAATTGATAGGAGTAAAGATATTTGCATATATCTTTGGACGACATTGGCAATTCTGGATGCTCGGCATATGATTCGACCTGAGTCCAAAGACAGTCGCTTTGGACAAGTAATACCGCAAGAATCTTGTACATTTGAACCTCCTGGAGAAGATACGATAAGGCAGAATCCTGTCCAATTGATAGGAGTTATGATATTTGTATCTATATCATTCCGATAAGATCGGAAATTTTTGTTACTTTGGCATATGGATCGACCTGAGTCCAAAGAGAGTGCCTTTGGACAAGTGCTATCGCACAAATCTTGTATGTGTGGACCTCCTGTACAAGGTATGATGAGGCAGTATCCTGTCAAATTGATAGGTGTGAAGATATTTGCATCTATATCATTTGGCCACATTGGCAATTTTTCATGCTTCGGCTTGTGGATTGACCTGAGGCCAAAGGGAGTCGCTTTGGACAAGTGCTACAGCACAAATATTGTACATTTGGACCTCGTGTTCAAGATACGGTGAGGCAGAATCCTGTCAAATTAATAGGAGTAAAGATATTTGCATCTAAATCATTGGTCAACATCGGCAGTTGTGGATGGTCCGGCTTATGGTTCGACCTAAGTCCAAAGAATGCCGCTTTGGACAAGTGCTACCGCACAAATCTTGTACATTTGAACCTCCTGGACAAGATACGATGGAGCAGAATCCTGTCAAATTGATACTAGTAAAGATATTTGCATATATCATTAGACGACATTGGCAATTCTGGATACTTCGGCTTATGATTCGACCTGAGTTCAACGAGAGTCGCTTTGGACAAGTGCTTCCGCACAAATCATGTACATTTGAACCTCATGGACAAGGTATGATGAGGCAGAATCCTATCATATTGATAGGAGTAAAGATATTTGCATTTATACCATTGCACGACATTGGCAATTCTGGATACTTCGGCTAATGATTCGACCTGAGTTGAACGAGAGTCGCTTTGGACCAGTGCTTCCGCACAAATCATGTACATTTGAACCTCCTGGACAAGATACGATGAAGCAGAATCCTGTCAAATTGATAGGAGTAAAGATATTTGCATTTATACCATTGCACGACATTGGCAATTCTGGATACTTCGGCTTATGATTCGACCTGAGTTGAACGAGAGTCGCTTTGGACAAGTGCTTCCGCACAAATCATGTACATTTGAACCTCCTGGACAAGATACGATGAAGCAGAATCCTGTCAAATTGATAGGAGTAAAGATATTTGCATATATCATTGGACGACATTGGCAATTCTGGATGCTCGGCATATGATTCGACCTGAGTCCAAAGACAGTCGCTTTGGACAAGTAATACCGCACAAATCTTGTACATTTGAACCTCCTGGAGAAGATACGGTAAGGCAGAATCCTGTCCAATTGATAGGAGTTATGATATTTGCATCTATATCATTCCGATGAGATCGGAAATTTTTGTTACTTTGGCATATGGATCGACCTGAGTCCAAAGAGAGTGCCTTTGGACAAGTGCTACCGCACAAATCTTGTATTTGTGGACCTCCTGTACAAGGTATGATGAGGCAGTATCCTGTCAAATTGATAGGTGTGAAGATATTTGCATCTATATCATTTGGCCACATTGGCAATTTTTCATGCTTCCGCTTGTGGATTGACCTGAGGCCAAAGGGAGTCGCTTTGGACAAGTGCTACAACACAAATATTGTACATTTGGACCTCGTGTACAAGATACGGTGAGGCAGAATCCTGTCAAATTAATAGGGGTGAAGATATTTGCATCTTTATCATGAGACGACATTGGCAATTTTGGATGCTCCGGTTTATGATTCGATCTGAGTCAAAGAGAGTCGCTTTGGACAAGTGCTAACGCACAAATCGTGTACATTTGAATCTCCTGGACAAGATACCATGAGGCAGAATCATGTCAAATTGATAGGAGTGAATATATTTGCATCTAAATCATTGGGCGACATTGGAAAACCTGGGGATCCGGTTTATGATTAGATCTGAATCCAAAGAGAGTCGGCCTGGACAAGTGCTACCGCCCAAATATTGTACATTTGGACCCCTTGGACAAGATACGATGAGGCAGAATTCTGTCAAAATGATAGCAGTGAAGATATTTGCCACTATATCATTGGACGACATTGGCAATTCTGGATGCTCGGCTTATGATTCGACCTGAGTCCAAAGAGACAAGCTTTGGACAAGTGCTACCGCACAAACCTTGTAGATTTGCACCTCTGGAACAACGTATGATGACAGAATCGTGTCAAATTGTTTGGAGTAAACGTATTTGCATCTATATTATTGTATAATATCGGAAATTTCTGATGCTTCGGCTTATGGATCAACCTGAGTCCAAATAGAGTTGCGTTGGACAAGTGCTTCCGCACAAATCATGTACATTTGAACCTCATGGACAAGGTATGATGAGGCAGAATCCTATCATATTGATAGGAGTAAAGATATTTGCATTTATACCATTGCACGACATTGGCAATTCTGGATACTTCGGCTAATGATTCGACCTGAGTTGAACGAGAGTCGCTTTGGACCAGTGCTTCCGCACAAATCATGTACATTTGAACCTCCTGGACAAGATACGATGAAGCAGAATCCTGTCAAATTGATAGGAGTAAAGATATTTGCATTTATACCATTGCACGACATTGGCAATTCTGGATACTTCGGCTTATGATTCGACCTGAGTTGAACGAGAGTCGCTTTGGACAAGTGCTTCCGCACAAATCATGTACATTTGAACCTCCTGGACAAGATACGATGAAGCAGAATCCTGTCAAATTGATAGGAGTAAAGATATTTGCATATATCATTGGACGACATTGGCAATTCTGGATGCTCGGCATATGATTCGACCTGAGTCCAAAGACAGTCGCTTTGGACAAGTAATACCGCACAAATCTTGTACATTTGAACCTCCTGGAGAAGATACGGTAAGGCAGAATCCTGTCCAATTGATAGGAGTTATGATATTTGCATCTATATCATTCCGATGAGATCGGAAATTTTTGTTACTTTGGCATATGGATCGACCTGAGTCCAAAGAGAGTGCCTTTGGACAAGTGCTACCGCACATATCTTGTATTTGTGGACCTCCTGTACAAGGTATGATGAGGCAGTATCCTGTCAAATTGATAGGTGTGAAGATATTTGCATCTATATCATTTGGCCACATTGGCAATTTTTCATGCTTCCGCTTGTGGATTGACCTGAGGCCAAAGGGAGTCGCTTTGGACAAGTGCTACAACACAAATATTGTACATTTGGACCTCGTGTACAAGATACGGTGAGGCAGAATCCTGTCAAATTAATAGGGGTGAAGATATTTGCATCTTTATCATGAGACGACATTGGCAATTTTGGATGCTCCGGTTTATGATTCGATCTGAGTCAAAGAGAGTCGCTTTGGACAAGTGCTAACGCACAAATCGTGTACATTTGAATCTCCTGGACAAGATACCATGAGGCAGAATCATGTCAAATTGATAGGAGTGAATATATTTGCATCTAAATCATTGGGCGACACTGGAAAACCTGGGGATCCGGTTTATGATTAGACCTGAATCCAAAGAGAGTCGGCCTGGACAAGTGCTACCGCCCAAATATTGTACATTTGGACCCCTTGGACAAGATACGATGAGGCAGAATTCTGTCAAAATGATAGCAGTGAAGATATTTGCCACTATATCATTGTACGACATTGGCAATTCTGGATGCTCGGCTTATGATTCGACCTGAGTCCAAAGAGACAAGCTTTGGACAAGTGCTACCGCACAAACCTTGTAGATTTGCACCTCTGGAATAACGTATGATGACAGAATCGTGTCAAATTGTTTGGAGTAAAGGTATTTGCATCTATATTATTGTATAATATCGGAAATTTCTGATGCTTCGGCTTATGGATCAACCTGAGTCCAAATAGAGTTGCGTTGGACAAGTGCTACCGCACAAATCTTGTACATTTGGACTTCCTGGACAAGGTGTGATGAGGCAGTATCCTATCTCATTGATAGGAGTAATGCATTAGCATCTATATCATTGGACGACATTGGCATTTCTGGATGATTCGGCCTATGATTCGACCTGTATCCAAAGAGAGTCGCTTTGGACAAGTGCTACCGCACAAATCTTGTACACTTGATCCTCCTGGACAAGACACGATGAGCCAGAATCCTATCGAATTGATAGGAGTGAAGGTATTTGCATCTATATCATTGGACGACATTGGCAATTCTCGATGGCTTATGGCTTATGATTCGACCTGAATCCAAAGAGAGTCGGTTTGGGCAAATGCTGCCGCCCAAAAGATGTGCATTTGGACCTCCTGGAAAAGGTATGATGAGGCAGAATCCTGTCACATTGATAGGAGTGAAGATATTTGCATCTATATCATTGGGCTACATTGGCAATTCTGGATGCTTTGGCTTATGTGTCGACCTGACTCCAAAGAGTTTCGCTTTTGTCTAGTGCCACTGCACAAATCTTGTACACTTGATCCTCCTGGACAAGACACGATGAGCCAGAATCCTGTCAAATTTATATCAGTAAATATATTTGCATCTATATCATTGCACGACAGTGGCAATTCTGGATGCTCAGGCTTATGATTCGACCTGAGTCCAAAGAGAGTCGCTTCGGACAAGTGCTACCGCAACAATTCTTGTACATTTGGACCTCCTGTACAAGGTATGATGGGGCAGAATCCTATCACATTGATAGGAGTAAAGATATTTGAATCTATATCATTGGACGACATTGGCAATTCTGGATGCTCGGCATATGATTCGACCTGAGTTCAAAGAGTTTCGCTTTTGTCTAGTGCTACCGCACAAATCTTGAACACTTGATCCTCCTGGACAAGACACGATGAGGCAGAATCCTGTCAAATTGATAGGAGTAAAGATGTTTGCATCTATATCATTGCACGACATTGGCAATTCTGGATGCTCGGCATATGATCCGACCTGAGACAAAGAGATTGGCTGTTGTCAAGTGTTACCGCACAAATCTTGTACATGTGAACCTCCTGGACAAGATATGATGAGGCAGAATCCTGTCAAATTGATATGAGTGAAGATGTTTGCATCTATATCATTGGACGACATTGGCAATTCTGGATGCTCCGGCACATGATTCGACCTGAGTCCAAAGAGAATCGTTTTGGATAGGTGCGACCGCACAAATCTCGTACATTTGAACCTCCTGGACAAGATACCTTGAGGCAGAATCCTGTCTAATTGATAGGAGTTATGATATTTGCATCTATATCATTCCGATAAGATCGGCAATTTTTGTTACTTTGGCATATGGATCGACCTGAGTCCAAAGAGAGTCGCTTTGGACAAGTGCTACCGCACAAATCTTGTATGTGTGGACCTCCTGTACAAGGTATGATGAGGCAGTATCCTGTCAAATTGATAAGAGTAAAGATATTTGCATCTATACCATTGCACGACATTGGCAATTCTTGATGCTTTGGCACATGATTCGACCTGAGTCCAAAGAGAATCGCTTTTGCGAAGTGCTAACGCACAAATCTTGTACATTTGAACCTCCTGGACAAGATATGATGAGGCAGAATCATGTCAAATTGATAGGAATAAAGATATTTGCATCTATATCACTGGTCGACATTGGCAGTTCTGGATGCTCTGGCATATGATTCGACCGGAGGCAAAAGAGATTGGCTTTTGTCAAGTGCTACCGCACAAATCTTGTACATTTGAACCTCCTGGACAAGATATGATGAGGCAGAATCCTGTCATATTGATAGGAGTAAAGATATTTGCATTTATACCATTGCACGACATTGGCAATTCTGGATACTTCGGCTTATGATTCGTCCTGAGTTGAACGAGAGTCGCTTTGGACAAGTGCTTCCGCACAAATCATGTACATTTGAACCTCCTGGACAAGATACGATGAAGCAGAATCCTGTCAAATTGATAGGAGTAAAGATCTTTGCATATATCATTAGACGACATTGGCAATTCTGGATACTTCGGCTTAGGATTCGACCTGAGTTCAAAGAGAGTCGCTTTGGACAAGTAGTACAGCACAAATCCTCTACATTTGAACCTCCGGAACAAGATATGATGAGGCAGAATCCTGTCATATTGATAGGAGTAAAGATATTTGCATTTATACCATTGCACGACATTGGCAATTCTGGATACTTCGGCTTATGATTCGTCCTGAGTTGAACGAGAGTCGCTTTGGACAAGTGCTTCCGCACAAATCATGTACATTTGAACCTCCTGGACAAGATACGATGAAGCAGAATCCTGTCAAATTGATAGGAGTAAAGATATTTGCATTTATACCATTGCACGACATTGGCAATTCTGGATACTTCGGCTTATGATTCGACCTGAGTTGAACGAGAGTCGCTTTGGACAAGTGCTTCCGCACAAATCATGTACATTTGAACCTCCTGGACAAGATACGATGAAGCAGAATCCTGTCAAATTGATAGGAGTAAAGATATTTGCATATATCATTGGACGACATTGGCAATTCTGGATGCTCGGCATATGATTCGACCTGAGTCCAAAGACAGTCGCTTTGGACAAGTAATACCGCACAAATCTTGTACATTTGAACCTCCTGGAGAAGATACGGTAAGGCAGAATCCTGTCCAATTGATAGGAGTTATGATATTTGCATCTATATCATTCCGATGAGATCGGAAATTTTTGTTACTTTGGCATATGGATCGACCTGAGTCCAAAGAGAGTGCCTTTGGACAAGTGCTACCGCACAAATCTTGTATTTGTGGACCTCCTGTACAAGGTATGATGAGGCAGTATCCTGTCAAATTGATAGGTGTGAAGATATTTGCATCTATATCATTTGGCCACATTGGCAATTTTTCATGCTTCCGCTTGTGGATTGACCTGAGGCCAAAGGGAGTCGCTTTGGACAAGTGCTACAACACAAATATTGTACATTTGGACCTCGTGTACAAGATACGGTGAGGCAGAATCCTGTCAAATTAATAGGGGTGAAGATATTTGCATCTTTATCATGAGACGACATTGGCAATTTTGGATGCTCCGGTTTATGATTCGATCTGAGTCAAAGAGAGTCGCTTTGGACAAGTGCTAACGCACAAATCGTGTACATTTGAATCTCCTGGACAAGATACCATGAGGCAGAATCATGTCAAATTGATAGGAGTGAATATATTTGCATCTAAATCATTGGGCGACATTGGAAAACCTGGGGATCCGGTTTATGATTAGACCTGAATCCAAAGAGAGTCGGCCTGGACAAGTGCTACCGCCCAAATATTGTACATTTGGACCCCTTGGACAAGATACGATGAGGCAGAATTCTGTCAAAATGATAGCAGTGAAGATATTTGCCACTATATCATTGGACGACATTGGCAATTCTGGATGCTCGGCTTATGATTCGACCTGAGTCCAAAGAGACAAGCTTTGGACAAGTGCTACCGCACAAACCTTGTAGATTTGCACCTCTGGAACAACGTATGATGACAGAATCGTGTCAAATTGTTTGGAGTAAAGGTATTTGCATCTATATTATTGTATAATATCGGAAATTTCTGATGCTTCGGCTTATGGATCAACCTGAGTCCAAATAGAGTTGCGTTGGACAAGTGCTTCCGCACAAATCATGTACATTTGAACCTCATGGACAAGGTATGATGAGGCAGAATCCTATCATATTGATAGGAGTAAAGATATTTGCATTTATACCATTGCACGACATTGGCAATTCTGGATACTTCGGCTAATGATTCGACCTGAGTTGAACGAGAGTCGCTTTGGACCAGTGCTTCCGCACAAATCATGTACATTTGAACCTCCTGGACAAGATACGATGAAGCAGAATCCTGTCAAATTGATAGGAGTAAAGATATTTGCATTTATACCATTGCACGACATTGGCAATTCTGGATACTTCGGCTTATGATTCGACCTGAGTTGAACGAGAGTCGCTTTGGACAAGTGCTTCCGCACAAATCATGTACATTTGAACCTCCTGGACAAGATACGATGAAGCAGAATCCTGTCAAATTGATAGGAGTAAAGATATTTGCATATATCATTGGACGACATTGGCAATTCTGGATGCTCGGCATATGATTCGACCTGAGTCCAAAGACAGTCGCTTTGGACAAGTAATACCGCACAAATCTTGTACATTTGAACCTCCTGGAGAAGATACGGTAAGGCAGAATCCTGTCCAATTGATAGGAGTTATGATATTTGCATCTATATCATTCCGATGAGATCGGAAATTTTTGTTACTTTGGCATATGGATCGACCTGAGTCCAAAGAGAGTGCCTTTGGACAAGTGCTACCGCACATATCTTGTATTTGTGGACCTCCTGTACAAGGTATGATGAGGCAGTATCCTGTCAAATTGATAGGTGTGAAGATATTTGCATCTATATCATTTGGCCACATTGGCAATTTTTCATGCTTCCGCTTGTGGATTGACCTGAGGCCAAAGGGAGTCGCTTTGGACAAGTGCTACAACACAAATATTGTACATTTGGACCTCGTGTACAAGATACGGTGAGGCAGAATCCTGTCAAATTAATAGGGGTGAAGATATTTGCATCTTTATCATGAGACGACATTGGCAATTTTGGATGCTCCGGTTTATGATTCGATCTGAGTCAAAGAGAGTCGCTTTGGACAAGTGCTAACGCACAAATCGTGTACATTTGAATCTCCTGGACAAGATACCATGAGGCAGAATCATGTCAAATTGATAGGAGTGAATATATTTGCATCTAAATCATTGGGCGACACTGGAAAACCTGGGGATCCGGTTTATGATTAGACCTGAATCCAAAGAGAGTCGGCCTGGACAAGTGCTACCGCCCAAATATTGTACATTTGGACCCCTTGGACAAGATACGATGAGGCAGAATTCTGTCAAAATGATAGCAGTGAAGATATTTGCCACTATATCATTGTACGACATTGGCAATTCTGGATGCTCGGCTTATGATTCGACCTGAGTCCAAAGAGACAAGCTTTGGACAAGTGCTACCGCACAAACCTTGTAGATTTGCACCTCTGGAATAACGTATGATGACAGAATCGTGTCAAATTGTTTGGAGTAAAGGTATTTGCATCTATATTATTGTATAATATCGGAAATTTCTGATGCTTCGGCTTATGGATCAACCTGAGTCCAAATAGAGTTGCGTTGGACAAGTGCTACCGCACAAATCTTGTACATTTGGACTTCCTGGACAAGGTGTGATGAGGCAGTATCCTATCTCATTGATAGGAGTAATGCATTAGCATCTATATCATTGGACGACATTGGCATTTCTGGATGATTCGGCCTATGATTCGACCTGTATCCAAAGAGAGTCGCTTTGGACAAGTGCTACCGCACAAATCTTGTACACTTGATCCTCCTGGACAAGACACGATGAGCCAGAATCCTATCGAATTGATAGGAGTGAAGGTATTTGCATCTATATCATTGGACGACATTGGCAATTCTGGATGGCTTATGGCTTATGATTCGACCTGAATCCAAAGAGAGTCGGTTTGGGCAAATGCTGCCGCCCAAAAGATGTGCATTTGGACCTCCTGGAAAAGGTATGATGAGGCAGAATCCTGTCACATTGATAGGAGTGAAGATATTTGCATCTATATCATTGGGCTACATTGGCAATTCTGGATGCTTTGGCTTATGTGTCGACCTGAGTCCAAAGAGTTTCGCTTTTGTCTAGTGCCACTGCACAAATCTTGTACACTTGATCCTCCTGGACAAGACACGATGAGCCAGAATCCTGTCAAATTTATATCAGTAAATATATTTGCATCTATATCATTGCACGACAGTGGCAATTCTGGATGCTCAGGCTTATGATTCGACCTGAGTCCAAAGAGAGTCGCTTCGGACAAGTGCTACCGCAACAATTCTTGTACATTTGGACCTCCTGTACAAGGTATGATGGGGCAGAATCCTATCACATTGATAGGAGTAAAGATATTTGAATCTATATCATTGGACGACATTGGCAATTCTGGATGCTCGGCATATGATTCGACCTGAGTTCAAAGAGTTTCGCTTTTGTCTAGTGCTACCGCACAAATCTTGAACACTTGATCCTCCTGGACAAGACACGATGAGGCAGAATCCTGTCAAATTGATAGGAGTAAAGATGTTTGCATCTATATCATTGCACGACATTGGCAATTCTGGATGCTCGGCATATGATCCGACCTGAGACAAAGAGATTGGCTGTTGTCAAGTGTTACCGCACAAATCTTGTACATGTGAACCTCCTGGACAAGATATGATGAGGCAGAATCCTGTCAAATTGATATGAGTGAAGATGTTTGCATCTATATCATTGGACGACATTGGCAATTCTGGATGCTCCGGCACATGATTCGACCTGAGTCCAAAGAGAATCGTTTTGGATAGGTGCGACCGCACAAATCTCGTACATTTGAACCTCCTGGACAAGATACCTTGAGGCAGAATCCTGTCTAATTGATAGGAGTTATGATATTTGCATCTATATCATTCCGATAAGATCGGCAATTTTTGTTACTTTGGCATATGGATCGACCTGAGTCCAAAGAGAGTCGCTTTGGACAAGTGCTACCGCACAAATCTTGTATGTGTGGACCTCCTGTACAAGGTATGATGAGGCAGTATCCTGTCAAATTGATAAGAGTAAAGATATTTGCATCTATACCATTGCACGACATTGGCAATTCTTGATGCTTTGGCACATGATTCGACCTGAGTCCAAAGAGAATCGCTTTTGCGAAGTGCTAACGCACAAATCTTGTACATTTGAACCTCCTGGACAAGATATGATGAGGCAGAATCATGTCAAATTGATAGGAATAAAGATATTTGCATCTATATCACTGGACGACATTGGCAGTTCTGGATGCTCTGGCATATGATTCGACCGGAGGCAAAAGAGATTGGCTTTTGTCAAGTGCTACCGCACAAATCTTGTACATTTGAACCTCCTGGACAAGATATGATGAGGCAGAATCCTGTCATATTGATAGGAGTAAAGATATTTGCATTTATACCATTGCACGACATTGGCAATTCTGGATACTTCGGCTTATGATTCGTCCTGAGTTGAACGAGAGTCGCTTTGGACAAGTGCTTCCGCACAAATCATGTACATTTGAACCTCCTGGACAAGATACGATGAAGCAGAATCCTGTCAAATTGATAGGAGTAAAGATCTTTGCATATATCATTAGACGACATTGGCAATTCTGGATACTTCGGCTTAGGATTCGACCTGAGTTCAAAGAGAGTCGCTTTGGACAAGTAGTACAGCACAAATCCTCTACATTTGAACCTCCGGAACAAGATATGATGAGGCAGAATCCTGTCATATTGATAGGAGTAAAGATATTTGCATTTATACCATTGCACGACATTGGCAATTCTGGATACTTCGGCTTATGATTCGTCCTGAGTTGAACGAGAGTCGCTTTGGACAAGTGCTTCCGCACAAATCATGTACATTTGAACCTCCTGGACAAGATACGATGAAGCAGAATCCTGTCAAATTGATAGGAGTAAAGATATTTGCATTTATACCATTGCACGACATTGGCAATTCTGGATACTTCGGCTTATGATTCGACCTGAGTTGAACGAGAGTCGCTTTGGACAAGTGCTTCCGCACAAATCATGTACATTTGAACCTCCTGGACAAGATACGATGAAGCAGAATCCTGTCAAATTGATAGGAGTAAAGATATTTGCATATATCATTGGACGACATTGGCAATTCTGGATGCTCGGCATATGATTCGACCTGAGTCCAAAGACAGTCGCTTTGGACAAGTAATACCGCACAAATCTTGTACATTTGAACCTCCTGGAGAAGATACGGTAAGGCAGAATCCTGTCCAATTGATAGGAGTTATGATATTTGCATCTATATCATTCCGATGAGATCGGAAATTTTTGTTACTTTGGCATATGGATCGACCTGAGTCCAAAGAGAGTGCCTTTGGACAAGTGCTACCGCACAAATCTTGTATTTGTGGACTCCTGTACAAGGTATGATGAGGCAGTATCCTGTCAAATTGATAGGTGTGAAGATATTTGCATCTATATCATTTGGCCACATTGGCAATTTTTCATGCTTCCGCTTGTGGATTGACCTGAGGCCAAAGGGAGTCGCTTTGGACAAGTGCTACAACACAAATATTGTACATTTGGACCTCGTGTACAAGATACGGTGAGGCAGAATCCTGTCAAATTAATAGGGGTGAAGATATTTGCATCTTTATCATGAGACGACATTGGCAATTTTGGATGCTCCGGTTTATGATTCGATCTGAGTCAAAGAGAGTCGCTTTGGACAAGTGCTAACGCACAAATCGTGTACATTTGAATCTCCTGGACAAGATACCATGAGGCAGAATCATGTCAAATTGATAGGAGTGAACATATTTGCATCTAAATCATTGGGCGACATTGGAAAACCTGGGGATCCGGTTTATGATTAGACCTGAATCCAAAGAGAGTCGGCCTGGACAAGTGCTACCGCCCAAATATTGTACATTTGGACCCCTTGGACAAGATACGATGAGGCAGAATTCTGTCAAAATGATAGCAGTGAAGATATTTGCCACTATATCATTGGACGACATTGGCAATTCTGGATGCTCGGCTTATGATTCGACCTGAGTCCAAAGAGACAAGCTTTGGACAAGTGCTACCGCACAAACCTTGTAGATTTGCACCTCTGGAACAACGTATGATGACAGAATCGTGTCAAATTGTTTGGAGTAAAGGTATTTGCATCTATATTATTGTATAATATCGGAAATTTCTGATGCTTCGGCTTATGGATCAACCTGAGTCCAAATAGAGTTGCGTTGGACAAGTGCTTCCGCACAAATCATGTACATTTGAACCTCATGGACAAGGTATGATGAGGCAGAATCCTATCATATTGATAGGAGTAAAGATATTTGCATTTATACCATTGCACGACATTGGCAATTCTGGATACTTCGGCTAATGATTCGACCTGAGTTGAACGAGAGTCGCTTTGGACCAGTGCTTCCGCACAAATCATGTACATTTGAACCTCCTGGACAAGATACGATGAAGCAGAATCCTGTCAAATTGATAGGAGTAAAGATATTTGCATTTATACCATTGCACGACATTGGCAATTCTGGATACTTCGGCTTATGATTCGACCTGAGTTGAACGAGAGTCGCTTTGGACAAGTGCTTCCGCACAAATCATGTACATTTGAACCTCCTGGACAAGATACGATGAAGCAGAATCCTGTCAAATTGATAGGAGTAAAGATATTTGCATATATCATTGGACGACATTGGCAATTCTGGATGCTCGGCATATGATTCGACCTGAGTCCAAAGACAGTCGCTTTGGACAAGTAATACCGCACAAATCTTGTACATTTGAACCTCCTGGAGAAGATACGGTAAGGCAGAATCCTGTCCAATTGATAGGAGTTATGATATTTGCATCTATATCATTCCGATGAGATCGGAAATTTTTGTTACTTTGGCATATGGATCGACCTGAGTCCAAAGAGAGTGCCTTTGGACAAGTGCTACCGCACATATCTTGTATTTGTGGACCTCCTGTACAAGGTATGATGAGGCAGTATCCTGTCAAATTGATAGGTGTGAAGATATTTGCATCTATATCATTTGGCCACATTGGCAATTTTTCATGCTTCCGCTTGTGGATTGACCTGAGGCCAAAGGGAGTCGCTTTGGACAAGTGCTACAACACAAATATTGTACATTTGGACCTCGTGTACAAGATACGGTGAGGCAGAATCCTGTCAAATTAATAGGGGTGAAGATATTTGCATCTTTATCATGAGACGACATTGGCAATTTTGGATGCTCCGGTTTATGATTCGATCTGAGTCAAAGAGAGTCGCTTTGGACAAGTGCTAACGCACAAATCGTGTACATTTGAATCTCCTGGACAAGATACCATGAGGCAGAATCATGTCAAATTGATAGGAGTGAATATATTTGCATCTAAATCATTGGGCGACACTGGAAAACCTGGGGATCCGGTTTATGATTAGACCTGAATCCAAACAGAGTCGGCCTGGACAAGTGCTACCGCCCAAATATTGTACATTTGGACCCCTTGGACAAGATACGATGAGGCAGAATTCTGTCAAAATGATAGCAGTGAAGATATTTGCCACTATATCATTGTACGACATTGGCAATTCTGGATGCTCGGCTTATGATTCGACCTGAGTCCAAAGAGACAAGCTTTGGACAAGTGCTACCGCACAAACCTTGTAGATTTGCACCTCTGGAATAACGTATGATGACAGAATCGTGTCAAATTGTTTGGAGTAAAGGTATTTGCATCTATATTATTGTATAATATCGGAAATTTCTGATGCTTCGGCTTATGGATCAACCTGAGTCCAAATAGAGTTGCGTTGGACAAGTGCTACCGCACAAATCTTGTACATTTGGACTTCCTGGACAAGGTGTGATGAGGCAGTATCCTATCTCATTGATAGGAGTAATGCATTAGCATCTATATCATTGGACGACATTGGCATTTCTGGATGATTCGGCCTATGATTCGACCTGTATCCAAAGAGAGTCGCTTTGGACAAGTGCTACCGCACAAATCTTGTACACTTGATCCTCCTGGACAAGACACGATGAGCCAGAATCCTATCGAATTGATAGGAGTGAAGGTATTTGCATCTATATCATTGGACGACATTGGCAATTCTGGATGGCTTATGGCTTATGATTCGACCTGAATCCAAAGAGAGTCGGTTTGGGCAAATGCTGCCGCCCAAAAGATGTGCATTTGGACCTCCTGGAAAAGGTATGATGAGGCAGAATCCTGTCACATTGATAGGAGTGAAGATATTTGCATCTATATCATTGGGCTACATTGGCAATTCTGGATGCTTTGGCTTATGTGTCGACCTGAGTCCAAAGAGTTTCGCTTTTGTCTAGTGCCACTGCACAAATCTTGTACACTTGATCCTCCTGGACAAGACACGATGAGCCAGAATCCTGTCAAATTTATATCAGTAAATATATTTGCATCTATATCATTGCACGACAGTGGCAATTCTGGATGCTCAGGCTTATGATTCGACCTGAGTCCAAAGAGAGTCGCTTCGGACAAGTGCTACCGCAACAATTCTTGTACATTTGGACCTCCTGTACAAGGTATGATGGGGCAGAATCCTATCACATTGATAGGAGTAAAGATATTTGAATCTATATCATTGGACGACATTGGCAATTCTGGATGCTCGGCATATGATTCGACCTGAGTTCAAAGAGTTTCGCTTTTGTCTAGTGCTACCGCACAAATCTTGAACACTTGATCCTCCTGGACAAGACACGATGAGGCAGAATCCTGTCAAATTGATAGGAGTAAAGATGTTTGCATCTATATCATTGCACGACATTGGCAATTCTGGATGCTCGGCATATGATCCGACCTGAGACAAAGAGATTGGCTGTTGTCAAGTGTTACCGCACAAATCTTGTACATGTGAACCTCCTGGACAAGATATGATGAGGCAGAATCCTGTCAAATTGATATGAGTGAAGATGTTTGCATCTATATCATTGGACGACATTGGCAATTCTGGATGCTCCGGCACATGATTCGACCTGAGTCCAAAGAGAATCGTTTTGGATAGGTGCGACCGCACAAATCTCGTACATTTGAACCTCCTGGACAAGATACCTTGAGGCAGAATCCTGTCTAATTGATAGGAGTTATGATATTTGCATCTATATCATTCCGATAAGATCGGCAATTTTTGTTACTTTGGCATATGGATCGACCTGAGTCCAAAGAGAGTCGCTTTGGACAAGTGCTACCGCACAAATCTTGTATGTGTGGACCTCCTGTACAAGGTATGATGAGGCAGTATCCTGTCAAATTGATAAGAGTAAAGATATTTGCATCTATACCATTGCACGACATTGGCAATTCTTGATGCTTTGGCACATGATTCGACCTGAGTCCAAAGAGAGTCGCTTTGGACAAGTGCTACCGCACAAATCTTGTACATTTGAACCTCCTGGACAAGATATGATGAGGCAGAATCCTGTCTTATTGATAAGAGTAAATATATTTGTATCTATATCATTGCACGACAATGGCAATTCTGGATGCTTCGGCTTATGGATCGACCTGAGTCCAAAGAGATTGGCTTTTGTCAAGTGTTACCGCACAAATATTGTACATTTGGACCCCTTGGACAAGATACGATGAGGCAGAATTCTGTCAAATTGATAGCAGTGAAGATATTTGCATCTATATCATTGGACGACATTGGCAATCCTGGGGATCCGGCTTATAATTAGACCTGAATCCAAAGAAAGTCGGTCTGTATAACTGCTACTGTACAAATCTTGTACATTTGTACCTCCTGGACAGGATACGATGAGGCAGAATGCTGTAAAATTGATAGCAGTGAGGATATTTGCCTCTCTATCATTGGACAATATCGGCAATTTTGGATTCTTCGCCAAATGATTCGACCTGAATCCAAAGGGAGTCGCTTTGGACAAGTGCTAACGCACAAATCGTGTACATTTGAATCTCCTGGACAAGATACCATGAGGCAGCATCATGTCAAATTGATAGGAGTGAAGATATTTCCATCTAAATCATTGGGCGACATTGGCAAACCTGGGGATCCGGTTTATGATTAGACCTGAATCCAAAGAGAGTCGGCCTGGACAAGTGTTACCGCACAAATCTTGAACATTTGAACCTCGTGGACAAGATACAATGAGGCAGAAGGCTGTCAAATTGATAGGAGTCAGGATATTTGCCACTATATCATGGGACGACATTGGCAATTCTGGATGCTCGGCATATGATTCGACCTGAGTCAAAGAGATTGGCTTTTGTGAAGTGCTACCGCACAAATCTTGTCCATTTGGACCTCCTGGATAAGATATGATAAGGCAGATTCCTGTCAAATTGATAGGAGTGAATATATTTGCATATATATCATTGGACCACATTGGCAATTCAGGATGCTCAGGGTTATGATTCGACCTGAGTCCAAAGAGAGTCGCTTCGGACAAGTGCTACCGCAACAAGTCTTGTACATTTGGACCTCCTGTACAAGGTATGATGAGGCAGAATCTTATCACATTCATAGGAGTGATGATATTTGCATCTGTATCATTGGACGACGTGGCAATTCTGGATGCTTCGGCATATGAATCGACCTGAGTCCAAAGAGATTCGCTTTTGTGAAGTGCTAACGCACAAATCTTGTACACTTGATCCTCCTGGACAAGACACGATGAGGCAGAATCCTGTCAAATTGATAGCAGTAAAGATATTTGCATCTATATCATTGGACGACATTGGTTATTCTGGATGCTCCGGCGTATGATTCGACCGGAGGCCAAAGAGAGTCGCTTTGGACAAGTGCTACCACACAAATCATGTACTTTTGGACCCTCTGGACAATATACGTTGAGGCAGAATCCTGTCAAATTAATAGCAGTAAAGATATTTGCATCTATATCATTGGACGACATTGGCAATTCTGGATGCTCCGGCTTATGATTCGACCTGAATCCAAAGACAGTCGCTTTGGACAAGTAATACCGCACAAATCTTGTACATTTGAACCTCCGGAACAAGCTATGATGAGGCAGAATCCTGTCACATTGATAGGAGTTGTTGCGTATTCATAGTCACCTCGGGCCGGCGGCCAATGAGCGCCCGCGACGTTCTCACCAAAATCAATAACGCGGTCGATACTCGGGCGATACGTTATGTAAACGCGCCTGCTCATTAGTAGCGCCGCGTCGCGTTCTTCTCGGGCAATTGTTCTCTCGCGGTTCCCGCGCGCTCTCGTCGGCCATTACCAACCTCTGCATAGTAGTGATCGGGTGCTTGCTCTCATTCTTACCGAATACTAGTGCGGAATTCGAGTGCAGTTCTCGCATAGTGCGTTGTAGAAAGTGACTTAAAGTGACTGTAAAGGCGAAGGGAATAGAAAGACGCTTTGGTGCCCCTCAAACATTGTACTCCGTAGGTTAAGTGTCTTAGTTTAATAAAGCGTGTTCGTGCCTTCTCACCCACATGGACTTTCTTGTGCCGGCCACGTGCCGTGTGCGCAATTTTAGTGCTAAAACTCCTCAGAGCAACTCAACACCCGCGTTAACCAGTCCTCTCAGGCACTCCTCAAGGCTTATTAAAAAACATTGGTCCTTCGAGCCGGATAAAGCGCGTGTGAAAAAGTGGGGTTAAAGTGAGAAAAGGGAGATGAGAGAGCACGACGGCCCGACGGAAAGGTGGCCGGCCAGATGAGCCGCTTTCGTTTTATAAAGCGACTCGAGGAGGAGTCCATGAAGGCGCGTTTCAAGACGCTCCACCCAGAAGCCGTACGGACGCAGCTTGAGCATCTCCAAGCTGCGTGGACGAAATTTGATGAGCAGCACGACAGACTGTGCGAGCTCCCGGTGGATGCATTCCACAAGCTCTAGTACACCTCCGTGGAGGTGTACGATCAGTGCCTCCAACTATTCACCGAGGCTACTTTAGCACTGCGTGTTCTGCAGGCGGAACAGCAAAAAAAGGAGCGAATCGGGACCCCTCAACCGCCCGGCAATCCTCAGGTGCTTTCCAGGGCCATTGTTCCTCAGGTGGCCCTCCCCCCTTCTCAGGTGATTTTACCGCTTGGCGGCTATTCAGGGACACCTTCGAGTCACTGGTGGCCAAGAACTCCCAGTTCTCGGCGCTGAAGAATCTGCTAGTCCTGAAGGCCTCCCTCACCGGCGAAGCAGCGCACCGGCACGACACCCTGCCTGTCGAGGCTGCATCATTCGAGCTAGCGTGGCAGCGTCTCCGTGACTGGTACGACAATCGCAGGATACTCGAGGGCGACCTCATCGATCGGCTCCTCGGGGATGGGACCCAATGCTCTCGCAACGCCAACAGCCTCGATGAGCTCGTCACCTCCGTCAACGAGCCCCTGTTCGCCCTCAAGACGCTCGGGATCGACACAAAACAATGGGGCCCCGTGGCCGCACGCATCACGGTCCGGAGATTGGACGAGGCAACCAGGGCACTGTGGGAGATATCCTTGGGAACGTCAACCACGTCTCCTACTCTCACGGAGGTACAAGAGTTTCTCCACGCCCAGGCCCGAGGGCTCGAGAATCAGGAGCGTGGACGAGCGCCGTCGGGTACTCATTCCTCAGGCGCCACAGCGCGATCGGGACCCCCTGACTCCTCTGCCTCCTCGCAGACTCGCTCTAGGCCTTCGCTCGGTGCCAGAGCACATGTAGCAGATGCGGTGCCAGATGAGACTCCTCGGGCACGAATGTGCGAGCTGTGCAGCGAGGAACACTTTATTGTGTCATGCCCCGAGTTCCGGGCAGCCAATGCATCATAGAGACGGCAGGCGGTGGAACAGTTGCGGTTGTGCTACAACTGCCTTGGTAATCACAACGTGGTTAACTGTCGCAACCGCGAACGGGGCCAGCACTGCGGGAGGCTTCATCATTCGATGATCCATCTGCAACCGGCGCACTCTCAGGGAGTCCTCAACCCCGCACAGTCACCGTGTACAGGCCAGCACCCACGGCGGAGCCGGCGGCCGAGCAGGAGCCGGCTGAGCTGGAGACCACTCTCCGAGCGCCCTCACCACAGCAGGATGCCAAGCCGCTCGCCATCGTGGATACGGACGCGCAGGGACTGCGACCACATTACTTGTCCAAGTGGCAGGGGATTTCAGGGCGGGGTAAACCCCTCCCCCCTCACCGGAGTAGAACCTCCTACTCCCGTCATAGATCCACCCTCAGGAAAACTAAACTCGGGACATCCTCAGGAACGACAGCCTCAACGGAACCCCCTCAACCAGGCACTCCTCTCGCAACACTGGGCACTCCTCTTGCGCCTCCACCGGCCAGCGCACTCACCCTTCCTCCATCAGGGTATCTCAGGCCGAATGTGCTGCTGGCCACTTGCCAGGCCATCACCTTGTCAATCTATGGCACCACGCATCAGGTACGCATGCTGATCGACCCCGGCTCAGAACTATCCTTTGTCTCAGAGAGAACGGCGAAGACGCTGCTGCTGGAAGTACGGCCCTCCAACATACGGATCACCGGGGTCGGAGGTACCCATTCAGGTTCCACACGGGGAGTGGCGACTGTTCTCCTCACGTCGATCTACGACCAGACTGCATCGTTCACCATCACGGTTCACATCCACAAGAAAACCACCACGTGGCTACCCTCATTCTCCGCTCCGGAGCTCTGGTGGCCGCATCTGCAGGAGATACCACTCGCCGACCCAGATTTTCTCAACCCCGGAGAAATCGATATCATCTTGGGAGTCGACGTGTACGGTAGGCTGCTCGAGCCCGGTGTTATCAAGGGGAGCCCTCAGGAGCCAATCGCCCTCCGCACCCTTCGCATGGGTCGTACTCGGCCCGGTCGATGACGAGTTAGCAGGTCAGACCGCAACCACGCACGCGGTCGCTATCGACCATCACCTGCACGACCTTCTCGAGCGATTCTGGGTTCAAGAGGAGACGACGATCCGGACTACAGCGAGCCTCATCAATGATATTGTCGCGACTTTCCTAAATGCGCGACCGATCAGCGGCTTCGGGCCGCCTCGGCACCGCTCGGGTCTTACCCGATCTTTCGCTAACTCCTCTCCCGCTCTCCCTTCCGCCGCCCCGGGTGGATCGAGCAGCTCGTGGGCTGCGGGAGCAGGGAGCGGGGGGGACTTGTTTCCCGGAATAGGACACCTGTGCGACCGCTAATTAGTCGTTAGCCTATTGTCGGTGAGGATACATCTATTTCTGAGTATTGCGAGTGATTTTCTGAGAACCTTAGTTTTTTTTTGAGTGAGCGTGCGAACCGTTTGCGGTCCGTCTTGGGATCTCTATCCCGCGCGTCTTAACGAGAACTTTCTCGTCCTGTACTTTATAGACCCTTTTGGGAAGTTAGGAGAACATTAAAAGGACCGGAGTTCATTGAAAGCGCTATCTTGATTTTATTTGCCCTTTACACACCAGTCGAACCAATCGTCTTTTCTTAACATCTCTTCTTGCATTATACTAACAGATCGAGCACTGCTATCCGACCACTTGAGGTTTCGGACGAGGATTCGATCAAACAGATATAGAGGCAAATATCCTTACTCCTATAAATTCTGCAGCATTCTGCCTCATCGTATCTTGTCCAGGAGGCTCAAATGTACAAGACTTGTGCGGTAGCACTTGCCCAGGACGACTCTCTTTGGATTCAGGTCTAATTATAAGCCGGATCCCCAGGATTGCCAATGTCGTCCAATGATATAGATGCAAATATCTACACTGCTATCAATTTGACAGGATTCTGTCTCATCGTATCCTGTCCAGGAGGTTCAAATGTACAAGATTTGTGCGGTAGCACTTGACAAAAACGAATCGTTTTGGACTCAGTTCGAATCACAAGCCGAGCATCCAGAATTGGCCAATGTCGTCCAATGAAATAGATGCAAATTTCTTCACTCCTATCAATTTGAAACGATTCTGCCCCATCGTATCTTATCTAGGAGGTTCAAATGTACCCGATTTGTGCGGTAGCACTTGACAAAAGCGAATCGCTTGGGACTCAGGTCGATCCATATGCCGAAGCATCCAGAATTGCCAATGTCGTCCAATGATATAGATGCAAATATCTTTACTCCTATGAATGTGATTGGATTCTGCCTCATCAAACCTTGTCCAGCAGATTCAAATGTACAAGACTTATTGCGGTAGCACTTGTCCGAAGCGACTCTCTTTGGCCTCCGTCCGAATCATATGCCGGAGCATGCAGAATTGCCGTTGTTGACCAATGATATAGATGCAAATATCTTTACTCCTATTAATTTGACAGGATTCTGCCTCATCGTATCTTGTCCAGGGGGTCCAAATGTACAAGATTTGTTGCGGTAGCACTTGTCCAAAGCGACTCTCCTTGGACTCAGGTCGAATCATATGCCGGAGCATCCAGAATTGCCAATGTCGTCCAGTGATATAGATGCAAATATCTTTACTCCTATTAATGTGATCGGATTCTGCCTCATAATACCTTGTTCCGGAGGTGCAAATGTACAAGATTTGAGCGGTAGCCCTTGTCCAAAGCGACTCTCTTTGGACTCAGGTCGAATCATATGCCGAAATTCCAGAATTGCCAATGTCGTCCAATGATATAGATGCAAATATCTTTACTCCTATCAATGTGATAGGATTCTGCCTCATCATACCTTGTTCCGGAGGTTCAAATGTACAAGATTTGTGCGGTAGCACTTGTCTAAAGCCACATTCTTTGGACTTAGGTCGAACATAAGCCGGACCATCCAGAATTGCCGATGTTGACCAATGATATAGATGCAAATATCTTTACTCCTATCAATGGGATCGGATTCTGCCTCATCATACCTTGTTCCGGAGGTCCAAATGGACAAGATTTGGGCGGCAGTATTTGTCCAAAGCGACTCTCTTTGAACTCAGGTCGAATCATATGCCGAAATTCCAGAATTGCCAATGTCGTCCAATGATATAGATGCAAATATCTTTACTCCTATGAATGTGATAGGATTCTGCCTCATCATACGTTGTACAGGAGGTTCAAATGTACAAGACTTATTGCGGTAGCACTTGTCCGAAGCGACTCTCTTTGGCCTCCGTCCGAATCATACGCCGGAGCATCCAGAATTGCCGTTGTTGACCAATGATATAGATGCAAATATCTTTACTCCTATTAATTTGACAGGATTCTGCCTCATCCCATCTTGTCCAAGGGGTCCAAATGTACACGATTTGTTCCGGTAGCACTTGTCCAAAGCGACATTCTTTGGACTTATGTCGAACCATAAGCCGGACCATCCAGAATTGCCGATGTTGACCAATGATATAGATGCAAATATCTTTACTCCTATTAATTTGACAGGATTCTGCCTCATCCTTTCTTGTCCAAGGGGTCCAAATGTACAAGATTTGTTGCGGTAGCACTTGTCCAAAGCGACTCTCCTTGGACTCAGGTCGAATCATATGCCGGAGCATCCAGAATTGCCAATGTCGTCCAGTGATATAGATGCAAATATCTTCACTCCTATTAATGTGATAGGATTCTGCCTCATCATACTTGTTCCAGAGGTGCAAATGTACAAGGTTCGTGCGGTAGCACTTGTCCAAAGCGAATCTCTTTGGATTCAAGTCGAATCATAAACCGGAGCATCCGGAATTGCCAATGTCGTCCAATGATATAGATGCAAATATCTTTACTCCTGTCAATTTGACAGGATTCTGCCTCATCGTATATTGTCCAGGGGGTCCAAATGTACAAGACTTGTGCGGTAGCACTTGACAAAAGCCAATCTCTTTGACTCAGGTCGAATCATATGCCGAGCATCCAGAATTGCCAATGTCGTCCAATGATATAGATGCAAATATCTTTACTCCTATCAATGTGATGGGATTCTGCCTCATCATACGTTGTACAGGAGGTCCAAATGTACAAGACTTATTGCGGTAGCACTTGTCCGAAGCGACTGTCTTTGGCCTCCGGTCGAATCATATGCCGGAGCATCCAGAATTGCCAATGTCGTCCAGTGATATAGATGCAAATATGTTTACTCCAATCAATGTGATAGGATTCTGCCTCATCATACCTTGTACAGGAGGTCCAATTGTACAAGATTTGTGCGGTAGCACATGTGCAAAGCGAAACTCTTTGGACTCAGGTCGATCTATAAGCCGAAGCATCAAGAATTGCCAATGTCGTGCAATGGTATAGATGCAAATATCTTTATTCCTATCAATGTGATAGGATTCTGCCTCATCGTATATTGTCCAGGGGGTCCAAATTTACAAGATTTGTGCGGTGGCACTTGTCCAAACCGACTCTCTTTGGATTTAGGTCGAATCATAAGCCGGAGCATCCAGAATTGCCAGTGTCGTCCAATGATATAGAAGCAAATATCTTTACTCCCATCAATTTGATGGGATTCTGCCTAATCGTATATTGACCATGGGGTCCAAATGTACAAGATTTGTTGCGGTAGCACATGTCCAAACCGACTCTCTTTGGATTCACATCGAATCATAAGC
Organism: Priocnemis perturbator; assembly: GCA_963942575.1. NCBI lineage: Eukaryota > Metazoa > Arthropoda > Insecta > Hymenoptera > Pompilidae > Priocnemis > Priocnemis perturbator. Next base: position 2,988,033 of record CAWWDK010000133.1, on the reverse strand, counting down.
CGGAGCATCCAGAATTGCCAATGTCGTCCAATGATATAGATGCAAATATCTTTACTCCCATCAATTTGACAGAATTCTGCCTCATCGTATATAGACCAGGGGGTCCAAATGTATAAGATTTGGGCGGCAGCATTTGTCCAAAGCGACTCTCTTTGAACTCAGGTCGAATCATATGCCGAGCATCCAGAAATGCCAATGTCGTCCAATGATATAGATGCAAATATCTATACTCCTATCAATGTGACAGGATTCTGCCTCATCATACCTTGTCCAGGAGGTCCAAATGTACAAGATTTGTGCGGTAGCACTTGTCCAAAGCGACTCTCTTTGGACTCAGGTCGAATCATAGGCCTGAGCATCCAGAATTGCCAATGTCGTCCAATGATATAGATGCAAAAATCTTCACTCCGATCAATTTGACAGCATTCTGCCTCATCGTATCTTGTCCAGGGGGTCCAAATGGACACGATTTGTTGCAGTAGCATATTTCCAAAGCGACTCCCTTTGGACTCAGGTCGAATAATATGCGTGAGCATTCAGAATTGCCAATGCCGTCTAATGATATAGATGCAAATATCTATACTCCTATCAATGTGACAGGATTCTGCCTCATCATACCTTTTGCAGACGTCCAAATGCACAAGTTTTGGGTGGCAACATTTGCCCAAACCGACTCTCTTTCATTCAGGTCGAATCATAAGCCGGAGCATCCAGAATTGCCATTGTCGTCCAATGATATAGATGCAAATATCTATACTCCTACCAATGTGACAGGATTCTGCCTCATCATACCTTTTCCAGACGTCCAAATGCACAAGTTTTGGGTGGCAACATTTGCCCAAACCGACTCTCTTTGATTCAGGTCGAATCATAAGCCGGAGCATCCAGAATTGCCATTGTCGTCCAATGATGTAGATGCAAATATCTTTACTCCTATCAATTTGACAGGATTCTGCCTCATCGTATATTGTCCAGGGGGTCCAAATGTACAAGATTTGTGCGGTGGCACTTGTCCAAAGCGACTCTCTTTGGCCTCCGGTCGAATCATACGCCGGAGCATCCAGAATTGCCAATGTGGTCCAATGATATAGATGCAAATATCTTCACTCCTATCAATTTAACGGGATTCTGGCTCATCGTATCTTGTCCAGGGTGTCCAAATGCACAAGTTTAGGGTGGCAATATTTGCCCAAACCGACTCTCTTTGATTCAGGTCGAATCATAAGCCGGAGCATCCAGAATCGCCGTTGTCGTCCAATGATGTAGATGCAAATACCTTTACTCCTATCAATTTGACAGGATTCTGCCTCATCTTATATTGTCCAGGGGGTCCAAATGTACAAGATTTGTGCGGTGGCACTTGTCCAAAGCGACTCTCTTTGGCCTCCGGTCGAATCATACGCCGGAGCATCCAGAATTGCCAATGTGGTCCAATGATATAGATGCAAATATCTTCACTCCTATCAATTTAACGGGATTCTGGCTCATCGTATCTTGTCCAGGGTGTCCAAATGCACAAGTTTAGGGTGGCAATATTTGCCCAAACCGACTCTCTTTGATTCAGGTCGAATCATAAGCCGGAGCATCCAGAATCGCCGTTGTCGTCCAATGATGTAGATGCAAATATCTTTACTCCTATCAATTTGACAGGATTCTGCCTCATCGTATATTGTCCAGGGGGTCCAAATGTACAAGATTTGTGCGGTGGCACTTGTCCAAAGCGACTCTCTTTGGCCTCCGGTCGAATCATACGCCGGAGCATCCAGAATTGCCAATGTGGTCCAATGATATAGATGCAAATATCTTCACTCCTATCAATTTAACGGGATTCTGGCTCATCGTATCTTGTCCAGGGTGTCCAAATGCACAAGTTTAGGGTGGCAATATTTGCCCAAACCGACTCTCTTTGATTCAGGTCGAATCATAAGCCGGAGCATCCAGAATCGCCGTTGTCGTCCAATGATGTAGATGCAAATACCTTTACTCCTATCAATTTGACAGGATTCTGCCTCATCTTATATTGTCCAGGGGGTCCAAATGTACAAGATTTGTGCGGTGGCACTTGTCCAAAGCGACTCTCTTTGGCCTCCGGTCGAATCATACGCCGGAGCATCCAGAATTGCCAATGTGGTCCAATGATATAGATGCAAATATCTTCACTCCCATCAATGTGACAGGATTCTGCCTCATCATACCTTTTCCAGGAGGTCCAAATGTACAAGATTTGTGCGGTAGCACTTGTCCAAAGCGACTCTCTTTGGACTCGGGTCGAATCATAGGCCTGAGCATCCAGAATTGCCAATGTCGTCCAATGATATAGATGCAAAAATCTTCACTCCTATCAATTTGACAGCATTCTGGCTCATCGTATCTTGTCCAGGGGGTCCAAATGTACAAGATTTGTTGCTGTAGCACGTGTCCAAAGCGACTCTCTTTGCCCTCCGGTTGAATCATATGCCGGAGCATCCAGAATTGCCAATGACGTCCAATGATATAGATGCAAATATCTTCACTCCTATCAATGTGACAGGATTCTGCTTCATCGTGCCTTTTCCAGGACGTCCAAATGCACAAGTTTAGGGTGGCAATATTTGCCCAAACCGACTCTCTTTGATTCAGGTCGAATCATAAGCCGGAGCATCCAGAATCGCCGTTGTCGTCCAATGATGTAGATGCAAATATCTTTACTCCCATCATTTTGATAGGATTCTGCCTTATCGTATATTGACCAGGGGGTCCAAATGTACAAGACTTGTGCGGTAGCACTTGTACAATGCGACTCTCTTTGGCCTCCGGCCGAATCGTACGCCGGAGCATCCAGAATTGCCAATGTGGTCCAATGATATAGATGCAAATATCTTCACTCCTATCAATTTGACAGGATTCTGCCTCATCATATCTTGTCCAGGATGTCGAAATGGACAAGATTTGGGCGGCAGCACTTGTCCGAAGCGACTCTCTTTGGAATCAAGTCGAATCATAAGCCTGAGCATCCAGAATTGCCAATACCGTCTAATGATATAGATGCAAATATCTTCACTCCTATCAATTTGACAGGGTTCTGGCTCATCGTGTCTTGTCCAGGAGGATCAAGTGTACAAGATTTGTACGGTAGCACTAGACAAAGGCGAAACTTTTTGGACTCAGGTCGATCCATAAGACGAAGCATCCAGAATTGCCAATGTGGTCCAATGATAAAGATGTAAATATCTTCACTCCTATCAATTTAACGGGATTCTGGCTCATCGTATCTTGTCCAGGGGGTCGAAATGTACAAGATTTGTTGCTGTAGCACGTGTCCAAAGCGTCTCTCTTTGCCCTCCGGTTGAATCATATGCCGGAGCATCCAGAATTGCCAATGTCGTCCAATGATATAGATGCAAATATCTTTACTCCCATCAATTTGATAGGATTCTGCCTTATCGTATATTGACCAGGGGGTCCAAATGTACAAGACTTGTGCGGTAGCACTTGTACAATGCGACTCTCTTTGGCCTCCGGCCGAATCGTACGCCGGAGCATCCAGAATTGCCAATGTGGTCCAATGATATAGATGCAAATATCTTCACTCCTATCAATTTAACGGGATTCTAGCTCATCGTATCTTGTCCAGGGGGTCCAAATGTACAAGATTTGTGGCGGTAGCACATGTCCAAACCGACTCTCTTTGGATTCATATCGAATCATAAGCCGGAGCATCCAGAATTGCCAATGTCGTCCAATGATATAGATGCAAATATCTTTACTCCCATCAATTTGACAGAATTCTGCCTCATCGTATATTGACCAGGGGGTCCTAATGTACAAGATTTGGGCGGTAGCATTTGCCCAAACCGACCCTATTTGGATTCAGGTCGAATCATAAGCCGGAGCATCCAGAATTGCCAATGTCGTCCAATAATATAGATGCAAATATCTTCACTCCTATCAATTTAACGGGATTCTGGCTCATCGTATCTTGTCCAGGGGGTCCAAATGCACAAATTTTGAGCGGCAGTATTTGCCCAAACCGACTTTCTTTGGATTTAGGTCGAATCATAAGCCGGAGCATCCAGAATTGCCAATGTGGTCCAATGATATAGATGCAAATATCTTCACTCCTATCAATGTGACAGGATTCTGCCTCATCATACCTTTTCCAGGAGGTCCAAATGTACAAGATTTGTGCGGTAGCACTTGTCCAAAGCGACTCTCTTTGGACTCAGGTCGAATCATAGGCCTGAGCATCCAGAATTGCCAATGTCGTCCAATGATATAGATGCAAAAATCTTCACTCCTATCAATTTGACAGGATTCTGCCTCATGGTGTCTTGTCCAGGAGGTTCAAATGTACAAGATTTGTGCGGTAGCACTTGTCCAAAGCGACATTCTTTGGAATCAAGTCGAATCATAAGCCTGAGCATCCAGAATTTCCAAAGTCGTTCAATGATGTAGATGCAAATATCTTTACTCCTATCAATGTGACAGGATTCTGCCTCATCATACCTTTTCCAGGAGGTCCAAATGTACAAGATTTGTGGCGGTAGCACATGTCCAAACCGACTCTCTTTGGATTCATATCGAATCATAAGCCGGAGCATCCAGAATTGCCAATGTCGTCCAATGATATAGATGCAAATATCTTTACTCCCATCAATTTGACAGCATTCTGGCTCATCGTATATTGTCCAGGGGGTCCAAATGTACAAGATTTGTTGCTGTAGCACGTGTCCAAAGCGACTCTCTTTGCCCTCCGGTTGAATCATATGCCGGAGCATCCAGAATTGCCAATGCCGTCTAATGATATAGATGCAAATATCTTCACTCCTATCAATTTGACAGGATTCTGGCTCATCGTGTCTTGTCCAGGAGGATCAATTGTACAAGATTTGTGCGGTGGCACTAGACAAAAGCGAAACTCTTTGGACTCAGGTCGATCCATAAGCCGAAGCATCCAGAATTGCCAATGTCGTGCAATGAAATAGATGCAAATATCTTTACTGCTATCAATTTGACAGGATTCTCCCTGATGGTATCTTGTCCAGGAGTTTCAAACGTACAAGATTTGTGTGGTAGCACTTGTCCAAAACGACTCTATTAGGCCTCCGGTCGAATCGTACGCCGGAGCATCCAGAATTGCCAATGTGGTCCAATGATATAGATGCAAATATCTTCACTCCTATCAATTTGACAGGATTCTGCCTCATGGTGTCTTGTCCAGGAGGTTCAAATGTACAAGATTTGTGCGGTAGCACTTGTCCAAAGCGACATTCTTTGGAATCAAGTCGAATCATAAGCCTGAGCATCCAGAATTTCCAAAGTCGTTCAATGATGTAGATGCAAATATCTTTACTCCTATCAATGTGACAGGATTCTGCCTCATCATACCTTTTCCAGGAGGTCCAAATGTACAAGATTTGTGCGGTAGCACTTGTCCAAAGCGACTCTCTTTGATTCAGGTCGAATCATAAGCCGGAGCATCCAGAATCGCCGTTGTCGTCCAATGATGTAGATGCAAATATCTTTACTCCTATCAATTTGACAGGATTCTGCCTTATCTTATATTGTCCAGGAGGTCCAAATGTACAAGACTTATTGCGGTAGCACTTGTCCGAAGCGACTGTCTTTGGCCTCCGGTCGAATCATATGCCGGAGCATCCAGAATTGCCAATGTCGTCCAGTGATATAGATGCAAATATGTTTACTCCAATCAATGTGATAGGATTCTGCCTCATCATACCTTGTACAGGAGGTCCAATTGTACAAGATTTGTGCGGTAGCACATGTGCAAAGCGAAACTCTTTGGACTCAGGTCGATCTATAAGCCGAAGCATCAAGAATTGCCAATGTCGTGCAATGGTATAGATGCAAATATCTTTATTCCTATCAATGTGATAGGACTCTGCCTCATCGTATATTGTCCAGGGGGTCCAAATTTACAAGATTTGTGCGGTGGCACTTGTCCAAACCGACTCTCTTTGGATTTAGGTCGAATCATAAGCCGGAGCATCCAGAATTGCCAGTGTCGTCCAATGATATAGAAGCAAATATCTTTACTCCCATCAATTTGATGGGATTCTGCCTAATCGTATATTGACCATGGGGTCCAAATGTACAAGATTTGTTGCGGTAGCACATGTCCAAACCGACTCTCTTTGGATTCACATCGAATCATAAGCCGGAGCATCCAGAATTGCCAATGTCGTCCAATGATATAGATGCAAATATCTTTACTCCCATCAATTTGACAGAATTCTGCCTCATCGTATATAGACCAGGGGGTCCAAATGTATAAGATTTGGGCGGCAGCATTTGTCCAAAGCGACTCTCTTTGAACTCAGGTCGAATCATATGCCGAGCATCCAGAAATGCCAATGTCGTCCAATGATATAGATGCAAATATCTATACTCCTATCAATTTGACAGGATTCTGCCTTATCTTATATTGTCCAGGGGGTCCAAATGTACAAGATTTGTGCGGTGGCACTTGTCCAAAGCGACTCTCTTTGGCCTCCGGTCGAATCATACGCCGGAGCATCCAGAATTGCCAATGTGGTCCAATGATATAGATGCAAATATCTTCACTCCTATCAATGTGACAGGATTCTGCCTCATCATACCTTTTCCAGGAGGTCCAAATGTACAAGATTTGTGCGGTAGCACTTGTCCAAAGCGACTCTCTTTGGACTCGGGTCGAATCATAGGCCTGAGCATCCAGAATTGCCAATGTCGTCCAATGATATAGATGCAAAAATCTTCACTCCTATCAATTTGACAGCATTCTGGCTCATCGTATCTTGTCCAGGGGGTCCAAATGTACAAGATTTGTTGCTGTAGCACGTGTCCAAAGCGACTCTCTTTGCCCTCCGGTTGAATCATATGCCGGAGCATCCAGAATTGCCAATGACGTCCAATGATATAGATGCAAATATCTTCACTCCTATCAATGTGACAGGATTCTGCCTCATCGTGCCTTTTCCAGGACGTCCAAATGCACAAGTTTAGGGTGGCAATATTTGCCCAAACCGACTCTCTTTGATTCAGGTCGAATCATAAGCCGGAGCATCCAGAATCGCCGTTGTCGTCCAATGATGTAGATGCAAATATCTTTACTCCCATCATTTTGATAGGATTCTGCCTTATCGTATATTGACCAGGGGGTCCAAATGTACAAGACTTGTGCGGTAGCACTTGTACAATGCGACTCTCTTTGGCCTCCGGCCGAATCGTACGCCGGAGCATCCAGAATTGCCAATGTGGTCCAATGATATAGATGCAAATATCTTCACTCCTATCAATCTGACAGGATTCTGCCTCATCATATCTTGTCCAGGATGTCGAAATGGACAAGATTTGGGCGGCAGCACTTGTCCGAAGCGACTCTCTTTGGAATCAAGTCGAATCACAAGCCTGAGCATCCAGAATTGCCAATACCGTCTAATGATATAGATGCAAATATCTTCACTCCTATCAATTTGACAGGGTTCTGGCTCATCGTGTCTTGTCCAGGAGGATCAAGTGTACAAGATTTGTACGGTAGCACTAGACAAAGGCGAAACTCTTTGGACTCAGGTCGATCCATAAGACGAAGCATCCAGAATTGCCAATGTGGTCCAATGATATAGATGCAAATATCTTCACTCCTATCAATTTAACGGGATTCTGGCTCATCGTATCTTGTCCAGGGGGTCGAAATGTAAAAGATTTGTTGCTGTAGCACGTGTCCAAAGCGTCTCTCTTTGCCCTCCGGTTGAATCATAAGCCGGAGCATCCAGAATTGCCAATGTCGTCCAATGATATAGATGCAAATATCTTTACTCCCATCAATTTGATAGGATTCTGCCTTATCGTATATTGACCAGGGGGTCCAAATGTACAGGACTTGTGCGGTAGCACTTGTCCAAAGCGACTCTCCTTGGACTCAGGTCGAATCATATGCCGGAGCATCCAGAATTGCCAATGTCGTCCAGTGATATAGATGCAAATATCTTTACTCCTATTAATGTGATCGGATTCTGCCTCATAATACCTTGTTCCGGAGGTGCAAATGTACAAGATTTGAGCGGTAGCCCTTGTCCAAAGCGACTCTCTTTGGACTCAGGTCGAATCATATGCCGAAATTCCAGAATTGCCAATGTCGTCCAATGATATAGATGCAAATATCTTTACTCCTATCAATGTGATAGGATTCTGCCTCATCATACCTTGTTCCGGAGGTTCAAATGTACAAGATTTGTGCGGTAGCACTTGTCTAAAGCCACATTCTTTGGACTTAGGTCGAACATAAGCCGGACCATCCAGAATTGCCGATGTTGACCAATGATATAGATGCAAATATCTTTACTCCTATCAATGGGATCGGATTCTGCCTCATCATACCTTGTTCCGGAGGTCCAAATGGACAAGATTTGGGCGGCAGTATTTGTCCAAAGCGACTCTCTTTGAACTCAGGTCGAATCATATGCCGAAATTCCAGAATTGCCAATGTCGTCCAATGATATAGATGCAAATATCTTTACTCCTATGAATGTGATAGGATTCTGCCTCATCATACGTTGTACAGGAGGTTCAAATGTACAAGACTTATTGCGGTAGCACTTGTCCGAAGCGACTCTCTTTGGCCTCCGTCCGAATCATACGCCGGAGCATCCAGAATTGCCGTTGTTGACCAATGATATAGATGCAAATATCTTTACTCCTATTAATTTGACAGGATTCTGCCTCATCCCATCTTGTCCAAGGGGTCCAAATGTACACGATTTGTTCCGGTAGCACTTGTCCAAAGCGACATTCTTTGGACTTATGTCGAACCATAAGCCGGACCATCCAGAATTGCCGATGTTGACCAATGATATAGATGCAAATATCTTTACTCCTATTAATTTGACAGGATTCTGCCTCATCCTTTCTTGTCCAAGGGGTCCAAATGTACAAGATTTGTTGCGGTAGCACTTGTCCAAAGCGACTCTCCTTGGACTCAGGTCGAATCATATGCCGAAATTCCAGAATTGCCAATGTCGTCCAATGATATAGATGCAAATATCTTTACTCCTATCAATGTGATGGGATTCTGCCTCATCATACGTTGTACAGGAGGTCCAAATGTACAAGACTTATTGCGGTAGCACTTGTCCGAAGCGACTGTCTTTGGCCTCCGGTCGAATCATATGCCGGAGCATCCAGAATTGCCAATGTCGTCCAGTGATATAGATGCAAATATGTTTACTCCAATCAATGTGATAGGATTCTGCCTCATCATACCTTGTACAGGAGGTCCAATTGTACAAGATTTGTGCGGTAGCACATGTGCAAAGCGAAACTCTTTGGACTCAGGTCGATCTATAAGCCGAAGCATCAAGAATTGCCAATGTCGTGCAATGGTATAGATGCAAATATCTTTATTCCTATCAATGTGATAGGACTCTGCCTCATCGTATATTGTCCAGGGGGTCCAAATTGACAAGATTTGTGCGGTGGCACTTGTCCAAACCGACTCTCTTTGGATTTAGGTCGAATCATAAGCCGGAGCATCCAGAATTGCCAGTGTCGTCCAATGATATAGAAGCAAATATCTTTACTCCCATCAATTTGATGGGATTCTGCCTAATCGTATATTGACCATGGGGTCCAAATGTACAAGATTTGTTGCGGTAGCACATGTCCAAACCGACTCTCTTTGGATTCACATCGAATCATAAGCCGGAGCATCCAGAATTGCCAATGTCGTCCAATGATATAGATGCAAATATCTTTACTCCCATCAATTTGACAGAATTCTGCCTCATCGTATATAGACCAGGGGGTCCAAATGTATAAGATTTGGGCGGCAGCATTTGTCCAAAGCGACTCTCTTTGAACTCAGGTCGAATCATATGCCGAGCATCCAGAAATGCCAATGTCGTCCAATGATATAGATGCAAATATCTATACTCCTATCAATGTGACAGGATTCTGCCTCATCATACCTTGTCCAGGAGGTCCAAATGTACAAGATTTGTGCGGTAGCACTTGTCCAAAGCGACTCTCTTTGGACTCAGGTCGAATCATAGGCCTGAGCATCCAGAATTGCCAATGTCGTCCAATGATATAGATGCAAAAATCTTCACTCCGATCAATTTGACAGCATTCTGCCTCATCGTATCTTGTCCAGGGGGTCCAAATGGACACGATTTGTTGCAGTAGCATATTTCCAAAGCGACTCCCTTTGGACTCAGGTCGAATAATATGCGTGAGCATTCAGAATTGCCAATGCCGTCTAATGATATAGATGCAAATATCTACACTCCTATCAATGTGACAGGATTCTGCCTCATCATACCTTTTGCAGACGTCCAAATGCACAAGTTTTGGGTGGCAACATTTGCCCAAACCGACTCTCTTTCATTCAGGTCGAATCATATGCCGGAGCATCCAGAATTGCCAATGTCGTCCAGTGATATAGATGCAAATATGTTTACTCCAATCAATGTGATAGGATTCTGCCTCATCATACCTTGTACAGGAGGTCCAATTGTACAAGATTTGTGCGGTAGCACATGTGCAAAGCGAAACTCTTTGGACTCAGGTCGATCTATAAGCCGAAGCATCAAGAATTGCCAATGTCGTGCAATGGTATAGATGCAAATATCTTTATTCCTATCAATGTGATAGGACTCTGCCTCATCGTATATTGTCCAGGGGGTCCAAATTTACAAGATTTGTGCGGTGGCACTTGTCCAAACCGACTCTCTTTGGATTTAGGTCGAATCATAAGCCGGAGCATCCAGAATTGCCAGTGTCGTCCAATGATATAGAAGCAAATATCTTTACTCCCATCAATTTGATGGGATTCTGCCTAATCGTATATTGACCATGGGGTCCAAATGTACAAGATTTGTTGCGGTAGCACATGTCCAAACCGACTCTCTTTGGATTCACATCGAATCATAAGCCGGAGCATCCAGAATTGCCAATGTCGTCCAATGATATAGATGCAAATATCTTTACTCCCATCAATTTGACAGAATTCTGCCTCATCGTATATAGACCAGGGGGTCCAAATGTATAAGATTTGGGCGGCAGCATTTGTCCAAAGCGACTCTCTTTGAACTCAGGTCGAATCATATGCCGAGCATCCAGAAATGCCAATGTCGTCCAATGATATAGATGCAAATATCTATACTCCTATCAATGTGACAGGATTCTGCCTCATCATACCTTGTCCAGGAGGTCCAAATGTACAAGATTTGTGCGGTAGCACTTGTCCAAAGCGACTCTCTTTGGACTCAGGTCGAATCATAGGCCTGAGCATCCAGAATTGCCAATGTCGTCCAATGATATAGATGCAAAAATCTTCACTCCGATCAATTTGACAGCATTCTGCCTCATCGTATCTTGTCCAGGGGGTCCAAATGGACACGATTTGTTGCAGTAGCATATTTCCAAAGCGACTCCCTTTGGACTCAGGTCGAATAATATGCGTGAGCATTCAGAATTGCCAATGCCGTCTAATGATATAGATGCAAATATCTACACTCCTATCAATGTGACAGGATTCTGCCTCATCATACCTTTTGCAGACGTCCAAATGCACAAGTTTTGGGTGGCAACATTTGCCCAAACCGACTCTCTTTCATTCAGGTCGAATCATATGCCGGAGCATCCAGAATTGCCAATGTCGTCCAGTGATATAGATGCAAATATGTTTACTCCAATCAATGTGATAGGATTCTGCCTCATCATACCTTGTACAGGAGGTCCAATTGTACAAGATTTGTGCGGTAGCACATGTGCAAAGCGAAACTCTTTGGACTCAGGTCGATCTATAAGCCGAAGCATCAAGAATTGCCAATGTCGTGCAATGGTATAGATGCAAATATCTTTATTCCTATCAATGTGATAGGACTCTGCCTCATCGTATATTGTCCAGGGGGTCCAAATTTACAAGATTTGTGCGGTGGCACTTGTCCAAACCGACTCTCTTTGGATTTAGGTCGAATCATAAGCCGGAGCATCCAGAATTGCCAGTGTCGTCCAATGATATAGAAGCAAATATCTTTACTCCCATCAATTTGATGGGATTCTGCCTAATCGTATATTGACCATGGGGTCCAAATGTACAAGATTTGTTGCGGTAGCACATGTCCAAACCGACTCTCTTTGGATTCACATCGAATCATAAGCCGGAGCATCCAGAATTGCCAATGTCGTCCAATGATATAGATGCAAATATCTTTACTCCCATCAATTTGACAGAATTCTGCCTCATCGTATATAGACCAGGGGGTCCAAATGTATAAGATTTGGGCGGCAGCATTTGTCCAAAGCGACTCTCTTTGAACTCAGGTCGAATCATATGCCGAGCATCCAGAAATGCCAATGTCGTCCAATGATATAGATGCAAATATCTATACTCCTATCAATTTGACAGGATTCTGCCTTATCTTATATTGTCCAGGGGGTCCAAATGTACAAGATTTGTGCGGTGGCACTTGTCCAAAGCGACTCTCTTTGGCCTCCGGTCGAATCATACGCCGGAGCATCCAGAATTGCCAATGTGGTCCAATGATATAGATGCAAATATCTTCACTCCTATCAATGTGACAGGATTCTGCCTCATCATACCTTTTCCAGGAGGTCCAAATGTACAAGATTTGTGCGGTAGCACTTGTCCAAAGCGACTCTCTTTGGACTCGGGTCGAATCATAGGCCTGAGCATCCAGAATTGCCAATGTCGTCCAATGATATAGATGCAAAAATCTTCACTCCTATCAATTTGACAGCATTCTGGCTCATCGTATCTTGTCCAGGGGGTCCAAATGTACAAGATTTGTTGCTGTAGCACGTGTCCAAAGCGACTCTCTTTGCCCTCCGGTTGAATCATATGCCGGAGCATCCAGAATTGCCAATGACGTCCAATGATATAGATGCAAATATCTTCACTCCTATCAATGTGACAGGATTCTGCCTCATCGTGCCTTTTCCAGGACGTCCAAATGCACAAGTTTAGGGTGGCAATATTTGCCCAAACCGACTCTCTTTGATTCAGGTCGAATCATAAGCCGGAGCATCCAGAATCGCCGTTGTCGTCCAATGATGTAGATGCAAATATCTTTACTCCCATCATTTTGATAGGATTCTGCCTTATCGTATATTGACCAGGGGGTCCAAATGTACAAGACTTGTGCGGTAGCACTTGTACAATGCGACTCTCTTTGGCCTCCGGCCGAATCGTACGCCGGAGCATCCAGAATTGCCAATGTGGTCCAATGATATAGATGCAAATATCTTCACTCCTATCAATCTGACAGGATTCTGCCTCATCATATCTTGTCCAGGATGTCGAAATGGACAAGATTTGGGCGGCAGCACTTGTCCGAAGCGACTCTCTTTGGAATCAAGTCGAATCACAAGCCTGAGCATCCAGAATTGCCAATACCGTCTAATGATATAGATGCAAATATCTTCACTCCTATCAATTTGACAGGGTTCTGGCTCATCGTGTCTTGTCCAGGAGGATCAAGTGTACAAGATTTGTACGGTAGCACTAGACAAAGGCGAAACTCTTTGGACTCAGGTCGATCCATAAGACGAAGCATCCAGAATTGCCAATGTGGTCCAATGATATAGATGCAAATATCTTCACTCCTATCAATTTAACGGGATTCTGGCTCATCGTATCTTGTCCAGGGGGTCGAAATGTAAAAGATTTGTTGCTGTAGCACGTGTCCAAAGCGTCTCTCTTTGCCCTCCGGTTGAATCATAAGCCGGAGCATCCAGAATTGCCAATGTCGTCCAATGATATAGATGCAAATATCTTTACTCCCATCAATTTGATAGGATTCTGCCTTATCGTATATTGACCAGGGGGTCCAAATGTACAGGACTTGTGCGGTAGCACTTGTCCAAAGCGACTCTCCTTGGACTCAGGTCGAATCATATGCCGGAGCATCCAGAATTGCCAATGTCGTCCAGTGATATAGATGCAAATATCTTTACTCCTATTAATGTGATCGGATTCTGCCTCATAATACCTTGTTCCGGAGGTGCAAATGTACAAGATTTGAGCGGTAGCCCTTGTCCAAAGCGACTCTCTTTGGACTCAGGTCGAATCATATGCCGAAATTCCAGAATTGCCAATGTCGTCCAATGATATAGATGCAAATATCTTTACTCCTATCAATGTGATAGGATTCTGCCTCATCATACCTTGTTCCGGAGGTTCAAATGTACAAGATTTGTGCGGTAGCACTTGTCTAAAGCCACATTCTTTGGACTTAGGTCGAACATAAGCCGGACCATCCAGAATTGCCGATGTTGACCAATGATATAGATGCAAATATCTTTACTCCTATCAATGGGATCGGATTCTGCCTCATCATACCTTGTTCCGGAGGTCCAAATGGACAAGATTTGGGCGGCAGTATTTGTCCAAAGCGACTCTCTTTGAACTCAGGTCGAATCATATGCCGAAATTCCAGAATTGCCAATGTCGTCCAATGATATAGATGCAAATATCTTTACTCCTATGAATGTGATAGGATTCTGCCTCATCATACGTTGTACAGGAGGTTCAAATGTACAAGACTTATTGCGGTAGCACTTGTCCGAAGCGACTCTCTTTGGCCTCCGTCCGAATCATACGCCGGAGCATCCAGAATTGCCGTTGTTGACCAATGATATAGATGCAAATATCTTTACTCCTATTAATTTGACAGGATTCTGCCTCATCCCATCTTGTCCAAGGGGTCCAAATGTACACGATTTGTTCCGGTAGCACTTGTCCAAAGCGACATTCTTTGGACTTATGTCGAACCATAAGCCGGACCATCCAGAATTGCCGATGTTGACCAATGATATAGATGCAAATATCTTTACTCCTATTAATTTGACAGGATTCTGCCTCATCCTTTCTTGTCCAAGGGGTCCAAATGTACAAGATTTGTTGCGGTAGCACTTGTCCAAAGCGACTCTCCTTGGACTCAGGTCGAATCATATGCCGAAATTCCAGAATTGCCAATGTCGTCCAATGATATAGATGCAAATATCTTTACTCCTATCAATGTGATGGGATTCTGCCTCATCATACGTTGTACAGGAGGTCCAAATGTACAAGACTTATTGCGGTAGCACTTGTCCGAAGCGACTGTCTTTGGCCTCCGGTCGAATCATATGCCGGAGCATCCAGAATTGCCAATGTCGTCCAGTGATATAGATGCAAATATGTTTACTCCAATCAATGTGATAGGATTCTGCCTCATCATACCTTGTACAGGAGGTCCAATTGTACAAGATTTGTGCGGTAGCACATGTGCAAAGCGAAACTCTTTGGACTCAGGTCGATCTATAAGCCGAAGCATCAAGAATTGCCAATGTCGTGCAATGGTATAGATGCAAATATCTTTATTCCTATCAATGTGATAGGACTCTGCCTCATCGTATATTGTCCAGGGGGTCCAAATTTACAAGATTTGTGCGGTGGCACTTGTCCAAACCGACTCTCTTTGGATTTAGGTCGAATCATAAGCCGGAGCATCCAGAATTGCCAGTGTCGTCCAATGATATAGAAGCAAATATCTTTACTCCCATCAATTTGATGGGATTCTGCCTAATCGTATATTGACCATGGGGTCCAAATGTACAAGATTTGTTGCGGTAGCACATGTCCAAACCGACTCTCTTTGGATTCACATCGAATCATAAGCCGGAGCATCCAGAATTGCCAATGTCGTCCAATGATATAGATGCAAATATCTTTACTCCCATCAATTTGACAGAATTCTGCCTCATCGTATATAGACCAGGGGGTCCAAATGTATAAGATTTGGGCGGCAGCATTTGTCCAAAGCGACTCTCTTTGAACTCAGGTCGAATCATATGCCGAGCATCCAGAAATGCCAATGTCGTCCAATGATATAGATGCAAATATCTATACTCCTATCAATGTGACAGGATTCTGCCTCATCATACCTTGTCCAGGAGGTCCAAATGTACAAGATTTGTGCGGTAGCACTTGTCCAAAGCGACTCTCTTTGGACTCAGGTCGAATCATAGGCCTGAGCATCCAGAATTGCCAATGTCGTCCAATGATATAGATGCAAAAATCTTCACTCCGATCAATTTGACAGCATTCTGCCTCATCGTATCTTGTCCAGGGGGTCCAAATGGACACGATTTGTTGCAGTAGCATATTTCCAAAGCGACTCCCTTTGGACTCAGGTCGAATAATATGCGTGAGCATTCAGAATTGCCAATGCCGTCTAATGATATAGATGCAAATATCTACACTCCTATCAATGTGACAGGATTCTGCCTCATCATACCTTTTGCAGACGTCCAAATGCACAAGTTTTGGGTGGCAACATTTGCCCAAACCGACTCTCTTTCATTCAGGTCGAATCATATGCCGGAGCATCCAGAATTGCCAATGTCGTCCAGTGATATAGATGCAAATATGTTTACTCCAATCAATGTGATAGGATTCTGCCTCATCATACCTTGTACAGGAGGTCCAATTGTACAAGATTTGTGCGGTAGCACATGTGCAAAGCGAAACTCTTTGGACTCAGGTCGATCTATAAGCCGAAGCATCAAGAATTGCCAATGTCGTGCAATGGTATAGATGCAAATATCTTTATTCCTATCAATGTGATAGGACTCTGCCTCATCGTATATTGTCCAGGGGGTCCAAATTTACAAGATTTGTGCGGTGGCACTTGTCCAAACCGACTCTCTTTGGATTTAGGTCGAATCATAAGCCGGAGCATCCAGAATTGCCAGTGTCGTCCAATGATATAGAAGCAAATATCTTTACTCCCATCAATTTGATGGGATTCTGCCTAATCGTATATTGACCATGGGGTCCAAATGTACAAGATTTGTTGCGGTAGCACATGTCCAAACCGACTCTCTTTGGATTCACATCGAATCATAAGCCGGAGCATCCAGAATTGCCAATGTCGTCCAATGATATAGATGCAAATATCTTTACTCCCATCAATTTGACAGAATTCTGCCTCATCGTATATAGACCAGGGGGTCCAAATGTATAAGATTTGGGCGGCAGCATTTGTCCAAAGCGACTCTCTTTGAACTCAGGTCGAATCATATGCCGAGCATCCAGAAATGCCAATGTCGTCCAATGATATAGATGCAAATATCTATACTCCTATCAATGTGACAGGATTCTGCCTCATCATACCTTGTCCAGGAGGTCCAAATGTACAAGATTTGTGCGGTAGCACTTGTCCAAAGCGACTCTCTTTGGACTCAGGTCGAATCATAGGCCTGAGCATCCAGAATTGCCAATGTCGTCCAATGATATAGATGCAAAAATCTTCACTCCGATCAATTTGACAGCATTCTGCCTCATCGTATCTTGTCCAGGGGGTCCAAATGGACACGATTTGTTGCAGTAGCATATTTCCAAAGCGACTCCCTTTGGACTCAGGTCGAATAATATGCGTGAGCATTCAGAATTGCCAATGCCGTCTAATGATATAGATGCAAATATCTACACTCCTATCAATTTAACGGGATTCTGGCTCATCGTATCTTGTCCAGGGTGTCCAAATGCACAAGTTTAGGGTGGCAATATTTGCCCAAACCGACTCTCTTTGATTCAGGTCGAATCATAAGCCGGAGCATCCAGAATCGCCGTTGTCGTCCAATGATGTAGATGCAAATACCTTTACTCCTATCAATTTGACAGGATTCTGCCTCATCTTATATTGTCCAGGGGGTCCAAATGTACAAGATTTGTGCGGTGGCACTTGTCCAAAGCGACTCTCTTTGGCCTCCGGTCGAATCATACGCCGGAGCATCCAGAATTGCCAATGTGGTCCAATGATATAGATGCAAATATCTTCACTCCCATCAATGTGACAGGATTCTGCCTCATCATACCTTTTCCAGGAGGTCCAAATGTACAAGATTTGTGCGGTAGCACTTGTCCAAAGCGACTCTCTTTGGACTCGGGTCGAATCATAGGCCTGAGCATCCAGAATTGCCAATGTCGTCCAATGATATAGATGCAAAAATCTTCACTCCTATCAATTTGACAGCATTCTGGCTCATCGTATCTTGTCCAGGGGGTCCAAATGTACAAGATTTGTTGCTGTAGCACGTGTCCAAAGCGACTCTCTTTGCCCTCCGGTTGAATCATATGCCGGAGCATCCAGAATTGCCAATGACGTCCAATGATATAGATGCAAATATCTTCACTCCTATCAATGTGACAGGATTCTGCCTCATCGTGCCTTTTCCAGGACGTCCAAATGCACAAGTTTAGGGTGGCAATATTTGCCCAAACCGACTCTCTTTGATTCAGGTCGAATCATAAGCCGGAGCATCCAGAATCGCCGTTGTCGTCCAATGATGTAGATGCAAATATCTTTACTCCCATCATTTTGATAGGATTCTGCCTTATCGTATATTGACCAGGGGGTCCAAATGTACAAGACTTGTGCGGTAGCACTTGTACAATGCGACTCTCTTTGGCCTCCGGCCGAATCGTACGCCGGAGCATCCAGAATTGCCAATGTGGTCCAATGATATAGATGCAAATATCTTCACTCCTATCAATTTGACAGGATTCTGCCTCATCATATCTTGTCCAGGATGTCGAAATGGACAAGATTTGGGCGGCAGCACTTGTCCGAAGCGACTCTCTTTGGAATCAAGTCGAATCATAAGCCTGAGCATCCAGAATTGCCAATACCGTCTAATGATATAGATGCAAATATCTTCACTCCTATCAATTTGACAGGGTTCTGGCTCATCGTGTCTTGTCCAGGAGGATCAAGTGTACAAGATTTGTACGGTAGCACTAGACAAAGGCGAAACTCTTTGGACTCAGGTCGATCCATAAGACGAAGCATCCAGAATTGCCAATGTGGTCCAATGATAAAGATGCAAATATCTTCACTCCTATCAATTTAACGGGATTCTGGCTCATCGTATCTTGTCCAGGGGGTCGAAATGTACAAGATTTGTTGCTGTAGCACGTGTCCAAAGCGTCTCTCTTTGCCCTCCGGTTGAATCATATGCCGGAGCATCCAGAATTGCCAATGTCGTCCAATGATATAGATGCAAATATCTTTACTCCCATCAATTTGATAGGATTCTGCCTTATCGTATATTGACCAGGGGGTCCAAATGTACAAGACTTGTGCGGTAGCACTTGTACAATGCGACTCTCTTTGGCCTCCGGCCGAATCGTACGCCGGAGCATCCAGAATTGCCAATGTGGTCCAATGATATAGATGCAAATATCTTCACTCCTATCAATTTAACGGGATTCTAGCTCATCGTATCTTGTCCAGGGGGTCCAAATGTACAAGATTTGTGGCGGTAGCACATGTCCAAACCGACTCTCTTTGGATTCATATCGAATCATAAGCCGGAGCATCCAGAATTGCCAATGTCGTCCAATGATATAGATGCAAATATCTTTACTCCCATCAATTTGACAGAATTCTGCCTCATCGTATATTGACCAGGGGGTCCTAATGTACAAGATTTGGGCGGTAGCATTTGCCCAAACCGACCCTATTTGGATTCAGGTCGAATCATAAGCCGGAGCATCCAGAATTGCCAATGTCGTCCAATGATATAGATGCAAATATCTTCACTCCTATCAATTTAACGGGATTCTGGCTCATCGTATCTTGTCCAGGGGGTCCAAATGCACAAATTTTGAGCGGCAGTATTTGCCCAAACCGACTTTCTTTGGATTTAGGTCGAATCATAAGCCGGAGCATCCAGAATTGCCAATGTGGTCCAATGATATAGATGCAAATATCTTCACTCCTATCAATGTGACAGGATTCTGCCTCATCATACCTTTTCCAGGAGGTCCAAATGTACAAGATTTGTGCGGTAGCACTTGTCCAAAGCGACTCTCTTTGGACTCAGGTCGAATCATAGGCCTGAGCATCCAGAATTGCCAATGTCGTCCAATGATATAGATGCAAAAATCTTCACTCCTATCAATTTGACAGCATTCTGGCTCATCGTATATTGTCCAGGGGGTCCAAATGTACAAGATTTGTTGCTGTAGCACGTGTCCAAAGCGACTCTCTTTGCCCTCCGGTTGAATCATATGCCGGAGCATCCAGAATTGCCAATGCCGTCTAATGATATAGATGCAAATATCTTCACTCCTATCAATTTGACAGGATTCTGGCTCATCGTGTCTTGTCCAGGAGGATCAATTGTACAAGATTTGTGCGGTGGCACTAGACAAAAGCGAAACTCTTTGGACTCAGGTCGATCCATAAGCCGAAGCATCCAGAATTGCCAATGTCGTGCAATGAAATAGATGCAAATATCTTTACTGCTATCAATTTGACAGGATTCTCCCTGATGGTATCTTGTCCAGGAGTTTCAAACGTACAAGATTTGTGTGGTAGCACTTGTCCAAAACGACTCTATTAGGCCTCCGGTCGAATCATACGCCGGAGCATCCAGAATTGCCAATGTGGTCCAATGATATAGATGCAAATATCTTCACTCCTATCAATTTGACAGGATTCTGCCTCATGGTGTCTTGTCCAGGAGGTTCAAATGTACAAGATTTGTGCGGTAGCACTTGTCCAAAGCGACATTCTTTGGAATCAAGTCGAATCATAAGCCTGAGCATCCAGAATTTCCAAAGTCGTCCAATGATGTAGATGCAAATATCTTTACTCCTATCAATGTGACAGGATTCTGCCTCATCATACCTTTTCCAGGAGGTCCAAATGTACAAGATTTGTGCGGTAGCACTTGTCCAAAGCGACTCTCTTTGATTCAGGTCGAATCATAAGCCGGAGCATCCAGAATCGCCGTTGTCGTCCAATGATGTAGATGCAAATATCTTTACTCCTATCAATTTGACAGGATTCTGCCTTATCTTATATTGTCCAGGGGGTCCAAATGTACAAGATTTGTGCGGTGGCACTTGTCCAAAGCGACTCTCTTTGGCCTCCGGTCGAATCATACGCCGGAGCATCCAGAATTGCCAATGTGGTCCAATGATATAGATGCAAATATCTTCACTCCTATCAATGTGACAGGATTCTGCCTCATCATACCTTTTCCAGGAGGTCCAAATGTACAAGATTTGTGCGGTAGCACTTGTCCAAAGCGACTCTCTTTGGACTCGGGTCGAATCATAGGCCTGAGCATCCAGAATTGCCAATGTCGTCCAATGATATAGATGCAAAAATCTTCACTCCTATCAATTTGACAGCATTCTGGCTCATCGTATCTTGTCCAGGGGGTCCAAATGTACAAGATTTGTTGCTGTAGCACGTGTCCAAAGCGACTCTCTTTGCCCTCCGGTTGAATCATATGCCGGAGCATCCAGAATTGCCAATGACGTCCAATGATATAGATGCAAATATCTTCACTCCTATCAATGTGACAGGATTCTGCCTCATCGTGCCTTTTCCAGGACGTCCAAATGCACAAGTTTAGGGTGGCAATATTTGCCCAAACCGACTCTCTTTGATTCAGGTCGAATCATAAGCCGGAGCATCCAGAATCGCCGTTGTCGTCCAATGATGTAGATGCAAATATCTTTACTCCCATCATTTTGATAGGATTCTGCCTTATCGTATATTGACCAGGGGGTCCAAATGTACAAGACTTGTGCGGTAGCACTTGTACAATGCGACTCTCTTTGGCCTCCGGCCGAATCGTACGCCGGAGCATCCAGAATTGCCAATGTGGTCCAATGATATAGATGCAAATATCTTCACTCCTATCAATCTGACAGGATTCTGCCTCATCATATCTTGTCCAGGATGTCGAAATGGACAAGATTTGGGCGGCAGCACTTGTCCGAAGCGACTCTCTTTGGAATCAAGTCGAATCACAAGCCTGAGCATCCAGAATTGCCAATACCGTCTAATGATATAGATGCAAATATCTTCACTCCTATCAATTTGACAGGGTTCTGGCTCATCGTGTCTTGTCCAGGAGGATCAAGTGTACAAGATTTGTACGGTAGCACTAGACAAAGGCGAAACTCTTTGGACTCAGGTCGATCCATAAGACGAAGCATCCAGAATTGCCAATGTGGTCCAATGATATAGATGCAAATATCTTCACTCCTATCAATTTAACGGGATTCTGGCTCATCGTATCTTGTCCAGGGGGTCGAAATGTACAAGATTTGTTGCTGTAGCACGTGTCCAAAGCGTCTCTCTTTGCCCTCCGGTTGAATCATAAGCCGGAGCATCCAGAATTGCCAATGTCGTCCAATGATATAGATGCAAATATCTTTACTCCCATCAATTTGATAGGATTCTGCCTTATCGTATATTGACCAGGGGGTCCAAATGTACAGGACTTGTGCGGTAGCACTTGTACAATGCGACTCTCTTTGGCCTCCGGCCGAATCGTACGCCGGAGCATCCAGAATTGCCAATGTGGTCCAATGATATAGATGCAAATATCTTCACTCCTATCAATTTAACGGGATTCTAGCTCATCGTATCTTGTCCAGGGGGTCCAAATGTACAAGATTTGTGGCGGTAGCACATGTCCAAACCGACTCTCTTTGGATTCATATCGAATCATAAGCCGGAGCATCCAGAATTGCCAATGTCGTCCAATGATATAGATGCAAATATCTTCACTCCTATCAATTTAACGGGATTCTGGCTCATCGTATCTTGTCCATTGGGTCCAAATGCACAAGTTTTGAGCGGCAGCATTTGCCCAAACCGACTCTCTTTGGATTTAGGTCGAATCATAAGCCGGAGCATCCAGAATTGCCAATGTGGTCCAATGATATAGATGCAAATATCTTCACTCCTATCAATGTGACAGGATTCTGCCTCATCATACCTTTTCCAGGAGGTCCAAATGTACAAGATTTGTGCGGTAGCACTTGTCCAAAGCGACTCTCTTTGGACTCAGGTCGAATCATAGGCCTGAGCATCCAGAATTGCCAATGTCGTCCAATGATATAGATGCAAAAATCTTCACTCCTATCAATTTGACAGCATTCTGGCTCATCGTATATTGTCCAGGGGGTCCAAATGTACAAGATTTGTTGCTGTAGCACGTGTCCAAAGCGACTCTCTTTGCCCTCCGGTTGAATCATATGCCGGAGCATCCAGAATTGCCAATGCCGTCCTATGATATAGATGCAAATATCTTCACTCCTATCAATTTGACAGGATTCTGCCTCATGGTGTCTTATCCAGGAGGTTCAAATGTACAAGATTTGTGCGGTAGCACTTGTCCAAAGCGACATTCTTTGGAATCAAGTCGAATCATAAGCCTGAGCATCCAGAATTTCCAAAGTCGTCCAATGATGTAGATGCAAATATCTTTACTCCCATCATTTTGATAGGATTCTGCCTTATCGTATATTGACCAGGGGGTCCAAATGTACAAGACTTGTGCGGTAGCACTTGTACAATGCGACTCTCTTTGGCCTCCGGCCGAATCGTACGCCGGAGCATCCAGAATTGCCAATGTGGTCCAATGATATAGATGCAAATATCTTCACTCCTATCAATTTGACAGGATTCTGCCTCATCATATCTTGTCCAGGATGTCGAAATGGACAAGATTTGGGCGGCAGCACTTGTCCGAAGCGACTCTCTTTGGAATCAAGTCGAATCATAAGCCTGAGCATCCAGAATTGCCAATACCGTCTAATGATATAGATGCAAATATCTTCACTCCTATCAATTTGACAGGGTTCTGGCTCATCGTGTCTTGTCCAGGAGGATCAAGTGTACAAGATTTGTACGGTAGCACTTGACAAAGGCGAAACTCTTTGGACTCAGGTCGATCCATAAGACGAAGCATCCAGAATTGCCAATGTGGTCCAATGATATAGATGCAAATATCTTCACTCCTATCAATTTAACGGGATTCTGGCTCATCGTATCTTGTCCAGGGGGTCGAAATGTACAAGATTTGTTGCTGTAGCACGTGTCCAAAGCGTCTCTCTTTGCCCTCCGGTTCAATCATAGGCCGGAGCATCCAGAATTGCCAATGTCGTCCAATGATATAGATGCAAATATCTTTACTCCCATCAATTTGATAGGATTCTGCCTTATCGTATATTGACCAGGGGGTCCAAATGTACAAGACTTGTGCGGTAGCACTTGTACAATGCGACTCTCTTTGGCCTCCGGCCGAATCGTACGCCGGAGCATCCAGAATTGCCAATGTGGTCCAATGATATAGATGCAAATATCTTCACTCCTATCAATTTAACGGGATTCTAGCTCATCGTATCTTGTCCAGGGGGTCCAAATGTACAAGATTTGTGGCGGTAGCACATGTCCAAACCGACTCTCTTTGGATTCATATCGAATCATAAGCCGGAGCATCCAGAATTGCCAATGTCGTCCAATGATATAGATGCAAATATCTTTACTCCCATCAATTTGACAGAATTCTGCCTCATCGTATATTGACCAGGGGGTCTAAATGTACAAGATTTGGGCGGTAGCATTTGCCCAAACCGACCCTATTTGGATTCAGGTCGAATCATAAGCCGGAGCATCCAGAATTGCCAATGTCGTCCAATGATATAGATGCAAATATCTTCACTCCTATCAATTTAACGGGATTCTGGCTCATCGTATCTTGTCCAGGGGGTCCAAATGCACAAGTTTTGAGCGGCAGCATTTGCCCAAACCGACTCTCTTTGGATTTAGGTCGAATCATAAGCCGGAGCATCCAGAATTGCCAATGTGGTCCAATGATATAGATGCAAATATCTTCACTCCTATCAATGTGACAGGATTCTGCCTCATCATACCTTGTCCAGGAGGTCCAAATGTACAAGATTTGTGCGGCAGCACTTGTCCAAAGCGACTCTCTTTGGACTCAGGTCGAATCATAGGACTGAGCATCCAGAATTGCCAATGTCGTCCAATGATATAGATGCAAAAATCTTCACTCCGATAAATTTGACAGCATTCTGCCTCATCGTATCTTGTCCAGGGGGTCCAAATGGACACGATTTGTTGCAGTAGCATATTTCCAAAGCGACTCCCTTTGGACTCAGGTCGAATCATATGCGTGAGCATTCAGAATTGCCAATGCCGTCTAATGATATAGATGCAAATATGTTCACTCCTATCAATTTGACAGGATTCTGGCTCATCGTGTCTTGTCCAGGAGGATCAATTGTACAAGATTTGTGCGGTAGCACTAGACAAAAGCGAAACTCTTTGGACTCAGGTCGATCCATAAGCCGAAGCATCCAGAATTGCCAATGTCGTGCAATGAAATAGATGCAAATATCTTTACTGCTATCAATTTGACATGATTTTCCCTGATCGTATCTTGTCCAGGAGTTTCAAACGTACAAGATTTGTGTGGTAGCACTTGTCCAAAACGACTCTCTTTGGACTCAGGTCGAATCATAAACCCGAGCATCCAGCATTGCCAATGTCGTCCAATTATATAGATGCAAACATCTTCACTCCTATCAATTTGACAGGATTCTGCCTCATCGTATCTTGTCCAGGAGGTTCAAATGTACAAGATTTGTGCGGTAGCACTTGTCCAAAGCGACATTCTTTGTAATCAAGTCGAATCATGAGCCTGAGCATCCAGAATTTCCAAAGTCGTCCAATGATATAGATGCAAATATCTATACTCCTATCAATGTGACAGGATTCTGCCTCATCATACCTTTTCCAGACGCCCAAATGCACAAGTTTTGGGTGTCAACATTTGCCCAAACCGACTCTCTTTGATTCAGGTCGAATCATAAGCCGGAGCATCCAGAATTGCCATTGTCGTCCAATGATGTAGATGCAAATATCTTTACTCCTATCAATTTGACAGGATTCTGCCTCATCGTATATTGTCCAGGGGGTCCAAATGTACAAGATTTGTGCGGTGGCACTTGTCCAAAGCGACTCTCTTTGGCCTCCGGTCGAATCATACGCCGGAGCATCCAGAATTGCCAATGTGGTCCAATGATATAGATGCAAATATCTTCACTCCTATCAATATGGCAGGATTCTGCCTCATCATAACTTTTCCAGGAGGTCCAAATGTACAAGATTTGTGCGGTAGCACTTGTACAATGCGACTCTCTTTGGCCTCCGGCCAAATCGTACGCCGGAGCATCCAGAATTGCCAATGTGGTCCAATGATATAGATGCAAATATCTTCACTCCTGTCAATTTAACGGGATTCTGGCTCATCGTATCTTGTCCAGGGGGTCCAAATGCACAAGTTTTGGGCGGCTGCATTTGCCCAAACCGACTCTCTTTGGATTTAGGTCGAATCATAAGCCGGAGCATCCAGAATTGCCAGTGTCGTCCAATGATATAGAAGCAAATATCTTTACTCCCATCAATTTGATAGGATTCTGCCTTATCGTATATTGACCATGGGGTCCAAATGTACAAGATTTGTTGCGGTAGCACATGTCCAAACCGACTCTCTTTGGATTCACATCGAATCATAAGCCGGAGCATCCAGAATTGCCAATGTCGTCCAATGATATAGATGCAAATATCTTTACTCCCATCAATTTGACAGAATTCTGCCTCATCGTATATTGACCAGGGGGTCCAAATGTACAAGATTTGGGCGGTAGCATTTGCCCAAACCGACCCTATTTGGATTCAGGTCGAATCATAAGCCGGAGCATCCAGAATTGCCAATGTCGTCCAATGATATAGATGCAAATATCTTCACTCCTATCAATTTAACGGGATTCTGGCTCATCGTATCTTGTCCAGGGGGTCCAAATGCACAAGTTTTGAGCGGCAGCATTTGCCCAAACCGACTCTCTTTGGATTTAGGTCGAATCATAAGCCGGAGCATCCAGAATTGCCAATGTGGTCCAATGATATAGATGCAAATATCTTCACTCCTATCAATGTGACAGGATTCTGCCTCATCATACCTTTTCCAGGAGGTCCAAATGTACAAGATTTGTGCGGTAGCACTTGTCCAAAGCGACTCTCTTTGGACTCAGGTCGAATCATAGGCCTGAGCATCCAGAATTGCCAATGTCGTCCAATGATATAGATGCAAAAATCTTCACTCCTATCAATTTGACAGCATTCTGGCTCATCGTATATTGTCCAGGGGGTCCAAATGTACAAGATTTGTTGCTGTAGCACGTGTCCAAAGCGACTCTCTTTGCCCTCCGGTTGAATCGTATGCCGGAGCATCCAGAATTGCCAATGCCGTCCTATGATATAGATGCAAATATCTTCACTCCTATCAATTTGACAGGATTCTGGCTCATCGTGTCTTGTCCAGGAGGATCAATTGTACAAGATTTGTGCGGTGGCACTAGACAAAAGCGAAACTCTTTGGACTCATGTCGATCCATTAGCCGAAGCATCCAGAATTGCCAATGTCGTGCAATGAAATAGATGCAAATATCTTTACTGCTATCAATTTGACAGGATTCTCCCTGATGGTATCTTGTCCAGGAGTTTCAAACGTACAAGATTTGTGTGGTAGCACTTGTCCAAAACGACTCTATTAGGCCTCCGGTCGAATCATACGCCGGAGCATCCAGAATTGCCAATGTGGTCCAATGATATAGATGCAAATATCTTCACTCCTATCAATTTGACAGGATTCTGCCTCATGGTGTCTTGTCCAGGAGGTTCAAATGTACAAGATTTGTGCGGTAGCACTTGTCCAAAGCGACATTCTTTGGAATCAAGTCGAATCATAAGCCTGAGCATCCAGAATTTCCAAAGTCGTCCAATGATGTAGATGCAAATATCTTTACTCCCATCATTTTTATAGGATTCTGCCTTATCGTATATTGACCAGAGGGTCCAAATGTACAAGACTTGTGCGGTAGCACTTGTACAATGCGACTCTCTTTGGCCTCCGGCCGAATCGTACGCCGGAGCATCCAGAATTGCCAATGTGGTCCAATGATATAGATGCAAATATCTTCACTCCTATCAATTTGACAGGATTCTGCCTCATCATATCTTGTCCAGGATGTCGAAATGGACAAGATTTGGGCGGCAGCACTTGTACGAAGCGACTCTCTTTGGAATCAAGTCGAATCATAAGCCTGAGCATCCAGAATTGCCAATACCGTCTAATGATATAGATGCAAATATCTTCACTCCTATCAATTTGACAGGATTCTGGCTCATCGTGTCTTGTCCAGGAGGATCAAGTGTACAAGATTTGTACGGTAGCACTAGACAAAGGCGAAACTCTTTGGACTCAGGTCGATCCATAAGACGAAGCATCCAGAATTGCCAATGTGGTCCAATGATATAGATGCAAATATCTTCACTCCTATCAATTTAACGGGATTCTGGCTCATCGTATCTTGTCCAGGGGGTCGAAATGCACAAGATTTGTTGCTGTAGCACGTGTCCAAAGCGTCTCTCTTTGCCCTCCGGTTCAATCATAAGCCGGAGCATCCAGAATTGCCAATGTCGTCCAATGATATAGATGCAAATATCTTTACTCCCATCAATTTGATAGGATTCTGCCTTATCGTATATTGACCAGGGGGTCCAAATGTACAAGACTTGTGCGGTAGCACTTGTACAATGCGACTCTCTTTGGCCTCCGGCCGAATCGTACGCCGGAGCATCCAGAATTGCCAATGTGGTCCAATGATATAGATGCAAATATCTTCACTCCTATCAATTTAACGGGATTCTAGCTCATCGTATCTTGTCCAGGGGGTCCAAATGTACAAGATTTGTGGCGGTAGCACATGTCCAAACCGACTCTCTTTGGATTCATATCGAATCATAAGCCGGAGCATCCAGAATTGCCAATGTCGTCCAATGATATAGATGCAAATATCTTTACTCCCATCAATTTGACAGAATTCTGCCTCATCGTATATTGACCAGGGGGTCCAAATGTACAAGATTTGGGCGGTAGCATTTGCCCAAACCGACCCTATTTGGATTCAGGTCGAATCATAAGCCGGAGCATCCAGAATTGCCAATGTCGTCCAATGATATAGATGCAAATATCTTTACTCCTATCAATTTGACAGGATTCTGCCTCATCGTATATTGTCCAGGGGGTCCAAATGTACAAGATTTGTGCGGTGGCACTTGTCCAAAGCGACTCTCTTTGGCCTCCGGTCGAATCATACGCCGGAGCATCCAGAATTGCCAATGTGGTCCAATGATATAGATGCAAATATCTTCACTCCTATCAATGTGACAGGATTCTGCCTCATCATACCTTTTCCAGGAGGTCCAAATGTACAAGATTTGTGCGGTAGCACTTGTACAATGCGACTCTCTTTGGCTTCCGGCCAAATCGTACGCCGGAGCATCCAGAATTGCCAATGTGGTCCAATGATATAGATGCAAATATCTTCACTCCTGTCAATTTAACGGGATTCTGGTTCATCGTATCTTGTCCAGGGGGTCCAAATGCACAAGTTTTGGGCGGCTGCATTTGCCCAAACCGACTCTCTTTGGGTTTAGGTCGAATCATAAGCCGGAGCATCCAGAATTGCCAATGTCGTCCAATGATATAGACGCAAATATCTTCACTCCTATCAATTTAACGGGATTCTGGATCATCGTATCTTGTCCAGGGTGTCCAAATGCACAAGTTTTGGGCGGCAGCATTTGCCCAAACCGATTCTCTTTGGATTTAGGTCGAATCATAAGCCGGAGCATCCAGAATTGCCAATGTCGTCCAATGATATAGATGCAAATATCTTTACTCCCATCAATTTGATAGGATTCTGCCTTATCGTATATTGACCAGGGGGTCCAAATGTACAAGACTTGTGCGGTAGCATTTGCCCAAACCGATTCTCTTTGGATTTAGGTCGAATCATAAGCCGGAGCATCCAGAATTGCCAATGTCGTCCAATGATATAGATGCAAATATCTTTACTCCCATCAATTTGACAGAATTCTGCCTCATCGTATATTGACCAGGGGGTCCAAATGTACAAGATTTGGGCGGCAGCATTTGTCCAAAGCGACTCTCTTTGAACTCAGGTCGAATCATATGCCGAGCATCCAGAAATGCCAATGTCGTCCATTGATATAGATGCAAATATCTTCACTCCTATCAATTTAACGGGATTCTGGCTCATCGTATCTTGTCCAGGAGGTCAAAATGCACAAGTTTTGGGCGGCAGCATTTGCCCAAACCGACCCTATTTGGATTCAGGTCGAATCATAAGCCGGAGCATCCAGACTTGCCAATGTCGTCCATTGATATAGATGCAAATATCTTCACTCCTATCAATTTAACGGGATTCTGGCTCATCGTATCTTGTCCAGGGGGTCCAAATGCACAAGTTTTGGGCGGCAGCATTTGCCCAAACCGACTCTCTTTGGATTTAGGTCGAATCATAAGCCGGAGCATCCAGAATTGCCAATGTCGTCCAATGATATAGATGCAAATATCTTTACTCCCATCAATTTGATAGGAGTCTGCCTTATCGTATATTGACCAGGGGGTCCAAATGTACAAGACTTGTGCGGTAGCACTTGTACAATTCGACTCTCTTTGGCCTCCGGCCGAATCATACGCCGGAGCATCCAGAATTGCCAATGTGGTCCAATGATATAGATGCAAATATCTTTACTCCTATCAATGTGACAGGATTCTGCCTCATCATACCTTTTCCAGGACGTCCAAATGCACAAGTTTTGGGTGGCAACATTTGCCCAAACCGACTCTCTTTGATTCAGGTCGAATCATAAGCCGGAGCATCCAGAATTGCCAATGTCGTCCAATGATATAGATGCAAATATCTTCACTCCTATCAATTTAACGGGATTCTGGATCATCGTATCTTGTCCAGGGGGTCCAAATGCACAAGTTTTGAGCGGCAGCATTTGCCCAAACCGATTCTCTTTGGATTTAGGTCGAATCATAAGCCGGAGCATCCAGAATTGCCAATGTCGTCCAATGATATAGATGCAAATATCTTTACTCCCATCAATTTGATAGGATTCTGCCTTATCGTATATTGACCAGGGGGTCCAAATGTACAAGACTTGTGCGGTAGCATTTGCCCAAACCGATTCTCTTTGGATTTAGGTCGAATCATAAGCCGGAGCATCCAGAATTGCCAATGTCGTCCAATGATATAGATGCAAATATCTTTACTCCCATCAATTTGATAGGATTCTGCCTTATCGTATATTGACCAGGGGGTCCAAATGTACAAGACTTGTGCGGTAGCACTTGTACAATGCAACTCTCTTTGGCCTCCGGCCGAATCGTACGCCGGAGCATCCAGAATTGCCAATGTGGTCCAATGATATAGATGCAAATATCTTCACTCCTATCAATTTAGCGGGATTCTGGCTCATCGTATCTTGTCCAGGGGGTCCAAATGTACAAGATTTGTTGCGGTAGCACATGTCCAAACCGACTCTCTTTGGAATCATATCGAATCATAAGCCGGAGCATCCAGAATTGCCAATGTCGTCCAATGATATAGATGCAAATATCTTTACTCCCATCAATTTGACAGAATTCTGCCTCATCGTATATTGACCAGGGGGTCCAAATGTACAAGATTTGGGCGGCAGCATTTGTCCAAAGCGACTCTCTTTGAACTCAGGTCGAATCATATGCCGAGCATCCAGAAATGCCAATGTCGTCCATTGATATAGATGCAAATATCTTCACTCCTATCAATTTAACGGGATTCTGGCTCATCGTATCTTGTCCAGGAGGTCAAAATGCACAAGTTTTGGGCGGCAGCATTTGCCCAAACCGACCCTATTTGGATTCAGGTCGAATCATAAGCCGGAGCATCCAGACTTGCCAATGTCGTCCATTGATATAGATGCAAATATCTTCACTCCTATCAATTTAACGGGATTCTGGCTCATCGTATCTTGTCCAGGGGGTCCAAATGCACAAGTTTTGGGCGGCAGCATTTGCCCAAACCGACTCTCTTTGGATTTAGGTCGAATCATAAGCCGGAGCATCCAGAATTGCCAATGTCGTCCAATGATATAGATGCAAATATCTTTACTCCCATCAATTTGATAGGAGTCTGCCTTATCGTATATTGACCAGGGGGTCCAAATGTACAAGACTTGTGCGGTAGCACTTGTACAATTCGACTCTCTTTGGCCTCCGGCCGAATCATACGCCGGAGCATCCAGAATTGCCAATGTGGTCCAATGATATAGATGCAAATATCTTTACTCCTATCAATGTGACAGGATTCTGCCTCATCATACCTTTTCCAGGACGTCCAAATGCACAAGTTTTGGGTGGCAACATTTGCCCAAACCGACTCTCTTTGATTCAGGTCGAATCATAAGCCGGAGCATCCAGAATTGCCAATGTCGTCCAATGATATAGATGCAAATATCTTCACTCCTATCAATTTAACGGGATTCTGGATCATCGTATCTTGTCCAGGGGGTCCAAATGCACAAGTTTTGAGCGGCAGCATTTGCCCAAACCGACTCTCTTTGGATTTAGGTCGAATCATAAGCCGGAGCATCCAGAATTGCCAATGTCGTCCAATGATATAGATGCAAATATCTTTACTCCCATCAATTTGATAGGATTCTGCCTTATCGTATATTGACCAGGGGGTCCAAATGTACAAGACTTGTGCGGTAGCACTTGTACAATGCAACTCTCTTTGGCCTCCGGCCGAATCGTACGCCGGAGCATCCAGAATTGCCAATGTGGTCCAATGATATAGATGCAAATATCTTTACTCCCATCAATTTGACAGAATTCTGCCTCATCGTATCTTGTCCAGGGGGGTCCAAATGTACAAGATTTGTGGCGGTAGCACATGTCCAAACCGACTCTCTTTGGATTCATATCGAATCATAAGCCGGAGCATCCAGAATTGCCAATGTCGTCCAATGATACAGATGCAAATATCTTTACTCCCATCAATTTGACAGAATTCTGCCTCATCGTATATTGACCAGGGGGTCCAAATGTACAAGATTTGGGCGGTAGCATTTGCCCAAACCGACCCTATTTGGATTCAGGTCGAATCATAAGCCGGAGCATCCAGAATTGCCAATGTGGTCCAATGATATAGATGCAAATATCTTCACTCCTATCAATGTGACAGGATTCTGCCTCATCGTATATTGTCCAGGGGGTCCAAATGTACAAGATTTGTGCGGTGGCACTTGTCCAAAGCGACTCTCTTTGGCCTCCGGTCGAATCATACGCCGGAGCATCCAGAATTGCCAATGTGGTCCAATGATATAGATGCAAATATCTTCACTCCTATCAATGTGACAGGATTCTGCCTCATCATACCTTTTCCAGGCGGTCCAAATGTACAAGATTTGTGCGGTAGCACTTGTACAATGCGACTCTCTTTGGCCTCCGGCCAAATCGTACGCCGGAGCATCCAGAATTGCCAATGTGGTCCAATGATATTGATGCAAATATCTTCACTCCTGTCAATTTAACGGGATTCTGGCTCATCGTATCTTGTCCAGGGGGTCCAAATGCACAAGTTTTGGGCGGCTGCATTTGCCCAAACCGACTCTCTTTGGATTTAGGTCGAATCATAAGCCGGAGCATCCAGAATTGCCAGTGTCGTCCAATGATATAGAAGCAAATATCTTTACTCCCATCAATTTGATAGGATTCTGCCTTATCGTATATTGACCATGGGGTCCAAATGTACAAGATTTGTTGCGGTAGCACATGTCCAAACCGACTCTCTTTGGATTAACATCGAATCATAAGCCGGAGCATCCAGAATTGCCAATGTCGTCCAATGATATAGATGCAAATATCTTTACTCCCATCAATTTGACAGAATTCTGCCTCATCGTATATTGACCAGGGGGTCCAAATGTACAAGATTTGGGCGGCAGCATTTGTCCAAAGCGACTCTCTTTGAACTCAGGTCGAATCATATGCCGAGCATCCAGAAATGCCAATGTCGTCCAATGATATAGATGCAAATATCTATACTCCTATCAATGTGACAGGATTCTGCCTCATCATACCTTTTCCAGGACGTCCAAATGCACAAGTTTTTGGTGGCAACATTTGCCCAAACCGACTCTCTTAGATTCAGGTCGAATCATAAGCCGGAGCAACGAGAATTGCCATTGTCGTCCAATGATGTAGATGCAAATTTATTTCCTCCCATCAATTTGACAGGATTCTGCCTCATCGTATATTGTCCAGGGGGTCCAAATGTACAAGATTTGTGCGGTGGCACTTGTCCAAAGCGACTCTCTTTGGCCTCCGGTCGAATCCTACGCCGGAGCATCCAGAATTGCCAATGTGGTCAAATGATATAGATGCAAATATCTTCACTCCTATCAATTTGACAGGATTCTGTCTCATCATACCCTGTTCCAGGAGGTCCAAATGCACAAGTTTTGGGCGGCAGCATTTGCCCAAACCGACCCTATTTGGATTCAGGTCGAATCATAAGCCGGAGCATCCAGAATTGCCAATGTCGTCCAATGATATAGACGCAAATATCTTCACTCCTATCAATTTAACGGGATTCTGGATCATCGTATCTTGTCCAGGGTGTCCAAATGCACAAGTTTTGGGCGGCAGCATTTGCCCAAACCGATTCTCTTTGGATTTAGGTCGAATCATAAGCCGGAGCATCCAGAATTGCCAATGTCGTCCAATGATATAGATGCAAATATCTTTACTCCCATCAATTTGATAGGATTCTGCCTTATCGTATATTGACCAGGGGGTCCAAATGTACAAGACTTGTGTGGTAGCACTTGTACAATGCAACTCTCTTTGGCCTCCGGCCGAATCGTACGCCGGAGCATCCAGAATTGCCAATGTGGTCCAATGATATAGATGCAAATATCTTCACTCCTATCAATTTAGCGGGATTCTGGCTCATCGTATCTTGTCCAGGGGGTCCAAATGTACAAGATTTGTTGCGGTAGCACATGTCCAAACCGACTCTCTTTGGAATCATATCGATCATAAGCTGGAGCATCCAGAATTGCCAATGTCGTCCAATGATATAGATGCAAATATCTTTACTCCCATCAATTTGACAGAATTCTGCCTCATCGTATATTGACCAGGGGGTCCAAATGTACAAGATTTGGGCGGCAGCATTTGTCCAAAGCGACTCTCTTTGAACTCAGGTCGAATCATATGCCGAACATCCAGAAATGCCAATGTCGTCCATTGATATAGATGCAAATATCTTCACTCCTATCAATTTAACGGGATTCTGGCTCATCGTATCTTGTCCAGGAGGTCAAAATGCACAAGTTTTGGGCGGCAGCATTTGCCCAAACCGACCCTATTTGGATTCAGGTCGAATCATAAGCCGGAGCATCCAGAATTGCCAATGTCGTCCATTGATATAGATGCAAATATCTTCACTCCTATCAATTTAACGGGATTCTGGCTCATCGTATCTTGTCCAGGGGGTCCAAATGCACAAGTTTTGGGCGGCAGCATTTGCCCAAACCGACTCTCTTTGGATTTAGGTCGAATCATAAGCCGGAGCATCCAGAATTGCCAATGTTGTCCAATGATATAGATGCAAATATCTTTACTCCCATCAATTTGATAGGAGTCTGCCTTATCGTATATTGACCAGGGGGTCCAAATGTACAAGACTTGTGCGGTAGCACTTGTACAATTCGAATCATACGCCGGAGCATCCAGAATTGCCAATGTGGTCCAATGATATAGATGCAAATATCTTTACTCCTATCAATGTGACAGGATTCTGCCTCATCATACCTTTTCCAGGACGTCCAAATGCACAAGTTTTGGGTGGCAACATTTGCCCAAACCGACTCTCTTTGATTCAGGTCGAATCATACGCCGGAGCATCCAGAATTGCCAATGTGGTCCAATGATATAGATGCAAATATCTTCACTCCTATCAATTTGACAGGATTCTGCCTCATCATATCTTGTCCAGGATGTCGAAATGGACAAGATTTGGGCGGCAGCACTTGTCCAAAGCGACATTCTTTGGAATCAAGTCGAATCATAAGCCTGAGCATCCAGAATTTCCAAAGTCGTCCAATGATATAGATGCAAATATCTATACTCCCATCAATTTGATAGGATTCTGCCTTATCGTATATTGACCAGGGGGTCCAAATGTACAAGACTTGTGCGGTAGCACTTGTACAATGCGACTCTCTTTGGCCTCCGGCCGAATCGTACGCCGGAGCATCCAGAATTGCCAATGTGGTCCAATGATATAGATGCAAATATCTTCACTCCTATCAATTTAACGGGATTCTGGCTCATCGTATCTTGTCCAGGGGGTCCAAATGTACAAGATTTGTTGCGGTAGCACATGTCCAAACCGACTCTCTTTGCATTCACATCGAATCATAAGCCGGAGCATCCAGAATTGCCAATGTCGTCCAATGATATAGACGCAAATATCTATACTCCTATCAATGTGACAGGATTCTGCCTCATCGTGCCTCTTCCAGGACGTCCAAATGCACAAGTTTAGGGTGGCAATATTTGCCCAAACTGACTCTCTTTGATTCAGGTCGAATCATAAGCCGGAGCATCCAGAATCGCCGTTGTCGTCCAATGATGTAGATGCAAATATCTTTACTCCTATCAATTTGACAGGATTCTGCCTCATCGTATATTGTCCAGGGGGTCCAAATGTACAAGATTTGTGCGGTGGCACTTGTCCAAAGCGACTCTCTTTGGCCTCCGGTCGAATCATACGCCGGAGCATCCAGAATTGCCAATGTGGTCCAATGATATAGATGCAAATATCTTCACTCCTATCAATTTGACAGGATTCTGCCTCATCATATCTTGTCCAGGATGTCGAAATGGACAAGATTTGGGCGGCAGCACTTGTCCGAAGCGACTCTCTTTGGATTCATATCGAATCATAAGCCGGAGCATCCAGAATTGCCAATGTCGTCCAATGATATAGATGCAAATATCTTTACTCCCATCAATTTGACAGAATTCTGCCTCATCGTATATTGACCATGGGGTTCAAATGTACAAGATTTGGGCGGCAGCATTTGTCCAAAGCGACTCTCTTTGAACTCAGGTCGAATCATATGCCGAGCATCCAGAAATGCCAATGTCGTCCAATGATATAGATGCAAATATCTATACTCCTATCAATGTGACAGGATTCTGCCTCATCATACCTTTTCCAGGACGTCCAAATGCACAAGTTTTGGGTGGCAACATTTGCCCAAACCGACTCTCTTTGATTCAGGTCGAATCATAAGCCGGAGCATCCAGAATTGCCAATGTCGTCCAATGATGTAGATGCAAATATCTTTACTCCTATCAATTTGACAGGATTCTGCCTCATCGTATATTGTCCATGGGGTCCAAATGTACAAGATTTGTGCGGTGGCACTTGTCCAAAGCGACTCTCTTTGGCCTCCGGTCGAATCATACGCCGGAACATCCAGAATTGCCAATGTCGTCCAATGATATAGATGCAAATATCTTTACTCCCATCAATTTGATAGGATTCTGCCTTATCGTATATTGACCAGGGGGTCCAAATGTACAAGATTTGTTGCGGTAGCACATGTCCAAACCGACTCTCTTTGGATTCACATCGAATCATAAGCCGGAGCATCCAGAATTGCCAATGTGGTCCAATGATATAGATGCAAATATCTTTACTCCCATCAATTTGACAGAATTCAGCATCATCGTATATTGACCAGGGGGTCCAAATATACAAGATTTGGGCGGCAGCATTTGTCCAAAGCGACTCTCTTTGAACTCAGGGCGAATCATATGCCGAGCATCCAGAAATGCCAATGTCGTCTAGTGATATAGATGCAAATATCTTCACTGCGATCAATTTGACAGCATTCTGCCTCATCGTATCTTGTCCAGGGGGTCCAAAGGGACACGATTTGTTGCAGTAGCATATGTCCAAAGCGACTCTCTTTGGACTCAGGTCGAATCATAAGCGTGAGCATTCAGAATTGCCAATGCCGTCTAATGATATAGATGCAAATATCTTCACTCCTATCAATTTGACAGGATTCTGGCTCATCGTGTCTTGTCCAGGAGGATCAGTTGTACAAGATTTGTGCGGTAGCACTAGACAAAAGCGAAACTCTTTGGACTCAGGTCGATCCATAAGCCGAAGCATCCAGAATTGCCAATGTCGTGCAATGAAATAGATGCAAATATCTTTACTGCTATCAATTTGACAGGATTCTCCCTGATCGTATATTGTCCAGGAGTTTCAAACGTACAAGATTTGTGTGGTAGCACTTGTCCAAAACGACTCTCTTTGGACTCAGGTCGAATCATAAACCGGAGCATCCAGCATTGCCAATGTCGTCCAATTATATAGATGCAAACATCTTCACTCCTATCAATTTGACAGGATTTTGCCTCATCGTATCTTGTCCAGGAGGTTCAAATGTACAAGATTTGTGCGGTAGCACTTGTGCAAAGCGACATTCTTTGGAATCAAGACGAATCATAAGCCTGAGCATCCAGAATTTCCAAAGTCGTCCAATGATATAGATGCAAATATCTATACTCCTATCAATGTGACAGGATTCTGCCTCATCATACCTTTTCCAGATGTCCAAATGCACAAGTTTTGGGTGGCAACATTTGCCCAAACCGACTCTCTTTGATTCAGGTCGAATCATAAGCCGGAGCATCCAGAATTGCCAATGTCGTCCAATGATGTAGATGCAAATATCTTTACTCCTATCAATTTGACAGGATTCTGCCTCATCGTATATTGTCCAGGGGGTCCAAATGTACAAGATTTGCGCGGTGGCACTTGTCCAAAGCGACTCTCTTTGGCCTCCGGTCGAATCATACGCCGGAGCATCCAGAATTGCCAATGTGGTCCAATGATATAGATGCAAATATCTTCACGCCTATCAATTTGACAGGATTCTGCCTCATCATATCTTTTCCAGGATGTCGAAATGGACAAGATTTGGGCGGCAGCACTTGTCCGAAGCGACTCTCTTTGGAATCAAGTCGAATCATAAGCCTGAGCATCCAGAATTGCCAATACCGTCTAATGATATAGATGCAAATATCTTTACTCCCATCAATTTGATAGGATTCTGCCTTATCGTATATTGACCAGGGGGTCCAAATGTACAAGATTTGGGAGGCAGCATTTGTCCAAAGCGACTCTCTTTGAACTCAGGTCGAATCATATGCCGAGCATCCAGAAATGCCAATGTCGTCCAATGATATAGATGCAAATATCTTTACTCCCATCAATTTGATAGGGTTCTGCCTTATCGTATATTGACCAGGGGGTCCAAATGTACAAGACTTGTGCGGTAGCACTTGTACAATGCGACTCTCTTTGGCCTCCGGCCGAATCGTACGCCGGAGCATCCAGAATTGCCATTGTCGTCCAATGATGTAGATGCAAATATCTTTACTCCTATCAATTTGACAGGATTCTGCCTCATCGTATATTGTCCAGGGGGTCCAAATGTACAAGATTTGTGCGGTGGCACTTGTCCAAAGCGACTCTCTTTGGCCTCCGGTCGAATCCTACGCCGGAGCATCCAGAATTGCCAATGTGGTCCAATGATATAGATGCAAATATCTTCACTCCTATCAATTTGACAGGATTCTGTCTCATCATACCCTGTTCCAGGAGGTCCAAATGCACAAGTTTTGGGCGGCAGCATTTGCCCAAACCGACCCTATTTGGATTCAGGTCGAATCATAAGCCGGAGCATCCAGAATTGCCAATGTCGTCCAATGATATAGATGCAAATATCTTCACTCCTATCAATTTAACGGGATTCTGGATCATCGTATCTTGTCCAGGGGGTCCAAATGCACAAGTTTTGAGCGGCAGCATTTGCCCAAACCGACTGTCTTTGGATTTAGGTCGAATCATAAGCCGGAGCATCCAGAATTGCCAATGTCGTCCAATGATATAGATGCAAATATCTTTACTCCCATCAATTTGATAGGATTCTGCCTTATCGTATATTGACCAGGGGGTCCAAATGTACAAGACTTGTGCGGTAGCACTTGTACAATGCGACTCTCTTTGGCCTCCGGCCGAATCGTACGCCGGAGCATCCGGAATTGCCAATGTCGTCCAATGATATAGATGCAAATATCTTCACTCCCATCAATTTAACGGGATTCTGGCTCATCGTATCTTGTCCAGGGGGTCCAAATGTACAAGATTTGTTGCGGTAGCACATGTCCAAACGGACTCTCTTTGGATTTAGGTCGAATCATAAGCCGGAGCATCCAGAATTGCCAATGTCGTCCAATGATATAGATGCAAATATCTTTACTCCCATTAATTTGATAGGATTCTGCCTTATCGTATATTGACCAGGGGGTCCAAATGTACAAGATTTGTTGCGGTAGCACATGTCCAAACCGACTCTCTGTGGATTCACATCGAATCATAAGCCGGAGCATCCAGAATTGCCAATGTCGTCCAATGATATAGATGCAAAAATCTTCACTCCGATCAATTTGACAGCATTCTGCCTCATCGTATCTTGTCCAGGGGGTGCAAATGGACACGATTTGTTGCAGTAGCATATGTCCAAGCGACTCTCTTTGGACTCAGGTCGAATCATAAGCGTGAGCATTCAGAATTGCCAATGCCGTCTAATGATATAGATGCAAATATCTTCACTCCTATCAATTTGACAGGATTCTGGCTCATCGTGTCTTGTCCAGGAGGATCAGTTGTACAAGATTTGTGCGGTAGCACTAGACAAAAGCGAAACTCTTTGGACTCAGGTCGATCCATAAGCCGAAGCATCCAGAATTGCCAATGTCGTGCAATGAAATAGATGCAAATATCTTTACTGCTATCAATTTGACAGGATTCTCCCTGATCGTATATTGTCCAGGAGTTTCAAACGTACAAGATTTGTGTGGTAGCACTTGTCCAAAACGACTCTCTTTGGACTCAGGTCGAATCATAAACCGGAGCATCCAGCATTGCCAATGTCGTCCAATTATATAGATGCAAACATCTTCACTCCTATCAATTTGACAGGATTTTGCCTCATCGTATCTTGTCCAGGAGGTTCAAATGTACAAGATTTGTGCGGTAGCACTTGTGCAAAGCGACATTCTTTGGAATCAAGACGAATCATAAGCCTGAGCATCCAGAATTTCCAAAGTCGTCCAATGATATAGATGCAAATATCTATACTCCTATCAATGTGACAGGATTCTGCCTCATCATACCTTTTCCAGATGTCCAAATGCACAAGTTTTGGGTGGCAACATTTGCCCAAACCGACTCTCTTTGATTCAGGTCGAATCATAAGCCGGAGCATCCAGAATTGCCAATGTCGTCCAATGATGTAGATGCAAATATCTTTACTCCTATCAATTTGACAGGATTCTGCCTCATCGTATATTGTCCAGGGGGTCCAAATGTACAAGATTTGCGCGGTGGCACTTGTCCAAAGCGACTCTCTTTGGCCTCCGGTCGAATCATACGCCGGAGCATCCAGAATTGCCAATGTGGTCCAATGATATAGATGCAAATATCTTCACGCCTATCAATTTGACAGGATTCTGCCTCATCATATCTTTTCCAGGATGTCGAAATGGACAAGATTTGGGCGGCAGCACTTGTCCGAAGCGACTCTCTTTGGAATCAAGTCGAATCATAAGCCTGAGCATCCAGAATTGCCAATACCGTCTAATGATATAGATGCAAATATCTTTACTCCCATCAATTTGATAGGATTCTGCCTTATCGTATATTGACCAGGGGGTCCAAATGTACAAGATTTGGGAGGCAGCATTTGTCCAAAGCGACTCTCTTTGAACTCAGGTCGAATCATATGCCGAGCATCCAGAAATGCCAATGTCGTCCAATGATATAGATGCAAATATCTTTACTCCCATCAATTTGATAGGGTTCTGCCTTATCGTATATTGACCAGGGGGTCCAAATGTACAAGACTTGTGCGGTAGCACTTGTACAATGCGACTCTCTTTGGCCTCCGGCCGAATCGTACGCCGGAGCATCCAGAATTGCCATTGTCGTCCAATGATGTAGATGCAAATATCTTTACTCCTATCAATTTGACAGGATTCTGCCTCATCGTATATTGTCCAGGGGGTCCAAATGTACAAGATTTGTGCGGTGGCACTTGTCCAAAGCGACTCTCTTTGGCCTCCGGTCGAATCCTACGCCGGAGCATCCAGAATTGCCAATGTGGTCCAATGATATAGATGCAAATATCTTCACTCCTATCAATTTGACAGGATTCTGTCTCATCATACCCTGTTCCAGGAGGTCCAAATGCACAAGTTTTGGGCGGCAGCATTTGCCCAAACCGACCCTATTTGGATTCAGGTCGAATCATAAGCCGGAGCATCCAGAATTGCCAATGTCGTCCAATGATATAGATGCAAATATCTTCACTCCTATCAATTTAACGGGATTCTGGATCATCGTATCTTGTCCAGGGGGTCCAAATGCACAAGTTTTGAGCGGCAGCATTTGCCCAAACCGACTGTCTTTGGATTTAGGTCGAATCATAAGCCGGAGCATCCAGAATTGCCAATGTCGTCCAATGATATAGATGCAAATATCTTTACTCCCATCAATTTGATAGGATTCTGCCTTATCGTATATTGACCAGGGGGTCCAAATGTACAAGACTTGTGCGGTAGCACTTGTACAATGCGACTCTCTTTGGCCTCCGGCCGAATCGTACGCCGGAGCATCCGGAATTGCCAATGTCGTCCAATGATATAGATGCAAATATCTTCACTCCCATCAATTTAACGGGATTCTGGCTCATCGTATCTTGTCCAGGGGGTCCAAATGTACAAGATTTGTTGCGGTAGCACATGTCCAAACGGACTCTCTTTGGATTTAGGTCGAATCATAAGCCGGAGCATCCAGAATTGCCAATGTCGTCCAATGATATAGATGCAAATATCTTTACTCCCATTAATTTGATAGGATTCTGCCTTATCGTATATTGACCAGGGGGTCCAAATGTACAAGATTTGTTGCGGTAGCACATGTCCAAACCGACTCTCTGTGGATTCACATCGAATCATAAGCCGGAGCATCCAGAATTGCCAATGTCGTCCAATGATATAGATGCAAAAATCTTCACTCCGATCAATTTGACAGCATTCTGCCTCATCGTATCTTGTCCAGGGGGTGCAAATGGACACGATTTGTTGCAGTAGCATATGTCCAAGCGACTCTCTTTGGACTCAGGTCGAATCATAAGCGTGAGCATTCAGAATTGCCAATGCCGTCTAATGATATAGATGCAAATATCTTCACTCCTATCAATTTGACAGGATTCTGGCTCATCGTGTCTTGTCCAGGAGGATCAATTGTACAAGATTTGTGCGTTAGCACTAGACAAAAGCGAAAC
Organism: Priocnemis perturbator; assembly: GCA_963942575.1. Taxonomy (NCBI): domain Eukaryota; kingdom Metazoa; phylum Arthropoda; class Insecta; order Hymenoptera; family Pompilidae; genus Priocnemis; species Priocnemis perturbator. Next base: position 2,944,783 of record CAWWDK010000133.1, on the reverse strand, counting down.
TCTTTGGACTCAGGTCGATCCATAAGCCGAAGCATCCAGAATTGCCAATGTCGTGCAATGAAATAGATGCAAATATCTTTACTGCTATCAATTTGACAGGATTCTCCCTGATCGTATCTTGTCCAGGAGTTTCAAACGTACAAGATTTGTGTGGTAGCACTTGTCCAAAACGACTCTCTTTGGACTCAGGTCGAATCATAAACTCGAGCATCCAGCATTGCCAATGTCGTCCAATTATATAGATGCAAACATCTTCACTCCTATCAATTTGACAGGATTCTGCCTCATCGTATCTTGTCCAGGAGGTTCAAATGTACAAGATTTGTGCGGTAGCACTTGTCCAAAGCGACATTCTTTGGAATCAAGACGAATCATAAGCCTGAGCATCCAGAATTTCCAAAGTCGTCCAATGATATAGATGCAAATATCTATACTCCTATCAATGTGACAGGATTCTGCCTCATCATACCTTTTCCAGACGTCCAAATGCACAAGTTTTGGGTGGCAACATTTGCCCAAACCGACTCTCTTTGATTCAGGTCGAATCATAAGCCGGAGCATCCAGAATTGCCAATGCCGTCCAATGATGTAGATGCAAATATCCTTACTCCTATCAATTTGACAGGATTCTGCCTCATCGTATATTGACCAGGGGGTCCAAATGTACAAGATTTGGGCGGCAGCTTTTGTCCAAAGCGACTCTCTTTGAACTCAGGTCGAATCATATGCCGAGCATCCAGAAATGCCAATGTCGTCCAATGATATAGATGCAAATATCTTCACTCCTATCAATTTAGCGGGATTCTGGCTCATCGTATCTTGTCCAGGGGGTCCAAATGTACAAGGTTTGGGCGGTAGCACTTGTCCAAAACGACTCTCTTTGGACTCAGGTCGAATCATAAACCGGAGCATCCAGCATTGCCAATGTCGTCCAATGATATACATGCAAACATCTTCACTCCTATCAATTTGACAGGGTTCTGCTTCATCGTATCTTGTCCAGGAGGTCAAAATGGACAAGATTTGAGTGGCAGCATTTGTCCAAAGCGACTTTCTTTGAACTCAGGTCGAATCATATGCAGAAGCATCCAGAATTGCCAATGTCGTGCAATGATATAGATGCAAATATCTTTACTGTTATCAATCTGACAGAATTCTGCCTCATCGTATATTATCCAGGGGGTCCAAATGTACAAGATTTGTGCGGTAACACTTGTCCAAAGCGACTCTCTTTGGACTCAGGTCGAATCATAAGCCTGAGCATCCAGAATTGCTAATGTCGTCCAATGATATAGATGCAAATATCTTCACTCCTATCAATTTGACAGGATTCTGCCTCATCATACCTTGTACAGGAGGTCCAAATGTACAATATTTGTGCGTGAGCACTTGTCCAAAGCGAAACTCTTTGGACTCAGGTCGATCCATAAGCCGATGCATCAAGAATTGCCAATGTCGTGCAATGGTATAGATGCAAATATCTTTACTCCTATCAATCTGACAGGATTCTGCCTCATCGTATATTGTCCAGGGGGTCCAAATGTACAAGATTTGTGCGGTAGCACTTGCCTGAAGCGACTCTCTTGGCCTCCGGTCGAATCATAAGCCGGAGCATCCAGAATTGCCAATGTCGTCCAATGATATAGATGCAAACATCTTCACTCCTATCAATGTGATAGGATTCTGCCTCATCATACCTTGTTCCTAGGTTCAAATGTACAAAATTTATGCGTTATTACATGTCCAAAGCGACTGTCTTTGGATTCAGGTCGAATCAAATGCCGGAGCATCCAGAATTGCCAATGTCGTCCAATGATATAGATGCAAATATCATTACTCCTATCAATGTGATAGGATTCTGCCTCATCATACCTTGTACAGGATGTCCAAATATATACGATTTGTGCGGTAGCACTTGTCCAAAGCGAATCTCTTTAGACTCAGGTCGATCCATAAGCCGAAGCATGCAGATTTGCCAATGTCGTCCAATGATATAGATGCAAATATCCTGACTCCTATAGATTTGACAGCATTCTGCCTAACCGTATCTTGTCCAAGAGGTTCAAATGTACAAGATTTGTGCGGTAGCACTTGTCCAGGCCGACTCTCTTTGGATTCAGATCAAATTATAAGACGTATCCCCAGGATTGCCAATGTCGTCCATTGATATAGATGCAAATATCTTTAGTCCCATGCATGTGACAGGATTCTGCGTCACAATACCTTTTCCAGGAGGTTCAAATGTACAAGATATGTGCAGTAGCACTTGACAAGAGAGAATCTCTTTGGACTCAGGTCGATCCATATGTCGATGCATCCAAAATTGCCAATGTCGTCCTATGATATAGATGCAAATATCTTCACTCCTATCAATTTGCGAGGATTCTCCCTCATCGTATCTCGTCCAGGGGGTCCAAATGTACAAGATTTGTGCGTTAGCAATTGTCCAGGCAGACTCTCTTTGGACTCAGGTCGAATCAAATGCCGGGGCATCGAGAATTGCCAATGTCGTCCAATGATATAGATGGAAATATCTTCACTCCTATCAATTTGATAGGATTCTGCCTCATGGTCTCTTGTCCTGGAGGTTCAATTGTACAAGATTTGTGCGGTAGCACTTGGCGAAAGTGAATCTCTTTGGACTCAGGTTGATCCATATGCCGAAGCATCCAGAATTGCCAATGTCATTCAATGATATAGATGCAAATTTCTTTACTCCTATCAATTTGACAGCATTCTGCCTCATCGTATCTTAACCAGGGGGTCCATATGTACAAGATTTGTGCGGTAGCACTTGTCCAAAGCGACTCTCTTTGGCCTCCGGTCGAATCATATGCCGGAGCATCCAGAATTGCCAATGTCGTCCAATGATATAGATGCAAATATCTTCACTCCTATCAATTTGACAGGATACTGTCCCATCATACCCTGTTCCGGATGTTCAAATGTACAAGGTTTGGGCGGTAGCACTTGTCCAAAGCGACTCTCCTTGGACTCAGGTCGAATCATAAACCGGAGCATCCAGAACTGCCAAAGTAGCCCAATGATATAGATGCAAACATCTTTACTCCTATCAATTTGACAGGATTCTGCCTCATCGTGTCTTGTCCAGGAGGATCAGGTGTACAAGATTTGTTCGGTAGCACTAGACAATTGCGAAACTCTTTGAACTCAGGTAGAATCATATGCCGAGCATCCAGAATTGCCAATGTTGTCCAATGATATAGATGCAAATATCTTTACTCCTATCAATTTGACAGGATTCTGCCTCATCGTATCTTGTCCAGGAGGTCAAAATGGACAAGATTTGGGCGGCAGCATTTGTCCAAAGCGACTTTCTTTGAACTCAGGTCGAATCATAAGCCGAAGCATCCAGAATTGCCAATGTCGTGCAATGATATAGATGCAAATATCTTTACTGTTATCAATTTGACAGAATTCTGCCTCATCGTGTATTGTCCAGGGGGTCCAAATGTACAAGATTTGTGCGGTAGCACTTGTCCAAAGCGGCTCTCCTTGGACTCAGGTCGAATCATAAGCCTGAGCATCCAGAATTGCCAATGCCGTCTAATGATATAGATGCAAATATCTTCACTCCTATCAATGTGACAGGATTCTGCCTCATCATACCTTTTCCAGGAGGTCCAACTGCACATGTTTTGGGCGGCAGCATTTGCCCAAACCGACTCTCTTTGGACTCAGGTCGAATCATAAGCCGGGGCATCCAGAATTGCCAATGCCGTCCAATGATATAGATACAAATATCTTCACTCCTACGATTTTGACAGGATTCTGTCTCATCATACCCTGTTCCGGATGTCAAAATGTACAAGGTTTGGGCGGTAGCACTTGTCCAAAACGACTCTCTTTGGACTCAGGTCGAATCATAAACCGGAGCATCCAGCATTGCCAATGTCGTCCAATGATATACATGCAAACATCTTCACTCCTATCAATTTGACAGGATTCTGCTTCATCGTATCTTGTCCAGGAGGTCAAAATGGATAAGATTTGAGTGGCAGCATTTGTCCAAAGCGACTTTCTTTGAACTCAGGTCGAATCATAAGCCGAAGCATCCAGAATTGCCAATGTCGTGCAATGATATAGATGCAAATATCTTTACTGTTATCAATCTGACAGAATTCTGCCTCATCGTATATTGTCCAGGGGGTCCAAATGTACAAGATTTGTGCGGTAACACTTGTCCAAAGCGACTCTCTTTGGACTCAGGTCGAATCATAAGCCTGAGCATCCAGAATTGCTAATGTCGTCCAATGATATAGATGCAAATATCTTCACTCCTATCAATTTGACAGGATTCTGCCTCATCATACCTTGTACAGGAGGTCCAAATGTACAATATTTGTGCGTTAGCACTTGTCCAAAGCGAAACTCTTTGGACTCAGGTCGATCCATAAGCCGATGCATCAAGAATTGCCAATGTCGTGCAATGGTATAGATGCAAATATCTTTACTCCTATCAATCTGACAGGATTCTGCCTCATCGTATATTGTCCAGGGGGTCCAAATGTACAAGATTTGTGCGGTAGCACTTGTCTGAAGCGACTCTCTTTGGCCTCCGGTCGAATCATAAGCCGGAGCATCCAGAATTGCCAATGTCGTCCAATGATATAGATGCAAACATCTTCACTCCTATCAATGTGATAGGATTCTGCCTCATCATACCTTGTTCCTAGGTTCAAATGTACAAAATTTATGCGTTATTACATGTCCAAAGCGACTGTCTTTGGATTCAGGTCGAATCAAATGCCGGAGCATCCAGAATTGCCAATGTCGTCCAATGATATAGATGCAAATATCATTACTCCTATCAATGTGATAGGATTCTGCCTCATCATACCTTGTACAGGATGTCCAAATATATACGATTTGTGCGGTAGCACTTGTCCAAAGCGAATCTCTTTAGACTCAGGTCGATCCATAAGCCGAAGCATCCAGATTTGCCAATGTCGTCCAATGATATAGATGCAAATATCCTGACTCCTATAGATTTGACAGCATTCTGCCTAACCGTATCTCGTCCAGGGGGTCCAAATGTACAAGATTTGTGCGTTAGCAATTGTCCAGGCAGACTCTCTTTGGACTCAGGTCGAATCAAATGCCGGGGCATCGAGAATTGCCAATGTCGTCCAATGATATAGATGGAAATATCTTCACTCCTATCAATTTGATAGGATTCTGCCTCATGGTCTCTTGTCCTGGAGGTTCAATTGTACAAGATTTGTGCGGTAGCACTTGGCGAAAGTGAATCTCTTTGGACTCAGGTTGATCCATATGCCGAAGCATCCAGAATTGCCAATGTCATTCAATGATATAGATGCAAATTTCTTTACTCCTATCAATTTGACAGCATTCTGCCTCATCGTATCTTAACCAGGGGGTCCATATGTACAAGATTTGTGCGGTAGCACTTGTCCAAAGCGACTCTCTTTGGCCTCCGGTCGAATCATATGCCGGAGCATCCAGAATTGCCAATGTCGTCCAATGATATAGATGCAAATATCTTCACTCCTATCAATGTGACAGGATTCTGCCTCATCATACCTTTTCCAGGAGGTCCAACTGCACATGTTTTGGGCGGCAGCATTTGCCCAAACCGACTCTCTTTGGACTCAGGTCGAATCATAAGCCGGGGCATCCAGAATTGCCAATGCCGTCCAATGATATAGATACAAATATCTTCACTCCTACGATTTTGACAGGATTCTGTCTCATCATACCCTGTTCCGGATGTCAAAATGTACAAGGTTTGGGCGGTAGCACTTGTCCAAAACGACTCTCTTTGGACTCAGGTCGAATCATAAACCGGAGCATCCAGCATTGCCAATGTCGTCCAATGATATACATGCAAACATCTTCACTCCTATCAATTTGACAGGATTCTGCTTCATCGTATCTTGTCCAGGAGGTCAAAATGGATAAGATTTGAGTGGCAGCATTTGTCCAAAGCGACTTTCTTTGAACTCAGGTCGAATCATAAGCCGAAGCATCCAGAATTGCCAATGTCGTGCAATGATATAGATGCAAATATCTTTACTGTTATCAATCTGACAGAATTCTGCCTCATCGTATATTGTCCAGGGGGTCCAAATGTACAAGATTTGTGCGGTAACACTTGTCCAAAGCGACTCTCTTTGGACTCAGGTCGAATCATAAGCCTGAGCATCCAGAATTGCTAATGTCGTCCAATGATATAGATGCAAATATCTTCACTCCTATCAATTTGACAGGATTCTGCCTCATCATACCTTGTACAGGAGGTCCAAATGTACAATATTTGTGCGTTAGCACTTGTCCAAAGCGAAACTCTTTGGACTCAGGTCGATCCATAAGCCGATGCATCAAGAATTGCCAATGTCGTGCAATGGTATAGATGCAAATATCTTTACTCCTATCAATCTGACAGGATTCTGCCTCATCGTATATTGTCCAGGGGGTCCAAATGTACAAGATTTGTGCGGTAGCACTTGTCTGAAGCGACTCTCTTTGGCCTCCGGTCGAATCATAAGCCGGAGCATCCAGAATTGCCAATGTCGTCCAATGATATAGATGCAAACATCTTCACTCCTATCAATGTGATAGGATTCTGCCTCATCATACCTTGTTCCTAGGTTCAAATGTACAAAATTTATGCGTTATTACATGTCCAAAGCGACTGTCTTTGGATTCAGGTCGAATCAAATGCCGGAGCATCCAGAATTGCCAATGTCGTCCAATGATATAGATGCAAATATCATTACTCCTATCAATGTGATAGGATTCTGCCTCATCATACCTTGTACAGGATGTCCAAATATATACGATTTGTGCGGTAGCACTTGTCCAAAGCGAATCTCTTTAGACTCAGGTCGATCCATAAGCCGAAGCATCCAGATTTGCCAATGTCGTCCAATGATATAGATGCAAATATCCTGACTCCTATAGATTTGACAGCATTCTGCCTAACCGTATCTCGTCCGGGGGGTCCAAATGTACAAGATTTGTGCGTTAGCAATTGTCCAGGCAGACTCTCTTTGGACTCAGGTCGAATCAAATGCCGGGGCATCGAGAATTGCCAATGTCGTCCAATGATATAGATGGAAATATCTTCACTCCTATCAATTTGATAGGATTCTGCCTCATGGTCTCTTGTCCTGGAGGTTCAATTGTACAAGATTTGTGCGGTAGCACTTGGCGAAAGTGAATCTCTTTGGACTCAGGTTGATCCATATGCCGAAGCATCCAGAATTGCCAATGTCATTCAATGATATAGATGCAAATTTCTTTACTCCTATCAATTTGACAGCATTCTGCCTCATCGTATCTTAACCAGGGGGTCCATATGTACAAGATTTGTGCGGTAGCACTTGTCCAAAGCGACTCTCTTTGGCCTCCGGTCGAATCATATGCCGGAGCATCCAGAATTGCCAATGTCGTCCAATGATATAGATGCAAATATCTTCACTCCTATCAATGTGACAGGATTCTGCCTCATCATACCTTTTCCAGGAGGTCCAACTGCACATGTTTTGGGCGGCAGCATTTGCCCAAACCGACTCTCTTTGGACTCAGGTCGAATCATAAGCCGGGGCATCCAGAATTGCCAATGCCGTCCAATGATATAGATACAAATATCTTCACTCCTACGATTTTGACAGGATTCTGTCTCATCATACCCTGTTCCGGATGTCCAAATGTACAAGGTTTGGGCGGTAGCACTTGTCCAAAACGACTCTCTTTGGACTCAGGTCGAATCATAAACCGGAGCATCCAGCATTGCCAATGTCGTCCAATGATATACATGCAAACATCTTCACTCCTATCAATTTGACAGGATTCTGCTTCATCGTATCTTGTCCAGGAGGTCAAAATGGATAAGATTTGAGTGGCAGCATTTGTCCAAAGCGACTTTCTTTGAACTCAGGTCGAATCATAAGCCGAAGCATCCAGAATTGCCAATGTCGTGCAATGATATAGATGCAAATATCTTTACTGTTATCAATCTGACAGAATTCTGCCTCATCGTATATTGTCCAGGGGGTCCAAATGTACAAGATTTGTGCGGTAACACTTGTCCAAAGCGACTCTCTTTGGACTCAGGTCGAATCATAAGCCTGAGCATCCAGAATTGCTAATGTCGTCCAATGATATAGATGCAAATATCTTCACTCCTATCAATTTGACAGGATTCTGCCTCATCATACCTTGTACAGGAGGTCCAAATGTACAATATTTGTGCGTTAGCACTTGTCCAAAGCGAAACTCTTTGGACTCAGGTCGATCCATAAGCCGATGCATCAAGAATTGCCAATGTCGTGCAATGGTATAGATGCAAATATCTTTACTCCTATCAATCTGACAGGATTCTGCCTCATCGTATATTGTCCAGGGGGTCCAAATGTACAAGATTTGTGCGGTAGCACTTGTCTGAAGCGACTCTCTTTGGCCTCCGGTCGAATCATAAGCCGGAGCATCCAGAATTGCCAATGTCGTCCAATGATATAGATGCAAACATCTTCACTCCTATCAATGTGATAGGATTCTGCCTCATCATACCTTGTTCCTAGGTTCAAATGTACAAAATTTATGCGTTATTACATGTCCAAAGCGACTGTCTTTGGATTCAGGTCGAATCAAATGCCGGAGCATCCAGAATTGCCAATGTCGTCCAATGATATAGATGCAAATATCATTACTCCTATCAATGTGATAGGATTCTGCCTCATCATACCTTGTACAGGATGTCCAAATATATACGATTTGTGCGGTAGCACTTGTCCAAAGCGAATCTCTTTAGACTCAGGTCGATCCATAAGCCGAAGCATCCAGATTTGCCAATGTCGTCCAATGATATAGATGCAAATATCCTGACTCCTATAGATTTGACAGCATTCTGCCTAACCGTATCTCGTCCAGGGGGTCCAAATGTACAAGATTTGTGCGTTAGCAATTGTCCAGGCAGACTCTCTTTGGACTCAGGTCGAATCAAATGCCGGGGCATCGAGAATTGCCAATGTCGTCCAATGATATAGATGGAAATATCTTCACTCCTATCAATTTGATAGGATTCTGCCTCATGGTCTCTTGTCCTGGAGGTTCAATTGTACAAGATTTGTGCGGTAGCACTTGGCGAAAGTGAATCTCTTTGGACTCAGGTTGATCCATATGCCGAAGCATCCAGAATTGCCAATGTCATTCAATGATATAGATGCAAATTTCTTTACTCCTATCAATTTGACAGCATTCTGCCTCATCGTATCTTAACCAGGGGGTCCATATGTACAAGATTTGTGCGGTAGCACTTGTCCAAAGCGACTCTCTTTGACCTCCGGTCGAATCATATGCCGGAGCATCCAGAATTGCCAATGTCGTCCAATGATATAGATGCAAATATCTTCACTCCTATCAATTTGATAGGATTCTGCCTAATGGTCTCTTATCCTGGAGGTTCCAATGTACAAGATTTGTTCGGTAGCACTTGTCCAAAGCGAATCTCTTTGGATTCAGGTTGATCCATAAGCCGAAGCATCCAGAATTGCCAATGTCATTCAATGATATAGATGCAAATATCTTCACTCCTGTCAATTTGATAGGATTCTGCCTCATGGTCTCTTGTCCTGGAGGTTCCAATGTACAAGATTTGTCCGGTAGCACTTGTCCAAAGCGAATCTCTTTGGATTCAGGTCGAATCATAAGCCGAAGTGACAATAATTGCCGATGTTATCCGAATTATATTGATGCAAATATCTGAACTCCTTTCAATTTGACAGTATTCTGCCTCATCGTATCGTGTCCAGGAGGATCAAATGTACAAGATTTGTGCGGTAGCACTTTTCCAAAGCGACTCTCTTTGGACTCAGGTCGATCCATATGCCGGTGCATCCAGAATTGCCAATGTCGTCCTATGATATAGATGCAAATATCTTCACTCCTATCAATTTGACAGGATTCTGCCTCATCGTATCTTGTCCAGGAGGTTCATATGTACAAGATTTGTGCAGTAGCACTTGGCAAAAGCGACTCTCTTTGCACTCAGGTCGATCCATATGCCGAAGTGACAATAATTGCCGATGTTATCCGAATGATATTGATGCAAATATCTGAACTCCTTTCAATTTGACAGTATTCTGCCTCATCGTATCGTGTCCAGGAGGATCAAATGTACAAGATTTGTGCGGTGGCACTTTTCCAAAGCGACTCTCTTTGGACTCAGGTCGATCCATATGCCGGAGCATCCAGAATTGCCAATGTCGTCCAATGATATAAATGCAAATATCTTCACTCCTATCAATTTCATAGGATTCTGCCTAATGGTCTCTTGTCCTGGAGGTTCCAATGTACAAGATTTGTTCGGTAGCACTTGTCCAAAGCGAATCTCTTTGGATTCAGGTTGATCCATAAGCCGAAGCATCCAGAATTGCCAATGTCGTCCAATGATATAGAGGCAGATATCCTGACTCCTAACCATTTGACAGCATTCTGCCTCAGCGTATCTTGTTCAGGAAGTTCAAATGTCCAAGATTTGTGCGCTAGCAATTGTCCAGGCCGACTCTCTTTGGATTCAGGTCTAATCATAAGCCGGATCCCCATGATTGCCAATGTCGTCCAGTGATATAGATGCAAATATCTTTACTACTATCAATGTGACAGGATTCTGCCTCATCATACTTGTTCCAGAGGTGCAAATCTACAAGGTTTGTGTGGTAGCATTTGTCCAAAGCGAATCTCTTTAGACTCAGGTCGATCCGTAAACCGAGGCATCCAAAATTGCCAATGTCGTCCAATGATATAGATGCAAATATCTTTACTCCTATCAATTGTAAAGGATTCTGCCTCATAGTATCTTTTCCAGGGGGTCCAAATGTACACGATTTGTTGCGGTAGCACTAGTCCAAAGCGACTCTCTTTGGACTCAGGTCGAATCATAAGCCGGGGCATCCAGAATTGCCAATGTCGTCCAATGATATAGATGCAAATATCTTTACTGCTATCAATTTGACAGGATTCCGCCTCATCATACCTTGTCCAGTAGGTCAAAATGTACAAGATTTGTGCGGTAGCCCTTCTCCAAAGCGACTCTCTTTGGACTCAGTACGAATTATAAGCCGGGGCATCCAGAATTGCCAATGTCGTCCAATGATATAGATGCAAATATCATTACTCCTATCATTGTGATTCGATTCTGCCTCATCATACCTTGTCCAGTAGGTCAGAATGTACAAGATTTGCGCGTCAGCACTTCACAAAAGCGAATCTCTTTGGACTCAGGTCGATTCATATGCCGAAGCATCCAGAATTGCCAATGTCGTCCAATGATATAGATGCAAATATCTTCACAACTATCAATTTGACAGGAATCTGCCTCATCATACCTTGTCCAGTAGGTCAAAATGTACAAGATTTGTGCGGTAGCAATTGTCCAAAGCGACTCTCTTTGGACTCAGGTCGAATCATAAGCCTGAGCATTCAGAATTGCTAATGTCGTCCAATGATATAGATGCAAATATCTTCACTCGTATCAATTTGACAGGAATCTCCCACATCATATCTTGTCCAGGAGGTCCAAATGGACAAGATTTGTGCAGTATCACTTGACGAAAGCCAATCTCTTTGACTCAGGTCGAATCATATGCCGAGCATCCATAATTGCCAATGTCGTCCAATGATATAGATGCAAATATCTTCACTCCTATCAATTTGACAGGATACTGTCTCATCATACCCTGTTCCGGATGTTCAAATGTACAAGGTTTGGGCGGTAGCACTTGTCCAAAGCGACTCTCCTTGGACTCAGGTCGAATCATAAACCGGAGCATCCAGAATTGCCAAAATAGCCCAATGATATATATGCAAATATCTTAACTCCTATCAATTTACCAGGATTCTGCCTCATCATACCGTGTCCAGGAGGTCCAAATGGACAAGGTTTGGGCGGCAGAATTTGTCCAAAGCGACTCCCTTTGGATTCAGGTCGAATCATATGCCGGAGCATCCAGAATTGCCATTGTCGTCCAATGATGTAGATGCAAATATCTTTACTCCTATCAATTTGACAGGATACTGCCACATCGTATATTGTCCAGGGGGTCCAAATGTACAAGATTTATGCGGTAGCACTTGTCCAAAGCGACTCTCTTTGGCCTCCGGTCGAATCATATGCCGGAGCATCCAGAATTGCCAATGTCGTCCAACGATATAGATGCAAATATCTTCGCTCCTATCAATTTGACAGGATTCTGTCTCATCATACCCTGTTCCGGATGTTCAAATGTACAAGCCTTGGGCGGTAGCACTTCTCCAAAGCGACTCTCCTTGGACTCAGGTCGAATCATATACCGAAGCATCCAGCACTGCCAATGTCGTCCAATGATATAAATGCAAATATCTTCACTCCTATCAATTTCATAGGATTCTGCCTAATGGTCTCTTGTCCTGGAGGTTCCAATGTACAAGATTTGTTCGGTAGCACTTGTCCAAAGCGAATCTCTTTGGATTCAGGTTGATCCATAAGCCGAAGCATCCAGAATTGCCAATGTCGTCCAATGATATAGAGGCAGATATCCTGACTCCTAACCATTTGACAGCATTCTGCCTCAGCGTATCTTGTTCAGGAAGTTCAAATGTCCAAGATTTGTGCGCTAGCACTTGTCCAGGCCGACTCTCTTTGGATTCAGGTCTAATCATAAGCCGGATCCCCATGATTGCCAATGTCGTCCAGTGATATAGATGCAAATATCTTTACTACTATCAATGTGACAGGATTCTGCCTCATCATACTTGTTCCAGAGGTGCAAATCTACAAGGTTTGTGTGGTAGCATTTGTCCAAAGCGAATCTCTTTAGACTCAGGTCGATCCGTAAACCGAGGCATCCAAAATTGCCAATGTCGTCCAATGATATAGATGCAAATATCTTTACTCCTATCAATTGTAAAGGATTCTGCCTCATAGTATCTTTTCCAGGGGGTCCAAATGTACACGATTTGTTGCGGTAGCACTAGTCCAAAGCGACTCTCTTTGGACTCAGGTCGAATCATAAGCCGGGGCATCCAGAATTGCCAATGTCGTCCAATGATATAGATGCAAATATCTTTACTGCTATCAATTTGACAGGATTCCGCCTCATCATACCTTGTCCAGTAGGTCAAAATGTACAAGATTTGTGCGGTAGCCCTTCTCCAAAGCGACTCTCTTTGGACTCAGTACGAATTATAAGCCGGGGCATCCAGAATTGCCAATGTCGTCCAATGATATAGATGCAAATATCATTACTCCTATCATTGTGATTCGATTCTGCCTCATCATACCTTGTCCAGTAGGTCAGAATGTACAAGATTTGCGCGTCAGCACTTCACAAAAGCGAATCTCTTTGGACTCAGGTCGATTCATATGCCGAAGCATCCAGAATTGCCAATGTCGTCCAATGATATAGATGCAAATATCTTCACAACTATCAATTTGACAGGAATCTGCCTCATCATACCTTGTCCAGTAGGTCAAAATGTACAAGATTTGTGCGGTAGCAATTGTCCAAAGCGACTCTCTTTGGACTCAGGTCGAATCATAAGCCTGAGCATTCAGAATTGCTAATGTCGTCCAATGATATAGATGCAAATATCTTCACTCCTATCAATTTGACAGGAATCTCCCACATCATATCTTGTCCAGGAGGTCCAAATGGACAAGATTTGTGCAGTATCACTTGACGAAAGCCAATCTCTTTGACTCAGGTCGAATCATATGCCGAGCATCCATAATTGCCAATGTCGTCCAATGATATAGATGCAAATATCTTCACTCCTATCAATTTGACAGGATACTGTCTCATCATACCCTGTTCCGGATGTTCAAATGTACAAGGTTTGGGCGGTAGCACTTGTCCAAAGCGACTCTCCTTGGACTCAGGTCGAATCATAAACCGGAGCATCCAGAATTGCCAAAATAGCCCAATGATATATATGCAAATATCTTAACTCCTATCAATTTACCAGGATTCTGCCTCATCATACCGTGTCCAGGAGGTCCAAATGGACAAGGTTTGGGCGGCAGAATTTGTCCAAAGCGACTCCCTTTGGATTCAGGTCGAATCATATGCCGGAGCATCCAGAATTGCCATTGTCGTCCAATGATGTAGATGCAAATATCTTTACTCCTATCAATTTGACAGGATACTGCCACATCGTATATTGTCCAGGGGGTCCAAATGTACAAGATTTATGCGGTAGCACTTGTCCAAAGCGACTCTCTTTGGCCTCCGGTCGAATCATATGCCGGAGCATCCAGAATTGCCAATGTCGTCCAACGATATAGATGCAAATATCTTCGCTCCTATCAATTTGACAGGATTCTGTCTCATCATACCCTGTTCCGGATGTTCAAATGTACAAGCCTTGGGCGGTAGCACTTCTCCAAAGCGACTCTCCTTGGACTCAGGTCGAATCATATACCGAAGCATCCAGCACTGCCAATGTCGTCCAATGATATAGATGCAAATATGTTCACACCTATCAATTTGACAGGATTCAGGCTCATCATATCTTGTCCAGGAGGTCCAAATGGACAAGATTTGTGCAGTAGCACTTGACGAAAGCCAATCTCTTTGACTCAGGTCGAATCATATGCCGAGCATCCATAATTGCCAATGTCGTGCAATGATATAGATGCAAATATCTTTACTCCTATCAATCTGACAGGATTCTGCCTCATCATACCTTGTACAGGAGGTCCAACTGCACATGTTTTGGGCGGCAGCATTTGCCCAAACCGACTCTCTTTGGACTCAGGTCGAATCATAAGCCGGGGCATCCAGAATTGCCAATGCCGTCCAATGATATAGATACAAATATCTTCACTCCTACGATTTTGACAGGATTCTGTCTCATCATACCCTGTTCCGGATGTCAAAATGTACAAGGTTTGGGCGGTAGCACTTGTCCAAAACGACTCTCTTTGGACTCAGGTCGAATCATAAACCGGAGCATCCAGCATTGCCAATGTCGTCCAATGATATACATGCAAACATCTTCACTCCTATCAATTTGACAGGATTCTGCTTCATCGTATCTTGTCCAGGAGGTCAAAATGGATAAGATTTGAGTGGCAGCATTTGTCCAAAGCGACTTTCTTTGAACTCAGGTCGAATCATAAGCCGAAGCATCCAGAATTGCCAATGTCGTGCAATGATATAGATGCAAATATCTTTACTGTTATCAATCTGACAGAATTCTGCCTCATCGTATATTGTCCAGGGGGTCCAAATGTACAAGATTTGTGCGGTAACACTTGTCCAAAGCGACTCTCTTTGGACTCAGGTCGAATCATAAGCCTGAGCATCCAGAATTGCTAATGTCGTCCAATGATATAGATGCAAATATCTTCACTCCTATCAATTTGACAGGATTCTGCCTCATCATACCTTGTACAGGAGGTCCAAATGTACAATATTTGTGCGTTAGCACTTGTCCAAAGCGAAACTCTTTGGACTCAGGTCGATCCATAAGCCGATGCATCAAGAATTGCCAATGTCGTGCAATGGTATAGATGCAAATATCTTTACTCCTATCAATCTGACAGGATTCTGCCTCATCGTATATTGTCCAGGGGGTCCAAATGTACAAGATTTGTGCGGTAGCACTTGTCTGAAGCGACTCTCTTTGGCCTCCGGTCGAATCATAAGCCGGAGCATCCAGAATTGCCAATGTCGTCCAATGATATAGATGCAAACATCTTCACTCCTATCAATGTGATAGGATTCTGCCTCATCATACCTTGTTCCTAGGTTCAAATGTACAAAATTTATGCGTTATTACATGTCCAAAGCGACTGTCTTTGGATTCAGGTCGAATCAAATGCCGGAGCATCCAGAATTGCCAATGTCGTCCAATGATATAGATGCAAATATCATTACTCCTATCAATGTGATAGGATTCTGCCTCATCATACCTTGTACAGGATGTCCAAATATATACGATTTGTGCGGTAGCACTTGTCCAAAGCGAATCTCTTTAGACTCAGGTCGATCCATAAGCCGAAGCATCCAGATTTGCCAATGTCGTCCAATGATATAGATGCAAATATCCTGACTCCTATAGATTTGACAGCATTCTGCCTAACCGTATCTCGTCCAGGGGGTCCAAATGTACAAGATTTGTGCGTTAGCAATTGTCCAGGCAGACTCTCTTTGGACTCAGGTCGAATCAAATGCCGGGGCATCGAGAATTGCCAATGTCGTCCAATGATATAGATGGAAATATCTTCACTCCTATCAATTTGATAGGATTCTGCCTCATGGTCTCTTGTCCTGGAGGTTCAATTGTACAAGATTTGTGCGGTAGCACTTGGCGAAAGTGAATCTCTTTGGACTCAGGTTGATCCATATGCCGAAGCATCCAGAATTGCCAATGTCATTCAATGATATAGATGCAAATTTCTTTACTCCTATCAATTTGACAGCATTCTGCCTCATCGTATCTTAACCAGGGGGTCCATATGTACAAGATTTGTGCGGTAGCACTTGTCCAAAGCGACTCTCTTTGGCCTCCGGTCGAATCATATGCCGGAGCATCCAGAATTGCCAATGTCGTCCAATGATATAGATGCAAATATCTTCACTCCTATCAATGTGACAGGATTCTGCCTCATCATACCTTTTCCAGGAGGTCCAACTGCACATGTTTTGGGCGGCAGCATTTGCCCAAACCGACTCTCTTTGGACTCAGGTCGAATCATAAGCCGGGGCATCCAGAATTGCCAATGCCGTCCAATGATATAGATACAAATATCTTCACTCCTACGATTTTGACAGGATTCTGTCTCATCATACCCTGTTCCGGATGTCAAAATGTACAAGGTTTGGGCGGTAGCACTTGTCCAAAACGACTCTCTTTGGACTCAGGTCGAATCATAAACCGGAGCATCCAGCATTGCCAATGTCGTCCAATGATATACATGCAAACATCTTCACTCCTATCAATTTGACAGGATTCTGCTTCATCGTATCTTGTCCAGGAGGTCAAAATGGATAAGATTTGAGTGGCAGCATTTGTCCAAAGCGACTTTCTTTGAACTCAGGTCGAATCATAAGCCGAAGCATCCAGAATTGCCAATGTCGTGCAATGATATAGATGCAAATATCTTTACTGTTATCAATCTGACAGAATTCTGCCTCATCGTATATTGTCCAGGGGGTCCAAATGTACAAGATTTGTGCGGTAACACTTGTCCAAAGCGACTCTCTTTGGACTCAGGTCGAATCATAAGCCTGAGCATCCAGAATTGCTAATGTCGTCCAATGATATAGATGCAAATATCTTCACTCCTATCAATTTGACAGGATTCTGCCTCATCATACCTTGTACAGGAGGTCCAAATGTACAATATTTGTGCGTTAGCACTTGTCCAAAGCGAAACTCTTTGGACTCAGGTCGATCCATAAGCCGATGCATCAAGAATTGCCAATGTCGTGCAATGGTATAGATGCAAATATCTTTACTCCTATCAATCTGACAGGATTCTGCCTCATCGTATATTGTCCAGGGGGTCCAAATGTACAAGATTTGTGCGGTAGCACTTGTCTGAAGCGACTCTCTTTGGCCTCCGGTCGAATCATAAGCCGGAGCATCCAGAATTGCCAATGTCGTCCAATGATATAGATGCAAACATCTTCACTCCTATCAATGTGATAGGATTCTGCCTCATCATACCTTGTTCCTAGGTTCAAATGTACAAAATTTATGCGTTATTACATGTCCAAAGCGACTGTCTTTGGATTCAGGTCGAATCAAATGCCGGAGCATCCAGAATTGCCAATGTCGTCCAATGATATAGATGCAAATATCATTACTCCTATCAATGTGATAGGATTCTGCCTCATCATACCTTGTACAGGATGTCCAAATATATACGATTTGTGCGGTAGCACTTGTCCAAAGCGAATCTCTTTAGACTCAGGTCGATCCATAAGCCGAAGCATCCAGATTTGCCAATGTCGTCCAATGATATAGATGCAAATATCCTGACTCCTATAGATTTGACAGCATTCTGCCTAACCGTATCTCGTCCGGGGGGTCCAAATGTACAAGATTTGTGCGTTAGCAATTGTCCAGGCAGACTCTCTTTGGACTCAGGTCGAATCAAATGCCGGGGCATCGAGAATTGCCAATGTCGTCCAATGATATAGATGGAAATATCTTCACTCCTATCAATTTGATAGGATTCTGCCTCATGGTCTCTTGTCCTGGAGGTTCAATTGTACAAGATTTGTGCGGTAGCACTTGGCGAAAGTGAATCTCTTTGGACTCAGGTTGATCCATATGCCGAAGCATCCAGAATTGCCAATGTCATTCAATGATATAGATGCAAATTTCTTTACTCCTATCAATTTGACAGCATTCTGCCTCATCGTATCTTAACCAGGGGGTCCATATGTACAAGATTTGTGCGGTAGCACTTGTCCAAAGCGACTCTCTTTGGCCTCCGGTCGAATCATATGCCGGAGCATCCAGAATTGCCAATGTCGTCCAATGATATAGATGCAAATATCTTCACTCCTATCAATGTGACAGGATTCTGCCTCATCATACCTTTTCCAGGAGGTCCAACTGCACATGTTTTGGGCGGCAGCATTTGCCCAAACCGACTCTCTTTGGACTCAGGTCGAATCATAAGCCGGGGCATCCAGAATTGCCAATGCCGTCCAATGATATAGATACAAATATCTTCACTCCTACGATTTTGACAGGATTCTGTCTCATCATACCCTGTTCCGGATGTCCAAATGTACAAGGTTTGGGCGGTAGCACTTGTCCAAAACGACTCTCTTTGGACTCAGGTCGAATCATAAACCGGAGCATCCAGCATTGCCAATGTCGTCCAATGATATACATGCAAACATCTTCACTCCTATCAATTTGACAGGATTCTGCTTCATCGTATCTTGTCCAGGAGGTCAAAATGGATAAGATTTGAGTGGCAGCATTTGTCCAAAGCGACTTTCTTTGAACTCAGGTCGAATCATAAGCCGAAGCATCCAGAATTGCCAATGTCGTGCAATGATATAGATGCAAATATCTTTACTGTTATCAATCTGACAGAATTCTGCCTCATCGTATATTGTCCAGGGGGTCCAAATGTACAAGATTTGTGCGGTAACACTTGTCCAAAGCGACTCTCTTTGGACTCAGGTCGAATCATAAGCCTGAGCATCCAGAATTGCTAATGTCGTCCAATGATATAGATGCAAATATCTTCACTCCTATCAATTTGACAGGATTCTGCCTCATCATACCTTGTACAGGAGGTCCAAATGTACAATATTTGTGCGTTAGCACTTGTCCAAAGCGAAACTCTTTGGACTCAGGTCGATCCATAAGCCGATGCATCAAGAATTGCCAATGTCGTGCAATGGTATAGATGCAAATATCTTTACTCCTATCAATCTGACAGGATTCTGCCTCATCGTATATTGTCCAGGGGGTCCAAATGTACAAGATTTGTGCGGTAGCACTTGTCTGAAGCGACTCTCTTTGGCCTCCGGTCGAATCATAAGCCGGAGCATCCAGAATTGCCAATGTCGTCCAATGATATAGATGCAAACATCTTCACTCCTATCAATGTGATAGGATTCTGCCTCATCATACCTTGTTCCTAGGTTCAAATGTACAAAATTTATGCGTTATTACATGTCCAAAGCGACTGTCTTTGGATTCAGGTCGAATCAAATGCCGGAGCATCCAGAATTGCCAATGTCGTCCAATGATATAGATGCAAATATCATTACTCCTATCAATGTGATAGGATTCTGCCTCATCATACCTTGTACAGGATGTCCAAATATATACGATTTGTGCGGTAGCACTTGTCCAAAGCGAATCTCTTTAGACTCAGGTCGATCCATAAGCCGAAGCATCCAGATTTGCCAATGTCGTCCAATGATATAGATGCAAATATCCTGACTCCTATAGATTTGACAGCATTCTGCCTAACCGTATCTCGTCCAGGGGGTCCAAATGTACAAGATTTGTGCGTTAGCAATTGTCCAGGCAGACTCTCTTTGGACTCAGGTCGAATCAAATGCCGGGGCATCGAGAATTGCCAATGTCGTCCAATGATATAGATGGAAATATCTTCACTCCTATCAATTTGATAGGATTCTGCCTCATGGTCTCTTGTCCTGGAGGTTCAATTGTACAAGATTTGTGCGGTAGCACTTGGCGAAAGTGAATCTCTTTGGACTCAGGTTGATCCATATGCCGAAGCATCCAGAATTGCCAATGTCATTCAATGATATAGATGCAAATTTCTTTACTCCTATCAATTTGACAGCATTCTGCCTCATCGTATCTTAACCAGGGGGTCCATATGTACAAGATTTGTGCGGTAGCACTTGTCCAAAGCGACTCTCTTTGACCTCCGGTCGAATCATATGCCGGGGCATCGAGAATTGCCAATGTCGTCCAATGATATAGATGGAAATATCTTCACTCCTATCAATTTGATAGGATTCTGCCTCATGGTCTCTTGTCCTGGAGGTTCAATTGTACAAGATTTGTGCGGTAGCACTTGGCGAAAGTGAATCTCTTTGGACTCAGGTTGATCCATATGCCGAAGCATCCAGAATTGCCAATGTCATTCAATGATATAGATGCAAATTTCTTTACTCCTATCAATTTGACAGCATTCTGCCTCATCGTATCTTAACCAGGGGGTCCATATGTACAAGATTTGTGCGGTAGCACTTGTCCAAAGCGACTCTCTTTGGCCTCCGGTCGAATCATATGCCGGAGCATCCAGAATTGCCAATGTCGTCCAATGATATAGATGCAAATATCTTCACTCCTATCAATGTGACAGGATTCTGCCTCATCATACCTTTTCCAGGAGGTCCAACTGCACATGTTTTGGGCGGCAGCATTTGCCCAAACCGACTCTCTTTGGACTCAGGTCGAATCATAAGCCGGGGCATCCAGAATTGCCAATGCCGTCCAATGATATAGATACAAATATCTTCACTCCTACGATTTTGACAGGATTCTGTCTCATCATACCCTGTTCCGGATGTCCAAATGTACAAGGTTTGGGCGGTAGCACTTGTCCAAAACGACTCTCTTTGGACTCAGGTCGAATCATAAACCGGAGCATCCAGCATTGCCAATGTCGTCCAATGATATACATGCAAACATCTTCACTCCTATCAATTTGACAGGATTCTGCTTCATCGTATCTTGTCCAGGAGGTCAAAATGGATAAGATTTGAGTGGCAGCATTTGTCCAAAGCGACTTTCTTTGAACTCAGGTCGAATCATAAGCCGAAGCATCCAGAATTGCCAATGTCGTGCAATGATATAGATGCAAATATCTTTACTGTTATCAATCTGACAGAATTCTGCCTCATCGTATATTGTCCAGGGGGTCCAAATGTACAAGATTTGTGCGGTAACACTTGTCCAAAGCGACTCTCTTTGGACTCAGGTCGAATCATAAGCCTGAGCATCCAGAATTGCTAATGTCGTCCAATGATATAGATGCAAATATCTTCACTCCTATCAATTTGACAGGATTCTGCCTCATCATACCTTGTACAGGAGGTCCAAATGTACAATATTTGTGCGTTAGCACTTGTCCAAAGCGAAACTCTTTGGACTCAGGTCGATCCATAAGCCGATGCATCAAGAATTGCCAATGTCGTGCAATGGTATAGATGCAAATATCTTTACTCCTATCAATCTGACAGGATTCTGCCTCATCGTATATTGTCCAGGGGGTCCAAATGTACAAGATTTGTGCGGTAGCACTTGTCTGAAGCGACTCTCTTTGGCCTCCGGTCGAATCATAAGCCGGAGCATCCAGAATTGCCAATGTCGTCCAATGATATAGATGCAAACATCTTCACTCCTATCAATGTGATAGGATTCTGCCTCATCATACCTTGTTCCTAGGTTCAAATGTACAAAATTTATGCGTTATTACATGTCCAAAGCGACTGTCTTTGGATTCAGGTCGAATCAAATGCCGGAGCATCCAGAATTGCCAATGTCGTCCAATGATATAGATGCAAATATCATTACTCCTATCAATGTGATAGGATTCTGCCTCATCATACCTTGTACAGGATGTCCAAATATATACGATTTGTGCGGTAGCACTTGTCCAAAGCGAATCTCTTTAGACTCAGGTCGATCCATAAGCCGAAGCATCCAGATTTGCCAATGTCGTCCAATGATATAGATGCAAATATCCTGACTCCTATAGATTTGACAGCATTCTGCCTAACCGTATCTCGTCCAGGGGGTCCAAATGTACAAGATTTGTGCGTTAGCAATTGTCCAGGCAGACTCTCTTTGGACTCAGGTCGAATCAAATGCCGGGGCATCGAGAATTGCCAATGTCGTCCAATGATATAGATGGAAATATCTTCACTCCTATCAATTTGATAGGATTCTGCCTCATGGTCTCTTGTCCTGGAGGTTCAATTGTACAAGATTTGTGCGGTAGCACTTGGCGAAAGTGAATCTCTTTGGACTCAGGTTGATCCATATGCCGAAGCATCCAGAATTGCCAATGTCATTCAATGATATAGATGCAAATTTCTTTACTCCTATCAATTTGACAGCATTCTGCCTCATCGTATCTTAACCAGGGGGTCCATATGTACAAGATTTGTGCGGTAGCACTTGTCCAAAGCGACTCTCTTTGACCTCCGGTCGAATCATATGCCGGAGCATCCAGAATTGCCAATGTCGTCCAATGATATAGATGCAAATATCTTCACTCCTATCAATTTGATAGGATTCTGCCTAATGGTCTCTTATCCTGGAGGTTCCAATGTACAAGATTTGTTCGGTAGCACTTGTCCAAAGCGAATCTCTTTGGATTCAGGTTGATCCATAAGCCGAAGCATCCAGAATTGCCAATGTCATTCAATGATATAGATGCAAATATCTTCACTCCTGTCAATTTGATAGGATTCTGCCTCATGGTCTCTTGTCCTGGAGGTTCCAATGTAC
This sequence comes from Priocnemis perturbator, assembly GCA_963942575.1. Lineage (NCBI taxonomy): Eukaryota > Metazoa > Arthropoda > Insecta > Hymenoptera > Pompilidae > Priocnemis > Priocnemis perturbator. Next base: position 2,921,782 of record CAWWDK010000133.1, on the reverse strand, counting down.
AAGATTTGTCCGGTAGCACTTGTCCAAAGCGAATCTCTTTGGATTCAGGTCGAATCATAAGCCGAAGTGACAATAATTGCCGATGTTATCCGAATTATATTGATGCAAATATCTGAACTCCTTTCAATTTGACAGTATTCTGCCTCATCGTATCGTGTCCAGGAGGATCAAATGTACAAGATTTGTGCGGTAGCACTTTTCCAAAGCGACTCTCTTTGGACTCAGGTCGATCCATATGCCGGTGCATCCAGAATTGCCAATGTCGTCCTATGATATAGATGCAAATATCTTCACTCCTATCAATTTGACAGGATTCTGCCTCATCGTATCTTGTCCAGGAGGTTCATATGTACAAGATTTGTGCAGTAGCACTTGGCAAAAGCGACTCTCTTTGCACTCAGGTCGATCCATATGCCGAAGTGACAATAATTGCCGATGTTATCCGAATGATATTGATGCAAATATCTGAACTCCTTTCAATTTGACAGTATTCTGCCTCATCGTATCGTGTCCAGGAGGATCAAATGTACAAGATTTGTGCGGTGGCACTTTTCCAAAGCGACTCTCTTTGGACTCAGGTCGATCCATATGCCGGAGCATCCAGAATTGCCAATGTCGTCCAATGATATAAATGCAAATATCTTCACTCCTATCAATTTCATAGGATTCTGCCTAATGGTCTCTTGTCCTGGAGGTTCCAATGTACAAGATTTGTTCGGTAGCACTTGTCCAAAGCGAATCTCTTTGGATTCAGGTTGATCCATAAGCCGAAGCATCCAGAATTGCCAATGTCGTCCAATGATATAGAGGCAGATATCCTGACTCCTAACCATTTGACAGCATTCTGCCTCAGCGTATCTTGTTCAGGAAGTTCAAATGTCCAAGATTTGTGCGCTAGCAATTGTCCAGGCCGACTCTCTTTGGATTCAGGTCTAATCATAAGCCGGATCCCCATGATTGCCAATGTCGTCCAGTGATATAGATGCAAATATCTTTACTACTATCAATGTGACAGGATTCTGCCTCATCATACTTGTTCCAGAGGTGCAAATCTACAAGGTTTGTGTGGTAGCATTTGTCCAAAGCGAATCTCTTTAGACTCAGGTCGATCCGTAAACCGAGGCATCCAAAATTGCCAATGTCGTCCAATGATATAGATGCAAATATCTTTACTCCTATCAATTGTAAAGGATTCTGCCTCATAGTATCTTTTCCAGGGGGTCCAAATGTACACGATTTGTTGCGGTAGCACTAGTCCAAAGCGACTCTCTTTGGACTCAGGTCGAATCATAAGCCGGGGCATCCAGAATTGCCAATGTCGTCCAATGATATAGATGCAAATATCTTTACTGCTATCAATTTGACAGGATTCCGCCTCATCATACCTTGTCCAGTAGGTCAAAATGTACAAGATTTGTGCGGTAGCCCTTCTCCAAAGCGACTCTCTTTGGACTCAGTACGAATTATAAGCCGGGGCATCCAGAATTGCCAATGTCGTCCAATGATATAGATGCAAATATCATTACTCCTATCATTGTGATTCGATTCTGCCTCATCATACCTTGTCCAGTAGGTCAGAATGTACAAGATTTGCGCGTCAGCACTTCACAAAAGCGAATCTCTTTGGACTCAGGTCGATTCATATGCCGAAGCATCCAGAATTGCCAATGTCGTCCAATGATATAGATGCAAATATCTTCACAACTATCAATTTGACAGGAATCTGCCTCATCATACCTTGTCCAGTAGGTCAAAATGTACAAGATTTGTGCGGTAGCAATTGTCCAAAGCGACTCTCTTTGGACTCAGGTCGAATCATAAGCCTGAGCATTCAGAATTGCTAATGTCGTCCAATGATATAGATGCAAATATCTTCACTCGTATCAATTTGACAGGAATCTCCCACATCATATCTTGTCCAGGAGGTCCAAATGGACAAGATTTGTGCAGTATCACTTGACGAAAGCCAATCTCTTTGACTCAGGTCGAATCATATGCCGAGCATCCATAATTGCCAATGTCGTCCAATGATATAGATGCAAATATCTTCACTCCTATCAATTTGACAGGATACTGTCTCATCATACCCTGTTCCGGATGTTCAAATGTACAAGGTTTGGGCGGTAGCACTTGTCCAAAGCGACTCTCCTTGGACTCAGGTCGAATCATAAACCGGAGCATCCAGAATTGCCAAAATAGCCCAATGATATATATGCAAATATCTTAACTCCTATCAATTTACCAGGATTCTGCCTCATCATACCGTGTCCAGGAGGTCCAAATGGACAAGGTTTGGGCGGCAGAATTTGTCCAAAGCGACTCCCTTTGGATTCAGGTCGAATCATATGCCGGAGCATCCAGAATTGCCATTGTCGTCCAATGATGTAGATGCAAATATCTTTACTCCTATCAATTTGACAGGATACTGCCACATCGTATATTGTCCAGGGGGTCCAAATGTACAAGATTTATGCGGTAGCACTTGTCCAAAGCGACTCTCTTTGGCCTCCGGTCGAATCATATGCCGGAGCATCCAGAATTGCCAATGTCGTCCAACGATATAGATGCAAATATCTTCGCTCCTATCAATTTGACAGGATTCTGTCTCATCATACCCTGTTCCGGATGTTCAAATGTACAAGCCTTGGGCGGTAGCACTTCTCCAAAGCGACTCTCCTTGGACTCAGGTCGAATCATATACCGAAGCATCCAGCACTGCCAATGTCGTCCAATGATATAAATGCAAATATCTTCACTCCTATCAATTTCATAGGATTCTGCCTAATGGTCTCTTGTCCTGGAGGTTCCAATGTACAAGATTTGTTCGGTAGCACTTGTCCAAAGCGAATCTCTTTGGATTCAGGTTGATCCATAAGCCGAAGCATCCAGAATTGCCAATGTCGTCCAATGATATAGAGGCAGATATCCTGACTCCTAACCATTTGACAGCATTCTGCCTCAGCGTATCTTGTTCAGGAAGTTCAAATGTCCAAGATTTGTGCGCTAGCACTTGTCCAGGCCGACTCTCTTTGGATTCAGGTCTAATCATAAGCCGGATCCCCATGATTGCCAATGTCGTCCAGTGATATAGATGCAAATATCTTTACTACTATCAATGTGACAGGATTCTGCCTCATCATACTTGTTCCAGAGGTGCAAATCTACAAGGTTTGTGTGGTAGCATTTGTCCAAAGCGAATCTCTTTAGACTCAGGTCGATCCGTAAACCGAGGCATCCAAAATTGCCAATGTCGTCCAATGATATAGATGCAAATATCTTTACTCCTATCAATTGTAAAGGATTCTGCCTCATAGTATCTTTTCCAGGGGGTCCAAATGTACACGATTTGTTGCGGTAGCACTAGTCCAAAGCGACTCTCTTTGGACTCAGGTCGAATCATAAGCCGGGGCATCCAGAATTGCCAATGTCGTCCAATGATATAGATGCAAATATCTTTACTGCTATCAATTTGACAGGATTCCGCCTCATCATACCTTGTCCAGTAGGTCAAAATGTACAAGATTTGTGCGGTAGCCCTTCTCCAAAGCGACTCTCTTTGGACTCAGTACGAATTATAAGCCGGGGCATCCAGAATTGCCAATGTCGTCCAATGATATAGATGCAAATATCATTACTCCTATCATTGTGATTCGATTCTGCCTCATCATACCTTGTCCAGTAGGTCAGAATGTACAAGATTTGCGCGTCAGCACTTCACAAAAGCGAATCTCTTTGGACTCAGGTCGATTCATATGCCGAAGCATCCAGAATTGCCAATGTCGTCCAATGATATAGATGCAAATATCTTCACAACTATCAATTTGACAGGAATCTGCCTCATCATACCTTGTCCAGTAGGTCAAAATGTACAAGATTTGTGCGGTAGCAATTGTCCAAAGCGACTCTCTTTGGACTCAGGTCGAATCATAAGCCTGAGCATTCAGAATTGCTAATGTCGTCCAATGATATAGATGCAAATATCTTCACTCCTATCAATTTGACAGGAATCTCCCACATCATATCTTGTCCAGGAGGTCCAAATGGACAAGATTTGTGCAGTATCACTTGACGAAAGCCAATCTCTTTGACTCAGGTCGAATCATATGCCGAGCATCCATAATTGCCAATGTCGTCCAATGATATAGATGCAAATATCTTCACTCCTATCAATTTGACAGGATACTGTCTCATCATACCCTGTTCCGGATGTTCAAATGTACAAGGTTTGGGCGGTAGCACTTGTCCAAAGCGACTCTCCTTGGACTCAGGTCGAATCATAAACCGGAGCATCCAGAATTGCCAAAATAGCCCAATGATATATATGCAAATATCTTAACTCCTATCAATTTACCAGGATTCTGCCTCATCATACCGTGTCCAGGAGGTCCAAATGGACAAGGTTTGGGCGGCAGAATTTGTCCAAAGCGACTCCCTTTGGATTCAGGTCGAATCATATGCCGGAGCATCCAGAATTGCCATTGTCGTCCAATGATGTAGATGCAAATATCTTTACTCCTATCAATTTGACAGGATACTGCCACATCGTATATTGTCCAGGGGGTCCAAATGTACAAGATTTATGCGGTAGCACTTGTCCAAAGCGACTCTCTTTGGCCTCCGGTCGAATCATATGCCGGAGCATCCAGAATTGCCAATGTCGTCCAACGATATAGATGCAAATATCTTCGCTCCTATCAATTTGACAGGATTCTGTCTCATCATACCCTGTTCCGGATGTTCAAATGTACAAGCCTTGGGCGGTAGCACTTCTCCAAAGCGACTCTCCTTGGACTCAGGTCGAATCATATACCGAAGCATCCAGCACTGCCAATGTCGTCCAATGATATAGATGCAAATATGTTCACACCTATCAATTTGACAGGATTCAGGCTCATCATATCTTGTCCAGGAGGTCCAAATGGACAAGATTTGTGCAGTAGCACTTGACGAAAGCCAATCTCTTTGACTCAGGTCGAATCATATGCCGAGCATCCATAATTGCCAATGTCGTGCAATGATATAGATGCAAATATCTTTACTGCTATCAATTTGACAGGATTCTGCCTCATCGTATCTTGTCCAGGGGGTCCAAATGTACAGGATTTGTTGCGGTAGCACTAGTCCAAAGCGACTCTCTTTGGACTCAGTACGAATGATAAGCCGGGGCATCCAGAATTGCCAATGTCGTCCAATGATATAGATACAAATATCTTTACTCCTATCAATTTGACAGGAATCTGCCTCACCATATCTTTTCCAAGAGGTACAAATGTACAAGATTTGTGCGGCAGCACTTGTCCAAAGCGATATTCTTTGGACTTATGTCGAATCATATGCCGGAGCATCCAGAATTGCCAATGTCGTCCAGTGATATAGATGCAAATACCTTTACCGCTATCAATTTAACAGGATTCTGTCTCATCGTGTCTTGCCCAGGAGGATTAAGTGTACAAGATTTGTGCGGTAGCATTAGACAAAAGCGAAGCTCTTTGATTCAGGTCGATCCATAAGCCGAACCATCCAGAATTGCCAATGTCGTGCAATCATATAGATGCGAATATCTTTACTCCTATCAATGTGATAAGATTCTGCCTCATCAAACCTTGTTCCGGAGGTTTAAATGTACAAGATTTGTGCGGTAGCACGTGTCCAAAGCGACTCTCTTTGGCCTCCGGTCGAATCATATGCCGGAGCATCCAGAATTGCCAATGTCGTCCAATGATATAGATGCAAATATCCTCACTCCTATCAATTTGGCAGGATTCTGCCTGATCGTATCTTGTCCAGGAAGATCAAATGTACAATATTTGTGCGGTAGCACTTGTCCAGGCCGACTGTCTTTGGACTCAGGTCGAATCATAAACCGGAGCATCCAGCACTGCCAATGTCGTCCAATGATATAGATGCAAATATCTTCACTCCTATCAATTTGACAGGATTCAGGCTCATCGTGCCTTCTCCAGGAGGATCAAGTGTACAACATTTGTGCGGTAGCGTTAGACAAAAGCGAAACTCTTTGGACTCAGGTCGATCAATAAGCCGAAGCATCCAGAATTGCCAATGTCGTGCAATGATATAGATGCAAATATCTTTACTGCTATCAATTTGACAGGATTCTGCCTCATCGTATCTTGTCCAGGGGGTCCAAATGTACACGATTTGTTGCGGTAGCACTAGTCCAAAGCGACGCTCTTTGGACTCAGGTCGAATCATAAGCCGGGGCATCCAGAATTGCCAATGTCATCCAATGATATAGATGCAAATATCTTTACTGCTATCAATTTGACAGGATTCTGAATCATCCTACCTTGTCCAGTAGGTCAAAATGTACAAGATTTGTGCGGTAGCCCTTCTCCAAAGCGACTCTCTTTGGACTCAGTACGAATTATAAGCCGGGGCATCCAGAATTGCCAATGTCGTCCAATGATATAGATACAAATATCTTTACTCCTATCAATGTGATTCGATTCTGCCTCATCATACCTTGTCCAGTAGGTCAAAATGTACAAGATTTCCACGTTAGCACTTCACAAAAGCGAATCTCTTTGGACTCAGGTCGATTCATAAGCCGAAGCATCCAGAATTGCCAATGTTGTCCAATGATACAGATGCAAATATCTTTACTGCTATCAATTTGACAGGATTCTGCCTCATCATGCCTTTTCCAGTAGGTCAAAATGTACCAGATTTGTGCGTTAGCACTTCACAAAAGCGAATCTCTTTGGACTCAGGTCGATTCATATGCCGAAGCATCCAGAATTGCCAATGTCGTCCAATGATATAGATGCAAATATCTTCACTCCTATCAATTTGACAGGATTCTGCCACATCTTATCTTGTCCAGGAGGTTCAAATGTACAAGATTTGTGCGTTAGCACTTCACAAAAGCGAATCTCTTTGGACTCAGGTCGAATCATATGCCGAGCATCCAGAATTGCCAAAAGCCAATCTCTTTGGACTCAGGTCGAATCATATGCCGAGCATCCAGGAATGCCAATGTCGTCCAATGATATAAATGCAAATATCTTTACTCCTATCAATATGATAGCATTCTGCCTCATCATACCTTGTTCCGGAGGTGCAAAAGTACAAGGTTTGAGCGGGAGCCCTTGTCCAAAGCGACTCTCTTTGGTCTCAGGTCGAATCATAAGCCGAGCATCCAGAATTTCCAATGTCGTCCATTGATATAGATGCAAATATCTCTACTCCTATCAATGTGATTCGATTCAGCCTCATCATACCTTGTACAGGAGGTTGAAATGTACACGATTTGTGCGGTAGCACTTGTCCGAAGCGACCCTCTTTGAACTCAGGTCGAATCATAAGCCGAGCATCCAGAATTGCCAATGTCGTCCAATGATATAGATGCAAATATCTTTACTCCTATCAATGTAATAGGATTCTGCCTCATCATAGCTGGTCCAGGAGGTCCAAATGTACAAGATTTGTGTGGTAGCACTTGTCCAAAGCGACTCTCTTTGGACTCAGGTCGAATAATAAACCGGAGCATCCAGAATTGCCAATGTCGTCCAATTATATAGATGCAAATATCATCACTCCTATCAATTTGACAGGATTCTGCCTAATCATATCTTATCCAGGAGGTTCAAATGAACAAGATTTGTGGGGTAGCATTTGTCCAAAGCGACTCTCTTTGGACTCAGGTCGAATCATAAGCCGAGGCATCCAGAATTGCCAATGACGTCCATTGATATAGATGCAAATATCTTTCCGCCTATCAATTTGACAGGATTCTGCCTAATATTATCTTGTCCAGGAGGTTCAAATGTACAAGATTTGTGCGTTAGCACTTCACAAAAGCGTATCTCTTTGGACTCAGGTCGAATCATAAGCCGAGCATCCAGAATTTCCAATGTCGTCCAATGATATAGATGCAAATATCTCTACTCCTATCAATGTGATTCGATTCAGCCTCATCATACCTTGTACAGGAGGTTGAAATGTACACGATTTGTGCGGTAGCACTTGTCCGAAGCGACTCTCTTTGAACTCAGGTCGAATCATAAGCCGAGCATCCAGAATTTCCAATGTCGTCCATTGATATAGATGCAAATATCTCTACTCCTATCAATGTGATTCGATTCAGCCTCATCATACCTTTTCCAGGAGGTCCAAATGTACAAGACTTGTGCGGTAGCACTTGACAAAAGCCAATCTCTTTGGCTTAAGTCGAATCATAAGCCGGGCATCCAGAATTGCCAATGACGTCCATTCATATACATGCAAATATCTTTACTGCTATCAATTTGACAGGATTCTGGCTCATCGTATCTTGTCCAGGGGGTCCAAATGTACAAGATTTGTTGCTGTAGCGCATGTCCAAACCGACTCTCTTTGGAATCATATCGAATCATAAGCCGGAGCATCCAGAATTGCCAATGTCGTCCAATGATATAGATGCAAATATCTTTACTCCCATCAATTTGACAGAATTCTGCCTCATCGTATATTGACCAGGGGGTCCAAATGTACAAGATTTGGGCGGCAGCATTTGTCCAAAGCGACTCTCTTTGAACTCAGGTCGAATCATATGCCGAGCATCCAGAAATGCCAATGTCGTCCAATGATATAGATGGAAATATCTTCACTCCTATCAATTTAGCGGGATTCTGGCTCATCGTATCATGTCCAGGGGGTCCAATTGTACAAGATTTGTGCGGTGGCACTTGTCCAAAGCGACTCTCTTTGGCCTCCGGTCGAATCATACGCCGGAGCATCCAGAATTGCCAATGTGGTCCAATGATATAGATGCAAATATCTTCACTCCTATCAATTTGACAGGATTCTGTCTCATCATACCCTGTTCCGGAGGTTCAAATGTACAAGAATTGTGCGGTAGCACGTGTCCAAAGCGACTCTCTTTGGCCTCCGGTCGAATCATATGCCGGAGCATCTAGAATTGCCAATGACGTCCAAAGATATAGATGCAAATATCTTCACTCCTATCAATTTTACGGGATTCTCGCTCATCGTATCTTGCCCAGGGGATCCAAATGCACAAGTTTTGGGCGGCAGCATTTGCCCAAACCGACTCTCTTTGGATTTAGGTCGAATCATAAGCCGGAGCATCCAGAATTGCCAATGTCGTCCAATGATATAGATGCAAATATCTTTACTCCCATCAATTTGATAGGATTCTGCCTTATCGTATATTGACCAGGGGGTCCAAATGTACAAGACTTGTGCGGTAGCACTTGTACAATGCGACTCTCTTTGGCCTCCGGCCGAATCGTACGCCGGAGCATCCGGAATTGCCAATGTCGTCCAATGATATAGATGCAAATATCTTCACTCCTATCAATTTAACGGGATTCTGGCTCATCGTATCTTGTCCAGGGGGTCCAAATGTACAAGATTTGTTGCGGTAGCACATGTCCAAACCGACTCTCTTTGGATTTAGGTCGAATCATAAGCCGGAGCATCCAGAATTGCCAATGTCGTCCAATGATATAGATGCAAATATCTTTACTCCCATCAATTTGATAGGATTCTGCCTTATCGTATATTGACCAGGGGGTCCAAATGTACAAGATTTGTTGCGGTAGCACATGTCCAAACCGACTCTCTTTGGATTCACATCGAATCATAAGCCGGAGCATCCAGAATTGCCAATGTCGTCCAATGATATAGATGCAAAAATCTTCACTCCGATCAATTTGACAGCATTCTGCCTCATCGTATCTTGTCCAGGGGGTGCAAATGGACACGATGTGTTGCAGTAGCATATGTCCAAGCGACTCTCTTTGGACTCAGGTCGAATCATAAGCGTGAGCATTCAGAATTGCCAATGCCGTCTAATGATATAGATGCAAATATCTTCACTCCTATCAATTTGACAGGATTCTGGCTCATCGTGTCTTGTCCAGGAGGATCAATTGTACAAGATTTGTGCGTTAGCACTAGACAAAAGCGAAACTCTTTGGACTCAGGTCGATCCATAAGCCGAAGCATCCAGAATTGCCAATGTCGTGCAATGAAATAGATGCAAATATCTTTACTGCTATCAATTTGACAGGATTCTCCCTGATCGTATCTTGTCCAGGAGTTTCAAACGTACAAGATTTGTGTGGTAGCACTTGTCCAAAACGACTCTCTTTGGACTCAGGTCGAATCATAAACTCGAGCATCCAGCATTGCCAATGTCGTCCAATTATATAGATGCAAACATCTTCACTCCTATCAATTTGACAGGATTCTGCCTCATCGTATCTTGTCCAGGAGGTTCAAATGTACAAGATTTGTGCGGTGGCACTTGTCCAAAACGACTCTCTTTGGACTCAGGTCGAATCATATACCGGAGCATCCAGCATTGCCAATGCCGTCCAATGATACACATGCAAACATCTTCACTCCTATCAATTTGACAGGGTTCTGCTTCATCGTATCTTGTCCAGGAGGTCAAAATGGACAAGATTTGAGTGGCAGCATTTGTCCAAAGCGACTTTCTTTGAACTCAGGTCGAATCATATGCAGAAGCATCCAGAATTGCCAATGTCGTGCAATGATATAGATGCAAATATCTTTACTGTTATCAATCTGACAGAATTCTGCCTCATCGTATATTATCCAGGGGGTCCAAATGTACAAGATTTGTGCGGTAACACTTGTCCAAAGCGACTCTCTTTGGACTCAGGTCGAATCATAAGCCTGAGCATCCAGAATTGCTAATGTCGTCCAATGATATAGATGCAAATATCTTCACTCCTATCAATTTGACAGGATTCTGCCTCATCATACCTTGTACAGGAGGTCCAAATGTACAATATTTGTGCGTTAGCACTTGTCCAAAGCGAAACTCTTTGGACTCAGGTCGATCCATAAGCCGATGCATCAAGAATTGCCAATGTCGTGCAATGGTATAGATGCAAATATCTTTACTCCTATCAATCTGACAGGATTCTGCCTCATCGTATATTGTCCAGGGGGTCCAAATGTACAAGATTTGTGCGGTAGCACTTGTCTGAAGCGACTCTCTTTGGCCTCCGGTCGAATCATAAGCCGGAGCATCCAGAATTGCCAATGTCGTCCAATGATATAGATGCAAACATCTTCACTCCTATCAATGTGATAGGATTCTGCCTCATCATACCTTGTTCCTAGATTCAAATGTACAAAATTTATGCGTTATTACATGTCCAAAGCGACTGTCTTTGGATTCAGGTCGAATCAAATGCCGGAGCATCCAGAATTGCCAATGTCGTCCAATGATATAGATGCAAATATCATTACTCCTATCAATGTGATAGGATTCTGCCTCATCATACCTTGTACAGGATGTCCAAATATATACGATTTGTGCGGTAGCACTTGTCCAAAGCGAATCTCTTTAGACTCAGGTCGATCCATAAGCCGAAGCATCCAGATTTGCCAATGTCGTCCAATGATATAGATGCAAATATCCTGACTCCTATAGATTTGACAGCATTCTGCCTAACCGTATCTTGTCCAAGAGGTTCAAATGTACAAGATTTGTGCGGTAGCACTTGTCCAGGCCGACTCTCTTTGGATTCAGGTCAAATTATAATACGTATCCCCAGGATTGCCAATGTCGTCCATTGATATAGATGCAAATATCTTTAGTCCCATGCATGTGACAGGATTCTGCGTCACAATACCTTTTCCAGGAGGTTCAAATGTACGAGATATGTGCAGTAGCACTTGACAAGAGAGAATCTCTTTGGACTCAGGTCGATCCATATGTCGATGCATCCAAAATTGCCAATGTCGTCCTATGATATAGATGCAAATATCTTCACTCCTATCAATTTGCGAGGATTCTCCCTCATCGTATCTCGTCCAGGGGGTCCAAATGTACAAGATTTGTGCGTTAGCAATTGTCCAGGCAGACTCTCTTTGGACTCAGGTCGAATCAAATGCCGGGGCATCGAGAATTGCCAATGTCGTCCAATGATATAGATGGAAATATCTTCACTCCTATCAATTTGATAGGATTCTGCCTCATGGTCTCTTGTCCTGGAGGTTCAATTGTACAAGATTTGTGCGGTAGCACTTGGCGAAAGTGAATCTCTTTGGACTCAGGTTGATCCATATGCCGAAGCATCCAGAATTGCCAATGTCATTCAATGATATAGATGCAAATTTCTTTACTCCTATCAATTTGACAGCATTCTGCCTCATCGTATCTTAACCAGGGGGTCCATATGTACAAGATTTGTGCGGTAGCACTTGTCCAAAGCGACTCTCTTTGGCCTCCGGTCGAATCATATGCCGGAGCATCCAGAATTGCCAATGTCGTCCAATGATATAGATGCAAATATCTTCACTCCTATCAATTTGATAGGATTCTGCCTAATGGTCTCTTATCCTGGAGGTTCCAATGTACAAGATTTGTTCGGTAGCACTTGTCCAAAGCGAATCTCTTTGGATTCAGGTTGATCCATAAGCCGAAGCATCCAGAATTGCCAATGTCATTCAATGATATAGATGCAAATATCTTCACTCCTGTCAATTTGATAGGATTCTGCCTCATGGTCTCTTGTCCTGGAGGTTCCAATGTACAAGATTTGTCCGGTAGCACTTGTCCAAAGCGAATCTCTTTGGATTCAGGTCGAATCATAAGCCGAAGTGACAATAATTGCCGATGTTATCCGAATTATATTGATGCAAATATCTGAACTCCTTTCAATTTGACAGTATTCTGCCTCATCGTATCGTGTCCAGGAGGATCAAATGTACAAGATTTGTGCGGTAGCACTTTTCCAAAGCGACTCTCTTTGGACTCAGGTCGATCCATGTGCCGGTGCATCCAGAATTGCCAATGTCGTCCTATGATATAGATGCAAATATCTTCACTCCTATCAATTTGACAGGATTCTGCCTCATCGTATCTTGTCCAGGAGGTTCATATGTACAAGATTTGTGCAGTAGCACTTGGCAAAAGCGACTCTCTTTGCACTCAGGTCGATCCATATGCCGAAGTGACAATAATTGCCGATGTTATCCGAATGATATTGATGCAAATATCTGAACTCCTTTCAATTTGACAGTATTCTGCCTCATCGTATCGTGTCCAGGAGGATCAAATGTACAAGATTTGTGCGGTAGCACTTTTCCAAAGCGACTCTCTTTGGACTCAGGTCGATCCATATGCCGGAGCATCCAGAATTGCCAATGTCGTCCAATGATATAGATGCAAATATCTTCACTCCTATCAATTTCATAGGATTCTGCCTAATGGTCTCTTGTCCTGGAGGTTCCAATGTACAAGATTTGTTCGGTAGCACTTGTCCAAAGCGAATCTCTTTGGATTCAGGTTGATCCATAAGCCGAAGCATCCAGAATTGCCAATGTCACTCAATGGTATAGATGCAAATATCTTTACTCCTATCAATTTGACAGCATTCTGCCTCATCGTATCTTAACCAGGGGGTCCATATGTACAAGATTTGTGCGGTAGCACTTGTCCAAAGCGACTCTCTTTGGCCTCTGGTCGAATCATATGCCGGAGCATCCAGAATTGCCAATGTCGTCCAATGATATAGATGCAAATATCTTCACTCCTATCAATTTGGTAGGATTCTGCCTAATGGTCTCTTGTCCTGGAGGTTCCAATGTACAAGATTTGTTCGGTAGCACTTGCCCAAAGCGAATCTCTTTGGATTCAGGTCGATCCATAAGCCGGAGCATCCAGAATTGCCAATGTCGTCCAATGATATAGAGGCAGATATCCTGACTCCTAACCATTTGACAGCATTCTGCCTCAGCGTATCTTGTCCAGGAAGTTCAAATGTCCAAGATTTGTGCGCTAGCACTTGTCCAGGCCGACTCTCTTTGGATTCAGGTCTAATCATAAGCCGGATCCCCATGATTGCCAATGTCGTCCAGTGATATAGATGCAAATATCTTTACTACTATCAATGTGACAGGATTCTGCCTCATCATACTTGTTCCAGAGGTGCAAATCTACAAGGTTTGTGTGGTAGCATTTGTCCAAAGCGAATCTCTTTAGACTCAGGTCGATCCGTAAACCGAGGCATCCAAAATTGCCAATGTCGTCCAATGATATAGATGCAAATATCTTTACTCCTATCAATTGTAAAGGACTCTGCCTCATAGTATCTTTTCCAGGGGGTCCAAATGTACACGATTTGTTGCGGTAGCACTAGTCCAAAGCGACTCTCTTTGGACTCAGGTCGAATCATAAGCCGGGGCATCCAGAATTGCCAATGTCGTCCAATGATATAGATGCAAATATCTTTACTGCTCTCAATTTGACAGGATTCCGCCTCATCATACCTTGTCCAGTAGGTCAAAATGTACAAGATTTGTGCGGTAGCCCTTCTCCAATGCGACTCTCTTTGGACTCAGTACGAATTATAAGCCGGGGCATCCAGAATTGCCAATGTCGTCCAATGATATAGATGCAAATATCATTACTCCTATCATTGTGATTCGATTCTGCCTCATCATACCTTGTCCAGTAGGTCAGAATGTACAAGATTTGCGCGTCAGCACTTCACAAAAGCGAATCTCTTTGGACTCAGGTCGATTCATATGCCGAAGCATCCAGAATTGCCAATGTCGTCCAATGATATAGATGCAAATATCTTCACAACTATCAATTTGACAGGAATCTGCCTCATCATACCTTGTCCAGTAGGTCAAAATGTACAAGATTTGTGCGGTAGCAATTGTCCAAAGCGACTCTCTTTGGACTCAGGTCGAATCATAAGCCTGAGCATTCAGAATTGCTAATGTCGTCCAATGATATAGATGCAAATATCTTCACTCCTATCAATTTGACAGGAATCTCCCACATCATATCTTGTCCAGGAGGTCCAAATGGACAAGATTTGTGCAGTATCACTTGACGAAAGCCAATCTCTTTGACTCAGGTCGAATCATATGCCGAGCATCCATAATTGCCAATGTCGTCCAATGATATAGATGCAAATATCTTCACTCCTATCAATTTGACAGGATACTGTCTCATCATACCCTGTTCCGGATGTTCAAATGTACAAGCCTTGGGCGGTAGCACTTCTCCAAAGCGACTCTCCTTGGACTCAGGTCGAATCATATACCGAAGCATCCAGCACTGCCAATGTCGTCCAATGATATAGATGCAAATATGTTCACACCTATCAATTTGACAGGATTCAGGCTCATCATATCTTGTCCAGGAGGTCCAAATGGACAAGATTTGTGCAGTAGCACTTGACGAAAGCCAATCTCTTTGACTCAGGTCGAATCATATGCCGAGCATCCATAATTGCCAATGTCGTGCAATGATATAGATGCAAATATCTTTACTGCTATCAATTTGACAGGGTTCTGCCTCATCGTATCTTGTCCAGGGGGTCCAAATGTACAGGATTTGTTGCGGTAGCACTAGTCCAAAGCGACTCCCTTTGGACTCAGTACGAATGATAAGCCGGGGCATCCAGAATTGCCAATGTCGTCCAATGATATAGATACAAATATCTTTACTCCTATCAATGTGATTCGATTCTGCCTCATCATACCTTGTCCAGTAGGTCAAAATGTACAAGATTTGCGCGTTGGAACTTCACAAAAGCGAATCTCTTTGGACTCAGGTCGATTCATATGCCGAAGCATCCAGAATTGCCAATGTTGTCCAATGATATAGATGCAAATATCTTTACTGTTATCAATTTGACAGGATTCTGCCTCATCGTATCTTGTCCAGGAGGTAAAAATGGACAAGATTTGGGCGGCAGCATTTGTCCAAAGCGACTTTCTTTGAACTCAGGTCGAATCATAAGTCGAAGCATCCTGAATTGCCAATGTCGTGCAATGATATAGATGCAAATATCTTTACTGTTATCAATTTGACAGAATTCTGCCTCATCGTGTATTGTCCAGGGGTTCCAAATGTACAATATTTGTGCGTTAGCACTTGTCCAAAGCGAAACTCTTTGGACTCAGGTCGATCCATAAGCCGATGCATCAAGAATTGCCAATGTCGTGCAATGGTATAGATGCAAATATCTTTACTCCTATCAGTCTGACAGGATTCTGCCTCATCGTATATTGTCCAGGGGGTCCAAATGTACAAGATTTGTGCGGTAGCACTTGTCTGAAGCGACTCTCTTTGGCCTCCGGTCGAATCATAAGCCGGAGCATCCAGAATTGCCAATGTCGTCCAATGATATAGATGCCCAACATCTTCACTCCTATCAATGTGATAGGATTCTGCCTCATCATACCTTGTTCCTAGGTTCAAATGTACAAAATTTATGCGTTATTACATGTCCAAAGCGACTGTCTTTGGATTCAGGTCGAATCAAATGCCGGAGCATCCATAATTGCCAATGTCGTCCAATGATATAGATGCAAACATCTTTACTGCTATCAATTTGACAGGATTCTGAATCATCCTACCTTGTCCAGTAGGTCAAAATGTACAAGATTTGTGCGGTAGCCCTTCTCCAAAGCGACTCTCTTTGGACTCAGTACGAATTATAAGCCGGGGCATCCAGAATTGCCAATGTCGTCCAATGATATAGATACAAATATCTTTACTCCTATCAATGTGATTCGATTCTGCCTCATCATACCTTGTCCAGTAGGTCAAAATGTACAAGATTTCCACGTTAGCACTTCACAAAAGCGAATCTCTTTGGACTCAGGTCGATTCATATGCCGAAGCATCCAGAATTGCCAATGTTGTCCAATGATATAGATGCAAATATCTTTACTGCTATCAATTTGACAGGATTCTGCCTCATCATGCCTTGTCCAGTAGGTCAAAATGTACCAGATTTGTGCGGTAGCAATTGTCCAAAGCGACTCTCTTTGGACTCAGGTCGAATCATAAGCCTGAGCATCCAGAATTGCTAATGTCGTCCAATGATATAGATGCAAATATCTTCACTCCTATCAATTTGACAGGAATCTGCCTCACCATATCTTTTCCAAGAGGTACAAATGTACAAGATTTGTGCGGCAGCACTTGTCCAAAGCGATATTCTTTGGACTTATGTCGAATCATATGCCGGAGCATCCAGAATTGCCAATGTCGTCCAGTGATATAGATGCAAATATCTTTACCGCTATCAATTTAACAGGATTCTGTCTCATCGTGTCTTGCCCAGGAGGATTAAGTGTACAAGATTTGTGCGGTAACATTAGACAAAAGCGAAGCTCTTTGATTCAGGTCGATCCATAAGCCGAACCATCCAGAATTGCCAATGTCGTGCAATCATATAGATGCGAATATCTTTACTCCTATCAATGTGATAAGATTCTGCCTCATCAAACCTTGTTCCGGAGGTTTAAATGTACAAGATTTGTGCGGTAGCACGTGTCCAAAGCGACTCTCTTTGGCCTCCGGTCGAATCATATGCCGGAGCATCCAGAATTGCCAATGTCGTCCAATGATATAGATGCAAATATCCTCACTCCTATCAATTTGGCAGGATTCTGCCTCATCGTATCTTGTCCAGGAAGATCAAATGTACAATATTTGTGCGGTAGCACTTGTCCAGGCCGACTGTCTTTGGACTCAGGTCGAATCATAAACCGGAGCATCCAGCACTGCCAATGTCGTCCAATGATATAGATGCAAATATCTTCACTCCTATCAATTTGACAGGATTCAGGCTCATCGTGCCTTCTCCAGGAGGATCAAGTGTACAACATTTGTGCGGTAGCGTTAGACAAAAGCGAAACTCTTTGGACTCAGGTCGATCAATAAGCCGAAGCATCCAGAATTGCCAATGTCGTGCAATGATATAGATGCAAATATCTTTACTGCTATCAATTTGACAGGATTCTGCCTCATCGTATCTTGTCCAGGGGGTCCAAATGTACACGATTTGTTGCGGTAGCACTAGTCCAAAGCGACGCTCTTTGGACTCAGGTCGAATCATAAGCCGGGGCATCCAGAATTGCCAATGTCATCCAATGATATAGATGCAAATATCTTTACTGCTATCAATTTGACAGGATTCTGAATCATCCTACCTTGTCCAGTAGGTCAAAATGTACAAGATTTGTGCGGTAGCCCTTCTCCAAAGCGACTCTCTTTGGACTCAGTACGAATTATAAGCCGGGGCATCCAGAATTGCCAATGTCGTCCAATGATATAGATACAAATATCTTTACTCCTATCAATGTGATTCGATTCTGCCTCATCATACCTTGTCCAGTAGGTCAAAATGTACAAGATTTCCACGTTAGCACTTCACAAAAGCGAATCTCTTTGGACTCAGGTCGATTCATAAGCCGAAGCATCCAGAATTGCCAATGTTGTCCAATGATACAGATGCAAATATCTTTACTGCTATCAATTTGACAGGATTCTGCCTCATCATGCCTTTTCCAGTAGGTCAAAATGTACCAGATTTGTGCGTTAGCACTTCACAAAAGCGAATCTCTTTGGACTCAGGTCGATTCATATGCCGAAGCATCCAGAATTGCCAATGTCGTCCAATGATATAGATGCAAATATCTTCACTCCTATCAATTTGACAGGATTCTGCCACATCTTATCTTGTCCAGGAGGTTCAAATGTACAAGATTTGTGCGTTAGCACTTCACAAAAGCGAATCTCTTTGGACTCAGGTCGAATCATATGCCGGAGCATCCAGAATTGCCAATGTCGTCCAATGATATAGATGCAAATATCTTTACTCCTATCAGTGTGATAGGATTCTGCCTCGTCATACCTTGTTCCGGAGGTTCAAATGTACAAGATTTGTGCGTTAGCACTTAACCAAACCGAATCTCTTTGGACTCAGGTCGATCCATAAGCCGAAGCATCAAGAATTGCCAATGTCGTGCAATGTTATAGATGCAAATATCTTTACTGCAATCAATTTGACAGGATTCTGCCTCATCGTGTCTTGTCCAGGGGTTCCAAATGTACGCGATTTGTTGCGGTAGCACTTGTCCAAAGCGACATTCTTTGGACTTATGTCGAAGCATAAGCCGGACCATCCAGAATTGCCGTTGTTGACCAATGATATAGATGCAAATATATTTACTCCTATCAATGTGACAGGATTCTGCCTCATCCTACCTTTTTCAGGAGGTCCAAATGCACAAGTTTTGGGCGGCAGCATTTGCCCAAACCGACTCTCTTTGTATTCAGGTCGAATCATAAGCCGGAGCATCCAGAATTGCCAATGTCGTCCAATGATATAGACGCAAATATCTTTACTCCCATCAAATTGACAGGATTCTGCCTCATCGTATATTATCCAGGGGGTCGAAATGTACAATACTTGTGCGGTAGCACTTATACAAGGCGACTGTCTTTGGCCTCCGGTCGAATCATACGCCGGAGCATCCAGAATTGCCAATGTCGTGCAATGGTATAGATGCAAATATCTTTACTCCTATCAATTTGACGGGATTCTATCTCAGCATACCGTGTTCCGGAGGTCCAAATGTACAAGATTTGTGCGGTAGCACTTGTCCAAAGCGAAACTCTTTGGACTCAGGTCGATCCATAAGCCGAAGCATCCAGAATTGCCAATGTCGTGCAATGATATACATGCAAATATCTTTACTGCTATCAATTTGACAGGATTCTGCCTCATCGTATCTTGTCCAGGGGGTCCAAATGTACAAGATTTGTGCGGTAGCACGTGTCCCAAGCGACTCTCTTTGGCCTCCGGTCGAATCATATGCCGTAGCATCCAGAATTGCCAATGTTGTCCAATGATATACATGCAAATATATTTACTCCTATCAATTTGACGGGATTCTATCTCAGCATACCGTGTTCCGGAGGTCCAAATGTACAAGATTTGTGCGGTAGCACTTGTCCAAAGCGAAACTCTTTGGAATCAGGTCGATCCATAAGCCGAAGCATCCAGAATTGCCAATGTCGTGCAATGATATACATGCAAATATCTTTACTGCTATCAATTTGACAGGATTCTGCCTCATCGTGTCTTGTCCAGGAGGATCAAGTGTACAGGATTTGTGCGGTAGCACTAGACAAAAGCGAAACTCTTTGAACTCAGGTCGAATCATATGCCGAGTATCCAGAATTGCCAATGTCGTACAATGAAATAGATGCAAATATCTTTACTCCTATCAGTGTGATAGGATTGTGCCTCGTCATACCTTGTTCCGGAGGTTCAAATGTACAAGATTTGTGCGTTAGCACTTAACCAAACCGAATCTCTTTGGACTCAGGTCGATCCATAAGCCGAAGCATCAAGAATTGCCAATGTCGTGCAATGTTATAGATGCAAATATCTTTACTGCAATCAATTTTACAGGATTCTGCCTCATCGTGTCTTGTCCAGGGGTTCCAAATGTACGCGATTTGTTGCGGTAGCACTTGTCCAAAGCGACATTCTTTGGACTTATGTCGAAGCATAAGCCGGACCATCCAGAATTGCCGTTGTTGACCAATGATATAGATGCAAATATATTTACTCCTATCAATGTGACAGGATTCTGCCTCATCCTACCTTTTCCAGGAGGTCCAAATGCACAAGTTTTGGGCGGCAGCATTTGCCCAAACTGACTCTCTTTGTATTCAGGTCGAATCATAAGCCGGAGCATCCAGAATTGCCAATGTCGTCCAATGATATAGATCCAAATATCTTCACTCCTATCAATATGATAGGATTCTGCCTCATCATGCCTTGTACAGGAGGTCCAAATATACAAGACTTATTGCGGTAGCACTTGTCCGAAGCGACTCTCTTTGGACTCAGGTCGAATCATAAGCCTGAGCATCCAGAATTGCCAATGTCGTCCAATGATATTGATCCAAATATCTTCACTCCTATCAATATGATAGGATTCTGCCTCATCACGCCTTGTACAGGAGGTCCAAATATACAAGACTTATTGCGGTAGCACTTGTCCGAAGCGACTCTCTTTGGACTCAGGTCGAATCATATGCCGGGGCATCCAGGATTGCCAATGTCGTCCAATGATATAGATGCAAATATCATCACTCCTATCAATTTGACAGGATTCTGCTTCATCGTATCTTGTACAGGAGGTCCAAATGTACACGATTTGTGCGGTAGCACTTGTCCAAAGCGACTCTCTTTGGACTCAGGTCGAATCATAAGCCGGGGCATCCAGAATTGCCAATGTCATCCAATGATATAGATGCAAATATCTTTACTGCTATCAATTTGACAGGATTCTGAATCATCCTACCTTGTCCAGTAGGTCAAAATGTACAAGATTTGTGCGGTAGCCCTTCTCCAAAGCGACTCTATTTGGACTCAGTACGAATTATAAGCCGGGGCATCCAGAATTGCCAATGTCGTCCAATGATATAGATACAAATATCTTTACTCCTATCAATGTGATTCGATTCTGCCTCATCATACCTTGTCCAGTAGGTCAAAATGTACAAAATTTCCACGTTAGCACTTCACAAAAGCGAATCTCTTTGGACTCAGGTCGATTCATAAGCCGAAGCATCCAGAATTGCCAATGTTGTCCAATGATATAGATGCAAATATCTTTACTGCTATCAATTTGACAGGATTCTGCCTCATCATACCTTGTCCAGTAGGTCAAAATGTACCAGATTTGTGCGTTAGCACTTCACAAAAGCGAATCTCTTTGGACTCAGGTCGATTCATATGCCGAAGCATCCAGAATTGCCAATGTCGTCCAATGATATAGATGCAAATATCTTCACTCCTATCAATTTGACAGGAATCTGCCTCATCATACCTTGTCCAGTAGGTCAAAATGTACAAGATTTGTGCGGTAGCAATTGTCCAAAGCGACTCTCTTTGGACTCAGGTCGAATCATAAGCCTGAGCATCCAGAATTGCTAATGTCGTCCAATGATATAGATGCAAATATCTTCACTCCTATCAATTTGACAGGAATCTGCCTCACCATATCTTTTCCAAGAGGTACAAATGTACAAGATTTGTGCGGCAGCACTTGTACAGGCCGACTCTCTGTGGATTCAGGTCTAATTATAAGCCGGTTCCCCACGATTGCCAATGTCGTACAATGATTTAGATGCAAATATCTTCGCTCCTATGAATTTGATAATGTCATTGGACGGCATTGGCAATACTGGGGATCAGTCTTATAATTAGACCTGAATCTAAAGAGAGTCGGCCTGTACAAGTACTACCGCACAAATCTTGTACATTTGAACCTCCTGGACAAGATATGATGAGGCAGAATGCTGTAAAATTGATAGCAGTGAGGATATTTGCATCTATATCATTGGACAATATCGGCAATTTTGGATTCTTCGCCATATGATTCGACCTGAATACAAAGGGAGTCGCTTTGGACAAGTGCTACCGCACAAATCTTGTACATTCGGACCCCCTGCACAAGAGACGAAGAGGCTGAATCCTGTCAATTTGATAGGAGTAAAGATATATGCATCTATATAATTGGACGACATTGGCAATTCTGGATGCTCGGCTTATGATTCGACCGGAGGCCAAAGAGAGTCGCTTTGGACAAGTGCTACCGCACAAATCTTGTACATTTGGACCTCCTGGGCAAGATACGATGAGACAGAAACTTGTCAAATTGACAGCAGTGAAGATTTTTGCGTCTATATCATTGGACGACATTGGCAATTCTGGATGCTTCGGCTTATGGATCGACCTGTGTACAAAGAGATTCGCTTTTGCCAAGTGCTACCGCACAAATCCTGTACACTTGAACCTCCTGGACAAGGTATGATGAGGCAGAATCCTGTTACATTGATAGGAGTAAAGATATTAGCATCTATATCATTGGACGACATTGGCAATCCTGGGGATCCGGCGTTTGAATCGACCTGAATCCAAAGAGTTTCGCTTTTGTCTAGTGCTACCGCACAAATCTTGTACACTTGATCCACCTGGACAAGACACGCTGAGGCAGGGTTCTATCACATTGATAGGAGTAAAGATATTTGCATCTATATCATTGGACGACATTGGCAATTCTGGAAGTTCGGCATATGATTCGACCAGAGATCAAAGAGTGTCGCTTTGGACAAATACTGCCCCCAAATCGTTTGTCCATTTGGACCTCCTGGATAAGATATGATGAGGCAGAGTCCTGTCAAATTGATAGGAGTGAAGATATTAGCATCTATACCATTGCACGACATTGGCAATTCTTGATGCTTTGGCACATGATTCGACCTGAGTCCAAAGAGAATCGCTTTTGCGAAGTGCTAACGCACAAATCTTGTACATTTGAACCTCCTGGACAAGATATGATGAGGCAGAATCATGTCAAATTGATAGGAATAAAGATATTTGCATCTATATCAATGGACGTCATTTGCAATTCTGGATGTTCCGGCATATAATTCGACCTGAATCCCAAGAGAGTCGCTTTGGACAAGTACTACAGCACAAATCCTGTACATTTGATCCCCCTGGACAAGATACGATGAGGCAGAATCGTGTCAATTAATAGGAGTAAAGATATTTGCATCTATATCATTAGACGGCACTGGCAATTCTCGATGCTCAGGTTAATGATCCGACATGAGTCCAAAGAGAGTCGCTGTGGACAAGGGCTACCGCACAAATCTTGTACATTTGAACCTCCTGGAAAAGGTATGATGAGGCAGAATCCAGTCACATTGAGAGTAGTAAAGATATTTGCATCTATATCATTGGACGACATTGGCAATCCTGGGGATCCGGCTTATAATTCGACCTGAATCCAAAGAGAGTCGGCCTGGACAAGTGCTACCGCAAAAACCTTGTACACTTGGACCCCCTGGACAAGATACGATGCGGGAGAATCCTGGCAAATTGATAGGAGTGAAGATATTTGCATCTATATCACAGGACGACATTGGCAATTTTGGATGCTCCGGCATTTGGATCGACCTGAGTCCAAAGAGAGTCGCTTTGGACAAGTGCTACCGCACAAATCTTGTACATTTGATCCCCCTGGACAAGATACGATGAGGCAGAATCGTGTCAATTAATAGGAGTAAAGATATTTGCATCTATATCATTAGACGGCACTGGCAATTCTCGATGCTCAGGTTAATGATCCGACATGAGTCCAAAGAGAGTCGCTTTGGACAAGGGCTACCGCACAAATCTTGTACATTTGAACCTCCGGAACAAGGTATGATGAAGCAGAACCTGTCACATTGATAGGAGAAAAGATATTTGCATCTATATCATTGGACGGCATTGGCAATTCTGGTTGCTCCGGCGTATGATTCGACCGGAGGCCAAAGAGAGTCGATTTGGACAAGTGCTACCGCACAAATCTTGTACATTTGGACCCCCTGGACAATATACGATGAGGCAGAATCCTGTCAAAATGATAGGAGTAAAGATATTTGCATCTACATCATTGGACGACAATGGCAATTCTGGATGCTCCGGCTTATAATTCGACCTGAATCAAAGAGAGTCGGTTTGGGCAAATGCTGCCGCCCAAAACTTGTACATTTAGACGTCCTGGAGAAGGTATGATGAGGCAGAATCCTGTGACATTGATAGGAGTGTAGATATTTGCATCTATATCATTGGACGACATTGGCAATTCTGGATGCTCGGCATATGATTCGACCTGAGTCCAAAAAGAGTCGCTTTGGACAAATGCTACCGCACAAATCTTGTCCATTTGACCCCCTGGACAAGATGCGATGAGGCAGAATCCTGCCAAATTGATAGCAGTAAAGATACTTGCATCTATATCATTGGATGACATTGGCAATTCTGGATGCTTCGGCTTATGGATCGACCTGTGTCCAAAGAGATTCGCTCTTGTGAAGTGCTAACGCACAAATCTTGTACATTTTAACCTACTGGACAAGGTATGAGGAGGCAGAATCCTATCACATTCATAGGAGTGAAGATATTTGTATCTATATCATTAGACTGCATTGGCAATTCTCGATGCTCAGGCTTATGATCCGACATGAGTCCAAAGAGAGTCGCTTTGGACAAGTGCTACCGCAACAAATCGTGTACATTTGGACCCCCTGGAGCAAGATACGATGAGGCAGAATCCTGTCGAATTGATAGGAGTGAAGATATTTGCATCTATATCATTAGACTGCATTGGCAATTCTGGATGCCCCGGCTTATGATTCGATCTGAGTTCAAAGAGTTTCGCTTTTGTCTAGGGCTACCGCACAAATCTTGTACACTTGATCCTCCTGGACAAGACACGATGAGGCAGAATTCTATCACATTGATAGGAGTAAAGATATTTGCATCTATATCATTGGACGACATTGACAATTCTGGATGCTCGGCATATGATTCGACCTGAGTTCAAAGAGTTTCGCTTTTGTCTAGGGCTACCGCACAAATCTTGTACACTTGATCCTCCTGGACAAGACACGATGAGGCAGAATTCTATCACATTGATAGGAGTAAAGATATTTGCATCTATATCATTGGACGACATTGGCAATTCTGGAAGTTCGGCATATGATTCGACCTGAGTTCAAAGATAGTCGCTTTGGACAAGTGCTACCGCAACAAATCGTGTACATTTGGACCCCCTGGAGCAAGATACGATGAGGCAGAATCCTGTCGAATTGATAGGAGTGAAGATATTTTCATCTATATCATTAGACTGCATTGGCAATTCTGGATGCTCAGGCTTATGATTCGACCTGAGTTCAAAGATAGTCGCTTTGGACACATACTGCCGCCCAAATCTTTTGTCCATTTGGACATCCTGGATAAGATATGATGAGGCAGAGTCCTGTCAAATTGATTGGAGTGAAGATATTGGCATCTATATCATTGGACGACATTGGCAATTCTGGATGCTCGGCTTATGATTCGACCTGAATCCAAAGAGAGTCGCTTTAGACAACTGCTGCCGCCCAAGTCTTGTCCATTTGGACAACCTGGACAAGGTATGATGAGGCAAATTCCTGGCAAATTGATAGGAGTTAAGATATTTGTATCTATATCATTCGGATAACATCGGCAATTTTTGTCACCTCGGCATATGGATCGACCTGAGTCCAAAGAGAGTCGCTTTGGACAAATGCTGCCGCACAAATCTTGTACATTTGAACGTCCTGGAAAAGGTATGGTGAGGCAGAATCCAGTCACATTTAGAGTAATTAAGATATTTGCATCTATATCATTGGACGACATTGGCAATCTTGGGGATCCGGCTTATAATTCGACCTGAATCCAAAGAGAGTCGGCCTGGACAAGTGCTACCGCAAAAATCTTGTACACTTGGACCCCCTCGACAAGATACGATGCGGGAGACTCCTGGCAAATTGATAGGAGTGAAGATATTTGCATCCATATAATTGGACGACATTGGCAATTCTGAATGCTGCGACATATCATTCGACCGGAGGCCAAAGAGAATCGCTTTGGACAAGTGCTACCGCACAAATCGTGTACATTTGAAACTCCTGGATAAGATACCATGAGGCAGAATCCTGTCAAATTGATAGGAGAGAAGATATTTGCATCTATATCATAGGACGACATTGGCAATTTTGGATGCTCCAGCATTTGGATCGACCTGAGTCCAAAGAGAGTCGCTTTGGAGTAGTGGTACCGCACAAATCTTGTACATTTGAACCTCCTGGACAAGGTATGATGAGGCAGAATCATATTACATTGATAGGAGTAAAGATATTAGCATCTATATCATTGGACGACATTGGCAGTCCTGGGGATCCGGCTTTTGATTCGACCTGAATCCAAAGAGTTTCGCTTTTGTCTAGTGCTACCGCACAAATCTTGTACACTTGATCCTCCTGGACAAGACACGATGAGGCAGGATTCTATCACATTGATAGGAGTAAAGATATTTGCATCTATATCATTGGACGACATTGGCAATTCTGGAAGTTCGGCATATGATTCGACCTGAGTTCAAAGAGAGTCGCTTTGGACAAATACTGCCCCCAAATCGTTTGTCCATTTGGACCTCCTGGATAAGATATGATGAGGCAGAGTCCTGTCAAATTGATAGCAGTGAAGATATTAGCATCTATATCATTGGACGACATTGGCAATTCTGGATGCTCGGCTTATGATTCGACCTGAATCCAAAGAGAGTCGCATTAGACAACTGCTGCCGCCCAAGTCTTGTCCATTTGGACCTCCTGGACTAGGTATGATGAGGCAAAATCCTGGCAAATTGATAGCAGTAAAGATACTTGCATCTATATCATTGGATGACATTGGCAATTCTGGATGCTGCGGCTTATGGATCGACCTGTGTCCAAAGAGATTCGCTCTTGTGAAGTGCTAACGCACAAATCTTGTACATTTTAACCTACTGAACAAGGTATGAGGAGGCAGAATCCTATCACATTCATAGGAGTGAAGATATTTGTATCTATATCATTAGACTGCATTGGCAATTCTCGATGCTCAGGCTTATGATTCGACATGAGTCCAAAGAGAGTCGCTTTGGACAAGTGCTACCGCAACAAATCGTGTACATTTGGACCCCCTGGAGCAAGATACGATGAGGCAGAATCCTGGCGAATTGATAGGAGTGAAGATATTTGCATCTATATCATTAGACTGCATTGGCAATTCTAGATGCCCCGGCTTATGATTCGACCTGAGTCCAAAGAGAGTCGCTTTGGACAAGGGCTACCGCACAAATCTTGTACATTTGAACCTCCGGAACAAGGTATGATGAGGCAGAAACCTATCACATTGATAGGAGAAAAGATATTTGAATCTATATCATTGGACGACATTGGCAATTCTGGATGCTCGGCATATGATTCGAACTGAGTCAAAGAGATTGGCTTTTGTCAAATGCTACCGCACAAATCTTATACATGTGAACCTCCTGGATAAGATACGATGAGGCAGAATCCTGTCCAATTGATAGGAGTGAAGATATTTGCATCTATATCATTAGACTACATTGGCAATTCTGGTTGCTCAGGCTTATGATTCGAACTGAGTCAAAGAGATTGGCTTTTGTCAAGTGCTACCGCACAAATCTTGTACATTTGAACCTCCTGGACAAGATACGATGAGGCAGAATCCTGTCCAATTGATAGGAGTGAAGATATTTTCATCTATATCATTAGACTGCATTGGCAATTCTGGATGTTCAGGCTTATGATTCGACCTGAGTCCAAAGAGAGTCGCTTCGGACAAGTGCTACCGCAACAAGGCTTGTACATTTAAACCTCCTGGACAAGGTATGATGAGGCAAAATCCTGGCAAATTGATAGGAGTTAAGATATTTGCATCTATATCATTCGGATAACATCGGCAATTTTTGTCACCTCGGCATATGGATCGACCTGAGTCCAAAGAGAGTCGCTTTGGACAAATGCTGCCGCACAAATCTTGTACATTTGAACGTCCTGGAAAAGGTATGGTGAGGCAGAATCCAGTCACATTTAGAGTAGTTAAGATATTTGCATCTATATCATTGGACGACATTGGCAATCTTGGGGATCCGGCTTATAATTCGACCTGAATCCAAAGAGAGTCGGCCTGGACAAGTGCTACCGCAACAAGGCTTGTACGTTTGAACCTCCTGGACAAGATACGATGAGGCAGAATCCTATCACATTGATAGGAATAAAGATATTTGCATCTATATTACTGGGCGACATTGGCAATTTTGGATGCTCCGGCATTTGGATCGACCTGAGTCCAAAGAGAGTCGCTTTGGAGTAGTGCTACCGCACAAATCTTGTACAGTTGGACCTCGTGAACAAGGAATGATGAGGCAGAATCCCATCACATTAATAGGAGTAAATATATTTGCATCTATATCATTGGACGACATTGGCAATTCTGGATGCTCGGCATATGATTCGACCTGAGTTCAAAGAGTTTCGCTTTTGTCTAGTGCCACCCCACAAATCTTGTACACTTGATCCTCCTGGACAAGACACGATGAGGCAGAATTCTATCACATTGATAGGAGTGAAGATATTAGCATCTATATCATTGGACGACATTGGCAATTCTGGATGCTCGGCATATGATTCGACCTGAATCAAAGAGAGTCGGTTTGGGCAAATGCTGCCGCCCAACACTTGTGCATTTAGACGTCCTGGAGAAGGTATGATGAGGCAGAATCCTGTGACATTGATAGGAGTGTAGATATTTGCATCTATATCATTGGACGACATTGGCAATTCTGGATGCTCGGCATATGATTCGACCTGAGTCCAAAAAGAGTCGCTTTGGACAAATGCTACCGCACAAATCTTGTCCATTTGACCCCCTGGACAAGATGCGATGAGGCAGAATCCTGCCAAATTGATAGCAGTAAAGATACTTGCATCTATATCATTCGATGACATTGGCAATTCTGGATGCTTCGGCTTATGGATCGACCTGTGTCCAAAGAGATTCGCTCTTGTGAAGTGCTAACGCACAAATCTTGTACATTTTAACCTACTGGACAAGGTATGAGGAGGCAGAATCCTATCACATTCATAGGAGTGAAGATATTTGTATCTATATCATTAGACTGCATTGGCAATTCTCGATGCTCAGGCTTATGATCCGACATGAGTCCAAGAGAGTCGCTTTGGACAAGTGCTACCGCAACAAATCGTGTACATTTGGACCCCCTGGAGCAAGATACGATGAGGCAGAATCCTGTCGAATTGATAGGAGTGAAGATATTTGCATCTATATCATTAGACTGCATTGGCAATTCTGGATGCCCCGGCTTATGATTCGACCTGAGTCCAAAGAGAGTCGCTTTGGACAAGGGCTACCGCACAAATCTTGTACATTTGAACCTCCGGAACAAGGTATGATGAGGCAAAATCCTGGCAAATTGATAGGAGTTAAGATATTTGCATCTATATCATTCGGATAACATCGGCAATTTTTGTCACCTCGGCATATGGATCGACCTGAGTCCAAAGAGAGTCGCTTTGGACAAATGCTGCCGCACAAATCTTGTACATTTGAACGTCCTGGAAAAGGTATGGTGAGGCAGAATCCAGTCACATTTAGAGTAGTTAAGATATTTGCATCTATATCATTGGACGACATTGGCAATCTTGAGGATCCGGCTTATAATTCGACCTGAATCCAAAGAGAGTCGGCCTGGACAAGTGCTACCGCAACAAGGCTTGTACAATTTGAAGCTTCTGGACAAGATACGATGAGGCAGAATCCTGTCAAATTGATAGGAGTAAAGATATTTGCATCTATATCATTGGACGACATTGGCAATTCTGGATGCTCGGCATATGATTCGACCGGAGGCCAAAGACAGTCGCTTTGGACGCGTGCTACCGCACAAATCGTGTAAATTTGGACCCCCTGGACAAGATATGATGAGGCAGAATCCTGTCAAATTGATAGGAGTAAAGATATTTGCATCTATATCATTGGACGACATTGGCAATTCTGGATGCTCGGCATATGATTCGACCGGAGGCCAAAGACAGTCGCTTTGGACACGTGCTACCGCACAAATCTTGTAAATTTGGACCCCCTGTACAAGATACGATGAGGCAGAGTCCTGTCAAATTGATAGCAGTAAAGATATTTGCATCTATATCATTGCACAAAATTGGCAATTCTGGATGCTTCGGCATATGGATCGACTGAGTCCAAAGAGTTTCGCTCTTGTCTAGTGCTACCGCACAAATTTTGTACACTTGATCCTCCTGGACAAGACACGATGAGGCAGAATCTTGTCAAATTGATAGGAGTAAAGATGTTTGCATCTATATCATTGGGCTACATTGGCAATTCTGGATGCCCCGGCTTATGATTCGACCTGAGTCCAAAGATAGTCGCTTTGGACAAGGGCTACCGCACAAATCTTGTACATTTGAACCTCCTGGAGAAGATACGATGAGGCAGAATCCTGTCAAATTGATAGGAGTTAAGATATTTGCATCTATATCATTCCGATAAGATAGGCAATTTTTGTTACTGCGGCATATGGATCGACCTGAGTCCAAAGAGAGTCGCTTTGGACAAGTGCTACCGCACAAATCTTGTATGTGTGGAGCTCCTGTACAAGGTATGATGAGGCAGAATCCTTTCAAAGTGATAGGTGTGAAGATGTTTGCATCTATATCATTGGACGACATTGGCAATTCTGGATGATCCGGCTCATGATTCGACCTGATTCCAAAGAGAGTCGCTTTGGACAAGTGCTACCGCACAAATCTTGTACATTTGGACCTCCTGTACAATGTATGATGAGGCAGAATCCTATCACATTGATAGGAGTAAAGATATGTGCATGTATATCACTGGGCGACATTGGCAATTCTGGATGCTGCTTCATATGAATCGACCGGAGGCCAAAGAAAGTCGCTTTGGACACGTGCTACCGCACAAATCGTGTAAATTTGGACCCCCTGGACAAGATACGATAAGGCAGAGTCCTGTCAAATTGATACGAGTAAAGATATTTGCATCTATATGATTGGACGACATTGGCAATTCTGGATGCCCCGGCTTATGATTCGACCTGAGTCCAAAAGAGTCGCTTTGGACAAGGGCTACCGCACAAATCTTGTACATGTGAACCTCCGAAACAAGGTATGATGGGGCAGAATCCTATCACATTGATAGGAGTAAAGATATTTGCATCTATATCATTGGACGACATTGGCAATTCTGGATGCTCGGCATATGATTCGACCTGAGTTCAAAGAGTTTCGCTCTTGTCTAGTGCTACCGCACAAATCTTGTACACTTGATCCTCCTGGACAAGACACGATGAGGCAGAATCTTGTCAAATTGATAGGAGTAAAGATGTTTGCATCTATATCATTGGGCTACATTGGCAATTCTGGATGCCCCGGCTTATGATTCGACCTGAGTCCAAAGAGAGTCGCTTTGGACAAGGGCTACCGCACAAATCTTGTATATTTGAACCTCCGGTACAAGGTATGATGAGGCAGAATCCTATCTAATTGATAGGAGTAAAGATATTTGCATCTATATCATTGGACGACATTGGCAATTCTGGATGCTCGGCATATGATTCGACCGGAGGCCAAAGACAGTCGCTTTGGACACGTGCTCCCGCACAAATCTTGTACATTTGGACCTCCTGTACAATGTATGATGAGGCAGAATCCTATCACATTGATAGGAGTAAAGATATGTGCATGGATATCACTGGGCGACAATGGCAATTCTGGATGCTTCGGCTTATGGATCGACCTGTGTCCAAAGAGATTGGCTTTTGTCAAGTGCTACCACACAAATCTTGTACATTTGAACCTCCTAGAGAAGATACGATGAGGCAGAATCCTGTCAAATTGATAGGAGTAAAGATATTTGCATCTATATCATTGGACGACATTGGCAATTCTGGATGCTTGGCATATGATTCGACCGGAGGCCAAAGAGAGTCGCTTTGGACAAGGTCTACCGCACAAATCTTGTACATTTGGACCTCCGGGACAAGATATGATGAGGCAGAATCCTGTCAAATTGATAGGAGTAAAGATATTTGCGTCTATATCATTGCACGACATTGGCAATTCTGGATGCTTCGGCATATGGATCGACCTGAGTCCAAAGAGTTTCGCTTTTGTCTAGTGCTAACGCACAAATCTTGTACATTTGGACCTCCTGTACAAGGTATGATGAGGCAGAATCCTATCACATTGATAGGAGTAAAGATATTTGCATCTATATCACTGGGCGACATTGGCAATTCTGGATGTTCCGGCATATGATTCGACCGGAGGCCAAAGAGAGTCGCTTTGGAGACGTGCTACCACAGAAATCTTGTAAATTTGGACCCCCTGGACAAGATACGATGAGGCAGAGTCCTGTCAAATTGATGGGAGTAAAGATATTTGCATCTATATCATTGGTCAACATCGGCAATTCTGGATGGTCCGGCTTAAGTTTCGACCTAAGGCCAAAGAATGTCGCTTTGGACAAGTGCTACCGCAACAAATTGTGTACATTTGGACCCCCTGGACAAGATACGATGAGGCAGAATCCTGTCAAATTGATAGGAGTGAAGATATTTGCACATATATCATTGAACGACATTGGCAATTCTGGATGCTCAGGCTTATGATTCGACCGGAGGCCAAAGACAGTCGCTTTGGACACGTGCTACCGCACAAATCTTGTAAATTTGGACCCTCTGTACAAGATACGATGAGGCAGAGTCCTGTCAAATTGATAGCAGTAAAGATATTTGCATCTATTTCATTGCACGACATTGGCAATTCTGGATGCTTCGGCATATGGATCGACCTGAGTCCAAAGAGTTTCGCTTTTGTCTAGTGCTACCGCACAAATCTTGTACATTTGGACCTCCTGTACAAGGTATGATGAGGCAGAATCCTATCACATTGATAGGAGTAGAGATATTTGCATCTATATCACTGGGCGACATTGGCAATTCTGGATGCTCCGGCATATGATTCGACCGGAGGCCAAAGAGAGTCGCTTTGGAGACGTGCTACCACACAAATCTTGTAAATTTGGACCCCCTGGACAAGATACGATCAGGCAGAATCCTGTCAAATTGATAGCAGTAAAGATATTTGCATCTATATCATTGCACGACATTGGCAATTCTGAATGATTCGGCTTATGGATCGACCTGAGTCCAAAGAGTTTCGCTTTAGTCTAGTGCTACCGCACAAATCTTGTACACTTGATCCTCCTGGACAAGACACGATCAGCCAGAATCCTGTCAAATTGATAGCAGTAAAGATATTTGCAACTATATCATTGGACGGCATTGGCAATTCAGGATGCTCAGGCTTATGATTCGACCTGAGTCCAAGGAGAGTCGCTTTGGACAAGTGCTACCGCAACAAATCGTGTACATTTGGACCCCCTGGACAAGATAAGATGAGGCAGAATCCTGTCAAATTGATAGTAGTAAAGATATTTCCATCTATACCATTGCACGACATTGGCACATTCTTGATGCTTCGGCTTATGGATCGACCTGAGTCCAAAGAGTTTCGCTTTGGACAAGTGCTATCGCACAAATCTTGTACATGTGGACCTCCTGCACAAGGTATGATGAGGCAGAATCCTATCACATTGATAGGAGTAAAGATATTTGCATCTATATCACTGGACGACAATAGCAATTCTGGATGTTCCGGCGTATGATTCGACCGGAGGCCAAAGAGAGTCGCTTTGGACACGTGTTACCACACAAATCTTGTACATTTGGACCCCCTGGACAAGATACGATGAGGCAGAATCATGTAAAATTGATAGCAGTAAAGATATTTGGATCTATACCATTGCACGACATTGGCAATTCTTGATGCTTCGGCTTATGGATCGACCTGAGTCCAAAGAGATTCGTTTTTGTGAAGTGATAACGCACAAATCTTGTACATTTGGACCTCCTGCACAATGTATGATGAGGCAGAATCCTATCACATTGATAGGAGTAGAGATATTTGCATCTATATCACTGGGCGACATTGGCAATTCTGGATGCTCCGGCATATGATTCGACCGGTGGCCAAAGAGAGTCGCTTTGGAGACGTGCTACCACACAAATCTTGTAAATTTGGACCCCCTGGACAAGATACGATCAGGCAGAATCCTGTCAAATTGATAACAGTAAAGATATTTGCATCTATATCATTGCACGACATTGGCAATTCTGAATGATTCGGCTTATGGATCGACCTGAGTCCAAAGAGTTTCGCTTTAGTCTAGTGCTACCGCACAAATCTTGTACACTTGATCCTCCTGGACAAGACACGATCAGCCAGAATCCTGTCAAATTGATAGCAGTAAAGATATTTGCAACTATATCATTGGACGGCATTGGCAATTCAGGATGCTCAGGCTTATGATTCGACCTGAGTCCAAGCAGAGTCGCTTTGGACAAGTGCTACCGCAACAAATCGTGTACATTTGGACCCCCTGGACAAGATAAGATGAGGCAGAATCCTGTCAAATTGATAGTAGTAAAGATATTTCCATCTATACCATTGCACGACATTGGCACATTCTTGATGCTTCGGCTTATGGATCGACCTGAGTTCAAAGAGAGTCGCTTTGGACAAGTAGTACAGCACAAATCCTCTACATTTGAACCTCCGGAACAAGATATGATGAGGCAGAATCCTGTCATATTGATAGGAGTAAAGATATTTGCATTTATACCATTGCACGACATTGGCAATTCTGGATACTTCGGCTTATGATTCGTCCTGAGTTGAACGAGAGTCGCTTTGGACAAGTGCTTCCGCACAAATCATGTACATTTGAACCTCCTGGACAAGATACGATGAAGCAGAATCCTGTCAAATTGATAGGAGTAAAGATATTTGCATATATCATTGGACGGCATTGGCAATTCTGGATGCTGGGCATATGATTCGACC
The DNA here is from genome assembly GCA_963942575.1 of Priocnemis perturbator. NCBI lineage: Eukaryota > Metazoa > Arthropoda > Insecta > Hymenoptera > Pompilidae > Priocnemis > Priocnemis perturbator. Next base: position 2,886,543 of record CAWWDK010000133.1, on the reverse strand, counting down.
TGAGTCCAAAGACAGTCGCTTTGGACAAGTAATACCGCACAAATCTTGTACATTAGAACCTCTTGGAGAAGATACGATAAGGCAGAATCCTGTCCAATTGATAGGAGTTATGATATTTGCATCTATATCATTCCGATGAGATCGGAAATTTTTGTTACTTTGGCATATGGATCGACCTGAGTCCAAAGAGAGTGCCTTTGGACAAGTTCTAACGCACAAATCTTGTATGTGTGGACCTCCTGTACAAGGTTTGATGAGGCAGTATCCTGTCAAATTGATATGTGTGAAGATATTTGCATCTTTATCATGAGACGACATTGGCAATTTTGGATGCTCCGGTTTATGATTCGATCTGAGTCAAAGAGAGTCGCTTTGGACAAGTGCTAACGCACAAATCGTGTACATTTGAATCTCCTGGACAAGATACCATGAGGCAGAATCATGTCAAATTGATAGGAGTGAATATATTTGCATCTAAATCATTTGGCGACATTGGAAAACCTGGGGATCCGGTTTATGATTAGACCTGAATCCAAAGAGAGTCGGCCTGGACAAGTGCTACCGCCCAAATATTGTACATTTGGACCCCTTGGACAAGATACGATGAGGCAGAATTCTGTCAAAATGATAGCAGTGAAGATATTTGCCACTATATCATTGGACGACATTGGCAATTCTGGATGCTCGGCTTATGATTCGACCTGAGTCCAAAGAGACAAGCTTTGGACAAGTGCTATCGCACAAATCTTGTACATTTGGACTTCCTGGACAAGGTGTGATGAGGCAGTATCCTATTTCATTGATAGGAGTAATGCATTAGCATCTATATCATTGGACGACATTGGCATTTCTGGATGATTCGGCCTATGATTCGACCTGTATCCAAAGAGAGTCGCTTTGGACAAGTGCTACCGCACAAATCTTGTACACTTGATCCTCCTGGACAAGACACGATGAGCCAGAATCCTATCGAATTGATAGGAGTGAAGGTATTTGCATCTATATCATTGGACGACATTGGCAATTCTGGATGGCTTATGGCTTATGATTCGACCTGAATCCAAAGAGAGTCGGTTTGGGCAAATGCTGCCGCCCAAAAGATGTGCATTTGGACCTCCTGGAAAAGGTATGATGAGGCAGAATCCTGTCACATTGATAGGAGTGAAGATATTTGCATCTATATCATTGGGCTACATTGGCAATTCTGGATGCTTCGGCTTATGTGTCGACCTGAGTCCAAAGAGTTTCGCTTTTGTCTAGTGCCACTGCACAAATCTTGTACACTTGATCCTCCTGGACAAGACACGATGAGCCAGAATCCTGTCAAATTTATATCAGTAAATATATTTGCATCTATATCATTGCACGACAGTGGCAATTCTGGATGCTCAGGCTTATGATTCGACCTGAGTCCAAAGAGAGTCGCTTCGGACAAGTGCTACCGCAACAATTCTTGTACATTTGGACCTCCTGTACAAGGTATGATGGGGCAGAATCCTGTCAAATTGATATGAGTGAAGATGTTTGCATCTATATCATTGGACGACATTGGCAATTCTGGATGCTCCGGCACATGATTCGACCTGAGTCCAAAGAGAATCGTTTTGGATAGGTGCGACCGCACAAATCTCGTACATTTGAACCTCCTGGACAAGATACCTTGAGGCAGAATCCTGTCTAATTGATAGGAGTTATGATATTTGCATCTATATCATTCCGATCAGATCGGCAATTTTTGTTACTTTGGCATATGGATCGACCTGAGTCCAAAGAGAGTCGCTTTGGACAAGTGCTACCGCACAAATCGTGTATGTGTGGACCTCCTGTACAAGGTATGATGAGGCAGTATCCTGTCAAATTGATAAGAGTAAAGATATTTGCATCTATACCATTGCACGACATTGGCAATTCTTGATGCTTTGGCACATGATTCGACCTGAGTCCAAAGAGAATCGCTTTTGCGAAGTGCTAACGCACAAATCTTGTACATTTGAACCTCCTGGACAAGATATGATGAGGCAGAATCATGTCAAATTGATAGGAATAAAGATATTTGCATCTATATCAATGGACGTCATTTGCAATTCTGGATGTTCCGGCATATAATTCGACCTGAATCCCAAGAGAGTCGCTTTGGACAAGTACTACAGCACAAATCCTGTACATTTGGACCTCCTGTACAAGGTATGATGAGGCAGAATCCTGTCAAATTGATAGGAGTGAAGATGTTTGCATCTATATCACTTTCTACGACATTGGCAATTCTGGATGCTCCGGTTTATGATTCGACCTGGGTCCAAAGAGAGTCGCTTTGGACAAGTGCTACCGCACAAACCTTGTACATTTAAACCTAGGAACAAGGTATGTTGAGGCAGAATCCTATCACATTGATAGGACACACACACATTGAAGATGTTTGCATCTATATCATCGGAAAACATTGGCAATTCTGGATGCTCGGCTTATGATTCGACCTGAGTCCAAAGAGAGTCGCTTTGGACAAGTGCTACCGCACAAATCTTGTACATTTGAACCTCCTGGACAAGATATGATGAGGCAGAATCCTGTCTTATTGATAAGAGTAAATATATTTGTATCTATATCATTGCACGACAATGGCAATTCTGGATGCTTCGGCTTATGGATCGACCTGAGTCCAAAGAGATTGGCTTTTGTCAAGTGTTACCGCACAAATATTGTACATTTGGACCCCTTGGACAAGATACGATGAGGCAGAATTCTGTCAAATTGATAGCAGTGAAGATATTTGCATCTATATCATTGGACGACATTGGCAATCCTGGGGATCCGGCTTATAATTAGACCTGAATCCAAAGAAAGTCGGCCTGTATAACTGCTACCGCACAAATCTTGTACATTTGTACCTCCTGGACAGGATACGATGAGGCAGAATGCTGTAAAATTGATAGCAGTGAGGATATTTGCCTCTCTATCATTGGACAATATCGGCAATTTTGGATTCTTCGCCAAATGATTCGACCTGAATCCAAAGGGAGTCGCTTTGGACACGTGCTAACGCACAAATCGTGTACATTTGAATCTCCTGGACAAGATACCATGAGGCAGCATCATGTCAAATTGATAGGAGTGAAGATATTTCCATCTAAATCATTGGGCGACATTGGCAAACCTGGGGATCCGGTTTATGATTAGACCTGAATCCAAAGAGAGTCGGCCTGGACAAGTGCTACCGCCCAAATCTTGAACATTTGAACCTCGTGGACAAGATACAATGAGGCAGAAGGCTGTCAAATTGATAGGAGTCAGGATATTTGCCACTATATCATGGGACGACATTGGCAATTCTGGATGCTCGGCATATGATTCGACCTGAGTCAAAGAGATTGGCTTTTGTGAAGTGCTACCGCACAAATCTTGCCCATTTGGACCTCCTGGATAAGATATGATAAGGCAGAATCCTGTCAAATTGATAGCAGTAAAGATATTTGCATCTATATCATTGGACGACATTGGCTATTCTGGATGCTCCGGCGTATGATTCGACCGGAGGCCAAAGAGAGTCGCTTTGGACAAGTGCTACCACACAAATCATGTACTTTTGGACCCTCTGGACAATATACGTTGAGGCAGAATCCTGTCAAATTAATAGCAGTAAAGATATTTGCATCTATATCATTGGACGACATTGGCAATTCTGGATGCTCCGGCTTATGATTCGACCTGAATCCAAAGACAGTCGCTTTGGACAAGTAATACCGCACAAATCTTGTACATTTGAACCTCCGGAACAAGCTATGATGAGGCAGAATCCTGTCACATTGATAGGAGTTGTTGCGTATTCATAGTCACCTCGGGCCGGCGGCCAATGAGCGCCCGCGACGTTCTCACCAAAATCAATAACGCGGTCGATACTCGGGCGATACGTTATGTAAACGCGCCTGCTCATTAGTAGCGCCGCGTCGCGTTCTTCTCGGGCAATTGTTCTCTCGCGGTTCCCGCGCGCTCTCGTCGGCCACTACCAACCTCTGCATAGTAGTGATCGGGTGCTTTCTCTCATTCTTACCGAATACTAGTGCGGAATTCGAGTGCAGTTCTCGCATAGTGCGTTGTAGAAAGTGACTTAAAGTGACTGTAAAGGCGAAGGGAATAGAAAGACGCTTTGGTGCCCCTCAAACATTGTACTCCGTAGGTTAAGTGTCTTAGTTTAATAAAGCGTGTTCGTGCCTTCTCACCCACGTGGACTTTCTTGTGCCGGCCACGTGCCGTGTGCGCAATTTTAGTGCTAAAACTCCTCAGAGCAACTCAACACCCGCGTTAACCAGTCCTCTCAGGCACTCCTCAAGGCTTATTAAAAAACATTGGTCCTTCGAGCCGGATAAAGCGCGTGTGAAAAAGTGGGGTTAAAGTGAGAAAAGGGAGATGAGAGAGCACGACGGCCCGACGGAAAGGTGGCCGGCCAGATGAGCCGCTTTCGTTTTATAAAGCGACTCGAGGAGGAGTCCATGAAGGCGCGTTTCAAGACGCTCCACCCAGAAGCCGTACGGACGCAGCTTGAGCATCTCCAAGCTGCGTGGACGAAATTTGATGAGCAGCACGACAGACTGTGCGAGCTCCCGGTGGATGCATTCCACAAGCTCTAGTACACCTCCGTGGAGGTGTACGATCAGTGCCTCCAACTATTCACCGAGGCTACTACAGCACTGCGTGTTCTGCAGGCGGAACATCAAAAAAAGGAGCGAATCGGGACTCCTCAACCGCCCGGCAATCCTCAGGTGCTTTCCAGGGCCATTGTACCTCAGGTGGCCCTCCCCCCTTCTCAGGTGATTTTACCGCTTGGCGGCTATTCAGGGACACCTTCGAGTCACTGGTGGCCAAGAACTCCCAGTTCTCGGCGCTGAAGAATCTGCTAGTCCTGAAGGCCTCCCTCACCGGCGAAGCAGCGCACCGGCACGACACCCTGCCTGTCGAGGCTGCATCATTCGAGCTAGCGTGGCAGCGTCTCCGTGACTGGTACGACAATCGCAGGATACTCGAGGGCGACCTCATCGATCGGCTCCTCGGGGATGGGACCCAATGCTCTCGCAACGCCAACAGCCTCGATGAGCTCGTCACCTCCGTCAACGAGCCCCTGTTCGCCCTCAAGACGCTCGGGATCGACACAAAACAATGGGGCCCCGTGGCCGCACGCATCACGGTCCGGAGATTGGACGAGGCAACCAGGGCACTGTGGGAGATATCCTTGGGAACGTCAACCACGTCTCCTACTCTCACGGAGGTACAAGAGTTTCTCCACGCCCAGGCCCGAGGGCTCGAGAATCAGGAGCGTGGACGAGCGCCGTCGGGTACTCATTCCTCAGGCGCCACAGCGCGATCGGGACCCCCTGACTCCTCTGCCTCCTCGCAGACTCGCTCTAGGCCTTCGCTCGGTGCCAGAGCACATGTAGCAGATGCGGTGCCAGGTGAGACTCCTCGGGCACGAATGTGCGAGCTGTGCAGCGAGGAACACTTTATTGTGTCATGCCCCGAGTTCCGGGCAGCCAATGCATCATAGAGACGGCAGGCGGTGGAACAGTTGCGGTTGTGCTACAACTGCCTTGGTAATCACAACGTGGTTAACTGTCGCAACCGCGAACGGGGCCAGCACTGCGGGGGGCTTCATCATTCGATGATCCATCTGCAACCGGCGCACTCTCAGGGAGTCCTCAACCCCGCACAGTCACCGTGTACAGGCCAGCACCCACGGCGGAGCCGGCGGCCGAGCAGGAGCCGGCTGAGCTGGAGACCACTCTCCGAGCGCCCTCACCACAGCAGGATGCCAAGCCGCTCGCCATCGTGGATACGGACGCGCAGGGACTGCGACCACATTACTTGTCCAAGTGGCAGGGGATTTCAGGGCGGGGTAAGCCCCTCCCCCCTCACCGGAGTAGAACCTCCTACTCCCGTCATAGATCCACCCTCAGGAAAAGTAAACTCGGGACATCCTCAGGAACGACAGCCTCAACGGAACCCCCTCAACCAGGCACTCCTCTCGCAACACTGGGCACTCCTCTTGCGCCTCCACCGGCCAGCGCACTCACCCTTCCTCCATCAGGGTATCTCAGGCCGAATGTGCTGCTGGCCACTTGCCAGGCCATCACCTTGTCAATCTATGGCACCACGCATCAGGTACGCATGCTGATCGACCCCGGCTCAGAACTATCCTTTGTCTCAGAGAGAACGGCGAAGACGCTGCTGCTGGAAGTACGGCCCTCCAACATACGGATCACCGGGGTCGGAGGTACCCATTCAGGTTCCACACGGGGAGTGGCGACTGTTCTCCTCACGTCGATCTACGACCAGACTGCATCGTTCACCATCACGGTTCACATCCACAAGAAAACCACCACGTGGCTACCCTCATTCTCCGCTCCGGAGCTCTGGTGGCCGCATCTGCAGGAGATACCACTCGCCGACCCAGATTTCCTCAACCCCGGAGAAATCGATATCATCTTGGGAGTCGACGTGTACGGTAGGCTGCTCGAGCCCGGTGTTATCAAGGGGAGTCCTCAGGAGCCAATCGCCCTCCGCACCCTTCGCATGGGTCGTACTCGGCCCGGTCGATGACGAGTTAGCAGGTCAGACCGCAACCACGCACGCGGTCGCTATCGACCATCACCTGCACGACCTTCTCGAGCGATTCTGGGTTCAAGAGGAGACGACGATCCGGACTACAGCGAGCCTCATCAATGATATTGTCGCGACTTTCCTAAATGCGCGACCGATCAGCGGCTTCGGGCCGCCTCGGCACCGCTCGGGTCTTACCCGATCTTTCGCTAACTCCTCTCCCGCTCTCCCTTCCGCCGCCCCGGGTGGATCGAGCAGCTCGTGGGCTGCGGGAGCGGGGAGCGGGGGGGACTTGTTTCCCGGAATAGGACACCTGTGCGACCGCTAATTAGTCGTTAGCCTATTGTCGGTGAGGATACATCTATTTCTGAGTATTGCGAGTGATTTTCTGAGAACCTTAGTTTTTTTTTGAGTGAGCGTGCGAACCGTCTGCGGTCCGTCTTGGGATCTCTGTCCCGCGCGTCTTAACGAGAACTTTCTCGTCCTGTACTTTATAGACCCTTTTGGGAAGTTAGGAGAACATTAAAAGGACCGGTGTTCATTGAAAGCGCTATCTTGATTTTATTTGCCCTTTACACACCAGTCGAACCTGTAGAAAGCAATTCCCCTAGAATTTAAGTATTTCATGCCCAAGTCACCACGTATTTTTAGTAACTAGAATCGATACATAACGACAATCGATACAGAGCGAGATATATCGATCGCGCGCTCGTTCGCTTCTTCGTCCATTACTGTCGGTCTAAAACTTTGTCGCTGTGATACACGCTGTAAGCCGAAACTCATCTGAATAAATAACTTGCCATCCACTACGAGCCATACAAGATACCTGCATCCCTAACAGGTTATGGGCCCAGGCTACGTGTTGCGACAAGTATTTTTCTAATTTTTTGGTCTTTACATCCATTTTATAATACTCTCCTGTGAGTCTAACCTGGTCTAACCCGAGCCACGTGCAAGAGCGGAAAAACCACGAAATGGAGGCCGAAGTGACAAAGATCACCAAGTTAAAGAGTGCGGCGAACTGGGCGCAGTGGAAATTTCAGATCTCGATCCTACTAAATGATAAGGACACTTTTAGGGTGGTGAGCGGCGCTTTTATCAAGCCCCTACCAGTCCGAGAACCGACAGCTGCACAGAGTTTGGAACTCAACAACTGGTTAAAGGCAGACAGTACAGCACAAAGGATCATTGCAACAAGTGTGGCTGACTCACAATTAGTCCACATTATGAACTGCAGCTCCGCGAAGGACATGTGGGAAGCACTGCACAATCTATATGAGCAGAGGTCAGAGACGGGCATACACATGTTGCAACAAAAATGGTACCGGGTGACCAAGGATCCCAAGGACAACATGGCGTCACACATTGCGAAACTGAAGGATCTAGCGCATCGCTTAGAAGCACTGGGTGAGCCTATTGCTGATTCTATGGTCATAACCAAAATCCTAATGACACTGCCTACAACATATAACCATTTCATAACGGCGTGGGAGTCAACTCCACAAAGCGAACGTACACTCTCAAATCTGGTAGAGAGACTTCTTGCAGAGGAGATAAGATTTTTCAGCCATACGGAAGAGTTAACGGAGGCCTTAGCGGCAATGAAAACGTCTTCCAAGAAAAGCAACGGAAACTGGAAAGGAAACCGACATTCCAAGTCAACAAAGGAGATGAAATACGCTAGTAAGGACCAGGAAGCTGTCTGTTTCAATTGTAAACAACCAGGACATAATCGAGAGAAATTTAACGTGCGACACCTGGCGTGAGCCTTAATTCACACGGCCCCCTGTTACGCAAGCGCAAACGAGGCATGGATCGAGATTATCGCTCGATCAACGCGCAACCGAAGTTGCGTCCCGGTCTAGAGGGTTGCCAGCCCATCATCTTACCGGTGGAAGCGAGGCCTTTCTAAACCTCTCCCATAGTTCTGCCACTATGGTAGGCGAGTTCATTGAGTGGAACTCCCGCACCGGGGTTTCATCCCCTCGCCGGCGATGTCGGCTTTTAACCACTACCACGACGATTGCAACCCCTAAAGGATGCCGTCCCAAATGATGGGGGCCAATGGCAGCTCGAGGTAAACATGCGGTGGGACGTTCCCACACGCCGACCGCGCTACCACTGGTGGGCCCCATCCCCGTCTACCGATTATACTCCGGTGGAGTGGACGCACGGCCAGGCAACCGCTCAGCGTCCTGCTCATGTTAGCGAGACTTCTCTCACTGCGTTCGATGAGTAACCGTCGAGGTCGCGGCTGCGATCAACTCTACCACACATCTTTGCTGCCGGTGGCTTCTGTTACCCACGAGCGTGGGATTGGGTAGCTCCGCCGGCAACTTTATGGGTGGGCAGCGTGTGGTCTGCCCCCAGGTTCGTCTCGGATACTAGATCTTATAGATCCGACACCTCAAACGACGACCCGGCAAACCCACCCGGAAAAACAACCGGAGCATCCAGAATTGCCAATGTCGTCCAATGATATAGATGCAAATGTGCCGGAGCATCCAGAATTGCCAATGTCGTCCAATGATATAGATGCAAACATCTTCACTCATATCAAACAACCAGGACATTGGGCACACGGCTGTCGGGTAGGAAAGATGAAGGAGTCATGCCGCGACAAGCAACCCAAAGGTCAAGCGTTGATAGCGCATACAGCTGAATCGTTGGACGGGCCACAGGGTACTACAAACACGTGGTATCTGGACTCTGGTGCTACGCATCATATGTCCAATCAGGAACAATGGTTTGTAAATTTAGAATTTTTTGAAAACCCTCACCCAGTCAACGTGGGAAAAATGGGCGAGTCAGTGGGAGCCCTAGGCAGCGGCGATATAAACATCCTTGCCTATAATGGAAAAACGTGGATTGAAAAGCATTTAGCCAATGTCCTGTTTGTTCCATACCTGCGCTATAACCTCTTTTCAGCTGGTTCAGCACTTGACAAGGGATTGCTTCAAGTTTCTACTGCAGGGGGATGTCATTTTGAGAAGGACGGCATTACCGTTGCAGTGGGAGTAAGGAAACACAAATTATGCGAAATGCAATTTAGGACACTCACCCCAGCGAGTAGTCAGATGGAAGCGAGTCTAGCCGTAAAGGACAGCCTTCAATCCTGGCACGAAAGACTGGCGCATCAGAACGTTGCTTACGTGAAGCAGTACCTTCAAACTCAAGGAATTCCGGTAACAGACCAAATTTTCTTTTGTGAAGGATGTGCTTTCGGTAAGGCACACAGACTTCCCTTTCCCAAGAGAAAGTCGACAGACTACAAGGCGAAAGTCCCGGGTGAGCTGGTGCATGCGGATTTATGTGGACCCTTTCAAGAGGAATCCATAAATGGATCGCGTTACCTCTTGGTGTTTAAAGACGATTTTTCACGCTATTCGACAGTATATTTTCTGAGATCCAAAGATGAAACTGTGGAACGTATAAAGGACTTCATCGCCATGGTAAAGAATCATGTAGGAAGAAGCATAAAAACTTTGCGCACGGACAATGGTCTAGAGTTTGTCAACGCAAGGGTACGGGATGTATTGAGAAAACAGGGCATACAGCATCAAAGAACCGTGAGCTATACCCCAGAACAAAACGGGATCGCAGAAAGAGAAAACCGAACACTCGTTGAAGCTATGAGATCCATGATCCACATGAGGAAATTACCGCTGAAATTATGGGCTGAAGGAATAAATACCGCAGCTTATGTAATGAACCGTACTAGGATGACCGCTCAACGGCCGGAAACGCCGTATAGTCTGTGGTTCGGTCGAACGGCTAAATTGGAAAAATTCATTCCTTTTGGAACCACTGCGTACGCGCACATTCCAAAGGAAAAGCGTCAAAAACTTGATAAAAAGGCGGAAAAAGGGTACTTCGTAGGATATGGCATAGATGTTAAAGGGTCAAGGATTTGGGTCCCCGACACCGATAGAGTGGACACAAGGAGGGACGTCATCTTTAATGAAAATGACCCCTACCCTGGAAACCTAATCGAAGCAAATACGAGTAATGAATCGCAGACGTTCAAGTGTCCGGAGGAACCCGCACCTGAACCACAAGAACACGAGCCGCAAATATCCCACGAGCCGATGGAATCCATTGACCTATTGGAAGAAGCATCTGATGGCGAAAATAACTGGAAATCCGCGGACGAGCACTCCGATTCTGAAAATCAAGAAGTCGAGCAATTAGCCGCCCAAGAACAACTTCGGGTAGCCAGAGTCCTGCGAGACAGAGACAGGATCAGAAGGCCGAGCAGGTATGAAAATGGAATTAATTCTGACGTCGCCCTTTTTGCAGAAATTGAGGAACCGCAAAACTATCAGGAAGCAATCGCAAGCCGATATGCACACCAATGGAAGCGAGCCATGGATGACGAAATCAACTCTCTCGGGAAGAACAATACATGGAGTATTGTGTGCCGAGAAGACGGAAGAAAACCAGTCGAAAACCGATGGGTATACAAGGTCAAAAAGAAACCTGACGGAAGCATCGACAGATTCAAGGCGAGGCTTGTGGCCAAAGGCTATTCACAAAAGAAGGGAATAGACTACCACGAAACCTTTAGCCCAGTTGTCAAATTCGATTCCATTCGTATAATTCTGGCCTTAGCAGCATCAAGGAACTTGGTCTTACGACAGTTCGACATAAAAACAGCCTTTCTCAATGGAAAACTGTCAGAAACTGTTTATATGGAACAACCGGAAGGCTACGAGCACGGACCGAATCATATCTGTAAACTGGAGAGAAGTCTATATGGGTTGAAGCAAGCCTCGAGATGTTGGCACGAACGATTTACAAATTTCCTGAAGAAATCCAACCTGGAAGCCACAAAATCTGACACGTGCGTCTTCACCAACAATCAACGGGAGAACACGTTGATACTGGCTATCTATATCGACGACGGCATCATAGCAGCGTCAGATGAGACAACGGCGGATACGCTGTTGACTCAACTCAAACAAGAATTCGAAATAACCGAAGGGAATTTAAGTCTCCTTTTAGGCCTCGAGATAGACCAAAAGACGGACGGCTCAATCTTCGTACATCAGTCCGGATTTGCCCAGAGGGTGCTGGAGCGATTCAACATCACCGAGGCAAACCCAGTAACAGTTCCCATGGACAAGCACCAAGAACTAAGCATCATGGTACACGGAAAGGAAAACCCTGGGGAGGTCCGAGCACCATACAGGGAGGCCGTCGGATCGCTAATGTATCTGGCAGTAGGCACAAGACCGGACATAGCATTTGCACTAAGCACTGTAAGTCAGCACTTAGAATCACCCGATAAGATTCACTGGAATGCCGTAAAACGAATTTTAAAATATTTAAAAGGAACCGCAAATTACGGATTATTGTTTGAAGCGTGTGCGAAAACCGATTTGTTAGCATTTAGCGACGCCGATTACGCGGGAGATATTGAGACTCGTAGGTCGACGTCAGGCTACGTGTTCAAAATGGGGGGAAGCACAATTTCGTGGTGCTCGCAAAAGCAAAGAGCAGTTGCATTATCAACGACAGAATCTGAATTTATAGCTGCGGCACAGACAATTAAAGAATTAATTTGGTTGCGTCGCTTATTGAGTGAAATTACGAAAGGGGAAATTGTAAAACCTAAGTTACTTCTTGACAACCAGAGCGCGATAAAGCTGTTAAAAAACCCCGAATTTCACAAACGCACCAAACATATAGATATAAGATACCATTTTGCGCGCGAGAAAGAACAAGAGGGCCTTTTTGATTTAGAATATGTTCCTACTGAGAAACAGCAGGCCGATATACTCACTAAGCCGTTATTAAGAGAACGTTTTTGTTACCTCCGAGACTTACTAAATATAAAGCCAAAGATGTGATTTTAAGTTTAAAAATAAGCATATAAGACTGAGTTAAGAAACGAATAAGACTGATTTGTGACAGAGTGCATGAAAAGTGGGAGTGTAGAAAGCAATTCCCCTAGAATTTAAGTATTTCATGCCCAAGTCACCACGTATTTTTAGTAACTAGAATCGATACATAACGACAATCGATACAGAGCGAGATATATCGATCGCGCGCTCGTTCGCTTCTTCGTCCATTACTGTCGGTCTAAAACTTTGTCGCTGTGATACACGCTGTAAGCCGAAACTCATCTGAATAAATAACTTGCCATCCACTACGAGCCATACAAGATACCTGCATCCCTAACAGAACCAATCGTCTTTTCTTAACATCTCTTCTTGCATTATACTAACAGATCGAGCACTGCTATCCGACCACTTGAGGTTTCGGACGAGGATTCGATCAAACAGATATAGAGGCAAATATCCTTACTCCTATAAATTCTGCAGCATTCTGCCTCATCGTATCTTGTCCAGGAGGCTCAAATGTACAAGACTTGTGCGGTAGGACTTGCCCAGGACGACTCTCTTTGGATTCAGGTCTAATTATAAGCCGGATCCCCAGGATTGCCAATGTCGTCCAATGATATAGATGCAAATATCTACACTGCTATCAATTTGACAGGATTCTGTCTCATCGTATCCTGTCCAGGAGGTTCAAATGTACAAGATTTGTGCGGTAGCACTTGACAAAAACGAATCGTTTTGGACTCAGTTCGAATCACAAGCCGAGCATCCAGAATTGGCCAATGTCGTCCAATGAAATAGATGCAAATTTCTTCACTCCTATCAATTTGAAACGATTCTGCCCCATCGTATCTTATCTAGGAGGTTCAAATGTACCCGATTTGTGCCGTAGCACTTGACAAAAGCGAATCGCTTGGGACTCAGGTCGATCCATATGCCGAAGCATCCAGAATTGCCAATGTCGTCCAATGATATAGATGCAAATATCTTTACTCCTATTAATTTGACAGGATTCTGCCTCATCGTATCTTGTCCAGGGGGTCCAAATGTACAAGATTTGTTGCGGTAGCACTTGTCCAAAGCGACTCTCCTTGGACTCAGGTCGAATCATATGCCGGAGCATCCAGAATTGCCAATGTCGTCCAGTGATATAGATGCAAATATCTTTACTCCTATTAATGTGATCGGATTCTGCCTCATAATACCTTGTTCCGGAGGTGCAAATGTACAAGATTTGAGCGGTAGCCCTTGTCCAAAGCGACTCTCTTTGGACTCAGGTCGAATCATATGCCGAAATTCCAGAATTGCCAATGTCGTCCAATGATATAGATGCAAATATCTTTACTCCTATCAATGTGATAGTATTCTGCCTCATCATACCTTGTTCCGGAGGTTCAAATGTACAAGATTTGTGCGGTAGCACTTGTCTAAAGCCACATTCTTTGGACTTAGGTCGAACATAAGCCGGACCATCCAGAATTGCCGATGTTGACCAATGATATAGATGCAAATATCTTTACTCCTATCAATGGGATCGGATTCTGCCTCATCATACCTTGTTCCGGAGGTCCAAATGGACCAGATTTGGGCGGCAGTATTTGTCCAAAGCGACTCTCTTTGAACTCAGGTCGAATCATATGCCGAAATTCCAGAATTGCCAATGTCGTCCAATGATATAGATGCAAATATCTTTACTCCTATGAATGTGATAGGATTCTGCCTCATCATACGTTGTACAGGAGGTTCAAATGTACAAGACTTATTGCGGTAGCACTTGTCCGAAGCGACTCTCTTTGGCCTCCGTCCGAATCATACGCCGGAGCATCCAGAATTGCCGTTGTTGACCAATGATATAGATGCAAATATCTTTACTCCTATTAATTTGACAGGATTCTACCTCATCCCATCTTGTCCAAGGGGTCCAAATGTACACGATTTGTTGCGGTAGCACTTGTCCAAAGCGACATTCTTTGGACTTATGTCGAACCATAAGCCGGACCATCCAGAATTGCCGATGTTGACCAATGATATAGATGCAAATATCTTTACTCCTATTAATTTGACAGGATTCTGCCTCATCCTTTCTTGTCCAAGGGGTTCAAATGTACAAGATTTGTTGCGGTAGCACTTGTCCAAAGCGACTCTCCTTGGACTCAGGTCGAATCATATGCCGGAGCATCCAGAATTGCCAATGTCGTCCAGTGATATAGATGCAAATATCTTCACTCCTATTAATGTGATAGGATTCTGCCTCATCATACTTGTTCCAGAGGTGCAAATGTACAAGGTTCGTGCGGTAGCACTTGTCCAAAGCGAATCTCTTTGGATTCAAGTCGAATCATAAACCGGAGCATCCGGAATTGCCAATGTCGTCCAATGATATAGATGCAAATATCTTTACTCCTGTCAATTTGACAGGATTCTGCCTCATCGTATATAGTCCAGGGGGTCCAAATGTACAAGACTTGTGCGGTAGCACTTGACAAAAGCCAATCTCTTTGACTCAGGTCGAATCATATGCCGAGCATCCAGAATTGCCAATGTCGTCCAATGATATAGATGCAAATATCTTTACTCCTATCAATGTGATGGGATTCTGCCTCATCATACGTTGTACAGGAGGTCCAAATGTACAAGACTTATTGCGGTAGCACTTGTCCGAAGCGACTGTCTTTGGCCTCCGGTCGAATCATATGCCGGAGCATCCAGAATTGCCAATGTCGTCCAGTGATATAGATGCAAATATGTTTACTCCAATCAATGTGATAGGATTCTGCCTCATCATACCTTGTACAGGAGGTCCAATTGTACAAGATTTGTGCGGTAGCACATGTGCAAAGCTAAACTCTTTGGACTCAGGTCGATCTATAAGCCGAAGCATCAAGAATTGCCAATGTCGTGCAATGGTATAGATGCAAATATCTTTATTCCTATCAATGTGATAGGACTCTGCCTCATCGTATATTGTCCAGGGGGTCCAAATTTACAAGATTTGTGCGGTGGCACTTGTCCAAAGCGACTCTCTTTGGCCTCCGGTCGAATCATACGCCGGAGCATCCAGAATTGCCAATGTGGTCCAATGATATAGATGCAAATATCTTCACTCCTATCAATGTGCCAGGATTCTGCCTCATCATACCTTTTCCAGGAGGTCCAAATGTACAAGATTAATGCGGTAGCACTTGTACAATGCGACTCTCTTTGGCCTCCGGCCGAATCGTACGCCGGAGCATCCAGAATTGCCAATGTGGTCCAATGATATAGATGCAAATATCTTCACTCCTATCAATTTAACAGGATTCTGGCTCATCGTATCTTGTCCAGGGGGTCCAAATGCACAAGTTTTGGGCGGCTGCATTTGCCCAAACCGACTCTCTTTGGATTTAGGTCGAATCATAAGCCGGAGCATCCAGAATTGCCAGTGTCGTCCAATGATATAGAAGCAAATATCTTTACTCCCATCAATTTGATGGGATTCTGCCTTATCGTATATTGACCATGGGGTCCAAATGTACAAGATTTGTTGCGGTAGCACATGTCCAAACCGACTCTCTTTGGATTCACATCGAATCATAAGCCGGAGCATCCAGAATTGCCAATGTCGTCCAATGATATAGATGCAAATATCTATACTCCTATCAATGTGACAGGATTCTGCCTCATCATACCTTGTCCAGGAGGTCCAAATGTACAAGATTTGTGCGGTAGCACTTGTCCAAAGCGACTCTCTTTGGACTCAGGTCGAATCATAGGCCTGAGCATCCAGAATTGCCAATGTCGTCCAATGATATAGATGCAAAAATCTTCACTCCGATCAATTTGACAGCATTCTGCCTCATCGTATCTTGTCCAGGGGGTCCAAATGGACACGATTTGTTGCAGTAGCATATTTCCAAAGCGACTCCCTTTGGACTCAGGTCGAATAATATGCGTGAGCATTCAGAATTGCCAATGCCGTATAATGATATAGATGCAAATATCTATACTCCTATCAATGTGACAGGATTCTGCCTCATCATAACTTTTCCAGACGTCCAAATGCACAAGTTTTGGGTGGCAACATTTGCCCAAACCGACTCTCTTTCATTCAGGTCGAATCAGAAGCCGGAGCATCCAGAATTGCCATTGTCGTCCAATGATATAGATGCAAATATCTATACTCCTACCAATGTGACAGGATTCTGCCTCATCATACCTTTTCCAGACGTCCAAATGCACAAGTTTTGGGTGGCAACATTTGCCCAAACCGACTCTCTTTGATTCAGGTCGAATCATAAGCCGGAGCATCCAGAATTGCCATTGTCGTCCAAAGATGTAGATGCAAATATCTTTACTCCTATCAATTTGACAGGATTCTGCCTCATCGTATATTGTCCAGGGGGTCCAAATGTACAAGATTTGTGCGGTGGCACTTGTCCAAAGCGACTCTCTTTGGCCTCCGGTCGAATCATACGCCGGAGCATCCAGAATTGCCAATGTGGTCCAATGATATAGATGCAAATATCTTCACTCCTATCAATGTGACAGGATTCTGCCTCATCATACCTTTTCCAGGAGGTCCAAATGTACAAGATTTGTGCGGTAGCACTTGTACAATGCGACTCTCTTTGGCCTCCGGCCGAATCGTACGCCGGAGCATCCAGAATTGCCAATGTGGTCCAATGATATAGATGCAAATATCTTCACTCCTATCAATTTAACGGGATTCTAGCTCATCGTATCTTGTCCAGGGGGTCCAAATGTACAAGATTTGTGGCGGTAGCACATGTCCAAACCGACTCTCTTTGGATTCATATCGAATCATAAGCCGGAGCATCCAGAATTGCCAATGTCGTCCAATGATATAGATGCAAATATCTTTACTCCCATCAATTTGACAGAATTCTGCCTCATCGTATATTGACCAGGGGGTCCTAATGTACAAGATTTGGGCGGTAGCATTTGCCCAAACCGACCCTATTTGGATTCAGGTCGAATCATAAGCCGGAGCATCCAGAATTGCCAATGTCGTCTAATGATATAGATGCAAATATCTTCACTCCTATCAATTTAACGGGATTCTGGCTCATCGTATCTTGTCCAGGGGGTCCAAATGCACAAGTTTTGAGCGGCAGTATTTGCCCAAACCGACTTTCTTTGGATTTAGGTCGAATCATAAGCCGGAGCATCCAGAATTGCCAATGTGGTCCAATGATATAGATGCAAATATCTTCACTCCTATCAATGTGACAGGATTCTGCCTCATCATACCTTTTCCAGGAGGTCCAAATGTACAAGATTTGTTGCTGTAGCACTTGTCCAAAGCGACTCTCTTTGCCCTCCGGTTGAATCATATGCCGGAGCATCCAGAATTGCCAATGTCGTGCAATGAAATAGATGCAAATATCTTTACTGCTATCAATTTGACAGGATTCTCCCTGATGGTATCTTGTCCAGGAGTTTCAAACGTACAAGATTTGTGTGGTAGCACTTGTCCAAAACGACTCTATTAGGCCTCCGTTCGAATCATACGCCGGAGCATCCAGAATTGCCAATGTGGTCCAATGATATAGATGCAAATATCTTCACTCCTATCAATTTGACAGGATTCTGCCTCATGGTGTCTTGTCCAGGAGGTTCAAATGTACAAGATTTGTGCGGTAGCACTTGTCCAAAGCGACATTCTTTGGAATCAAGTCGAATCATAAGCCTGAGCATCCAGAATTTCCAAAGTCGTCCAATGATGTAGATGCAAATATCTTTACTCCTATCAATGTGACAGGATTCTGCCTCATCATACCTTTTCCAGGAGGTCCAAATGTACAAGATTTGTGCGGTAGCACTTGTCCAAAGCGACTCTCTTTGATTCAGGTCGAATCATAAGCCGGAGCATCCAGAATCGCCGTTGTCGTCCAATGATGTAGATGCAAATATCTTTACTCCTATCAATTTGACAGGATTCTGCCTCATCTTATATTGTCCAGGGGGTCCAAATGTACAAGATTTGTGCGGTGGCACTTGTCCAAAGCGACTCTCTTTGGCCTCCGGTCGAATCATACGCCGGAGCATCCAGAATTGCCAATGTGGTCCAATGATATAGATGCAAATATCTTCACTCCTATCAATGTGACAGGATTCTGCCTCATCATACCTTTTCCAGGAGGTCCAAATGTACAAGATTTGTGGGGTAGCACTTGTCCAAAGCGACTCTCTTTGGACTCGGGTCGAATCATAGGCCTGAGCATCCAGAATTGCCAATGTCGTCCAATGATATAGATGCAAAAATCTTCACTCCTATCAATTTGACAGCATTCTGGCTCATCGTATCTTGTCCAGGGGGTCCAAATGTACAAGATTTGTTGCTGTAGCACGTGTCCAAAGCGACTCTCTTTGCCCTCCGGTTGAATCATATGCCGGAGCATCCAGAATTGCCAATGACGTCCAATGATATAGATGCAAATATCTTCACTCCTATCAATGTGACAGGATTCTGCCTCATCGTGCCTTTTCCAGGACGTCCAAATGCACAAGTTTAGGGTGGCAATATTTGCCCAAACCGACTCTCTTTGATT
This sequence comes from Priocnemis perturbator, assembly GCA_963942575.1. Lineage (NCBI taxonomy): Eukaryota > Metazoa > Arthropoda > Insecta > Hymenoptera > Pompilidae > Priocnemis > Priocnemis perturbator. The sequence continues at coordinate 2,867,564 of CAWWDK010000133.1, read as the reverse complement.
CAGGTCGAATCATAAGCCGGAGCATCCAGAATCGCCGTTGTCGTCCAATGATGTAGATGCAAATATCTTTACTCCCATCATTTTGATAGGATTCTGCCTTATCGTATATTGACCAGGGGGTCCAAATGTACAAGACTTGTGCGGTAGCACTTGTACAATGCGACTCTCTTTGGCCTCCGGCCGAATCGTACGCCGGAGCATCCAGAATTGCCAATGTGGTCCAATGATATAGATGCAAATATCTTCACTCCTATCAATCTGACAGGATTCTGCCTCATCATATCTTGTCCAGGATGTCGAAATGGACAAGATTTGGGCGGCAGCACTTGTCCGAAGCGACTCTCTTTGGAATCAAGTCGAATCATAAGCCTGAGCATCCAGAATTGCCAATACCGTCTAATGATATAGATGCAAATATCTTCACTCCTATCAATTTGACAGGGTTCTGGCTCATCGTGTCTTGTCCAGGAGGATCAAGTGTACAAGATTTGTACGGTAGCACTAGACAAAGGCGAAACTCTTTGGACTCAGGTCGATCCATAAGACGAAGCATCCAGAATTGCCAATGTGGTCCAATGATATAGATGCAAATATCTTCACTCCTATCAATTTAACGGGATTCTGGCTCATCGTATCTTGTCCAGGGGGTCGAAATGTACAAGATTTGTTGCTGTAGCACGTGTCCAAAGCGTCTCTCTTTGCCCTCCGGTTGAATCATAAGCCGGAGCATCCAGAATTGCCAATGTCGTCCAATGATATAGATGCAAATATCTTTACTCCCATCAATTTGATAGGATTCTGCCTTATCGTATATTGACCAGGGGGTCCAAATGTACAAGACTTGTGCGGTAGCACTTGTACAATGCGACTCTCTTTGGCCTCCGGCCGAATCGTACGCCTGAGCATCCAGAATTGCCAATGTGGTCCAATGATATAGATGCAAATATCTTCACTCCTATCAATTTAACGGGATTCTAGCTCATCGTATCTTGTCCAGGGGGTCCAAATGTACAAGATTTGTGGCGGTAGCACATGTCCAAACCGACTCTCTTTGGATTCATATCGAATCATAAGCCGGAGCATCCAGAATTGCCAATGTCGTCCAATGATATAGATGCAAATATCTTCACTCCTATCAATTTAACGGGATTCTGGCTCATCGTATCTTGTCCAGGGGGTCCAAATGCACAAGTTTTGAGCGGCAGCATTTGCCCAAACCGACTCTCTTTGGATTTAGGTCGAATCATAAGCCGGAGCATCCAGAATTGCCAATGTGGTCCAATGATATAGATGCAAATATCTTCACTCCTATCAATGTGACAGGATTCTGCCTCATCATACCTTTTCCAGGAGGTCCAAATGTACAAGATTTGTGCGGTAGCACTTGTCCAAAGCGACTCTCTTTGGACTCAGGTCGAATCATAGGCCTGAGCATCCAGAATTGCCAATGTCGTCCAATGATATAGATGCAAAATTCTTCACTCCTATCAATTTGACAGCATTCTGGCTCATCGTATATTGTCCAGGGGGTCCAAATGTACAAGATTTGTTGCTGTAGCACGTGTCCAAAGCGACTCTCTTTGCCCTCCGGTTGAATCATATGCCGGAGCATCCAGAATTGCCAATGCCGTCCTATGATATAGATGCAAATATCTTCACTCCTATCAATTTGACAGGATTCTGGCTCATCGTGTCTTGTCCAGGAGGATCAATTGTACAAGATTTGTGCGGTGGCACTAGACAAAAGCGAAACTCTTTGGACTCAGGTCGATCCATTAGCCGAAGCATCCAGAATTGCCAATGTCGTGCAATGATGTAGATGCAAATATCTTTACTCCCATCATTTTGATAGGATTCTGCCTTATCGTATATTGACCAGAGGGTCCAAATGTACAAGACTTGTGCGGTAGCACTTGTACAATGCGACTCTCTTTGGCCTCCGGCCGAATCGTACGCCGGAGCATCCAGAATTGCCAATGTGGTCCAATGATATGGATGCAAATATCTTCACTCCTATCAATTTGACAGGATTCTGCCTCATCATATCTTGTCCAGGATGTCGAAATGGACAAGATTTGGGCGGCAGCACTTGTCCGAAGCGACTCTCTTTGGAATCAAGTCGAATCATAAGCCTGAGCATCCAGAATTGCCAATACCGTCTAATGATATAGATGCAAATATCTTCACTCCTATCAATTTGACAGGATTCTGGCTCATCGTGTCTTGTCCAGGAGGATCAAGTGTACAAGATTTGTACGGTAGCACTAGACAAAGGCGAAACTCTTTGGACTCAGGTCGATCCATAAGACGAAGCATCCAGAATTGCCAATGTGGTCCAATGATATAGATGCAAATATCTTCACTCCTATCAATTTAACGGGATTCTGGCTCATCGTATCTTGTCCAGGGGGTCGAAATGTACAAGATTTGTTGCTGTAGCACGTGTCCAAAGCGTCTCTCTTTGCCCTCCGGTTCAATCATAAGCCGGAGCATCCAGAATTGCCAATGTCGTCCAATGATATAGATGCAAATATCTTTACTCCCATCAATTTGACAGAATTCTGCCTCATCGTATATTGACCAGGGGGTCCAAATGTACAAGATTTTGGCGGTAGCATTTGCCCAAACCGACCCTATTTGGATTCAGGTCGAATCATAAGCCGGAGCATCCAGAATTGCCAATGTCGTCCAATGATATAGATGCAAATATCTTCACTCCTATCAATTTAACGGGATTCTGGCTCATCGTATCTTGTCCAGGGGGTCCAAATGCACAAGTTTTGAGCGGCAGCATTTGCCCAAACCGACTCTCTTTGGATTTAGGTCGAATCATAAGCCGGAGCATCCAGAATTGCCAATGTGGTCCAATGATATAGATGCAAATATCTTCACTCCTATGAATGTGACAGGATTCTGCCTCATCATACCTTGTCCAGGAGGTCCAAATGTACAAGATTTGTGCGGTAGCACTTGTCCAAAGCGACTCTCTTTGGACTCAGGTCGAATCATAGGCCTGAGCATCCAGAATTGCCAATGTCGTCCAATGATATAGATGCAAAAATCTTCACTCCTATCAATTTGACAGGATTCTGCCTCATCGTATCTTGTCCAGGAGGTTCAAATGTACAAGATTTGTGCGGTAGCACTTGTCCAAAGCGACATTCTTTGTAATCAAGTCGAATCATAAGCCTGAGCATCCAGAATTTCCAAAGTCGTCCAATGATATAGATGCAAATATCTATACTCCTATCAATGTGACAGGATTCTGCCTCATCATACCTTTTCCAGACGCCCAAATGCACAAGTTTTGGGTGGCAACATTGGCCCAAACCGACTCTCTTTGATTCAGGTCGAATCATAAGCCGGAGCATCCAGAATTGCCATTGTCGTCCAATGATGTAGATGCAAATATCTTTACTCCTATCAATTTGACAGGATTCTGCCTCATCGTATATTGTCCAGGGGGTCCAAATGTACAAGATTTGTGCGGTGGCACTTGTCCAAAGCGACTCTCTTTGGCCTCCGGTCGAATCATACGCCGGAGCATCCAGAATTGCCAATGTGGTCCAATGATATAGATGCAAATATCTTCACTCCTATCAATGTGACAGGATTCTGCCTCATCATACCTTTTCCAGGAGGTCCAAATGTACAAGATTTGTGCGGTAGCACTTGTACAATGCGACTCTCTTTGGCCTCCGGCCAAATCGTACGCCGGAGCATCCAGAATTGCCAATGTGGTCCAATGATATAGATGCAAATATCTTCACTCCTGTCAATTTAACGGGATTCTGGCTCATCGTATCTTGTCCAGGGGGTCCAAATGCACAAGTTTTGGGCGGCTGCATTTGCCCAAACCGACTCTCTTTGGATTTAGGTCGAATCATAAGCCGGAGCATCCAGAATTGCCAGTGTCGTCCAATGATATAGAAGCAAATATCTTTACTCCCATCAATTTGATAGGATTCTGCCTTATCGTATATTGACCATGGGGTCCAAATGTACAAGATTTGTTGCGGTAGCACATGTCCAAACCGACTCTCTTTGGATTCACATCGAATCATAAGCCGGAGCATCCAGAATTGCCAATGTCGTCCAATGATATAGATGCAAATATCTTTACTCCCATCAATTTGACAGAATTCTGCCTCATCGTATATTGACCAGGGGGTCCAAATGTACAAGATTTGGGCGGCAGCATTTGTCCAAAGCGACTCTCTTTGAACTCAGGTCGAATCATATGCCGAGCATCCAGAAATGCCAATGTCGTCCAATGATATAGATGCAAATATCTATACTCCTATCAATGTGACAGGATTCTGCCTCATCATACCTTTTCCAGGACGTCCAAATGCACAAGTTTTTGGTGGCAACATTTGCCCAAACCGACTCTCTTAGATTCAGGTCGAATCATAAGCCGGAGCAACGAGAATTGCCATTGTCGTCCAATGATGTAGATGCAAATACCTTTACTCCTATCAATTTGACAGGATTCTGCCTCATCGTATATTATCCAGGGGGTCCAAATGTACAAGATTTGTGCGGTGGTACTTGTCCAAAGCGACTCTCTTTGGCCTCCGGTCGAATCATACGCCGGAGCATCCAGAATTGCCAATGTGGTCCAATGATATAGATGCAAATATCTTCACTCCTATCAATTTGACAGGATTCTGTCTCATCATACCCTGTTCCAGAGGTTCAAATGTACAAGAATTGTGCGGTAGCACGTGTCCAAAGCGACTCTCTTTGGCCTCCGGTCGAATCATATGCCGGAGCATCCAGAATTGCCAATGCCGTCCAATGATATAGATGCAAATATCTTTACTCCCATCAATTTGATAGGATTCTGACTTATCGTATATTGACCAGGGGGTCCAAATGTACAAGACTTGTGCGGTAGCACTTGTACAATTCGACTCTCTTTGGCCTCCGGCCGAATCATATGCCGGAGCATCCAGAATTGCCAATGTGGTCCAATGATATAGATGCAAATATCTTCACTCCTATCAATTTAACGGGATTCTGGCTCATCGTATCTTGTCCAGGGGGTTCACATGTACAAGATTTGTTGCGGTAGCACATGTCCAAACCGACTCTCTTTGGATTCACATCGAATCATAAGCCGGAGCATCCAGAATTGCCAATGTCGTCCAATGATATAGACGCAAATATCTATACTCGTATCAATGTGACAGGATTCTGCCTCATCGTACCTTTTCCAGGACGTCCAAATGCACAAGTTTAGGGTGGCAATATTTGCCCAAACCGACTCTCTTTGATTCAGGTCGAATCATAAGCCGGAGCATCCAGAATTGCCATTGTCGTCCAATGATGTAGATGCAAATACCTTTACTCCTATCAATTTGACAGGATTCTGCCTCATCGTATATTGTCCAGGGGGTCCAAATGTACAAGATTTGTGCGGTGGCACTTGTCCAAAGCGACTCTCTTTGGCCTCCGGTAGAATCATACGCCGGAGCATCCAGAATTGCCAATGTGGTCCAATGATATAGTTGCAAATATCTTCACTCCTATCAATGTGACAGGATTCTGCCTCATCATACCTTTTCCAGGAGGTCCAAATGTACAAGACTTGTTGCGGTAGCACTTGTCCGAAGCGACTCTCTTTGATTCAGGTCGAATCATAAGCCGGAGCATCCAGAATTGCCATTGTCGTCCAATGATGTAGATGCAAATATCTTTACTCCTATCAATTTGACAGGATTCTGCCTCATCGTATATTGTCCAGGGGGTCCAAATGTACAAGATTTGTGCGGTACCACATGTCCAAACCGACTCTCTTTGGATTCACATCGAATCATAAGCCGGAGCATCCAGAATTGCCAATGTCGTCCAATGATATAGATGCAAATATCTTTACTCCCATCAATTTGACAGGATTCTGCCTCATCGTATATTGACCAGGGGGTCCAAATGTACAATATTTGGGCGGCAGCATTTGTCCAAGGCGACTCTCTTTGGCCTCCGTTCGAATCATATGCCGGAGCATCCAAAAATGCCAATGTCGTCCAATGATATAGATGCAAATATCTATACTCCTATCAACGTGATAGGATTCTGCCTCATCATACCTTGCCCAGGAGGTCCAAATGTACAAGATTTTTGGGGAAGCACGTGACAAAAGCGAATCCCTTTGGACTCAGGTCGATCCATATACCGACGCATCGAAAGTTGCCAATGTCGTCCTATGATATAGATGCTAATATCTTTACTGCTATCAATTGGACAGGATTCTGCCTGATCTTATCTTGTCCAGGAGTTTCAAACGTACAAGATTTGTGTGGTAGCACTTGTCCAAAACGACTCTCTTCGGACTCAGGTCGAATCATATACCGGAGTATCCAGAAATGCCAATGTCGTCCAATGATATAGATCCAAACATCTTCACTCCTATCAATTTGACAGCATTCTGCCTCATCGTATCTTGTCCAGGGGGTCCAAATGGACACGATTTGTTGCGATAGCATATGTCCAAAGCGACTCTCTTTGGACTCAGGTCGAATCATAAGCCTGAGCATCCAGAATTGCCAATGCCGTCCAATGATATAGATGCAAATATCTTTACTCCCATCAATTTGACAGGATTCTGCCTCATCGTATATTGACCAGGGGGTCCAAATGGACAAGATTTGGGCGGCGGCATTTATCCAAAGCGACTCTCTTTGGACTCAGGTCGAATCATAAACCGGAGCATCCAGCATTGCCAATGTCTTCCAATTATATAGATGCAAACATCTTCACTCCTATCAATGTGATAGGTTTCTGCCTCATCATACCTTGTACAGGAGGTCCAAATGTACAAGACCTGTTGCGGTAGCACTTGTCCGAAGCGACTCTCTTTGATTCAGGTCGAATCATAAGCCGGAGCATCCAGAATTGCCATTGTCGTCCAATGATGTAGATGCAAATATCTTTACTCCTATCAATTTGACAGGATTCTGCCTCATCGTATATTGTCCAGGGGGTCCAAATGTACAAGATTTGTGCGGTAGCACATGTCCAAACCGACTCTCTTTGGATTCACATCGAATCATAAGCCGGAGCATCCAGAATTGCCAATGTCGTCCAATGATATAGATGCAAATATCTTTACTCCCATCAATTTGACAGGATTCTGCCTCATCGTATATTGACCAGGGGGTCCAAATGTACAATATTTGGGCGGCAGCATTTGTCCAAAGCGACTCTCTTTGGCCTCCGTTCGAATCATATGCCGGAGCATCCAAAAATGCCAATGTCGTCCAATGATATAGATGCAAATATCTATACTCCTATCAACGTGATAGGATTCTGCCTCATCATACCTTGCCCAGGAGGTCCAAATGTACAAGATTTTTGGGGAAGCACGTGACAAAAGCGAATCCCTTTGGACTCAGGTCGATCCATATACCGACGCATCGAAAGTTGCCAATGTCGTCCTATGATATAGATGCTAATATCTTTACTGCTATCAATTTGACAGGATTCTGCCTGATCGTATCTTGTCCAGGAGTTTCAAACGTACAAGATTTGTGTGGTAGCACTTGTCCAAAACGACTCTCTTTGGACTCAGGTCGAATCATAAACCGGAGCATCCAGCATTGCCAATGTCGTCCAATTATATAGATGCAAACATCTTCACTCCTATCAATTTGACAGGATTCTGCCTCATCGTATCTTGTCCAGGAGGTTCAAATGTACAAGATTTGTGCGGTAGCACATGTCCAAAGCGACTCTCTTCGGACTCAGGTCGAATCATATACCGGAGCATCCAGCATTGCCAATGTCGTCCAATGATATAGATGCAAACATCTTCACTCCTATCAATTTGACAGGATTCTGCCTCATCGTATCTTGTCCAGGAGGTTCAAATGTACAAGATTTGTGCGGTAGCACTTGTTCAAAGTGACTCTCTTCGGACTCAGGTCGAATCATATACCGGAGCATCCAGCATTGCCAATGTCGTCCAATTATATAGATGCAAATATCTTTACTGCTATAAATTTGACAGGATTCTGCCTCATCGTATCTTGTCCAGTGGGTCCAAATGTACAAGATTTGTGCGGTAGTACGTGTCCAAAGCGACTCTCTTTGGCCTCCGGTCGAATCATAAACCGGAGCATCCAGAAATGCCAATGTCGTCCAATGATGTAGATCCAAACATCTTCACTCCTATCAATTTGACAGCATTCTGCCTCATCGTATCTTGTCCAGGGGGTCCAAATGGACACGATTTGTTGCGATAGCATATGTCCAAAGCGACTCTCTTTGCCCTCCGGTTGAATCATATGCCGGAGCATCCAGAATTGCCAATGACGTCCAATGATATAGATGCAAATATCTTCACTCCTATCAATGTGACAGGATTCTGCCTCATCGTGCCTTTTCCAGGACGTCCAAATGCACAAGTTTAGGGTGGCAATATTTGCCCAAACCGACTCTCTTTGATTCAGGTCGAATCATAAGCCGGAGCATCCAGAATCGCCGTTGTCGTCCAATGATGTAGATGCAAATATCTTTACTCCCATCATTTTGATAGGATTCTGCCTTATCGTATATTGACCAGGGGGTCCAAATGTACAAGACTTGTGCGGTAGCACTTGTACAATGCGACTCTCTTTGGCCTCCGGCCGAATCGTACGCCGGAGCATCCAGAATTGCCAATGTGGTCCAATGATATAGATGCAAATATCTTCACTCCTATCAATTTGACAGGATTCTGCCTCATCATATCTTGTCCAGGATGTCGAAATGGACAAGATTTGGGCGGCAGCACTTGTCCGAAGCGACTCTCTTTGGAATCAAGTCGAATCATAAGCCTGAGCATCCAGAATTGCCAATACCGTCTAATGATATAGATGCAAATATCTTCACTCCTATCAATTTGACAGGGTTCTGGCTCATCGTGTCTTGTCCAGGAGGATCAAGTGTACAAGATTTGTACGGTAGCACTAGACAAAGGCGAAACTCTTTGGACTCAGGTCGATCCATAAGACGAAGCATCCAGAATTGCCAATGTGGTCCAATGATATAGATGCAAATATCTTCACTCCTATCAATTTAACGGGATTCTGGCTCATCGTATCTTGTCCAGGGGGTCGAAATGTACAAGATTTGTTGCTGTAGCACGTGTCCAAAGTGTCTCTCTTTGCCCTCCGGTTGAATCATAAGCCGGAGCATCCAGAATTGCCAATGTCGTCCAATGATATAGATGCAAATATCTTTACTCCCATCAATTTGATAGGATTCTGCCTTATCGTATATTGACCAGGGGGTCCAAATGTACAAGACTTGTGCGGTAGCACTTGTACAATGCGACTCTCTTTGGCCTCCGGCCGAATCGTACGCCGGAGCATCCAGAATTGCCAATGTGGTCCAATGATATAGATGCAAATATCTTCACTCCTATCAATTTAACGGGATTCTGGCTCATCGTATCTTGTCCAGGGGGTCCAAATGCACAAGTTTTGAGCGGCAGTATTTGCCCAAACCGACTTTCTTTGGATTTAGGTCGAATCATAAGCCGGAGCATCCAGAATTGCCAATGTGGTCCAATGATATAGATGCAAATATCTTCACTCCTATCAATGTGACAGGCTTCTGCCTCATCATACCTTTTCCAGGAGGTCCAAATGTACAAGATTTGTGCGGTAGCACTTGTCCAAAGCGACTGTCTTTGGACTCAGGTCGAATCATAGGCCTGAGCATCCAGAATTGCCAATGTCGTCCAATGATATAGATGCAAAAATCTTCACTCCTATCAATTTGACAGCATTCTGGCTCATCGTATATTGTCCAGGGGGTCCAAATGTACAAGATTTGTTGCTGTAGCACGTGTCCAAAGCGACTCTCTTTGCCCTCCGGTTGAATCATATGCCGGAGCATCCAGAATTGCCAATGTCGTGCAATGAAATAGATGCAAATATCTTTACTGCTATCAATTTGACAGGATTCTCCCTGATGGTATCTTGTCCAGGAGTTTCAAACGTACAAGATTTGTGTGGTAGCACTTGTCCAAAACGACTCTATTAGGCCTCCGTTCGAATCATACGCCGGAGCATCCAGAATTGCCAATGTGGTCCAATGATATAGATGCAAATATCTTCACTCCTATCAATTTGACAGGATTCTGCCTCATGGTGTCTTGTCCAGGAGGTTCAAATGTACAAGATTTGTGCGGTAGCACTTGTCCAAAGCGACTCTCTTTGATTCAGGTCGAATCATAATCCGGAGCATCCAGAATCGCCGTTGTCGTCCAATGATGTAGATGCAAATATCTTTACTCCTATCAATGTGACAGGATTCTGCCTCATCATACCTTTTCCAGGAGGTCCAAATGTACAAGATTTGTGCGGTAGCACTTGTCCAAAGCGACTCTCTTTGATTCAGGTCGAATCATAAGCCGGAGCATCCAGAATCGCCGTTGTCGTCCAATGATGTAGATGCAAATATCTTTACTCCTATCAATTTGACAGGATTCTGCCTCATCTTATATTGTCCAGGGGGTCCAAATGTACAAGATTTGTGCGGTGGCACTTGTCCAAAGCGACTCTCTTTGGCCTCCGGTCGAATCATACGCCGGAGCATCCAGAATTGCCAATGTGGTCCAATGATATAGATGCAAATATCTTCACTCCTATCAATGTGACAGGATTCTGCCTCATCATACCTTTTCCAGGAGGTCCAAATGTACAAGATTTGTGCGGTAGCACTTGTCCAAAGCGACTCTCTTTGGACTCGGGTCGAATCATAGGCCTGAGCATCCAGAATTGCCAATGTCGTCCAATGATATAGATGCAAAAATCTTCACTCCTATCAATTTGACAGCATTCTGGCTCATCGTATCTTGTCCAGGGGGTCCAAATGTACAAGATTTGTTGCTGTAGCACGTGTCCAAAGCGACTCTCTTTGCCCTCCGGTTGAATCATATGCCGGAGCATCCAGAATTGCCAATGACGTCCAATGATATAGATGCAAATATCTTCACTCCTATCAATGTGACAGGATTCTGCCTCATCGTGCCTTTTCCAGGACGTCCAAATGCACAAGTTTAGGGTGGCAATATTTGCCCAAACCGACTCTCTTTGATTCAGGTCGAATCATAAGCCAGAGCATCCAGAATCGCCGTTGTCGTCCAATGATGTAGATGCAAATATCTTTACTCCCATCATTTTGATAGGATTCTGCCTTATCGTATATTGACCAGGGGGTCCAAATGTACAAGACTTGTGCGGTAGCACTTGTACAATGCGACTCTCTTTGGCCTCCGGCCGAATCGTACGCCTGAGCATCCAGAATTGCCAATGTGGTCCAATGATATAGATGCAAATATCTTCACTCCTATCAATTTAACGGGATTCTAGCTCATCGTATCTTGTCCAGGGGGTCCAAATGTACAAGATTTGTGGCGGTAGCACATGTCCAAACCGACTCTCTTTGGATTCATATCGAATCATAAGCCGGAGCATCCAGAATTTCCAATGTCGTCCAATGATATAGATGCAAATATCTTCACTCCTATCAATTTAACGGGATTCTGGCTCATCGTATCTTGTCCAGGGGGTCCAAATGCACAAGTTTTGAGCGGCAGCATTTGCCCAAACCGACTCTCTTTGGATTTAGGTCGAATCATAAGCCGGAGCATCCAGAATTGCCAATGTGGTCCAATGATATAGATGCAAATATCTTCACTCCTATCAATGTGACAGGATTCTGCCTCATCATACCTTTTCCAGGAGGTCCAAATGTACAAGATTTGTGCGGTAGCACTTGTCCAAAGCGACTCTCTTTGGACTCAGGTCGAATCATAGGCCTGAGCATCCAGAATTGCCAATGTCGTCCAATGATATAGATGCAAAAATCTTCACTCCTATCAATTTGACAGCATTCTGGCTCATCGTATATTGTCCAGGGGGTCCAAATGTACAAGATTTGTTGCTGTAGCACGTGTCCAAAGCGACTCTCTTTGCCCTCCGGTTGAATCATATGCCGGAGCATCCAGAATTGCCAATGCCGTCCTATGATATAGATGCAAATATCTTCACTCCTATCAATTTGACAGGATTCTGGCTCATCGTGTCTTGTCCAGGAGGATCAATTGTACAAGATTTGTGCGGTGGCACTAGACAAAAGCGAAACTCTTTGGACTCAGGTCGATCCATTAGCCGAAGCATCCAGAATTGCCAATGTCGTGCAATGATGTAGATGCAAATATCTTTACTCCCATCATTTTGATAGGATTCTGCCTTATCGTATATTGACCAGAGGGTCCAAATGTACAAGACTTGTGCGGTAGCACTTGTACAATGCGACTCTCTTTGGCCTCCGGCCGAATCGTACGCCGGAGCATCCAGAATTGCCAATGTGGTCCAATGATATGGATGCAAATATCTTCACTCCTATCAATTTGACAGGATTCTGCCTCATCATATCTTGTCCAGGATGTCGAAATGGACAAGATTTGGGCGGCAGCACTTGTCCGAAGCGACTCTCTTTGGAATCAAGTCGAATCATAAGCCTGAGCATCCAGAATTGCCAATACCGTCTAATGATATAGATGCAAATATCTTCACTCCTATCAATTTGACAGGATTCTGGCTCATCGTGTCTTGTCCAGGAGGATCAAGTGTACAAGATTTGTACGGTAGCACTAGACAAAGGCGAAACTCTTTGGACTCAGGTCGATCCATAAGACGAAGCATCCAGAATTGCCAATGTGGTCCAATGATATAGATGCAAATATCTTCACTCCTATCAATTTAACGGGATTCTGGCTCATCGTATCTTGTCCAGGGGGTCGAAATGTACAAGATTTGTTGCTGTAGCACGTGTCCAAAGCGTCTCTCTTTGCCCTCCGGTTCAATCATAAGCCGGAGCATCCAGAATTGCCAATGTCGTCCAATGATATAGATGCAAATATCTTTACTCCCATCAATTTGACAGAATTCTGCCTCATCGTATATTGACCAGGGGGTCCAAATGTACAAGATTTGGGCGGTAGCATTTGCCCAAACCGACCCTATTTGGATTCAGGTCGAATCATAAGCCGGAGCATCCAGAATTGCCAATGTCGTCCAATGATATAGATGCAAATATCTTCACTCCTATCAATTTAACGGGATTCTGGCTCATCGTATCTTGTCCAGGGGGTCCAAATGCACAAGTTTTGAGCGGCAGCATTTGCCCAAACCGACTCTCTTTGGATTTAGGTCGAATCATAAGCCGGAGCATCCAGAATTGCCAATGTGGTCCAATGATATAGATGCAAATATCTTCACTCCTATCAATGTGACAGGATTCTGCCTCATCATACCTTGTCCAGGAGATCCAAATGTACAAGATTTGTGCGGTAGCACTTGTCCAAAGCGACTCTCTTTGGACTCAGGTCGAATCATAGGCCTGAGCATCCAGAATTGCCAATGTCGTCCAATGATATAGATGCAAAAATCTTCACTCCGATAAATTTGACAGCATTCTGCCTCATCGTATCTTGTCCAGGGGGTCCAAATGGACACGATTTGTTGCAGTAGCATATTTCCAAAGCGACTCCCTTTGGACTCAGGTCGAATCATATGCGTGAGCATTCAGAATTGCCAATGCCGTCTAATGATATAGATGCAAATATGTTCACTCCTTTCAATTTGACAGGATTCTGGCTCATCGTGTCTTGTCCAGGAGGATCAATTGTACAAGATTTGTGCGGTAGCACTAGACAAAAGCGAAACTCTTTGGACTCAGGTCGATCCATAAGCCGAAGCATCCAGAATTGCCAATGTCGTGCAATGAAATAGATGCAAATATCTTTACTGCTATCAATTTGACAGGATTCTCCCTGATCGTATCTTGTCCAGGAGTTTCAAACTTACAAGATTTGTGTGGTAGCACTTGTCCAAAACGACTCTCTTTGGACTCAGGTCGAATCATAAACCCGAGCATCCAGCATTGCCAATGTCGTCCAATTATATAGATGCAAACATCTTCACTCCTATCAATTTGACAGGATTCTGCCTCATCGTATCTTGTCCAGGAGGTTCAAATGTACAAGATTTGTGCGGTAGCACTTGTCCAAAGCGACATTCTTTGTAATCAAGTCGAATCATAAGCCTGAGCATCCAGAATTTCCAAAGTCGTCCAATGATATAGATGCAAATATCTATACTCCTATCAATGTGACAGGATTCTGCCTCATCATACCTTTTCCAGACGCCCAAATGCACAAGTTTTGGGTGGCAACATTGGCCCAAACCGACTCTCTTTGATTCAGGTCGAATCATAAGCCGGAGCATCCAGAATTGCCATTGTCGTCCAATGATGTAGATGCAAATATCTTTACTCCTATCAATTTGACAGGATTCTGCCTCATCGTATATTGTCCAGGGGGTCCAAATGTACAAGATTTGTGCGGTGGCACTTGTCCAAAGCGACTCTCTTTGGCCTCCGGTCGAATCATACGCCGGAGCATCCAGAATTGCCAATGTGGTCCAATGATATAGATGCAAATATCTTCACTCCTATCAATGTGACAGGATTCTGCCTCATCATACCTTTTCCAGGAGGTCCAAATGTACAAGATTTGTGCGGTAGCACTTGTACAATGCGACTCTCTTTGGCCTCCGGCCAAATCGTACGCCGGAGCATCCAGAATTGCCAATGTGGTCCAATGATATAGATGCAAATATCTTCACTCCTGTCAATTTAACGGGATTCTGGCTCATCGTATCTTGTCCAGGGGGTCCAAATGCACAAGTTTTGGGCGGCTGCATTTGCCCAAACCGACTCTCTTTGGATTTAGGTCGAATCATAAGCCGGAGCATCCAGAATTGCCAGTGTCGTCCAATGATATAGAAGCAAATATCTTTACTCCCATCAATTTGATAGGATTCTGCCTTATCGTATATTGACCATGGGGTCCAAATGTACAAGATTTGTTGCGGTAGCACATGTCCAAACCGACTCTCTTTGGATTCACATCGAATCATAAGCCGGAGCATCCAGAATTGCCAATGTCGTCCAATGATATAGATGCAAATATCTTTACTCCCATCAATTTGACAGAATTCTGCCTCATCGTATATTGACCAGGGGGTCCAAATGTACAAGATTTGGGCGGCAGCATTTGTCCAAAGCGACTCTCTTTGAACTCAGGTCGAATCATATGCCGAGCATCCAGAAATGCCAATGTCGTCCAATGATATAGATGCAAATATCTATACTCCTATCAATGTGACAGGATTCTGCCTCATCATACCTTTTCCAGGACGTCCAAATGCACAAGTTTTTGGTGGCAACATTTGCCCAAACCGACTCTCTTAGATTCAGGTCGAATCATAAGCCGGAGCAACGAGAATTGCCATTGTCGTCCAATGATGTAGATGCAAATACCTTTACTCCTATCAATTTGACAGGATTCTGCCTCATCGTATATTATCCAGGGGGTCCAAATGTACAAGATTTGTGCGGTGGTACTTGTCCAAAGCGACTCTCTTTGGCCTCCGGTCGAATCATACGCCGGAGCATCCAGAATTGCCAATGTGGTCCAATGATATAGATGCAAATATCTTCACTCCTATCAATTTGACAGGATTCTGTCTCATCATACCCTGTTCCAGAGGTTCAAATGTACAAGAATTGTGCGGTAGCACGTGTCCAAAGCGACTCTCTTTGGCCTCCGGTCGAATCATATGCCGGAGCATCCAGAATTGCCAATGCCGTCCAATGATATAGATGCAAATATCTTTACTCCCATCAATTTGATAGGATTCTGACTTATCGTATATTGACCAGGGGGTCCAAATGTACAAGACTTGTGCGGTAGCACTTGTACAATTCGACTCTCTTTGGCCTCCGGCCGAATCATATGCCGGAGCATCCAGAATTGCCAATGTGGTCCAATGATATAGATGCAAATATCTTCACTCCTATCAATTTAACGGGATTCTGGCTCATCGTATCTTGTCCAGGGGGTCCACATGTACAAGATTTGTTGCGGTAGCACATGTCCAAACCGACTCTCTTTGGATTCACATCGAATCATAAGCCGGAGCATCCAGAATTGCCAATGTCGTCCAATGATATAGACGCAAATATCTATACTCGTATCAATGTGACAGGATTCTGCCTCATCGTACCTTTTCCAGGACGTCCAAATGCACAAGTTTAGGGTGGCAATATTTGCCCAAACCGACTCTCTTTGATTCAGGTCGAATCATAAGCCGGAGCATCCAGAATTGCCATTGTCGTCCAATGATGTAGATGCAAATACCTTTACTCCTATCAATTTGACAGGATTCTGCCTCATCGTATCTTGTCCAGGAGGTTCAAATGTACAAGATTTGTGCGGTAGCACTTGTGCAAAGCGACATTCTTTGGAATCAAGACGAATCATAAGCCTGAGCATCCAGAATTTCCAAAGTCGTCCAATGATATAGATGCAAATATCTATACTCCTATCAATGTGACAGGATTCTGCCTCATCATACCTTTTCCAGATGTCCAAATGCACAAGTTTTGGGTGGCAACATTTGCCCAAACCGACTCTCTTTGGATTTAGGTCGAATCATAAGCCGGAGCATCCAGAATTGCCAATGTCGTCCAATGATATAGATGCAAATATCTTTACTCCCATCAATTTGATAGGATTCTGCCTTATCGTATATTGACCAGGGGGTCCAAATGTACAAGACTTGTGCGGTAGCACTTGTACAATGCGACTCTCTTTGGCCTCCGGCCGAATCGTACGCCGGAGCATCCGGAATTGCCAATGTCGTCCAATGATATAGATGCAAATATCTTCACTCCTATCAATTTAACGGGATTCTGGCTCATCGTATCTTGTCCAGGGGGTCCAAATGTACAAGATTTGTTGCGGTAGCACATGTCCAAACCGACTCTCTTTGGATTTAGGTCGAATCATAAGCCGGAGCATCCAGAATTGCCAATGTCGTCCAATGATATAGAAGCAAATATCTTTACTCCCATCAATTTGATAGGATTCTGCCTTATCGTATATTGACCAGGGGGTCCAAATGTACAAGATTTGTTGCGGTAGCACATGTCCAAACCGACTCTCTTTGGATTCACATCGAATCATAAGCCGGAGCATCCAGAATTGCCAATGTCGTCCAATGATATAGATGCAAAAATCTTCACTCCGATCAATTTGACAGCATTCTGCCTCATCGTATCTTGTCCAGGGGGTCCAAATGGACACGATTTGTTGCAGTAGCATATGTCCAAGCGACTCTCTTTGGACTCAGGTCGAATCATAAGCGTGAGCATTCAGAATTGCCAATGCCGTCTAATGATATAGATGCAAATATCTTCACTCCTATCAATTTGACAGGATTCTGGCTCATCGTGTCTTGTCCAGGAGGATCAATTGTACAAGATTTGTGCGTTAGCACTAGACAAAAGCGAAACTCTTTGGACTCAGGTCGATCCATAAGCCGAAGCATCCAGAATTGCCAATGTCGTGCAATGAAATAGATGCAAATATCTTTACTGCTATCAATTTGACAGGATTCTCCCTGATCGTATCTTGTCCAGGAGTTTCAAACGTACAAGATTTGTGTGGTAGCACTTGACCAAAACGACTCTCTTTGGACTCAGGTCGAATCATAAACCGGAGCATCCAGCATTGCCAATGTCGTCCAATTATATAGATGCAAACATCTTCACTCCTATCAATTTGACAGGATTCTGCCTCATCGTATCTTGTCCAGGAGGTTCAAATGTACAAGATTTGTGCGGTAGCACTTGTCCAAAGCGACATTCTTTGGAATCAAGACGAATCATAAGCCTGAGCATCCAGAATTTCCAAAGTCGTCCAATGATATAGATGCAAATATCTATACTCCTATCAATGTGACAGGATTCTGCCTCATCATACCTTTTCCAGACGTCCAAATGCACAAGTTTTGGGTGGCAACATTTGCCCAAACCGACTCTCTTTGATTCAGGTCGAATCATAAGCCGGAGCATCCAGAATTGCCAATGCCGTCCAATGATGTAGATGCAAATATCCTTACTCCTATCAATTTGACAGTATTCTGCCTCATCGTATATTGACCAGGGGGTCCAAATGTACAAGATTTGGGCGGCAGCTTTTGTCCAAAGCGACTCTCTTTTATGGCGCCCTTTGAATTAGGCGCCGGACGACCGGGAGCGCGGGGCGAAGAAGCGCGGTAGTCCGAGCGTGCGAGATCAAGGGCGCGGACGACAGTTGGGCATCGACGAGTGATGCGTGCGGATGTATCGACTGACTTATGTACCTTATTGTTTTACGTAATAAACCTATTTAGTTGGAGACGTTGGGAGTACGTTTACTCGGAAGCATTCTTCCGGACGAAGTCCACTACAGTTTCAGAAATGGGATCTGAACGCGATTAGAAGAGTGTAACCTTATGTGTAGTGGGCAGTGAGCAAGTTACAGTACAGTAATATCGAAGCCAGGATGCCTGTACTAGGACAGATTCCGGCAGTGTGCGAAAATATAACGAAGGCGCAGACCAAGACCATTAAGAGTTTGCACAAGCTAGTGTTCGGCACCGACGGTGATCGGGGAAATAGGAAGCGGCTACGAGAATTTCCTGGATTCACGTTTACGGTCGAGTCCCCGCCATGTACTGAAAAAGTTTTGTGGGCTGTGAAAGAACTAACTTTGGGTGATTTGATTGCCATTTGCAATGTGCTAATGATAGAGTATGGAGGTGAGGCAGAGGTGGTGGCTCGTCGGATATGTGAACATTTAATAAATTTGGAACTGTTGAGTGCAACGGACGGAATATCGGAAGTGGATTCGGACGATGAGGACGCGAACACGACAATCCGTAATATGGGGGAGCTGAGGTTGGCGGATGTGCAGCAGGAAGAAGGCACGGTTGAACGACAAGCCCATAGGGAGGAAGCACCGGCATTTACCCTTAGTTTCCGGGATATCGAAGACACTATTCGAAAATTTAGTGGTAAAGAGAATTACGCAGTAGAAGCATGGATCGCGGAATTCGAAGATACGGCTAAGTTATTCAAGTGGACGGAGCTACAGAAGTTTTTGTTTGGCAAGAAGTGTTTGACCGGACTCGCTAAATTATTTTTGCAAGGAGAAAGGGGAATAATGGATTGGACGACCTTACGTAGACGATTGCTGCAAGAATTTTCATCGGTGGTAAACAGTGCACAGTTACACCAAATGCTGTGCAGGCGAAAGATGCAGCGGGAAGAATCGGTACAGGAATATTTTTTGATTATGAAGGAGCTCGCAGCCAGAGGTTCGATTGAGGCGGCGGCGTTAATTCAATATATTGTGGATGGAATTCCGGATGACATCAATCGGAAAATTACATTGTATAATGCGCGTACGTTGGCAGAATTAAAAGAACAATTAGAGGTATACGAGAGGATACGGGGAAGAGTAACAGCGCATTCGACGGAAGGCGATCCATATCGACCGGAGGCAATAAGAAGAGGACCGCCAACAATGTCAACATTGCCAAACAATGCCGGGTTGCGGTGTTATAACTGCAACGAGTCTGGACTCACATCGCCGGTATGCCCGAAGCCGAGGAGAGTGCGGGGTTCCTGCTACGTCTGCGGATCGGCCGAACATCAAAGGAACACGTGCCCGCAGCGGCCTACTACGTCATCAAGGGAGCCGACGCCGAGAACGGCAGCGAGGACGACCAATGCGGCAACACATTTGGTGCAGACAAACCATAGCATTGTCCCATCATATGAGTTAGAGATAACGTTGGACATCGGTAAAACTATTGCTGTTTTAGACACGGGTAGTCCAATTTCGCTATTAAGTTTAAGTCTGATTCCGCCAGAAGAGAAAATTGAACCTTATACAGATTCATTGTGTTTTGAAGGTGTGAATAAGAGCAAAATTTCAATCTTAGGCCGGTTAAAGCAAAATGTGCGCATAGCCAGTTGCGACGTTAGTATATATTTCTTTGTAACACCGGAATCAACGATGAGCTGCACCTGTTTGTTAGGTAGAGATTTTATGTCAAACGAGAACATTGAGATAAGTATAGGAAAGGCGATAGACATTAGAAAGAAACCTGGATCGGAAAGGAAAGATGATTTTAATTCGCAAATTATGAAAATAGACGTTACAGCAGAGAAGGATAGCCCTATTGGTGTTCGGATTAACGAAAACCTGCCGTGGGAAATAAAAGATGAGGTACAGGGAATTGTTGAGAACTGGTATACCAAGGCGACTAAACCGGCAGCTCCTTGCGTCAATTTAGATATGGAATTAGTACTAAAACCGAATCATCAACCTTTCTTTTCTCGTCCGAGACGGCTGTCTTATATCGAGAAGGAGGCGGTGAAAGATATCGTTAACGACTTGCTAGCGCGGAAGATTATTCGGCCGAGTACTTCGCAATACTGCAGCCCTATTATACTAGTTAGGAAAAAATCGGGACAGTACCGGATGGCGGTGGATTATCGCGAATTGAATAAAATAACGTTACGCGATAATTTTCCGATGCCCAGGATTGACGATCAAATTGATCAATTAAAGGAGAAAGCTTATTTTACGAGATTGGACCTTAAGGATGCCTTTCATCATGTGACTCTTAAGGGGAATTCGGTGCAGTATACGTCGTTCACTACGTTCATGGGGCAGTTCGAATACGTAAAAATGCCCTTTGGGTTGGCAAACGGCCCTGCCTTCTTTATGAGATTCATTCATGCTGTTTGTCGCGAATTAATTGCTCAGGGAAAAGTATTAATTTATGTCGACGATATGATAATTGCTACTGAAACAATTGAAGGGAATTTATCAATTTTAAAAGAAGTTTTGAATGTTTTGGTTAATAACTGTTTGGAATTGAGACTAGAGAAATGTGGATTCCTGGAAACTACCGTAACTTATCTGGGATATAGCATAGATGTAAACGGTATTGCTCCAAGTAAGGAGCACATGCAGGCCGTTGCAGATTATCCAGTTCCCAGAAATTTTCGCGAATTGCAAAGTTTTTTGGGCCTAGTCTCTTATTTTAGAAAATTCATACAGAATTTTGCAGTATCAGCCAAGGCTCTGTATGATTTACTGAAGTCGAAGGTCGACTTTAAGTGGGACGAGGAAGCGTTAAATTCTTTTGAAAAGTTAAAAAGTATGCTCATGTTGGAACCAGTGTTGTCCATTTACTCACCAACAGCAGAAACTGAGTTGCACTGTGACGCCAGCATGCATGGTTTTGGATCGATCTTATTACAAAAGCAGAAAGACGGAAAGTTTCATCCAATCAGCTATTTTAGTAAGCGGACATCGAAGGCCGAGTCTGCTTATCATAGTTTTGAACTGGAAGCACTTGCGATTGTGAATTCGCTTGAGCGATTTCGAGTATATTTGCATGGAATTCCATTTAAAATCGTTACAGATTGCAATAGTTTAAAACTTACGCTGGAAAGAAAGGAGGTAAATCCTAGAATTTTGCGGTGGTCGTTAATTTTAAGGAATTATAACTATACGTTAGAACATCGTCCGGGTGAGAAATTACAGCATGCAGACGCGCTTAGCCGACATCATTCCATCCTGATAATCACAGAAAATACTTTTGAGAGAAATTTGGAAATTTTGCAAGACCGGGACGAAAGAATTACTGACATCCGGAATGACTTAGAGCATAGAGAACACAAGTACTACGAATTAAATAACGGGTTAGTTTACCGTAAATATAAGGGAAAATTATTGTTTTATGTTCCGTCTTCCATGGTCGACAGGGTAATCCAAGCGAATCACGACGAAATAGGTCACCAAGGTAGCAACAAGACATGCGAATACTTATTGCGTGTGTATTGGTTTCCGGAGATGAAATCACAAGTACAAAGGTATATTTCAACTTGTCTCAAATGTATTACGTATTCGACAATAGCAAATCGAGTAGAGGGTAAGTTGCACTGCCCCGATAAGGGTAAAGAACCCTTTTATTGTTTACATGTGGATCATTATGGTCCTCTGGAGCGATCGGGTCATCGTCAAAAATACCTTTTCGAAGTAATAGATGCGTTTTCCAAATTCGTGAAATTTTATCCTACCGTTAGCACTAGCGCGGATGAGGTTATTCGACACTTGAAAACATATTTCTCCACCTATAGCCGTCCGAGGAAAATTGTATCGGATAGGGGAACCGCGTTCACGGCGGAAAAATTCAAAGAGTTTATGGTCCATTGGGGCATACAACATGTTTTAATTGCAGCGGCGACGCCTCACGCAAATGGGCAAATCGAACGGGTAAATCGGTCTTTAACACCCATGTTGTCAAAGTTAACCTCGAGTACTACGAATTGGGACCGAGTGATAGGCGAGGTTGAATTTGCTTTAAACAATACGGTGAATCGAGCTACAGGAGATAGTCCGGCGAAGCTTTTATTCGGAATGAATCAAGTAGGACCAATTAATGATAGTCTGCGATTGATTTTAGAGGAACAACAAGTCGCTACACGTGATTTGGAAAGTAGTAGGAACCAGGCAGCTGGGAAAATACTGGCGACAAACGTATATAATACTAGACACTACGATCTAAGGCATAAACCACCTGTTAAGTATAAAGAAGGTGATTACGTCATGATAAAAAATGTAGATGTAAGCGTTGGGGTAAATAAGAAATTACTCCCTAAATTTCGAGGACCTTATGTCGTGCGGAAGGTGTTGGACAAGGACAGATATGTTATTTCGGATCCAGAGGGGCATCAATTGACGCAACGTCCTTTTGAAAGTGTTTGTGCGCCAGAGAATATGAAACCGTGGATGAACACTTAGAATAGTTGTACGGTTGCTTATGTTAGCGATACTGAGAGAAGGGTTCATGTATGATGGCCCACGTTTTATTTTCTAAGATTATTCGTGTATTATGGTTCACCTTTTACTTTTTAGTTGTGTTTGATATTCTAGATATAAGTGTAAGCGGGAAAAGGGAAAAGTTTGACTGGCGTCGGATTGAGGGCAATCCGTGTTGTCAGTATGGCCGAGCTATGGCGCCCTTTGAATTAGGCGCCGGACGACCGGGAGCGCGGGGCGAAGAAGCGCGGTAGTCCGAGCGTGCGAGATCAAGGGCGCGGACGACAGTTGGGCATCGACGAGTGATGCGTGCGGATGTATCGACTGACTTATGTACCTTATTGTTTTACGTAATAAACCTATTTAGTTGGAGACGTTGGGAGTACGTTTACTCGGAAGCATTCTTCCGGACGAAGTCCACTACACTTTGAACTCAGGTCGAATCATATGCCGAAGCATCCAGAATTGCCAATGTCGTGCAATGATATAGATGCAAATATCTTTACTGTTATCAATCTGACAGAATTCTGCCTCATCGTATATTATCCAGGGGGTCCAAATGTACAAGATTTGTGCGGTAACACTTGTCCAAAGCGACTCTCTTTGGACTCAGGTCGAATCATAAGCCTGAGCATCCAGAATTGCTAATGTCGTCCAATGATATAGATGCAAATATCTTTACTGTTATCAATCTGACAGAATTCTGCCTCATCGTATATTATCCAGGGGGTCCAAATGTACAAGATTTGTGCGGTAACACTTGTCCAAAGCGACTCTCTTTGGACTCAGGTCGAATCATAAGCCTGAGCATCCAGAATTGCTAATGTCGTCCAATGATATAGATGCAAATATCTTCACTCCTATCAATTTGACAGGATTCTGCCTCATCATACCTTGTACAGGAGGTCCAAATGTACAATATTTGTGCGTTAGCACTTGTCCAAAGCGAAACTCTTTGGACTCAGGTCGATCCATAAGCCGATGCATCAAGAACTGCCAAAGTAGCCCAATAATATAGATGCAAACATCTTTACTCCTATCAATTTGACAGGATTCTGCCTCATCGTGTCTTGTCCAGGAGGATCGGGTGTACAAGATTTGTTCGGTAGCACTAGACAATTGCGAAACTCTTTGAACTCAGGTAGAATCATATGCCGAGCATCCAGAATTGCCAATGTTGTCCAATGATATAGATGCAAATATCTTTACTCCTATCAATTTGACAGGATTCTGCCTCATCGTATCTTGTCCAGGAGGTCAAAATGGACAAGATTTGGGCGGCAGCATTTGTCCAAAGCGACTTTCTTTGAACTCAGGTCGAATCATAAGCCGAAGCATCCAGAATTGCCAATGTCGTGCAATGATATAGATGCAAATATCTTTACTGTTATCAATTTGACAGAATTCTGCCTCATCGTGTATTGTCCAGGGGGTCCAAATGTACAAGATTTGTGCGGTAGCACTTGTCCAAAGCGGCTCTCCTTGGACTCAGGTCGAATCATAAGCCTGAGCATCCAGAATTGCCAATGCCGTCTAATGATATAGATGCAAATATCTTCACTCCTATCAATGTGACAGGATTCTGCCTCATCATACCTTTTCCAGGAGGTCCAACTGCACATGTTTTGGGCGGCAGCATTTGCCAAAACCGACTCTCTTTGGACTCAGGTCGAATCATAAGCCGGGGCATCCAGAATTGCCAATGCCGTCCAATGATATAGATACAAATATCTTCATTCCTACGATTTTGACAGGATTCTGTCTCATCATACCCTGTTCCGGATGTCCAAATGTACAAGGTTTGGGCGGTAGCACTTGTCCAAAACGACTCTCTTTGGACTCAGGTCGAATCATAAACCGGAGCATCCAGCATTGCCAATGTCGTCCAATGATATACATGCAAACATCTTCACTCCTATCAATTTGACAGGATTCTGCTTCATCGTATCTTGTCCAGGAGGTCAAAATGGATAAGATTTGAGTGGCAGCATTTGTCCAAAGCGACTTTCTTTGAACTCAGGTCGAATCATAAGCCGAAGCATCCAGAATTGCCAATGTCGTGCAATGATATAGATGCAAATATCTTTACTGTTATCAATCTGACAGAATTCTGCCTCATCGTATATTGTCCAGGGGGTCCAAATGTACAAGATTTGTGCGGTAACACTTGTCCAAAGCGACTCTCTTTGGACTCAGGTCGAATCATAAGCCTGAGCATCCAGAATTGCTAATGTCGTCCAATGATATAGATGCAAATATCTTCACTCCTATCAATTTGACAGGATTCTGCCTCATCATACCTTGTACAGGAGGTCCAAATGTACAATAGTTGTGCGTTAGCACTTGTCCAAAGCGAAACTCTTTGGACTCAGGTCGATCCATAACCCGATGCATCAAGAATTGCCAATGTCGTGCAATGGTATAGATGCAAATATCTTTACTCCTATCAATCTGACAGGATTCTGCCTCATCGTATATTGTCCAGGGGGTCCAAATGTACAAGATTTGTGCGGTAGCACTTGTCTGAAGCGACTCTCTTTGGCCTCCGGTCGAATCATAAGCCGGAGCATCCAGAATTGCCAATGTCGTCCAATGATATAGATGCAAACATCTTCACTCCTATCAATGTGATAGGATTCTGCCTCATCATACCTTGTTCCTAGGTTCAAATGTACAAAATTTATGCGTTATTACATGTCCAAAGCGACTGTCTTTGGATTCAGGTCGAATCAAATGCCGGAGCATCCAGAATTGCCAATGTCGTCCAATGATATAGATGCAAATATCATTACTCCTATCAATGTGATAGGATTCTGCCTCATCATACCTTGTACAGGATGTCCAAATATATACGATTTGTGCGGTAGCACTTGTCCAAAGCGAATCTCTTTAGACTCAGGTCGATCCATAAGCCGAAGCATCCAGATTTGCCAATGTCGTCCAATGATATAGATGCAAATATCCTGACTCCTATAGATTTGACAGAATTCTGCCTAACCGTATCTCGTCCAGGGGGTCCAAATGTACAAGATTTGTGCGTTAGCAATTGTCCAGGCAGACTCTCTTTGGACTCAGGTCGAATCAAATGCCGGGGCATCGAGAATTGCCAATGTCGTCCAATGATATAGATGGAAATATCTTCACTCCTATCAATTTGATAGGATTCTGCCTCATGGTCTCTTGTCCTGGAGGTTCAATTGTACAAGATTTGTGCGGTAGCACTTGGCGAAAGTGAATCTCTTTGGACTCAGGATGATCCATATGCCGAAGCATCCAGAATTGCCAATGTCATTCAATGATATAGATGCAAATTTCTTTACTCCTATCAATTTGACAGCATTCTGCCTCATCGTATCTTAACCAGGGGGTCCATATGTACAAGATTTGTGCGGTAGCACTTGTCCAAAGCGACTCTCTTTGGCCTCCGGTCGAATCATATGCCGGAGCATCCAGAATTGCCAATGTCGTCCAATGATATAGATGCAAATATCTTCACTCCTATCAATTTGATAGGATTCTGCCTAATGGTCTCTTATCCTGGAGGTTCCAATGTACAAGATTTGTTCGGTAGCACTTGTCCAAAGCGAATCTCTTTGGATTCAGGTTGATCCATAAGCCGAAGCATCCAGAATTGCCAATGTCATTCAATGATATAGATGCAAATATCTTCACTCCTGTCAATTTGATAGGATTCTGCCTCATGGTCTCTTGTCCTGGAGGTTCCAATGTACAAGATTTGTCCGGTAGCACTTGTCCAAAGCGAATCTCTTTGGATTCAGGTCGAATCATAAGCCGAAGTGACAATAATTGCCGATGTTATCCGAATTATATTGATGCAAATATCTGAACTCCTTTCATTTTGACAGTATTCTGCCTCATCGTATCGTGTCCAGGAGGATCAAATGTACAAGATTTGTGCGGTAGCACTTTTCCAAAGCGACTCTCTTTGGACTCAGGTCGATCTATATGCCGGTGCATCCAGAATTGCCAATGTCGTCCTATGATATAGATGCAAATATCTTCACTCCTATCAATTTGACAGGATTCTGCCTCATCGTATCTTCTCCAGGAGGTTCAAATGTACAAGATTTGTGCAGTAGCACTTGGCAAAAGCGACTCTCTTTGCACTCAGGTCGATCCATATGCCGAAGTGACAATAATTGCCGATGTTATCCGAATGATATTGATGCAAATATCTGAACTCCTTTCAATTTGACAGTATTCTGCCTCATCGTATCGTGTCCAGGAGGATCAAATGTACAAGATTTGTGCGGTGGCACTTTTCCAAAGCGACTCTCTTTGGACTCAGGTCGATCCATATGCCGGAGCATCCAGAATTGCCAATGTCGTCCAATGATATAGATGCAAATATCTTCACTCCTATCAATTTGATAGGATTCTGCCTAATGGTCTCTTGTCCTGGAGGTTCCAATGTACAAGATTTGTTCGGTAGCACTTGTCCAAAGCGAATCTCTTTGGATTCAGGTTGATCCATAAGCCGAAGCATCCAGAATTGCCAATGTCACTCAATGGTATAGATGCAAATATCTTTACTCCTATCAATTTGACAGCATTCTGCCTCATCGTATCTTAACCAGGGGGTCCATATGTACAAGATTTGTGCGGTAGCACTTGTCCAAAGCGACTCTCTTTGGCCTCTGGTCGAATCATATGCCGGAGCATCCAGAATTGCCAATGTCGTCCAATGATATAGATGCAAATATCTTCACTCCTATCAATTTGGTAGGATTCTGCCTAATGGTCTCTTGTCCTGGAGGTTCCAATGTACAAGATTTGTTCGGTAGCACTTGCCCGAAGCGAATCTCTTTGGATTCAGGTCGATCCATAAGCCGGAGCATCCAGAATTGCCAATGTCGTCCAATGATATAGAGGCAGATATCCTGACTCCTAACCATTTGACAGCATTCTGCCTCAGCGTATCTTGTCCAGGAAGTTCAAATGTCCAAGATTTGTGCGCTAGCACTTGTCCAGGCCGACTCTCTTTGGATTCAGGTCTAATCATAAGCCGGATCCCCATGATTGCCAATGTCGTCCAGTGATATAGATGCAAATATCTTTACTACTATCAATGTGACAGGATTCTGCCTCATCATACTTGTTCCAGAGGTGCAAATCTACAAGGTTTGTGTGGTAGCACTTGTCCAAAGCGAATCACTTTAGACTCAGGTCGATCCGTAAACCGAGGCATCCAAAATTGCCAATGTCGTCCAATGATATAGATGCAAATATCTTTACTCCTATCAATTGTAAAGGATTCTGCCTCATAGTATCTTTTCCAGGGGGTCCAAATGTACACGATTTGTTGCGGTAGCACTAGTCCAAAGCGACTCTCTTTGGACTCAGGTCGAATCATAAGCCGGGGCATCCAGAATTGCCAATGTCGTCCAATGATATAGATGCAAATATCTTTACTGCTATCAATTTGACAGGATTCCGCCTCATCAAACCTTGTCCAGTAGGTCAAAATGTACAAGATTTGTGCGGTAGCCCTTCTCCAAAGCGACTCTCTTTGGACTCAGTACGAATTATAAGCCGGGGCATCCAGAATTGCCAATGTCGTCCAATGATATAGATGCAAATATCATTACTCCTATCAATGTGATTCGATTCTGCCTCATCATACCTTGTCCAGTAGGTCAGAATGTACAAGATTTGCGCGTCAGCACTTCACAAAAGCGAATCTCTTTGGACTCAGGTCGATTCATATGCCGAAGCATCCAGAATTGCCAATGTCGTCCAATGATATAGATGCAAATATCTTCACAACTATCAATTTGACAGGAATCTGCCTCATCATACCTTGTCCAGTAGGTCAAAATGTACAAGATTTGTGCGGTAGCAATTGTCCAAAGCGACTCTCTTTGGACTCAGGTCGAATCATAAGCCTGAGCATCCAGAATTGCTAATGTCGTCCAATGATATAGATGCAAATATCTTCACTCCTATCAATTTGACAGGAATCTCCCACATCATATCTTGTCCAGGAGGTCCAAATGGACAAGATTTGTGCAGTATCACTTGACGAAAGCCAATCTCTTTGACTCAGGTCGAATCATATGCCGAGCATCCATAATTGCCAATGTCGTCCAATGATATAGATGCAAATATCTTCACTCCTATCAATTTGACAGGATACTGTCTCATCATACCCTGTTCCGGATGTTCAAATGTACAAGGTTTGGGCGGTAGCACTTGTCCAAAGCGACTCTCCTTGGACTCAGGTCGAATCATAAACCGGAGCATCCAGAATTGCCAAAATAGCCCAATGATATAGATGCAAATATCTTAACTCCTATCAATTTGCCAGGATTCTGCCTCATCATACCGTGCCCAGGAGGTCCAAATGGACAAGGTTTGGGCGGCAGAATTTGTCCAAAGCGACTCCCTTTGGATTCAGGTCGAATCATATGCCGGAGCATCCAGAATTGCCATTGTCGTCCAATGATGTAGATGCAAATATCTTTACTCCTATCAATTTGACAGGATACTGCCACATCGTATATTGTCCAGGGGGTCCAAATGTACAAGATTTATGCGGTAGCACTTGTCCAAAGCGACTCTCTTTGACCTCCGGTCGAATCATATGCCGGAGCATCCAGAATTGCCAATGTCGTCCAATGATATAGATGCAAATATCTTCGCTCCTATCAATTTGACAGGATTCTGTCTCATCATACCCTGTTCCGGATGTTCAAATGTACAAACCTTGGGCGGTAGCACTTCTCCAAAGCGACTCTCCTTGGACTCAGGTCGAATCATATACCGAAGCATCCAGCACTGCCAATGTCGTCCAATGATATAGATGCAAATATGTTCACACCTATCAATTTGACAGGATTCAGGCTCATCATATCTTGTCCAGGAGGTCCAAATGGACAAGATTTGTGCAGTAGCACTTGACGAAAGCCAATCTCTTTGACTCAGGTCGAATCATATGCCGAGCATCCATAATTGCCAATGTCGTGCAATGATATAGATGCAAATATCTTTACTGCTATCAACTTGACAGGATTCTGCCTCATCGTATCTTGTCCAGGGGGTCCAAATGTACAGGATTTGTTGCGGTAGCACTAGTCCAAAGCGACTCTCTTTGGACTCAGTACGAATGATAATCCGGGGCATCCAGAATTGCCAATGTCGTCCAATGATATAGATACAAATATCTTTACTCCTATCAATGTGATTCGATTCTGCCTCATCATACCTTGTCCAGTAGGTCAAAATGTACAAGATTTGCGCGTTAGAACTTCACAAAAGCGAATCTCTTTGGACTCAGGTCGATTCATATGCCGAAGCATCCAGAATTGCCAATGTTGTCCAATGATATAGATGCAAATATCTTTACTGTTATCAATTTGACAGGATTCTGCCTCATCGTATCTTGTCCAGGAGGTAAAAATGGACAAGATTTGGGCGGCAGCATTTGTCCAAAGCGACTTTCTTTGAACTCAGGTCGAATCATAAGTCGAAGCATCCTGAATTGCCAATGTCGTGCAATGATATAGATGCAAATATCTTTACTGTTATCAATTTGACAGAATTCTGCCTCATCGTGTATTGTCCAGGGGTTCCAAATGTACAATATTTGTGCGTTAGCACTTGTCCAAAGCGAAACCCTTTGGACTCAGGTCGATCCATAAGCCGATGCATCAAGAATTGCCAATGTCGTGCAATGGTATAGATGCAAATATCTTTACTCCTATCAGTCTGACAGGATTCTGCCTCATCGTATATTGTCCAGGGGGTCCAAATGTACAAGATTTGTGCGGTAGCACTTGTCTGAAGCGACTCTCTTTGGCCTCCAGTCGAATCATAAGCCGGAGCATCCAGAATTGCCAATGTCGTCCAATGATATAGATGCAAACATCTTCACTCCTATCAATGTGATAGGATTCTGCCTCATCATACCTTGTTCCTAGGTTCAAATGTACAAAATTTATGCGTTATCACATGTCCAAAGCGACTGTCTTTGGATTCAGGTCGAATCAAATGCCGGAGCATCCATAATTGCCAATGTCGTCCAATGATATAGATGCAAACATCTTTACTGCTATCAATTTGACAGGATTCTGAATCATCCTACCTTGTCCAGTAGGTCAAAATGTACAAGATTTGTGCGGTAGCCCTTCTCCAAAGCGACTCTCTTTGGACTCAGTACGAATTATAAGCCGGGGCATCCAGAATTGCCAATGTCGTCCAATGATATAGATACAAATATCTTCACTCCTATCAATTTGACAGGAATCTGCCTCACCATATCTTTTCCAAGAGGTACAAATGTACAAGATTTGTGCGGCAGCACTTGTCCAAAGCGATATTCTTTGGACTTATGTCGAATCATATGCCGGAGCATCCAGAATTGCCAATGTCGTCCAGTGATATAGATGCAAATATCTTTACCGCTATCAATTTAACAGGATTCTGTCTCATCGTGTCTTGCCCAGGAGGATTAAGTGTACAAGATTTGTGCGGTAGCATTGGACAAAAGCGAATCTCTTTGATTCAGGTCGATCCATAAGCCGAACCATCCAGAATTGCCAATGTCGTGCAATCATATAGATGCGAATATCTTTACTCCTATCAATGTGATAAGATTCTGCCTCATCAAACCTTGTTCCGGAGGTTTAAATGTACAAGATTTGTGCGGTAGCACGTGTCCAAAGCGACTCTCTTTGGCCTCCGGTCGAATCATATGCCGGAGCATCCAGAATTGCCAATGTCGTCCAATGATATAGATGCAAATATCCTCACTCCTATCAATTTGGCAGGATTCTGCCTCATCGTATCTTGTCCAGGAAGATCAAATGTACAATATTTGTGCGGTAGCACTTGTCCAGGCCGACTGTCTTTGGACTCAGGTCGAATCATAAACCGGAGCATCCAGCACTGCCAATGTCGTCCAATGATATAGATGCAAATATCTTCACTCCTATCAATTTGACAGGATTCAGGCTCATCGTGCCTTCTCCAGGAGGATCAAGTGTACAACATTTGTGCGGCAGCGTTAGACAAAAGCGAAACTCTTTGGACTCAGGTCGATCAATAAGCCGAAGCATCCAGAATTGCCAATGTCGTGCAATGATATAGATGCAAATATCTTTACTGCTATTAATTTGACAGGATTCTGCCTCATCGTATCTTGTCCAGGGGGCCCCAAATGTACACGATTTGTTGCGGTAGCACTAGTCCAAAGCGACGCTCTTTGGACTCAGGTCGAATCATAAGCCGGGGCATCCAGAATTGCCAATGTCATCCAATGATATAGATGCAAATATCTTTACTGCTATCAATTTGACAGGATTCTGAATCATCCTACCTTGTCCAGTAGGTCAAAATGTACAAGATTTGTGCGGTAGCCCTTCTCCAAAGCGACTCTCTTTGGACTCAGTACGAATTATAAGCCGGGGCATCCAGAATTGCCAATGTCGTCCAATGATATAGATACAAATATCTTTACTCCTATCAATGTGATTCGATTCTGCCTCATCATACCTTGTCCAGTAGGTCAAAATGTACAAGATTTCCACGTTAGCACTTCACAAAAGCGAATCTCTTTGGACTCAGGTCGATTCATAAGCCGAAGCATCCAGAATTGCCAATGTTGTCCAATGATACAGATGCAAATATCTTTACTGCTATCAATTTGACAGGATTCTGCCTCATCATGCCTTTTCCAGTAGGTCAAAATGTGCCAGATTTGTGCGTTAGCACTTCACAAAAGCGAATCTCTTTGGACTCAGGTCGATTCATATGCCGAACCATCCAGAATTGCCAATGTCGTGCATTCATATAGATGCAAATATCTTTACTCCTATCAATGTGATAAGATTCTGCCTCATCATACCTTGTTCCGGAGGTTTAAATGTACAAGGTTTGGGCGGTAGCACTTGTCCAAAGCGACTCTCCTTGGACTCAGGTCGAATCATAAACCGGAGCATCCAGAATTGCCAAAATAGCCCAATGATATAGATGCAAATATCTTAACTCCTATCAATTTGCCAGGATTCTGCCTCATCATACCGTGCCCAGGAGGTCCAAATGGACAAGGTTTGGGCGGCAGAATTTGTCCAAAGCGACTCCCTTTGGATTCAGGTCGAATCATATGCCGGAGCATCCAGAATTGCCATTGTCGTCCAATGATGTAGATGCAAATATCTTTACTCCTATCAATTTGACAGGATACTGCCACATCGTATATTGTCCAGGGGGTCCAAATGTACAAGATTTATGCGGTAGCACTTGTCCAAAGCGACTCTCTTTGGCCTCCGGTCGAATCATATGCCGGAGCATCCAGAATTGCCAATGTCGTCCAATGATATAGATGCAAATATCTTCGCTCCTATCAATTTGACAGGATTCTGTCTCATCATACCCTGTTCCGGATGTTCAAATGTACAAACCTTGGGCGGTAGCACTTCTCCAAAGCGACTCTCCTTGGACTCAGGTCGAATCATATACCGAAGCATCCAGCACTGCCAATGTCGTCCAATGATATAGATGCAAATATGTTCACACCTATCAATTTGACAGGATTCAGGCTCATCATATCTTGTCCAGGAGGTCCAAATGGACAAGATTTGTGCAGTAGCACTTGACGAAAGCCAATCTCTTTGACTCAGGTCGAATCATATGCCGAGCATCCATAATTGCCAATGTCGTGCAATGATATAGATACAAATATCTTTACTGCTATCAACTTGACAGGATTCTGCCTCATCGTATCTTGTCCAGGGGGTCCAAATGTACAGGATTTGTTGCGGTAGCACTAGTCCAAAGCGACTCTCTTTGGACTCAGGTCGAATCATAAGTCGAAGCATCCTGAATTGCCAATGTCGTGCAATGATATAGATGCAAATATCTTTACTGTTATCAATTTGACAGAATTCTGCCTCATCGTGTATTGTCCAGGGGTTCCAAATGTACAATATTTGTGCGTTAGCACTTGTCCAAAGCGAAACTCTTTGGACTCAGGTCGATCCATAAGCCGATGCATCAAGAATTGCCAATGTCGTGCAATGGTATAGATGCAAATATCTTTACTCCTATCAGTCTGACAGGATTCTGCCTCATCGTATATTGTCCAGGGGGTCCAAATGTACAAGATTTGTGCGGTAGCACTTGTCTGAAGCGACTCTCTTTGGCCTCCAGTCGAATCATAAGCCGGAGCATCCAGAATTGCCAATGTCGTCCAATGATATAGATGCAAACATCTTCACTCCTATCAATG
Source organism: Priocnemis perturbator (assembly GCA_963942575.1). Lineage (NCBI taxonomy): Eukaryota > Metazoa > Arthropoda > Insecta > Hymenoptera > Pompilidae > Priocnemis > Priocnemis perturbator. The sequence continues at coordinate 2,833,527 of CAWWDK010000133.1, read as the reverse complement.
TGATAGGATTCTGCCTCATCATACCTTGTTCCTAGGTTCAAATGTACAAAATTTATGCGTTATCACATGTCCAAAGCGACTCTCTTTGGACTCAGGTCGAATCATAAGCCTGAGCATCCAGAATTGCTAATGTCGTCCAATGATATAGATGCAAATATCTTCACTCCTATCAATTTGACAGGAATCTGCCTCACCATATCTTTTCCAAGAGGTACAAATGTACAAGATTTGTGCGGCAGCACTTGTCCAAAGCGATATTCTTTGGACTTATGTCGAATCATATGCCGGAGCATCCAGAATTGCCAATGTCGTCCAGTGATATAGATGCAAATATCTTTACCGCTATCAATTTAACAGGATTCTGTCTCATCGTGTCTTGCCCAGGAGGATTAAGTGTACAAGATTTGTGCGGTAGCATTAGACAAAAGCGAATCTCTTTGATTCAGGTCGATCCATAAGCCGAACCATCCAGAATTGCCAATGTCGTGCAATCATATAGATGCGAATATCTTTACTCCTATCAATGTGATAAGATTCTGCCTCATCAAACCTTGTTCCGGAGGTTTAAATGTACAAGATTTGTGCGGTAGCACGTGTCCAAAGCGACTCTCTTTGACCTCCGGTCGAATCATATGCCGGAGCATCCAGAATTGCCAATGTCGTCCAATGATATAGATGCAAATATCCTCACTCCTATCAATTTGGCAGGATTCTGCCTCATCGTATCTTGTCCAGGAAGATCAAATGTACAATATTTGTGCGGTAGCACTTGTCCAGGCCGACTGTCTTTGGACTCAGGTCGAATCATAAACCGGAGCATCCAGCACTGCCAATGTCGTCCAATGATATAGATGCAAATATCTTCACTCCTATCAATTTGACAGGATTCAGGCTCATCGTGCCTTCTCCAGGAGGATCAAGTGTACAACATTTGTGCGGCAGCGTTAGACAAAAGCGAAACTCTTTGGACTCAGGTCGATCAATAAGCCGAAGCATCCAGAATTGCCAATGTCGTGCAATGATATAGATGCAAATATCTTTACTGCTATTAATTTGACAGGATTCTGCCTCATCGTATCTTGTCCAGGGGGTCCAAATGTACACGATTTGTTGCGGTAGCACTAGTCCAAAGCGACGCTCTTTGGACTCAGGTCGAATCATAAGCCGGGGCATCCAGAATTGCCAATGTCATCCAATGATATAGATGCAAATATCTTTACTGCTATCAATTTGACAGGATTCTGAATCATCCTACCTTGTCCAGTAGGTCAAAATGTACAAGATTTGTGCGGTAGCCCTTCTCCAAAGCGACTCTCTTTGGACTCAGTACGAATTATAAGCCGGGGCATCCAGAATTGCCAATGTCGTCCAATGATATAGATACAAATATCTTTACTCCTATCAATGTGATTCGATTCTGCCTCATTATACCTTGTCCAGTAGGTCAAAATGTACAAGATTTCCACGTTAGCACTTCACAAAAGCGAATCTCTTTGGACTCAGGTCGATTCATAAGCCGAAGCATCCAGAATTGCCAATGTTGTCCAATGATACAGATGCAAATATCTTTACTGCTATCAATTTGACAGGATTCTGCCTCATCATGCCTTTTCCAGTAGGTCAAAATGTGCCAGATTTGTGCGTTAGCACTTCACAAAAGCGAATCTCTTTGGACTCAGGTCGATTCATATGCCGAAGCATCCAGAATTGCCAATGTCGTCCAATGATATAGATGCAAATATCTTCACTCCTATCAATTTGACAGGAATCTGCCTCATCATACCTTGTCCAGTAGGTCAAAATGTACAAGATTTGTGCGGTAGCAATTGTCCAAAGCGACTCTCTTTGGACTCAGGTCGAATCACAAGCCTGAGCATCCAGAATTGCTAATGTCGTCCAATGATATAGATGCAAATATCTTCACTCCTATCAATTTGACAGGAATCTGCCTCACCATATCTTTTCCAAGAGGTACAAATGTACAAGATTTGTGCGGCAGCACTTGTCCAAAGCGATATTCTTTGGACTTATGTCGAATCATATGCCGGAGCATCCAGAATTGCCAATGTCGTCCAGTGATATAGATGCAAATATCTTTACCGCTATCAATTTAACAGGATTCTGCCTCATCGTGTCTTGCCCAGGAGGATTAAGTGTACAAGATTTGTGCGGTAGCATTAGACAAAAGCGAAGCTCTTTGATTCAGGTCGATCCATAAGCCGAACCATCCAGAATTGCCAATGTCGTGCATTCATATAGATGCAAATATCTTTACTCCTATCAATGTGATAAGATTCTGCCTCATCATACCTTGTTCCGGAGGTTTAAATGTACAAGATTTGTGCGGTAGCACGTGTCCAAAGCGACTCTCTTTGGCCTCCGGTCGAATCATATGCCGGAGCATCCAGAATTGCCAATGTCGTCCAATGATATAGATGCAAATATCCTCACTCCTATCAATTTGGCAGGATTCTGCCTCATCGTATCTTGTCCAGGAAGATCAAATGTACAATATTTGTGCGGTAGCACTTGTCCAGGCCGACTGTCTTTGGACTCAGGTCGAATCATAAACCGGAGCATCCAGAATTGCCAATCTCGTCCAATGATATAGATGCAAACATCTCCACACCTATCAATTTGACAGGATTCTGTCTCATCACACCTTGTACAGGAGGTCCACACATACAAGATTTGTGCGGTAGCACTTGTCCAAATCGACTCTCTTTGGACTCAGGTCGAATCATATGCCGGGGCATCCAGGATTGCCAATGTCGTCCAATGATATAGATGCAAATATCTTAACTCCTATAAATTTGAAAGGATTCTGCTTCATCGTATCTTGTCCATGAGTTTCAAATGTACAAGATTTGTGCGGTAGCACTTGACAAAGGCCAAACTCTTTGGACTCAGGACGAATCATATGCCGAGCATCCAGAATTGCCAATGTCGTCCAATGATATATGCAAATATCTCTACTCCTATCAATGTGATTCGATTCAGCCTCATCATACCTTGTACAGGAGGTTGAAATGTACACGATTTGTGCGGTAGCACTTGTCCGAAGCGACTCTCTTTGAACTCAGGTCGAATCATAAGCCGAGCATCCAGAATTGCCAATGTCGTCCAATGATATAGATGCAAATATCTTTACTCCTATCAATGTAATAGGATTCTGCCTCATCATAGCTGGTCCAGGAGGTCCAAATGTACAAGATTTGTGTGGTAGCACTTGTCCAAAGCGACTCTCTTTGGACTCAGGTCGCATAATAAACCGGAGCATCCAGAATTGCCAATGTCGTCCAATTATATAGATGCAAATATCATCACTCCTATCAATTTGACAGGATTCTGCCTAATCATATCTTATCCAGGAGGTTCAAATGAACAAGATTTGTGGGGTAGCATTTGTCCAAAGCGACTCTCTTTGGACTCAGGTCGAATCATAAGCCGAGGCATCCAGAATTGCCAATGACGTCCATTGATATAGATGCAAATATCTCTACTCCTATCAATGTGATTCGATTCAGCCTCATCATACCTTGTACAGGAGGTTGAAATGTACACGATTTGTGCGGTAGCACTTGTCCGAAGCGACTCTCTTTGATTCAGGTCGATCCATAAGCCGAACCATCCAGAATTGCCAATGTCGTGCTATCATATAGATGCAAATATCTTTACTCCTATCAATGTGATAAGATTCTGCCTCATCATACCTTGTTCCGGAGGTTTAAATGTACAAGATTTGTGCGGTAGCACGTGTCCAAAGCGACTCTCTTTGGCCTCCGGTCGAATCATATGCCGGAGCATCCAGAATTGCCAATGTCGTCCAATGATATAGATGCAAATATCCTCACTCCTATCAATTTGGCAGGATTCTGCCTCATCGTATCTTGTCCAGGAAGATCAAATGTACAATATTTGTGCGGTAGCACTTGTCCAGGCCGACTGTCTTTGGACTCAGGTCGAATCATAAACCGGAGCATCCAGAATTGCCAAATGTCGTCCATTGATATAGATGCAAATATCTTTCCTCCTATCAATTTGACAGGATTTTGCCTCATCATATCTTGTCCAGGAGGTTCAAATGTACAAGATTTGTGCGGTAGCACTTGTCCAAAGCGACTCTCTTTGGTCTCAGGTCGAATCATAAGCCGAGCATCCAGAATTTCCTATGTCGTCCAATGATATAGATGCAAATATCTCTACTCCTATCAATGTGATTCGATTCAGCCTCATCATACCTTGTACAGGAGGTTGAAATGTACACGATTTGTGCGGTAGCACTTGTCCAAAGCGACTCTCTTTGGACTCAGGTCGAATCATAAGCCTGAGCATCCAGAATTGCCAAAGACGTCCAATGATATAGATGCAAATATCTTCACTGTTATCAATTTGACAGGATTCGGGCTCATCGTATCTTGTTCAGGAGGTTCAGGTGTACAAGATTTGTGCGGTAGCACTTGTCCAAAGCGACTCTCTTTGGACTCAGGTCGATCCATATGCCGAAATAACAAAAATTACAGATCTTATCGGAATGATATAGATGCAAATATCTTAACTCCTATCAATTTGACAGGATTCTGCCCCATCGTATCTTCTCCAGGAGGTTCAAATGTACAAGATTTGTGGGGTAGCACTTGACAAAAGCCAATCTCTTTGGACTCAGGTCGATTCATATGCCGAGCATCCAGAATTGCCAAAAGCCAATCTCTTTGGACTCAGGTCGAATCATATGCCGAGCATCCAGGAATGCCAATGTCGTCCAATGATATAAATGCAAATATCTTTACTCCTATCAATATGATAGCATTCTGCCTCATCATACCTTGTTCCGGAGGTGCAAAAGTACAAGATTTGAGCGGGAGCCCTTGTCCAAAGCGACTCTCTTTGGTCTCAGGTCGAATCATAAGCCGAGCATCCAGAATTTCCAATGTCGTCCATTGATATAGATGCAAATATCTCTACTCCTATCAATGTGATTCGATTCAGCCTCATCATACCTTGTACAGGAGGTTGAAATGTACACGATTTGTGCGGTAGCACTTGTCCGAAGCGACTCTCTTTGAACTCAGGTCGAATCATAAGCCGAGCATCCAGAATTGCCAATGTCGTCCAATGATATAGATGCAAATATCTTTACTCCTATCAATGTAATAGGATTCTGCCTCATCATAGCTGGTCCAGGAGGTCCAAATGTACAAGATTTGTGTGGTAGCACTTGTCCAAAGCGACTCTCTTTGGACTCAGGTCGAATAATAAACCGGAGCATCCAGAATTGCCAATGTCGTCCGATTATATAGATGCAAATATCATCACTCGTATCAATTTGACAGGATTCTGCCTAATCATATCTTATCCAGGAGGTTCAAATGAACAAGATTTGTGGGGTAGCATTTGTCCAAAGCGACTCTCTTTGGACTCAGGTCGAATCATAAGCCGAGGCATCCAGAATTGCCAATGACGTCCATTGATATAGATGCAAATATCTTTCCGCCTATCAATTTGACAGGATTCTGCCTAATATTATCTTGTCCAGGAGGTTCAAATGTACAAGATTTGTGCGTTAGCACTTCACAAAAGCGTATCTCTTTGGACTCAGGTCGAATCATAAGCCGAGCATCCAGAATTTCCAATGTCGTCCAATGATATAGATGCAAATATCCTCACTCCTATCAATTTGGCAGGATTCTGCCTCATCGTATCTTGTCCAGGAAGATCAAATGTACAATATTTGTGCGGTAGCACTTGTCCAGGCCGACTGTCTTTGGACTCAGGTCGAATCATAAACCGGAGCATCCAGCACTGCCAATGTCGTCCAATGATATAGATGCAAATATCTTCACTCCTATCAATTTGACAGGATTCAGGCTCATCGTGCCTTCTCCAGGAGGATCAAGTGTACAACATTTGTGCGGCAGCGTTAGACAAAAGCGAAACTCTTTGGACTCAGGTCGATCAATAAGCCGAAGCATCCAGAATTGCCAATGTCGTGCAATGATATAGATGCAAATATCTTTACTGCTATTAATTTGACAGGATTCTGCCTCATCGTATCTTGTCCAGGGGGTCCAAATGTACACGATTTGTTGCGGTAGCACTAGTCCAAAGCGACGCTCTTTGGACTCAGGTCGAATCATAAGCCGGGGCATCCAGAATTGCCAATGTCATCCAATGATATAGATGCAAATATCTTTACTGCTATCAATTTGACAGGATTCTGAATCATCCTACCTTGTCCAGTAGGTCAAAATGTACAAGATTTGTGCGGTAGCCCTTCTCCAAAGCGACTCTCTTTGGACTCAGTACGAATTATAAGCCGGGGCATCCAGAATTGCCAATGTCGTCCAATGATATAGATACAAATATCTTTACTCCTATCAATGTGATTCGATTCTGCCTCATCATACCTTGTCCAGTAGGTCAAAATGTACAAGATTTCCACGTTAGCACTTCACAAAAGCGAATCTCTTTGGACTCAGGTCGATTCATAAGCCGAAGCATCCAGAATTGCCAATGTTGTCCAATGATACAGATGCAAATATCTTTACTGCTATCAATTTGACAGGATTCTGCCTCATCATGCCTTTTCCAGTAGGTCAAAATGTGCCAGATTTGTGCGTTAGCACTTCACAAAAGCGAATCTCTTTGGACTCAGGTCGATTCATATGCCGAAGCATCCAGAATTGCCAATGTCGTCCAATGATATAGATGCAAATATCTTCACTCCTATCAATTTGACAGGAATCTGCCTCATCATACCTTGTCCAGTAGGTCAAAATGTACAAGATTTGTGCGGTAGCAATTGTCCAAAGCGACTCTCTTTGGACTCAGGTCGAATCACAAGCCTGAGCATCCAGAATTGCTAATGTCGTCCAATGATATAGATGCAAATATCTTCACTCCTATCAATTTGACAGGAATCTGCCTCACCATATCTTTTCCAAGAGGTACAAATGTACAAGATTTGTGCGGCAGCACTTGTCCAAAGCGATATTCTTTGGACTTATGTCGAATCATATGCCGGAGCATCCAGAATTGCCAATGTCGTCCAGTGATATAGATGCAAATATCTTTACCGCTATCAATTTAACAGGATTCTGCCTCATCGTGTCTTGCCCAGGAGGATTAAGTGTACAAGATTTGTGCGGTAGCATTAGACAAAAGCGAAGCTCTTTGATTCAGGTCGATCCATAAGCCGAACCATCCAGAATTGCCAATGTCGTGCATTCATATAGATGCAAATATCTTTACTCCTATCAATGTGATAAGATTCTGCCTCATCATACCTTGTTCCGGAGGTTTAAATGTACAAGATTTGTGCGGTAGCACGTGTCCAAAGCGACTCTCTTTGGCCTCCGGTCGAATCATATGCCGGAGCATCCAGAATTGCCAATGTCGTCCAATGATATAGATGCAAATATCCTCACTCCTATCAATTTGGCAGGATTCTGCCTCATCGTATCTTGTCCAGGAAGATCAAATGTACAATATTTGTGCGGTAGCACTTGTCCAGGCCGACTGTCTTTGGACTCAGGTCGAATCATAAACCGGAGCATCCAGAATTGCCAATCTCGTCCAATGATATAGATGCAAACATCTCCACACCTATCAATTTGACAGGATTCTGTCTCATCACACCTTGTACAGGAGGTCCACACATACAAGATTTGTGCGGTAGCACTTGTCCAAATCGACTCTCTTTGGACTCAGGTCGAATCATATGCCGGGGCATCCAGGATTGCCAATGTCGTCCAATGATATAGATGCAAATATCTTAACTCCTATAAATTTGAAAGGATTCTGCTTCATCGTATCTTGTCCATGAGTTTCAAATGTACAAGATTTGTGCGGTAGCACTTGACAAAGGCCAAACTCTTTGGACTCAGGACGAATCATATGCCGAGCATCCAGAATTGCCAATGTCGTCCAATGATATATGCAAATATCTTTACTCCTATCAATTTGACAGGATTCTGCTTCATCGTATCTTGTACAGGAGGTCCAAATGTACACGATTTGTGCGGTAGCACTTGTCCAAAGCGACTCTCTTTGGACTCAGGTCGAATCATAATCCTGAGCATCCAGAATTGCCAAAGACGTCCAATGATATAGATGCAAATATCTTTCCTCCTATCAATTTGACAGGATTCTGCCACATCTTATCTTGTCCAGGAGGTTCAAATGTACAAGATTTGTGCGTTAGCACTTCACAAAAGCGAATCTCTTTGGACTCAGGTCGAATCATATGCCGGAGCATCCAGAATTGCCAATGTCGTCCAATGATATAGATGCAAATATCATTACTGCTATCAATATGACAGGATTCTGCCTCATCATACCTTGTTCCGGAGGTTCAAATGTATAGGATTTGTACTGCAGTACTTGTCCAGAGCGACTCTCTTGGTATTCAGGTCGAATCATATGCCGGAGCATCCAGAATTGCCAAATGACGTCCATTGATATAGATGCAAATATCTTTCCTCCTATCAATTTGACAGGATTTTGCCTCATCATATCTTGTCCAGGAGGTTCAAATGTACAAGATTTGTGCGGTAGCACTTGTCCAAAGCGACTCTCTTTGGTCTCAGGTCGAATCATAAGCCGAGCATCCAGAATTTCCTATGTCGTCCAATGATATAGATGCAAATATCTCTACTCCTATCAATGTGATTCGATTCAGCCTCATCATACCTTGTACAGGAGGTTGAAATGTACACGATTTGTGCGGTAGCACTTGTCCAAAGCGACTCTCTTTGGACTCAGGTCGAATCATAAGCCTGAGCATCCAGAATTGCCAAAGACGTCCAATGATATAGATGCAAATATCTTCACTGTTATCAATTTGACAGGATTCGGGCTCATCGTATCTTGTTCAGGAGGTTCAGGTGTACAAGATTTGTGCGGTAGCACTTGTCCAAAGCGACTCTCTTTGGACTCAGGTCGATCCATATGCCGAAATAACAAAAATTGCAGATCTTATCGGAATGATATAGATGCAAATATCTTAACTCCTATCAATTTGACAGGATTCTGCCCCATCGTATCTTCTCCAGGAGGTTCAAATGTACAAGATTTGTGGGGTAGCACTTGACAAAAGCCAATCTCTTTGGACTCAGGTCGATTCATATGCCGAGCATCCAGAATTGCCAAAAGCCAATCTCTTTGGACTCAGGTCGAATCATAAGCCGGGGCATCCAGAATTGCCAATGTCATCCAATGATATAGATGCAAATATCTTTACTGCTATCAATTTGACAGGATTCTGAATCATCCTACCTTGTCCAGTAGGTCAAAATGTACAAGATTTGTGCGGTAGCCCTTCTCCAAAGCGACTCTCTTTGGACTCAGTACGAATTATAAGCCGGGGCATCCAGAATTGCCAATGTCGTCCAATGATATAGATACAAATATCTTTACTCCTATCAATGTGATTCGATTCTGCCTCATCATACCTTGTCCAGTAGGTCAAAATGTACAAGATTTCCACGTTAGCACTTCACAAAAGCGAATCTCTTTGGACTCAGGTCGATTCATAAGCCGAAGCATCCAGAATTGCCAATGTTGTCCAATGATACAGATGCAAATATCTTTACTGCTATCAATTTGACAGGATTCTGCCTCATCATGCCTTTTCCAGTAGGTCAAAATGTGCCAGATTTGTGCGTTAGCACTTCACAAAAGCGAATCTCTTTGGACTCAGGTCGATTCATATGCCGAAGCATCCAGAATTGCCAATGTCGTCCAATGATATAGATGCAAATATCTTCACTCCTATCAATTTGACAGGAATCTGCCTCATCATACCTTGTCCAGTAGGTCAAAATGTACAAGATTTGTGCGGTAGCAATTGTCCAAAGCGACTCTCTTTGGACTCAGGTCGAATCACAAGCCTGAGCATCCAGAATTGCTAATGTCGTCCAATGATATAGATGCAAATATCTTCACTCCTATCAATTTGACAGGAATCTGCCTCACCATATCTTTTCCAAGAGGTACAAATGTACAAGATTTGTGCGGCAGCACTTGTCCAAAGCGATATTCTTTGGACTTATGTCGAATCATATGCCGGAGCATCCAGAATTGCCAATGTCGTCCAGTGATATAGATGCAAATATCTTTACCGCTATCAATTTAACAGGATTCTGCCTCATCGTGTCTTGCCCAGGAGGATTAAGTGTACAAGATTTGTGCGGTAGCATTAGACAAAAGCGAAGCTCTTTGATTCAGGTCGATCCATAAGCCGAACCATCCAGAATTGCCAATGTCGTGCATTCATATAGATGCAAATATCTTTACTCCTATCAATGTGATAAGATTCTGCCTCATCATACCTTGTTCCGGAGGTTTAAATGTACAAGATTTGTGCGGTAGCACGTGTCCAAAGCGACTCTCTTTGGCCTCCGGTCGAATCATATGCCGGAGCATCCAGAATTGCCAATGTCGTCCAATGATATAGATGCAAATATCCTCACTCCTATCAATTTGGCAGGATTCTGCCTCATCGTATCTTGTCCAGGAAGATCAAATGTACAATATTTGTGCGGTAGCACTTGTCCAGGCCGACTGTCTTTGGACTCAGGTCGAATCATAAACCGGAGCATCCAGAATTGCCAATCTCGTCCAATGATATAGATGCAAACATCTCCACACCTATCAATTTGACAGGATTCTGTCTCATCACACCTTGTACAGGAGGTCCACACATACAAGATTTGTGCGGTAGCACTTGTCCAAATCGACTCTCTTTGGACTCAGGTCGAATCATATGCCGGGGCATCCAGGATTGCCAATGTCGTCCAATGATATAGATGCAAATATCTTAACTCCTATAAATTTGAAAGGATTCTGCTTCATCGTATCTTGTCCATGAGTTTCAAATGTACAAGATTTGTGCGGTAGCACTTGACAAAGGCCAAACTCTTTGGACTCAGGACGAATCATATGCCGAGCATCCAGAATTGCCAATGTCGTCCAATGATATATGCAAATATCTTTACTCCTATCAATTTGACAGGATTCTGCTTCATCGTATCTTGTACAGGAGGTCCAAATGTACACGATTTGTGCGGTAGCACTTGTCCAAAGCGACTCTCTTTGGACTCAGGTCGAATCATAATCCTGAGCATCCAGAATTGCCAAAGACGTCCAATGATATAGATGCAAATATCTTTCCTCCTATCAATTTGACAGGATTCTGCCACATCTTATCTTGTCCAGGAGGTTCAAATGTACAAGATTTGTGCGTTAGCACTTCACAAAAGCGAATCTCTTTGGACTCAGGTCGAATCATATGCCGGAGCATCCAGAATTGCCAATGTCGTCCAATGATATAGATGCAAATATCATTACTGCTATCAATATGACAGGATTCTGCCTCATCATACCTTGTTCCGGAGGTTCAAATGTATAGGATTTGTACTGCAGTACTTGTCCAGAGCGACTCTCTTGGTATTCAGGTCGAATCATATGCCGGAGCATCCAGAATTGCCAAATGACGTCCATTGATATAGATGCAAATATCTTTCCTCCTATCAATTTGACAGGATTTTGCCTCATCATATCTTGTCCAGGAGGTTCAAATGTACAAGATTTGTGCGGTAGCACTTGTCCAAAGCGACTCTCTTTGGTCTCAGGTCGAATCATAAGCCGAGCATCCAGAATTTCCTATGTCGTCCAATGATATAGATGCAAATATCTCTACTCCTATCAATGTGATTCGATTCAGCCTCATCATACCTTGTACAGGAGGTTGAAATGTACACGATTTGTGCGGTAGCACTTGTCCAAAGCGACTCTCTTTGGACTCAGGTCGAATCATAAGCCTGAGCATCCAGAATTGCCAAAGACGTCCAATGATATAGATGCAAATATCTTCACTGTTATCAATTTGACAGGATTCGGGCTCATCGTATCTTGTTCAGGAGGTTCAGGTGTACAAGATTTGTGCGGTAGCACTTGTCCAAAGCGACTCTCTTTGGACTCAGGTCGATCCATATGCCGAAATAACAAAAATTGCAGATCTTATCGGAATGATATAGATGCAAATATCTTAACTCCTATCAATTTGACAGGATTCTGCCCCATCGTATCTTCTCCAGGAGGTTCAAATGTACAAGATTTGTGGGGTAGCACTTGACAAAAGCCAATCTCTTTGGACTCAGGTCGATTCATATGCCGAGCATCCAGAATTGCCAAAAGCCAATCTCTTTGGACTCAGGTCGAATCATATGCCGAGCCTCCAGGAATGCCAATGTCGTCCAATGATATAAATGCAAATATCTTTACTCCTATCAATATGATAGCATTCTGCCTCATCATACCTTGTTCCGGAGGTGCAAAAGTACAAGATTTGAGCGGGAGCCCTTGTCCAAAGCGACTCTCTTTGGTCTCAGGTCGAATCATAAGCCGAGCATCCAGAATTTCCAATGTCGTCCATTGATATAGATGCAAATATCTCTACTCCTATCAATGTGATTCGATTCAGCCTCATCATACCTTGTACAGGAGGTTGAAATGTACACGATTTGTGCGGTAGCACTTGTCCGAAGCGACTCTCTTTGAACTCAGGTCGAATCATAAGCCGAGCATCCAGAATTGCCAATGTCGTCCAATGATATAGATGCAAATATCTTTACTCCTATCAATGTAATAGGATTCTGCCTCATCATAGCTGGTCCAGGAGGTCCAAATGTACAAGATTTGTGTGGTAGCACTTGTCCAAAGCGACTCTCTTTGGACTCAGGTCGCATAATAAACCGGAGCATCCAGAATTGCCAATGTCGTCCAATTATATAGATGCAAATATCATCACTCCTATCAATTTGACAGGATTCTGCCTAATCATATCTTATCCAGGAGGTTCAAATGAACAAGATTTGTGGGGTAGCATTTGTCCAAAGCGACTCTCTTTGGACTCAGGTCGAATCATAAGCCGAGGCATCCAGAATTGCCAATGACGTCCATTGATATAGATGCAAATATCTCTACTCCTATCAATGTGATTCGATTCAGCCTCATCATACCTTGTACAGGAGGTTGAAATGTACACGATTTGTGCGGTAGCACTTGTCCGAAGCGACTCTCTTTGATTCAGGTCGATCCATAAGCCGAACCATCCAGAATTGCCAATGTCGTGCTATCATATAGATGCAAATATCTTTACTCCTATCAATGTGATAAGATTCTGCCTCATCATACCTTGTTCCGGAGGTTTAAATGTACAAGATTTGTGCGGTAGCACGTGTCCAAAGCGACTCTCTTTGGCCTCCGGTCGAATCATATGCCGGAGCATCCAGAATTGCCAATGTCGTCCAATGATATAGATGCAAATATCCTCACTCCTATCAATTTGGCAGGATTCTGCCTCATCGTATCTTGTCCAGGAAGATCAAATGTACAATATTTGTGCGGTAGCACTTGTCCAGGCCGACTGTCTTTGGACTCAGGTCGAATCATAAACCGGAGCATCCAGAATTGCCAAATGTCGTCCATTGATATAGATGCAAATATCTTTCCTCCTATCAATTTGACAGGATTTTGCCTCATCATATCTTGTCCAGGAGGTTCAAATGTACAAGATTTGTGCGGTAGCACTTGTCCAAAGCGACTCTCTTTGGTCTCAGGTCGAATCATAAGCCGAGCATCCAGAATTTCCTATGTCGTCCAATGATATAGATGCAAATATCTCTACTCCTATCAATGTGATTCGATTCAGCCTCATCATACCTTGTACAGGAGGTTGAAATGTACACGATTTGTGCGGTAGCACTTGTCCAAAGCGACTCTCTTTGGACTCAGGTCGAATCATAAGCCTGAGCATCCAGAATTGCCAAAGACGTCCAATGATATAGATGCAAATATCTTCACTGTTATCAATTTGACAGGATTCGGGCTCATCGTATCTTGTTCAGGAGGTTCAGGTGTACAAGATTTGTGCGGTAGCACTTGTCCAAAGCGACTCTCTTTGGACTCAGGTCGATCCATATGCCGAAATAACAAAAATTGCAGATCTTATCGGAATGATATAGATGCAAATATCTTAACTCCTATCAATTTGACAGGATTCTGCCCCATCGTATCTTCTCCAGGAGGTTCAAATGTACAAGATTTGTGGGGTAGCACTTGACAAAAGCCAATCTCTTTGGACTCAGGTCGATTCATATGCCGAGCATCCAGAATTGCCAAAAGCCAATCTCTTTGGACTCAGGTCGAATCATATGCCGAGCATCCAGGAATGCCAATGTCGTCCAATGATATAAATGCAAATATCTTTACTCCTATCAATATGATAGCATTCTGCCTCATCATACCTTGTTCCGGAGGTGCAAAAGTACAAGATTTGAGCGGGAGCCCTTGTCCAAAGCGACTCTCTTTGGTCTCAGGTCGAATCATAAGCCGAGCATCCAGAATCTCCAATGTCGTCCATTGATATAGATGCAAATATCTCTACTCCTATCAATGTGATTCGATTCAGCCTCATCATACCTTGTACAGGAGGTTGAAATGTACACGATTTGTGCGGTAGCACTTGTCCGAAGCGACTCTCTTTGAACTCAGGTCGAATCATAAGCCGAGCATCCAGAATTGCCAATGTCGTCCAATGATATAGATGCAAATATCTTTACTCCTATCAATGTAATAGGATTCTGCCTCATCATAGCTGGTCCAGGAGGTCCAAATGTACAAGATTTGTGTGGTAGCACTTGTCCAAAGCGACTCTCTTTGGACTCAGGTCGAATAATAAACCGGAGCATCCAGAATTGCCAATGTCGTCCGATTATATAGATGCAAATATCATCACTCGTATCAATTTGACAGGATTCTGCCTAATCATATCTTATCCAGGAGGTTCAAATGAACAAGATTTGTGGGGTAGCATTTGTCCAAAGCGACTCTCTTTGGACTCAGGTCGAATCATAAGCCGAGGCATCCAGAATTGCCAATGACGTCCATTGATATAGATGCAAATATCTTTCCGCCTATCAATTTGACAGGATTCTGCCTAATATTATCTTGTCCAGGAGGTTCAAATGTACAAGATTTGTGCGTTAGCACTTCACAAAAGCGTATCTCTTTGGACTCAGGTCGAATCATAAGCCGAGCATCCAGAATTTCCAATGTCGTCCAATGATATAGATGCAAATATCTCTACTCCTATCAATGTGATTCGATTCAGCCTCATCATACCTTGTACAGGAGGTTGAAATGTACACGATTTGTGCGGTAGCACTTGTCCGAAGCGACTCTCTTTGAACTCAGGTCGAATCATAAGCCGAGCATCCAGAATTTCCAATGTCGTCCATTGATATAGATGCAAATATCTCTACTCCTATCAATGTGATTCGATTCAGCCTCATCATACCTTTTCCAGGAGGTCCAAATGTACAAGACTTGTGCGGTAGATGCAAATATCTCTACTCCTATCAATGTGATTCGATTCAGCCTCATCATACCTTTTCCAGGAGGTCCAAATGTACAAGACTTGTGCGGTAGCACTTGACAAAAGCCAATCTCTTTGGCTTAAGTCGAATCATAAGCCGGGGCATCCAGAATTGCCAATGACGTCCATTCATATAGATGCAAATATCTTTCCTCCTATCAATTTGACAGGATTCTGCCTCATCTTATCTTGTCCAGGAGGTTCAAATGTACAATATTTGTGCGTTAGCACTTCACAAAAGCGAATCTCTTTGGACTCAGGTCGAATCATATGCCGGAGCATACAGAATTGCCAATGTCGTCCAATGATATAGATGCAAATATCATCACTTCTGTCAATTTGACAGGATTCTGCCTCATCATATCTTATCCAGGAAGTTCAAATGTACAAGATTTGTGGGGTAGCATTTGACAAAAGCAAATCTCTTTGGAGTCAGGTCGAATCATATGCCCAGCGTCCAGAATTGCCAATGTCGTCCAATTATATAGATGCAAATATCTCTGCTCCTATCAATTTGCCAGGATTCTCCCTCATCGTATCTTGTCCAGGGGGTTCAAATGTACAATATTTGTGCGGTAGCACTTGTCCAAAGCGACTCTCTTTGGACTCAGGTCGATCCATATGCCAAAGTAACAAAAATTGCAGATCTTATCGGAATGATATAGATGCAAATATCTTAACTCCTATCAATTTGACAGGATTCTGCCCCATCGTATCTTCTCCAGGATGTTCAAATGTACAAGATTTGTGCGGTAGCACTTGACAAAAGCCAATCTCTTTGGACGCAGGTCGATTGATATGCCGAGCATCCAGAATTGCCAATGTCGTCCAATGATATAGATGCAAATATCTCTACTCCTATCAATGTGATTCGATTCAGCCTCATCATACCTTGTACAGGAGGTCCAAATATACACGATTTGTGCGGTAGCACTTGTCCAAAGCGATTCTCTTTGGACTCAGGTCGAATCATAAGCCGGAGCATCCAGAATTGCCAATGTCGTCCAATGATATAGATGCAAATATCTTTACAGATATCAATGTGGTAGGATTCTGCCTCATCATACCTTGTACAGGAGGTCCACACATACAAGATTTGTGCGGTAGCACTTGTCCAAAGCGACTCTCTTTGGACTCAGGTCGAATCATATGCCGGGGCATCCAGGATTGCCAATGTCGTCCAATGATATAGATGCAAATATCATCACTCCTATCAATTTGACAGGATTCTGCTTCATCGTATCTTGTACAGGAGGTCCAAATGTACACGATTTGTGCGGTAGCACTTGTCCAAAGCGACTCTCTTTGGACTCAGGTCGAATCATAAGCCGGGGCATCCAGAATTGCCAATGTCATCCAATGATATAGATGCAAATATCTTTACTGCTATCAATTTGACAGGATTCTGAATCATCCTACCTTGTCCAGTAGGTCAAAATGTACAAGATTTGTGCGGTAGCCCTTCTCCAAAGCGACTCTATTTGGACTCAGTACGAATTATAAGCCGGGGCATCCAGAATTGCCAATGTCGTCCAATGATATAGATACAAATATCTTTACTCCTATCAATGTGATTTGGTTCTGCCTCATCATACCTTGTCCAGTAGGTCAAAATGTACAAGATTTCCACGTTAGCACTTCACAAAAGCGAATCTCTTTGGACTCAGGTCGATTCATAAGCCGAAGCATCCAGAATTGCCAATGTCGTCCAATGATATAGATGCAAATATCTTCACTCCTATCAATTTGACAGGAATCTGCCTCATCATACCTTGTCCAGTAGGTCAAAATGTACAAGATTTGTGCGGTAGCAATTGTCCAAAGCGACTCTCTTTGGACTCAGGTCGAATCATAAGCCTGAGCATCCAGAATTGCTAATGTCGTCCAATGATATAGATGCAAATATCTTCACTCCTATCAATTTGACAGGAATCTGCCTCACCATATCTTTTCCAAGAGGTACAAATGTACAAGATTTGTGCGGCAGCACTTGTACAGGCCGACTCTCTGTGGATTCAGGTCTAATTATAAGCCGGTTCCCCACGATTGCCAATGTCGTACAATGATTTAGATGCAAATATCTTCGCTCCTATGAATTTGATAATGTCATTGGACGGCATTGGCAATACTGGGGATCAGTCTTATAATTAGACCTGAATCTAAAGAGAGTCGGCCTGTACAAGTACTACCGCACAAATCTTGTACATTTGAACCTCCTGGACAAGATATGATGAGGCAGAATGCTGTAAAATTGATAGCAGTGAGGATATTTGCGTCTATATCATTGGACAATATCGGCAATTTTGGATTCTTCGCCATATGATTCGACCTGAATACAAAGGGAGTCGCTTTGGACAAGTGCTACCGCACAAATCTTGTACATTCGGACCCCCTGCACAAGATACGAAGAGGCTGAATCCTGTCAATTTGATAGGAGTAAAGATATATGCATCTATATAATTGGACGACATTGGCAATTCTGGATGCTCGGCTTATGATTCGACCGGAGGCCAAAGAGAGTCGCTTTGGACAAGTGCTACCGCACAAATCTTGTACATTTGGACCTCCTGGGCAAGATACGATGAGACAGAAACTTGTCAAATTGACAGCAGTGAAGATTTTTGCATCTATATCATTGGACGACATTGGCAATTCTGGATGCTTCGGCTTATGGATCGACCTGTGTACAAAGAGATTCGCTTTTGTCAAGTGCTACCGCACAAATCCTGTACACTTGAACCTCCTGGACAAGGTATAATGAGGCAGAATCCTATTACATTGATAGGAGTAAAGATATTAGCATCTATATCTTTGGACGACATTGGCAATTCTGAATGCTGCGACATATGATTGGACCGGAGGCCAAAGAGAGTCGCTTTGCACAAGTGCTACCGCACAAATCGTGTACATTTGAATGTCCTGGACAAGATACCATGAGGCAGAATCCTGTCAAATTGATAGGAGAGAAGATATTTGCATCTATATCACAAAACGACATTGGCAATTTTGGATGCTCCGGCATTTGGATCGACCTCAGTCCAAAGAGAGTCGCTTTGGACAAGTGCCACCGCACAAATCTTGTACATTTGGACCTCCTGGACAAGATACGATGAGACAGAAACTTGTCAAATTGACAGCAGTGAAGATTATTGCATCTATATCATTGGACGACATTGGCAATTCTGGATGCTTCGGATTATGGATCGACCTGTGTCCAAAGAGATTCGCTTTTGTCAAGTGCTACCGCACAAATCATGTACATTTGAACCTCCTGGACAAGGTATGATGAGGCAGAATCCTATTACATTGATAGGAGTAAAGATATTAGCATCTATATCATTGGACGACATTGGCAATCCTGGGGATCCGGCTTTCGAATCGACCTGAATCCAAAGAGTTTCGCTTTTGTCTAGTGCTACCGCACAAATCTTGTACACTTGATCCACCTGGACAAGACACGCTGAGGCAGGATTCTATCACATTGATAGGAGTAAAGATATTTGCATCTATATCATTGGACGACATTGGCAATTCTGGAAGTTCGGCATATGATTCGACCTGAGATCAAAGAGTGTCGCTTTGGACAAATACTGCCCCCAAATCGTTTGTCCATTTGGACCTCCTGGATAAGATATGATGAGGCAGAGTCCTGTCAAATTGATAGGAGTGAAGATATTAGCATCTATACCATTGCACGACATTGGCAATTCTTGATGCTTTGGCACATGATTCGACCTGAGTCCAAAGAGAATCGCTTTTGCGAAGTGCTAACGCACAAATCTTGTACATTTGAACCTCCTGGACAAGATATGATGAGGCAGAATCATGTCAAATTGATAGGAATAAAGATATTTGCATCTATATCAATGGACGTCATTTGCAATTCTGGATGTTCCGGCATATAATTCGACCTGAATCCCAAGAGAGTCGCTTTGGACAAGTACTACAGCACAAATCCTGTACATTTGGACCTCCTGTACAAGGTATGATGAGGCAGAATCCTGTCAAATTGATAGGAGTGAAGATGTTTGCATCTATATCACTTTATACGACATTGGCAATTCTGGATGCTCCGGTTTATGATTCGACCTGTGTCCAAAGAGAGTCGCTTTGGACAAATGCTGCCGCCCAAATCTCGTACATTTGAACCTCCTGGAAAAGGTATGATGAGGCAGAATCCAGTCACATTGAGAGTAGTAAAGATATTTGCATCTATATCATTGGACGACATTGGCAATCCTGGGGATCCGGCTTATAATTCGACCTGAATCCAAAGAGAGTCGGCCTGGACAAGTGCTACCGCAAAAACCTTGTACACTTGGACCCCCTGGACAAGATACGATGCGGGAGAATCCTGGCAAATTGATAGGAGTGAAGATATTTGCATCTATATCACAGGACGACATTGGCAATTTTGGATGCTCCGGCATTTGGATCGACCTGAGTCCAAAGAGAGTCGCTTTGGACAAGTGCTACCGCACAAATCTTGTACATTTGATCCCCCTGGACAAGATACGATGAGGCAGAATCGTGTCAATTGATAGGAGTAAAGATATTTGCATCTATATCATTAGACGGCACTGGCAATTCTCGATGCTCAGGTTAATGATCCGACATGAGTCCAAAGAGAGTCGCTTTGGACAAGGGCTACCGCACAAATCTTGTACATTTGAACCTCCGGAACAAGGTATGATGAAGCAGAACCTATCACATTGATAGGAGAAAAGATATTTGCATCTATATCATTGGACGGCATTGGCAATTCTGGTTGCTCCGGCGTATGATTCGACCGGAGGCCAAAGAGAGTCGATTTGGACAAGTGCTACCGCACAAATCTTGTACATTTGGACCCCCTGGACAATATACGATGAGGCAGAATCCTGTCAAAATGATAGGAGTAAAGATATTTGCATCTACATCATTGGACGACAATGGCAATTCTGGATGCTCCGGCTTATAATTCGACCTGAATCAAAGAGAGTCGGTTTGGGCAAATGCTGCCGCCCAAAACTTGTGCATTTAGACGTCCTGGAGAAGGTATGATGAGGCAGAATCCTGTGACATTGATAGGAGTGTAGATATTTGCATCTATATCATTGGACGACATTGGCAATTCTGGATGCTCGGCATATGATTCGACCTGAGTCCAAAAAGGGTCGCTTTGGACAAATGCTACCGCACAAATCTTGTCCATTTGACCCCCTGGACAAGATGCGATGAGGCAGAATCCTGCCAAATTGATAGCAGTAAAGATACTTGCATCTATATCATTGGATGACATTGGCAATTCTGGATGCTTCGGATTATGGATCGACCTGTGTCCAAAGAGATTCGCTCTTGTGAAGTGCTAACGCACAAATCTTGTACATTTTAACCTACTGGACAAGGTATGAGGAGGCAGAATCCTATCACATTCATAGGAGTGAAGATATTTGTATCTATATCATTAGACTGCATTGGCAATTCTCGATGCTCAGGCTTATGATCCGACATGAGTCCAAAGAGAGTCGCTTTGGACAAGTGCTACCGCAACAAATCGTGTACATTTGGACCCCCTGGAGCAAGATACGATGAGGCAGAATCCTGTCGAATTGATAGGAGTGAAGATATTTGCATCTATATCATTAGACTGCATTGGCAATTCTGGATGCCCCGGCTTATGATTCGACCTGAGTTCAAAGAGTTTCGCTTTTGTCTAGGGCTACCGCACAAATCTTGTACACTTGATCCTCCTGGACAAGACACGATGAGGCAGAATTCTATCACATTGATAGGAGTAAAGATATTTGCATCTATATCATTGGACGACATTGACAATTCTGGATGCTCGGCATATGATTCGACCTGAGTTCAAAGAGTTTCGCTTTTGTCTAGGGCTACCGCACAAATCTTGTACACTTGATCCTCCTGGACAAGACACGATGAGGCAGAATTCTATCACATTGATAGGAGTAAAGATATTTGCATCTATATCATTGGACGACATTGGCAATTCTGGAAGTTCGGCATATGATTCGACCTGAGTTCAAAGATAGTCGCTTTGGACAAGTGCTACCGCAACAAATCGTGTACATTTGGACCCCCTGGAGCAAGATACGATGAGGCAGAATCCTGTCGAATTGATAGGAGTGAAGATATTTTCATCTATATCATTAGACTGCATTGGCAATTCTGGATGCTCAGGCTTATGATTCGACCTGAGTCCAAAGAGAGTCGCTTCGGACAAGTGCTACCGCAACAAGGCTTGTACATTTAAACCTCCTGGACAAGGTATGATGAGGCAAAATCCTGGCAAATTGATAGGAGTTAAGATATTTGCATCTATATCATTCGGATAACATCGGCAATTTTTGTCACCTCGGCATATGGATCGACCTGAGTCCAAAGAGAGTCGCTTTGGACAAATGCTGCCGCACAATCTTGTACATTTGAACGTCCTGGACAAGGTATGGTGAGGCAGAATCCAGTCTCATTTAGAGTAGTTAAGATATTTGCATCTATATCATTGGACGACATTGGCAATCTTGGGGATCCGGCTTATAATTCGACCTGAATCCAAAGAGAGTCGGCCTGGACAAGTGCTACCGCAACAAGGCTTGTACATTTGAACCTCCTGGACAAGATACGATGAGGCAGAATCCTATCACATTGATAGGAATAAAGATATTTGCATCTATATTACTGGGCGACATTGGCAATTTTGGATGCTCCGGCATTTGGATCGACCTGAGTTCAAAGATAGTCGCTTTGGACACATACTGCCGCCCAAATCTTTTGCCCATTTGGACATCCTGGATAAGATATGATGAGGCAGAGTCCTGTCAAATTGATTGGAGTGAAGATATTGGCATCTATATCATTGGACGACATTGGCAATTCTGGATGCTCGGCTTATGATTCGACCTGAATCCAAAGAGAGTCGCTTTAGACAACTGCTGCCGCCCAAGTCTTGTCCATTTGGACAACCTGGACAAGGTATGATGAGGCAAATTCCTGGCAAATTGATAGGAGTTAAGATATTTGCATCTATATCATTCGGATAACATCGGCAATTTTTGTCACCTCGGCATATGGATCGACCTGAGTCCAAAGAGAGTCGCTTTGGACAAATGCTGCCGCACAAATCTTGTACATTTGAACGTCCTGGAAAAGGTATGGTGAGGCAGAATCCAGTCACATTTAGAGTAATTAAGATATTTGCATCTATATCATTGGACGACATTGGCAATCTTGGGGATCCGGCTTATAACTCGACCTGAATCCAAAGAGAGTCGGCCTGGACAAGTGCTACCGCAAAAATCTTGTACACTTGGACCCCCTCGACAAGTTACGATGCGGGAGACTCCTGGCAAATTGATAGGAGTGAAGATATTTGCATCCATATCATTGGACGACATTGGCAATTCTGAATGCTGCGACATATGATTCGACCGGAGGCCAAAGAGAATCGCTTTGGACAAGTGCTACCGCACAAATCGTGTACATTTGAATCTCCTGGATAAGATACCATGAGGCAGAATCCTGTCAAATTGATAGGAGAGAAGATTTTTGCATCTATATCATAGGACGACATTGGCAATTTTGGATGCTCCAGCATTTGGATCGACCTGAGTCCAAAGAGAGTCGCTTTGGAGTAGTGGTACCGCACAAATCTTGTACATTTGAACCTCCTGGACAAGGTATGATGAGGCAGAATCCTATTACATTGATAGGAGTAAAGATATTAGCATCTATATCATTGGACGACATTGGCAATCCTGGGGATCCGGCTTTTGATTCGACCTGAATCCAAAGAGTTTCGCTTTTGTCTAGTGCTACCGCACAAATCTTGTACACTTGATCCTCCTGGACAAGACACGATGAGGCAGGATTCTATCACATTGATAGGAGTAAAGATATTTGCATCTATATCATTGGACGACATTGGCAATTCTGGAAGTTCGGCATATGATTCGACCTGAGTTCAAAGAGAGTCGCTTTGGACAAATACTGCCCCCAAATCGTTTGTCCATTTGGACCTCCTGGATAAGATATGATGAGGCAGAGTCCTGTCAAATTGATAGGAGTGAAGATATTAGCATCTATATCATTGGACGACATTGGCAATTCTGGATGCTCGGCATATGATTCGACCTGAATCCAAAGAGAGTCGCATTAGACAACTGCTGCCGCCCAAGTCTTGTCCATTTGGACCTCCTGGACTAGGTATGATGAGGCAAAATCCTGGCAAATTGATAGCAGTAAAGATACTTGCATCTATATCATTGGATGACATTGGCAATTCTGGATGCTGCGGCTTATGGATCGACCTGTGTCCAAAGAGATTCGCTCTTGTGAAGTGCTAACGCACAAATCTTGTACATTTTAACCTACTGAACAAGGTATGAGGAGGCAGAATCCTATCACATTCATAGGAGTGAAGATATTTGTATCTATATCATTAGACTGCATTGGCAATTCTCGATGCTCAGGCTTATGATCCGACATGAGTCCAAAGAGAGTCGCTTTGGACAAGTGCTACCGCAACAAATCGTGTACATTTGGACCCCCTGGAGCAAGATACGATGAGGCAGAATCCTGGCGAATTGATAGGAGTGAAGATATTTGCATCTATATCATTAGACTGCATTGGCAATTCTAGATGCCCCGGCTTATGATTCGACCTGAGTCCAAAGAGAGTCGCTTCGGACAAGTGCTACCGCAACAAGGCTTGTACATTTGAACCTCCGGAACAAGGTATGATGAGGCAGAAACCTATCACATTGATAGGAGAAAAGATATTTGCATCTATATCATTGGACGACATTGGCAATTCTGGATGCTCGGCATATGATTCGAACTGAGTCAAAGAGATTGGCTTTTGTCAAGTGCTACCGCACAAATCTTGTACATTTGAACCTCCTGGACAAGATACGATGAGGCAGAATCCTGTCCAATTGATAGGAGTGAAGATATTTTCATCTATATCATTAGACTGCATTGGCAATTCTGGATGTTCAGGCTTATGATTCGACCTGAGTCCAAAGAGAGTCGCTTCGGACAAGTGCTACCGCAACAAGGCTTGTACATTTAAACCTCCTGGACAAGGTATGATGAGGCAAAATCCTGGCAAATTGAAAGGAGTTAAGATATTTGCATCCATATCATTCGGATAACATCGGCAATTTTTGTCACCTCGGCATATGGATCGACCTGAGTCCAAAGAGAGTCGCTTTGGACAAATGCTGCCGCACAAATCTTGTACATTTGAACGTCCTGGAAAAGGTATGGTGAGGCAGAAACCAGTCACATTTAGAGTAGTTAAGATATTTGCATCTATATCATTGGACGACATTGGCAATCTTGGGGATCCGGTTTATAATTCGACCTGAATCCAAAGAGAGTCGGCCTGGACAAGTGCTACCGCAACAAGGCTTGTACGTTTGAACCTCCTGGACAAGATACGATGAGGCAGAATCCTATCACATTGATAGGAATAAAGATATTTGCATCTATATTACTGGGCGACATTGGCAATTTTGGATGCTCCGGCATTTGGATCGACCTGAGTCCAAAGAGAGTCGCTTTGGAGTAGTGCTACCGCACAAATCTTGTACATTTGGACCTCGTGAACAAGGAATGATGAGGCAGAATCCCATCACATTGATAGGAGTAAATATATTTGCATCTATATCATTGGACGACATTGGCAATTCTGGATGCTCGGCATATGATTCGACCTGAGTCCAAAAAGAGTCGCTTTGGACAAATGCTACCGCACAAATCTTGTCCATTTGACCCCCTGGACAAGATGCGATGAGGCAGAATCCTGCCAAATTGATAGCAGTAAAGATACTTGCATCTATATCATTGGATGACATTGGCAATTCTGGATGCTTCGGCGTATGATTCGACCGGAGGCCAAAGAGAGTCGATTTGGACAAGTGCTACCGCACAAATCTTGTACATTTGGACCCCCTGGACAATATACGATGAGGCAGAATCCTGTCAAAATGATAGGAGTAAAGATATTTGCATCTACATCATTGGACGACAATGGCAATTCTGGATGCTCCGGCTTATAATTCGACCTGAATCAAAGAGAGTCGGTTTGGGCAAATGCTGCCGCCCAACACTTGTGCATTTAGACGTCCTGGAGAAGGTATGATGAGGCAGAATCCTGTGACATTGATAGGAGTGTAGATATTTGCATCTATATCATTGGACGACATTGGCAATTCTGGATGCTCGGCATATGATCCGACATGAGTCCAAAGAGAGTCGCTTTGGACAAGTGCTACCGCAACAAATCGTGTACATTTGGACCCCCTGGAGCAAGATACGATGAGGCAGAATCCTGTCGAATTGATAGGAGTGAAGATATTTGCTACTATATCATTAGACTGCATTGGCAATTCTGGATGCCCCGGCTTATGATTCGACCTGAGTCCAAAGAGAGTCGCTTTGGACAAGGGCTACCGCACAAATCTTGTACATTTGAACCTCCGGAACAAGGTATGATGAGGCAGAAACCTATCACATTGATAGGAGAAAAGATATTTGCATCTATATCATTGGACGACATTGGCAATTCTGGATGCTCGGCATATGATTCGAACTGAGTCAAAGAGATTGGCTTTTGTCAAATGCTACCGCACAAATCTTATACATTTGAACCTCCTGGACAAGATACGATGAGGCAGAATCCTGTCCAATTGATAGGAGTGAAGATATTTGCATCTATATCATTAGACTGCATTGGCAATTCTGGTTGCTCAGGCTTATGATTCGACCTGAGTCCAAAGAGAGTCGCTTCGGACAAGTGCTACCGCAACAAGGCTTGTACATTTGGACCTCCTGGACAAGATACGACGAGGCAGAATCCTATCACATTGATAGGAGTAAAGATATTTGCATCTATATTTCTGGGCGACATTGGCAATTCTGGATGGTCCGGCATATGGTTCGACATATGTCCAAAGAATGTCGCTTTGGACAAGTGCTACCGCACAAATCTTGTACATTTGAACCTCCGGAACAAGGTATGATGGGGCAGAATCCTATCACATGGATAGGAGTAAAGATATTTGCATCTATATCATTGGACGACATTGACAATTCTGGATGCTCGGCATATGATTCGACCTGAGTTCAAAGAGTTTCGCTTTTGTCTAGGGCTACCGCACAAATCTTGTACACTTGATCCTCCTGGACAAGACACGATGAGGCAGAATTCTATCACATTGATAGGAGTAAAGATATTTGCATCTATATCATTGGACGACATTGGCAATTCTGGAAGTTCGGCATATGATTCGACCTGAGTTCAAAGATAGTCGCTTTGGACAAATACTGCCCCCCAAATCTTTTGTCCATTCGGACATCCTGGATAAGATATGATGAGGCAGAGTCCTGTCAAATTGATAGGAGTGAAGATATTTGCATCTATATCATTGGACGACATTGGCAATTCTGGATGCTCGGCTTATGATTCGACCTGAATCCAAAGAGAGTCGCTTTAGACAACTGCTGCCGCCCAAGTCTTGTCCATTTGGACGTCCTGGACAAGGTATGATGAGGCAAAATCCTGGCAAATTGATAGGAGTTAAGATATTTGCATCTATATCATTCGGATAACATCGGCAATTTTTGTCACCTCGGCATATGGATCGACCTGAGTCCAAAGAGAGTCGCTTTGGACAAATGCTGCCGCACAAATCTTGTACATTTGGACGTCCTGGAAAAGGTATGGTGAGGCAGAATCCAGTCACATTTAGAGTAGTTAAGATATTTGCATCTATATCATTGGACGACATTGGCAATCTTGAGGATCCGGCTTATAATTCGACCTGAATCCAAAGAGAGTCGGCCTGGACAAGTGCTACCGCAACAAGGCTTGTACAATTTGAACCTCCTGGACAAGATACGATGAGGCAGAATCCTATCACATTGATACGAGTAAAGATATTTGCATCTATATTACTGGGCGACATTGGCAATTCTGGATGGTCCGGCATATGGTTCGACATAAGTCCAAAGAATGTCGCTTTGGACAAGTGCTACCGCACAAATCGTGTACATTTGAATCTCCTGGATAAGATACCATGAGGCAGAATCCTGTCAAATTGATAGGAGAGAAGATATTTGCATCTATATCATAGGACGACATTGGCAATTTTGGATGCTCCGGCATTTGGATCGACCTGAGTCCAAAGAGAGTCGCTTTGGAGTAGTGCTACCGCACAAATCTTGTACATTTGGACCTCCTGTACAAGGAATGATGAGGCAGAATCCCATCACATTGATAGGAGTAAATATATTTGCATCTATATCATTGGACGACATTGGCAATTCTGGATGCTCGGCATATGATTCGACCTGAGTTCAAAGAGTTTCGCTTTTGTCTAGTGCCACCGCACAAATCTTGTACACTTGATCCTCCTGGACAAGACACGATGAGGCAGAATCCTGTCAAATTGATAGGAGTTAAGGTATTTGCATCTATATTATTGGACGAAATTTGCAATTCTGGATGCTCGGCTTATGATTCGACCTGAGTCCAAAGATAGTCGCTTTGGACAAGTGCTACCGCACAAACATTGTAGATTTGCACCTCTGGAACAACGTATGATGACAGAATCCTGTCGAATTGTTTGGAGTCAAGGTATGTGCATCTATATCATTGGATAATATCGGAAATTTATGATGCTGCGGCAATGGATCAACCTGAGTCCAAAGAGATTCGCTTTTGTCAAGTGCTACCGCACAATTCGTGCACATTTGGACCTCCTGGACAAGGTTTGATGAGGCAGAATCCTATCACATTGATAGGAGTAAAGATATTTGCATCTATATCATTGGACGACATTGGCAATTCTGGATGCTCGGCTTATGATTCGACCTGAGTCCAAAGATAGTCGCTTTGGACAAGTGCTACCGCACAAACCTTGTAGATTTGCACCTCTGGAAAAACGTATGATAACAGAATCCTGTGAAATTGTTAGGTGTAAAGGTATTTGCATCAATATCATTGGACGACATTGGCAATTCTGGATGCTCGGCTTATGATTCGACATGAGTCCAAAGAGAGTCTCTTTGGACAAGTGCTACCGCACAAATCTTGTTCATTTGAACTTCCTGGGCAAGGTATGATGAGGCCGAATCCTGTCACATTAATAGGAGTGCAGATATTTGCATCTATATCATTGGACAGCATTGCAATCCTGGGGAACCGGCTTATAATTAGACCTGAATCCAAAGAGAGTCGGTTTGGATAAATGCTGCCGCCCAAAACTTGTGCATTTAGACGTCCTGGAAAAAAGGTATGATGAGGCAGAATCCTGTGACATTGATAGCAGTGTAGATATTTGCATCTATATCATTGGACGACATTGGCAATTCTGGATGCTCGGCATATGATTCGACCTGAGTCCAAAAAGAGTCGCTTTGGACAAGTGCTACCGCACAAATCTTGTACATTTGAACCACCTGGACAAGGTATGATTAGGTAGAATCCTGGCAAATTGATAGGAGTTAAGATATTTGCATCTATATCATTGGACAATATCGGCAATTTTGGGTTCTTTGCCTTATGATTCGACCTGCAACCAGAGGGAGTCGCTTTGGACAAGTGCTACAGCACAAATCTTGTACATTTGATCCCCCTGGACAAGATACGATGAGGCAGAATCCTGTCAAATTGATAGGAGATAATATATTTGCATCTATATCATAGGACGACATTGGCAATTATGGACGCTTCGGCATATGGATCGACCTGAGTCCAAAGAGAGTCGCTTTGGACAAGTGCTACCGTTGAAATCGTGTACAATTGATCCTCCTGGACGAGATACGATGAGGCAGAATCCTGTCAAATTGATAGGAGTTAAGGTATTTGCATCTATATTATTGGACGAAATTTGCAATTCTGGATGCTCGGCTTATGATTCGACCTGAGTCCAAAGATAGTCGCTTTGGACAAGTGCTACCGCACAAACCTTGTAGATTTGCACTTCTGGAACAACGTATGAACACAGAATCCTGTCAAATTTTTAGGTGTAAAGGTATTTGCATCTATATCATTGGACGGCATTGGCAATTCTGGATGCTCGGCTTATGATTCGACCTGAGTCCAAGGAGATTCGCTTTTGTCAAGTGCTACCGCACAATTCGTGCACATTTGGACCTCCTGGACAAGGTTTGATGAGGCAGAATCCTATCACATTGATAGGAGCAAAGATATTTGCATCTATATCATTGGACGACATTGGCAATTCTGGATGCTCGGCTTATGATTCGACCTGAGTCCAAAGAGAGTGGCTTTGGACAAGTGCTACCGCACAAATCTTGTATGTGTGGACCTCCTGTACACGGTATGACGAGGCAGAATCCTGTCAAATTGATAGGATGTTTGCATCTATATCATTGGACGACATTGGCAATTCTGGATGCTCCGGTATATGATTCGACCGGAGTCCAAAGAGAGTCGCTTTGGACAAGTGCTACCGCACAAATCTTGTACATTTGGACCTCCAGGACCAGGCATGATGAGGCAGAATCCTATTACATTGATAGGAGTAAAGATATTTGCATCTATATCATTGGACGACATTGGCAATTGTGGATGCTTGGCATATGAATCGACCTGAGTCCAAAGAGCTTGGCTTTTGTCAAGTGTTACCGCACAAATCTTGTACATTTGAACGTCCTGGAAAAGGTATGGTGAGGCAGAATCCAGTCACATTTAGAGTAGTTAAGATATTTGCATCTATATCAATGGACGACATTGGCAATCTTGGGGATCCGGCTTATAATCGACCTGAATCCAAAGAGAGTCGGCCTGGACAAGTGCTACCACAAAAATCTTGTACACTTGGACCCCCTGGACAAGATACGATGCGGGAGACTCCTGGCAAATTGATAGGAGTGAAGATATTTGCATCCATATCATTGGACGACATTGGCAATTCTGAATGCTGCGACATATGATTCGACCGGAGTCCAAAGAGATTCACTTTGGACAAGTGCTAGCGCTCAAATCTTGTACATATGGACCTCCTGGACAAGATGCAATGAGGCAGAATCCTGTCAAATTGATAGAAGTTAAGGTATTTGCATCTATATTATTGGACGAAATTTGCAATTCTGGATGCTCGGCTTATGATTCGACCTGAGTCCAAAGATAGTCGCTTTGGACAAGTGCTACCGCACAAACCTTGTAGATTTGCACCTCTGGAACAACGTATGACCACAGAATCCTGTCAAATTTTTAGGTGTAAAGGTATTTGCATCTATATCATTGGACGACATTGGCAATTCTGGATGCTCGGCATATGATTCGACCTGAGTCCAAAGAGAGTCGCTTTGGACAAGTGCTACCGCACAAACCTTGTAGATTTGCACCTCTGGAACAACGTATGATGACAGAATCCTGTCGAATTGTTTGGAGTCAAGGTATGTGCATCTATATCATTGGATAATATCGGAAATTTATGATGCTGCGGCAATGGATCGACCTGAGTCCAAAGAGAGTCGCTTTGGACAAGTGCTACCGCACAAATCTTGTACATTTGGACCTCCTGGACAAGGTATGATGAGGCAGAATCCTATCTCATTGATAGGAGTAAAGATATTTGTATCTATATCATTGGACGACATTGGCAATTCTGGATGCTGCGACATATGATTCGACCGGAGGCCAAAGAGAGTCGCTTTGGACGAGGGCTAGCGCTCAAATCTTGTACATATGGACCTCCTGGTCAAGACGCAATGAGGCAGAATCCTGTAAAATTGATAGGAGATAATATATTTGCATCTACATCATTGGACGACAATGGCAATTCTGGATGCTCCGGCTTATGATTCGACCTGAATCAAAGAGAGTCAGTTTGGGCAAATGCTGCCGTCCAAAACTTGTGCATTTGGACGTCCTGGAAAAGATATGATGAGGTAAAATCCTGGCAAATTGATAGGAGTAAAGATATTTGCATCTATAACATTGGACGACATTGGCAATTCTGGATGCTCCGGCTTATGATTCGACCTGAATCAAAGAGAGTCAGTTTGGGCAAATGCTGCCGCCCAAAACTTGTGCATTTGGACGTCCTGGAAAAGATATGATGAGGTAGAATCCTGGCAAATTGATAGGAGTAAAGATATTTGCATCTATAACATTGGACGACATTGGCAATTTTGAATGCTTCGGCATATGGATCAACCTGAGTCCAAAGAGATTCACTTTGGACAAGTGCTAGCGCTCAAATCTTGTACATATGGACCTCCTGGACAAGATGCAATGAGGCAGAATCCTGTCAAATTGATAGGAGATAATATATTTGCATCTATATCATAGGACGACATTGGCAATTTTGGACGCTTCGGCATATGGATCGACCTGAGTCCAAAGAGAGTCGCTTTGGACAAGTGCTACCATTGAAATCGTGTACAATTGATCCTCCTGGACGAGATACGATGAGGCAGAATCCTGTCAAATTGATAGAAGTTAAGGTATTTGCATCTCTATTATTGGACGAAATTTGCAATTCTGGATGCTCGGCTTATGATTCGACCTGAGTCCAAAGATAGTCGCTTTGGACAAGTGCTACCGCACAAACCTTGTAGATTTGCACCTCTGGAACAACGTATGACCACAGAATCCTGTCAAATTTTTAGGTGTAAAGGTATTTGCATCTATATCATTGGACGACATTGGCAATTCTGGATGCTCGGCTTATGATTCGACCTGAGTCCAAAGAGAGTCGCTTTGGACAAGTGCTACCGCACAAACCTTGTAGATTTGCACCTCTGGAACAACGTATGATGACAGAATCCTGTCGAATTGTTTGGAGTCAAGGTATGTGCATCTATATCATTGGATAATATCGGAAATTTATGATGCTGCGGCAATGGATCGACCTGAGTCCAAAGAGAGTCGCTTTGGACAAGTGCTACCGCACAAATCTTGTATATTTGGACCTCCTGGACAAGGAATGATGAGGCAGAATCCTATCTCATTGATAGGAGTAAAGATATTTGTATCTATATCATTGGACGACATTGGCAATTCTGGATGCTGCGACATATGATTCGACCGGAGGCCAAAGAGAGTCGCTTTGGACGAGGGCTAGCGCTCAAATCTTGTACATATGGACCTCCTGGAAAAGATACGATGAGGCAGAATCCTGTACAATTGATAGGAGTAAAGATATGTGCATCTATATCATTGGACGGCATTGGCAATTGTAGATAATTCGGCATATAGATCGACCTGAGTCCAAAGAGATTCGCTTTTGTCCAGTGCTACCGCACAAATCTTGTGCATTTGGACCTTCTGGAAAAGGTATGATGAGGCAGAAGCCTGGCAAATTGATAGGAGTTAAGATATTTGCATCTATATCATTCGGATAACATTGGCAATTCTGGATGCTTCGGCTCATGGATCGACCTGAGTACAAAGACATTCGCTTTTGTCAAGTGCTACCACACAAATCTTGTACATTTGAACCACCTGGACAAGGTATGATGAGGCAGAATCCTGTCACATTGACAGGAGTAAAGATATGTGCATCTATATCATTGGGCGGCATTGGCAATCCTGGGGATCCGGCATATGATTCGACCTGGATCCAAAGAGAGTCGGTCTGGACAAGTGCTACCGCACAAATGTTGTACATTTGATCCTCCTGGACAAGATACGATGAGGCAGAATCCTGTCAAAATGATAGGAGTAAAGATATTTGCATCTATATCATTCGGATAACATCGGCAATTTTCGTTGCTTCGGCATATGGATCGACCTGAGTCCAAAGAGAGTCGGTTTGGATAAATGCTACCGCACAAATCTTGTACATTTGATCCTCCTGGACAAGGTATGATTAGGCAGAATCCTGGCAAATTGATAGGAGTAAAGATATTTGCATCTATATTTCTGGGCGACATTGGCAATTCTGGATGGTCCGGCATATGGTTCGACATATGTCCAAAGAATGTCGCTTTGGACAAGTGCTACCGCACAAATCGTGTACATTTGAATCTCTTGGATAAGATACCATGAGGCAGAATCCTGTCAAATTGATAGGAGAGAAGATATTTGCATCTATATCATAGGACGACATTGGCAATTTTGGATGCTCCGGCATTTGGATCGACCTGAGTCCAAAGAGAGTCGCTTTGGAGTAGTGCTACCGCACAAATCTTGTACATTTGGACCTCCTGTACAAGGAATGATGAGGCAGAATCCCATCACATTGATAGGAGTAAATATATTTGCATCTATATCATTGGACGACATTGGCAATTCTGGATGCTCGGCATATGATTCGACCTGAGTCCAAACAGAGTCGCTTTGGACAAATGCTGCCGCACAAATCTTGTACATTTGAACGTCCTGGAAAAGGTATGGTGAGGCAGAATCCAGTCACATTTATAGTAGTTAAGATATTTGCATCTATATCATTGGACGACATTGGCAATCTTGGGGATCCGGCTTATAATTCGACCTGAATCCAAAGAGAGTCGGCCTGGACAAGTGCTACCGCAAAAATCTTGTACACTTGGACCCCCTGGACAAGATACGATGCGGGAGACTCCTGGCAAATTGATAGGAGTGAAGATATTTGCATCCATATCATTGGACGACATTGGCAATTTTTGATGCTTTGGCAAATGGATCGACCTGAGTGCAGAGAGAGTCGCTTTGGACAAGTGCTACCGCACAATTCGTGCACATTTGGACCTCCTGGACAAGGTTTGATGAGGCAGAATCCTATCACATTGATAGGAGTAAAGATATTTGCATCTATATCATTGGACGACATTGGCAATTCTGGATGCTCGGCTTATGATTCGACCTGAGTCCAAAGATAGTCGCTTTGGACAAGTGCTACCGCACAAACCTTGTAGATTTGCACCTCTGGAAAAACGTATGATAACAGAATCCTGTCAAATTGTTAGGTGTAAAGGTATTTGCATCAATATCATTGGACGACATTGGCAATTCTGGATGCTCGGCTTATGATTCGACATGAGTCCAAAGAGAGTCGCTTTGGACAAGTGCTACCGCACAAATCTTGTTCATTTGAACTTCCTGGGCAAGGTATGATGAGGCCGAATCCTGTCACATTAATAGGAGTGCAGATATTTGCATCTATATCATTGAACAGCATTGCAATCCTGGGGAACCGGCTTATAATTAGACCTGAATCCAAAGAGAGTCGGTTTGGACAAATGCTGCCGCCCAAAACTTGTGCATTTAGACGTCCTGGAAAAAAGGTATGATGAGGCAGAATCCTGTGACATTGATAGCAGTGTAGATATTTGCATCTATATCATTGGACGACATTGGCAATTCTGGATGCTCGGCTTATGATTCGACATGAGTCCAAAGAGAGTCGCTTTGGACAAGTGCTACCGCACAAATCTTGTTCATTTGAACTTCCTGGGCACGGTATGATGAGGCCGAATCCTGTGACATTGATAGCAGTGTAGATATTTGCATCTATATCATTGGACGACATTGGCAATTCTGGATGCTCGGCTTATGATTCGACCTGAGTCCAAAGAGAGTCGCTTTGGACAAGTGCTACCGCACAAACCTTGTAGATTTGCACCTCTGGAACAACGTATGATGACAGAATCCTGTCGAATTGTTTGGAGTCAAGGTATGTTCATCTATATCATTGGATAATATCGGAAATTTATGATGCTGCGGCAATGGATCGACCTGAGTCCAAAGAGAGTCGCTTTGGACAAGTGCTACCGCACAAATCTTGTACATTTCGACCTCCTGGACAAGGTATGATGAGGCAGAATCCTATCTCATTGATAGGAGTAAAGATATTTGCATCTATATCATTGGACGGCATTGGCAATTGTAGATACTTCGGCATATAGATCGACCTGAGTCCAAAGAGATTCGCTTTTGTCCAGTGCTACCGCACAAATCTTGTGCATTTGGACCTTCTGGAAAAGGTATGATGAGGCAGAAGCCTGGCAAATTGATAGGAGTTAAGATATTTGCATCTATATCATTCGGATAACATTGGCAATTCTGGATGCTTCGGCTCATGGATCGACCTGAGTACAAAGACATTCGCTTTTGTCAAGTGCTACCACACAAATCTTGTACATTTGAACCACCTGGACAAGGTATGATGAGGCAGAATCCTGTCACATTGACATGAGTAAAGATATGTGCATCTATATCATTGGGCGGCATTGGCAATCCTGGGGATCCGGCATATGATTCGACCTGGATCCAAAGAGAGTCGGTCTGGACAAGTGCTAACGCACAAATGTTGTACATTTGATCCTCCTGGACAAGATACGATGAGGCAGAATCCTGTCAAAATGATAGGAGTAAAGATATTTGCATCTATATCATTCGGATAACATCGGCAATTTTCGTTGCTTCGGCATATGGATCGACCTGAGTCCAAAGAGAGTCGGTTTGGATAAATGCTACCGCACAAATCTTGTACATTTGATCCTCCTGGACAAGGTATGATTAGGCAGAATCCTGGCAAATTGATAGGAGTAAAGATATTTGCATCTATATTTCTGGGCGACATTGGCAATTCTGGATGGTCCGGCATATGGTTCGACATATGTCCAAAGAATGTCGCTTTGGACAAGTGCTACCGCACAAATCGTGTACATTTGAATCTCCTGGATAAGATACCATGAGGCAGAATCCTATCAAATTGATAGGAGAGAAGATATTTGCATCTATATCATAGGACGACATTGGCAATTTTGGATGCTCCGGCATTTGGATCGACCTGAGTCCAAAGAGAGTCGCTTTGGAGTAGTGCTACCGCACAAATCTTGTACATTTGGACCTCCTGTACAAGGAATGATGAGGCAGAATCCCATCACATTGATAGGAGTAAATATATTTGCATCTATATCATTGGACGACATTGGCAATTCTGGATGCTCCGCATATGATTCGACCTGAGTTCAAAGAGTTTCGCTTTTGTCTAGTGCCACCGCACAAATCTTGTACACTTGATCCTCCTGGACAAGACACGATGAGGCAGAATTCTATCACATTGATAGGAGTAAAGATATTTGCATCTATATCATTGGACGACATTGGCAATTCTGGATGCTTCGGCTTATGGATCGACCTGTGTCCAAAGAGATTCGCTTTTGTCAAGTGCTACCGCACAAATCATGTACATTTGAACCTCCTGGACAAGGTATGACGAGGCAGAATCCTATTACATTGATAGAAGTAAAGATATTAGCATCTATATCATTGGACGACATTGGCAATCCTGGGGATCCGGCTTTTGATTCGACCTGAATCCAAAGAGTTTCGCTTTTGTCTAGTGCTACCGCACAAATCTTGTACACTTGATCCTCCTGGACAAGACACGATGAGGCAGGATTCTATCACATTGATAGGAGTAAAGATATTTGCATCTATATCATTGGACGACATTGGCAATTCTGGAAGTTCGGCATATGATTCGACCTGAGTTCAAAGAGAGTCGCTTTGGACAAATACTGCCGCCCAAATCTTTTGTCCATTTGGACCTCCTGGACAAGATATGATGAGGCAGAGTCCTGTCAAATTGATAGGAGTGAAGATATTTGCATTTATATCATTCGGATAACATCGGCAATTTTTGTCACTTCGGCATAGGGATCGACCTGTGTCCAAAGAGAGTCGCTTTGGACAAATGCTGCCGCCCAAATCTTGTGCATTTGAACCTCCTGGAAAAGGTATGGAGAGGCAGAATCCAGTCACATTGAGAGTAGTAAAGATATTTGCATCTATATCATTGGACGACATTGGCAATCCTGGGGATCCGGCTTATAATTCGACCTGAATCCAAAGAGAGTCGGCCTGGACAAGTGCTACCGCAAAAATCTTGTACACTTGGACCTCCTGGGCACGATACGATGCGGGAGAATCCTGGCAAATTGACAGCAGTGAAGATTTTTGCATCTATATCATTGGACGACATTGGCAATTTTGGATGCTCCGGTATTTGGATCGACCTGAGTCCAAAGAGAGTCGCTTTGGACAAGTGCTACCGTTGAAATCGTGTACAATTGATCCTCCTGGACGAGATACGATGAGGCAGAATCCTGTCAAATTGATAGGAGTTAATGTATTTGCATCTATATTATTGGACGAAATTTGCAATTCTGGATGCTCGGCTTATGATTCGACCTGAGTCCAAAGATAGTCGCTTTGGACAAGTGCTACCGCACAAACCTTGTAGATTTGCACCTCTGGAACAACGTATGATGACAGAATCCTGTCGAATTGTTTGGAGTCAAGGTATGTGCATCTATATCATTGGATAATATCGGAAATTTTTGATGCTGCGGCAATGGATCGACCTGAGTCCAAAGAGAGTCGCTTTGGACAAGTGCTACCGCACAAATCTTGTACATTTGGACCCCCTGGACAAGGTATGATGAGGCAGAATCCTATCTCAT
Source organism: Priocnemis perturbator (assembly GCA_963942575.1). Classification (NCBI taxonomy): domain Eukaryota; kingdom Metazoa; phylum Arthropoda; class Insecta; order Hymenoptera; family Pompilidae; genus Priocnemis; species Priocnemis perturbator. Next base: position 2,795,654 of record CAWWDK010000133.1, on the reverse strand, counting down.
TGATAGGAGTAAAGATATTTGCATCTATATCATTGGACGACATTGGCAATTCTGGATGCTGCGACATATGATTCGACCGGAGGCCAAAGAGAGTCGCTTTGGACGAGGGCTAGCGCTCAAATCTTGTACATATGGACCTCCTGGAACAGATACGATGAGGGAGAATCCTGGCAAATTGATAGGAGTAAAGATATTTGCATCTATATCATTGGACGACATTGGCAATTTTGGATGCTTCGGCATATGGATCAACCTGAGTCCAAAGAGATTCACTTTTGTCAAGTGCTACCGCACAAATCTTGTGCATTTGAACCTCCTGGACAAGATGCGATGAGGCAGAATCCTGTCAAATTGATAGGAGATAATATATTTGCATCTATATCATAGGACGACATTGGCAATTTTGGACGCTTCGGCATATGGATCGACCTGAGTCCAAAGAGAGTCGCTTTGGACAAGTGCTACCGTTGAAATCGTGTACAATTGATCCTCCTGGACGAGATACGATGAGGCAGAATCCTGTCAAATTGATAGGAGTTAAGGTATTTGCATCTATATTATTGGACGAAATTTGCAATTCTGGATGCTCGGCTTATGATTCGACCTGAGTCCAAAGATAGTCGCTTTGGACAAGTGCTACCGCACAAACCTTGTAGATTTGCACTTCTGGAACAACGTATGATCACAGAATCCTGTCAAATTTTTAGGTGTAAAGGTATTTGCATCTATATCATTGGACGGCATTGGCAATTCTGGATGCTCGGCTTATGATTCGACCTGAGTCCAAAGATAGTCGCTTTGGACAAGTGCTACCGCACAAACATTGTAGATTTGCACCTCTGGAACAACGTATGATGACAGAATCCTGTCATATTGTTTGGAGTCAAGGAATGTGCATCTATATCATTGGATAATATCGGAAATTTTTGATGCTGCGGCAATGGATCGACCTGAGTCCAAAGAGAGTCGCTTTGGACAAGTGCTACCGCACAAATCTTGTACATTTGGACCCCCTGGACAAGGTATGATGAGGCAGAATCCTATCTCATTGATAGGAGTAAAGATATTTGCATCTATATCATTGGACGACATTGGCAATTCTGGATGCTGCGACATATGGTTCGACCGGAGGCCAAAGAGAGTCGCTTTGGACGAGGGCTAGCGCTCAAATCTTGTACATATGGACCTCCTGGAACAGATACGCTGAGGGAGAATCCTGGCAAATTGATAGGAGTAAAGATATTTGCATCTATATCATTGGACGACATTGGCAATTTTGGATGCTTCGGCATATGGATCAACCTGAGTCCAAAGAGATTCACTTTTGTCAAGTGCTACCGCACAAATCTTGTGCATTTGAACCTCCTGGACAAGATGCGATGAGGCAGAATCCTGTCAAATTGATAGGAGATAATATATTTGCATCTATATCATAGGACGACATTAGCAATTTTGGACGCTTCGGCATATGGATCGACCTGAGTCCAAAGAGAGTCGCTTTGGACAAGTGCTACCGTTGAAATCGTGTACAATTGATCCTCCTGGACGAGATACGATGAGGCAGAATCCTGTCAAATTGATAGGAGTTAAGGTATTTGCATCTATATTATTGGACGAAATTTGCAATTCTGGATGCTCGGCTTATGATTCGACCTGAGTCCAAAGATAGTCGCTTTGGACAAGTGCTACCGCACAAACCTTGTAGATTTGCACTTCTGGAACAACGTATGATCACAGAATCCTGTCAAATTTTTAGGTGTAAAGGTATTTGCATCTATATCATTGGACGGCATTGGCAATTCTGGATGCTCAGCATATAGATCGACCTGAGTCCAAAGAGATTCGCTTTTGTCCAGTGCTACCACACAAATCTTGTACATTTGGACCTTCTGGAAAAGGTATGATGAGGCAGAAGCCTGGCAAATTCATAGGAATTAAGATATTTGCATCTATATCATTCGGATAACATTCGCAATTCTGGATGCTTCGGCTCATGGATCGACCTGAGTACAAAGACATTCGCTTTTGTCAAGTGCTACCACACAAATCTTGTACATTTGAACCACCTGGACAAGGTATGATGAGGCAGAATCCTGTCACATTGACAGGAGTAAAGATATGTGCATCTATATCATTGGGCGGCATTGGCAATCCTGGGGATTCGGCATATGATTCGACCTGGATCCAAAGAGAGTCGGTCTGGACAAGTGCTACCGCACAAAGGTTGTACATTTGATCCTCCTGGACAAGATACGATGAGGCAGAATCCTGTCAAAATGATAGGAGTAAAGATATTTGCATCTATATCATTCGGATAACATCGGCAATTTTCGTTGCTTCGGCATATGGATCGACCTGAGTCCAAAGAGAGTCGGTTTGGATAAATGCTACCGCACAAATCTTGTACATTTGATCCTCCTGGACAAGGTATGATTAGGCAGAATCCTGGCAAATTGATAGGAGTTAAGATATTTGCATCTATATCATTGGACATTATCGCAATTTTGGGTTCTTTGCCTTATGATTCGACCTGCAACCAGAGGGACTCGCTTTGGACAAGTGCTACCGCACAAATCTTGTACATTTGATCCCCCTGGACAAGATACGATGAGGCAGAATCGTGTCAATTGATAGGAGTAAAGATATATCCATCTATATTATTGGACGAAATTTGCAATTCTGGATGCTTCGGCTTATGTATCGACCTGAGTCCAAAGAGATTCGCTTTTGTCAAGTGCTACCGCACAATTCGTGCACATTTGGACCTCCTGGACAAGGTTTGATGAGGCAGAATCCTATCACATTGATAGGAGCAAAGATATTTGCATCTATATCATTGGACGACATTGGCAATTCTGGATGCTCGGCTTATGATTCGACCTGAGTCCAAAGATAGTCGCTTTGGACAAGTGCTACCGCACAAACCTTGTAGATTTGCACCTCTGGAAAAACGTATGATCACAGAATCCTGTCAAATTGTTAGGTGTAAAGGTATTTGCATCTATATCATTGGACGACATTGGCAATTCTGGATGCTCGGCTTATGATTCGACCTGAGTCCAAAGAGAGTCGCTTTGGACAAGTGCTACAGCACAAACCTTGTAGATTTGCACCTCTGGAACAACGTATGATGACAGAATCCTGTCGAATTGTTTGGAGTCAAGGTATGTGCATTTATATCATTGATTAATATCGGAAATTTATGATGCTGCGGCAATGGATGGACCTGAGTCCAAAGAGAGTCGCTTTGGACAAGTAATACCACACAAATCTTGTACATTTGAACCTCCTGGAGAAGATACATTGAGGCAGAATCCTGTCTAATTGATAGGAGTTATGATAATTGCATCTATATCATTCCGATAAGATCGGCAATTTTTGTTACTTTGGCATATGGATCGACCTGAGTCCAAAGAGAGTGGCTTTGGACAAGTGCTACCGCACACATCTTGTATGTGTGGACCTCCTGTACACGGTATGATGAGGCAGAATCCTGTCAAATTGATAGGATGTTTGCATATATATCATTGGACGACATTGGCAATTCTGGATGCTCCGGTTTATGATTCGACCGGAGTCCAAAGAGAGTCGCTTTGGACAAGTGCTACCGCACAAATCTTGTACATTTGGACCTCCAGGACCAGGCATGATGAGGCAGAATCCTATTACATTGATAGGAGTAAAGATATTTGCATCTATATCATCGGACGACATTGGCAATTCTGGATGCTTGGCATATGAATCGACCTGAGTCCAAAGAGCTTGGCTTTTGTCAAGTGTTACCGCACAAATCATGTACATTTGAAACTCCTGGACAAGACACGATGAAGCAGAATCCTGTCAAATTGATAGGAGTAAAGATGTTTGCATATATCATTAGACGACATTTGCAATTCTGGATACTTCGGCTTATGATTCGACCTGAGTTCAACGAGAGTCGCTTTGGACAAGTGCTTCCGCACAAATCAGGTACATTTGAACCTCATGGACAAGGTATGATGAGGCAGAATCCTATCATATTGATAGGAATAAAGATATTTGCATCTATATCAATGGACGTCATTGGCAATTCTGGATGTTCCGGAATATAATTCGACCTGAATCCAAAGAGAGTCGCTTTCGACAAGTAGTACAGCACAAATCCGCTACATTTGAACCTCCGGAACAAGGTATGATGAGGCAGAATCCTGTCATATTGACAGGAGTAAAGATATTTGCATTTATACCATTGCACGACATGGCAATTCTGGATACTTCGGCATATGATTCGACCTGAGTTGAACGAGAATCGCTTTGGACAAGTGCTTCCGCACAAATCATGTACATTTGAACCTCCTGGACAAGATACGATGAAGCAGAATCCTGTCAAATTGATAGGAGTAAAGATATTTGCATATATCATTGGACGACATTGGCAATTCTGGATGCTCGGCATATGATTCGACCTGAGTCCAAAGACAGTCGCTTTGGACAAGTAATACCGCACAAATCTTGTACATTTGAACGTCCTGGAAAAGGTATGGTGAGGCAGAATCCAGTCACATTTAGAGTAGTTAAGATATTTGCATCTATATCATTGGACGACATTGGCATTTCTGGATGCTCGGCATATGATTCGACCTGAGTTCAAAGAGTTTCGCTTTTGTCTAGTGCCACCGCACAAATCTTGTACACTTGATCCTCCTGGACAAGACACGATGAGGCAGAATTCTATCACATTGATAGGAGTAAAGATATTTGCATCTATATCATTGGACGACATTGGCAATTCTGGAAGTTCGTCATATGATTCGACCTGAGTTCAAAGATAGTCGCTTTGGACAAGTGCTACCGCAACAAATCGTGTACATTTGGACCCCCTGGAGCAAGATACGATGAGGCAGAATCCTGTCGAATTGATAGGAGTGAAGATATTTTCATATATATCATTAGACTGCATTGGCAATTCTGGATGCTCAGGCTTATGATTCGACCTGAGTCCAAAGAGAGTCGCTTCGGACAAGTGCTACCGCAACAAGGCTTGTACATTTAAACCTCCTGGACAAGGTATGATGAGGCAAAATCCTGGCAAATTGATAGGAGTTAAGATATTTGCATCTATATCATTCGGATAACATCGGCAATTTTTGTCACCTCGGCATATGGATCGACCTGAGTCCAAAGAGAGTCGCTTTGGACAAATGCTGCCGCACAAATCTTGTACATTTGAACGTCCTGGAAAAGGTATGGTGAGGCAGAATCCAGTCACATTTAGAGTAGTTAAGATATTTGCATCTATATCATTGGACGACATTGGCAATCTTGGGGATCCGGCTTATAATTCGACCTGAATCCAAAGAGAGTCGGCCTGGACAAGTGCTACCGCACAAATCTTGTACATTTGAACCTCCGGCACAAGGTATGATGAGGCAGAATCCTATCACATTGATAGGAGAAAAGATATTTGCATCTATATCATTGGACGACATTGGCAATTCTGGATGCTCGGCATATGATTCGAACTGAGTCAAAGAGATTGGCTTTTGTCAAGTGCTACCGCACAAATCTTGTACATTTGAACCTCCTGGAAAAGATACGATGAGGCAGAATCCTGTACAATTGATAGGAGTAAAGATATTTGCATCTATATCATTGGACGGCATTGGCAATTGTAGATAATTCGGCATATAGATCGACCTGAGTCCAAAGAGATTCGCTTTTATCCAGTGCTACCGCACAAATCTTGTGCATTTGGACCTTCTGGAAAAGGTATGATGAGGCAGAAGCCTGGCAAATTGATAGGAGTTAAGATATTTGCATCTATATCATACGGATAACATTGGCAATTCTGGATGCTTCGGCTCATGGATCGACCTGAGTACAAAGACATTCGCTTTTGTCAAGTGCTACCACACAAATCTTGTACATTTGAACCACCTGGACAAGGTATGATGAGGCAGAATCCTGTCACATTGACAGGAGTAAAGATATATGCATCTATATCATTGGACATTATCGGCAATTTTGGGTTCTTTGCCTTATGATTCGACCTGCAACCAGAGGGAGTCGCTTTGGACAAGTGCTACCGCACAAATCTTGTACATTTGATCCCCCTGGTCAAGATACGATGAGGCAGAATCGTGTCAATTGATAGGAGTAAAGATATTTCCATCTATATTATTGGACGAAATTTGCAATTCTGGATGCTTCGGCTTATGGATCGACCTGAGTCCAAAGAGATTCGCTTTTGTCAAGTGCTACCGCACAAATCTTGTGCATTTGAACCTCCTGGACAAGATGCGATGAGGCAGAATCCTGTCAAATTGATAGGAGATAATATATTTGCATCTATATCATAGGACGACAATGGCAATTTTGGACGCTTCGGCATATGGATCGACCTGAGTCCAAAGAGAGTCGCTTTGGACAAGTGCTACCGTTGAAATCGTGTACAATTGATCCTCCTGGACGAAATACGATGAGGCAGAATCCTGTCAAATTGATAGGAGTTAAGGTATTTGCATCTATATTATTGGACGAAATTTGCAATTCTGGATGCTCGGCTTATGATTCGACCTGAGTCCAAAGATAGTCGCTTTGGACAAGTGCTACCGCACAAACCTTGTAGATTTGCACTTCTGGAACAACGTATGATCACAGAATCCTGTCAAATTTTTAGGTGTAGAGGTATTTGCATCTATATCATTGGACGATATTGGCAATTCTGGATGCTCGGCTTATGATTCGACCTGAGTCCAAAGAGAGTCGCTTTGGACAAGTGCTACCGCACAAACCTTGTAGATTTGCACCTCTGGAACAACGTATGATGACAGAATCCTGTCGAATTGTTTGGAGTCAAGGTATGTGCATCTATATCATTGGATAATATCAGAAATTTATGATGCTGCGGCAATGGATCGACCTGAGGCCAAAGAGAGTCGCTTTGGACAAGTGCTACCGCACAAATCTTGTACATTTCGACCTCCTGGACAAGGTATGATGAGGCAGAATCCTATCTCATTGATAGGAGTAAAGATATTTGCATCTATATCATTGGACGACATTGGCAATTCTGGATGCTGCGACATATGATTCGACCGGAGGCCAAAGAGAATCGCTTTGGACGAGGGCTAGCGCTCAAATCTTGTACATATGGACCTCCTGGAAAAGATACGATGAGGCAGAATCCTGTACAATTGATAGGAGTAAAGATATTTGCATCTATATCATTGGACGGCATTGGCAATTGTAGATACTTCGGCATATAGATCGACCTGAGTCCAAAGAGATTCGCTTTTGTCCAGTGCTACCGCACAAATCTTGTGCATTTGGACCTTCTGGAAAAGGTATGATGAGGCAGAAGCCTGGCAAATTGATAGGAGTTAAGATATTTGCATCTATATCATTCGGATAACATTGGCAATTCTGGATGCTTCGGCTCATGGATCGACCTGAGTACAAAGACATTCGCTTTTGTCAAGTGCTACCACACAAATCTTGTACATTTGAACCACCTGGACAAGGTATGATGAGGCAGAATCTTGTCACATTGACAGGAGTAAAGATATGTGCATCTATATCATTGGGCGGCATTGGCAATCCTGGGGATCCGGCATATGATTCGACCTGGATCCAAAGAGAGTCGGTCTGGACAAGTGCTACCGCACAAATGTTGTACATTTGATCCACCTGGACAAGATACGATGAGGCAGAATCCTGTAAAAATGATAGGAGTAAAGATATTTGCATCTATATCATTCGGATAACATCGGCAATTTTCGTTGCTTCGGCGTATGGATCGACCTGAGTCCAAAGAGAGTCGGTTTGGATAAATGCTACCGCACAAATCTTGTACATTTGATCCTCCTGGACAAGGTATGATTAGGCAGAATCCTGGCAAATTGATAGGAGTTAAGATATTTGCATCTATATCATTGGACATTATCGGCAATTTTGGATTCTTTGCCTTATGATTCGACCTCCAACCAGAGGGACTCGCTTTGGACAAGTGCTACCGCACAAATCTTGTGCATTTGAACCTCCTGGACAAGATGCGATGAGGCAGAATCCTGTCAAATTGATAGGAGCAAAGATATTTGCATCTATATCATTGGACGACATTGGCAATTCTGGATGCTGCGACATATGATTCGACCGGAGGCCAAAGAGAGTCGCTTTGGACGAGGGCTAGCGTTCAAATCTTGTACATATGGACCTCCTGGAAAAGATACGATGAGGCAGAATCCTGTACAATTGATAGGAGTAAAGATATTTGCATCTATATCATTGGACGGCATTGGCAATTGTAGATACTTCGGCATATAGATCGACCTGAGTCCAAAGAGATTCGCTTTTGTCCAGTGCTACCGCACAAATCTTGTGCATTTGGACCTTCTGGAAAAGGTATGATGAGGCAGAAGCCTGGCAAATTGATAGGAGTTAAGATATTTGCATCTATATCATTGGACATTATCGGCAATTTTGGGTTCTTTGCCTTATGATTCGACCTGCAACCAGACGGACTCGCTTTGGACAAGTGCTACCGCACAAATCTTGTACATTTGATCCCCCTGGACAAGATACGATGAGGCAGAATCGTGTCAATTGATAGGAGTAAAGATATATCCATCTACATTATTGGACGAAATTTGCAATTCTGGATGCTTCAGCTTATGTATCGACCTGAGTCCAAAGAGATTCGCTTTTGTCAAGTGCTACCGCACAATTCGTGCACATTTGGACCTCCTGGACAAGGTTTGATGAGGCAGAATCCTATCACATTGATAGGAGCAAAGATATTTGCATCTATATCATTGGACGACATTGGCAATTCTGGATGCTCGGCTTATGATTCGACCTGAGTCCAAAGATAGTCGCTTTGGACAAGTGCTACCGCACAAACCTTGTAGATTTGCACCTCTGGAAAAACGTATGATCACAGAATCCTGTCAAATTGTTAGGTGTAAAGGTGTTTGCATCTATATCATTGGACGACATTGGCAATTCTGGATGCTTGGCTTATGATTCGACCTGAGTCCAAAGAGAGTCGCTTTGGACAAGTGCTACAGCACAAACCTTGTAGATTTGCACCTCTGGAACAACGTATGATGACAGAATCCTGTCGAATTGTTTGGAGTCAAGGTATGCGCATCTATATCATTGATTAATATCGGAAATTTATGATGCTGCGGCAATGGATCGACCTGAGTCCAAAGAGAGTCGCTTTGGACAAGTAATACCACACAAATCTTGTACATTTGAACCTCCTGGAGAAGATACGATGAGGCAGAATCCTGTCTAATTGATAGGAGTTATGATATTTGCATCTATATCATTCCGATAAGATCGGCAATTTTTGTTACTTTGGCATATGGATCGACCTGAGTCCAAAGAGAGTGGCTTTGGACAAGTGCTACCGCACAAATCTTGTATGTGTGGACCTCTTGTACAAGGTATGTTGAGGCAGTATCCTGTCAAATTGATAGGTGTGCAGATATTTGCATTTGCATCATTTGGCCACATTGGCAATTTTTTATGCTTCGGCTTGTGGATCGACCTGAGGCCAAACGGAGTCGCTTTGGACAAGTGCTACAACAGAAATATTGTACATTTGGACCTCGTGTACAAGATACGGTGAGGCAGAATCCTGTCAAATTAATAGGAGTAAAGATATTTGCATCTATATCATTGGACGACATTGGCAATTTTGGATGCTCCGGGTTATGATTCGATCTGAGTCCAAAGAGAGTCGCTTTGGACAAGTGCTACCGCACAAATCCTGTACATTTGAACCTCCTGGACAAGATATGATGAGGCAGAATCCTGTCAAATTGATATGAGTGAAGATGTTTGCATCTATATCATTGGACGACATGGGCAATTCTGGGTGCTCCGGCACATGATTCGACCTGAGTCCAAAGAGAATCGCTTTGGATAGGTGCGACCGCACAAATCTCGTACATTTGAACCTCCTGGACAAGATAACTTGAAGCAGAATCCTGTCAAATTGATAGGAGTAAAGGTGTTTGCATCTATATTATTGGACGACATTGGTATTCCTGGATGCTCGGCATATGATTCGACCTGAGTCCAAAGAGATTGGCTTTTGTCAAGTGCTACCGCACAAATCTTGTACATTTGAACCTCCTGGACAAGATACGATGAAGCAGAATAATGTCAAATAGATAGGAGTAAAGATATTTGCATATATCTTTGGACGACATTGGCAATTCTGGATGCTCGGCATATGATTCGACCTGAGTCCAAAGAGTTTGGCTTTTGTCAAGTGCTACCGCACAAATCTTGTACATTTGAACCTCATGGACAAGATACGATGAGGCAGAATCCTGTCAAATTGATAGGAGTGAAGATGTTTGCATCTATATCACTTTCTACGACATTGGCAATTCTGGATGCTCCGGTTTATGATTCGACCTGGGTCCAAAGAGAGTCGCTTTGGACAAGTGCTACCGCACAAACCTTGTACATTTAAACCTAGGAACAAGGTATGTTGAGGCAGAATCCTATCACATTGATAGGAGTAAAGATATTTGCGTCTATATCATTGGACGACATTGGCAATTCTGGATTCTCCGGCTTATGATTCGACCTGAGTCCAAAGAGATTCGCTTTGGACAAGGGCTCCCGCTCAAATCTTGTACATTTGAACCTCCTGGAGAAGATACGATGAGGTAGAATCCTGTCTAATTGATAGGAGTTGTGATATTTGCATCTATATCATTCCAATAAGATCGGCAACTTTTGTTATTTCGGCATATGGATCGACCTGAGTCCAAAGAGAGTCGCTTTGGACAAGTGCTACCGCACAAATCTTGTACATTTGAGCCTCCTGGAGAAGATACGATGAGGTAGAATCCTGTCTAAATGGTAGGAGTTATGATATTTGCATCTATATCATTCCGATAAGATCGGCAATTTTTGTTACTTCGGCATATGGATCGAACTGAGTCCAAAGAGAGTCGCTTTGGACAAGTGCTACCGCACAAATCTTGTATGTGTGGACCTCCTGTACACGGTATGATGAGGCAGAATCCTGTCAAATTGATAGGATGTTTGCATCTATATCATTGGACGACATTGGCAATTCTGGATGCTCCGGTTTATGATTCGACCGGAGTCCAAAGAGAGTCGCTTTGGACAAGTGCTACCACACAAATCTTGTACATTTGGACCTCCAGGACCAGGCATGATGAGGCAGAATCCTATTACATTGATAGGAGTAAAGATATTTGCATCTATATCATTGGACGACATTGGCAATTCTGGATGCTTGGCTAATGAATCGACCTGAGTCCAAAGAGCTTGGCTTTTGTCAAGTGTTACCGCACAAATCATGTACATTTGAACCTCCTGGACAAAATACGATGAAGCAGAATCCTGTCAAATTGATAGGAGTAAAGATGTTTGCATATATCATTAGACGACATTGGCAATTCTGGATACTTCGGCTTATGATTCGACCTGAGTTCAACGAGAGTCGCTTTGGACAAGTGCTTCCGCACAAATCATGTACATTTGAACCTCATGGACAAGGTATAATGAGGCAGAACCCTATCATATTGATAGGAATAAAGATATTTGCATCTATATCAATGGACGTCATTGGCAATTCTGGATGTTACGGCATATGATTCGACCTGAATCCAAAGAGAGTCGCTTTGGACAAGTGCTACCGCACAAATCTTGTACATTTGTACCTCCTAGACAGGATACGATGAGGCAGAATGCTGTAAAATTGATAGCAGTGAGGATATTTGCCTCTCTATCATTGGACAATATCGGCAATTTTGGATTCTTCGCCAAATGATTCGACCTGAATCCAAAGGGAGTCGCTTTGGACAAGTGCTAACGCACAAATTGTGTACATTTGAACCTCCTGGACAAGATACGATGAGGCAGAATCCTGTTAAATTGATATGAGTGAAGATGTTTGCATCTATATCACTTTCTACGACATTGGCAATTCTGGATGCTCCGGTTTATGATTCGACCTAGGTCCAAAGAGAGTCGCTTTGGACAAATGCTACCGCACAAACCTTGTACATTTAAACCTAGGAACAAGGTATGTTGAGGCAGAATCCTATCACATTGATAGGACACACACACATTGAAGATGTTTGCATCTATATCATCGGACAACATTGGCAATTCTGGATGCTCGGCTTATGATTCGACCTGAGTTCAAAGAGAGTCGCTTTGGACAAGGGCTGCCGCACAAATCTTGTACATTTGAACCTCCGGAACAAGGTATGATGAGGCAGAATCCTATTACATTGATAGGAGTAAAGATATTTGCATCTATATCATTGGACGACATTGGCAATTCTGGATGCTCCGGCACATGATTCGACCTGAGTCCAAAGAGTTTCGCATTGGACAAGTGCTACCGCACAAATCTTGTACATTTGGACATCCTGTACAAGGTATGATGAGGCAGAATCCTGTCAAATTGATAGGAGTAAAGATATTTGCATCTATATCATTGGACGACATCGGCAATTCTGGATGCTCCGGCTTATGATTCGACCTGAGTCCAAAGAGATTCGCTTTTGTGAAGTGCTGACGCACAAATCTTGTACATTTGAACCTCCTGGACAAGATATGATGAGGCAGAATCCTGTCAAATTGATAGGAATAAAGATATTTGCATCTATATCAATGGTCGTCATTTGCAATTCTGGATGTTCTGGCATATAATTCGACCTGAATCCCAAGAGAGTCTCTTTGGACAAGTACTACAGCACAAGTCCTGTACATTTGGACCTCCTGTACAAGGTATGATGAAACAGAATCCTGTCAAATTGATAGGAGTGAAGATGTTTGCATCTATATCATTAGACGACAATTTTGGATGCTCCGGCTCATGATTCGACCTGAGTCCAAAGAGATTCGCTTTGGATAAGTGCGACCGAACAAATCTCGTACATTTGAACCTCCTGGACAAGACACGATGAAGCAGAATCCTGTCAAATTGATAGGAGTAAAGATATTTGCATCTATATCATTGGACGACATTGGCAATTCTGGATGCCCCGGCTTATGATTCGACCTGAGTCCAAAGAGATTGGCTTTTGTCAAGTGTTACCGCACAAATCTTGTACATTTGAACCTCCTGGACAAGATACGATGAAGCAGAATCCTGTCAAATTGATAGGAGTAAAGATTTTTGCATATATCATTGGACGACATTGGCAATTCTGGATGCTCGGCATATGATTCGACCTGAGTCCAAAGAGAGTCGCTTCGGACAAGTGCTACCGCAACAATTCTTGTACATTTGGACCTCCTGTACAAGGTATGATGAGGCAGAATCCTATCACATTGATAGGAGTAAAGATATTTGCATCTATATCACTGGACGACATTGGCAATTCGCGATGCTCCGGCATATGATTCGTCCGGAGGCCAAAGAGATGCGCTTTGGACACGTGCTACCGCGCAAATCGTGTACATTTGGACCCCCTGGACAAGATACGATAAGGCAGAATCCTGTCATATTAATAGCAGTAAATATATTTGCATCTATATCATTGCACGACAATGGCAATTCTGGATGCTTCGGCTTATGGATCGACCTGAGTCCAAAGAGATTGGCTTTTGTCAAGTGTTACCGCACAAATATTGTACATTTGGACCCCTTGGACAAGATACGATGAGGCAGAATCCTGTCAAATTGATAGGAGTAAAGGTGTTTGCATCTATATCATTGGACGACATTTGTATTCCTGGATGCTCGGCATATGATTCGACCTGAGTCCAAAGAGATTGGCTTTTGTCAAGTGTTACCGCACAAATCTTGTACATTTGAACCTCCTGGAGAAGATGTGATGAGGCAAAATCCTGTCAATTTGATAGGACTAAATATGTTTGCATCTATATCATTGGACGACATTGGCAATTCTGGATGCCCCGGCTTATGATTCGACCTGAGTCCAAAGAGATTGGCTTTTGTCAAGTGTTACCGCACAAATCTTGTACATTTGAACCTCCTGGACAAGATACGATGAAGCAGAATCCTGTCAAATTGATAGGAGTAAAGATTTTTGCATATATCATTGGACGACATTGGCAATTCTGGATGCTCGGCATATGATTCGACCTGAGTCCAAAGAGAGTCGCTTCGGACAAGTGCTACCGCAACAATTCTTGTACATTTGGACCTCCTGTACAAGGTATGATGAGGCAGAATCCTATCACATTGATAGGAGTAAAGATATTTGCATCTATATCACTGGACGACATTGGCAATTCTCGATGCTCCGGCATATGATTCGTCCGGAGGCCAAAGAGATGCGCTTTGGACACGTGCTACCGCGCAAATCGTGTACATTTGGACCCCCTGGACAAGATACGATGAGGCAGAATCCTGTCAAATTGATAGCAGTAAAGATATTTGCATCTATATCATTGGACGACATTGGCTATTCTGGATGCTCCGGCGTATGATTCGACCGGAGGCCAAAGAGAGTCGCTTTGGACAAGTGCTACCACACAAATCATGTACTTTTGGACCCTCTGGACAATATACGTTGAGGCAGAATCCTGTCAAATTAATAGCAGTAAAGATATTTGCATCTATATCATTGGACGACATTGGCAATTCTGGATGCTCCGGCTTATGATTCGACCTGAATCCAAAGACAGTCGCTTTGGACAAGTAATACCGCACAAATCTTGTACATTTGAACCTCCGGAACAAGCTATGATGAGGCAGAATCCTGTCACATTGATAGGAGTTGTTGCGTATTCATAGTCACCTCGGGCCGGCGGCCAATGAGCGCCCGCGACGTTCTCACCAAAATCAATAACGCGGTCGATACTCGGGCGATACGTTATGTAAACGCGCCTGCTCATTAGTAGCGCCGCGTCGCGTTCTTCTCGGGCAATTGTTCTCTCGCGGTTCCCGCGCGCTCTCGTCGGCCATTACCAACCTCTGCATAGTAGTGATCGGGTGCTTTCTCTCATTCTTACCGAATACTAGTGCGGAATTCGAGTGCAGTTCTCGCATAGTGCGTTGTAGAAAGTGACTTAAAGTGACTGCAAAGGCGAAGGGAATAGAAAGACGCTTTGGTGCCCCTCAAACATTGTACTCCGTAGGTTAAGTGTCTTAGTTTAATAAAGCGTGTTCGTGCCTTCTCACCCACGTGGACTTTCTTGTGCCGGCCACGTGCCGTGTGCGCAATTTTAGTGCTAAAACTCCTCAGAGCAACTCAACACCCGCGTTAACCAGTCCTCTCAGGCACTCCTCAAGGCTTATTAAAAAACATTGGTCCTTCGAGCCGGATAAAGCGCGTGTGAAAAAGTGAGGTTAAAGTGAGAAAAGGGAGATGAGAGAGCACGACGGCCCGACGGAAAGGTGGCCGGCCAGATGAGCCGCTTTCGTTTTATAAAGCGACTCGAGGAGGAGTCCATGCAGGCGCCTTTCAAGACGCTCCACCCAGAAGCCGTACGGACGCAGCTTGAGCATCTCCAAGCTGCGTGGACGAAATTTGATGAGCAGCACGACAGACTGTGCGAGCTCCCGGTGGATGCATTCCACAAGCTCTAGTACACCTCCGTGGAGGTGTACGATCAGTGCCTCCAACTATTCACCGAGGCTACTACAGCACTGCGTGTTCTGCAGGCGGAACAGCAAAAAAAGGAGCGAATCGGGACCCCTCAACCGCCCGGCAATCCTCAGGTGCTTTCCAGGGCCATTGTTCCTCAGGTGGCCCTCCCCCCTTCTCAGGTGATTTTACCGCTTGGCGGCTATTCAGGGACACCTTCGAGTCACTGGTGGCCAAGAACTCCCAGTTCTCGGCGCTGAAGAATCTGCTAGTCCTGAAGGCCTCCCTCACCGGCGAAGCAGCGCACCGGCACGACACCCTGCCTGTCGAGGCTGCATCATTCGAGCTAGCGTGGCAGCGTCTCCGTGACTGGTACGACAATCGCAGGATACTCGAGGGCGACCTCATCGATCGGCTCCTCGGGGATGGGACCCAATGCTCTCGCAACGCCAACAGCCTCGATGAGCTCGTCACCTCCGTCAACGAGCCCCTGTTCGCCCTCAAGACGCTCGGGATCGACACAAAACAATGGGGCCCCGTGGCCGCACGCATCACGGTCCGGAGATTGGACGAGGCAACCAGGGCACTGTGGGAGATATCCTTGGGAACGTCAACCACGTCTCCTACTCTCACGGAGGTACAAGAGTTTCTCCACGCCCAGGCCCGAGGGCTCGAGAATCAGGAGCGTGGACGAGCGCCGTCGGGTACTCATTCCTCAGGCGCCACAGCGCGATCGGGACCCCCTGACTCCTCTGCCTCCTCGCAGACTCGCTCTAGGCCTTCACTCGGTGCCAGAGCACATGTAGCAGATGCGGTGCCAGATGAGACTCCTCGGGCACGAATGTGCGAGCTGTGCAGCGAGGAACACTTTATTGTGTCATGCCCCGAGTTCCGGGCAGCCAATGCATCATAGAGACGGCAGGCGGTGGAACAGTTGCGGTTGTGCTACAACTGCCTTGGTAATCACAACGTGGTTAACTGTCGCAACCGCGAACGGGGCCAGCACTGCGGGGGGCTTCATCATTCGATGATCCATCTGCAACCGGCGCACTCTCAGGGAGTCCTCAACCCCGCACAGTCACCGTGTACAGGCCAGCACCCACGGCGGAGCCGGCTGAGCTGGAGACCACTCTCCGAGCGCCCTCACCACAGCAGGATGCCAAGCCGCTCGCCATCGTGGATACGGACGCGCAGGGACTGCGACCACATTACTTGTCCAAGTGGCAGGGGATTTCAGGGCGGGGTAAGCCCCTCCCCCCTCACCGGAGTAGAACCTCCTACTCCCGTCATAGATCCACCCTCAGGAAAACTAAACTCGGGACATCCTCAGGAACGACAGCCTCAACGGAACCCCCTCAACCAGGCACTCCTCTCGCAACACTGGGCACTCCTCTTGCGCCTCCACCGGCCAGCGCACTCGCCCTTCCTCCATCAGGGTATCTCAGGCCGAATGTGCTGCTGGCCACTTGCCAGGCCATCACCTTGTCAATCTATGGCACCACGCATCAGGTACGCATGCTGATCGACCCCGGCTCAGAACTATCCTTTGTCTCAGAGAGAACGGCGAAGACGCTGCTGCTGGAAGTACGGCCCTCCAACATACGGATCACCGGGGTCGGAGGTACCCATTCAGTTTCCACACGGGGAGTGGCGACTGTTCTCCTCACGTCGATCTACGACCAGACTGCATCGTTCACCATCACGGTTCACATCCACAAGAAAACCACCACGTGGCTACCCTCATTCTCCGCTCCGGAGCTCTGGTGGCCGCATCTGCAGGAGATACCACTCGCCGACCCAGATTTCCTCAACCCCGGAGAAATCGATATCATCTTGGGAGTCGACGTGTACGGTAGGCTGCTCGAGCGCGGTGTTATCAAGGGGAGTCCTCAGGAGCCAATCGCCCTCCGCACCCTTCGGATGGGTCGTACTCGGCCCGGTCGATGACGAGTTAGCAGGTCAGACCGCAACCACGCACGCGGTCGCTATCGACCATCACCTGCACGACCTTCTCGAGCGATTCTGGGTTCAAGAGGAGACGACGATCCGGATTACAGCGAGCCTCATCAATGATATTGTCGCGACTTTCCTAAATGCGCGACCGATCAGCGGCTTCGGGCCGCCTCGGCACCGCTCGGGTCTTACCCGATCTTTCGCTAACTCCTCTCCCGCTCTCCCTTCCGCCGCCCCGGGTGGATCGAGCAGCTCGTGGGCTGCGGGAGCGGGGAGCGGGGGGGACTTGCTTCCCGGAATAGGACACCTGTGCGACCGCTAATTAGTCGTTAGCCTATTGTCGGTGAGGATACATCTATTTCTGAGTATTGCGAGTGATTTTCTGAGAACCTTAGTTTTTTTTTGAGTGAGCGTGCGAAACGTCTGCGGTCCGTCTTGGGATCTCTATCCCGCGCGTCTTAACGAGAACTTTCTCGTCCTGTACTTTATAGACCCTTTTGGGAAGTTAGGAGAACATTAAAAGGACCGGAGTTCATTGAAAGCGCTATCTTGATTTTATTTGCCCTTTACACACCAGTCGAACCAATCGTCTTTTCTTAACATCTCTTCTTGCATTATACTAACAGATCGAGCACTGCTATCCGACCACTTGAGGTTTCGGACGAGGATTCGATCAAACAGATATAGAGGCAAATATCCTTACTCCTATAAATTCTGCAGCATTCTGCCTCATCGTATCTTGTCCGGGAGGCTCAAATGTACAAGACTTGTGCGGTGGCACTTGCCCAGGACGACTCTCTTTGGATTCAGGTCTAATTATAAGCCGGATCCCCAGGATTGCCAATGTCGTCCAATGATATAGATGCAAATATCTACACTGCTATCAATTTGACAGGATTCTGTCTCATCGTATCCTGTCCAGGAGGTTCAAATGTACAAGATTTGTGCGGTAGCACTTGACAAAAACGAATCGTTTTGGACTCAGTCCGAATCACAAGCCGAGCATCCAGAATTGGCCAATGTCGTCCAATGAAATAGATGCAAATTTCTTCACTCCTATCAATTTGAAACGATTCTGCCCCATCGTATCTTATCTAGGAGGTTCAAATGTACCCGATTTGTGCGGTAGCACTTGACAAAAGCGAATCGCTTGGGACTCAGGTCGATCCATATGCCGAAGCATCCAGAATTGCCAATGTCGTCCAATGATATAGATGCAAATATCTTTACTCCTATGAATGTGATTGGATTCTGCCTCATCAAACCTTGTCCAGCAGATTCAAATGTACAAGACTTATTGCGGTAGCACTTGTCCGAAGCGACTCTCTTTGGCCTCCGTCCGAATCATATGCCGGAGCATGCAGAATTGCCGTTGTTGACCAATGATATAGATGCAAATATCTTTACTCCTATTAATTTGACAGGATTCTGCCTCATCGTATCTTGTCCAGGGGGTCCAAATGTACAAGATGTGTTGCGGTAGCACTTGTCCAAAGCGACTCTCCTTGGACTCAGGTCGAATCATATGCCGGAGCATCCAGAATTGCCAATGTCGTCCAGTGATATAGATGCAAATATCTTTACTCCTATTAATGTGATCGGATTCTGCCTCATAATACCTTGTTCCGGAGGTTCAAATGTACAAGATTTGAGCGGTAGCCCTTGTCCAAAGCGACTCTCTTTGGACTCAGGTCGAATCATATGCCGAAATTCCAGAATTGCCAATGTCGTCCAATGATATAGATGCAAATATCTTTACTCCTATCAATGTGATAGGATTCTGCCTCATCATACCTTGTTCCGGAGGTTCAAATGTACAAGATTTGTGCGGTAGCACTTGTCCAAAGCGACATTCTTTGTAATCAAGTCGAATCATAAGCCTGAGCATCCACAATTTCCAAAGTCGTCCAATGATATAGATGCAAATATCTATACTCCTATCAATGTGACAGGATTCTGCCTCATCATACCTTTTCCAGACGTCCAAATGCACAAGTTTTGGGTGGCAACATTTGCCCAAACCGACTCTCTTTGATTCAGGTCGAATCATAAGCCGGAGCATCCAGAATTGCCATTGTCGTCCAATGATGTAGATGCAAATATCTTTACTCCTATCAATTTGACAGGATTCTGCCTCATCGTATATTGTCCAGGGGGTCCAAATGTACAAGATTTGTGCGGTGGCACTTGTCCAAAGCGACTCTCTTTGGCCTCCGGTCGAATCATACGCCGGAGCATCCAGAATTGCCAATGTGGTCCAATGATATAGATGCAAATATCTTCACTCCTATCAATGTGACAGGATTCTGCCTCATCATACCTTTTCCAGGAGGTCCAAATGTACAAGATTTGTGCGGTAGCACTTGTACAATGCGACTCTCTTTGGCCTCCGGCCGAATCGTACGCCGGAGCATCCAGAATTGCCAATGTGGTCCAATGATATAGATGCAAATATCTTCACTCCTATCAATTTAACGGGATTCTGGCTCATCGTATCTTGTCCAGGGGGTCCAAATGCACATGTTTTGGGCGGCTGCATTTGCCCAAACCGATTCTCTTTGGATTTAGGTCGAATCATAAGCCGGAGCATCCAGAATTGCCAGTGTCGTCCAATGATATAGAAGCAAATATCTTTACTCCCATCAATTTGATGGGATTCTGCCTTATCGTATATTGACCATGGGGTCCAAATGTACAAGATTTGTCGCGGTAGCACATGTCCAAACCGACTCTCTTTGGATTCACATCGAATCATAAGCCGGAGCATCCAGAATTGCCAATGTCGTCCAATGATATAGATGCAAATATCTTTACTCCCATCAATTTGACAGAATTCTGCCTCATCGTATATAGACCAGGGGGTCCAAATGTACAAGATTTGTGCGGTAGCACTTGTCCAAAGCGACTCTCTTTGGACTCAGGTCGAATCATAGGCCTGAGCATCCAGAATTGCCAATGTCGTCCAATGATATAGATGCAAAAATCTTCACTCCGATCAATTTGACAGCATTCTGCCTCATCGTATCTTGTCCAGGGAGTCCAAATGGACACGATTTGTTGCAGTAGCATATTTCCAAAGCGACTCCCTTTGGACTCAGGTCGAATAATATGCGTGAGCATTCAGAATTGCCAATGCCGTCTAATGATATAGATGCAAATATCTATACTCCTATCAATGTGACAGGATTCTGCCTCATCATACCTTTTCCAGACGTCCAAATGCACAAGTTTTGGGTGGCAACATTTGCCCAAACCGACTCTGTTTCATTCAGGTCGAATCATAAGCCGGAGCATCCAGAATTGCCAATACCGTCTAATGATATAGATGCAAATATCTTCACTCCTATCAATTTGACAGGGTTCTGGCTCATCGTGTCTTGTCCAGGAGGATCAAGTGTACAAGATTTGTACGGTAGCACTAGACAAAGGCGAAACTCTTTGGACTCAGGTCGATCCATAAGACGAAGCATCCAGAATTGCCAATGTGGTCCAATGATATAGATGCAAATATCTTCACTCCTATCAATTTAACGGGATTCTGGCTCATCGTATCTTGTCCAGGGGGTCGAAATGTACAAGATTTGTTGCTGTAGCACGTGTCCAAAGCGTCTCTCTTTGCCCTCCGGTTGAATCATAAGCCGGAGCATCCAGAATTGCCAATGTCTTCCAATGATATAGATGCAAATATCTTTACTCCCATCAATTTGATAGGATTCTGCCTTATCGTATATTGACCAGGGGGTCCAAATGTACAAGACTTGTGCGGTAGCACTTGTACAATGCGACTCTCTTTGGCCTCCGGCCGAATCGTACGCCGGAGCATCCAGAATTGCCAATGTGGTCCAATGATATAGATGCAAATATCTTCACTCCTATCAATTTAACGGGATTCTAGCTCATCGTATCTTGTCCAGGGGGTCCAAATGTACAAGATTTGTGGCGGTAGCACATGTCCAAACCGACTCTCTTTGGATTCATATCGAATCATAAGCCGGAGCATCCAGAATTGCCAATGTCGTCCAATGATATAGATGCAAATATCTTTACTCCCATCAATTTGACAGAATTCTGCCTCATCGTATATTGACCAGGGGGTCCAAATGTACAAGATTTGGGCGGTAGCATTTGCCCAAACCGACCCTATTTGGATTCAGGTCGAATCATAAGCCGGAGCATCCAGAATTGCCAATGTCGTCCAATGATATAGATGCAAATATCTTCACTCCTATCAATTTAACGGGATTCTGGCTCATCGTATCTTGTCCAGGGGGTCCAAATGCACAAGTTTTGAGCGGCAGCATTTGCCCAAACCGACTCTCTTTGGATTTAGGTCGAATCATAAGCCGGAGCATCCAGAATTGCCAATGTGGTCCAATGATATAGATGCAAATATCTTCACTCCTATCAATGTGACAGGATTCTGCCTCATCATACCTTTTCCAGGACGTCCAAATGTACAAGATTTGTGCGGTAGCACTTGTCCAAAGCGACTCTCTTTGGACTCAGGTCGAATCATAGGCCTGAGCATCCAGAATTGCCAATGTCGTCCAATGATATAGATGCAAAAATCTTCACTCCTATCAATTTGACAGCATTCTGGCTCATCGTATATTGTCCAGGGGGTCCAAATGTACAAGATTTGTTGCTGTAGCACGTGTCCAAAGCGACTCTCTTTGCCCTCCGGTTGAATCATATGCCGGAGCATCCAGAATTGCCAATGCCGTCCTATGATATAGATGCAAATATCTTCACTCCTATCAATTTGACAGGATTCTGGCTCATCGTGTCTTGTCCAGGAGGATCAATTGTGCAAGATTTGTGCGGTGGCACTTGTCCAAAGCGACTCTCTTTGGCCTCCGGTCGAATCATACGCCGGAGCATCCAGAATTGCCAATGTGGTCCAATGATATAGATGCAAATATCTTCACTCCTATCAATGTGACAGGATTCTGCCTCATCATACCTTTTCCAGGAGGTCCAAATGTACAAGATTTGTGCGGTAGCACTTGTACAATGCGACTCTCTTTGGCCTCCGGCCGAATCGTACGCCGGAGCATCCAGAATTGCCAATGTGGTCCAATGATATAGATGCAAATATCTTCACTCCTATCAATTTAACGGGATTCTGGCTCATCGTATCTTGTCCAGGGGGTCCAAATGCACATGTTTTGGGCGGCTGCATTTGCCCAAACCGATTCTCTTTGGATTTAGGTCGAATCATAAGCCGGAGCATCCAGAATTGCCAGTGTCGTCCAATGATATAGAAGCAAATATCTTTACTCCCATCGATTTGATGGGATTCTGCCTTATCGTATATTGACCATGGGGTCCAAATGTACAAGATTTGTCGCGGTAGCACATGTCCAAACCGACTCTCTTTGGATTCACATCGAATCATAAGCCGGAGCATCCAGAATTGCCAATGTCGTTCAATGATATAGATGCAAATATCTTTACTCCCATCAATTTGACAGAATTCTGCCTCATCGTATATAGACCAGGGGGTCCAAATGTACAAGATTTGTGCGGTAGCACTTGTCCAAAGCGACTCTCTTTGGACTCAGGTCGAATCATAGGCCTGAGCATCCAGAATTGCCAATGTCGTCCAATGATATAGATGCAAAAATCTTCACTCCGATCAATTTGACAGCATTCTGCCTCATCGTATCTTGTCCAGGGAGTCCAAATGGACACGATTTGTTGCAGTAGCATATTTCCAAAGCGACTCCCTTTGGACTCAGGTCGAATAATATGCGTGAGCATTCAGAATTGCCAATGCCGTCTAATGATATAGATGCAAATATCTATACTCCTATCAATGTGACAGGATTCTGCCTCATCATACCTTTTCCAGACGTCCAAATGCACAAGTTTTGGGTGGCAACATTTGCCCAAACCGACTCTGTTTCATTCAGGTCGAATCATAAGCCGGAGCATCCAGAATTGCCAATACCGTCTAATGATATAGATGCAAATATCTTCACTCCTATCAATTTGACAGGGTTCTGGCTCATCGTGTCTTGTCCAGGAGGATCAAGTGTACAAGATTTGTACGGTAGCACTAGACAAAGGCGAAACTCTTTGGACTCAGGTCGATCCATAAGACGAAGCATCCAGAATTGCCAATGTGGTCCAATGATATAGATGCAAATATCTTCACTCCTATCAATTTAACGGGATTCTGGCTCATCGTATCTTGTCCAGGGGGTCGAAATGTACAAGATTTGTTGCTGTAGCACGTGTCCAAAGCGTCTCTCTTTGCCCTCCGGTTGAATCATAAGCCGGAGCATCCAGAATTGCCAATGTCTTCCAATGATATAGATGCAAATATCTTTACTCCCATCAATTTGATAGGATTCTGCCTTATCGTATATTGACCAGGGGGTCCAAATGTACAAGACTTGTGCGGTAGCACTTGTACAATGCGACTCTCTTTGGCCTCCGGCCGAATCGTACGCCGGAGCATCCAGAATTGCCAATGTGGTCCAATGATATAGATGCAAATATCTTCACTCCTATCAATTTAACGGGATTCTAGCTCATCGTATCTTGTCCAGGGGGTCCAAATGTACAAGATTTGTGGCGGTAGCACATGTCCAAACCGACTCTCTTTGGATTCATATCGAATCATAAGCCGGAGCATCCAGAATTGCCAATGTCGTCCAATGATATAGATGCAAATATCTTTACTCCCATCAATTTGACAGAATTCTGCCTCATCGTATATTGACCAGGGGGTCCAAATGTACAAGATTTGGGCGGTAGCATTTGCCCAAACCGACCCTATTTGGATTCAGGTCGAATCATAAGCCGGAGCATCCAGAATTGCCAATGTCGTCCAATGATATAGATGCAAATATCTTCACTCCTATCAATTTAACGGGATTCTGGCTCATCGTATCTTGTCCAGGGGGTCCAAATGCACAAGTTTTGAGCGGCAGCATTTGCCCAAACCGACTCTCTTTGGATTTAGGTCGAATCATAAGCCGGAGCATCCAGAATTGCCAATGTGGTCCAATGATATAGATGCAAATATCTCCACTCCTATCAATGTGACAGGATTCTGCCTCATCATACCTTTTCCAGGACGTCCAAATGTACAAGATTTGTGCGGTAGCACTTGTCCAAAGCGACTCTCTTTGGACTCAGGTCGAATCATAGGCCTGAGCATCCAGAATTGCCAATGTCGTCCAATGATATAGATGCAAAAATCTTCACTCCTATCAATTTGACAGCATTCTGGCTCATCGTATATTGTCCAGGGGGTCCAAATGTACAAGATTTGTTGCTGTAGCACGTGTCCAAAGCGACTCTCTTTGCCCTCCGGTTGAATCATATGCCGGAGCATCCAGAATTGCCAATGCCGTCCTATGATATAGATGCAAATATCTTCACTCCTATCAATTTGACAGGATTCTGGCTCATCGTGTCTTGTCCAGGAGGATCAATTGTACAAGATTTGTGCGGTGGCACTAGACAAAAGCGAAACTCTTTGGACTCAGGTCGATCCATTAGCCGAAGCATCCAGAATTGCCAATGTCGTGCAATGAAATAGATGCAAATATCTTTACTGCTATCAATTTGACAGGATTCTCCCTGATGGTATCTTGTCCAGGAGTTTCAAACGTACAAGATTTGTGTGGTAGCACTTGTCCAAAACGACTCTATTAGGCCTCCGGTCGAATCATACGCCGGAGCATCCAGAATTGCCAATGTGGTCCAATGATATAGATGCAAATATCTTCACTCCTATCAATTTGACAGGATTCTGCCTCATGGTGTCTTGTCCAGGAGGTTCAAATGTACAAGATTTGTGCGGTAGCACTTGTCCAAAGCGACATTCTTTGGAATCAAGTCGAATCATAAGCCTGAGCATCCAGAATTTCCAAAGTCGTCCAATGATGTAGATGCAAATATCTTTACTCCCATCATTTTGATAGGATTCTGCCTTATCGTATATTGACCAGGGGGTCCAAATGTACAAGACTTGTGCGGTAGCACTTGTACAATGCGACTCTCTTTGGCCTCCGGCCGAATCGTACGCCGGAGCATCCAGAATTGCCAATGTGGTCCAATGATATAGATGTAAATATCTTCACTCCTATCAATTTGACAGGATTCTGCCTCATCATATCTTGTCCAGGATGTCGAAATGGACAAGATTTGGGCGGCAGCACTTGTCCGAAGCGACTCTCTTTGGAATCAAGTCGAATCATAAGCCTGAGCATCCAGAATTGCCAATGTCGTCCAATGATATAGATGCAAATATCTTTACTCCCATCAATTTGACAGAATTCTGCCTCATCGTATATTGACCAGGGGGTCCAAATGTACAAGATTTGGGCGGTAGCATTTGCCCAAACCGACCCTATTTGGATTCAGGTCGAATCATAAGCCGGAGCATCCAGAATTGCCAATGTCGTCCAATGATATAGATGCAAATATATTCACTCCTATCAATTTAACGGGATTCTGGCTCATCGTATCTTGTCCAGGGGGTCCAAATGCACAAGTTTTGAGCGGCAGCATTTGCCCAAACCGACTCTCTTTGGATTTAGGACGAATCATAAGCCGGAGCTTCCAGAATTGCCAATGTGGTCCAATGATATAGATGCAAATATCTTCACTCCTATCAATGTGACAGGATTCTGCCTCATCATACCTTGTCCAGGAGGTCCAAATGTACAAGATTTGTGCGGTAGCACTTGTCCAAAGCGACTCTCTTTGGACTCAGGTCGAATCATAGGCCTGAGCATCCAGAATTGCCAATGTCGTCCAATGATATAGATGCAAAAATCTTCACTCCGATAAATTTGACAGCATTCTGCCTCATCGTATCTTGTCCAGGGGGTCCAAATGGACACGATTTGTTGCAGTAGCATATTTCCAAAGCGACTCCCTTTGGACTCAGGTCGAATCATATGCGTGAGCATTCAGAATTGCCAATGCCGTCTAATGATATAGATGCAAATATGTTCACTCCTATCAATTTGACAGGATTCTGGCTCATCGTGTCTTGTCCAGGAGGATCAATTGTACAAGATTTGTGCGTTAGCACTAGACAAAAGCGAAACTCTTTGGACTCAGGTCGATCCATAAGCCGAAGCATCCAGAATTGCCTATGTCGTGCAATGAAATAGATGCAAATATCTTTACTGCTATCAATTTGACAGGATTCTCCCTGATCGTATCTTGTCCAGGAGTTTCAAACGTACAAGATTTGTGTGGTAGCACTTGTCCAAAACGACTCTCTTTGGACTCAGGTCGAATCATAAACCCGAGCATCCAGCATTGCCAATGTCGTCCAATTATATAGATGCAAACATCTTCACTCCTATCAATTTGACAGGATTCTGCCTCATCGTATCTTGTCCAGGAGGTTCAAATGTACAAGATTTGTGCGGTAGCACTTGTCCAAAGCGACATTCTTTGTAATCAAGTCGAATCATAAGCCTGAGCATCCAGAATTTCCAAAGTCGTCCAATGATATAGATGCAAATATCTATACTCCTATCAATGTGACAGGATTCTGCCTCATCATACCTTTTCCAGACGCCCAGATGCACAAGTTTTGGGTGGCAACATTTGCCCAAACCGACTCTCTTTGATTCAGGTCGAATCATAAGCCGGAGCATCCAGAATTGCCATTGTCGTCCAATGATGTAGATGCAAATATCTTTACTCCTATCAATTTGACAGGATTCTGCCTCATCGTATATTGTCCAGGGGGTCCAAATGTACAAGATTTGTGCGGTGGCACTTGTCCAAAGCGACTCTCTTTGGCCTCCGGTCGAATCATACGCCGGAGCATCCAGAATTGCCAATGTGGTCCAATGATATAGATGCAAATATCTTCACTCCTATCAATGTGACAGGATTCTGCCTCATCATACCTTTTCCAGGAGGTCCAAATGTACAAGATTTGTGCGGTAGCACTTGTACAATGCAACTCTCTTTGGCCTCCGGCCAAATCGTACGCCGGAGCATCCAGAATTGCCAATGTGGTCCAATGATATAGATGCAAATATCTTCACTCCTGTCAATTTAACGGGATTCTGGCTCATCGTATCTTGTCCAGGGGGTCCAAATGCACAAGTTTTGGGCGGCTGCATTTGCCCAAACCGACTCTCTTTGGATTTAGGTCGAATCATAAGCCGGAGCATCCAGAATTGCCAGTGTCGTCCAATGATATAGATGCAAAAATCTTCACTCCTATCAATTTGACAGCATTCTGGCTCATCGTATCTTGTCCAGGGGGTCCAAATGTACAAGATTTGTTGCTGTAGCACGTGTCCAAAGCGACTCTCTTTGCCCTCCGGTTGAATCATATGCCGGAGCATCCAGAATTGCCAATGACGTCCAATGATATAGATGCAAATATCTTCACTCCTATCAATGTGACAGGATTCTGCCTCATCGTGCCTTTTCCAGGACGTCCAAATGCACAAGTTTAGGGTGGCAATATTTGCCCAAACCGACTCTCTTTGATTCAGGTCGAATCATAAGCCGGAGCATCCAGAATCGCCGTTGTCGTCCAATGATGTAGATGCAAATATCTTTACTCCCATCATTTTGATAGGATTCTGCCTTATCGTATATTGACCAGGGGGTCCAAATGTACAAGACTTGTGCGGTAGCACTTGTACAATGCGACTCTCTTTGGCCTCCGGCCGAATCGTACGCCGGAGCATCCAGAATTGCCAATGTGGTCCAATGATATAGATGCAAATATCTTCACTCCTATCAATTTGACAGGATTCTGCCTCATCATATCTTGTCCAGGATGTCGAAATGGACAAGATTTGGGCGGCAGCACTTGTCCGAAGCGACTCTCTTTGGAATCAAGTCGAATCATAAGCCTGAGAATCCAGAATTGCCAATACCGTCTAATGATTTAGATGCAAATATCTTCACTCCTATCAATTTGACAGGGTTCTGGCTCATCGTGTCTTGTCCAGGAGGATCAAGTATACAAGATTTGTACGGTAGCACTAGACAAAGGCGAAACTCTTTGGACTCAGGTCGATCCATAAGACGAAGCATCCAGAATTGCCAATGTGGTCCAATGATATAGATGCAAATATCTTCACTCCTATCAATTTAACGGGATTCTGGCTCATCGTATCTTGTCCAGGGGGTCGAAATGTACAAGATTTGTTGCTGTAGCACGTGTCCAAAGCGTCTCTCTTTGCCCTCCGGTTGAATCATAAGCCGGAGCATCCAGAATTGCCAATGTCGTCCAATGATATAGATGCAAATATCTTTACTCCCATCAATTTGACAGAATTCTGCCTCATCGTATATTGACCAGGGGGTCCAAATGGACACGATTTGTTGCAGTAGCATATTTCCAAAGCGACTCCCTTTGGACTCAGGTCGAATCATATGCGTGAGCATTCAGAATTGCCAATGCCGTCTAATGATATAGATGCAAATATGTTCACTCCTATCAATTTGACAGGATTCTGGCTCATCGTGTCTTGTCCAGGAGGATCAATTGTACAAGATTTGTGCGTTAGCACTAGACAAAAGCGAAACTCTTTGGACTCAGGTCGATCCATAAGCCGAAGCATCCAGAATTGCCAATGTCGTGCAATGAAATAGATGCAAATATCTTTACTGCTATCAATTTGACAGGATTCTCCCTGATCGTATCTTGTCCAGGAGTTTCAAACGTACAAGATTTGTGTGGTAGCACTTGTCCAAAACGACTCTCTTTGGACTCAGGTCGAATCATAAACCCGAGCATCCAGCATTGCCAATGTCGTCCAATTATATAGATGCAAACATCTTCACTCCTATCAATTTGACAGGATTCTGCCTCATCGTATCTTGTCCAGGAGGTTCAAATGTACAAGATTTGTGCGGTAGCACTTGTCCAAAGCGACATTCTTTGTAATCAAGTCGAATCATAAGCCTGAGCATCCAGAATTTCCAAAGTCGTCCAATGATATAGATGCAAATATCTATACTCCTATCAATGTGACAGGATTCTGCCTCATCATACCTTTTCCAGACGCCCAAATGCACAAGTTTTGGGTGGCAACATTTGCCCAAACCGACTCTCTTTGATTCAGGTCGAATCATAAGCCGGAGCATCCAGAATTGCCATTGTCGTCCAATGATGTAGATGCAAATATCTTTACTCCTATCAATTTGACAGGATTCTGCCTCATCGTATATTGTCCAGGGGGTCCAAATGTACAAGATTTGTGCGGTGGCACTTGTCCAAAGCGACTCTCTTTGGCCTCCGGTCGAATCATACGCCGGAGCATCCAGAATTGCCAATGTGGTCCAATGATATAGATGCAAATATCTTCACTCCTATCAATGTGACAGGATTCTGCCTCATCACACCTTTTCCAGGAGGTCCAAATGTACAAGATTTGTGCGGTAGCACTTGTACAATGCGACTCTCTTTGGCCTCCGGCCAAATCGTACGCCGGAGCATCCAGAATTGCCAATGTGGTCCAATGATATAGATGCAAATATCTTCACTCCTGTCAATTTAACGGGATTCTGGCTCATCGTATCTTGTCCAGGGGGTCCAAATGCACAAGTTTTGGGCGGCTGCATTTGCCCAAACCGACTCTCTTTGGATTTAGGTCGAATCATAAGCCGGAGCATCCAGAATTGCCAGTGTCGTCCAATGATATAGAAGCAAATATCTTTACTCCCATCAATTTGATAGGATTCTGCCTTATCGTATATTGACCATGGGGTCCAAATGTACAAGATTTGTTGCGGTAGCACATGTCCAAACCGACTCTGTTTGGATTCACATCGAATCATAAGCCGGAGCATCCAGAATTGCCAATGTCGTCCAATGATATAGATGCAAATATCTTTACTCCCATCAATTTGACAGAATTCTGCCTCATCTTATATTGTCCAGGGGGTCCAAATGTACAAGATTTGTGCGGTGGCACTTGTCCAAAGCGACTCTCTTTGGCCTCCGGTCGAATCATACGCCGGAGCATCCAGAATTGCCAATGTGGTCCAATGATATAGATGCAAATATCTTCACTCCTATCAATGTGACAGGATTCTGCCTCATCATACCTTTTCCAGGAGGTCCAAATGTACAAGATTTGTGCGGTAGCACTTGTCCAAAGCGACTCTCTTTGGACTCGGGTCGAATCATAGGCCTGAGCATCCAGAATTGCCAATGTCGTCCAATGATATAGATGCAAAAATCTTCACTCCTATCAATTTGACAGCATTCTGGCTCATCGTATCTTGTCCAGGGGGTCCAAATGTACAAGATTTGTTGCTGTAGCACGTGTCCAAAGCGACTCTCTTTGCCCTCCGGTTGAATCATATGCCGGAGCATCCAGAATTGCCAATGACGTCCAATGATATAGATGCAAATATCTTCACTCCTATCAATGTGACAGGATTCTGCCTCATCGTGCCTTTTCCAGGACGTCCAAATGCACAAGTTTAGGGTGGCAATATTTGCCCAAACCGACTCTCTTTGATTCAGGTCGAATCATAAGCCGGAGCATCCAGAATCGCCGTTGTCGTCCAATGATGTAGATGCAAATATCTTCACTCCTATCAATTTAACGGGATTCTGGCTCATCGTATCTTGTCCAGGGGGTCGAAATGTACACGATTTGTTGCTGTAGCACGTGTCCAAAGCGTCTCTCTTTGCCCTCCGGTTCAATCATAAGCCGGAGCATCCAGAATTGCCAATGTCGTCCAATGATATAGATGCAAATATCTTTACTCCCATCAATTTGACAGAATTCTGCCTCATCGTATATTGACCAGGGGGTCCAAATGTACAAGATTTGGGCGGTAGCATTTGCCCAAACGGACCCTATTTGGATTCAGGTCGAATCATAAGCCGGAGCATCCAGAATTGCCAATGTCGTCCAATGATATAGATGCAAATATCTTCACTCCTATCAATTTAACGGGATTCTGGCTCATCGTATCTTGTCCAGGGGGTCCAAATGCACAAGTTTTGAGCGGCAGCATTTGCCCAAACCGACTCTCTTTGGATTTAGGTCGAATCATAAGCCGGAGCATCCAGAATTGCCAATGTGGTCCAATGATATAGATGCAAATATCTTCACTCCTATCAATGTGACAGGATTCTGCCTCATCATACCTTGTCCAGGAGGTCCAAATGTACAAGATTTGTGCGGTAGCACTTGTCCAAAGCGACTCTCTTTGGACTCAGGTCGAGTCATAGGCCTGAGCATCCAGAATTGCCAATGTCGTCCAATGATATAGATGCAAAAATCTTCACTCCGATCAATTTTACAGCATTCTGCCTCGTCGTATCTTGTCCAGGGGGTCCAAATGGATACGATTTGTTGCAGTAGCATATTTCCAAAGCGACTCTCTTTGGATTTAGGTCGAAACATAAGCCGGAGCATCCAGAATTGCCAGTGTCGTCCAATGATATAGATGCAAATATCTTTACTCCCATCAATTTGATAGGATTCTGCCTTATCGTATATTGACCATGGGGTCCAAATGTACAAGATTTGTCGCGGTAGCACATGTCCAAACCGACTCTCTTTGGATTCACATCGAATCATAAGCCGGAGCATCCAGAATTGCCAATGTCGTCCAATGATATAGATGCAAATATCTTTACTCCCATCAATTTGACAGAATTCTGCCTCATCGTATATAGACCAGGGGGTCCAAATGTACAAGATTTGTGCGGTAGCACTTGTCCAAAGCGACTCTCTTTGGACTCAGGTCGAATCATAGGCCTGAGCATCCAGAATTGCCAATGTCGTCCAATGATATAGATGCAAAAATCTTCACTCCGATCAATTTGACAGCATTCTGCCTCATCGTATCTTGTCCAGGGAGTCCAAATGGACACGATTTGTTGCAGTAGCATATTTCCAAAGCGACTCCCTTTGGACTCAGGTCGAATAATATGCGTGAGCATTCAGAATTGCCAATGCCGTCTAATGATATAGATGCAAATATCTATACTCCTATCAATGTGACAGGATTCTGCCTCATCATACCTTTTCCAGACGTCCAAATGCACAAGTTTTGGGTGGCAACATTTGCCCAAACCGACTCTGTTTCATTCAGGTCGAATCATAAGCCGGAGCATCCAGAATTGCCAATACCGTCTAATGATATAGATGCAAATATCTTCACTCCTATCAATTTGACAGGGTTCTGGCTCATCGTGTCTTGTCCAGGAGGATCAAGTGTACAAGATTTGTACGGTAGCACTAGACAAAGGCGAAACTCTTTGGACTCAGGTCGATCCATAAGACGAAGCATCCAGAATTGCCAATGTGGTCCAATGATATAGATGCAAATATCTTCACTCCTATCAATTTAACGGGATTCTGGCTCATCGTATCTTGTCCAGGGGGTCGAAATGTACAAGATTTGTTGCTGTAGCACGTGTCCAAAGCGTCTCTCTTTGCCCTCCGGTTGAATCATAAGCCGGAGCATCCCGAATTGCCAATGTCTTCCAATGATATAGATGCAAATATCTTTACTCCCATCAATTTGATAGGATTCTGCCTTATCGTATATTGACCAGGGGGTCCAAATGTACAAGACTTGTGCGGTAGCACTTGTACAATGCGACTCTCTTTGGCCTCCGGCCGAATCGTACGCCGGAGCATCCAGAATTGCCAATGTGGTCCAATGATATAGATGCAAATATCTTCACTCCTATCAATTTAACGGGATTCTAGCTCATCGTATCTTGTCCAGGGGGTCCAAATGTACAAGATTTGTGGCGGTAGCACATGTCCAAACCGACTCTCTTTGGATTCATATCGAATCATAAGCCGGAGCATCCAGAATTGCCAATGTCGTCCAATGATATAGATGCAAATATCTTTACTCCCATCAATTTGACAGAATTCTGCCTCATCGTATATTGACCAGGGGGTCCAAATGTACAAGATTTGGGCGGTAGCATTTGCCCAAACCGACCCTATTTGGATTCAGGTCGAATCATAAGCCGGAGCATCCAGAATTGCCAATGTCGTCCAATGATATAGATGCAAATATCTTCACTCCTATCAATTTAACGGGATTCTGGCTCATCGTATCTTGTCCAGGGGGTCCAAATGCACAAGTTTTGAGCGGCAGCATTTGCCCAAACCGACTCTCTTTGGATTTAGGTCGAATCATAAGCCGGAGCATCCAGAATTGCCAATGTGGTCCAATGATATAGATGCAAATATCTTCACTCCTATCAATGTGACAGGATTCTGCCTCATCATACCTTTTCCAGGACGTCCAAATGTACAAGATTTGTGCGGTAGCACTTGTCCAAAGCGACTCTCTTTGGACTCAGGTCGAATCATAGGCCTGAGCATCCAGAATTGCCAATGTCGTCCAATGATATAGATGCAAAAATCTTCACTCCTATCAATTTGACAGCATTCTGGCTCATCGTATATTGTCCAGGGGGTCCAAATGTACAAGATTTGTTGCTGTAGCACGTGTCCAAAGCGACTCTCTTTGCCCTCCGGTTGAATCATATGCCGGAGCATCCAGAATTGCCAATGCCGTCCTATGATATAGATGCAAATATCTTCACTCCTATCAATTTGACAGGATTCTGGCTCATCGTGTCTTGTCCAGGAGGATCAATTGTACAAGATTTGTGCGGTGGCACTTGTCCAAAGCGACTCTCTTTGGCCTCCGGTCGAATCATACGCCGGAGCATCCAGAATTGCCAATGTGGTCCAATGATATAGATGCAAATATCTTCACTCCTATCAATGTGACAGGATTCTGCCTCATCATACCTTTTCCAGGAGGTCCAAATGTACAAGATTTGTGCGGTAGCACTTGTACAATGCGACTCTCTTTGGCCTCCGGCCGAATCGTACGCCGGAGCATCCAGAATTGCCAATGTGGTCCAATGATATAGATGCAAATATCTTCACTCCTATCAATTTAACGGGATTCTGGCTCATCGTATCTTGTCCAGGGGGTCCAAATGCACATGTTTTGGGCGGCTGCATTTGCCCAAACCGATTCTCTTTGGATTTAGGTCGAATCATAAGCCGGAGCATCCAGAATTGCCAGTGTCGTCCAATGATATAGAAGCAAATATCTTTACTCCCATCAATTTGATGGGATTCTGCCTTATCGTATATTGACCATGGGGTCCAAATGTACAAGATTTGTCGCGGTAGCACATGTCCAAACCGACTCTCTTTGGATTCACATCGAATCATAAGCCGGAGCATCCAGAATTGCCAATGTCGTTCAATGATATAGATGCAAATATCTTTACTCCCATCAATTTGACAGAATTCTGCCTCATCGTATATAGACCAGGGGGTCCAAATGTACAAGATTTGTGCGGTAGCACTTGTCCAAAGCGACTCTCTTTGGACTCAGGTCGAATCATAGGCCTGAGCATCCAGAATTGCCAATGTCGTCCAATGATATAGATGCAAAAATCTTCACTCCGATCAATTTGACAGCATTCTGCCTCATCGTATCTTGTCCAGGGAGTCCAAATGGACACGATTTGTTGCAGTAGCATATTTCCAAAGCGACTCCCTTTGGACTCAGGTCGAATAATATTCGTGAGCATTCAGAATTGCCAATGCCGTCTAATGATATAGATGCAAATATCTATACTCCTATCAATGTGACAGGATTCTGCCTCATCATACCTTTTCCAGACGTCCAAATGCACAAGTTTTGGGTGGCAACATTTGCCCAAACCGACTCTGTTTCATTCAGGTCGAATCATAAGCCGGAGCATCCAGAATTGCCAATACCGTCTAATGATATAGATGCAAATATCTTCACTCCTATCAATTTGACAGGGTTCTGGCTCATCGTGTCTTGTCCAGGAGGATCAAGTGTACAAGATTTGTACGGTAGCACTAGACAAAGGCGAAACTCTTTGGACTCAGGTCGATCCATAAGACGAAGCATCCAGAATTGCCAATGTGGTCCAATGATATAGATGCAAATATCTTCACTCCTATCAATTTAACGGGATTCTGGCTCATCGTATCTTGTCCAGGGGGTCGAAATGTACAAGATTTGTTGCTGTAGCACGTGTCCAAAGCGTCTCTCTTTGCCCTCCGGTTGAATCATAAGCCGGAGCATCCAGAATTGCCAATGTCTTCCAATGATATAGATGCAAATATCTTTACTCCCATCAATTTGATAGGATTCTGCCTTATCGTATATTGACCAGGGGGTCCAAATGTACAAGACTTGTGCGGTAGCACTTGTACAATGCGACTCTCTTTGGCCTCCGGCCGAATCGTACGCCGGAGCATCCAGAATTGCCAATGTGGTCCAATGATATAGATGCAAATATCTTCACTCCTATCAATTTAACGGGATTCTAGCTCATCGTATCTTGTCCAGGGGGTCCAAATGTACAAGATTTGTGGCGGTAGCACATGTCCAAACCGACTCTCTTTGGATTCATATCGAATCATAAGCCGGAGCATCCAGAATTGCCAATGTCGTCCAATGATATAGATGCAAATATCTTTACTCCCATCAATTTGACAGAATTCTGCCTCATCGTATATTGACCAGGGGGTCCAAATGTACAAGATTTGGGCGGTAGCATTTGCCCAAACCGACCCTATTTGGATTCAGGTCGAATCATAAGCCGGAGCATCCAGAATTGCCAATGTCGTCCAATGATATAGATGCAAATATCTTCACTCCTATCAATTTAACGGGATTCTGGCTCATCGTATCTTGTCCAGGGGGTCCAAATGCACAAGTTTTGAGCGGCAGCATTTGCCCAAACCGACTCTCTTTGGATTTAGGTCGAATCATAAGCCGGAGCATCCAGAATTGCCAATGTGGTCCAATGATATAGATGCAAATATCTTCACTCCTATCAATGTGACAGGATTCTGCCTCATCATACCTTTTCCAGGACGTCCAAATGTACAAGATTTGTGCGGTAGCACTTGTCCAAAGCGACTCTCTTTGGACTCAGGTCGAATCATAGGCCTGAGCATCCAGAATTGCCAATGTCGTCCAATGATATAGATGCAAAAATCTTCACTCCTATCAATTTGACAGCATTCTGGCTCATCGTATATTGTCCAGGGGGTCCAAATGTACAAGATTTGTTGCTGTAGCACGTGTCCAAAGCGACTCTCTTTGCCCTCCGGTTGAATCATATGCCGGAGCATCCAGAATTGCCAATGCCGTCCTATGATATAGATGCAAATATCTTCACTCCTATCAATTTGACAGGATTCTGGCTCATCGTGTCTTGTCCAGGAGGATCAATTGTACAAGATTTGTGCGGTGGCACTAGACAAAAGCGAAACTCTTTGGACTCAGGTCGATCCATTAGCCGAAGCATCCAGAATTGCCAATGTCGTGCAATGATGTAGATGCAAATATCTTTACTCCCATCATTTTGATAGGATTCTGCCTTATCGTATATTGACCAGGGGGTCCAAATGTACAAGACTTGTGCGGTAGCACTTGTACAATGCGACTCTCTTTGGCCTCCGGCCGAATCGTACGCCGGAGCATCCAGAATTGCCAATGTGGTCCAATGATATAGATGTAAATATCTTCACTCCTATCAATTTGACAGGATTCTGCCTCATCATATCTTGTCCAGGATGTCGAAATGGACAAGATTTGGGCGGCAGCACTTGTCCGAAGCGACTCTCTTTGGAATCAAGTCGAATCATAAGCCTGAGCATCCAGAATTGCCAATGTCGTCCAATGATATAGATGCAAATATCTTTACTCCCATCAATTTGACAGAATTCTGCCTCATCGTATATTGACCAGGGGGTCCAAATGTACAAGATTTGGGCGGTAGCATTTGCCCAAACCGACCCTATTTGGATTCAGATCGAATCATAAGCCGGAGCATCCAGAATTGCCAATGTCGTCCAATGATATAGATGCAAATATATTCACTCCTATCAATTTAACGGGATTCTGGCTCATCGTATCTTGTCCAGGGGGTCCAAATGCACAAGTTTTGAGCGGCAGCATTTGCCCAAACCGACTCTCTTTGGATTTAGGACGAATCATAAGCCGGAGCTTCCAGAATTGCCAATGTGGTCCAATGATATAGATGCAAATATCTTCACTCCTATCAATGTGACAGGATTCTGCCTCATCATACCTTGTCCAGGAGGTCCAAATGTACAAGATTTGTGCGGTAGCACTTGTCCAAAGCGACTCTCTTTGGACTCAGGTCGAATCATAGGCCTGAGCATCCAGAATTGCCAATGTCGTCCAATGATATAGATGCAAAAATCTTCACTCCGATAAATTTGACAGCATTCTGCCTCATCGTATCTTGTCCAGGGGGTCCAAATGGACACGATTTGTTGCAGTAGCATATTTCCAAAGCGACTCCCTTTGGACTCAGGTCGAATCATATGCGTGAGCATTCAGAATTGCCAATGCCGTCTAATGATATAGATGCAAATATGTTCACTCCTATCAATTTGACAGGATTCTGGCTCATCGTGTCTTGTCCAGGAGGATCAATTGTACAAGATTTGTGCGTTAGCACTAGACAAAAGCGAAACTCTTTGGACTCAGGTCGATCCATAAGCCGAAGCATCCAGAATTGCCTATGTCGTGCAATGAAATAGATGCAAATATCTTTACTGCTATCAATTTGACAGGATTCTCCCTGATCGTATCTTGTCCAGGAGTTTCAAACGTACAAGATTTGTGTGGTAGCACTTGTCCAAAACGACTCTCTTTGGACTCAGGTCGAATCATAAACCCGAGCATCCAGCATTGCCAATGTCGTCCAATTATATAGATGCAAACATCTTCACTCCTATCAATTTGACAGGATTCTGCCTCATCGTATCTTGTCCAGGAGGTTCAAATGTACAAGATTTGTGCGGTAGCACTTGTCCAAAGCGACATTCTTTGTAATCAAGTCGAATCATAAGCCTGAGCATCCAGAATTTCCAAAGTCGTCCAATGATATAGATGCAAATATCTATACTCCTATCAATGTGACAGGATTCTGCCTCATCATACCTTTTCCAGACGCCCAGATGCACAAGTTTTGGGTGGCAACATTTGCCCAAACCGACTCTCTTTGATTCAGGTCGAATCATAAGCCGGAGCATCCAGAATTGCCATTGTCGTCCAATGATGTAGATGCAAATATCTTTACTCCTATCAATTTGACAGGATTCTGCCTCATCGTATATTGTCCAGGGGGTCCAAATGTACAAGATTTGTGCGGTGGCACTTGTCCAAAGCGACTCTCTTTGGCCTCCGGTCGAATCATACGCCGGAGCATCCAGAATTGCCAATGTGGTCCAATGATATAGATGCAAATATCTTCACTCCTATCAATGTGACAGGATTCTGCCTCATCATACCTTTTCCAGGAGGTCCAAATGTACAAGATTTGTGCGGTAGCACTTGTACAATGCGACTCTCTTTGGCCTCCGGCCAAATCGTACGCCGGAGCATCCAGAATTGCCAATGTGGTCCAATGATATAGATGCAAATATCTTCACTCCTGTCAATTTAACGGGATTCTGGCTCATCGTATCTTGTCCAGGGGGTCCAAATGCACAAGTTTTGGGCGGCTGCATTTGCCCAAACCGACTCTCTTTGGATTTAGGTCGAATCATAAGCCGGAGCATCCAGAATTGCCAGTGTCGTCCAATGATATAGAAGCAAATATCTTTACTCCCATCAATTTGATAGGATTCTGCCTTATCGTATATTGACCATGGGGTCCAAATGTACAAGATTTGTTGCGGTAGCACATGTCCAAACCGACTCTGTTTGGATTCACATCGAATCATAAGCCGGAGCATCC
The DNA here is from genome assembly GCA_963942575.1 of Priocnemis perturbator. NCBI lineage: Eukaryota > Metazoa > Arthropoda > Insecta > Hymenoptera > Pompilidae > Priocnemis > Priocnemis perturbator. The sequence goes on along the minus strand of CAWWDK010000133.1, from coordinate 2,756,366 downwards.
AGAATTGCCAATGTCGTCCAATGATATAGATGCAAATATCTTTACTCCCATCAATTTGACAGAATTCTGCCTCATCTTATATTGTCCAGGGGGTCCAAATGTACAAGATTTGTGCGGTGGCACTTGTCCAAAGCGACTCTCTTTGGCCTCCGGTCGAATCATACGCCGGAGCATCCAGAATTGCCAATGTGGTCCAATGATATAGATGCAAATATCTTCACTCCTATCAATGTGACAGGATTCTGCCTCATCATACCTTTTCCAGGAGGTCCAAATGTACAAGATTTGTGCGGTAGCACTTGTCCAAAGCGACTCTCTTTGGACTCGGGTCGAATCATAGGCCTGAGCATCCAGAATTGCCAATGTCGTCCAATGATATAGATGCAAAAATCTTCACTCCTATCAATTTGACAGCATTCTGGCTCATCGTATCTTGTCCAGGGGGTCCAAATGTACAAGATTTGTTGCTGTAGCACGTGTCCAAAGCGACTCTCTTTGCCCTCCGGTTGAATCATATGCCGGAGCATCCAGAATTGCCAATGACGTCCAATGATATAGATGCAAATATCTTCACTCCTATCAATGTGACAGGATTCTGCCTCATCGTGCCTTTTCCAGGACGTCCAAATGCACAAGTTTAGGGTGGCAATATTTGCCCAAACCGACTCTCTTTGATTCAGGTCGAATCATAAGCCGGAGCATCCAGAATCGCCGTTGTCGTCCAATGATGTAGATGCAAATATCTTCACTCCTATCAATTTAACGGGATTCTGGCTCATCGTATCTTGTCCAGGGGGTCGAAATGTACACGATTTGTTGCTGTAGCACGTGTCCAAAGCGTCTCTCTTTGCCCTCCGGTTCAATCATAAGCCGGAGCATCCAGAATTGCCAATGTCGTCCAATGATATAGATGCAAATATCTTTACTCCCATCAATTTGACAGAATTCTGCCTCATCGTATATTGACCAGGGGGTCCAAATGTACAAGATTTGGGCGGTAGCATTTGCCCAAACGGACCCTATTTGGATTCAGGTCGAATCATAAGCCGGAGCATCCAGAATTGCCAATGTCGTCCAATGATATAGATGCAAATATCTTCACTCCTATCAATTTAACGGGATTCTGGCTCATCGTATCTTGTCCAGGGGGTCCAAATGCACAAGTTTTGAGCGGCAGCATTTGCCTAAACCGACTCTCTTTGGATTTAGGTCGAATCATAAGCCGGAGCATCCAGAATTGCCAATGTGGTCCAATGATATAGATGCAAATATCTTCACTCCTATCAATGTGACAGGATTCTGCCTCATCATACCTTGTCCAGGAGGTCCAAATGTACAAGATTTGTGCGGTAGCACTTGTCCAAAGCGACTCTCTTTGGACTCAGGTCGAGTCATAGGCCTGAGCATCCAGAATTGCCAATGTCGTCCAATGATATAGATGCAAAAATCTTCACTCCGATCAATTTTACAGCATTCTGCCTCGTCGTATCTTGTCCAGGGGGTCCAAATGGATACGATTTGTTGCAGTAGCATATTTCCAAAGCGACTCTCTTTGGATTTAGGTCGAAACATAAGCCGGAGCATCCAGAATTGCCAGTGTCGTCCAATGATATAGATGCAAATATCTTTACTCCCATCAATTTGATAGGATTCTGCCTTATCGTATATTGACCATGGGGTCCAAATGTACAAGACTTGTGCGGTAGCACTTTTACAATGCGACTCTCTTTGGCCTCCGGCCGAATCGTACGCCGGAGCATCCAGAATTGCCAATGTGGTCCAATGATATAGATGCAAATATCTTCACTCCTATCAATTTAACGGGATTCTGGCTCATCGTATCTTGTCCAGGGGGTCCAAATGTATAATATTTGTTGCGGTAGCACATGTCCAAACCGACTCTCTTTGGATTCACATCGAATCATAAGCCGGAGCATCCAGAATTGCCAATGTCGTCCAATGATATAGACGCAAATATCTATACTCCTATCAATGTGACAGGATTCTGCCTCATCGTGCCTTTTCCAGGACGTCCAAATGCACAAGTTTAGGGTGGCAATATTTGCCCAAACCGACTCTCTTTGATTCAGGTCGAATCATAAGCCGGAGCATCCAGAATCGCCGTTGTCGTCCAATGATGTAGATGCAAATATCTTTACTCCTATCAATTTGACAGGGTTCTGCCTCATCTTATATTGTCCAGGGGGTCCAAATGTACAAGATTTGTGCGGTGGCACTTGTCCAAAGCGACTCTCTTTGGCCTCCGGTCGAATCATACGCCGGAGCATCCAGAATTGCCAATGTGGTCCAATGATATAGATGCAAATATCTTCACTCCTATCAATGTGACAGGATTCTGCCTCATCATACCTTTTCCAGGAGGTCCAAATGTACAAGATTTGTGCGGTAGCACTTGTCCAAAGCGACTCTCTTTGGACTCAGGTTGAATCATATGCCGGAGCATCCAGAATTGCCAATGCCGTCTAATGATATAGATGCAAATATCTTCACTCCTATCAATTTGACAGGATTCTGGCTCATCGTGTCTTGTCCAGGAGGATCAATTGTACAAGATTTGTGCGGTGGCACTAGACAAAAGCGAAACTCTTTGGACTCAGGTCGATCCATAAGCCGAAGCATCCAGAATTGCCAATGTCGTGCAATGAAATAGATGCAAATATCTTTACTGCTATCAATTTGACAGGATTCTCCCTGATCGTATCTTGTCCAGGAGTTTCAAACATACAAGATTTGTATGGTAGCACTTGTCCAAAACGACTCTATTAGGCCTCCGGTCGAATCATACGCCGGAGCATCCAGAATTGCCAATGTGGTCCAATGATACAGATGCAAAAATCTTCACTCCTATCAATTTGACAGCATTCTGGCTCATCGTATATTGTCCAGGGGGTCCAAATGTACAAGATTTGTTGCTGTAGCACGTGTCCAAAGCGACTCTCTTTGCCCTCCGGTTGAATCATATGCCGGAGCATCCAGAATTGCCAATGCCGTCCTATGATATAGATGCAAATATCTTCACACCTATCAATTTGACAGGATTCTGGCTGATCGTGTCTTGTCCAGGAGGATCAATTGTACAAGATTTGTGCGGTGGCACTAGACAAAAGCGAAACTCTTTGGACTCAGGTCGATCCACTAGCCGAAGCATCCAGAATTTCCAAAGTCGTCCAATGATGTAGATGCAAATATCTTTACTCCCATCATTTTTATAGGATTCTGCCTTATCGTATATTGACCAGGGGGTCCAAATGTACAAGACTTGTGCGGTAGCACTTGTACAATGCGACTCTCTTTGGCCTCCGGCCGAATCGTACGCCGGAGCATCCAGAATTGCCAATGTGGTCCAATGATATAGATGCAAATATCTTCACTCCTATCAATTTGACAGGATTCTGCCTCATCATATCTTGTCCAGGATGTCGAAATGGACAAGATTTGGGCGGCAGCACTTGTCCGAAGCGACTCTCTTTGGAATCAAGTCGAATCATAAGCCTGAGCATCCAGAATTGCCAATACCGTCTAATGATATAGATGCAAATATCTTCACTCCTATCAATTTGACAGGGTTCTGGCTCATCGTGTCTTGTCCAGGAGGATCAAGTGTACAAGATTTGTACGGTAGCACTAGACAAAGGCGAAACTCTTTGGACTCAGGTCGATCCATAAGACGAAGCATCCAGAATTGCCAATGTGGTCCAATGATATAGATGCAAATATCTTCACTCCTATCAATTTAACGGGATTCTGGCTCATCGTATCTTGTCCAGGGGGTCGAAATGTACAAGATTTGTTGCTGTAGCACGTGTCCAAAGCGTCTCTCTTTGCCCTCCGGTTCAATCATAAGCCGGAGCATCCAGAATTGCCAATGTCGTCCAATGATATAGATGCAAATATCTTTACTCCCATCAATTTGATAGGATTCTGCCTTATCGTATATTGACCAGGGGGTCCAAATGTACAAGACTTGTGCGGTAGCACTTGTACAATGCGACTCTCTTTGGCCTCCGGCCGAATCGTACGCCGGAGCATCCAGAATTGCCAATGTGGTCCAATGATATAGATGCAAATATCTTCACTCCTATCAATTTAACGGGATTCTAGCTCATCGTATCTTGTCCAGGGGGTCCAAATGTACAAGATTTGTGGCGGTAGCACATGTCCAAACCGACTCTCTTTGGATTCATATCGAATCATAAGCCGGAGCATCCAGAATTGCCAATGTCGTCCAATGATATAGATGCAAATATCTTTACTCCCATCAATGTGACAGAATTCTGCCTCATCGTATATTGACCAGGGGGTCCAAATGTACAAGATTTGGGCGGTAGCATTTGCCCAAACCGACCCTATTTGGATTCAGGTCGAATCATAAGCCGGAGCATCCAGAATTGCCAATGTCGTCCAATGATATAGATGCAAATATCTTCACTCCTATCAATTTAACGGGATTCTGGCTCATCGTATCTTGTCCAGGGGGTCCAAATGCACAAGTTTTGAGCGGCAGCATTTGCCCAAACCGACTCTCTTTGGATTTAGGTCGAATCATAAGCCGGAGCATCCAGAATTGCCAATGTCGTCCAATGATATAGATGCAAATATCTTTACTCCCATCAATTTGATAGGATTCTGCCTTATCGTATGTTGACCAGGGGGTCCAAATGTACAAGACTTGTGCGGTAGCACTTGTACAATGCGACTCTCTTTGGCCTCCGGCCGAATCGTACGCCGGAGCATCCAGAATTGCCAATGTGGTCCAATGATATAGATGCAAATATCTTCACTCCTATCAATTTAACGGGATTCTAGCTCATCGTATCTTGTCCAGGGGGTCCAAATGTACAAGATTTGTGGCGGTAGCACATGTCCAAACCGACTCTCTTTGGATTCATATCGAATCATAAGCCGGAGCATCCAGAATTGCCAATGTCGTCCAATGATATAGATGCAAATATCTTTACTCCCATCAATTTGACAGAATTCTGCCTCATCGTGTCTTGTCCAGGAGGATCAATTGTACAAGATTTGTGCGTTAGCACTAGACAAAAGCGAAACTCTTTGGACTCAGGTCGATCCATAAGCCGAAGCATCCAGAATTGCCAATGTCGTGCAATGAAATAGATGCAAATATCTTTACTGCTATCAATTTGACAGGATTCTGCCTCATCGTATCTTGTCCAGGAGGTTCAAATGTACAAGATTTGTGCGGTAGCACTTGTCCAAAGCGACATTCTTTGTAATCAAGTCGAATCATAAGCCTGAGCATCCAGAATTTCCAAAGTCGTCCAATGATATAGATGCAAATATCTATACTCCTATCAATGTGACAGGATTCTGCCTCATCATACCTTTTCCAGACGCCCAAATGCACAAGTTTTGGGTGGCAACATTTTCCCAAACCGACTCTCTTTGATTCAGGTCGAATCATAAGCCGGAGCATCCAGAATTGCCATTGTCGTCCAATGATGTAGATGCAAATATCTTTACTCCTATCAATTTGACAGGATTCTGCCTCATCGTATATTGTCCAGGGGGTCCAAATGTACAAGATTTGTGCGGTGGCACTTGTCCAAAGCGACTCTCTTTGGCCTCCGCGCGAATCATACGCCGGAGCATCCAGAATTGCCAATGTGGTCCAATGATATAGATGCAAATATCTTCACTCCTATCAATGTGACAGGATTCTGCCTCATCATACCTTTTCCAGGACGTCCAAATGCACAAGTTTTTGGTGGCAACATTTGCCCAAACCGACTCTCTTAGATTCAGGTCGAATCATAAGCCGGAGCAACGAGAATTGCCATTGTCGTCCAATGATGTAGATGCAAATATATTTCCTCCTATCAATTTGACAGGATTCTGCCTCATCGTATATTGTCCAGGGGGTCCAAATGTACAAGATTTGTGCGGTGGCACTTGTCCAAAGCGACTCTCTTTGGCCTCCGGTCGAATCCTACGCCGGAGCATCCAGAATTGCCAATGTGGTCAAATGATATAGATGCAAATATCTTCACTCCTATCAATTTGACAGGATTCTGTCTCATCATACCCTGTTCCAGGAGGTCCAAATGCACAAGTTTTGGGCGGCAGCATTTGCCCAAACCGACCCTATTTGGATTCAGGTCGAATCATAATCCGGAGCATCCAGAATTGCCAATGTCGTCCAATGATATAGATGCAAATATCTTCACTCCTGTCAATGTGACACGATTCTGCCTCATCATACCTTTTCCAGGAGGTCCAAATGCACAAGTTTTGGGCGGCACCGTTTGCCCAAACCGACTCTCTTTGGATTCAGATCGAATCATAAGCCGGAGCATCCAGAATTGCCAATGTCGTCCAATGATATAGATGCAAATATCTTCACTCCTATCAATGTGACAGGATTCTGCCTCATCATACCTTTTCCATGAGGTCCAAATGTACAAGATTTGTGCGGTAGCACTTGTCCAAAGCGACTCTCTTTGGACTCAGGTCGAATCATAAGCCGGAGCAACCAGAATTGCCAATGTCGTCCAATGATATAGATGCAAATATCTTCACTCCTATCAATGTGACAGGATTCTGCCTCATCATACCTTTTCCAGGAGGTCCAAATGTACAAGATTTGTGCGGTAGCACTTGTCCAAAGCGACTCTCTTTGGACTCATGTCGAATCATAGGCCTGAGCATCCAGAATTGCCAATGTCGTCCAATGATATAGATGCAAAAATGTTCACTCCTATCAATTTGACAACAGTCTGCCTCATCGTATCTTGTCCAGGGGGTCCAAATGGACACGATTTGTTGCGGTAGCATATGTCCAAAGCGACTCTCTTTGGACTCACGTCGAATCATAAGCGTGAGCATCCAGAATTGTAGTTGCCGTCTAATCATATAGATGCAAATATCCTGACTCCTATAAATTTGACAGCATTCTGCCTAACCGTATCTTGTCCAAGAGGTTCAAATGTACAAGATTTGTGCGGTAGCACTTGTCCAAAGCGAATCTCTTTAGACTCAGGTCGATCCATAAGCCGAAGCATCCAGATTTGCCAATGTCGTCCTATGATATAGATGCAAATATCTTCACTCCTATCAATTTGCGAGGATTCTCCCTCATCGTATCTCGTCCAGGGGGTCCAAATGTACAAGATTTGTGCGATAGCAATTGTCCAGGCAGACTCTCTTTGGACTCAGGTCGAATCAAATGCCGGGGCATCGAGAATTGCCAATGTCGTCCAATGATATAGATGGAAATATCTTCACTCCTATCAATTTGATAGGATTCTGCCTCATAGTCTCTTGTCCTGGAGGTTCAATTGTACAAGATTTGTGCGGTAGCACTTGGCGAAAGTGAATCTCTTTGGACTCAGGTTGATCCATATGCCGAAGCATCCAGAATTGCCAATGTCATTCAATGATATAGATGCAAATTTCTTTACTCCTATCAATTTGACAGCATTCTGCCTCATCGTATCTTAACCAGGGGGTCCATATGTACAAGATTTGTGAGGTAGCACTTGTCCAAAGCGACTCTCTTTGGCCTCCGGTCGAATCATATGCCGGAGCATCCAGAATTGCCAATGTCGTCCAATGATATAGATGCAAATATCTTCACTCCTATCAATTTGATAGGATTCTGCCTAATGGTCTCTTGTCCTGGAAATTCCAATGTACAAGATTTGTTCGGTAGCACTTGTCCAAAGCGAATCTCTTTGGATTCAGGTTGATCCATAAGCCGAAGCATCCAGAATTGCCAATGTCATTCAATGATATAGATGCAAATATCTTCACTCCTGTCAATTTGATTGGATTCTGCCTCATGGTCTCTTGTCCTTGAGGTTCCAATGTACAAGATTTGTCCGGTAGCACTTGTCCAAAGCGAATCTCTTTGGATTCAGGTCGAATCATAAGCCGAAGTGACAATAATTGCCGATGTTATCCGAATTATATTGATGCAAATATCTGAACTCCTTTCAATTTGACAGTATTCTGCCTCATCGTATCGTGTCCAGGAGGATCAAATGTACAAGATTTGTGCGGTAGCACTTTTCCAAAGCGACTCTCTTTGGACTCAGGTCGATCCATATGCCGGTGCATCCAGAATTGCCAATGTCGTCCTATGATATAGATGCAAATATCTTCACTCCTATCAATTTGACAGGATTCTGCCTCATCGTATCTTGTCCAGGAGGTTCAAATGTACAAGATTTGTGCAGTAGCACTTGGCAAAAGCGACTCTCTTTGCACTCAGGTCGATCCATATGCCGAAGTGACAATTATTGCCGATGTTATCCGAATGATATTGATGCAAATATCTGAACTCCTTTCAATTTGACAGTATTCTGCCTCATCGTATCGTGTCCAGGAGGATCAAATGTACAAGATTTGTGCGGTAGCACTTTTCCAAAGCGACTCTCTTTGGACTCAGGTCGATCCATATGCCGGAGCATCCAGAATTGCCAATGTCGTCCAATGATATAGATGCAAATATCTTCACTCCTATCAATTTGATAGGATTCTGCCTAATGGTCTCTTGTCCTGGAGGTTCCAATGTACAAGATTTGTTCGGTAGCACTTGTCCAAAGCGAATCTCTTTGGATTCAGGTTGATCCATATGCCGAAGTGACAATTATTGCCGATGTTATCCGAATGATATTGATGCAAATATCTGAACTCCTTTCAATTTGACAGTATTCTGCCTCATCGTATCGTGTCCAGGAGGATCAAATGTACAAGATTTGTGCGGTAGCACTTTTCCAAAGCGAATCTCTTTGGACTCAGGTCGATTCATATGCCGAAGCATCCAGAATTGACAATGTCGTCCAATGATATAGATGCAAATATCTTCACTCCTATCAATTTGACAAGAATCTGCCTCATCATACCTTGTCCAGTAGGTCAAAATGTACAAGATTTGTGCGGTAGCAATTGTCCAAAGCGACTCTCTTTGGACTCAGGTCGAATCATAAGCCTGAGCATCCAGAATTGCTAATGTCGTCCAATGATATAGATGCAAATATCTTCACTCCTATCAATTTGACAGGAATCTGCCTCACCATATCTTTTCCAAGAGGTACAAATGTACAAGATTTGTGCGGCAGCACTTGTCCAAAGCGATATTCTTTGGACTTATGTCGAATCATATGCCGGAGCATCCAGAATTGCCAATGTCGTCCAGTGATATAGATGCAAATATCTTTACCGCTATCAATTTAACAGGATTCTGCCTCATCGTGTCTTGCCCAGGAGGATTAAGTGTACAAGATTTGTGCGGTAGCATTAGACAAAAGCGAAGCTCTTTGATTCAGGTCGATCCATAAGCCGAACCATCCAGAATTGCCAATGTCGTGCAATCATATAGATGCAAATATCTTTACTCCTATCAATGTGATAAGATTCTGCCTCATCATACCTTGTTCCGGAGGTTTAAATGTACAAGATTTGTGCGGTAGCACGTGTCCAAAGCGACTCTCTTTGGCCTCCGGTCGAATCATATGCCGGAGCATCCAGAATTGCCAATGTCGTCCAATGATATAGATGCAAATATCCTCACTCCTATCAATTTGGCAGGATTCTGCCTCATCGTATCTTGTCCAGGAAGATCAAATGTACAATATCTGTGCGGTAGCACTTGTCCAGGCCGACTGTCTTTGGACTCAGGTCGAATCATAAACCGGAGCATCCAGAATTGCCAATCTCGTCCAATGATATAGATGCAAACATCTCCACACCTATCAATTTGACAGGATTCTGTCTCATCACACCTTGTACAGGAGGTCCACACATACAAGATTTGTGCGGTAGCACTTGTCCAAATCGACTCTCTTTGGACTCAGGTCGAATCATATGCCGGGGCATCCAGGATTGCCAATGTCGTCCAATGATATAGATGCAAATATCTTAACTCCTATAAATTTGAAAGGATTCTGCCTCATCGTATCTTGTCCATGAGTTTCAAATGTACAAGATTTGTGCGGTAGCACTTGACAAAGGCCAAACTCTTTGGACTCAGGTCGAATCATATGCCGAGCATCCAGAATTGCCAATGTCGTCCAATGATATATGCAAATATCTTTACTCCTATCAATTTGACAGGAATCTGCCTCACCATATCTTTTCCAAGAGGTACAAATGTACAAGATTTGTGCGGCAGCACTTGTCCAAAGCGATATTCTTTGGACTCAGGTCGAATCATATGCCGAGCATCCAGAATTTCCAATGTCGTCCAATGATATAGATGCAAATATCTCTACTCCTATCAATGTGATTCGATTCAGCCTCATCATACCTTGTACAGGAGGTCCAAATGTACACGATTTGTGCGGTAGCACTCGTCCAAAGCGGTTCTCTTTGGACTCAGGTCGAATCATAAGCCGGAGCATCCAGAATTGCCAAAGACGTCCAATGATATCGATGCAAATATCTTTCCTCCTATCAATTTGACAGGATTCTGCCTCATCTTATCTTGTCCAGGAGGTTCAAATGTACAAGATTTGTGCGTTAGCACTTCACAAAAGCGAATCTCTTTGGACTCAGGTCGAATCATATGCCGGAGCATCCAGAATTGCCAATGTCGTCCAATGATATTGATGCAAATATCATTACTGCTATCAATATGACAGGATTCTGCCTCATCATACCTTGTTCCGGAGGTTCAAATGTATAGGATTTGTACTGCAGTACTTGTCCAGAGCGACTCTCTTGGGATTCAGGTCGAATCATATGCCGGAGCATCCAGAATTGCCAAATGACGTCCATTGATATAGATGCAAATATCTTTCCTCCTATCAATTTGACAGGATTTTGCCTCATCATATCTTGTCCAGGAGGTTCAAATGTACAAGATTTGTGCGGTAGCACTTGTCCAAAGCGACTCTCTTTGGTCTCAGGTCGAATCATAAGCCGAGCATCCAGAATTTCCAATGTCGTCCAATGATATAGATGCAAATATCTCTACTCCTATCAATGTGACAGGATTCTGCCTCATCATACCTTTTCCAGGAGGTCCAAATGTACAAGAATTGTGCGGTAGCACTTGACAAAAGCCAATCTCTTTGGCTTAAGTCGAATCATAAGCCGGGGCATCCAGAATTGCCAATGACGTCCATTCATATAGATGCAAATATCTTTCCTCCTATCAATTTGACAGGATTCTGCCTCATCTTATCTTGTCCAGGAGGTTCAAATGTACAATATTTGTGCGTTAGCACTTCACAAAAGCGAATCTCTTTGGACTCAGGTCGAATCATATGCCGGAGCATACAGAATTGCCAATGTCGTCCAATGATATAGATGCAAATATCATCACTCCTGTCAATTTGACAGGATTCTGCCTCATCATATCTTATCCAGGAAGTTCAAATGTACAAGATTTGTGGGGTAGCATTTGACAAAAGCGAATCTCTTTGGAGTCAGGTCGAATCATATGCCCAGCGTCCAGAATTGCCAATGTCGTCCAATTATATAGATGCAAATATCTCTGCTCCTATCAATTTGCCAGGATTCTCCCTCATCGTATCTTGTCCAGGGGGTTCAAATGTACAATATTTGTGCGGTAGCGCTTGTCCAAAGCGACTCTCTTTGGACTCAGGTCGATCCATATGCCAAAGTAACAAAAATTGCAGATCTTATCGGAATGATATAGATGCAAATATCTTAACTCCTATCAATTTGACAGGATTCTGCCCCATCGTATCTTCTCCAGGATGTTCAAATGTACAAGATTTGTGCGGTAGCACTTGACAAAAGCCAATCTCTTTGGACTCAGGTCGATTGATATGCCGAGCATCCAGAATTGCCAATGTCGTCCAATGATATAGATGCAAATATCTTTACTGCTATCAATTTGAAAGGATTCTGCATCATCATACCTTTCCAGTAGGTCAAAATGTACAAGATTTGTGCGGTAGCCCTTGTCCAAAGCGACTCTCTTCGACTCAGGTCGAATCATATGCCGAGCATCCAGAATTGCCAATGTCGTCCAATGATATAGATGCAAATACCTTCACTCCTATCAATTCGCCAGGATTCTGGAACATCGTGTCTTGTCCAGGAGGATCAAGTGTACAAAATTTGTGCGGTTGCACTTGACAAAAGCCAATCTCTTTGACTCAGGTCGATCCATAAGCCGAAGCATCAAGAATTGCCAATGTCGTGCAATGGTATAGATGCAAATATCTTGACTGCTATCAATTTAACAGAATTCTGCCTCATCGTATCTTGCCCAGGGGGTCAAAATGTACACGATTTGTTGCGGAAGCACTTGTCCAAGGCGGCAATCTTTGGACTTATGTCGAAACATAAGCCGGATCATCCAGAATTGCTGATGTTGACCAATGATATAGATGCAAATATCTTTACTCCTATTAATTTGACAGGATTCTGCCTCATCGTATCTTGTCCAGGGGGTCCAAATGTACAAGATATGTTGCGGTAGCACTTGTCCAAAACGACTCTCCTTGGACTCAGGTCAAATCATAAGCCTGAGCATCCGGAATTGCCAATGTCGTCCAATGATATAGATGCAAATATATTTACTGCTATCAATTTAACAGGATTCTGCCTCATTATATCTTGTCCAGGGGGTCCAAATGTACACGATTTGTTGCGGTAGCACTTGTCCAAAGCGACATTCTTTGGACTTATGTCGAACCATAAGCCGGACCATCCAGAATTGCCGACGTTGACCAATGATATAGATGCAAATATCTTTACTGCTATCAATTTGAAAGGATTCTGACTCATCATACCTTGTCCAGTAGGTCAAAATGTACAAGATTTGTGCGGTAGCCCTTGTCCAAAGCGACTCTCTTTGGACTCAGGTCGAATCATAAGCCGGAGCATCCAGAATTGCCAATGTCGTCCAATGATATAGATGCAAATACCTTCACTCCTATCAATTCGACAGGATTCTGGAACATCGTGTCTTGTCCAGGGGGTCCAAATGTACAAGATTTGTTGCGGTAGCACTTGACAAAAGCCAATCTCTTTGACTCAGGTCGAATCATATGCCGATCATCCAGAATTGCCAATGTCGTCCAATGGTATAGATGCAAATATCTTTACTGCTATCAATTTGACAGGATTCTGCCTCATCATGCCTTGTCCAGTAGGTCAAAATGTACAAGATTTGTGCGTTAGCACTTCACAAAAGCGAATCTCTTTGGACTCAGGTCGATTCATATGCCGAAGCATCCAGAATTGCCATGTCGTCCAATGATACAGATGCAAATATCATCGCTCCTATAAATGTGATAGGATTCTGCCTCATCATACCTTGTCCAGTAGGTCAAAATGTACAAGATTTGTGCGTTAGCACTACACAAAATCGAATCTCTTTGGACTCAGGTCGAATCATAAGCCTGAGCATCAAGAATTGCCAATGTTGTCCAATGATATAGATGCAAATATCTTCACTGCTATCAATTTGACAGGAATATGCCTCATCATATCTTGTCCAGGAGGTCCAAATGGACAAGATTTGTGCGGTAGCACTTGACAAATGCCAATCTCTTTGACTCAGGTCGAATCATATGCCGAGAATCCAGAATTGCCAATGTCGTCCAATGATATAGATGCAAATATCTTTACTCCTATCAATGTGATAGGATTCTGCCTCATCATACCTTGTTCCGGAGGTTCAAATGTACAAGATTTGAGCGGTAGCACTAGACAAAAGCGAAACTCTTTGAACTCAGGTCGAATCATATGCCGAGCTCCCAGAATTGCCAATGTAGCCCAATGATATAGATGCAAACATCTTTATTCCTATCAATTTGAGAGGATTCTGCCTCATCGAGTCTTGTCCATTAGGATCAAGTGTACAAGAATTGTGCGGTAGCACTAGACAAAAGCGAAACTCTTTGAACTCAGGTCGATTCATAAGCCGGGGCATCCAGAATTGCCAATGTCGTGCAATGATATAGATGCAAATATATTTACTGCTATCAATTTGACAGGATTCTGCCTCATTATATCTTGTCCAGGGGGTCCAAATGTACACGATTTGTTGCGGTTGCACTTGTCCAAAGCGACATTCTTTGGACTTATTGTAACCGTTATTTTTCGCGGATGTCGTCTCGGCGCGTCCAGGCGTCTTCCTTCCTTCTCCGCGTAGAGTGAGTGCGAAATAAAGTAAACACCGCCGGTGGTTACGGGCCGCGCGGTGCGAGTTCGTGCTCGGGACGGTGAGAGGAGTGTAGATGTATTGGATATGTATGGCTCTCAATTTAGCCGTTTATTTTTGGTACAGCTGTTTTGTGTTGACGGTGTGCTTCGGGCACTGTATCGCCGATCTATTTTATTGTATCGAAGCGGTCTATCGCGTTGATATAATGATTAAACGTATCGCGATCTATTTTACAATGTTTCGAAGTGTTTCTCGATATGTTACGGCCGCTAGGCCTCGTAAGGCTAGTCTTTTCGCGATGGAGTAAAGTCTTGTAAGGAAAGTGATACGTCAGGCACTGCACGACGCAGTGAGCTGGCGAATCGCTTAATATATTTTCTGTGACTCTATCACAACGAAGGTGAAGCGGCAGGCACTGCAAGACGCAGTGAGCTGGGCGCGTTCACTCGTTGATATAAACAATTTGGCTCGATAATAACGGAAGTAATGCGGCAGGCACTGCAAGACGCAGCGAGCTGGGCGCTCTTACTCGTTACTGCAATGTGACTCTATAATAACGAAAGTAATGCGGCAGGCACTGCAAGACGCAGCGAGCTGGGCGCTTTTACTCGTTATAGCAAAAATATGATGCTCGGATCACGAAGGTAAGGCGGCAGGCACTGCAAGACGCAGCGAGCTGGGCACGCTTACTCGTTTGAGCATAGATACGAGATTCTACAATATAACGCGGTGATTCGGCAGGCACTGCAAGACGCAGCGGCTGAGCGATCTCACCCGTTGGCAAAGTAAGACTCCAAGCGCTGGATGCCCACGCATCCAGGCTGACCCAAGAGTGGTTCTGACGGCGGCGGAGCCGTCTTTTATACCCCTCCACGGATCTTCGGATCACCGCGAAAACGTCCCTTGTTGGGCGTGGCGTTATGTCCCTCTCGCGGGGGTCGCTCGCTTTAGCGTCGTGTATGCCCGCTGGCGTGTTTTTGAGATCGCCCGCTAAAGAGAGGCGGCGTACAGAGTTTATGTAACTGTACGGTTACATTATGTCGAACCATAAGCCGGACCATCCAGAATTGCCGACGTTGACCAATGATATAGATGCAAATATCTTTACTGCTATCAATTTGAAAGGATTCTGACTCATCATACCTTGTCCAGTAGGTCAAAATGTACAAGATTTGTGCGGTAGCCCTTGTCCAAAGCGACTCTCTTTGGACTCAGGTCGAATCATAAGCCGAAGCATCCAGAATTGCCAATGTCGTCCAATGATATAGATGCAAATACCTTCACTCCTATCAATTCGACAGGATTCTGGAACATCGTGTCTTGTCCAGGAGGATCAAGTGTACAAAATTTGTGCGGTTGCACTTGACAAAAGCCAATTTCTTTGACTCAGGTCGAATCATATGCCGATCATCCAGAATTGCCAATGTCGTCCAATGGTATAGATGCAAATATCTTTACTGCTATCAATTTGACAGGATTCTGCCTCATTGTATCTTGTCCAGGGGGTCCAAATGTACACGATTTGTTGCGGTAGCACTTGTACAAGGCGACATTCTTCGGACTTATGTCGAACCATAAGCCGGACCATCCAGAATTGCTGATGTTGACCAATGATATAGATGCAAATATCTTTACTCCTATTAATTTGACAGGATTCTGCCACATCGTATATTATCCAGGGGGTCCAAATGTATAAGATTTGTGCGGTAGCACTTGACAAAAGCCAATCTCTTTGACTCAGGTCGAATCTTATGCCGATCATCCAGAATTGCCAATGTCGTCCAATGATATAGATGCAAATATCTTTACTCCTATCAATGTGATAGGATTCTGCCTCATCATACCTTGTTCCGGAGGTTCAAATGTACACTATTTGTGCGGTAGCACGTGTCCAAACCGACTCTCTTTGGACTCAGGTCGATTCATATGCCGAAGCATCCAGAATTGCCATGTCGTCCAATGATACAGATGCAAATATTTTTACTGCTATCAATTTGACAGGATTCTGCCTCATCATACCTAGTACAGGAGGTTCAAATGTACAAGATTTGTGCGGTAGCCCTTGTCCAAAGCGACTCTCTTTGGACTCAGGTCGATTCATATGCCGAAGCATCCAGAATTGCCATGTCGTCCAATGATACAGATGCAAATATTTTTACTGCTATCAATTTGACAGGATTCTGCCTCATCATACCTTGTACAGGAGGTTCAAATGTACAAGATTTGTGCGGTAGCCCTTGTCCAAAGCGACTGTCTTTGGCCTCCGGTCGAATCATATGCCGGAGCATCCAGAATTGCCAATGTCGTCCAATGATATAGATGCAAATATCTTTAATCCTATCAATTTGACAGGATTCTGCCTCATCATACCTTGCACAGGAGGTGCAAATGTACAAGATTTCTGCGGTAGCACTTGTCCAAAGCGAAACTCTTTGGACTCAGGTCGAATCATAAGCCGAAGCATCCAGAATTGCCAATGTCGTCCAATGATATAGATGCAAATACCTTCACTCCTATCAATTCGACAGGATTCTGGAACATCGTGTCTTGTCCAGGAGGATCAAGTGTACAAAATTTGTGCGGTTGCACTTGACAAAAGCCAATCTCTTTGACTCAGGTCGAATCATATGCCGATCATCCAGAATTGCCAATGTCGTCCAATGGTATAGATGCAAATATCTTTACTGCTATCAATTTGACAGGATTCTGCCTCATTGTATCTTGTCCAGGGGGTCCAAATGTACACGATTTGTTGCGGTAGCACTTGTACAAGGCGACATTCTTCGGACTTATGTCGAACCATAAGCCGGACCATCCAGAATTGCTGATGTTGACCAATGATATAAATGCAAATATCTTTACTCCTATTAATTTGACAGGATTCTGCCACATCGTATATTGTCCAGGGGGTCCAAATGTATAAGATTTGTGCGGTAGCACTTGACAAAAGCCAATCTCTTTGACTCAGGTCGAATCTTATGCCGATCATCCAGAATTGCCAATGTCGTCCAATGATATAGATGCAAATATCTTTACTGCTATCAATTTGACAGGATTCTGCCTCATCATACCTTGTACAGGAGGTTCAAATGTACAAGAATTGTGCGGTAGCCCTTGTCCAAAGCGACTCTCTTTGGACTCAGGTCGATTCATATGCCGAAGCATCCAGAATTGCCATGTCGTCCAATGATACAGATGCAAATATTTTTACTGCTATCAATTTGACAGGATTCTGCCTCATCATACCTTGTACAGGAGGTTCAAATGTACAAGATTTGTGCGGTAGCCCTTGTCCAAAGCGACTGTCTTTGGCCTCCGGTAGAATCATATGCCGGAGCATCCAGAATTGCCAATGTCGTCCAATGATATAGATGCAAATATCTTTAATCCTATCAATTTGACAGGATTCTGCCTCATCATACCTTGCACAGGAGGTGCAAATGTACAAGATTTCTGCGGTAGCACTTGTCCAAAGCGAAACTCTTTGGACTCAGGTCGATCCATAAGCCGAAGCATCAAGAATTGCCAATGTCGTGCAATGATATAGATGCAAATATCTTTACTGCTACCAATTTGACAGGATTCTGCCACATCGTATCTTGACCAGGGGGTCAAAATGTACAAGATTTGTGCGTTAGCACTTCACAAAAGTGAATCTCTTTGGACTCGGGTCGATTCATATGCCGAAGCATCCAGAATTGCCATGTCGTCCAATGATACAGATGCAAATATCATCACTCCTATGAATGTGATAGGATTCTGCCTCATCATACCTTGTACAGGAGGTTCAAATGTACAAGATTTGTGCGGTAGCCCTTGACCAAAGCGACTGTCTTTGGATTCAGGTCGAATCATAAGCCGGAGCATCCAGAATTGCCATTGTCGTCCAATGATATAGATGGAAATATATTTACTGCTATCAATGTGATAGCATTCTGCCTCATCATACCTTGTTCCGGAGATTCAAATGTACAAGATTTGTACGGTAGCCCTTGTCCAAAGCGACTCTCTTTGGACTGAGGTCGAATCATAAGCTGGAGCATCCAGAATTGCCAATGTCGTCCAATGATATAGATGAAAATATCTTTACTCGTATCAATGTGATAGGATTCTGCCTCATCATACCTTGTTCCGGAGGTTCAAATGTACAAGATTTGAGCGGTAGCACTAGACAAAAGCGAAACTCTTTGAACTCAGGTCGAATCATATGCCGAGCTCCCAGAATTACCAATGTAGCCCAATGATATAGATGCAAATATCTTTACTGCTATCAATTTGAAAGGATTCTGACTCATCATACCTTGTCCAGTAGGTCAAAATGTACAAGATTTGTGCGGTAGCCCTTGTCCAAAGCGACTCTCTTTGGACTCAGGTCGAATCATAAGCCGGAGCATCCAGAATTGCCAATGTCGTCCAATGATATAGATGCAAATACCTTCACTCCTATCAATTCGACAGGATTCTGGAACATCGTGTCTTGTCCAGGAGGATCAAGTGTACAAAATTTGTGCTGTTGCACTTGACAAAAGCCAATCTCTTTGACTCAGGTCGAATCATATGCCGATCATCCAGAATTGCCAATGTCGTCCAATGGTATAGATGCAAATATCTTTACTGCTATCAATTTGACAGGATTCTGCCTCATTGTATCTTGTCCAGGGGGTCCAAATGTACACGATTTGTTGCGGTAGCACTTGTACAAGGCGACATTCTTCGGACTTATGTCGAACCATAAGCCGGACCATCCAGAATTGCTGATGTTGACCAATGATATAGATGCAAATATCTTTACTCCTATTAATTTGACAGGATTCTGCCACATCGTATATTGTCCAGGGGGTCCAAATGTATAAGATTTGTGCGGTAGCACTTGACAAAAGCCAATCTCTTTGACTCAGGTCGAATCTTATGCCGATCATCCAGAATTGCCAATGTCGTCCAATGATATAGATGCAAATATCTTTACTCCTATCAATGTGATAGGATTCTGCCTCATCATACCTTGTTCCGGAGGTTCAAATGTACACTATTTGTGCGGTAGCACGTGTCCAAACGGACTCTCTTTGGACTCAGGTCGATTCATATGCCGAAGCATCCAGAATTGCCATGTCGTCCAATGATACACATGCAAATATTTTTACTGCTATCAATTTGACAGGATTCTGCCTCATCATACCTTGTACAGGAGGTTCAAATGTACAAGATTTGTGCGGTAGCCCTTGTCCAAAGCGACTCTCTTTGGACTCAGGTCGATTCATATGCCGAAGCATCCAGAATTGCCATGTCGTCCAATGATACAGATGCAAATATTTTTACTGCTATCAATTTGACAGTATTCTGCCTCATTATACCTTGTACCGGAGGTTCAAATGTACAAGATTTGTGCGGTAGCCCTTGTCCAAAGCGACTGTCTTTGGACTCGGGTCGATTCATATGCCGAAGCATCCAGAATTGCCATGTCGTCCAATGATACAGATGCAAATATCATCACTCCTATGAATGTGATAGGATTCTGCCTCATCATACCTTGTACAGGAGGTTCAAATGTACAAGATTTGTGCGGTAGCCCTTGACCAAAGCGACTGTCTTTGGAATCAGGTCGAATCATAAGCCGGAGCATCCAGAATTGCCATTGTCGTCCAATGATATAGATGGAAATATATTTACTGCTATCAATGTGATAGCATTCTGCCTCATCATACCTTGTTCCGGAGATTCAAATGTACAAGATTTGTACGGTAGCCCTTGTCCAAAGCGACTCTCTTTGGACTGAGGTCGAATCATAAGCTGGAGCATCCAGAATTGCCAATGTCGTCCAATGATATAGATGAAAATATCTTTACTCGTATCAATGTGATAGGATTCTGCCTCATCATACCTTGTTCCGGAGGTTCAAATGTACAAGATTTGAGCGGTAGCACTAGACAAAAGCGAAACTCTTTGAACTCAGGTCGAATCATATGCCGATCTTCCAGAATTGCCAATGTCGTCCAATGATATAGATGCAAATATCTTTACTGCTATCAATTTGTCAGGATTCTGCCTCATCATACCTTGTCCAGTAGGTCAAAATGTACAAGATTTGTGCGGTAGTCCCTGTCCAAAGCGACTCTCTTTGGACTCAGGTCGAATCATAAGACGGGGCATCCAGAATTGCCAATGTCGTCCAATGATACAGATGCAAATATCATCACTCCTATGAATGTGATAGGATTCTGCCTCATCATACCTTGTACAGGAGGTTCAAATGTACAAGATTTGTGCGGTAGCCCTTCTCCAAAGCGACTGTCTTTGGATTCAGGTCGAATCATAAGCCGGAGCATCCAGAATTGCCATTGTCGTCCAATGATATAGATGTCAATATAATTACTCCTATCAATTTGACAGGTTTCTGCCTCATCGTATCTTGTCCAGGGGGTCCAAATATATACGATTTGTTGCGGTACCACTTGTCCAAAGCGACATTCTTTGGACTTATGTCGAACCATAAGCCGGACCATCCAGAATTGCCGATGTTGACCAATGATATAGATGCAAATATCTTTACTCCTATTAATTTGACAGGATTCTGCCTCATCATACCTTTTCCAGGGGGTCCAAATGCACATGTTTTGGGCGGCAGCATTTGCCCAAACCGACTCTCTTTGGATTCAGGTCGAATCATAAGCCGGGGCATCCAGAACTGCCAATGTCGTCCAATGATATAGATGCAAATATCTTTACTCCTATCAATTTGACAGCGATTCTGCCTCATCGTATATTGTCCGGGGGGCCCAAATGTACAAGACTTGTGCGGCAGCACTTGACAAAAGCCAATCTCTTTGACTCAGGTCGAATCATATGCCGATCATCCAGAATTGCCAATGTCGTCCAATGATATAGATGCAAATATCTTTACTCCTATGAATGTGATAGGATTCTGCCTCATCATGCGTTGTTCCGGAGGTTCAAATGTACAAGATTTGTGCGGTCGCCCTTGTCCAAAGCGACTCTCTTTGGACTCAGGTCGAATCATAAGCCGGGGCATCCAGAATTGCCAATGTCGTCCAATGATATAGATGCAAATATCTTAACTGCTATCAATTTGACAGGATTCTGCCTCATCATACCTTGTTCCGGCGGTTCAAATGTACAAGATTTTTGCGGTAGCCCTTGTCCAAAGCGACTCTCTTTGGACTCAGGTCGAATCATAAGCCGGAGCATCCAGAATTGCCAATGTCGTCCAATGATATAGATGCAAATATCTTTACTCCTATGAATGTGATAGGATTCTGCCTCATCATGCCTTGTTCCGGAGGTTCAAATGTACAAGATTTGTGCGGTCGCCCTTGTCCAAAGCGACTCTCTTTGGACTCAGGTCGAATCATAAGCCGGGGCATCCAGAATTGCCAATGTCGTCCAATGATATAGATGTAAATATCTTTACTGCTATCAATTTGACAGGATTCTGCCTCATCATACCTTGTTCCGGAGGTTCAAATGTACAAGATTTGTGCGGTAGCCCTTGTCCAAAGCGACTCTCTTTGGACTCAGGTCGAATCATAAGACGGGGCATCCAGAATTGCCAATGTCGTCCAATGATACAGATGCAAATATCATTACTCCTATTAATTTGACAGGATTCTGCCTCATCATACTTTGTACAGGAGGTTCAAATGTACAAGATTTGTGCGGTAGCCCTTGTCCAAAGCGACTCTCCTTGTACTCAGGTCGAATCATAAACCGGAGCATCCAGCATTGCCATTGTCGTCCAATGATATAGATGCAAATATCTTTACTCCTATCAATTTGACAGCGATTCTGCCTCATCGTATATTGTCCGGGCGGCCCAAATGTACAAGACTTGTGCGGCAGCACTTGACAAAAGCCAATCTCTTTGACTCAGGTCGAATCATATGCCGATCATCCAGAATTGCCAATGTCGTCCAATGATATAGATGCAAATATCTTTACTCCTATGAATGTGATAGGATTCTGCCTCATCATGCGTTGTTCCGGAGGTTCAAATGTACAAGATTTGTGCGGTAGCCCTTGTCCAAAGCGACTCTCTTTGGACTCAGGTCGAATCGTATGCCTGAACATCCAGAATTGTCAGTGCCGTCCAATGATATAGATGCAAATATCTTTACTGCTACCAATTTGACAGGTTTCAGCCGCATCGTATCTTGTCCAGGGGGTCCAAATGTATACGATTTGTTGCGGTACCACTTGTCCAAAGCGACATTCTTTGGACTTATGTCGAAACATAAGCCGGACCGTCCAGAATTGCCGATGTTGACCAATGATATAGATGCAAATATCTTTACTCCTATTAATTTGACAGGATTCTGCCTCATCATACCTTTTCCAGGAGGTCCAAATGCACATGTTTTGGGCGGCAGCATTTGCCCAAACCGACTCTCTTTGGACTCAGGTCGAATCGTATGCCTGAACATCCAGAATTGTCAGTGCCGTCCAATGATATAGATGCAAATATCTTTACTGCAATCAATTTAACAGGATTCTGCCTCATCGTGTCTTGTCCCGGGGGTCCAAATGTACAAGATTTGTTGCGGTAGCACTTGTCCAAAGCGACTCTCCTTGGACTCAGGTCGAATCATAAGCCTGAGCATCCAGAATTGCCAATGCCGTCTAATGATATAGATGCAAATATCTTCATTCCTATCAATGTGAAAGGATTCTGCCTCATCGTACCTTGTACAGGAGGTCCAAATGTACAAGACTTATTGCGGGTGTAGTTCGAAGCGACTCTGTTTGGACTCAGGTCGAATCATAAGCCTGAGCATCCAGAATTGCCAATGCCGTCCAATAATATTGATGCAAATATCTTCACTCCTATCAATGTGAGAGGATTCTGCCTCATCGTTCCTTGTACAGGAGGTCCAAATGTACAAGACTTATTGCGGGTGCAGTTCGAAGCGACTCTCTTTGGACTTAGGTCGAAACATAAGCCGGACCATTCAGAACTGCCGATGTTGACCAATGATATAGATGCAAATATCTTTACTCCTATCAATGTGATAGGATTCTGCCTCATCATACCTTGGGCCGGAGGTTCAAATGTACAAGATTTGTGCGGTAGACCTTGTCCAAAGCGACTCTCTTTGGACTCAGGTCGAATCATAAGCCGGGGCATCCAGAATTGCCAATGTCGTCCAATGATATAGATGCAAATATCTTTACTGCTATCAATTTGACAGGATTCTGCCTCATCGTATCTTATCCAGGGGGTCCAAATGTACAAGATTTGTGCGGTAGTACGTGTCCAAAGCGACTCTCTTTGACCTCCGGTCGAATCATATGCCGGAGCATCCAGAATTGCCAATGTCGTCCAGTGATATAGATGCAAATATCTTTACTCCTATCAATGTGATAGGATTCTGCCTCATCATACCTTGTGCAGGAGGTCCAAATGTAGAAGATTTGTGCGTTAGCACTTCACAAAAATGAATCTCTTTGGACTCAGGTCGATCCATAAGCCGAAGCATCCAGAATTGCCAATGTCGTCCAATGATATAGATGCAAATATCTTTACTCCTATCGATGTGATAGGATTCTGCCTCATCGTACCTTGTACAGGAGGTCCAAACGTACAAGACTTATTGCGGGTGCAGTTCGAAGCGACTCTCTTTGGACTCAGGCCGAATCATAAGCCTGAGCATCCAGAATTGCCGATGTCGTCCAATGATATAGATGCAAATATCTTTACTCCTATCAATGTGACAGGATTCTGCCTCATCATACCTTTTCCAGGAGGTCCAAATGCACAAGTCTTGGGCGGCAGCATTTCCCCAAACCGACTTTCTTTGGATTCAGGTCGAATCATAAACCGGAGCATCCAGAATTGCCAATGTCGTCCAATGATATAGATGCAAATATCTTTACTGCTATCAATTTGACAGGATTCTGCCTCATCGTATATTGTCCAGGGGGTCCAAATGTACAAGATTTGTGCGGTAGCACTAGACAAAAGCGAAACTCTTTGGACTCAGGTCGATCCATATGCCGAAGCATCCAGATTTGCCAATGTCGTCCAATGATATAGATGCAAATATCTTTACTTGTATTAATTTGACAGGATTCTGCCTCACCGTATCTTGTACACGAGGTCCAAATGTACAATATTTGTGTTGTGGCACTTGTCCAAAGCGACTCTCTTTGGACTAAGGTCGAATGATATGCTGAGCATCCAGAATGGCCAATGTCGTCCAATGATATAGATGCAAATATCTTTACTCATATCAATGTGGTAGGATTCTGCCTCATCATACTTGTACAGGAGGTCGAAATGTAGAAGATTTGTGCGGTAGCACTTGTCCAAAGCGAAACTCTTTGGTCTCAGGTCGATCCATAAGCCGAAGCATCAAGAATTGCCAATGTCGTGCAATGGTATAGATGCAAATACCTTTACTGCTATCAATTTGACAGGATTCTGCCTCATCGTATCTTGTCCAGGGGGTCCAAATGTACACAATTTGTTGCGGTAGCACTTGTCCAAAGCGACATTCTTTGGACTCAGGTCGATCCATAAGCCCAAGCATCCAGAATTGCCAATGTCGTTCAATGATATAGATGCAAATATCTTTACTGCTATCAATTTGACAGGATTCTGCCTCATCGTATCTAGTCCACGAGGTTCAAATGTACAAGATTTGTGGGTAGCACTTGTCCAAAGCGACATTCTTTGGACTTAGGTCGAACCATAAGCCGGACCATCCAGAACTGCCAATGTTGACCAATGACATAGATGCAACTATCTTTACTCCTATCAATGTGATAGGATTCTGCCTCATCCTACCTTGTTCCGGAGGTTCAAATGTACAAGATTTGTGCGGTAGACCTTGTCCAAAGCGACTCTCTTTGGACTCAGGTCGAATCATAAGCCGGGGCAACCAGAATTGCCAATGTCGTCCAATGATATAGATGCAAATATCTTTACTGCTATCAATTTGACAGGATTCTGCCTCATCGTATCTTATCCAGGGGGTCCAAATGTACAAGATTTGTGCGGTAGCACGTGTCCAAAGCGACTGTCTTTGACCTCCGGTCGAATCATCTGCCGCAGCATCCAGAATTGCCAATGTCGTCCAATGATATAGATGCAAATATCTTTACTCCTATTACTTTGACAGGATTCTGCCTCATCATAACTTTTCCAGGAGGTCCAAATGCACATGTTTTGGGCGGCAGCATTTGCCCAAACCGACTCTCTTTGGATTCAGGTCGAATCATAAGCCGGAGCATCCAGAATTGCCAATGTCGTCCAATGATATAGATGCAAATATCTTTACTCCTATCAATTTGACAGGATTCTGCCTCATCGTATATTGTCCAGGGGGTCCAAATGTACACGATTTGTGCGGTAGCACCAGACAAAAGCGAAACTCTTTGGACTTATGTCGAAAGAGAGAGGCAGAATCCAGTCCAATTGATAGGAGTAAAGATATTTGCATGTATATCATTGGACGACAAGGCAATTTTTGTTACTTCGGCATATGGATCTACCTGAGTCCAAAGAGAGTCGGTTTGGACAAATGCTGCCGCCAAATTCTTGTGTATTTGGACCACCTGGAAAAGTTATGATGAGGCAGAATCCTGTCACATTGATAGGAGTAAAGATATTTGCATCTATACCATTGCACGACATTGGCAATTCTGGATGCCCCGGCTTATGATTCGACCTGAGTCCAAAGAGAGTCGCTTTGGACAAGTGCTTCGGGACAAATCTTGTACATTTGGACCTCCTGGACAAGATACAGTGAGGCAGAATCCGGTCAAATTGATAGGAGTAAAGATATTTGCATCTATATCATTGGACGACAAGGCAATTTTTGTTACTTCGGCATATGGATCGACCTGAGTCCAAAGAGAGTCGGTTTGGACAACTGCTGCCGCCAAATTCTTATGCATTTGGACCACCTGGAAAAGGTATGATGAGGCAGAATCCTGTCACATTGATAGGAGTAAAGATATTTGCATCTATATCATTGCGCGAAATTGGCAATCCTGGGATCCGGCTTATGATTCGATCTGAATCCAAAGAGAGTCGGTCTGGACTAGTGCTACCGCACAAATCTTGTACAGTTGATCCTCCTGGACAAGATAAGATGAGTCAGAATCCTATTCAATTGATAGGAGTAAAGATATTTGCATCTATACCATTGCACGACATTGGCAATTCTTGATGCTTCGGCTTATGGATCGACCTCAGTCGAAAGAGATTCGCATTTGTCAAGTGCTACCGCATATATCTTGTACATTTGAACCTCCTGTACAAGGTATGATGAGGCAGAATCCTGTCAAATTGATAGCAGTAAAGATATTTGCATCTATATAATTGGACGACATTGGCAATTCTTGATGCCCCGGCTTATGATTCGACCTGATTCCAAAGAGTTTCGCTTTTGTATAGTGCTACCGCACAAATCTTGTACACTTGATCCTCCTGGACAAGACGCGATGAGCCAGATTCCTGTCGAATTGATAGGAGTCAGGATATTTGCATCTATATCATTGGACGACATTGGCAATTCTGGATGCTCCGGCTTATGATTCGACCTGAGTCAAAAGAGAGTCGCTTTGGACAAGGGCTACCGCACAAATCTTGTCCATTTGGACCCCCTGAACAATATACGATGAGACAGAATCCTGTCAAATTGATAGGAGTAAAGATATTTGCATCTATATCATTGGACGACATTGGCAATTCTGGATGCTACGGCATATGAACCGACCTGAGTCCAAAGAAAGTCGTTTGGACAGGTGCTACCGCACAAATCTTGTATGTGTGGACGTCCTGTACAAGGTATGATGAGGCAGAATCCTGCGAAATTGTTACGAGTAAAGATATTTGCATCTATATCATTGGACGACATTGGCAATTCTGGATGCTCCAGCTTATGATTCGACCTGAGTCCAAAGAGAGTCGCTTTGGACAAGGTCTGCCGCACAAATCTTGTACACTTGAACCTCCGGAACAAGGTATGATGAGGTAGAATCCTATCACATTGATACGAGTAAAGATATCTGCATCTATATCATTGGACGACATTGGCAATTCTGGATGCTCCAGCTTATGATTCGACCTGAGTCCAAAGAGAGTCGCTTTGGACAAGTGCTACCGCACACATCTTGTATGTGTGGACCTCCTGTACAAGGTATGATGAGGCAGAATCCTATCACATTGATAGGAGTAAAGATATTTGCATCTATATCATTGGACGACATTGGCAATTCTGGATGATCGGCATATGATTCGACCTGAGTCAACGATATTGGCTTTTGTCAAGTGCAACCGCACAAATCTTGTACACTTGAACCTCCGGAACAAGGTATGATGAGGTAGAATCCTATCACATTGATACGAGTAAAGATATCTGCATCTATATCATTGGACGACATTGGCAATTCTCGATGCTCCGGCATATGATTCGACCGGAGGCCAAAGAGAGTCGCTTTAGACAAGTGCTACCGCACAAATCTTGTACATTTGGACCCCCTGGTTAAGATACAATGAGGCAGAATCCTGTCAAATTTATAGCAGTAAAAATATTTGCATCTGTATCATTGGACGACATGGCAATTCTGGATGCTTCGGCATATGGATCAACCTGAGTCCAAAGAGATTCACTTTTGTCAAGTGCCACCGCACAAATCTTGTACATTTGAACCTCCTTGACAAGATACGATGAGGCAAAATGCTGTCAAATTGATAGGAGTAAAGTTATTTGCATCTATATCAATGGACGAAGTTGGCAATTCTGAATGCTTCGGCTTATGATTCGACCTGATTCCAAAGAGTTTCGCTTTTGTATAGTGCTACCGCACAAATCTTGTACATTTGATCCTCCTGGACAAGACGCGATGAGCCCGATTCCTGTCGAATAGATAGGAGTGAAGGTATTTGCATCTATATCATTGGACAACATTGGCAATTCTGGATGCCCCGGCTTATGATTCAACCTGAGTCCAAAGAGAGTCGCTTTGGACAAGTGCTACCGCACATATCTTGTATGTGTGGACTTCCTGTACAAGGTATGATGAGGCAGAATCCTATCACATTGATAGGAGTAAAGATATTTGCATCTATATCATTGGACGACATTGGCAATTCTGGATGCTTCGGCATATGGATCAACCTGAGTCCAAAGAGATTCACTTTTGTCAAGTGCCACCGCACAAATCTTGTACATTTGAACCTCCTTGACAAGATACGATGAGGCAAAATGCTGTCAAATTGATAGGAGTAAAGTTATTTGCATCTATATCAATGGACGAAGTTGGCAATTCTGAATGCTTCGGCTTATGATTCGACCTGATTCCAAAGAGTTTCGCTTTTGTATAGTGCTACCGCACAAATCTTGTACATTTGATCCTCCTGGACAAGACGCGATGAGCCAGATTCCTGTCGAATAGATAGGAGTGAAGGTATTTGCATCTATATCATTGGACAACATTGGCAATTCTGGATGCCCCGGCTTATGATTCGACCTGAGTCCAAGAGAGTCGCTTTGGACAAGGGCTACCGCACAAATCTTGTACATTTTGACCTACTGGACAAGGTATGCTGAGGCAGAATCCTGTCAAATTGATAGCAGTAAAGATATTTGCATCTATATCATTGGACAACATTTGCAATTCTGGATGACCCGGCTTATGATTCGACCTGAGTCCAAAGAGAGTCGCTTTGGACAAGGGCTACCGTACAAATCTTGTGCATTTGAACCTCCGGAACAAGGTATGATGAGGCACAATCCTGTCACATTGATTGGAGTGAAGATATTTGCATCTATATCATAAGACGGCATTGGCAATTCTGGATGCTCAGGCTTCTGATTCGTCCTGAGTCCAAGGAGAGTCGCTTTGGACAAGTGCTACCGCAACAAATCTTGTACATTTGGACCCCCTGGACAAGATACGATGAGGCAGAATCCTATCACATTCATAGGAGTGATGATATTTGCATCAATATCATTGGACGACATTAGCAATTCTGGTGGCTCCGGCTTATGATTCGATCTGAGTCCAAAGAGAGTCGCTTTGGACAAGGGCTACCGCACAAATCTTTTCCATTTGGACCTCCTGGACAAGTTATGATGAGGCAGAATCCTATCACGTTGATAGGAGTGAAGATATTTTCACCAATATCATTGGACGACATTGGCAATTCTGGATGCTACGGCATATGAATCGACCTGAGTCCAAAGAGATTTGCATTTGTCAAGTGCTACCGGACATATCGTGTACATTTGAACCTCCTGGACAAGATACGATGAGGCAAAATGCTGTCAAATTGATAGGAGTAAAGTTATTTGCATCTATATCAATGGACGACGTTGGCAATTCTGAATGCTTCGGCTTATGATTCGACCTGATTCCAAAGAGTTTCGCTTTAGTATAGTGCTACCGCACAAATCTTGTACATTTTGACCTACTGGACAAGGCATGATGAGGCAGAATCCTGTCAAATTGATAGCAGTAAAGATATTCGCATCTACATCACTGGACGACATTGGCAATTCTGGATGCTCCGGCATATGATTCGACCGGAGGCCAAAGAGAGTCGCTTTGGACACGTGCTACCGCACAAATAGTGTACATTTGAACCTCCTGTACAAGGTATGATGAGGCAGAATCCTGTCAAATTGATAGCAGTACAAATATTTGCATCTGTATCATTGGACGACATGGCAATTCTGGATGCTTCGGCATATGAATCGACCTGAGTCCAAAGAGATTCACTTTTGTCAAGTGCTACCGCACAAATCTTGTACATTTGAATCTCCTGGACAAGGTATGATAAGGTAGAATCCTGTCACATTGATAGGAGTGAAGATATTTGCACCAATATCATTGGACGACATTGGCAATCCTGGGCATCCGTCATATAATTAGACCTGAATCAAAAGAGAGTCGGTCTGGACAAGTGCCACCGCACAAATATTGTACATTTGAACCTTCTGGACAGGATAAGATGCGGCAGAATGCTGTAAAATTGATAGGCGTGAGGATATTTGCATCTATATCATTGGACGACATTGGCAATTCTGGATGCTCTGGCTTATGGTTCGACCTGAGTCCAAAGAGAGTCGCTTTGGACAAGTGCTTCGGGACAAATCTTGTACATTTGGACCTACTGGACAAGATACAGTGAGGCAGAATCCAGTCAAATTGATAGGAGTAAAGCTATTTGCATCTATATCATTGGACGACAAGGCAATTTTTGTTACTTCGGCATATGGATCGACCTGAGTCCAAAGAGAGTCGGTTTGGACAAATGCTGCCGCCAAATTCTTGTGCATTTGGACCACTTGGAAAAGGTATGATGAGGCAGAATCCTGTCACATTGATAGGAGTAAAGATATTTGCATCTATACCATTGCACGACATTGGCAATTCTTGATTCTTCGGCTTATGGATCGACCTGAGTCCAAAGAGTTTCGCTTTGGATAAGTGCTACCGCACAAATCTTGTACATTTGCACATCCTGTACAAGGTATGATAAGGCAGAATCCTATCACATTGATAGGAGTAAAGATATTCGCATCTATATCACTGGACGACATTGGCAATTGTGGATGCTCCGGCATATGATTCGACCGGAGGCCAAAGAGGGTCGCTTTGGACACGTGCTACCGCACAAATAGTGTACATTTGAACCTCCGGAACAAGGTATGATGAGGCAGAATCCTATCACATTGATAGGAGTAAAGATATTTGCATCTATATCATTGGACGACATTGGCAATTCTGGATGATCGGCATATGATTCGACCTGAGTCAACGAGATTGGCTTTTGTCAAGTGCACCCGCACAAATATTGTACACTTGATCCGCCTGGACAAGACACGATGAGCCAGAATCCTGTCGAATTGATAGGAGTGAAGGTATTTGCATCTATATCATTGGTCAACATCGGCAATTCTGGATGGTCCGGCTTATGGTTCGACATAAGTCCAAAGAATGTCGCTTTGGATAAGTGCTACCGCAACAAATCGTATACATTTGGAACCCCTGGACAAGATACGATGAGGCAGAATCCTGTCACATTCATAGGAGTGATGATATTTGCATCTATATCATTGGACGACATTGGCAATTCTGGATGCTCCGGCTTATTATTCGACCTGAGTCCAAAGAGAGTCGCTTTGGACAAGGGCTACCGCACAAATCTTGTCCATTTGGACCTCCTGGACAAGGTATGATGAGGCAGAATCCTATCACATTGATAGGAGTGAAGATATTTTCACCAATATCATTGGACGACATTGGCAATTCTGGATGCTACGGCATATGAATCGACCTGAGTCCAAAGAGATTTGCATTTGTCAAGTGCTACCGGACATATCGTGTACATTTGAACCTCCTGGACAAGGTACGATGAGGCAGAATCCTATCACGTTGATAGGGGTGAAGATATTTTCACCAATATCATTGGACGACATTGGCAATCCTTGGGATCCGTCTTATAATTAGACCTGAATCCAAAGAGAGTCGGCCTGGACAAGTGCTACCGCACAAATCTTGTACATTTGAACCTCCTTGACAAGATACGATGAGGCAAAATGCTGTCAAATTGATAGGAGTAAAGATATTTGCATCTATATCAATGGACGACGTTGGTAATTATGAATGCTTCGGCTTATGGATCGACCTGAGTCCAAGGCGATTCGATTTTGTCAATTGCTACCGCACAAATCTTGTACATTTGAATCTCCAGGACAAGGTTTGATAAGGTAAAATCGTGTCACATTGATAGGAGTGAAGATATTTGCATCTATATCATTGGACGACATTGGCAATTCTGGATGCTCCGGAATATGATTCGACCGGAGGCCAAAGAGAGTCGCTTTGGACAAGTGCTACCGCACAATTCTTGTACATTTGGACCCCCTGGTTAAGATACGATGAGGCAGAATCTTGTCAAATTGATAGGAGTAAAGATATTTGCATCTATATCATTGGACGACATTGGCAATTCTTGATGCCCCGGCTTAAGATTCGACCTGAATCCAAAGAGAATTGTCCAGTAGGTCCAAATGTACAAGATTTGTCCCGAAGCACTTGTCCAAAGCGACTCTCTTTAGACTCAGGTCGAATCATAAGCCAGAGCATCCAGAATTGCCAATGTCGTCCAATGATATAGATGCAAATATCTTTAATCCTATCAATTTGACAGGATTCTGCTTCATCATACCTTGTACAGGAGGTGCAAATGTACAAGATTTCTGCGGTAGCACTTGTCCCAAGCGAAACTCTTTGGACTCAGGTCGATCCATAAGCCGAAGCATCAATAATTGCCAATGTCGTGCAATGGTATAGATGCAAATATCTTTACTGCTATCAATTTGACAGGATTCTGCCTCATCGTATCTTGCCTAGGGGGTCCAAATGTACACGATTTGTTGCGGTAGCACTTGTCCAAGGCGACATTCTTTGGACTTATGTCGAACCATAAGCCGGACCATCCAGAATTGCTGATGTTGACCAATGATATAGATGCAAATATCTTTACTCCTATTAATTTGACAGGATTCTGCCTCATCGTATCTTGTCCAGGGGGTCCAAATGTACAAGATATGTTGCGGTAGCACTTGTCCAAAGCGACTCTCCTTGGACTCTGGTCGAATCATAAGCCGGGGCATCCAGAATTGCCAAAGTAGTCCAATGATATAGATGCAAATATCTTTACTGCTATCAATTTGACAGGATTCTGCCTCATCATGCCTTGTCCAGTAGGTCAAAATGTACAAGATTTGTGCGGTAGCACTTGACAAAAGCGAATCGCTTTGGACTCAGGTCGATTCATATGCCGTAGCATACAGAATTGCCAATGTCGTCCAATGATATAGATGCAAATATCCTGACTCCTATCAATTTGGCAGGATTCTGCCTCATCGTATCTTGTCCAGGAAGATCAAATGTACAATATTTGTGCGGTAGCACTTGTCCAGGCCGACCTTCTTTTGATTCAGATCTAATTATAAGTCGGATCCCCAGGATTGCCAATGTCGTCCAATGATATTGCTGCAAATATCATCACTCCTTTCAATTTGACAGGATTCTGTCTCATCATACCTTGTACAGGAGGTCCAAATGTACAAGACTTGTTGCCGTAGCACTTGTCCGAAGCGACTCTCTTTGGACTCAGGTCAAATCATAAGCCTGAGCATCCAGAATTGCCAATGTCGTCCAATGATATAGATGCAAATATATTTACTGCTATCAATTTGACAGGATTCTGCCTCATCGTATCTTGTCCAGGGGGTCCAAATGTACACGATTTGTTGCGGTAGCACTTGTCCAAAGCGACATTCTTTGGACTTATGTCGAATCCATAAGCCGGACCATCCAGAATTGCCGTTGTTGACCAATGATATAGATGCAAATATCTTTACTGCTATCAATTTGAAAGGATTCTGACTCATCATACCTTGTCCAGTAGGTCAAAATGTACAAGATTTGTGCGGTAGCCCTTGTCCAAAGCGACTCTCTTTGGACTCAGGTCGAATCATAAGCCGGAGCATCCAGAATTGCCAATGTCGTGCAATGATATAGATGCAAATACCTTCACTCCTATCAATTCGACAGGATTCTGGCTCATCGTGTCTTGTCCAGGAGGATCAAGTGTACAAGATTCGTGCAGTAGCGCTAGACAAAAGCGAAACTCTTTGGACTCAGGTCGATCCATAAGCCGAACCATCCAGAATTGCCAATGTCGTGCAATGATATAGATGCAAATATCTTGACTGCTATCAATTTGACAGGAATCTGCCTCATCATATCTTGTCCAGGAGGTCCAAATGGACAAGATTTGTGCGGTAGAACTTGACAATAGCCAATCTCTTCGACTCAGGTCGAATCATAAGCTGGAGCATCCAGAATTGCCAATGTCGTCCAATGATATAGATGCAAATATCTTTACTCGTATCAATTTGACAGGAATCTGCCTCATCATATCTTGTCCAGGAGTTCCAAATGGACAAGATTTGTGCGGTAGCACTTGACAAAAGCCAATCTATTTGACTCAGGTCGAATCATATGCCGAGCATCCAGAATTTCCAATGTCGTCCAATGATATAGATGCAAATATATTTACTCCTATCAATGTGATAGGATTCTGCCTCATCATACCTTATACAGGAGGTCCAAATGTACAAGACTTGTTGCGGTAGCACTTGGCAAAAGTCAATCTCTTTGACTCAGGTCGAATCATATGCCGATCATCCAGAATTGCCAATGTCGTCCAATGATATAGATGCAAATATCTTTACTGCTATAAATTTGACAGGATTCTGCCTCATCATATCTTGTCCAATAGGTCAAAATGTACAAGATTTGTGCGTTAGCACTTCACAAAAGCGAATCTCTTTGGACTGAGGTCGATTCATATGCCGAACCATCCAGAATTGCCATGTCGTCCAATGATACAGATGCAAATATCATGACTCCTATGAATGTGATAGGATTCTGCTTCATCATCATACCTTGTACAGGAGGTTCAAATGTACAAGATTTGTGCGGTAGCCCTTGTCCAAAGCGACTGTCTTTGGATTCAGGTCGAATCATAAGCCGGAGCATCCAGAATTACCATTGTCGTCCAATGATATAGATGCAAATATATTTACTGCTATCAATTTGACAGGATTCTGCCTCATCGTATCTTGTCCAGGGGGTCCAAATGTACATGATTTGTTGCGGTACCACTTGTCCAAAGCGACATTCTTTGGACTTATGTCGAACCATAAGCCGGACCATCCAGAATTGCCAATGTCGTCCAATGATATAGATGCAAATATATTTACTGCTATCAATTTGACAGGATTCTGCCTCTATCATATCTTGTCCAGGGGGTCAAAATGTACAAGACTTGTGCGGTAGCACTTGGCAAAAGTCAATCTTTTTGACTCAGGTCGAATCATATGCCGATCATCCAGAATTGCCAATGTCGTCCAATGATATAGATGCAAATATCTTTACTCCTATCAATGTGGTAGGATTCTGCCTCATCATACCGTGTTCCGGAGGTGCAAATGTACAAGATTTTTGCGGTAGCCCTTGTCCAAAGCGACCCTCTTTGAACTCAGGTCGAATCATAAGACGGAGCATCCAGAATTGCCAATGTCGTCCAATGATATAGATGCAAACATCTGAACTCCTATCAATTTGACAGGATTCTGCCTCATCCTGCCTTGTTCCGGAGGTTCAAATGTACAAGATTTGTGTGGTCGCCCTTGTCCAAAGCGACTCTCTTTGGACTCAGGTCGAATCATAAGCCGGTGCATCCAGAATTGCCAATGTCGTCCAATGATATAGATGCAAATATCTTTACTCCTATCAATGTGGTAGGATTCTGCCTCATCATACCTTGTTCCGGAGGTTCAAATGTACAAGATTTGTGCGGTAGCCCTTGTCCAAAGCGACCCTCTTTGAACTCAGGTCGAATCATAAGACGGAGCATCCAGAATTGCCAATGTCGTCCAATGATATAGATGCAAACATCTGAACTCCTATCAATTTGACAGGATTCTGCCTCATCCTGCCTTGTTCCGGAGGTTCAAATGTACAAGATTTGTGCGGTCGCCCTTGTCCAAAGCGACTCTCTTTGGACTCAGGTCGAATCATAAGCCGGTGCATCCAGAATTGCCAATGTCGTCCAATGATATAGATGCAAATATCTTTACTCCTATCAATTTGCCAGGATTCTGCCTCATCGTATCTTGTCCAGGAGGTCCAAATGGACAAGATTTGAGCGGTAGCACTTGACAAATGCCAATCTCTTTGACTCAGGTCGAATCATATGCCGAGAATCCAGAATTGCCAATGTCGTCCAATGATATAGATGCAAATATCTTTACTCCTATCAATGTGATGGGATTCTGCCTCATCATACCTTGTTCCGGAGGTTCAAATGTACAAGATTTGTGCGGTAGCACTAGACAAAAGCGAAACTCTTTGAACTCAGGTCGAATCATATGCCGAGCTCCCAGAATTGCCAATGTCGTCCAATGATATAGATGCAAACATCTTCACTCCTATCAATTTGACAGGATTCCGTCTCATCATACCCTGTTCCGGATGTTCAAATGTACAAGGTTTGGGTGGTAGCACTTGTCCACAGCGACTCTCCTTAGACTCAGGTCGAATCATATACCGGAGCATCCAGCATTGCCATGGCGTTCAATGATAGAGATGTAAATATCTTCACTTCTATTAATTCGACAGGATTCTGGCTCATCGTGTCTTGTCCAGGAGGATCAAGTGTACAAGATTTGTGCGTTAGCACTTCACAAAAGCGAATCTCTTTGGACTCAGGTCGAATCATAAGCCGGTGCATCCAGAATTGCCAATGTCGTCCAATGATATAGATGCAAATATCTTTACTCCTATCAATTTGCCAGGATTCTGCCTCATCGTATCTTGTCCAGGAGGTCCAAATGGACAAGATTTGAGCGGTAGCACTTGACAAATGCCAATCTCTTTGACTCAGGTCGAATCATATGCCGAGAATCCAGAATTGCCAATGTCGTCCAATGATATAGATGCAAATATCTTTACTCCTATCAATGTGATGGGATTCTGCCTCATCATACCTTGTTCCGGAGGTTCAAATGTACAAGATTTGTGCGGTAGCACTAGACAAAAGCGAAACTCTTTGAACTCAGGTCGAATCATATGCCGAGCTCCCAGAATTGCCAATGTCGTCCAATGATATAGATGCAAACATCTTCACTCCTATCAATTTGACAGGATTCCGTCTCATCATACCCTGTTCCGGATGTTCAAATGTACAAGGTTTGGGTGGTAGCACTTGTCCACAGCGACTCTCCTTAGACTCAGGTCGAATCATATACCGGAGCATCCAGCATTGCCATGGCGTTCAATGATAGAGATGTAAATATCTTCACTTCTATTAATTCGACAGGATTCTGGCTCATCGTGTCTTGTCCAGGAGGATCAAGTGTACAAGATTTGTGCGTTAGCACTTCACAAAAGCGAATCTCTTTGGACTCAGGTCGAATCATAAGCCTGAGCATCCAGAATTGCCAATGTTGTCCAATGATATAGATGCAAATATCTTCACTCCTATCAATTTGACAGGAATCTGCCTCATCATATCTTGTCCAGGAGGTCCAAATGGACAAGATTTGTGCGGTAGCACTTGACAAATGCCAATCTCTTTGACTCAGGTCGAATCATATGCCGAGAATCGAGAATTGCCAATGTCGTCCAATGATATAGGTGCAAATATCTTTACTCCTATCAATGTGATAGGATTCTGCCTCATCATAACTTGTTCCGGAGGTTCAAATGTACAAGATTTGAGCGGTAGCTCTAGACAAAAGCGAAACTCTTTGAACTCA
Source organism: Priocnemis perturbator (assembly GCA_963942575.1). Classification (NCBI taxonomy): domain Eukaryota; kingdom Metazoa; phylum Arthropoda; class Insecta; order Hymenoptera; family Pompilidae; genus Priocnemis; species Priocnemis perturbator. Next base: position 2,718,872 of record CAWWDK010000133.1, on the reverse strand, counting down.
GGTCGAATCATATGCCGAGCTCCCAGAATTGCCAATGTCGTCCAATGATATAGATGCAAATGTCTTTATTCCTATCAAGTTGACAGGAATCTGCCTCATCATATCTTGTCCAGGAGGTCCAAATGGACAAGATTTGTGCGGTAGCACTTGTCCAAGGCGACATTCTTTGGACTTATGTCGAACCATATGCCGGACCATCCAGAATTGCCGATGTTGACCAATGATATAGATGCAAATATCTTTACTCCTATTAATTTGACAGGATTCTGCCTCATCGTATCTTGTCCAGGGGGTCCAAATGTACACGATTTGTTGCGGTACCACTTGTCCAAAGCGACTCTCCTTGGACTCAGGTCGATTCATAAGCCGGACCATCCAGAATTGCCGATGTTGACCAATGATATAGATGCAAATATCTTTACTCCTATTAATTTGACAGGATTCTGCCTCATCATACCTTTTCCAGGATGTCCAAATGCACATGTTTTGGGCGGCAGCATTTGCCCAAACCGACTCTCTTTGGATTCAGGTCGAATCATAAGCCGGAGCATCCAGAATTGCCAATGTCGTGCAATGATATAGATGCAAATATCTTTACTGCTACCAATTTGACAGGATTCTGCCTCATCGTATCTTGACCAGGGGGGCAAAATGTACAAGATTTGTGCATTAGCACTTCACAAAAGTGAATCTCTTTGGACTCGGGTCGATTCATATGCCGAAGCATCCAGAATTGCCATGTCGTCCAATGATACAGATGCAAATATCATCACTCCTATGAATGTGATAGGATTCTGCCCCATCATACCTTTTCCAGGATGTCCAAATGCACATGTTTTGGGCGGCAGCATTTGCCCAAACCGACTCTCTTTGGATTCAGGTCGTATCATAAGCCGGAGCATCCAGAATTGCCAATGTCGTGCAATGATATAGATGCAAATATCTTTACTGCTACCAATTTGACAGGATTCTGCCTCATCGTATCTTGACCAGGGGGTCAAAATGTACAAGATTTGTGCATTAGCACTTCACAAAAGTGAATCTCTTTGGACTCGGGTCGATTCATATGCCGAAGCATCCAGAATTGCCATGTCGTCCAATGATACAGATGCAAATATCATCACTCCTATGAATGTGATAGGATTCTGCCTCATCATACCTTGTACAGGAGGTTCAAATGTACAAGATTTGTGCGGTAGCCCTTGTCCAAAGCGACTGTCTTTGGATTCAGATCGAATCAAAAGCCGGAGCATCCAGAATTGCCATTGTCGTCCAATGATATAGATGCAAATATATTTACTCCTATTAATTTGACAGGATTCTGCCTCATCATACCTTTTCCAGGAGGTCCAAATGCACATGTTTTGGGCGGCAGCATTTGCCCAAAACGACTCTCTTTGGATTCAGGTCGAATCATAAGCCGGAGCATCCAGAATTGCGAATGTCGTCCAATGATATAGATGCAAATATCTTTACTCCTATCAATTTGACAGGATTCTGCCTCATCGTATCTTGTCCAGGGGGTCCAAATGTACACGATTTGTTGCGGTACCACTTGTCCAAAGCGACTCTCCTTGGACTCAGGTCGAATCATAAGCCGGGGCATCCAGAATTGCCAAAGTCGTCCAATGATATAGATGCAAATATCTTTACTCCTATCAATGTGATAGGATTCTGACTCATCATACCTTGTACAGGGGGTCCAAATGTACAAGATTTGTGCGGTAGCACGTGTCCAAAGCGACTCTCTTTGGCCACCGGTCGAATCATATGCCGGAGCATCCAGAATTGCCAATGTCGTCCAGTGATATAGATTCAAATATCTTTACTCCTATCAATGTGATAGGATTCTGCATCATCATACCTTGTCCAGTGGGTCAAAATGTACAAGATTTGTGCGTTAGCACTTCACAAAAGCGAATCTCTTTGGACTCAGGTCGATTCATATGCCGAAGCATCCAGAATTGCCATGTCGTCCAATGATACAGATGCAAATATCTTTACTCCTATCAATTTGACAGGAATCTGCCTCATCATATCTTGTCCAGGAGGTCCAAATGGACAAGATTTGTGCGGTAGCACTTGACAAATGCCAATCTCTTTGACTCAGGTCGAATCATATGCCGAGAATCGAGAATTGCCAATGTCGTCCAATGATATAGATGCAAATATCTTTACTCCTATCAATGTGATAGGATTCTGCCTCATCATAACTTGTTCCGGAGGTTCAAATGTACAAGATTTGAGCGGTAGCACTAGACAAAAGCGAAACTCTTTGAACTCAGGTCGAATCATATGCCGAGCTCCCAGAATTGCCAATGTCGTCCAATGATATAGATGCAAATATCTTTACTCCTATTGTTCCGCATTGCGTATATTAATGCGCATTTGTAACGCACGCGCGGCGAACACGTTGCTCGCGGCCGTGACGTAGGGAATGTGGCGGCGGCGGCCACTTCCTCGCGCGCTTCGTTAACACGTTCCCGCGTAATTATGTGCGATCTCACGTGCGACCGTCTTGCGCAATCAAAACACGTGATCGCTCAAGACGGTAGCCGGCGATTTTAGTAGTTCTAATTGGCTTGCGAGCCGAAGCTGTGGAAGAGTGGGAGGCGACGATCGTCTCGTCGTGCGGCCGGCCCTGACTGGACATTAATTCCAAGAAAAGCCGAAGACAAGTGACAGTGCACGTGCCAGAACGAACTTTCGAATAGTCCAGGAAAACTTTACCGCCTATTCCGGGGCTAGCCTATATCTCAACGGTTACATTTGTAGAGTGTATAAGTGATTATTGTGCAGTACAGTGCTAAAAATATATACAACAATTCCGAAATTTCTCGTTAACCATTACACCGCCTGAATAAAAAGCCTTCCGTTCATCTTCTATCCATCCTCCGCATCCCGAGCACCGCTCCCAGAAATATTCTTCCCCAAAGAGAATCGGTCGCCGTTTGCGGAGAAATCCACAAACACCTATCAATTTGACAGGAATTTGCCTCATCATATATCTTGTCCAGGAGGTCCAAATGGACAAGATTTGTGCGGCAGCACTTGTCCAAGGCGACATTCTTTGGACTTATGTCGAACCATATGCCGGACCATCCAGAATTGCCGATGTTGACGAATGATATAGATGCAAATATCTTTACTCCTATCAATTTGAAAGGATTCTGACTCATCATACCTTGTCCAGTAGGTCAAAATGTACAAGATTTGTGCGGTAGCCCTTGTCCAAAGCGACTCTCTTTGGACTCAGGTCGAATCATAAGCCGGAGCATCCAGAATTGCCAATGTCGTGCAATGATATAGATGCAAATACCTTCACTCCTATCAATTCGACAGGATTCTGGCTCATCGTGTCTTGTCCAGGAGGATCAAGTGTACAAGATTCGTGCAGTAGCGCTAGACAAAAGCGAAACTCTTTGGACTCAGGTCGATCCATAAGCCGAACCATCCAGAATTGCCAATGTCGTGCAATGATATAGATGCAAATATCTTGACTGCTATCAATTTGACAGGAATCTGCCTCATCATATCTTGTCCAGGAGGTCCAAATGGACAAGATTTGTGCGGTAGAACTTGACAATAGCCAATCTCTTCGACTCAGGTCGAATCATAAGCTGGAGCATCCAGAATTGCCAATGTCGTCCAATGATATAGATGCAAATATCTTTACTCGTATCAATTTGACAGGAATCTGCCTCATCATATCTTGTCCAGGAGTTCCAAATGGACAAGATTTGTGCGGTAGCACTTGACAAAAGCCAATCTATTTGACTCAGGTCGAATCATATGCCGAGCATCCAGAATTTCCAATGTCGTCCAATGATATAGATGCAAATATATTTACTCCTATCAATGTGATAGGATTCTGCCTCATCATACCTTATACAGGAGGTCCAAATGTACAAGACTTGTTGCGGTAGCACTTGGCAAAAGTCAATCTCTTTGACTCAGGTCGAATCATATGCCGATCATCCAGAATTGCCAATGTCGTCCAATGATATAGATGCAAATATCTTTACTGCTATAAATTTGACAGGATTCTGCCTCATCATATCTTGTCCAATAGGTCAAAATGTACAAGATTTGTGCGTTAGCACTTCACAAAAGCGAATCTCTTTGGACTGAGGTCGATTCATATGCCGAACCATCCAGAATTGCCATGTCGTCCAATGATACAGATGCAAATATCATGACTCCTATGAATGTGATAGGATTCTGCTTCATCATCATACCTTGTACAGGAGGTTCAAATGTACAAGATTTGTGCGGTAGCCCTTGTCCAAAGCGACTGTCTTTGGATTCAGGTCGAATCATAAGCCGGAGCATCCAGAATTACCATTGTCGTCCAATGATATAGATGCAAATATATTTACTGCTATCAATTTGACAGGATTCTGCCTCATCGTATCTTGTCCAGGGGGTCCAAATGTACATGATTTGTTGCGGTACCACTTGTCCAAAGCGACATTCTTTGGACTTATGTCGAACCATAAGCCGGACCATCCAGAATTGCCGATGTTGACCAATGATATAGATGCAAATATCTTTACTCCTATTAATTTGACAGGATTCTGCCTCATCATACCTTCTCCAGGAAGTCCAAACGCACATGTTTTGGGCGACAGCATTTGCCCAAACCGACTCTCTTTGGATTCAGGTCGAATCATAAGCCGGAGCATCCAGAAATGCTAATGTCGTGCAATGATATAGATGCAAATATCTTTACTGCTACCAATTTGACAGGATTCTGCCTCATCGTATCTTGACCAGGGGGTCCAATGTACAAGATGTGTGCGGTAGCACGTGTCTAAAGCGACTCTCTTTGGCCACCGGTCGAATCACATGCCGGAGCATCCAGAATTGCCAATGTCGTCCAATGATATAGATGCAAATATCTTTTCTCCTATCAATGTGATAGGATTCTGCCTCATCATACCTTGTTCCGGAGGTTCAAATGTACAAGATTTGTGCGGTAGCACTAGACAAAAGCGAAGCTCTTTGAACTCAGGTCGAATCATATGCCGAGCATCCAGAATTGCCAATGTCGTCCAATGATATAGATGCAAACATCTTAACTCCTATCAATTTGACAAGATTCTGTCTCATCATACCCTGTTCCGGATGTTCAAATGTACAAGGTTTGGGTGGTAGCACTTGTCCAAAGCGACTCTGCTTGGACTCAGGTCGAATCATAAACCGGAGCATCCAGCATTGACATAGCGTCCAATGATATAGATACAAGCATCTTTACTCCTATCAATTTGACAGGATTCTGCCTCATCGTGTCTTGTCCAGGAGGTCCAAATGGACAAGATTTGTGCGGTAGCACTTGTCCAAGGCGACATTCTTTGGACTTATGTCGAACCATATGCCGGACCATCCAGAATTGCGGATGTTGACCAATGATATAGATGCAAATATCTTTACTCCTATTAATTTGACAGGATTCTGCCTCATCGTATCTTGTCCAGGGGGTCCAAATGTACAAGATTTGTTGCGGTAGCACTTGCCCAAAGCGACTCTCCTTGGACTCAGGTCGAATCATAAGCCGGGGCATCCAGAATTGCCAATGTAGACCAATGATATAGATACAAGCATCTTTACTCCTATCAATTTGACAGGATTCTGCCTCATCGTGTCTTGTCCAGGAGGATCAAGTGCACAAGTTTTGTGCCGCAGCATTTGTCCAAACCGACTCTCGTTGGACTCAGGTCGATCCATATGCCGAAGTAACAAAAATTGCCGATCTTATCGGAATGATATAGATGCAAATATCTTCACTCCTATCAATTTGCCAGGATTCTGCCTCATCGTATCTTGACCAGGGGGTCCAATGTACAAGATGTGTGCGGTAGCACGTGTCTAAAGCGACTCTCTTTGGCCACCGGTCGAATCACATGCCGGAGCATCCAGAATTGCCAATGTCGTCCAATGATATAGATGCAAATATCTTTTCTCCTATCAATGTGATAGGATTCTGCCTCATCATACCTTGTTCCGGAGGTTCAAATGTACAAGATTTGTGCGGTAGCACTAGACAAAAGCGAAACTCTTTGAACTCAGGTCGAATCATATGCCGAGCTCCCAGAATTGCCAATGTCGTCCAATGATATAGATGCAAATGTCTTTATTCCTATCAAGTTGACAGGAATCTGCCTCATCATATCTTGTCCAGGAGGTCCAAATGGACAAGATTTGTGCGGTAGCACTTGTCCAAGGCGACATTCTTTGGACTTATGTCGAACCATATGCCGGACCATCCAGAATTGCCGATGTTGACCAATGATATAGATGCAAATATCTTTACTCCTATTAATTTGACAGGATTCTGCCTCATCGTATCTTGTCCAGGGGGTCCAAATGTACACGATTTGTTGCGGTACCACTTGTCCAAAGCGACTCTCCTTGGACTCAGGTCGATTCATAAGCCGGACCATCCAGAATTGCCGATGTTGACCAATGATATAGATGCAAATATCTTTACTCCTATTAATTTGACAGGATTCTGCCTCATCATACCTTTTCCAGGATGTCCAAATGCACATGTTTTGGGCGGCAGCATTTGCCCAAACCGACTCTCTTTGGATTCAGGTCGAATCATAAGCCGGAGCATCCAGAATTGCCAATGTCGTGCAATGATATAGATGCAAATATCTTTACTGCTACCAATTTGACAGGATTCTGCCTCATCGTATCTTGACCAGGGGGGCAAAATGTACAAGATTTGTGCATTAGCACTTCACAAAAGTGAATCTCTTTGGACTCGGGTCGATTCATATGCCGAAGCATCCAGAATTGCCATGTCGTCCAATGATACAGATGCAAATATCATCACTCCTATGAATGTGATAGGATTCTGCCCCATCATACCTTTTCCAGGATGTCCAAATGCACATGTTTTGGGCGGCAGCATTTGCCCAAACCGACTCTCTTTGGATTCAGGTCGTATCATAAGCCGGAGCATCCAGAATTGCCAATGTCGTGCAATGATATAGATGCAAATATCTTTACTGCTACCAATTTGACAGGATTCTGCCTCATCGTATCTTGACCAGGGGGTCAAAATGTACAAGATTTGTGCATTAGCACTTCACAAAAGTGAATCTCTTTGGACTCGGGTCGATTCATATGCCGAAGCATCCAGAATTGCCATGTCGTCCAATGATACAGATGCAAATATCATCACTCCTATGAATGTGATAGGATTCTGCCTCATCATACCTTGTACAGGAGGTTCAAATGTACAAGATTTGTGCGGTAGCCCTTGTCCAAAGCGACTGTCTTTGGATTCAGGTCGAATCATAAGCCGGAGCATCCAGAATTGCCATTGTCGTCCAATGATATAGATGCAAATATATTTACTCCTATTAATTTGACAGGATTCTGCCTCATCATACCTTTTCCAGGAGGTCCAAATGCACATGTTTTGGGCGGCAGCATTTGCCCAAAACGACTCTCTTTGGATTCAGGTCGAATCATAAGCCGGAGCATCCAGAATTGCGAATGTCGTCCAATGATATAAATGCAAATATCTTTACTCCTATCAATGTGATAGGATTCTGACTCATCATACCTTGTACAGGGGGTCCAAATGTACAAGATTTGTGCGGTAGCACGTGTCCAAAGCGACTCTCTTTGGCCACCGGTCGAATCATATGCCGGAGCATCCAGAATTGCCAATGTCGTCCAGTGATATAGATTCAAATATCTTTACTCCTATCAATGTGATAGGATTCTGCCTCATCATAACTTGTTCCGGAGGTTCAAATGTACAAGATTTGAGCGGTAGCACTAGACAAAAGCGAAACTCTTTGAACTCAGGTCGAATCATATGCCGAGCTCCCAGAATTGCCAATGACGTCCAATGATATAGATGCAAATATCTTTACTCCTATTGTTCCGCATTGCGTATATTAATGCGCATTTGTAACGCACGCGCGGCGAACACGTTGCTCGCGGCCGTGACGTAGGGAATGTGGCGGCGGCGGCCACTTCCTCGCGCGCTTCGTTAACACGTTCCCGCGTAATTATGTGCGATCTCACGTGCGACCGTCTTGCGCAATCAAAACACGTGATCGCTCAAGACGGTAGCCGGCGATTTTAGTAGTTCTAATTGGCTTGCGAGCCGAAGCTGAGGAAGAGTGGGAGGCGACGATCGTCTCGTCGTGCGGCCGGCCCTGACTGGACATTAATTCCAAGAAAAGCCGAAGACAAGTGACAGTGCACGTGCCAGAACGAACTTTCGAATAGTCCAGGAAAACTTTACCGCCTATTCCGGGGCTAGCCTATATCTCAACGGTTACATTTGTAGAGTGTATAAGTGATTATTGTGCAGTACAGTGCTAAAAATATATACAGCAATTCCGAAATTTCTCGTTAACCATTACACCGCCTGAATAAAAAGCCTTCCGTTCATCTTCTATCCATCCTCCGCATCCCGAGCACCGCTCCCAGAAATATTCTTCCCCAAAGAGAATCGGTCGCCGTTTGCGGAGAAATCCACAAACACCTATCAATTTGACAGGAATCTGCCTCATCATATATCTTGTCCAGGAGGTCCAAATGGACAAGATTTGTGCGGCAGCACTTGTCCAAGGCGACATTCTTTGGACTTATGTCGAACCATATGCCGGACCATCCAGAATTGCCGATGTTGACGAATGATATAGATGCAAATATCTTTACTCCTATCAATTTGACAGGATTCTGCCCCATCGTGTATTGTCCAGGGGGTCCAAATGTACAAGACTTGTGCGGCAGCACTTGACAAAAGCCAATCTCTTTGACTCAGGTCGAGTCATATGCCGATCATCCAGAATTGCCAATGTCGTCCAATGATATAGATGCAAACATCTTCACTCCCATCAATTTGACAGGATTCTGTCTTATCATACCCTGTTCCGGATGTTCAAATGTACAAGGTTTGGGCGGTAGCACTTGTCCAAAGCGACTCTCCTTGGACTCAGGTCGAATCATAAACCGGAGCATCCAGCATTGCCATGGCGTCCAATGATATAGATGCAAATATCTTTACTCCTATCAATTTGACAGGATTCTGCCTCATCATACCTTGTTCCGGAGGTTCAAATGTACAAGATTTGTGCGGTAGCACTAGACAAAAGCGAAACTCTTTGCACTCAGGTCGAATCATATTCCGAGCATCCAGAATTGCCAATGTCGTCCAATGATATAGATGCAAATATCTTTACTCCTATCAATGTGATAGGATTCTGCCTCATCATACCTTGTCCAGTAGGTCAAAATGTACAAGATTTGTGCGGTAGCCCTTGTCCAAAGCGACTCTCCTTGGACTCAGGTCGAATCATAAACCGGAGCATCCAGCATTGCCATGGCGTCCAATGATATAGATGCAAATATCTTTACTGCTATCAATTTGACAGGATTCTGCCTCATCATACCTTGTTCCGGAGGTTCAAATGTACAAGATTTTTGCGGTAGCCCTTGTCCAAAGCGACTCTCTTTGGACTCAGGTCGAATCATACGCCGGAGCATCCAGAATTGCCAATGTCGTCCAATGATATAGATGCAAACATCTTCACTGCTATCTATTTGACAGGATTCTGTCTCATCATACTTTGTTCCGGAGGTTCAAATGTACAAGATTTGTGCGGTAGTCCTTGTCCAAAGCGACTCTCTTTGGACTCAGGTCGAATCATAAGCCGGGGCATCCAGAATTGCCAATGTCGTCCAATGATATAGATGCAAATATCTTTACTGCTATCAATTTGACAGGATTCTGCCACATCATACCTTGTTCCAGAGGTTCAAATGTACAAGATTTTTGCGGTAGCCCTTGTCCAAAGCGACTCTCTTTGGACTCAGGTCGAATCGTAAGCCGGAGCATCCAGCATTGCCATTGTCGTCCAATGATATAGATGCAAATATATTTACTCCTATCAATGTGACAGGATTCTGCCTCGTCGTATCTAGTCCAGGGGGTCCAAAAGTACACGATTTGTTGCGGTACGACTTGTCCAAAGCGACATTCTTGGGACTTATGTCGAACCATAAGCCGGACCATCCAGAATTGCCGATTTTGACCAATGATATAGATGCAAATATCTTTACTCCTATTAATTTGACAGGATTCTGCCTCATCATACCTTTTCCAGGAGGTCCAAATGCACATGTTTTGGGCGGCAGCATTTGCCAAACCGACTCTCTTTGGATTCAGGTCGAATCATAAGCCGGAGCATACAGAATTGCCAATGTCGTCCAATGATATAGATGCAAATATCTTTACTCCTATCAATTTGACAGGATTCTGCCTCATCGTATATTGTCCAGGGGGTCCAAATGTACAAGACTTGTGCGGCAGCACTTGACAAAAGCCAATCTCTTTGACTCAGGTCGAATCATATGCCGATCATCCAGAATTGCCAATGTCGTCCAATGATATAGATGCAAATATCTTTACTCCTATCAATGTGATAGGATTCTGCCTCATCATGCCTTGTTCCGGAGGTTCAAATGTACAAGATTTTTGCGGTAGCCCTTGTCCAAAGCGACTCTCTTTGGACTCAGGTCGAATCGTAAGCCGGAGCATCCAGCATTGCCATTGTCGTCCAATGATATAGATGCAAATATATTTACTCCTATCAATGTGACAGTATTCTGCCTCGTCGTATCTTGTCCAGGGGGTCCAAATGTACACGATTTGTTGCGGTACCACTTGTCCAAAGCGACATTCTTTGGACTTATGTCGAACCATAAGCCGGACCATCCAGAATTGCCGATGTTGACCAATGATATAGATGCAAATATCTTTACTCCTATTAATTTGACAGGATTCTGCCTCATCATGCCTTTTCCAGGAGGTCCAAATGCACATGTTTTGGGCGGCAGCATTTGCTCAAACCGACTCTCTTTGGATTCAGGTCGAATCATTAGCCGGAGCATCCAGAATTGCCAATGTCGTCCAATGATATAGATGCAAATATCTTTACTCCTATCAATATGACAGGATTCTGCCTCATCGTATATTGTCCAGGGGGTCCAAATGTACAAGACTTGTGCGGCAGCACTTGACAAAAGCCAATCTCTTTTACTCAGGTCGAATCATATGCCGATCATCCAGAATTACCATGTCGTCCAATGATACAGATGCAAATATCATCACTCCTATGAATGTGATAGGATTCTGCCTCATCATACCTTGTACAGGAGGTTCAAATGTACAAGATTTGTGCGGTAGCCCTTGTCCAAAGCGACTGTCTTTGGATTCAGGTCGAATCATAAGCCGGAGCATCCAGAATTGCCAATGTCGTCCAATGATATAGATGCAAATATCTTTACTCCTATCAATTTGAAAGGATTCTGCCTCATCATACCTTGTTCCGGAGGTTCAAATGCACAAAATTTTTGCGGTAGCCCTTGTCCAAAGCGACTCTCTTTGGACTCAGGTCGAATCATAAGCCGGAGCATCCAGAATTGCCAATGTCGTCCAATGATATAGATGCAAATATCTTTACTCCTATCAATGTGATAGGATTCTGCCTCATCATACCTTGTTCCGGAGGTTCAAATGTACAAGATTTGTGCGGTAGCCCTTACCCAAAGCGACTCTCTTTGGACTCAGGTCGAATCATAAGCCGGGGCATCCAGAACTGCCAATTTCGTCCAATGATATAGATGCAAATATCTTTACACCTATCAATTTGACAGGATTCTGCCTCATCATACCTTGTTCCGGAGGTTCAAATGTACAAGATTTTTGCGGTAGCCCTTGTCCAAAGCGACTCTCTTTGGACTCAGGTCGAATCATACGCCGGAGCATCCAGAATTGCCAATGTCGTCCAATGATATAGATGCAAACATCTTCACTCCTATCAATTTGACAGGATTCTGTCTCATCATACTTTGTTCCGGAGGTTCAAATGTACAAGATTTGTGCGGTAGTCCTTGTCCAAAGCGACTCTCTTTGGACTCAGGTCGAATCATAAGCCGGGGCATCCAGAATTGCCAATGTCGTCCAATGATATAGATGCAAATATCTTTACTGCTATCAATTTGACAGGATTCTGCCTCATCATACCTTGTTCCAGAGGTTCAAATGTACAAGATTTTTGCGGTAGCCCTTGTCCAAAGCGACTCTCTTTGGACTCAGGTCGAATCGTAAGCCGGAGCATCCAGCATTGCCATTGTCGTCCAATGATATAGATGCAAATATATTTACTCCTATCAATGTGACAGGATTCTGCCTCGTCGTATCTAGTCCAGGGGGTCCAAAAGTACACGATTTGTTGCGGTACGACTTGTCCAAAGCGACATTCTTGGGACTTATGTCGAACCATAAGCCGGACCATCCAGAATTGCCGATTTTGACCAATGATATAGATGCAAATATCTTTACTCCTATTAATTTGACAGGATTCTGCCTCATCATACCTTTTCCAGGAGGTCCAAATGCACATGTTTTGGGCGGCAGCATTTGCCAAACCGACTCTATTTGGATTCAGGTCGAATCATAAGCCGGAGCATCCAGAATTGCCAATGTCGTCCAATGATATAGATGCAAATATCTTTACTCCTATCAATTTGACAGGATTCTGCCTCATCGTATATTGTCCAGGGGGTCCAAATGTACAAGACTTGTGCGGCAGCACTTGACAAAAGCCAATCTCTTTGACTCAGGTCGAATCATATGCCGATCATCCAGAATTGCCAATGTCGTCCAATGATATAGATGCAAATATCTTTACTCCTATCAATGTGATAGGATTCTGCCTCATCATGCCTTGTTCCGGAGGTTCAAATGTACAAGATTTTTGCGGTAGCCCTTGTCCAAAGCGACTCTCTTTGGACTCAGGTCGAATCGTAAGCCGGAGCATCCAGCATTGCCATTGTCGTCCAATGATATAGATGCAAATACATTTACTCCTATCAATGTGACAGTATTCTGCCTCGTCGTATCTTGTCCAGGGGGTCCAAATGTACACGATTTGTTGCGGTACCACTTGTCCAAAGCGACATTCTTTGGACTTATGTCGAACCATAAGCCGGACCATCCAGAATTGCCGATGTTGACCAATGATATAGATGCAAATATCTTTACTCCTATTAATTTGACAGGATTCTGCCTCATCATGCCTTTTCCAGGAGGTCCAAATGCACATGTTTTGGGCGGCAGCATTTGCCCAAACCGACTCTCTTTGGATTCAGGTCGAATCATTAGCCGGAGCATCCAGAATTGCCAATGTCGTCCAATGATATAGATGCAAATATCTTTACTCCTATCAATATGACAGGATTCTGCCTCATCGTATATTGTCCAGGGGGTCCAAATGTACAAGACTTGTGCGGCAGCACTTGACAAAAGCCAATCTCTTTTACTCAGGTCGAATCATATGCCGATCATCCAGAATTACCATGTCGTCCAATGATACAGATGCAAATATCATCACTCCTATGAATGTGATAGGATTCTGCCTCATCATACCTTGTACAGGAGGTTCAAATGTACAAGATTTGTGCGGTAGCCCTTGTCCAAAGCGACTGTCTTTGGATTCAGGTCGAACCATAAGCCGGAGCATCCAGAATTGCCAATGTCGTCCAATGATATAGATGCAAATATCTTTACTCCTATCAATTTGAAAGGATTCTGCCTCATCATACCTTGTTCCGGAGGTTCAAATGCACAAAATTTTTGCGGTAGCCCTTGTCCAAAGCGACTCTCTTTGGACTCAGGTCGAATCATAAGCCGGAGCATCCAGAATTGCCAATGTCGTCCAATGATATAGATGCAAATATCTTTACTCCTATCAATGTGATAGGATTCTGCCTCATCATACCTTGTTCCGGAGGTTCAAATGTACAAGATTTGTGCGGTAGCCCTTACCCAAAGCGACTCTCTTTGGACTCAGGTCGAATCATAAGCCGGGGCATCCAGAACTGCCAATTTCGTCCAATGATATAGATGCAAATATCTTTACTCCTATCAATTTGACAGGATTCTGCCTCATCGTATATTGTCCAGGGGGTCCAAATGTACAAGACTTGTGCGGCAGCACTTGACAAAAGCCAATCTCTTTGACTCAGGTCGAGTCATATGCCGATCATGCAGAATTGCCAATGTCGTCCAGTGATATAGATGCAAACATCTTCACTCCTATCAATTTGACAGGATTCTGTCTTATCATACCCTGTTCCGGATGTTCAAATGTACAAGGTTTGGGCGGTAGCACTTGTCCAAAGCGACTCTCCTTGGACTCAGGTCGAATCATAAACCGGAGCATCCAGCATTGCCATGCGCGTCCAATGATATAGATGCAAATATCTTTACTCCTATCAATGTGATAGGATTCTGCCTCATCATACTTTGTTCCGGAGGTTCAAATGTACAAGATTTGTGCGGTAGTCCTTGTCCAAAGCGACTCTCTTTGGACTCAGGTCGAATCATAAGCCGGGGCATCCAGAATTGCCAATGTCGTCCAATGATATAGATGCAAATATCTTTACTGCTACCAATTTGACAGGATTCTACCTCATCATACCTTGTTCCGGAGGTTCAAATGTACAAGATTTTTGCGGTAGCCCTTGTCCAAAGCGACTCTCTTTGGACTCAGGTCGAATCGTAAGCCGGAGCATCCAGCATTGCCATTGTCGTCCAATGATATAGATGCAAATATATTTACTCCTATCAATGTGACAGGATTCTGCCTCGTCGTATCTTGTCCAGGGGGTCCAAATGTACACGATTTGTTGCGGTACCACTTGTCCAAAGCGACATTCTTGGGACTTATGTCGAACCATAAGCCGGACCATCCAGAATTGCCGATTTTGACCAATGATATAGATGCAAATATCTTTACACCTATTAATTTGACAGGATTCTGCCTCATCATACCTTTTCCAGGAGGTCCAAATGCACATTTTTTGGGCGGCAGCATTTGCCACACCGACTCTCTTTGGATTCAGGTCGAATCATAAGCCGGAGCATCCAGAATTGCCAATGTCGTCCAATGATATAGATGCAAATATCTTTACTCCTATCAATTTGACAGGATTCTGCCTCATCATGCCTTGTTCCGGAGGTTCAAATGTACAAGATTTGTGCGGTCGCCCTTGTCCAAAGCGACTCTCTTTGGATTCAGGTCGAATCATAAGCCGGAGCATCCAGAATTGCCAATGTCGTCCAATGATATAGATGCAAATATCTTTACTCCTATCAATTTGACAGGATTCTGCCTCATCGTATATTGTCCAGGGGGTCCAAATGTACAAGACTTGTGCGGCAGCACTTGACAAAAGCCAATCTCTTTGACTCAGGTCGAATCATATGCCGATCATCCAGAATTGCCAATGTCGTCCAATGATATAGATGCAAATATCATTACTCCTATCAATGTGATAGGATTCTGCCTCATCATGCCTTGTTCCGGAGGTTCAAATGTACAAGATTTTTGCGGTAGCCCTTGTCCAAAGCGACTCTCTTTGGACTCAGGTCGAATCGTAAGCCGGAGCATCCAGCATTGCCATTGTCGTCCAATGATATAGATGCAAATACATTTACTCCTATCAATGTGACAGTATTCTGCCTCGTCGTATCTTGTCCAGGGGGTCCAAATGTACACGATTTGTTGCGGTACCACTTGTCCAAAGCGACATTCTTTGGACTTATGTCGAACCATAAGCCGGACCATCCAGAATTGCCGATGTTGACCAATGATATAGATGCAAATATCTTTACTGCTATCAATTTGACAGGATTCTGCCTCATCATACCTTGTTCCAGAGGTTCAAATGTACAAGATTTTTGCGGTAGCCCTTGTCCAAAGCGACTCTCTTTGGACTCAGGTCGAATCGTAAGCCGGAGCATCCAGCATTGCCATTGTCGTCCAATGATATAGATGCAAATATATTTACTCCTATCAATGTGACAGGATTCTGCCTCGTCGTATCTAGTCCAGGGGGTCCAAAAGTACACGATTTGTTGCGGTACGACTTGTCCAAAGCGACATTCTTGGGACTTATGTCGAACCATAAGCCGGACCATCCAGAATTGCCGATTTTGACCAATGATATAGATGCAAATATCTTTACTCCTATTAATTTGACAGGATTCTGCCTCATCATACCTTTTCCAGGAGGTCCAAATGCACATGTTTTGGGCGGCAGCATTTGCCAAACCGACTCTCTTTGGATTCAGGTCGAATCATAAGCCGGAGCATCCAGAATTGCCAATGTCGTCCAATGATATAGATGCAAATATCTTTACTCCTATCAATTTGACAGGATTCTGCCTCATCGTATATTGTCCAGGGGGTCCAAATGTACAAGACTTGTGCGGCAGCACTTGACAAAAGCCAATCTCTTTGACTCAGGTCGAATCATATGCCGATCATCCAGAATTGCCAATGTCGTCCAATGATATAGATGCAAATATCTTTACTCCTATCAATGTGATAGGATTCTGCCTCATCATGCCTTGTTCCGGAGGTTCAAATGTACAAGATTTTTGCGGTAGCCCTTGTCCAAAGCGACTCTCTTTGGACTCAGGTCGAATCGTAAGCCGGAGCATCCAGCATTGCCATTGTCGTCCAATGATATAGATGCAAATACATTTACTCCTATCAATGTGACAGTATTCTGCCTCGTCGTATCTTGTCCAGGGGGTCCAAATGTACACGATTTGTTGCGGTACCACTTGTCCAAAGCGACATTCTTTGGACTTATGTCGAACCATAAGCCGGACCATCCAGAATTGCCGATGTTGACCAATGATATAGATGCAAATATCTTTACTCCTATTAATTTGACAGGATTCTGCCTCATCATGCCTTTTCCAGGAGGTCCAAATGCACATGTTTTGGGCGGCAGCATTTGCCCAAACCGACTCTCTTTGGATTCAGGTCGAATCATTAGCCGGAGCATCCAGAATTGCCAATGTCGTCCAATGATATAGATGCAAATATCTTTACTCCTATCAATATGACAGGATTCTGCCTCATCATACCTTGTTCCGGAGGTTCAAATGTACAAGATTTTTGCGGTAGCCCTTGTCCAAAGCGACTCTCTTTGGACTCAGGTCGAATCATACGCCGGAGCATCCAGAATTGCCAATGTCGTCCAATGATATAGATGCAAACATCTACACTGCTATCAATTTGACAGGATTCTGTCTCATCATACTTTGTTCCGGAGGTTCAAATGTACAAGATTTGTGCGGTAGTCCTTGTCCAAAGCGACTCTCTTTGGACTCAGGTCGAATCATAAGCCGGGGCATCCAGAATTGCCAATGTCGTCCAATGATATAGATGCAAATATCTTTACTGCTATCAATTTGACAAGATTCTGCCACATCATACCTTTTTCCAGAGGTTCAAATGTACAAGATTTTTGCGGTAGCCCTTGTCCAAAGCGACTCTCTTTGGACTCAGGTCGAATCGTAAGCCGGAGCATCCAGCATTGCCATTGTCGTCCAATGATATAGATGCAAATATATTTACTCCTATCAATGTGACAGGATTCTGCCTCGTCGTATCTAGTCCAGGGGGTCCAAAAGTACACGATTTGTTGCGGTACGACTTGTCCAAAGCGACATTCTTGGGACTTATGTCGAACCATAAGCCGGACCATCCAGAATTGCCGATTTTGACCAATGATATAGATGCAAATATCTTTACTCCTATTAATTTGACAGGATTCTGCCTCATCATACCTTTTCCAGGAGGTCCAAATGCACATGTTTTGGGCGGCAGCATTTGCCAAACCGACTCTCTTTGGATTCAGGTCGAATCATAAGCCGGAGCATCCAGAATTGCCAATGTCGTCCAATGATATAGATGCAAATATCTTTACTCCTATCAATTTGACAGGATTCTGCCTCATCGTATATTGTCCAGGGGGTCCAAATGTACAAGACTTGTGCGGCAGCACTTGACAAAAGCCAATCTCTTTGACTCAGGTCGAATCATATGCCGATCATCCAGAATTGCCAATGTCGTCCAATGATATAGATGCAAATATCTTTACTCCTATCAATGTGATAGGATTCTGCCTCATCATGCCTTGTTCCGGAGGTTCAAATGTACAAGATTTTTGCGGTAGCCCTTGTCCAAAGCGACTCTCTTTGGACTCAGGTCGAATCGTAAGCCGGAGCATCCAGCATTGCCATTGTCGTCCAATGATATAGATGCAAATATATTTACTCCTATCAATGTGACAGTATTCTGCCTCGTCGTATCTTGTCCAGGGGGTCCAAATGTACACGATTTGTTGCGGTACCACTTGTCCAAAGCGACATTCTTTGGACTTATGTCGAACCATAAGCCGGACCATCCAGAATTGCCGATGTTGACCAATGATATAGATGCAAATATCTTTACTCCTATTAATTTGACAGGATTCTGCCTCATCATGCCTTTTCCAGGAGGTCCAAATGCACATGTTTTGGGCGGCAGCATTTGCTCAAACCGACTCTCTTTGGATTCAGGTCGAATCATTAGCCGGAGCATCCAGAATTGCCAATGTCGTCCAATGATATAGATGCAAATATCTTTACTCCTATCAATATGACAGGATTCTGCCTCATCGTATATTGTCCAGGGGGTCCAAATGTACAAGACTTGTGCGGCAGCACTTGACAAAAGCCAATCTCTTTTACTCAGGTCGAATCATATGCCGATCATCCAGAATTACCATGTCGTCCAATGATACAGATGCAAATATCATCACTCCTATGAATGTGATAGGATTCTGCCTCATCATACCTTGTACAGGAGGTTCAAATGTACAAGATTTGTGCGGTAGCCCTTGTCCAAAGCGACTGTCTTTGGATTCAGGTCGAATCATAAGCCGGAGCATCCAGAATTGCCAATGTCGTCCAATGATATAGATGCAAATATCTTTACTCCTATCAATTTGAAAGGATTCTGCCTCATCATACCTTGTTCCGGAGGTTCAAATGCACAAAATTTTTGCGGTAGCCCTTGTCCAAAGCGACTCTCTTTGGACTCAGGTCGAATCATAAGCCGGAGCATCCAGAATTGCCAATGTCGTCCAATGATATAGATGCAAATATCTTTACTCCTATCAATGTGATAGGATTCTGCCTCATCATACCTTGTTCCGGAGGTTCAAATGTACAAGATTTGTGCGGTAGCCCTTACCCAAAGCGACTCTCTTTGGACTCAGGTCGAATCATAAGCCGGGGCATCCAGAACTGCCAATTTCGTCCAATGATATAGATGCAAATATCTTTACACCTATCAATTTGACAGGATTCTGCCTCATCATACCTTGTTCCGGAGGTTCAAATGTACAAGA
Source organism: Priocnemis perturbator (assembly GCA_963942575.1). Lineage (NCBI taxonomy): Eukaryota > Metazoa > Arthropoda > Insecta > Hymenoptera > Pompilidae > Priocnemis > Priocnemis perturbator. Next base: position 2,699,579 of record CAWWDK010000133.1, on the reverse strand, counting down.
TTTTTGCGGTAGCCCTTGTCCAAAGCGACTCTCTTTGGACTCAGGTCGAATCATACGCCGGAGCATCCAGAATTGCCAATGTCGTCCAATGATATAGATGCAAACATCTTCACTCCTATCAATTTGACAGGATTCTGTCTCATCATACTTTGTTCCGGAGGTTCAAATGTACAAGATTTGTGCGGTAGTCCTTGTCCAAAGCGACTCTCTTTGGACTCAGGTCGAATCATAAGCCGGGGCATCCAGAATTGCCAATGTCGTCCAATGATATAGATGCAAATATCTTTACTGCTATCAATTTGACAGGATTCTGCCTCATCATACCTTGTTCCAGAGGTTCAAATGTACAAGATTTTTGCGGTAGCCCTTGTCCAAAGCGACTCTCTTTGGACTCAGGTCGAATCGTAAGCCGGAGCATCCAGCATTGCCATTGTCGTCCAATGATATAGATGCAAATATATTTACTCCTATCAATGTGACAGGATTCTGCCTCGTCGTATCTAGTCCAGGGGGTCCAAAAGTACACGATTTGTTGCGGTACGACTTGTCCAAAGCGACATTCTTGGGACTTATGTCGAACCATAAGCCGGACCATCCAGAATTGCCGATTTTGACCAATGATATAGATGCAAATATCTTTACTCCTATTAATTTGACAGGATTCTGCCTCATCATACCTTTTCCAGGAGGTCCAAATGCACATGTTTTGGGCGGCAGCATTTGCCAAACCGACTCTCTTTGGATTCAGGTCGAATCATAAGCCGGAGCATCCAGAATTGCCAATGTCGTCCAATGATATAGATGCAAATATCTTTACTCCTATCAATTTGACAGGATTCTGCCTCATCGTATATTGTCCAGGGGGTCCAAATGTACAAGACTTGTGCGGCAGCACTTGACAAAAGCCAATCTCTTTGACTCAGGTCGAATCATATGCCGATCATCCAGAATTGCCAATGTCGTCCAATGATATAGATGCAAATATCTTTACTCCTATCAATGTGATAGGATTCTGCCTCATCATGCCTTGTTCCGGAGGTTCAAATGTACAAGATTTTTGCGGTAGCCCTTGTCCAAAGCGACTCTCTTTGGACTCAGGTCGAATCGTAAGCCGGAGCATCCAGCATTGCCATTGTCGTCCAATGATATAGATGCAAATACATTTACTCCTATCAATGTGACAGTATTCTGCCTCGTCGTATCTTGTCCAGGGGGTCCAAATGTACACGATTTGTTGCGGTACCACTTGTCCAAAGCGACATTCTTTGGACTTATGTCGAACCATAAGCCGGACCATCCAGAATTGCCGATGTTGACCAATGATATAGATGCAAATATCTTTACTCCTATTAATTTGACAGGATTCTGCCTCATCATGCCTTTTCCAGGAGGTCCAAATGCACATGTTTTGGGCGGCAGCATTTGCCCAAACCGACTCTCTTTGGATTCAGGTCGAATCATTAGCCGGAGCATCCAGAATTGCCAATGTCGTCCAATGATATAGATGCAAATATCTTTACTCCTATCAATATGACAGGATTCTGCCTCATCATACCTTGTTCCGGAGGTTCAAATGTACAAGATTTTTGCGGTAGCCCTTGTCCAAAGCGACTCTCTTTGGACTCAGGTCGAATCATACGCCGGAGCATCCAGAATTGCCAATGTCGTCCAATGATATAGATGCAAACATCTTCACTGCTATCAATTTGACAGGATTCTGTCTCATCATACTTTGTTCCGGAGGTTCAAATGTACAAGATTTGTGCGGTAGTCCTTGTCCAAAGCGACTCTCTTTGGACTCAGGTCGAATCATAAGCCGGGGCATCCAGAATTGCCAATGTCGTCCAATGATATAGATGCAAATATCTTTACTGCTATCAATTTGACAGGATTCTGCCACATCATACCTTGTTCCAGAGGTTCAAATGTACAAGATTTTTGCGGTAGCCCTTGTCCAAAGCGACTCTCTTTGGACTCAGGTCGAATCGTAAGCCGGAGCATCCAGCATTGCCATTGTCGTCCAATGATATAGATGCAAATATATTTACTCCTATCAATGTGACAGGATTCTGCCTCGTCGTATCTAGTCCAGGGGGTCCAAAAGTACACGATTTGTTGCGGTACGACTTGTCCAAAGCGACATTCTTGGGACTTATGTCGAACCATAAGCCGGACCATCCAGAATTGCCGATTTTGACCAATGATATAGATGCAAATATCTTTACTCCTATTAATTTGACAGGATTCTGCCTCATCATACCTTTTCCAGGAGGTCCAAATGCACATGTTTTGGGCGGCAGCATTTGCCAAACCGACTCTCTTTGGATTCAGGTCGAATCATAAGCCGGAGCATCCAGAATTGCCAATGTCGTCCAATGATATAGATGCAAATATCTTTACTCCTATCAATTTGACAGGATTCTGCCTCATCGTATATTGTCCAGGGGGTCCAAATGTACAAGACTTGTGCGGCAGCACTTGACAAAAGCCAATCTCTTTGACTCAGGTCGAATCATATGCCGATCATCCAGAATTGCCAATGTCGTCCAATGATATAGATGCAAATATCTTTACTCCTATCAATGTGATAGGATTCTGCCTCATCATGCCTTGTTCCGGAGGTTCAAATGTACAAGATTTTTGCGGTAGCCCTTGTCCAAAGCGACTCTCTTTGGACTCAGGTCGAATCGTAAGCCGGAGCATCCAGCATTGCCATTGTCGTCCAATGATATAGATGCAAATATATTTACTCCTATCAATGTGACAGTATTCTGCCTCGTCGTATCTTGTCCAGGGGGTCCAAATGTACACGATTTGTTGCGGTACCACTTGTCCAAAGCGACATTCTTTGGACTTATGTCGAACCATAAGCCGGACCATCCAGAATTGCCGATGTTGACCAATGATATAGATGCAAATATCTTTACTCCTATTAATTTGACAGGATTCTGCCTCATCATGCCTTTTCCAGGAGGTCCAAATGCACATGTTTTGGGCGGCAGCATTTGCTCAAACCGACTCTCTTTGGATTCAGGTCGAATCATTAGCCGGAGCATCCAGAATTGCCAATGTCGTCCAATGATATAGATGCAAATATCTTTACTCCTATCAATATGACAGGATTCTGCCTCATCGTATATTGTCCAGGGGGTCCAAATGTACAAGACTTGTGCGGCAGCACTTGACAAAAGCCAATCTCTTTTACTCAGGTCGAATCATATGCCGATCATCCAGAATTACCATGTCGTCCAATGATACAGATGCAAATATCATCACTCCTATGAATGTGATAGGATTCTGCCTCATCATACCTTGTACAGGAGGTTCAAATGTACAAGATTTGTGCGGTAGCCCTTGTCCAAAGCGACTGTCTTTGGATTCAGGTCGAATCATAAGCCGGAGCATCCAGAATTGCCAATGTCGTCCAATGATATAGATGCAAATATCTTTACTCCTATCAATTTGAAAGGATTCTGCCTCATCATACCTTGTTCCGGAGGTTCAAATGCACAAAATTTTTGCGGTAGCCCTTGTCCAAAGCGACTCTCTTTGGACTCAGGTCGAATCATAAGCCGGAGCATCCAGAATTGCCAATGTCGTCCAATGATATAGATGCAAATATCTTTACGCCTATCAATGTGATAGGATTCTGCCTCATCATACCTTGTTCCGGAGGTTCAAATGTACAAGATTTGTGCGGTAGCCCTTACCCAAAGCGACTCTCTTTGGACTCAGGTCGAATCATAAGCCGGGGCATCCAGAACTGCCAATTTCGTCCAATGATATAGATGCAAATATCTTTACACCTATCAATTTGACAGGATTCTGCCTCATCATACCTTGTTCCGGAGGTTCAAATGTACAAGATTTTTGCGGTAGCCCTTGTCCAAAGCGACTCTCTTTGGACTCAGGTCGAATCATACGCCGGAGCATCCAGAATTGCCAATGTCGTCCAATGATATAGATGCAAACATCTTCACTCCTATCAATTTGACAGGATTCTGTCTCATCATACTTTGTTCCGGAGGTTCAAATGTACAAGATTTGTGCGGTAGTCCTTGTCCAAAGCGACTCTCTTTGGACTCAGGTCGAATCATAAGCCGGGGCATCCAGAATTGCCAATGTCGTCCAATGATATAGATGCAAATATCTTTACTGCTATCAATTTGACAGGATTCTGCCTCATCATACCTTGTTCCAGAGGTTCAAATGTACAAGATTTTTGCGGTAGCCCTTGTCCAAAGCGACTCTCTTTGGACTCAGGTCGAATCGTAAGCCGGAGCATCCAGCATTGCCATTGTCGTCCAATGATATAGATGCAAATATATTTACTCCTATCAATGTGACAGGATTCTGCCTCGTCGTATCTAGTCCAGGGGGTCCAAAAGTACACGATTTGTTGCGGTACGACTTGTCCAAAGCGACATTCTTGGGACTTATGTCGAACCATAAGCCGGACCATCCAGAATTGCCGATTTTGACCAATGATATAGATGCAAATATCTTTACTCCTATTAATTTGACAGGATTCTGCCTCATCATACCTTTTCCAGGAGGTCCAAATGCACATGTTTTGGGCGGCAGCATTTGCCAAACCGACTCTCTTTGGATTCAGGTCGAATCATAAGCCGGAGCATCCAGAATTGCCAATGTCGTCCAATGATATAGATGCAAATATCTTTACTCCTATCAATTTGACAGGATTCTGCCTCATCGTATATTGTCCAGGGGGTCCAAATGTACAAGACTTGTGCGGCAGCACTTGACAAAAGCCAATCTCTTTGACTCAGGTCGAATCATATGCCGATCATCCAGAATTGCCAATGTCGTCCAATGATATAGATGCAAATATCTTTACTCCTATCAATGTGATAGGATTCTGCCTCATCATGCCTTGTTCCGGAGGTTCAAATGTACAAGATTTTTGCGGTAGCCCTTGTCCAAAGCGACTCTCTTTGGACTCAGGTCGAATCGTAAGCCGGAGCATCCAGCATTGCCATTGTCGTCCAATGATATAGATGCAAATACATTTACTCCTATCAATGTGACAGTATTCTGCCTCGTCGTATCTTGTCCAGGGGGTCCAAATGTACACGATTTGTTGCGGTACCACTTGTCCAAAGCGACATTCTTTGGACTTATGTCGAACCATAAGCCGGACCATCCAGAATTGCCGATGTTGACCAATGATATAGATGCAAATATCTTTACTCCTATTAATTTGACAGGATTCTGCCTCATCATGCCTTTTCCAGGAGGTCCAAATGCACATGTTTTGGGCGGCAGCATTTGCCCAAACCGACTCTCTTTGGATTCAGGTCGAATCATTAGCCGGAGCATCCAGAATTGCCAATGTCGTCCAATGATATAGATGCAAATATCTTTACTCCTATCAATATGACAGGATTCTGCCTCATCGTATATTGTCCAGGGGGTCCAAATGTACAAGACTTGTGCGGCAGCACTTGACAAAAGCCAATCTCTTTTACTCAGGTCGAATCATATGCCGATCATCCAGAATTACCATGTCGTCCAATGATACAGATGCAAATATCATCACTCCTATGAATGTGATAGGATTCTGCCTCATCATACCTTGTACAGGAGGTTCAAATGTACAAGATTTGTGCGGTAGCCCTTGTCCAAAGCGACTGTCTTTGGATTCAGGTCGAATCATAAGCCGGAGCATCCAGAATTGCCAATGTCGTCCAATGATATAGATGCAAATATCTTTACTCCTATCAATTTGAAAGGATTCTGCCTCATCATACCTTGTTCCGGAGGTTCAAATGCACAAAATTTTTGCGGTAGCCCTTGTCCAAAGCGACTCTCTTTGGACTCAGGTCGAATCATAAGCCGGAGCATCCAGAATTGCCAATGTCGTCCAATGATATAGATGCAAATATCTTTACTCCTATCAATGTGATAGGATTCTGCCTCATCATACCTTGTTCCGGAGGTTCAAATGTACAAGATTTGTGCGGTAGCCCTTACCCAAAGCGACTCTCTTTGGACTCAGGTCGAATCATAAGCCGGGGCATCCAGAACTGCCAATTTCGTCCAATGATATAGATGCAAATATCTTTACTCCTATCAATTTGACAGGATTCTGCCTCATCGTATATTGTCCAGGGGGTCCAAATGTACAAGACTTGTGCGGCAGCACTTGACAAAAGCCAATCTCTTTGACTCAGGTCGAGTCATATGCCGATCATCCAGAATTGCCAATGTCGTCCAGTGATATAGATGCAAACATCTTCACTCCTATCAATTTGACAGGATTCTGTCTTATCATACCCTGTTCCGGATGTTCAAATGTACAAGGTTTGGGCGGTAGCACTTGTCCAAAGCGACTCTCCTTGGACTCAGGTCGAATCATAAACCGGAGCATCCAGCATTGCCATGCGCGTCCAATGATATAGATGCAAATATCTTTACTCCTATCAATGTGATAGGATTCTGCCCCATCATACTTTGTTCCGGAGGTTCAAATGTACAAGATTTGTGCGGTAGTCCTTGTCCAAAGCGACTCTCTTTGGACTCAGGTCGAATCATAAGCCGGGGCATCCAGAATTGCCAATGTCGTCCAATGATATAGATGCAAATATCTTTACTGCTACCAATTTGACAGGATTCTACCTCATCATACCTTGTTCCGGAGGTTCAAATGTACAAGATTTTTGCGGTAGCCCTTGTCCAAAGCGACTCTCTTTGGACTCAGGTCGAATCGTAAGCCGGAGCATCCAGCATTGCCATTGTCGTCCAATGATATAGATGCAAATATATTTACTCCTATCAATGTGACAGGATTCTGCCTCGTCGTATCTTGTCCAGGGGGTCCAAATGTACACGATTTGTTGCGGTACCACTTGTCCAAAGCGACATTCTTGGGACTTATGTCGAACCATAAGCCGGACCATCCAGAATTGCCGATTTTGACCAATGATATAGATGCAAATATCTTTACACCTATTAATTTGACAGGATTCTGCCTCATCATACCTTTTCCAGGAGGTCCAAATGCACATTTTTTGGGCGGCAGCATTTGCCACACCGACTCTCTTTGGATTCAGGTCGAATCATAAGCCGGAGCATCCAGAATTGCCAATGTCGTCCAATGATATAGATGCAAATATCTTTACTCCTATCAATTTGACAGGATTCTGCCTCATCATGCCTTGTTCCGGAGGTTCAAATGTACAAGATTTGTGCGGTCGCCCTTGCCCAAAGCGACTCTCTTTGGACTCAGGTCGAATCATAAGCCGGGTCATCCAGAATTGCCAATGTCGTCCAATGATATAGATGCAAATATATTTACTGCTATCAATTGGACAGGATTCTGCCTCATCATACCTTGTTCCGGAGGTTCATATGTACAAGATTTTTGCGGTAGCCCTGGTCCAAAGCGACTCTCTTTGGATTCAGGTCGAATCATAAGCCGGAGCATCCAGAATTGCCAATGTCGTCCAATGATATAGATGCAAATATCTTTACTCCTATCAATATGACAGGATTCTGCCTCATCGTATATTGTCCAGGGGGTCCAAATGTACAAGACTTGTGCGGCAGCACTTGACAAAAGCCAATCTCTTTTACTCAGGTCGAATCATATGCCGATCATCCAGAATTACCATGTCGTCCAATGATACAGATGCAAATATCATCACTCCTATCAATTTGACAGGATTCTGTCTCAACATACCCTGTTCCGGATGTTCAAATGTACAAGGTTTGGGCGGTAGCACTTGTCCAAAGCGACTCTCCTTGGACTCAGGTCGAATCATAAACCGGAGCATCCAGCATTGCCATGGCGTCCAATGATATACATGCAAATATCTTTACTCCTATCAATGTGATAGGATTCTGCCTCATCATACTTTGTTCCGGAGGTTCAAATGTACAAGATTTGTGCGGTAGTCCTTGTCCAAAGCGACTCTCTTTGGACTCAGGTCGAATCATAAGCCGGGGCATCCAGAATTGCCAATGTCGTCCAATGATATAGATGCAAATATCTTTACTGCTACCAATTTGACAGGATTCTACCTCATCATACCCTGTTCCGGAGGTTCAAATGTACAAGATTTGTGCGGTAGTCCTTGTCCAAAGCGACTCTCTTTGGACTCAGGTCGAATCATAAGCCGGGGCATCCAGAATTGCCAATGTCGTCCAATGATATAGATGCAAATATCTTTACTGCTACCAATTTGACAGGATTCTACCTCATCATACCTTGTTCCGGAGGTTCAAATGTACAAGATTTTTGCGGTAGCCCTTACCGAAAGCGACTCTCTTTGGACTCAGGTCGAATCATAAGCCGGGGCATCCAGAACTGCCAATTTCGTCCAATGATATAGATGCAAATATCTTTACTCCTATCAATTTGACAGGATTCTGCCTCATCGTATATTGTCCAGGGGGTCCAAATGTACAAGACTTGTGCGGCAGCACTTGACAAAAGCCAATCTCTTTGACTCAGGTCGAGTCATATGCCGATCATCCAGAATTGCCAATGTCGTCCAGTGATATAGATGCAAACATCTTCACTCCTATCAATTTGACAGGATTCTGTCTTATCATACCCTGTTCCGGATGTTCAAATGTACAAGGTTTGGGCGGTAGCACTTGTCCAAAGCGACTCTCCTTGGACTCAGGTCGAATCATAAACCGGAGCATCCAGCATTGCCATGGCGTCCAATGATATAGATGCAAATATCTTTACTCCTATCAATGTGATAGGATTCTGCCTCATCATACTTTGTTCCGGAGGTTCAAATGTACAAGATTTGTGCGGTAGTCCTTGTCCAAAGCGACTCTCTTTGGACTCAGGTCGAATCATAAGCCGGGACATCCAGAATTGCCAATGTCGTCCAATGATATAGATGCAAATATCTTTACTGCTACCAATTTGACAGGATTCTGCCTCGTCGTATCTTGTCCAGGGGGTCCAAATGTACACGATTTGTTGCGGTACCACTTGTCCAAAGCGACATTCTTGGGACTTATGTCGAACCATAAGCCGGACCATCCAGAATTGCCGATTTTGACCAATGATATAGATGCAAATATCTTTACTCCTATTAATTTGACAGGATTCTGCCTCATCATACCTTTTCCAGGAGGTCCAAATGCACATTTTTTGGGCGGCAGCATTTGCCACACCGATTCTCTTTGGATTCAGGTCGAATCATAAGCCGGAGCATCCAGAATTGCCAATGTCGTCCAATGATATAGATGCAAATATCTTTACTGCTATCAATTTGTCAGGATTCTGCCTCATCGTACCTTGTTCCGGAGGTTCAAATGTACGAGATTTGTTAGGTAGCCCTTGTCCAAAGCGACTCTCCTTGGACTCAGGTCGATTCATATGCCGAAGCATCCAGAATTACCATGTCGTCCAATGATACAGATGCAAATATCATCACTCCTATGAATGTGATAGGATTCTGCCTCATCATACCTTGTACAGAAGGTTCAAATGTACAAGATTTGTGCGGTAGCCCTTGTCCAAAGCGACTGTCTTTGGATTCAGGTCGAATCATAAGCCGGAGCATCCAGAATTGCCAATGTCGTCCAATGATATAGATGCAAATATCTTTACTCCTATCAATGTGATAGGATTCCGCCTCATCATACCTTGTTCCGGAGGTTCAAATGTACAAGATTTGTGCGGTAGCCCTTGCGCAAAGCGACTCTCTTTGGACTCAGGTCGAATCATAAGCCGGGGCATCCAGAATTGCCAATGTCATCCAATGATATAGATGCAAATATCTTTACTCCTATCAATTTGACAGGATTCTGCCTCATCGTATATTGTCCAGGGGGTCCAAATGTACAAGACTTGTGCGGCAGCACTTGACAAAAGCCAATCTCTTTGACTCAGGTCGAATCATATGCCGATCATCCAGAATTGCCAATGTCGTCCACTGATATAGATGCAAATATCTTTACTCCTATCAATGTGATAGGATTCTGCCTCATCATGCCTTGTTCCGGAGGTTCAAATGTACAAGATTTGTGCGGTCGCCCTTGTCCAAAGCGACTCTCTTTGGACTCAGGTCGAATCATAAGCCGGGGCATCCAGAATTGCCAATGTCGTCCAATGATATAGATGCAAATATCTTTACTGCTATCAATTGGACAGGATTCTGCCTCATCATACCTTGTTCCGGAGGTTCATATGTACAAGATTTTTGCGGTAGCCCTGGTCCAAAGCGACTCTCTTTGGACTCAGGTCGAATCATATGCCGATCATCCAGAATTACCATGTCGTCCAATGATACAGATGCAAATATATTTACTCCTATGAATGTGATAGGATTCTGCCTCATCATACCTTGTACAGGAGGTTCAAATGTACAAGATTTGTGCGGTAGCCCTTGTCCAAAGCGACTGTCTTTGGATTCAGGTCGAATCATAAGCCGGAGCATCCAGAATTGCCAATGTCGTCCAATGATATAGATGCAAATATCTTTACTCCTATCAATTTGAAAGGATTCTGCCTCATCATACCTTGTTCCGGAGGTTCAAATGCACAAAATTTTTGCGGTAGCCCTTGTCCAAAGCGACTCTCTTTGGACTCAGGTCGAATCATAAGCCGGAGCATCCAGAATTGCCAATGTCGTCCAATGATATAGATGCAAATATCTTTACTCCTATCAATGTGATAGGATTCTGCCTCATCATACCTTGTTCCGGAGGTTCAAATGTACAAGATTTGTGCGGTAGCCCTTGCGCAAAGCGACTCTCTTTGGACTCAGGTCGAATCATAAGCGGGGGCATCCAGAATTGCCAATTTCGTCCAATGATATAGATGCAAATATCTTTACTCCTATCAATTTGACAGGATTCTGCCTCATCGTATATTGTCCAGGGGGTCCAAATGTACAAGACTTGTGCGGCAGCACTTGACAAAAGCCAATCTCTTTGACTCAGGTCGAGTCATATGACGATCATCCAGAATTGCCAATGTCGTCCAATGATATAGATGCAAACATCTTCACTCCTATCAATTTGACAGGATTCTGTCTTATCATACTCTGTTCCGGATGTTCAAATGTACAAGGTTTGGGCGGTAGCACTTGTCCAAAGCGTCTCTCCTTGGACTCAGGTCGAATCATAAACCGGAGCATCCAGCATTGCCATGGCGTCCAATGATATAGATGCAAATATCTTTACTCCTATCAATGTGATAGGATTCTGCCTCATCATACCTTGTCCAGTAGGTCAAAATGTACGAGATTTGTTTGGTAGCCCTTGTCCAAAGCGACTCTCCTTGGACTCAGGTCGATTCATATGCCGAAGCATCCAGAATTACCATGTCGTCCAATGATACAGATGCAAATATCATCACTCCTATGAATGTGATAGGATTCTGCCTCATCATACCTTGTACAGGAGGTTCAAATGTACAAGATTTGTGCGGTAGCCCTTGTCCAAAGCGACTGTCTTTGGATTCAGGTCGAATCATATGCCGGAGCATCCAGAATTGCCATTGTCGTCCAATGATATAGATGCAAATATATTTACTCCTATCAATTTGACAGGTTTCTGCCTCATCGTATCTTGTCCAGGGAGTCCAAATGTATACGATTTGTTGCGGTACCACTTGTCCAAAGCGACTCTCTCTGGACTCAGGTCGAATCATAAGCCGGGGCATCCCGAATTGCCAATGTCGTCCAATGATATAGATGCAAATATCTTTACTGCTATCAATTTAACAGGATTCTGCCTCATCATACCTTGTCCAGTAGGTCAAAATGTACAAGATTTGTGCGGTAGCCCTTGTCCAAAGCGACTCTCCTTGGACTCAGGTCGAATCATAAACCGGAGCATCCAGCATGGCCATGGCGTCCAATGATATAGATGCAAATATCTTTACTCCTATCAATGTGATAGGATTCTGCCTCATCATACCTTGTTCCGGAGGTTCAAATGTACAAGATTTGTGCGGTAGCACTAGACAAAAGCGAAACTCTTTGCACTCAGGTCGAATCATATTCCGAGCATCCAGAATTGCCAATGTCGTCCAATGATATAGATGCAAATATCTTTACTCCTATCAATATGACAGGATTCTGCCTCATCGTATATTGTCCAGGGGGTCCAAATGTACAAGACTTGTGCGGCAGCACTTGACAAAAGTCAATCTCTTTGACTCAGGTCGAATCATAAGCCGGAGCATCCAGAATTGCCAATGTCGTCCAATGATATAGATGCAAATATCTTTACTCCTATCAATTTGACAGGATTCTGCCTCATCTTATATTGTCCAGGGGGTCCAAATGTACAAGACTTGTGCGGCAGCACTTGACAAAAGCCAATCTCTTTGACTCAGGTCGAGTCATATGCCGATCATCCAGAATTGCCAATGTCGTCCAATGATATAGATGCAAACATCTTCACTCCTATCAATTTGACAGGATTCTGTCTCATCATACCCTGTTCCGGATGTTCAAATGTACAAGGTTTGGGCGGTAGCACTTGTCCAAAGCGACTCTCCTTGGACTCAGGTCGAATCATAAACCGGAGCATCCAGCATTGCCATGGCGTCCACTGATATAGATGCAAATATTTTTACTGCTATCAATTTGACAGTATTCTGCCTTGTCGTATCTTGTCCAGGGGGTCCAAATGTACACGATTTGTTGGGGTACCACTTGTCCAAAGCGACATTCTTTGGACTTATGTCGAACCATAAGCCGGACCATCCAGAAGTGCCGATGTTGACCAATGATATAGATGCAAATATCTTTACTCCTATTAATTTGACAGGATTCTGCCTCATCATACCTTTTCCAGGAGGTCCAAATGCACATGTTTTGGGCGGCAGCATTTGCCCAAACCGACTCTCTTTGGATTCAGGTCGAATCATAAGCCGGAGCATCCAGAATTGCCAATGTCGTCCACTGATATAGATGCAAATATCTTTACTGCTATCAATTTGACAGGATTCTGCCTCATCATACCTTGTTCCGGAGGTTCAAATGTACAAGATTTTTGCGATAGCCCTTGTCCAAAGCGAGTCTCTTTGGACTCAGGTCGAATCGTAAGCCGGGGCATCCAGAATTGCCAATGTCGTCCAATGATATAGATGCAAATATCTTTACTGCTATCAATTTGACAGGATTCTGCCTCACCATACCTTGTCCAGTAGGTCAAAATGTACGAGATTTGTGCGGTAGCCCCTGTCCAAAGCGACTCTCCTTGGACTCAGGTCGACTCATATGCCGAAGCATCCAGAATTACCATGTCGTCCAATGATACAGATGCAAATATCATCACTCCTATGAATGTGATAGGATTCTGCCTCATCATACCTTGTACAGGAGGTTCAAATGTACAAGATTTGTGCGGTAGCCCTTGTCCAAAGCGACAGTCTTTGGATTCAGGTCGATCCATAAGACGAACCATCCAGAATTGCCCATGTCGTGCAATGATATAGATGCAAATATCTTTACTGCTATCAATTTGACAGTATTCTGCCTCATCGTATCTTGACCAGGGGGTCCAAATGTACAAGATTTGTGCGGTAGCACGTGTCCAAAACGACTCTCTTTGGACTCAGGTCAAAGCAAAAGCCAGAGCATCCAGAATTGCTAATGTCGTGCAATGATATAGATGCAAATATCTTTACTCCTATCAATGTGATAGGTTTCTGCCTCATCATACTTTGTTCCGGAGGTTCAAATGTACAAGATTTGTGCGGTTGTCCTTGTCCAAAGCGACTCTCTTTGGACTCAGGTCGAATCATAAGACGGGGCATCCAGAATTGCCAATGTCGTCCAATGATACAGATGCAAATATCATCACTCCTATGAATGTGATAGGATTCTGCCTCATCATACCTTTTCCAGGAGGTCCAAATGCACATGTTTTGGGCGGCAGCATTTGCCCAAACCGACTCTCTTTGGATTCAGGTCGAATCATAAGCCGGAGCATCCAGAATTGCTAATGTCGTCCAATGATACAGATGCAAATATCATCACTCCTATGAATGTGATAGGATTCTGCCTCATCATACCTTTTCCAGGAGGTCCAAATGCACATGTTTTGGGCGGCAGCATTTGCCCAAACCGACTCTCTTTGGATTCAGGTCGAATCATAAGCCGGAGCATCCAGAATTGCTAATGTCGTCCAATGATACAGATGCAAATATCATTACTCCTATGAATGTGATAGGATTCTGCCTCATCATACCTTGTACAGGAGGTTCAAATGTACAAGATTTGTGCGGTAGCCCTTGTCCAAAGCGACTGTCTTTGGATTCAGGTCGAATCATAAGCCGGAGCATCCAGAATTGCCAATGTCGTCCAATGATATAGATGCAAATATCTTTACTCCTATCAATTTGACAGGATTCTGCCTCATCGTATATTGTCCAGGGGGTCCAAATGTACAAGACTTGTGCGGCAGCACTTGACCGAAGCCAATCTCTTTGACTCAGGTCGAGTCATATGCCGATCATCCAGAATTGCCAATGTCGTTCAATGATATAGATGCAAACATCTTCACTCCTATCAATTTGACAGGATTCTGTCTCATCATACCCTGTTCCGGATGTTCAAATGTACAAGGTTTGGGCGGTAGCACTTGTCCAAAGCGAATCTCCTTGGACTCAGGTCGAATCATAAACCGGAGCATCCAGCATTGCCATGGCGTCCAATGATATAGATGCAAATATCTTTACTCCTATGAATGTGATAGGATTCTGCCTCATCATGCTTTGTTCCGGAGGTTCAAATGTACAAGATTTGTGCGGTAGTCCTTATCCAAAGCGACTCTCTTTGGACTCAGGTCGAATCATAAGACGGGGCATCCAGAATTGCCAATGTCGTCCAATGATACAGATGCAAATATCATTACTCCTATGAATGTGATAGGATTCTGCCTCATCATACCTTGTACAGGAGGTCCAAATGTACAAGACTTGTTGCGGTAGCACTTGTCCGAAGCGACTCTGTTTGGACTCAGGTCGAATCATAAGCCAGAGCATCCAGAATTGCCAATGTCGTCCAATGATATAGATGCAAATATCTTTTCTCCTATCAATTTGACAGGATTCTGCCGCTATCATATCTTGTCCAGGGGGTCAAAATGTACAAGATTTGTGCGTTAGCACTTCACAAAAGCGAATCTCTTTGGACTCAGGTCGATTCATATGCCGAAGCATCCAGAATTACCTTGTCGTCCAATGATACAGATGCAAATATCATCACTCCTATGAATGTGATAGGATTCTGCCTCATCATACCTTGTACAGGAGGTTCAAATGTACAAGATTTGTGCGGTAGCCCTTGTCCAAAGCGACTGTCTTTGGATTCAGGTCGAATCATCCAGAATTACCATGTCGTCCAATGATACAGATGCAAATATCATCACTCCTATGAATGTGATAGGATTCTGCCTCATCATACCTTGTACAGGAGGTTCAAATGTACAAGATTTGTGCGGTAGCCCTTCTCCAAAGCGACTGTCTTTGGATTCAGGTCGAATCATAAGCCGGAGCATCCAGAATTGCCAATGTCGTCCAATGATATAGATGCAAATATCTTTACTCCTATCAATGTGACAGGATTCTGCCTCATCATACCTTGTTCCGGGGGTTCAAATGTACAAGATTTGCGCGGTAGCCCTTGTCCAAAGCGACTCTCTTTGGACTCAGGTCGAATCATAAGCCGGGGCATCCAGAATTGCCAATGTCGTCCAATGATGTAGATGCAAATATCTTTACTGCTATCAATTTGTCAGGATTCTGCCTCATCACACCTTGTTCCGGAGGTCAAAATGTACGAGATTTGTGCGGTAGCCCTTGTCCAAAGCGACTGTCTTTGGATTCAGGTCGAATCATAAGCCGGAGCATCCAGAATTGCCAATGTCGTCCAATGATATAGATGCAAATATCTTTACTCCTATCAATGTGACAGGATTCTGCCTCATCATACCTTGTTCCGGGGGTTCAAATGTACAAGATTTGCGCGGTAGCCCTTGTCCAAAGCGACTCTCTTTGGACTCAGGTCGAATCATAAGCCGGGGCATCCAGAATTGCCAATGTCGTCCAATGATATAGATGCAAATATCTTTACTGCTATCAATTTGTCAGGATTCTGCCTCATCACACCTTGTTCCGGAGGTTCAAATGTACAAGATTTTTGCGGTAGCCCTTGTCCAAAGCGACTCTCTTTGAACTCAGGTCGAATCGTAAGCCGGGGCATCCAGAAATGCCAATGTCGTCCAATGATATAGATGCAAATATCTTTACTGCTATCAATTTGACAGGATTCTGCCTCATCATACCTTGTCCAGTAGGTCAAAATGTACGAGATTTGTGCGGTAGCCCTTGTCCAAAGCGACTCTCTTTGGACTCAGGTCGAATCATAAGCCGGAGCATCCAGAATTGCCAATGTCGTCCAATGATATAGATGCAAATATCTTTACTGCTACAAATTTGACAGGTTTCTGCCTCATCGTATCTTGTCCAGGGGGTCCAAATGTATACGATTTGTTGCAGTACCCCTTGTCCAAAGTGACATTCTTTGGACTTATGTCGAACCATAAGCCGGACCATCCAGAATTGCCGATGTTGACCAATGATATAAATGCAAATATCTTTACTCCTATTAATTTGACAGGATTCTGCCTCATCATACCTTTTCCAGGAGGTCCAAATGCACATGTTTTGGGCGGCAGCATTTGCCCAAACCGACTCTCTTTGGATTCAGGTCGAATCATAAGCCGGAGCATCCAGAATTGCCAATGTCGTCCAATGATATAGATGCAAATATCTTTACTCCTATCAATTTGACAGGATTCTGCCTCATCGTATATTGTCCAGGGGGTCCAAATGTACAAGATTTGTGCGGTAGCCCTTGTCCAAAGCGACTCTCTTTGGACTCAGGTCGAATCATAAGCCGGGGCATCCAGAATTGCCAATGTCGTCCAATGATATAGATGCAAATATCTTTACTGCTATCAATTTGACAGGATTCTGCCTCATCATACCTTGTCCAGTAGGTCAATATGTACAAGATTTGTTCGGTAGCCCTTGTCCAAAGCGACTCTCTTTGAACTCAGGTCGAATCGTAAGCCGGGGCATCCAGAATTGCCAATGTCGTCCAATGATATAGATGCAAATATCTTTACTGCTATCAATTTGACAGGATTCTGCCTCATCATACCTTGTCCAGTAGGTCAAAATGTACGAGATTTGTGCGGTAGCCCTTGTCCAAAGCGACTCTCTTTGGACTCAGGTCGAATCATAGGCCGGAGCATCCAGAATTGCCAATGTCGTCCAATGATATAGATGCAAATATCTTTACTCCTATCAATTTGACAGGATTCTGCCTCATCGTATATTGTCCAGGGGGTCCAAATGTACAAGATTTGTGCGGTAGCCCTTGTCCAAAGCGACTCTCTTTGGACTCAGGTCGAATCATAAGCCGGGGCATCCAGAATTGCCAATGTCGTCCAATGATATAGATGCAAATATCTTTACTGCTATCAATTTGACAGGATTCTGCCTCATCATACCTTGTCCAGTAGGTCAATATGTACAAGATTTGTGCGGTAGCCCTTGTCCAAAGCGACTCTCCTTGGACTCAGGTCGAATCATAAACCGGAGCATCCGGCATTGCCATGGCGTCCAATGATATAGATGCAAATATCTTTACTCCTATCAATGTGATGGGATTCTGCCTCATCACACCTTGTTCCGGATGTTCAAATGTACAAGGTTTGGGCGGTAGCACTTGTCCAAAGCGACTCTCCTTGGACTCAGGTCGAATCATAAACCGGAGCATCCAGCATTGCCATGGCGTCCAATGATATAGATGCAAATATCTTTACTCCTATCAATGTGATAGGATTCTGCCTCATCATACCTTGTTCCGGAGGTTCAAATGTACAAGATTTGTGCGGTAGCACTAGACAAAAGCGAAACTCTTTGCACTCAGGTCGAATCATATTCCGAGCATCCAGAATTGCCAATGTCGTCCAATGATATAGATGCAAATATCTTTACTCCTATCAATGTGATAGGATTCTGCCTCATCATACCTTGTTCCGGAGGTTCAAATGTACAAGATTTGTGCGGTAGGCCTTGTCCAAAGCGACTCTCTTTGGACTCAGGTCGAATCATAAGCCGGGGCATCCAGAATTGCCAATGTCGTCCAATGATATAGATGCAAATATCTTTACTGCTATCAATTTGACAGGATTCTGCCTCATCATACCTTGTTCCGGAGGTTCAAATGTACAAGATTTTTGCGGTAGCCCTTGTCCAAAGCGAGTCTCTTTGGACTCAGGTCGAATCGTAAGCCGGGGCATCCAGAATTGCCAATGTCGTCCAATGATATAGATGCAAATATCTTTACTGCTATCAATTTGACAGGATTCTGCCTCACCATACCTTGTCCAGTAGGTCAAAATGTACGAGATTTGTGCGGTAGCCCTTGTCCAAAGCGACTCTCCTTGGACTCAGGTCGACTCATATGCCGAAGCATCCAGAATTACCATGTCGTCCAATGATACAGATGCAAATATCATCACTCCTATGAATGTGATAGGATTCTGCCTCATCATACCTTGTACAGGAGGTTCAAATGTACAAGATTTGTGCGGTAGCCCTTGTCCAAAGCGACTCTCCTTGGACTCAGGTCGAATCATAAACCGGAGCATCCAGCATTGCCATGGCGTCCAATGATATAGATGCAAATATCTTTACTCCTATCAATGTGATAGGATTCTGCCTCATCATACCTTGTTCCGGAGGTTCAAATGTACAAGATTTGTGCGGTAGCACTAGACAAAAGCGAAACTCTTTGCACTCAGGTCGAATCATATTCCGAGCATCCAGAATTGCCAATGTCGTCCAATGATATAGATGCAAATATCTTTACTCCTATCAATGTGATAGGATTCTGCCTCGTCATACCTTGTTCCGGAGGTTCAAATGTACAAGATTTGTGCGGTAGCCCTTGTCCAAAGCGACTCTCTTTGGACTCAGGTCGAATCATAAGCCGGGGCATCCAGAATTGCCAATGTCGTCCAATGATATAGATGCAAATATCTTTACTGCTATCAATTTGACAGGATTCTGCCTCATCATACCTTGTTCCGGAGGTTCAAATGTACAAGATTTTTGCGGTAGCCCTTATCCAAAGCGAGTCTCTTTGGACTCAGGTCGAATCGTAAGCCGGGGCATCCAGAATTGCCAATGTCGTCCAATGATATAGATGCAAATATCTTTACTGCTATCAATTTGACAGGATTCTGCCTCACCATACCTTGTCCAGTAGGTCAAAATGTACGAGATTTGTGCGGTAGCCCTTGTCCAAAGCGATCTCCTTGGACTCAGGTCGACTCATATGCCGAAGCATCCAGAATTACCATGTCGTCCAATGATACAGATGCAAATATCATCACTCCTATGAATGTGATAGGATTCTGCCTCATCATACCTTGTACAGGAGGTTCAAATGTACAAGATTTGTGCGGTAGCCCTTATCCAAAGCGACTGTCTTTGGATTCAGGTCGAATCATAAGCCGGAGCATCCAGAATTGCCATTGTCGTCCAATGATATAGATGCAAATATATTTACTCCTATCAATTTGACAGGTTTCTGCCTCATCGTATCTTGTCCAGGGGGTCCAAATGTATACGATTTGTTGCGGTACCACTTGTCCAAAGCGACATTCTTTGGACTTATGTCGAACCATAAGCCGGACCATCCAGAATTGCCGATGTTGACCAATGATATAGATGCAAATATCTTTACTCCTATTAATTTGACAGGATTCTGCCTCATCATACCTTGTTCCGGAGGTTCAAATGTACAAGATTTGTGCGGTAGCCCTTGTCCAAAGCGACTCTCTTTGGACTCAGGTCGAATCATAAGCCGGGGCATCCAGAATTGCCAATGTCGTCCAATGATATAGATGCAAATATCTTCACTGCTATCAATTCGACAGGATTCTGGCTCATCGTGTCTTGTCCAGGAGGATCAAGTGTACAAGATTTGTGCGGTAGCACTAGACAGAAGCGAAACTCTTTGGCCTCAGGTCGATCCATAAGACGAACCATCCAGAATTGCCCATGTCGTGCAATGATATAGATGCAAATATCTTTACTGCTATCAATTTGACAGTATTCTGCCTCATCGTATCTTGACCAGGGGGTCCAAATGTACAAGATTTGTGCGGTAGCACGTGTCCAAAACGACTCTCTTTGGATTCAGGTCGAATCATAAGCCGGAGCATCCAGAATTGCTAATGTCGTCCAATGATACAGATGCAAATATCATTACTCCTATGAATGTGATAGGATTCTGCCTCATCATACCTTGTACAGGAGGTCCAAATGTACAAGACTTGTTGCGGTAGCACTTGTCCGAAGCGACTCTGTTTGGACTCAGGTCGAATCATATGCCAGAGCATCCAGAATTGCCAATGTCGTCCAATGATATAGATGCAAATATCTTTTCTCCTATCAATTTGACAGGATGCTGCCGCTATCATATCTTGTCCAGGCGGTCAAAATGTACAAGATTTGTGCGTTAGCACTTCACAAAAGCGAATCTCTTTGGACTCAGGTCGATTCATATGCCGAAGCATCCAGAATTACCATGTCGTCCAATGATACAGATGCAAATATCATCACTCCTATGAATGTGATAGGATTCTGCCTCATCATAACTTGTACAGGAGGTTCAAATGTACAAGATTTGTGCGGTAGCCCTTGTCCAAAGCGACTGTCTTTGGATTCAGGTCGAATCATAAGCCGGAGCATCCAGAATTGCCATTGTCGTCCAATGATATAGATGCAAATATATTTACTCCTATCAATTTGACAGGTTTCTGCCTCATCGTATCTTGTCCAGGGGGTCCAAATGTATACGATATGTTGCGGTACCACTTGTCCAAAGCGACATTCTTTGGACTTATGTCGAACCATAAGCCGGATCATCCAGAATTGCCGATGTTGACCAATGATATAGATGCAAATATCTTTACTCCTTGTTCGAGAATCTCGCGATTCCCGTTGTGAGGAGATGAGAGGGAATGAAAGGAAAGAGGAAAGGGGGGAAATGAGAAGATCTATTGGCGGTGGAGAGGTTATGTTTCCACGTGGTCTACATAATGTCCGTTTAACAGAGTCTTTATTGTCTATAAAATCATGGTCACAGGTGCTCTACGGTAGTGAGAGTAGCAATTATAATGAGCGAGATAGTCAATTGTATGAATTGTATCCGCCGTACAATGATTAGTACCTGTTACGGGTGCACGTGCACGATTCGCGCCGCGTACAGAGCCTGCGTCGTCGGTGTTGATGTACCGTGTGTATTTCTCGGCGTTTAATCCGGGATTTATGTGTGCAAGTCCGTGATATTAAGAGTCGATCCAATGTGCAGCAATGCGTGAGATAAACCAGAAAGACGTAAATGCAATAATCCGTGTGCGTTCTCGGTAATAGCTGAGACGATAATGGCCGCCCGATTCGGCGGAAACGCCGCCCGCGTGCCGCGCGTTTTAAAGGCGCGCTCGCATGAAAGCCGCGTGTGACTCGGCCCTCAGGCCGCCTTGAGGATGCCGCGACGACGATTGGTCGGCGTCGCGGCATTCCCAAACACTCCTATTAATTTGACAGGATTCTGCCTCATCATACCTTTTCCAGGAGGTCCAAATGCACATGTTTTGGGCGGCAGCATTTGCCCAAACCGTCTCTCTTTGGATTCAGGTCGAATCATAAGCCGGAGCATCCAGAATTGCCAATGTCGTCCAATGATATAGATGCAAATATCTTTACTCCTATCAATTTGACAGGATTCTGCCTCATCGTATATTGTCCAGGGGGTCCAAATGTACAAGATTTGTGCGGTAGCCCTTGTCCAAAGCGACTCTCCTTGGACTCAGGTCGAATCATAAACGGGAGCATCCAGCATTGCAATGGCGTCCAATGATATAGATGCAAATATCTTTACTCCTATCAATGTGATAGGATTCTGCCTCATCATACCTTGTTCCGGAGGTTCGAATGTACAAGATTTGTGCGGTAGCACTAGACAAATGCGAAACTCTTTGCACTCAGGTCGAATCATATTCCGAGCATCCAGAATTGCCAATGTCGTCCAATGATATAGATGCA
Organism: Priocnemis perturbator; assembly: GCA_963942575.1. Classification (NCBI taxonomy): domain Eukaryota; kingdom Metazoa; phylum Arthropoda; class Insecta; order Hymenoptera; family Pompilidae; genus Priocnemis; species Priocnemis perturbator. The sequence continues at coordinate 2,677,441 of CAWWDK010000133.1, read as the reverse complement.
AATATCTTTACTCCTATCAATTTGACAGCGATTCTGCCTCATCGTATATTGTCCGGGGGGTCCAAATGTACAAGACTTGTGCGGCAGCACTTGACAAAAGCCAATCTCTTTGACTCATGTCGAATCATATGCCGATCATCCAGAATTGCCAATGTCGTCCAATGATATAGATGCAAATATCTTTACTCCTATGAATGTGATAGGATTCTGCCTCATCATGCCTTGTTCCGGAGGTTCAAATGTACAAGATTTGTGCGGTCGCCCTTGTCCAAAGCGACTCTCTTTGGACTCAGGTCGAATCATAAGCCGGGGCATCCAGAATTGCCAATGTCGTCCAATGATATAGATGCAAATATCTTTACTGCTATCAATTTGACAGGATTCTGCCTAATCATACCTTGTTCCGGAGGTTCAAATGTACAAGATTTTTGCGGTAGCCCTTGTCCAAAGCGACTCTCTTTGGACTCAGGTCGAATCATAAGCCGGAGCATCCAGAATTGCCAATGTCGTCCAATGATATAGATTCAAATATCTTTAGTCCTATGAATGTGATAGGATTCTGCCTCATCATGCCTTGTTCCGGAGGTTCAAATGTACAAGATTTGTGCGGTCGCCCTTGTCCATAGCGACTCTCTTTGGACTCAGGTCGAATCATAAGCCGGGGCATCCAGAATTGCCAATGTCGTCTAATAATATAGATGTAAATATCTTTACTGCTATCAATTTGACAGGATTCTGCCTCATCATACCTTGTTCCGGAGGTTCAAATGTACAAGATTTGTGCGGTAGCCCTTGTCCAAAGCAACTCTCTTTGGACTCAGGTCGAATCATAAGACGGGGCATCCAGAATTGCCAATGTCGTCCAATGATACAGATACAAATATCATTACTCCTATGAATGTGATAGAATTCTGCCTCATCATACCTTGTACAGGAGGTCCAAATGTACAAGACTTGTTGCGGTAGCACTTGTCCAAAGCGACCCTCTTTGGACTCAGGTCGAATCATAAGCCGGGACATCCAGAATTGCCAATGTTGTCCAATGATATAGATGCAAATATCTTTACTGCTATCAATTTGACAGGATTCTGCCTCATCATACCTTGTTCCGGAGGTTCAAATGTACAAGATTTGTGCGGTACCACTTGTCCAAAGCGACATTCTTTGGACTTATGTCGAATCATAAAACGGAGCATCCAGCATTGCCATGGCGTCCAATGATATAGATGCAAATATCTTTACTCCTATCAATGTGATAGGATTCTGCCTCATCATACCTTGTTCCGGAGGTTCAAATGTACAAGATTTGTGCGGTAGCACTAGACAAAAGCGAATCTCTTTGCATTCAGGTCGAATCATATTCCGAGCATCCAGAATTGCCAATGTCGTCCAATGATATAGATCCAAATATCTTTACTCCTATCAATGTGATAGGATTCTGCCTCATCATACCTTGTTCCGGAGGTTCAAATGTACAAGATTTGTGCGGTAGCCCTTGTCCAAAGCGACTCTCTTTGGACTCAGGTCGAATCATAAGCCGGGGCATCCAGAATTGCCAATGTCGTCCAATGATATAGATGCAAATATCTTTACTGCTATCAATTTGTCAGGATTCTGCCTCATCATACCTTGTTCCGGAGGTTCAAATGTACAAGATTTTTGCGGTAGCCCTTGTCCAAAGCGACTCTCTTTGAACTCAGGTCGAATCGTAAGCCGGGGCATCCAGAATTGCCAATGTCGTCCAATGATATAGATGCAAATATCTTTACTGCTATCAATTTGACAGGATTCTGCCTCATCATACCTTGTCCAGTAGGTCAAAATGTACGAGATTTGTGCGGTAGCCCTTGTCCAAAGCGACTCTCTTTGGACTCAGGTCGAATCATAAGCCGGAGCATCCAGAATTGCCAATGTCGTCCAATGATATAGATGCAAATATCTTTACTGCTACCAATTTGACAGGTTTCTGCCTCATCGTATCTTGTCCAGGGGGTCAAAATGTATACGATTTGTTGCGGTACCCCTTGTCCAAAGTGACATTCTTTGGACTTATGTCGAACCATAAGCCGGACCATCCAGAATTGCCGATGTTGACCAATGATATAAATGCAAATATCTTTACTCCTATTAATTTGACAGGATTCTGCCTCACCATACCTTTTCCAGGAGGTCCAATTGCACATGTTTTGGGCGGCAGCATTTGCCCAAACCGACTCTCTTTGGATTCAGGTCGAATCATAAGCCGGAGCATCCAGAATTGCCAATGTCTTCCAATGATATAGATTGCAAATATCTTTACTCCTATCAATTTGACAGGATTCTGCCTCATCGTATATTGTCCAGGGGGTCCAAATGTACAAGATTTGTGCGGTAGCCCCTGTCCAAAGCGACTCTCTTTGGACTCAGGTCGAATCATAAGCCGGGGCATCCAGAATTGCCAATGTCGTCCAATGATATAGATGCAAATATCTTTACTGCTATCAATTTGACAGGATTCTGCCTCATCATACCTTGTCCAGTAAATCAATATGTACAAGATTTGTGCGGTAGCCCTTGTCCAAAGCGACTCTCCTTGGACTCAGGTCGAATCATAAACCGGAGCATCCGGCATTGCCATGGCGTCCAATGATATAGATGCAAATATCTTTACTCCTATCAATGTGATGGGATTCTGCCTCATCATACCTTGTTCCGGATGTTCAAATGTACAAGGTTTGGGCGGTAGCACTTGTCCAAAGCGACTCTCCTTGGACTCAGGTCGAATCATATTCCGAGCATCCAGAATTGCCAATGTCGTCCAATGATATAGATGCAAATATCTTTACTCCTATCAATGTGATAGGATTCTGCCTCATCATACCTTGTTCCGGAGGTTGAAATGTACAAGATTTGTGCGGTAGCCCTTGTCCAAAGCGACTCTCTTTGGGCTCAGGTCGAATCATAAGCCGGGGCATCCAGAATTGCCAATGTCGTCCAATGATATAGATGCAAATATCTTTACTGCTATCAATTTGACAGGATTCTGCCTCACCATACCTTGTCCAGTAGGTCAAAATGTACGAGATTTGTGCGGTAGCCCTTGTCCAAAGCGACTCTCCTTGGACTCAGGTCGACTCATATGCCGAAGCATCCAGAATTACCATGTCGTCCAATGATACAGATGCAAATATCATCACTCCTATGAATGTGATAGGATTCTGCCTCATCATACCTTGTACAGGAGGTTCAAATGTACAAGATTTGTGCGGTAGCCCTTGTCCAAAGCGACTGTCTTTGGATTCAGGTCGAATCATAAGCCGGAGCATCCAGAATTGCCATTGTCGTCCAATGATATAGATGCAAATATATTTACTCCTATCAATTTGACAGGTTTCTGCCTCATCGTATCTTGTCCAGGGGGTCCAAATGTATACGATTTGTTGCGGTACCACTTGTCCAAAGCGACTCTCTCTGGACTCAGGTCGAATCATAAGCCGGGGCATCCAGAATTGCCAATGTCGTCCAATGATATAGATGCAAATATCTTTACTGCTATCAATTTGACAGGATTCTGCCTCATCATACCTTGTCCAGTAGGTCAAAATGTACAAGATTTGTGCGGTAGCCCTTGTCCAAAGCGACTCTCCTTGGACTCAGGTCGAATCATAAAACGGAGCATCCAGCATTGCCAATGTCGTCCAATGATATAGATGCAAATATCTTTACTGCTATCAATTTGACAGGATTCTGCCTCATCATACCTTGTCCAGTAGGTCAAAATGTACGAGATTTGTGCGGTAGCCCTTGTCCAAAGCGACTCTCTTTGGACTCAGGTCGAATCATAAGCCGGAGCATCCAGAATTGCCAATGTCGTCCAATGATATAGATGCAAATATCTTTACTGCTACCAATTTGACAGGTTTCTGCCTCATCGTATCTTGTCCAGGGGGTCAAAATGTATACGATTTGTTGCGGTACCCCTTGTCCAAAGTGACATTCTTTGGACTTATGTCGAACCATAAGCCGTACCATCCAGAATTGCCGATGTTGACCAATGATATAAATGCAAATATCTTTACTCCTATTAATTTGACAGGATTCTGCCTCACCATACCTTTTCCAGGAGGTCCAATTGCACATGTTTTGGGCGGCAGCATTTGCCCAAACCGACTCTCTTTGGATTCAGGTCGAATCATAAGCCGGAGCATCTAGAATTGCCAATGTCTTCCAATGATATAGATGCAAATATCTTTACTCCTATCAATTTGACAGGATTCTGCCTCATCGTATATTGTCCAGGGGGTCCAAATGTACAAGATTTGTGCGGTAGCCCCTGTCCAAAGTGACATTCTTTGGACTTATGTCGAACCATAAGCCGGACCATCCAGAATTGCCGATGTTGACCAATGATATAAATGCAAATATCTTTACTCCTATCAATGTGATGGGATTCTGCCTCATCATACCTTGTTCCGGATGTTCAAATGTACAAGGTTTGGGCGGTAGCACTTGTCCAAAGCGACTCTCCTTGGACTCAGGTCGAATCATAAACCGGAGCATCCAGCATTGCCATGGCGTCCAATGATATAGATGCAAATATCTTTACTCCTATCAATGTGATAGGATTCTGCCTCATCATACCTTGTTCCGGAGGTTCAAATGTACAAGATTTGTGCGGCAGCACTAGACAAAAGCGAAACTCTTTGCACTCAGGTCGAATCATATTCCGAGCATCCAGAATTGCCAATGTCGTCCAATGATATAGATGCAAATATCTTTACTCCTATCAATGTGATAGGATTCTGCCTCATCATACCTTGTCCAGTAGGTCAAAATGTACAAGATTTGTGCGGTAGCCCTTGTCCAAAGCGACTCTCCTTGGACTCAGGTCGAATCATAAACCGGAGCATCCAGCATTGCCATGGCGTCCAATGATATAGATGCAAATATCTTTACTCCTATCAATGTGATAGGATTCTGCCTCATCATACCTTGTTCCGGAGGTCCAAATGTACAAGATTTGTGCGGTAGCCCTTGTCCGAAGGGACTCTCTTTGGACTCAGGTCGAATCATAAGCCGGGGCATCCAGAATTGCCAATGTCGTTCAATGATATAGATGCAAATATCTTTACTGCTATCAATTTGACAGGATTCTGCCTCATCGTATCTTGTCCATGAGGTTCAAATGTACAAGATTTGTGCGGTAGCACTTGACAAAAGCCAAACTCTTTGGACTCAGGTCGAATCATATGCCGAGCATCCAGAATTGCCAATGTCGTCCAATGATATATGCAAATATCTTTACTCCTATCAATTTGACAGGGTTCTGCTTCATCGTATCTTGTACAGCAGGTCCAAATGTACACGATTTGTGCGGTAGCACTTGTCCAGAGCGACTCTCTTTGGACTCAGGTCGAATCATAAGCCGGGGCATCCAGAATTGCCAATGACGTCCATTGATATAGATGCAAATATCTTTCCTCCTATCAATTTGACAGGATTCTGCCTTATCTTATCTTGTCCAGGAGGTTCAAATGTACAAGATTTGTGCGGTAGCACTAGACAAAAGCGAAACTCTTTGGACTCAGGTCGATTCATATGCCGAGCATCCAGAATTGCCAAAAGCCAATCTCTTTGGACTCAGGTCGAATCATATGCCGAGCATCCAGGAATGCCAATGTCGTCCAATGATATAAATGCAAATATCTTTACTCCTATCAATATGATAGCATTCTGCCTCATCATACCTTGTTCCGGAGGTACAAATGTACAAGATTTGTGCGGGAGCCCTTGTCCAAAGCGACTCTCTTTGGACTCAGGTCGAATCATAAGCCGGGGCACCCAGAATTGCCAATGACGTCCATTGATATAGATGCAAATATCTTTACTGCTATCAATATGACAGGATTCTGCCTCATCATACCTTGTTCCGGAGGTTCAAATGTACAGGATTTGTGCTGCAGTACTTGTCCAGAGCGACTCTCTTGGATTCAGGTCGAATCATATGCCGGAGCATCCAGAATTGCCAAATGACGTCCATTGATATAGATGCAAATATCTTTCCTCCTATCAATTTGACAGGATTCTGCCTCATTATATCTTATCCAGGAGGTTCAAATGTACAAGATTTGTGCGGTAGCACTTGTCCAAAGCGACTCTCTTTGGACTCAGGTCGAATCATAAGCCGGAGCATCCAGAATTGCCAATGTCGTCCAATGATATAGATGCAAACATCTTCACTCCTATCAATTTGACAGGATTCTGCCTCATCGTATATTGTCCAGGGGGTCCAAATGTACAAGATTTGTGCGGTGGCACTTGTCCAAAGCGACTCTCTTTGGCCTCCGGTCGAACCATACGCCGGAGCATCAAGAATTGCCAATGTCGTCCAATGATATAGATGCAAACATCTTCACTCCAATCAATTTGACAGGATTCTGCCTCATCATATCTTGTCCAGGAGGTCCAAATGCACAAGATTTTGGCGGCAGCATTGGTCCAAAGCGACTCTCTTTGGACTGAGGTCGAATCATATGCCGAGCATCCAGAATTGGCCAATGTCTTCCAATGATATAGATGCAAATATTATCACTCCTATCAATTTGACAGGATTCTGCCTCATGGTATCTTGTCCAGGAGATTCAAATGTACACGATTTGTGCGGTAGCACATGTCCAAAGCGACTCCCTTTGAATTCAGGTCTAATTATAAGCCGGATCCCCAGGATTGCCAATGTCGTCCAATGATATAGATGCAAATATCTTCACTCCTATCAATTTTACAGCATTCTGCCGCATCTTATCTTGTAGAGGAGGTTCAAATGTACAAGATTTGTGCGGTAGCACTTGTCTAGATCGACGATCTTTGGATTCAGGTCGAATCATAAGCGGGATCCCCAGGATTGCCAATGTCGTCCAATGATATAGATGCAAATAACTTTACTCTTATCAATTTGCCAGGATTCTGCCTCATCGTATCTTAACCACGGGGTCCAAATGTACAAGATTTGTGCGGTAGCACTTGTCCAAAGCGACTCTTTTTGGCCTCCGGTCGAATCATATGCCGAAGCATCCAGAATTGCCAATGTGGTCCAATGATATAGATGCAAATATCTTAACTCCTATCAATTTGAAAGGATTCTGCCTCATCGTATCTTGTCCATGAGGTTCAAATGTACAAGATTTGTGCGGTAGCACTTGACAAAAGCCAAACTCTTTGGCCTCAGGTCGAATCATATGCCGGGGCATCCAGGATTGCCAATGTCGTCCAATGATATAGATGCAAATATCTTAACTCCTGTCAATTTGGCAGGTTTCTGCCCCATCGTAACTTCTCCAGGAGGTTCAAATGTACAAGATTTGTGGGGTAGCACTTGACAAAAGCGACTCTCTTTGACTCAGGTCGAATCATATGCCGATCATCCAGATTTACCAATGTCGTCCAATGATATAGATGCAAATATCTTTACTCCTATGAATGTGATAGGATTCTGCCTCATCATGCCTTGTTCCGGAGGTTCAAATGTACAAGATTTGTGCGGTCGCCCTTGTCCAAAGCGACTCTCTTTGGACTCAGGTCGAATCATAAACCGGGGCATCCAGAATTGCCAATGTCGTCCAATGATATAGATGTAAATATCTTTACTGCTATCAATTTGACAGGATTCTGCCTCATCATACCTTGTTCCGGAGGTTCAAATGTACAAGATTTTTGCGGTAGCCCTTGTCCAAAGCGACTCTCTTTGGACTCAGGTCGAATCATAAGCCGGAGCATCCAGAATTGCCAATGTCGTCCAATGATATAGATGCAAACATCTTCACTCCTATCAATTTGACAGGATTCTGTTTCATCATACCCTGTTCCGGATGTTCAAATGTACAAGGTTTGGGCGGTAGCACTTGTCCAAAGCGACTCTCCTTGGACTCAGGTCGAATCATAAGCCAGGGCATCCAGAATTGCCAATGTCGTTCAATGATATAGATGCAAATATCTTTTCTCCTATCAATTTGACAGGATTCTGCCTCATCATACTTTGTTCCGGAGGTTCAAATGTACAAGATTTGTGCGTTAGCACTTCACAAAAGCGAATCTCTTTGGACTCAGGTCGATTCATATGCCGAAGCATCCAGAATTACCATGTCGTCCAATGATACAGTTGCAAATATCATCGCTCCTATGAATGTGATAGGATTCTGCCTCATCATACCTTGTACAGGAGGTTCAAATGTACAAGATTAGTGTGGTAGCCCTTGTCCAAAGCGACTGTCTTTGGATTCAGGTCGAATCATAAGCCGGAGCGTCCAGAATTGCCATTGTCGTCCAATGATATAGATGCAAATATCTTTACTGCTACCAATTTGACAGGTTTCTGCCGCATCGTATCTTGTCCAGGGGGTCCAAATGTATACGATTTGTTGCGGTACCACTTGTCCAAAGCGACATTCTTTGGACTTATGTCGAATCATAAGCCGGACCGTCCAGAATTGCCGATGTTGACCAATGATATAGATGCAAATATCTTTACTCCTATTAATTTGACAGGATTCTGCCTCATCATACCTTTTCCAGGAGGTCCAAATGCACATGTTTTGGGCGGCAGCATTTGCCCAAACCGACTCTCTCTGGATTCAGGTCGAATCATAAGCCGGAGCATCCAGAAGTGCCAATGTCGTCCAATGATATAGATGCAAATATCTTTACTCCTATCAATTTGACAGGATTCTGCCTCATCGTATATTGTCCAGGGGGTCCAAATGTACAAGATTTGTGCGGTAGCCCTTGTCCAAAGCGACTCTCTTTGGACTCAGGTCGAATCATAAGCCGCGGCATCCAGAATTGCCAATGTCGTCCAATTATATAGATGCAAATATCTTTACTCCTATTAATTTGACAGGATTCTGCCTCATCGTATATTGTCCAGGGGGTCCAAATGTACAAGACTTGTGCGGCAGCACTTGACAAAAGCGACTGTCTTTGGATTCAGGTCGAATCATAAGCCGGAGCATCCAGAATTGCCATTGTCGTCCAATGATATAGATGCAAATATATTTACTCCTATGAATGTGATAGGATTCTGCCTCATCATACCTTGTACAGGAGGTCCAAATGTACACGACTTGTTGCGGTAGCACTTGTTCGGAGCGACTCTGTTTGGACTCAGGTCGAATCATAAGCCAGAGCATCCAGAATTTCCAATGTCGTCCAATGATGTAGATGCAAATATCTTTTCTCCTATCAATTTTACAGGATTCTGCCGCTATCATATCTTGTCCAGGGGGTCAAAATGTACAAGATTTGTGCGTTAGCACTTCACAAAAGCGAATCTCTTTGGACTCAGGTCGAATCATAAACCGGAGCATCCAGCATTGCCGTGGCGTCCAATGATATAGATGCAAATATCTTTACTCCTATCAATGTGATAGGATTCTGCCTCATCATACCTTGTTCCGGAGGTTCAAATGTACATGATTTGTGCGGTAGCCCTTGTCCAAAGCGACTCTCTTTGGACTCAGGTCGAATCATAAGCCGGAGCATCCAGAATTGCCAATTTCGTCCAATGATATAGATGCAAATAACTTTACTCCTATCAATGTGATAAGATTCTGCCTCATCATACCTTGTTCCGGAGGTTCAAATGTACAAGATTTGTGCGGTAGCCCTTGTCCAAAGCGACTCTCTTTGGACTCAGGTCGAATCATAAGCCGGGGCATCTAGAATTGCCAATGTCGTCCAATGATATAGATGCAAATACCTTTACTGCTATCAATTTGTCAGGATTCTGCCTCATCATACCTTGTTCCGGAGGTTCAAATGTACACGATTTTTGCGGTAGCCCTTGTCCAAAGCGACTCTCTTTGAACTCAGGTCGAATCGTAAGCCGGGGCATCCAGAATTGCCAATGTCGTCCAATGATATAGATGCAAATATCTTTACTCCTGTTAATTTGACAGGATTCTGCCTCATCGTATATTGTCCAGGGGGTCCAAATGTACACGATTTGTTGCGGTACCACTTGTCCAAAGCGACATTCTTTGGACTTATGTCGAACCAAAAGCCGGACCATCCAGAATTGCCGATGTTGACCAATGATATAGATGCAAATATCTTTACTCCTATTAATTTGACAGGATTCTGCCTCATCATACCTTTTCCAGGAGGTCCAAATGAACATGTTTTGCGCGGCAGCATTTGCCCAAACCGACTCTCTTTGGATTCAGGTCGAATCATAAGCCGGAGCATCCAGAATCGCCATTGTCGTCCAATGATATAGATGCAAATATATTTACTCCTATGAATGTGATAGGATTCTGCCTCATCATACCTTGTACAGGAGGTCCAAATGTACAAGACTTGTTGCGGTAGCACTTGTCCGAAGCGACTCTGTTTGGACTCAGGTCGAATCATAAGCCAGAGCATCCAGAATTGCCAATGTCGTCCAATGATATAGATGCAAATATCTTTTCTCCTATCAATTTGACAGGATTCTGCCGCTATCATATCTTGTCCAGGGGGTCAAAATGTACAAGATTTGTGCGTTAGCACTTCACGAAAGCGAATCTCTTTGGACTCAGGTCGAATCATAAACCGGAGCATCCAGCATTGCCATGGCGTCCAATGATATAGATGCAAATATCTTTACTCCTATCAATGTGATAGGATTCTGCCTCAACATACCTTGTTCCGGAGGTTGAAATGTACAAGATTTGTGCGGTAGCACTTGTCCAAAGCGACTCTCTTTGAACTCAGGTCGAATCGTAAGCCGGGGCATCCAGAATTGCCAATATCGTCCAATGATATAGATGCAAATATCTTTACTGCTATCAATTTGACAGGATTCTGCCTCATCATACCTTGTCCAGTAGGTCAAAATGTACGAGATTTGTGCGGTAGTCCTTGTCCCAAGCCACTCTCTTTGGACTCAGGTCGAATCATAAGCCGGAGCATCCAGAATTGCCAATGTCGTCCAATGATATAGATGCAAGCATCTTCACTCCTATCAATTTGACAGGATTCTGTCTCATCATACCCTGTTCCGGATGTTCAAATGTACAAGGTTTGCGCGGTAGCACTTGTCCAAAGCGACTCTCCTTGTACTCAGGTCGAATCATAAACCGGAGCATCCAGCATTGACATTGTCGTCCAATGATATAGATGCAAATATATTTACTCCTATCAATTTGACAGGATTCTGCCTCATCGTATCTTGTCCAGGGGGTCCAAATGTACACGATTTGTTGCGGTACCACTTGTCCAAAGCGACATTCTTTGGACTTATGTCGAACCATAAGCCGGATCATCCAGAATTGCCGATGTTGACCAATGATATAGATGCAAATATCTTTACTCCTATTAATTTGACAGGATTCTGCCTCATCATACCATTTCCAGGAGGTCCAAATGCACATGTTTTGGGCGGCAGCATTTGCCCAAACCGACTCTCTTTGGATTCAGGTCGAATCATAAGCCGGAGCATCCAGAATTGCCATTGTCGTCCAATGATATAGATGCAAATATATTTACTCCTATGAATGTGATAGGATTCTGCCTCATCATACCTTGTACAGGAGGTCCAAATGTACAAGACTTGTTGCGGTAGCACTTGTCCGAAGCGACTCTGTTTGGACTCAGGTCGAATCATAAGCCAGAGCATCCAGAATTGCCAATGTCGTCCAATGATATAGATGCAAATATCTTTTCTCCTATCAATTTGACAGTATTCTACCGCTATCATATCTTGTCCAGGGGGTCAAAATGTACAAGATTTGTGCGTTAGCACTTCACAAAAGCGAATCTCTTTGGACTCAGGTCGAATTATAAACCGGAGCATCCAGCATTGCCATGGCGTCCAATGATATAGATGCAAATATCTTTACTCCTATCAATGTGATAGGATTCTGCCTCATCATACCTTGTTCCGGAGGTTCAAATGTACAAGATTTGTGCGGTAGCACTTGTCCAAAGCGACTCTCTTTCGACTCAGGTCGAATCATAAGCCGGGGCATCCAGAATTGCCAATGTCGTCCAATGATATAGATGCAAATATCTTTACTGCTATCAATTTGACAGGATTCTGCCTCATCATACCTTGTTCCGGAGGTTCAAATGTACAAGATTTTTGCGGTAGCCCTTGTCCAAAGCGACTCTCTTTGGACTCAGGTCGAATCATAAGCCGGAGCATCCAGAATTGCCAATGTCGTCCAATGATATAGATGCAAATAACTTTACTCCTATCAATGTGATAGGATTCTGCCTCATCATACCTTGTTCCGGTGGTTCAAATGTACAAGATTTGTGCGGTAGCCCTTGTCCAAAGCGACTCTCTTTGGACTCAGGTCGAATCATATGCCGGGGCATCCGGAATTGCCAATTACGTCCAATGATATAGATGCAAATATCTTTACTGCTATCAATTTGTCAGGATTCTGACTCATCATACCTTGTTCCGGAGGTTCAAATGTACAAGATTTTTGCGGTAGCCCTTGTCCAAAGCGACTCTCTTTGAACTCAGGTCGAATCGTAAGCCGGGGCATCCAGAATTGCCAATGTCGTCCAATGATATAGATGCAAATATCTTTACTCCTGTTAATTTGACAGGATTCTGCCTCATCGTATATTGTCCAGGGGGTTCAAATGTACAAGATTTTTGCGGTAGCCCTTGTCCAAAGCGACTCTCTTTGGACTCAGGTCGAATCATAAGCCGGAGCATCCAGAATTGCCAATGTCGTCCAATGATATAGATGCAAATAACTTTACTCCTATCAATGTGATAGGATTCTGCCTCATCATACCTTGTACAGGAGGTCCAAATGTACAAGACTTGTTGCGGTAGCACTTGTCCGAAGCGACTCTGTTTGGACTCAGGTCGAATCATAAGCCAGAGCATCCAGAATTGCCAATGTCGTCCAATGATATAGATGCAAATATCTTTTCTCCTATCAATTTGACTGGATTCTGCCGCTATCATATCTTGTCCAGGGGGTCAAAATGTACAAGATTTGTGCGTTAGCACTTCACAAAAGCGAATCTCTTAGGACTCAGGTCGAATCATAAACCGGAGCATCCAGCATTGCCATGGCGTCCAATGATATAGATGCAAATATCTTTACTCCTATCAATGTGGTAGGATTCTGCCTCATCATACCTTGTTCCGGAGGTTCAAATGTACAAGATTTGTGCGGTAGCCCTTGTCCAAAGCGACTCTCTTTGGACTCAGGTCGAATCATAAGCCGGGGCATCCAGAATTGCCAATGTCGTCCAATGATATAGATGCAAATATCTTTACTGCTATCAATTTGTCAGGATTCTGCCTCATCATACCTTGTTCCGGAGGTTCAAATGTACAAGATTTTTGCGGTAGCCCTTGTCCAATGCGACTCTCTTTGAACTCAGGTCGAATCGTAAGCCGGGGCATCCAGAATTGCCAATGTCGTCCAATGATATAGATGCAAATATCTTTACTCCTATCAATTTGACAGGATTCTGTCTCATCATACCCTGTTCCGGATGTTCAAATGTACAAGGTTTGCGCGGTAGAACTTGTCCAAAGCGACTCTCCTTGTAATCAGGTCGAATCATAAGCCGGAGCATCCAGAATTGCCAATGTCGTCCAATTATATAGATGCAAATATCTTTACTCCTATCAATTTGACAGGATTCTGCCTCATCGTATATTGTCCAGGGGGTCCAAATGTACAAGACTTGTGCGGCAGCACTTGACAAAAGCGACTGTCTTTGGATTCAGGTCGAATCATACGCCGGAGCATCCAGAATTGCCATTGTCGTCCAATGATATAGATGCAAATATATTTACTCCTATCAATTTGACAGGATTCTGCCTCATCGTATCTTGTCCAGGGGGTCCAAATGTACACAATTTGTTCCGGTACCACTTGTCCAAAGCGACATTCTTTGGACTTATGTCGAACCATGAGCCGGACCATCCAGAATTGCCGATGTTGACCAATGATATAGATGCAAATATCTTTACTCCTATTAATTTGACAGGATTCTGCCTCATCGTATATTGTCCAGGGGGTCCAAATGTACAAGACTTGTTGCGGCAGCACTTGTCCGAAGCGACTCTGTTTGGACTCAGGTCGAATCATAAGCCAGAGCATCCAGAATTGCCAATGTCGTCCAATGATATAGATGCAAATATCTTTTCTCCTATCAATTTGACAGGATTCTGCCGCTATCATATCTTGTCCAGGGGGTCAAAATGATCAAGATTTGTGCGTTAGCACTTCACAAAAGCGACTCTCCTTGGACTCAGGTCGAATCATAAACCGGAGCATCCAGCATTGCCATGGCGTCCAATGATATAGATGCAAATATCTTTACTCCTATCAATGTGATAGGGTTCTGCCCTCATCATACCTTGTTCCGGAGGATCAAATGTACAAGATTTGTGCGGTAGCACTAGACAAAAGCGAAACTCTTTGCACTCTGGTCGAATCATGTTCCGAGCATCCAGAATTGCCAATGTCATCCAATGATATTGATGCAAATATCTTTACTGCTATCAATTTGTCAGGATTCTGCCTCATCATACCTTGTTCCGGAGGTTCAAATGTACAAGATTTTTGCGGTAGCCCTTGTCCAAAGCGACTCTCTTTGAACTCAGGTCGAATCGTAAGCCGGGGCATCCAGACTTGCCAATGTCGTCCAATGATATAGATGCAAATATCTTTACTCCTATCAATTTGACAGGATTCTGCCTCATCGTACATTGTCCAGGGGGTCCAAATGTACAAGACTAGTGCGGCAGCCCTTGTCCAAAGCGACTCTCCTTGGACTCAGGTCGAATCATAAACCGGAGCACCCAGCATTGCCATGGCGTCCAATGATATAGATGCAAATATCTTTACTCCTATCAATGTGATAGGGTTCTGCCTCATCATACCTTGTTCCGGAGGTTCAAATGTACAAGATTTGTGCGGTAGCACTAGACAAAAGCGAAACTCTTTGCACTCTGGTCGAATCACATTCCGAGCATCCAGAATTGCCAATGACGTCCAATGATATAGATGCAAATATCTTTACTGCTATCAATGTGATAGGATTCTGCCTCATCATACCTTGTTCCGGAGGTTCAAATGTACAAGATTTGTGCGGTAGCCCTTGTCCAAACGACTCTCTTTGGACTCAGGTCGAATCATAAGCCGGAGCATCCAGAATTGCCAATGTCGTCCAATTATATAGATGCAAACATCTTCACTCCTATCAATTTGACAGGATTCTGTCTCATCATACCCTGTTCCGGATGTTCAAATGTACAAGGTTTGCGCGGTAGCACTTATCCAAAGCGACTCTCGTTGTACTCAGGTCGAATCATAAACCGGAGCATCCAGCATTGCCATTGTCGTCCAATGATATAGATGCAAATATCTTTACTGCTATCAATGTGATAGGATTCTGCCTCATCATACCTTTTCCAGGAGGTCCAAATGCACATGTTTTGGGCGGCAGCATTTGCCCAAACCGACTCTCTTTGGATTCAGATCGAACCATAAGCCGGAGCATCCAGAATTGCCAATGTCGTCCAATGATATAGATGCAAATATCTTTACTCCTATCAATTTGACAGGATTCTGCCTCATCGTATATTGTCCAGGGGGTCCAAATGTACAAGTCTTGTGCGGCAGCACTTGACAAAAGCGAGTGTCTTTGGATTCAGGTCGAATCATGAGCCGGAGCATCCAGAATTGCCATTGTCATCCAATGATATAGATGCAAATATCTTTACTGCTATCAATTTGTCAGGATTCTGCCTCATCATACCTTGTTCCGGAGGTTCAAATGTACAAGATTTTTGCGGTAGCCCTTGTCCAAAGCGACTCTCTTTGAACTCAGGTCGAATCGTAAGCCGGGGCATCCAGACTTGCCAATGTCGTCCAATGATATAGATGCAAATATCTTCACTCCTATCAATTTGACAGGATTCTGGCTCATCGTGTCTTGTCCAGGAGGATCAAGTGTACAAGATTTGTGCGGCAGCACTTGACAAAAGCCAATCTCTTTGGACTCAGGTCGAATCATAAACCGGAGCATCCAGAATTGCCGATGTTGACCAATGATATAGATGCAAATATCTTTACTCCTATCAATTTGACAGGATTCTGGCTCATCGTGTCTTGTCCAGGGGGTCCAAATGTACACGATTTGTGCGGTAGCCCTTGTCCAAAGCGACTCTCTTTGGATTCAGGTCGAATCATAAGCCTGAGTATCCAGAATTGCGAATGCCGTCTAATGATATAGATGCAAATATCTTCACTCCTATCAATTTGACAGGATTCTGGCTCATCGTGTCTTGTCCAGGAGGATCAAGTGTACAAGATTTGTGCGGCAGCACTTGACAAAAGCCAATCTCTTTGACTCAGGTCGAATCATATGCCGAGCATCCAGAATTGCCAATGTCGTCCAATGATATAGATGCAAATATCTTTACTCCTATCAATGTGATAGGATTCTGCCTCATCATACCTTGTACAGAAGGTCCAAATGTACAAGACTTATTGCGGTAGCACTTGTCCGAAGCGACTCTCTTTGGCCTCCGGTCGAATCATATGCCGGAGCATCCAGAATTGGCAATGTCGTCCAATGATATAGATGCAAATATCTTTACTGCTATCAATTTGACAGGATTCTGCCTCATCATACCTTGTTCCGGAGGTTCAAATGTACAAGATTTTTGCGGTAGCCCTTGTCCAAAGCGACTCTCTTTGGACTCAGGTCGAATCATAAGCCGGGGCATCCGGAATTGCCAATGTCGTCCAATGATATAGATGCAAATATCTTTACTGCTATCAATTTGACAGGTTTCTGCCTCATCATACCTTGTCCAGTAGGTCAAAATGTACTAGATTTGTGCGGTAGCCCTTGTCCAAAGCGACTATCCTTGGACTCAGGTCGAATCATAAACCGGAGCATCCAGAATTGCCAATGTGGTCCAATGATATAGATGCAAATATCTTCAATCATATCAATTTGACAGGATTCTGCCTCATCATGCCTTGTTCCGGAGGTTCAAATGTACACGATTTGTGCGGTAGCACTAGACAAAAGCGAAACTCTTTGAACTCAGGTCGAATCATATTCCGACCATCCAGAATTGCCAATGTCGTCCAATGATATAGATGCAAATATCTTTACTCCTATCAATTTGACAGGATTCTGCCTCATCGTATATTGTCCAGGGGGTCCAAATGTACAAGACTTGTGCGGCAGCACTTGACAAAAGCCAATCTCTTTGACTCAGGTCGAATCATATTCCGATCATCCAGAATTGCCAATGTCGTCCAATGATATAGATGCAAATATCTTTACTCCTATCTATGTGATAGGATTCTGCCTCATCATGCCTTGTTCCGGAGGTTCAAATGTACAAGATTTGTGCGGTCGCCCTTGTCCAAAGCGACTCTCTTTGGCCTCCGGTCGAATCATACGCCGGAGCATCCAGAATTGCCAATGTGGTCCAATGATATAGATGCAAATATCTTCAATCATATCAATTTGACAGGATTCTGTCTCATCATACCCTGTTCCGGATGTTCAAATGTACAAGGTTTGTGTGGTAGCACTTGTCCAAAACGACTCTCTTTGGACATAGGTCGAATCATAAGCCGGAGCATCCAGAATTGCCAATGTTGTCCAATGATATAGATGCAAATATCTATACTCATATTAATTTGACAGGATTCTGCCTCATCATATCTTTTCCAGGGGGTCCTAATGAACAAGATTTGTTGCGGTAGCACTTGTCCAAAGCGACTCTCCTTGGACTCAGGTCGAATCATAAGCCTGAGCATCCAGAATTGCGAATGCCGTCTAATGATATAGATGCAAATATCTTCACTCCTATCAATTTGACAGGATTCGGGTTCATCGTGTCTTGTCCAGGAGGATCAAGTGTACAAGATTTGTGCGGTAGCAATAGACAAAAGCGAAACTCTTTGGACTCAGGTCGATCCATAAGCCGAAGCATCCAGAATTGCCATTGTCGTGCAATAATATAGATGCAAATATCTTTACTGCTATCAACTTGACAGGATTCTGCCTCATCGTATCTTGTCCAGGGGGTCCAAATGTACAAGATTTGTGTGGTAGCACGTGTCCAAAGCGACTCTCTTTGGACTCAGGTCGAATCATATGCCGAACTTCCAGAATTGCCAATGTCGTCCGATGATATAGATGCAAACATCTTCACTCCTATCAATTTGACAGGATTCTGCCACATCATACCTTGTACAGGAGGTACAAATGTACAAGATTTGTGCGGTAGCACTTGTGCAAAACGACTCTCTTTGGCCTCCGGTCGAATCATAAGCCGGGGCATCCAGAATTGCCAAGGTAGCCCGATGATATAGATGCAAATATCTTTACTCCTATCAATGTGATAGGATTCTGCCTCATCATACCTTGTACAGAAGGTCCAAATGTACAAGACTTATTGCGGTAGCACTTGTCCGAAGCGACTCTCTTTGGCCTCCGGTCGAATCATATGCCGGAGCATCCAGAATTGCCAATGTCGTCCAATGATATAGATGCAAATATCTTTACTGCTATCAATTTGACAGGATTCTGCCTCATCATACCTTGTTCCGGAGGTTCAAATGTACAAGATTTTTGCGGTAACCCTTGTCCAAAGCGACTCTCTTTGGACTCAGGTCGAATCATAAGCCAGGGCATCCAGAATTGCCAATGTCGTCCAATGATATAGATGCAAATATCTTTACTGCTATCAATTTGACAGGATTCTGCCTCATCATACCTTGTCCAGTAGGTCAAAATGTACAAGATTTGTGCGGTAGCCCTTGTCCAAAGCGACTCTCCTTGGACTCAGGTCGAATCATAAACCGGAGCATCCAGCATTGCCATGGCGTCCAATGATATAGATGCAAATATCTTTACTCCTATCAATGTGATAGGATTCTGCCTCATCATACCTTGTTCCGGAGGTTCAAATGTACAAGATTTGTGCGGTCGCCCTTGTCCAAAGCGACTCTCTTTGGACTCAGGTCGAATCATAAGCCGGGGCATCCAGATTTGCCAATGTCGTCCAATGATATAGATGCAAATATCTTTACTGCTATCAATTTGACAGGATTCTGCCTCATCATACCTTGTCCAGTAGGTCAAAATGTACAAGATTTGTGCGGCAGCACTTGACAAAAGCCAATCTCTTTGACTCAGGTCGAGTCATATACCGATCATCCAGAATTGCCAATGTCGTCCAATGATATAGATGCAAACATCTTCACTCCTATCAATTTGACAGGATTCTGTCTCATCATACCATGTTCCGGATGTTCAAATGTAAAAGGTTTGCGCGGTAGCACTTTTCCAAATCGACTCTCCTTGTACTCAGGTCGAATCATAAACCGGAGCATCCAGCATTGCCATTGTCGTCCAATGATATAGATGCAAATATATTTACTCCTATCAATTTGACAGGATTCTGCCTCATCGTATCTTGTCCAGGGGGTGCAAATGTACACGATTTGTTGCGGTAGCACTTGTCCAAAGCGACATTCTTTGGACTTATGTCGAACCATAAGCCGGACCATCCAGAATTGCCGTTGTTGACCAATGATATAGATGCAAATATCTTTACTCCTATTAATTTGACAGGATTCTGCCTCATCATACCTTGTTCCGGAGGTCCAAATGGACAAGATTTGGGCGGCAGTATTTGTCTAAAGTGGCTCTCTTTGAACTCAGGTCGAATCATATGCCGAACTTCCAGAATTGCCAATGTCGTCCAATGATATAGATGCAAATATCTTTACTCCTATCAATGTGATAGGATTCTGCCTAATCATACCTTGTACAGGAGGTCCATATGTACAAGATTTTTGCGGTAACCCTTGTCCAAAGCGACTCTCTTTGGACTCAGGTCGAATCATAAGCCAGGGCATCCAGAATTGCCAATGTCGTCCAATGATATAGATGCAAATATCTTTACTGCTATCAATTTGACAGGATTCTGCCTCATCATACCTTGTCCAGTAGGTCAAAATGTACAAGATTTGTGCGGTAGCCCTTGTCCAAAGCGACTCTCCTTGGACTCAGGTCGAATCATAAACCGGAGCATCCAGCATTGCCATGGCGTCCAATGATATAGATGCAAATATCTTTACTCCTATCAATGTGATAGGATTCTGCCTCATCATACCTTGTTCCGGAGGTTCAAATGTACAAGATTTGTGCGGTCGCCCTTGTCCAAAGCGACTCTCTTTGGACTCAGGTCGAATCATAAGCCGGGGCATCCAGATTTGCCAATGTCGTCCAATGATATAGATGCAAATATCTTTACTGCTATCAATTTGACAGGATTCTGCCTCATCATACCTTGTCCAGTAGGTCAAAATGTACAAGATTTGTGCGGCAGCACTTGACAAAAGCCAATCTCTTTGACTCAGGTCGAGTCATATACCGATCATCCAGAATTGCCAATGTCGTCCAATGATATAGATGCAAACATCTTCACTCCTATCAATTTGACAGGATTCTGTCTCATCATACCATGTTCCGGATGTTCAAATGTAAAAGGTTTGCGCGGTAGCACTTTTCCAAATCGACTCTCCTTGTACTCAGGTCGAATCATAAACCGGAGCATCCAGCATTGCCATTGTCGTCCAATGATATAGATGCAAATATATTTACTCCTATCAATTTGACAGGATTCTGCCTCATCGTATCTTGTCCAGGGGGTGCAAATGTACACGATTTGTTGCGGTAGCACTTGTCCAAAGCGACATTCTTTGGACTTATGTCGAACCATAAGCCGGACCATCCAGAATTGCCGTTGTTGACCAATGATATAGATGCAAATATCTTTACTCCTATTAATTTGACAGGATTCTGCCTCATCATACCTTGTTCCGGAGGTCCAAATGGACAAGATTTGGGCGGCAGTATTTGTCTAAAGTGGCTCTCTTTGAACTCAGGTCGAATCATATGCCGAACTTCCAGAATTGCCAATGTCGTCCAATGATATAGATGCAAATATCTTTACTCCTATCAATGTGATAGGATTCTGCCTAATCATACCTTGTACAGGAGGTCCATATGTACAAGACTTATTGCGGTAGCGCTTGTCCGAAGCTTCTCTCTTTGGACTCAGGTCGAATCATAAGCCTGAGCATCCAGAATTGCCAATGTCGTCCAATGATATAGATGCAAATATCTTCACTCCTATCAATTTGACAGGATTCGGCCTCATCATATCTTGTCCAGGAGGTCCAAATGGACAAGATTTGGGCGGCAGTATTTGTCCAAAGCGACTCTCTTTGAACTCAGGTCGAATCAAATGCCGATCTTCCAGAATTGCCAATGTCGTCCAATGATATACATTCACATATCATTACTCCTATCAATTTGACAGGATTCTGTCTCATCGTATATTGTCAAGGGGGTCCAAATGTACAAGACTTGTGTGGTAGCCCTTGTCCAAAGCGACTCTCTTTGGACTCAGGTCGAGCCATAGGCCGAAGCATCAAGAATTGCCAATGTCGAGAAATGGAATAGATCCAAATATCTTTACTGCTATCAATATGAAAGGATTCTGCCACATCGTATCTTGTCCAGGGGGTCCAAATGTACAAGATTTGTTGCGGTAGCACTTGTCCAAAGCGACTCTCCTTGGACTCAGGTCGAATCATATGCCTGAGCATCCAGAATTGCCAATGCCGTCTAATGATATAGATGCAAATATCTTCTCTCCTATCAATGTGACAGGATTCTGCCTCATCATACCTTTTCCACGAGGTCCAAATGCACAAGGTTTGGGCGGCAGCATTTGCCCAAACCGACTCTCTTTGGATTCAGGTCGAACATAAACCGGAGCATCCAGAATTGCCAATATCGTCCAATGATATAGATGCAAATATCTTTACTCCTATCAATTTGACAGGCTTCTGCCTCATCGTATATTGTCCAGGGGGTCCAAATATACAAGACTTGTGCGGTAGCACTTGACAAAAGCCAATCTCTTTGACTCAGGTCGAATCATATGCCGAACTTCCAGAATTGCCAATGTCGTCCAATGATATAGATGCAAACATCTTCACTCCTATCAATGTGATAGGATTTTGCCTCATCGTATCTTGTACAGGAGGTTCAAATGTACAAGATTTGTGCGGTAGCACTTGTCCAAAGCGACATTCTTTGGACTTAGGTCGAACCATATGCCGGACCATCCAGAACTGCCGATGTTGACCAATGATATAGATGCAAATATCTTTACTCCTATCAATGTCATAGGATTCTGCCTCATCATACCTTGTTCCGGAGGTTCAAATGTACAAGATTTGTGCGGTAGCCCTTGTCCAAAGCGACTCTCCTTGGACTCAGGCCGAATCATAAGCCTGAGCATCCAGAATTGCCAATGCCGTCCAGTGATATTGATGCAAATATCTTTACTCCTATCAATGTGATAGGATTCTGCCTCATCGTATCTTGTCCATGGGGTCCAAATGTACACGATTTGTTGCGGTAGCACTTGCCCAAAGCGACATTCTTTGGACTTATGTCGAACCATAAGCCGGACCATCCAGAATTGCCAATGTCGTCCAATGATATAGATACAAATATCTTTACTGCTATCAATTTGACAGGATTCTGGCTCATCGTGTCTTGTCCAGGAGGATCCAGTGTACAAGAATTGTGCGGTAGCACTAGACAAGCGCGAAACGCTTTCGACTCATGTCGATCCTAAAGCCGAAGCATCCAGAATTGCCAATGTCGTGCAATGATATAAATGCAAATATCTTCACTCCTATCAATGTGATAGGATTCTGCCTCGTCTTATCTTGTCCCGGGGGTCCAAATGGACAAGATTTGGGTGGCAGTATTTGTCCGAAGCGACTCTCTTTGGACTCAGGTCGAATCATATGCCGAACTTCCAGAATTGCCAATGTCGTCCAAGGATATAGATGCAAATATCTTTACTCCTATCTATGTGATAGGATTCTGCCTCATCATGCCTTGTTCCGGAGGTTCAAATGTACAAGATTTGTGCGGTCGCCCTTGTCCAAAGCGACTCTCTTTGGACTCAGGTCGAATCATAAGCCTGAGCATCCAGAATTGCCAATGCCGTCTAATGATATAGATGCAAATATCTTCACTCCTATCAATGTGACAGGATTCTGCCTCATTATACCTTTTCCAGGAGGTCCAAATGGACAAGATTTGGGTGGCAGTATTTGTCCGAAGCCACTCTCTTTGGACTCAGGTCGAATCATATGCCGAACTTCCAGAATTGCCAATGTCGTCCAAGGATATAGATGCAAATATCTTTACTCCTATCAATGTGGTAGGATTCTGCCTCATCATACCTTGTACAGGAGATCCAAATGTACAAGACTTATTGCGGTAGCACTTGTCCGAAGCGACTCTCTTTGGACCCAGGTCGAATCATATGCCGAACTTCCAGAATTGCCAATGTCGTCCAATGATATAGATGCAAATATCTTTACTCCTATCAATTTGACAGGCTTCTGCCTCATCGTATATTGTCCAGGGGGTCCAAATATACAAGACTTGTGCGGTAGCACTTGACAAAAGCCAATCTCTTTGACTCAGGTCGAATCATATGCCTGAGCATCCAGAATTGCCAATGCCGTCTAATGATATAGATGCAAATATCTTCTCTCCTATCAATGTGACAGGATTCTGCCTCATCATACCTTTTCCACGAGGTCCAAATGCACAAGGTTTGGGCGGCAGCATTTGCCCAAACCGACTCTCTTTGGATTCAGGTCGAATCATAAACCGGAGCATCCAGAATTGCCAATATCGTCCAATGATATAGATGCAAATATCTTTATTCCTATCAATTTGACAGGCTTCTGCCTCATCGTATATTGTCCAGGGGGTCCAAATATACAAGACTTGTGCGGTAGCACTTGACAAAAGCCAATCTCTTTGACTCAGGTCGAATCATATGCCGAACTTCCAGAATTGCCAATGTCGTCCAATGATATAGATGCAAACATCTTCACTCCTATCAATGTGATAGGATTTTGCCTCATCGTATCTTGTACAGGAGGTTCAAATGTACAAGATTTGTGCGGTAGCACTTGTCCAAAGCGACATTCTTTGGACTTAGGTCGAACCATATGCCGGACCATCCAGAACTGCCGATGTTGACCAATGATATAGATGTAAATATCTTTACTCCTATCAATGTCATAGGATTCTGCCTCATCATACCTTGTTCCGGAGGTTCAAATGTACAAGATTTGTGCGGTAGCCCTTGTCCAAAGCGACTCTCCTTGGACTCAGGTCGAATCATATGCCGAACTTCCAGAATTGCCAATGTCGTCCAAGGATATAGATGCAAATATCTTTACTCCTATCTATGTGATAGGATTCTGCCTCATCATGCCTTGTTCCGGAGGTTCAAATGTACAAGATTTGTGCGGTCGCCCTTGTCCAAAGCGACTCTCTTTGGACTCAGGTCGAATCATACGCCTGAGCATCCAGAATTGCCAATGCCGTCTAATGATATAGATGCAAATATCTTCACTCCTATCAATGTGACAGGATTCTGCCTCATTATACCTTTTCCAGGAGGTCCAAATGGACAAGATTTGGGTGGCAGTATTTGTCCGAAGCGACTCTGTTTGGACTCAGGTCGAATCATATGCCGAACTTCCAGAATTGCCAATGTCGTCCAAGGATATAGATGCAAATATCTTTACTCCTATCAATGTGGTAGGATTCTGCCTCATCATACCTTGTACAGGAGATCCAAATGTACAAGACTTATTGCGGTAGCACTTGTCCGAAGCGACTCTCTTTGGACCCAGGTCGAATCATATGCCGAACTTCCAGAATTGCCAATGTCGTCCAATGATATAGATGCAAACATCTTCACTCCTATCAATTTGACAGGATTCTGCCACATCATACCTTGTACAGGAGGTCCAAATGTACAAGATTTGTGCGGTAGCACTTGTCCAAAACGACCCTCTTTGGCCTCCGGTCGAATCATAAGCCGGGGCATCCAGAATTGCCAAGGTAGCCCAATGATATAGATGCAAATATCTTTACTCCTATCAATGTGATAGGATTCTGCCTCATCGTATCTTGTCCAGGGTGTCCAAATGTACACGATTTGTTGTGGTAGCACTTGTCCAAAGCGATATTCTTTGGACTTATGTCGAACCATAAGCCGAAGCATCCAGAATTGCCAATGTCGTCCAATGATATAGATGCAAATATCTTTACTCCTATCAATTTGACAGGATTCTGCCTCATCGTATATTGTCCAAGGGGTCCAAATGTACAAGACTTGTGCGGTAGCACTTGACAAAAGCCAAATCTCTTTGACTCAGGTCGATTCATATGCCGAAGCATCCAGAATTGCCATGACGTCCAATGATACAGATGCAAATATCATCACTCCAATGATTGTGATAGGATTCTGCCTCATCATACCTTTTACAAGAGGTCCAAATGTACAAGACTTGTTGCGGTAGCACTTGCCCGAAGCGACTCTCTTTGGATTCAGGTCGAACCATAAGCCTGAGCATGCAGAATTGCCAATGTCGTCCAATGATATAGATGCAAATATCTTTACGCCTATCAATTTGACAGGATTCTGCCTCATCATTCCTTTTACAAGAGGTCCAAATGTACAAGACTTGTTGCGGTAGCACTTGTCCGAAGCGACTCTCTTTGGATTCAGGTCGAATCATAAGCCGGAGCATCCAGAATTGCCAATGTCGTCTAATGATATAGATGCAAATACCTTCACTCCTATCAATTTGACAGGATTCTGCCTCATCGTATATTGTCCAGGGGGCCAAAATGTACAAGACTTGTGCGGTAGCACTTGTACAATGCGACTCTCTTTGGCCTCCGGTCGAATCATACGCCGGAGCATCCAGAATTGCCAATGTGGTCCAATGATATAGATGCAAATATCTTCAATCATATCAATTTGACAGGATTCTGTCTCATCATACCCTGTTCCGGATGTTCAAATGTACAAGGTTTGTGTGGTAGCACTTGTCCAAAACGACTCTCTTTGGACATAGGTCGAACCATAAGCCGGACCATCCAGAATTGCCGATGTTGGCCAATGATATAGATGCAAATATCTTCACTCCTATCAATGTTACAGGAATCTGCCTCATCATATCTTGTCCAGGAGGTCCACATGGCCAAGATTTGTGCGGTAGCACTTGACAAAAGCCAATCTCTTTGACTCAGGTCGAATCATATGCCGAGCATCCAGAATTGCCAATGTCGTCCAATGATATAGATGCAAATATCTTTACTCCTATCAATGTGATAGGATTCTGCCTCGTCATACCTTGTCCAGGGGGTCAAAATGTACACAGTTTGTTGCGGTAGCACTTGACCAAAGCGAAATTCTTTGGACTTATGTCGAACCATAAGCCGGACCATCCAGAATTGCCGATGTTGACCAATGATATAGATGCAAATATCTTTACTCCTATTAATTTGACAGTATTCTGCCTCATCGTATCTTGTCCAGGGGGTCCAAATGTACAAGATATGTTGCGTTAGCACTTGTCCAAAGCGACCCTACTTGGACTTAGGTCGAATCATAAGCCATCCAGAATTGCCAATGTCGTCCAATGATATAGATGCAAATATCTTTACTCCCATCAATTTGAGAGGATTCTGCCTCATCGTATATTGTCCAGGGGGTCCAAATGTACAATACTTGTGAGGTAGCACTTGTACAATGCGACTCTCTTTGGCCTCCGGTCGAATCATACGCCGGAGCATCCAGAATTGCCGATGTTGACCAATGATATAGATGCAAATATCTTTACTCCTATCAATTTGACAGGATTCTGGCTCATCGTGTCTTGTCCAGGGGGTCCAAATGTACAAGATTTGTGCGGTAGCCCTTGTCCAAAGCGACTCTCTTTGGATTCAGGTCGAATCATAAGCCTGAGTATCCAGAATTGCGAATGCCGTCTAATGATATAGATGCAAATATCTTCACTCCTATCAATTTGCCAGGATTCTGGCTCATCGTGTCTTGTCCAGGAGGAACAAGTGTACAAGATTTGTGCGGCAACACTTGACAAAAGCCAATCTCTTTGACTCAGGTCGAATCATATGCCGAGCATCCAGAATTGCCAATGTCGTCCAATGATATAGATGCAAATATCTTTACTCCTATCAATGTGATAGGATTCTGCCTCATCATACCTTGTACAGAAGGTCCAAATGTACAAGACTTATTGCGGTAGCACTTGTCCGAAGCGACTCTCTTTGGCCTCCGGTCGAATCATATGCCGGAGCATCCAGAATTGGCAATGTCGTCCAATGATATAGATGCAAATATCTTTACTGCTATAAATTTGACAGGATTCTGCCTCATCATACCTTGTTCCGGAGGTTCAAATGTACAAGATTTTTGCGGTAGCCCTTGTCCAAAGCGGCTCTCTTTGGACTCAGGTCGAATCATAAGCCGGGGCATCCAGAATTGCCAATGTCGTCCAATGATATACATTCACATATCTTTACTCCTATCAATTTGACAGGATTCTGTCTCATCGTATATTGTCAAGGGGGTCCAAATGTACAAGACTTGTGTGGTAGCCCTTGTCCAAAGCGACTCTCTTTGGACTCAGGTCGAGCCATAGGCCGAAGCATCAAGAATTGCCAATGTCGAGAAATGGAATAGATCCAAATATCTTTACTGCTATCAATATGAAAGGATTCTGCCACATCGTATCTTGTCCAGGGGGTCCAAATGTACAAGATTTGTTGCGGTAGCACTTGTCCAAAGCGACTCTCCTTGGACTCAGGTCGAATCATATGCCTGAGCATCCAGAATTGCCAATGCCGTCTAATGATATAGATGCAAATATCTTCTCTCCTATCAATGTGACAGGATTCTGCCTCATCATACCTTTTCCACGAGGTCCAAATGCACAAGGTTTGGGCGGCAGCATTTGCCCAAACCGACTCTCTTTGGATTCAGGTCGAATCATAAACCTGAGCATCCAGAATTGCCAATATCGTCCAATGATATAGATGCAAATATCTTTACTCCTATCAATTTGACAGGCTTCTGCCTCATCGTATATTGTCCAGGGGGTCCAAATATACAAGACTTGTGCGGTAGCACTTGACAAAAGCCAATCTCTTTGACTCAGGTCGAATCATATGCCGAACTTCCAGAATTGCCAATGTCGTCCAATGATATAGATGCAAACATCTTCACTCCTATCAATGTGATAGGATTTTGCCTCATCGTATCTTGTACAGGAGGTTCAAATGTACAAGATTTGTGCGGTAGCACTTGTCCAAAGCGACATTCTTTGGACTTAGGTCGAACCATATGCCGGACCATCCAGAACTGCCGATGTTGACCAATGATATAGATGCAAATATCTTTACTCCTATCAATGTCATAGGATTCTGCCTCATCATACCTTGTTCCGGAGGTTCAAATGTACAAGATTTGTGCGGTAGCCCTTGTCCAAAGCGACTCTCCTTGGACTCAGGCCGAATCATAAGCCTGAGCATCCAGAATTGCCAATGCCGTCCAGTGATATTGATGCAAATATCTTTACTCCTATCAATGTGATAGGATTCTGCCTCATCGTATCTTGTCCATGGGGTCCAAATGTACACGATTTGTTGCGGTAGCACTTGCCCAAAGCGACATTCTTTGGACTTATGTCGAACCATAAGCCGGACCATCCAGAATTGCCAATGTCGTCCAATGATATAGATACAAATATCTTTACTGCTATCAATTTGACAGGATTCTGGCTCATCGTGTCTTGTCCAGGAGGATCCAGTGTACAAGAATTGTGCGGTAGCACTAGACAAGCGCGAAACGCTTTCGACTCATGTCGATCCTAAAGCCGAAGCATCCAGAATTGCCAATGTCGTGCAATGATATAAATGCAAATATCTTCACTCCTATCAATGTGATAGGATTCTGCCTCGTCTTATCTTGTCCCGGGGGTCCAAATGGACAAGATTTGGGTGGCAGTATTTGTCCGAAGCGACTCTCTTTGGACTCAGGTCGAATCATATGCCGAACTTCCAGAATTGCCAATGTCGTCCAAGGATATAGATGCAAATATCTTTACTCCTATCTATGTGATAGGATTCTGCCTCATCATGCCTTGTTCCGGAGGTTCAAATGTACAAGATTTGTGCGGTCGCCCTTGTCCAAAGCGACTCTCTTTGGACTCAGGTCGAATCATAAGCCTGAGCATCCAGAATTGCCAATGCCGTCTAATGATATAGATGCAAATATCTTCACTCCTATCAATGTGACAGGATTCTGCCTCATTATACCTTTTCCAGGAGGTCCAAATGGACAAGATTTGGGTGGCAGTATTTGTCCGAAGCGACTCTCTTTGGACTCAGGTCGAATCATATGCCGAACTTCCAGAATTGCCAATGTCGTCCAAGGATATAGATGCAAATATCTTTACTCCTATCAATGTGGTAGGATTCTGCCTCATCATACCTTGTACAGGAG
Source organism: Priocnemis perturbator (assembly GCA_963942575.1). Lineage (NCBI taxonomy): Eukaryota > Metazoa > Arthropoda > Insecta > Hymenoptera > Pompilidae > Priocnemis > Priocnemis perturbator. The sequence continues at coordinate 2,647,965 of CAWWDK010000133.1, read as the reverse complement.
ATCCAAATGTACAAGACTTATTGCGGTAGCACTTGTCCGAAGCGACTCTCTTTGGACCCAGGTCGAATCATATGCCGAACTTCCAGAATTGCCAATGTCGTCCAATGATATAGATGCAAACATCTTCACTCCTATCAATTTGACAGGATTCTGCCACATCATACCTTGTACAGGTGGTCCAAATGTACAAGATTTGTGCGGTAGCACTTGTCCAAAACGTCCCTCTTTGGCCTCCGGTCGAATCATAAGCCGGGGCATCCAGAATTGCCAAGGTAGCCCAATGATATAGATGCAAATATCTTTACTCCTATCAATGTGATAGGATTCTGCCTCATCGTATCTTGTCCAGGGTGTCCAAATGTACACAATTTGTTGTGGTAGCACTTGTCCAAAGCGATATTCTTTGGACTTATGTCGAACCATAAGCCGAAGCATCCAGAATTGCCAATGTCGTCCAATGATATAGATGCAAATATCTTTACTCCTATCAATTTGACAGGATTCTGCCTCATCGTATATTGTCCAAGGGGTCCAAATGTACAAGACTTGTGCGGTAGCACTTGACAAAAGCCAAATCTCTTTGACTCAGGTCGATTCATATGCCGAAGCATCCAGAATTGCCATGACGTCCAATGATACAGATGCAAATATCATCACTCCAATGATTGTGATAGGATTCTGCCTCATCATACCTTTTACAAGAGGTCCAAATGTACAAGACTTGTTGCGGTAGCACTTGTCCGAAGCGACTCTCTTTGGATTCAGGTCGAACCATAAGCCTGAGCATGCAGAATTGCCAATGTCGTCCAATGATATAGATGCAAATATCTTTACGCCTATCAATTTGACAGGATTCTGCCTCATCATACCTTTTACAAGAGGTCCAAATGTACAAGACTTGTTGCGGTAGCACTTGTCCGAAGCGACTCTCTTTGGATTCAGGTCGAATCATAAGCCGGAGCATCCAGAATTGCCAATGTCGTCTAATGATATAGATGCAAATACCTTCACTCCTATCAATTTGACAGGATTCTGCCTCATCGTATATTGTCCAGGGGGCCAAAATGTACAAGACTTGTGCGGTAGCACTTGTACAATGCGACTCTCTTTGGCCTCCGGTCGAATCATACGCCGGAGCATCCAGAATTGCCAATGTGGTCCAATGATATAGATGCAAATATCTTCAATCATATCAATTTGACAGGATTCTGTCTCATCATACCCTGTTCCGGATGTTCAAATGTACAAGGTTTGTGTGGTAGCACTTGTCCAAAACGACTCTCTTTGGACATAGGTCGAACCATAAGCCGGACCATCCAGAATTGCCGATGTTGGCCAATGATATAGATGCAAATATCTTTACTCCTATCAATTTGACAGGATTCTGCCTCATCGTATATTGTCCAGGGGGTCCAAATGTACAAGATTTGTGCGGTAGCCCTTGTCCAAAGCGACTCTCTTTGGATTCAGGTCGAATCATAAGCCTGAGTATCCAGAATTGCGAATGCCGTCTAATGATATAGATGCAAATATCTTCACTCCTATCAATTTGACAGGATTCTGGCTCATCGTGTCTTGTCCAGGAGGAACAAGTGTACAAGATTTGTGCGGCAGCACTTGACAAAAGCCAATCTCTTTGACTCAGGTCGAATCATATGCCGAGCATCCAGAATTGCCAATGTCGTCCAATGATATAGATGCAAATATCTTTACTCCTATCAATGTGATAGGATTCTGCCTCATCATACCTTGTACAGAAGGTCCAAATGTACAAGACTTATTGCGGTAGCACTTGTCCGAAGCGACTCTCTTTGGCCTCAGGTCGAATCATATGCCGGAGCATCCAGAATTGGCAATGTCGTCCAATGATATAGATGCAAATATCTTTACTGCTATCAATTTGACAGGATTCTGCCTCATCATACCTTGTTCCGGAGGTTCAAATGTACTAGATTTGTGCGGTAGCCCTTGTCCAAAGCGACTCTCCTTGGACTCAGGTCGAATCATAAACCGGAGCATCCAGAATTGCCAATGTGGTCCAATGATATAGATGCAAATATCTTCAATCATATCAATTTGACAGGATTCTGCCTCATCATACCTTGTTCCGGAGGTTCAAATGTACAAGATTTGTGCGGTAGCACTAGACAAAAGCGAAACTCTTTGAACTCAGGTCGAATCATATTCCGAGCATCCAGAATTGCCAATGTCGTCCAATGATATAGATGCAAATATCTTTACTCCTATCAATTTGACAGAATTCTGCCTCATCGTATATTGTCCAGGGGGTCCAAATGTACAAGACTTGTGCGGCAGCACTTGACAAAAGCCAATCTCTTTGACTCAGGTCGAATCATATTCCGATCATCCAGAATTGCCAATGTCGTCCAATGATATAGATGCAAATATCTTTACTCCTATCTATGTGATAGGATTCTGCCTCATCATGCCTTGTTCCGGAGGTTCAAATGTACAAGATTTGTGCGGTCGCCCTTGTCCAAAGCGACTCTCTTTGGCCTCCGGTCGAATCATACGCCGGAGCATCCAGAATTGCCAATGTGGTCCAATGATATAGATGCAAATATCTTCAATCATATCAATTTGACAGGATTCTGTCTCATCATACCCTGTTCCGGATGTTCAAATGTACAAGGTTTGTGTGGTAGCACTTGTCCAAAACGACTCTCTTTGGACATAGGTCGAATCATAAGCCGGAGCATCCAGAATTGCCAATGTTGTCCAATGATATAGATGCAAATATCTATACTCATATTAATTTGACAGGATTCTGCCTCATCATATCTTTTCCAGGGGGTCCTAATGAACAAGATTTGTTGCGGTAGCACTTGTCCAAAGCGACTCTCCTTGGACTCAGGTCGAATCATAAGCCTGGGCATCCAGAATTGCGAATGCCGTCTAATGATATAGATGCAAATATCTTCACTCCTATCAATTTGACAGGATTCGGGTTCATCGTGTCTTGTCCAGGAGGATCAAGTGTACAAGATTTGTGCGGTAGCAATAGACAAAAGCGAAACTCTTTGGACTCAGGTCGATCCATAAGCCGAAGCATCCAGAATTGCCATTGTCGTGCAATAATATAGATGCAAATATCTTTACTGCTATCAACTTGACAGGATTCTGCCTCATCGTATCTTGTCCAGGGGGTCCAAATGTACAAGATTTGTGTGGTAGCACGTGTCCAAAGCGACTCTCTTTGGACTCAGGTCGAATCATATGCCGAACTTCCAGAATTGCCAATGTCGTCCGATGATATAGATGCAAACATCTTCACTCCTATCAATTTGACAGGATTCTGCCACATCATACCTTGTACACGAGGTACAAATGTACAAGATTTGTGCGGTAGCACTTGTCCAAAACGACTCTCTTTGGCCTCCGGTCGAATCATAAGCCGGGGCATCCAGAATTGCCAAGGTAGCCCGATGATATAGATGCAAATATCTTTACTCCTATCAATGTGACAGGATTCTGCCTCGTCTTATCTTGTCCCGGGGGTCCAAATGTACAAGATTTGTTGCGGTAGCACTTGTCCAAAGCGACTCTCCTTGGACTCAGGTCGAATCATAAGCCTGAGCATCCAGAATTGCCAATGCCGTCTAATGATATAGATGCAAATATCTTCACTCCTATCAATGTGACAGGATTCTGCCTCATTATACCTTTTCCAGGAGGTCCAAATGCACACGTTTTGAGCGGCAGCATTTGCCCAAACCGACTCTCTTTGGATTTAGGTCGCATCATAAACCGGAGCATCCAGAATTGCCAATGTCGTCCAATGATATAGATGTAAATATCTTTACTCCTATCAATTTGACAGGATTCTGCCTCATCGTATATTGTCCAGGGGGTCCAAATGTACAAGATTTGTGCGGCAGCACTTGACAAAAGCCAATCTCTTTGACTCAGGTCGGATCATATGCCGAGCATCCAGAATTGCCAATGTCGTCCAATGATATAGATGCAAATATCTTTACTCCTATCAATGTGATAGGATTCTGCCTTTTCATACCTTGTTCCGGAGGTTCAACTGGACAAGATTTGGGCGGCAGTATTTGTCCAAAGCGACTCTCTTTGGACTCAGGTCGAATCATAAACCGGAGCATCCAGCATTGCCATTGTCGTCCAATGATATAGATGCAAATATATTTACTCCTATCAATTTGACAGGATTCTGCCTCATCGTATCTTGTCCAGGGGGTGCAAATGTACACGATTTGTTGCGGTAGCACTTGTCCAAAGCGACATTCTTTGGACTTATGTCGAACCATAAGCCGGACCATCCAGAATTGCCGTTGTTGACCAATGATATAGATGCAAATATCTTTACTCCTATTAATTTGACAGGATTCTGCCTCATCATACCTTGTTCCGGAGGTCCAAATGGACAAGATTTGGGCGGCAGTATTTGTCTAAAGCGGCTCTCTTTGAACTCAGGTCGAATCATATGCCGAACTTCCAGAATTGCCAATGTCGTCCAATGATATAGATGCAAATATCTTTACTCCTATCAATGTGATAGGATTCTGCCTCATCATACCTTGTACAGGACGTCCATATGTACAAGATTTATTGCGGTAGCGCTTGTCCGAAGCTTCTCTCTTTGGACTCAGGTCGAATCATAAGCCTGAGCATCCAGAATTGCCAATGTCGTCCAATGATATAGATGCAAATATCTTCACTCCTATCAATTTGACAGGATTCGGCCTCATCATATCTTGTCCAGGAGGTCCAAATGGACAAGATTTGGGCGGCAGTATTTGTCCAAAGCGACTCTCTTTGAACTCAGGTCGAATCAAATGCCGATCTTCCAGAATTGCCAATGTCGTCCAATGATATACATTCACATATCTTTACTCCTATCAATTTGACAGGATTCTGTCTCATCGTATATTGTCAAGGGGGTCCAAATGTACAAGACTTGTGTGGTAGCCCTTGTCCAAAGCGACTCTCTTTGGACTCAGGTCGAGCCATAGGCCGAAGCATCAAGAATTGCCAATGTCGAGAAATGGAATAGATCCAAATATCTTTACTGCTATCAATATGAAAGGATTCTGCCACATCGTATCTTGTCCAGGGGGTCCAAATGTACAAGATTTGTTGCGGTAGCACTTGTCCAAAGCGACTCTCCTTGGACTCAGGTCGAATCATATGCCTGAGCATCCAGAATTGCCAATGCCGTCTAATGATATAGATGCAAATATCTTCTCTCCTATCAATGTGACAGGATTCTGCCTCATCATACCTTTTCCACGAGGTCCAAATGCACAAGGTTTGGGCGGCAGCATTTGCCCAAACCGACTCTCTTTGGATTCAGGTCGAATCATAAACCGGAGCATCCAGAATTGCCAATATCGTCCAATGATATAGATGCAAATATCTTTACTCCTATCAATTTGACAGGCTTCTGCCTCATCGTATATTGTCCAGGGGGTCCAAATATACAAGACTTGTGCGGTAGCACTTGACAAAAGCCAATCTCTATGACTCAGGTCGAATCATATGCCGAACTTCCAGAATTGCCAATGTCGTCCAATGATATAGATGCAAACATCTTCACTCCTATCAATGTGATAGGATTTTGCCTCATCGTATCTTGTACAGGAGGTTCAAATGTACAAGATTTGTGCGGTAGCACTTGTCCAAAGCGACATTCTTTGGACTTAGGTCGAACCATATGCCGGACCATCCAGAACTGCCGATGTTGACCAATGATATAGATGCAAATATCTTTACTCCTATCAATGTGATAGGATTCTGCCTCATCATACCTTGTTCCGGAGGTTCAAATGTACAAGATTTGTGCGGTAGCCCTTGTCCAAAGCGACTCTCCTTGGACTCAGGCCGAATCATAAGCCTGAGCATCCAGAATTGCCAATGCCGTCCAGTGATATTGATGCAAATATCTTTACTCCTATCAATGTGATAGGATTCTGCCTCATCGTATCTTGTCCATGGGGTCCAAATGTACACGATTTGTTGCGGTAGCACTTGCCCAAAGCGACATTCTTTGGACTTATGTCGAACCATAAGCCGGACCATCCAGAATTGCCAATGTCGTCCAGTGATATTGATGCAAATATCTTTACTCCTATCAATGTGATAGGATTCTGCCTCATCATACCTTGTTCCGGAGGTCCAAATGGCCAAGATTTGGGCGGCAGTATTTGTCTAAAGCGGCTCTCTTTGAACTCAGGTCGAATCATATGCCGAACTTCCAGAATTGCCAATGTCGTCCAATGATATAGATGCAAATATCTTTACTCCTATCAATGTGATAGGATTCTGCCTCACCATACCTTGTACAGGAGGTCCATATGTACAAGATTTATTGCGGTAGCGCTTGTCCGAAGCTTCTCTCTTTGGACTCAGGTCGAATCATAAGCCTGAGCATCCAGAATTGCCAATGTCGTCCAATGATATAGATGCAAATATCTTCACTCCTATCAATTTGACAGGATTCGGCCTCATCATATCTTGTCCAGGAGGTCCAAATGGACAAGATTTGGGCGGCAGTATTTGTCCAAAGCAACTCTATTTGAACTCAGGTCGAATCAAATGCCGATCTTCCAGAATTGCCAATGTCGTCCAATGATATACATTCACATATCTTTACTCCTATCAATTTGACAGGATTCTGTCTCATCGTATATTGTCAAGGGGGTCCAAATGTACAAGACTTGTGTGGTAGCCCTTGTCCAAAGCGACTCTCTTTGGACTCAGGTCGAGCCATAGGCCGAAGCATCAAGAATTGCCAATGTCGAGAAATGGAATAGATCCAAATATCTTTACTGCTATCAATATGAAAGGATTCTGCCACATCGTATCTTGTCCAGGGGGTCCAAATGTACAAGATTTGTTGCGGTAGCACTTGTCCAAAGCGACTCTCCTTGGACTCAGGTCGAATCATATGCCTGAGCATCCAGAATTGCCAATGCCGTCTAATGATATAGATGCAAATATCTTCTCTCCTATCAATGTGACAGGATTCTGCCTCATCATACCTTTTCCACGAGGTCCAAATGCACAAGGTTTGGGCGGCAGCATTTGCCCAAACCGACTCTCTTTGGATTCAGGTCGAATCATAAACCGGAGCATCCAGAATTGCCAATATCGTCCAATGATATAGATGCAAATATCTTTACTCCTATCAATTTGACAGGCTTCTGCCTCGTCGTATATTGTCCAGGGGGTCCAAATATACAAGACTTGTGCGGTAGCACTTGACAAAAGCCAATCTCTGTGACTCAGGTCGAATCATATGCCGAACTTCCAGAATTGCCAATGTCGTCCAATGATATAGATGCAAACATCTTCACTCCTATCAATGTGATAGGATTTTGCCTCATCGTATCTTGTACAGGAGGTTCAAATGTACAAGATTTGTGCGGTAGCACTTGTCCAAAGCGACATTCTTTGGACTTAGGTCGAACCATATGCCGGACCATCCAGAACTGCCGATGTTGACCAATGATATAGATGCAAATATCTTTACTCCTATCAATGTGATAGGATTCTGCCTCATCATACCTTGTTCCGGAGGTTCAAATGTACAAGATTTGTGCGGTAGCCCTTGTCCAAAGTGACTCTCCTTGGACTCAGGCCGAATCATAAGCCTGAGCATCCAGAATTGACAATGCCGTCCAGTGATATTGATGCAAATATCTTTACTCCTATCAATGTGATAGGATTCTGCCTCATCGTATCTTGTCCATGGGGTCCAAATGTACACGATTTGTTGCGGTAGCACTTGCCCAAAGCGACATTCTTTGGACTTATGTCGAACCATAAGCCGGACCATCCAGAATTGCCAATGTCGTCCAATGATATAGATACAAATATCTTTACTGCTATCAATTTGACAGGATTCTGGCTCATCGTGTCTTGTCCAGGAGGATCCAGTGTACAAGAATTGTGCGGTAGCACTAGACAAGCGCGAAACGCTTTCGACTCATGTCGATCCTAAAGCCGAAGCATCCAGAATTGCCAATGTCGTGCAATGATATAAATGCAAATATCTTCACTCCTATCAATGTGATAGGATTCTGCCTCATCTTATCTTATCCAGGGGGTCCAAATGTACAAGACATATTGCGGTAGCACTTGTCCGAAGCGACTCTCTTTGGCCTCCGGTCGAATCATATGCCGGAGCATCCAGAATTGCCAATGTCGTCCAGTGATATTGATGCAAATATCTTTACTCCTATCAATGTGATAGGATTCTGCCTCATCATACCTTGTTCCGGAGGTTCAAATGTACAAGATTTGCGCGGTAGCCCTTGTCCAAAGCGACTCTCTTTGGACTCAGGTCGAATCATAAGCCGGGGCATCCAGAATTGCCAATGTCGTCCAATGATATAGATGCAAATATCTTTACTGCTATCAATTTGTCAGGATTCTGCCTCATCATACCTTGTCCAGTAGGTCAAAATGTACAAGATTTGTGCGGTAGCCCTTGTCCAAAGCGACTCTCTTTGGACTCAGGTCGAATCATAAGCCGGAGCATCCAGAATTGCCAATGTCGTCCAATTATATAGATGCAAATATCTTTACTGCTATCAATGTGACAGGATTCTGTCTCATCATACCCTGTTCCGGATGTTCAAATGTACAAGGTTTGCGCGGTAGCACTTGTCGAAAGCGACTCTCTTTGGACTCAGGTCGAATCGTAAGCCGGGGCATCCAGAATTGCCAATGTCGTCCAATGATGTTCCTAATTAATTATTTGGCGTGTTATATCGGTCAATAAATAGAATATAGTTGTCCAACGTTTCGGCCGGTTTTCCTGGCCCTCCTCAGGGACTGTTGAACTGTATAAATAAGAGAAGCGAGAAAATATAATGTGATAATTAAATGTTATTTATTAAGCTAATTTATAAGAGTTTGTTTAATGTAAGTTTAGCATGAAATATGTTAACTGCAATAAATAGAGAGAAAGAAGAAGGAAAATTGTATTTAATAGACATTCGTCCAATAGAGATAAATTAGAAGTAAATTCACATTTAAACGTTTACAATGAAAGCAATTAAAATCAGAGCACATTACTCACATGTGGTTTCACTCGAGGTTAAAGGAGTTATGAAGGAGGCGGAGATTTGTTATGTTTTAGTGGGATATACTGCGTGTTGAAGGACAAGAGGATGGGTGTACTGAGGCACATATGTAGCTGTTTGAATTGCCGCAAATGTGGGGAAGGATTTAAAGGGTGGGGGGAAAAAACAAGGAACGGGTTAAACTAAGGAGGAAAGAACACATTTGAATTTGCCGCGCAACTGACCAGAGCTCACCTGGGCAACGTCGTATCATGGCGTCGTCCAGGGCCCGAGTAGAAAATGATAGTGACAGGAGAGGTTATGTGTTCTGTCATATGTAGCTCACCTGAGTGACGGGTGTCGTTGTCATGTCAGGGCCACGTACATCTATTTTGGCAAAGTGAATACAATTCATCTTGTTTTCTTATGACAGTTACACAGAAGGAATGAATTATTAAGTTGACTTGTGACAGATGAACGTCGTAGCGTTTAACGGTGTATTACCAATTACGGAGCAAATGTTGGTAAATGTCCGTAATATCAGGTTTTTCGTACCTTAAGTTTACACATTTGTCATGCTTAATAATTTCAAAGGTTTCAAGGTGTAACCTTCTGTGGTAGATTCTTTCCTTATGTAGAATTTCAAGATTATCGTAGTCAAACAGATGGTCATTTTCTATTCTATGTTTTGTCAGTGCTGTGTGTTGTGTTTCAGGCAAGTTAATGTTTCTCTTGTGTTCATAGGTTCGGATTTTGGAGTTTCGACCGGTTTGGCCAATATAACAGGCGTCACAACCGGCACAAGGGATACGGTATACAATTCCGGTGTGCTTGTCCTTAGGTATGGGATCCTTAATAGGTGGAAATAAGGAGCCGAGGTTATTTCTCACAGAGTAAATTGTGTGTCTTTTATGTTTCCTGAGTAAACGCTTAAGGTGGTCTGATACAAACGGTACGTAAGGTAATACTACGGTGTTTAATCTAGTTATAGGCCCTCTTGAAATCTCTCTAAGTCCTTTTCTTATTTCAGATTCCACCGGATGGTAGTAGTGGAAAGTACGTTGTTTGATCATTTTATTAATAAAGGAAATGGGATAATTATTTTCTTTAAGCGTTTTACGTATTAGGTCTAAATTCTTTTCTCGGAAACAGATGTTAGATAGGTGTAAAGCACGGTCTATTAACCCGATGGTAAGTCCTACTTTATGTGAGATTGGGTGTGCGGAATTGAAGTTTATATACCGTCCCGACCAAGTGTCTTTGTGATACCAATCAGTTATAAGGCCGCTATTATGTCGGATTAGAGTCATATCAAGAAAATTGATCCTACCATTAACTTCTTTTTCAAAAGTAAATTTGAGACGTGTATGGAAGCTATTGAATTTGTCTACAATTTCGTCTATTTTGTTTATAGGTACTGCTGTCACTATGTCATCTACGTATCGCTTATAGAAAGGCAATTCAAAACTCAGCGTGGGTATAACATTTTGTTCTAATTCTTCCATTACGAGGTTCGCCACAGCTGGAGATAGCGGAGAACCCATAGCACAGCCAAAGGTCTGTTTATAAATTCTATTATCGAACAAGAAAATATTATTCTCTAAACAGTCTTTGGTGGCTTTTGTCACGTCCCGGTTGACGATTTCGCGGAATTTCCACGAAGCGACTACAGTCGGGAAGCGACTTTTAATTCCTCCTTTAGTCGAGAGGCCACGGAGCGCGATCTCAGCGACTTGGGGATCCTGGCGGTGCGGTTTTATAGGTCGGGCAAGATGAGTCCCGGATAGAGGATTTCGCGCCTCTTTCGAATGTATGTTTTGTAACGCGGATCAGATCTTGGCACGGTCGCGGGGTATACCGGTGCTTCTAAATCAAGCGGAATGAGTTTCCACGTTGGTGATTTACCCGGTTTTGCCGAGCTCGCAGATGATTTTGCAACTAACGCGTCCTGTATTCTTCTTACGCTGCTTACCGAAGGCTGTACTTCTCTTATATTCGGTCTAACGGCACGACACTCGACTATGCACGGGTTTGGAGTTGGCGGCAGAGATGGTGAATTACCCGGTTTTGCCGAACTCGCGGATGACTTTGTAACTAACGCGTTCTGTGCTCTTCTTACGCCGCTTACTGAAGGCGGTACCTCTCTTATATTGGGTCTAACGGCACGACACTCGACTATACGCGGGTTTGGAGTTGGCGGCAGAGGCCTGTTAGCTTCTGAAGGAATCGCGTAGAAGTTCCTGAGGAGTTTACGTAGTTGATTCTTCCGGCCGGCTCTCTTTTGTCTAGGCATTCGAGGTAGCGTTGGATTTTAGTTTAGAGGCGGATGTGTATGCCGTCAAGCGAATCGTCCTCTTGTTGGCGGGTAAATGGACTGTGTGAGGTAAGGGCAAGTATGGGGGTTATAGGCATTTACGTCGTCGAGCTGTGGTCCTCTCGTTGACTGCTAGGATATGTGGAATGAAGGAATACTTAGACGTAGAGCGTTATGGAAGACTTAGTTTACTTTTAAGGAAGGCAAGGTTTGAATGAATGAAGGTAGTTTGTATAACAAGGTCTATATATTGACTTGACTCTGTGATTCTTACAACGTTAGTTTATACGCTTGACAATGAAAGGGAACTAGATTCTATCTTACCAGTTAATATAACGTTAGGTGAGTGTCGAACCGCAAGTCAGATTGCTTACCGTGAGTAGATTCTGTCGAGTCTTCAGTGGTTGCTTCAGCACTGATTCTTTGATTTATGATTTGAATTTGAGTTTGGTTTTAGATTTAAGAGTTTTGAGATGTGATTGAATAGAACTGAATTGAGCTTTACTTTAGATCTCGTACAAAGAATTGTTCTTCGATATGGTGAATCTGCTTGTCTTCAAGGCGAATTAGTTAATCTTCAAGATGGAATAGTAGCACTGATTTTAGTATATCACAAAATGCAAATGAGCGAAAGAGACTAATGAGCAAAATGTAATGCAATGCAATGAGCCTGATTTTTGGTTCGACCCGGCTTAAATCTAATTACTAGGGCCCGCCGCTAAGGAAGGGGTACGGCCCTTAGAGTGGGGCTCGGCGCTTGACGCAGGCGCGTTGGTGGTAGAGCGCAGTCCACTTGGAGCGCCGCTTGCGCTTTTACTTAGAACTATTGCCCTAGCGGTCGATGGGCATAGACGCAAAGATGTACATATAGAGTTATAACTCGGTCTTATGTTATTATGGCCTTAAATTAAGTGAATGTGAAGGTGAACGAGTGAGGGAGAAGTTCCGTCGCTCGTCCACTTAGGCGACCTCTAGGAGTGTCTTCAAGATACTAGCCGGCTACGTTAGTTCTTATGGTTAAAGGCGGGTCGGAAATGGTGTCGGTAACGACTGGCCGTCACACTTTTAAAAATTCTGATTTGGGAATTTTTAGAGAAGGTGTTTTTAGTTGTTCCCATCTGTTGCCAATGACATTAAGAGCGAGGTCTATAGGGACGTTAGTGAACAGTGCTGTGACATCCAATGAAATCAACACATAATCTGCAGGGATGGTGAATTCAGGTATCTCTTTAACTAGGCTCCAACTGTCTTTTACATGATACCTAGTCTTTCCTACAATTTCGTTTAGTTTCTTGCTCAGAAACGAAGCGAGGTTGTAGGTAGGGCCATTTACTGTGGAAACTATTATTCGCCATGCTAATTCTGGTTTGTGGATTTTTGGTAAACCGTAAGCGCGAGCAGTGTTACTCCAATGCGTTTTAAGTGAGTACGCTACGTTCTCAGAAATCCATTTATTGCGAGCCCAACGTGTGATGCGGCTATTATTCTCCTTTTCGATGGTAGAGGTATATTCGTGTTGGATTACTTTGTACGTGTCACTGTCGCTTAGCATATTGCGGATGTCAGTAAGATATTTTTCTTTTTCCACAGCAACTGTAACATTACCTTTGTCAGCCTTCATTATTAGCAATTGAGGGTTGTCTTTGAGGAACTTTCTAGTGTTTATTAAGTCTTTATGAAATTGTCTATTGGTATTTGATTGATTGTTTTGTCTTTTATATGATTGTAATTTGGCAATTGTTTCATTTCTAATTTCTGTTTTTGTTTCAGGTTGCATAATGTGGACTGTTTCTTCAATTGCTCCCAATAAGCTGAGTAAAGGTAAGTTGTTCTTGTTATAAGGTAAGGAGAATTTCGGCCCCAGTGCCACGGTGTCTTTTATATTTTCAGGTATTATGGTGTTAGACAAGTTTTTGAACCATCTGTCAGAAGGACCAGCGTGATTACGTTGCTGAGAGTTACGAAGTCTGTTAAATTTGTGAATGAGATTCTGACGGTTACGAAAATATTGTCTCCGAAAATTATTTTCTTGACGTAGAAAGAATGTGTTTACAATTTCTGTTGGTAAGTGGAGTCTGATACGGTGTTCCGTCAATCTAGCTTCGTTTATTAATGCCCTTTCTTTCTCATGCAGATCAAGGAGTTCTAATTTCAAGGCTGATGTTTGAGTTCTATGGAGTAAATTGGTAAATTTATTAGATGTTCTTTGACTGAAGAAAGTGTTTGAATGTAAGAAATTGTTAGAGATTAGATGATGCGGGATAACGCCGTTATCCCTGCATCGTATTAAAAAAGTTTTTTGTAAGTTAAGATTGACCAATTTTTCTTTTATACGTTTCCAATGTTTCAGGTGATGTAATGTGATATGACCAAAATTAGAGCGGATGAAGTTAAAAAAAGAAGAGTTAGCGCCATTATGTTCGATGGTGTTCATTATAGTTTACCTGACCGGTTTTAACGATGATGTTCCTAATTAATTATTTGGCGTGTTATATCGGTCAATAAATAGAATATAGTTGTCCAACGTTTCGGCCGGTTTTCCTGGCCCTCCTCAGGGACTGTTGAACTGTATAAATAAGAGAAGCGAGAAAATATAATGTGATAATTAAATGTTATTTATTAAGCTAATTTATAAGAGTTTGTTTAATGTAAGTTTAGCATGAAATATGTTAACTGCAATAAATAGAGAGAAAGAAGAAGGAAAATTGTATTTAATAGACATTCGTCCAATAGAGATAAATTAGAAGTAAATTCACATTTAAACGTTTACAATGAAAGCAATTAAAATCAGAGCACATTACTCACATGTGGTTTCACTCGAGGTTAAAGGAGTTATGAAGGAGGCGGAGATTTGTTATGTTTTAGTGGGATATACTGCGTGTTGAAGGACAAGAGGATGGGTGTACTGAGGCACATATGTAGCTGTTTGAATTGCCGCAAATGTGGGGAAGGATTTAAAGGGTGGGGGGAAAAAACAAGGAACGGGTTAAACTAAGGAGGAAAGAACACATTTGAATTTGCCGCGCAACTGACCAGAGCTCACCTGGGCAACGTCGTATCATGGCGTCGTCCAGGGCCCGAGTAGAAAATGATAGTGACAGGAGAGGTTATGTGTTCTGTCATATGTAGCTCACCTGAGTGACGGGTGTCGTTGTCATGTCAGGGCCACGTACATCTATTTTGGCAAAGTGAATACAATTCATCTTGTTTTCTTATGACAGTTACACAGAAGGAATGAATTATTAAGTTGACTTGTGACAGATGAACGTCGTAGCGTTTAACGGTGTATTACCAATTACGGAGCAAATGTTGGTAAATGTCCGTAATATCAGGTTTTTCGTACCTTAAGTTTACACATTTGTCATGCTTAATAATTTCAAAGGTTTCAAGGTGTAACCTTCTGTGGTAGATTCTTTCCTTATGTAGAATTTCAAGATTATCGTAGTCAAACAGATGGTCATTTTCTATTCTATGTTTTGTCAGTGCTGTGTGTTGTGTTTCAGGTAAGTTAATGTTTCTCTTGTGTTCATAGGTTCGGATTTTGGAGTTTCGACCGGTTTGGCCAATATAACAGGCGTCACAACCGGCACAAGGGATACGGTATACAATTCCGGTGTGCTTGTCCTTAGGTATGGGATCCTTAATAGGTGGAAATAAGGAGCCGAGGTTATTTCTCACAGAGTAAATTGTGTGTCTTTTATGTTTCCTGAGTAAACGCTTAAGGTGGTCTGATACAAACGGTACGTAAGGTAATACTACGGTGTTTAATCTAGTTATAGGCCCTCTTGAAATCTCTCTAAGTCCTTTTCTTATTTCAGATTCCACCGGATGGTAGTAGTGGAAAGTACGTTGTTTGATCATTTTATTAATAAAGGAAATGGGATAATTATTTTCTTTAAGCGTTTTACGTATTAGGTCTAAATTCTTTTCTCGGAAACAGATGTTAGATAGGTGTAAAGCACGGTCTATTAACCCGATGGTAAGTCCTACTTTATGTGAGATTGGGTGTGCGGAATTGAAGTTTATATACCGTCCCGACCAAGTGTCTTTGTGATACCAATCAGTTATAAGGCCGCTATTATGTCGGATTAGAGTCATATCAAGAAAATTGATCCTACCATTAACTTCTTTTTCAAAAGTAAATTTGAGACGTGTATGGAAGCTATTGAATTTGTCTACAATTTCGTCTATTTTGTTTATAGGTACTGCTGTCACTATGTCATCTACGTATCGCTTATAGAAAGGCAATTCAAAACTCAGCGTGTGTATAACATTTTGTTCTAATTCTTCCATTACGAGGTTCGCCACAGCTGGAGATAGCGGAGAACCCATAGCACAGCCAAAGGTCTGTTTATAAATTCTATTATCGAACAAGAAAATATTATTCTCTAAACAGTCTTTGGTGGCTTTTAAAAATTCTGATTTGGGAATTTTTAGAGAAGGTGTTTTTAGTTGTTCCCATCTGTTGCCAATGACATTAAGAGCGAGGTCTATAGGGACGTTAGTGAACAGTGCTGTGACATCCAATGAAATCAACACATAATCTGCAGGGATGGTGAATTCAGGTATCTCTTTAACTAGGCTCCAACTGTCTTTTACATGATACCTAGTCTTTCCTACAATTTCGTTTACGTCAAGAAAATAATTTTCGGAGACAATATTTTCGTAACCGTCAGAATCTCATTCACAAATTTAACAGACTTCGTAACTCTCAGCAACGTAATCACGCTGGTCCTTCTGACAGATGGTTCAAAAACTTGTCTAACACCATAATACCTGAAAATATAAAAGACACCTTGGCACTGGGGCCGAAATTCTCCTTACCTTATAACAAGAACAACTTACCTTTACTCAGCTTATTGGGAGCAATTGAAGAAACAGTCCACATTATGCAACCTGAAACAAAAACAGAAATTAGAAATGAAACAATTGCCAAATTACAATCATATAAAAGACAAAACAATCAATCAAATACCAATAGACAATTTCATAAAGACTTAATAAACACTAGAAAGTTCCTCAAAGACAACCCTCAATTGCTAATAATGAAGGCTGACAAAGGTAATGTTACAGTTGCTGTGGAAAAAGAAAAATATCTTACTGACATCCGCAATATGCTAAGCGACAGTGACACGTACAAAGTAATCCAACACGAATATACCTCTACCATCGAAAAGGAGAATAATAGCCGCATCACACGTTGGGCTCGCAATAAATGGATTTCTGAGAACGTAGCGTACTCACTTAAAACGCATTGGAGTAACACTGCTCGCGCTTACGGTTTACCAAAAATCCACAAACCAGAATTAGCATGGCGAATAATAGTTTCCACAGTAAATGGCCCTACCTACAACCTCGCTTCGTTTCTGAGCAAGAAACTAAACGAAATTGTAGGAAAGACTAGGTATCATGTAAAAGACAGTTGGAGCCTAGTTAAAGAGATACCTGAATTCACCATCCCTGCAGATTATGTGTTGATTTCATTGGATGTCACAGCGCTGTTCACTAACGTCCCTATAGACCTCGCTCTTAATGTCATTGGCAACAGATGGGAACAACTAAAAACACCTTCTCTAAAAATTCCCAAATCAGAATTTTTAAAAGCCACCAAAGACTGTTTAGAGAATAATATTTTCTTGTTCGATAATAGAATTTATAAACAGACCTTTGGCTGTGCTATGGGTTCTCCGCTATCTCCAGCTGTGGCGAACCTCGTAATGGAAGAATTAGAACAAAATGTTATACACACGCTGAGTTTTGAATTGCCTTTCTATAAGCGATACGTAGATGACATAGTGACAGCAGTACCTATAAACAAAATAGACGAAATTGTAGACAAATTCAATAGCTTCCATACACGTCTCAAATTTACTTTTGAAAAAGAAGTTAATGGTAGGATCAATTTTCTTGATATGACTCTAATCCGACATAATAGCGGCCTTATAACTGATTGGTATCACAAAGACACTTGGTCGGGACGGTATATAAACTTCAATTCCGCACACCCAATCTCACATAAAGTAGGACTTACCATCGGGTTAATAGACCGTGCTTTACACCTATCTAACATCTGTTTCCGAGAAAAGAATTTAGACCTAATACGTAAAACGCTTAAAGAAAATAATTATCCCATTTCCTTTATTAATAAAATGATCAAACAACGTACTTACCACTACTACCATCCGGTGGAATCTGAAATAAGAAAAGGACTTAGAGAGATTTCAAGAGGGCCTATAACTAGATTAAACACCGTAGTATTACCTTACGTACCGTTTGTATCAGACCACCTTAAGCGTTTACTCAGGAAACATAAAAGACACACAATTTACTCTGTGAGAAATAACCTCGGCTCCTTATTTCCACCTATTAAGGATCCCATACCTAAGGACAAGCACACCGGAATTGTATACCGTATCCCTTGTGCCGGTTGTGACGCCTGTTATATTGGCCAAACCGGTCGAAACTCCAAAATCCGAACCTATGAACACAAGAGAAACATTAACTTACCTGAAACACAACACACAGCACTGACAAAACATAGAATAGAAAATGACCATCTGTTTGACTACGATAATCTTGAAATTCTACATAAGGAAAGAATCTACCACAGAAGGTTACACCTTGAAACCTTTGAAATTATTAAGCATGACAAATGTGTAAACTTAAGGTACGAAAAACCTGATATTACGGACATTTACCAACATTTGCTCCGTAATTGGTAATACACCGTTAAACGCTACGACGTTCATCTGTCACAAGTCAACTTAATAATTCATTCCTTCTGTGTAACTGTCATAAGAAAACAAGATGAATTGTATTCACTTTGCCAAAATAGATGTACGTGGCCCTGACATGACAACGACACCCGTCACTCAGGTGAGCTACATATGACAGAACACATAACCTCTCCTGTCACTATCATTTTCTACTCGGGCCCTGGACGACGCCATGATACGACGTTGCCCAGGTGAGCTCTGGTCAGTTGCGCGGCAAATTCAAATGTGTTCTTTCCTCCTTAGTTTAACCCGTTCCTTGTTTTTTCCCCCCACCCTTTAAATCCTTCCCCACATTTGCGGCAATTCAAACAGCTACATATGTGCCTCAGTACACCCATCCTCTTGTCCTTCAACACGCAGTATATCCCACTAAAACATAACAAATCTCCGCCTCCTTCATAACTCCTTTAACCTCGAGTGAAACCACATGTGAGTAATGTGCTCTGATTTTAATTGCTTTCATTGTAAACGTTTAAATGTGAATTTACTTCTAATTTATCTCTATTGGACGAATGTCTATTAAATACAATTTTCCTTCTTCTTTCTCTCTATTTATTGCAGTTAACATATTTCATGCTAAACTTACATTAAACAAACTCTTATAAATTAGCTTAATAAATAACATTTAATTATCACATTATATTTTCTCGCTTCTCTTATTTATACAGTTCAACAGTCCCTGAGGAGGGCCAGGAAAACCGGCCGAAACGTTGGACAACTATATTCTATTTATTGACCGATATAACACGCCAAATAATTAATTAGGAACATCATCGTTAAAACCGGTCAGGTAAACTATAATGAACACCAATGTCGTCCAATGATATAGATGCAAATACATTTACACCTATCAATTTGACAGGATTCTGCCTCATCATACCTTTTCCAGGAGGTCCAAATGCACATGTTTTGGGCGGCAGCATTTGCCCATACCGACTCTCTTTGGATTCAGGTCGCATCATAAGCCGGGGCATCCAGAATTGCCAATGTCGTCCAATGATATAGATGCAAATATCTTCACTCCTATCAATTTGACAGGAATCTGCCTCATCATATCTTGTCCAGGAGGTCCAAATGGACAAGATTTGTGCGCTAGCACTTGACAAAAGCCAATCTCTTTGACTCAGGTCGAATCATATGCCGAGCATCCAGAATTGCCAATGTCGTCCAATGATATAGATGCAAATATCTTTACTCCTATTAATTTGACAGGATTCTGCCTCGTCGTATCTTGTCCCGGGGGTCCAAATGTACAAGATTTGTTGCGGTAGCACTTGTCCAAAGCGACTCTCCTTGGACTCAGGTCGAATCATAAGCCTGAGCATCCTGAATTGCCAATGCCGTCTAATGATATAGATGCAAATATCTTCACTCCTATCAATGTGACAGGATTCTGCCTCATCATACCTTTTCCAGGAGGTCCAAATGCACACGTTTTGGGCGGCAGCATTTGCCTAAACAGACTCTCTTTGGATTCAGGTCGCTTCATAAACCGGAGCATCCAGAATTGCCAATGTCGTCCAATGATATAGATGCAAATATCTTTACTCCTATCAATTTGACAGGATTCTGCCTCATCGTATATTGTCCAGGGGGTCCAAATGTACAAGACTTGTGCGGTAGCACTTGACAAAAGCCAATCTCTTTGACTCAGGTCGATTAATATGCCGAAGCATCCAGAATTGCCATGACGTCCAATGATACAGTTGCAAATATCATCACTCCTATGAATGTGATAGGATTCTGCCTCATCATAGCTTTTACAAGAGGTCCAAATGTACAAGACTTGTTGCGGTAGCACTTGTCCGAAGCGACTCTCTTTGGACCCAGGTCGAATCATAAGCCTGAGCATCCAGAATTGCCAATGTCGTCCAATGATATAGATGCAAATATCTTCACTCCTATCAATGTGACAGGAATCTGCCTCATCATATCTTGTCCAGGAGGTCCAAATGGCCAAGATTTGTGCGGTAGCACTTGACAAAAGCCAATCTCTTTGACTCAGGTCGAATCATATGCCGAGCATCCAGAATTGCCAATGTCGTCCAATGATATAGATGCAAATATCTTTACTCCTATCAATGTGATAGGATTCTGCCTCGTCATACCTTGTCCAGGGGGTCAAAATGTACACAGTTTGTTGCGGTAGCACTTGACCAAAGCGAAATTCTTTGGACTTATGTCGAACCATAAGCCGGACCATCCAGAATTGCCGATGTTGACCAATGATATAGATGCAAATATCTTTACTCCTATTAATTTGACAGTATTCTGCCTCATCGTATCTTGTCCAGGGGGTCCAAATGTACAAGATATGTTGCGTTAGCACTTGTCCAAAGCGACCCTACTTGGACTCAGGTCGAATCATAAGTCATCCAGAATTGCCAATGTCGTCCAATGATATAGATGCAAATATCTTTACTCCCACCAATTTGACAGGATTCTGCCTCATCGTATATTGTCCAGGGGGTCCAAATGTACAATACTTGTGAGGTAGCACTTGAACAATGCGACTCTCTTTGGCCTCCGGTCGAATCATACGCCGGAGCATCCAGAATTGCCGATGTTGACCAATGATATAGATGCAAATATCTTTACTCCTATCAATTTGACAGGATTCTGGCTCATCGTGTCTTGTCCAGGGGGTCCAAATGTACAAGATTTGTGCGGTAGCCCTTGTCCAAAGCGACTCTCTTTGGATTCAGGTCGAATCATATGCCGGAGCATCCAGAATTGCCAATGTCGTCCAATGATATAGATGCAAATATCTTTACTGCTATCAATTTGACAGGATTCTGCCTCATCATACCTTGTTCCGGAGGTTCAAATGTACAAGATTTTTGTGGTAGCCCTTGTCCAAAGCGACTCTCTTTGGACTCAGGTCGAATCATAAGCCAGGGCATCCAGAATTGCCAATGTCGTCCAATGATATAGATGCAAATATCTTTACTGCTATCAATTTGACAGGATTCTGCCTCATCATACCTTGTCCAGTAGGTCAAAATGTACAAGATTTGTGCGGTAGCCCTTGTCCAAAGCGACTCTCCTTGGACTCAGGTCGAATCATAAACCGGAGCATCCAGCATTGCCATGGCGTCCAATGATATAGATGCAAATATCTTTACTCCTATCAATGTGATAGGATTCTGCCTCATCATACCTTGTTCCGGAGGTTCAAATGTACAAGATTTGTGCGGTAGCACTAGACAAAAGCGAAACTCTTTGAACTCAGGTCGAATCATATTCCGAGCATCCAGAATTGCCAATGTCGTCCAATGATATAGATGCAAATATCTTTACTCCTATCGATGTGATAGGATTCTGCCTCATCATACCTTGTTCCGGAGGTTCAAATGTACAAGATTTGTGCGGTAGCCCTTGTCCAAAGCGACTCTCTTTGGACTCAGGTCGAATCATAAGCCGGGGCATCCAGAATTGCCAATGTCGTCCAATGATATAGATGCAAATATCTTTACTGCTATCAATTTGTCAGGATTCTGCCTCATCATACCTTGTTCCGGAGGTTCAAATGTACAAGATTTGTGCGGTAGCCCTTGTCCAAAGCGACTCTCTTTGAACTCAGGTCGAATCGTAAGCCGGGGCATCCAGAATTGCCAATGTCGTCCAATGATATAGATGCAAATATCTTTACTCCTATCAATTTGACAAGATTCTGCCTCATCGTATATTGTCCAGGGGGTCCAAATGTACAAGACTTGTGCGGCAGCACTTGACAAAAGCCAATCTCTTTGACTCAGGCCGAATCATAAGCCTGAGCATCCAGAATTGCCAATGCCGTCCAGTGATATTGATGCAAATATCTTTACTCCTATCAATGTGATAGGATTCTGCCTCATCGTATCTTGTCCATGGGGTCCAAATGTACACGATTTGTTGCGGTAGCACTTGCCCAAAGCGACATTCTTTGGACTTATGTCGAACCATAAGCCGGACCATCCAGAATTGCCAATTTCGTCCAATGATATAGATACAAATATCTTTACTGCTATCAATTTGACAGGATTCTGGCTCATCGTGTCTTGTCCAGGAGGATCCAGTGTACAAGAATTGTGCGGTAGCACTAGACAAGCGCGAAACGCTTTCGACTCATGTCGATCCTAAAGCCGAAGCATCCAGAATTGCCAATGTCGTGCAATGATATAAATGCAAATATCTTCACTCCTATCAATGTGACAGGCTTCTGCCTCATCGTATATTGTCCAGGGGGTCCAAATATACAAGACTTGTGCGGTAGCACTTGACAAAAGCCAATCTCTTTGACTCAGGTCGAATCATATGCCGAACTTCCAGAATTGCCAATGTCGTCCAATGATATAGATGCAAACATCTTCACTCCTATCAATGTGATAGGATTTTGCCTCATCGTATCTTGTACAGGAGGTTCAAATGTACAAGATTTGTGCGGTAGCACTTGTCCAAAGCGACATTCTTTGGACTTAGGTCGAACCATATGCCGGACCATCCAGAACTGCCGATGTTGACCAATGATATAGATGCAAATATCTTTACTCCTATCAATGTGATAGGATTCTGCCTCATCATACCTTGTTCCGGAGGTTCAAATGTACAAGATTTGTGCGGTAGCCCTTGTCCAAAGCGACTCTCCTTGGACTCAGGCCGAATCATAAGCCTGAGCATCCAGAATTGCCAATGCCGTCCAGTGATATTGATGCAAATATCTTTACTCTTATCAATGTGATAGGATTCTGCCTCATCGTATCTTGTCCATGGGGTCCAAATGTACACGATTTGTTGCGGTAGCACTTGCCCAAAGCGACATTCTTTGGACTTATGTCGAACCATAAGCCGGACCATCCAGAATTGCCAATGTCGTCCAATGATATAGATACAAATATCTTTACTGCTATCAATTTGACAGGATTCTGGCTCATCGTGTCTTGTCCAGGAGGATCCAGTGTACAAGAATTGTGCGGTAGCACTAGACAAGCGCGAAACGCTTTCGACTCATGTCGATCCTAAAGCCGAAGTATCCAGAATTGCCAATGTCGTGCAATGATATAAATGCAAATATCTTCACTCCTATCAATGTGATAGGATTCTGCCTCATTTTATCTTATCCAGGGGGTCCAAATGTACAAGACATATTGCGGTAGCACTTGTCCGAAGCGACTCTCTTTGGCCTCCGGTCGAATCATATGCCGGAGCATCCAGAATTGCCAATGTCGTCCAGTGATATTGATGCAAATATCTTTACTCCTATCAATGTGATAGGATTCTGCCTCATCATACCTTGTTCCGGAGGTTCAAATGTACAAGATTTGCGCGGTAGCCCTTGTCCAAAGCGACTCTCTTTGGACTCAGGTCGAATCATAAGCCGGGGCATCCAGAATTGCCAATGTCGTCCAATGATATAGATGCAAATATCTTTACTGCTATCAATTTGACAGGATTCTGGCTCATCGTGTCTTGTCCAGGAGGATCCAGTGTACAAGAATTGTGCGGTAGCACTAGACAAGCGCGAAACGCTTTCGACTCATGTCGATCCTAAAGCCGAAGCATCCAGAATTGCCAATGTCGTGCAATGATATAAATGCAAATATCTTCACTCCTATCAATGTGATAGGATTCTGCCTCATCTTATCTTATCCAGGGGGTCCAAATGTACAAGACATATTGCGGTAGCACTTGTCCGAAGCGACTCTCTTTGGCCTCCGGTCGAATCATATGCCGGAGCATCCAGAATTGCCAATGTCGTCCAGTGATATTGATGCAAATATCTTTACTCCTATCAATGTGATAGGATTCTGCCTCATCATACCTTGTTCCGGAGGTTCAAATGTACAAGATTTGCGCGGTAGCCCTTGTCCAAAGCGACTCTCTTTGGACTCAGGTCGAATCATAAGCCGGGGCATCCAGAATTGCCAATGTCGTCCAATGATATAGATGCAAATATCTTTACTGCTATCAATTTGTCAGGATTCTGCCTCATCATACCTTGTCCAGTAGGTCAAAATGTACAAGATTTGTGCGGTAGCCCTTGTCCAAAGCGACTCTCTTTGGACTCAGGTCGAATCATAAGCCGGAGCATCCAGAATTACCAATGTCGTCCAATTATATAGATGCAAATATCTTTACTGCTATCAATTTGACAGGATTCTGTCTCATCATACCCTGTTCCGGATGTTCAAATGTACAAGGTTTGCGCGGTAGCACTTGTCGAAAGCGACTCTCTTTGGACTCAGGTCGAATCGTAAGCCGGGGCATCCAGAATTGCCAATGTCGTCCAATGATATAGATGCAAATATCTTTACTGTTATCAATTTGACAGGATTCTGCCTCATCGTATCTTGTCCAGGGGGTCCAAATGTACACGATTTGTTGCGGTACCACTTGTCCAAAGCGACATTCTTTGGACTTATGTCGAACCATAAGCCGGACCATCCAGAATTGCCGATGTTGACCAATGATATAGATGCAAATATCTTTACTCCTATTAATGTGACAGGATTCTGCCTCATCATACCTTATCCAGGAGGTCCAAATGCTCATGTTTTGTGCGGCAGCATTTGCCCAAACCGACTCTCTTTGGATTCAGGTCGAATCATAAGCCGGGGCATCCAGCATTGCCATTGTCGTCCAATGATATAGATGCAAATATATTTACTCCTATCAATTTGACAGGATTCTGCCTCATCGTATCTTGTCCAGGGGGTCCAAATGTACACGATTTGTTGCGGTACCACTTGTCCAAAGCGACATTCTTTGGACTTATGTCGAACCATAAGCCGGAGCATCCAGAATTGCCAATGTCGTCCAATGATATAGATGCAAATATCTTTACTCCTATCAATTTGACAGGATTCTAACTCATCGTATATTGTCCAGGGGGTCCAAATGTACAAGACTTGTGCGGCAGCACTTGACAAAAGCGACTGTCTTTGGATTCAAGTCGAATCATAACCCGGAGCATCCAGAATTGCCATTGTCGTCCAATGATATAGATGCAAATATATTTACTCCTATGAATGTGATAGGATTCTGCCTCATCATACCTTGTACAGGAGGTCCAAATGTACAAGACTTGTTGCGGTAGCACTTGTCCGAAGCGACTCTGTTTGGACTCAGGTCGAATCATAAGCCGGGGCATCCAGAATTGCCAATGTCGTCCAATGATATAGATGCAAACATCTTCACTCCTTTCAATTTGATAGGATTCTGTCTCATCATACCCTGTTCCGGATGTTCAAATGTACAAGGTTTGGGCGGTAGCACTTGTCCAAAGCGACTCTCTTTGGATTCAGGTCGAATCATAAGCCGGGGCATCCAGAATTGCCAATGTCGTCCAATGATATAGATGCAAATATCTTTTCTGCTATCAATTTGACAGGATTCTGCCTCATCATACCTTGTTCCGGAGGTTCAAATGTATCAGATTTTTGCGGTAGCCCTTGTCCAAAGCGACTCTCTTTGGACTCAGGTCGAATCGTAAGCCGGGGCATCCAGAATTGCCAATGTCGTCCAATGATATAGATGCAAATATCTTTACTGCTGTCAATTTGACAGGATTCTGCCTCATCATACCTTGTCCAGTAGGTCAAAATGTACACGATTTGTTGCGGTACCACTTGTCCAAAGCGACATTCTTTGGACTTATGTCGAACCATAAGCCGGACCATCCAGAATTGCCGATGTTGACCAATGATATAGATGCAAATATCTTTACTGCTATCAATTTGACAGGATTCTGCCTCATCATACCTTGTTCCGGAGGTTCAAATGTACAAGATTTTTGCGGTAGCCCTTGTCCAAAGCGACTCTCTTTGGACTCAGGACGAATCGTAAGCCGGGGCATCCAGAATTGCCAATGTTGTCCAATGATATAGATGCAAATATCTTTACTGTTATCAATTTGACAGGATTCTGCCTCATCATACCTTGTCCAGTAGGTCAAAATGTACAAGATTTGTGCGGTAGCCCTTGTCCAAAGCGACTCTCTTTGGACTCAGGTCGAATCATAAGCCGGAGCATCCAGAATTGCCAATGTCGTCCAATGATATAGATGCAAACATCTTCACTCCTTTCAATTTGACAGGATTCTGTCTCATCATACCCTGTTCCGGATGTTCAAATGTACAAGGTTTGGGCGGTAGCACTTGTCCAAAGCGACTCTCCTTGGACTCAGGTCGAATCATAAACCGGAGCATCCAGCATTGCCATGGCGTCCAATGATATAGATGCAAATATCTTTACTCCTATTAATTTGACAGGATTCTGCCTCGTCGTATCTTGTCCCGGGGGTCCAAATGTACAAGATTTGTTGCGGTAGCACTTGTCCAAAGCGACTCTCCTTGGACTCAGGTCGAATCATAAGCCTGAGCATCCTGAATTGCCAATGCCGTCTAATGATATAGATGCAAATATATTTACTCCTATGAATGTGATAGGATTCTGCCTCATCATACCTTGTACAGGAGGTCCAAATGTACAAGACTTGTTGCGGTAGCACTTGTCCAAAGCGACTCTCCTTGGACTCACGTCGAATCATAAGCCAGAGCATCCAGAATTGCCAATGTCGTCCAATGATATAGATGCAAATATCTTTTCTCCTATCAATTTGACAGGATTCTGCCGCTATCATATCTTTTCCAGGCGGTCAAAATGTACAAGATTTGTGCGTTAGCACTTCACAAAAGCGAATCTCTTTGGACTCAGGTCGATTCATATGCCGAAGCATCCAGAATTACCATGTCGTCCAATAATACAGATGCAAATGTCATCACTCCTATGAATGTGATAGGATTCTGCCTCATCATACCTTGTACAGGAGGTTCAAATGTACAAGATTTGTGCGGTAGCCCTTGTCCAAAGCGACTGTCTTTGGATTCAGGTCGAAACATAAGCCGGAGCATCTAGAATTGCCATTGTCGTCCAATGATATAGATGCAAATACATTTACACCTATCAATTTGACAGGATTCTGGCTCATCGTGTCTTGTCCAGGGGGTCCAAATGTACAAGATTTGTGCGGTAGCACTTGACAAAAGCCAATCTCTTTGACTCAGGTCGAATCATATGCCGAGCATCCAGAATTGCCAATGTCGTCCAATGATATAGAATGAATATCTTTACTCCTATCAATGTGATAGGATTCTGCCTCGTCATACCTTGTCCAGGGGGTCAAAATGTACACAGTTTGTTGCGGTAGCACTTGACCAAAGCGAAATTCTTTGGACTTATGTCGAACCATAAGCCGGACCATCCAGAATTGCCAATGTCGTCCAATCTTTACTCCTATCAATGTGATAGGATTCTGCCTCGTCATACCTTGTCCAGGGGGTCAAAATGTACACAGTTTGTTGCGGTAGCACTTGACCAAAGCGAAATTCTTTGGACTTATGTCGAACCATAAGCCGGACCATCCAGAATTGCCAATGTCGTCCAATGATATAGATGCAAATATCTTTACTCCCATCAATTTGACAGGATTCTGCCTCATCGTATATTGTCCAGGGGGTCCAAATGTACAATACTTGTGAGGTAGCACTTGTACAATGCGACTCTCTTTGGCCTCCGGTCGAATCATACGCCGGAGCATCCAGAATTGCCGATGTTGACCAATGATATAGATGCAAATATCTTTACTCCTATCAATTTGACAGGATTCTGGCTCATCGTGTCTTGTCCAGGGGGTCCAAATGTACAAGATTTGTGCGGTAGCCCTTGTCCAAAGCGACTCTCTTTGGATTCAGGTCGAATCATAAGCCTGAGTATCCAGAATTGCGAATGCCGTCTAATGATATAGATGCAAATATCTTCACTCCTATCAATTTGACAGGATTCTGGCTCATCGTGTCTTGTCCAGGAGGATCAAGTGTACAAGATTTGTGCGGCAGCACTTGACAAAAGCCAATCTCTTTGACTCAGGTCGAATCATATGCCGAACTTCCAGAATTGCCAATGTCGTCCAATGATATAGATGCAAACATCTTCACTCCTATCAATGTGATAGGATTTTGCCTCATCGTATCTTGTACAGGAGGTTCAAATGTACAAGATTTGTGCGGTAGCACTTGTCCAAAGCGACATTCTTTGGACTTAGGTCGAACCATATGCCGGACCATCCAGAACTGCCGATGTTGACCAATGATATAGATGCAAATATCTTTACTCCTATCAATGTCATAGGATTCTGCCTCATCATACCTTGTTCCGGAGGTTCAAATGTACAAGATTTGTGCGGTAGCCCTTGTCCAAAGCGACTCTCCTTGGACTCAGGCCGAATCATAAGCCTGAGCATCCAGAATTGCCAATGCCGTCCAGTGATATTGATGCAAATATCTTTACTCCTATCAATGTGATAGGATTCTGCCTCATCGTATCTTGTCCATGGGGTCCAAATGTACACGATTTGTTGCGGTAGCACTTGCCCAAAGCGACATTCTTTGGACTTATGTCGAACCATAAGCCGGACCATCCAGAATTGCCAATGTCGTCCAATGATATAGATACAAATATCTTTACTGCTATCAATTTGACAGGATTCTGGCTCATCGTGTCTTGTCCAGGAGGATCCAGTGTACAAGAATTGTGCGGTAGCACTAGACAAGCGCGAAACGCTTTCGACTCATGTCGATCCTAAAGCCGAAGCATCCAGAATTGCCAATGTCGTGCAATGATATAAATGCAAATATCTTCACTCCTATCAATGTGATAGGATTCTGCCTCGTCTTATCTTGTCCCGGGGGTCCAAATGGACAAGATTTGGGTGGCAGTATTTGTCCGAAGCGACTCTCTTTGGACTCAGGTCGAATCATATGCCGAACTTCCAGAATTGCCAATGTCGTCCAAGGATATAGATGCAAATATCTTTACTCCTATCTATGTGATAGGATTCTGCCTCATCATGCCTTGTTCCGGAGGTTCAAATGTACAAGATTTGTGCGGTCGCCCTTGTCCAAAGCGACTCTCTTTGGACTCAGGTCGAATCATAAGCCTGAGCATCCAGAATTGCCAATGCCGTCTAATGATATAGATGCAAATATCTTCACTCCTATCAATGTGACAGGATTCTGCCTCATTATACCTTTTCCAGGAGGTCCAAATGGACAAGATTTGGGTGGCAGTATTTGTCCGAAGCGACTCTCTTTGGACTCAGGTCGAATCATATGCCGAACTTCCAGAATTGCCAATGTCGTCCAAGGATATAGATGCAAATATCTTTACTCCTATCAATGTGGTAGGATTCTGCCTCATCATACCTTGTACAGGAGATCCAAATGTACAAGACTTATTGCGGTAGCACTTGTCCGAAGCGACTCTCTTTGGACCCAGGTCGAATCATATGCCGAACTTCCAGAATTGCCAATGTCGTCCAATGATATAGATGCAAACATCTTCACTCCTATCAATTTGACAGGATTCTGCCACATCATACCTTGTACAGGTGGTCCAAATGTACAAGATTTGTGCGGTAGCACTTGTCCAAAACGTCCCTCTTTGGCCTCCGGTCGAATCATAAGCCGGGGCATCCAGAATTGCCAAGGTAGCCCAATGATATAGATGCAAATATCTTT
Source organism: Priocnemis perturbator (assembly GCA_963942575.1). Classification (NCBI taxonomy): domain Eukaryota; kingdom Metazoa; phylum Arthropoda; class Insecta; order Hymenoptera; family Pompilidae; genus Priocnemis; species Priocnemis perturbator. The sequence continues at coordinate 2,618,267 of CAWWDK010000133.1, read as the reverse complement.
ACTCCTATCAATGTGATAGGATTCTGCCTCATCGTATCTTGTCCAGGGTGTCCAAATGTACACAATTTGTTGTGGTAGCACTTGTCCAAAGCGATATTCTTTGGACTTATGTCGAACCATAAGCCGAAGCATCCAGAATTGCCAATGTCGTCCAATGATATAGATGCAAATATCTTTACTCCTATCAATTTGACAGGATTCTGCCTCATCGTATATTGTCCAAGGGGTCCAAATGTACAAGACTTGTGCGTTAGCACTTGACAAAAGCCAAATCTCTTTGACTCAGGTCGATTCATATGCCGAAGCATCCAGAATTGCCATGACGTCCAATGATACAGATGCAAATATCATCACTCCAATGATTGTGATAGGATTCTGCCTCATCATACCTTTTACAAGAGGTCCAAATGTACAAGACTTGTTGCGGTAGCACTTGTCCGAAGCGACTCTCTTTGGATTCAGGTCGAACCATAAGCCTGAGCATGCAGAATTGCCAATGTCGTCCAATGATATAGATGCAAATATCTTTACGCCTATCAATTTGACAGGATTCTGCCTCATCATACCTTTTACAAGAGGTCCAAATGTACAAGACTTGTTGCGGTAGCACTTGTCCGAAGCGACTCTCTTTGGATTCAGGTCGAATCATAAGCCGGAGCATCCAGAATTGCCAATGTCGTCTAATGATATAGATGCAAATACCTTCACTCCTATCAATTTGACAGGATTCTGCCTCATCGTATATTGTCCAGGGGGCCAAAATGTACAAGACTTGTGCGGTAGCACTTGTACAATGCGACTCTCTTTGGCCTCCGGTCGAATCATACGCCGGAGCATCCAGAATTGCCAATGTGGTCCAATGATATAGATGCAAATATCTTCAATCATATCAATTTGACAGGATTCTGTCTCATCATACCCTGTTCCGGATGTTCAAATGTACAAGGTTTGTGTGGTAGCACTTGTCCAAAACGACTCTCTTTGGACATAGGTCGAACCATAAGCCGGACCATCCAGAATTGCCGATGTTGGCCAATGATATAGATGCAAATATCTTTACTCCTATCAATTTGACAGGATTCTGCCTCATCGTATATTGTCCAGGGGGTCCAAATGTACAAGATTTGTGCGGTAGCCCTTGTCCAAAGCGACTCTCTTTGGATTCAGGTCGAATCATAAGCCTGAGTATCCAGAATTGCGAATGCCGTCTAATGATATAGATGCAAATATCTTCACTCCTATCAATTTGACAGGATTCTGGCTCATCGTGTCTTGTCCAGGAGGAACAAGTGTACAAGATTTGTGCGGCAGCACTTGACAAAAGCCAATCTCTTTGACTCAGGTCGAATCATATGCCGAGCATCCAGAATTGCCAATGTCGTCCAATGATGTAGATGCAAATATCTTTACTCCTATCAATGTGATAGGATTCTGCCTCATCATACCTTGTACAGAAGGTCCAAATGTACAAGACTTATTGCGGTAGCACTTGTCCGAAGCGACTCTCTTTGGCCTCCGGTCGAATCATATGCCGGAGCATCCAGAATTGGCAATGTCGTCCAATGATATAGATGCAAATATCTTTACTGCTATCAATTTGACAGGATTCTGCCTCATCATACCTTGTTCCGGAGGTTCAAATGTACAAGATTTTTGCGGTAGCCCTTGTCCAAAGCGACTCTCTTTGGACTCAGGTCGAATCATAAGCCGGGGCATCCAGAATTGCCAATGTCGTCCAATGATATAGATGCAAATATCTTTACTGCTATCAATTTGACAGGATTCTGCCTCATCATACCTTGTCCAGTAGGTCAAAATGTACTAGATTTGTGCGGTAGCCCTTGTCCAAAGCGACTCTCCTTGGACTCAGGTCGAATCATAAACCGGAGCATCCAGAATTGCCAATGTGGTCCAATGATATAGATGCAAATATCTTCAATCATATCAATTTGACAGGATTCTGCCTCATCATACCTTGTTCCGGAGGTTCAAATGTACAAGATTTGTGCGGTAGCACTAGACAAAAGCGAAACTCTTTGAACTCAGGTCGAATCATATTCCGAGCATCCAGAATTGCCAATGTCGTCCAATGATATAGATGCAAATATCTTTACTCCTATCAATTTGACAGGATTCTGCCTCATCGTATATTGTCCAGGGGGTCCAAATGTACAAGACTTGTGCGGCAGCACTTGACAAAAGCCAATCTCTTTGACTCAGGTCGAATCATATTCCGATCATCCAGAATTGCCAATGTCGTCCAATGATATAGATGCAAATATCTTTACTCCTATCTATGTGATAGGATTCTGCCTCATCATGCCTTGTTCCGGAGGTTCAAATGTACAAGATTTGTGCGGTCGCCCTTGTCCAAAGCGACTCTCTTTGGCCTCCGGTCGAATCATACGCCGGAGCATCCAGAATTGCCAATGTGGTCCAATGATATAGATGCAAATATCTTCAATCATATCAATTTGACAGGATTCTGTCTCATCATACCCTGTTCCGGATGTTCAAATGTACAAGGTTTGTGTGGTAGCACTTGTCCAAAACGACTCTCTTTGGACATAGGTCGAATCATAAGCCGGAGCATCCAGAATTGCCAATGTTGTCCAATGATATAGATGCAAATATCTATACTCATATTAATTTGACAGGATTCTGCCTCATCATATCTTTTCCAGGGGGTCCTAATGAACAAGATTTGTTGCGGTAGCACTTGTCCAAAGCGACTCTCCTTGGACTCAGGTCGAATCATAAGCCTGGGCATCCAGAATTGCGAATGCCGTCTAATGATATAGATGCAAATATCTTCACTCCTATCAATTTGACAGGATTCGGGTTCATCGTGTCTTGTCCAGGAGGATCAAGTGTACAAGATTTGTGCGGTAGCAATAGACAAAAGCGAAACTCTTTGGACTCAGGTCGATCCATAAGCCGAAGCATCCAGAATTGCCATTGTCGTGCAATAATATAGATGCAAATATCTTTACTCCTATCAATTTGACAGGATTCTGCCTCATCGTATATTGTCCAGGGGGTCCAAATGTACAAGATTTGTGCGGCAGCACTTGACAAAAGCCAATCTCTTTGACTCAGGTCGGATCATATGCCGAGCATCCAGAATTGCCAATGTCGTCCAATGATATAGATGCAAATATCTTTACTCCTATCAATGTGATAGGATTCTGCCTTTTCATACCTTGTTCCGGAGGTTCAACTGGACAAGATTTGGGCGGCAGTATTTGTCCAAAGCGACTCTCTTTGGACTCAGGTCGAATCATAAACCGGAGCATCCAGCATTGCCATTGTCGTCCAATGATATAGATGCAAATATATTTACTCCTATCAATTTGACAGGATTCTGCCTCATCGTATCTTGTCCAGGGGGTGCAAATGTACACGATTTGTTGCGGTAGCACTTGTCCAAAGCGACATTCTTTGGACTTATGTCGAACCATAAGCCGGACCATCCAGAATTGCCGTTGTTGACCAATGATATAGATGCAAATATCTTTACTCCTATTAATTTGACAGGATTCTGCCTCATCATACCTTGTTCCGGAGGTCCAAATGGACAAGATTTGGGCGGCAGTATTTGTCTAAAGCGGCTCTCTTTGAACTCAGGTCGAATCATATGCCGAACTTCCAGAATTGCCAATGTCGTCCAATGATATAGATGCAAATATCTTTACTCCTATCAATGTGATAGGATTCTGCCTCATCATACCTTGTACAGGAGGTCCATATGTACAAGATTTATTGCGGTAGCGCTTGTCCGAAGCTTCTCTCTTTGGACTCAGGTCGAATCATAAGCCTGAGCATCCAGAATTGCCAATGTCGTCCAATGATATAGATGCAAATATCTTCACTCCTATCAATTTGACAGGATTCGGCCTCATCATATCTTGTCCAGGAGGTCCAAATGGACAAGATTTGGGCGGCAGTATTTGTCCAAAGCGACTCTCTTTGAACTCAGGTCGAATCAAATGCCGATCTTCCAGAATTGCCAATGTCGTCCAATGATATACATTCACATATCTTTACTCCTATCAATTTGACAGGATTCTGTCTCATCGTATATTGTCAAGGGGGTCCAAATGTACAAGACTTGTGTGGTAGCCCTTGTCCAAAGCGACTCTCTTTGGACTCAGGTCGAGCCATAGGCCGAAGCATCAAGAATTGCCAATGTCGAGAAATGGAATAGATCCAAATATCTTTACTGCTATCAATATGAAAGGATTCTGCCACATCGTATCTTGTCCAGGGGGTCCAAATGTACAAGATTTGTTGCGGTAGCACTTGTCCAAAGCGACTCTCCTTGGACTCAGGTCGAATCATATGCCTGAGCATCCAGAATTGCCAATGCCGTCTAATGATATAGATGCAAATATCTTCTCTCCTATCAATGTGACAGGATTCTGCCTCATCATACCTTTTCCACGAGGTCCAAATGCACAAGGTTTGGGCGGCAGCATTTGCCCAAACCGACTCTCTTTGGATTCAGGTCGAATCATAAACCGGAGCATCCAGAATTGCCAATATCGTCCAATGATATAGATGCAAATATCTTTACTCCTATCAATTTGACAGGCTTCTGCCTCATCGTATATTGTCCAGGGGGTCCAAATATACAAGACTTGTGCGGTAGCACTTGACAAAAGCCAATCTCTTTGACTCAGGTCGAATCATATGCCGAACTTCCAGAATTGCCAATGTCGTCCAATGATATAGATGCAAACATCTTCACTCCTATCAATGTGATAGGATTTTGCCTCATCGTATCTTGTACAGGAGGTTCAAATGTACAAGATTTGTGCGGTAGCACTTGTCCAAAGCGACATTCTTTGGACTTAGGTCGAACCATATGCCGGACCATCCAGAACTGCCGATGTTGACCAATGATATAGATGCAAATATCTTTACTCCTATCAATGTGATAGGATTCTGCCTCATCATACCTTGTTCCGGAGGTTCAAATGTACAAGATTTGTGCGGTAGCCCTTGTCCAAAGCGACTCTCCTTGGACTCAGGCCGAATCATAAGCCTGAGCATCCAGAATTGCCAATGCCGTCCAGTGATATTGATGCAAATATCTTTACTCCTATCAATGTGATAGGATTCTGCCTCATCGTATCTTGTCCATGGGGTCCAAATGTACACGATTTGTTGCGGTAGCACTTGCCCAAAGCGACATTCTTTGGACTTATGTCGAACCATAAGCCGGACCATCCAGAATTGCCAATGTCGTCCAGTGATATTGATGCAAATATCTTTACTCCTATCAATGTGATAGGATTCTGCCTCATCATACCTTGTTCCGGAGGTCCAAATGGCCAAGATTTGGGCGGCAGTATTTGTCTAAAGCGGCTCTCTTTGAACTCAGGTCGAATCATATGCCGAACTTCCAGAATTGCCAATGTCGTCCAATGATATAGATGCAAATATCTTTACTCCTATCAATGTGATAGGATTCTGCCTCATCATACCTTGTACAGGAGGTCCATATGTACAAGATTTATTGCGGTAGCGCTTGTCCGAAGCTTCTCTCTTTGGACTCAGGTCGAATCATAAGCCTGAGCATCCAGAATTGCCAATGTCGTCCAATGATATAGATGCAAATATCTTCACTCCTATCAATTTGACAGGATTCGGCCTCATCATATCTTGTCCAGGAGGTCCAAATGGACAAGATTTGGGCGGCAGTATTTGTCCAAAGCGACTCTATTTGAACTCAGGTCGAATCAAATGCCGATCTTCCAGAATTGCCAATGTCGTCCAATGATATACATTCACATATCTTTACTCCTATCAATTTGACAGGATTCTGTCTCATCGTATATTGTCAAGGGGGTCCAAATGTACAAGACTTGTGTGGTAGCCCTTGTCCAAAGCGACTCTCTTTGGACTCAGGTCGAGCCATAGGCCGAAGCATCAAGAATTGCCAATGTCGAGAAATGGAATAGATCCAAATATCTTTACTGCTATCAATATGAAAGGATTCTGCCACATCGTATCTTGTCCAGGGGGTCCAAATGTACAAGATTTGTTGCGGTAGCACTTGTCCAAAGCGACTCTCCTTGGACTCAGGTCGAATCATATGCCTGAGCATCCAGAATTGCCAATGCCGTCTAATGATATAGATGCAAATATCTTCTCTCCTATCAATGTGACAGGATTCTGCCTCATCATACCTTTTCCACGAGGTCCAAATGCACAAGGTTTGGGCGGCAGCATTTGCCCAAACCGACTCTCTTTGGATTCAGGTCGAATCATAAACCGGAGCATCCAGAATTGCCAATATCGTCCAATGATATAGATGCAAATATCTTTACTCCTATCAATTTGACAGGCTTCTGCCTCGTCGTATATTGTCCAGGGGGTCCAAATATACAAGACTTGTGCGGTAGCACTTGACAAAAGCCAATCTCTGTGACTCAGGTCGAATCATATGCCGAACTTCCAGAATTGCCAATGTCGTCCAATGATATAGATGCAAACATCTTCACTCCTATCAATGTGATAGGATTTTGCCTCATCGTATCTTGTACAGGAGGTTCAAATGTACAAGATTTGTGCGGTAGCACTTGTCCAAAGCGACATTCTTTGGACTTAGGTCGAACCATATGCCGGACCATCCAGAACTGCCGATGTTGACCAATGATATAGATGCAAATATCTTTACTCCTATCAATGTGATAGGATTCTGCCTCATCATACCTTGTTCCGGAGGTTCAAATGTACAAGATTTGTGCGGTAGCCCTTGTCCAAAGTGACTCTCCTTGGACTCAGGCCGAATCATAAGCCTGAGCATCCAGAATTGACAATGCCGTCCAGTGATATTGATGCAAATATCTTTACTCCTATCAATGTGATAGGATTCTGCCTCATCGTATCTTGTCCATGGGGTCCAAATGTACACGATTTGTTGCGGTAGCACTTGCCCAAAGCGACATTCTTTGGACTTATGTCGAACCATAAGCCGGACCATCCAGAATTGCCAATGTCGTCCAATGATATAGATACAAATATCTTTACTGCTATCAATTTGACAGGATTCTGGCTCATCGTGTCTTGTCCAGGAGGATCCAGTGTACAAGAATTGTGCGGTAGCACTAGACAAGCGCGAAACGCTTTCGACTCATGTCGATCCTAAAGCCGAAGCATCCAGAATTGCCAATGTCGTGCAATGATATAAATGCAAATATCTTCACTCCTATCAATGTGATAGGATTCTGCCTCATCTTATCTTATCCAGGGGGTCCAAATGTACAAGACATATTGCGGTAGCACTTGTCCGAAGCGACTCTCTTTGGCCTCCGGTCGAATCATATGCCGGAGCATCCAGAATTGCCAATGTCGTCCAGTGATATTGATGCAAATATCTTTACTCCTATCAATGTGATAGGATTCTGCCTCATCATACCTTGTTCCGGAGGTTCAAATGTACAAGATTTGCGCGGTAGCCCTTGTCCAAAGCGACTCTCTTTGGACTCAGGTCGAATCATAAGCCGGGGCATCCAGAATTGCCAATGTCGTCCAATGATATAGATGCAAATATCTTTACTGCTATCAATTTGTCAGGATTCTGCCTCATCATACCTTGTCCAGTAGGTCAAAATGTACAAGATTTGTGCGGTAGCCCTTGTCCAAAGCGACTCTCTTTGGACTCAGGTCGAATCATAAGCCGGAGCATCCAGAATTGCCAATGTCGTCCAATTATATAGATGCAAATATCTTTACTGCTATCAATGTGACAGGATTCTGTCTCATCATACCCTGTTCCGGATGTTCAAATGTACAAGGTTTGCGCGGTAGCACTTGTCGAAAGCGACTCTCTTTGGACTCAGGTCGAATCGTAAGCCGGGGCATCCAGAATTGCCAATGTCGTCCAATGATGTTCCTAATTAATTATTTGGCGTGTTATATCGGTCAATAAATAGAATATAGTTGTCCAACGTTTCGGCCGGTTTTCCTGGCCCTCCTCAGGGACTGTTGAACTGTATAAATAAGAGAAGCGAGAAAATATAATGTGATAATTAAATGTTATTTATTAAGCTAATTTATAAGAGTTTGTTTAATGTAAGTTTAGCATGAAATATGTTAACTGCAATAAATAGAGAGAAAGAAGAAGGAAAATTGTATTTAATAGACATTCGTCCAATAGAGATAAATTAGAAGTAAATTCACATTTAAACGTTTACAATGAAAGCAATTAAAATCAGAGCACATTACTCACATGTGGTTTCACTCGAGGTTAAAGGAGTTATGAAGGAGGCGGAGATTTGTTATGTTTTAGTGGGATATACTGCGTGTTGAAGGACAAGAGGATGGGTGTACTGAGGCACATATGTAGCTGTTTGAATTGCCGCAAATGTGGGGAAGGATTTAAAGGGTGGGGGGAAAAAACAAGGAACGGGTTAAACTAAGGAGGAAAGAACACATTTGAATTTGCCGCGCAACTGACCAGAGCTCACCTGGGCAACGTCGTATCATGGCGTCGTCCAGGGCCCGAGTAGAAAATGATAGTGACAGGAGAGGTTATGTGTTCTGTCATATGTAGCTCACCTGAGTGACGGGTGTCGTTGTCATGTCAGGGCCACGTACATCTATTTTGGCAAAGTGAATACAATTCATCTTGTTTTCTTATGACAGTTACACAGAAGGAATGAATTATTAAGTTGACTTGTGACAGATGAACGTCGTAGCGTTTAACGGTGTATTACCAATTACGGAGCAAATGTTGGTAAATGTCCGTAATATCAGGTTTTTCGTACCTTAAGTTTACACATTTGTCATGCTTAATAATTTCAAAGGTTTCAAGGTGTAACCTTCTGTGGTAGATTCTTTCCTTATGTAGAATTTCAAGATTATCGTAGTCAAACAGATGGTCATTTTCTATTCTATGTTTTGTCAGTGCTGTGTGTTGTGTTTCAGGTAAGTTAATGTTTCTCTTGTGTTCATAGGTTCGGATTTTGGAGTTTCGACCGGTTTGGCCAATATAACAGGCGTCACAACCGGCACAAGGGATACGGTATACAATTCCGGTGTGCTTGTCCTTAGGTATGGGATCCTTAATAGGTGGAAATAAGGAGCCGAGGTTATTTCTCACAGAGTAAATTGTGTGTCTTTTATGTTTCCTGAGTAAACGCTTAAGGTGGTCTGATACAAACGGTACGTAAGGTAATACTACGGTGTTTAATCTAGTTATAGGCCCTCTTGAAATCTCTCTAAGTCCTTTTCTTATTTCAGATTCCACCGGATGGTAGTAGTGGAAAGTACGTTGTTTGATCATTTTATTAATAAAGGAAATGGGATAATTATTTTCTTTAAGCGTTTTACGTATTAGGTCTAAATTCTTTTCTCGGAAACAGATGTTAGATAGGTGTAAAGCACGGTCTATTAACCCGATGGTAAGTCCTACTTTATGTGAGATTGGGTGTGCGGAATTGAAGTTTATATACCGTCCCGACCAAGTGTCTTTGTGATACCAATCAGTTATAAGGCCGCTATTATGTCGGATTAGAGTCATATCAAGAAAATTGATCCTACCATTAACTTCTTTTTCAAAAGTAAATTTGAGACGTGTATGGAAGCTATTGAATTTGTCTACAATTTCGTCTATTTTGTTTATAGGTACTGCTGTCACTATGTCATCTACGTATCGCTTATAGAAAGGCAATTCAAAACTCAGCGTGTGTATAACATTTTGTTCTAATTCTTCCATTACGAGGTTCGCCACAGCTGGAGATAGCGGAGAACCCATAGCACAGCCAAAGGTCTGTTTATAAATTCTATTATCGAACAAGAAAATATTATTCTCTAAACAGTCTTTGGTGGCTTTTAAAAATTCTGATTTGGGAATTTTTAGAGAAGGTGTTTTTAGTTGTTCCCATCTGTTGCCAATGACATTAAGAGCGAGGTCTATAGGGACGTTAGTGAACAGTGCTGTGACATCCAATGAAATCAACACATAATCTGCAGGGATGGTGAATTCAGGTATCTCTTTAACTAGGCTCCAACTGTCTTTTACATGATACCTAGTCTTTCCTACAATTTCGTTTACGTCAAGAAAATAATTTTCGGAGACAATATTTTCGTAACCGTTAGAATCTCATTCACAAATTTAACAGACTTCGTAACTCTCAGCAACGTAATCACGCTGGTCCTTCTGACAGATGGTTCAAAAACTTGTCTAACACCATAATACCTGAAAATATAAAAGACACCTTGGCACTGGGGCCGAAATTCTCCTTACCTTATAACAAGAACAACTTACCTTTACTCAGCTTATTGGGAGCAATTGAAGAAACAGTCCACATTATGCAACCTGAAACAAAAACAGAAATTAGAAATGAAACAATTGCCAAATTACAATCATATAAAAGACAAAACAATCAATCAAATACCAATAGACAATTTCATAAAGACTTAATAAACACTAGAAAGTTCCTCAAAGACAACCCTCAATTGCTAATAATGAAGGCTGACAAAGGTAATGTTACAGTTGCTGTGGAAAAAGAAAAATATCTTACTGACATCCGCAATATGCTAAGCGACAGTGACACGTACAAAGTAATCCAACACGAATATACCTCTACCATCGAAAAGGAGAATAATAGCCGCATCACACGTTGGGCTCGCAATAAATGGATTTCTGAGAACGTAGCGTACTCACTTAAAACGCATTGGAGTAACACTGCTCGCGCTTACGGTTTACCAAAAATCCACAAACCAGAATTAGCATGGCGAATAATAGTTTCCACAGTAAATGGCCCTACCTACAACCTCGCTTCGTTTCTGAGCAAGAAACTAAACGAAATTGTAGGAAAGACTAGGTATCATGTAAAAGACAGTTGGAGCCTAGTTAAAGAGATACCTGAATTCACCATCCCTGCAGATTATGTGTTGATTTCATTGGATGTCACAGCGCTGTTCACTAACGTCCCTATAGACCTCGCTCTTAATGTCATTGGCAACAGATGGGAACAACTAAAAACACCTTCTCTAAAAATTCCCAAATCAGAATTTTTAAAAGCCACCAAAGACTGTTTAGAGAATAATATTTTCTTGTTCGATAATAGAATTTATAAACAGACCTTTGGCTGTGCTATGGGTTCTCCGCTATCTCCAGCTGTGGCGAACCTCGTAATGGAAGAATTAGAACAAAATGTTATACACACGCTGAGTTTTGAATTGCCTTTCTATAAGCGATACGTAGATGACATAGTGACAGCAGTACCTATAAACAAAATAGACGAAATTGTAGACAAATTCAATAGCTTCCATACACGTCTCAAATTTACTTTTGAAAAAGAAGTTAATGGTAGGATCAATTTTCTTGATATGACTCTAATCCGACATAATAGCGGCCTTATAACTGATTGGTATCACAAAGACACTTGGTCGGGACGGTATATAAACTTCAATTCCGCACACCCAATCTCACATAAAGTAGGACTTACCATCGGGTTAATAGACCGTGCTTTACACCTATCTAACATCTGTTTCCGAGAAAAGAATTTAGACCTAATACGTAAAACGCTTAAAGAAAATAATTATCCCATTTCCTTTATTAATAAAATGATCAAACAACGTACTTTCCACTACTACCATCCGGTGGAATCTGAAATAAGAAAAGGACTTAGAGAGATTTCAAGAGGGCCTATAACTAGATTAAACACCGTAGTATTACCTTACGTACCGTTTGTATCAGACCACCTTAAGCGTTTACTCAGGAAACATAAAAGACACACAATTTACTCTGTGAGAAATAACCTCGGCTCCTTATTTCCACCTATTAAGGATCCCATACCTAAGGACAAGCACACCGGAATTGTATACCGTATCCCTTGTGCCGGTTGTGACGCCTGTTATATTGGCCAAACCGGTCGAAACTCCAAAATCCGAACCTATGAACACAAGAGAAACATTAACTTACCTGAAACACAACACACAGCACTGACAAAACATAGAATAGAAAATGACCATCTGTTTGACTACGATAATCTTGAAATTCTACATAAGGAAAGAATCTACCACAGAAGGTTACACCTTGAAACCTTTGAAATTATTAAGCATGACAAATGTGTAAACTTAAGGTACGAAAAACCTGATATTACGGACATTTACCAACATTTGCTCCGTAATTGGTAATACACCGTTAAACGCTACGACGTTCATCTGTCACAAGTCAACTTAATAATTCATTCCTTCTGTGTAACTGTCATAAGAAAACAAGATGAATTGTATTCACTTTGCCAAAATAGATGTACGTGGCCCTGACATGACAACGACACCCGTCACTCAGGTGAGCTACATATGACAGAACACATAACCTCTCCTGTCACTATCATTTTCTACTCGGGCCCTGGACGACGCCATGATACGACGTTGCCCAGGTAAGCTCTGGTCAGTTGCGCGGCAAATTCAAATGTGTTCTTTCCTCCTTAGTTTAACCCGTTCCTTGTTTTTTCCCCCCACCCTTTAAATCCTTCCCCACATTTGCGGCAATTCAAACAGCTACATATGTGCCTCAGTACACCCATCCTCTTGTCCTTCAACACGCAGTATATCCCACTAAAACATAACAAATCTCCGCCTCCTTCATAACTCCTTTAACCTCGAGTGAAACCACATGTGAGTAATGTGCTCTGATTTTAATTGCTTTCATTGTAAACGTTTAAATGTGAATTTACTTCTAATTTATCTCTATTGGACGAATGTCTATTAAATACAATTTTCCTTCTTCTTTCTCTCTATTTATTGCAGTTAACATATTTCATGCTAAACTTACATTAAACAAACTCTTATAAATTAGCTTAATAAATAACATTTAATTATCACATTATATTTTCTCGCTTCTCTTATTTATACAGTTCAACAGTCCCTGAGGAGGGCCAGGAAAACCGGCCGAAACGTTGGACAACTATATTCTATTTATTGACCGATATAACACGCCAAATAATTAATTAGGAACATCATCGTTAAAACCGGTCAGGTAAACTATAATGAACACCAATGTCGTCCAATGATATAGATGCAAATACATTTACACCTATCAATTTGACAGGATTCTGCCTCATCATACCTTTTCCAGGAGGTCCAAATGCACATGTTTTGGGCGGCAGCATTTGCCCATACCGACTCTCTTTGGATTCAGGTCGCATCATAAGCCGGGGCATCCAGAATTGCCAATGTCGTCCAATGATATAGATGCAAATATCTTCACTCCTATCAATTTGACAGGAATCTGCCTCATCATATCTTGTCCAGGAGGTCCAAATGGACAAGATTTGTGCGCTAGCACTTGACAAAAGCCAATCTCTTTGACTCAGGTCGAATCATATGCCGAGCATCCAGAATTGCCAATGTCGTCCAATGATATAGATGCAAATATCTTTACTCCTATTAATTTGACAGGATTCTGCCTCGTCGTATCTTGTCCCGGGGGTCCAAATGTACAAGATTTGTTGCGGTAGCACTTGTCCAAAGCGACTCTCCTTGGACTCAGGTCGAATCATAAGCCTGAGCATCCTGAATTGCCAATGCCGTCTAATGATATAGATGCAAATATCTTCACTCCTATCAATGTGACAGGATTCTGCCTCATCATACCTTTTCCAGGAGGTCCAAATGCACACGTTTTGGGCGGCAGCATTTGCCTAAACAGACTCTCTTTGGATTCAGGTCGCTTCATAAACCGGAGCATCCAGAATTGCCAATGTCGTCCAATGATATAGATGCAAATATCTTTACTCCTATCAATTTGACAGGATTCTGCCTCATCGTATATTGTCCAGGGGGTCCAAATGTACAAGACTTGTGCGGTAGCACTTGACAAAAGCCAATCTCTTTGACTCAGGTCGATTAATATGCCGAAGCATCCAGAATTGCCATGACGTCCAATGATACAGTTGCAAATATCATCACTCCTATGAATGTGATAGGATTCTGCCTCATCATAGCTTTTACAAGAGGTCCAAATGTACAAGACTTGTTGCGGTAGCACTTGTCCGAAGCGACTCTCTTTGGACCCAGGTCGAATCATAAGCCTGAGCATCCAGAATTGCCAATGTCGTCCAATGATATAGATGCAAATATCTTCACTCCTATCAATGTGACAGGAATCTGCCTCATCATATCTTGTCCAGGAGGTCCAAATGGCCAAGATTTGTGCGGTAGCACTTGACAAAAGCCAATCTCTTTGACTCAGGTCGAATCATATGCCGAGCATCCAGAATTGCCAATGTCGTCCAATGATATAGATGCAAATATCTTTACTCCTATCAATGTGATAGGATTCTGCCTCGTCATACCTTGTCCAGGGGGTCAAAATGTACACAGTTTGTTGCGGTAGCACTTGACCAAAGCGAAATTCTTTGGACTTATGTCGAACCATAAGCCGGACCATCCAGAATTGCCGATGTTGACCAATGATATAGATGCAAATATCTTTACTCCTATTAATTTGACAGTATTCTGCCTCATCGTATCTTGTCCAGGGGGTCCAAATGTACAAGATATGTTGCGTTAGCACTTGTCCAAAGCGACCCTACTTGGACTCAGGTCGAATCATAAGTCATCCAGAATTGCCAATGTCGTCCAATGATATAGATGCAAATATCTTTACTCCCACCAATTTGACAGGATTCTGCCTCATCGTATATTGTCCAGGGGGTCCAAATGTACAATACTTGTGAGGTAGCACTTGAACAATGCGACTCTCTTTGGCCTCCGGTCGAATCATACGCCGGAGCATCCAGAATTGCCGATGTTGACCAATGATATAGATGCAAATATCTTTACTCCTATCAATTTGACAGGATTCTGGCTCATCGTGTCTTGTCCAGGGGGTCCAAATGTACAAGATTTGTGCGGTAGCCCTTGTCCAAAGCGACTCTCTTTGGATTCAGGTCGAATCATATGCCGGAGCATCCAGAATTGCCAATGTCGTCCAATGATATAGATGCAAATATCTTTACTGCTATCAATTTGACAGGATTCTGCCTCATCATACCTTGTTCCGGAGGTTCAAATGTACAAGATTTTTGTGGTAGCCCTTGTCCAAAGCGACTCTCTTTGGACTCAGGTCGAATCATAAGCCAGGGCATCCAGAATTGCCAATGTCGTCCAATGATATAGATGCAAATATCTTTACTGCTATCAATTTGACAGGATTCTGCCTCATCATACCTTGTCCAGTAGGTCAAAATGTACAAGATTTGTGCGGTAGCCCTTGTCCAAAGCGACTCTCCTTGGACTCAGGTCGAATCATAAACCGGAGCATCCAGCATTGCCATGGCGTCCAATGATATAGATGCAAATATCTTTACTCCTATCAATGTGATAGGATTCTGCCTCATCATACCTTGTTCCGGAGGTTCAAATGTACAAGATTTGTGCGGTAGCACTAGACAAAAGCGAAACTCTTTGAACTCAGGTCGAATCATATTCCGAGCATCCAGAATTGCCAATGTCGTCCAATGATATAGATGCAAATATCTTTACTCCTATCGATGTGATAGGATTCTGCCTCATCATACCTTGTTCCGGAGGTTCAAATGTACAAGATTTGTGCGGTAGCCCTTGTCCAAAGCGACTCTCTTTGGACTCAGGTCGAATCATAAGCCGGGGCATCCAGAATTGCCAATGTCGTCCAATGATATAGATGCAAATATCTTTACTGCTATCAATTTGTCAGGATTCTGCCTCATCATACCTTGTTCCGGAGGTTCAAATGTACAAGATTTGTGCGGTAGCCCTTGTCCAAAGCGACTCTCTTTGAACTCAGGTCGAATCGTAAGCCGGGGCATCCAGAATTGCCAATGTCGTCCAATGATATAGATGCAAATATCTTTACTCCTATCAATTTGACAAGATTCTGCCTCATCGTATATTGTCCAGGGGGTCCAAATGTACAAGACTTGTGCGGCAGCACTTGACAAAAGCCAATCTCTTTGACTCAGGCCGAATCATAAGCCTGAGCATCCAGAATTGCCAATGCCGTCCAGTGATATTGATGCAAATATCTTTACTCCTATCAATGTGATAGGATTCTGCCTCATCGTATCTTGTCCATGGGGTCCAAATGTACACGATTTGTTGCGGTAGCACTTGCCCAAAGCGACATTCTTTGGACTTATGTCGAACCATAAGCCGGACCATCCAGAATTGCCAATTTCGTCCAATGATATAGATACAAATATCTTTACTGCTATCAATTTGACAGGATTCTGGCTCATCGTGTCTTGTCCAGGAGGATCCAGTGTACAAGAATTGTGCGGTAGCACTAGACAAGCGCGAAACGCTTTCGACTCATGTCGATCCTAAAGCCGAAGCATCCAGAATTGCCAATGTCGTGCAATGATATAAATGCAAATATCTTCACTCCTATCAATGTGACAGGCTTCTGCCTCATCGTATATTGTCCAGGGGGTCCAAATATACAAGACTTGTGCGGTAGCACTTGACAAAAGCCAATCTCTTTGACTCAGGTCGAATCATATGCCGAACTTCCAGAATTGCCAATGTCGTCCAATGATATAGATGCAAACATCTTCACTCCTATCAATGTGATAGGATTTTGCCTCATCGTATCTTGTACAGGAGGTTCAAATGTACAAGATTTGTGCGGTAGCACTTGTCCAAAGCGACATTCTTTGGACTTAGGTCGAACCATATGCCGGACCATCCAGAACTGCCGATGTTGACCAATGATATAGATGCAAATATCTTTACTCCTATCAATGTGATAGGATTCTGCCTCATCATACCTTGTTCCGGAGGTTCAAATGTACAAGATTTGTGCGGTAGCCCTTGTCCAAAGCGACTCTCCTTGGACTCAGGCCGAATCATAAGCCTGAGCATCCAGAATTGCCAATGCCGTCCAGTGATATTGATGCAAATATCTTTACTCTTATCAATGTGATAGGATTCTGCCTCATCGTATCTTGTCCATGGGGTCCAAATGTACACGATTTGTTGCGGTAGCACTTGCCCAAAGCGACATTCTTTGGACTTATGTCGAACCATAAGCCGGACCATCCAGAATTGCCAATGTCGTCCAATGATATAGATACAAATATCTTTACTGCTATCAATTTGACAGGATTCTGGCTCATCGTGTCTTGTCCAGGAGGATCCAGTGTACAAGAATTGTGCGGTAGCACTAGACAAGCGCGAAACGCTTTCGACTCATGTCGATCCTAAAGCCGAAGTATCCAGAATTGCCAATGTCGTGCAATGATATAAATGCAAATATCTTCACTCCTATCAATGTGATAGGATTCTGCCTCATTTTATCTTATCCAGGGGGTCCAAATGTACAAGACATATTGCGGTAGCACTTGTCCGAAGCGACTCTCTTTGGCCTCCGGTCGAATCATATGCCGGAGCATCCAGAATTGCCAATGTCGTCCAGTGATATTGATGCAAATATCTTTACTCCTATCAATGTGATAGGATTCTGCCTCATCATACCTTGTTCCGGAGGTTCAAATGTACAAGATTTGCGCGGTAGCCCTTGTCCAAAGCGACTCTCTTTGGACTCAGGTCGAATCATAAGCCGGGGCATCCAGAATTGCCAATGTCGTCCAATGATATAGATGCAAATATCTTTACTGCTATCAATTTGTCAGGATTCTGCCTCATCATACCTTGTCCAGTAGGTCAAAATGTACAAGATTTGTGCGGTAGCCCTTGTCCAAAGCGACTCTCTTTGGACTCAGGTCGAATCATAAGCCGGAGCATCCAGAATTACCAATGTCGTCCAATTATATAGATGCAAATATCTTTACTGCTATCAATTTGACAGGATTCTGTCTCATCATACCCTGTTCCGGATGTTCAAATGTACAAGGTTTGCGCGGTAGCACTTGTCGAAAGCGACTCTCTTTGGACTCAGGTCGAATCGTAAGCCGGGGCATCCAGAATTGCCAATGTCGTCCAATGATATAGATGCAAATATCTTTACTGTTATCAATTTGACAGGATTCTGCCTCATCGTATCTTGTCCAGGGGGTCCAAATGTACACGATTTGTTGCGGTACCACTTGTCCAAAGCGACATTCTTTGGACTTATGTCGAACCATAAGCCGGACCATCCAGAATTGCCGATGTTGACCAATGATATAGATGCAAATATCTTTACTCCTATTAATTTGACAGGATTCTGCCTCATCATACCTTATCCAGGAGGTCCAAATGCTCATGTTTTGTGCGGCAGCATTTGCCCAAACCGACTCTCTTTGGATTCAGGTCGAATCATAAGCCGGGGCATCCAGCATTGCCATTGTCGTCCAATGATATAGATGCAAATATATTTACTCCTATCAATTTGACAGGATTCTGCCTCATCGTATCTTGTCCAGGGGGTCCAAATGTACACGATTTGTTGCGGTACCACTTGTCCAAAGCGACATTCTTTGGACTTATGTCGAACCATAAGCCGGAGCATCCAGAATTGCCAATGTCGTCCAATGATATAGATGCAAATATCTTTACTCCTATCAATTTGACAGGATTCTAACTCATCGTATATTGTCCAGGGGGTCCAAATGTACAAGACTTGTGCGGCAGCACTTGACAAAAGCGACTGTCTTTGGATTCAAGTCGAATCATAACCCGGAGCATCCAGAATTGCCATTGTCGTCCAATGATATAGATGCAAATATATTTACTCCTATGAATGTGATAGGATTCTGCCTCATCATACCTTGTACAGGAGGTCCAAATGTACAAGACTTGTTGCGGTAGCACTTGTCCGAAGCGACTCTGTTTGGACTCAGGTCGAATCATAAGCCGGGGCATCCAGAATTGCCAATGTCGTCCAATGATATAGATGCAAACATCTTCACTCCTTTCAATTTGATAGGATTCTGTCTCATCATACCCTGTTCCGGATGTTCAAATGTACAAGGTTTGGGCGGTAGCACTTGTCCAAAGCGACTCTCTTTGGATTCAGGTCGAATCATAAGCCGGGGCATCCAGAATTGCCAATGTCGTCCAATGATATAGATGCAAATATCTTTTCTGCTATCAATTTGACAGGATTCTGCCTCATCATACCTTGTTCCGGAGGTTCAAATGTATCAGATTTTTGCGGTAGCCCTTGTCCAAAGCGACTCTCTTTGGACTCAGGTCGAATCGTAAGCCGGGGCATCCAGAATTGCCAATGTCGTCCAATGATATAGATGCAAATATCTTTACTGCTGTCAATTTGACAGGATTCTGCCTCATCATACCTTGTCCAGTAGGTCAAAATGTACACGATTTGTTGCGGTACCACTTGTCCAAAGCGACATTCTTTGGACTTATGTCGAACCATAAGCCGGACCATCCAGAATTGCCGATGTTGACCAATGATATAGATGCAAATATCTTTACTGCTATCAATTTGACAGGATTCTGCCTCATCATACCTTGTTCCGGAGGTTCAAATGTACAAGATTTTTGCGGTAGCCCTTGTCCAAAGCGACTCTCTTTGGACTCAGGACGAATCGTAAGCCGGGGCATCCAGAATTGCCAATGTTGTCCAATGATATAGATGCAAATATCTTTACTGTTATCAATTTGACAGGATTCTGCCTCATCATACCTTGTCCAGTAGGTCAAAATGTACAAGATTTGTGCGGTAGCCCTTGTCCAAAGCGACTCTCTTTGGACTCAGGTCGAATCATAAGCCGGAGCATCCAGAATTGCCAATGTCGTCCAATGATATAGATGCAAACATCTTCACTCCTTTCAATTTGACAGGATTCTGTCTCATCATACCCTGTTCCGGATGTTCAAATGTACAAGGTTTGGGCGGTAGCACTTGTCCAAAGCGACTCTCCTTGGACTCAGGTCGAATCATATACCGGAGCATCCAGCATTGCCATGGCGTCCAATGATATAGATGCAAATATCTTTACTCCTATTAATTTGACAGGATTCTGCCTCGTCGTATCTTGTCCCGGGGGTCCAAATGTACAAGATTTGTTGCGGTAGCACTTGTCCAAAGCGACTCTCCTTGGACTCAGGTCGAATCATAAGCCTGAGCATCCTGAATTGCCAATGCCGTCTAATGATATAGATGCAAATATATTTACTCCTATGAATGTGATAGGATTCTGCCTCATCATACCTTGTACAGGAGGTCCAAATGTACAAGACTTGTTGCGGTAGCACTTGTCCAAAGCGACTCTCCTTGGACTCACGTCGAATCATAAGCCAGAGCATCCAGAATTGCCAATGTCGTCCAATGATATAGATGCAAATATCTTTTCTCCTATCAATTTGACAGGATTCTGCCGCTATCATATCTTTTCCAGGCGGTCAAAATGTACAAGATTTGTGCGTTAGCACTTCACAAAAGCGAATCTCTTTGGACTCAGGTCGATTCATATGCCGAAGCATCCAGAATTACCATGTCGTCCAATAATACAGATGCAAATGTCATCACTCCTATGAATGTGATAGGATTCTGCCTCATCATACCTTGTACAGGAGGTTCAAATGTACAAGATTTGTGCGGTAGCCCTTGTCCAAAGCGACTGTCTTTGGATTCAGGTCGAAACATAAGCCGGAGCATCTAGAATTGCCATTGTCGTCCAATGATATAGATGCAAATACATTTACACCTATCAATTTGACAGGATTCTGGCTCATCGTGTCTTGTCCAGGGGGTCCAAATGTACAAGATTTGTGCGGTAGCACTTGACAAAAGCCAATCTCTTTGACTCAGGTCGAATCATATGCCGAGCATCCAGAATTGCCAATGTCGTCCAATGATATAGAATGAATATCTTTACTCCTATCAATGTGATAGGATTCTGCCTCGTCATACCTTGTCCAGGGGGTCAAAATGTACACAGTTTGTTGCGGTAGCACTTGACCAAAGCGAAATTCTTTGGACTTATGTCGAACCATAAGCCGGACCATCCAGAATTGCCAATGTCGTCCAATCTTTACTCCTATCAATGTGATAGGATTCTGCCTCGTCATACCTTGTCCAGGGGGTCAAAATGTACACAGTTTGTTGCGGTAGCACTTGACCAAAGCGAAATTCTTTGGACTTATGTCGAACCATAAGCCGGACCATCCAGAATTGCCAATGTCGTCCAATGATATAGATGCAAATATCTTTACTCCCATCAATTTGACAGGATTCTGCCTCATCGTATATTGTCCAGGGGGTCCAAATGTACAATACTTGTGAGGTAGCACTTGTACAATGCGACTCTCTTTGGCCTCCGGTCGAATCATACGCCGGAGCATCCAGAATTGCCGATGTTGACCAATGATATAGATGCAAATATCTTTACTCCTATCAATTTGACAGGATTCTGGCTCATCGTGTCTTGTCCAGGGGGTCCAAATGTACAAGATTTGTGCGGTAGCCCTTGTCCAAAGCGACTCTCTTTGGATTCAGGTCGAATCATAAGCCTGAGTATCCAGAATTGCGAATGCCGTCTAATGATATAGATGCAAATATCTTCACTCCTATCAATTTGACAGGATTCTGGCTCATCGTGTCTTGTCCAGGAGGATCAAGTGTACAAGATTTGTGCGGCAGCACTTGACAAAAGCCAATCTCTTTGACTCAGGTCGAATCATATGCCGAGCATCCAGAATTGCCAATGTCGTCCAATGATATAGATGCAAATATCTCTACTCCTATCAATGTGATAGGATTCTGCCTCATCATACCTTGTACAGAAGGTCCAAATGTACAAGACTTATTGCGGTAGCACTTGTCCGAAGCGACTCTCTTTGGCCTCCGGTCGAATCATATGCCGGAGCATCCAGAATTGCCAATGTCGTCCAATGATATAGATGCAAATATCTTTACTGCTATCAATTTGACAGGATTCTGCCTCATCATACCTTGTTCCGGAGGTTCAAATGTACAAGATTTTTGCGGTAGCCCTTGTCCAAAGCGACTCTCTTTGGATTCAGGTCGAATCATAAGCCGGGGCATCCAGAATTGCCAATGTCGTCCAATGATATAGATGCAAATATCTTTACTGCTATCAATTTGACAGGCTTCTGCCTCATCATACCTTGTCCAGTAGGTCAAAATGTACAAGATTTGTGCGGTAGCCCTTGTCCAAAGCGACTCTCCTTGGACTCAGGTCGAATCATATACCGGAGCATCCAGCATTGCCATGGCGGCCAATGATATAGATGCAAATATCTTTACTCCTATCAATGTGATAGGATTCTGCCTCATCGTATATTGTCCAGGGGGTCCAAATGTACAAGATTTGTGCGGTCGCCCTTGTCCAAAGCGACTCTCTTTGGCCTCCGGTCGAATCATACGCCGGAGCATCCAGAATTGCCAATGTGGTCCAATGATATAGATGCAAATATCTTCAATCATATCAATTTGACAGGATTCTGTCTCATCATACCCTGTTCCGGATGTTCAAATGTACAAGGTTTGTGTGGTAGCACTTGTCCAAAACGACTCTCTTTGGACATAGGTCGAATCATAAGCCGGAGCATCCAGAATTGCCAATGTTGTCCAATGATATAGATGCAAATATCTATACTCCTATTAATTTGACAGGATTCTGCCTCATCATATCTTTTCCAGGGGGTCCTAATGAACAAGATTTGTTGCGGTAGCACTTGTCCAAAGCGACTCTCCTTGGACTCAGGTCGAATCATAAGCCTGAGCATCCAGAATTGCGAATGCCGTCTAATGATATAGATGCAAATATCTTCACTCCTATCAATTTGACAGGATTCGGGTTCATCGTGTCTTGTCCAGGACGATCAAGTGTACAAGATTTGTGCGGTAGCAATAGACAAAAGCGAAACTCTTTGGACTCAGGTCGATCCATAAGCCGAAGCATCCAGAATTGCCAAGGTAGCCCGATGATATAGATGCAAATATCTTTACTCCTATCAATGTGATAGGATTCTGCCTCGTCTTATCTTGTCCCGGGGGTCCAAATGTACAAGATTTGTTGCGGTAGCACTTGTCCAAAGCGACTCTCCTTGGACTCAGGTCGAATCATAAGCCTGAGCATCCAGAATTGCCAATGCCGTCTAATGATATAGATGCAAATATCTTCACTCCTATCAATGTGACAGGATTCTGCCTCATTATACCTTTTCCAGGAGGTCCAAATGGACAAGATTTGGGTGGCAGTATTTGTCCGAAGCGACTCTCTTTGGACTCAGGTCGAATCATATGCCGAACTTCCAGAATTGCCAATGTCGTCCAAGGATATAGATGCAAATATCTTTACTCCTATCAATGTGGTAGGATTCTGCTTCATCATACCTTGTACAGGAGATCCAAATGTACAAGACTTATTGCGGTAGCACTTGTCCGAAGCGACTCTCTTTGGACCCAGGTCGAATCATATGCCGAACTTCCAGAATTGCCAATGTCGTCCAATGATATAGATGCAAACATCTTCACTCCTATCAATTTGACAGGATTCTGCCACATCATACCTTGTACAGGAGGTCCAAATGTACAAGATTTGTGCGGTAGCACTTGTCCAAAACGACCCTCTTTGGCCTCCGGTCGAATCATAAGCCGGGGCATCCAGAATTGCCAAGGTAGCCCAATGATATAGATGCAAATATCTTTACTCCTATCAATGTGATAGGATTCTGCCTCATCGTATCTTGTCCAAGGTGTCCAAATGTACACGATTTGTTGTGGTAGCACTTGTCCAAAGCGATATTCTTTGGACTTATGTCGAACCATAAGCCGAAGCATCCAGAATTGCCAATGTCGTCCAATGATATAGATGCAAATATCTTTACTCCTATCACTTTGACAAGGATTCTGCCTCATCGTATATTGTCCAGGGGGCCAAAATGTACAAGACTTGTGCGGTAGCACTTGTACAATGCGACTCTCTTTGGCCTCCGGTCGAATCATACGCCGGAGCATCCAGAATTGCCAATGTGGTCCAATGATATAGATGCAAATATCTTCAATCATATCAATTTGACAGGATTCTGTCTCATCATACCTTGCTCCGGATGTTCAAATGTACAAGGTTCGTGTGGTAGCACTTGTCCAAAACGACTCTCTTTGGACATAGGTCGAACCATAAGCCGGACCATCCAGAATTGCCGATGTTGGCCAATGATATAGATGCAAATATCTTTACTCCTATCAATTTGACAGGATTCTGCCTCATCGTATATTGTCCAGGGGGTCCAAATGTACAAGACTTGTGCGGTAGCACTTGACAAAAGCCAATCTCTTTGACTCAGGTCGATTAATATGCCGAAGCATCCAGAATTGCCATGACGTCCAATGATACAGTTGCAAATATCATCACTCCTATGAATGTGATAGGATTCTGCCTCATCATAGCTTTTACAAGAGGTCCAAATGTACAAGACTTATTGCGGTAGCACTTGTCCGAAGCGACTCTCTTTGGACCCAGGTCGAATCATAAGCCTGAGCATCCAGAATTGCCAATGTCGTCCAATGATATAGATGCAAATATCTTCACTCCTATCAATGTGACAGGAATCTGCCTCATCATATCTTGTCCAGGAGGTCCACATGGCCAAGATTTGTGCGGTAGCACTTGACAAAAGCCAATCTCTTTGACTCAGGTCGAATCATATGCCGAGCATCCAGAATTGCCAATGTCGTCCAATGATATAGATGCAAATATCTTTACTCCTATCAATGTGATAGGATTCTGCCTCGTCATACCTTGTCCAGGGGGTCAAAATGTACACAGTTTGTTGCGGTAGCACTTGACCAAAGCGAAATTCTTTGGACTTATGTCGAACCATAAGCCGGACCATCCAGAATTGCCGATGTTCACCAATGATATAGATGCAAATATCTTTACTCCTATTAATTTGACAGTATTCTGCCTCATCGTATCTTGTCCAGGGGGTCCAAATGTACAAGATATGTTGCGTTAGCACTTGTCCAAAGCGACCCTACTTGGACTTAGGTCGAATCATAAGCCATCCAGAATTGCCAATGTCGTCCAATGATATAGATGCAAATATCTTTACTCCCATCAATTTGAGAGGATTCTGCCTCATCGTATATTGTCCAGGGGGCCAAAATGTACAAGACTTGTGCGGTAGCACTTGTACAATGCGACTCTCTTTGGCCTCCGGTCGAATCATACGCCGGAGCATCCAGAATTGCCGATGTTGACCAATGATATAGATGCAAATATCTTTACTCCTATCAATTTGACAGGATTCTAGCTCATCGTGTCTTGTCCAGGGGGTCCAAATGTACAAGATTTGTGCGGTAGCCCTTGTCCAAAGCGACTCTCTTTGGATTCAGGTCGAATCATAAGCCTGAGTATCCAGAATTGCGAATGCCGTCTAATGATATAGATGCAAATATCTTCACTCCTATCAATTTGACAGGATTCTGGCTCATCGTGTCTTGTCCAGGAGGAACAAGTGTACAAGATTTGTGCGGCAGCACTTGACAAAAGCCAATCTCTTTGACTCAGGTCGAATCATATGCCGAGCATCCAGAATTGCCAATGTCGTCCAATGATATAGATGCAAATATCTTTACTCCTATCAATGTGATAGGATTCTGCCTCATCATACCTTGTACAGAAGGTCCAAATGTACAAGACTTATTGCGGTAGCACTTGTCCGAAGCGACTCTCTTTGGCCTCCGGTCGAAACATATGCCGGAGCATCCAGAATTGGCAATGTCGTCCAATGATATAGATGCAAATATCTTTACTGCTATCAATTTGACAGGATTCTGCCTCATCATACCTTGTTCCGGAGGTTCAAATGTACAAGATTTTTGCGGTAGCCCTTGTCCAAAGCGACTCTCTTTGGACTCAGGTCGAATCATAAGCCGGGGCATCCAGAATTGCCAATGTCGTCCAATGATATAGATGCAAATATCTTTATTGCTATCAATTTGACAGGATTCTGCCTCATCATACCTTGTCCAGTAGGTCAAAATGTACTAGATTTGTGCGGTAGCCCTTGTCCAAAGCGACTCTCCTTGGACTCAGGTCGAATCATAAACCGGAGCATCCAGAATTGCCAATGTGGTCCAATGATATAGATGCAAATATCTTCAATCATATCAATTTGACAGGATTCTGCCTCATCATACCTTGTTCCGGAGGTTCAAATGTACAAGATTTGTGCGGTAGCACTAGACAAAAGCGAAACTCTTTGAACTCAGGTCGAATCATATTCCGAGCATCCAGAATTGCCAATGTCGTCCAATGATATAGATGCAAATATCTTTACTCCTATCAATTTGACAGGATTCTGCCTCATCGTATATTGTCCAGGGGGTCCAAATGTACAAGACTTGTGCGGCAGCACTTGACAAAAGCCAATCTCTTTGACTCAGGTCGAATCATATTCCGATCATCCAGAATTGCCAATGTCGTCCAATGATATAGATGCAAATATCTTTACTCCTATCTATGTGATAGGATTCTGCCTCATCATGCCTTGTTCCGGAGGTTCAAATGTACAAGATTTGTGCGGTCGCCCTTGTCCAAAGCGACTCTCTTTGGCCTCCGGTCGAATCATACGCCGGAGCATCCAGAATTGCCAATGTGTTCCAATGATATAGATGCAAATATCTTCAATCATATCAATTTGACAGGATTCTGTCTCATCATACCCTGTTCCGGATGTTCAAATGTACAAGGTTTGTGTGGTAGCACTTGTCCAAAACGACTCTCTTTGGACTTATGTCGAACCATAAGCCGGACCATCCAGAATTGCCAATGTCGTCCAATGATATAGATACAAATATCTTTACTGCTATCAATTTGACAGGATTCTGGCTCATCGTGTCTTGTCCAGGAGGATCCAGTGTACAAGAATTGTGCGGTAGCACTAGACAAGCGCGAAACGCTTTCGACTCATGTCGATCCTAAAGCCGAAGCATTCAGAATTGCCAATGTCTTGCAATGATATAAATGCAAATATCTTCACTCCTATCAATGTGATAGGATTCTGCCTCATCTTATCTTATCCAGGGGGTCCAAATGTACAAGACTTATTGCGGTAGCACTTGTCCGAAGCGACTCTCTTTGGCCTCCGGTCGAATCATATGCCGGAGCATCCAGAATTGCCAATGTCGTCCAGTGATATTGATGCAAATATCTTTACTCCTATCAATGTGATAGGATTCTGCCTCATCATACCTTGTTCCGGAGGTCCAAATGGCCAAGATTTGGGCGGCAGTATTTGTCTAAAGCGGCTCTCTTTGAACTCAGGTCGAATCATATGCCGAACTTCCAGAATTGCCAATGTCGTCCAATGATATAGATGCAAATATCTTTACTCCTATCAATGTGATAGGATTCTGCCTCATCATACCTTGTACAGGAGGTCCATATGTACAAGATTTATTGCGGTAGCGCTTGTCCGAAGCTTCTCTCTTTGGACTCAGGTCGAATCATAAGCCTGAGCATCCAGAATTGCCAATGTCGTCCAATGATATAGATGCAAATATCTTCACTCCTATCAATTTGACAGGATTCGGCCTCATCATATCTTGTCCAGGAGGTCCAAATGGACAAGATTTGGGCGGCAGTATTTGTCCAAAGCGACTCTCTTTGAACTCAGGTCGAATCAAATGCCGATCTTCCAGAATTGCCAATGTCGTCCAATGATATCCGATGAATTGCTAATTCACATATCTTTACTCCTATCAATTTGACAGGATTCTGGCTCATCGTGTCTTGTCCAGGAGCATCAAGTGTACGGTAGCACTAGACAAGAGCGAAACTCTTTGGACTCAGGTCGATCCATAAGCCGAAGCATCAAGAATTGCTAATGTCGTGCAATGGTATAGATGCAAATATCTTTACTGCAATCAATTTGACAGGATTCTGCCTCATCGTGTCTTGTCCAGGGGGTCCAAATGTACGGGATTTGTTGCGGTAGCACTTGTCCAAAGAGACATTCTTTGGACTTATGTCGAACCATAAGCCGGACCATCCAGAATTGCCGTTGTTGACCAATGATATAGATGCAAATATCTTTACTCCTATTAATTTGACAGGATTCTGCCTCGTCGTATCTTGTCCCGGGGGTCCAAATGTACAAGATTTGTTGCGGTAGCACTTGTCCAAAGCGACTCTCCTTGGACTTAGGTCGAATCATAAGCCTGAGCATCCAGAATTGCCAATGCCGTCTAATGATATAGATGCAAATATCTTCACTCCTATCAATGTGACAGGATTCTGCCTCATCATGCCTTTTCCAGGAGGTCCAAATGCACACGTTTTGGGCGGCAGCATTTGCCCAAACCGACTCTCTTTGGATTCGGGTCGAATCATATGCCGAGCATCCAGAATTGCCAATGTCGTCCAATGATATAGATGCAAATATCTTTACTCCTATCAATGTGATAGGATTCTGCCTCATCATACCTTGTACAGGAGGTCCAAATGTACAAGACTTATTGCGGTAGCACTTGTCCGAAGCGACTCTCTTTGGCCTCCGGTCGAAACATATGCCGGAGCATCCAGATTTGCCAATGTCGTCCAATGATATAGATGCAAATATCTTTACTCCTATCAATTTGACAGGATTCTGCATCATCGTATCTTGTTCAGGGGATCCAAATGTACAAGATTTGTTGCGGTAGCACTTGTCCGAAGCGACTCTCTTTGGCCTCCGGTCGAAACATATGCCGGAGCATCCAGATTTGCCAATGTCGTCCAGTGATATTGATGCAAACATCTTTACTCCTATCAATGTGATAGGATTCTGCCTCATCGTATCTTGTCCAGGAGGTTCAAATGTACAAGATTTGTGCGGTAGCACTTGTCCAAAGCGACATTCTTTGGACTTAGGTCGAACCATAAGCCGGACCATCCAGAACTGCCGATGTTGACCAATGATATAGATGCAAATATCTTTACTCCTAGCAATGTGATAGGATTCTGGCTCATCATACCTTGTTCCGGAGGTTTAAATGTACAAGATTTGTGCGGTAGCCCTTGTCCAAAGCGACTCTCTTTGGACTCAGGTTGAATCATAAGCCGGGGCATCCAGAATTGCCAATGTCGTCCAATGATGTAGATGCAAATATGTTCACTCCTATTAATTTAACAGGATTCTGCCTCATCGTATCTTGTCCAGGGGGTCCAAATGTACAAGATTTGTGCGGTAGCACGTGTCCAAAGCGACTCTCTTTGGCCTCCGGTCAAATCATATGCCGGAGCATCCTGAATTGCCAATGTCATCCAGTGATATAGATGCAAATATCTTTACTCCTATCAATGTGACAGGATTCTGCCTCATCGTATCTTGTCCAGGGGGTCCAAATGTACAAGATTTGTGCGGTAGCCCTTGTCCAAGGCGACTCTCTTTGGATTCAGGTCGATCCTTAAGCCGAAGCATCCAGAATTGCTAATGTCGACCAATGATATAGAAGCAAATATCCTGGCTCCTATCAATATGACAGGATTCTGCCTCATCGTATCTTGTCCAGGAGGTTCAAATGTACACGATTTGTGCGGTAGCACTTGTCCAGGCCGACTCTCTTTGGATTCTGGTCTAATTATAATACGGATCCCCAGGATTGCCAATTTCGACCAATAATATAGACGCAAATATCTTCACTCCTATCAATTTTACAGGATTCTGCCTCATGATATCTTGTCCAGGAGGTTCAAATGTAAAAGATTTGTGCGGTAGCACTTGGCCAGGCCGACTCTATTTGGATTCAGGTCTAATTATAAGCCGGATCCCCAGGATCGCCAATGTCGTCCAATGATATTGATGCAAATATTTTTACTCCCATTAATGTGACTGTCGTTTTGGACAAGTGCTACGGCAACAAATCTTGTACATTTGGACCCCCGGGACAAGATACGACGAGGCAGAATCCTGTCAAATTGATAGGAGTAAAGATATTTGCATCTATATCATTGGTCAACATCGGCAATTCTCGATGCTCCGGTTTATGATGCGACCTGAATCCAAAGAGAGTCGGTTTGGGCAAATGCTGCCGCCCAAATCGTGTGCATTTGGACCTCCTGCACAAGATACGATGAGGCAGAATCCTATCACATTGATAGGAGTAAAGATGTTTGCATCAATATCAGTGGACGACATTGGCAATTCTGGATGCTCCGGCATATGATTCGACCGGAGGCCAAAGAGAGTCGCTTCGGACAAGTGCTACCGCAATAAGTCTTGTACATTTGGACCTCCGGAACAAGGTATGATGAGGCATAATCCTATCACATTGATAGGAGTAAAGAGATTTGCATCTATATCATTGGTCAACATCGGCAGTTCTGGATGGTCCGGCTTATGGTTCGACCTAAGTCCATAGAATGTCGCTTTGGACAAGTGCTACCGCACAAATCTTGTACATTTGAACCTCGTGGACAAGATACGATGAGGCAGAATCCTGTCAAATTGATAGCAGTAAAGATATTTGCATCTATATCATTGGTCAACATCGGCAATTCTGGATGGTCCGGCTTATGGTTCGACCTAAGTCCAAAGAGTTTCGCTCTTGTCTAGTGCTACCGTACACTTGATCCTCCTGGACAAGACACGATGAGCCAGAATCCTGTCAAATTGATAGCAGTAAAGATAATTGTATCTATATCATTGGACGACATTGGCAATTCTGGATGCTTCGGCTTATGGATCGACCTGAGTCCAAGGAGTTTCGCTTTTGTCTAGTGCTAACGCACACATCTTCCACACTTGATCATCCTGGGCAAGACATGATGAGCCAGAATCCTGTCAAATTGATAGGAGTAAAGATATTTGCATCTATATCATTGGTCAACATCGGCAATTCTGGATGGTCCGGCTTATGGTTCGACATAAGTCCAAAGAATGTCGCTTTGGACAAGCGCTACCGCAACAAATCGTGTACATTTGGACCCCCTGGACAAGATACGATGAGGCAGAATCCTATCACATTGATAGGAGTAAAGATATTTGCATCAATATCACTGGACGACATTGGCAATTCTGGATGCTTCGGCTTATGAATCGACCTGAGTCTAAGGAGTTTCGCTTTTGTCTAGTGCTACCGCACACATCTTCTACACTTGATCCTCCTGGACAAGACATGATGAGCCAGAATCCTGTCGAATTGATAGGAGTGAAGATGTTTGCATCTATATCATTAGACGACATTGGCAATTCTGGAAGTTCGGCATATTATTCGACCTGAGTTCAAAGAGAGTCGCTTTGGTCAAATACTGCAGCCCAAATCTTGTCCATTTGGACCTCCTGGACAAGATATGATGAGGCAGAATCCTGTCACATTGATGGGAGTGAAGATATTTGCATCTATATCATTAGAAGGCATTGGCAATTATGGATGCTCAGGCTTATGATTCGACCTGAGTCCAAAGAGAGTCGCTTCGGGCAAGTGTTACCGCAATAAGTCTTGTACATTTGGATCTCCTGTACAAGGTATGATGAGGCAGAATCCTATCACATTGATAGGAGTAAAGATATTTGCATCTATATCATTGGACGACATTGGCAATTCTGGATGCTCCGGCAAATGATTCGACCGGAGGCCAAAGAGAGTCGCTTCGGACAACTGCTACCGCAATAAGTCTTGTACATTTGGACCCCCTGGACAAGACACGATGAGCCAGAATCCTGTCAAATTGATAGGAGTAAAGATATTTGCATCTATATCATTGACGACATTGGCAATTCTGGATGCTCGTTATATGATTCGACCTGAGTCAAAGAGATTGGCTTTTGTCAAGTGCTACCGCACAAGTCTTGTACATTTGGACCCCCTGGATTATATACGATGAGGCAGAATCCTGTCAAATTGATAGGAGTAAAGATATTTGCATCTATATCATTGGACGACATTGGCAATTCTGGATGCTCCGGTTTATGATTCGACCTGAATCCAAAGAGAGTCGGTTTGGGCAAATGCTGCCACCCAAACCTTGCGCATTTGGACCTCGTGGAAAAGGTATGATGAGGCAGAATCCTGTCATATTGATAGGAGTGAAGATATTTGCATCTATATCATTAGAAGGCATTGGCAATTCTGGATGCTCAGGCTTATGATTCGACCTGAGTCCAAAGAGAGTCGCTTCGGACAAGTGTTACCGCAATAAGTCTTGTACATTTGGATCTCCTGTACAAGGTATGATGAGGCAGAATCCTATCACATTGGTAGGAGTAAAGATATTTGCATCTATATCATTGGACGACATTGGCAATTCTGGATGCTCCGGCAAATGATTCGACCGGAGGCCAAAGAGAGTCGCTTCGGACAACTGCTACCGCAATAAGTCTTGTACATTTGGACCTCCTGTACAAGGTATGATGCAGAATCCTATCACATTGATCGGAGTAAAGATATTTGCATCTATATCATTGGACGACATTGGCAATTCTGGATGCTCGGCATATGATTCGACCTGAGTCAAAGATATTGGTTTTTGTCAAATAGTGCCGCCCAAATCTTGTCCATTTGGACCTCCTGGACAACATATGGTGAGGCAGAATCCTGTCACATTGATGGGAGTGAAGATATTTGCATCTATATCATTAGAAGGCATTGGCAATTCTGGATGCCCCGGCTTATGATTCGACCTGAGTCCAAAAAGAGTCGCTTTGGTCAAGGGCTACCGCACAAATCTTGTACATTTGAACCTCCGGAACAAGGTATGATGAGGCAGAATCCTATCACATTGATAGGAGTAAAGATATTTGCATCTATATCATTGGTCAACATCGGCAGTTCTGGATGGTCCGGCTTATGGTTCGACCTAAGTCCATAGAATGTCGCTTTGGACAAGTGCTACCGCACAAATCTTGTACATTTGAACCTCGTGGACAAGATACGATGAGGCAGAATCCTGTCAAATTGATAGCAGTAAAGATATTTGCATCTATATCATTGGTCAACATCGGCAATTCTGGATGGTCCGGCTTATGGTTCGACCTAAGTCCAAAGAGTTTCGCTCTTGTCTAGTGCTACCGTACACTTGATCCTCCTGGACAAGACACGATGAGCCAGAATCCTGTCAAATTGATAGCAGTAAAGATAATTGTATCTATATCATTGGACGACATTGGCAATTCTGGATGCCCCGGCTTATGATTCGACCTAAGTCTAAAGAATGCCGCTTTGGACAAGTGCTCCCGCACAAATCTTGTACATTTGAACCTCGTGGACAAGATACGATGAGGCAGAATTCTGTCAAATTGATAGGAGTAAAGATATTTGCATCTATATCATTGCACGACAATGGCAATTCCGGATGCTTCGGCTTATGGATCGACCTGAGTCCAAAGAGTTTCGCTTTTGTCTAGTGCTACCGCACAAATCTTGTACACTTGATCCTCCTGGACAAGACACGATGAGCCAGAATCCTGTCAAATTGATAGGAGTGAAGATATTTGCATCTATATCATTAAACGGCATTGGCAATTCTGGATGCTCAGGCTTTTGATTCGACCTGAGTCCAAGGAGAGTCGCTTTGGACAGGTGCTACCGCAACAAATCTTGTACATTTGGACCCCCTGGACAAGACACGATGAGGCAGAATCCTGTCAAATTGATAGGTGTAAAGATATTTGCATCTATATCATTGGTCAACATCGGCAATTCTGGATGGTCCGGCATATGGTTCGACCTGAGTTCAAAGAGAGTCGCTTTGGACAAATACTGCCGCCCAAATCTTGTCCATTTGGACCTCCGGAACAAGGTATGATGAGGCAGAATCCTATCACATTGATAGGATTAAAGATATGTGAATCTATATCATTGGACGACATTGGCAATTCTGGATGCTCAGGCTTATGGTTCGACCTAAGTCCAAAGAATGTCGCTTTGGACAAGTGCTACCGCACAAATTTTGTACATTTGAACCTCCTGGACAAGATACCATGAGGCAGAATCCTGTCAAATTGATAGGAGTGAAGATGTTTGCATCTATATCATTGGACGACATTGGCAATTCTGGAAGATCGGCAAATCATTCGACCTGAGTTGAAAGAGAGTCGCTTTGGACAAATACTGCCGCCCAAATCTTGTCCATTTGGACCTCCTGGACAAGATATGATGAGGCCGAATCCCTGTCAAATTGATAGGAGTGAAGATATTTGCATCTATATCATTGGACGACATTGGCAATTCTGGATGCTCAGGCTTATGATTCGACCTGAGTCCAAAGAGAGTCGCTTCGGACAAGTGCTACCGCAATAAGTCTTGTACATTTGGACCTCCTGTACAAGGTATGATGAGGCAGAATCCTATCACATTGATAGGATTAAAGATATTTGCATCTATATCATTGGACGACATTGGCAATTCTGGAAGTTCGGCATATGATTCGACCGGAGGCCAAAGAGAGTCGCTTTGGACACAGCTACCGCACAAATCTTGTACATTTGGACCCCCTGGATAAGATGCGATGAGGCAGAATCCTGTCAAATTGATAGCAGTAAAGATATTTGCATCTATATCATTGGACGACATTGGCAATTCTGGATGCCCCGGCTTATGATTCGACCTGAGTCCAAAGAGAGTCGCTTTGGACAAGGGCTACCGCACAAATCTTGTACATTTGAACCTCCGGAACAAGGTATGATGAGGCAGAATCCCATCACATTGATAGGAGTAAAGATATTTGCATCTATATCATTGGTCAACATCGGCAGTTCTGGATGGTCCGGCTCATGGTTCGACATAAGTCCAAAGAATGTCGCTTTGGACAAGTGCTACCGCAGCAAATCGTGTACATTTGCACCCCCTTGACAAGATACGATGAGGCAGAATCCTGTCAAATTGATAGCAGTAAAGATATTTGCATCTATATCATTGCACGACATTGGCAATTCCGGATGCTTCGGCATATGGATCGACCTGAGCCCAAAGAGTTTCGATTTTGTCTAGTGCTACCGCACAAATCTTGTACACTTTATCCTCCTGGACAAGACACGATGAGCCAGAATCCTGTCAAATTGATAGCAGTAAAGGTATTTGCATCTATATCATTGGACGACATTGGCAATTCTGGAAGTTCGGCATATGATTCGACCTGAGTTCAAAGAGAGTCGCTTTGGACAAATACTCCAGCCCAAATCTTGTCCATTTGGACCTCCGGAACAAGGTATGATGAGGCAGAGTCCTATCACATTGATAGGAGTAAAGATATGTGAATCTATATCATTGGACGACATTGGCAATTCTGGATGCTCAGGCTTATGGATCGACCTGAGTACAAGGAGTTTCGCTTTTGTCTAGTGCTACCGCACACATCTTCTACGCTTGATCCTCCTGGACAAGACATGATGAGCCAGAATCCTGTCAAATTGATAGGAGTGAAGATATTTGCATCTATATCATTAGACGGCATCGGCAATTCTGGATGGTCCGGCTTATGGTTCGACCTAAGTCCAAAGAATGTCGCTTTGGACAAGTGCTACCGCACAAATTTTGTACATTTGAACATCCTGGACAAGATACGATGAGGCAGAATCCTGTCAAATTGATAGGAGTGAAGATGTTTGCATCTATATCATTGGACGACATTGGCAATTCTGGAAGATCGGCAAATGATTCGACCTGAGTTCAAAGAGAGTCGCTTTGGACAAATACTGCCGCCCAAATCTTGTCCATTTGGACCTCCTGGACAAGATACGATGAGGCAGAATCCTGTCAAATTGATAGGAGTGAAGATGTTTGCATCTATATCATTGGACGACATTGGCAATTCTGGAAGTTCGGCATATGGTTCGACCTGAGTTCAAAGAGAGTCGCTTTGGACAAATACTGCCGCCCACATCTTGTCCATTTGGACCTCCGGAACAAGGTATGATGAGGCAGAATCCTATCACATTGATAGGAGTAAAGATATGTGCATCTATATCATTGGACGACATTGGCAATTCTGGATGCTCAGGCTTATGATTCGACCTGAGTCAAAGAGATTGGCTTTTGTCAAGTGCTAACGCACAAGTCTTGTACATTTGGACCCCCTGGACAATATACGATGAGGCAGAATCCTGTCAAATTGATAGGAGTAAAGATATTTGCATCTATATCATCGGACCACATTGGCAATTCTGGATGCTCCGGTTAATAATTCGACCTGAATCCAAGAGAGTCGGTTTGGGCAAATGCTGCCGCCCAAAACTTGTGCATTTGGACCTCCTGGAAAAGGTATGATGAGGCAGAATCCTGTCTCATTGATAGGAGAGAAGATATTTGCATCTATATCATTAGACGGCATTGGCAATTCTGGATGCTCAGGCATATGATTCGACCTGAGTCCAAGAAGAGTCGCTTTGGACAAGTGCTACCACAACAAATCTTGTACATTTGGACCCCCTGGACAAGATACGATGAGGCAGAATCCTGTCAAATTACTAGGAGTAAAGATATTTGCATCTATATCATTGGACGACATTGGCAATTCTGGAAGATCGGCAAATGATTCGACCTGAGTCCAAAGAGAGTCGCTTCGGACAAGTGCTACCGCAATAAGTCTTGTACATTTGTCCCTCCTGTACAAGGTATGATGAGGCAGAATCCTATCATATTGATAGGATTAAAGATATTTGCATCTATATCATTGGACGACATTGGCAATTCTGGAAGTTCGGCATATGATTCGACCTGAGTTCAAAGAGAGTCGCTTTGGACAAATACTGCCGCCCAAATCTTGTCCATTTGGACCTCCGGAACAAGGTATAATGAGGCAGAATCCTATCACATTGATAGGATTAAAGATATGTGAATCTATATCATTGGACGACATTGGCAATTCTGGATGCTCAGGCTTATGGATCGACCTGAGTACAAGGAGTTTCGCTTTTGTCTAGTGCTACCGCACACATCTTCTACGCTTGATCCTCCTGGACAAGACATGATGAGCCAGAATCCTGTCAAATTGATAGGAGTGAAGATATTTGCATCTATATCATTAGACGGCATTGGCAATTCTGGATGCTGAGGCTTATGATTCGACCCGAGTCCAAAGAGAGTCGCTTTGGACAAATACTGCAGCCCAAATCTTGTCCATTTGGACCTCCGGAACAAGGTATGATGAGGCAGAATCCTATCACATTGATAGGAGTAAAGATATGTGCATCTATATCATTGGACGACATTGGCAATTCTGGATGCTCAGGCTTATGATTCGACCTGAGTCCAAGGAGAGTCGCTTCGGACAAGTGCTAACGCACAAATCTTGTACAGTTTGACCTACTGGACAAGGTATGATGAGGCAGAATCCTGTCAAATTGATAGCAGTAATGATATTTGCATCTATATCATTGGACGGCATTGTCAATTCTGGATGCTCCGGCTTATGATTCGACCGGAGGCCAAAGAGGGTCGCTTCGGACAAGTGCTACCGCAATAAGTCTTGTATATTTGGACCCCCTGGATAAAATAAGATGAGGCAGAATCCTGTCAAATTGATAGCAGTAAAGATATTTGCATCTATATCATTGCACGACATTGGCAATTCTGGATGCTTCGGCTTATGGATCGACCTGAGTCCACGGAGTTTCGCTTTTGTCTAGTGCTACCGCACACATCTTCTACACTTGATCCTCCTGAACAAGACATAATGAGCCAGAATCCTGTCAAATTGGTCGGAGTGAAGATATTTGCATCTATATCATTAGACCGCATTGGCAATTCTGGATGCTCAGGCTTATGATTCGACCTGAGTCCAAGGAGAGTCGCTTTGGACAAGTGCTACCACAACAAATCTGGTACATTTGGACCCCCTGGACAAGATACGATGAGGCAGAATCCTGTCAAATTAATAGGAGTAAAGATATTTGCATCTATATCATTGGTCAACATCGGCAATTCTGGATGGTCCGGCTTATGGTTCGACATAAGTCCAAAGAATGTCGCTTTGGACAAGTGCTACCGCAACAAATCGTGTACATTTGGACCCCCTGGACAAGATACGATGCGGCAGAATCCTATCACATTGATAGGAGTAAAGATATTTGCATCAATATCACTGGACGACATTGGAAATTCTGGATGCTCCGGCATATGATTCGACCGGAGGCCAAAGAGAGTCGCTTCGGACAAGTGCTACCGCAATAAGTCTTGTACATTTGGACCACCTGGATAAGATAAGATGAGGCAGAATCCTATCACATTGATAGGAGTAAAGATATTTGCATCTATATCATTGGACGACATTGGCAATTCTGGATGCTCCGGTTTATGATTCGACCTGAATCCAAGAGAGTCGGTTTGGGCAAATGCTGCCGCACAAAACTTGTGCATTTGGACCTCCTGGAAAAGGTATGATGAGGCAGAATCCTGTCACATTGATAGGAGAGAAGATATTTGCATCTATATCATAAGACGGCATTGGCAATTCTGGATGCTCAGGCATATGATTCGACCTAAGTCCAAGAAGAGTCGCTTTGGACAAGTGCTACCACAACAAATCTTGTACATTTGGACCCCCTGGACAAGATACGATGAGGCAGAATCCTGTCAAATTGATAGCAGTAAAGATATTTGCATCTATATCACTGGACGACATTGGCAATTCTGGATGCCCCGGCATATGATTCGACCTGAGTCCAAAGAGAGTCGCTTTGGACAAGGGCTACCGCACAAATCTTGTACATTTGAACCTCGTGGACAAGATACGATGAGGCAGAATCCTGTCAAATTGATAGCAGTAAAGATATTTGCATCTATATCATTGCACGACAATGGCAATTCTGGATGCTTCGGCTTATGGATCGACCTGAGTCCAAAGAGTTTCGATTTTGTCTAGTGCTACCGGACAAATCTTGTACACTTGATCCTCCTGGACAAGACACGATGAGCCAGAATCCTGTCAAATTGATAGCAATAAAGATATTTGCATCTATATCATTGCACGACAATGGCAATTCTGGATGCTTCGGCTTATGGATCGAACTGAGTCCAAAGAGTTTCGATTTTGTCTAGTGCTACCGGACAAATCTTGTACACTTGATCCTCCTGGACAAGACACGATGAGCCAGAATCCTGTCAAATTGATAGCAGTAAAGATATTTGCATCTATATCATTGCACGACAATGGCAATTCCGGATGCTTCCGCTTATGGATCGACCTGAGTCCAAAGAGTTTCGCTTTTGTCTAGTGCTACCGCACAAATCTTGTACACTTGATCCTCCTGGACAAGACACGATGAGCCAGAATCCTGTCAAATTGATAGGAGTGAAGATGACTGCATCTATATAATTGGGCGACATTGGCAATTCTGGATGCCCCGGCTTATGATTCGACCTGAGTCCAAAGAGAGTCGCTTTGGACAAGTGCTACCGCACAAATCTTGTACACTTGATCCTCCTGGACAAGACACGATGAGCCAGAATCCTGTCAAATTGATAGGAGTGAAGATATTTGCATCTATATCATTAGACGGCATTGGCAATTCTGGATGGTCCGGCATATAGTTCGACATAAGTCCAAAGAATGTCACATTGGACAAGTGCTACCGCAATAAGTCTTGTACATTTGGACCTCCTGTACAAGGTATGATGAGGCAGAATCCTATCACATTGATATGAGTAAAGATATTTGCATCTATATCATTGGACGACATTGGCAATTCTGGATGGTCCGGCTTCTGGTTCGACCTAGGTCCAAAGAATGTCGCTTTGGACAAGTGCTACCGCAATAAGTCTTGTACATTTGGACCCCCTGGACAAGATACGATGAGCCAGAATCCCGTTAAATTGATAGGAGTGAAGATATTTGCATCTATATCCTTATCCTGTAAAATTGATAGGAGGATAGATATTTGCATCTATATCAATGCACGACATTGGCAATTCTGGATGCTTCGTCATATGGATCGAACTGAGTCCAAAGAGTTTCGCTTTTGTCTAGTGCTACCGCACAAATCTTGTACACTTGATCCTCCTGGACAAGACACGATGAGCCAGAATCCTGTCAAATTGATAGGAGTGAAGATATTTGCATCTATATCATTAGACGGCATTGGCAATTCTGGATGCTCAGGCTTATGATTCGACCTGAGTCCAAGGAGAGTCGCTTTGGACAAGTGCTACCGCAACAAATCTTGTACATTTGGACCCCCTGGACAAGATACGATGAGCCAGAATCCCGTCAAATTGATAGGAGTGAAAATATTTGCATCTATATCATATCCTGTCAAATTGATTGGAGTGAAGATATTTGCATCTATATCATTGGACGACATTGGCAATTCTGGATGCTCCGGCTTATGATTCGACCTGAGTCCAAAGAGAGTCGCTTTGGACAAGTGCTACCGCACAAATCTTGTACATTTGAACCTCCTGGACAAGATATGATGAGGCAGAATCCTGTCAAATTGATAGGAGGATAGATATTTGCATCTATATCAATGGACGTCATTTGGCAATTCTGGATGCTCCGGCATATGATTCGACCTGAATCCCAAGAGAGTCGCTCTGGACAAGTACTGCAGCACAAATCCTGTACATTTGAACCTCCGGAACAAGTTATGATGAGGCAGAATTCTATCACATTCATAGGAGTGATGATATTTTGCATCTATATCACTGGACGACATTGGCAATTCTGGATGCTCCGGCATATGATTCAACCGGAGGGCAAAGAGAGTCGCTTTGGACACGTGCTACCGCACAAATCTTGTACATTTGGACCCCCTGGACAAGATACGATAAGGCAGAATTCTGTCAAATTGATAGCAGTAAAGGTATTTGAATCTATTTCATTGCACGATATTGGCAATTCTGGATGCTTCGGCATATGGATCGACCTGAGTCCAAAGAGTTTCGCTTTTGTCTAGTGCTACCGCACAAATCTTGTACACTTGATCCTCCTGGACAAGACACGATGAGCCGGAATCCTGTCAAATTGATAGGAGTGAAGATATTTGCATCTATATCATTAGACGGCATTGGCAATTCTGGATGCTCAGGCTTATGATGCGACCTGAGTCCAAGGAGAGTCGCTTTGGACAAGTGCTACCGCAACAAATCTTGTACATTAGGACCTCCTGTACAAGGTATGATGAGGCTGAATCGAATCACATTGATAGGAGTAGAGATATTTGCATCTATATCATTGGACGACATTGGAAATTCTGGATGCTCGGCTTATGATTCGACCTGAGTCCAAAGAGAGTCGCTTTGACAAAGGGCTCCCGCACAAATCTTGTACATTTGTACCTCCGGAACAAGGTATGATGAGGCAGAATCCTATCATATTGATAGGAGTAAAGATATTTGCATCTATATCATTGGACGACATTGGCAATACTGTATGCTCGGCATATCAATCGACCTGAATCCAAAGACGGTCGCTTTGGACAAGTAAAACCGCAGAAATCTTGTACATTTGAACCTCCTGAAGAAGATACGATGGGGCAGAATCCTGTCAAATTGATAGGAGTTAAGATATTTGCATCTATATCATTGGTCAACATCGGCAATTCTGGATGGTCCGGTTTATGGTTCGACATAAGTCCAAAGAAGGTCGCTTTGGACAAGTGCTACCGCAACAAATCGTGCACATTTGGACCCCCTGGACAAGATACGATGAGGCAGAATCCTGTTAAATTGATAGCAGTGAAGATATTTCGATCTATACCATTGCACGACATTGGCAATTCTTGATGCTTCGGTTTATGGATCGACGTGAGTCCAAAGAGATTCGTTTTTGTGAAGTGCTAACGCACAAATCTTGTACATTTGGACCTCCTGCACAATGTATGATGAGGCAGAATCCTATCACCTTGATAGGAGTAAAGATATTTGAATCTATATCACTGGACGACATTGGCAGTTCTGGATGCCCCGGCTTATGATTCGACCTGAGTCCAAAGAGAGTCGCTTTGGACAAGGGCTCCCGCACAAATCTTGTATATTTGTACCTCCGGAACAAGGTATGATGAGGCAGAATCCTATCATATTGATAGGAGTAAAGATATTTGCATCTATATCATTTGCACGACATTGGCAATTCTGGAAGTTCGGCATACGATTCGACCTGAGTTCAGAGAGAGTCGCTTCGAACAAGTGCTACCGCAACAAGTCTTGTACATTTGGACCCCCTGGACAAGATACGATGAGCCAGAATCCCGTTAAATTGATAGGAGTGAAGATATTTGCATCTATATCATTATCCTGTCAAATTGATTGGAGTGAAGATATTTGCATCTATATCATTGGACGACATTGGCAATTCTGGATGCTCCGGCTTATGATTCGACCTGAGTCCAAAGAGAGTCGCTTTGGACAATTGCTACCGCACAAATCTTGTACATTTGAACCTCCTGGACAAGATATGATGAGGCAGAATCCTGTCAAATTGATAGGAGGATAGATATTTGCATCTATATCAATGGACGTCATTTGGCAATTCTGGATGTTCCGGCATATGATTCGACCTGAATCCCAAGAGAGTCGCTCTGGACAAGTACTGCAGCACAAATCCTGTACATTTGAATCTCCGGAACAAGGTATGATGAGGCAGAATTCTATCACATTCATAGGAGTGATGATATTTGCATCTATATCTCTAGACGACATTGGCAATTCTGGATGCTCCGGCATATGATTCAACCGGAGGGCAAAGAGAGTCGCTTTGAACACGTGCTACCGCACAAATCTTGTACATTTGGACCCCCTGGACAAGATACGATAAGGCAGAATCCTGTCAAATTGATAGCAGTAAAGATATTTGCATCTATTTCATTGCACGACATTGGCAATTCTGGATGCTTCGGCATATGGATCGAACTGAGTCCAAAGAGTTTCGCTTTTGTCTAGTGCTACCGCACACATCTTGTACACTTGATCCTCCTGGACAAGACACGATGAGCCAGAATCCTGTCAAATTGATAGGAGTGAAGATATTTGCATCTATATCATTAGAAGGCATTGGCAATTCTGGATGCTCAGGCTTATGATGCGACCCGAGTCCAAGGAGAGTCGCTTTGGACAAGTGCTACCGCAACAAATCTTGTACATTTGGACCTCCTGTACAAGGTATGATGAGGCTGAATCGAATCACATTGATAAGAGTAGAGATATTTGCATCTATATCATTGGACGACATTGGAAATTCTGGATGCTCGGCTTATGATTCGACCTGAGTTCAAAGAGATTCGCTTTTGTGAAGTGCCACCGCACAAATCTTGTACATTTGAACCTCCTGGACAAGATAAGATGAGGCAGAATCCTGTCAAATTGATAGGAGGAAAGATATTTGCATCTATATCAATGGACGTCATTGGCAATTCTGGATGCACGGCATATGATTCGAACTGAGTCCAAAGAGAGGCGCTTTGGACAAGTGCTACCGCACAAATCTTGTACATTTGAACCCCCTGGACAAGATACGATGAGGCAGAATCCTGGCAAATTGATAGGAGCAGAGATATTTGCATCTATATCATTGGACGACATTGGAAATTCTGGATGCTCGGCATATGATTCGACCTGAGTTCAAAGAGAGTCGCTTTGGACAAGTGCTACTGCACAAATCGTGTACATTTGGACCTCCTGTACAAGATATGGTGAGGCAGAATCCTATCACATTGATAGGAGTAAAGATATTTGCATCTATATCATTGGACGACATTGGCAATTCTGGATGCTCGGCATATCAATCGACCTGAGTCCAAAGAGATTGGCTTTTGTCAAGTGCTACCGCACAAATCTTGTACATTTGAACCTCCTGGAGAAGATACGATGCGGCAGAATCCTGTCAAATTGATAGGAGTTAAGATATTTGCATCTATATAATTCCGATAAGATCTGCAATTTTTGTTACTTCGGCATATGATTCGACCTGACTCCAAAGAGAGTCGCTTCGGACAAGTGCTACCGCAACAAGTCTTGTACATTTGGACCTCCTGTACAAGGTATGATGAGGCAGAATTCTATCACATTCATAGGAGTGATGATATTTGCATCTATATCACTAGACGACATTGGCAATTCTGGATGCTCCGGCATATGATTCGACCTGAGTGCAAAGAGATTCGCTTTTGTGAAGTGCTAACGCACACATCTTGTACATTTGAACCTCCTGGACAAGATAAGATGAGGCAGCATCCTGTCAAATTGATAGGAGGAAAGATATTTGCATCTATATCAATGGACGTCATTGGCAATTCTGGTTGCCCCGGCTTATGATTCGACCTGAGTCCAAAGAGAGTCGCTTTGGACAAGGGCTCCCGCACTTATCTTGTACATTTGTACCTCCGGAACAAGGTATGATGAGGCAGAATCCTATCATATTGATAGGAGTAAAGATATTTGCATTTATATCATTGGACGACATCGGCATTCCTGAATGCTCGGCATATGATTCGACCTGAGTCCAAAGAGATTGGCGTTTGTCAAGTGCTACCGCACAAATCTTGTACACTTGATCCTCCTGGACAAGACACGATGAGCCAGAATCCTGTCAAATTGATAGGAGTGAAGATAATTGCATCTATATCATTAGACGGCATTGGCAATTCTGGATGGTCCGGCATATAGTTCGACATAAGTCCAAAGAATGTCGCCTTGGACAAGTGCTACCGCAACAAATCTTGTACATTTGGACCCCCTGGACAAGATAAGATGAGGCAGAATCCTGTCAAATTAATAGGAGTAAAGATATTTGCATCTATATCATTGGTCAACATCGGCAATTCTGGATGGTCCGGCTTATGGTTCGACATAAGTCCAAAGAGTTTCGCTTTTGTCTAGTGCTACCGCACAAACCTTGTACACTTGATCCTCCTGGACAAGACACGATGAGCCAGAATCCTGTCAAATTGATAGGAGTGAAGATATTTGCATCTATATCAATGGACGTCATTGGCAATTCTGGATGCCCCGGCTAATGATTCGACCTGAATCCAAGGAGAGTCGCTTTGGACAAATACTGCAGCCCAAATCTGGTCCATTTGGACCTCCGGAACAAGGTATGATGAGGCAGAGTCCTATCACATTGATAGGAGTAAAGATATGTGAATCTATATCATTAGACGGCATTGGCAATTCTGGATGCCCCGGCTTATG
Source organism: Priocnemis perturbator (assembly GCA_963942575.1). Classification (NCBI taxonomy): domain Eukaryota; kingdom Metazoa; phylum Arthropoda; class Insecta; order Hymenoptera; family Pompilidae; genus Priocnemis; species Priocnemis perturbator. The sequence goes on along the minus strand of CAWWDK010000133.1, from coordinate 2,573,272 downwards.
ATTCGACCTGAGTCCAAAAGAGTCGCTTTGGACAAGTGCTACCGCACAAATCTTGTACACTTGATCCTCCTGGACAAAACACGATGAGCCAGAATCCTGTCAAATTGATAGGAGTGAAGATATTTGCATCTATATCATTAGACGGCATTGGCAATTCTGGATGGTCCAGCATATAGTTCGACCTAAGTCCAAAGAATGTCGCTTTGGACAAGTGCTACCGCAATAAGTCTTGTACAGTTGGACCTCCTGTACAAGGTATGATGAGGCAGAATCCTATCACATTGATATGAGTGAAGATATTTGCATCTATATCATTGCACGACATTGTCAATTCTGGATGGTCCGGCTTCTGGTTCGACCTAAGTCCAAAGAATGTCGCTTTGGACAAGTGCTACCGCAATAAGTCTTGTACATTTGGACCTCCTGTACAAGGTATGATGAGGCAGAATCCTATCACATTGATATGAGTGAAGATATTTGCATCTATATCATTGCACGACATTGGCAATTCTGGAAGTTCGGCATACGATTCGACCTGAGTTCAAAGAGAGTCGCTTCGGACAAGTGCTACCGCAGCAAGTCTTGTACATTTGGACCTCCTGTACAAGGTATGATGAGGCAGAATTCTATCACATTCATAGGAGTGATGATATTTGCATCTATATCACTAGACGACATTGGCAATTCTGGATGCTCCGGCATATGATTCAACCGGAGGGCAAAGAGAGTCGCTTTGGACATGTGCTACCGCACAAATCTTGTACATTTGGACCCCCTGGACAAGATACGATAAGGCAGAATCCTGTCAAATTGATAGGAGTTAAGATATTTGCATCTATATCATTCCGATAAGATCTGCAATTTTTGTTACTTCGGCATATGGATCGACCTGAGTCCAAAGAGAGTCGCTTTGGACAAGTGCTACCGCACAAATCTTGTACACCTGAACCTCCTGAACAAGATACGATGAGCCAGAATCCTGTCAAATTGATAACAGTGAAGATATTTGCATCTATATCATTGGACGTCTTTGGCAATTCTGGATGCTCAGGCTTATGATTCGACCTGAGTCCAAAGAGAGTCGCTTTGACAAAGGGCTCCCGCACAAATCCTGTACATTTGTACCTCCGGAACAAGGTATGATGAGGCAGAATCCTATCATATTGATAGGAGTAAAGATATTTGTATCTATATCATTGGACGACATTGGCATTCCTGGATGCTCGGCATATAATTCGACCTGAATCCAAAGACGGTCGCTTTGGACAAGTAAAACCGCACAAATCTTGTACACTTGATCCTCCTGGACAAGACACGATGAGCCAGAATCCTGTCAAATTGATAGGAGTGAAGATATTTGCATCTATATCATTAGATGGCATTGGCAATTCTGGATGCTCAGGCTTATGATTCGACCTGAGTCCAAGGAGAGTCGCTCTGGACAAGTACTGCAGCACAAATCCTGTACATTTGAACCTCCGGAACAAGGTATGATGAGGCAGAATCCTGTCATATTGATAGCAGTAAAGATATTTGCATCTATATCATTGGACGACATTGGCAATTCTGGATGCTCCGGCATATGATTCGACCTGAGTCCAAAGAGATTCGCTTTTGTGAAGTGCTAACGCACAAATCTTGTACATTTGGACCTCCTGTACAAGGTATGATGAGGCAGAATTCTATCACATTCATAGGAGTGATCATATTTGCATCTATATCACTAGACGACATTGGCAATTCTGGATGCTCCGGCATATGATTCAACCGGAGGGCAAAGAGAGTCGCTTTGGACACGTGCTACCGCACAAATCTTGTACATTTGGACCCCCTGGACAAGATACGATAAAGCAGAATCCTGTCAAATTGATAGCAGTAAAGATATTTGCATCTATTTCATTGCACGACATTGGCAATTCTGGATGCTTCGGCATATGGATCGACCTGAGTCCAAAGAGCTTCGCTTTTGTCTAGTGCTACCGCACAAATCTTGTACACTTGATCCTCCTGGACAAGACACGATGAGCCAGAATGCTGTCAAATTATAGGAGTGAGGATGATTGCATCTATATAATTGGGCAACATTGGCAATTCTGGATGCCCCGGCTTATGATTCGACCTGAGTCCAAAGAGAGTCGCTTTGGACAAGTGCTACCGCACAAATCTTGTACACTTGATCCTCCTGGACAAGACACGATGAGCCAGAATCCTGTCAAATTGATAGGAGTGAAGATATTTGCATCTATATCATTAGACGGCATTGGCAATTCCGGATGGTCCGGCATATAGTTCGACATAAGTCCAAAGAATGTCGCCTTGGACAAGTGCTACCGCAACAAATCTTGTACATTTGGACCCCCTGGACAAGATAAGATGAGGCAGAATCCTGTCAAATTAATAGGAGTAAAGATATTTGCATCTATATCATTGGTCAACATCGGCAATTCTGGATGGTCCGGCTTATGGTTCGACATAAGTCCAAAGAAGGTCGCTTTGGACAAGTGCTACCGCAACAAATCGTGTACATTTGGACCCCCTGGACAAGATACGATGAGGCAGAATCCTGTCAAAATGATAGCAGTGAAGATATTTCGATCTATACCATTGCACGACATTGCCAATTCTTGATGCTTCGGGTTATGGATCGACGTGAGTCCAAAGAGATTCGTTTTTGTGAAGTGCTAACGCACAAATCTTGTACATTTGGACCTCCTGCACAATGTATGATGAGGCAGAATCCTATCACATGGATAGGAGTAAAGATACTTGAATCTATATCACTGGACGACATTGGCAGTTCTGGATGCTCTGGCATATGATTCGACCGGAGGCAAAAGACAGTCGCTTTGGATACGTGCTACCGCACAAATCTTGTACATTTGGACCCCCTGGACAAGTTACGATGAGGCAGAATCCTGTCAAATTGATAGGAGTAAAGATATTTGCATCTATATCATTGGACGACATTGGCAATTCTGGATGGTCCGGCTTCTGGTTCGACCTAAGTCCAAAGAATGTCGCTTTGGACAAGTGCTACCGCAATAAGTCTTGTACAGTTGGACCTCCTGTACAAGGTATGATGAGGCAGAATCCTATCACGTTGATATGAGTGAAGATATTTGCATCTATATCATTGCACGACATTGGCAATTCTGGAAGTTCGGCATACGATTCGACCTGAGTTCAAAGAGAGTCGCTTCGGACAAGTGCTACCGCAACAAGTCTTGTACATTTGGACCTCCTGTACAAGGTATGATGAGGCAGAATTCTATCACATTCATAGGAGTGATGATATTTGCATCTATATCACTAGACGACATTGGCAATTCTGGATGCTCCGGCATATGATTCAACCGGAGGGCAAAGAGAATCGCTTTGGACACGTGCTACCGCACAAATCTTGTACATTTGGACCCCCTGGACAAGATACGATAAGGCAGAATCCTGTCAAATTGATAGGAGGAAAGATATTTGCATCTATATCAATGGACGTCATTGGCAATTCTGGATGCTTCGGCATATGGATCGACCTGAGTCCAAAGAGTTTCGCTTTTGTCTAGTGCTACCGCACAAATCTTGTACACTTGATCCTCCTGGACAAGACACGATGAGCCAGAATCCTGTCAAATTGATAGGAGTGAAGATATTTGCATCTATATCATTGGACGACATTGGCAATTCTGGATGCTCCGGCATATGATTCGACCTGAGTCCAAAGAGATTCGCTTTTGTGAAGTGCTAACGCACAAATCTTGTACATTTGGACCTCCTGTACAAGGTATGATGAGGCAGAATTCTATCACATTCATAGGAGTGATGATATTTGCATCTATATCACTAGACGACATTGGCAATTATGGATGCTCCGGCATATGATTCAACCGGAGGGCAAAGAGAGTCGCTTTGGACACGTGCTACCGCACAAATCTTGTACATTTGGACCCCCTGGACAAGTTACGATGAGGCAGAATCCTGTCAAATTGATAGGAGTAAAGATATTTGCATCTATATCATTGGACGACATTGGCAATTCTGGATGGTCCGGCTTCTGGTTCGACCTAAGTCCAAAGAATGTCGCTTTGGACAAGTGCTACCGCACAAATCTTGTCCATTTGAACCTCCTGGAGAAGATACGATGGGGCAGAATCCTGTCAAATTGATAGGAGTTAAGATATTTGCATCTATATCTTTCCGATAAGATCTGCAATTTTTGTTACTTCGGCATATGGATCGACGTGAGTCCAAAGAGAGTCGCTTTGGACAAGTGCTACCGCACAAATCTTGTACACCTGAACCTCCTGAACAAGATACGATGAGCCAGAAACCTGTCAAATTGATAACAGTGAAGATATTTGCATCTATATCATTGGACGTCTTTGGCAATTCTGGATGCTCAGGCTTATGATTCGACCTGAGTCCAAAGAGAGTCGCTTTGACAAAGGGCTCCCGCACAAATCTTGTACATTTGTACCTCCGGAACAAGGTATAATGAGGCAGAATCCTATCATATTGATAGGAGTAAAGATATTTGTATCTATATCATTGGACGACATTGGCATTCCTGGATGCTCGGCATATGATTCGACCTGAATCCAAAGACGGTCGCTTTGGACAAGTAAAACCGCACAAATCTTGTACACTTGATCCTCCTGGACAAGACACGATGAGCCAGAATCCTGTCAAATTGATAGGAGTGAAGATATTTGCATCTATATCATTAGACGGCATTGGCAATTCTGGATGGTCCGGCATATAGTTCGACATAAGTCCAAAGAATGTCGCCTTGGACAAGTGCTACCGCAACAAATCTTGTACATTTGGACCCCCTGGACAAGATAAGATGAGGCAGAATCCTGTCAAATTAATAGGAATAAAGATATTTGCATCTATATCATTGGTCAACATTGGCAATTCTGGATGCTTCGGCATATGGATCGACCTGAGTCCAAAGAGTTTCGCTTTTGTCTAGTGCTACCGCACAAATCGTGTACACTTGATCCTCCTGGACAAGACACGATGAGCCAGAATGCTGTCAAATTGTAAGGAGTGAAGATATTTGCATCTATATCATTAGACGGCATTGGCAATTCTGGATGCTCAGGCTTATGATGCGACCTGAGTCCAAGGAGAGTCGCTTTGGACAAGTGATACCGCAACAAATCTTGTACATTTGGACCTCCTGTACAAGGTATGATGAGGCTGAATCGAATCACATTGATAGGAGTAGAGATATTTGCATCTATATCATTGGACGACATTGGAAATTCTGGATGCTCGGCTTATGATTCGACCTGAGTTCAAAGAGAGTCGCTTTGGACAAGTGCTACCGCACAAATCGTGTACATTTGGACCTCCTGTACAAGATATGGTGAGGCAGAATCCTATCACATTGATAGGAGTAAAGATATTTGCATCTATATCATTGGACGACATTGGCAATTCTGGATGCTCGGCATATCAATCGACCTGAGTCCAAAGAGATTGGCTTTTGTCAAGTGCTACCGCACAAATCTTGTACATTTGAACCTCCTGGAGAAGATACGATGGGGCAGAATCCTGTCAAATTGATAGGAGTTAAGATATTTGCATCTATATAATTCCGATAAGATCTGCAATTTTTGTTACTTCGGCATATGATTCGACCTGACTCCAAAGAGAGTCGCTTCGGACAAGTGCTACCGCAACAAGTCTTGTACATTTGGACCTCCTGTACAAGGTATGATGAGGCAGAATTCTATCACATTCATAGAAGTGATGATATTTGCATCTATATCACTAGACGACATTGGCAATTCTGGATGCTCCGGCATATGATTCGACCTGAGTCCAAAGAGATTCGCTTTTGTGAAGTGCTAACGCACAAATCTTGTACATTTGAACCTCCTGGACAAGATAAGATGAGGCAGCATCCTGTCAAATTGATAGGAGGAAAGATATTTGCATCTATATCAATGGACGTTATTGGTAATTCTGGATGCCCCGGCTAATGATTCGACCTGAATCCAAAGAGAGTCGCTTTGGACAAATACTGCAGCCCAAATCTGGTCCATTTGGACCTCCGGAACAAGGTATGATGAGGCAGAATCCTATCACATTGATAGGAGTAAAGATATGTGAATCTATATCATTAGACGGCATTGGCAATTCTGGATGCCCCGGCTTATGATTCGACCTGAGTCCAAAAGAGTCGCTTTGGACAAGTGCTACCGCACAAATCTTGTACACTTGATCCTCCTGGACAAGACACGATGAGCCAGAATCCTGTCAAATTAATAGGAGTAAAGATATTTGCATCTATATCATTGGTCAACATCGGCAATTCTGGATGGTCCGGCTTATGGTTCGACATAAGTCCAAAGAAGGTCTCTTTGGACAAGTGCTACCGCAACAAATCGTGTACATTTGGTCCCCCTGGACAAGATACGATGAGGCAGAATCCTGTCAAAATGATAGCAGTGAAGATATTTCGATCTCTATCATTGCACGACATTGGTAATTCTTGATGCTTCGGTTTATGGATCGACGTGAGTCCAAAGAGATTCGTTTTTGTGAAGTGCTAACGCACAAATCTTGTACATTTGGACCTCCTGCACAATGTATGATGAGGCAGAATCCTATCACATTGATAGGAGTAGAGATATTTGCATCTATATCATTGGACGACATTGGAAATTCTGGATGCTCGGCTTATGATTCGACCTGAGTTCAAAGAGAGTCGCTTTGGACAAGTGCTACCGCACAAATCGTGTACATTTGGACCTCCTGTACAAGATATGGTGAGGCAGAATCCTATCACATTGATAGGAGTAAAGATATTTGCATCTATATCATTGGACGACATTGGCAATTCTGGATGCTCGGCATATCAATCGACCTGAGTCCAAAGAGTTTCGCTTTTGTGAAGTGCCACCGCACAAATCTTGTACATTTGAACCCCCTGGACAAGATACGATGAGGCAGAATCCTGGCAAATTTATAGCAGTGAAGATATTTCGATCTATACCATTGCACGACATTGGCAATTCTTGATGCTTCGGTTTATGGATCGACGTGAGTCCAAAGAGATTCGTTTTTGTGAAGTGCTAACGCACAAATCTTGTACATTTGGACCTCCTGCACAACGTATGATGAGGCAAAATCCTATCACATTGATAGGAGTAAAGATATTTGAATCTATATCACTGGACGACATTGGCAGTTCTGGATGCTATGGCATATGATTCGACCGGAGGCAAAAGAGAGTCGCTTTGGACACGTGCTACCGCACAAATCTTGTACATTTGGACCCCCTGGACAAGTTACGATGAGACAGAATCCTGTCAAATTGATAGGAGTAAAGATATTTGCATCTATATCATTGGACGACATTGGCAATTCTGGATGGTTCGGCTTCTGGTTCGACCTGAGTCCAAAGAGATTCGCTTTTGTGAAGTGCTAACGCACAAATCTTGTACATTTGAACCTCCTGGACAAGATAAGATGAGGCAGCATCCTGTCAAATTGATAGGAGGAAAGATATTTGCATCTATATCAATGGACGTCATTGGCAATTCTGGATGCCCCGGCTTATGATTCGACCTGAGTCCAAAGAGAGTCGCTTTGGACAAGGGCTCCCGCACAAATCTTGTACATTTGTACCTCCAGAACAAGGTATGATGAGGCAGAATCCTATCATATTGATAGGAGTAAAGATATTTGCATTTATATCATTGGACGACATCGGCATTCCAGGATGCTCGGCATATGATTCGACCTGAGTCCAAAGAGATTGGCGTTTGTCAAGTGCTACCGCACAAATCTTGTACATTTGAACCTTCTGGACAAGATAAAATGAAGCAGAATCCTGTCAAAATGATAGGAGTAAAGATATTTGCATCTATATCATTGGACGACATTGGCAATTCTGGAGGCTCGGCATATGGATCGACCTGAGTCCAAAGAGAGTCGCTTTGGACAAGTGCTACCGCACAAATCTTGTACACCTGAACCTCCTGAACAAGATACGATGAGCCAGAATCCTGTCAAATTGATAACAGTGAAGATATTTGCATGTATATCATTGGACGTCTTTGGCAATTCTGGATGCTCCGGCATATGATTCGACCTGAATCCAAAGACGGTCGCTTTGGACAAGTGCTACCGCACAAATCTTGTACATTTGTACCTCCGGAACAAGGTATGATGAGGCAGAATCCTATCATATTGATAGGAGTAAAGATATTTGTATCTATATCATTGGACGCCATTGGCATTCCTCGATGCACGGCATATGATTCGACCTGAATCCAAAGACGGTCGCTTTGGACAAGTAAAACCGCACAAATCTTGTACATTTGAACCTAGGAACAAGTTATGATGAGGTAGAATCCTATCACATTGATAGGAGTGAAGATGATTGCATCTATATAATTGGGCGACATTGGCAATTCTGGATGCCCCGGCTTATGATTCGACCTGAGTCCAAAGAGAGTCGCTTTGGACAAGTGCTACCGCACAAATCTTGTACACTTGATCCTCCTGGACAAGACACGATGAGCCAGAATCCTGTCAAATTGATAGGAGTGAAGATATTTGCATCTATATCATTGGACGACATTGGCAATTCTGGATGCTCCGGCATATGATTCGACCTGAGTACAAAGAGTTTCGCTTTTGTCTAGTGCTACCGCACAAATCTTGTACATTTGTACCTCCGGAACAAGGTATGATGAGGCAGAATCCTATCATATTGATAGGAGTAAAGATATTTGTATCTATATCATTGGACGCCATTGGCATTCCTCGATGCACGGCATATGATTCGACCTGAATCCAAAGACGGTCGCTTTGGACAAGTAAAACCGCACAAATCTTGTACATTTGAACCTAGGAACAAGTTATGATGAGGTAGAATCCTATCACATTGATAGGAGTGAAGATGATTGCATCTATATAATTGGGCGACATTGGCAATTCTGGATGCCCCGGCTTATGATTCGACCTGAGTCCAAAGAGAGTCGCTTTGGACAAGTGCTACCGCACAAATCTTGTACACTTGATCCTCCTGGACAAGACACGATGAGCCAGAATCCTGTCAAATTGATAGGAGTGAAGATATTTTCATCTATATCATTGGACGACATTGGCAATTCTGGATGCTCCGGCATATGATTCGACCTGAGTACAAAGAGTTTCGCTTTTGTCTAGTGCTACCGCACAAATCTTGTACACTTGATCCTCCTGGACAAGACACGATGAGCCAGAATCCTGTCAAATTGATTGGAGTAAAGACATTTGAATCTATATCACTGGACGACATTGGCAGTTCTGGATGCTCTGGCATATGATTCGACCGGAGGCAAAAGAGAGTCGCTTTGGACACGTGTTACCGCACAAATCTTGTACATTTGGACCCCCTGGACAAGTTACGATGAGGCAGAATCCTGTCAAATTGATAGGAGTAAAGATATTTGCATCTATATCATTGGACGACATTGGCAATTCTGGATGGTCCGGCTTCTGGTTCGACCTAAGTCCAAAGAATGTCGCTTTGGACAAGTGCTACCGCAATAAGTCTTGTACAGTTGGACCTCCTGTACAAGGTATGATGAGGCAGAATCCTATCACATTGATATGAGTGAAGATATTTGCATCTATATCATTGCACGTCATTGGCAATTCTGGAAGTTCGGCATACGATTCGACCTGAGTTCAAAGAGAGTCGCTTCGGACAAGTGCTACCGCAACAAGTCTTGTACATTTGGACCTCCTGTACAAGGTATGATGAGGCAGAATTCTATCACATTCATAGGAGTGATGATATTTGCATTTATATCACTAGAAGACATTGGCAATTCTGGATGCTCCGGCATATGATTCAACCGGAGGGCAAAGAGAATCGCTTTGGACACGTGCTACCGCACAAATCTTGTACATTTGGACCCCCTGGACAAGATACGATAAGGCAGAATCCTGTCAAATTGATAGCAGTAAAGATATTTGCATCTATTTCATTGCACGACATTGGCAATTCTGGATGCTCCGGCATATGATTCGACCTGAGTCCAAAGAGATTCGCTTTTGTGAAGTGCTAACGCACAAATCTTGTACATTTGGACCTCCTGTACAAGGTATGATGAGGCAGAATTCTATCACATTCATAGGAGTGATGATATTTGCATCTATATCACTAGACGTCATTGGCAATTCTGGATGCTCCGGCATATGATTCAACCGGAGGGCAAAGAGAGACGCTTTGGACACGTGCTACCGCACAAATCTTGTACATTTGGACCCCCTGGACAAGTTACGATGAGGCAGAATCCTGTCAAATTGATAGGAGTAAAGATATTTGCATCTATATCATTGGACGACATTGGCAATTCTGGATGGTCCGGCTTCTGGTTCGACCTAAGTCCAAAGAATGTCGCTTTGGACAAGTGCTACCGCAATAAGTCTTGTACATTTGGACCTCCTGTACAAGGTATGATGAGGCAGAATCCTATCACATTGATATGAGTGAAGATATTTGCATCTATATCATTGCACGACATTGGCAATTCTGGAAGTTCGGCATACGATTCGACCTGAGTTCAAAGAGAGTCGCTTCGGACAAGTGCTACCGCAACAAGTCTTGTACATTTGGACCTCCTGTACAAGGTATGATGAGGCAGAATTCTATCACATTCATAGGAGTGATGATATTTGCATCTAAATCACTAGACGACATTGGCAATTCTGGATGCTCCGGCATATGATTCAACCGGAGGCAAAAGAGAGTCGCTTTGACAAAGGGCTCCCGCACAAATCTTGTACATTTGTACCTCCGGAACAAGGTATGATGAGGCAGAATCCTATCATATTGATAGGAGTAAAGATATTTGTATCTATATCATTGGACGACATTGGCATTCCTGGATGCTCGGCATATGATTCGACCTGAATCCAAAGACGGTCGCTTTGGACAAGTAAAACCGCACAAATCTTGTACATTTGAACCTAGGAACAAGTTATGATGAGGTAGAATCCTATCACATTGATAGGAGTGAAGATGATTGCATCAATATAATTGGGCGACATTGGCAATTCTGGATGCCCCGGCTTATGATTCGACCTGAGTCCAAAGAGAGTCGCTTTGGACAAGTGCTACCGCACAAATCTTGTACACTTGATCCTCCTGGACAAGACACGATGAGCCAGAATCCTGTCAAATTGATAGGAGTGAAGATATTTGCATCTATACCATTAGACGGCATTGGCAATTCCGGATGATCCGGCATATAGTTCGACATAAGTCCAAAGAATGTCGCCTTGGACAAGTGCTACCGCAACAAATCTTGTACATTTGGACCCCCTGGACAAGATAAGATGAGGCAGAATCCTGTCAAATTAATAGAAGTAAAGATATTTGCATCTATATCATTGGTCAACATCGGCAATTCTGGATGGTCCGGCTTATGGTTCGACATAAGTCCAAAGAAGGTCGCTTTGGACAAGTGCTACCGCAACAAATCGTGTACATTTGGACCCCCTGGACAAGATACGATGAGGCAGAATCCTGTCACAATGATAGCAGTGAAGATATTTCGATCTATATCATTGCACGACATTGGCAATTCTTGATGCTTCGGTTTATGGATCGATGTGAGTCCAAAGAGATTCGCTTTTGTGAAGTGCTAACGCACAAATCTTGTACATTTGGACCTCCTGCACAATGTATGATGAGGCAGAATCCTATCACATTGATAGGAGTAAAGATATTTGAATCTATATCACTGGACGACATTGGCAATTCTGGATGCTTCGGCATATGGATCGACCTGAGTCCAAAGAGTCTCGCTTTTGTCTAGTGCTACCGCACAAATCGTGTACACTTGATCCTCCTGGACAAGACACGATGAGCCAGAATGCTGTAAAATTGATAGGAGTGAAGATGATTGCATCTATATAATTGGGCGACATTGGCAATTCTGGATGCTTCGGCATATGGATCGACCTGAGTCCAAGGAGAGTCGCTTTGGACAAGTGCTACCGCAACAAATCTTGTACATTTGGACCCCCTGGACTAGATACGATGAGCCAGAATCCCGTTAAATTGATAGGAGTGAAGATATTTGCATCTATATCATTATCCTGTCAAATTGATTGGAGTGAAGATATTTGCATCTATACCATTAGACGGCATTGGCAATTCCGGATGATCCGGCATATAGTTCGACATAAGTCCAAAGAATGTCGCCTTGGACAAGTGCTACCGCAACAAATCTTGTACATTTGGACCCCCTGGACAAGATAAGATGAGGCAGAATCCTGTCAAATTAATAGAAGTAAAGATATTTGCATCTATATCATTGGTCAACATCGGCAATTCTGGATGGTCCGGCTTATGGTTCGACATAAGTCCAAAGAAGGTCGCTTTGGACAAGTGCTACCGCAACAAATCTTGTACATTTGGACCCCCTGGACAAGATACGATGAGGCAGAATCCTGTCAAAGTGAGAGCAGTGAAGATATTTGCATCTATATCATTGGACGACATTGGCAATTCTGGATGCTCCGGCATATGATTCGACCTGAGTCCAAAGAGATTCGCTTTTGTGAAGTGCTAACGCACAAATCTTGTACATTTGGGCCTCCTGTACAAGGTATGATGAGGCAGAATTCTATCACATTCATAGGAGTGATGATATTTGCATCCATATCACTAGACGACATTGGCAATTCTGGATGCTCCGGCATATGATTCAACCGGAGGGCAAAGAGAGTCGCTTTGGACACGTGCTACCGCACAAATCTTGTACATTTGGACCCCCTGGACAAGATACGATAAAGCAGAATCCTGTCAAATTGATAGCAGTAAAGATATTTGCATCTATTTCATTGCACGACATTGGCAATTCTGGATGTTTCGGCATATGGATCGACCTGAGTCCAAAGAGTTTCGCTTTTGTCTAGTGCTACCGCACAAATCTTGTACACTTGATCCTCCTGGACAAGACACGATGAGCCAGAATGCTGTCAAATTGTAAGGAGTGAAGATATTTGCATCTATATCATTGGACGACTTTGGCAATTCTGGATGGTCCGGCTTCTGGTTCGACCTAAGTCCAAAGAATGTCCCTTTGGACAAGTGCTACCGCAATAAGTCTTGTACATTTGGACCTCCTGTACAAGGTATGATGAGGCTGAATCCTATCACATTGTTAGGAGTAAAGATATTTGCATCTATATCATTGGACGACATTGGCAATTCAGGATGCTCCGGCTTATGATTCGACCTGAGTCCAAAGAGATTCGTTTTTGTGAAGTGCTAACGCACAAATCTTGTACATTTGGACCTCCTGCACAAGGTATGATGAGGCAGAATCCTATCACATTGATAGGAGTAAAGATATTTGAATCTATATCACTGGACAACATTGGCAGTACTGGATGCTCTGGCATATGATTCGACCGGAGGCAAAAGAGAGTCGCTTTGGACACGTGCTACCGCACAAATCTTGTACATTTGAACCTCCTGTACAAGGTATGATGAGGCAGAATCCTATCACATTGATAGTGTAAAGATATTTGCATCTATATCATTGGACGACATTGGCAATTCTGGATACTCCGGTTTTAGATTCGACCTGAGTCGAAAGAGAGTCGCTTTGGACAAGTGCTACCGCACAAATCTTGTACATTTGGACCTTCTGGACCAGGCATGATGAGGCAGAATCCTATTACATTGATAGGAGTAAAGATATTTGCATATATATCATTGGACGACTTTGGCAATTGTGGATGCTCCGGTATATGATTCGACCTGAGTCCAAAAAGAGTCGCTTTGGACAAGGGCTACCGCACAAATCTTGTACATTTTGACCTACTGGACAAGGTACGATGAGGCAGAATCCTATCACATTCATAGGAGTGATGATATTTGCATCTGTATCATTGGAAGACATGGCAATTCTGGATGCTTCGGCATATGAATCGACCTGAGTCCAAAGAGAGTCGCTTTGGACGAGGGCTACCGCAAAAATCTTGTACATTTTGACCTACTGGACAAGGTACGATGAGGCAGAATCCTGTCAAATTGATAGGTGTAAAGATGTTTGCATCTATATCATTGGACGACATTGGCAATTCTGGATACTCCGGTTTTAGATTCGACCTGATTCCAAAGAGAGTCGCTTTGGACAAGTGCTAACGCACAAATCTTGTACATTTGGACCCCCTGGACATGACACGATGAGGCAGAATCCTGTCAAATTGATAGCAGTAAAGATATTTGCATCGTACCATTGCACGACATTGGCAATTCTTGATGCTTCGGTTTATGGATCGACCTGAGTCCAAAGAAGGTCGCTTTGGACAAGTGCTACCGCAACAAATCGTGTACATTTGGACCCCCTGGACAAGATACGATGAGGCAGAATCCTGTCAAAGTGATAGCAGTGAAGATATTTCGATCTATACCATTGCACGACATTGCCAATTCTTGATGCTTCGGTTTATGGATCGACGTGAGTCCAAAGAGATTCGTTTTTGTGAAGTGCTAACGCACAAATCTTGTACATTTGGACCTCCTGCACAATGTATGATGAGGCAGAATCCTATCATATTGATAGGAGTAAAGATATTTGAATCTATATCACTGGACGACATTGGCAGTACTGGATGCTCTGGCATATGATTCGACCGGAGGAAAAAGAGAGTCGCTTTGGACACGTGCTACCGCACAAATCTTGTACATTTGAACCTCCTGTACAAGGTATGATGAGGCAGAATACTATCACATTGATAGGTGTAAAGATATTTGCATCTATATCATTGGAAGACATTGGCAATTCTGGATACACCGGTTTTAGATTCGACCTGAGTCGAAAGAGAGTCGCTTTGGACAAGTGCTACCGCACACATCTTGTACATTTGGACCTTCTGGACCAGGCATGATGAGGCAGAATCCTATTACATTGATAGGAGTAAAGATATTTGCATATATATCATTGGACGACTTTGGCAATTGTGGATGCTCCGGTATATGATTCGACCTGAGTCCAAAGAGAGTCGCTATGGACAAGGGCTACCGCACAAATCTTGTACATTTTGACCTACTGGACAAGGTACGATGAGGCAGAATCCTATCACATTCATAGGAGTGATGATATTTGCATCTGTATCATTGGACGACATGGCAATTCTGGATGCTTCGGCATATGACTCGACCTGAGTCCAAAGAGAGTCGCTTTGGACAAGGGCTACCGCAAAAATCTTGTACATTTTGACCTACTGGACAAGGTACGATGAGGCAGAATCCTGTCAAATTGATAGGTGTAAAGATGTTTGCATCTATATCGTTGGACGACATTGGCAATTCTGGATGCTCCGGCTTATGATTCGACCTGAATCCAAAGAGAGTCGCTTTGGAGAAGTGCTACCACCCAAACCTTGTACATTTGAACATCCGGAACAGGGTATGATGAGACAGAATCCTGTCAAATTGATAGGATTGAAGATATTTGCATCTGTATCATTGGACGATATGGCAATTCTGGATGCTTCGGCATATGAATCGACCTGAGTCCAACGAGATTCGCTTTTGTGAAGTTCTAACGCACAGATCTTGTACACTTGATCCTCCTGGACAAGACACGATGAGCCAGAATCCTGTCAAATTTATAGGAGTGAAGATATTTGCATATATATCATTGGACGATATGGCAATTCTGGATGCTTCGGCATATGAATCGACCTGAGTCCAACGAGATTCGCTTTTGTGAAGTGCTAACGCACAGATCTTGTACATTTTGACCTACTGGACAAGGTAGGATGAGGCAGAATCCTGTCAAATTGATAGGAGTAAAGATATTTGCGTCTACATCATTGGATGACAATGGCAATTCTGGATGCTCCGGCTTATGATTCGAGCTGAATCCAACGAGAGTCGGTTTGGACAAATGCTGCGGCACAAAACTTGTGCGTTTGCACCTCCTGGAAAAGGTATGATGAGGCAGAATCCTGTCACAATGATAGGAGTGAAGATATTTGCTTCTATATCATTGGACGACATTGACAATTCTGGATAAACCGGCTTATGATTTGACCTGAGTCCAAGGAGAGTCGCTTTGGACAAGTGCTACCGCACAAATCTTGTATGTGTGGACGTCCTGTACAAGGTATGATGAGGCAGAATCCTATCACATTGATAGGAGTGAAGATAAATGCATTTATATCATTGGACGACATCGGCAATTCTGGATGCTCCGGCGTATGATTCGACCGGAGTTCAAAGAGAGTCGCTTTGGACAAGTGCTACCGCACAAATCGTGTACATTTGGACCCCCTGGACAATATACGATGAGGCAGAATCCTGTCAAATTGATAGGAGTAAAGATATTTGCGTCTACATCATTGGACGACAATGGCAGTTCTGGATGCTCCGGCTTATGATTCGACCTGAATCCAAAGAGAGTCGGTTTGGGGAAATGCTGCCGCCCAAAGCTTGTGCATATGGACCTCCTGTACAAGGTATGATGAGGCAGAATCCTCTCAAATTGATTGGAGTGAAGATATTTGCATCTATGTCACTGGACGACATTGGCAATTCTGGATTCTCCGGCGTATGATTCGACCTGAGTCCAAAGAGAGTCGCTTTGGACAAGTGCTACCACCCAAACCTTGTACATTTGAACATCCGGAACAGGGTATGGTGAGACAGAATCCTATCCCATTGATAGGAGTAAAGATAAATGCATTTATATCATTGGACGACATTGGCAATTCTGGATGCTCCGGCGTATGCTTCGACCGGAGGCCAAAGAGAGTCGCTTTGGACAAGTGCTACGGCACAAATCTTGTACATGTGGAACCCCTGGACAATATACGATGAGGCAGAATCCTGTCAAATTGATAGGAGTAAAGATATTTGCGTCTACATCATTGGACGACAATGGCAGTTCTGGATGCTCCGGCTTATGATTCGACCTGAATCCAAAGAGAGTCGGTTTGGGGAAATGCTGCCGCCCAAAGCTTGTGCATATGGACCTCCTGTACAAGGTATGATGAGGCAGAATCCTGTCAAATTGATTGGAGTGAAGATATTTGCATCTATGTCACTGGACGACATTGGCAATTCTGGATTCTCCGGCGTATGATTCGACCGGAGGCCAAAGAGAGTCGCTTTGGGCAAGTGCTACCGCACAAATCTTGTACATTTGGACCCCCTGGACAATATACGATGAGCCAGAATCCTGTCAAATTGATAGCAGTAAAGATATTTGCATCTATACCATTGCACGACATTGGCAATTCTTGATACTTCGGCTAATGGATCGACCTGAGTCCAAAGAGTTTCGCTTTGGACAAGTGCTGCCGCCCAAATATTGTCCCTTTGGACCTCCTGGACAAGATATGATGAGGCAGAACCCTATCACATTGAGAGGAGTGAAGATATTTGCATTTATATCATTGGACGACATTGGCAATTCTGGATGGTCCGGCTTATGGATCGAACTGAGTCCAAAGAGTTTCGGTTTGGACAAGTGCTACCGCACAAATCTTGTACATTTGGACCTCCTGCACAAGGTATGATGAGGCAGAATCCTATCACATTGATAGGAGTAAAGATATTTGCATCTATATCACTGGACGACATTGGCAATTCTGGATGCTCGGGCATATGATTCGACCTGAATCCAAAGAGAGTCGCTTTGGAGAAGTGCTACCACCCAAACCTTGTACATTTGAACATCCGGAACAGGGTATGATGAGACAGAATCCTGTCTAATTGATAGGAGTGAAGATATTTGCATGTGTGTCATTGGACGATATGGCAATTCTGGATGCTTCGGCATATGAATCGACCTGAGTCCAACGAGATTCGCTTTTGTGAAGTGCTAACGCACAGATCTTGTACATTGTGACCTACTGGACAAGGTAGGATGAGGCAGAATCCTGTCAAATTGATAGGAGTAAAGATATTTGCGTCTACATCATTGGATGACAATGGCAATTCTGGATGCTCCGGCTTATGATTCGAGCTGAATCCAAAGAGAGTCGGCTTGGGCAAATGCTGCCGCCCAAAACTTGTGCATTTGGACGTCCTGGAAAAGGCATGATGAGCCAGAATCCTGTCAAATTGATAGGAGTGAAGATATTTGCATCTATATCATTCCGATAAGATCGGCAATTTTTGTTACTTCGGCATATGGATCGACCTGAGTCCAACGAGAGTCGGTTTGGACAAATGCTGCGGCACAAAACTTGTGCATTTGCACCTCCTGGAAAAGGTATGATGAGGCAGAATCCTGTCACAATGATAGGAGTGAAGATATTTGCTTCTATATCATTGGACGACATTGACAATTCTGGATAAACCGGCTTATGATTTGACCTGAGTCCAAGGAGAGTCGCTTTGGACAAGTGCTACCGCACAAATCTTGTATGTGTGGACGTCCTGTACAAGGTATGATGAGGCAGAATCCTATCCCATTGATAGGAGTAAAGATAAATGCATTTATATCATTGGACGACATTGGCAATTCTGGATGCTCCGGCGTATGATTCGACCGGAGTTCAAAGAGAGTCGCTTTGGACAAGTGCTACCGCACAAATCTTGTATGTGTGGACGTCCTGTACAAGGTATGATGAGGCAGAATCCTATCCCATTGATAGGAGTAAAGATATTTGCAATTATATCATTGGACGACATTGGCAATTGTGGATGCTGCGGCTTATGATTCGACCTGAGTCCAAAGAGAGTCGCTTTGGACAAGTGCTGCCGCACACATCTTGTACATTTGAACCTCCGGAACAAGGTATGATGAGGCAGAATCCTATCACATTGATAGGAGTGAAGATATTTGCATCTATATCATTGGACGACATTGGCAATTCTGGATGCTCCGGCGTATGATTCGACCGGAGGCCAAAGAGAGTCGCTTTGGACAAGTGCTACGGCACAAATCTTGTACATTTGGACCCCCTGGACAATATACGATGAGGCAGAATCCTGTCAAATTGATAGGAGTAAAGATATTTGCGTCTACATCATTGGACGACAATGGCAGATCTGGATGCTCCGGCTTATGATTCGACCTGAATCCAAAGAGAGTCGGTTTGGGGAAATGCTGCCGCCCAAAGCTTGTGCATATGGACCTCCTGTACAAGGTATGATGAGGCAGAATCCTCTCAAATTGATTGGAGTGAAGATATTTGCATCTATGTCACTGGACGACATTGGCAATTCTGGATTCTCCGGCGTATGATTCGGCCGGAGGCCAAAGAGAGTCGCTTTGGACAAGTGCTACCGCACAAATCTTGTACATTTGGACCCCCTGGACAATATACGATGAGCCAGAATCCTGTCAAATTGATAGGAGTGAAGATATTTGCATCTATATCATTGGACGACATTGGCAATTCTGGATGCTCCGGCTTATGATTCGACCTGAATCCAAAGAGAGTCGCATTGGACAAGTGCTACCACCCAAACCTTGTACATTTGAACATCCGGAACAGGGTATGGTGAGACAGAATCCTATCACATTGATAGGAGTAAAGATATTTGCATTTATATCATTGGACGACATTGGCAATTCTGGATGCTCGGCTTATGATTCGACCTGAGTTCAAAGAGAGTCGCTTTGGACAAATGCTGCCGCACAAATCTTGTACATTTGGACCTCCTGGACCAGGCATGATGAGGCAGAATCCTATTACATTGATAGGAGTAAAGATATTGGCATATATATCATAGGATGACTTTGGCAATTCTTGATGCTTCGGCTTATGGATCTACCTGAGTCCAAAGAGTTTCGCTTTGGACAAGTGCTACCGCACAAATCTTGTATGTGTGGACCTCCTGTACAAGGTATGATGAGGCAGAATCCTGTCAAATTGATAGGAGTGAAGATATTTGCATCTATATCATTAGACGGCACTGGAAATTCTGGATGCCTAGGCTTATGTTTCGACCTGAGTCCAAGGAGAGTCGCTTTGGACAAGTGCTACCGCAACAAATCTTGTACATTTGGACCTCCTGTACAAGGTATGATGGGGCAGAATCCTACCACATTGATATGAGTAAAGATATTTGCATCAATATCACTGGACGACATTGGCAATTCTGGATGCTCCGGCATATGATTCGACCGGAGGCCAAAGAGAGTCGCTTTGGACACGTGCTGCCGCACAAATCTTATACAGTTGGACCCCCTGGAAAAGATACGATGAGGCAGAATCCTGTCAAATTGATAGCAGTAAAGATATTTGCATCTATATCATTGGACGACATTGGAAATTCCGGATGCACGGCTTATGATTCGACCTGAGTTCAAAGAGAGTCGCTTTGGACAAATCCTGCCGCACAAATCTTGTACATTTGGACCTCCTGGACCAGGCATGATGAGGCAGAATCCTATTACATTGATAGGAGTAAAGATATTCGCATATATATCATAGGATGACTTTGGCAATTGTGGATGCTCAGCAGATCATTCGACCTGAGTCAAAAGAGAGTCGTTTTGGACAAATTCTGCTGCCCAAACCTTGTCCATTTAGACCTCCTGGACCCGATATGATGAGGCAGAATCCTGGCAAATTTATAGGAGTTAAGATGTTTGCATCTATATCATTCGGATAAGATCGGCAATTTTTGTTACTTCGGCATATGGATCGACCTGAGTCCAAAGAGAGTCGCTTTGGACAAGTGCTACCTCACAAATCGTGTACATTTGAACCTCCTGGACAAGATATGATGAGGTAGAATCCTGTCAAGTTGATAGCAGTAAAGATATTTGCATCTATATCATTGGACGACATTCGCAATTCTGGATGCTCCGGCATATGATTCGACCGGAGGCCAAAGAGAGTCGCTTTGGACACGTGCTACCGCACAAATCTTGTACATTTGGACCCCCTGGACAAGATGCGATGAGGCAGAATCCTGTCGAATTGATAGCAGTAAAAATATTTGCATCTTGATCATTGGATGACATTGGCAGTTCTGGATGGGCCGGCTTATGGTTCGACATAAGTCCAAAGAATGTCGCCGTGGACAAGTGCTACCGCAACAAATCGTATACATTTGGACCCCCTGGACAAGATACGATGAGGCAGAATCCTGTCAAATTGATAGCAGTAAAGATATTTGCATCTATACCATTGCACGACATTGGCAATTCTTGATGCTTCGGCTAATGGATCGACCTGAGTCCAACGAGTTTCGCTTTGGACAAGTGCTGCCGACCAAATATTGTCGCTTTGGACCTCCTGGACAAGACACGATGAGCCAGAATCCTGTCAAATTGATAGGAGTGAAGGTTTTTGCATCTATATCATTAGACGGCACTGGCAATTCTGGATGCCTGGGCTTATGTTTCGACCGGAGTCCAAGGAGAGTCGCTTTGGACAAGTGCTACCGCAACAAATCGTGTACATTTGGACCCCCTGGACAAGATACGATGAGGCAGAATCCTATCACATTGATAGGAGTAAAGATATTTGCATCTATATCATTGGACGACATTGGCAATTCTGGATGCTTCGTCTTATTGATCGACCTGAGTCCAAATAGGCATTTGTGTCAAAATGTACACGATTTGTTGCGGTAGTACTTGTCCAAAGCGACATTCTTTGGACTTAGGTCGATCCATAAGCCGAAGCATCAAGAATTGCCAATGTCGTGCAATGGTATAGATGCAAATATCTTTACTGCTATCAATTTGACAGGATTCTGCCTCATCATACCTTGTACAGGACGTCCACACATACCAGATTTGTGCGGTAGCACTTGACCAAAGCGACTCTCCGTGGACTCAGGTCGAATCATAAGCCGGAGCATCAAGAACTGCCATTGTCGTCCAATGATGTAGACGCAAATATCTTTACTCCTATCAATTTGACAGGATTCTGCCTCATCGTATATTGTCCAGGGGGTCCAAATGTACAAGATTAGTGTGGTAGCACTTGACAAAAGCGAATCTCTTTGGACTCAGGTCGAATCATATGCCAAGCCTCCAGATTTGCCAATGTCGTCCAATGATATAGATGCAAATATCTTTACTCCTATCAAGTTGACAGGATTCAGCCTCATCGTATCTTGTGCAGGGGGTCCGCATGTACAAGATTTGTGCGGTAGCACTTGTCCAAAGCGACTCCCTTTAGATTCAGGTCGAATCGTAAGGCGAAGAATCCAAAATTGCCGATATTGTCCAATGATATAGAGGCAAATATCCTCACTCCTATAAATTTTACAGCCTTCTGCCACATCTGATCTTATCCAGGTGGTTCAATTGTACAAGATTTGGGTGGTAGCACTTGTCCAAACCGACTCTGTTTGGATTCAGGTCGAATCATAAGCCGGATCCCCAGGATTGCCAATGTCGTCCAATGATATAGATGCAAATATCTTTACTCCTATCAATTTGACCGGATTCTGCCTCATCCGATCTTATCCAGGAGGATCAAATGTACAAGATTTGTGCGGTAGCACTTGTCCAAAGCGACTCCCTTTAGATTTAGGTCGACTCATAAGGCGAAGAATCCAAAATTGCCGATCTTGACCAATGATATAGAGGCAATTATCCTCACTCCTATAAATTTTACAGCCTTCTGCCTCATCTTATCTTATCCAGGTGGTTCAAGTGTACAAGATGTGTTCGGTAGCACTAGTCCAAAGCGAAACTCTTTGGACTCATGTCAATCCATAAGCCGAAGCATCAAGAATTGCCAATGTCGTGCAATGGTATAGATGCAAATATCATTACTGCTATCAAATTGATAGGATTCTGGCTCATCGTGTCTTGTCCAGGAGGATCAAGTGTACAAGATTTGTGCGGTAGCACTAGACAAAAGCGAAACTCTTTGGCGTCCGGTCGAATCATATGCCGGAGCATCCAGAATTGCCAATGTCGCCCAGTGATATAGATGCAAACATCTTAACTTCTATAAATTTGCCAGGAATCTGCCTCATCATATCGGGTCCAGGAGGTCCAAATGGACAAGGTGTGGGCGGCAGAATTTGTCCAAAACGACTCTCTTTGGACTCAGGTCGAATGATATGCTGAGCATCCACAATTGCCAAAGTCATCCAATGATATATATGCGAATATCTTTACTCCTATCAATGTAATAGGATTCTGCCTCATCATGCCTGGTCCAGGAGGTCCAAATGTACAAGATTTGTGCGGCAGCATTTGTCCAAAGCGACTCTCTTTGAACTCAGGTCGAATCATAAGCCGAGCATCCAGAATTTCCAATGTCGTCCAATGATATAGATGCAAATATCTTTACTCCTATCAATGTGATTCGATTCTGCCTCATCATACCTTGTACAGGAGGCCCACACATACAGGATTTGTGCGGTAGCACTTGTCCAAAGCGACTCTCTTTGGACTCAGGTCAAATCATAAGCCGGTGCATCCAGAATTGTCAATGTCGTCCAGTGGCATAGATGCAAATATCTTCAATCCTCTCAATGTGATAGGGTTCTGCCTCATCATATCTTGTCCAGGAGGTCCAAAGGGACAATATTTGGGCGGCAGCACTTGTTCAAAGCGAAACTCTTTGGGCTCAGGTCGATCCATAAGCCGAAGCATCAAGAATTGCCAATGTCGTGCAATGGTATAAATGCAAATATCTTTACTGCTATCAATTTGACAGGATTCTGCCTCATCGTATCTTGTCCAGGGGGTCCAAATGTACACGATTTGTTGCGGTAGCACTTGTCCAAGGCGACATTCTTTGGACTTATGTCGAACCATAAGCCGGACCATCCAGAATTGCCGATGTTGACCAATGATATAGATGCAAATATCTTTACTCCTATTAATTTGACAGGATTCTGCCTCATCGTATCTTGCCCAGGGGGTCCAAATGTACAAGATTTGTTGCGGTAGCACTTGTCCAAAGCGACTCTCCTTGGTCTCAGGTCGAACCATAAGCCGGACCATCCAGAATTGCCGATGTTGACCAATGATGTAGATGCAAATATCTTCACTCCTGTCAATGTGACAGGATTCTGGCTCATCGTGTCTTGTCCAGGAGGATCAACTGTACAAGATTTGTGTGGTGGGACTACACAAAAGCGGAACCCTTTGGACTCAGGTCGATCCATAAGCCGAAGCATCCAGAATTGCCAATGTCATCCAATGATATAGATGCAAATATCTTTAATGCTATCAATTTGACAGGATTCTGCCTCGTCGCATATTGTCCAGGGGGTCCAAATGTACACGATTTGTTTCGGTAGCACTTGTCCAAAGCGGCATTCTTTGGACTTATGTCGAACCATATGCCGGACCATCCAGAATTGCCGTTGTTGACCAATGATATAGATGCAAATATCTTTACTGCTATCAATTTGACAGGATTCTGCCTCATCGTATCTTGTCCACGATGTTCAAATGTACAAGATTTGTGCGGTAGCGCTTGTCCAAAGCGACATTCTTTGGACTCAGGTCGATTCATATGCCGAAGCATCCAGAATTGCCATATCGTCCAATGATACAGATGCAAATATCTTCACACCTATCAATTTGACAGGATTCTGTCTCATCATACCCTGTTCCGGATGTTCAAATGTACAAGGTTTGGGTGGTAGCAATTCTCCAAAGCGACGCTCTTTGGATTCAGGTCGAATCATAAGCCGGAGCATCCAAAATTGCCAATGTCGTCCAATGATATAGATGCAAATATCTTTACTCCTATCAATTTGACAGGATTCTGCCTCATCGTATATTGTCCAGGGGGTCCAAATGTACAAGATTTGTGCCGTAGAACTTGTCGAAAGCGACTCTCTTTGGCCTCCGGTGGAATCATACGCCGGAGCATCTAGAATTGCCAATGTCGTCCAATGATATAGATGCAAATATCTTCACTCCTATAAATTTGACAGGATTCTGTCTCATCATACCTTGTTCCGGATGTTCAAATGTACAAGGTTTGGGCGGTAGCACTTGTCCAAAGCGACTCTCCTTGGACTCAGGTCGAATCATATACCGGAGCATCCAGCATTGCCAAGGTCGTCCAATGATATAGATGCAAATATCTTTACTGCTATCAATTTGGCAGGATTCTGCCTCATCATACCTTGTCCAGTAGGTCAAAATGTACAAGATTTGTGCCGTAGAACTTGTCCAAAGCGACTCTCTTTGGCCTCCCGAGGAATCATACGCCGGAGCATCCAGAATTGCCAATGTCGTCCAATGATATAGATGCAAATATCTTCACTCCTATCAATTTGACAGGATTCTGCCTCATCATGTCTTTTCCAGGACGTCCAAATGCACAAGTTTTGGGCGGCAGCATTTGCCCAAACCGACTCTCTTTGGATTCAGGTCGAATCATAAGCCGGAGCACCCAGAATTGCCAATGTCGTCCAATGATATAGATGGAAATATCTTCACTCCTATCAATTTGACAGGATTCTGCCTCATCGTATCTTGTCCAGGGGGTCCAAATGTACAAGATTTGTGCGGTAGCACTTGTCCAAAGCGACTCTCTTTGGACTCAGGTCGAATAATAAACCGGAGCATCCAGAATTGCCAATGTCGTCCAATTATATAGATGCAAATATCATCACGCCTATCAATTTGACAGGATTCTGCCTCATCATATCTTATCCAGGATGTTCAAATGTACACGATTTGTGCGGTAGCACTTGTCCAAAGCGACTCTCTTTGGATTCAGGTCGAATCATAAGCCTGAGCATCCAGAATTGCCAAAGACGTCCAATGATATAGATGCAAATATCTTCACTGTTATCAATTTGACAGGTTTCGGGCTCATCGTATCTTGTTCAGGAGGTTCAGGTGTACAAGATTTGTGTGGTAGCACTTGTCCACAGCGACTCTCTTTGGACTCAGGTCGATCCATATGCCGAAGTAACAAAAATTGCAGATCATATCGGAATGATATAGATGCAAATATTTTAACTCCTATCGATTTGACAGGATTCTACCCCATCGTATCTTCTCCAGGAGGTTCAAATGTACAAGATTTGTGCGTTAGCACTTCACAAAAGCGAATCTCTTTGGACTCAGGTCGAATCATATGCCGGAGCATCCAGAATTGCCAATGTCGTCCAATGATATAGATGCAAATATCTTTACTGCTATCAATATGACAGGATTCTGCCTCATCATACCTTGTTCCGGAGGTTCAAATGTACAGGATTTGTGCTGCAGTACTTGTCCAGAGCGACTCTCTTGGGATTCAGGTCGAATCATAAGCCTGAGCATCCAGAATTGCCAATGTCGTCCAATGATATAGATGCAAATATCTTTACTGATATCAATGTGGTAGGATTCTACCCCATCGTATCTTCTCCAGGAGGTTCAAATGTACAAGATTTGTGCGTTAGCACTTCACAAAAGCGAATCTCTTTGGACTCAGGTCGAATCATATGCCGGAGCATCCAGAATTGCCAATGTCGTCCAATGATATAGATGCAAATATCTTTACTGCTATCAATATGACAGGATTCTGCCTCATCATACCTTGTTCCGGAGGTTCAAATGTACAGGATTTGTGCTGCAGTACTTGTCCAGAGCGACTCTCTTGGGATTCAGGTCGAATCATAAGCCTGAGCATCCAGAATTGCCAAAGACGTCCAATGAAATAGATGCAAATATCTTTACTGCTATCAATATGACAGGATTCTGCCTTATCGTATCTTGTTCAGGGGGTCCAAATGTACAAGATTTGTGCGGTAGCACTTGTCCAAAGCGACTCTCTTTGGACTCAGGTCGAATAATAAACCGGAGCATCCAGAATTGCCAATGTCGTCCAATGATATAGATGCAAATATCTTTACTCCTATCAATGTGATAGGATTCTGCCTCACCATATCTTGTACAGGAGGTCCAAATGTACACGATTTTTGCGGTAGCACTTGTCCAAAGCGACTCTCTTTGAACTCAGGTCGAATCATAAGCCGAGCATCCAGAATTTCCAATGTCGTCCAATGATATAGATGCAAATATCTTCACTCCTATCAATTTGACAGGATTCTGCCTTATCGTATCTTGTTCAGGGGGTCCAAATGTACAAGATTTGTGCGTTAGCACTTCATAAAAGCGAATCTCTTTGGACTCAGGTCGAATCATATGCCGGAGCATCCAGAATTGCCAATGTCGTCCAATGATATAGATGCAAATATCTTTACTGCTATCAATATGACAGGATTCTGCCTCATCATACCTTGTTCCGGAGGTTCAAATGCACAGGATTTGCGCTGCAGTACTTGTCCAGAGCGACTCTCTTGGGATTCAGGTCGAATCATATGCCGGAGCATCCAGAATTGCCAAATGACGTCCATTGATATAGATGCAAATATCATTCCTCCTATCAATTTGACAGGATTCTGCCTCATCATATCTTGTCCAGGAGGATCAAGTGTACAAGATTTGTGCGGTAGCACTTGTCCAAAGCGAAACTCTTTGGACTCAGGTCGATCCATATGCCGAAGCATCCAGAATTGCCAATGCCGTCTAATGATATAGATGCAAATATCTTCACTCCTACCAATTTAACGGGATTCTGGCTCATCGTATCTTGTCCACGGGGTCTAAATGTACAAGATTTGTTTCGGTAGCACTTGTCCAAAGCGACTCTCCTTGGACTCAGGTCGAATCATAAGCCTGAGCATCCAGAATTGCCAATGTCGTCCAATTATATAGATGCAAATATCATCACGCCTATCAATTTGACAGGATTCTGCCTCATCATATCTTATCCAGGAGGTTCAAATGTAAAAGATTTGTGGAGTAGCATTTGACAAAAGCGAATCTCTTTGGATTCAGGTCGAATCATATGTCCAGCGTCCAGAATTGCCAATGTCGTCCAATTATATAGATGAAAATATCTCTGCTCCTATCAATTTGCCAGGATGCTGCCTCATCATATCTTG
Organism: Priocnemis perturbator; assembly: GCA_963942575.1. Lineage (NCBI taxonomy): Eukaryota > Metazoa > Arthropoda > Insecta > Hymenoptera > Pompilidae > Priocnemis > Priocnemis perturbator. The sequence goes on along the minus strand of CAWWDK010000133.1, from coordinate 2,545,398 downwards.
TCCAGGAGGTCCAAATGTACACGATTTGTGCGGTAGCACTTGTCCAAAGCGACTCTCTTTGGACTCAGGTCGAATTATAAGCCGGAGCATCCAGAATTGCCAATGTCGTCCAATGATATAGATGCAAATATCTTTACTGATATCAATGTGGTAGGATTCTGCCTCATCATACCTTGTACAGGAGGTCCACACATACAAGATTTGTGCGGTAGCACTTGTCCAAAGCGACTCTCTTTGGACTCAGGTCGAATCATATGCCGGGGCATCCAGGATTGCCAATGTCGTCCAATGATATAGATGCAAATATCTTAACTCCTATCAATTTGACAGGATTCTGCCTCATCGTATCTTGTCCATGAGGTTCAAATGTACAAGATTTGTGCGGTAGCAATTGACAAAAGCCAATCCCTTTGGACTCAGGTCGATTGATATGCCGAGCATCCAGAATTGCCAATGTCGTCCAATGATATAGATGCAAATATCTTTACTCCTATCAATGTGATAGGATTCTGCCTCACCATATCTTGTACAGGAGGTCCAAATGTACACGATTTTTGCGGTAGCACTTGTCCAAAGCGACTCTCTTTTAACTCAGGTCGAATCATAAGCCGAGCATCCAGAATTTCCAATATCGTCCAATGATATAGATGCAAATATCTCTACTCCTATCAATGTGATTCGATTCAGCCTCATCATACGTTGTACAGGAGGTCCAAATGTACACGATTTGTGCGCTAGCACTTGTCCAAAGCGACTCTCTTTGGACTCAGGTCGAATTATAAGCCGGAGCAACCAGAATTGCCAATGTCGTCCAATGATATTGGGTGCAAATATCTTTACTGATATCAATGTGGTAGGATTCTGCCTCATCATACCTTGTACAGGAGGTCCACACATACAAGATTTGTGCGGTAGCACTTGTCCAAAGCGACTCTCTTTGGACTCAGGTCGAATCATATGCCGGGGCATCCAGGATTGCCAATGTCGTCCAATGATATATGCAAATATCTTTACTCCTATCAATTTGACAGGATTCTGCTTCATCGTATCTTGTACAGGAGGTCCAAGTGTACAAGATTTGTGCGGTAGCACTTGTCCAAAGCGACTCTCTTTGGACTCAGGTCGATACATATGCCGAAGTAACAAAAATTGCAGATCTTATCGGAATGATATAGATACAAATACCTTAACTCCTATCAATTTGACAGGATTCTGCCCCATCGTATCTTCTCCAGGAGGTTCAAATGTACAAGATTTGTGCGTTAGCACTTCACAAAAGCGAATCTCTTTGGACTCAGGTCGAATCATATGCCGGAGCATCCAGAATTGCCAATGTCGTCCAATGATATAGATGCAAATAACTTTACTGCTATCAATATGACAGAATTCTGCCTCATCATACCTTGTTCCGGAGGTTCAAATGTACAGGATTTGCGCTGCAGTACTCGTCCACAGCGACTCTCTTTGGACTCAGGTCGAATCATATGCCGGTGCATCCAGGATTGCCAATGTCGTCCAATGATATAGATGCAAATATCTTAACTCCTATCAATTTGACAGGATTCTGCCTCATCGTATGTTGTCCATGAGGTTCAAATGTACAAGATTTGTGCGGTAGCACTTGACAAAAGCCAAACTCTTTGGCCTCCGGTCGAATCATATGCCGGGGCATCCAGGATTGCCTATGTCGTCCAATGATATAGATGCAAATATCCTTACTGCTATCAATATGACAGGATTCTGCCTCATCATACCTTGTTCCGGAGGTTGAAATGTACAGGATTTGCGCTGCAGTACTTGTCCAGAGCGACTCTCTTTGGACTCAGGTCGAATCATATGCCGAGGCATCCATGATTGCCAATGTCGTCCAATGATATAGATGCAAATATCTTAACTCCTATCAATTTGACAGGATTCTGCCTCAGCGTATCTTGTCCATGAGGTTCAAATGTACAAGATTTGTGCGGTAGCACTTGACAAAAGCCAAACTCTTTGGCCTCCGTTCGAATCATATGCCGGAGCATCCAGAATTGCCAATGTCGTCCAATGATATAGATGCAAATATCCTCACTCCTATCAATTTGGCAGGATTCTGCTTCATCGTATCTTGTACAGGAGGTCCAAATGTACACGATTTGTGCGGTAGCACTTGTCCAAAGCTACTCTCTTTGGACTCAGGTCGAATCATAAGCCTGAGCATCCAGAATTGCCAAAGACGTCCAATGATATAGATGCAAATATCTTCACTGTTAAAAATTTGACAGGATTCGGGCTCATCGTATCTTGTTCAGGAGGTTCAGGTGTACAAGATTTGTGCGGTAGCACTTGTCCAAAGCGACTCTCTTTGGACTCAGGTCGAATCATATGCCGGGGCATCCAGGATTGCCAATGTCGTCCAATGATATAGATGCAAATATCTTGACTCCAATCAATTTGACAGGATTCTGGCTCATCGTATCTTGTCCATGAGGTTCAAATGTACAAGATTTGTGCGGTAGCACTTGACAAAAGCCAAACTCTTTGGACTCAGGTCGAATCATATGCCGAGCATCCAGAATTGCCAATGTCGTCCAATGATATATGCAAATATCTTTACTCCTATCAATTTGACAGGATTCTGTCTCACCGTATCTTGTCCAGGAGGTTCAAATATACAAGATTTGTGCGGTAGCACATTTCCAAAATGACTCTCTTCGGTCTGAGGTCGAATCATAGGCCGGAGCATCCAGGATTGCCAATGTCGTCCAATGATATAGATGCAAATATGTTCACTCCTATCAATTTGACAGGATTCTGCCGCATCTTATCTTGTCCAGGAGGTTAATATGTACAAGATTTGTGCGGTAGCACTTGTGCAGATCGACTATCTTTGAATTCAGGGTGAGTCATAAGCCGGATCCCCAGGATTGCCAATGTCGTCCAATAATATAGATGCAAACATCTTCACTCCTATCAATTTTACAGGATTCTGTCTCATCGTATCTTGTCCAGGAGGTACAAATATAAAAGATTTGTGCGGTAGCACTTGACAAAAGCGAATCTCTTTTGAACCAGGTCGATCCATAAGCAGAAGCATCCAGAATTGCCAATGTCGTCCAATGATATAGAGGCAAATATCCTGACGCCTATCAATTTGACAGCATTCTGCCTCATCGTATCTTGTCCAGGAGGTTCAAATGTACAAGATTTGTGCGGTAGCACTTGTCCAAAGCGACTCCCTTTGGATTCAGGTCGAATCATAAGCCGAGCATCCAGAATTGCCAATGTCGTCCAATGATATAGATGCAAATATGTTCACTCCTATCAATTTGACAGGATTCTGCCGCATCTTATCTTGTCCAGGAGGTTAATATGTACAAGATTTGTGCGGTAGCACTTGTGCAGATCGACTATCTTTGAATTCAGGGTGAATCATAAGCCGGATCCCCAGGATTGCCAATGTCGTCCAATAATATAGATGCAAACATCTTCACTCCTATCAATTTTACAGGATTCTGTCTCATCGTATCTTGTCCAGGAGGTACAAATATAAAAGATTTGGGCGGCAGTGTTTGTCCAAAGCGACTCTCTTTGAACTCTGGTCGAATCATATGCCGAACTTCCAGAATTGCCAATGTCGTCCAGTGATATAGATGCAAACATCTTCACTCCCATCAATTTGACAGGATTCTGTCTCATCATACCCTGTTCCGGATGTTCAAATGTACAAGGTTTGGGCGGTAGCACTAGTCCAAAGCGACTCTCCTTGGACTCAGGTCGAATCGTAAACCGGAGCATCCAGCATTGCCAATGCCGTCAAATTATATAGATGCAAATATCTTTACTCCTATTAATGTGATAGGATTCTGCCTTATCATACCTTGTCCAGGAGGTCAAAATGTACAAGATTTGTGCGGTAGCACTAGACAAAAGCGAAACTCTTTGAACTCAGGTCGAAACATATGCCGAGCATCCAGAATTGCCAATGTCGTCCAATGATATAGATGCAAATATCTTTACTCCTATCAATGTGATAGTATTCTGCCTCATCATACCTTGTACAGGACGTCCACACACACAAGATTTGTGCGGTAGCACTTGTCCAAAGCGACTCTCTTTGGACTCAGGTCGAATCATAAGCCTGAGCATCCAGAATTGCCAATGTCGTCCAATGATATATATGCAAAAATCTTCACTCCTATCAATTTGACAGGATTCTGCCTCATCGTGTCTTGTCCAGGAGGATCAAGTGTACAAGATTTGTGCGGTAGCACTCGACAAAAGCGAAACTCTTTGAACTCAGTTCGAATCATATGCCGAGCATCCAGAATTGCCAATGTCGCCCAATGATATTGATGCAAATATCTTTACTGCTATCAATTTGACAGGATTCTGCCTCATCATACCTTGCCCAGTAGGTAAAAATGTACAAGATTTGTGCGGTAGCACTAGACAAAAGCGAAACTCTTTGAACTCAGGTCGAATTATATGCCGAGCATCCAGAATTGCCAATGTCGTCCAATGACATAGATGCAAATATCTTTACTCCTATCAATTTGACAGCATTTAGCCTCATCGTATCTTGTCAAGGAGGTTCAAATGTAAAAGATTTGTGCGGTAGCACTTGACAAAAGCCAATCTCTTTGACTCAGGTCGAATCATATGCCGAGCATCCAGAATTGCCAATGTCGTCCAATGATATAGATGCAAATATCTTTACTCCTATCAATGTGATAGGATTCTGCCTCATCGTATCTTGACCAGGAGGTTGAAATGTACACGAATTGTGCGGTATCACTTGACAAAAGCAATTCTCTTTGGACTCAGGTCGATCCATATGCCGAAGCATCCAGAATTGCCAATGTCGTCCAATGATATAGATGCAAATATCTTTATTCCTATCAATTGACTGGATTCTGCCTCATCGTATCTTATCAAGGGGGATCAAATGTACAACATTTGTGCGGTAGCACTTTTCGAAAGCGACTCCCTTTGGTTGTAGGTCCAATCATAAGGCAAAGAACCCAAAATTGCCGATATTGTCCAATGATATAGAGGCAAATATCCTCACTCCTATCAATTGTACAGCCTTCTGCCTCATCTTATCTTGTCCAGGAGTTCCAAATGTACACTATTTGTGGGTTAGCACTTGACAAAAGCAAATCTCTTTGGACTCAGTTCGATCCATAAGCCGAAGTATCCAGAATTGCCAATGTCGTCCAATGTTATAGATGCAAATATCTTTACTCCTATCAATGTGACAGGATTCTGGCTCATTGTATCCTGTCCAGGAGGTTCAAGTGTACAAGATTTGTGCGGTAGCAATTGCCCAGGCCGACTCTCTATGGATTCACGTCTAATTATAAGCCGGATCCCCATGATTGCCAATGTCGTCCAATGATATAGATGCAAATAACCTTACTCCAATCAATTTTACAGTATTCTGCCGAATCTTATCTTGTCCAGGAGGTTCAAATGTACAAGATTTGTGCGGTAGCACTTGACAAAAGCGAATCTCTTTGGACTCAGGTCGATCCATAAGCTGAAGCATCCAGAATTGCCGATGTTGTCCAATTATATAGATGCAATTATCTTTGCTCCTATGAATTTGATAATGTCATTGGACGACATTGGCAATCCTGGGGATCCGTCTTATAATTAGACCTGAATCCAAAGAGAGTCGGCCTGGACAAGTGCTACCGCACAAACCGTGTACATTTGAACCTCCTGGACAAGATACGATGAGGCAGAATCCTGTCAAATTGATAGTAGTGAAGATATTTGCATCTATATCATAGGACGACATTAGGCAACTTTGGATGCATCGGCTTATGATTCGACCTGAGTCCAAAGAGAGTCGGTTTGGACAAATGCTGCCGTTAAAAAACATGTACATTAGGACCTCCTGGAAAAGGTTTGGTAGGGCAGAATCCTATCACATTGATGGGAGTAAAGATATTTGCATCTATATCATTGGACGACATTGTCAATCATGGGGATCCGGCATATAATTAGACCTGAATTCAAAGAGAGTCGGCGTGGGCAAGTGCTACCGCACAACTCTTGTACATTTGAACCTCCTGGACAAGATACGATGAGGCAACATGCTGTAGAATTGATAGGAGTGAGGATATTTGTCTCTATATCATTGGACAATATCGGTAATTTTGGATTCTTCGCCTTATGATTCGACCTGAATCCAAAGGGAGTCGCTTTGGACAAGTGCTACCACACAGATATTGTACATTTGAACCTCCTGGACAAGGTACCATGAGGCAGAATCCTGTCAAATTGATAGGAGTGAAGATATTTGCATCTATATCTTTGGACGACATTAGGCAATTTTGGATTCTTCGCCATATGATTCGACCTGAATCTAAAGGGAGTCGCTTTGGACAAGTGCTAACGCACAAATCTTGTACATTTGGTCCCCCTGGAAAAGATACGATGAGGCACCATGCTGTAGAATTGATAGGAGTGAGGATATTTGTCTATATATCATTGGACAATATCGGTAATTTTGGATTCTTCGCCTTATGATTCGACCTGAATCCAAAGGGATTCGCTTTGGACAAGTGCTAAAACACAAATATTGTACAGTTGAACCTCCTGGACAAGATACCATGAGGCAGAATCTTGTCAAATTGATAGGAGTGAAGATATTTGCATCTATATCTTTGGACGACATTGGCAATTCTGGATGCCTCGGCTTACGGATCGACCTGAGTCCAAAGAGTTTCGCTTTGGACAAGTGCTACCGTACAAATCTTGTACATTTGGACCTCCTGTACAAGGTATAATGAGGCAGCATCCTATCACATTGATAGGAGTAAAGATATTTGCATCTATATCATTGCACGACATTGGCCATTCTGGATGCTTCGGCTTATGGTTCGACCTGAGTCCAAAGAGTTTCGCTTTTGTCTAGTGCTACCGCACAAATCTTGTACACTTGATCCTCCTGGACAAGACACGATTAGCCAGAATCCTGTCAAATTGATAGCAGTAAAGATATTTCCATCTATATCATTGCACGACATTGGCAATTCTGGATGCTTCGGCATATGGATCGACCTGAGTCCAAAGAGTTTCGCTTTTGTCTAGTGCTACCGCACAAATCTTGTACACTTGATCCTCCTGGACAAGACACGATGAGCCAGAATCCTGTCAAATTGATAGGAGTGAAGATATTTGCATCTATATCATTAGACGGCACTGGCAATTCTGGATGCCTAGGATTATGTTTCGAACTGAGTCCAAGGAGAGTCGCTTTGGACAAGTGCTACCGCAACAAATCTTGTACATTTGGACCCCCTGGACAAGATACGGTGAGGCAGAATCCTGTCAAATTAATAGCAGTAAAGATATTTGCATCTATACCATTGCACGACATTGGCAATCCTGGCGATCCGGCTTATGATTCGACCTGAATCCAAAGAGAGTCGGTCTGGACAAGTGCTACTGCACAAATCTTGTACATTTGAACCTCCTTGACAAGATACGATGAGGCAGAATCCTGTCAAATTGATAGGAGTGAAGATATTTGCATCTATACCATAGGACGACATTAGGCAATTTTGGATGCATCGGCATATGGATCGTCCTGAGTCCAAAGAGAGTCGCTTTGGACAAGTGCTACCGCACCAATCGTGGACACTTGGACTTACTGGACAAGATGCGATGAGGCAGAATCCTGTCAAATTGATAGCAGTAAAGATATTTGCATCTATATCATTGCACGACATTGGCAATTCTGGATGCTTCGGCTTATGGATCGACCTGAGTCCAAAGAGTTTCGCTTTGGACAAGTGCTACCGCAACAAATCGTGTACATTTGGACACCCTGGACAAGATACGATGAGACAGAATCCTGTCAAATTGATAGCAGTAATTATATTTGCATCTATACCATTGCACGACATTGGCAATTCTGGATGCTTCGGCTTATGGATCGACCTGAGTCCAAAGAGTTTCGCTTTGGACAAGTGCTACCGCACAGATCTTGTACATTTGGACCTCCGGAACACGGTATGCTGAGATAGAATCCCGTCAAATTGATAGCAGTAAAGATATTTGCATCTATACCATTGCACGACATTGGCAATTCTGGATGCTCCGGCGTATGATTCGACCGGAGGCCAAAGAGAGTCGCATTGTATAAGTGCTACCGCACAAGTATTGTACACTTGGACCCCCTGAACAATATACGATGAGGCAGAATCCTGTCAATTTGATGGGAGTAAAGATATTTGCATCTATATCATTGGACGACATTGGCAATTCTGGATGCTCCGGCTTATGATTCGACCTAAATACAAAGAGAGTCGGTTTGGGCAAATGCTGCCGCCCAAAACTTGTGCATTTGGACCTCCTGGAAAAGGTAGGATGAGGCAGAATCCTGTCACATTGATAGGAGTGAAGATATTTGCATCTATATCATTGGACGACATTGTCAATCCTGGGGATCCGGCATATAATTCGACCTGAATCCAAAGAGAGTCGGTCTGGACAAGTGCTACTGCACAAATCTTGTACATTTGAACCTCCTTGACAAGATACGATGAGGCAGAATCCTGTCAAATTGATAGGAGTGAAGATATTTGCATCTATATCATAGGACGACATTAGGCAATTTTGGATGCATCGGCTTATGATCCGCCCGGAGGCCAAAGAGAGTCGCTTTGGACACGTGCTACCGCCCAAATCTTGTACATTTGGACCCCCTGGACAAGATACGATGAGGCAGAATCCTGTCAAATTGATAGCAGTAAAGATATCTGCATCTATATCATTGCACGACATTGGCAATTCTGGATGCTTCGGCTTATGGATCGACCTGAGTCCAAAGAGTTTCGCTTTGGACAAGTGCTACCGCAACAAATCGTGTACATTTCGACACCCTGGACAAGATACGATGAGACAGAATCCTGTCAAATTGATAGCAGTAATTATATTTGCATCTATACCATTGCACGACATTGGCAATTCTGGATGCTTCGGCTTATGGATCGACCTGAGTCCAAAGAGTTTCGCTTTGGACAAGTGCTACCGCACAAATCTTGTACATTTGGACCTCCGGAACACGGTATGCTGAGATAGAATCCCGTCAAATTGATAGGAGTAAAGATATTTGCATCTATACCATTGCACGACATTGGCAATTCTGGATGCTCCGGCGTATGATTCGACCGGAGGCCAAAGAGAGTCGCATTGTATAAGTGCTACCGCACAAGTATTGTACATTTGGACCCCCTGAACAATATACGAAGAGGCAGAATCCTGTCAATTTGATGGGAGTAAAGATATTTGCATCTATATCATTGGACGACATTGGCAATTCTGGATGCTCCGGCTTATGATTCGACCTAAATACAAAGAGAGTCGGTTTGGGCAAATGCTGCTGCCCAAAACTTGTGCATTTGGACCTCCTGGAAAAGGTAGGATGAGGCAGAATTCTGTCACATTGATAGGAGTGAAGATATTTGCATCTATATCATTGGACGACATTGTCAATCCTGGGGATCCGGCTTATAATTAGACCTGAATGCAAAGAGAGTCGGCGTGGGCAAGTGCTACCGCACAAACTTGTACATTTGTACCTCCTGGACAAGATGCGATGAGGCAGAATGCTGTACAATTGATAGGAGTGAGGATATTTGCCTCTATATCATTGGACAATATCGGCAATTTTGGATTCTTCGCCATATGATTCGACCTAAATCCAAAGGGAGTCGCTTTGGACAAGTGCTAGCGCACAAATCTTGTACATTTGGTCCCCCTGGAAAAGATACAATGAGGCAAAATCCTGTCAAATTGATGGGAGTAAAGATATTTGCATCTATATCATTGGGCGACATTGCCAATTGTGGATACTTCGGCGTATGATTCGACCTGAATCCAAAGAGAGTCGGTGTGGACAAGTGCTACTGCACAAATCTTGAACATTTGAACGTCCTTGACAAGATACGATGAGGCAGAATCCTGTCAAATTGATAGGAGTGAAGATATTTGCATCTATATCATAGGACGACATTAGGCAATTTTGGATGCATCGGCATATGGATCGACCTGAGTCCAAAGAGAGTCGCTTTGGACAAGTGCTAACGCACCAATCGTGGACACTTGGACATCCTGGCCAAGGTATGATGAGGCAGAATCCTATCACATTGATAGGAGTACAGATATTTGCATCTATATAATTGGACGACATTGGCAATTCTGGATGCTTGGCTTATGATTCGACCTGAGTCCAAAGAGAGTCGGTCTGGACAAATGCTACAGCCCAAATCTTGTACATTTGAAACTCCTGGACAAGATACGATAAGGGAGAATCCTGGCAAATTGATAGGAGTAAAGATATTTGCATCTATATCATTGGACGACATTGGCCAATTCATGACACTTCGGCATATGGATCGACCTGAGTCCAAAGAGATTCGCTTTTGTCAAGTGCTACCCCACTTATATTGTACATGTGAACCTCCTGGATAAGATATGACGGTGCAGAATCCTGTCAAATTTATAGGAGTGAAGATATTTGCATCTTTATCATTGGACTACATTGGCCAAATCTGGATGCTACGACATATGATTCGATCGGAGGCCAAAGATAGTCGCTTTGGACAAGTGCTACCGCAAAAATCTTGTAGATTTGGACACCCTGGACAAGATACGATGAGGCAGAATCCTGTCAAATTGATAGCAGTAAAGATATTTGCATCTGTACCATTGCTCGACATTGGCAATTCTTGATGCTTCGGCTTATTGATCGACCTGAGTCCAAAGAGATTCGTTTTTGTGAAGTGCTAACGCACAAATCTTGTACATTTGGACCTCCTGCACACGAAATGATGAGGCAGAATCGTGTCAAATTGATAGCAGTAAAGATATTTGCATGTATATCATTGGACGGCATTGGCAATTCTGGATGCTCAGGCTTATGATTCGACCTGAGTCCAAGGAGAGTCGCTTTGGACAAGTGCTACCGCAACAAATCTTGTACATTTGGACCCCCTGGACAAGTTACGATGAGGCAGAATCCTGTCAAATTGATAGCAGTAAAGATATTTGGATCTATACCATTGCACTTATGATTCGACCTGAGTCCAAGGAGAGTCGCTTTGGACAAGTGCTACCGTAACAAATCTTGTACATTTGGACCCCCTGGACAAGATACGATGAGGCAGAATCCTGTCAAATTGATAGCAGTAAAGATATTTGCATCTATACCATTGCACGACATTGGCAATTCTTGATGCTTCGGCTTATTGATCGACCTGAGTCCAAAGAGATTCGTTTTTGTGAAGTGCTAACGCACAAATCTTGTACATTTGGACCACCTGCACACGGTATGATGAGGCAGAATCGTGTCAAATTGATAGCAGTAAAGATATTTGCATCTATATCATTGGACGGCATTGGCAATTCTGGATGCTCAGGCTTATGATTCGACCTGAGTCCAAGGAGAGTCGCTTTGGACAAGTGCTAACGCACAAATCTTGTACATTTGAACCTCCTGGACAAGATACGATGAGGCAGAATCCTGTCAAATTGATAGGAGTAAAGATATTTGCATCTATATCATTGGTCAACATCGGCAATTCTGGATGGTCCGGCTTATGGTTCGACCTAAGTCCAAAGAATGTCGCTTTGGACAAGTGCTACCGCGATAAGTCTTGTACATTTGGACCTCCTGTACAAGGTGTGATAAGGCAGAGTCCTGTCAAATTGATAGCAGTAAAGATATTTGCATCTATATCATTACACGACATTGGCAATTCTGGATGCTTCGGCATATGGATCGACCTGAGTCGAAAGAGTTTCGCTTTTGTCTAGTGCTACCGCACAAATCTTGTACATTTGGATCTCCTGTACAAGGAATGATGAGGCAGAATCCTATCACATTGATAGCAGTAAAGATATTTGCATCTATATCATTGGACGACATTGGCAATTCTGGATGCTTCGGCTTATGGATCGACCTGAGTCCAAAGAGAGTCGCTTTGGACACGTGCTGCCGCCCAAATCTTGTCCATTTGGACCACCTGGACAAGATATGATGAGCCAGAATCCTATCAGATTGATAGGAGTAAAGATATTTGCATCTACATCACTGGGCGACATTGGCAATTCTGGATGCTCCGGCATATGATTCGACCGGAGGCCAAAGAGAGTCGCTTTGGACACGTGCTACCGCACAAATCGTATAAATTTGGACCCCCTGGACAAGATACGATGAGGCAGAATCCTGTCAAATTGATAGCAGTAAAGATATTTGGATCGATACCATTGCACGACATTGGCAATTCTTGATGCTTCGGCTTATTGATCGACCTGAGTCCAAAGAGATTCGTTTTTGTGAAGTGCTAACGCACAAATCTTGTACATTTGGACCTCCTGCACACGGTATGATGAGGCAGAATCGTGTCAAATTGATAGCAGTAAAGATATTTGCATCTATATCATTGGACGACATTGGCAATTCTGGATGCTTCGGTTTATGGATCGACCTGAGTCCAAAGAGTTTTGCTTTTGTCTAATGCTACCGCACAATTCTTGTACACTTGATCCTCCAGGACAAGACACGCTGAGCCAGAATCCTGTCAAATTGATAGGAGTGAAGATATTTGCATCTATATCATTGGCCGACATTGGCAATTCTGGATGCTCAGGCTTATGATTCGACCTGAGTCCAAAGAGAGTCGCTTCGGACAAGTGCTACCGCAATAAGTCTTGTACATTTGGACATCCTGTACAAGGTATGATGAGGCGGAATCCTATCACATTGATAGGAGTAAAGATATTTGCATCTATATCATTGGACGACATTGGCAATTCTGGAAGTTCGGCATATGATTCGACCTGAGTTCAAAGAGAGTCGCTTTGGACAAATAGTGCCGCAACAAATCTTGTACATTTGGACCCCCTGGACAAGATACGATGAGGCAGAATCCTGTCAAATTGATAGCAGTAAAGATATTTGGATCTATACCATTGCACTTATGATTCGAGCTGAGTCCAAAGAGATTCGTTTTTGTAAAGTGCTAACGCACAAATCTTGTACATTTGGACCTCCCGCACACGGTATGATGCGGCAGAATCGTGTCAAATTGATAGCAGTAAAGATATTTGCATCTATATCATTGGACGGCATTGGCAATTCTGGATTGTCCGGCTTATGGTTCGACATGAGTCCGAAGAATGGTGCATTGGACAAGTGCTACCGCAACAAATCGTGTACATTTGGACCCCCAGGACAAGATACGCTGAGGCAGAATCCTGTCAAATTGATAGCAGTAAAGATATTTGCATCTATATCATTGGTCAACATCGGCAATTCTGGATTGTCCGGCTTATGGTTCGACATGAGTCCGAAGAATGGTGCTTTGGACAAGTGCTACCGCAACAAATCGTGTACATTTGGACCCCCTGGACAAGATACGATGAGGCAGAATCCTGTCAAATTGATAGCAGTAAAGATATTTGCATCTATATCATTGGTCAACATCGGCAATTCTGGATTGTCCGGCTTATGGTTCGACATAAGTCCGAAGAATGGTGCTTTGGACAAGTGCTACCGCAACAAATCGTGTACATTTGGACCCCCTGGACAAGATGCGATGAGGCAGAATCCTGTCAAATTGATAGCAGTAAAGATATTTGGATCTATACCATTGCACGACATTGGCAATTCTGGATGCTTCGGCTTATGGATCGACCTGAGTCCAAAGAGTTTCGCTTTGGACAAGTGCTACCGCACAAATCTTGTACATTTGGACCTCCGGAACACGGTATGCTGAGATAGAATCCCGTCAAATTGATAGGAGTAAAGATATTTGCATCTATACCATTGCACGACATTGGCAATTCTGGATGCTCCGGCGTATGATTCGACCGGAGGCCAAAGAGAGTCGCATTGTATAAGTGCTACCGCACAAGTATTGTACATTTGGACCCCCTGAACAATATACGATGAGGCAGAATCCTGTCAATTTGATGGGAGTAAAGATATTTGCATCTATATCATTGGACGACATTGGCAATTCTGGATGCTCCGGCTTATGATTCGACCTAAATACAAAGAGAGTCGGTTTGGGCAAATGCTGCCGCCCAAAACATGTGCATTTGGACCTCCTGGAAAAGGTAGGATGAGGCAGAATCCTGTCACATTGATAGGAGTGAAGATATTTGCATCTATATCATTGGACGACATTGTCAATCCTGGGGATCCGGCTTATAATTAGACCTGAATTCAAAGAGAGTCGGCGTGGGCAAGTGCTACCGCACAAACTTGTACATTTGTACCTCCTGGACAAGATGCGATGAGGCAGAATGCTGTACAATTGATAGGAGTGAGGATATTTGCCTCTATATCATTGGACAATATCGGCAATTTTGGATTCTTCGCCATATGATTCGACCTAAATCCAAAGGGAGTCGCTTTGGACAAGTGCTAGCGCACAAATCTTGTACATTTGGTCCCCCTGGAAAAGATACAATGAGGCAAAATCCTGTCAAATTGATGGGAGTAAAGATATTTGCATCTATATCTTTGGGCGACATTGCCAATTGTGGATACTTCGGCGTATGATTCGACCTGAATCCAAAGAGAGTCGGTGTGGACAAGTGCTACTGCACAAATCTTGTACCTTTGAACGTCCTTGACAAGATACGATGAGGCAGAATCCTGTCAAATTGATAGGAGTGAAGATATTTGCATCTATATCATAGGACGACATTAGGCAATTTTGGATGCATCGGCATATGGATCGACCTGAGTCCAAAGAGAGTCGCTTCGGACAAGTGCTACCGCGATAAGTCTTGTACATTTGGACCTCCTGTACAAGGTGTGATGAGGCAGAATCCTATCACATTGATAGGAGTAAAGATATTTGCATCTATATCACTGGGCGACATTGGCAATTCTGGATGCTCCGGCTTATGATTCGACCGGAGGCCAAAGAGAGTCGCTTTGGACACGTTGCTACCGCACAAATCTTGTAAATTGGGACCCCCTGGACAAGATACGATGAGGCAGAATCCTGTCAAATTGATAGGAGTGAAGATATTTGCATCTATATCATTGGCCGACATTGGCAATTCTGGAAGTTCGGCATATGATTCGACCTGAGTTCAAAGAGAGTCGCTTTGGACAAATACTGCCGCAACAAATCTTGTACATTTGGACCCCCTGGACAAGATACGATGAGGCAGAATCCTGTCAAATTGATAGCAGTAAAGATATTTGAATCTATACCATTGCAATTATGATTCGACCTGAGTCCAAAGAGATTCGTTTTTGTAAAGTGCTAACGCACACATCTTGTATATTTTGACCTACTGGACGAGGTATGATGAGACAGAATCCTGTCAAATTGATAGCAGTGAAGATGTTTGCATCTATATCATTGGACGACCTTGGCAATTCTGGATGCTCCGGCTTATGATTCGACCTGAGTCCAAAGAGAGTAGCTTTGGACAAGGGCTACCCCACAAATCTTTTACATTTTGACCTCCGGAACAAGGAATGATGAGGCAGAATCCTGTAAAATTGATAGCAGTAAAGATATATGCATATATATCACTGGACGACATTGGCAATTCTGGATGCTCCGGCATATGGATCGACGGGAGGCCAAAGAGAGTCGCTTTGGACACGTGCTACCGCACAAATCTTGTACATTTGGACCCCCCGGACATACGATGAGGCAGAATCCTGTCAAATTGATAGCAGTAAAGATATTTGCATCTATATCATTGGACGATATTGGCAATTCTGGATGCCCCGGCTTATGATTCGACCTGAGTCCAAAGAGAGTCGCTTTGGACAAGTGCTACCGCATCAAATAGTGAACATTCGGACCCCCTGGACAAGATACGATGAGGCAGAATCCTGTCAAATTAATATGAGAAAGATATATGTAACTATATCATTGGTCAACATCGGCAATTCTGGATGGTCCGGCTAATGGGTCGACGTCAGTCCAAAGAATGTCGCCTTGGACAAGTGCTACCGCAACAAATCGTGTACATTTGGACCTCCTGGACAAGATACGATGAGGCAGAATCCTGTCAAATTGATAGCAGTAAAGATATTTGCATCTATACCATTGCACGACATTGGTAATTCTTGATGCTTCGGCTTATGGATCGACCTGAGTCCAAAGAGTTTCGCTTTGGACAAGTGCTACCGCACAAATCTTGTACATTTGGACCTCCTGTACAAGGTATGATGGGGCAGAATCCTATCACATTGATAGGAGAAAAGATATTTGCATCTATATCATTGGACGACATTGCCAATTCTTGATGCTCCGGCTTATGATTCGACCTGAATCCAAAGAGAGTCGGTTTGGAAAAATGCTGCCGCCCAAAACATGTGCATTTGGACCTCCTGGAAGAGGTATGATGAGGCAGAATCCTGTCACATTGATAGGAGTGAAGATATTTGCATCTATATCATTGGTCAACATCGGCAATTCTGGATGGTCCGACTTATGGTTCGACATAAGTCCAAAGAATGTGGCCTTGGACAAGTGCTACCGCAACAAATCGTGTACATTTGGACCCCCTGGACAAGATACGATGAGGCAGAATCCTGTCAAATTGATAGCAGTAAAGATATTTGCATCTATACCATTGCACGACATTGGTAATTCTTGATGCTTCGGCTTATGGATCGACCTGAGTCCAAGGAGTTTCGCTTTGGACAAGTTCTACCGCACAAATCTTGTACAGTTGGACCTCCTGTACAAGGTATGATGAGGCAGAATCCTATCACATTGATAGGAGTAAAGATATTTGCATCTATATCACTGGACGACATTGGCAATTCTGGATGCTCCGGCATATGATTCGACCGGAGGCCAAAGAGAGTCGGCCTAGACAAGTGCTACCACACAAATCTTGTACACTTGAACTTCCTGGAAAAGACACGATGAGCCAGAATCGTATCACATTGATAGCAGTGAAGATGTTTGCATCTATATCATTGGACGACATTGGCAATTCTGGATGCTCCGGCTTATGATTGGACCTGAGTCCAAAGGGAGTATCTTTGGACAAGTAATACCGCACAAATCTTGTACATTTGAACCTCCGGAACAAGGTATGATGAGGCAGAATCCTATCACATTGATAGGAGTGAAGATGTTTGCATCTATATCATTGGACGACATTGGCAATTCTGAATGCTTCGGCTTAAGGATCGACCTGAGTCCAAAGAGTTTCGCTTTTGTCTAGTGCTGCCGCACAAATCTTGAACATTTGAACCTCCGGAACAAGGTATGATGAGGCAGAATCCTATCACATTGATAGAAGTAAAGATATTTGCATCTATATCATTGGTCAACATCGGCAGTTCTGGATGCTCCGGCTTATGGTTCGAACTAAGTCCAAAGAATGTCGCTTTGGACAAGTGCTACCGCACAAATCTTGTACATTTGAACCTCGTGGACAAGATACGATGAGGCAGAATCCTGTCAAATTTATAGCAGTAAAGATATTTGCATCTATATCATTGCAAGACATTGGCAATTCTGGATGCTCCGGTTTATGATTCGACCTGAGTCCAAAGAGAGTCGTTTTGGACAAGGGCTTCCGCACGAATCTTGAACATTTGAACCTCCGGAACAAGGTATGATGAGGCAGAATCCTGTCAAATTGATAGGAGTAAAGATATTTGCATCTATATCATTGGACCACATTGGCATTTCTGGATGCTCTGGCTTATGATTCGACCTGAGTCCAAAGAGAGTCGCTTTGGACATGTGCTACCGCATAAAATCGTGTCCATTTGGACCCCCTGGACGAGATACGATGAGGCAGAATGCTGTCAAATTGATAGCAGTAAAGATATTTGCATCTATATCATTGGACGACATTGGCAATTATGGATGCTCTGGCATATGATTCGACCGGAGGCCAAAGAGAGTCGCTTTGGACAAGTGCCACCGCACAAATCTTGTACAGTTGGACCCTTTGGACAAGATGCGATGCGGCAGAATCCTGTCAAATTGATAGCAGTAAAGATACTTGCATCTATATCATTGGACGACATTGGCAATTCTGGATGCTTCGGCTTATGGATCGACCTGAGTCCAAAGAGAGTCGGTTTGGGCAAATCCTGCCGCCCAAAACATGTGCATTTGGACCTCCTGGACAAGATACGATGAGGCAGAATCCTGTCAAATGGATAGGTGTGAAGATGTTTGCATCTATATCATTGGACGACATTGGCAATTATGGATGCCCCGGCTTATGATTCGTCCTGAGTGTCGATTCGAGTGCTCTGGCTTATGATTCGACCTGAGTCCAAAGAGTTTCGCTTTTGTCTAGTGCTACCGCACAATTCTTGCACACTTGATCCTCCTGGACAAGACACGATGAGGCAGAATCCTGTCAAATTGATAGGTGTGAAGATATTTGCATCTATATCATTGGTTGACATTGGCAATTCTGGATGCTCCGGCGTATGATTCGACCGGAGGCCAAAGAGAGTCGCTTTGGACAAGTGCCACCGCACAAATCTTGTACAGTTGGACCCTTTGGACAAGATGCGATGCGGCAGAATCCTGTCAAATTGATAGCAGTAAAGATACTTGCATCTATATCATTGGACGACATTGGCAATTCTGGATGCTTCGGCTTATGGATCGACCTGAGTCCAAAGAGTTTCGCTTTTGTCTAGTGCTATCGCACAGATCTTGTACACTGGATCCTCCTGGACAAGACACGATGAGGCAGAATCCTGTCAAATTGATAGGAGTGATGATATTTGTATCTATATCATTGGACGACATTGGCAATTCTGGATGCTCCGGCGTATTATTCGACCGGAGGCCAAAGAGAATCGCTTTGGACAAGTGCTACCGCTAAACCTTGTACATTTGAACCTCCGGAACAGGGTATGTTGAGACAGAATCCTGTCAAATTGATAGGAGTGAAGATTTTTGTATCTATATCATTGGACGACATTGGCAATTCTGGATGCTCAGGCCTATGATTCGACCTAAGTCCAAAGAGAGTCGCTTTGGAAACGTGTTAACCCTCAAATCGGGTACATTTGGACCCCCTGGACAAGATGCGATGAGGCAGAATCCTGTCAAATTGATAGCAGTAAAGATACTTGCATCTATATCATTGGACGACATTGGCAATTCTGGATGCTTCGGCTTATGGATCGACCTGAGTCCAAAGAGTTTCGCTTTTGTCTAGTGCTACCGCACAATTCTTGCACACTTGATCCTCCTGGACAAGACACGATGAGGCAGAATCCTGTCAAATTGATAGGAGTGAAGATATTTGCATCTATATCATTAGACGACATTGGCAATTCTGGATGCTCCGGCGTATGATTCGCCCGGAGGCCAAAGAGAGTCGCTTTGGACAAGGGCTACCGCACAAATCTTGTACATTTGAACCTCCGGAACAAGGTATGATGAGGGACAATCCTATCACATTGATAGGAGTAAAGATATTTGCATCTATATCATTGGACGACATTGGCAATTCTGGAAGTTCGGCATATGATTCGACCTGAATCCAAAGAGATTCGCTTTGGACAAGTGCTACCGCAACAAATCGTGTACATTTGGACCCCCTGGACAAGATACGATGAGGCAGAATCCTGTCAAATTGATAGCAGTAAAGATATTTGCATCTATACCATTGCACGACATTGGCAATTCTGGATGGTCCGGCTTATGGTTCGACATAAGTCCAAAGAATGTGGCCTTGGACAAGTGCTACCGCAACAAATCGTGTACATTTGGACCCCCTGGACAAGATACGATGAGGCAGAATCCTGTCAAATTGATAGCAGTAAAGATATTTGCATCTATACCATTACACGACATTGGTAATTCTTGATGCTTCGGCTTATGGATCGACCTGAGTCCAAAGAGTTTCGCTTTGGACAAGTGCTACCGCACAAATCTTGTACATTTGGACCTCCTGTACAAGGTATGATGAGGCAGAATCCTATCACATTGATAGGAGAAAAGATATTTGCATCTATATCATTGGACGACATTGCCAATTCTGGATGCTCCGGCTTATGATTCGACCTGAATCCAAAGAGAGTCGGTTTGGAAAATTGCTGCCACCCAAAACATGTGCATTTGGACCTCCTGGAAAAGGTATGATGAGGCAGAATCCTGTCACATTGATAGGAGAGAAGATATTTGCATCTATATCATTGGTCAACATCGGCAATTCTGGATGGTCCGGCTTATGGTTCGACATAAGTCCAAAGAATGTGGCCTTGGACAAGTGCTACCGCAACAAATCGTGTACATTTGGACCCCCTGGAAAAGATATGGTGAGGCAGAATCCTGTCATATTGATAGCAGTAAAGATATTTGCATCTATACCATTGCACGACATTGGCAATTCTTGATGCTTCGGCTTATGGATCGACCTGAGTCCAAGGAGTTTCACTTTGGACAAGTTCTACCGCACAAATCTTGTACAGTTGGACCTCCTGTACAAGGTATGATGAGGCAGAATCCCATCACATTGATAGGAGTAAAGATATTTTCTATATCACTGGACGAAATTGGCAATTCTGGATGCTCCGACTTATGATTCGACCTGAGTCCAAAGAGTTTCGCTTTTGTCTAGTGCTACCGCACAAATCTTGTACATTTTGACCTACTGGACAAGGTATGATGAGGCAGAATCCTGTCAAATTGATAGCAGTAAAGATATTTGCATCAATATCATTGGACGACATTGGCAATTCTGGATGCTCCGGCTTATGATTCGACCTGAGTTCAAAGTGAGTCGCTTTGGACAAGTGCTACCGCGCAAATCTTGAACATTTGAACCACCTGGCCAAGATACGATGAGGCAGAATGCTGTAAAATTGTTAGGAGTAAAGATATTTGCATCTTTATCATTGGACGACATTGGCAATTCTGGATGCTCCGGCTTATGATTCGACCTGAGATCAAAGTGAGTCGCTTTGGACAAGTGCTACCGCGCAAATCTTGTACCTTTGAACCACCTGGATAAGATACGATGAGGCAGAATGCTGTAAAATTGTTAGGAGAAAAGATATTTGCATCTATATCATTGGACGTCATTGGCAATTCTGAATGCTGCGGCATATGATTCGACCGGAGGCCAAAGAGAATCGCTTTGGACAAGTGCTACCGCTAAACCTTGTACATTTGAACCTCCGGAACAGGGTATGTTGAGACAGAATCCTGTCAAATTGATAGTAGTGAAGATATTTGCATCTATATCATTGGACCACATTGGCAATTCTGGATGCTCCGGCGTATGATTCGACCGGAGGCCAAAGAGAGTCGCTTTGGACACGTGCTACCGCACAAATCTTGTACATTTGGACTCCCTGGACAAGATGCGATGAGGCAGAATCCTGTCAAATTGATAGCAGTAAAGATATTTGCATCTATATCATTGGACGACGTTGGCAATTCTGGATGATCGGCATATGATTCGAACTGAGTTCAAAGAGTTTCGCTTTTGTCTAATGCTACCGCACAAATCTTGTACATTTTGACCTACTGGACAAGGTATGATGAGGCAGAATCCTGTCAAATTGATAGCAGTAAAGATATTTGCATCAATATCATTGGACGACATCGGCAATTTTGGATGGTCCGGCATATGGTTCGACCTGAGTCCAAAGAGAGTCGCTTTGGACAAGTGCTGCCGCACAAATCTTGTACATTTGGACCTCTTGAACAAGGTATGATGAGGCAGAAACCTATCACATCGATAGGAGTGAAGATATTTGCATTTATATCACTTGACGGCATTGGCAATTCTGGATGCTCCGGCATATGATTCGACCGGAGGCCAAAGAGAGTCGCTTTGGACAAGGGCTCCGGCACAAATCTTGTACATTTGAACCTCCTGGACAAGATACGATGAGGCAGACTGCTGTAAAATTGATAGGAGTGAAGATATTTGCATCTATATCATTGGACGTCATTGGCAATTCTGGATGCTCCGGCATATGATTCGACCGGAGGCCAAAGAGAATCGCTTTGGACAAGTGCTTCCGCACAAACCTTGTACATTTGGACCCCCTGGACACGATACGATGAGGCAGAATCCTATTACATTGTTAGGAGTAAGGATATTTGCATCTATATCATTGGACGACATTGGCAATTCTGGATGCTCGGCTTATGATTCGACCTGAGTTCAAAGAGAGTCGCGTTGGACAAATGCTGCCGCCCAAATCTTGTATATTTGAACCTCCTGGACAAGATATGATTAGGCAGAATCCTGTCAAATGGATAGGTGTGAAGATGTTTGCATCTATATCATTGGACGACATTGGCAATTCTGGATGCTCCGGCATATGATTTGACCGGAGGCCAAAGAGAGTCGCTTTGGACACGTGCTACCGCACAAATCTTGTACCTTTGGACCCCTGGACAAGATACGATGAGGCAGAATACTGTCAAATTGATAGAAGTAAAGATATCTGCATCTATATCATTGCACGACATTGGCAATTCTGGATGATTCGGCTTATGATTCGACCTGAGTCCAAAGAGAGTCGCTTTGGACAAGTGCTACCGCACAAATCTTGTACATTTGGACCTCCTGTACAAGGTATGATGAGGCAGAATCCCTATCACATTGATAGGAGTAAAGATATTTGCATCAATATCATTGGACGACATTGGCAATTCTGGATGCTTCGTCTTATGATTCGACCTGAATCCAACGAGAGTCGGTTTGGACAAATGCTGCCGCCCAAATCTTGTCCATTTGGAACACCTGGAAAAGGTATGATGAGGCAGAATCCTATCAAATTGATAGGAGTAAAGATATTTGCATCTATGTCATTGGACGACATTGGCAATTCTGGATACTTCGGCATATGGAACGATCTGAGTCCAAAGAGATTCGCTTTTGTCAAGTGCTACTCCACAAATATTGTACATTTGAACCTCCTGGACAAGATATGATGAGGCAGAATCCTGTCAAATTGATAGGAGTGAAGATATTTGCATCTATTTCATTGGACGACATTGGCAATTCTGAATGCTCCGGCATATGATTTGACCGGAGGCCAAAGCGAGTCGCTTTGGACACGTGCTACCGCACAAATCTTGTACATTTGGACCCCCTGGACAAGATACGATGAGGCAGAATACTGTCAAATTGATAGAAGTAAAGATATTTGCATCTATATCCTTGCACGACATTGGCAATTCTGGATGCTTCGGCTTATGATTCGCCCGGAGGCCAAAGAGAGTCGGTTTTGTCTAGTGCTACCGCACAAATCTTGTACACTTGATCCTCCTGGACAAGACACGATGAGCCAGAATCCCATCACATTGATAGGAGTAAAGATATTTGCATCAATATCATTGGACGACATTTGCAATTCTGGATGCTTCGGCTTATGATTCGACCTGAGTCCAAAGAGAGTCGCTTTGGATAAGTGCTACAGCACAAATCTTGTACATTTGGACCTCCTGTACAAGGTATGATGAGGCAGAATCCCATCACATTGACAGGAGTAAAGATATTTGCATCTATAACATTGGACGACATTGGCAATTCTGGATGCTCCGGCATATGATTCGCCCGGAGGCCAAAGACAGTCGCTTTGGACACGTGCTACCGCACAAATCTTGTACATCTGGACCCCCTGGTCAAGATACGATGAGGCAGAATTCTGTCAAATTGATAGCAGTAAAGATATTTGCATCTATATCATTGCACGACATTGGCAATTCTGGATGCTTCGGCTTATGGATCGATCTGAGTCCAAAGAGTTTCGCTTTTGTCTAGTGCTACCGCACAAATCTTGTACACTTGATCTTCCTCGACAAGACACGATGAGCCAGAATCCTGTAAAATCGATAGGAGTGAAGATATTTGCATCTATATCATTGGACGACATTGGCAATTCTGGATGCTCGGCATATGATTCGACCTGAGTCCAAAGAGAGTCGCTTTGGACAAGTGCTACCGCGCAAATCTTGTACCTTTGAACCACCTGGATAAGATACGATGAGGCAGAATGCTGTAAAATTGTTAGGAGAAAAGATATTTGCATCTATATCATTGGACGTCATTGGCAATTCTGGATGCTGCGGCATATGATTCGACCGGAGGCCAAAGAGAATCGCTTTGGACAAGTGCTACCGCTAAACCTTGTACATTTGAACCTCCGGAACAGGGTATGTTGAGACAGAATCCTGTCAAATTGATAGTAGTGAAGATATTTGCATCTATATCATTGGACCACATTGGCAATTCTGGATGCTCCGGCGTATGATTCGACCGGAGGCCAAAGAGAGTCGCTTTGGACACGTGCTACCCCACAAATCTTGTACATTTGGACTCCCTGGACAAGATGCGATGAGGCAGAATCCTGTCAAATTGATAGCAGTAAAGATATTTGCATCTATATCATTGGACGACGTTGGCAATTCTGGATGATCGGCATATGATTCGAACTGAGTTCAAAGAGTTTCGCTTTTGTCTAATGCTACCGCACAAATCTTGTACATTTTGACCTACTGGACAAGGTATGATGAGGCAGAATCCTGTCAAATTGATAGCAGTAAAGATATTTGCATCAATATCATTGGACGACATCGGCAATTTTGGATGGTCCGGCATATGGTTCGACCTGAGTCCAAAGAGAGTCGCTTTGGACAAGTGCTGCCGCACAAATCTTGTACATTTGGACCTCTTGAACAAGGTATGATGAGGCAGAAACCTATCACATCGATAGGAGTGAAGATATTTGCATTTATATCACTTGACGGCATTGGCAATTCTGGATGCTCCGGCATATGATTCGACCGGAGGCCAAAGAGAGTCGCTTTGGACAAGGGCTCCGGCACAAATCTTGTACATTTGAACCTCCTGGACAAGATACGATGAGGCAGACTGCTGTAAAATTGATAGGTGTGAAGATATTTGCATCTATATCATTGGACGTCATTGGCAATTCTGGATGCTCCGGCATATGATTCGACCGGAGGCCAAAGAGAATCGCTTTGGACAAGTGCTTCCGCACAAACCTTGTACATTTGGACCCCCTGGACACGATACGATGAGGCAGAATCCTATTACATTGTTAGGAGTAAGGATATTTGCATCTATATCATTGGACGACATTGGCAATTCTGGATGCTCGGCTTATGATTCGACCTGAGTCCAAAGAGTTTCGCTTTTGTCTAGTGCTACCGCCCAAACCTTGTACATTTGAACATCCGGAACAGGGTATGATGAGACAGAATCCTGTCAAATTGATAGGAGTGAAGATGTTTGCATCTATATCATTGGACGACATTGGCAATTCTGGTTGCTCAGGCTTATGATTCGACCTGAGTCCAAAGAGAGTCGCTTTTGTCTAGTGCTGCCGCACAAATCTTGTACACTTGATCCTCCTGGACAAGACACGATGAGGCAGAATCTTGTCAAATTTATAGGAGTAAAGATGTTTGCAACTATATCATTGGGCTACATTGGCAATTCTGGATGCCCCGGCTTATGATTCGATCTGAGTCCAAAGAGAGTCGCTTTGGACAAGGGTTACCGCACAAATCTTGTACATTTGAACCTCCGGAACAAGGTATGATGAGGCAGTATCCTATCACATTGATAGGAATAAAGTTAATTGCATCTATATCATTGGACGACATTGGCAATTCTGGATGCTCGGCATATGATTCGACCTGAATCCAAAGAGAGTCGGTTTGGGCAAATGCTGCCGCCCAAAACATGTGCATTTGGACCTCCCGGAAAAGGTATGATGAGGCAGAATCCTGTCACATTGATAGGATTGAAGATATTTGCAACTATATCATTGGACGACATTGGCAATTCTGGATGCTCCGGCTTATGATTCGACCTGAGTCCAAAGAGAGTCGCTTTGGACAAGTGCTACCGCAACAAGTCTTGTACATTTGGACCACCTGGAAAAGGTATGATGAAACAGAATCCTGTCAAATTGATTGGAGTGAAGATATTTGCATCTATATCATTGGACTACATTGGCAATTCTGGATGCTCCGGCGTATGATTCGACCGGAGGCCAAAGAGAATCGCTTAGGACAAGTGCTACCGCACAAATCTTGTACACTTGATCCTCCTGGACAAGACACGATGAGCCAGAATTCTGTCAAATTGATAGGAGTGAAGATTTTTGCATCTATATCATTGGACGACATTGGCAATTCTTGTTGCTCCGGCTTATGATTCGACCTGAGTCCAAAGAGAGTCGCTTTGGACAAGTGCTACCGCACAACTCTTGTACATTTGGACCCCCTGGACAAGATACGATGAGGCAGAATCCTATTACATTGTTAGGAGTAAGGATATTTGCATCTATATCATTGGACGACATTGGCAATCCTGGGGATCCGGCTTCCAATTAGACCTGAATCCAAAGAGAGTCGGCCTGGACAAGTGCAACCGCACAAACATGAATATTTGTACCTCCTGGATAAGATACGATGAGGCAGAATGCTGTAAAATTGATAGCAATGAGGATATTGGCCTGTATATCATTGGACAATATCGCCAATTTTTGATTCTTCGCCATATGATTCGTCCTGAATCCAAAGAGATTCGCTTTTGTCAAGTACTACCCCACAAATCTTGTACATTTGAACCTCCTGGACAAGATATGATGAGGCTGAATCCTGTAAAATCGATAGGAGTGAAGATATTTGCATCTATATCATTGGACGACATTGGCAATTCTGGATGCTCGGCATATGATTCGACCTGAGTCCAAAGAGAGTCGCTTTGGACAAGTGCTACCGCACAAATCTTGTCTGTGTGGACCTCCTGTACAAGGTATGATGAGGCAGAATCCTATCACATTGATAGGAGTAAAGATGTTTGCATCTATATCATTGGACGACATTGGCAATTCTGGATGCTCCGGCATATGATTTGACCGGAGGCCAAAGAGAGTCGCTTTGGACAAGTGCTACCGCACAAGTCTTGTACATTTGGACCTCCTGTACAAGGTATGATGAGGCAGAATCCCATCACATTGATAGGAGTAAAGATATTTGCATCTATATCACTAGACGACATTGGCAATTCTGATTGCTTCGGCTTATGTGTCGACCTGAGTCCAAAGAGTTTCACTTTTGTCTAGTGCTACCGCACAAATCTTGTACACTTGATCCTCCTGGACAAGACACGATGAGCCAGAATCCTGTCAAATTGATGGAAGGGAAGATATTTGCATCTATATCACTAGACGACATTGGCAATTCTGAATGCTCCGGCATATGATTTGACCGGAGGCCAAAGAGAGTCGCTTTGGACACGTGCTACCGCACAAATCTTGTACCTTTGGACCTCTGGACAAGATACGATGAGGCTGAATACTGTCAAATTGATAGAAGTAAAGATATCTGCATCTATATCATTGCACGACATTGGCAATTCTGGATGATTCGGCTTATGGACCGACCTGAGTCCAAAGAGTTTCGCTTTTGTCTAGTGCTACCGCACAAATCTTGTACATTTGAATCTCCTGTACAAGGTATGATAAGGCAGAATCCCATCACATTGATAGGAGTAAAGATATTTGCATCTATATCATTGGACGACATTGGCAATTCTGAATGCTCCGGCATATGATTTGACCGGAGGCCAAAGAGAGTCGCTTTGGACACGTGCTACCGCACAAATCTTGTACATCTGGACCCCCTGGGCAAGATACGATGTGGCAGAATCCTGTCAAATTGATAGCAGTAAAGATATTTGCATCTATATCATTGCACGACATTGGCAATCTGGATGCTTCGGCTTATGGATCGACCTGAGTCCAAAGAGTTTCGCTTTTGTCTAGTGCTACCGCGCAAATCTTGTACACTTGATCCTCCTTGACAAGACACGATGAGCCAGAATCCTGTAAAATTGATAGGAGTGAAGATATTTGCATCTATATCATTGGACGACATTGGCAATTCTGGATGCTCCGGCATATGATTCGCCCGGAGGCCAAAGACAGTCGCTTTGGACACGTGCTACCGCACAAATCTTGTACATCTGGACCCCCTGGGCAAGATACGATGAGGCAGAATTCTGTCAAATTGATAGCAGTAAAGATATTTGCATCTATATCATTGCACGACATTGGCAATTTTGGATGCTTCGGCTTATGGATCGATCTGAGTCCAAAGAGTTTCGCTTTTGTCTAGTGCTACCGCACAAATCTTGTACACTTGATCTTCCTGGACAAGACACGATGAGCCAGAATCCTGTAAAATCGATAGGAGTGAAGATATTTGCATCTATATCATTGGACGACATTGGCAATTCTGGATGCTCGGCATATGATTCGACCTGAGTCCAAAGAGAGTCGCTTTGGACAAGTGCTACCGCACAAATCTTGTCTGTGTGGACCTCCTGTACAAGGTATGATGAGGCAGAATCCCATCACATTTGTAACCGCGCATTTACCCGCGTCACCTATTCCCAGCGCGTCTAAAACACAGCAGCAGTGAAGGTCCTCCCCACCACTAACTTTGCGAGGGATCACGGCAGGTCATCGTACGACCCAATAGAGAGCGCCGTGGTCATCGACAAATCAACTCTCGCGAGGGCCTCCACTGCTGCAGGGGTATAAAAGGGGATGCGAGGCATAGGCTCATTACCAATTCTGGTAGTACACCGATTGAGTCAAGTACCGCAAAAACGATATAAATCAGGAAGGCAAACCCGCCTTAGCGAAACTGTAGCAAAGAGTCTCACCTCGCTCACCTATTTATATGCGCCCAGTTGGGAGTCGCCTGGACATAACCGTCCTGCGGCACTGCGAGAAAAGCTCACGTGTATTGAGATCAGGAAACGGTCAATACGTACCTATTAATCGCATAGAGTCATTAGTAGAATCAGTAAAGAGTGACAATCGTGGTGTGATCTCCTCCGCCTAAACCCCGGCCGAATCTACACTTACGATCTGTACTCTCCTCAGATTATTTTATTTTAAAGGGAATAACGACAATTCGTGTGCCTGCACCGCCCAAACACCGGCCAAGGTTACACGTGGTTATGTCTAAATCAGTAGGAGCTGGGGCCTACTGATCACCCGATTAGAATCGAGATTTATACATAACTAAAAAAATTGCATCAGGACACGAACAGAGCAGAAGTCTCGCAGTCCGCATATCGCGAAGACATATCGATACATATATTAGACAACCGAATACATTGCGAACACGCGTGTCATGACACCTCGGTAATCGTGCGACTAAAAGACACTTCATGTACATTTTTCTAGCAGAATATACATTTATCTTACATAACATAAGCCAGTTCATTGCCCTGCCCAGCTGATATATATATTCGTCTCTCTCCTCTAGAGTCCGAACCTGTCTAAAAGGTAAACAAGCCGTGCGGACGTGTGACACCACACGGTCAGCCGCGATACAATTGCGTGCACAACGAGGACGCAAATAAAATCACGCGGCGAATAAAATATATCGCATTCGCGATCTCGCGCATTTCGAACTATTTAAAATGTGCGGTCACAAAATGGCGCCCAACTAAAAGGCACGAATTATATATACAGCAAAACGGGAATAGAACTGATTAGGATAAAATAGGAATTTAAGAAAAATTAAAATTTAAGTTAAAATGAGTAAAGATACGGGAATACAAACGCGAAAGCAGGCAAGCGCGGCTAGGTTATTGGAAACGGAAGGGCGCGAAGTAACGAACGCGGATCAAATCGACGCGAACGCGTTACAGGCCGCGTTAAGCCTAACGGTCGAGCAAATTTGCGGAGAGGACCTTCGGTCATTGCCCCCGACGGCCAATAACAGCGAAGAAGAGCAAGTCGAAGCACCGGTACAAACACAGTCTACAGCAATTATCGAACAAATAACAAAACTTATAGAACATCAAAATACGCGAATTAAAAACTTAGAAGAAAGATTACAGGCACAAATTAATACGAACGTGCAGCTATTAAAAAATGAGATCAGCGAAAAATTAATAATCCACAAACATAATATCAACGGGGTAATACAAGACCAAAAAGCACAAACAGAAGAGGAATTGGATGCGATGGCAACCCACATGAGTGACTTTCGCGCGGAAATCCGAGAAAAGTACCATGGCCTTGAAGTCCTGGCAACAGGGCAAAGCTGCCAGTGTCAAGCGAACGGACGCCGAACTCCAATTCAACCACGCTTTTCACGCTCACGAGAACATGAAGAACCGACTCAAGATGAGGCCGTCGCACCAGCACCCACGGAACGACGAAGGGAGACGAGGGCATCACCGCACCACGACGGAAGCCGAGAAGAGAACAGACACGTACCAACACGGACAAATACTGCAACAACGATGACAAGTGGCCGACCTTTCGTTGTAAAACCAACGTTACCGATCTTCGAAGGAAGGAAGAACGAAAAACCCACGAAGTTTATAAGAGAGCTTGCCACGTTCTTGAACGCCGCGGCCATTCCACTGGATGAAGTGCGATTCATTATCACACAATCGCTCAAAAACATCGCAAGCGAGTGGTGGGACATAGTCGCGGACGAGATTGGTAGTTGGGAGGAATTTAAAAGAGCGTTCCTCAAACGATTTTGGGGACCCGCGGTCCAGAGGCGCGTAAGGGAAGAATTGAGCTCAAGCGCATATAAGGCCGAAAAAGGGGTGTCACGGGTAAATTACGCCATGCGGCTAATAGGCGCAGCACGTGATCTCACCCCGTGCCAACCAGATGAGGAAATTGTCATAACAATATCCCGGCATTTTTCACAGACGATTTACGACTGTGTCGTAGGCCAAAACATTCGAACAATAGACGAATTCCTCTCCATCTTGGAGAGATATGATAACGGTGGCACGGTCAATCGGGCTCGCGAGCTCCAAAGATATGAGGCGCGGGACTCCGGCTGGAGAGTACCTCAGGATACAAGATCATATCCCACGGGTTCCCAACCGCGGCCACAGACATATAAGACGAACGACCGACCGACCAGACCATGGTCAGGTAAACTGCCTCCGCCCAACCAAGCGCGGGTGGCCTGCGTGGAAAAAGAGGAGGACCATGAAGAGGAAGAGGAACCGCAAATAGAACAACCATCGGGAAACGCCGAGAGGGATCCCATAAGAAGCGTTCGAGAAGCATCCCCGCCCGCACGCCCAAGGAGCCCTGTAGTATACAAGGGGATGTAAGCCTGACCATTATCAATACTGCATTTTCCGATACACGACAGGAACTCCTACAGGAGAACACAGTAGGAGAGGGCCTCAATGGGAGCTCGTGTCCCATACTAAACCTACAACTAGGAGGCGCTCCGATTAAAGGTCTCATTGACACGGGCAGTGCGATCACTGCCATTTCCGATGAATGGTTCGTCAGAAATGAGAAGTATCTCAAAGACTGCCCAGCACTACCGGTCGCCACCACCCATATCATCGGTGCAACTGGGAATAAATCATCACGAATCAAGAAGCAAATATGGGCCGCCTTCCGCCATGGCGACACAATCATCGAGTGTGCGATAATCATCGTACCGGGGCTAGTGTGCGAATGCATAATTGGAATGGATACTTTGGGAAAATTAAAGGCCGTCATTGACTTTGAGGAAGGAAAATTATCGATAAAGGACAACGATAAGACAGCTATCTTAAAAATGAACCCGGAATATCAAGGAAGAAGAATTGGAACGTCATGTGCAATCGAAGAGAATCCCGTGCACATGGAGGGGCAGAATGCAGGCCCGCAACTTGAAGAGGGCGTCGGGACACCAGAGCAGCGGATGCAGTTACAGACTGTGATCAACCGATACCCTCAGGTATGGAGGGATGGCATAGGCAGAATTTCATGCTACGAACACCACTTACAGATTAACAGAAAGGAAGCGTACTTCCATCGTACGTACCCAATACCGCTGAAGTATTTGCAAGCTGCAGACGCTGAAATACAACGAATGCTGGACCATGAAATCATACAACCCAGTACGAGCTCGTACATCAACCCGGTGGTGCCGGTACTAAAAAAAAACGGGACTGTCCGATTGTGTTTAGATGCGCGACAATTAAACGAGATCATGGAGAATGATCATGAAATGTCGGAAACTAGCGACACCATCTTTCAGCAATTCGAACAGGTCGGGTATTTAACCAGCTTGGACCTCACAAATAGTTTTTGGCAAATTCCCTTGACTAAGGAGTCGCGGCAGTATACGGCGTTCATGTACCGAGGCAAATGTTATGAGTACTTGGTCACGCCATTTGGACTAAAAACCAGTAGCGCAAGCCTGGTAAGAGCGATGCGGAAAATCCTTGAGGGAATGGAGGGCTTTGTCATCACCTTCATCGATGACATCTTATGTTTCTCGAAGACATTCGAATACCACATTAAGCACGTCGCGGCGGTACTCGAGCGGTTAGCAGCACATAATTTAACAATAAATATGGACAAGTGCAAGTTCATGCGGAAAGAGCTTCGGTTCCTAGGGCACGTTCTTGGTAATGAGGGTATCAAACAGGACCCCGAAAAAATCAGGGAAATAAGGAACTTTCCCACACCCAAAAATATACGCCAGCTCCGAGGCTTTCTAGGACTGATTAATTATTACGGGAAGTTCTCAAGTGAGCATGCCCGATTGATACTTCCGCTAGTACACTTGTTGAGAAAGGGTTGCAAATGGGCATGGAATGAAGAAGAAGAGAGTGCATTCGCCCAAGTCAAGGACGCGTTCTGCACACAAGTCATCCTGAAATACGCGAATAAAAAGAAGGAATTCTACCTCACGACCGATGCAAGTGGGGAAGCCTTGGGCGCAGTACTCGAGCAAGAGGACGAGGAAGGAAAGAGGAGGCCCATCACCTTCGCAAGCCGGACGCTCAAGGGTGCGGAGGTTAATTATTTCACGACCGAAAAAGAATTACTGGCCGTCGTGTGGGCACTGGCCAAGTTCCGATCATATATATATGGGGCGCGCGTGATCTTGCTTACCGACCATAAGGGACTTACATTCTTAAAAAATAGCCGCCTGCATAATCAAAGGCTCACGCGCTGGGCACTTGCAATCCAAGATTATGAGCTGGAGGTCCGCCACCTCCCGGGAAAAGACAATATAATCGCGGATACGTTAAGTCGCATCACGAACACCGATACGGGAACGAACGGAGAGAAGCAAATATCGATATTTGCCGCATTGACTCGCGACATGTCTAGTAGCGTCACCGACGTCCTCCGTAATCTTCGCACATGGCAGTCACGCGACCCGCGAACGCACGCAATTATTAATAAATGCCAGGAGACACCCGGGACAGACAATAACAAGTACCGTATGATCGAGGGAGTTTTAAATCAAATTGACGCGTCCGGAAAAGAAAGGCCAATCGTGCCAAGTCCAGTCGATGAAATCCTCCTCCAGGAAGTTCACGATCTTTACGCGCACCCCGGGGTGGATAGGACCATAGCTATAATTGCGAGCGACTTTTATGTACGACAACTGCATCGCAAGACGCGACGGCTGATCGCTACGTGCGACCTATGCCAACGTGTCAAGGTATCCACGCACTCGCAGCATAGTGATATGCTCAGCATAATTCCGAAAAAGCGCCTCGATGTTCTGTCCGTAGATTATTATGGTCCTCTTCCTCCGTCGCGAGGCGGGGTCAGATATATTCTAGTGGTAAAAGACGTTTTCTCGAAATTTACCAAATTGTACCCGGTAAAGCGCGCGACCACCTGCGTTACGGTGCGTAGAATATTCAGGGATTTCATTCCAACGTACGGGAAGCCTAGGAAGATTATCACGGATCATGGTACCCAATTTACGGCAACAGCATGGAAGGAAGCACTGAGACAGGAGGGAATACAACACTCGCTCTCATCAGTCCGTCATCCTCAAAGTAACCCAGTTGAAAGGGTCAACCGGGAAATCGGTAGAATCCTCCGAACTCTAACGTCCACCGCCCATACGGCGTGGGCACAATGGATAGACGTAGTGGAAACTTGCTGTAATGAAGTCACTCATGCAAGCACAGGAGTTACGCCTGTTGAATTGTTCTTGAAGAAGAAGCCGACGCGACCATGGGCCAAATGGTTGCATCCAGAGGAAGGGGCGACCCTGAGGGAGGACGAATATGCACGGGTGACAGAGCTGGCCTATCGGAGGATGTCAAGCAAAGCCCGCAGTCGCTGCGAACGGGTGAACCAGGGAAAAACACCCGTTAGATATGAAGAAGGAGACGCCGTCTTGTTACGGTCAAATCCGGTCTCCAACGCGGCCGATAGAGAAATCGCCAAGCTCTTCCACCTCTATGAGGGCCCTTACGTCATAACCCACGTCAAAGGACCAGCAACCTTTGTCCTGTGCTTCCCGGAGACAGGAAAGATAAAGGGAACATTTCATGCGACGAGTATAAAACATTACATGAGGAAGAACGCGCTAATAACCGCCAACGCCGAGGAACAACAAATATCACCTCCAGGAGGACGCAAAAAAGATGCGGACTAAGAGCGACTGCCGTGACACAGAGGACAAGGGAGCGCGGACAATCAGTTCGCACAGAACCAAGCACGTGAGAAGTCATGTCAGAAAAGCGAACGGTGGGCACGCAGAGTTATGCAGGCTGGAGGATGATATCCCGGGCAACACAAACGGGAATGGACCTCAAATATCAAGAAGTGACTCCGCCAACACTCAAGACGATCACGGCAAGGGTGTGGATACCGCCAACCGGGAAGAGACTGAAGAACGGAGTTTCAACCCAAGCATCACGACTGTGCAAAGATCAACGTATCCAGACGCCACGGCAGGTCCGTACTCTGGAAACCGTACCACCTGCCCGTCGCATCAAACCACCGAGTGTCTTACGGGCAGCAAGATCGCGGCCATCGGTGAGGGAACAGGAGAGGCTTCGAGCGGCACCCTATACCCCATGCAGACCACCAGCAGAAGCCACGGCCAACCCGAGCAAACCCGAAGAACAACCTAGGGCACCACGGCGCAGGGACTGGAGAAATGAGCGCAACACCGATTCGGAACCATCGTCGAATGATTACATCGTTCCCATTCCCCGGCTGAGCACGTGGAACCCACTCGGGCTATCGCTGTCAGGCGATGTGTCCCCAGACGCCGTTGACTCATGCGAGGAATGAGTAACGTGTGGTGAAGTGACAGTGTGAGGTGCAGTGACGGTATGCGGGAGAGAGAACATGTATGGGATATGCAGGCGAGTAGAGAGCGAGAAATGTAGAAAAGGCGAAATAAAGATCATGTGTAAGGAAATAAGTGTGTATATAGCGAGTCCCGACCTTAGAGTATAAGCACAGCGCACGAGCAGCAAAAAACCTGCGTAGCTGCTCGATTAGAGGGCGGGGAAGGGGACATGTGTAACCGCGCATTTACCCGCGTCACCTATTCCCAGCGCGTCTAAAACACAGCAGCAGTGAAGGTCCTCCCCACCACTAACTTTGCGAGGGATCACGGCAGGTCATCGTACGACCCAATAGAGAGCGCCGTGGTCATCGACAAATCAACTCTCGCGAGGGCCTCCACTGCTGCAGGGGTATAAAAGGGGATGCGAGGCATAGGCTCATTACCAATTCTGGTAGTACACCGATTGAGTCAAGTACCGCAAAAACGATATAAATCAGGAAGGCAAACCCGCCTTAGCGAAACTGTAGCAAAGAGTCTCACCTCGCTCACCTATTTATATGCGCCCAGTTGGGAGTCGCCTGGACATAACCGTCCTGCGGCACTGCGAGAAAAGCTCACGTGTATTGAGATCAGGAAACGGTCAATACGTACCTATTAATCGCATAGAGTCATTAGTAGAATCAGTAAAGAGTGACAATCGTGGTGTGATCTCCTCCGCCTAAACCCCGGCCGAATCTACACTTACGATCTGTACTCTCCTCAGATTATTTTATTTTAAAGGGAATAACGACAACTCGTGTGCCTGCACCGCCCAAACACCGGCCAAGGTTACACGTGGTTATGTCTAAATCAGTAGGAGCTGGGGCCTACTGATCACCCGATTAGAATCGAGATTTATACATAACTAAAAAAATTGCATCAGGACACGAACAGAGCAGAAGTCTCGCAGTCCGCATATCGCGAAGACATATCGATACATATATTAGACAACCGAATACATTGCGAACACGCGTGTCATGACACCTCGGTAATCGTGCGACTAAAAGACACTTCATGTACATTTTTCTAGCAGAATATACATTTATCTTACATAACATAAGCCAGTTCATTGCCCTGCCCAGCTGATATATATATTCGTCTCTCTCCTCTAGAGTCCGAACCTGTCTAAAAGGTAAACAAGCCGTGCGGACGTGTGACACCACACGGTCAGCCGCGATACAATTGCGTGCACAACGAGGACGCAAATAAAATCACGCGGCGAATAAAATATATCGCATTCGCGATCTCGCGCATTTCGAACTATTTAAAATGTGCGGTCACACATTGATAGGAGTAAAGATATTTGCATCTATATCATTGGACGACATTGGCAATTCTGGATGCTCGGCATATGATTCGACCTGAGTCCAAAGAGAGTCGGTTTGGGCAAATGCTGCCGCCCCAAACATGTGCATTTGGACCTCCCGGAAAAGGTATGATGAGGCAGAATCCTGTCACATTGATAGGAGTAAAGATATTTGCATCTATATCACTAGACGACATTGGCAATTCTGAATGCTTCGGCTTATGTATCGACCTGAGTCCAAAGAGTTTCGCTTTTGTCTAGTGCTACCGCACAAATCTTGTACACTTGATCCTCCTGGACAAGACACGATGCGCCAGAATCCTGTCAAATTGATAGCAGTAAAGTTATTTGCATCTATATCATTGGACGACATTGGCAATTCTGGATGCTCCGGCTTATGATTCGACCTGAGTTCAAAGAGAGTCGCGTTGGTCAAATGCTGCCGCCCAAATCTTGTATATTTGAACCTCCTGGACAAGATACGATGAGGCAGAATCCTGTCAAATGGATAGGTGTGAAGATGTTTGCATCTATATCATTGGACGACATTGGCAATTATGGATGCCCCGGCTTATGATTCGACCTGAGTTCAAAGAGAGTTGCGTTGGACAAATGCTGCCGCCCAAATCTTGTATATTTGAACCTCCTGGACAAGATACGATGAGGCAGAATCCTGTCATATGGATAAGTGTGAAGATGTTTGCGTCTATATCATTGGTCAACATCGGCAATTCTGGATACTTCGGCATATGGATCGACCTGAGTCCAAAGAGTTTCGCTTTTGTCGGATGCTACCGCACAAATCTTGTACACGTGATCCTCCTGGACTAGACACGATGTGCCAGAATCTTGTCAAATTGATAGGAGTGAAGATATTTGCATCTATATCATTGGACCACATAGGCAATTCTGGATGCTCCGGCGTATGATTCGACCGGAGGCCAAAGAGAGTCGCTTTGGACACGTGCTACCCCACAAATCTTGTACATTTGGACTCCCTGGACAAGATGCGATGAGGCAGAATCTTGTCAAATTGATAGCAGTAAAGATATTTGCATCTATATCATTGGACGACATTGGCAATTCTGGATGCTCCGGCATATGATTCGCCCGGAGGCCAAAGACAGTCGCTTTGGACACGTGCTACCGCACAAATCTTGTACATCTGGACCCCCTGGGCAAGATACGATGAGGCAGAATTCTGTCAAATTGATAGCAGTAAAAATATTTGCATCTATATCATTGCACGACATTGGCAATTCTGGATGCTTCGGCTTATGGATCGATCTGAGTCCAAAGAGTTTCGCTTTTGACTAGTGCTACCGCACAAATCTTGTACACTTGATCTTCCTGGACAAGACACTATGAGCCAGAATCCTGTAAAATCGATAGGAGTGAAGATATTTGCATCTATATCATTGGACGACATTGGCAATTCTGGATGCTCGGCATATGATTCGACCTGAGTCCAAAGAGAGTCGCTTTGGACAAGTGCTACCGCACAAATCTTGTACATTTGGACACCCTGGACAATATACGATGAGGCAGAATGCTGTAAAATTGTTAGGAGTGAAGATATTTGCATCTATATTATTGGAAGACATTGGCAATTCTTGATGCTCCGGCATATGATTCGCCCGGAGGCCAAAGAGAGTCGCTTTGGACACGTGCTACCGCACAAATCTTGTACATCTAGACCCCCTGGACAAAATACGATGAGGCAGAATCCTGTCAAATTGATAGCAGTAAAGATATTTGTATTTATATCATTGCACGACATTGGCAATTCTGGATGCTTCGGCTTATGGATCGACCTGAGTCCAAAAAGTTTCGCTTTTGTCTAGTGCTACCGCACAAATCTTGTACACTTGATCCTCCTAGACAAGACACGATGAGCCAGAATCCTGTAAAATTGATAGGAGTGACGATATTTGCATCTATATCATTGGACGACATTGGCAATTCTGGATGATCCGGCATATGATTCGCCCGGAGTTCAAAGTGAGTCGCTTTGGACAAGTGCTACCGCGCAAATCTTGTACATTTGTGACCTCCTTTACAAGACACGATGAGGCAGAATGCTGTAAAATTGATATGAGTGAAGATATTTGCATCTATATCATTGGAAGACATTGGCAATTCTGGATGCTCCGGCTTATGATTCGACCTGAGTCCAAAGAGAGTCGCTTTGGACACGTGCTACCGCACAAATCTTGTACATTTGTGCCCTCCTTTACAAGATACGATGAGGCAGAATGCTGTAAAATTGATAGGAGTAAAGATATTTGCATCTATATCATTGGACGACATTGGCAATTCTGGATGCTCCGGCTTATGATTCGACCTGAATCCAAAGGGAGTCGGTTTGGACAAATGCTGCCGACCAAAACTTGTGCATTTGGACCTCCTGGAAAAGGAATGATTGAGGCAGAATCCTGTCACATTGATAGGAGTGAAGATATTTGCGTATATATCATTGGACGACATTGGTAATTCTGGATGCTCCGGCTTATGATTCGACCTGAATCCAAAGGGAGTCGGTTTGGGCAAATGCTGCCGCCCAAAACTTGTGCATTTGGACCTCCTGGAAAAGGTATGATTGAGGCAGAATCCTGTCACATTGATAGGAGTGAAGATATTTGCATCTATATCATTGGACGACATTGGTAATTCTGGATGCTCCGGCTTATGATTCGACCTGAGTCCAAACAGAGTCGCTTTGGACAAGTGCTAACGCACAAATATTGTTCATTTGGACCCCCTGTCAAGACACGATGAGCCAGAATCCTGTTAAATTGATAGGAGTGAAGATAGTTGCATCTATATCATTAGACGGCATTAGCAATTCTGGATGGTCGGCATATGATTCTACCTGAGTTCAAAGAGAGTCGCTTTGGACAAGTGCTACCGCACAAATCTTGTACATTTGGATCCCCTGGACAAGATGCGATGAGGCAGAATCCTGTCAAATTGATAGCAGTAAAAATATTTGCATCTATATCATTGGACGACATTGGCAATTCTGGATGCTTCGGCTTATGGATCGACCTGAGTCCAAAGAGTTTCGCTTTTGTCTAGTGCTACCTCACACATCTTGTACACTTGATCCTCCTGGACAAGACACGATGAGCCAGAATCCTGTCAAATTGATAGAAGTAAAGATATTTGCATCTATATCACTAGACGACATTGGCAATTCTGAATGCTTCGGCTTATGTATCGACCTGAGTCCAAAGAGTTTCGCTTTTGTCTAGTGCTACCGCACAAATCTTGTACACTTGATCTTCCTGGACAAGACACGATGAGCCAGAATCCTGTAAAATCGATAGGAGTGAAGATATTTGCATCTATATCATTGGACGACATTGGCAATTCTGGATGCTCGGCATATGATTCGACCTGAGTCCAAAGAGAGTCGCTTTGGACAAGTGCTACCGCACAAATCTTGTCTGTGTGGACCTCCTGTACAAGGTATGATGAGGCAGAATCCTATCACATTGATAGGAGTAAAGATGTTTGCATCTATATCATTGGACGACATTGGCAATTCTGGATGCTCCGGCATATGATTTGACCGGAGGCCAAAGAGAGTCGCTTTGGACAAGTGCTACCGCACAATTCTTGTACATTTGGACCTCCTGTACAAGGTATGATGAGGCAGAATCCCATCACATTGATAGGAGTAAAGATATTTGCATCTATATCACTAGACGACATTGGCAATTCTGAATGCTTCGGCTTATGTATCGACCTGAGTCCAAAGAGTTTCGCTTTTGTCTAGTGCTACCGCACAAATCTTGTACACTTGATCCTCCTGGACAAGACACGATGAGCCAGAATCCTGTCAAATTGATAGGAGGAAGATATTTGCATCTATATCACTAGACGACATTGGTAATTCTGGATGCTCCGGCATATGATTTGACCGGAGGCCAAAGAGAGTCGCTTTGGACACGTGCTACCGCACAAATCTTGTACATTTGGACCCCCTGGACAAGATGCGATGAGGCAGAATCCTGTCAAATTGATAGCAGTAAAAATATTTGCATCTATATCATTGGACGACATTGGCAATTCTGGATGCTCGGCATATGATTCGACATGAGTCCAAAGAGAGTCGCTTTGGACAAGTGCTACCGCACAAATCTTGTACATTTGGACACCCTGGACAATATACGATGAGGCAGAATGCTGTAAAATTGTTAGGAGTGAAGATATTTGCATCTATATTATTGGAAGACATTGGCAATTCTTGATGCTCCGGCATATGATTCGCCCGGAGGCCAAAGAGAGTCGCTTTCGACACGTGCTACCGCACAAATCTTGTACATCTAGACCCCCTGGACAAAATACGATGAGGCAGAATCCTGTCAAATTGATAGCAGTAAAGATATTTGTATTTATATCATTGCACGACATTGGCAATTCTGGATGCTTCGGCTTATGGATCGACCTGAGTCCAAAAAGTTTCGCTTTTGTCTAGTGCTACCGCACAAATCTTATACACTTGATCCTCCTAGACAAGACACGATGAGCCAGAATCCTGTAAAATTGATAGGAGTGACGATATTTGCATCTATATCATTGGACGACATTGGCAATTCTGGATGATCCGGCATATGATTCGCCCGGAGTTCAAAGTGAGTCGCTTTGGACAAGTGCTACCGCGCAAATCTTGTACATTTGTGACCTCCTTTACAAGATACGATGAGGCAGAATGCTGTAAAATTGATAGGAGTGAAGATATTTGCATCTATATCATTGGAAGACATTGGCAATTCTGGATGCTCCGGCTTATGATTCGACCTGAGTCCAAAGAGAGTCGCTTTGGACACGTGCTACCGCACAAATCTTGTACATTTGTGCCCTCCTTTACAAGATACGATGAGGCAGAATGCTGTAAAATTGATAGGAGTAAAGATATTTGCATCTATATCATTGGACGACATTGGCAATTCTGGATGCTCCGGCTTATGATTCGACCTGAATCCAAAGGGAGTCGGTTTGGACAAATGCTGCCGCCCAAAACTTGTGCATTTGGACCTCCTGGAAAAGGAATGATTGAGGCAGAATCCTGTCACATTGATAGGAGTGAAGATATTTGCGTATATATCATTGGACGACATTGGCAATTCTGGATGCTCCGGCTTATGATTCGACCTGAATCCAAAGGGAGTCGGTTTGGGCAAATGCTGCCGCCCAAAACTTGTGCATTTGGACCTCCTGGAAAAGGTATGATTGAGGCAGAATCCTGTCACATTGATAGGAGTGAAGATATTTGCATCTATATCATTGGACGACATTGGTAATTCTGGATGCTCCGGCTTATGATTCGACCTGAGTCCAAACAGAGTCGCTTTGGACAAGTGCTAACGCACAAATATTGTTCATTTGGACCCCCTGTCAAGACACGATGAGCCAGAATCCTGTTAAATTGATAGGAGTGAAGATAGTTGCATCTATATCATTAGACGGCATTAGCAATTCTGGATGGTCGGCATATGATTCTACCTGAGTTCAAAGAGAGTCGCTTTGGACAAGTGCTACCGCACAAATCTTGTACATTTGGATCCCCTGGACAAGATGCGATGAGGCAGAATCCTGTCAAATTGATAGCAGTAAAAATATTTGCATCTATATCATTGGACGACATTGGCAATTCTGGATGCTCCGGCATATGATTTGACCGGAGGCCAAAGAGAGTCGCTTTGGACACGTGCTACCGCACAAATCTTGTACATTTGAACCCCGTGGACAAGATGCGATGAGGCAGAATCCTGTCCAATTGATAGCAGTAAAGATATTTGCATCTATATCATTGGACGACATTGGCAATTCTGGATGCTCCGGCTTATGATTCGACCTCAATCCAAAGACTGTCGCTTTGGACAAGTGCTACCGCACACATGTTGTACATTTAGACCTCCTGGAAAAGATATGATGAGGCAGAATCCTGTCACATTGATAGGAGTGAAGATATTTGCATCTAAATCATTGGACGACATTGGCAATTCTGGATGCTTCGGCATATGATTCGACCTGAGTCCAAAGAGAGTCGCTTTGGACAAATGCTGCCGCCCAAATCTTGTATATTTGGGTCTCCTGGACAAGGTATGATGAGGCAGAATCCTATCACATCGATAGGAGTGAAGATATTTGCATCTATATCACTAGACGACATTGGCAATTCTGAATGCTTCGGCTTATGGATCGACCTGAGTCCAAAGAGTTTCGCTTTTGTCTAGTGCTACCGCACAAATCTTGTACACTTGATCCTCCTGGACAAGACACGATGAGCCAGAATCCTGTCAAATTGATAGGAGTGAAGATATTTGCATCTAAATCATTGGACGACATTGGCAATTCTGGATGCTTCGGCTTATGATTCGACCTGAGTCCAAAGAGAGTCGCTTTGGACAAGTGCTACCGCACAAATCTTGTCTGTGTGGACCTCCTGTACAAGGTATGATGAGGCAGAATCCTATCACATTGATAGGAGTAAAGATATTTGCATCTATATCATTAGACGGCATTAGCAATTCTGGATGGTCGGCATATGATTCTACCTGAGTTCAAAGAGAGTCGCTTTGGACAAGTGCTACCGCACAAATCTTGTACATTTGGATCCCCTGGACAAGATGCGATGAGGCAGAATCCTGTCAAATTGATAGCAGTAAAAATATTTGCATCTATATCATTGGACGACATTGGCAATTCTGGATGCTTCGGCTTATGGATCGACCTGAGTCCAAAGAGTTTCGCTTTTGTCTAGTGCTACCTCACACATCTTGTACACTTGATCCTCCTGGACAAGACACGATGAGCCAGAATCCTGTCAAATTGATAGAAGTAAAGATATTTGCATCTATATCATTGCACGACATTGGCAATTCTGGACGCTCCGGCTTATCATTCGACCTGAATCCAAAGACAGTGGCTTTGGAACAGTGCTACCGCACAAATGTTGTACATTTAGACCTCCTGTTAAAGATATGATGAGGCAGAATCCTGTCAAATTGACAGGAGTGAAGATATTTGCATCTAAAACATTGAACGACATTGGCAATTCTGGATGCTTCGGCATATGATTCGACCTGAGTCCAAAGAGAGTCGCTTTGGACAAGTGCTACCGCACAAATCTTGTCTGTGTGCACCTCCTGTATAAGGTATGATGAGGCAGAATCCTATCACATTGATAGGAGTAAAAATATTTGCATCTA
The DNA here is from genome assembly GCA_963942575.1 of Priocnemis perturbator. NCBI lineage: Eukaryota > Metazoa > Arthropoda > Insecta > Hymenoptera > Pompilidae > Priocnemis > Priocnemis perturbator. The sequence continues at coordinate 2,501,737 of CAWWDK010000133.1, read as the reverse complement.
TATCATTGGACGACATTGGCAATTCTGGATGCTGGGCATATGATTCGACCTGAGTCCAAAGAGAGTCGCTTTGGACAAGTGCTACCGCACAAATCTTGTCTGTGTGGACCTCCTGTACAAGGTATGATGAGGCAGAATCCTATCACATTGATAGGAGTAAAGATGTTTGCATCTATATCATTGGACGACATTGGCAATTCTGGATGCTCCGGCATATGATTTGACCGGAGGCCAAAGAGAGTCGCTTTGGACAAGTGCTACCGCACAATTCTTGTACATTTGGACCTCCTGTACAAGGTATGATGAGGCAGAATCCCATCACATTGATAGGAGTAAAGATATTTGCATCTATATCACTAGACGACATTGGCAATTCTGAATGCTTCGGCTTATGTATCGACCTGAGTCCAAAGAGTTTCGCTTTTGTCCAGTGCTACCGCACAAATCTTGTACACTTGATCCTCCTGGACAAGACACGATGAGCCAGAATCCTGTCAAATTGATAGGAGGGAAGATATTTGCATCTATATCACTAGACGACATTGGCAATTCTGAATGCTCCGGCATATGATTTGACCGAAGGCCAAAGAGAGTCGCTTTGGACACGTGCTACCGCACAAATCTTGTACATTTGGACCCCTGGACAAGATACGATGAGGCAGAATACTGTCAAATTGATAGAAGTAAAGATATTTGCATCTATATCATTGCACGACATTGGCAATTCTGGATGATTCGGCTTATGGACCGACCTGAGTCCAAAGAGTTTCGCTTTTGTCTAGTGCTACCGCACAAATCTTGTACATTTGAATCTCCTGTACAAGGTATGATGAGGCAGAATCCCATCACATTGATAGGAGTAAAGATATTTGCATCTATATCATTGGACGACATTGGCAATTCTGAATGCTCCGGCATATGATTTGACCGGAGGCCAAAGAGAGTCGCTTTGGACACGTGCTACCGCACAAATCTTGTACATCTGGACCCCCTGGGCAAGATACGATGTGGCAGAATCCTGTCAAATTGATAGCAGTATAGATATTTGCATCTATATCATTGCACGACATTGGCAATTCTGGATGCTTCGGCTTATGGATCGACCTGAGTCCAAAGAGTTTCGCTTTTGTCTAGTGCTACCGCACAAATCTTGTACACTTGATCCTCCTTGACAAGACACGATGAGCCAGAATCCTGTAAAATTGATAGGAGTGAAGATATTTGCATCTATATCATTGGACGACATTGGCAATTCTGGATGCTCGGCATATGATTCGACCTGAGTCCAAAGAGAGTCGCTTTGGACACGTGCTACCGCACAAATCTTGTACATTTGGACCCCCTGGACAAGATGCGATGAGGCAGAATCCTGTCAAATTGATAGCAGTAAAAATATTTGCATCTATATCATTGGACGACATTGGCAATTCTGGATGCTCGGCATATGATTCGACCTGAGTCCAAAGAGAGTCGCTTTGGACAAGTGCTACCGCACAAATCTTGTACATTTGGACACCCTGGACAATATACGATGAGGCAGAATGCTGTAAAATTGTTAGGAGTGAAGATATTTGCATCTCTATTATTGGAAGACATTGGCAATTCTTGATGCTCCGGCATATGATTCGCCCGGAGGCCAAAGAGAGTCGCTTTGGACACGTGCTACCGCACAAATCTTGTACATCTAGACCCCCTGGACAAAATACGATGAGGCAGAATCCTGTCAAATTGATAGCAGTAAAGATATTTGTATTTATATCATTGCACGACATTGGCAATTCTGGATGCTTCGGCTTATGGATCGACCTGAGTCCAAAAAGTTTCGCTTTTGTCTAGTGCTACCGCACAAATCTTGTACACTTGATCCTCCTAGACAAGACACGATGAGCCAGAATCCTGTAAAATTGATAGGAGTGACGATATTTGCATCTATATCAATGGACGACATTGGCAATTCTGGATGATCCGGCATATGATTCGCCCGGAGTTCAAAGTGAGTCGCTTTGGACAAGTGCTACCGCGCAAATCTTGTACATTTGTGACCTCCTTTACAAGATACGATGCGGCAGAATGCTGTAAAATTGATAGGAGTGAAGATATTTGCATCTATATCATTGGAAGACATTGGCAATTCTGGATGCTCCGGCTTATGATTCGACCTGAGTCCAAAGAGAGTCGCTTTGGACACGTGCTACCGCACAAATCTTGTACATTTGGACCCCCTGGACAAGATGCGATGAGGCAGAATCCTGTCAAATTGATAGCAGTAAACATATTTGCATCTATATCATTGGACGACATTGGCAATTCTGGATGCTCCGGCTTATGATTCGACCTGAATCCAAAGGGAGTCGGTTTGGGCAAATGCTGCCGCCCAAAACTTGTGCATTTCGACCTCCTGGAAAAGGAATGATTGAGGCAGAATGCTGTAAAATTGATAGGAGTAAAGATATTTGCATCTATATCATTGGACGACATTGGTAATTCTGGATGCTCCGGCTTATGATTCGACCTGAATCCAAAGAGAGTCGGTTTGGGCAAATGCTGCCGCCCAAAACTTGTGCATTTGGACCTCCTGGAAAAGGTATGATTGAGGCAGAATCCTGTCACATTGATAGGAGTGAATATATTTGCATCTATATCATTGGACGACATTGGTAATTCTGGATGCTCCGGCATATGATTTGACCGGAGGCCAAAGAGAGTCGCTTTGGACACGTGCTACCGCACAAATCTTGTTCATTTGGACCCCCTGGACAAGATACAATGAGGCAGAATACTGTCAAATTGATAGAAGTAAAGATATTTGCATCTATATCCTTGCACGACATTGGCAATTCTGGATGCTTCGGCTTATGGATCGACCTGTGTCCAAAGAGTTTCGCTTTTGCCTTGTGCTACCGCACAAAACTTGTACATTTGATCCTCCTCGACAAGACTCGATGAGCCAGAATCCTGTTAAATTGATAGGAGTGAAGATATTTGCATCTATATCATTAGACGGCATTAGCAATTCTGGATGGTGGGCATATTATTCTACCTGAGTTCAAAGAGAGTCGCTTTGGACACGTGCTACCGCACAAATCTTGTACATTTAGATCCCCTGGACAAGATGTGATGAGGCAGAATCCTGTCAAATTGATAGCAGTAAAAATATTTGCATCTATATCATTGGACGACATTGGCAATTGTGGATGCTTCGGCTTATGGATCGACCTGAGTCCAAAGAGTTTCGCTTTTGTCTAGTGATACCTCACACATCTTGTACACTTGATCCTCCTGGACAAGACTCGATGAGCCAGAATCCTGTCAAATTGATAGGAGTGAAGATATTTGCAACTATATCACAAGACGACATTGGCAATTCTGGATGCTCCGCCATATGATTTGACCGGAAGCCAAAGAGAGTCGCTTTGGACACGTGCTACCGCACAAATGTTGTACATTTAGACCTCCTGTTAGAGATATGATGAGACAGAATCCTATCACAATGATAGGAGTAAAGATATTTGCATCTATATCATTGGACGACATTGGCAATTCTGGAAGTTTGGCATATGATTCGACCTGAGTTCAAAGAGAGTCGCTTTGGACAAATACTGCCACCCAACTCTTGTCCATTTGGACCTCCGGAACAAGGTATGATGAAGCAGAATCCTATCACATTGATAGGAGTAAAGATATTTGCATCTATATCATTGGACGACATTGGCAATTCTGGATGCTCTGGTTTATGATTCGACCTGAATCCAAAGAAAGTCGGTTTGGGCAAATGCTGCCGCCCAAGACATGTGCATTTGGACCTCCTGGACATGATACGATGAGGCAGAATCCTATCACATTGATAAGATTAAAGGCATTTGCATCTATATCATTGGTCAACATCGGCAATTCAGGATGCTCCGGCGTATGATTCGACCGGAGGCCAAAGAGAGTCGCATTGTACAAGTGCTACCGCACAAGTCTTGTACATGTGGACCCCCTGGACAATATACGATGAGGCAGAATCCTGTCAAATTGATGGGAGTGAAGATATTTGCATCTATATCATTGGACGACATTGGCAATTCTGGATGCTCCGGCTTATGATTCGACCTGAATACAAAGAGGGTCGGTTTTGGCAAATACTGCCGCCCAAAACCTGTGCATTTGGACCTCCTGGAAAAGGTATGATGAGGCAGAATCCTGTCAAATTGATAGGAGCAAAGATATTTGCATCTATATCATCGGACGACATTGGCAATCCTGGGGATCCGGCGTATGATTCGACCTGAATCCAAAGAGAGTCGGTCTGGACAAGTGCTACGACCCAAATCTTGTACACTTGAACCTCCTGGACAAGATAAGATGAGGCAGAAGGCTGTAAAATTTATAGGAGTAAAGATATTTGCATCAATATCATTGGACGACATGGCAATTCTGGATACTTCGGCATGTGGATCGACCTGAGTCCAAAGAGATTCGCTTTTGTAAAGTGCTACCGCACAAATCTTGTATATTTGAACCTCCTAGATAAGATACGATGAGGCAGGATCCTGTCAAATTGATAGGAGAGAATATATTTGCATCTATATCATTGGACGACATTGGCAATTCTGGATGCTCGGCTTATGATTCGACCTGAGTCCAAAGAGATTCGCTTTTGTCATGTGCTACCACACAAATCTTGTACATTTGGACCTCCTGGGCGGGGTATGATGAGGCAAAATCCTGGCAAATTGATAGGAGTTAAGATATTTGCATCTAAATCATTCGGATAACATCGGCAATTTTTGTTACTTCGGCATATGGATCCACCTGAGTCCAAAGGGAGTCGGTTTGGACAAATGCTGCCGTCCAAATCCTGTGCAATTGGACCTCCTGGAAAAGGTACGATGAGGCAGAATCCTGTCACAATGGTAGGAGTAAATATATTTGCATCTATATCATTGGACCACATTGGCAATTCTGGATGCTCCGGCTTATGATTCGACCTGAATCCAAAGAGAGTCGGTTTGGGCAAATGCTGCCGCCCAAGACATGTGCATTTGGACCTCCTGGACAAGATACGATGAGGCAGAATCCTATCACATTGATAGGAGTAAAGATATTTGCATCTATATCACTGGACGACATTGGCAATTCTGGATGCTCCGGCATATGATTCGACCGGAGGCCAAAGAGAGTCGCTTTGGACACGTGCTACCGCACAAATCTTGTACATTTGGATCCCCTGGACAAGATACGATGCGGCAGAATCCTATCGCATTGATAGGAGTAAAGATATTTGCATATATATCATTGGACGATTTTGGCAATTGTGGATGCTCCGGCATATGATTCGACCGGAGGCCAAAGAGAGTCGCTTTGGACACGTGCTACCGCACAAATCTTGTACATTTGAACCTCCTGGAAAAGGTACGATGAGGCAGAATCCTGTCACAATGGTAGGAGTAAATATATTTGCATCTATATCATTGGTCAACATTGGCAATTCTGGATGGTCCGGCATATGGTTCGACCTAAGTCCAAAGAATGTCGCTTTGGACAAGTGCTACCGCAACAAATTGTGTACATTTGGACCCCCTGGACAATATGCGATGAGGCAGAATCCTGTCAAATTGATATCAGTAAAGGTATTTGCATCTATATCACTTGACGACATTGGCCATTCTGGATGCTCCGGCTTATGATTCGACCTGAGTCCAACGAGCGTCGGTTTGGACAAATGCTGCGGCACAAATCTTGTACATTTGAACCTCCGGAACAAGGTATGATGAGGCAGAATCCTATCACATTGATAGGAGTAAAGATATTTGCATCTATATCATTGGTCAACATCGGCAGTTCTGGAAGGTCCGGCTTATGGTTCGACCTAAGTCCAAAGAATGTCGCTTTGGACAAGTGCTACCACATAAATCTTGTACATTTGAACCTCGTGGACAAGATACGATGAGGCAGAATCCTGTCAAATTGATAGCAGTAAAGATATTTGCATCTATATCATTGCACGACATTGGCAATTCTGGATGCTTCGGCTTATGGATCGACCTGAGTCCAAAGAGTTTCGCTTTGGACAAGTGCTACCGCACAAATCTTGTATGTATGGACGTCCTGTACAAGGTATGATGTGGCAAAATCCTATCACATTGATCGGAGTAAAGATATTTGCATCTATATCACTGGACGACATTGGCAATTCTGGATGCTCCGGCATATGATTCGCCCGGAGTTCAAAGAGAGTCGCTTTGGGCAAATACTGCCGCCCACATCTTGTCCATTTGGACCTCCTGGAAAAGGTGTGATAAGGCAGAATCCTGTCACAATGATAGGAGTGAAGATATTTGTATGTATATCATTGGACGGCAATTCTGGATGCACCGGCTTATGATTCGTCCTGAGTGCAAAGAGAGTCGCTTTGGACAAGTGCTACCGCAGAAATCTTGTATGTGTGGACCTCCTGTACAAGGTATGATGAGGCAGAATCCTATCACATTGATAGGAGTAAAGATATTTGCATCAATATCATAAGACGGCATTGGCATTTCTGGATGCTTCTGCTTATGGATCGACCTGAGTTCAAAGAGTTTCGCTTTTGTCTAGTGCTACCGCAGAAATCTTGTACACGTGAACCTCCTGGACAAGACACGATGAGCCAGAATCCTGTAAAATTGATAGGAGTGAAGATATTTGTATCTATATCATTGGACGACGTTGGCATTTCTGGATGCTCGGCATATGATTCGACCTGAGTCATAGAGATTGGCTTTTGTCAAGTGCTACCGCACAAGTCTTGTACATTTGGACCCCCTTGACAATATACGATGAGGCAGAATCTTATCACATTGATCGGAGTAAAGATATTTGCATCTATATCACTGGACGACATTGCCAATTCTGGATGCTCCGGCATATGATTCGACCGGAGGCCAAAGAGAGTCGCTTTGGTCAAGGGCTACCGCATAAATCTTGTACATTTGAACCTCCGGAACAAGGTATGATGAGGCAGAATCCTATCACATTGATAAGAGTAAAGATATTTGCATCTATATCATTGGACGACAATGGCAATTCTGGATGCCCCGGCTTATGATTCGACCTGAGTCCAAAGAGAGTCGCTTTGGACAAGGGCTACCGCACAAATCTTGTACATTTGAACCTCCGGAACATGGTATGATGAGGCAGAATCCTATCACATTGATAGGAGTAAAGATATTTGCATCTATATCATTGGTCAACATCGGCAGTTCTGGATGGTCCGGCTTATGGTACGACCTGAGTCCAAAGAGAGTCGCTTTGGACAAATACTGCCGCCCAAATCTTGTCCATTTGGACCTCCGGAACAAGGTATGATAAGGCAGAGTCCTATCACATTGATTGGAGTAAAGATATTTGCATCTATATCATTGCACGACATTGGCAATTCTGGATGATTCGGCTTATGGATCGACCTGAGTCAAAGAGATTGGCTTTTGTCAAGTGCTACCGCACAAGTCTTGTACATTTGGACCCCCTGGACAATATACGATGAGGCAGAATCCTGTCAAATTGATAGGAGTAAAGATATTTGCATCTATATCATTGGACGACATTGGCAATTCTGGATACTCCGGTTTATGATTCGACCTGAATCCAAAGAGAGTCGGTTTGGGTAAATGCTGCCGCCCAAACCTTGTGCATTTGGACCTCGTGGAAATGGTATGATGAGGCAGAATCCTATCATATTGATAGGAGTAAAGATATTTGCATCCATATCATTGGACGACAATGGCAATTCTGGATGCTCGGCATATGATTCGACCTCAGTCCAAAGAGTTTCGCTTTTGTCTAGTGCTACCGCACAAATCTTGTACATTTTGACCTACTGGACAAGGTATGATGAGGCAGAATCCTGTCAAATTGATAGCAGTAAAGATATTTGCATCAATATCATTGGACGACATTGGCAATTCTGGATGCTCCGGCTTATGATTCGACCTGAGTTCAAAGTGAGTCGCTTTGGACAAGTGCTACCGCGCAAATCTTGAACATTTGAACCACCTGGCCAAGATACGATGAGGCAGAATGCTGTAAAATTGTTAGGAGTAAAGATATTTGCATCTTTATCATTGGACGACATTGGCAATTCTGGATGCTCCGGCTTATGATTCGACCTGAGTTCAAAGTGAGTCGCTTTGGACAAGTGCTACCGCGCAAATCTTGTAGCTTTGAACCACCTGGACAAGATACGATGAGGCAGAATGCTGTAAAATTGTTAGGAGAAAAGATATTTGCATCTATATCATTGGACGTCATTGGCAATTCTGGATGCTGCGGCATATGATTCGACCGGAGGCCAAAGAGAATCGCTTTGGACAAGTGCTACCGCTAAACCTTGTACATTTGAACCTCCGGAACAGGGTATGTTGAGACAGAATCCTGTCAAATTGATAGTAGTGAAGATATTTGCATCTATATCATTGGACCACATTGGCAATTCTGTATGCTCCGGCGTATTATTCGACCGGAGGCCAAAGAGAGTCGCTTTGGACACGTGCTACCCCACAAATCTTGTACATTTGAACCTCCTGGACAAGATATGATGAGGCAGAATCTTGTCAAATTTATAGGAGTAAAGATGTTTGCAACTATATCATTGGGCTACATTGGCAATTCTTGTTGCTCCGGCTTATGATTCGACCTGAGTCCAAAGAGAGTCGCTTTGGACAAGTGCTACCGCACAACTCTTGTACATTTGGTCCCCCTGGACAAGATACGATGAGGCAGAATCCTATTACATTGTTAGGAGTAAGGATATTTGCATCTATATCATTGGACGACATTGGCAATCCTGGGGATCCGGCTTCCAATTAGACCTGAATCCAAAGAGAGTCGGCGTGGACAAGTGCAACCGCACAAACATGAATATTTGTACCTCCTGGATAAAATACGATGAGGCAGAATGCTGTAAAATTGATAGCAATGAGGATATTGGCCTGTATATCATTGGACAATATCGCCAATTTTTGATTCTTCGCCATATGATTCGTCCTGAATCCAAAGAGATTCGCTTTTGTCAAGCACTACCCCACAAATCTTGTACATTTGAACCTCCTGGACAAGATATGATGAGGCTGAATCCTGTAAAATTAATAGGAGTGAAGGTATTTGCACCTATATCATTGGACGGCATTGTCAATCCTGGGGATCCGTCTTATAATTAGACCTGAATCCAAAGAGAGTCGGCCTGGACAAGTGCTACCGCACAAATATTGTACATTTGAACCTCCTGGACAAGATACGATGAGGCAGAATGCTGTCAAATTGATAGGCGTTAGGATATTTGCCTCTATATCATTGGACGACATTGGCAATTCTGCATGCTTCTGCTTATGGATCGACCTGGGTCCAAAGAGAGTCGCTTTGGACAAGTGCTACCGCAACAAGTCTTGTACATTTGGACCTCCTGGAAAAGGTATGATGAAACAGAATCCTGTCAAATTGATTCGAGTGAAGATATTTGCATCTATATCATTGAACCACATTGGCAATTCTGGATGCTCCGGCGTATGATTCGACCGGAGGCCAAAGAGAATCGCTTAGGACAAGTGCTAACGCACAAATCTTGTACACTTGATCCTCCTGGACAAGACACGATGAGCCAGAATTCTGTCAAATTGATAGGAGTGAAGATTTTTGCATCTATATCATTGGAAGACATTGGCAATTCTTGTTGCTCCGGCTTATGATTCGACCTGAGTCCAAAGAGAGTCGCTTTGGACAAGTGCTACCGCACAACTCTTGTACATTTGGACCCCCTGGACAAGATACGATGAGGCAGAATCATATTACATTGTTAGGAGTAAGGATATTTGCATCTTTATCATTGGACGACATTGGCAATTCTGGATGCTCCGGCGTATGATTCGACCGGAGGCCAAAGAGTTTCGCTTTTGTCTAGTGCTACCGCACAATTCTTGCACACTTGATCCTCCTGGACAAGACACGATGAGGCAGAATCCTGTCAACTTGATAGGAGTGAAGATATTTACATCTATATCATTAGACGACATTGGCAATTCTGAAAGTTCGGCATATGATTCGACCTGAGTTCAAAGAGAGTCGCTTTGGACAAACACTGCCGCCCAAATCTTGTCCATTTGGACCTCCTGGACAAGATATGATGAGGCCGAATCCTGTCAAATTGATAGAAGTAAAGATATTTGCATCTATATCATTGCACGACATTGGCAATTCTGGATGCTCCGGCATATGATTCGACCGGAGGCCAAAAAGAATCGCATTGGACAAGTGCTTCCCCACAAACCTTGTACATTTGAACCTTTGGAACAAGGTATGATGAGGCAGAATCCTGTCACATTGATAGGAGTAAAGATATTTGCATCTATATCACTGGACGACATTGGCAATTCTGGATGCTCCGGCATATGATTCGACCGGAGGCCAAAGAGAGTCGCTTTGGATACGTGCTACCGCACAAATCTTGTACATTTGGACCCCCTGGACAAGATACGATGAGGCAGAATCCTGTCAAATTGATAGCAGTAAAGATATTTGCATCAATATCATTGGACGACATTGGCAATTCTGGATGCTCGGCATATGATTCGAACTGAGTTCAAAGAGTTTCGCTTTTGTCTAGTGCTACCGCACAAATCTTGTACACTTGATCCTCCTGGACAAGACACGATGAGGCAGAATCCTGTCAAATTGATAGGTGTGAAGATATTTGCATCTATATCATTGGACGACATTGGCAATTCTGGATGCTCCGGCGTATGATTCGACCGGAGGCCAAAGAGAGTCGCTTTGGACAAGTTCCACCGCACAAATCTTGTACATTTGGACCCCCTGGACAAGATACGATGAGGCAGAAACCTGTCAAATTGATAGGAGTAAAGATATTTGCATGTTCATCATTGGACGACAATGGCAATTCTGGATGCTCCGGCTTATGATTCGACCTGAGTCCAAAGAGAGTCGCTTTGGACAAGTGCTACCGCACAAATCTTGTCTGTGTGGACCTCCTGTACAAGGTATGATGAGGCAGAATCCTATCACATTGATAGGAGTAAAAATATTTGCATCTATATCATTGGACGACATTGGCAATTCTGCATGCTCCGGCGTATGATTCGACCGGAGGCCAAAGAGAGTCGCTTTGGACAAGTGCTACCACACAAATCTTGTACTTTTGGACCCCCTGGACAAGATACAATGAGGCAGAATACTGTCAAATTGATAGAAGTAAAGATATTTGCATCTATATCCTTGCACGACATTGGCAATTCTGGATGCTTCGGCATATGATTTGACCGGAGGCCAAAGAGAGTCGCTTTGGACACGTGCTACCGCACACATCTTGTACACTTGATCCTCCTGGACAAGACTCGATGAGCCAGAATCCTGTTAAATTGATAGGAGTGAAGATATTTGCATCTATATGATTAGACGGCATTAGCAATTCTGGATGGTCGGCATATGATTCTACCTGAGTTCAAAGAGAGTCGCTTTGGACACGTGCTACCGCACAAATCTTGTACATTTGGATCCCCTGGACAAGATGCGATGAAGCAGAATCCTGTCAAATAGATAGCAGTAAAAATATTTGCATCTATATCATTGGACGACATTGGCAATTCTGGATGCTTCGGCTTATGGATCGACCTGAGTCCAAAGAGTTTCGCTTTTGTCTAGTGCTACCGCACACATCTTGTACACTTGATCCTCCTGGACAAGACTCGATGAGCCAGAATCCTGTCAAATTTATAGGAGTGAAGATATTTGCATCTATATCACTAGACGACATTGGTAATTTTGGATGCTCCGGCATATGATTTGACCGGAGGCCAAAGAGAGTCGCTTTGGACACGTGCTACCGCACAAATCTTGTACATTTGGACCCCCTGGACAAGATGCGATGAGGCAGAATCCTGTCAAATTGATAGCAGTAAAAATATTTGCATCTATATCATTGGACGACATTGGCAATTCTGGATGCTCGGCATATGATTCGACCTGAGTCCAAAGAGAGTCGCTTTGGACAAGTGCTACCGCACAAATCTTGTACATTTGGACACCCTGGACAATATACGATGAGGCAGAATGCTGTAAAATTGTTAGGAGTGAAGATATTTGCATCTATATTATTGGAAGACATTGGCAATTCTTGATGCTCCGGCATATGATTCGCCCGGAGGCCAAAGAGAGTCGCTTTGGACACGTGCTACCGCACAAATCTTGTACATCTAGACCCCCTGGACAAAATACGATGAGGCAGAATCCTGTCAAATTGATAGCAGTAAAGATATTTGTATTTATATCATTGCACGACATTGGCAATTCTGGATGCTTCGGCTTATGGATCGACCTGAGTCCAAAAAGTTTCGCTTTTGTCTAGTGCTACCGCACAAATCTTGTACACTTGATCCTCCTAGACAAGACACGATGAGCCAGAATCCTGTAAAATTGATAGGAGTGACGATATTTGCATCTATATCATTGGACGACATTGGCAATTCTGGATGATCCGGCATATGATTCGCCCGGAGTTCAAAGTGAGTCGCTTTGGACAAGTGCTACCGCGCAAATCTTGTACATTTGTGACCTCCTTTACAAGATACGATGAGGCAGAATGCTGTAAAATTGATAGGAGTGAAGATATTTGCATCTATATCATTGGAAGACATTGGCAATTCTGGATGCTCCGGCTTATGATTCGACCTGAGTCCAAAGAGAGTCGCTTTGGACACGTGCTACAGCACAAATCTTGTACATTTGTGCCCTCCTTTACAAGATACGATGAGGCAGAATGCTGTAAAATTGATAGGAGTAAAGATATTTGCATCTATATCATTGGACGACATTGGTAATTCTGGATGCTCCGGCTTATGATTCGACCTGAATCCAGAGGGAGTCGGTTTGGACAAATGCTGCCGCCCAAAACTTGTGCATTTGGACCTCCTGGAAAAGGAATGATTGAGGCAGAATCCTGTCACATTGATAGGAGTGAAGATATTTGCGTATATATCATTGGACGACATTGGTAATTCTGGATGCTCCGGCTTATGATTCGACCTGAATCCAAAGGGAGTCGGTTTGGGCAAATGCTGCCGCCCAAAACTTGTGCATTTGGACCTCCTGGAAAAGGTATGATTGAGGCAGAATCCTGTCACATTGATAGGAGTGAAGATATTTGCATCTATATCATTGGACGACATTGGTAATTCTGGATGCTCCGGCTTATGATTCGACCTGAGTCCAAAGAGAGTCGCTTTGGACAAGTGCTAACGCACAAATATTGTTCATTTGGACCCCCTGGACAAGACACGATGAGCCAGAATCCTGTTAAATTGATAGGAGTGAAGATAGTTGCATCTATATCATTAGACGGCATTAGCAATTCTGGATGGTCGGCATATGATTCTACCTGAGTTCAAAGAGAGTCGCTTTGGACAAGTGCTACCGCACAAATCTTGTACATTTGGATCCCCTGGACAAGATGCGATGAGGCAGAATCCTGTCAAATTGATAGCAGTAAAAATATTTGCATCTATATCATTGGACGACATTGGCAATTCTGGATGCTTCGGCTTATGGATCGACCTGAGTCCAAAGAGTTTCGCTTTTGTCTAGTGCTACCTCACACATCTTGTACACTTGATCCTCCTGGACAAGACACGATGAGCCAGAATCCTGTCAAATTGATAGGAGTGAAGATATTTGCATCTATATCACTAGACGACATTGGCAATTCTGAATGCTCCGGCATATGATTTGACCGGAGGCCAAAGAGAGTCGCTTTGGACACGTGCTACCGCACAAATCTTGTACATTTGGACCCCCTGGACAAGATACGATGAGGCAGAATACTGTCAAATTGATAGAAGTAAAGATATTTGCATCTATATCCTTGCACGACATTGGCAATTCTGGATGCTTCGGCTTATGGATCGACCTGTGTCCAAAGAGTTTCGCTTTTGTCTAGTGCTACCGCACACAACTTGTACACTTGATCCTCCTCGACAAGACACGATGAGCCAGAATCCTGTTAAATTGATAGGAGTGAAGATATTTGCATCTATACGATTAGACGGCATTAGCAATTCTGGATGGTCGGCATATGATTCTACCTGAGTTCAAAGAGAGTCGCTTTGGACACGTGCTACCGCACAAATCTTGTACATTTGGATCCCCTGGACAAGATGCGATGAAGCAGAATCCTGTCAAATAGATAGCAGTAAATATATTTGCATCTATATCATTGGACGACATTGGCAATTCTGGATGCTTCGGCTTATGGATCGACCTGAGTCCAAAGAGTTTCGCTTTTGTCTAGTGCTACCGCACACATCTTGTACACTTGATCCTCCTGGACAAGACTCGATGAGCCAGAATCCTGTCAAATTGATAGGAGTGAAGATATTTGCATCTATATCACTAGACGACATTGGTAATTCTGGATGCTCCGGCATATGATTTGACCGGAGGCCAAAGAGAGTCGCTTTGGACACGTGCTACCGCACAAATCTTGTACATTTGGACCCCCTGGACAAGATGCGATGAGGCAGAATCCTGTCAAATTGATAGCAGTAAAAATATTTGCATCTATATCATTGGACGACATTGGCAATTCTGGATGCTCGGCATATGATTCGACCTGAGTCCAAAGAGAGTCGCTTTGGACAAGTGCTACCGCACAAATCTTGTACATTTGGACACCCTGGACAATATACGATGAGGCAGAATGCTGTAAAATTGTTAGGAGTGAAGATATTTGCATCTATATTATTGGAAGACATTGGCAATTCTTGATGCTCCGGCATATGATTCGCCCGGAGGCCAAAGAGAGTCGCTTTGGACAAGTGCTACCGCGCAAATCTTGTACATTTGTGACCTCCTTTACAAGATACGATGCGGCAGAATGCTGTAAAATTGATAGGAGTGAAGATATTTGCATCTATATCACTGGAAGACATTGGCAATTCTGGATGCTCCGGCTTATGATTCGACCTGAGTCCAAAGAGAGTCGCTTTGGACACGTGCTACCGCACAAATCTTGTACATCTGTGCCCTCCTTTACAAGATACGATGAGGCAGAATGCTGTAAAATTGATAGGAGTAAAGATATTTGCATCTATATCATTGGACGACATTGTTAATTCTGGATGCTCCGGCTTATGATTCGACCTGAATCCAAAGGGAGTCGGTTTGGGCAAATGCTGCCGCCCAAAACTTGTGCATTTGGACCTCCTGGAAAAGGAATGATTGAGGCAGAATCCTGTCACATTGATAGGAGTGAAGATATTTGCGTATATATCATTGGACGACATTGGTAATTCTGGATGCTCCGGCTTATGATTCGACCTGAATCCAAAGGGAGTCGGTTTGGGCAAATGCTGCCGCCCAAAACTTGTGCATTTGGACCTCCTGGAAAAGGTATGATTGAGGCAGAATCCTGTCACATTGATAGGAGCGAATATATTTGCATCTATATCATTGGACGACATTGGTAATTCTGGATGCTCCGGCTTATGATTCGACCTGAATCCAAAGGGAGTCGGTTTGGGCAAATGCTGCCGCCCAAAACTTGTGCATTTGGACCTCCTGGAAAAGGTATGATTGAGGCAGAATCCTGTCACATTGATAGGAGTGAATATATTTGCATCTATATCATTGGACGACATTGGTAATTCTGGATGCTCCGGCTTATGATTCGACCTGAGTCCAAAGAGAGTCGCTTTGGACAAGTGCTAACGCACAAATATTGTACATTTGGATCCCCTGGACAAGATGCGATGAAGCAGAATCCTGTCAAATAGATAGCAGTAAAAATATTTGCATCTATATCATTGGACGACATTGGCAATTCTGGATGCTTCGGCTTATGGATCGACCTGAGTCCAAAGAGTTTCGCTTTTGTCTAGTGCTACCGCACACATCTTGTACACTTGATCCTCCTGGACAAGACTCGATGAGCCAGAATCCTGTCAAATTGATAGGAATGAAGATATTTGCATCTATATCACTAGACGACATTGGTAATTCTGGATGCTCCGGCATATGATTCGCCCGGAGGCCAAAGAGAGTCGCTTTGGACAAGTGCTACCGCGCAAATCTTGTACATTTGTGACCTCCTTTACAAGATACGATGCGGCAGAATGCTGTAAAATTGATAGGAGTGAAGATATTTGCATCTATATCATTGGAAGACATTGGCAATTCTTGTTGCTCCGGCTTATGATTCGACCTGAGTCCAAAGAGAGTCGCTTTGGACAAGTGCTACCGCACAACTCTTGTACATTTGGACCCCCTGGACAAGATACGATGAGGCAGAATCATATTACATTGTTAGGAGTAAGGATATTTGCATCTTTATCATTGGACGACATTGGCAATTCTGGATGCTCCGGCGTATGATTCGACCGGAGGCCAAAGAGTTTCGCTTTTGTCTAGTGCTACCGCAGAATTCTTGCACACTTGATCCTCCTGGACAAGACACGATGAGGCAGAATCCTGTCAACTTGATAGGAGTGAAGATATTTACATTTATATCATTAGACGACATTGGCAATTCTGAAAGTTCGGCATATGATTCGACCTGAGTTCAAAGAGAGTCGCTTTGGACAAACACTGCCGCCCAAATCTTGTCCATTTGGACCTCCTGGACAAGATATGATGAGGCCGAATCCTGTCAAATTGATAGAAGTAAAGATATTTGCATCTATATCATTGCACGACATTGGCAATTCTGGATGCTCCGGCATATGATTCGACCGGAGGCCAAAAAGAATCGCATTGGACAAGTGCTTCCCCACAAACCTTGTACATTTGAACCTTTGGAACAAGGTATGATGAGGCAGAATCCTGTCACATTGATAGGAGTAAAGATATTTGCATCTATATCACTGGACGACATTGGCAATTCTGGATGCTCCGGCATATGATTCGACCGGAGGCCAAAGAGAGTCGCTTTGGATACGTGCTACCGCACAAATCTTGTACATTTGGACCCCCTGGACAAGATACGATGAGGCAGAATCCTGTCAAATTGATAGCAGTAAAGATATTTGCATCAATATCATTGGACGACATTGGCAATTCTGGATGCTCGGCATATGATTCGAACTGAGTTCAAAGAGTTTCGCTTTTGTCTAGTGCTACCGCACAAATCTTGTACACTTGATCCTCCTGGACAAGACACGATGAGGCAGAATCCTGTCAAATTGATAGGTGTGAAGATATTTGCATCTATATCATTGGACGACATTGGCAATTGTGGATGCTCCGGCGTATGATTCGACCGGAGGCCAAAGAGAGTCGCTTTGGACAAGTTCCACCGCACAAATCTTGTACATTTGGACCCCCTGGACAAGATACGATGAGGCAGAAACCTGTCAAATTGATAGGAGTAAAGATATTTGCATGTTCATCATTGGACGACAATGGCAATTCTGGATGCTCCGGCTTATGATTCGACCTGAGTCCAAAGAGAGTCGCTTTGGACAAGTGCTACCGCACAAATCTTGTCTGTGTGGACCTCCTGTACAAGGTATGATGAGGCAGAATCCTATCACATTGATAGGAGTAAAAATATTTGCATCTATATCATTGGACGACATTGGCAATTCTGCATGCTCCGGCGTATGATTCGACCGGAGGCCAAAGAGAGTCGCTTTGGACAAGTGCTACCACACAAATCTTGTACTTTTGGACCCCCTGGACAAGATACAATGAGGCAGAATACTGTCAAATTGATAGAAGTAAAGATATTTGCATCTATATCCTTGCACGACATTGGCAATTCTGGATGCTTCGGCATATGATTTGACCGGAGGCCAAAGAGAGTCGCTTTGGACACGTGCTACCGCACACATCTTGTACACTTGATCCTCCTGGACAAGACTCGATGAGCCAGAATCCTGTTAAATTGATAGGAGTGAAGATATTTGCATCTATATGATTAGACGGCATTAGCAATTCTGGATGGTCGGCATATGATTCTACCTGAGTTCAAAGAGAGTCGCTTTGGACACGTGCTACCGCACAAATCTTGTACATTTGGATCCCCTGGACAAGATGCGATGAAGCAGAATCCTGTCAAATAGATAGCAGTAAAGATATTTGCATCTATATCCTTGCACGACATTGGCAATTCTGGATGCTTCGGCATATGATTTGACCGGAGGCCAAAGAGAGTCGCTTTGGACACGTGCTACCGCACACATCTTGTACACTTGATCCTCCTGGACAAGACTCGATGAGCCAGAATCCTGTTAAATTGATAGGAGTGAAGATATTTGCATCTATATGATTAGACGGCATTAGCAATTCTGGATGGTCGGCATATGATTCTACCTGAGTTCAAAGAGAGTCGCTTTGGACACGTGCTACCGCACAAATCTTGTACATTTGGATCCCCTGGACAAGATGCGATGAAGCAGAATCCTGTCAAATAGATAGCAGTAAAAATATTTGCATCTATATCATTGGACGACATTGGCAATTCTGGATGCTTCGGCTTATGGATCGACCTGAGTCCAAAGAGTTTCGCTTTTGTCTAGTGCTACCGCACACATCTTGTACACTTGATCCTCCTGGACAAGACTCGATGAGCCAGAATCCTGTCAAATTTATAGGAGTGAAGATATTTGCATCTATATCACTAGACGACATTGGTAATTTTGGATGCTCCGGCATATGATTTGACCGGAGGCCAAAGAGAGTCGCTTTGGACACGTGCTACCGCACAAATCTTGTACATTTGGACCCCCTGGACAAGATGCGATGAGGCAGAATCCTGTCAAATTGATAGCAGTAAAAATATTTGCATCTATATCATTGGACGACATTGGCAATTCTGGATGCTCGGCATATGATTCGACCTGAGTCCAAAGAGAGTCGCTTTGGACAAGTGCTACCGCACAAATCTTGTACATTTGGACACCCTGGACAATATACGATGAGGCAGAATGCTGTAAAATTGTTAGGAGTGAAGATATTTGCATCTATATTATTGGAAGACATTGGCAATTCTTGATGCTCCGGCATATGATTCGCCCGGAGGCCAAAGAGAGTCGCTTTGGACACGTGCTACCGCACAAATCTTGTACATCTAGACCCCCTGGACAAAATACGATGAGGCAGAATCCTGTCAAATTGATAGCAGTAAAGATATTTGTATTTATATCATTGCACGACATTGGCAATTCTGGATGCTTCGGCTTATGGATCGACCTGAGTCCAAAAAGTTTCGCTTTTGTCTAGTGCTACCGCACAAATCTTGTACACTTGATCCTCCTAGACAAGACACGATGAGCCAGAATCCTGTAAAATTGATAGGAGTGACGATATTTGCATCTATATCATTGGACGACATTGGCAATTCTGGATGATCCGGCATATGATTCGCCCGGAGTTCAAAGTGAGTCGCTTTGGACAAGTGCTACCGCGCAAATCTTGTACATTTGTGACCTCCTTTACAAGATACGATGAGGCAGAATGCTGTAAAATTGATAGGAGTGAAGATATTTGCATCTATATCATTGGAAGACATTGGCAATTCTGGATGCTCCGGCTTATGATTCGACCTGAGTCCAAAGAGAGTCGCTTTGGACACGTGCTACAGCACAAATCTTGTACATTTGTGCCCTCCTTTACAAGATACGATGAGGCAGAATGCTGTAAAATTGATAGGAGTAAAGATATTTGCATCTATATCATTGGACGACATTGGTAATTCTGGATGCTCCGGCTTATGATTCGACCTGAATCCAGAGGGAGTCGGTTTGGACAAATGCTGCCGCCCAAAACTTGTGCATTTGGACCTCCTGGAAAAGGAATGATTGAGGCAGAATCCTGTCACATTGATAGGAGTGAAGATATTTGCGTATATATCATTGGACGACATTGGTAATTCTGGATGCTCCGGCTTATGATTCGACCTGAATCCAAAGGGAGTCGGTTTGGGCAAATGCTGCCGCCCAAAACTTGTGCATTTGGACCTCCTGGAAAAGGTATGATTGAGGCAGAATCCTGTCACATTGATAGGAGTGAAGATATTTGCATCTATATCATTGGACGACATTGGTAATTCTGGATGCTCCGGCTTATGATTCGACCTGAGTCCAAAGAGAGTCGCTTTGGACAAGTGCTAACGCACAAATATTGTTCATTTGGACCCCCTGGACAAGACACGATGAGCCAGAATCCTGTTAAATTGATAGGAGTGAAGATAGTTGCATCTATATCATTAGACGGCATTAGCAATTCTGGATGGTCGGCATATGATTCTACCTGAGTTCAAAGAGAGTCGCTTTGGACAAGTGCTACCGCACAAATCTTGTACATTTGGATCCCCTGGACAAGATGCGATGAGGCAGAATCCTGTCAAATTGATAGCAGTAAAAATATTTGCATCTATATCATTGGACGACATTGGCAATTCTGGATGCTTCGGCTTATGGATCGACCTGAGTCCAAAGAGTTTCGCTTTTGTCTAGTGCTACCTCACACATCTTGTACACTTGATCCTCCTGGACAAGACACGATGAGCCAGAATCCTGTCAAATTGATAGGAGTGAAGATATTTGCATCTATATCACTAGACGACATTGGCAATTCTGAATGCTCCGGCATATGATTTGACCGGAGGCCAAAGAGAGTCGCTTTGGACAAGTGCTAACGCACAAATATTGTTCATTTGGACCCCCTGGACAAGACACGATGAGCCAGAATCCTGTTAAATTGATAGGAGTGAAGATAGTTGCATCTATATCATTAGACGGCATTAGCAATTCTGGATGGTCGGCATATGATTCTACCTGAGTTCAAAGAGAGTCGCTTTGGACACGTGCTACCGCACAAATCTTGTACATTTGGATCCCCTGGACAAGATGCGATGAAGCAGAATCCTGTCAAATAGATAGCAGTAAATATATTTGCATCTATATCATTGGACGACATTGGCAATTCTGGATGCTTCGGCTTATGGATCGACCTGAGTCCAAAGAGTTTCGCTTTTGTCTAGTGCTACCGCACAAATCTTGTACACGTGATCCTCCTAGACAAGACACGATGAGCCAGAATCCTGTAAAATTGATAGGAGTGACGATATTTGCATCTATATCATTGGACGACATTGGCAATTCTGGATGCTCCAGCTTATGATTCGATCTGAGTCCAAAGAGATTCGCTTTGGACACGTGCTACCGCACAAATCTTGTACATTTGTGCCCTCCTTTACAAGATACGATGAGGCAGAATGCTGTAAAATTGATAGGAGTAAAGATATTTGCATCTATATCATTGGACGACATTGGTAATTCTGGATGCTCCGGCTTATGATTCGACCTGAATCCAAAGAGAGTCGGTTTGGGCAAATGCTGCCGCCCAAAACTTGTGCATTTGGACCTCCTGGAAAAGGTATGATTGAGGCAGAATCCTGTCACATTGATAGGAGTGAATATATTTGCATCTATATCATTGGACGACATTGGTAATTCTGGATGCTCCGGCATATGATTTGACCGGAGGCCAAAGAGAGTCGCTTTGGACACGTGCTACCGCACAAATCTTGTTCATTTGGACCCCCTGGACAAGATACAATGAGGCAGAATACTGTCAAATTGATAGAAGTAAAGATATTTGCATCTATATCCTTGCACGACATTGGCAATTCTGGATGCTTCGGCTTATGGATCGACCTGTGTCCAAAGAGTTTCGCTTTTGCCTTGTGCTACCGCACAAAACTTGTACATTTGATCCTCCTCGACAAGACTCGATGAGCCAGAATCCTGTTAAATTGATAGGAGTGAAGATATTTGCATCTATATCATTAGACGGCATTAGCAATTCTGGATGGTGGGCATATTATTCTACCTGAGTTCAAAGAGAGTCGCTTTGGACACGTGCTACCGCACAAATCTTGTACATTTAGATCCCCTGGACAAGATGTGATGAGGCAGAATCCTGTCAAATTGATAGCAGTAAAAATATTTGCATCTATATCATTGGACGACATTGGCAATTGTGGATGCTTCGGCTTATGGATCGACCTGAGTCCAAAGAGTTTCGCTTTTGTCTAGTGATACCTCACACATCTTGTACACTTGATCCTCCTGGACAAGACTCGATGAGCCAGAATCCTGTCAAATTGATAGGAGTGAAGATATTTGCAACTATATCACAAGACGACATTGGCAATTCTGGATGCTCCGCCATATGATTTGACCGGAAGCCAAAGAGAGTCGCTTTGGACACGTGCTACCGCACAAATGTTGTACATTTAGACCTCCTGTTAGAGATATGATGAGACAGAATCCTATCACAATGATAGGAGTAAAGATATTTGCATCTATATCATTGGACGACATTGGCAATTCTGGAAGTTTGGCATATGATTCGACCTGAGTTCAAAGAGAGTCGCTTTGGACAAATACTGCCACCCAACTCTTGTCCATTTGGACCTCCGGAACAAGGTATGATGAAGCAGAATCCTATCACATTGATAGGAGTAAAGATATTTGCATCTATATCATTGGACGACATTGGCAATTCTGGATGCTCTGGTTTATGATTCGACCTGAATCCAAAGAAAGTCGGTTTGGGCAAATGCTGCCGCCCAAGACATGTGCATTTGGACCTCCTGGACATGATACGATGAGGCAGAATCCTATCACATTGATAAGATTAAAGGCATTTGCATCTATATCATTGGTCAACATCGGCAATTCAGGATGCTCCGGCGTATGATTCGACCGGAGGCCAAAGAGAGTCGCATTGTACAAGTGCGACCGCACAAGTCTTGTACATGTGGACCCCCTGGACAATATACGATGAGGCAGAATCCTGTCAAATTGATGGGAGTGAAGATATTTGCATCTATATCATTGGACGACATTGGCAATTCGGGATGCTCCGGCTTATGATTCGACCTGAATACAAAGAGGGTCGGTTTTGGCAAATACTGCCGCCCAAAACCTGTGCATTTGGACCTCCTGGAAAAGGTATGATGAGGCAGAATCCTGTCAAATTGATAGGAGCAAAGATATTTGCATCTATATCATCGGACGACATTGGCAATCCTGGGGATCCGGCGTATGATTCGACCTGAATCCAAAGAGAGTCGGTCTGGACAAGTGCTACGACCCAAATCTTGTACACTTGAACCTCCTGGACAAGATAAGATGAGGCAGAAGGCTGTAAAATTTATAGGAGTAAAGATATTTGCATCAATATCATTGGACGACATGGCAATTCTGGATACTTCGGCATGTGGATCGACCTGAGTCCAAAGAGATTCGCTTTTGTAAAGTGCTACCGCACAAATCTTGTATATTTGAACCTCCTAGATAAGATACGATGAGGCAGGATCCTGTCAAATTGATAGGAGAGAATATATTTGCATCTATATCATTGGACGACATTGGCAATTCTGGATGCTCGGCTTATGATTCGACCTGAGTCCAAAGAGATTCGCTTTTGTCATGTGCTACCACACAAATCTTGTACATTTGGACCTCCTGGGCGGGGTATGATGAGGCAAAATCCTGGCAAATTGATAGGAGTTAAGATATTTGCATCTAAATCATTCGGATAACATCGGCAATTTTTGTTACTTCGGCATATGGATCCACCTGAGTCCAAAGGGAGTCGGTTTGGACAAATGCTGCCGTCCAAATCCTGTGCAATTGGACCTCCTGGAAAAGGTACGATGAGGCAGAATCCTGTCACAATGGTAGGAGTAAATATATTTGCATCTATATCATTGGACCACATTGGCAATTCTGGATGCTCCGGCTTATGATTCGACCTGAATCCAAAGAGATTCGGTTTGGGCAAATGCTGCCGCCCAAGACATGTGCATTTGGACCTCCTGGACAAGATACGATGAGGCAGAATCCTATCACATTGATAGGAGTAAAGATATTTGCATCTATATCACTGGACGACATTGGCAATTCTGGATGCTCCGGCATATGATTCGACCGGAGGCCAAAGAGAGTCGCTTTGGACACGTGCTACCGCACAAATCTTGTACATTTGGATCCCCTGGACAAGATACGATGCGGCAGAATCCTATCGCATTGATAGGAGTAAAGATATTTGCATATATATCATTGGACGATTTTGGCAATTGTGGATGCTCCGGCATATGATTCGACCGGAGGCCAAAGAGAGTCGCTTTGGACACGTGCTACCGCACAAATCTTGTACATTTGAACCTCCTGGAGAAGATACGATGAGGCAGAATCCTGTCAAATTGATAGGAGTTAAGATATTTGCATCTATATCATTCCGATAAGATCGGCAATTTTTGTTACTTCGGCATATGGATCGACCTGAGTCCAAAGAGAGTCGCTTTGGACAAGTGCTACCGCACAAATCTTGTATGTGTGGACCTCCTGTACAAGGTATGATGAGGCAGAATCCTTTCAAATTGATAGGTGTGAAGATGTTTGCATCTATATCATTGGACGACATTGGCAATTCTGGATGATCCGGCATATGGATCGACCTGAGTCCAAAGAGTTTCGCTTTTGTCTAGTGCTACCGCACAAATCTTGTACATTTGGATCTCCTGTACAAGGTATGATGAGGCAGAATCCGGGCAAATTGATAGGAGTTAAGATATTTGCATCTAAATCATTCGGATAACATCGGCAATTTTTGTTACTTCGGCATATGGATCCACCTGAGTCCAAAGGGAGTCGGTTTGGACAAATGCTGCCGTCCAAATCCTGTGCAATTGGACCTCCTGGAAAAGGTACGATGAGGCAGAATCCTGTCACAATGGTAGGAGTAAATATATTTGCATCTATATCATTGGTCAACATTGGCAATTCTGGATGGTCCGGCATATGGTTCGACCTAAGTCCAAAGAATGTCGCTTTGGACAAGTGCTACCGCAACAAATTGTGTACATTTGGACCCCCTGGACAATATGCGATGAGGCAGAATCCTGTCAAATTGATATCAGTAAAGGTATTTGCATCTATATCACTTGACGACATTGGCCATTCTGGATGCTCCGGCTTATGATTCGACCTGAGTCCAACGAGCGTCGGTTTGGACAAATGCTGCGGCACAAATCTTGTACATTTGAACCTCCGGAACAAGGTATGATGAGGCAGAATCCTATCACATTGATAGGAGTAAAGATATTTGCATCTATATCATTGGTCAACATCGGCAGTTCTGGAAGGTCCGGCTTATGGTTCGACCTAAGTCCAAAGAATGTCGCTTTGGACAAGTGCTACCACATAAATCTTGTACATTTGAACCTCGTGGACAAGATACGATGAGGCAGAATCCTGTCAAATTGATAGCAGTAAAGATATTTGCATCTATATCATTGCACGACATTGGCAATTCTGGATGCTTCGGCTTATGGATCGACCTGAGTCCAAAGAGTTTCGCTTTGGACAAGTGCTACCGCACAAATCTTGTATGTATGGACGTCCTGTACAAGGTATGATGTGGCAAAATCCTATCACATTGATCGGAGTAAAGATATTTGCATCTATATCACTGGACGACATTGGCAATTCTGGATGCTCCGGCATATGATTCGCCCGGAGTTCAAAGAGAGTCGCTTTGGGCAAATACTGCCGCCCACATCTTGTCCATGTGGACCTCCTGGAAAAGGTGTGATAAGGCAGAATCCTGTCACAATGATAGGAGTGAAGATATTTGTATGTATATCATTGGACGGCAATTCTGGATGCACCGGCTTATGATTCGTCCTGAGTGCAAAGAGAGTCGCTTTGGACAAGTGCTACCGCAGAAATCTTGTATGTGTGGACCTCCTGTACAAGGTATGATGAGGCAGAATCCTATCACATTGATAGGAGTAAAGATATTTGCATCAATATCATAAGACGGCATTGGCATTTCTGGATGCTTCTGCTTATGGATCGACCTGAGTTCAAAGAGTTTCGCTTTTGTCTAGTGCTACCGCAGAAATCTTGTACACGTGAACCTCCTGGAAAAGACACGATGAGCCAGAATCCTGTAAAATTGATAGGAGTGAAGATATTTGTATCTATATCATTGGACGACGTTGGCATTTCTGGATGCTCGGCATATGATTCGACCTGAGTCATAGAGATTGGCTTTTGTCAAGTGCTACCGCACAAGTCTTGTACATTTGGACCCCCTTGACAATATACGATGAGGCAGAATCTTATCACATTGATCGGAGTAAAGATATTTGCATCTATATCACTGGACGACATTGCCAATTCTGGATGCTCCGGCATATGATTCGACCGGAGGGCAAAGAGAGTCGCTTTGGTCAAGGGCTACCGCATAAATCTTGTACATTTGAACCTCCGGAACAAGGTATGATGAGGCAGAATCCTATCACATTGATAAGAGTAAAGATATTTGCATCTATATCATTGGACGACAATGGCAATTCTGGATGCCCCGGCTTATGATTCGACCTGAGTCCAAAGAGAGTCGCTTTGGACAAGGGCTACCGCACAAATCTTGTACATTTGAACCTCCGGAACATGGTATGATGAGGCAGAATCCTATCACATTGATAGGAGTAAAGATATTTGCATCTATATCATTGGACGACATTGGCAATTCTGGACACTCCGGTTTATGATTCGACCTGAATCCAAAGAGAGTCGGTTTGGGTAAATGCTGCCGCCCAAACCTTGTGCATTTGGACCTCGTGGAAATGGTATGATGAGGCAGAATCCTATCATATTGATAGGAGTAAAGATATTTGCATCCATATCATTGGACGACAATGGCAATTCTGGATGCTCGGCATATGATTCGACCTCAGTCCAAAGAGTTTCGCTTTTGTCTAGTGCTACCGCACAAATCTTGTACATTTTGACCTACTGGACAAGGTATGATGAGGCAGAATCCTGTCAAATTGATAGCAGTAAAGATATTTGCATCAATATCATTGGACGACATTGGCAATTCTGGATGCTCCGGCTTATGATTCGACCTGAGTTCAAAGTGAGTCGCTTTGGACAAGTGCTACCGCGCAAATCTTGAACATTTGAACCACCTGGCCAAGATACGATGAGGCAGAATGCTGTAAAATTGTTAGGAGTAAAGATATTTGCATCTTTATCATTGGACGACATTGGCAATTCTGGATGCTCCGGCTTATGATTCGACCTGAGTTCAAAGTGAGTCGCTTTGGACAAGTGCTACCGCGCAAATCTTGTAGCTTTGAACCACCTGGACAAGATACGATGAGGCAGAATGCTGTAAAATTGTTAGGAGAAAAGATATTTGCATCTATATCATTGGACGTCATTGGCAATTCTGGATGCTGCGGCATATGATTCGACCGGAGGCCAAAGAGAATCGCTTTGGACAAGTGCTACCGCTAAACCTTGTACATTTGAACCTCCGGAACAGGGTATGTTGAGACAGAATCCTGTCAAATTGATAGTAGTGAAGATATTTGCATCTATATCATTGGACCACATTGGCAATTCTGGATGCTCCGGCGTATTATTCGACCGGAGGCCAAAGAGAGTCGCTTTGGACACGTGCTACCCCACAAATCTTGTACATTTGAACCTCCTGGACAAGATATGATGAGGCAGAATCTTGTCAAATTTATAGGAGTAAAGATGTTTGCAACTATATCATTGGGCTACATTGGCAATTCTTGTTGCTCCGGCTTATGATTCGACCTGAGTCCAAAGAGAGTCGCTTTGGACAAGTGCTACCGCACAACTCTTGTACATTTGGTCCCCCTGGACAAGATACGATGAGGCAGAATCCTATTACATTGTTAGGAGTAAGGATATTTGCATCTATATCATTGGACGACATTGGCAATCCTGGGGATCCGGCTTCCAATTAGACCTGAATCCAAAGAGAGTCGGCCTGGACAAGTGCAACCGCACAAACATGAATATTTGTACCTCCTGGATAAAATACGATGAGGCAGAATGCTGTAAAATTGATAGCAATGAGGATATTGGCCTGTATATCATTGGACAATATCGCCAATTTTTGATTCTTCGCCATATGATTCGTCCTGAATCCAAAGAGATTCGCTTTTGTCAAGCACTACCCCACAAATCTTGTACATTTGAACCTCCTGGACAAGATATGATGAGGCTGAATCCTGTAAAATTAATAGGAGTGAAGGTATTTGCACCTATATCATTGGACGGCATTGTCAATCCTGGGGATCCGTCTTATAATTAGACCTGAATCCAAAGAGAGTCGGCCTGGACAAGTGCTACCGCACAAATATTGTACATTTGAACCTCCTGGACAAGATACGATGAGGCAGAATGCTGTCAAATTGATAGGCGTTAGGATATTTGCCTCTATATCATTGGACGACATTGGCAATTCTGCATGCTTCTGCTTATGGATCGACCTGGGTCCAAAGAGAGTCGCTTTGGACAAGTGCTACCGCAACAAGTCTTGTACATTTGGACCTCCTGGAAAAGGTATGATGAAACAGAATCCTGTCAAATTGATTCGAGTGAAGATATTTGCATCTATATCATTGAACCACATTGGCAATTCTGGATGCTCCGGCGTATGATTCGACCGGAGGCCAAAGAGAATCGCTTAGGACAAGTGCTAACGCACAAATCTTGTACACTTGATCCTCCTGGACAAGACACGATGAGCCAGAATTCTGTCAAATTGATAGGAGTGAAGATTTTTGCATCTATATCATTGGAAGACATTGGCAATTCTTGTTGCTCCGGCTTATGATTCGACCTGAGTCCAAAGAGAGTCGCTTTGGACAAGTGCTACCGCACAACTCTTGTACATTTGGACCCCCTGGACAAGATACGATGAGGCAGAATCATATTACATTGTTAGGAGTAAGGATATTTGCATCTTTATCATTGGACGACATTGGCAATTCTGGATGCTCCGGCGTATGATTCGACCGGAGGCCAAAGAGTTTCGCTTTTGTCTAGTGCTACCGCACAATTCTTGCACACTTGATCCTCCTGGACAAGACACGATGAGGCAGAATCCTGTCAACTTGATAGGAGTGAAGATATTTACATCTATATCATTAGACGACATTGGCAATTCTGAAAGTTCGGCATATGATTCGACCTGAGTTCAAAGAGTGTCGCTTTGGACAAACACTGCCGCCCAAATCTTGTCCATTTGGACCTCCTGGACAAGATATGATGAGGCCGAATCCTGTCAAATTGATAGAAGTAAAGATATTTGCATCTATATCATTGCACGACATTGGCAATTCTGGATGCTCCGGCATATGATTCGACCGGAGGCCAAAAAGAATCGCATTGGACAAGTGCTTCCCCACAAACCTTGTACATTTGAACCTTTGGAACAAGGTATGATGAGGCAGAATCCTGTCACATTGATAGGAGTAAAGATATTTGCATCTATATCACTGGACGACATTGGCAATTCTGGATGCTCCGGCATATGATTCGACCGGAGGCCAAAGAGAGTCGCTTTGGATACGTGCTACCGCACAAATCTTGTACATTTGGACCCCCTGGACAAGATACGATGAGGCAGAATCCTGTCAAATTGATAGCAGTAAAGATATTTGCATCAATATCATTGGACGACATTGGCAATTCTGGATGCTCGGCATATGATTCGAACTGAGTTCAAAGAGTTTCGCTTTTGTCTAGTGCTACCGCACAAATCTTGTACACTTGATCCTCCTGGACAAGACACGATGAGGCAGAATCCTGTCAAATTGATAGGTGTGAAGATATTTGCATCTATATCATTGGACGACATTGGCAATTCTGGATGCTCCGGCGTATGATTCGACCGGAGGCCAAAGAGAGTCGGTTTGGACAAGTTCCACCGCACAAATCTTGTACATTTGGACCCCCTGGACAAGATACGATGAGGCAGAAACCTGTCAAATTGATAGGAGTAAAGATATTTGCATGTTCATCATTGGACGACAATGGCAATTCTGGATGCTCCGGCTTATGATTCGACCTGAGTCCAAAGAGAGTCGCTTTGGACAAGTGCTACCGCACAAATCTTGTCTGTGTGGACCTCCTGTACAAGGTATGATGAGGCAGAATCCTATCACATTGATAGGAGTAAAAATATTTGCTTCTATATCATTGGACGACATTGGCAATTCTGCATGCTCCGGCGTATGATTCGACCGGAGGCCAAAGAGAGTCGCTTTGGACAAGTGCTACCACACAAATCTTGTACTTTTGGACCCCCTGGACAAGATACAATGAGGCAGAATACTGTCAAATTGATAGAAGTAAAGATATTTGCATCTATATCCTTGCACGACATTGGCAATTCTGGATGCTTCGGCATATGATTTGACCGGAGGCCAAAGAGAGTCGCTTTGGACACGTGCTACCGCACACATCTTGTACACTTGATCCTCCTGGACAAGACTCGATGAGCCAGAATCCTGTTAAATTGATAGGAGTGAAGATATTTGCATCTATATGATTAGACGGCATTAGCAATTCTGGTAGGTCGGCATATGATTCTACCTGAGTTCAAAGAGAGTCGCTTTGGACACGTGCTACCGCACAAATCTTGTACATTTGGATCCCCTGGACAAGATGCGATGAAGCAGAATCCTGTCAAATAGATAGCAGTAAAAATATTTGCATCTATATCATTGGACGACATTGGCAATTCTGGATGCTTCGGCTTATGGATCGACCTGAGTCCAAAGAGTTTCGCTTTTGTCTAGTGCTACCGCACACATCTTGTACACTTGATCCTCCTGGACAAGACTCGATGAGCCAGAATCCTGTCAAATTTATAGGAGTGAAGATATTTGCATCTATATCACTAGACGACATTGGTAATTTTGGATGCTCCGGCATATGATTTGACCGGAGGCCAAAGAGAGTCGCTTTGGACACGTGCTACCGCACAAATCTTGTACATTTGGACCCCCTGGACAAGATGCGATGAGGCAGAATCCTGTCAAATTGATAGCAGTAAAAATATTTGCATCTATATCATTGGACGACATTGGCAATTCTGGATGCTCGGCATATGATTCGACCTGAGTCCAAAGAGAGTCGCTTTGGACAAGTGCTACCGCACAAATCTTGTACATTTGGACACCCTGGACAATATACGATGAGGCAGAATGCTGTAAAATTGTTAGGAGTGAAGATATTTGCATCTATATTATTGGAAGACATTGGCAATTCTTGATGCTCCGGCATATGATTCGCCCGGAGGCCAAAGAGAGTCGCTTTGGACACGTGCTACCGCACAAATCTTGTACATCTAGACCCCCTGGACAAAATACGATGAGGCAGAATCCTGTCAAATTGATAGCAGTAAAGATATTTGTATTTATATCATTGCACGACATTGGCAATTCTGGATGCTTCGGCTTATGGATCGACCTGAGTCCAAAAAGTTTCGCTTTTGTCTAGTGCTACCGCACAAATCTTGTACACTTGATCCTCCTAGACAAGACACGATGAGCCAGAATCCTGTAAAATTGATAGGAGTGACGATATTTGCATCTATATCATTGGACGACATTGGCAATTCTGGATGATCCGGCATATGATTCGCCCGGAGTTCAAAGTGAGTCGCTTTGGACAAGTGCTACCGCGCAAATCTTGTACATTTGTGACCTCCTTTACAAGATACGATGAGGCAGAATGCTGTAAAATTGATAGGAGTGAAGATATTTGCGTATATATCATTGGACGACATTGGCAATTCTGGATGCTCCGGCTTATGATTCGACCTGAATCCAAAGGGAGTCGGTTTGGGCAAATGCTGCCGCCCAAAACTTGTGCATTTGGACCTCCTGGAAAAGGTATGATTGAGGCAGAATCCTGTCACATTGATAGGAGTGAATATATTTGCATCTATATCATTGGACGACATTGGTAATTCTGGATGCTCCGGCTTATGATTCGACCTGAATCCAAAGGGAGTCGGTTTGGGCAAATGCTGCCGCCCAAAACTTGTGCATTTGGACCTCCTGGAAAAGGTATGATTGAGGCAGAATCCTGTCACAT
The DNA here is from genome assembly GCA_963942575.1 of Priocnemis perturbator. Taxonomy (NCBI): domain Eukaryota; kingdom Metazoa; phylum Arthropoda; class Insecta; order Hymenoptera; family Pompilidae; genus Priocnemis; species Priocnemis perturbator. Next base: position 2,469,761 of record CAWWDK010000133.1, on the reverse strand, counting down.
TGATAGGAGTGAATATATTTGCATCTATATCATTGGACGACATTGGTAATTCTGGATGCTCCGGCTTATGATTCGACCTGAGTCCAAAGAGAGTCGCTTTGGACAAGTGCTAACGCACAAATATTGTACATTTGGATCCCCTGGACAAGATGCGATGAAGCAGAATCCTGTCAAATAGATAGCAGTAAAAATATTTGCATCTATATCATTGGACGACATTGGCAATTCTGGATGCTTCGGCTTATGGATCGACCTGAGTCCAAAGAGTTTCGCTTTTGTCTAGTGCTACCGCACACATCTTGTACACTTGATCCTCCTGGACAAGACTCGATGAGCCAGAATCCTGTCAAATTGATAGGAATGAAGATATTTGCATCTATATCACTAGACGACATTGGTAATTCTGGATGCTCCGGCATATGATTCGCCCGGAGGCCAAAGAGAGTCGCTTTGGACAAGTGCTACCGCGCAAATCTTGTACATTTGTGACCTCCTTTACAAGATACGATGCGGCAGAATGCTGTAAAATTGATAGGAGTGAAGATATTTGCATCTATATCATTGGAAGACATTGGCAATTCTTGTTGCTCCGGCTTATGATTCGACCTGAGTCCAAAGAGAGTCGCTTTGGACAAGTGCTACCGCACAACTCTTGTACATTTGGACCCCCTGGACAAGATACGATGAGGCAGAATCATATTACATTGTTAGGAGTAAGGATATTTGCATCTTTATCATTGGACGACATTGGCAATTCTGGATGCTCCGGCGTATGATTCGACCGGAGGCCAAAGAGTTTCGCTTTTGTCTAGTGCTACCGCACAATTCTTGCACACTTGATCCTCCTGGACAAGACACGATGAGGCAGAATCCTGTCAACTTGATAGGAGTGAAGATATTTACATCTATATCATTAGACGACATTGGCAATTCTGAAAGTTCGGCATATGATTCGACCTGAGTTCAAAGAGAGTCGCTTTGGACAAACACTGCCGCCCAAATCTTGTCCATTTGGACCTCCTGGACAAGATATGATGAGGCCGAATCCTGTCAAATTGATAGAAGTAAAGATATTTGCATCTATATCATTGCACGACATTGGCAATTCTGGATGCTCCGGCATATGATTCGACCGGAGGCCAAAAAGAATCGCATTGGACAAGTGCTTTCCCACAAACCTTGTACATTTGAACCTTTGGAACAAGGTATGATGAGGCAGAATCATGTCACATTGATAGGAGTAAAGATATTTGCATCTATATCACTGGACGACATTGGCAATTCTGGATGCTCCGGCATATGATTCGACCGGAGGCCAAAGAGAGTCGCTTTGGATACGTGCTACCGCACAAATCTTGTACATTTGGACCCCCTGGACAAGATACGATGAGGCAGAATCCTGTCAAATTGATAGCAGTAAAGATATTTGCATCAATATCATTGGACGACATTGGCAATTCTGGATGCTCGGCATATGATTCGAACTGAGTTCAAAGAGTTTCGCTTTTGTCTAGTGCTACCGCACAAATCTTGTACACTTGATCCTCCTGGACAAGACACGATGAGGCAGAATCCTGTCAAATTGATAGGTGTGAAGATATTTGCATCTATATCATTGGACGACATTGGCAATTCTGGATGCTCCGGCGTATGATTCGACCGGAGGCCAAAGAGAGTCGCTTTGGACAAGTTCCACCGCACAAATCTTGTACATTTGGACCCCCTGGACAAGATACGATGAGGCAGAAACCTGTCAAATTGATAGGAGTAAAGATATTTGCATGTTCATCATTGGACGACAATGGCAATTCTGGATGCTCCGGCTTATGATTCGACCTGAGTCCAAAGAGAGTCGCTTTGGACAAGTGCTACCGCACAAATCTTGTCTGTGTGGACCTCCTGTACAAGGTATGATGAGGCAGAATCCTATCACATTGATAGGAGTAAAAATATTTGCATCTATATCATTGGACGACATTGGCAATTCTGCATGCTCCGGCGTATGATTCGACCGGAGGCCAAAGAGAGTCGCTTTGGACAAGTGCTATCACACAAATCTTGTACTTTTGGACCCCCTGGACAAGATACAATGAGGCAGAATACTGTCAAATTGATAGAAGTAAAGATATTTGCATCTATATCATTGGACGACATTGTTAATTCTGGATGCTCCGGCTTATGATTCGACCTGAATCCAAAGGGAGTCGGTTTGGGCAAATGCTGCCGCCCAAAACTTGTGCATTTGGACCTCCTGGAAAAGGAATGATTGAGGCAGAATCCTGTCACATTGATAGGAGTGAAGATATTTGCGTATATATCATTGGACGACATTGGTAATTCTGGATGCTCCGGCTTATGATTCGACCTGAATCCAAAGGGAGTCGGTTTGGGCAAATGCTGCCGCCCAAAACTTGTGCATTTGGACCTCCTGGAAAAGGTATGATTGAGGCAGAATCCTGTCACATTGATAGGAGTGAATATATTTGCATCTATATCATTGGACGACATTGGTAATTCTGGATGCTCCGGCTTATGATTCGACCTGAATCCAAAGGGAGTCGGTTTGGGCAAATGCTGCCGCCCAAAACTTGTGCATTTGGACCTCCTGGAAAAGGTATGATTGAGGCAGAATCCTGTCACATTGATAGGAGTGAATATATTTGCATCTATATCATTGGACGACATTGGTAATTCTGGATGCTCCGGCTTATGATTCGACCTGAGTCCAAAGAGAGTCGCTTTGGACAAGTGCTAACGCACAAATATTGTACATTTGGATCCCCTGGACAAGATGCGATGAAGCAGAATCCTGTCAAATAGATAGCAGTAAAAATATTTGCATCTATATCATTGGACGACATTGGCAATTCTGGATGCTTCGGCTTATGGATCGACCTGAGTCCAAAGAGTTTCGCTTTTGTCTAGTGCTACCGCACACATCTTGTACACTTGATCCTCCTGGACAAGACTCGATGAGCCAGAATCCTGTCAAATTGATAGGAATGAAGATATTTGCATCTATATCACTAGACGACATTGGTAATTCTGGATGCTCCGGCATATGATTCGCCCGGAGGCCAAAGAGAGTCGCTTTGGACAAGTGCTACCGCGCAAATCTTGTACATTTGTGACCTCCTTTACAAGATACGATGCGGCAGAATGCTGTAAAATTGATAGGAGTGAAGATATTTGCATCTATATCATTGGAAGACATTGGCAATTCTTGTTGCTCCGGCTTATGATTCGACCTGAGTCCAAAGAGAGTCGCTTTGGACAAGTGCTACCGCACAACTCTTGTACATTTGGACCCCCTGGACAAGATACGATGAGGCAGAATCATATTACATTGTTAGGAGTAAGGATATTTGCATCTTTATCATTGGACGACATTGGCAATTCTGGATGCTCCGGCGTATGATTCGACCGGAGGCCAAAGAGTTTCGCTTTTGTCTAGTGCTACCGCACAATTCTTGCACACTTGATCCTCCTGGACAAGACACGATGAGGCAGAATCCTGTCAACTTGATAGGAGTGAAGATATTTACATCTATATCATTAGACGACATTGGCAATTCTGAAAGTTCGGCATATGATTCGACCTGAGTTCAAAGAGAGTCGCTTTGGACAAACACTGCCGCCCAAATCTTGTCCATTTGGACCTCCTGGACAAGATATGATGAGGCCGAATCCTGTCAAATTGATAGAAGTAAAGATATTTGCATCTATATCATTGCACGACATTGGCAATTCTGGATGCTCCGGCATATGATTCGACCGGAGGCCAAAAAGAATCGCATTGGACAAGTGCTTTCCCACAAACCTTGTACATTTGAACCTTTGGAACAAGGTATGATGAGGCAGAATCCTGTCACATTGATAGGAGTAAAGATATTTGCATCTATATCACTGGACGACATTGGCAATTCTGGATGCTCCGGCATATGATTCGACCGGAGGCCAAAGAGAGTCGCTTTGGATACGTGCTACCGCACAAATCTTGTACATTTGGACCCCCTGGACAAGATACGATGAGGCAGAATCCTGTCAAATTGATAGCAGTAAAGATATTTGCATCAATATCATTGGACGACATTGGCAATTCTGGATGCTCGGCATATGATTCGAACTGAGTTCAAAGAGTTTCGCTTTTGTCTAGTGCTACCGCACAAATCTTGTACACTTGATCCTCCTGGACAAGACACGATGAGGCAGAATCCTGTCAAATTGATAGGTGTGAAGATATTTGCATCTATATCATTGGACGACATTGGCAATTCTGGATGCTCCGGCGTATGATTCGACCGGAGGCCAAAGAGAGTCGCTTTGGACAAGTTCCACCGCACAAATCTTGTACATTTGGACCCCGTGGACAAGATACGATGAGGCAGAAACCTGTCAAATTGATAGGAGTAAAGATATTTGCATGTTCATCATTGGACGACAATGGCAATTCTGGATGCTCCGGCTTATGATTCGACCTGAGTCCAAAGAGAGTCGCTTTGGACAAGTGCTACCGCACAAATCTTGTCTGTGTGGACCTCCTGTACAAGGTATGATGAGGCAGAATCCTATCACATTGATAGGAGTAAAAATATTTGCATCTATATCATTGGACGACATTGGCAATTCTGCATGCTCCGGCGTATGATTCGACCGGAGGCCAAAGAGAGTCGCTTTGGACAAGTGCTACCACACAAATCTTGTACTTTTGGACCCCCTGGACAAGATACAATGAGGCAGAATACTGTCAAATTGATAGAAGTAAAGATATTTGCATCTATATCCTTGCACGACATTGGCAATTCTGGATGCTTCGGCATATGATTTGACCGGAGGCCAAAGAGAGTCGCTTTGGACACGTGCTACCGCACACATCTTGTACACTTGATCCTCCTGGACAAGACTCGATGAGCCAGAATCCTGTTAAATTGATAGGAGTGAAGATATTTGCATCTATATGATTAGACGGCATTAGCAATTCTGGATGGTCGGCATATGATTCTACCTGAGTTCAAAGAGAGTCGCTTTGGACACGTGCTACCGCACAAATCTTGTACATTTGGATCCCCTGGACAAGATGCGATGAAGCAGAATCCTGTCAAATAGATAGCAGTAAAAATATTTGCATCTATATCATTGGACGACATTGGCAATTCTGGATGCTTCGGCTTATGGATCGACCTGAGTCCAAAGAGTTTCGCTTTTGTCTAGTGCTACCGCACACATCTTGTACACTTGATCCTCCTGGACAAGACTCGATGAGCCAGAATCCTGTCAAATTTATAGGAGTGAAGATATTTGCATCTATATCACTAGACGACATTGGTAATTTTGGATGCTCCGGCATATGATTTGACCGGAGGCCAAAGAGAGTCGCTTTGGACACGTGCTACCGCACAAATCTTGTACATTTGGACCCCCTGGACAAGATGCGATGAGGCAGAATCCTGTCAAATTGATAGCAGTAAAAATATTTGCATCTATATCATTGGACGACATTGGCAATTCTGGATGCTCGGCATATGATTCGACCTGAGTCCAAAGAGAGTCGCTTTGGACAAGTGCTACCGCACAAATCTTGTACATTTGGACACCCTGGACAATATACGATGAGGCAGAATGCTGTAAAATTGTTAGGAGTGAAGATATTTGCATCTATATTATTGGAAGACATTGGCAATTCTTGATGCTCCGGCATATGATTCGCCCGGAGGCCAAAGAGAGTCGCTTTGGACACGTGCTACCGCACAAATCTTGTACATCTAGACCCCCTGGACAAAATACGATGAGGCAGAATCCTGTCAAATTGATAGCAGTAAAGATATTTGTATTTATATCATTGCACGACATTGGCAATTCTGGATGCTTCGGCTTATGGATCGACCTGAGTCCAAAAAGTTTCGCTTTTGTCTAGTGCTACCGCACAAATCTTGTACACTTGATCCTCCTAGACAAGACACGATGAGCCAGAATCCTGTAAAATTGATAGGAGTGACGATATTTGCATCTATATCATTGGACGACATTGGCAATTCTGGATGATCCGGCATATGATTCGCCCGGAGTTCAAAGTGAGTCGCTTTGGACAAGTGCTACCGCGCAAATCTTGTACATTTGTGACCTCCTTTACAAGATACGATGAGGCAGAATGCTGTAAAATTGATAGGAGTGAAGATATTTGCATCTATATCATTGGAAGACATTGGCAATTCTGGATGCTCCGGCTTATGATTCGACCTGAGTCCAAAGAGAGTCGCTTTGGACACGTGCTACAGCACAAATCTTGTACATTTGTGCCCTCCTTTACAAGATACGATGAGGCAGAATGCTGTAAAATTGATAGGAGTAAAGATATTTGCATCTATATCATTGGACGACATTGGTAATTCTGGATGCTCCGGCTTATGATTCGACCTGAATCCAGAGGGAGTCGGTTTGGACAAATGCTGCCGCCCAAAACTTGTGCATTTGGACCTCCTGGAAAAGGAATGATTGAGGCAGAATCCTGTCACATTGATAGGAGTGAAGATATTTGCGTATATATCATTGGACGACATTGGTAATTCTGGATGCTCCGGCTTATGATTCGACCTGAATCCAAAGGGAGTCGGTTTGGGCAAATGCTGCCGCCCAAAACTTGTGCATTTGGACCTCCTGGAAAAGGTATGATTGAGGCAGAATCCTGTCACATTGATAGGAGTGAAGATATTTGCATCTATATCATTGGACGACATTGGTAATTCTGGATGCTCCGGCTTATGATTCGACCTGAGTCCAAAGAGAGTCGCTTTGGACAAGTGCTAACGCACAAATATTGTTCATTTGGACCCCCTGGACAAGACACGATGAGCCAGAATCCTGTTAAATTGATAGGAGTGAAGATAGTTGCATCTATATCATTAGACGGCATTAGCAATTCTGGATGGTCGGCATATGATTCTACCTGAGTTCAAAGAGAGTCGCTTTGGACAAGTGCTACCGCACAAATCTTGTACATTTGGATCCCCTGGACAAGATGCGATGAGGCAGAATCCTGTCAAATTGATAGCAGTAAAAATATTTGCATCTATATCATTGGACGACATTGGCAATTCTGGATGCTTCGGCTTATGGATCGACCTGAGTCCAAAGAGTTTCGCTTTTGTCTAGTGCTACCTCACACATCTTGTACACTTGATCCTCCTGGACAAGACACGATGAGCCAGAATCCTGTCAAATTGATAGGAGTGAAGATATTTGCATCTATATCACTAGACGACATTGGCAATTCTGAATGCTCCGGCATATGATTTGACCGGAGGCCAAAGAGAGTCGCTTTGGACAAGTGCTAACGCACAAATATTGTTCATTTGGACCCCCTGGACAAGACACGATGAGCCAGAATCCTGTTAAATTGATAGGAGTGAAGATAGTTGCATCTATATCATTAGACGGCATTAGCAATTCTGGATGGTCGGCATATGATTCGACCTGAGTTCAAAGAGAGTCGCTTTGGACAAGTGCTACCGCACAAATCTTGTACATTTGGATCCCCTGGACAAGATGCGATGAGGCAGAATCCTGTCAAATTGATAGCAGTAAAAATATTTGCATCTATATCATTGGACGACATTGGCAATTCTGGATGCTTCGGCTTATGGATCGACCTGAGTCCAAAGAGTTTCGCTTTTGTCTAGTGCTACCGCACACATCTTGTACACTTGATCCTCCTGGACAAGACACGATGAGCCAGAATCCTGTCAAATTGATAGGAGTGAAGATATTTGCATCTATATCACTAGACGACATTGGCAATTCTGAATGCTCCGGCATATGATTTGACCGGAGGCCAAAGAGAGTCGCTTTGGACACGTGCTACCGCACAAATCTTGTACATTTGGACCCTCTGGACAAGATGCGATGAGGCAGAATCCTGTCAAATTGATAGCAGTAAAAATATTTGCATATATATCATTGGACGACATTGGCAATTCTGGATGCTCGGCATATGATTCGACTTGAGTCCAAAGAGAGTCGCTTTGGACAAGTGCTACCGCACAAATCTTGTACATTTGGACACCCTGGACAATATACGATGAGGCAGAATGCTGTAAAATTGTTAGGAGTGAAGATATTTGCATCTATATTATTGGAAGACATTGGCAATTCTTGATGCTCCGGCATATGATTCGCCCGGAGGCCAAAGAGAGTCGCTTTGGACACGTGCTACCGCACAAATCTTGTACATCTAGACCCCCTGGACAAAATACGATGAGGCAGAATCCTGTCAAATTGATAGCAGTAAAGATATTTGTATTTATATCATTGCACGACATTGGCAATTCTGGATGCTTCGGCTTATGGATCGACCTGAGTCCAAAACGTTTCGCTTTTGTCTAGTGCTACCGCACAAATCTTGTACACTTGATCCTCCTAGACAAGACACGATGAGCCAGAATCCTGAAAAATTGATAGGAGTGACGATATTTGCATCTATATCATTGGACGACATTGGCAATTCTGGATGATCCGGCATATGATTCGCCCGGAGTTCAAAGTGAGTCGCTTTGGACAAGTGCTACCGCGCAAATCTTGTACATTTGTGACCTCCTTTACAAGATACGATGAGGCAGAATGCTGTAAAATTGATAGGAGTGAAGATATTTGCATCTATATCATTGGAAGACATTGGCAATTCTGGATGCTCCGGCTTATGATTCGACCTGAGTCCAAAGAGAGTCGCTTTGGACACGTGCTACCGCACAAATATTGTTCATTTGGACCCCCTGGACAAGACACGATGAGCCAGAATCCTGTTAAATTGATAGGAGTGAAGATAGTTGCATCTATATCATTGGACGACATTGGCAATTAGGGATGCTCCGGCATATGATTCGACCTGAGTCCAAAGAGAGTCGCTTTGGACAAGTGCTACCGCACAAATCTTGTCTGTGTGGACCTCCTGTACAAGGTATGATGAGGCAGAATCCTATCACATTGATAGGAGTAAAAATATTTGCATCTATATCATTGGACGACATTGGCAATTCTGCATGCTCCGGCGTATGATTCGACCGGAGGCCAAAGAGAGTCGCTTTGGACAAGTGCTACCACACAAATCTTGTACTTTTGGACCCCCTGGACAAGATACAATGAGGCAGAATACTGTCAAATTGATAGAAGTAAAGATATTTGCATCTATATCCTTGCACGACATTGGCAATTCTGGATGCTTCGGCATATGATTTGACCGGAGGCCAAAGAGAGTCGCTTTGGACACGTGCTACCGCACACATCTTGTACATTTGAACCCCGTGGACAAGATGCGATGAGGCAGAATCCTGTCCAATTGATAGCAGTAAAGATATTTGCATCTATATCATTGGACGACATTGGCAATTCTGGATGCTCCGGCTTATGATTCGACCTGAATCCAAAGACAGTCGCTTTGGACAAGTGCTACCGCACACATGTTGTACATTTAGACCTCCTGGAAAAGATATGATGAGGCAGAATCCTGTCACATTGATAGGAGTGAAGATATTTGCATCTAAATCATTGGACGACATTGGCAATTCTGGATGCTTCGGCTTATGATTCGACCTGAGTCCAAAGAGAGTCGCTTTGGACACGTGCTACCGCACAAATCTTGTACATTTGTGCCCTCCTTTACAAGATACGATGAGGCAGAATGCTGTACAATTGATAGGAGTAAAGATATTTGCATCTATATCATTGGACGACATTGGTAATTCTGGATGCTCCGGCTTATGATTCGGCCTGAGTCCAAAGAGAGTCGCTTTGGACACGTGCTACCGCACAAATCTTGTACATTTGTGCCCTCCTTTACAAGATACGATGAGGCAGAATGCTGTAAAATTGATAGGAGTAAAGATATTTGCATCTATATCATTGGACGACATTGGTAATTCTGGATGCTCCGGCTTATGATTCGACCTGAATCCAAAGGGAGTCGGTTTGGGCAAATGCTGCCGCCCAAAACTTGTGCATTTGGACCTCCTGGAAAAGGAATGATTGAGGCAGAATCCTGTCACATTGATAGGAGTGAAGATATTTGCGTATATATCATTGGAAGACATTGGTAATTCTGGATGCTCCGGCTTATGATTCGACCTGAATCCAAAGGGAGTCGGTTTGGGCAAATGCTGCCGCCCAAAACTTGTGCATTTGGACCTCCTGGAAAAGGTATGATTGAGGCAGAATCCTGTCACATTGATAGGAGTGAAGATATTTGCATCTATATCATTGGACGACATTGGTAATTCTGGATGCTCCGGCTTATGATTCGACCTGAGTCCAAAGAGAGTCGCTTTGGACAAGTGCTAACGCACAAATATTGTTCATTTGGACCCCCTGGACAAGACACGATGAGCCAGAATCCTGTTAAATTGATAGGAGTGAAGATAGTTGCATCTATATCATTGGACGACATTGGCAATTAGGGATGCTCCGGCATATGATTCGACCTGAGTCCAAAGAGAGTCGCTTTGGACAAGTGCTACAGCACAAATCTTGTACATTTGGATCCCCTGGACAAGATGCGATGAGGCAGAATCCTGTCAAATTGATAGCAGTAAAAATATTTGCATCTATATCATTGGGCGACATTGGCAATTCTGGATGCTCCGGCATATGATTTGACCGGAGGCCAAAGAGAGTCGCTTTGGACACGTGCTACCGCACAAATCTTGTACATTTGAACCCCGTGGACAAGATGCGATGAGGCAGAATCCTGTCCAATTGATAGCAGTAAAGATATTTGCATCTATATCATTGGACGACATTGGCAATTCTGGATGCTCCGGCTTATGATTCGACCTGAATCCAAAGACAGTCGCTTTGGACAAGTGCTACCGCACACATGTTGTACATTTAGACCTCCTGGAAAAGATATGATGAGGCAGAATCCTGTCACATTGATAGGAGTGAAGATATTTGCATCTAAATCATTGGACGACATTGGCAATTCTGGATGCTTCGGCTTATGATTCGACCTGAGTCCAAAGAGTCGCTTTGGACAAGTGCTACTGCACAATTCTTGTACATTTGGACCTCCTGTACAAGGTATGATGAGGCAGAATCCCATCACATTGATAGGAGTAAAGAAATTTGCATCTATATCATTGGACGACATTGGCAATTCTGGATGCTCGGCAGATGATTCGACCTGACTTCAAAGAGAGTCGCTTTGGACAAATGCTGCCGCCCAAATCTTGTATATTTGGAACTCCTGGACAAGGTATGATGAGGCAGAATCCTATCACATCGATAGGAGTGAAGATATTTGCATCTATATCACTAGACGACATTGGCAATTCTGAATGCTTCGGCTTATGGATCGACCTGAGTCCAAAGAGTTTCGCTTTTGTCTAGTGCTACCGCACAAATCTTGTACACTTGATCCTCCTGGCCAAGACACGATGAGCTAGAATCCTGTCAAATTGATAGGAGTGAAGATATTTGCATCTATATCATTGGACGACATTGGCAATTCTGCATGCTCCGGCGTATGATTCGACCGGAGGCCAAAGAGAGTCGCTTTGGACAAGTGCTACCACACAAATCTTGTACTTTTGGACCCCCTGGACAAGATACAATGAGGCAGAATACTGTCAAATTGATAGAAGTAAAGATATTTGCATCTATATCCTTGCACGACATTGGCAATTCTGGATGCTTCGGCATATGATTTGACCGGAGGCCAAAGAGAGTCGCTTTGGACACGTGCTACCGCACACATCTTGTACACTTGATCCTCCTGGACAAGACTCGATGAGCTAGAATCCTGTCAAATTGATAGGAGTGAAGATATTTGCATCTATATCACTAGACGACATTGGTAATTCTGGATGCTCCAGCATATGATTTGACCGGAGGCCAAAGAGAGTCGCTTTGGACACGTGCTACCGCACAAATCTTGTACATCTGGACCCCCTGGGCAAGATACGATGTGGCAGAATCCTGTCAAATTGATAGCAGTAAAGATATTTGCATCTATATCATTGCACGACATTGGCAATTCTGGATGCTTCGGCTTATGGACCGACCTGAGTCCAAAGAGTTTCGCTTTTGTCTAGTGCTACCGCACAAATCTTGTACACTTGATCCTCCTGGACAAGACACGATGAGCCAGAATCCTGTTAAATTGATAGGAGTGAAGATATTTGCATCTATATGATTAGACGGCATTAGCAATTCTGGATGATCCGGCATATGATTCGCCCGGAGTTCAAAGTGAGTCGCTTTGGACAAGTGCTACCGCGCAAATCTTGTACATTTGTGACCTCCTTTACAAGATACGATGCGGCAGAATGCTGTAAAATTGATAGGAGTGAAGATATTTGCATCTATATCATTGGAAGACATTGGCAATTCTGGATGCTCCGGCTTATGATTCGACCTGAGTCCAAAGAGAGTCGCTTTGGACACGTGCTACCGCACAAATCTTGTACATTTGTGCCCTCCTTTACAAGATCCGATGAGGCAGAATGCTGTAAAATTGATAGGAGTAAAGATATTTGCATCTATATCATTGGACGACATTGGTAATTCTGGATGCTCCGGCTTATGATTCGACCTGAATCCAAAGGGAGTCGGTTTGGGCAAATGCTGCCGCCCAAAACTTGTGCATTTGGACCTCCTGGAAAAGGAATGATTGAGGCAGAATCCTGTCACATTGATAGGAGTGAAGATATTTGCGTATATATCATTGGACGACATTGGTAATTCTGGATGCTCCGGCTTATGATTCGACCTGAATCCAAAGGGAGTCGGTTTGGGCAAATGCTGCCGCCCAAAACTTGTGCATTTGGACCTCCTGGAAAAGGTATGATTGAGGCAGAATCCTGTCACATTGATAGGAGTGAAGATATTTGCATCTATATCATTGGACGACATTGGTAATTCTGGATGCTCCGGCTTATGATTCGACCTGAGTCCAAAGAGAGTCGCTTTGGACAAGTGCTAACGCACAAATATTGTTCATTTGGACCCCCTGGACAAGACACGATGAGCCAGAATCCTGTTAAATTGATAGGAGTAAAGATATTTGCATCTATATCATTGGACGACATTGGTAATTCTGGATGCTCCGGCTTATGATTCGACCTGAATCCAAAGGGAGTCGGTTTGGGCAAATGCTGCCGCCCAAAACTTGTGCATTTGGACCTCCTGGAAAAACAATGATTGAGGCAGAATCCTGTCACATTGATAGGAGTGAAGATATTTGCGTATATATCATTGGAAGACATTGGTAATTCTGGATGCTCCGGCTTATGATTCGACCTGAGTCCAAAGAGAGTCGCTTTGGACAAGTGCTAACGCACAAATATTGTTCATTTGGAACCCCTGGACAAGACACGATGAGCCAGAATCCTGTTAAATTGATAGGAGTGAAGATAGTTGCATCTATATCATTGGACGACATTGGCAATTAGGGATGCTCCGGCATATGATTCGACCTGAGTCCAAAGAGAGTCGCTTTGGACAAGTGCTACCGCACAAATCTTGTACATTTGGATCCCCTGGACAAGATGCGATGAGGCAGAATCCTGTCAAATTGATAGCAGTAAAAATATTTGCATCTATATCATTGGGCGACATTGGCAATTCTGGATGCTCCGGCATATGATTTGACCGGAGGCCAAAGAGAGTCGCTTTGGACACGTGCTACCGCACAAATCTTGTACATTTGGACCTCCTGTACAAGGTATGATGAGGCAGAATCCCATCACATTGATAGGAGTAAAGAAATTTGCATCTATATCATTGGACGACATTGGCAATTCTGGATGCTCGGCAGATGATTCGACCTGACTTCAAAGAGAGTCGCTTTGGACAAATGCTGCCGCCCAAATCTTGTATATTTGGAACTCCTGGACAAGGTATGATGAGGCAGAATCCTATCACATCGATAGGAGTGAAGATATTTGCATCTATATCACTAGACGACATTGGCAATTCTGAATGCTTCGGCTTATGGATCGACCTGAGTCCAAAGAGTTTCGCTTTTGTCTAGTGCTACCGCACAAATCTTGTACACTTGATCCTCCTGGACAAGACACGATGAGCCAGAATCCTGTCAAATTGATAGGAGTGAAGATATTTGCATCTAAATCATTGGACGACATTGGCAATTCTGGATGCTTCGGCTTATGATTCGACCTGAGTCCAAAGAGAGTCGCTTTGGACAAGTGCTACCGCACAAATCTTGTCTGTGTGGACCTCCTGTACAAGGTATGATGAGGCAGAATCCTATCACATTGATAGGAGTAAAGATATTTGCATCTATATCATTAGATGGCATTAGCAATTCTGGATGGTCGGCATATGATCCTACCTGAGTTCAAGGAGAGTCGCTTTGGACAAGTGCTACCGCACAAATCTTGTACATTTGGATCCCCTGGACAAGATGCGATGAGGCAGAATCCTGTCAAATTGATAGCAGTAAAAATATTTGCATCTATATCATTGGACGACATTGGTAATTCTGGATGCTCCGGCTTATGATTCGACCTGAATCCAAAGGGAGTCGGTTTGGGCAAATGCTGCCGCCCAAAACATGTGCATTTGGACCTCCTGGAAAAGGTATGATTGAGGCAGAATCCTGTTAAATTGATAGGAGTGAAGATAGTTGCATCTATATCATTAGACGGCATTAGCAATTCTGGATGCTCCGGCATATGATTTGACCGGAGGCCAAAGAGAGTCGCTTTGGACACGTGCTACCGCACAAATCTTGTACATTTGAACCCCGTGGACAAGATGCGATGAGGCAGAATCCTGTCCAATTGATAGCAGTAAAGATATTTGCATCTATATCATTGGACGACATTGGCAATTCTGGATGCTCCGGCTTATGATTCGACCTGAATCCAAAGACAGTCGCTTTGGACAAGTGCTACCGCACACATGTTGTACATTTAGACCTTCTGGAAAAGATATGATGAGGCAGAATCCTGTCACATTGATAGGAGTGAAGATATTTGCATCTAAATCATTGGACGACATTGGCAATTCTGGATGCTTCGGCTTATGATTCGACCTGAGTCCAAAGAGAGTCGCTTTGGACAAGTGCTACTGCACAAATCTTGTACACTTGATCCTCCTGGACAAGACACGATGAGCCAGAATCCCGTCAAATTGATAGGAGTGAAGATATTTGCATCTATATCACTAGACGACATTGGCAATTCTGAATGCTCCGGCATATGATTAGACCTGAATCCAAAGAGAGTCGGCCTGGACAAGTGCTACCGCACAAATCTTGTACATTTGGACCCCCTGGACAAGATACGATGAGGCAGAAACCTGTCAAATTGATAGGAGTAAAGATATTTGCATGTACATCATTGGACGACAATGGCAATTCTGGATGCTCCGGCTTATGATTCGACCTGAGTCCAAAGAGAATCGCTTCGGACAAGTGCTACCGCACAAATCTTGTCTGTGTGGACCTCCTGTACAAGGTATGATGAGGCAGAATCCTATCACATTGATAGGAGTAAAAATATTTGCATCTGTATCATTGGACGACATTGGCAATTCTGCATGCTCCGGCGTATGATTCGACCGGAGGCCAAAGAGAGTCGCTTTGGACAAGTGCTACCACACAAATCTTGTACTTTTGGACCCCCTGGACAAGATACAATGAAGCAGAATACTGTCAAATTGATAGAAGTAAAGATATTTGCATCTATATCCTTGCACGACATTGGCAATTCTGGATGCTTCGGCATATGATTTGACCGGAGGCCAAAGAGAGTCGCTTTGGACACGTGCTACCGCACACATCTTGTACACTTGATCCTCCTGGACAAGACTCGATGAGCCAGAATCCTGTCAAATTGATAGGAGTGAAGATATTTGCATCTATATCACTAGACGACATTGGTAATTCTGGATGCTCCGGCATATGATTTGACCGGAGGCCAAAGAGAGTCGCTTTGGACACGTGCTACCGCTCAAATCTTGTACATTTGGATCCCCTGGACAAGATGCGATGAGGCAGAATCCTGTCAAATTGATAGCAGTAAAAATATTTGCATCTATATCATTGGACGACATTGGCAATTCTGGATGCTCGGCATATGATTCGACCTGAGTCCAAAGAGAGTCGCTTTGGACTAGTGCTACCGCACAAATCTTGTACATCTAGACCCCCTGGATAAAATACGATGAGGCAGAATCCTGTCAAATTGATAGCAGTAAAGATATTTGTATTTATATCATTGCACGACATTGGCAATTCTGGATGCTTCGGCTTATGGATCGACCTGAGTCCAAAGAGTTTCGCTTTTGTCTAGTGCTACCGCACAAATATTGTACACTTGATCCTCCTAGACAAGACACGATGAGCCAGAATCCTGTAAAATTGATAGGAGTGACGATATTTGCATCTATATCATTGGACGACATTGGCAATTCTGGATGATCCGGCATATGATTCGCCCGGAGTTCAAAGTGAGTCGCTTTGGACAAGTGCTACCGCGCAAATCTTGTACATTTGTGACCTCCTTTACAAGATACGATGAGGCAGAATGCTGTAAAATTGATAGGAGTGAAGATATTTGCATCTATATCATTGGAAGACATTGGCAATTCTGGATGCTCCGGCTTATGATTCGATCTGAGTCCAAAGAGATTCGCTTTGGACACGTGCTACCGCACAAATCTTGTACATTTGTGCCCTCCTTTACAAGATACGATGAGGCAGAATGCTGTAAAATTGATAGGAGTAAAGATATTTGCATCTATATCATTGGACGACATTGGCAATTCTGGATGCTCGGCAGATGATTCGACCTGACTTCAAAGAGAGTCGCTTTGGACAAATGCTGCCGCCCAAATCTTGTATATTTGGAACTCCTGGACAAGGTATGATGAGGCAGAATCCTATCACATCGATAGGAGTGAAGATATTTGCATCTATATCACTAGACGACATTGGCAATTCTGAATGCTTCGGCTTATGGATCGACCTGAGTCCAAAGAGTTTCGCTTTTGTCTAGTGCTACCGCACAAATCTTGTACACTTGATCCTCCTGGACAAGACATGATGAGCCAGAATCCTGTCAAATTGATAGGAGTGAAGATATTTGCATCTATATCACTAGACGACATTGGCAATTCTGAATGCTCCGGCATATGATTTGACCGGAGGCCAAAGAGAGTCGCTTTGGACACGTGCTACCGCACAAATCTTGTACATTTGAACCCCGTGGACAAGATGCGATGAGGCAGAATCCTGTCCAATTGATAGCAGTAAAGATATTTGCATCTATATCATTGGACGACGTTGGCAATTCTGGATGCTCGGCATATGATTCGACCTGAGTCAAAGAGATTGGCTTTTGTCAAGTGCTACCGCACAAGTCTTGTACATTTGGACCCCCTGGACAATATACGATGAGGCAGAATCCTGTCAAATTGATAGGAGTAAAGATATTTGCATCTATATCATTGGTCAACATCGGCAGTTCTGGATGGTCCGGCTTATGGTTCGACCTGAGTCCAAAGAGAGTCGCTTTGGACAAATATTGCCGTCCAAATCTTGTCCATTTGGACCTCCGGAACAAGGTATGATAAGGCAGAATCCTATCACATTGATAGGGGTAAAGATATTTGCATCTATATCATTGCACGACATTGGCAATTCTGGATGATTCGGCTTATGGATCGACCTGAGTCAAAGAGATTGGCTTTTGTCAAGTGCTTCCGCACAAATCTTGTACATTTGGACCCCCTGGACAATATACGATGAGGCAGAATCCTGTCAAATTGATAGGAGTAAAGATATTTGCATCTATATCATTGGACGACAATGGCAATTCTGGATGCCCCGGCTTATGATTCGACCTGAGTCCAAAGAGAGTCGCTTTGGACAAGGGCTACCGAACAAATCTTGTACATTTGAACCTCCGGAACATGGTATGATGAGGCAGAATCCTATCACATTGATAGGAGTAAAGATATTTGCATCTATATCATTGGTCAACATCGGCAGTTCTGGATGGTCCGGCTTATGGTTCGACCTGAGTCCAAAGAGAGTCGCTTTGGACAAATATTGCCGTCCAAATCTTGTCCATTTGGACCTCCGGAACAAGGTATGATAAGGCAGAATCCTATCACATTGATAGGGGTAAAGATATTTGCATCTATATCATTGCACGACATTGGCAATTCTGGATGATTCGGCTTATGGATCGACCTGAGTCAAAGAGATTGGCTTTTGTCAAGTGCTTCCGCACAAGTCTTGTACATTTGGACCCCCTGGACAATATACGATGAGGCAGAATCCTGTCAAATTGATAGGAGTAAAGATATTTGCATCTATATCATTGGACGACATTGGCAATTCTGGATACTCCGGTTTATGATTCGACCTGAATCCAAAGAGAGTCGTTTTGGGCAAATGCTGCCGCCCAAACCTTGTGCATTTGGACCTCGTGGAAAAGGTATGATGAGGCAGAATCCTGTCACATTGATAGGAGAGAAGATATTTGCATCTATATCATTAGACGGCATTGGCAATTCTGGATGCACAGGCATATGATTCGACCTGAGTCCAAGGAGAGTCGCTTTGCACAAGTGCTACCGCAACAAATCGTGTACATTTGAACCTCCGGAACCAGGTATGATGAGGCAGAATCCTATCACATTGATAGGAGTAAAGATATTTGCAACTATATCATTGGACGACATTGGCAATTCTGGAAGTTCGGCATATGATTCGACCTGAGTCCAAAGAGAGTCGCTTCGGACAAGTGCTACCGCAATAAGTCTTGTACATTTGGATCTCCTGTACAAGGTATGATGAGGCAGAATCCTTTCACAATGATAGGAGTAAAGATATTTGCATCTATATCATTGGTCAACATCGGCAGTTCTGGATGGTCCGGCTTATGGTTCGACCTAAGTCCAAAGAATGTCGCTTTGGACAAGTGCTACCGCACAAATCTTGTACATTTGAACCTCGTGGACAAGATACGATGAGGCAGAATCCTGTCAAATTGATAGCAGTAAAGATATTTGCATCTATATCACTGGACGACATTGGCAATTCTGGATGCTCCGACATATGATACGACCGGAGGCCAAAGAGAGTCGCTTTGGACACGTGCTACCGCACAAATCTTGTACATTTGGCCCCCTGGATAAGATACGATGAGGCAGAATCCTGTCAAATTGATAGCAGTAAAGATATTTGCATCTATGTCATTGGACGACATTGGCAATTCTGGATGCCCCGGCTTATGATTCGACCTGAGTCCAAAGAGGGTCGCTTTGGACAAGGGCTGCCACACAAATCTTGTACATTTGAACCTCCGGAACAAGGTATGATGAGGCAGAATCCTATCACATTGATAGGAGTAAAGATATTTGCATCTATATCATTGGTCAACATCGGCAGTTCTGGATGGTCCGGCTTATGGTTCGACATAAGTCCAAAGAATGTCGCTTTGGACAAGTGCTACCGCAACAAATCGTGTACATTTGGACCCCCTGGACAAGATACGATGCGGCAGAATCCTATCGCATTGATAGGAGTAAAGATATTTGCATATATATCATTGGACGATTTTGGCAATTGTGGATGCTCAGCATATCATTCGACCTGAGTCCAAAGAGAGTCGCTTTGGACATGTGCTACAACACAATTATTGTACATTTGGACCTCGTGTACAAGATACGGTGAGGCAGAATCCTGCCAAATTAATACGAGTAAAGATATTTGCATCTATATCATTGGACGACATTGGGAATTCTGGATGCTTCGGCTTATGGATCGAACTGAGTCTAAAGAGTTTCGCTTTGGACAAGGTCTACCGCACAAATCTTGTACATTTGAACCTCCGGAACAAGGTATGATGAGGCAGAATCCTATCACATTGATAGGAGTGAAGATATTTGCATCTATATCATTAGACGGCATTGGCATTTCTGGATGCTTCGGCTTATGGATCGACCTGAGTCAAAGAGATTGGCTTTTGTCAAGTGCTACCGCACAAGTCTTGTACATTTGGAGCCCCTGGACAATATACGATGAGGCAGAATCCTGTCAAATTGATAGGAGTAAAGATATTTGCATTTATATCATTGGACGACATTGGCAATTCTGGATGGTCCGGCTTATGGTTCGACCTAAGTCCAAAGAATGTCGCTTTGGACAAGTGCTACCGCACAAATCTTGTACATTTGAACCTCGTGGACAAGATACGATGAGGCAGAATCCTGTCAAATTGATAGCAGTAAAGATATTTGCATCTATATCACTGGACGACATTGGCAATTCTGGATGCTCCGACATATGATACGACCGGAGGCCAAAGAGAGTCGCTTTGGACACGTGCTACCGCACAAATCTTGTACATTTGGCCCCCTGGATAAGATACGATGAGGCAGAATCCTGTCAAATTGATAGCAGTAAAGATATTTGCATCTATGTCATTGGACGACATTGGCAATTCTGGATGCCCCGGCTTATGATTCGACCTGAGTCCAAAGAGGGTCGCTTTGGACAAGGGCTGCCACACAAATCTTGTACATTTGAACCTCCGGAACAAGGTATGATGAGGCAGAATCCTATCACATTGATAGGAGTAAAGATATTTGCATCTATATCATTGGTCAACATCGGCAGTTCTGGATGGTCCGGCTTATGGTTCGACCTAAGTCCAAAGAATGTCGCTTTGGACAAGTGCTACCGCACACATGTTGTACATTTAGACCTCCTGGAAAAGATATGATGAGGCAGAATCCTGTCACATTGATAGGAGTGAAGATATTTGCATCTAAATCATTGGACGACATTGGCAATTCTGGATGCTTCGGCTTATGATTCGACCTGAGTCCAAAGAGAGTCGCTTTGGACAAGTGCTACTGCACAATTCTTGTACATTTGGACCTCCTGTACAAGGTATGATGAGGCAGAATCCCATCACATTGATAGGAGTAAAGAAATTTGCATCTATATCATTGGACGACATTGGCAATTCTGGATGCTCGGCAGATGATTCGACCTGACTTCAAAGAGAGTCGCTTTGGACAAATGCTGCCGCCCAAATCTTGTATATTTGGAACTCCTGGACAAGGTATGATGAGGCAGAATCCTATCACATCGATAGGAGTGAAGATATTTGCATCTATATCACTGGACGACATTGGCAATTCTGAATGCTTCGGCTTATGGATCGACCTGAGTCCAAAGAGTTTCGCTTTTGTCTAGTGCTACCGCACAAATCTTGTACACTTTATCCTCCTGGACAAGACACGATGAGCCAGAATCCTGTCAAATTGATAGGAGTGAAGATATTTGCATCTATATCACTAGACGACATTGGCAATTCTGAATGCTCCGGCATATGATTTGACCGGAGGCCAAAGAGAGTCGCTTTGGACACGTGCTACCGCACAAATCTTGTACATTTGGACCCCCTGGACAAGATACAATGAGGCAGAATACTGTCAAATTGATAGAAGTAAAGATATTTGCATCTATATCCTTGCACGACATTGGCAATTCTGGATGCTTCGGCTTATGGATCGACCTGTGTCCAAAGAGTTTCGCTTTTGTCTAGTGCTACCGCACAAAACTTGTACACTTGATCCTCCTCGACAAGACACGATGAGCCAGAATCCTGTTAAATTGATAGGAGTGAAGATATTTGCATCTATATCATTAGACGGCATTAGCAATTCTGGATGGTGGGCATATTATTCTACCTGAGTTCAAAGAGAGTCGCTTTGGACACGTGCTACCGCACAAATCTTGTACATTTGGACCCCCTGGACAATATACGATGAGGCAGAATCCTATCACATTGATAGGAGTAAAGATATTTGCATCTATATCATTGGTCAACATCGGCAGTTCTGGATGGTCCGGCTTATGGTTCGACCTAAGTCCAAAGAATGTCGCTTTGGACAAGTGCTACCGCACAAATCTTGTACATTTGAACCTCGTGGACAAGATACGATGAGGCAGAATCCTGTCAAATTGATAGCAGTAAAGATATTTGCATCTATATCACTGGACGACATTGGCAATTCTGGATGCTCCGACATATGATACGACCGGAGGCCAAAGAGAGTCGCTTTGGACACGTGCTACCGCACAAATCTTGTACATTTGGCCCCCTGGATAAGATACGATGAGGCAGAATCCTGTCAAATTGATAGCAGTAAAGATATTTGCATCTATGTCATTGGACGACATTGGCAATTCTGGATGCCCCGGCTTATGATTCGACCTGAGTCCAAAGAGGGTCGCTTTGGACAAGGGCTGCCACACAAATCTTGTACATTTGAACCTCCGGAACAAGGTATGATGAGGCAGAATCCTATCACATTGATAGGAGTAAAGATATTTGCATCTATATCATTGGTCAACATCGGCAGTTCTGGATGGTCCGGCTTATGGTTCGACATAAGTCCAAAGAATGTCGCTTTGGACAAGTGCTACCGCAACAAATCGTGTACATTTGGACCCCCTGGACAAGATACGATGCGGCAGAATCCTATCGCATTGATAGGAGTAAAGATATTTGCATATATATCATTGGACGATTTTGGCAATTGTGGATGCTCAGCATATCATTCGACCTGAGTCCAAAGAGAGTCGCTTTGGACATGTGCTACAACACAATTATTGTACATTTGGACCTCGTGTACAAGATACGGTGAGGCAGAATCCTGCCAAATTAATACGAGTAAAGATATTTGCATCTATATCATTGGACGACATTGGGAATTCTGGATGCTTCGGCTTATGGATCGAACTGAGTCTAAAGAGTTTCGCTTTGGACAAGGTCTACCGCACAAATCTTGTACATTTGAACCTCCGGAACAAGGTATGATGAGGCAGAATCCTATCACATTGATAGGAGTGAAGATATTTGCATCTATATCATTAGACGGCATTGGCATTTCTGGATGCTTCGGCTTATGGATCGACCTGAGTCAAAGAGATTGGCTTTTGTCAAGTGCTACCGCACAAGTCTTGTACATTTGGAGCCCCTGGACAATATACGATGAGGCAGAATCCTGTCAAATTGATAGGAGTAAAGATATTTGCATTTATATCATTGGACGACATTGGCAATTCTGGATGGTCCGGCTTATGGTTCGACCTAAGTCCAAAGAATGTCGCTTTGGACAAGTGCTACCGCACAAATCTTGTACATTTGAACCTCGTGGACAAGATACGATGAGGCAGAATCCTGTCAAATTGATAGCAGTAAAGATATTTGCATCTATATCACTGGACGACATTGGCAATTCTGGATGCTCCGACATATGATACGACCGGAGGCCAAAGAGAGTCGCTTTGGACACGTGCTACCGCACAAATCTTGTACATTTGGCCCCCTGGATAAGATACGATGAGGCAGAATCCTGTCAAATTGATAGCAGTAAAGATATTTGCATCTATGTCATTGGACGACATTGGCAATTCTGGATGCCCCGGCTTATGATTCGACCTGAGTCCAAAGAGGGTCGCTTTGGACAAGGGCTGCCACACAAATCTTGTACATTTGGACCTCCTGTACAAGGCAAGATGAGGCAGAATCCTATCACATTGATATTAGTAAAGATATTTGCATCTATATCATTGGACGACATTGGCAATTCTGGATGCTCGGCATATGATTCGACCTGAGTCAAAGAGATTGGCTTTTGTCAAGTGCTACCGCACAAATCTTGTCCATTTGGACCTCCTGGACAAGATATGATGAGGCAGATTCTTGTCAAATTGATAGGAGTGAAGATATTTGCATCTATATCATTGGACGACATTGGCAATTCTGGATGCCCCGGCTTATGATCCGACCGGAGGCTAAAGAGAGTCGCTTTGGACACGTGCTACCGCACACATCTTGTACATTTGGACCCCCTGGACAAGATACGATGAGGCAGAATCCTGTCAAATTGATAGCAGTAAAGATATTTGCATCTATATCATTGGACGACATTGGCAATTCTGGATGCTTCGGCTTATGGATCGACCTGAGTCCAAAGAGTTTCGCTTTGGACAAGTGCTACCGCAACAAATCGTGTACATTTGGACACCCTGGACAAGATACGATGAGACAGAATCCTGTCAAATTGATAGCAGTAATGATATTTGCATCTATACCATTGCACGACATTGGCAATTCTTGATGCTTCGGCTTATGGATCGACCTGAGTCCAAAGTGTTTCGCTTTGGACAACTGCTACCGCACAAATCTTGTCCATTTTTACCTCCTGGACAAGATACGGTGAGGCAGAATCCTGTAAAATAGATAGGAGTGAAGATATTTGCATCTATATCATTGGTCAACATCGACAATTCTGGATGGTCCGGCTTATGGTTCGACCTAAGACCAAAGAGAGTCGTTTTGGACAAGTGCTACCACACAAACCTTGTACATTTGAACATCCGGAACAGGGTACGATGAGACAGAATCCTGTCAAATTGATAGGATTGAAGATATTTGCATCTATATCATTGGACGACATTGGCTATTTTGGATACTTCGGCTTATGGATCGACCTGAGTCCAAAGAAATTCCCTTTTGTCAAGTTCTACCCCAGAAATCTTGTACATTTGGATCTCCTTGACAAGGTATGATGAGGCCGAATCCTATCACATTGATAGGAGTAAAGATATTTGCATCTATATCATTGGACGACATTGGCAATTCTGGATGCTCGGGCATATGATTCGACATGAGTCCAAAGAGAGTCGCCTTGGACAAGTGCTACCGCACAAATCTTGTACATTTTGACCCCCTGGACAAGGTACGATGAGGCAGAATCCTATCACATTGATAGGAGTAAGATATTTGCATCTATATAATTGGACGACATTGTCAATTCTGGTTGCTCGGCTTATGATTCGACCTGAGTCCAAAGAGATTCGCTTTTGTCAAGTGCTACCGCACAAATCTGGTTCATTTGGACCTCCTTGACAAGGTATGATGTGGCAGAATCCTGTCAAATTGATAGGAGTGAAGATATTTGCATTTATATCTTTGGACGACATTGGCAATTCTGGATGCTGCGGCATATGATTCGACCGGAGGCCAAAGAGATTCGCTTTGGACAAGTCCTACCGCACAAATCTCGTACATTTGGACCTCCTGGACAAGGTATGGTGAGGCAGAATCCTATCAGATTGATAGGAGTAAGATATTTGCATCTATATAATTGTACGACATTGGCAATTCTGGATGCTCGGCTTATGATTCGACCTGAGTCCAAAGAGATTCGCTTTTGTCAAGTGCTACCGCACAAATCTGGTACATTTGGACCTCCTTGACAAGGTATAATGAGGCAGAATCCTATCACATTGATAGGAGTAAAGATATTTGCATCTATATCATTGGACGACATTGGCAATTCTGGATGCTCGGGCATATGATTCGACATGAGTCCAAAGAGAGTCGCTTTGGACAAGTGCTACCGCACAAATCTTGTACATTTTGACCCCCTGGACAAGGTACGATGAGGCAGAATCCTATCACATTGATAGGAGTAAGATATTTGCATCTATATAATTGGACGACATTGTCAATTCTGGTTGCTCGGCTTATGATTCGACCTGAGTCCAAAGAGATTCGCTTTTGTCAAGTGCTACCGCACAAATCTGGTTCATTTGGACCTCCTTGACAAGGTATGATGTGGCAGAATCCTGTCAAATTGATAGGAGTGAAGATATTTGCAATTATATCTTTGGACGACATTGGCAATTCTGGATGCTGCGGCATATGATTCGACCGGAGGCCAAAGAGATTCGCTTTGGACAAGTCCTACCGCACAAATCTTGTACATTTGGACCTCCTGGACAAGGTATGGTGAGGCAGAATCCTATCAGATTGATAGGAGTAAGATATTTGCATCTATATAATTGTACGACATTGGCAATTCTGGATGCTCGGCTTATGATTCGACCTGAGTCCAAAGAGATTCACTTTTGTCAAGTTCTACCCCAGAAATCTTGTAGATTTGAACCTCCTGGACAAGATATGATGAGGCAGAATCCGGACAAATTGATAGGAGTGAAGATATTTGTATCTAAATCACTCGGGCTTATGATTCGACCTGAGTCCAAAGAAAGTCGGTTTGGACAAATGCTGCCGCCCAAAACTTGTGCATTTGTACCTCCTGGAAAAGGTATGATGAGGCAGAATCCTGTCACATTGATAGGAGTAAAGATATTTGCATCTATATCTTTGGACGACCTTGGCAATCCTGGGAATCCGACATATGATTCGACCTGAGTCCAAAGAGAGTCGGTCTGGACAAGTGCTACCGCACAAATCTTGTACATTTTGACCCCCTGGACAAGATATGATGAGGCACAATCCGGTCAAATTGATAGGAGTGAAGATATTTGTATCTAAATCATTGGACGACATTGGCAATTCTGGATGCTTCGGCTTATGGATCGACCTGAGTCCAAAGAGATTCGCTTTTGTCTTGTGCTACCGCCCAAATCTTGTAAATTTGCACTTCCTGGACAAGGTATGATGAGGCAGAATCCTATCACATTGATAGGAATAAAGATATTTGCATCTATATCATTGGACGGCATTGGCAATTCTGGATGCTCGGGCATATGATTCGACATGAGTCCAAAGAGAGTCGCTTTGGACAAGTGCTACCGCACAAATCTTGTACATTTTGACCCCCTGGATAATATACGATGAGGCAGAATGCTGGCAAATTGATAGGAGTAAGATATTTACATCTATATAATTGGACGACATTGGCAATTCTGGATGCTCGGCATATGATTCGACCTGAGTCCAAAGAGAATCGCTTTTGTCAAGTGCTACCGCACAAATCTGGTACATTCGCACCCCCTGGACAAGATACGATGAGGCAGAATCCTATCACATTGATAGGAGTAAAGATATTTGCATCTATATCATTGGACGACATTGGCAATTCTGGATGCTCGGGCATATGATTCGACATGAGTCCAAAGAGAGTCGCCTTGGACAAGTGCTACCGCACAAATCTTGTACATTTTGACCCCCTGGACAAGGTACGATGAGGCAGAATCCTATCACATTGATAGGAGTAAGATATTTGCATCTATATAATTGGACGACATTGTCAATTCTGGTTGCTCGGCTTATGATTCGACCTGAGTCCAAAGAGATTCGCTTTTGTCAAGTGCTACCGCACAAATCTGGTTCATTTTGACCTCCTTGACAAGGTATGATGTGGCAGAATCCTGTCAAATTGATAGGAGTGAAGATATTTGCATTTATATCTTTGGACGACATTGGCAATTCTGGATGCTGCGGCATATGATTCGACCGGAGGCCAAAGAGATTCGCTTTGGACAAGTCCTACCGCACAAATCTTGTACATTTGGACCTCCTGGACAAGGTATGGTGAGGCAGAATCCTATCAGATTGATAGGAGTAAGATATTTGCATCTATATAATTGTACGACATTGGCAATTCTGGATGCTCGGCTTATGATTCGACCTGAGTCCAAAGAGATTCGCTTTTGTCAAGTGCTACCGCACAAATCTGGTACATTTGGACCTCCTTGACAAGGTATAATGAGGCAGAATCCTATCACATTGATAGGAGTAAAGATATTTGCATCTATATCATTGGACGACATTGGCTATTCTGGATACTTCGGCTTATGGATCGACCTGAGTTCAAAGAGATTCACTTTTGTCAAGTTCTACCCCAGAAATCTTGTACATTTGGATCTCCTTGACAAGGTATGATGAGGCCGAATCCTATCACATTGATAGGAGTAAAGATATTTGCATCCATATTATTGGACGACATTGGCTATTCTGGATACTTCGGCTTATGGATCGACCTGAGTTCAAAGAGATTCACTTTTGTCAAGTTCTACCCCAGAAATCTTGTACATTTGAACCTCCTGGACAAGATATGATGAGGCAGAATCCGGACAAATTGATAGGAGTGAAGATATTTGTATGTAAATCACTCGGGCTTATGATTCGACCTGAGTCCAAAGAAAGTCGGTTTGGACAAATGCTGCCGCCCAAAACTTGTGCATTTGTACCTCCTGGAAAAGGTATGATGAGGCAGAATCCTGTCACATTGATAGGAGTAAAGATATTTGCATCTATATCTTTGGACGACCTTGGCAATCCTGGGAATCCGACATATGATTCGACCTGAGTCCAAAGAGAGTCGGTCTGGACAAGTGCTACCGCACAAATTTTGTACATTTGTACCCCTTGGACAAGATACGATGAGGCAGAATCCTGTACAATTGATAGGAGTAAAGATATTTGCATCTATATCATTGGACGTCATTGGCAATTCTGGCTGCTTTGGCTTATGGATCGACCTGAGTCCAAAGAGATTTGCTTTTGTCAAGTTCTACCCCAGAAATCATGTACAGTTGAACCTCCTGGACAAGATATGATGTGGCAGAATCCTGTCAAATTGATAGGAGTGAAGATATTTGCATTTATATCTTTGGACGACATTGGCAATTCTGGATGCTCGGGCATATGATTCGACATGAGTCCAAAGAGAGTCGCTTTGGACAAGTGCTACCGCACAAATCTTGTACATTTGGACCTCATGGACAAGTTATGGTGAGGCAGAATCCTATCATATTGATAGCAGTAAGATATTTGCATCTATATAATTGGACGACATTGGCAATTCTGGATGCTCGGCTTATGATTCGACCTGAGTCCAAAGACATTCGCTTTTGCCAAGTGCTGCCGC
Source organism: Priocnemis perturbator (assembly GCA_963942575.1). NCBI lineage: Eukaryota > Metazoa > Arthropoda > Insecta > Hymenoptera > Pompilidae > Priocnemis > Priocnemis perturbator. The sequence continues at coordinate 2,441,033 of CAWWDK010000133.1, read as the reverse complement.
ACAAATCAGGTACATTTGAACCTCCTGGACAAGATATGATGAGGCAGAATCCGGTCAAATTGATAGGAGTGAAGATATTTGTATCTAAATCATTGGGCAACATTGGCAATTCTGGATACTGGGCATATGATTCGACCTTAGTCCAAAGAGATTCGCTTTTGTCAAGTGCCTCCGCACAAATCTGTTACATTCGGACCCCCTCGACAAGATACGATGAGGCAGAATCCTGCAAAATTGATAGGAGTGAAGATATTTGCATCTATATCATTGGACGACATTGGCAATTTTGGATGCTCCGGCTTATGATTCAACCGGAGGCCAAAGACAGTCGCTTTGGACAAGTGCTGCCGCACAAATCTTGTACGTTCGTATCTCCTGGACCAGGTATGATGAGGCAGAATCCTATCACATTGATACGAGTAAAGGAATTTGCATCTATATAGTTGGACGTCAGTGGCAATTCTGGATGCTTCGGCTTATGGATCGACCTGAGTCCAAAGAGATTCGCTTTTGTCAAGTGCTACCGCACAAATCTTGTACATTTGAACCTCCTGGACAAGATATCATGAGGCAGAATCCGGTCAAATTGATAGGAGTGAAGATATTTGTATCTAAATCATTGGACGACATTGGCAATTCTGGATGCTTCGGCTTATGGATCGACATGAGTCCAAAGAGAGTCGCTTTGGACAAGTGCTACCGCACAAATCTTGTACATTTTGACCCCCTGGATAAGATACGATGAGGCAGAATCCTGGCAAATTGATAGGAGTAAAGATATTTGCATCTATATCATTGGACGACATTGGCTATTCTGGATACTTCGGCTTATGGATCGACCTGAGTCCAAAGAGATTCACTTTTGTCAAGTTCTACCCCAGAAATCTTGTACATTTGGACCTCATGGACAAGTTATGGTGAGGCAGAATCCTATCATATTGATAGCAGTAAGATATTTGCATCTATATAATTGGACGACATTGGCAATTCTGGATGTTCGGCTTATGATTCGACCTGAGTCCAAAGACATTCGCTTTTGTCAAGTGCTACCGCACAAATCTGGTACATTTGGACCTCCTTGACAAGGTATGATGAGGCAGAATCCTATCACATTGATAGGAGTGAAGATATTTTCATCTACATCATTGGACGACATTGGCAATTCTGGATGCTCGGGCATATGATGCGACATGAGTCCAAAGAGAGTCGCTTTGGACAAGTGCTACCGCACAAATCTTGTACATTTTGACCCCCTGGATAAGATACGATTAGGCAGAATCCTGGCAAATTGATAGGAGTAAAGATATTTGCATCTATATAATTGGGCGACATTGGCAATTCTGGATACTGGGCATATGATTCGACCTTAGTCCAAAGAGATTCGCTTTTGTCAAGTGCCTCCGCACAAATCTGTTACATTCGGACCCCCTCGACAAGATACGATGAGGCAGAATCCTGTCAAATTGATAGGAGTGAAGATATTTGCATCTATATCATTGGACGACATTGGCTAATCTGGATACTTCGGCTTATGGATCGACCTGAGTCCAAAGAGATTCACTTTTGTCAAGTTCTACCCCAGAAATCTTGTACATTTGAACCTCCTGGACAAGATATGATGAGGCAGGATCCTATCACATTGATTGCAGTAAAGATATTTGCATCTATACCGTTGCACGACATTGGCAATTCTTGATGCTTCGGCATATGGATCGACCTGAGTCCAAAGAGATTCGTTTTTGTGAAGTGCTAACGCACAAATCTTGTACATTTGGACCTCCTGCACAAGGTATGATGAGGCAGAATCCTAAAACATTGATAGGAGTAAAGATATTTGCATCTATATCACTGGACGACATTGGCAATTCTGGATGCTCCGGCATATGATTCGACCGGAGGCCAAAGAGAGTCGCTTTGGACACGTGCTACCGCACAAATCTTGTACATTTGGACCCCCTGGATATGATACGAGGAGGCAGAATCCCGTCAAATTGATAGCAGTAAAGATATTTGCATCTATATCATTGGACGACATTGGCAATTCTGGATGCCCCGGCTTATGATTCGACCTGAGTCCAAAGAGAGTCGCTTTGGACAAGGGCTACCGCAACAAATCTTGTCCATTTGCACCTCCGGAACAAGGTATGATAATGCCGAATCCTATCACATTGATAGGAGTAAAGATATTTGCATCTATATCATTGGACGACATTGGCAATTCTGGATGCTCGGCATATGATTCGACCTGAGTCAAAGAGATTGGCTTTTGTCAAGTGCTAACGCACAAGTCTTGTACACTTGATCCTCGTGGACAAGACACGATGAGCTAGTATCCTGTCAAAATGATAGCAGTAAAGATATTTGCATCTATATCAATGGACGACGTTGGCAATTCTGGATGCTCCGGTTTATGATTCGACCTGAATCCAAAGAGAGTCGGTTTGGGCAAATGCTGCCGCCCAAAACTTGTGCATTTGCATCTCCTGGAAACGGTATGATGAGGCAGAATCCTGTCACATTGATAGGAGTGAAGATATTTGCATCTATATCATTGGACGACATTGGCAATTCTGGATGCTCAGGCTTATGATTCGACCTGAGTCCAAGGAGAGTCGCTTCGGACAAGTGCTAACGCACAAATCTTGTACACTTTGACCTACTGGACAAGATACGATGAGGCAGAATCCTGTCAAATTAATAGGAGTAAAGATATTTGCTTCTATATCATTGGTCAACAACGGCAATTCTGGATGCTCCTGTTTATGATTCGGCCTGAGTCCAAGGAGAGTCGCTTTGACCAGTGCTACCGCAACAAATCTTGTACATTTGAACCTCCTGGACAAGATATAATGAGGCCGAATCCTGTCAAATTGATAGGAGTGAAGATATTTGCATCTAAATCATTGGACGACATTGGCAATTCTGGATGCTTCGGCTTATGGATCGACCTGAGTCCAAAGAGATTCGCTTTTGTCTTGTGCTACCGCCCAAATCTTGTAAATTTGCACTTCCTGGACAAGGTATGATGAGGCAGAATCCTATCACATTGATAGGAATAAAGATATTTGCATCTATATCATTGGACGGCATTGGCAATTCTGGATGCTCGGGCATATGATTCGACATGAGTCCAAAGAGAGTCGCTTTGGACAAGTGCTACCGCACAAATCTTGTACATTTTGACCCCCTGGATAATATACGATGAGGCAGAATGCTGGCAAATTGATAGGAGTAAGATATTTACATGTATATAATTGGACGACATTGGCAATTCTGGATGCTCGGCATATGATTCGACCTGAGTCCAAAGAGAATCGCTTTTGTCAAGTGCTACCGCACAAATCTGGTACATTCGCACCCCCTGGACAAGATACGATGAGGCAGAATCCTGTCAAATTGATAGGAGTGAAGATATTTGCATCTATATCATTGGACGACATTGGCGATTCTGGATGCTCGGGCATATGATTCGACATGAGTCCAAAGAGAATCGCTTTGGACAAGTGCTACCGCACAAATCTTGTACATTTTGACCCCCTGGATAAGATACGATGAGGCAGAATCCTGGCAAATTGATAGGAGTAAAGATATTTGCATCTATATCATTGGACGACATTGGCTATTTTGGATATTTCGGCTTATGGATCGACCTGAGTCCAAAGAGATTCCCTTTTTTCAAGTTCTACCCCAGAAATCTTGTACATTTGGATCTCCTTGACAAGGTATGATGAGGCCGAATCCTATCACATTGATAGGAGTAAAGATATTTGCATCTATATCATTGGACGACATTGGCAATTCTGGATGCTCGGGCATATGATTCGACATGAGTCCAAAGAGAGTCGCTTTGGACAAGTGCTACCGCACAAATCTTGTACATTTTGACCCCCTGGACAAGGTACGATGAGGCAGAATCCTATCACATTGATAGGAGTAAGATATTTGCATCTATATAATTGGACGACATTGTCAATTCTGGTTGCTCGGCATATGATTCGACCTGAGTCCAAAGAGATTCGCTTTTGTCAAGTGCTACCGCACAAATCTGGTTCATTTGGACCTCCTTGACAAGGTATGATGAGGCAGAATCCTATCACATTGATAGGAGTGAAGATATTTTCATCTACATCATTGGACGACATTGGCAATTCTGGATGCTCGGGCATATGAATCGCCCGGAGGCCAGAGGGGGTCGCTATGGACAAGTGCTACCGCACAAATCTTGTGCATTTTGACCCCCTGGATAAGATACGATGAGGCAGAATCCTGGCAAATTGATAGGAGTAAAGATATTTGCATCTATATAATTGGGCGACATTGGCAATTCTGGATACTGGGCATATGATTCGACCTTAGTCCAAAGAGATTCGCTTTTGTCATGTGCCTCCGCACAAATCTGTTACATTCGGACCCCCTCGACAAGATACGATGAGGCAGAATCCTATCACATTGATAGGAGTAAAGATATTTGCATCTATATCATTGGACGACATTGGCTATTCTGGATACTTCGGCTTATGGATCGACCTGAGTTCAAAGAGATTCACTTTTGTCAAGTTCTACCCCAGAAATCTTGTACATTTGGATCTCCTTGACAAGGTATGATGAGGCCGAATCCTATCACATTGATAGGAGTAAAGATATTTGCATCCATATTATTGGACGACATTGGCTATTCTGGATACTTCGGCTTATGGATCGACCTGAGTTCAAAGAGATTCACTTTTGTCAAGTTCTACCCCAGAAATCTTGTACATTTGAACCTCCTGGACAAGATATGATGAGGCAGAATCCGGACAAATTGATAGGAGTGAAGATATTTGTATCTAAATCACTCGGGCTTATGATTCGACCTGAGTCCAAAGAAAGTCGGTTTGGACAAATGCTGCCGCCCAAAACTTGTGCATTTGTACCTCCTGGAAAAGGTATGATGAGGCAGAATCCTGTCACATTGATAGGAGTAAAGATATTTGCATCTATATCTTTGGACGACCTTGGCAATCCTGGGAATCCGACATATGATTCGACCTGAGTCCAAAGAGAGTCGGTCTGGACAAGTGCTACCGCACAAATTTTGTACATTTGGACCCCCTGGACAAGATACGATGAGGCAGAATCCTGTACAATTGATAGGAGTAAAGATATTTGCATCTATATCATTGGACGTCATTGGCAATTCTGGCTGCTTTGGCTTATGGATCGACCTGAGTCCAAAGAGATTTGCTTTTGTCAAGTTCTACCCCAGAAATCATGTACAGTTGAACCTCCTGGACAAGATATGATGTGGCAGAATCCTGTCAAATTGATAGGAGTGAAGATATTTGCATTTATATCTTTGGACGACATTGGCAATTCTGGATGCTCGGGCATATGATTCGACATGAGTCCAAAGAGAGTCGCTTTGGACAAGTGCTACCGCACAAATCTTGTACATTTTGACCTCATGGACAAGTTATGGTAAGGCAGAATCCTATCATATTGATAGCAGTAAGATATTTGCATCTATATAATTGGACGACATTGGCAATTCTGGATGCTCGGCTTATGATTCGACCTGAGTCCAAAGACATTCGCTTTTGCCAAGTGCTACCGCACAAATCAGGTACATTTGAACCTCCTGGACAAGATATGATGAGGCAGAATCCGGTCAAATTGATAGGAGTGAAGATATTTGTATCTAAATCATTGGGCAACATTGGCAATTCTGGATACTGGGCATATGATTCGACCTTAGTCCAAAGAGATTCGCTTTTGTCAAGTGCCTCCGCACAAATCTGTTACATTCGGACCCCCTCGACAAGATACGATGAGGCAGAATCCTGCAAAATTGATAGGAGTGAAGATATTTGCATCTATATCATTGGACGACATTGGCAATTTTGGATGCTCCGGCTTATGATTCAACCGGAGGCCAAAGACAGTCGCTTTGGACAAGTGCTGCCGCACAAATCTTGTACGTTTGTATCTCCTGGACCAGGCATGATGAGGCAGAATCCTATCACATTGATACGAGTAAAGGAATTTGCATCTATATAGTTGGACGTCAGTGGCAATTCTGGATGCTTCGGCTTATGGATCGACCTGAGTCCAAAGAGATTCGCTTTTGTCAAGTGCTACCGCACAAATCTTGTAAATTTGCACTTCCTGGACAAGGTATGATGAGGCAGAATTCTATCACATTGATAGGAGTAAAGATATTTGCATCTATATCATTGGACGGCATTGGCAATTCTGGATGCTCGGGCATATGATTCGACATGAGTCCAAAGAGAGTCGCTTTGGACAAGTGCTACCGCACAAATCTTGTACATTTTGACCCCCTGGATAAGATACGATGAGGCAAAATCCTGGCAAATTGATAGGAGTAAAGATATTTGACTCTATATCATTGGACGACATTGGCATTTCTGGATACTTCGGCTTGTGGATCGACCTGAGTCCAAAGAGATTCACTTTTGTCAAGTTCTACCCCAGAAATCTTGTACATTTGAACCTCCTGGACAAGATATCATGAGGCAGAATCCGGTCAAATTGATAGGAGTGAAGATATTTGTATCTAAATCATTGGACGACATTGGCAATTCTGGATGCTTCGGCTTATGGATCGACATGAGTCCAAAGAGAGTCGCTTTGGACAAGTGCTACCGCACAAATCTTGTACATTTTGACCCCCTGGATAAGATACGATGAGGCAGAATCCTGGCAAATTGATAGGAGTAAAGATATTTGCATCTATATCATTGGACGACATTGGCTATTCTGGATACTTCGGCTTATGGATCGACCTGAGTCCAAAGAGATTCACTTTTGTCAAGTTCTACCCCAGAAATCTTGTACATTTGGACCTCATGGACAAGTTATGGTGAGGCAGAATCCTATCATATTGATAGCAGTAAGATATTTGCATCTATATAATTGGACGACATTGGCAATTCTGGATGTTCGGCTTATGATTCGACCTGAGTCCAAAGAGAGTCGCTTTGGACAAGTGCTACCGCACAAATCTTGTACATTTTAACCCCCTGGATAAGATACGATGAGGCAGAATCCTGGCAAATTGATAGGAGTAAAGATATTTGCATCTATATCATTGGACGACATTGGCTATTCTGGATACTTCGGCTTATGGATCGACCTGAGTCCAAAGAGATTCACTTTTGTCAAGTTCTACCCCAGAAATCTTGTACATTTGGACCTCATGGACAAGTTATGGTGAGGCAGAATCCTATCATATTGATAGCAGTAAGATATTTGCATCTATATAATTGGACGACATTGGCAATTCTGGATGTTCGGCTTATGATTCGACCTGAGTCCAAAGACATTCGCTTTTGCCAAGTGCTACCGCACAAATCTGGTATATTTGGACCTCCTTGACAAGGTATGATGAGGCAGAATTCTATCACATTGATAGGAGTAAAGATATTTGCATCTATATCATTGGACGGCATTGGCAATTCTGGATGCTCGGGCATATGATTCGACATGAGTCCAAAGAGAGTCGCTTTGGACAAGTGCTACCGCACAAATCTTGTACATTTTGACCCCCTTGATAAGATACGATGGGGCAAAATCCTGGCAAATTGATAGGAGTAAAGATATTTGACTCTATATCATTGGACGACATTGGCATTTCTGGATACTTCGGCTTGTGGATCGACCTGAGTCCAAAGAGATTCACTTTTGTCAAGTTCTACCCCAGAAATCTTGTACATTTGAACCTCCTGGACAAGATATCATGAGGCAGAATCCGGTCAAATTGATAGGAGTGAAGATATTTGTATCTAAATCATTGGACGACATTGGCAATTCTGGATGCTTCGGCTTATGGATCGACATGAGTCCAAAGAGAGTCGCTTCGGACAAGTGCTACCGCACAAATCTTGTACATTTTGACCCCCTGGATAAGATACGATGAGGCAGAATCCTGGCAAATTGATAGGAGTAAAGATATTTGCATCTATATCATTGGACGACATTGGCTATTCTGGATACTTCGGCTTATGGATCGACCTGAGTCCAAAGAGATTCACTTTTGTCAAGTTCTACCCCAGAAATCTTGTACATTTGGACCTCATGGACAAGTTATGGTGAGGCAGAATCCTATCATATTGATAGCAGTAAGATATTTGCATCTATATAATTGGACGACATTGGCAATTCTGGATGTTCGGCTTATGATTCGACCTGAGTCCAAAGACATTCGCTTTTGCCAAGTGCTACCGCACAAATCTGGTACATTTGGACCTCCTTGACAAGGTATGATGAGGCAGAATCCTGTCACATTGATAGGAGTAAATATATTTGCATGTATATCATTGGACAACATTGGCAATTCTGGATGTTCAGGCTTATGATTCGACCTGAGTCCAAAGAGAGTCGCTTCGGACAAGTGCTACCGCAATAAGTCTTGTACATTTGGACCTCCTTTACAAGGCATGATGAGGCAGAATCCTATCACATTGATAGGAGTAAAGATATTTGCATCTATATCATTGGACGACATTGGCAATTCTGGATGCTCGGCATATGATTCGACCTGAGTCAAAGAGATTGGCTTTTGTCAAGTGCTACCGCACAAATCTTGTCCATTTGGACGTCCTGGACAAGATATGATGCGGCAGATTCCTGTCAAATTGATAGGAGTGAAGATATTTGCATCTATATCATTGGACGACAGTGGCAATTCTGGATGCCCCGGCTTATGATCCGACCGGAGGCTAAAGAGTGTCGCTTTGGAGACGTGCTACCACACAAATCTTGTACATTTGGACCCCCTGGACAAGATACGATGAGGCAGAATCCTGTCAAATTGATAGCAGTAAAGATATTTGCATCTATATCATTGCACGACATTGGCAATTCTGGATGCTTCGGCTTATGGATCGACCTGAGTCCAAAGAGTTTCGCTTTGGACAAGTGCTACCGCAACAAATCGTGTACATTTGGACACCCTGGACAAGATACGATGTGACAGAATCCTGTCAAATTGATAGCAGTAATGATATTTGCATCTATACCATTGCACGACATTGGCAATTCTTGATGCTTCGTCTTATGGATCGACCTGAATCCAAAGTGTTTCGCTTTGGACAAGTGCTACCTCACAAATCTTGTCCATTTTGACCTCCTGGACAAGATACGGTGAGGCAGAATCCTGTCAAATAGATAAGAGTGAAGATATTTGCATGTATATCATTGGTCAACATCGGCAATTCTGGATGGTCCGGCTTATGGTTCGACCTAAGTCCAACGAGAGTCGTTTTGGACAAGTGCTACCACACAAACCTTGTACATTTGAACATCCGGAACAGGGTATGATGAGACAGAATCCTGTCAAATTGATAGGATTGAAGATATTTGCATCTATATCATTGGACCACATTGGCAATTCTGGATGCTCCGGCGTATGATTCGACCGGAGGCCAGAGAGAGTCGCATTGTACAAATGCTACCTCAACAAGTCATGTACATTTGGGCCCCCTGGACAATATACGATGAGGCAGAATCCTGTCAAATTGATGGGAGTAAAGATATTTGCATCTATTTCATTGGACGACATTGGCAATTCTGGATGCTCCGGCTTATGATTCGAACTGAATCCAAAGAGAGTCGGTTTGGGCAAATGCTGCCGCCCAAAACTTGTGCATTTGGACCTCCTGGAAAAGGTATGATGAGGCAGAATCCTGTCAAATTTATAGCAGTAAAGATATTTGCATGTATATCATTGCACGATATTGGCAATTCTGGATGGTCCGGCTTATGTTCGACCTAAGTCCAAACAATGTCGTTTTGGACAAGTGCTACCGCACAAATCTTGTACATTTGAACCTCGTGGACAAGATACGATGAGGCAGAATCCTGTCAAATTGATAGGAGTGATGATGTTTGCATCTATATCATTGGACGACATTGGCAATTCTGGAAGATCGGCATATGATTCGACCTGAGATCAAAGAGAGTCGCTTCGGACAAGTGCTACCGCAATAAGTCTTGTATATTTGGACCTCCTGTACAAGGCGTGATGAGGCAGAATCCTATCATATTGATAGGAGTGAAGATATTTGGATCTATATCATTGGACGACATTGGCAATTCTGGATGCTCAGGCTTATGATTCGACCTGAGTCCAAAGAGAGTCGCTTCGGACAAGTGCTACCGCAATAAGTCTTGTATATTTGGACCTCCTGTACAAGGCATGATGAGGCAGAATCCTATCATATTGATAGAAGTAAAGATATTTGCATCTATATCATTGGAGGACATTGGCAATTCTGGATGCTCAGGCTTATGATTCGACCTGAGTCCAAAGAGAGTCGCTTCGGACAAGTGCTACCGCACAAATCTTGTACATTTGGACCCGCTGGACAAGATACGATGAGGCAGAATCCTGTCAAATTGATAGCAGTAAAGATATTTGCATGTATATCATTGCACGACATTGGCAATTCTAAATGGTCCGGCTTATGTTCGACCTAAGTCCAAACAATGCCGTTTTGGACAAGTGCTACCGCACAAATCTTGTACATTTGAACCTCCGGAACAAGGTATGATGAGGCAGAATCCTATCACATTGATAGAAGTAAAGATATTTGCATCTATATCATTGGTCAACATCGGCAGTTCTGGATGGTCCGGCTTATAGTTCGACCTAAGTCCAAAGAATGTCGCTTTGGACAAGTGCTACCGCACAAATCTTGTACATTTGAACCTCGTGGACAAGATACGATGAGGCAGAATCCTGTCAAATTGATAGCAGTAAAGATATTTGCATCAATATCATTGGACGGCATTGGCAATTCTGGATGCTCCGGCTTATGATTCGACCTGAATCCAAAGAGAATTGGTTTGGGCAAATGCTGCCGCCCAAAACATGTGCATTTGGACCTCCTGGAAAATGTATGATGAGGCAGAATCCTGTCACATTGATGGGAGTGAAGATATTTGCATGTATATCATTGGACAACATTGGCAATTCTGGATGCTCCGGCATATGATTCGACCGGAGGCCAAAGAGAGTCGCTTGGGACACGTGCTACCGCACAAATCTTGTACATTTGGACCCCCTGGACAAGATACGATGAGGCAGAATCCTGTCAAATTGATAGCAGTAAAGATATTTGCATGTATATCATTGCACGACATTGGCAATTCTTGATGCTTCGGCTTATGGATCGACCTGAGTCCAAAGAGATTCGGTTTGGTTAAGTGCTAACGCACAAATCTTGTACATTTGAACCTCCGGAACAAGGTATGACGAGGCAGAATCCTATCACACTGATAGGAGTAAAGATATTTGCATCTATTTCATTGTACGACATTGGCAATTCTGGATACTCGGCATATGATTCGACCTGAGTTCAAAGAGTTTCGCTTTTGTCTAGTGCTACCGCACAAATCCTGTACACTTGATCCTCCTGGACAAGACACGATGAGGCAGAATCCTGTCAAATTGATAGGAGTAAAGATATTTGCATGTATATCATTGCACGACATTGGCAATTCTGGATGCTTCGGCTTATGGATCGACCTGATTCCAAAGAGTTTCGCTTTGGACAAGTGCTACCGCACAATTCTTGTACATTTGGACCTCCGGAACACGGTATGCTGAGATAGAATCCCGTCAAATTGATAGGAGTAAATATATTTGCATGTATATCATTGGACAACATTGGCAATTCTGGATGCTACGGCATATGATTCGACCGGAGGCCAAAGAGAGTCGCTTGGGACACGTGCTACCGCACAAATCTTGTACATTTGGACCCCCTGGACAAGATACGATGAGGCAGAATCCTGTCAAATTGATAGCAGTAAAGATATTTGCATGTATATCATTGCACGACATTGTCAATTCTGGATGCTTCGGCTTATGGATCGACCTGAGTCCAAAGAGTTTCGCTTTGGACAAGTGCTACCGCACAAATCTTGTACATTTGGACCTCCGGAACACGGTATGCTGAGATAGAATCCCGTCAAATTGATAGGAGTAAAGATATTTGCATCTATACCATTGGACAACATTGGCAATTCTGGATGCTACGGCATATGATTCGACCGGAGGCCAAAGAGAGTCGCTTGGGACACGTGCTACCGCACAAATCTTGTACATTTGGACCCCCTGGACAAGATACGATGAGGCAGAATCCTGTCAAATTGATAGCAGTAAAGATATTTGCATGTATATCATTGCACGACATTGGCAATTCTGGATGCTTCGGCTTATGGATCGACCTGAGTCCAAAGAGTTTCGCTTTGGACAAGTGCTACCGCACAAATCTTGTACATTTGGACCTCCGGAACACGGTATGCTGAGATAGAATCCCGTCAAATTGATAGGAGTAAAGATATTTGCATCTATATCATTGGTCAACATCGGCAGTTCTGGATGGTCCGGCTTATGTTTCGATCTAACTCCAAAGAATGTCGCTTTGGACAAGTGCTACCCACAAATCTTGTACATTTGTACCTCGTGGACAAGATACGATGAGGCAGAATTCTGTCAAATTGATAGGAGTAATGATATTTGCATCTATATCATTGCACGACATTGGCAATTCTGGATGCTTCGGCTTATGGATCGACCTGAGTCCAAAGAGTTTCGCTTTGGACAAGTGCTACCGTACAAATCTTGTATATTTGGACCTCCGGAACACGGTATGATGAGGCAGAATCCTATCACATTGATAGGAGTAAAGATATTTGCATCTATATCATTGGACGACATTGGCAATTCTGGAAGCTCGGCATATGATTCGACCTGAGTCAAAGACATTGGCTTTTGTCAAGTGCTACCGCACAAATCTTCTCCATTTGGACCCCCTGGACAAGATACGATGAGGCAGAATCCTGTCAAATTGATGGGAGTAAAGATATTTGCATCTATTTCATTGGACGAAATTGGCAATTCTGCATGCTCCGGCTTATGATTCGACCTGAATCCAAAGAGAAACGGTTTGGGCAAATGCTGCCGCCCAAAACTTGTACATTTGGACCTCCGGAACACGGTATGATGAGGCAGAATCCTGTCACATTGATAGGAGTAAATATATTTGCATGTATATCATTGGACAACATTGGCAATTCTGGATGCTCCGACTTATGATTCGACCTGAGTCCAAAGAGAGTCGCTTTGGACAAGGGCTACCGCACAAATCTTGTACATTTGGACCCCCTGGACAAGATACGATGAGTCAGAATCCTGCCAAATTGATAGCAGTAAAGATATTTGCATCTATATCATTGCACGACATTGGCAATTCTGGATGCTTCGGATTATGGATCGACCTGAGTCCAAAGAGTTTCGCTTTGGACAAGTGCTACCGCAACAAATCGTGTACATTTGGACACCCTGGACAAGATACGATGAGACAGAATCCTGTCAAATTGATAGCAGTAATGATATTTGCATGTATATAATTGGACAACATTGGCAATTCTGGATGCTCCGGCATATGATTCGACCGGAGGCCAAAGAGAGTCGCTTGGGACACGTGCTACGGCACAAATCTTGTACATTTGGACCCCCTGGACAAGATACGATGAGGCAGAATCCTGTCAAATTGATGGGAGTAAAGATATTTGCATCTATTTCATTGGACGACATTGGCAATTCTGGATGCTCCGGCTTATGATTCGACCTGAATCCAAAGAGAGTCGGTTTGGGCAAATGCTGCCGCCCAAAACTTGTACATTTGGACCTCCGGAACACGGTATGATGAGGCAGAATCCTGTCACATTGATAGGAGTAAATATATTTGCATGTATATCATTGGACAACATTGGCAATTCTGGATGCTCCGGCATATGATTCGACCGGAGGCCAAAGAGAGTCGCATTGTATAAGTGCTACCGCACAAGTATTGTACATTTGGACCCCCTGGACAATATACGATGAGGCAGAATCCTGTCAATTTGATGGGAGTAAAGATATTTGCATCTACATCATTGGACGATATTGGCAATTCTGGATGCTCCGGCTTATGATTCGACCTGAATACAAAGAGAGTCGGTTTGGGCAAGTGCTGCCGCCCAAAACTTGTGCATTTGGACCTCCTGGAAAAGGTAGGATGAGGCAGAATCCTGTCACATTGATAGGAGTAAATATATTTGCATCTATATCATTGGTCAACAACGGCAATTCTGGATGGTCCGGCTTATGGTTCGACATAAGTCCAAAGAGAGTCGCTTTGGACAAGGGCTACGCACAAATCTTGTACATTTGAACCTGCGGAACAAGGTATGATGAGGCAGAATCCTATCACATTGATAGGAGTAAAGATATTTGCATCAATATCATTGGACGACATTGGCAATTCTGGATGCTCGGCATATGATTCGACATGAGTCCAAAGAGAGTCGCTTTGGACAAGTGCTACCGCACAAATCTTGTACATTTTGACCCCCTGGATAAGATACGATGAGGCAAAATCCTGGCAAATTGATAGGAGTAAAGATATTTGACTCTATATCATTGGACGACATTGGCATTTCTGGATACTTCGGCTTATGATTCGACCTGAGTCCAAAGAGAGTCGCTTTGGACAAGGGCTACCGCACAAAACTTGTGCATTTGGACCTCCTGGAAAAGGTATGATGAGGCAGAATCCGGTCACATTGATAGGAGGGAAGATATTTGCATCTATATCATTAGACGGCATTGGCAATTCTGGATGCTCAGGCATATGATTCGACCTGAGTCCAAGAAGAGTCGCTTTGGACAAGTGCTATCACAACAAATCTTGTACATTTGGACCCCCCGGACAAAATACGATGCGGCAGAATCCTGTCAAATTAATAGGAGTAAAAATATTTGCATCTATATCATTGGTCAACAACGGCAATTCTGGATGGTCCGGCTTATGGTTCGACATAAGTCCAAAGAATGTCGCTTTGGACAAGTGCTACCGCAACAAATCGTGTACATTTGGACCCCCTGGACAAGATACGATGAGGCAGAATCCTTTTAAATTGATAGCAGTAAAGATATTTGGATCTATACCATTGCTCGACATTGGCAATTCTTGATGCTTCGGCCTATGGATCGACCTGAAACCAAAGAGAGTCGCTTTGGACAAGGGCTACCGCACAAGTCTTGTACATTTGGATCCCCTGGACAATATACGATGAGCCAGAATCCTGTCAAATTGATAGCAGTAAAGATATTTGCATCTATATCATTGGACGACAATGGCAATTCTGGATGCCCCGGCTTATGATTCGACCAGAGTCCAAGGAATGTCGCTTTGGACAAGTGCTACCCACAAACCTTGTACATTTGAACCTCGTGGACAAGATACGATGAGGCAGAATTCTGTCAAATTGATAGGAGTAAAGATATTTGCATCTATATCATTGGTCAACAATGGCAATTCTGGATGGTCCGGCTTATGGTTCGACCTAACTCCAAAGAATGTCGCTTTGGACAAGTGCTACCCACAAATCTTGTACATTTGAACCTCGTGGACAAGATACGATGAGGCAGAATTCTGTCAAATTGATAGGAGTAATGATATTTGCATCTATATCATTGGTCCACATCGGCAGTTCTGGATGGTCCGGCTTATGGTTCGACCTAAGTCCAAAGAATGTCGCTTTGGACAAGTGCTACCGCAACAAATCTTGTCCATTTGGACCTCCGGAACAAGGTATGATGAGGCAGAATCCTATCACATTGATAGGAGTAAAGATATTTGCATCTATATCATTGGACGACATCGGCAGTTCTGGATGGTCCGGCTTATGGTTCGACCTAACTCAAAAGAATGTCGCTTTGGACAAGTGCTACCCACAAATCTTGTACATTTAAACCTCGTGGACAAGATACGATGAGGCAGAATCCTGTCACATTGATAGGAGTAAAGATATTTGCATCTATATCATTGGACGACATTGGCAATTCTGGATGCCCCTGCTTATGATTCGACCTGAGTCCAAAGAGAGTCGCTTTGGACAAGAGCTACCGCACACATCTTGTACATTTGGACCCCCTGGACAAGATACGATGAGGCAGAAACCTGTCAAATTGATGGGAGTAAAGATATTTGCATCTATTTCATTGGACGACATTGGCAATTCTGGATGCTCCGGCTTATGATTCGACCTGAATCCAAAGAGAGTCGGTTTGGGCAAATGCTGCCGCCCAAAACTTGTGCATTTGGACCTCCTGGAAAAGGTATGATGAAGCAGAATCCTGTCACATTGATAGGAGTAAATATATTTGCATGTATATCATTGGACAACATTGGCAATTCTGGATGCTCCGGCATATGATTCGACCGGAGGCCAAAGAGAGTCGCTTGGGACACGTGCTATCGCACAAATCTTGTACATTTGGACCCCCCGGACAAGATACGATGAGGCAGAATCCTGTCAAATTGATAGCAGTAAAGATATTTGCATGTATATCATTGCACGACATTGGCAATTCTGGATGCTTCGACTTATGGATCGACCTGAGTCCAAAGAGTTTCGCTTTGGTCAAGTGCTACCGCACAAATCTTGTACATTTGGACCTCCGGAACACGGTATGCTGAGATAGAATCCCGTCAAATTGATAGGAGTAAAGATATTTGCATCTATACCATTGCACGACATTGGCAATTCTGGATGCTCCGGCGTATGATTCGACCGGAGGCCAAAGACAGTCGCATTGCATAAGTGCTACCGCACAAGTATTGTACATTTGGACCCCCTGGATAATATACGATGAGGCAGAATCCTGTCAATTTGTTGGGAGTAAAGATATTTGCATCTATATCATTGGACGACATTGGCAATTCTGTATGCTCCGGCTTATGATTCGACCTGAATACAAAGAGAGTCAGTTTGGGCAAATGCTGCCGCCCAAAACTTGTGCATTTGGACCTCCTGGAAAAGGTAGGATGAGGCAGAATCCTGTCACATTGATAGGAGTAAATATATTTGCATCTATATCATTGGTCAACAACGGCAATTCTGGATGGTCCGGCTTATGCTTCGACATAAGTCCAAAGAATGTCGCTTTGGACAAGTGCTACCGCAACAAATCGCGTACATTTGGAACCCCTGGACAAGACACGATGAGGCAGAATCCTGTCAAATTGATTGCAGTAAAGATATTTGCATCTATAACATTGCACGACATTGGCAATTCTTGATGCTTCGGCTTATGGATCGACCTGAGTCCAAAGAGATTCGCTTTTGTCAAGTGCTACCGCACAAATCTTGTAAATTTGCACTTCCTGGACAAGGTATGATGAGGCAGAATTCTATCACATTGATAGGAGTAAAGATATTTGCATCTATATCATTGGACGGCATTGGCAATTCTGGATGCTCGGGCATATGATTCGACATGAGTCCAAAGAGAGTCGCTTTGGACAAGTGCTACCGCACAAATCTTGTACATTTTGACCCCCTGGATAAGATACGATGAGGCAAAATCCTGGCAAATTGATAGGAGTAAAGATATTTGACTCTATATCATTGGACGACATTGGCATTTCTGGATACTTCGGCTTGTGGATCGACCTGAGTCCAAAGAGATTCACTTTTGTCAAGTTCTACCCCAGAAATCTTGTACATTTGAACCTCCTGGACAAGATATCATGAGGCAGAATCCGGTCAAATTGATAGGAGTGAAGATATTTGTATCTAAATCATTGGACGACATTGGCAATTCTGGATGCTTCGGCTTATGGATCGACATGAGTCCAAAGAGAGTCGCTTTGGACAAGTGCTACCGCACAAATCTTGTACATTTTGACCCCCTGGATAAGATACGATGAGGCAGAATCCTGGCAAATTGATAGGAGTAAAGATATTTGCATCTATATCATTGGACGACATTGGCTATTCTGGATACTTCGGCTTATGGATCGACCTGAGTCCAAAGAGATTCACTTTTGTCAAGTTCTACCCCAGAAATCTTGTACATTTGGACCTCATGGACAAGTTATGGTGAGGCAGAATCCTATCATATTGATAGCAGTAAGATATTTGCATCTATATAATTGGACGACATTGGCAATTCTGGATGTTCGGCTTATGATTCGACCTGAGTCCAAAGACATTCGCTTTTGCCAAGTGCTACCGCACAAATCTGGTACATTTGGACCTCCTTGACAAGGTATGATGAGGCAGAATCCTATCACATTGATAGGAGTGAAGATATTTTCATCTACATCATTGGACGACATTTGCAATTCTGGATGCTCGGGCATATGATGCGACATGAGTCCAAAGAGAGTCGCTTTGGACAAGTGCTACCTGGACAAGATATGATGAGGCAGGATCCTATCACATTGATAGGAGTGTAGATATTTGCATTTATAACTTTGGACGACATTGGCAATTCTGGATAATTCGGCTTATGGATCGACCTTAGTCCAAAGAGATTCGCTTTTGTCAAGTGCCTCTGCACAAATCTGTTACATTTGGACCCCCTGGACAAGACACGATGAGGCAGAATCCTGTCAAACTGATTGCAGTAAAGATATTTGCATCTATACCGTTGCACGACATTGGCAATTCTTGATGCTTCGGCATATGGATCGACCTGAGTCCAAAGAGATTCGTTTTTGTGAAGTGCTAACTCACAAATCTTGTACATTTGGACCTCCTGCACAAGGTATGATGAGGCAGAATCCTAAAACATTGATAGGAGTAAAGATATTTGCATCTATATCACTGGACGACATTGGCAATTCTGGATGCTCCGGCATATGATTCGACCGGAGGCCAAAGAGAGTCGCTTTGGACACGTGCTACCGCACAAATCTTGTACATTTGGACCCCCTGGATAAGATACGAGGAGGCAGAATCCCGTCAAATTGATAGCAGTAAAGATATTTGCATCTATATCAATGGACGACGTTGGCAATTCTGGATGCTCCGGTTTATGATTCGACCTGAATCCAAAGAGAATCGGTTTGGGCAAATGCTGCCGCCCAAAACTTGTGCATTTGCATCTCCTGGAAACGGTATGATGAGGCAGAATCCTGTCACATTGATAGGAGTGAAGATATTTGCATCTATATCATTGGACGACATTGGCAATTCTGGATGCCCAGGCTTATGATTCGACCTGAGTCCAAGGAGAGTCGCTTCGGACAAGTGCTAACGCACAAATCTTGTACATTTTGACCTACTGGACAAGATACGATGAGGCAGAATCCTGTCAAATTAATAGGAGTAAAGATATTTGCTTCTATATCATTGGTCAACAACGGCAATTCTGGATGCTCCTGTTTATGATTCGGCCTGAGTCCAAGGAGAGTCGCTTTGACCAGTGCTACCGCAACAAATCTTGTACATTTGAACCTCCTGGACAAGATATAATGAGCCCGAATCCTGTCAAATTGATAGGAGTGAAGATATTTGCATCTAAATCATTGGACGACATTGGCAATTCTGGATGCTTCGGCTTATGGATCGACCTGAGTCCAAAGAGATTCGCTTTTGTCTTGTGCTACCGCCCAAATCTTGTAAATTTGCACTTCCTGGACAAGGTATGATGAGGCAGAATCCTATCACATTGATAGGAATAAAGATATTTGCATCTATATCATTGGACGGCATTGGCAATTCTGGATGCTCGGGCATATGATTCGACATGAGTCCAAAGAGAGTCGCTTTGGACAAGTGCTACCGCACAAATCTTGTACATTTTGACCCCCTGGATAATATACGATGAGGCAGAATGCTGGCAAATTGATAGGAGTAAGATATTTACATCTATATAATTGGACGACATTGGCAATTCTGGATGCTCGGCATATGATTCGACCTGAGTCCAAAGAGAATCGCTTTTGTCAAGTGCTACCGCACAAATCTGGTACATTCGCACCCCCTGGACAAGATACGATGAGGCAGAATCCTGTCAAATTGATAGGAGTGAAGATATTTGCATCTATATCATTGGACGACATTGGCGATTCTGGATGCTCGGGCATATGATTCGACATGAGTCCAAAGAGAATCGCTTTGGACAAGTGCTACCGCACAAATCTTGTACATTTTGACCCCCTGGATAAGATACGATGAGGCAGAATCCTGGCAAATTGATAGGAGTAAAGATATTTGCATCTATATCATTGGACGACATTGGCTATTTTGGATACTTCGGCTTATGGATCGACCTGAGTCCAAAGAGATTCCCTTTTGTCAAGTTCTACCCCAGAAATCTTGTACATTTGGATCTCCTTGACAAGGTATGATGAGGCCGAATCCTATCACATTGATAGGAGTAAAGATATTTGCATCTATATCATTGGACGACATTGGCAATTCTGGATGCTCGGGCATATGATTCGACATGAGTCCAAAGAGAGTCGCTTTGGACAAGTGCTACCGCACAAATCTTGTACATTTTGACCCCCTGGACAAGGTACGATGAGGCAGAATCCTATCACATTGATAGGAGTAAGATATTTGCATCTATATAATTGGACGACATTGTCAATTCTGGTTGCTCGGCTTATGATTCGACCTGAGTCCAAAGAGATTCGCTTTTGTCAAGTGCTACCGCACAAATCTGGTTCATTTGGACCTCCTTCACAAGGTATGATGAGGCAGAATCCTATCACATTGATAGGAGTGAAGATATTTTCATCTACATCATTGGACGACATTGGCAATTCTGGATGCTCGGGCATATGAATCGCCCGGACGCTAGAGAGGGTCGCTATGGACAAGTGCTACCGCACAAATCTTGTGCATTTCGACCCCCTGGATAAGATACGATGAGGCAGAATCCTGGCAAATTGATAGGAGTAAAGATATTTGCATCTATATAATTGGGCGACATTGGCAATTCTGGATACTGGGCATATGATTCGACCTTATTCCAAAGAGATTCGCTTTTGTCATGTGCCTCCGCACAAATCTGTTACATTCGGACCCCCTCGACAAGATACGATGAGGCAGAATCCTGTCAAATTGATAGGAGTGAAGATATTTGCATCTATATCATTGGACGACATTGGCTAATCTGGATACTTCGGCTTATGGATCGACCTGAGTCCAAAGAGATTCCCTTTTGTCAAGTTCTACCCCAGAAATCTTGTACATTTGGATCTCCTTGACAAGGTATGATGAGGCCGAATCCTATCACATTGATAGGAGTAAAGATGTTTGCATCTATATCATTGGACGACATTGGCAATTCTGGATGCTCGGGCATATGATTCGACATGAGTCCAAAGAGAGTCGCTTTGGACAAGTGCTACCGCACAAATCTTGTACATTTTGACCCCCTGGACAAGGTACGATGAGGCAGAATCCTATCACATTGATAGGAGTAAGATATTTGCATCTATATAATTGGACGACATTGTCAATTCTGGTTGCTCGGCTTATGATTCGACCTGAGTCCAAAGAGATTCGCTTTTGTCAAGTGCTACCGCACAAATCTGGTTCATTTGGACCTCCTTGACAAGGTATGATGAGGCAGAATCCTATCACATTGATAGGAGTGAAGATATTTTCATCTACATCATTGGACGACATTGGCAATTCTGGATGCTCGGGCATATGAATCGCCCGGACGCCAGAGAGGGTCGCTATGGACAAGTGCTACCGCACAAATCTTGTGCATTTTGACCCCCTGGATAAGATACGATGAGGCAGAATCCTGGCAAATTGATAGGAGTAAAGATATTTGCATCTATATAATTGGGCGACATTGGCAATTCTGGATACTGGGCATATGATTCGACCTTAGTCCAAAGAGATTCGCTTTTGTCATGTGCCTCCGCACAAATCTGTTACATTCGGACCCCCTCGACAAGATACGATGAGGCAGAATCCTGTCAAATTGATAGGAGTGAAGATATTTGCATCTATATCATTGGACGACATTGGCTAATCTGGATACTTCGGCTTATGGATCGACCTGAGTCCAAAGAGATTCACTTTTGTCAAGTTCTACCCCAGAAATCTTGTACATTTGAACCTCCTGGACAAGATATGATGAGGCAGAATCCTATCACATTGATAGGAGTGTAGATATTTGCATTTATAACTTTGGACGACATTGGCAATTCTGGATAATTCGGCTTATGGATCGACCTTAGTCCAAAGAGTTTCGCTTTTGTCAAGTGCTTCCGCAACAAATCGCGTACATTTGGACCCCCTGGACAAGACACGATGAGGCAGAATCCTGTCAAATTGATTGCAGTAAAGATATTTGCATCTATACCGTTGCACGACATTGGCAATTCTTGATGCTTCGGCATATGGATCGACCTGAGTCCAAAGAGATTCGTTTTTGTGAAGTGCTAACGCACAAATCTTGTGCATTTGGACCTCCTGCACAAGGTATGATGAGGCAGAATCCTATCACATTGATAGGAGTAAAGATATTTGCATCTATATCACTGGACGACATTGGCAATTATGGATGCTCCGGCATATGATTCGACCGGAGGCCAAAGAGAGTCGCTTTGGACACGTGCTACCGCACAAATCTTGTACATTTGGACCCCCTGGATAAGATACGAGGAGGCAGAATCCCGTCAAATTGATAGCAGTAAAGATATTTGCATCTATATCATTGGACGACATTGGCAATTCTGGATGCCCCGGCTTATGATTCGACCTGAGTCCAAAGAGAGTCGCTTTGGACAAGGGCTACCGCAACAAATCTTGTCCATTTGCACCTCCGGAACAAGGTATGATAAGGCCGAATCCTATCACATTGATAGGAGTAAAGATATTTGCATCTATATCATTGGACGACATTGGCAATTCTGGATGCTCGGCATATGATTCGACCTGAGTCAAAGAGATTGGCTTTTGTCAAGTGCTAACGCACAAGTCTTGTACACTTGATCCTCGTGGACAAGACACGATGAGCTAGTATCCTGTCAAATTGATAGCAGTAAAGATATTTGCATCTATATCAATGGACGACGTTGGCAATTCTGGATGCTCCGGTATATGATTCGACCTGAATCCAAAGAGAGTCGGTTTGGGCAAATGCTGCCGCCCAAAACGTGTGCATTTGAATCTCCTGGAAACGGTATGATGAGGCAGAATCCTGTCACATTGATAGGAGTGAAGATATTTGCATCTATATCATTGGACGACATTGGCAATTCTGGATGCTCAGGCTTATGATTCGACCTGAGTCCAAGGAGAGTCGCTTCGGACAAGTGCTAACGCACAAATCTTGTACATTTTGATCTACTGGACAAGATACGATGAGGCAGAATCCTGTCAAATTAATAGGAGTAAAGATATTTGCTTCTATATCATTGGTCAACAACGAAAATTCTGGATGCTCCTGTTTATGATTCGGCCTGAGTCCAAGGAGAGTCGCTTTGACCAGTGCTACCGCAACAAATCTTGTACATTTGAACCTCCTGGACAAGAGATAATGAGGCCGAATCCTGTCAAATTGATAGGAGTGAAGATATTTGCATCTATATCATTGGACGACATTGGCAATTCTGGATGCTCAGGCTTATGATTCGACCTGAGTCCAAGGAGAGTCGCTTCGGACAAGTGCTAACGCACAAATCTTGTACATTTTGACCTACTGGACAAGGTATGATGAGGCAGAATCCTGTCAAATTGAAAGCAGTAAAGATATTTGCATCTATATCATTGGACGGCATTGGCAATTCTGGATGCTCCGGCTTATGATTAGACCTGAATCCAAAGAGAGTTGGTTTGGGCAAATGCTGCCGCCCAAAACATGTGCATTTAGACCTCCTGGAAAATGTATGATGAGGCAGAATCCTGTCACATTGATGGGAGTGAAGATATTTGCATCAATATCATTAGAAGGCATTGGCAATTCTGGATGCTCAGGCATATGATTCGACCTGAGTCCAAGGAGGGTCATTTTGGACAAGTGCTACCGCAACAAATCGTGTACATTTGGACCCCCTGGACAAGATACGATGAGGCAGAATCCTATCACATTGATAGGAGTAAAGATATTTGCAACAATATCACCGGACGACATTGGCAATTCTGGATGCTCCGGCAAATGATTCGACCGGAGGCCAAAGAGAGTCGCTTCGGACAAGTGCTACCGCAATAAGTCTTGTATATTTGGACCTCCTGTACAAGGCAAGATGAGGCAGAATCCTATCACATTGATATTAGTAAAGATATTTGCATCTATATCATTGGACGACATTGGCAATTCTGGATGCTCGGCATATGATTCGACCTGAGTCATAGAGATTGGCTTTTGTCAAGTGCTACCGCACAAATCTTGTCCATTTGGACCTCCTGGACAAGATATGATGAGGCAGATTCTTGTCAAATTGATAGGAGTGAAGATATTTGCATCTATATCATTGGACGACATTGGCAATTCTGGATGCCCCGGCTTATGATCCGACCGGAGGCTAAAGAGAGTCGCTTTGGACACGTGCTACCGCACAAATCTTGTACATTTGGACCCCCTGGACAAGATACGCTGAGGCAGAATCCTGTCAAATTGATAGCAGTAAAGATATTTGCATCTATATCATTGGACGACATTGGCAATTCTGGATGCTTCGGCTTATGGATCGACCTGAGTCCAAAGAGTTTCGCTTTGGACAAGTGCTACCGCAACAAATCGTGTACATTTGGACACCCTGGACAAGATACGATGAGACAGAATCCTGTCAAATTGATAGCAGTAATGTTATTTGCATCTATACCATTGCACGACATTGGCAATTCTTGATGCTTCGGCTTATGTATCGACCTGAGTCCAAAGTGTTTCGCTTTGGACAAGTGGTAACGCACAAATCGTGTACATTTGGACACCCTGGACAAGATACGGTGAGGCAGAATCCTGTCAAATAGACAGGAGTGAAGATATTTGCATCTATATCATTGGTCAACATCGGCAATTCTGGATGGTCCGGCTTATGGTTCGACCTAAGTCCAAAGAGAGTCGTTTTGGACAAGTGCTACCACACAAACCTTGTACATTTGAACATCCGGAACAGGGTATGATGAGACAGAATCCTGTCAAATTGGTAGGATTGAAGATATTTGCATCTATATCATTGGACCACATTGGCGATTCTGGATGCTCCGGCGTATGATTCGACCGGAGGCCAGAGAGAGTCGCATTGTACAAATGCTACCGCAACAAGTCGTGTACATTTGGGCCCGCTGGACAATATTCGATGAGGCAGAATCCTGTCAAATTGATGGGAGTAAAGATATTTGCATCTATTTCATTGGACGACATTGGCAATTCTGGATGCTCCGGCTTATGATTCGAACAGAATCCAAAGAGAGTCGGTTTGGGCAAATGCTGCCGCCCAAAACTTGTGCATTTGGACCTCCTGGAAAAGGTATGATGAGGCAGAATTCTGTCACATTGATAGGAGTAAATATATTTGCATGTATATCATTGGACAACATTGGCAATTCTGGATGCTCCGGCATATGATTCGACCGGAGGCCAAAGAGAGTCGCTTGGGACACGTGCTACCGCACAAATCTTGTACATTTGGACCCGCTGGACAAGATACGATGAGGCAGAATCCTGTCAAATTGATAGCAGTAAAGATATTTGCATGTATATCATTGCACGACATTGGCAATTCTGGATGGTCCGGCTTATGTTCGACCTAAGTCCAAACAATGACGTTTTGGACAAGTGTTACCGCACAAATCTTGTACATTTGAACCTCCGGAACAAGGTATGATGAGGCAGAATCCTATCACATTGATAGGAGTAAAGATATTTGCATCTATATCATTGGTCAACATCGGCAGTTCTGGATGGTCCGGCTTATAGTTCGACCTAAGTCCAAAGAATGTCGCTTTGGACAAGTGCTACCGCACAAATCTTGTACATTTGAACCTCGTGGACAAGATACGATGAGGCAGAATCCTGTCAAATTGATAGCAGTAAAGATATTTGCATCTATATCATTGCACGACATTGGAAATTCTGGATGCTTCGCCTTATGGATCGACCTGAGTCCAAGGAGTTTCGCTTTTGTCTAGTGCTACCGCACACATCTTCTACACTTGATCCTCCTGGACAAGACATGATGAGCCAGAATCCTGTCAAATTGATAGGAGTGAAGATATTTGCATCTATATCATTGGACGACATTGGCAATTCTGGATGCTCAGGCTTATGATTCGACCTGAGTCCAAGGAGAGTCGCTTCGGACAAGTGCTAACGCACAAATCTTGTACATTTTGACCTACTGGACAAGGTATGATGAGGCAGAATCCTGTCAAATTGATAGCAGTAAAGATATTTGCATCAATATCATTGGACGGCATTGGCAATTCTGGATGCTTCGGCTTATGATTCGACCTGAATCCAAAGAGAATCGGTTTGGACAAATACTGCCGCCCAAATCTCGTCCATTTGGACCTCCTGGACAAGATATGATGAGGCCGAATCCTGTCAAATTGTTAGGAGTGAAGATATTTGCATCTATATCAATGGACGACATTGGCAATTCTGGATGCTCAGGCTTATGATTCGACTTGAGTCCAAAGAGAGTCGCTTCGGACAAGTGCTACCGCAATAAGTCTTGTACATTTGGACCTCCTTTACAAGGCATGATGAGGCAGAATCCTATCACATTGATAGGAGTAAAGATATTTGCATCTATATCATTGGACGACATTGGCAATTCTGGATGCTCGGCATATGATTCGACCTGAGTCAAAGAGATTGGCTTTTGTCAAGTGCTACCGCACAAATCTTGTCCATTTGGACGTCCTGGACAAGATATGATGCGGCAGATTCCTGTCAAATTGATAGGAGTGAAGATATTTGCATCTATATCATTGGACGACAGTGGCAATTCTGGATGCCCCGGCTTATGATCCGACCGGAGGCTAAAGAGAGTCGCTTTGGAGACGTGCTACCGCACAAATCTTGTACATTTGGACCCCCTGGACAAGATACGATGAGGCAGAATCCTGTCAAATTGATAGCAGTAAAGATATTTGCATCTATATCATTGCACGACATTGGCAATTCTGGATTCTTCGGCTTATGGATCGACCTGAGTCCAAAGAGTTTCGCTTTGTACAAGTGCTACCGCAACAAATCGTGTACATTTGGACACCCTGGACAAGATACGATGAGACAGAATCCTGTCAAATTGATAGCAGTAATGATATTTGCATCTATACCATTGCACGACATTGGCAATTCTTGATGCTTCGGCTTATGGATCGACCTGAGTCCAAAGTGTTTCGCTTTGGACAAGTGCTACCTCACAAATCTTGTCCATTTTGACCTCCTGGACAAGATACGGTGAGGCAGAATCCTGTCAAATAGATAGGAGTGAAGATATTTGCATGTATATCATTGGTCAACATCGGCAATTCTGGATGGTCCGGCTTATGGTTCGACCTAAGTCCAACGAGAGTCGTTTTGGACAAGTGCTACCACACAAACCTTGTACATTTGAACATCCGGAACAGGGTATGATGAGACAGAATCCTGTCAAATTGATAGGATTGAAGATATTTGCATCTATATCATTGGACCACATTGGCAATTCTGGATGCTCCGGCGTATGATTCGACCGGAGGCCAGAGAGAGTCGCATTGTACAAATGCTACCTCAACAAGTCTTGTACATTTGGGCCCCCTGGACAATATACGATGAGGCAGAATCCTGTCAAATTGATGGGAGTAAAGATATTTGCATCTATTTCATTGGACGACATTGGCAATTCTGGATGCTCCGGCTTATGATTCGAACTGAATCCAAAGAGAGTCGGTTTGGGCAAATGCTGCCGCCCAAAACTTGTGCATTTGGACCTCCTGGAAAAGGTATGATGAGGCAGAATCCTGTCAAATTGATAGCAGTAAAGATATTTGCATGTATATCATTGCACGATATTGGCAATTCTGGATGGTCCGGCTTATGTTCGACCTAAGTCCAAACAATGTCGTTTTGGACAAGTGCTACCGCACAAATCTTGTACATTTGAACCTCGTGGACAAGATACGATGGGGCAGAATCCTGTCAAATTGATAGGAGTGATTATGTTTGCATCTATATCATTGGACGACATTGGCAATTCTGGAAGATCGGCATATGATTCGACCTGAGATCAAAGAGAGTCGCTTTGGACAAATACTGCCGCCCAAATCTTGTCCATTTGGACCTCCTGGACAAGATATGATGAGGCCGAATCCTGTCAAATTGATAGGAGTGAAGATATTTGCATCTATATCATTGGACGACATTGGCAATTCTGGATGCTCGGCTTATGATTCGACCTGAGTCCAAAGAGAGTCAGTTTGGGCAAATGCTGCCGCCCAAAACTTGTGCATTTGGACCTCCTGGAAAAGGTAGGATGAGGCAGAATCCTGTCACATTGATAGGAGTAAATATATTTGCATCTATATCATTGGTCAACAACGGCAATTCTGGATGGTCCGGCTTATGCTTCGACATAAGTCCAAAGAATGTCGCTTTGGACAAGTGCTACCGCAACAAATCGCGTACATTTGGAACCCCTGGACAAGACACGATGAGGCAGAATCCTGTCAAATTGATTGCAGTAAAGATATTTGCATCTATAACATTGCACGACATTGGCAATTCTTGATGCTTCGGCTTATGGATCGACCTGAGTCCAAAGAGATTCGGTTTGGTTAAGTGCTAACGCACAAATCTTGTACATTTGAACCTCCGGAACAAGGTATGACGAGGCAGAATCCTATCACACTGATAGGAGTAAAGATATTTGCATCTATTTCATTGTACGACATTGGCAATTCTGGATAGTCGGCATATGATTCGACCTGAGTTCAAAGAGTTTCGCTTTTGTCTAGTGCTACCGCACAAATCCTGTACACTTGATCCTCCTGGACAAGACACGATGAGGCAGAATCCTGTCAAATTGATAGCAGTAAAGATATTTGCATGTATATCATTGCACGACATTGGCAATTCTGGATGCTTCGGCTTATGGATCGACCTGATTCCAAAGAGTTTCGCTTTGGACAAGTGCTACCGCACAAATCTTGTACATTTGGACCTCCGGAACACGGTATGCTGAGATAGAATCCCGTCAAATTGATAGGAGTAAATATTGTGACCGTTGTGATTTCGCGTTTATATCTGATTTGCGATGTGTGCGTTTTATTTCCCGAAATAAAATAATCCGCGATGTGTCTCGAGCTGTCTGTGTTTTCGATCAATAGGTCGCGGCTTGTTATGATCTCGCCGAGTTTCGTTCGTGTGTCGGTGTGTCGGCACGTCAGTGGTAGTGGTCACAGCTACCACCGTGCTCGTGTGTCGGAGAGCAGGCTCGTGCTCCTGTTAAGGAAGCGGATGGTGGGGGTTCGTTCGGGCAATGAACTCTATGTATTGACAATTCTGTATTTTCACGATGCTACAGTACAGCTGTTTCGTATTTACTTTTACCGCTCGCTTTTATTCGCACGCCGGTGCAATATTTGATCGTATAATATTCGCTCGTGATGCTAATAGGGCTACCACTGGGCTTCAGCTTTCCCAGTGGCGTTTTATGACCAAAAAGCACACGGAACCCCGGCCGGTACGTGAGCGGAGGAGGTCGCGGCGCAAGTCGTTTCCCCTTGCAAATTATCTCTAGCTGAAGTCGCTTTTGAACGCCAACAACCTTAACACAACCCAGCGGCCGGTGCGTGAGCGGAGGCAGGGGAGGTCAGTGTTGGTATTCCACTCGAATCTTACGCGTCGCAGATACGTTGAGTTTTCGGCAACCTTATCACAACCCAGCGGCCGGTGCGTGAGCGGAGGCAGGGGAGGTCAGTGCTTCTTCTCGACTTTTCTGTAACGTTCTACGCAAGTCCTCAGGAGAGGTGCGCCAATTGCATGCGCTAGGAGATGAAGTCTCCAAGGTATCGCTCGTGTATGACTACGCGTGCTACGGCACGGCGCTAGTCTGGCACACAGGCCCCGATTGCCAGGTTTTGGTGGCTTTTAAACTCCGCCAGAGGTGGGGTGTCTTCCGCGAATTTTCTAGTGCTCGCGTCTCACGCACCCTGTTGGTCGGTGCGAGATTGGGGTCGTTCCCCTTGCCGGTAGTGGGGGTACATATACCACTAGTGTGTGGCCGTCCGAATATGCCTAGGCACGTGTACGGTCACACAAACCCCCCCCTTAATTAACACTACCACAGAGCCGGACGCAGTGGAAGCGCTCTGTGTCGAGATTGCCATTTTATAAAAACAAAACTTATTCCTTTTGATTCCTTATCCTAACATGCTTGAGTGCCGTCATATGGCTATATATCATGTAACAAAAAAGTTATTTATTGATTACAGACTAACTTATTCTAATGCCGCGCTCGGCCATAACCCACACAAGGTCTTTCCACGCATTCATCCATACTGCACTCCAGGTCGCACTGTCACTGGGGCAATTTTCGGCACACACTGCACTAAGTTGTTATCGGTGCCCTCCATTGGTGTGATTTGGCTATCTCTCGGTCCGCCGCATTGGTCACTGGATCTGTTGTGATGAGGACGTCATCCTCGATCCTGTCCCGCGTTGCTCCTTGTCCGTCGTCCTGGTACCTCAGTGGGACCGTGCAAGCCCTTTTGTGATTCGGAAGGTGTTCGGTGACTTTTGGTTGGTGCTCGTGGCCTGTGCGAGGCTTAATTTCCCTTTTCCATGAGACTGGGAACTTTGTGAATATACTTCGCATCTCTTCCTCCTGTTGTGGCGTTCTGGTGTCCATGTTAATTCGACGCTCATCACCTTTTGCGTCTGCTCCACGGGTTTCCAACACCGCGCATGTTTCGCCATTGTGGTCCTCGCCTTCTCTTTCGAGGTGCCTGGTTGGCGAGAGATCTTCGCCCTGGAGGGTAATTGTGTCCTGCTCGTGTGGTCTGTCTGCTCCTTTAACTGGTTCCTCTCTTGTCAAAAATAAAGTATTTATTGTTTTTACTTCTTCACCCCCCCCCCCCCTTGATCTATTGGGTCTCTCTCCGTCCGGTCGGGGGTTGGTCCTGGACGTCTTGTTGAGAGCTCCATCGTCCGTTTCCCGACGGCTCCGCTTTTGGCGGGTTGAGTTCGTTCTCAAACCGAGCCATTCTTATTGGTCTGGCCGCCGTTGCTGGTCCTTGATGGTCTACTGGTGTCCTATATGATTCTTCGGCTGCCCTTGGGTTGAGTCGATTTTGGGATGCGCTCCGTTGGTTGTACGCATTCCCGTTTTGTGGTCGCCATTCTTGTCGTACCGGTTCGGGTGGACGGTAGGGTCGGTTTCCCTGGTATTCCCTCCCTGGTCTTGTCCCGTGCTCGTACGTGGCTCGTCCCGACGCCTCGGGTCTCCAGATATATTGTTCTTGCCGAGCTCTATTTGTTGTTCCCCCATTGTCGAATCGTTCAAGAATTTTTAGGAACGCCTCGACTGTCGTGATATTTTGGCTGGTTACGCAGTCATACACGGCTTGGGAGAAATGACGTGCAAGGGTCATGATAATCTCCTCGTCTGACTGTCGTGGCGTCAAATCTCTTGCTTCTCCGAGTAGCCGCATAGCGTACTCAACTCTTGTGGAGCCCTTGTCTGGCCAGTATGCGCCATGCGCCAGTGTCTCCCGCACTCGTTGCTGGACCGATTGACTCCAGAATCGATTCAGGAAGGCCTTACGGAATTCTTCCCATCCCTCGATTTCATCGGCTATGAGGTCCCACCATTCACTCGCTACGCCCTGTAGGGACTGAGTAATGATGAAGCGTACCTCGTCGTCAGGAATGTTTGCCGCGTCTAAGAATGATGTGAGCTCGCGTAAGAATTTCGTCGGTCTCTCCTTTTGTCGGCCTCCATATCTAGGCAATTGAGGCTTGATGATGAAAGGCCTGGTGTTGGCTGATGTCGACGTTGTCTCCGTTCTGGTGATCGCAGGCAGAACTGTTGCCTGTTCTTCCTGTCTTCTTCGTACCATCGGTTCTCCTCCCTGTTCCCTTCTTTCTCTGTTGACCGGCGAGAATTCTGTTGTCGCGGCCGGGCTAGTACGCATGGTTTCTAGCGTATGTTGGCACGTGCACCTATGTCTTCGCATTATCAGCTCCATTTCTTGGTATTTCTTCTGCATTTCCTCCCGGAACTCATGCTGGTGGTTCATGAAGGCATCAAGTTCTTCTTCTACTTGTTTTTTCATTTCTGATAGTGCTCCGATTATCGCATGCTTGTGCACTATTAGCTTTTCGCTGAAATTGTTGTACATTTCTTGCGTGCTCGCTTCTATTTGTGCGTCTACGCGTTCTTCAAGAATCCTTATTCGACGATTTTGGTCCTCCACGTGACCAAGGATCTCCTCGAGCATTTTCTCCAGGTGCTGTGTCCGTCCTCTTCTTTCCTCTTGATCGTTGCCGATGTCCATTGGAGGTGATACGCTGAGTCCGCGTACTTGGTCGACGGTCTCGTTTAATGTCGTCTGTAGATGCTGTGTTTGTTCGCTTCCTTCCTCGATGTCGGTTCGCGGTGATACGCTGAGGCCGCGTATGTGATTGACCGTGTCATTTAATGCCGCTTGTAGCGCGTTCGCGTATATTTGTTTGGACGTGCCCACCGTTTGGGTTGCCATCCTTCCATTGTTGTTGGTGTTTTCTTCTGCGGGGCCTAGTCTCGTTGTACTTCTCGTGACTACCCCCTTTTCCCGATTCATCTTGCTAATATTCTTCCCAATGATTTCAAATATAATTTCCGGCTGATCTCGCAGATCTCTTAATGCTAACGCTTATATTGTTCGATTGCCCTTACGAAGGATTTCCGCGCGATACCATCCGCCCCACGTTGGGCGCCATTTGTGACCGTTGTGATTTCGCGTTTATATCTGATTTGCGATGTGTGCGTTTTATTTCCCGAAATAAAATAATCCGCGATGTGTCTCGAGCTGTCTGTGTCTTCGATCTATAGGTCGCGGTTTGTTATGATCTCGCCGAGTTTCGTTCGTGTGTCGGCGCGTCAGTGGTAGTGGTCACAGCTACCACCGTGCTCGTGTGTCGGAGAGCAGGCTCGTGCTCCTGTTAAGGAAGCGGATGGTGGGGGTTCGTTCGGGCAATGAACTCTATGTATTGACAATTCTGTATTTTCACGATGCTACAGTACAGCTGTTTCGTATTTACTTTTACCGCTCGCTTTTATTCGCACGCCGGTGCAATATTTGATCGTATAATATTCGCTCGTGATGCTAATAGGGCTACCACTGGGCTTCAGCTTTCCCAGTGGCGTTTTATGACCAAAAAGCACACGGGACCCCGGCCGGTACGTGAGCGGAGGAGGTCGCGGCGCAAGTCGTTTCCCCTTGCAAATTATCTCTAGCTGAAGTCGCTTTTGAACGCCAACAACCTTAACACAACCCAGCGGCCGGTGCGTGAGCGGAGGCAGGGGAGGTCAGTGTTGGTATTCCACTCGAATCTTACGCGTCGCAGATACGTTGAGTTTTCGGCAACCTTATCACAACCCAGCGGCCGGTGCGTGAGCGGAGGCAGGGGAGGTCAGTGCTTCTTCTCGACTTTTCTGTAACGTTCTACGCAAGTCCTCAGGAGAGGTGCGCCAATTGCATGCGCTAGGAGATGAAGTCTCCAAGGTATCGCTCGTGTATGACTACGCGTGCTACGGCACGGCGCTAGTCTGGCACACAGGCCCCGATTGCCAGGTTTTGGTGGCTTTTAAACTCCGCCAGAGGTGGGGTGTCTTCCGCGAATTTTCTAGTGCTCGCGTCTCACGCACCCTGTTGGTCGGTGCGAGATTGGGGTCGTTCCCCTTGCCGGTAGTGGGGGTACATATACCACTAGTGTGTGGCCGTCCGAATATGCCTAGGCACGTGTACGGTCACACAAACCCCCCCCTTAATTAACACTACCACAGAGCCGGACGCAGTGGAAGCGCTCTGTGTCGAGATTGCCATTTTATAAAAACAAAACTTATTCCTTTTGATTCCTTATCCTAACATGCTTGAGTGCCGTCATATGGCTATATATCATGTAACAAAAAAGTTATTTATTGATTACAGACTAACTTATTCTAATGCCGCGCTCGGCCATAACCCACACAAGGTCTTTCCACGCATTCATCCATACTGCACTCCAGGTCGCACTGTCACTGGGGCAATTTTGGGCACACACTGCACTAAGTTGTTATCGGTGCCCTCCATTGGTGTGATTTGGCTATCTCTCGGTCCGCCGCATTGGTCACTGGATCTGTTGTGATGAGGACGTCATCCTCGATCCTGTCCCGCGTTGCTCCTTGTCCGTCGTCCTGGTACCTCAGTGGGACCGTGCAAGCCCTTTTGTGATTCGGAAGGTGTTCGGTGACTTTTGGTTGGTGCTCGTGGCCTGTGCGAGGCTTAATTTCCCTTTTCCATGAGACTGGGAACTGTGTGAATATACTTCGCATCTCTTCCTCCTGTTGTGGCGTTCTGGTGTCCATGTTAATTCGACGCTCATCACCTTTTGCGTCTGCTCCACGGGTTTCCAACACCGCGCATGTTTCGCCATTGTGGTCCTCGCCTTCTCTTTCGAGGTGCCTGGTTGGCGAGAGATCTTCGCCCTGGAGGGTAATTGTGTCCTGCTCGTGTGGTCTGTCTGCTCCTTTAACTGGTTCCTCTCTTGTCAAAAATAAAGTATTTATTGTTTTTACTTCTTCACCCCCCCCCCCCTTGATCTAATGGGTCTCTCTCCGTCCGGTCGGGGGTTGGTCCTGGACGTCTTGTTGAGAGCTCCATCGTCCGTTTCCCGACGGCTCCGCTTTTGGCGGGTTGAGTTCGTTCTCAAACCGAGCCATTCTTATTGGTCTGGCCGCCTTTGCTGGTCCTTGATGGTCTACTGGTGTCCTATATGATTCTTCGGCTGCCCTTGGGTTGAGTCGATTTTGGGATGCGCTCCGTTGGTTGTACGCATTCCCGTTTTGTGGTCGCCATTCTTGTCGTACCGGTTCGGGTGGACGGTAGGGTCGGTTTCCCTGGTATTCCCTCCCTGGTCTTGTCCCGTGCTCGTACGTGGCTCGTCCCGACGCCTCGGGTCTCCAGATATATTGTTCTTGCCGAGCTCTATTTGTTGTTCCCCCATTGTCGAATCGTTCAAGAATTTTTAGGAACGCCTCGACTGTCGTGATATTTTGGCTGGTTACGCAGTCATACACGGCTTGGGAGAAATGACGTGCAAGGGTCATGATAATCTCCTCGTCTGACTGTCGTGGCGTCAAATCTCTTGCTTCTCCGAGTAGCCGCATAGCGTACTCAACTCTTGTGGAGCCCTTGTCTGGCCAGTATGCGCCATGCGCCAGTGTCTCCCGCACTCGTTGCTGGACCGATTGACTCCAGAATCGATTCAGGAAGGCCTTACGGAATTCTTCCCATCCCTCGATTTCATCGGCTATGAGGTCCCACCATTCACTCGCTACGCCCTGTAGGGACTGAGTAATGATGAAGCGTACCTCGTCGTCAGGAATGTTTGCCGCGTCTAAGAATGATGTGAGCTCGCGTAAGAATTTCGTCGGTCTCTCCTTTTGTCGGCCTCCATATCTAGGCAATTGAGGCTTGATGATGAAAGGCCTGGTGTTGGCTGATGTCGACGTTGTCTCCGTTCTGGTGATCGCAGGCAGAACTGTTGCCTGTTCTTCCTGTCTTCTTCGTACCATCGGTTCTCCTCCCTGTTCCCTTCTTTCTCTGTTGACCGGCGAGAATTCTGTTGTCGCGGCCGGGCTAGTACGCATGGTTTCTAGCGTATGTTGGCACGTGCACCTATGTCTTCGCATTATCAGCTCCATTTCTTGGTATTTCTTCTGCATTTCCTCCCGGAACTCATGCTGGTGGTTCATGAAGGCATCAAGTTCTTCTTCTACTTGTTTTTTCATTTCTGATAGTGCTCCGATTATCGCATGCTTGTGCACTATTAGCTTTTCGCTGAAATTGTTGTACATTTCTTGCGTGCTCGCTTCTATTTTTGCGTCTACGCGTTCTTCAAGAATCCTTATTCGACGATTTTGGTCCTCCACGTGACCAAGGATCTCCTCGAGCATTTTCTCCAGGTGCTGTGTCCGTCCTCTTCTTTCCTCTTGATCGTTGCCGATGTCCATTGGAGGTGATACGCTGAGTCCGCGTACTTGGTCGACGGTCTCGTTTAATGTCGTCTGTAGATGCTGTGTTTGTTCGCTTCCTTCCTCGATGTCGGTTCGCGGTGATACGCTGAGGCCGCGTATGTGATTGACCGTGTCATTTAATGCCGCTTGTAGCGCGTTCGCGTATATTTGTTTGGACGTGCCCACCGTTTGGGTTGCCATCCTTCCATTGTTGTTGGTGTTTTCTTCTGCGGGGCCTAGTCTCGTTGTACTTCTCGTGACTACCCCCTTTTCCCGATTCATCTTGCTAATATTCTTCCCAATGATTTCAAATATAATTTCCGGCTGATCTCGCAGATCTCTTAATGCTAACGCTTATATTGTTCGATTGCCCTTACGAAGGATTTCCGCGCGATACCATCCGCCCCACGTTGGGCGCCATTTGTGACCGTTGTGATTTCGCGTTTATATCTGATTTGCGATGTGTGCGTTTTATTTCCCGAAATAAAATAATCCGCGATGTGTCTCGAGCTGTCTGTGTCTTCGATCTATAGGTCGCGGTTTGTTATGATCTCGCCGAGTTTCGTTCGTGTGTCGGCGCGTCAGTGGTAGTGGTCACAGCTACCACCGTGCTCGTGTGTCGGAGAGCAGGCTCGTGCTCCTGTTAAGGAAGCGGATGGTGGGGGTTCGTTCGGGCAATGAACTCTATGTATTGACAATTCTGTATTTTCACGATGCTACAGTACAGCTGTTTCGTATTTACTTTTACCGCTCGCTTTTATTCGCACGCCGGTGCAATATTTGATCGTATAATATTCGCTCGTGATGCTAATAGGGCTACCACTGGGCTTCAGCTTTCCCAGTGGCGTTTTATGACCAAAAAGCACACGGGACCCCGGCCGGTACGTGAGCGGAGGAGGTCGCGGCGCAAGTCGTTTCCCCTTGCAAATTATCTCTAGCTGAAGTCGCTTTTGAACGCCAACAACCTTAACACAACCCAGCGGCCGGTGCGTGAGCGGAGGCAGGGGAGGTCAGTGTTGGTATTCCACTCGAATCTTACGCGTCGCAGATACGTTGAGTTTTCGGCAACCTTATCACAACCCAGCGGCCGGTGCGTGAGCGGAGGCAGGGGAGGTCAGTGCTTCTTCTCGACTTTTCTGTAACGTTCTACGCAAGTCCTCAGGAGAGGTGCGCCAATTGCATGCGCTAGGAGATGAAGTCTCCAAGGTATCGCTCGTGTATGACTACGCGTGCTACGGCACGGCGCTAGTCTGGCACACAGGCCCCGATTGCCAGGTTTTGGTGGCTTTTATACTCCGCCAGAGGTGGGGTGTCTTCCGCGAATTTTCTAGTGCTCGCGTCTCACGCACCCTGTTGGTCGGTGCGAGATTGGGGTCGTTCCCCTTGCCGGTAGTGGGGGTACATATACCACTAGTGTGTGGCCGTCCGAATATGCCTAGGCACGTGTACGGTCACAATATATTTGCATGTATATCATTGGACAACATTGGCAATTCTGGATGCTACGGCATATGATTCGACCGGAGGCCAAAGAGAGTCGCTTGGCACACGTGCTACCGCACAAATCTTGTACATTTGGACCCCCTGGACAAGATACGATGAGGCAGAATCCTGTCAAATTGATAGCAGTAAAGATATTTGCATGTATATCATTGCACGACATTGGCAATTCTGGATGCTTCGGCTTATGGATCGACCTGAGTCCAAAGAGTTTCGCTTTGGACAAGTGCTACCGCACAAATCTTGTACATTTGGACCTCCGGAACACGGTATGCTGAGATAGAATCCCGTCAAATTGATAGGAGTAAAGATATTTGCATCTATACCATTGCACGACATTGGCAATTCTGGATGCTCCGGCGTATGATTCGACCGGAGGCCAAAGACAGTCGCATTGTATAAGTGCTACCGCACAAGTATTGTACATTTCGACCCCCTGGATAATATACGATGAGGCAGAATCCTGTCAATTTGATGGGAGTAAAGATATTTGCGTCTATATCATTGGCCGACATTGGCAATTCTGGATGCTGCGGCTTATGATTCGACCTGAATACAAAGAGAGTCGGTTTGGGCAAATGCTGCCGCCCAAAACTTGTGCATTTGGACCTCCTGAAAAAGGTAGGATGAGGCAGAATCCTGTCACATTGATAGGAGTAAATATATTTGCATCTATATCATTGGTCAACAACGGCAATTCTGGATGGTCCGGCTTATGCTTCGACATAAGTCCAAAGAATGTCGCTTTGGACAAGTGCTACCGCAACAAATCGCGTACATTTGGAACCCCTGGACAAGACACGATGAGGCAGAATCCTGTCAAATTG
This sequence comes from Priocnemis perturbator, assembly GCA_963942575.1. Taxonomy (NCBI): domain Eukaryota; kingdom Metazoa; phylum Arthropoda; class Insecta; order Hymenoptera; family Pompilidae; genus Priocnemis; species Priocnemis perturbator. The sequence continues at coordinate 2,402,695 of CAWWDK010000133.1, read as the reverse complement.
ATTGCAGTAAAGATATTTGAATCTATAACATTGCACGACATTGGCAATTCTTGATGCTTCGGCTTATGGATCGACCTGAGTCCAAAGAGATTCGGTTTGGTTAAGTGCTAACGCACAAATCTTGTACATTTGGACCTCCTGCACAAGGTATGATGAGGCAGAATCCTGTCACATTGATAGGAGTAAAGATATTTGCATCTATATCATTGGACGACAGTGCAATTCTGGATGCCCCGGCTTATGATTCGACCTGAGTCCAAACAGAGTCGCTTTGGACAGGTGCTACCGCACAAATCTTGTACATTTGGACCCCCTGGATAAGATACGATGAGGCAGAATCCTGTCAAATTGATTGCAGTAAAGATATTTGCATCAATACCATTGCACGACATTGGCAATTCTTGATGCTTCGGCTTATGGATCGACCTGAGTAAAAAGAAATTCGTTTTTGTGAAGTGCTAACGCACAAATCTTGTACATTTGGACCTCCTGCACAAGGTATGATGAGGCAGAATCCTGTCACATTGATAGGAGTAAAGATATTTGCATCTATATCATTGGACGACATTGGCAATTCTGGATGCCCCGGCATATGATTCGACCTGAGTCCAAAGAGAGTCGGTTTGGACAAGAGCTACCGCACAAATCTTGTACATTTGGACCTCCGGAACACGGTATGCTGAGATAGAATCCCGTCAAATTGATAGGAGTAAAGATATTTGCATCTATACCATTGCACGACATTGGCAATTCTGGATGCTTGGGCTTATGGATCGACCTGAGTCCAAAGAGTTTCGCTTTTGTCTAGTGCTACCGCACAAATCTTGTACACTTGATCCTCCTGGACAAGACGCGATGAGCCAGAATCCTGTCAAATTGATAGGAGTGAAGATATTTGCATCTATATCATTAGACAGCCTTGGCAATTCAGGATGCTCTGACATATGATTCGACCTGAGTTCAAATAGAGTCGCTTTGGACAAATACTGCCGCCCAAATCTTGTACATTTGGACCCCCTGGATAAGATACGATGAGGCAGAATCCTGTCAAATTAATAGGAGTAAAGATATTTGAATCTATACCATTGCACGACATTGGCAATTCTTGATGCTTCGGCTTTTTGATCGACCTGAGTCCAAAGAGTTTCGCTTAGGACAAGTGCTACCGCACAAATCTTCTACATTTCGACCTCCTGTACAAGTATGATGAGGCAGAATCCTACCACATTGATATGAGTAAAGATATTTGCATCTATATCACTGGACGACATTGGCCATTCTGGATGCTCAGCATATCATTCGACCTGAGTCCAAAGAGAGTCGCTTTGGACAAATGCTACAACACAAATATTGTACATTTGGACCTCGTGTATAAGATACGGTGAGGCAGAATCCTGTCAAATTAATACGAGTAAAGATATTTGCATCTATATCATTGGACGACATTGGCAATTCTCGATGCTTCGGCATATGGATCGACCTGAGTCCAAAGAGTTTCGCTTTTGTCTAGTGCTACCGCACAAATCTTGTACATTTGAACCTCCGGAACAAGGTACGATGAGGCAGAATCCTATCACATTGATAGAAGTAAAGATATTTGCATCTATATCATTGGTCAACATTGGCAGTTCTGGAATGTCCGGCTTATGGTTCGACCTAAGTCCAAAGAATGTCGCTTTGGACAAGTGCTACCCACAAATCTTGTACATTTGGACCTCCTGCACAAGGTATGATGAGGCAGAATCCTATCACATTGATAGGAGTAAAGATATTTGCATCTATATCATTGGACGACATTGGCAATTCTGGATGCTTCGGCTTATGGATCGTCCTGAGTCCAAAGAGATTCATTTTTGTGAAGTGCTAACGCACAAATCTTGTACATTTGGACCTCCTGCACAAGGTATGATGAGGCAGAATCCTATCACATTGATAGGAGTAAAGATATTTGCATCTGTATCACTGGACGACATTGGCAATTCTGGATGCTGCGGCATATGATTCGACCGGAGGTCAAAGAGAGACGCTTTGGACACGTGCTACCGCACAAATCTTGTACATTTGGACCCCCTGGATAAGATACGATGAGGCAGAATCCTGTCAAATTGATAGCAGTAAAGATATTTGCATCTATATCATTGGACGACATTGGCAATTCTGGTTGCCCCGGCTAATGATTCGACCTGAGTCCAAAGAGAGTCGCTTTGGACAAGGTCTACCGCACAAATCTTGTACATTTGAACCTCCGGAACAAGGTACGATGAGGCAGAATCCTATCACATTGATAGGAGTAAAGATAGTTGCATCTATGTCATTGGTCAACATTGGCAGTTCTGGATGGTCCGGCTTATGGTTGGACCTAAGTCCAAAGAATGTCGCTTTGGACAAGTGCTACCCACAAATCTTGTACATTTGAACCTCGTGGACTAGATACGATGAGGCAGAATCCTGTCAAATTGATAGCAGTAAAGATATTTGCATCTATATCATTGAACAACATTGGCAATTCTGGATGCTTGGGCTTATGGATCGACCTGAGTCCAAAGAATGTCGCTTTGGACAAGTGCTACCGCAACAAATTGTGTACATTTGGACCCCCTGGACAAGATACGATGAGGCAGAATCCTGTCAAATTGATAGCAGTAAAGGTATTTGCATCTATACCATTGCACGACATTGGCAATTCTTGATGCTTCGGCTTATGGATCGACCTGAGACCAAAGAGTTTCGCTTTGGACAAGTGCTACCGCACAAATCTTCTACAATTCGACCTCCTGTACAAGTATGATGATGCAGAATCCTACCAGATTGATATGAGTAAAGATATTTGCATCTATATCACTGGACGACATTGGCCATTCTGGATGCTCAGCATATCATTCGACCTGAGTCCAAAGAGAGTCGCTTTGGACAAGTGCTACAACACAAATATTGTACATTTGGACCTCGTGTACAAGATACGGTGAGGCAGAATCCTATCACATTGATAGGAGTAAAGATATTTGCATCTATATCATTGGTCAACATTGGCAGTTCTGGATGGTCCGGCTTATGGTTCGACCTAAGTCCAAAGAATGTCGCTTTGGACAAGTGCTACCCACAAATCTTGTACATTTGAACCTCGTGGACTAGATACGATGAGGCAGAATCCTGTCAAATTTATAGCAGTAATGATATTTGCATCTATACCATTGCACGACATTGGCAATTCTTGATGCTTCGGCTTATGGATCGACCTGAGACCAAAGAGTTTCGCTTTGGACAAGTGCTACCGCACAAATCTTCTACATTTCGACCTCCTGTACAAGTATGATGAGGCAGAATCCTACCACATTAATACGAGTAAAGATATTTGCATCTATATCTTTGGACGACATTGGGAATTCTGGATGCTTCGGCATATGGATCGACCTGAGTCCAAAGAGTTTCGCTTTTGTCTAGTGCTACCGCACAAATCTTGTACATTTGGACCCCCTGGACAATATACGATGAGGCAGAATCCTGTCAAATTGATAGCAGTAAAGATATTTGCATCTATATCATTGGACGACATTGGCAATTCTGGATGCTCCGGTTTATGATTCGACCTGAATCCAAAGAAAGTCGGTTTGGGCAAATGCTGCCGCCCAAGACTTGTGCATTTGGACCTCCTGGAAAAGGTATGATGAGGCAGAATCCTGTCACATTGATAGGAGTAAAGATATTTGCATCTATATCATTGGACGACATCGGCAATTCTGGATGCTTCGGCTTATGGATCGACCTGAGTCCAAAGAGTTCGCTTTTGTCTAGTGCTACCGCACAAATCTTGTACACTTGATCCTCCTGGACAATACACGATGAGCCAGAATCCTGTCAAATTCATAGCAGTAAAGGTATTTGCATCTATATGATTGAACGACATTGGCAATTCTGGAAGTTCGACATATGATTCGACCTCAGTTCAAAGAGAGTCGCTTTGGACAAATACTGCCGCCCAAATCTTGTCCATTTGGACCACCTGGACAAGATATGATGAGGCCGAATCCTGTCAAATTGATAGGAGTGAAGATATTTGCATCTATATCATTAGACGACATTGGCAATTCTGGATGCTCAGGCTTATGATTCGACCTGAGTCCAAAGAGAGTCGCTTCGAACTGCACCCGCAATAAGTCTTGTACATTTGGACCTCCTGTACAAGGTACGATGAGGCAGAATCCTATCACATCGATAGGAGTAAAGATATTTGCATCTATATCATTGAACGACATTGGCAATTCTGGATGCTTCGGCTTATGGATCGACCTGAGTCCAAAGAGATTCATTTTTGTGAAGTGCTAACGCACAAATCTTCTACATTTGGACCTCCTGCACAAGGTATGATGAGGCAGAATCCTATCACATTGATAGGAGTAAAGATATTTGCATCTATATCACTGGACGACATTGGTAATTCTGGATGCTCCGGCATATGATTCGACCGGAGGTCAAAGAGAGTCGCTTTGGACACGTGCTACCGCACAAATCTTGTACATTTGGACCCCCTGGATAAGATACGATGAGGCAGAATCCTGTCAAATTGATAGCAGTAAAGATATTTGCATCTATATCATTTGACGACATTGGCAATTCTGGATGCCCCGGCTTATGATTCGACCTGAGTCCAAAGAGAGTCGCTTTGGACAAGGTCTACCGCACAAATCTTGTACATTTGAACCTCCGGAACAAGGTACGATCAGGCAGAATCCTATCACATTGATAGGAGTAAAGATATTTGCATCTATATCATTGGTCAACATTGGCAGTTCTGGATGGTCCGGCTTATGGTTCCACCTAAGTCCAAAGAATGTCGCTTTGGACAAGTGCTACCCACAAATCTTGTACATTTGAACCTCGTGGACTAGATACGATGAGGCAGAATCCTGTCAAATTGATAGCAGTAAAGGTATTTGCATCTATATAATTGGACGACATTGGCAATTCTGAATGCCCCGGCTTATGATTCGACCTGAGTCCAAAGAGAGTTGCTTTGGACAAGGGCTACCGCACAAATCTTGTACATTTGAACCTCCGGCCCAAGGTATGATGAGGCAGAATCCTATCACATTGATAGGAGTAAAGATATTTGCATCTATATCATTGGTCAACATCGGCAGTTCTGAATGGTCCGGCTTATGGTTCGACCTAAGTCCAAAGAGAGTCGCTTCGAACTGCACCCGCAATAAGTCTTGTACATTTGGACCTCCTGTACAAGGAACGATGAGGCAGAATCCTCTCACATTGATAGGAGTGAAGATATTTGCATCAATATTATTAGACGGCATTGGCAATTCTGGATGCTCAGGCTTATGATTCGACCTGAGTCCAAAGAGAGTCGCTTCGAACTACACCCGCAATAAGTCTTGTACATTTGGACCTCCTGTACAAGGTACGATGAGGCAGAATCCTGTCACATTGATAGGAGTGAAGATATTTGCATCTATATCATTAGACGGCATTGGCAATTCTGGATGCTCAGGCTTATGATTCGACCTGAGTCCAAGGAGAGTCGCTTTGGACAAGTGCTACCGCAACAAATCTTGTACATTTGGACCCCAGGGACAAGACACGATGAGGCAGAATCCTGTTAAATTGATTGCAGTAAAGATATTTGCATCCATACCATTGCACGACATTGGCAATTCTGGATGCTCCGGCATATGATTCGACCGGAGGTCAAAGAGAGTCGCTTTGGACACGTGCAACCGCACAAATCTTGTACATTTGGACCCCCTGGATAAGATACGATGAGGCAGAATCCTGTCAAATTAATAGGAGTAAAGATATTTGAATCTATACCATTGCACGACATTGGCAATTCTTGATGCTTCGGCTTATGGATCGACCTGAGTCCAAAGAGTTTCTCTTAGGACAAGTGCTACCGCACAAATCTTCTACATTTCGACCTCCTGTACAAGTATGATGAGGCAGAATCCTACCACATTGATATGAGTAAAGATATTTGCATCTATATCACTGGACGACATTGGCCATTCTGGATGCTGCGGCATATGATTCGACCGGAGGTCAAAGAGAGTCGCTTTGGACACGTGCTACCGCACAAATCTTGTACATTTGGACCCCCTGGATAAGATACGATGAGGCAGAATCCTGTCAAATTGATAGCAGTAAAGATATTTGCATCTATATCATTGGACGACATTGGCAATTCTGGTTGCCCCGGCTAATGATTCGACCTGAGTCCAAAGAGAGTCGCTTTGGACAAGGTCTACCGCACAAATCTTGTACATTTGAACCTCCGGAACAAGGTACGATGAGGCAGAATCCTATCACATTGATAGGAGTAAAGATATTTGCATCTATGTCATTGGTCAACATTGGCAGTTCTGGATGGTCCGGCTTATGGTTCGACCTAAGTCCAAAGAATGTCGCTTTGGACAAGTGCTACCCACAAATCTTGTACATTTGAACCTCGTGGACTAGATACGATGAGGCAGAATCCTGTCAAATTGATAGCAGTAAAGATATTTGCATCTATATCATTGAACGACATTGGCAATTCTGGATGCTTGGGCTTATGGATCGACCTGAGTCCAAAGAATGTCGCTTTGGACAAGTGCTACCGCAACAAATTGTGTACATTTGGACCCCCCGGACAAGATACGATGAGGCAGAATCCTGTCAAATTGATAGCAGTAAAGGTATTTGCATCTATACCATTGCACGACATTGGCAATTCTTGATGCTTCGGCTTATGGATCGACCTGAGACCAAAGAGTTTCGCTTTGGACAAGTGCTACCGCACAAATCTTCTACATTTCGACCTCCTGTACAAGTATGATGAGGAATAATCCTACCACATTGATATGAGTAAAGATATTTGCATCTATATCACTGGACGACATTGGCCATTCTGGATGCTCAGCATATCATTCGACCTGAGTCCAAAGAGAGTCGCTTTGGACAAGTGCTACAACACAAATATTGTACATTTGGACATCGTGTACAAGATACGGTGAGGCAGAATCCTGTCAAATTAATACGAGTAAAGATATTTGCATCTATATCATTGGACGACATTGGCAATTCTGGATGCTTCGGCATATGGATCGACCTGAGTCCAAAGAGTTTCGCTTTTGTCTAGTGCTACCGCACAAATCTTGTACATTTGGACCCCCTGGACAATATACGATGAGGCAGAATCCTGTCAAATTGATAGCAGTAAAGATATTTGCATCTATATCATTGGACGACATTGGCAATTCTGGATGCTCCGGTTTATGATTCGACCTGAATCCAAAGAAAGTCGGTTTGGGGAAATGCTGCCGCCCAAGACTTGTGCATTTGGACCTCCTGGAAAAGGTATGATGGGGCAGAATCCTGTCACATTGATAGGAGTAAAGATATTTGCATCTATATCATTGGACGACATCGGCAATTCTGGATGCTCAGGCTTATGATTCGACCTGAGTCCAAAGAGAGTCGCTTCGAACTGCACCCGCAATAAGTCTTGTACATTTGGACCTCCTGTACAAGGTACGATGAGGCAGAATCCTATCACATCGATAGGAGTAAAGATATTTGCATCTATATCATTGGACGACATTGGCAATTCTGGATGCTTCGGCTTATGAATCGACCTGAGTCCAAAGAGATTCATTTTTGTGAAGTGCTAACGCACAAATCTTCTACATTTGGACCTCCTGCACAAGGTATGATGAGGCAGAATCCTATCACATTGATAGGAGTAAAGATATTTGCATCTCTATCACTGGACGACATTGGCAATTCTGGATGCTCCGGCATATGATTCGACCGGAGGTCAAAGAGAGTCGCTTTGGACACGTGCTACCGCACAAATCTTGTACATTTGGACCCCCTGGATAAGATACGATGAGGCAGAATCCTGTCAAATTGATAGCAGTAAAGATATTTGCATCTATATCATTGGACGACATTGGCAATTCTGGATGCCCCGGCTTATGATTCGACCTGAGTCCAAAGAGAGTCGCTTTGGACAAGGTCTACCGCACAAATCTTGTACATTTGAACCTCCGGAACAAGGTACGATGAGGCAGAATCCTATCACATTGATAGGAGTAAAGATATTTGCATCTATATCATTGGTCAACATTGGCAGTTCTGGATGGTCCGGCTTATGGTTCGACCTAAGTCCAAAGAATGTCGCTTTGGACAAGTGCTACCCACAAATCTTGTACATTTGAACCTCGTGGACTAGATACGATGAGGCAGAATCCTGTCAAATTTATAGCAGTAATGATATTTGCATCTATATCATTGCACAACATTGGCAATTCTGGATGCTTGGGCTTATGGATCGACCTGAGTCCAAAGAGAGTTGCTTTGGACAAGGTCTACCGCACATATCTTGTACACTTGATCCTCCTGGACAAGACACGATGAGCCCGAATCGTGTCAAATTGATAGCAGTAAAGGTATTTGCATCTATATAATTGGACGACATTGGCAATTCTGAATGCCCCGGCTTATGATTCGACCTGAGTCCAAAGAGAGTTGCTTTGGACAAGGGCTACCGCACAAATCTTGTACATTTGAACCTCCGGCCCAAGGTATGATGAGGCAGAATCCTATCACATTGATAGGAGTAAAGATATTTGCATCTATATCATTGGTCAACATCGGCAGTTCTGAATGGTCCGGCTTATGGTTCGACCTAAGTCCAAAGAGAGTCGCTTCGAACTGCACCCGCAATAAGTCTTGTACATTTGGACCTCCTGTACAAGGAACGATGAGGCAGAATCCTCTCACATTGATAGGAGTGAAGATATTTGCATCAATATTATTAGACGGCATTGGCAATTCTGGACGCTCAGGCTTATGATTCGACCTGAGTCCAAAGAGAGTCGCTTCGAACTACACCCGCAATAAGTCTTGTACATTTGGACCTCCTGTACAAGGTACGATGAGGCAGAATCCTGTCACATTGATAGGAGTGAAGATATTTGCATCTATATCATTAGACGGCATTGGCAATTCTGGATGCTCAGGCTTATGATTCGACCTGAGTCCAAGGAGAGTCGCTTTGGACAAGTGCTACCGCAACAAATCTTGTACATTTGGACCCCCGGGACAAGACACGATGAGGCAGAATCCTGTTAAATTGATTGCAGTAAAGATATTTGCATCTATATCATTGCACGACATTGGCAATTCTGGATGCTTGGGCTTATGGATCGACCTGAGTCCAAAGAATGTCGCTTTGGACAAGTGCTACCGCACTAATCTTGTACATTTGGACCCCCTGGATAAGATACGATGAGGCAGAATCCTGTCAAATTGATAGCAGTAAAGATATTTGCATCTATATCATTGGACGACATTGGCAATTCTGGTTGCCCCGGCTTATGATTCGACCTGAGTCCAGAGAGTTTCGCTTTGGACAAGTGCTACCGCACAAATCTTCTACATTTCGACCTCCTGTACAAGTATGATGAGGCAGAATCCTACCACATTGATATGAGTAAAGATATTTGCATCTATATCACTGGACGACATTGGCCATTCTGGAAGTTCGACATATGATTCGACCTCAGTTCAAAGAGAGTCGCTTTGGACAAATACTGCCGCCCAAGACTTGTGCATTTGGACCACCTGGACAAGACACGATGAGGCAGAATCCTGTTAAATTGATTGCAGTAAAGATATTTGCATCTATATCATTGGACGACATTGGCAATTCTGGATGCTCCGGTTTATGATTCGACCTGAATCCAAAGAAAGTCGGTTTGGGCAAATGCTGCCGCCCAAGACTTGTGCATTTGGACCTCCTGGAAAAGGTATGATGAGGCAGAATCCTGTCACATTGATAGGAGTAAAGATATTTGCATCTATATCATTGGACGACATCGGCAATTCTGGATGCTTCGGCTTATGGATCGACCTGAGTCCAAAGAGTTCGCTTTTGTCTAGTGCTACCGCACAAATCTTGTACACTTGATCCTCCTGGACAATACACGATGAGCCAGAATCCTGTCAAATTCATAGCAGTAAAGGTATTTGCATCTATATGATTGAACGACATTGGCAATTCTGGAAGTTCGACATATGATTCGACCTCAGTTCAAAGAGAGTCGCTTTGGACAAATACTGCCGCCCAAATCTTGTCCATTTGGACCACCTGGACAAGATATGATGAGGCCGAATCCTGTCAAATTGATAGGAGTGAAGATATTTGCATCTATATCATTAGACGACATTGGCAATTCTGGATGCTCAGGCTTATGATTCGACCTGAGTCCAAAGAGAGTCGCTTCGAACTGCACCCGCAATAAGTCTTGTACATTTGGACCTCCTGTACAAGGTACGATGAGGCAGAATCCTATCACATCGATAGGAGTAAAGATATTTGCATCTATATCATTGAACGACATTGGCAATTCTGGATGCTTCGGCTTATGGATCGACCTGAGTCCAAAGAGATTCATTTTTGTGAAGTGCTAACGCACAAATCTTCTACATTTGGACCTCCTGCACAAGGTATGATGAGGCAGAATCCTATCACATTGATAGGAGTAAAGATATTTGCATCTATATCACTGGACGACATTGGTAATTCTGGATGCTCCGGCATATGATTCGACCGGAGGTCAAAGAGAGTCGCTTTGGACACGTGCTACCGCACAAATCTTGTACATTTGGACCCCCTGGATAAGATACGATGAGGCAGAATCCTGTCAAATTGATAGCAGTAAAGATATTTGCATCTATATCATTTGACGACATTGGCAATTCTGGATGCCCCGGCTTATGATTCGACCTGAGTCCAAAGAGAGTCGCTTTGGACAAGGTCTACCGCACAAATCTTGTACATTTGAACCTCCGGAACAAGGTACGATCAGGCAGAATCCTATCACATTGATAGGAGTAAAGATATTTGCATCTATATCATTGGTCAACATTGGCAGTTCTGGATGGTCCGGCTTATGGTTCCACCTAAGTCCAAAGAATGTCGCTTTGGACAAGTGCTACCCACAAATCTTGTACATTTGAACCTCGTGGACTAGATACGATGAGGCAGAATCCTGTCAAATTGATAGCAGTAAAGGTATTTGCATCTATATAATTGGACGACATTGGCAATTCTGAATGCCCCGGCTTATGATTCGACCTGAGTCCAAAGAGAGTTGCTTTGGACAAGGGCTACCGCACAAATCTTGTACATTTGAACCTCCGGCCCAAGGTATGATGAGGCAGAATCCTATCACATTGATAGGAGTAAAGATATTTGCATCTATATCATTGGTCAACATCGGCAGTTCTGAATGGTCCGGCTTATGGTTCGACCTAAGTCCAAAGAGAGTCGCTTCGAACTGCACCCGCAATAAGTCTTGTACATTTGGACCTCCTGTACAAGGAACGATGAGGCAGAATCCTCTCACATTGATAGGAGTGAAGATATTTGCATCAATATTATTAGACGGCATTGGCAATTCTGGATGCTCAGGCTTATGATTCGACCTGAGTCCAAAGAGAGTCGCTTCGAACTACACCCGCAATAAGTCTTGTACATTTGGACCTCCTGTACAAGGTACGATGAGGCAGAATCCTGTCACATTGATAGGAGTGAAGATATTTGCATCTATATCATTAGACGGCATTGGCAATTCTGGATGCTCAGGCTTATGATTCGACCTGAGTCCAAGGAGAGTCGCTTTGGACAAGTGCTACCGCAACAAATCTTGTACATTTGGACCCCAGGGACAAGACACGATGAGGCAGAATCCTGTTAAATTGATTGCAGTAAAGATATTTGCATCCATACCATTGCACGACATTGGCAATTCTGGATGCTCCGGCATATGATTCGACCGGAGGTCAAAGAGAGTCGCTTTGGACACGTGCAACCGCACAAATCTTGTACATTTGGACCCCCTGGATAAGATACGATGAGGCAGAATCCTGTCAAATTAATAGGAGTAAAGATATTTGAATCTATACCATTGCACGACATTGGCAATTCTTGATGCTTCGGCTTATGGATCGACCTGAGTCCAAAGAGTTTCGCTTAGGACAAGTGCTACCGCACAAATCTTCTACATTTCGACCTCCTGTACAAGTATGATGAGGCAGAATCCTACCACATTGATATGAGTAAAGATATTTGCATCTATATCACTGGACGACATTGGCCATTCTGGATGCTCAGCATATCATTCGACCTGAGTCCAAAGAGAGTCGCTTTGGACAAATGCTACAACACAAATATTGTACATTTGGACCTCGTGTATAAGATACGGTGAGGCAGAATCCTGTCAAATTAATACGAGTAAAGATATTTGCATCTATATCATTGGACGACATTGGCAATTCTCGATGCTTCGGCATATGGATCGACCTGAGTCCAAAGAGTTTCGCTTTTGTCTAGTGCTACCGCACAAATCTTGTACATTTGAACCTCCGGAACAAGGTACGATGAGGCAGAATCCTATCACATTGATAGAAGTAAAGATATTTGCATCTATATCATTGGTCAACATTGGCAGTTCTGGATGGTCCGGCTTATGGTTCGACCTAAGTCCAAAGAATGTCGCTTTGGACAAGTGCTACCCACAAATCTTATACATTTGGACCTCCTGCACAAGGTATGATGAGGCAGAATCCTATCACATTGATAGGAGTAAAGATATTTGCATCTATATCATTGGACGACATTGGCAATTCTGAATGCCCCGGCTTATGATTCGACCTGAGTCCAAAGAGAGTTGCTTTGGACAAGGGCTACCGCACAAATCTTGTACATTTGAACCTCCGGCCCAAGGTATGATGAGGCAGAATCCTATCACATTGATAGGAGTAAAGATATTTGCATCTATATCATTGGTCAACATCGGCAGTTCTGAATGGTCCGGCTTATGGTTCGACCTAAGTCCAAAGAGAGTCGCTTCGAACTGCACCCGCAATAAGTCTTGTACATTTGGACCTCCTGTACAAGGAACGATGAGGCAGAATCCTCTCACATTGATAGGAGTGAAGATATTTGCATCAATATTATTAGACGGCATTGGCAATTCTGGACGCTCAGGCTTATGATTCGACCTGAGTCCAAAGAGAGTCGCTTCGAACTACACCCGCAATAAGTCTTGTACATTTGGACCTCCTGTACAAGGTACGATGAGGCAGAATCCTGTCACATTGATAGGAGTGAAGATATTTGCATCTATATCATTAGACGGCATTGGCAATTCTGGATGCTCAGGCTTATGATTCGACCTGAGTCCAAGGAGAGTCGCTTTGGACAAGTGCTACCGCAACAAATCTTGTACATTTGGACCCCCGGGACAAGACACGATGAGGCAGAATCCTGTTAAATTGATTGCAGTAAAGATATTTGCATCTATATCATTGCACGACATTGGCAATTCTGGATGCTTGGGCTTATGGATCGACCTGAGTCCAAAGAATGTCGCTTTGGACAAGTGCTACCGCACTAATCTTGTACATTTGGACCCCCTGGATAAGATACGATGAGGCAGAATCCTGTCAAATTGATAGCAGTAAAGATATTTGCATCTATATCATTGGACGACATTGGCAATTCTGGTTGCCCCGGCTTATGATTCGACCTGAGTCCAGAGAGTTTCGCTTTGGACAAGTGCTACCGCACAAATCTTCTACATTTCGACCTCCTGTACAAGTATGATGAGGCAGAATCCTACCACATTGATATGAGTAAAGATATTTGCATCTATATCACTGGACGACATTGGCCATTCTGGATGCTCAGCATATCATTCGACCTGAGTCCAAGGAGAGTCGCTTTGGACAAGTGCTACCGCAACAAATCTTGTACATTTGGACCCCCGGGACAAGATACGATGAGGCAGAATCCTGTCAAATTAATAGGAGCAAAGATATTTGCATCTATATCATTGGACGACATTGGCAATTCTGGATGCTTCGGCATATGGATCGACCTGAGTCCAAAGAGTTTCGCTTTTGTCTAGTGCTACCGCACAAATCTTGTACATTTGGACCCCCTTGAAAATATACGATGAGGCAGAATCCTGTCAAATTGATAGCAGTAAAGATATTTGCATCTATATCATTGGACGACATTGGCAATTCTGGATGCTCCGGTTTATGATTCGACCTGAATCCAAAGAAAGTCGGTTTGGGGAAATGCTGCCGCCCAAGACTTGTGCATTTGGACCTCCTGGAAAAGGTATGATGGGGCAGAATCCTGTCACATTGATAGGAGTAAAGATATTTGCATCTATATCATTGGACGACATCGGCAATTCTGGATGCTCAGGCTTATGATTCGACCTGAGTCCAAAGAGAGTCGCTTCGAACTGCACCCGCAATAAGTCTTGTACATTTGGACCTCCTGTACAAGGTACGATGAGGCAGAATCCTATCACATCGATAGGAGTAAAGATATTTGCATCTATATCATTGGACGACATTGGCAATTCTGGATGCTTCGGCTTATGAATCGACCTGAGTCCAAAGAGATTCATTTTTGTGAAGTGCTAACGCACAAATCTTCTACATTTGGACCTCCTGCACAAGGTATGATGAGGCAGAATCCTATCACATTGATAGGAGTAAAGATATTTGCATCTCTATCACTGGACGACATTGGCAATTCTGGATGCTCCGGCATATGATTCGACCGGAGGTCAAAGAGAGTCGCTTTGGACACGTGCTACCGCACAAATCTTGTACATTTGGACCCCCTGGATAAGATACGATGAGGCAGAATCCTGTCAAATTGATAGCAGTAAAGATATTTGCATCTATATCATTGGACGACATTGGCAATTCTGGATGCCCCGGCTTATGATTCGACCTGAGTCCAAAGAGAGTCGCTTTGGACAAGGTCTACCGCACAAATCTTGTACATTTGAACCTCCGGAACAAGGTACGATGAGGCAGAATCCTATCACATTGATAGGAGTAAAGATATTTGCATCTATATCATTGGTCAACATTGGCAGTTCTGGATGGTCCGGCTTATGGTTCGACCTAAGTCCAAAGAATGTCGCTTTGGACAAGTGCTACCCACAAATCTTGTACATTTGAACCTCGTGGACTAGATACGATGAGGCAGAATCCTGTCAAATTTATAGCAGTAATGATATTTGCATCTATATCATTGCACGACATTGGCAATTCTGGATGCTTGGGCTTATGGATCGACCTGAGTCCAAAGAGAGTTGCTTTGGACAAGGTCTACCGCACATATCTTGTACACTTGATCCTCCTGGACAAGACACGATGAGCCCGAATCCTGTCAAATTGATAGCAGTAAAGGTATTTGCATCTATATAATTGGACGACATTGGCAATTCTGAATGCCCCGGCTTATGATTCGACCTGAGTCCAAAGAGAGTTGCTTTGGACAAGGGCTACCGCACAAATCTTGTACATTTGAACCTCCGGCCCAAGGTATGATGAGGCAGAATCCTATCACATTGATAGGAGTAAAGATATTTGCATCTATATCATTGGTCAACATCGGCAGTTCTGAATGGTCCGGCTTATGGTTCGACCTAAGTCCAAAGAGAGTCGCTTCGAACTGCACCCGCAATAAGTCTTGTACATTTGGACCTCCTGTACAAGGAACGATGAGGCAGAATCCTCTCACATTGATAGGAGTGAAGATATTTGCATCAATATTATTAGACGGCATTGGCAATTCTGGATGCTCAGGCTTATGATTCGACCTGAGTCCAAAGAGAGTCGCTTCGAACTACACCCGCAATAAGTCTTGTACATTTGGACCTCCTGTACAAGGTACGATGAGGCAGAATCCTGTCACATTGATAGGAGTGAAGATATTTGCATCTATATCATTAGACGGCATTGGCAATTCTGGATGCTCAGGCTTATGATTCGACCTGAGTCCAAGGAGAGTCGCTTTGGACAAGTGCTACCGCAACAAATCTTGTACATTTGGACCCCCGGGACAAGACACGATGAGGCAGAATCCTGTTAAATTGATTGCAGTAAAGATATTTGCATCTATATCATTGCACGACATTGGCAATTCTGGATGCTTGGGCTTATGGATCGACCTGAGTCCAAAGAATGTCGCTTTGGACAAGTGCTACCGCACTAATCTTGTACATTTGGACCCCCTGGATAAGATACGATGAGGCAGAATCCTGTCAAATTGATAGCAGTAAAGATATTTGCATCTATATCATTGGACGACATTGGCAATTCTGGTTGCCCCGGCATATGATTCGACCTGAGTCCAGAGAGTTTCGCTTTGGACAAGTGCTACCGCACAAATCTTCTACATTTCGACCTCCTGTACAAGTATGATGAGGCAGAATCCTACCACATTGATATGAGTAAAGATATTTGCATCTATATCACTGGACGACATTGGCCATTCTGGATGCTCAGCATATCATTCGACCTGAGTCCAAGGAGAGTCGCTTTGGACAAGTG
Organism: Priocnemis perturbator; assembly: GCA_963942575.1. NCBI lineage: Eukaryota > Metazoa > Arthropoda > Insecta > Hymenoptera > Pompilidae > Priocnemis > Priocnemis perturbator. The sequence goes on along the minus strand of CAWWDK010000133.1, from coordinate 2,386,270 downwards.
CTACCGCAACAAATCTTGTACATTTGGACCCCCGGGACAAGATACGATGAGGCAGAATCCTGTCAAATTAATAGGAGCAAAGATATTTGAATCTATATCATTGGTCAACAACGGCAATTCTGGATGGTCCGGCTTATGGTTCGGCATAAGTCCAAAGAATGTCGCTTTGGACAAGTGCTACCGCAACAAATCGCGTACATTTGGACCCCCTGGACAAGACACGATGAGGCAGAAGCCTGTTAAATTGATTGCAGTAAAGATATTTGCATCCATACCATTGCACGACATTGGCAATTCTGGATGCTCCGGCATATGATTCGACCGGAGGTCAAAGAGAGTCGCTTTGGACACGTGCAACCGCACAAATCTTCTACATTTGGACCCCCTGGATAAGATACGATGAGGCAGAATCCTGTCAAATTGATAGCAGTAAAGATATTTGCATCTATATCATTGGACGACATTGGCAATTCTGGTTGCCCCGGCTTATGATTCGCCCTGAGTCCAAAGAGAGTCGCTTTGGACAAGGTCTACCGCACAAATCTTGTACATTTGAACCTCCGGAACAAGGTACGATGAGGCAGAATCCTATCACATTGATAGGAGTAAAGATAGTTGCATCTATGTCATTGGTCAACATTGGCAGTTCTGGATGGTCCGGCTTATGGTTCGACCTAAGTCCAAAGAATGTCGCTTTGGACAAGTGCTACCCACAAATCTTGTACATTTGAACCTCGTGGACTAGATACGATGAGGCAGAATCCTGTCAAATTGATAGCAGTAAAGATATTTGCATCTATATCATTGAACGACATTGGCAATTCTGGATGCTTGGGCTTATAGATCGACCTGAGTCCAAAGAGAGTCGCTTTGGACAAGTGCTACAACACAAATATTGTACATTTGGACCTCGTGTACAAGATACGGTGAGGCAGAATCCTGTCAAATTAATACGAGTAAAGATATTTGCATCTATATCATTGGACGACATTGGCAATTCTGGATGCTTCGGCATATGGATCGACCTGAGTCCAAAGAGTTTCGCTTTTGTCTAGTGCTACCGCACAAATCTTGTACATTTGGACCCCCTGGACAATATACGATGAGGCAGAATCCTGTCAAATTGATAGCAGTAAAGATATTTGCATCTACATCATTGGACGACATTGGCAATTCTGGATGCTGCGGCATATGATTCGACCGGAGGTCAAAGAGAGTCGCTTTGGACACGTGCTACCGCACAAATCTTGTACATTTGGACCCCCTGGATAAGATACGATGAGGCAGAATCCTGTCAAATTGATAGCAGTAAAGATATTTGCATCTATATCATTGGACGACATTGGCAATTCTGGTTGACCCGGCTAATGATTCGACCTGAGTCCAAAGAGAGTCGCTTTGGACAAGGTCTACCGCACAAATCTTGTACATTTGAACCTCCGGAACAAGGTACGATGAGGCAGAATCCTGTCACATTGATAGGAGTAAAGATAGTTGCATCTATGTCATTGGTCAACATTGGCAGTTCTGGATGGTCCGGCTTATGGTTCGACCTAAGTCCAAAGAATGTCGCTTTGGACAAGTGCTACCCACAAATCTTGTACATTTGAACCTCGTGGACTAGATACGATGAGGCAGAATCCTGTCAAATTGATAGCAGTAAAGATATTTGCATCTATATCATTGAACGACATTGGCAATTCTGGATGCTTGGGCTTATGGATCGACCTGAGTCCAAAGAATGTCGCTTTGGACAAGTGCTACCGCAACAAATTGTGTACATTTGGACCCCCCGGACAAGATACGATGAGGCAGAATCCTGTCAAATTGATAGCAGTAAAGGTATTTGCATCTATACCATTGCACGACATTGGCAATTCTTGATGCTTCGGCTTATGGATCGACCTGAGACCAAAGAGTTTCGCTTTGGACAAGTGCTACCGCACAAATCTTCTACATTTCGACCTCCTGTACAAGTATGATGAGGAATAATCCTACCACATTGATATGAGTAAAGATATTTGCATCTATATCACTGGACGACATTGGCCATTCTGGATGCTCAGCATATCATTCGACCTGAGTCCAAAGAGAGTCGCTTTGGACAAGTGCTACAACACAAATATTGTACATTTGGACATCGTGTACAAGATACGGTGAGGCAGAATCCTGTCAAATTAATACGAGTAAAGATATTTGCATCTATATCATTGGACGACATTGGCAATTCTGGATGCTTCGGCATATGGATCGACCTGAGTCCAAAGAGTTTCGCTTTTGTCTAGTGCTACCGCACAAATCTTGTACATTTGGACCCCCTGGACAATATACGATGAGGCAGAATCCTGTCAAATTGATAGCAGTAAAGATATTTGCATCTATATCATTGGACGACATTGGCAATTCTGGATGCTCCGGTTTATGATTCGACCTGAATCCAAAGAAAGTCGGTTTGGGGAAATGCTGCCGCCCAAGACTTGTGCATTTGGACCTCCTGGAAAAGGTATGATGGGGCAGAATCCTGTCACATTGATAGGAGTAAAGATATTTGCATCTATATCATTGGACGACATTGGCAATTCTGGATGCTTCGGCTTATGAATCGACCTGAGTCCAAAGAGATTCATTTTTGTGAAGTGCTAACGCACAAATCTTCTACATTTGGACCTCCTGCACAAGGTATGATGAGGCAGAATCCTATCACATTGATAGGAGTAAAGATATTTGCATCTCTATCACTGGACGACATTGGCAATTCTGGATGCTCCGGCATATGATTCGACCGGAGGTCAAAGAGAGTCGCTTTGGACACGTGCTACCGCACAAATCTTGTACATTTGGACCCCCTGGATAAGATACGATGAGGCAGAATCCTGTCAAATTGATAGCAGTAAAGATATTTGCATCTATATCATTGGACGACATTGGCAATTCTGGATGCCCCGGCTTATGATTCGACCTGAGTCCAAAGAGAGTCGCTTTGGACAAGGTCTACCGCACAAATCTTGTACACTTGATCCTCCTGGACAAGACACGATGAGCCCGAATCCTGTCAAATTGATAGCAGTAAAGGTATTTGCATCTATATAATTGGACGACATTGGCAATTCTGAATGCCCCGGCTTATGATTCGACCTGAGTCCAAAGAGAGTTGCTTTGGACAAGGGCTACCGCACAAATCTTGTACATTTGAACCTCCGGCCCAAGGTATGATGAGGCAGAATCCTATCACATTGATAGGAGTAAAGATATTTGCATCTATATCATTGGTCAACATCGGCAGTTCTGAATGGTCCGGCTTATGGTTCGACCTAAGTCCAAAGAGAGTCGCTTCGAACTGCACCCGCAATAAGTCTTGTACATTTGGACCTCCTGTACAAGGAACGATGAGGCAGAATCCTCTCACATTGATAGGAGTGAAGATATTTGCATCAATATTATTAGACGGCATTGGCAATTCTGGACGCTCAGGCTTATGATTCGACCTGAGTCCAAAGAGAGTCGCTTCGAACTACACCCGCAATAAGTCTTGTACATTTGGACCTCCTGTACAAGGTACGATGAGGCAGAATCCTGTCACATTGATAGGAGTGAAGATATTTGCATCTATATCATTAGACGGCATTGGCAATTCTGGATGCTCAGGCTTATGATTCGACCTGAGTCCAAGGAGAGTCGCTTTGGACAAGTGCTACCGCAACAAATCTTGTACATTTGGACCCCCGGGACAAGACACGATGAGGCAGAATCCTGTTAAATTGATTGCAGTAAAGATATTTGCATCTATATCATTGCACGACATTGGCAATTCTGGATGCTTGGGCTTATGGATCGACCTGAGTCCAAAGAATGTCGCTTTGGACAAGTGCTACCGCACTAATCTTGTACATTTGGACCCCCTGGATAAGATACGATGAGGCAGAATCCTGTCAAATTGATAGCAGTAAAGATATTTGCATCTATATCATTGGACGACATTGGCAATTCTGGTTGCCCCGGCTTATGATTCGACCTGAGTCCAGAGAGTTTCGCTTTGGACAAGTGCTACCGCACAAATCTTCTACATTTCGACCTCCTGTACAAGTATGATGAGGCAGAATCCTACCACATTGATATGAGTAAAGATATTTGCATCTATATCACTGGACGACATTGGCCATTCTGGATGCTCAGCATATCATTCGACCTGAGTCCAAGGAGAGTCGCTTTGGACAAGTGCTACCGCAACAAATCTTGTACATTTGGACCCCCGGGACAAGATACGATGAGGCAGAATCCTGTCAAATTAATAGGAGCAAAGATATTTGCATCTATATCATTGGACGACATTGGCAATTCTGGATGCTTCGGCATATGGATCGACCTGAGTCCAAAGAGTTTCGCTTTTGTCTAGTGCTACCGCACAAATCTTGTACATTTGGACCCCCTTGAAAATATACGATGAGGCAGAATCCTGTCAAATTGATAGCAGTAAAGATATTTGCATCTATATCATTGGACGACATTGGCAATTCTGGATGCTCCGGTTTATGATTCGACCTGAATCCAAAGAAAGTCGGTTTGGGGAAATGCTGCCGCCCAAGACTTGTGCATTTGGACCTCCTGGAAAAGGTATGATGGGGCAGAATCCTGTCACATTGATAGGAGTAAAGATATTTGCATCTATATCATTGGACGACATCGGCAATTCTGGATGCTCAGGCTTATGATTCGACCTGAGTCCAAAGAGAGTCGCTTCGAACTGCACCCGCAATAAGTCTTGTACATTTGGACCTCCTGTACAAGGTACGATGAGGCAGAATCCTATCACATCGATAGGAGTAAAGATATTTGCATCTATATCATTGGACGACATTGGCAATTCTGGATGCTTCGGCTTATGAATCGACCTGAGTCCAAAGAGATTCATTTTTGTGAAGTGCTAACGCACAAATCTTCTACATTTGGACCTCCTGCACAAGGTATGATGAGGCAGAATCCTATCACATTGATAGGAGTAAAGATATTTGCATCTCTATCACTGGACGACATTGGCAATTCTGGATGCTCCGGCATATGATTCGACCGGAGGTCAAAGAGAGTCGCTTTGGACACGTGCTACCGCACAAATCTTGTACATTTGGACCCCCTGGATAAGATACGATGAGGCAGAATCCTGTCAAATTGATAGCAGTAAAGATATTTGCATCTATATCATTGGACGACATTGGCAATTCTGGATGCCCCGGCTTATGATTCGACCTGAGTCCAAAGAGAGTCGCTTTGGACAAGGTCTACCGCACAAATCTTGTACATTTGAACCTCCGGAACAAGGTACGATGAGGCAGAATCCTATCACATTGATAGGAGTAAAGATATTTGCATCTATATCATTGGTCAACATTGGCAGTTCTGGATGGTCCGGCTTATGGTTCGACCTAAGTCCAAAGAATGTCGCTTTGGACAAGTGCTACCCACAAATCTTGTACATTTGAACCTCGTGGACTAGATACGATGAGGCAGAATCCTGTCAAATTTATAGCAGTAATGATATTTGCATCTATATCATTGCACGACATTGGCAATTCTGGATGCTTGGGCTTATGGATCGACCTGAGTCCAAAGAGAGTTGCTTTGGACAAGGTCTACCGCACATATCTTGTACACTTGATCCTCCTGGACAAGACACGATGAGCCCGAATCCTGTCAAATTGATAGCAGTAAAGGTATTTGCATCTATATAATTGGACGACATTGGCAATTCTGAATGCCCCGGCTTATGATTCGACCTGAGTCCAAAGAGAGTTGCTTTGGACAAGGGCTACCGCACAAATCTTGTACATTTGAACCTCCGGCCCAAGGTATGATGAGGCAGAATCCTATCACATTGATAGGAGTAAAGATATTTGCATCTATATCATTGGTCAACATCGGCAGTTCTGAATGGTCCGGCTTATGGTTCGACCTAAGTCCAAAGAGAGTCGCTTCGAACTGCACCCGCAATAAGTCTTGTACATTTGGACCTCCTGTACAAGGAACGATGAGGCAGAATCCTCTCACATTGATAGGAGTGAAGATATTTGCATCAATATTATTAGACGGCATTGGCAATTCTGGATGCTCAGGCTTATGATTCGACCTGAGTCCAAAGAGAGTCGCTTCGAACTACACCCGCAATAAGTCTTGTACATTTGGACCTCCTGTACAAGGTACGATGAGGCAGAATCCTGTCACATTGATAGGAGTGAAGATATTTGCATCTATATCATTAGACGGCATTGGCAATTCTGGATGCTCAGGCTTATGATTCGACCTGAGTCCAAGGAGAGTCGCTTTGGACAAGTGCTACCGCAACAAATCTTGTACATTTGGACCCCCGGGACAAGACACGATGAGGCAGAATCCTGTTAAATTGATTGCAGTAAAGATATTTGCATCTATATCATTGCACGACATTGGCAATTCTGGATGCTTGGGCTTATGGATCGACCTGAGTCCAAAGAATGTCGCTTTGGACAAGTGCTACCGCACTAATCTTGTACATTTGGACCCCCTGGATAAGATACGATGAGGCAGAATCCTGTCAAATTGATAGCAGTAAAGATATTTGCATCTATATCATTGGACGACATTGGCAATTCTGGTTGCCCCGGCATATGATTCGACCTGAGTCCAGAGAGTTTCGCTTTGGACAAGTGCTACCGCACAAATCTTCTACATTTCGACCTCCTGTACAAGTATGATGAGGCAGAATCCTACCACATTGATATGAGTAAAGATATTTGCATCTATATCACTGGACGACATTGGCCATTCTGGATGCTCAGCATATCATTCGACCTGAGTCCAAGGAGAGTCGCTTTGGACAAGTGCTACCGCAACAAATCTTGTACATTTGGACCCCCGGGACAAGATACGATGAGGCAGAATCCTGTCAAATTAATAGGAGCAAAGATATTTGAATCTATATCATTGGTCAACAACGGCAATTCTGGATGGTCCGGCTTATGGTTCGGCATAAGTCCAAAGAATGTCGCTTTGGACAAGTGCTACCGCAACAAATCGCGTACATTTGGACCCCCTGGACAAGACACGATGAGGCAGAATCCTGTTAAATTGATTGCAGTAAAGATATTTGCATCCATACCATTGCACGACATTGGCAATTCTGGATGCTCCGGCATATGATTCGACCGGAGGTCAAAGAGAGTCGCTTTGGACACGTGCAACCGCACAAATCTTCTACATTTGGACCCCCTGGATAAGATACGATGAGGCAGAATCCTGTCAAATTGATAGCAGTAAAGATATTTGCATCTATATCATTGGACGACATTGGCAATTCTGGTTGCCCCGGCTTATGATTCGCCCTGAGTCCAAAGAGAGTCGCTTTGGACAAGGTCTACCGCACAAATCTTGTACATTTGAACCTCCGGAACAAGGTACGATGAGGCAGAATCCTATCACATTGATAGGAGTAAAGATAGTTGCATCTATGTCATTGGTCAACATTGGCAGTTCTGGATGGTCCGGCTTATGGTTCGACCTAAGTCCAAAGAATGTCGCTTTGGACAAGTGCTACCCACAAATCTTGTACATTTGAACCTCGTGGACTAGATACGATGAGGCAGAATCCTGTCAAATTGATAGCAGTAAAGATATTTGCATCTATATCATTGAACGACATTGGCAATTCTGGATGCTTGGGCTTATAGATCGACCTGAGTCCAAAGAGAGTCGCTTTGGACAAGTGCTACAACACAAATATTGTACATTTGGACCTCGTGTACAAGATACGGTGAGGCAGAATCCTGTCAAATTAATACGAGTAAAGATATTTGCATCTATATCATTGGACGACATTGGCAATTCTGGATGCTTCGGCATATGGATCGACCTGAGTCCAAAGAGTTTCGCTTTTGTCTAGTGCTACCGCACAAATCTTGTACATTTGGACCCCCTGGACAATATACGATGAGGCAGAATCCTGTCAAATTGATAGCAGTAAAGATATTTGCATCTACATCATTGGACGACATTGGCAATTCTGGATGCTCCGGTTTATGATTCGACCTGAATCCAAAGAAAGTCGGTTTGGGGAAATGCTGCCGCCCAAGACTTGTGCATTTGGACCTCCTGGAAAAGGTATGATGGGGCAGAATCCTGTCACATTGATAAAAGTAAAGATATTTGCATCTATATCATTGGACGACATCGGCAATTCTGGATGCTCAGGCTTATGATTCGACCTGAGTCCAAAGAGAGTCGCTTCGAACTGCACCCGCAATAAGTCTTGTACATTTGGACCTCCTGTACAAGGTACGATGAGGCAGAATCCTATCACATCGATAGGAGTAAAGATATTTGCATCTATATCATTGGACGACATTGGCAATTCTGGATGCTTCGGCTTATGAATCGACCTGAGTCCAAAGAGATTCATTTTTCTGAAGTGCTAACGCACAAATCTTCTACATTTGGACCTCCTGCACAAGGTATGATGAGGCAGAATCCTATCACATTGATAGGAGTAAAGATATTTGCATCTATATCACTGGACGACATTCGCAATTCTGGATGCTCCGGCATATGATTCGACCGGAGGTCAAAGAGAGTCGCTTTGGACACGTGCTACCGCACAAATCTTGTACATTTGGACCCCCTGGATAAGATACGATGAGGAAGAATCCTGTCAAATTGATAGCAGTAAAGATATTTGCATCTATATCATTGGACGACATTGGCAATTCTGGATGCCCCGGCTTATGATTCGACCTGAGTCCAAAGAGAGTCGCTTTGGACAAGGTCTACCGCACAAATCTTGTACATTTGAACCTCCGGAATAAGGTACGATGAGGCAGAATCCTATCACATTGATAGGAGTGAAGATATTTGCATCAATATTATTGGACGGCATTAGCAATTCTGGATGCTCAGGCTTATGATTCGACCTGAGTCCAAAGAGAGTCGCTTCGAACTACACCCGCAATAAGTCTTGTACATTTGGACCTCCTGTACAAGGTACGATGAGGCAGAATCCTGTCACATTGATAGGAGTGAAGATATTTGCATCTATATCATTAGACGGCATTGGCAATTCTGGATGCTCAGGCTTATGATTCGACCTGAGTCCAAGGAGAGTCGCTTTGGACAAGTGCTACCGCAAGAAATCTTGTACATTTGGACCCCCGGGACAAGACACGATGAGGCAGAATCCTGTTATATTGATTGCAGTAAAGATATTTGCATCTATATCATTGCACGACACTGGCAATTGTGGATGCTTGGGCTTATGGATCGACCTGAGTCCAAAGAATGTCGCTTTGGACAAGTGCTACCGCAACAAATTGTGTACATTTGGACCTCCTGGACAAGATACGATTAGGCAGAATCCTGTCAAATTGATAGCAGTAAAGGTATTTGCATCTATACCATTGCACGACATTGGCAATTCTTGATGCTTCGGCTTATGGATCGACCTGAGTCCAAAGAGTTTCGCTTTGGACAAGTGCTACCGCACAAATCTTCTACATTTCGACCTCCTGTACAAGTATGATGAGGCAGAATCCTACCACATTGATATGAGTAAAGATATTTGCATCTATATCACTGGACGACATTGGCCATTCTGGATGCTCAGCATATCATTCGACCTGAGTCCAAGGAGAGTCGCTTTGGACAAGTGCTACCGCAACAAATCTTGTACATTTGGACCCCCGGGACAAGATACGATGAGGCAGAATCCTGTTAAATTGATTGCAGTAAAGATATTTGCATCTATATCATTGGACGGCACTGACAATTCTGGATGTTCAGGCATACGATTCGACCTGAGTCCAAAGAGGGTCGGTTTGGGCAAATGCTGCCGCCCAAAACATGTGCATTTGGACCTCCTGGAAAAGGTATGATGAGGCAGAATCCTGTCAAATTAATAGGAGTAAAGATATTTGCATCTATATCATTGGTCAACATCGGCAATTCTGGACGGTCCGGCTTATGGTTCGACATAAGTCCAAAGAATGTCGCTTTGGACAAGTGGTACCGCAACAAATCGTATACATTTGGACCCCCTGGACAATATACGATGAGGCAGAATCCTGTCAAATTGATAGGAGTAAAGATATTTGCATCTATATCATTGGACGACATTGGCAATTCTGAGTGCCCCGGCTTATGATTCGACCTGAGTCCAAAGAGAGTTGCTTTGGACAAGGGCTACCGCACAAATCTTGTACATTTGAACCTCCGGAACAAGGTATGATGAGGCAGAATCCTATGACATTTGATAGGAGTAAAGATATTTGCATCTGTATCATTGGTCAACATCGGCAGTTCTGGATGGTCCGGATTATGGTTCGACCAAAGTTCAAATAATGTCGCTTTGGACAAGTGCTACCGCACAAATCTTGTACATTTGAACCTCGTGGACAAGATACGATGAGGCAGAATCCTGTCAAATTGATAGCAGTAAAGATATTTGCATCTATATCATTGCACGACATTGGCAATTCTGGATGCTTGGGCTTATGGATCGACCTGAGTCCAAAGAGTTTCGCTTTTGTCTAGTGCTACCGCACAAATCTTGTACACTTGATCCTCCTGGACAAGACGCGATGAGCCAGAATCCTGTCAAATTGATAGGAGTGAAGATATTTGCATCTATATCATTAGACGGCCTTGGCAATTCAGGATGCTCTGGCTTATGATTCGACCTGAGTTCAAATAGAGTCGCTTTGGACAAATAATGTCGCCCAAATCTTGTACATGTGGACCTCCTGGACAAGCTATGTTGAGGCCGAATCCTGTCAAATTGATAGGAGTAAAGATATTTGCATCTATATCATTGGACGACATTGGCAATTCTGGATGCTTAGGCTTATGATTGGACCTGAGTCCAAAGAGAGTTGCTTTGGACAAGGGCTACCGCACAAATCTTGTACATTTGAACCTCCGGAACAAGGTATGATGAGGCAGAATCCTATGACATTTGATAGGAGTAAAGATATTTGCATCTATATCATTGCACGACAATGGCAATTCTGGATGTTTCGGCTTATGGATCAACCTGAGCCCAAAGAGTTACGATTTTGTCTAGTGCTACCGCACAAATCTTGTACACTTGATCCTCCTGGACAAGACACGATGAGCCAGAATCCTGTCAAATTGATAGCAGTAAAGGTATTTGCATCTATATAATTGGACGACATTGGCAATTCTGAATGCCCCGGCTTATGATTGGACCTGAGTCCAAAGAGAGTTGCTTTGGACAAGGGCTACCGCACAAATCTTGTACATTTGAACCTCCGGAACAAGGTATGATGGGGCAGAATCCTATGACATTTGATAGGAGTAAAGATATTTGCATCTATATCATTGGTCAACATCGGCAGTTCTGGATGGTCCGGCTTATGGTTCGACCTAAGTTCAAATAATGTCGCTTTGGACAAGTGCTACCGCACAAATCTTGTACATTTGAATCTCGTGGACAAGATACGATGAGGCAGAATCCTATCACATTGATAGGAGTAAAGATATTTGCATCTATATCATTGCACGACAATGGCAATTCCGGATGGTCCGGCTTATGGTTCGACCTAAGTCCAAAGAATGTCGCTTTGGACAAGTGCTACCCACAAATCTTGTACATTTGAACCTCGTGGACAAGATACGATGAGGCAGAATCCTGTCAAATTGATAGCAGTAAAGATATTTGCATCTATATCATTGGACGACATTGGCAATTCTGAGTGCCCCGGCTTATGATTCGACCTGAGTCCAAAGAGAGTTGCTTTGGACAAGGGCTACCGCACAAATCTTGTACATTTGAACCTCCGGAACAAGGTATGATGAGGCAGAATCCTATGACATTTGATAGGAGTAAAGATATTTGCATCTGTATCATTGGTCAACATCGGCAGTTCTGGATGGTCCGGATTATGGTTCGACCAAAGTTCAAATAATGTCGCTTTGGCCAAGTGCTACCGCCCAAATCTTGTACATTTGAACCTCGTGGACAAGATACGATGAGGCAGAATCCTGTCAAATTGATAGCAGTAAAGATATTTGCATCTATATCATTGCACGACATTGGCAATTCTGGATGCTCAGGCTTATGATTCGACCTGAGTCCAAGGAGAGTCGCTTTGGACAAGTGCTACCGCAACAAATCTTGTACATTTGAACCTCGTGGACAAGATACGATGAGGCAGAATACTGTCAAATTGATTGGAGTGAAGATATTTGCATCTATATCATTAGACGGCCTTGGCAATTCAGGATGCTCTGGCTTATGATTCGACCTGAGTTCAAATAGAGTCGCTTTGGACAAATAATGTCGCCCAAATCTTGTACATGTGGACCTCCTGGACAAGATATGATGAGGCCGAATCCTGTCAAATTGATAGGAGTAAAGATATTTGCATCTATATCATTGGACGACATTGGCAATTCTGGATGCTTAGGCTTATGGTTCGACCTAAGTCCAAAGAATGTCGCTTTGGACAAGTGCTACCGCACAAATTTTGTACATTTGAACCTCGTGGACAAGATACGATGAGGCAGAATCCTGTCAAATTGATAGCAGTAAAGATATTTGCGTCTATATCATTGCCCGACAATGGCAATTCTGGATGTTTCGGCTAATGGATCAACCTGAGCCCAAAGAGTTACGATTTTGTCTACTGCTACCGCACAAATCTTGTACACTTGATCCTCCTGGACAAGACACGATGAGCCAGAATCCTGTCAAATTGATAGCAGTAAAGGTATTTGCATCTATATAATTGGACGACATTGGCAATTCTGAATGCCCCGGCTTATGATTGGACCTGAGTCCAAAGAGAGTTGCTTTGGACAAGGGCTACCGCACAAATCTTGTACATTTGAACCTCCGGAACAAGGTATGATGAGGCAGAATCCTATGACATTTGATAGGAGTAAAGATATTTGCATCTATATCATTGGTCAACATCGGCAGTTCTGGATGGTCCGGCTTATGGTTCGACCTAAGTTCAAATAATGTCGCTTTGGACAAGTGCTACCGCACAAATCTTGTACATTTGAATCTCGTGGACAAGATACGATGAGGCAGAATCTTATCACATTGATAGGAGTAAAGATATTTGCATCTATATCATTGCACGACAATGGCAATTCCGGATGGTCCGGCTTATGGTTCGACCTAAGTCCAAAGAATGTCGCTTTGGACAAGTGCTACCGCACAAATCTTGTACATTTGAACCACGTGGACAAAATACGATGGGGCAGAATCCTGTCAAATTGATAGCAGTAAAGATATTTGCATCTATATCATTGCACGACAATGGCAATTCCGGATGCTTCGGCTTATGGATCGACCTGAGCCCAAAGAGTTTCGATTTTGTCTAGTGCTACCGCACAAATCTTGTACACTTGATCCTCCTGGACAAGACGCGATGAGCCAGAATCCTGTCAAATTGATAGGAGTGAAGATATTTGCATCTATATCATTAGACGGCCTTGGCAATTCAGGATGCTCTGGATTATGATTCGACCTGAGTTCAAATAGAGTCGCTTTGGACAAATAATGTCGCCCAAATCTTGTACATGTGGACCTCCTGGACAAGATATGTTGAGGCCGAATCCTGTCAAATTGATAGGAGTAAAGATATTTGCATCTATATCATTGGACGACATTGGCAATTCTGGATGCTTAGGCTTATGATTCGACATGAGTCCAAAGAATGTCGCTTTGGACAAGTGCTACCGCACAAATCTTTTACATTTGAACCGCATGGACAAGATACGATGAGGCAGAATCCTGTCAAATTGATAGCAGTAAAGATATTTGCATCTATATCATTGCACGACAATGGCAATTCTGGATGTTTCGGCTTATGGATCAACCTGAGCCCAAAGAGTTTCGATTTTGTCTAGTGCTACCGCACAAATCTTGTACACTTGATCCTCCTGGACAAGACACGATGAGCCAGAATCCTGTCAAATTGATAGCAGTAAAGATATTTGCATCTATATAATTGGACGACATTGGCAATTCTGAATGCCCCGGCTTATGATTCGACCTGAGTCCAAAGAGAGTTGCTTTGGACAAGGGCTACCGCACAAATCTTGTACATTTGAACCTCCGGAACAAGTTATGATGAGGCAGAATCCTATGACATTTGATAGGAGTAAAGATATTTGCATCTATATCATTGGTCAACATCGGCAGTTCTGGATGGTCCGGCTTATGGTTCGACCTAAGTTCAAATAATGTCGCTTTGGACAAGTGCTACCGCACAAATCTTGTACATTTGAACCTCGTGAATAAGATACGATGGGGCAGAATCCTGTCAAATTGATAGCAGTAAATATTTTTGCATCTATATGATTGCACGACAATGGCAATTCCGGATGCTTCGGCTTATGGATCGACCTGAGCCCAAAGAGTTTCGATTTTGTCTAGTGCTACCGCACAAATCTTGTACACTTTATCCTCCTGGACAAGACACGATGAGCCAGAATCCTGTCAAATTGATAGCAGAAAAGGTATTTGCATCTATATGAATGGACGACATTGGCAATTCTGAATGCCCCGGCTTATGATTCGACCTGAGTCCAAAGAGAGTCGCTTTGGACAAGGGCTACCGCCCAAATCTTGTACATTTGAACCTCCGGAACAAGATACGATGAGGCAGAATCCTGTCAAATTAATAGGAGTAAAGATATTTGAATCTATATCATTGGTCAACAACGGCAATTCTGGATGGTCCGGCTTATGGTTCGACATAAGTCCAAAGAATGTCGCTTTGGACAAGGTCTACCGCACAAATCTTGTACATTTGAACCTCCGGAACAAGGTACGATGAGGCAGAATCCTATCACATTCATAGGAGTAAAGATATTTGCATGTATATCATTGGTCAACATTGGCAGTTCTGGATGGTCCGGCATATGGTTCGACCTAAGTCCAAAGAATGTCGCTTTGGACAAGTGCTACCCACAAATCTTGTACATTTGAACCTCGTTGACTAGATACGATGAGACAGAATCCTGTCAAATTGATAGCAGTAAAGATATTTGCATCTACATCATTGCACGACATTGGCAATTCTTGATGCTTCGGCTTATGGATCGACCTGAGTCCAAAGAGTTTCGCTTTGGACAAGTGCTACCGCACAAATCTTCTACATTTCGACCTCCTGTACAAGTATGATGAGGCAGAATCCTACCACATTGATATGAGTAAAGATATTTGCATCTATATCACTGGACGACATTGGCAATTCTGGATGCTCCGGCATATGATTCGACCGGAGGCCAAAGAGAGTCGCTTTGGACAAGGTCTACCGCACAAATCTTGTACATTTGAACCTCCGGAAAAAGGTACGATGAGGCAGAATCCTATCACATTGATAGGAGTAAAGATATTTGCATCTATATTATTGGTCAACATTGGCAGTTCTGGATGGTCCGGCTTGTGGTTCGACCTAAGTCCAAAGAATGTCGCTTTGGACAAGTGCTACCCACAAATCTTGTACATTTGAACCTCGTGGACTAGATACGATGAGGCAGAATCCTGTCAAATTGATAGCAGTAAAGATATTTGCATCTATATCATTGCACGAGATTGGCAATTCTGGATGCTTGGGCTTATGGATCGACCTGAGTCCAAAGAGTTTCGCTTTTGTCTAGTGCTACCGCACAAATCTTGTACACTTGATCCTCCTGGACAAGACGCGATGAGCCAGAATCCTGTCAAATTGATATGAGTAAAGATATTTGCATCTATATCACTGGACGACATTGGCCATTCTGGATGCTCAGCATATCATTCGACCAGAGTCCAAAGAGAGTCGCTTTGGACAAGTGCTACAACACAAATATTGTACATTTGGACCTCGTGTACAAGATACGGTGAGGCAGAATCCTGTCAAATTAATACGAGTAATGATATTTGCATCTATATCATTGGACGACATTGGCAATTCTGGATGCTTCGGCATATGGATCGACCTGAGTCCAAAGAGTTTCGCTTTTGTCTAGTGCTACCGCACAAATCTTGTACATTTGGACCCCCTGGACAATATACGATGAGGCAGAATCCTGTCAAATTGATAGCAGTAAAGATATTTGCATCTATATCATTGGACGACATTGGCAATTCTGGATGCTCAGGCTTATGATTCGACCTGAGTCCAAGGAGAGTCGCTTTGGACAAGTGCTACCGCAACAAATCTTGTACATTTGAACCTCGTGGACAAGATACGATGAGGCAGAATACTGTCAAATTGATAGGAGTGAAGATATTTGCATCTATATCATTAGACGGCCTTGGCAATTCAGGATGCTCTGGCTTATGATTCGACCTGAGTTCAAATAGAGTCGCTTTGGACAAATACTGCCGCCCAAATCTTGTACATGTGGACCTCCTGGACAAGATATGATGAGGCCGAATCCTGTCAAATTGATAGGAGTAAAGATATTTGCATCTGTATCATTGGACGACATTGGCAATTCTGGATGCTCAGGCTTATGGTTCGACCTAAGTCCAAAGAATGTCGCTTTGGACAAGTGCTACCGCACAAATTTTGTACATTTGAACCTCGTGGACAAGATACGATGAGGCAGAATCCTGTCAAATTGATAGCAGTAAAGATATTTGCGTCTATATCATTGCACGACAATGGCAATTCTGGATGTTTCGGCTTATGGATCAACCTGAGCCCAAAGAGTTACGATTTTGTCTACTGCTACCGCACAAATCTTGTACACTTGATCCTCCTGGACAAGACACGATGAGCCAGAATCCTGTCAAATTGATAGCAGTAAAGGTATTTGCATCTATATAATTGGACGACATTGGCAATTCTGAATGCCCCGGCTTATGATTGGACCTGAGTCCAAAGAGAGTTGCTTTGGACAAGGGCTACCGCACAAATCTTGTACATTTGAACCTCCGGAACAAGGTATGATGAGGCAGAATCCTATGACATTTGATAGGAGTAAAGATATTTGCATCTATATCATTGGTCAACATCGGCAGTTATGGATGGTCCGGCTTATGGTTCGACCTAAGTTCAAATAATGTCGCTTTGGACAAGTGCTACCGCACAAATCTTGTACATTTGAATCTCGTGGACAAGATACGATGAGGCAGAATCTTATCACATTGATAGGAGTAAAGATATTTGCATCTATATCATTGCACGACAATGGCAATTCCGGATGGTCCGGCTTATGGTTCGACCTAAGTCCAAAGAATGTCGCTTTGGACAAGTGCTACCGCACAAATCTTGTACATTTGAACCACGTGGACAAAATACGATGAGACAGAATCCTGTCAAATTGATAGCAGTAAAGATATTTGCATCTATATCATTGCACGACAATGGCAATTCCGGATGCTTCGGCTTATGGATCGACCTGAGCCCAAAGAGTTTCGATTTTGTCTAGTGCTACCGCACAAATCTTGTACACTTGATCCTCCTGGACAAGACGCGATGAGCCAGAATCCTGTCAAATTGATAGGAGTGAAGATATTTGCATCTATATCATTAGACGGCCTTGGCAATTCAGGATGCTCTGGCTTATGATTCGACCTGAGTTCAAATAGAGTCGCTTTGGACAAATAATGTCGCCCAAATCTTGTACATGTGGACCTCCTGGACAAGATATGTTGAGGCCGAATCCTGTCAAATTGATAGGAGTAAAGATATTTGCATCTATATCATTGGACGACATTGGCAATTCTGGATGCTTAGGCTTATGATTCGACATGAGTCCAAAGAATGTCGCTTTGGACAAGTGCTACCGCACAAATCTTTTACATTTGAACCGCATGGACAAGATACGATGAGGCAGAATCCTGTCAAATTGATAGCAGTAAAGATATTTGCATCTATATCATTGCACGACAATGGCAATTCTGGATGTTTCGGCTTATGGATCAACCTGAGCCCAAAGAGTTTCGATTTTGTCTAGTGCTACCGCACAAATCTTGTACACTTGATCCTCCTGGACAAGACACGATGAGCCAGAATCCTGTCAAATTGATAGCAGTAAAGATATTTGCATCTATATAATTGGACGACATTGGCAATTCTGAATGCCCCGGCTTATGATTCGACCTGAGTCCAAAGAGAGTTGCTTTGGACAAGGGCTACCGCACAAATCTTGTACATTTGAACCTCCGGAACAAGGTATGATGAGGCAGAATCCTATGACATTTGATAGGAGTAAAGATATTTGCATCTATATCATTGGTCAACATCGGCAGTTCTGGATGGTCCGGCTTATGGTTCGACCTAAGTTCAAATAATGTCGCTTTGGACAAGTGCTACCGCACAAATCTTGTACATTTGAACCTCGTGAATAAGATACGATGGGGCAGAATCCTGTCAAATTGATAGCAGTAAATATTTTTGCATCTATATGATTGCACGACAATGGCAATTCCGGATGCTTCGGCTTATGGATCGACCTGAGCCTAAAGAGTTTCGATTTTGTCTAGTGCTACCGCACAAATCTTGTACACTTTATCCTCCTGGACAAGACACGATGAGCCAGAATCCTGTCAAATTGATAGCAGAAAAGGTATTTGCATCTATATGAATGGACGACATTGGCAATTCTGAATGCCCCGGCTTATGATTCGACCTGAGTCCAAAGAGAGTCGCTTTGGACAAGGGCTACCGCCCAAATCTTGTACATTTGAACCTCCGGAACAAGATACGATGAGGCAGAATCCTGTCAAATTAATAGGAGTAAAGATATTTGAATCTATATCATTGGTCAACAACGGCAATTCTGGATGGTCCGGCTTATGGTTCGACATAAGTCCAAAGAATGTCGCTTTGGACAAGGTCTACCGCACAAATCTTGTACATTTGAACCTCCGGAACAAGGTACGATGAGGCAGAATCCTATCACATTCATAGGAGTAAAGATATTTGCATGTATATCATTGGTCAACATTGGCAGTTCTGGATGGTCCGGCATATGGTTCGACCTAAGTCCAAAGAATGTCGCTTTGGACAAGTGCTACCCACAAATCTTGTACATTTGAACCTCGTTGACTAGATACGATGAGACAGAATCCTGTCAAATTGATAGCAGTAAAGATATTTGCATCTACATCATTGCACGACATTGGCAATTCTTGATGCTTCGGCTTATGGATCGACCTGAGTCCAAAGAGTTTCGCTTTGGACAAGTGCTACCGCACAAATCTTCTACATTTCGACCTCCTGTACAAGTATGATGAGGCAGAATCGTACCACATTGATATGAGTAAAGATATTTGCATCTATATCACTGGACGACATTGGCAATTCTGGATGCTCCGGCATATGATTCGACCGGAGGCCAAAGAGAGTCGCTTTGGACAAGGTCTACCGCACAAATCTTGTACATTTGAACCTCCGGAAAAAGGTACGATGAGGCAGAATCCTATCACATTGATAGGAGTAAAGATATTTGCATCTATATTATTGGTCAACATTGGCAGTTCTGGATGGTCCGGCTTGTGGTTCGACCTAAGTCCAAAGAATGTCGCTTTGGACAAGTGCTACCCACAAATCTTGTACATTTGAACCTCGTGGACTAGATACGATGAGGCAGAATCCTGTCAAATTGATAGCAGTAAAGATATTTGCATCTATATCATTGCACGAGATTGGCAATTCTGGATGCTTGGGCTTATGGATCGACCTGAGTCCAAAGAGTTTCGCTGTTGTCTAGTGCTACCGCACAAATCTTGTACACTTGATCCTCCTGGACAAGACGCGATGAGCCAGAATCCTGTCAAATTGATATGAGTAAAGATATTTGCATCTATATCACTGGACGACATTGGCCATTCTGGATGCTCAGCATATCATTCGACCAGAGTCCAAAGAGAGTCGCTTTGGACAAGTGCTACAACACAAATATTGTACATTTGGACCTCGTGTACAAGATACGGTGAGGCAGAATCCTGTCAAATTAATACGAGTAATGATATTTGCATCTATATCATTGGACGACATTGGCAATTCTGGATGCTTCGGCATATGGATCGACCTGAGTCCAAAGAGTTTCGCTTTTGTCTAGTGCTACCGCACAAATCTTGTACATTTGGACCCCCTGGACAATATACGATGAGGCAGAATCCTGTCAAATTGATAGCAGTAAAGATATTTGCATCTATATCATTGGACGACATTGGCAATTCTGGATGCTCAGGCTTATGATTCGACCTGAGTCCAAGGAGAGTCGCTTTGGACAAGTGCTACCGCAACAAATCTTGTACATTTGAACCTCGTGGACAAGATACGATGAGGCAGAATACTGTCAAATTGATAGGAGTGAAGATATTTGCATCTATATCATTAGACGGCCTTGGCAATTCAGGATGCTCTGGCTTATGATTCGACCTGAGTTCAAATAGAGTCGCTTTGGACAAATACTGCCGCCCAAATCTTGTACATGTGGACCTCCTGGACAAGATATGATGAGGCCGAATCCTGTCAAATTGATAGGAGTAAAGATATTTGCATCTGTATCATTGGACGACATTGGCAATTCTGGATGCTCAGGCTTATGGTTCGACCTAAGTCCAAAGAATGTCGCTTTGGACAAGTGCTACCGCACAAATTTTGTACATTTGAACCTCGTGGACAAGATACGATGAGGCAGAATCCTGTCAAATTGATAGCAGTAAAGATATTTGCGTCTATATCATTGCACGACAATGGCAATTCCGGATGCTTCGGCTTATGGATCGACCTGAGCCCAAAGATTTTCGATTTTGTCTAGTGCTAGCGCACAAATCTTGTACACTTGATCCTCCTGGACAAGACACGATGAGCCAGAATCCTGTCAAATTGATAGGAGTGAAGATATTTGCATCTATATCATTAGACGGCCTTGGCAATTCAGGATGCTCTGGCTTATGATTCGACCTGAGTTCAAATAGAGTCGCTTTGGACAAATAATGTCGCCCAAATCTTGTACATGTGGACCTCCTGGACAAGATATGTTGAGGCCGAATCCTGTCAAATTGATAGGAGTAAAGATATTTGCATCTATATCATTGGACGACATTGGCAATTCTGGATGCTTAGGCTTATGATTCGACATGAGTCCAAAGAATGTCGCTTTGGACAAGTGCTACCGCACAAATCTTTTACATTTGAACCGCATGGACAAGATACGATGAGGCAGAATCCTGTCAAATTGATAGCAGTAAAGATATTTGCATCTATATCATTGCACGACAATGGCAATTCTGGATGTTTCGGCTTATGGATCAACCTGAGCCCAAAGAGTTTCGATTTTGTCTAGTGCTACCGCACAAATCTTGTACACTTGATCCTCCTGGACAAGACGCGATGAGCCAGAATCCTGTCAAATTGATATGAGTAAAGATATTTGCATCTATATCACTGGACGACATTGGCCATTCTGGATGCTCAGCATATCATTCGACCAGAGTCCAAAGAGAGTCGCTTTGGACAAGTGCTACAACACAAATATTGTACATTTGGACCTCGTGTACAAGATACGGTGAGGCAGAATCCTGTCAAATTAATACGAGTAATGATATTTGCATCTATATCATTGGACGACATTGGCAATTCTGGATGCTTCGGCATATGGATCGACCTGAGTCCAAAGAGTTTCGCTTTTGTCTAGTGCTACCGCACAAATCTTGTACATTTGGACCCCCTGGACAATATACGATGAGGCAGAATCCTGTCAAATTGATAGCAGTAAAGATATTTGCATCTATATCATTGGACGACATTGGCAATTCTGGATGCTCAGGCTTATGATTCGACCTGAGTCCAAGGAGAGTCGCTTTGGACAAGTGCTACCGCAACAAATCTTGTACATTTGAACCTCGTGGACAAGATACGATGAGGCAGAATACTGTCAAATTGATAGGAGTGAAGATATTTGCATCTATATCATTAGACGGCCTTGGCAATTCAGGATGCTCTGGCTTATGATTCGACCTGAGTTCAAATAGAGTCGCTTTGGACAAATACTGCCGCCCAAATCTTGTACATGTGGACCTCCTGGACAAGATATGATGAGGCCGAATCCTGTCAAATTGATAGGAGTAAAGATATTTGCATCTGTATCATTGGACGACATTGGCAATTCTGGATGCTCAGGCTTATGGTTCGACCTAAGTCCAAAGAATGTCGCTTTGGACAAGTGCTACCGCACAAATTTTGTACATTTGAACCTCGTGGACAAGATACGATGAGGCAGAATCCTGTCAAATTGATAGCAGTAAAGATATTTGCGTCTATATCATTGCACGACAATGGCAATTCTGGATGTTTCGGCTTATGGATCAACCTGAGCCCAAAGAGTTACGATTTTGTCTACTGCTACCGCACAAATCTTGTACACTTGATCCTCCTGGACAAGACACGATGAGCCAGAATCCTGTCAAATTGATAGCAGTAAAGGTATTTGCATCTATATAATTGGACGACATTGGCAATTCTGAATGCCCCGGCTTATGATTGGACCTGAGTCCAAAGAGAGTTGCTTTGGACAAGGGCTACCGCACAAATCTTGTACATTTGAACCTCCGGAACAAGGTATGATGAGGCAGAATCCTATGACATTTGATAGGAGTAAAGATATTTGCATCTATATCATTGGTCAACATCGGCAGTTATGGATGGTCCGGCTTATGGTTCGACCTAAGTTCAAATAATGTCGCTTTGGACAAGTGCTACCGCACAAATCTTGTACATTTGAATCTCGTGGACAAGATACGATGAGGCAGAATCTTATCACATTGATAGGAGTAAAGATATTTGCATCTATATCATTGCACGACAATGGCAATTCCGGATGGTCCGGCTTATGGTTCGACCTAAGTCCAAAGAATGTCGCTTTGGACAAGTGCTACCGCACAAATCTTGTACATTTGAACCACGTGGACAAAATACGATGAGACAGAATCCTGTCAAATTGATAGCAGTAAAGATATTTGCATCTATATCATTGCACGACAATGGCAATTCCGGATGCTTCGGCTTATGGATCGACCTGAGCCCAAAGAGTTTCGATTTTGTCTAGTGCTACCGCACAAATCTTGTACACTTGATCCTCCTGGACAAGACGCGATGAGCCAGAATCCTGTCAAATTGATAGGAGTGAAGATATTTGCATCTATATCATTAGACGGCCTTGGCAATTCAGGATGCTCTGGCTTATGATTCGACCTGAGTTCAAATAGAGTCGCTTTGGACAAATAATGTCGCCCAAATCTTGTACATGTGGACCTCCTGGACAAGATATGTTGAGGCCGAATCCTGTCAAATTGATAGGAGTAAAGATATTTGCATCTATATCATTGGACGACATTGGCAATTCTGGATGCTTAGGCTTATGATTCGACATGAGTCCAAAGAATGTCGCTTTGGACAAGTGCTACCGCACAAATCTTTTACATTTGAACCGCATGGACAAGATACGATGAGGCAGAATCCTGTCAAATTGATAGCAGTAAAGATATTTGCATCTATATCATTGCACGACAATGGCAATTCTGGATGTTTCGGCTTATGGATCAACCTGAGCCCAAAGAGTTTCGATTTTGTCTAGTGCTACCGCACAAATCTTGTACACTTGATCCTCCTGGACAAGACACGATGAGCCAGAATCCTGTCAAATTGATAGCAGTAAAGATATTTGCATCTATATAATTGGACGACATTGGCAATTCTGAATGCCCCGGCTTATGATTCGACCTGAGTCCAAAGAGAGTTGCTTTGGACAAGGGCTACCGCACAAATCTTGTACATTTGAACCTCCGGAACAAGGTATGATGAGGCAGAATCCTATGACATTTGATAGGAGTAAAGATATTTGCATCTATATCATTGGTCAACATCGGCAGTTCTGGATGGTCCGGCTTATGGTTCGACCTAAGTTCAAATAATGTCGCTTTGGACAAGTGCTACCGCACAAATCTTGTACATTTGAACCTCGTGAATAAGATACGATGGGGCAGAATCCTGTCAAATTGATAGCAGTAAATATTTTTGCATCTATATGATTGCACGACAATGGCAATTCCGGATGCTTCGGCTTATGGATCGACCTGAGCCTAAAGAGTTTCGATTTTGTCTAGTGCTACCGCACAAATCTTGTACACTTTATCCTCCTGGACAAGACACGATGAGCCAGAATCCTGTCAAATTGATAGCAGAAAAGGTATTTGCATCTATATGAATGGACGACATTGGCAATTCTGAATGCCCCGGCTTATGATTCGACCTGAGTCCAAAGAGAGTCGCTTTGGACAAGGGCTACCGCCCAAATCTTGTACATTTGAACCTCCGGAACAAGATACGATGAGGCAGAATCCTGTCAAATTAATAGGAGTAAAGATATTTGAATCTATATCATTGGTCAACAACGGCAATTCTGGATGGTCCGGCTTATGGTTCGACATAAGTCCAAAGAATGTCGCTTTGGACAAGGTCTACCGCACAAATCTTGTACATTTGAACCTCCGGAACAAGGTACGATGAGGCAGAATCCTATCACATTCATAGGAGTAAAGATATTTGCATGTATATCATTGGTCAACATTGGCAGTTCTGGATGGTCCGGCATATGGTTCGACCTAAGTCCAAAGAATGTCGCTTTGGACAAGTGCTACCCACAAATCTTGTACATTTGAACCTCGTTGACTAGATACGATGAGACAGAATCCTGTCAAATTGATAGCAGTAAAGATATTTGCATCTACATCATTGCACGACATTGGCAATTCTTGATGCTTCGGCTTATGGATCGACCTGAGTCCAAAGAGTTTCGCTTTGGACAAGTGCTACCGCACAAATCTTCTACATTTCGACCTCCTGTACAAGTATGATGAGGCAGAATCGTACCACATTGATATGAGTAAAGATATTTGCATCTATATCACTGGACGACATTGGCAATTCTGGATGCTCCGGCATATGATTCGACCGGAGGCCAAAGAGAGTCGCTTTGGACAAGGTCTACCGCACAAATCTTGTACATTTGAACCTCCGGAAAAAGGTACGATGAGGCAGAATCCTATCACATTGATAGGAGTAAAGATATTTGCATCTATATTATTGGTCAACATTGGCAGTTCTGGATGGTCCGGCTTGTGGTTCGACCTAAGTCCAAAGAATGTCGCTTTGGACAAGTGCTACCCACAAATCTTGTACATTTGAACCTCGTGGACTAGATACGATGAGGCAGAATCCTGTCAAATTGATAGCAGTAAAGATATTTGCATCTATATCATTGCACGAGATTGGCAATTCTGGATGCTTGGGCTTATGGATCGACCTGAGTCCAAAGAGTTTCGCTGTTGTCTAGTGCTACCGCACAAATCTTGTACACTTGATCCTCCTGGACAAGACGCGATGAGCCAGAATCCTGTCAAATTGATATGAGTAAAGATATTTGCATCTATATCACTGGACGACATTGGCCATTCTGGATGCTCAGCATATCATTCGACCAGAGTCCAAAGAGAGTCGCTTTGGACAAGTGCTACAACACAAATATTGTACATTTGGACCTCGTGTACAAGATACGGTGAGGCAGAATCCTGTCAAATTAATACGAGTAATGATATTTGCATCTATATCATTGGACGACATTGGCAATTCTGGATGCTTCGGCATATGGATCGACCTGAGTCCAAAGAGTTTCGCTTTTGTCTAGTGCTACCGCACAAATCTTGTACATTTGGACCCCCTGGACAATATACGATGAGGCAGAATCCTGTCAAATTGATAGCAGTAAAGATATTTGCATCTATATCATTGGACGACATTGGCAATTCTGGATGCTCAGGCTTATGATTCGACCTGAGTCCAAGGAGAGTCGCTTTGGACAAGTGCTACCGCAACAAATCTTGTACATTTGAACCTCGTGGACAAGATACGATGAGGCAGAATACTGTCAAATTGATAGGAGTGAAGATATTTGCATCTATATCATTAGACGGCCTTGGCAATTCAGGATGCTCTGGCTTATGATTCGACCTGAGTTCAAATAGAGTCGCTTTGGACAAATACTGCCGCCCAAATCTTGTACATGTGGACCTCCTGGACAAGATATGATGAGGCCGAATCCTGTCAAATTGATAGGAGTAAAGATATTTGCATCTGTATCATTGGACGACATTGGCAATTCTGGATGCTCAGGCTTATGGTTCGACCTAAGTCCAAAGAATGTCGCTTTGGACAAGTGCTACCGCACAAATTTTGTACATTTGAACCTCGTGGACAAGATACGATGAGGCAGAATCCTGTCAAATTGATAGCAGTAAAGATATTTGCGTCTATATCATTGCACGACAATGGCAATTCCGGATGCTTCGGCTTATGGATCGACCTGAGCCCAAAGATTTTCGATTTTGTCTAGTGCTAGCGCACAAATCTTGTACACTTGATCCTCCTGGACAAGACACGATGAGCCAGAATCCTGTCAAATTGATAGGAGTGAAGATATTTGCATCTATATCATTAGACGGCCTTGGCAATTCAGGATGCTCTGGCTTATGATTCGACCTGAGTTCAAATAGAGTCGCTTTGGACAAATAATGTCGCCCAAATCTTGTACATGTGGACCTCCTGGACAAGATATGTTGAGGCCGAATCCTGTCAAATTGATAGGAGTAAAGATATTTGCATCTATATCATTGGACGACATTGGCAATTCTGGATGCTTAGGCTTATGATTCGACATGAGTCCAAAGAATGTCGCTTTGGACAAGTGCTACCGCACAAATCTTTTACATTTGAACCGCATGGACAAGATACGATGAGGCAGAATCCTGTCAAATTGATAGCAGTAAAGATATTTGCATCTATATCATTGCACGACAATGGCAATTCTGGATGTTTCGGCTTATGGATCAACCTGAGCCCAAAGAGTTTCGATTTTGTCTAGTGCTACCGCACAAATCTTGTACACTTGATCCTCCTGGACAAGACACGATGAGCCAGCATCCTGTCAAATTGATAGCAGTAAAGATATTTGCATCTATATAATTGGACGACATTGGCAATTCTGAATGCCCCGGCTTATGATTCGACCTGAGTCCAAAGAGAGTTGCTTTGGACAAGGGCTACCGCACAAATCTTGTACATTTGAACCTCCGGAACAAGGTATGATGAGGCAGAATCCTATGACATTTGATAGGAGTAAAGATATTTGCATCTATATCATTGGTCAACATCGGCAGTTCTGGATGGTCCGGCTTATGGTTCGACCTAAGTTCAAATAATGTCGCTTTGGACAAGTGCTACCGCACAAATCTTGTACATTTGAACCTCGTGAACAAGATACGATGGGGCAGAATCCTGTCAAATTGATAGCAGTAAATATTTTTGCATCTATATGATTGCACGACAATGGCAATTCCGGATGCTTCGGCTTATGGATCGACCTGAGCCCAAAGAGTTTCGATTTTGTCTAGTGCTACCGCACAAATCTTGTACACTTTATCCTCCTGGACAAGACACGATGAGCCAGAATCCTGTCAAATTGATAGCAGAAAAGGTATTTGCATCTATATGAATGGACGACATTGGCAATTCTGAATGCCCCGGCTTATGATTCGACCTGAGTCCAAAGAGAGTCGCTTTGGACAAGGGCTACCGCCCAAATCTTGTACATTTGAACCTCCGGAACAAGATACGATGAGGCAGAATACTGTCAAATTGATAGGAGTGAAGATATTTGCATCTACATCATTGCACGACATTGGCAATTCTTGATGCTTCGGCTTATGGATCGACCTGAGTCCAAAGAGTTTCGCTTTGGACAAGTGCTACCGCACAAATCTTCTACATTTCGACCTCCTGTACAAGTATGATGAGGCAGAATCCTACCACATTGATATGAGTAAAGATATTTGCATCTATATCACTGGACGACATTGGCAATTCTGGATGCTCCGGCATATGATTCGACCGGAGGCCAAAGAGAGTCGCTTTGGACAAGGTCTACCGCACAAATCTTGTACATTTGAACCTCCGGAAAAAGGTACGATGAGGCAGAATCCTATCACATTGATAGGAGTAAAGATATTTGCATCTATATTATTGGTCAACATTGGCAGTTCTGGATGGTCCGGCTTGTGGTTCGACCTAAGTCCAAAGAATGTCGCTTTGGACAAGTGCTACCCACAAATCTTGTACATTTGAACCTCGTGGACTAGACACGATGAGGCAGAATCCTGTCAAATTGATAGCAGTAAAGATATTTGCATCTATATCATTGCACGAGATTGGCAATTCTGGATGCTTGGGCTTATGGATCGACCTGAGTCCAAAGAGTTTCGCTTTTGTCTAGTGCTACCGCACAAATCTTGTACACTTGATCCTCCTGGACAAGACGCGATGAGCCAGAATCCTGTCAAATTGGTATGAGTAAAGATATTTGCATCTATATCACTGGACGACATTGGCCATTCTGGATGCTCAGCATATCATTCGACCTGAGTCCAAAGAGAGTCGCTTTGGACAAGTGCTACAACACAAATATTGTACATTTGGACCTCGTGTACAAGATACGGTGAGGCAGAATCCTGTCAAATTAATACGAGTAATGATATTTGCATCTATATCATTGGACGACATTGGCAATTCTGGATGCTTCGGCATATGGATCGACCTGAGTCCAAAGAGTTTCGCTTTTGTCTAGTGCTACCGCACAAATCTTGTACATTTGGACCCCCTGGACAATATACGATGAGGCAGAATCCTGTCAAATTGATAGCAGTAAAGATATTTGCATCTATATCATTGGACGACATTGGCAATTCTGGATGCTCAGGCTTATGATTCGACCTGAGTCCAAGGAGAGTCGCTTTGGACAAGTGCTACCGCAACAAATCTTGTACATTTGAACCTCGTGGACAAGATACGATGAGGCAGAATACTGTCAAATTGATAGGAGTGAAGATATTTGCATCTATATCATTAGACGGCCTTGGCAATTCAGGATGCTCTGGCTTATGATTCGACCTGAGTTCAAATAGAGTCGCTTTGGACAAATACTGCCGCCCAAATCTTGTACATGTGGACCTCCTGGACAAGATATGATGAGGCCGAATCCTGTCAAATTGATAGGAGTAAAGATATTTGCATCTGTATCATTGGACGACATTGGCAATTCTGGATGCTCAGGCTTATGGTTCGACCTAAGTCCAAAGAATGTCGCTTTGGACAAGTGCTACCGCACAAATTTTGTACATTTGAACCTCGTGGACAAGATACGATGAGGCAGAATCCTGTCAAATTGATAGCAGTAAAGATATTTGCGTCTATATCATTGCACGACAATGGCAATTCCGGATGCTTCGGCTTATGGATCGACCTGAGCCCAAAGATTTTCGATTTTGTCTAGTGCTACCGCACAAATCTTGTACACTTGATCCTCCTGGACAAGACACGATGAGCCAGAATCCTGTCAAATTGATAGCAGTAAAGGTATTTGCATCTATATAAATGGACGACATTGGCCATTCTGAATGCCCCGGCTTATGATTCGACCTGAGTCCAAAGAGAGTTGCTTTAGACAAGGGCTACCGCACAAATCTTGTACATTTGAACCTCCGGAACAAGGTATGATGAGGCAGAATCCTATCACATTGATAGGAGTAAAGATATTTGCATCTATATCATTGGACGACATTGGCAATTCTGGATGCTTAGGCTTATGGTTCGACCTAAGTCCAAAGAATGTCGCTTTGGACAAGTGCTACCGCACAAATCTTGTACATTTGAACCTCGTGGACAAGATACGATGAGGCAGAATCCTGTCAAATTGATAGCAGTAAAGATATTTGCATCTATATCATTGCACGACAATGGCAATTCTGGATGCTTCGGCTTATGGATCGACCTGAGCCCAAAGAGTTCGATTTTGTCTAGTGCTACCGCACAAATCTTGTACACTTGATCCTCCTGGACAAGACACGATGAGCCAGAATCCTGTCAAATCGATTGCAGTAAAGATATTTGCATCTATACCATTGCACGACATTGGCAATTCTTGATGCTTCGGCTTATGGATCGACCTGAGTCCAAAGAGATTCATTTTTGTGAAGTGCTAACGCACAAATCTTGTACATTTGGACCTCCTGCACAAGGTATGATGAGGCAGAATCCTATCACATTGATAGGAGTAAAGATATTTTCATCTATATCACTGGACGACATTGGCAATTCTGGATGCTCCGGCATATGATTCGACCGGAGGCCAAAGAAAGTCGCTTTGGACACGTGCTACCGCACAAATCTTGTACATTTGGACCCCCTGGATAACATACGATGAGGCAGAATCCTGTCAAATTGATAGCAGTAAAGATATTTGCATCTATATCGTTGGACGACATTGGCAATTCTGGATGCCCCGGCTTATGATTCGACCTGAGTCCAAAGAGTGTCGCTTTGGACAAGGTCTACCGCACAAATCTTGTACATTTGAACCTCCGGAACAAGGTACGATGAGGCAGAATCCTATCACATTGATAGGAGTAAAGATATTTGCATCTATATCATTGGTCAACATTGGCAGTTCTGGATGGTCCGGCTTATGGTTCGACCTAAGTCCAAAGAATGTCGCTTTGGACAAGTGCTACCCACAAATCTTGTACATTTGAACATCGTGGACTAGATACGATGAGGCAGAATCCTGTCAAATTGATAGCAGTAAAGATATTTGCATCTATATCATTGCACGACATTGGCAATTCTGGATGCTTCGGCATATGGATCGACCTGAGTCCAAAGAGTTTCGCTTTTGTCTAGTGCTACCGCACAAATCTTGTATGTGTGGACCTCCTGTACAAGGTATGATGAGGCAGAATCCTTTCAAATTGATAGGTGTGAAGATGTTTGCATCTATATCATTGGACGACATTGGCAATTCTGGATGATCCGGCTCATGATTCGACCTGATTCCAAAGAGAGTCGCTTTGGACAAGTGCTACCGCACAAATCTTGTACATTTGGACCTCCTGTACAAGGTATGATGAGGCAGAATCCTATCACATTGATAGGAGTAAAGATATTTGCATTTATATCAATGGGCGACATTGGCAATTCTGGATGCTCCGGCATATGATTCGACCGGCGGCCAAAGAGAGTCTCTTTGGACACGTGCTACCGCACAAATCGTGTAAATTTGGACCCCCTGGACAAGATACGATGAGGCAGAGTCCTGTCAAATTGATAGCAGTAAAGATATTTGCATCTATATCATTGCACGACAATTGCAATTCTGGA
Source organism: Priocnemis perturbator (assembly GCA_963942575.1). Taxonomy (NCBI): domain Eukaryota; kingdom Metazoa; phylum Arthropoda; class Insecta; order Hymenoptera; family Pompilidae; genus Priocnemis; species Priocnemis perturbator. The sequence continues at coordinate 2,355,011 of CAWWDK010000133.1, read as the reverse complement.
TGCTTCGGCTTATGATTCGATCTGAGTCCAAAGAGAGTTGCTTTGGACAGGGCTACCGCACAAATCTTGTACATTTGAACCTCCGGAACAAGGTATAATGAGGCCGAATCCTGTCAAATTGAAAGGAGTAATGATATTTGCATCTATATCATTGGTCAACATCGGCAGTTCTGGATGGTCCGGCTTATGGTTCGACCTAAGTCCAAAGAATGTCGCTTTGGACAAGTGCTACCGCACAAATCTTGTACATTTGAACCTCGTGAACAAGATACGATGAGGCAGAATCCTGTCAAATTGATAGCAGTAAAGATATTTTCATCTATATGATTGCACGACAATGGCAATTCTGGATGCTTCGGCTTATGGATCGACCTGAGCCCAAAGAGTTTCGATTTTGTCTAGTGCTACCGCACAAATCTTGTACACTTGATCCTCCTGGACAAGACACGATGAGCCAGAATCCTGTCAAATTGATAGGAGTGATGATATTTGCATCTATATCATTAGACGGCATTGGCAATTCTGGATGCTCAGGCATATGATTCGACCTGAGTCCAAGGAGAGTCGCTTTGGACAAGTGCTACCGCAACAAATCTTGTACATTTGGACCCCCGGGACAAGATACGATGAGGCAGAATCCTGTCAAATTAATAGGAGTGAAGATATTTGCATCTATATCATTAGACGGCATTGGCAATTCTGGATGCTCAGGCATATGATTCGACCTGAGTCCAAGGAGAGTCGCTTTGGACAAGTGCTACCGCAACAAATCTTGTATATTTGGACCCCCGGGACAAGATACGATGAGGCAGAATCCTGTCAAATTAATAGGAGTAAAGATATTTGCATCTATATCATTGGTCAACAACGGCAATTCTGGATGGTCCGGCTTATGGTTCGATATAAGTCCAAAGAATGTCGCTTTGGACAAGTGCTACCGCACAAATCTTGTACATTTGGACCTCCGGAACAAGTTATGATGAGGCAGAATCATATCACATTGATAGGAGTAAAGATATGTATGTATGTATGGTTTATTTGTTCCCTTCCGGGATACAAATTGTTTCGCCTTCACACTCCATTTCCTCTCCTCTTACACATTCGCTTACATTTTCTTAACCTATTCCTTATTGTTAACTTATTCTATCTCTCCCGTCCGTCGTTACCTTTTCTCTCCCCCTCTCTCTTCGCACGCTCAACCCTCTCTCTCTTCGCACGCTCTACCCTCTCCTCCTTTCTCTCTCCGTTTACCTTATCTTACAATCTATCTTATTTCTATCTCCTATTTCTACCCTTCACCTTCTCCTCGGACTTCCGTTTCCCTCTTTCTCTCCATTTCCACTTTCATACATCTTCATCCACCCCTTCATTCCCTTCCCTCCTCTTCTTTCGCTATTTCCCTACCCCTCTTTCCATTCCCTTTCACTTTCTCCTCTTTCCCGCTCCAATTCCTTAATCCATTTTTCCCCTTCTCCATCTCCCCCCAGTACTTCCTTGCCTTTTGCCTCCATTCCCCCTTCCTCTCTCCTGCAAAATCCCATCCTCCGCATCTTTCCCATACGTGTTCCCATGTCTCTTCCTCTACCCCACATAGTCTGCATCTCCTTTCCCCTTCCCCTTCCCAATACCTTCCCTGTCTCAATTCGTTCCCCATCCTATACCTCGCCAGTCTTTTCTTCCTTTCCTCTGACCATTTTTTATCTATATACCCCGGCCTTCCTTCTTCCTTTATTTCCTCATACACTTCATTATATTTTGACGTTTTGATCCTCTCCTCTCTTTCCTTTTTTTGTTCCTCCAAGTCCCTCTTCCCCAATTCCTCAAAAGTTTCCGCCTCTCCTTCTTGCCCTCCTCCTACCCCTCTTTGCTCGAAGAATCCCTTCTCTCCTCCTCCCATTTACCCATCAAAATGCCCCTTGCCCATCTTGTTCTCATTTCTTCCCAGCATTGCCTTGCTACCTCCCCCCCTGCCTTCCTCCAGTTTCCTCTCAAACGCCATGCCCTCCTTCCTGCCCTTACCCTCAGCTTCCCCCTTTTCGTCTCCTCTCTTACGCTATACCCCGGTGTCCTCCAGTCCAGTCCCATCGTCCACCTCAGGTATCTCTCCTGTAGTCCTTCCACCTCTTTCCTTTCCTTCCATCCCCACACCTCCACTCCACATGATAGGAGTAAAGATATTTGCATCTATATCATTGGACGACATTGGCAATTCTGGATGCTCCGGTTTATGATTCGACCTCAATCCAAAGAGTTTCGATTTTGTCTAGTGCTACCGCACAAATCTTGTACACTTGATCCTCCTGGACAAGACGCGATGAGCCAGAATCCTGTCAAATTGATAGGAGTGAAGATATTTGCATCTATATCATTGGACGACATTGGCAATTCTGGATGCCCCGGCTTATGATTCGACCTGAGTCCAAAGAGAGTCGCTTTGGACACGTGCTACCGCACAAATCTTGTACATTTAGACCCCCTGGACAAGATAAAATGCGGCAGAATCCTATCACATTGATAGGAATAAAGATATTTGCATATAAATCATTGGACGATTTTGGCAATTCTGGATGCTCCTTCATATGATTCGACCGGAGGCCAAAGAGAGTCGCTTTGGACACGTGCTACCGCACAAATCGTGTAAATTTGGACCCCCTGGACAAGATACGATGAGGCAGAGTCCTGTCAAATTGATAGCAGTAAAGATATTTGCATCTATATCATTGCACGCCATTGCAATTCTGGATGCGTCGGCATATGGATCAACCTGAGTCCAAAGAGTTTCGCTTTTGTCTAGTGCTACCGCACAAATCTTGTAGATCTGGATCTCCTGTACAAGGTATGATGAGGCAGAATCCTATCACATTGATAGGAGTAAAGAAATTTGCATCTATATCACTGGGCGACATTGACAATTCTGGATGCTCCGGCATATGATTCGACCGGAGGCCAAAGAGAGTCGCTTTGGACACGTGGTACCGCACAAATTTTGTAAATTTGGACCCTCTGGACAAGATACGATGAGGCAGAGTCCTGTCAAATTGATAGGAGTAAAGATATTTGCATCTATATCATTGGTCAACATCGGCAATTCTGGATGGTCCGGCTTATGTTTCGACCTAAGTCCAAAGAATGTCGCTTTGGACAAGTGCTACCGCAACAAATTGTGTACATTTGGACCCCCTGGACAAGATACGATGAGGCAGAATCCTGTCAAATTGATAGCAGTAAAGGTATTTGCATCTATACCATTAAACGACATTGGCAATCCTTGATGCTCGGCATATGATTCGACCTGAGTCCAAAGAGTTTCGCTTTGGACAAGTGCTACCGCACAAATCTTGTACACTTGATCCTCCTGGACAAGACGCGATGAGCCAGAATCCTGTCAAATTGATAGGAGTGAAGATATTTGCATCTACATCATTGGAGGACATTGGCAATTCTGGATGCCCCGGCTTATGATTCGACCTGAGTCCAAAGAGAGTCGCTTTGGACAAGGGCTACCGAACAACTCTTGTACATTTGAACCTCCTGGAGAAGATACGATGAGGCAGAATCCTGTCAAATTGATAGGAGTTAAGATATTTGCATCTATATCATTCCGATATGATCGGCAATTTTTGATACTTCGGCATATGGATCGACCTGAGTCCAAAGAGAGTCGCTTTGGACAAGTGCTACCGCACAAATCTTGTATGTGTGGACCTCCTGTACAAGGTATGATGAGGCAGAATCCTTTCAAATTGATAGGTGTGAAGATGTTTGCATCTATATCATTGGACGACATTGATGTTCCTAATTAATTATTTGGCGTGTTATATCGGTCAATAAATAGAATATAGTTGTCCAACGTTTCGGCCGGTTTTCCTGGCCCTCCTCAGGGACTGTTGAACTGTATAAATAAGAGAAGCGAGAAAATATAATGTGATAATTAAATGTTATTTATTAAGCTAATTTATAAGAGTTTGTTTAATGTAAGTTTAGCATGAAATATGTTAACTGCAATAAATAGAGAGAAAGAAGAAGGAAAATTGTATTTAATAGACATTCGTCCAATAGAGATAAATTAGAAGTAAATTCACATTTAAACGTTTATAATGAAAGCAATTAAAATCAGAGCACATTACTCACATGTGGTTTCACTCGAGGTTAAAGGAGTTATGAAGGAGGCGGAGATTTGTTATGTTTTAGTGGGATATACTGCGTGTTGAAGGACACGAGGATGGGTGTACTGAGGCACATATGTAGCTGTTTGAATTGCCGCAAATGTGGGGAAGGATTTAAAGGGTGGGGGGAAAACAAGGAACGGGTTAAACTAAGGAGGAAAGAACACATTTGAATTTGCCGCGCAACTGACCAGAGCTCACCTGGGCAACGTCGTATCATGGCGTCGTCCAGGGCCCGAGTAGAAAATGATAGTGACAGGAGAGGTTATGTGTTCTGTCATATGTAGCTCACCTGAGTGACGGGTGTCGTTGTCATGTCAGGGCCACGTACATCTATTTTGGCAAAGTGAATACAATTCATCTTGTTTTCTTATGACAGTTACACAGAAGGAATGAATTATTAAGTTGACTTGTGACAGATGAACGTCGTAGCGTTTAACGGTGTATTACCAATTACGGAGCAAATGTTGGTAAATGTCCGTAATATCAGGTTTTTCGTACCTTAAGTTTACACATTTGTCATGCTTAATAATTTCAAAGGTTTCAAGGTGTAACCTTCTGTGGTAGATTCTTTCCTTATGTAGAATTTCAAGATTATCGTAGTCAAACAGATGGTCATTTTCTATTCTATGTTTTGTCAGTGCTGTGTGTTGTGTTTCAGGCAAGTTAATGTTTCTCTTGTGTTCATAGGTTCGGATTTTGGAGTTTCGACCGGTTTGGCCAATATAACAGGCGTCACAACCGGCACAAGGGATACGGTATACAATTCCGGTGTGCTTGTCCTTAGGTATGGGATCCTTAATAGGTGGAAATAAGGAGCCGAGGTTATTTCTCACAGAGTAAATTGTGTGTCTTTTATGTTTCCTGAGTAAACGCTTAAGGTGGTCTGATACAAACGGTACGTAAGGTAATACTACGGTGTTTAATCTAGTTATTGGAACGTTGGACAACTATATTCTATTTATTGACCGATATAACACGCCAAATAATTAATTAGGAACATCATCGTTAAAACCGGTCAGGTAAACTATAATGAACACCATTGGACGACATTGGCAATTCTGGATGATCCGGCTCATGATTCGACCTGATTCCAAAGAGAGTCGCTTTGGACAAGTGCTACCGCACAAATCTTGTACATTTGGATCTCCTGTACAAGGTATGATGAGGCAGAATCCTATCACATTGATAGGAGTAAAGATATGTGCATGTATATCACTGAGCGACATTGGCAATTCTGGATGCTCCTTCATATGATTCGACCGGAGGCCAAAGAGAGTCGCTTTGGACACGTGCTACCGCACAAATCGTGTAACTTTGGACCCCCTGGACAAGATACGATGAGGCAGAGTCCTGTCAAATTGATAGCAGTAAAGATATTTGCATCTATATCATTGCACGACATTGGCAATTCTGGATGCTTCGGCATATGGATCGACCTGAGTCCAAAGAGTTTCGCTTTTGTCTAGTGCTACCGCACAAATCTTGTAGATTTGGATCTCCTGTACAAGGTATGATGAGGCAGAATCCTATCACATTGATAGGAGTAAAGAAATTTGCATCTATATCACTGGGCGACATTGGCAATTCTGGATGCTCCGGCATATGATTCGACCGGAGGCCAAAGAGAGTCGCTTTGGAGACGTGCTACCACACAAATCTTGTAAATTTGGACCCCCTGGACAAGATACGATGAGGCAGAGTTCTGTCAAATTGATAGGAGTAAAGATATTTGCATCTATATCATTGGTCAACATCGGCAATTCTGGATGGTCCGGCTTATGTTTCGACCTAAGGCCGAAGAATGTCGCTTTGGACAAGTGCTACCGCAACAAATTGTGTACATTTGGACCCCCTGGAGAAGATACGATGAGGCAGAATCCTATCAAATTGATAGGAGTGAAGATATTTGCACCTATATCATTGGACGACATTGGCAATTCTGGATGCTTCGGCATATGGATCGACTGAGTCCAAAGAGTTTCGCTCTTGTCTAGTGCTACCGCACAAATTTTGTACACTTGATCCTCCTGGACAAGACACGATGAGGCAGAATCCTGTCAAATTGATAGGAGTAAAGATATTTGCATCTATATCACTCGGCGACATTGGCAATTCTGGATGCTCCGGCATATGATTCGACCGGAGGCCAAAGAGAGTCGCTTTGGACACGTGCTACCGCACAAATCTTGTAAATTTGGACCCCGTGGACAAGATACGTTGAGGCAGTGTCCTGTCAAATTGATAGGAGTAAAGATATTTGCATGTATATCATTGGTCAACATCGGCAATTCTGGATAGTCCGGATATGTTTCGACCTAAGTCCAAAGAATGTCGCTTTGGACAAGTGCTACCGCAACAAATTGTGTACATTTGGACCCCCTGGACAAGATACGATGAGGCAGAATCCTGTCAAATTGATAGCAGTAAAGGAATTTGAGTCACCTGGAACCTGAGTCAAAAGAGTTTCGCTTTGGACAAGTGCTACCGCACAAATCTTGTACACTTGATCCTCCTGGACAAGACGCGATGAGCCAGAATCCTGTCAAATTGATAGGAGTGAAGATATTTGCATCTACATCATTGGACGACATTGGCAATTCTGGATGCCCCGGCTTATGATTCGACCTGAGTCCAAAGAGAGTCGCTTTGGACAAGGTCTACCGCACAAATCTTGTACATTTGGACCTCCGGGACAAGATATGATGAGGCAGAATCCTGTCAAATTGATAGGAGTAAAGATATTTGCATCTATATCATTGGACGACATTGGCAATTCTGGATGCTCGGCATATGATTCGACCGGAGGCCAAAGACAGTCGCTTTGGACACGTGCTACCGCACAAATCTTGTAAATTTGGACCCGCTGTACAAGATACGATGAGGCAGAGTCCTGTCAAATTGATAGCAGTAAAGATATTTGCATCTATATCATTGCACAAAATTGGCAATTCTGGATGCTTCGGCATATGGATCGACTGAGTCCAAAGAGTTTCGCTCTTGTCTAGTGCTACCGCACAAATTTTGTACACTTGATCCTCCTGGACAAGACACGATGAGGCAGAATCTTGTCAAATTGATAGGAGTAAAGATGTTTGCATCTATATCATTGGGCTACATTGGCAATTCTGGATGCCCCGGCTTATGATTCGACCTGAGTCCAAAGATAGTCGCTTTGGACAAGGGCTACCGCACAAATCTTGTACATTTGAACCTCCTGGAGAAGATACGATGAGGCAGAATCCTGTCAAATTGATAGGAGTTAAGATATTTGCATCTATATCATTCCGATAAGATAGGCAATTTTTGTTACTGCGGCATATGGATCGACCTGAGTCCAAAGAGAGTCGCTTTGGACAAGTGCTACCGCACAAATCTTGTATGTGTGGAGCTCCTGTACAAGGTATGATGAGGCAGAATCCTTTCAAAGTGATAGGTGTGAAGATGTTTGCATCTATATCATTGGACGACATTGGCAATTCTGGATGATCCGGCTCATGATTCGACCTGATTCCAAAGAGAGTCGCTTTGGACAAGTGCTACCGCACAAATCTTGTACATTTGGACCTCCGGGACAAGATATGATGAGGCAGAATCCTGTCAAATTGATAGGAGTAAAGATATTTGCATCTATATCATTGGACGACATTGGCAATTCTGGATGCTCGGCATATGATTCGACCGGAGGCCAAAGACAGTCGCTTTGGACACGTGCTACCGCACAAATCTTGTAAATTTGGACCCCCTGTACAAGATACGATGAGGCAGAGTCCTGTCAAATTGATAGCAGTAAAGATATTTGCATCTATATCATTGCACAAAATTGGCAATTCTGGATGCTTCGGCATATGGATCGACTGAGTCCAAAGAGTTTCGCTCTTGTCTAGTGCTACCGCACAAATTTTGTACACTTGATCCTCCTGGACAAGACACGATGAGGCAGAATCTTGTCAAATTGATAGGAGTAAAGATGTTTGCATCTATATCATTGGGCTACATTGGCAATTCTGGATGCCCCGGCTTATGATTCGACCTGAGTCCAAAGATAGTCGCTTTGGACAAGGGCTACCGCACAAATCTTGTACATTTGAACCTCCTGGAGAAGATACGATGAGGCAGAATACTGTCAAATTGATAGGAGTTAAGATATTTGCATCTATATCATTCCGATAAGATAGGCAATTTTTGTTACTGCGGCATATGGATCGACCTGAGTCCAAAGAGCGTCGCTTTGGACAAGTGCTACCGCACAAATCTTGTATGTGTGGAGCTCCTGTACAAGGTATGATGAGGCAGAATCCTTTCAAAGTGATAGGTGTGAAGATGTTTGCATCTATATCATTGGACGACATTGGCAATACTGGATGATCCGGCTCATGATTCGACCTGATTCCAAAGCGAGTCGCTTTGGACAAGTGCTACCGCACAAATCTTGTACATTTGGACCTCCTGTACAATGTATGATGAGGCAGAATCCTATCACATTGATAGGAGTAAAGATATGTGCATGTATATCACTGGGCGACATTGGCAATTCTGGATGCTGCTTCATATGAATCGACCGGAGGCCAAAGAAAGTCGCTTTGGACACGTGCTACCGCACAAATCGTGTAAATTTGGACCCCCTGGACAAGATACGATGAGGCAGAGTCCTGTCAAATTGATAGGAGTAAAGATATTTGCATCTATATGATTGGACGACATTGGCAATCCTGGATGCCCCGGCTTATGATTCGACCTGAATCCAAAAGAGTCGCTTTGGACAAGGGCTACCGCACAAATCTTGTACACTTGATCCTCCTGGACAAGACACGATGAGGCAGAATCTTGTCAAATTGATAGGAGTAAAGATGTTTGCATCTATATCATTGGGCTACATTGGCAATTCTGGATGCTCGGCATATGATTCGACCTGAGTCCAAAGAGAGTCGCTTTGGACAAGGGCTACCGCACAAATCTTGTATATTTGAACCTCCGGTACAAGGTATGATGAGGCAGAATCCTATCTCATTGATAGGAGTAAAGATATTTGCATCTATATCATCGGACGACATTGGCAATTCTGGATGCTCGGCATATGATTCGACCGGAGGCCAAAGACAGTCGCTTTGGACACGTGCTCCCGCACAAATCTTGTACATTTGGACCTCCTGTACAATGTATGATGAGGCAGAATCATATCACATTGATAGGAGTAAAGATATGTGCATGTATATCACTGGGCGACAATGGCAATTCTGGATGCTTCGGCTTATGGATCGACCTGTGTCCAAAGAGATTGGCTTTTGTCAAGTGCTACCACACAAATCTTGTACATTTGAACCTCCTAGAGAAGATACGATGAGGCAGAATCCTGTCAAATTGATAGGAGTAAAGATATTTGCATCTATATCATTGGACGACATTGGCAATTCTGGATGCTTGACATATGATTCGACCGGAGGCCAAAGACAGTCGCTTTGGACAAGGGCTAACGCACAAATCTTGTAAATTTGGACCCCCTGTACAAGATACGATGAGGCAGAGTCCTGTCACATTGATAGCAGTAAAGATATTTGCATCTATATCATTGCACGACATTGGCAATTCTGGATGCTTCGGCATATGGATCGACCTGAGTCCAAAGAGTTTCGCTTTAGTCTAGTGCTAACGCACAAATCTTGTACACTTGATCCTCCTGGACAAGACGCGATGAGCCAGAATCCTGTCAATTTGATAGGAGTGAAGATATTTGCATCTACATCATTGGACGACATTGGCAATTCTGGATGCCCCGGTTTATGATTCGACCTGAGTCCAAAGAGAGTCGCTTTGGACAAGGTCTACCGCACAAATCTTGTACATTTGGACCTCCGGGACAAGATATGATGAGGCAGAATCCTGTCAAATTGATAGGAGTAAAGATATTTGCGTCTATATCATTGCACGACATTGGCAATTCTGGATGCTTCGGCATATGGATCGACCTGAGTCCAAAGAGTTTCGCTTTTGTCTAGTGCTACCGCACAAATCTTGTACATTTGGACCTCCTGTACAAGGTATGATGAGGCAGAATCCTATCACATTGATAGGAGTAGAGATATTTGCATCTATATCACTGGGCGACATTGGCAATTCTGGATGCTCCGGCATATGATTCGACCGGAGGCCAAAGAGAGTCGCTTTGGAGACGTGCTACCACACAAATCTTGTAAATTTGGACCCCCTGGACAAGATACGATCAGGCAGAATCCTGTCAAATTGATAGCAGTAAAGATATTTGCATCTATATCATTGCACGACATTGGCAATTCTGAATGATTCGGCTTATGGATCGACCTGAGTCCAAAGAGTTTCGCTTTAGTCTAGTGCTACCGCACAAATCTTGTACACTTGATCCTCCTGGACAAGACACGATCAGCCAGAATCCTGTCAAATTGATAGCAGTAAAGATATTTGCAACTATATCATTGGACGGCATTGGCAATTCAGGATGCTCAGGCTTATGATTCGACCTGAGTCCAAGGAGAGTCGCTTTGGACAAGTGCTACCGCAACAAATCGTGTACATTTGGACCCCCTGGACAAGATAAGATGAGGCAGAATCCTGTCAAATTGATAGTAGTAAAGATATTTCCATCTATACCATTGCACGACATTGGCACATTCTTGATGCTTCGGCTTATGGATCGACCTGAGACCAAAGAGTTTCGCTTTGGACAAGTGCTATCGCACAAATCTTGTACATGTGGACCTCCTGCACAAGGTATGATGAGGCAGAATCCTATCACATTGATAGGAGTAAAGATATTTGCATCTATATCACTGGACGACAATAGCAATTCTGGATGTTCCGGCGTATGATTCGACCAGAGGCCAAAGAGAGTCGCTTTGGACACGTGTTACCACACAAATCTTGTACATTTGGACCCCCTGGACAAGATACGATGAGGCAGAATCATGTAAAATTGATAGCAGTAAAGATATTTGGATCTATACCATTGCACGACATTGGCAATTCTTGATGCTTCGGCTTATGGATCGACCTGAGTCCAAAGAGATTCGTTTTTGTGAAGTGATAACGCACAAATCTTGTACATTTGGACCTCCTGCACAATGTATGATGAGGCAGAATCCTATCACATTGATAGGAGTAAAGATATTTGAATCTATATCACTGGACGACATTGGCAGTTCTGGATGCTCTGGCATATGATTCGACCGGAGGCAAAAGAGATTGGCTTTTGTCAAGTGCTACCGCACAAATCTTGTACATTTGAACCTCCTGGACAAGATATGATGAGGCAGAATCCTGTCATATTGATAGGAGTAAAGATATTTGCATTTATACCATTGCACGACATTGGCAATTCTGGATACTTCGGCTTATGATTCGTCCTGAGTTGAACGAGAGTCGCTTTGGACAAGTGCTTCCGCACAAATCATGTACATTTGAACCTCCTGGACAAGATACGATGAAGCAGAATCCTGTCAAATTGATAGGAGTAAAGATCTTTGCATATATCATTAGACGACATTGGCAATTCTGGATACTTCGGCTTAGGATTCGACCTGAGTTCAAAGAGAGTCGCTTTGGACAAGTAGTACAGCACAAATCCTCTACATTTGAACCTCCGGAACAAGATATGATGAGGCAGAATCCTGTCATATTGATAGGAGTAAAGATATTTGCATTTATACCATTGCACGACATTGGCAATTCTGGATACTTCGGCTTATGATTCGTCCTGAGTTGAACGAGAGTCGCTTTGGACAAGTGCTTCCGCACAAATCATGTACATTTGAACCTCCTGGACAAGATACGATGAAGCAGAATCCTGTCAAATTGATAGGAGTAAAGATATTTGCATATATCATTGGACGACATTGGCAATTCTGGATGCTGGGCATATGATTCGACCTGAGTCCAAAGACAGTCGCTTTGGACAAGTAATACCGCACAATCTTGTACATTAGAACCTCTTGGAGAAGATACGATAAGGCAGAATCCTGTCCAATTGATAGGAGTTATGATATTTGCATCTATATCATTCCGATAAGATCGGAAATTTTTGTTACTTTGGCATATGGATCGACCTGAGTCCAAAGAGAGTGCCTTTGGACAAGTGCTATCGCACAAATCTTGTATGTGTGGACCTCCTGTACAAGGTATGATGAGGCAGTATCCTGTCAAATTGATAGGTGTGAAGATATTTGCATCTATATCATTTGGCCACATTGGCAATTTTTCATGCTTCGGCTTGTGGATTGACCTGAGGCCAAAGGGAGTCGCTTTGGACAAGTGCTACAGCACAAATATTGTACATTTGGAACTCGTGTTCAAGATACGGTGAGGCAGAATCCTGTCAAATTAATAGGAGTAAAGATATTTGCATCTAAATCATTGGTCAACATCGGCAGTTGTGGATGGTCCGGCTTATGGTTCGACCTAAGTCCAAAGAATGCCGCTTTGGACAAGTGCTACCGCACAAATCTTGTACATTTGAACCTCCTGGACAAGATACGATGGAGCAGAATCCTGTCAAATTGATACTAGTAAAGATATTTGCATATATCATTAGACGACATTGGCAATTCTGGATACTTCGGCTTATGATTCGACCTGAGTTCAACGAGAGTCGCTTTGGACAAGTGCTTCCGCACAAATCATGTACATTTGAACCTCATGGACAAGGTATGATGAGGCAGAATCCTATCATATTGATAGGAGTAAAGATATTTGCATTTATACCATTGCACGACATTGGCAATTCTGGATACTTCGGCTAATGATTCGACCTGAGTTGAACGAGAGTCGCTTTGGACCAGTGCTTCCGCACAAATCATGTACATTTGAACCTCCTGGACAAGATACGATGAAGCAGAATCCTGTCAAATTGATAGGAGTAAAGATATTTGCATTTATACCATTGCACGACATTGGCAATTCTGGATACTTCGGCTTATGATTCGACCTGAGTTGAACGAGAGTCGCTTTGGACAAGTGCTTCCGCACAAATCATGTACATTTGAACCTCCTGGACAAGATACGATGAAGCAGAATCCTGTCAAATTGATAGGAGTAAAGATATTTGCATATATCATTGGACGACATTGGCAATTCTGGATGCTCGGCATATGATTCGACCTGAGTCCAAAGACAGTCGCTTTGGACAAGTAATACCGCACAAATCTTGTACATTTGAACCTCCTGGAGAAGATACGGTAAGGCAGAATCCTGTCCAATTGATAGGAGTTATGATATTTGCATCTATATCATTCCGATGAGATCGGAAATTTTTGTTACTTTGGCATATGGATCGACCTGAGTCCAAAGAGAGTGCCTTTGGACAAGTGCTACCGCACAAATCTTGTATTTGTGGACCTCCTGTACAAGGTATGATGAGGCAGTATCCTGTCAAATTGATAGGTGTGAAGATATTTGCATCTATATCATTTGGCCACATTGGCAATTTTTCATGCTTCCGCTTGTGGATTGACCTGAGGCCAAAGGGAGTCGCTTTGGACAAGTGCTACAACACAAATATTGTACATTTGGACCTCGTGTACAAGATACGGTGAGGCAGAATCCTGTCAAATTAATAGGGGTGAAGATATTTGCATCTTTATCATGAGACGACATTGGCAATTTTGGATGCTCCGGTTTATGATTCGATCTGAGTCAAAGAGAGTCGCTTTGGACAAGTGCTAACGCACAAATCGTGTACATTTGAATCTCCTGGACAAGATACCATGAGGCAGAATCATGTCAAATTGATAGGAGTGAATATATTTGCATCTAAATCATTGGGCGACATTGGAAAACCTGGGGATCCGGTTTATGATTAGACCTGAATCCAAAGAGAGTCGGCCTGGACAAGTGCTACCGCCCAAATATTGTACATTTGGACCCCTTGGACAAGATACGATGAGGCAGAATTCTGTCAAAATGATAGCAGTGAAGATATTTGCCACTATATCATTGGACGACATTGGCAATTCTGGATGCTCGGCTTATGATTCGACCTGAGTCCAAAGAGACAAGCTTTGGACAAGTGCTACCGCACAAACCTTGTAGATTTGCACCTCTGGAACAACGTATGATGACAGAATCGTGTCAAATTGTTTGGAGTAAAGGTATTTGCATCTATATTATTGTATAATATCGGAAATTTCTGATGCTTCGGCTTATGGATCAACCTGAGTCCAAATAGAGTTGCGTTGGACAAGTGCTTCCGCACAAATCATGTACATTTGAACCTCATGGACAAGGTATGATGAGGCAGAATCCTATCATATTGATAGGAGTAAAGATATTTGCATTTATACCATTGCACGACATTGGCAATTCTGGATACTTCGGCTAATGATTCGACCTGAGTTGAACGAGAGTCGCTTTGGACCAGTGCTTCCGCACAAATCATGTACATTTGAACCTCCTGGACAAGATACGATGAAGCAGAATCCTGTCAAATTGATAGGAGTAAAGATATTTGCATTTATACCATTGCACGACATTGGCAATTCTGGATACTTCGGCTTATGATTCGACCTGAGTTGAACGAGAGTCGCTTTGGACAAGTGCTTCCGCACAAATCATGTACATTTGAACCTCCTGGACAAGATACGATGAAGCAGAATCCTGTCAAATTGATAGGAGTAAAGATATTTGCATATATCATTGGACGACATTGGCAATTCTGGATGCTCGGCATATGATTCGACCTGAGTCCAAAGACAGTCGCTTTGGACAAGTAATACCGCACAAATCTTGTACATTTGAACCTCCTGGAGAAGATACGGTAAGGCAGAATCCTGTCTTATTGATAAGAGTAAATATATTTGTATCTATATCATTGCACGACAATGGCAATTCTGGATGCTTCGGCTTATGGATCGACCTGAGTCCAAAGAGATTGGCTTTTGTCAAGTGTTACCGCACAAATATTGTACATTTGGACCCCTTGGACAAGATACGATGAGGCAGAATTCTGTCAAATTGATAGCAGTGAAGATATTTGCATCTATATCATTGGACGACATTGGCAATCCTGGGGATCCGGCTTATAATTAGACCTGAATCCAAAGAAAGTCGGCCTGTATAACTGCTACCGCACAAATCTTGTACATTTGTACCTCCTGGACAGGATACGATGAGGCAGAATGCTGTAAAATTGATAGCAGTGAGGATATTTGCCTCTCTATCATTGGACAATATCGGCAATTTTGGATTCTTCGCCAAATGATTCGACCTGAATCCAAAGGGAGTCGCTTTGGACAAGTGCTAACGCACAAATCGTGTACATTTGAATCTCCTGGACAAGATACCATGAGGCAGCATCATGTCAAATTGATAGGAGTGAAGATATTTCCATCTAAATCATTGGGCGACATTGGCAAACCTGGGGATCCGGTTTATGATTAGACCTGAATCCAAAGAGAGTCGGCCTGGACAAGTGTTACCGCACAAATCTTGAACATTTGAACCTCGTGGACAAGATACAATGAGGCAGAAGGCTGTCAAATTGATAGGAGTCAGGATATTTGCCACTATATCATGGGACGACATTGGCAATTCTGGATGCTCGGCATATGATTCGACCTGAGTCAAAGAGATTGGCTTTTGTGAAGTGCTACCGCACAAATCTTGTCCATTTGGACCTCCTGGATAAGATATGATAAGGCAGATTCCTGTCAAATTGATAGGAGTGAATATATTTGCATATATATCATTGGACGACATTGGCAATTCAGGATGCTCAGGGTTATGATTCGACCTGAGTCCAAAGAGAGTCGCTTCGGACAAGTGCTACCGCAACAAGTCTTGTACTTTTGGACCTCCTGTACAAGGTATGATGAGGCAGAATCTTATCACATTCATAGGAGTGATGATATTTGCATCTGTATCATTGGACGACGTGGCAATTCTGGATGCTTCGGCATATGAATCGACCTGAGTCCAAAGAGATTCGCTTTTGTGAAGTGCTAACGCACAAATCTTGTACACTTGATCCTCCTGGACAAGACACGATGAGGCAGAATCCTGTCAAATTGATAGCAGTAAAGATATTTGCATCTATATCATTGGACGACATTGGTTATTCTGGATGCTCCGGCGTATGATTCGACCGGAGGCCAAAGAGAGTCGCTTTGGACAAGTGCTACCACACAAATCATGTACTTTTGGACCCTCTGGACAATATACGTTGAGGCAGAATCCTGTCAAATTAATAGCAGTAAAGATATTTGCATCTATATCATTGGACGACATTGGCAATTCTGGATGCTCCGGCTTATGATTCGACCTGAATCCAAAGACAGTCGCTTTGGACAAGTAATACCGCACAAATCTTGTACATTTGAACCTCCGGAACAAGCTATGATGAGGCAGAATCCTGTCACATTGATAGGAGTTGTTGCGTATTCATAGTCACCTCGGGCCGGCGGCCAATGAGCGCCCGCGACGTTCTCACCAAAATCAATAACGCGGTCGATACTCGGGCGATACGTTATGTAAACGCGCCTGCTCATTAGTAGCGCCGCGTCGCGTTCTTCTCGGGCAATTGTTCTCTCGCGGTTCCCGCGCGCTCTCGTCGGCCATTACCAACCTCTGCATAGTAGTGATCGGGTGCTTGCTCTCATTCTTACCGAATACTAGTGCGGAATTCGAGTGCAGTTCTCGCATAGTGCGTTGTAGAAAGTGACTTAAAGTGACTGTAAAGGCGAAGGGAATAGAAAGACGCTTTGGTGCCCCTCAAACATTGTACTCCGTAGGTTAAGTGTCTTAGTTTAATAAAGCGTGTTCGTGCCTTCTCACCCACATGGACTTTCTTGTGCCGGCCACGTGCCGTGTGCGCAATTTTAGTGCTAAAACTCCTCAGAGCAACTCAACACCCGCGTTAACCAGTCCTCTCAGGCACTCCTCAAGGCTTATTAAAAAACATTGGTCCTTCGAGCCGGATAAAGCGCGTGTGAAAAAGTGGGATTAAAGTGAGAAAAGGGAGATGAGAGAGCACGACGGCCCGACGGAAAGGTGGCCGGCCAGATGAGCCGCTTTCGTTTTATAAAGCGACTCGAGGAGGAGTCCATGAAGGCGCGTTTCAAGACGCTCCACCCAGAAGCCGTACGGACGCAGCTTGAGCATCTCCAAGCTGCGTGGACGCAATTTGATGAGCAGCACGACAGACTGTGCGAGCTCCCGGTGGATGCATTCCACAAGCTCTAGTACACCTCCGTGGAGGTGTACGATCAGTGCCTCCAACTATTCACCGAGGCTACTTTAGCACTGCGTGTTCTGCAGGCGGAACAGCAAAAAAAGGAGCGAATCGGGACCCCTCAACCGCCCGGCAATCCTCAGGTGCTTTCCAGGGCCATTGTTCCTCAGGTGGCCCTCCCCCCTTCTCAGGTGATTTTACCGCTTGGCGGCTATTCAGGGACACCTTCGAGTCACTGGTGGCCAAGAACTCCCAGTTCTCGGCGCTGAAGAATCTGCTAGTCCTGAAGGCCTCCCTCACCGGCGAAGCAGCGCACCGGCACGACACCCTGCCTGTCGAGGCTGCATCATTCGAGCTAGCGTGGCAGCGTCTCCGTGACTGGTACGACAATCGCAGGATACTCGAGGGCGACCTCATCGATCGGCTCCTCGGGGATGGGACCCAATGCTCTCGCAACGCCAACAGCCTCGATGAGCTCGTCACCTCCGTCAACGAGCCCCTGTTCGCCCTCAAGACGCTCGGGATCGACACAAAACAATGGGGCCCCGTGGCCGCACGCATCACGGTCCGGAGATTGGACGAGGCAACCAGGGCACTGTGGGAGATATCCTTGGGAACGTCAACCACGTCTCCTACTCTCACGGAGGTACAAGAGTTTCTCCACGCCCAGGCCCGAGGGCTCGAGAATCAGGAGCGTGGACGAGCGTCGTCGGGTACTCATTCCTCAGGCGCCACAGCGCGATCGGGACCCCCTGACTCCTCTGCCTCCTCGCAGACTCGCTCTAGGCCTTCGCTCGGTGCCAGAGCACATGTAGCAGATGCGGTGCCAGATGAGACTCCTCGGGCACGAATGTGCGAGCTGTGCAGCGAGGAACACTTTATTGTGTCATGCCCCGAGTTCCGGGCAGCCAATGCATCATAGAGACGGCAGGCGGTGGAACAGTTGCGGTTGTGCTACAACTGCCTTGGTAATCACAACGTGGTTAACTGTCGCAACCGCGAACGGGGCCAGCACTGCGGGAGGCTTCATCATTCGATGATCCATCTGCAACCGGCGCACTCTCAGGGAGTCCTCAACCCCGCACAGTCACCGTGTACAGGCCAGCACCCACGGCGGAGCCGGCGGCCGAGCAGGAGCCGGCTGAGCTGGAGACCACTCTCCGAGCGCCCTCACCACAGCAGGATGCCAAGCCGCTCGCCATCGTGGATACGGACGCGCAGGGACTGCGACCACATTACTTGTCCAAGTGGCAGGGGATTTCAGGGCGGGGTAAGCCCCTCCCCCCTCACCGGAGTAGAACCTCCTACTCCCGTCATAGATCCACCCTCAGGAAAACTAAACTCGGGACATCCTCAGGAACGACAGCCTCAACGGAACCCCCTCAACCAGGCACTCCTCTCGCAACACTGGGCACTCCTCTTGCGCCTCCACCGGCCAGCGCACTCACCCTTCCTCCATCAGGGTATCTCAGGCCGAATGTGCTGCTGGCCACTTGCCAGGCCATCACCTTGTCAATCTATGGCACCACGCATCAGGTACGCATGCTGATCGACCCCGGCTCAGAACTATCCTTTGTCTCAGAGAGAACGGCGAAGACGCTGCTGCTGGAAGTACGGCCCTCCAACATACGGATCACCGGGGTCGGAGGTACCCATTCAGGTTCCACACGGGGAGTGGCGACTGTTCTCCTCACGTCGATCTACGACCAGACTGCATCGTTCACCATCACGGTTCACATCCACAAGAAAACCACCACGTGGCTACCCTCATTCTCCGCTCCGGAGCTCTGGTGGCCGCATCTGCAGGAGATACCACTCGCCGACCCAGATTTTCTCAACCCCGGAGAAATCGATATCATCTTGGGAGTCGACGTGTACGGTAGGCTGCTCGAGCCCGGTGTTATCAAGGGGAGCCCTCAGGAGCCAATCGCCCTCCGCACCCTTCGCATGGGTCGTACTCGGCCCGGTCGATGACGAGTTAGCAGGTCAGACCGCAACCACGCACGCGGTCGCTATCGACCATCACCTGCACGACCTTCTCGAGCGATTCTGGGTTCAAGAGGAGACGACGATCCGGACTACAGCGAGCCTCATCAATGATATTGTCGCGACTTTCCTAAATGCGCGACCGATCAGCGGCTTCGGGCCGCCTCGGCACCGCTCGGGTCTTACCCGATCTTTCGCTAACTCCTCTCCCGCTCTCCCTTCCGCCGCCCCGGGTGGATCGAGCAGCTCGTGGGCTGCGGGAGCAGGGAGCGGGGGGGACTTGTTTCCCGGAATAGGACACCTGTGCGACCGCTAATTAGTCGTTAGCCTATTGTCGGTGAGGATACATCTATTTCTGAGTATTGCGAGTGATTTTCTGAGAACCTTAGTTTTTTTTTGAGTGAGCGTGCGAACCGTTTGCGGTCCGTCTTGGGATCTCTATCCCGCGCGTCTTAACGAGAACTTTCTCGTCCTGTACTTTATAGACCCTTTTGGGAAGTTAGGAGAACATTAAAAGGACCGGAGTTCATTGAAAGCGCTATCTTGATTTTATTTGCCCTTTACACACCAGTCGAACCAATCGTCTTTTCTTAACATCTCTTCTTGCATTATACTAACAGATCGAGCACTGCTATCCGACCACTTGAGGTTTCGGACGAGGATTCGATCAAACAGATATAGAGGCAAATATCCTTACTCCTATAAATTCTGCAGCATTCTGCCTCATCGTATCTTGTCCAGGAGGCTCAAATGTACAAGACTTGTGCGGTAGCACTTGCCCAGGACGACTCTCTTTGGATTCAGGTCTAATTATAAGCCGGATCCCCAGGATTGCCAATGTCGTCCAATGATATAGATGCAAATATCTACACTGCTATCAATTTGACAGGATTCTGTCTCATCGTATCCTGTCCAGGAGGTTCAAATGTACAAGATTTGTGCGGTAGCACTTGACAAAAACGAATCGTTTTGGACTCAGTTCGAATCACAAGCCGAGCATCCAGAATTGGCCAATGTCGTCCAATGAAATAGATGCAAATTTCTTCACTCCTATCAATTTGAAACGATTCTGCCCCATCGTATCTTATCTAGGAGGTTCAAATGTACCCGATTTGTGCGGTAGCACTTGACAAAAGCGAATCGCTTGGGACTCAGGTCGATCCATATGCCGAAGCATCCAGAATTGCCAATGTCGTCCAATGATATAGATGCAAATATCTTTACTCCTATGAATGTGATTGGATTCTGCCTCATAATACCTTGTTCCGGAGGTGCAAATGTACAAGATTTGAGCGGTAGCCCTTGTCCAAAGCGACTCTCTTTGGACTCAGGTCGAATCATATGCCGAAATTCCAGAATTGCCAATGTCGTCCAATGATATAGATGCAAATATCTTTACTCCTATTAATTTGACAGGATTCTGCCTCATCGTATCTTGTCCAGGGGGTCCAAATGTACAAGATTTGTTGCGGTAGCACTTGTCCAAAGCGACTCTCCTTGGACTCAGGTCGAATCATATGCCGGAGCATCCAGAATTGCCAATGTCGTCCAGTGATATAGATGCAAATATCTTTACTCCTATTAATGTGATCGGATTCTGCCTCATAATACCTTGTTCCGGAGGTGCAAATGTACAAGATTTGAGCGGTAGCCCTTGTCCAAAGCGACTCTCTTTGGACTCAGGTCGAATCATATGCCGAAATTCCAGAATTGCCAATGTCGTCCAATGATATAGATGCAAATATCTTTACTCCTATCAATGTGATAGGATTCTGCCTCATCATACCTTGTTCCGGAGGTTCAAATGTACAAGATTTGTGCGGTAGCACTTGTCTAAAGCCACATTCTTTGGACTTAGGTCGAACATAAGCCGGACCATCCAGAATTGCCGATGTTGACCAATGATATAGATGCAAATATCTTTACTCCTATCAATGGGATCGGATTCTGCCTCATCATACCTTGTTCCGGAGGTCCAAATGGACAAGATTTGGGCGGCAGTATTTGTCCAAAGCGACTCTCTTTGAACTCAGGTCGAATCATATGCCGAAATTCCAGAATTGCCAATGTCGTCCAATGATATAGATGCAAATATCTTTACTCCTATGAATGTGATAGGATTCTGCCTCATCATACGTTGTACAGGAGGTTCAAATGTACAAGACTTATTGCGGTAGCACTTGTCCGAAGCGACTCTCTTTGGCCTCCGTCCGAATCATACGCCGGAGCATCCAGAATTGCCGTTGTTGACCAATGATATAGATGCAAATATCTTTACTCCTATTAATTTGACAGGATTCTGCCTCATCCCATCTTGTCCAAGGGGTCCAAATGTACACGATTTGTTCCGGTAGCACTTGTCCAAAGCGACATTCTTTGGACTTATGTCGAACCATAAGCCGGACCATCCAGAATTGCCGATGTTGACCAATGATATAGATGCAAATATCTTTACTCCTATTAATTTGACAGGATTCTGCCTCATCCTTTCTTGTCCAAGGGGTCCAAATGTACAAGATTTGTTGCGGTAGCACTTGTCCAAAGCGACTCTCCTTGGACTCAGGTCGAATCATATGCCGGAGCATCCAGAATTGCCAATGTCGTCCAGTGATATAGATGCAAATATCTTCACTCCTATTAATGTGATAGGATTCTGCCTCATCATACTTGTTCCAGAGGTGCAAATGTACAAGGTTCGTGCGGTAGCACTTGTCCAAAGCGAATCTCTTTGGATTCAAGTCGAATCATAAACCGGAGCATCCGGAATTGCCAATGTCGTCCAATGATATAGATGCAAATATCTTTACTCCTGTCAATTTGACAGGATTCTGCCTCATCGTATATTGTCCAGGGGGTCCAAATGTACAAGACTTGTGCGGTAGCACTTGACAAAAGCCAATCTCTTTGACTCAGGTCGAATCATATGCCGAGCATCCAGAATTGCCAATGTCGTCCAATGATATAGATGCAAATATCTTTACTCCTATCAATGTGATGGGATTCTGCCTCATCATACGTTGTACAGGAGGTCCAAATGTACAAGACTTATTGCGGTAGCACTTGTCCGAAGCGACTGTCTTTGGCCTCCGGTCGAATCATATGCCGGAGCATCCAGAATTGCCAATGTCGTCCAGTGATATAGATGCAAATATGTTTACTCCAATCAATGTGATAGGATTCTGCCTCATCATACCTTGTACAGGAGGTCCAATTGTACAAGATTTGTGCGGTAGCACATGTGCAAAGCGAAACTCTTTGGACTCAGGTCGATCTATAAGCCGAAGCATCAAGAATTGCCAATGTCGTGCAATGGTATAGATGCAAATATCTTTATTCCTATCAATGTGATAGGACTCTGCCTCATCGTATATTGTCCAGGGGGTCCAAATTTACAAGATTTGTGCGGTGGCACTTGTCCAAACCGACTCTCTTTGGATTTAGGTCGAATCATAAGCCGGAGCATCCAGAATTGCCAGTGTCGTCCAATGATATAGAAGCAAATATCTTTACTCCCATCAATTTGATGGGATTCTGCCTAATCGTATATTGACCATGGGGTCCAAATGTACAAGATTTGTTGCGGTAGCACATGTCCAAACCGACTCTCTTTGGATTCACATCGAATCATAAGCCGGAGCATCCAGAATTGCCAATGTCGTCCAATGATATAGATGCAAATATCTTTACTCCCATCAATTTGACAGAATTCTGCCTCATCGTATATAGACCAGGGGGTCCAAATGTATAAGATTTTGGCGGCAGCATTTGTCCAAAGCGACTCTCTTTGAACTCAGGTCGAATCATATGCCGAGCATCCAGTAATGCCAATGTCGTCCAATGATATAGATGCAAATATCTATACTCCTATCAATGTGACAGGATTCTGCCTCATCATACCTTGTCCAGGAGGTCCAAATGTACAAGATTTGTGCGGTAGCACTTGTCCAAAGCGACTCTCTTTGGACTCAGGTCGAATCATAGGCCTGAGCATCCAGAATTGCCAATGTCGTCCAATGATATAGATGCAAAAATCTTCACTCCGATCAATTTGACAGCATTCTGCCTCATCGTATCTTGTCCAGGGGGTCCAAATGGACACGATTTGTTGCAGTAGCATATTTCCAAAGCGACTCCCTTTGGACTCAGGTCGAATAATATGCGTGAGCATTCAGAATTGCCAATGCCGTCTAATGATATAGATGCAAATATCTATACTCCTATCAATGTGACAGGATTCTGCCTCATCATACCTTTTGCAGACGTCCAAATGCACAAGTTTTGGGTGGCAACATTTGCCCAAACCGACTCTCTTTCATTCAGGTCGAATCATAAGCCGGAGCATCCAGAATTGCCATTGTCGTCCAATGATATAGATGCAAATATCTATACTCCTACCAATGTGACAGGATTCTGCCTCATCATACCTTTTCCAGACGTCCAAATGCACACGTTTTGGGTGGCAACATTTGCCCAAACCGACTCTCTTTGATTCAGGTCGAATCATAAGCCGGAGCATCCAGAATTGCCATTGTCGTCCAATGATGTAGATGCAAATATCTTTACTCCTATCAATTTGACAGGATTCTGCCTCATCGTATATTGTCCAGGGGGTCCAAATGTACAAGATTTGTGCGGTGGCACTTGTCCAAAGCGACTCTCTTTGGCCTCCGGTCGAATCATACGCCGGAGCATCCAGAATTGCCAATGTGGTCCAATGATATAGATGCAAATATCTTCACTCCTATCAATTTAACGGGATTCTGGCTCATCGTATCTTGTCCAGGGTGTCCAAATGCACAAGTTTAGGGTGGCAATATTTGCCCAAACCGACTCTCTTTGATTCAGGTCGAATCATAAGCCGGAGCATCCAGAATCGCCGTTGTCGTCCAATGATGTAGATGCAAATACCTTTACTCCTATCAATTTGACAGGATTCTGCCTCATCTTATATTGTCCAGGGGGTCCAAATGTACAAGATTTGTGCGGTGGCACTTGTCCAAAGCGACTCTCTTTGGCCTCCGGTCGAATCATACGCCGGAGCATCCAGAATTGCCAATGTGGTCCAATGATATAGATGCAAATATCTTCACTCCCATCAATGTGACAGGATTCTGCCTCATCATACCTTTTCCAGGAGGTCCAAATGTACAAGATTTGTGCGGTAGCACTTGTCCAAAGCGACTCTCTTTGGACTCGGGTCGAATCATAGGCCTGAGCATCCAGAATTGCCAATGTCGTCCAATGATATAGATGCAAAAATCTTCACTCCTATCAATTTGACAGCATTCTGGCTCATCGTATCTTGTCCAGGGGGTCCAAATGTACAAGATTTGTTGCTGTAGCACGTGTCCAAAGCGACTCTCTTTGCCCTCCGGTTGAATCATATGCCGGAGCATCCAGAATTGCCAATGACGTCCAATGATATAGATGCAAATATCTTCACTCCTATCAATGTGACAGGATTCTGCTTCATCGTGCCTTTTCCAGGACGTCCAATTGCACAAGTTTAGGGTGGCAATATTTGCCCAAACCGACTCTCTTTGATTCAGGTCGAATCATAAGCCGGAGCATCCAGAATCGCCGTTGTCGTCCAATGATGTAGATGCAAATATCTTTACTCCCATCATTTTGATAGGATTCTGCCTTATCGTATATTGACCAGGGGGTCCAAATGTACAAGACTTGTGCGGTAGTACTTGTACAATGCGACTCTCTTTGGCCTCCGGCCGAATCGTACGCCGGAGCATCCAGAATTGCCAATGTGGTCCAATGATATAGATGCAAATATCTTCACTCCTATCAATTTGACAGGATTCTGCCTCATCATATCTTGTCCAGGATGTCGAAATGGACAAGATTTGGGCGGCAGCACTTGTCCGAAGCGACTCTCTTTGGAATCAAGTCGAATCATAAGCCTGAGCATCCAGAATTGCCAATACCGTCTAATGATATAGATGCAAATATCTTCACTCCTATCAATTTGACAGGGTTCTGGCTCATCGTGTCTTGTCCAGGAGGATCAAGTGTACAAGATTTGTACGGTAGCACTAGACAAAGGCGAAACTCTTTGGACTCAGGTCGATCCATAAGACGAAGCATCCAGAATTGCCAATGTGGTCCAATGATAAAGATGCAAATATCTTCACTCCTATCAATTTAACGGGATTCTGGCTCATCGTATCTTGTCCAGGGGGTCGAAATGTACAAGATTTGTTGCTGTAGCACGTGTCCAAAGCGTCTCTCTTTGCCCTCCGGTTGAATCATATGCCGGAGCATCCAGAATTGCCAATGTCGTCCAATGATATAGATGCAAATATCTTTACTCCCATCAATTTGATAGGATTCTGCCTTATCGTATATTGACCAGGGGGTCCAAATGTACAAGACTTGTGCGGTAGCACTTGTACAATGCGACTCTCTTTGGCCTCCGGCCGAATCGTACGCCGGAGCATCCAGAATTGCCAATGTGGTCCAATGATATAGATGCAAATATCTTCACTCCTATCAATTTAACGGGATTCTAGCTCATCGTATCTTGTCCAGGGGGTCCAAATGTACAAGATTTGTGGCGGTAGCACATGTCCAAACCGACTCTCTTTGGATTCATATCGAATCATAAGCCGGAGCATCCAGAATTGCCAATGTCGTCCAATGATATAGATGCAAATATCTTTACTCCCATCAATTTGACAGAATTCTGCCTCATCGTATATTGACCAGGGGGTCCTAATGTACAAGATTTGGGCGGTAGCATTTGCCCAAACCGACCCTATTTGGATTCAGGTCGAATCATAAGCCGGAGCATCCAGAATTGCCAATGTCGTCCAATGATATAGATGCAAATATCTTCACTCCTATCAATTTAACGGGATTCTGGCTCATCGTATCTTGTCCAGGGGGTCCAAATGCACAAATTTTGAGCGGCAGTATTTGCCCAAACCGACTTTCTTTGGATTTAGGTCGAATCATAAGCCGGAGCATCCAGAATTGCCAATGTGGTCCAATGATATAGATGCAAATATCTTCACTCCTATCAATGTGACAGGATTCTGCCTCATCATACCTTTTCCAGGAGGTCCAAATGTACAAGATTGTGCGGTAGCACTTGTCCAAAGCGACTCTCTTTGGACTCAGGTCGAATCATAGGCCTGAGCATCCAGAATTGCCAATGTCGTCCAATGATATAGATGCAAAAATCTTCACTCCTATCAATTTGACAGCATTCTGGCTCATCGTATATTGTCCAGGGGGTCCAAATGTACAAGATTTGTTGCTGTAGCACGTGTCCAAAGCGACTCTCTTTGCCCTCCGGTTGAATCATATGCCGGAGCATCCAGAATTGCCAATGCCGTCTAATGATATAGATGCAAATATCTTCACTCCTATCAATTTGACAGGATTCTGGCTCATCGTGTCTTGTCCAGGAGGATCAATTGTACAAGATTTGTGCGGTGGCACTAGACAAAAGCGAAACTCTTTGGACTCAGGTCGATCCATAAGCCGAAGCATCCAGAATTGCCAATGTCGTGCAATGAAATAGATGCAAATATCTTTACTGCTATCAATTTGACAGGATTCTCCCTGATGGTATCTTGTCCAGGAGTTTCAAACGTACAAGATTTGTGTGGTAGCACTTGTCCAAAACGACTCTATTAGGCCTCCGGTCGAATCATACGCCGGAGCATCCAGAATTGCCAATGTGGTCCAATGATATAGATGCAAATATCTTCACTCCTATCAATTTGACAGGATTCTGCCTCATGGTGTCTTGTCCAGGAGGTTCAAATGTACAAGATTTGTGCGGTAGCACTTGTCCAAAGCGACATTCTTTGGAATCAAGTCGAATCATAAGCCTGAGCATCCAGAATTTCCAAAGTCGTTCAATGATGTAGATGCAAATATCTTTACTCCTATCAATGTGACAGGATTCTGCCTCATCATACCTTTTCCAGGAGGTCCAAATGTACAAGATTTGTGCGGTAGCACTTGTCCAAAGCGACTCTCTTTGATTCAGGTCGAATCATAAGCCGGAGCATCCAGAATCGCCGTTGTCGTCCAATGATGTAGATGCAAATATCTTTACTCCTATCAATTTGACAGGATTCTGCCTTATCTTATATTGTCCAGGAGGTCCAAATGTACAAGACTTATTGCGGTAGCACTTGTCCGAAGCGACTGTCTTTGGCCTCCGGTCGAATCATATGCCGGAGCATCCAGAATTGCCAATGTCGTCCAGTGATATAGATGCAAATATGTTTACTCCAATCAATGTGATAGGATTCTGCCTCATCATACCTTGTACAGGAGGTCCAATTGTACAAGATTTGTGCGGTAGCACATGTGCAAAGCGAAACTCTTTGGACTCAGGTCGATCTATAAGCCGAAGCATCAAGAATTGCCAATGTCGTGCAATGGTATAGATGCAAATATCTTTATTCCTATCAATGTGATAGGACTCTGCCTCATCGTATATTGTCCAGGGGGTCCAAATTTACAAGATTTGTGCGGTGGCACTTGTCCAAACCGACTCTCTTTGGATTTAGGTCGAATCATAAGCCGGAGCATCCAGAATTGCCAGTGTCGTCCAATGATATAGAAGCAAATATCTTTACTCCCATCAATTTGATGGGATTCTGCCTAATCGTATATTGACCATGGGGTCCAAATGTACAAGATTTGTTGCGGTAGCACATGTCCAAACCGACTCTCTTTGGATTCACATCGAATCATAAGCCGGAGCATCCAGAATTGCCAATGTCGTCCAATGATATAGATGCAAATATCTTTACTCCCATCAATTTGACAGAATTCTGCCTCATCGTATATAGACCAGGGGGTCCAAATGTATAAGATTTGGGCGGCAGCATTTGTCCAAAGCGACTCTCTTTGAACTCAGGTCGAATCATATGCCGAGCATCCAGAAATGCCAATGTCGTCCAATGATATAGATGCAAATATCTATACTCCTATCAATGTGACAGGATTCTGCCTCATCATACCTTGTCCAGGAGGTCCAAATGTACAAGATTTGTGCGGTAGCACTTGTCCAAAGCGACTCTCTTTGGACTCAGGTCGAATCATAGGCCTGAGCATCCAGAATTGCCAATGTCGTCCAATGATATAGATGCAAAAATCTTCACTCCGATCAATTTGACAGCATTCTGCCTCATCGTATCTTGTCCAGGGGGTCCAAATGGACACGATTTGTTGCAGTAGCATATTTCCAAAGCGACTCCCTTTGGACTCAGGTCGAATAATATGCGTGAGCATTCAGAATTGCCAATGCCGTCTAATGATATAGATGCAAATATCTATACTCCTATCAATGTGACAGGATTCTGCCTCATCATACCTTTTGCAGACGTCCAAATGCACAAGTTTTGGGTGGCAACATTT
Organism: Priocnemis perturbator; assembly: GCA_963942575.1. Taxonomy (NCBI): domain Eukaryota; kingdom Metazoa; phylum Arthropoda; class Insecta; order Hymenoptera; family Pompilidae; genus Priocnemis; species Priocnemis perturbator. Next base: position 2,326,271 of record CAWWDK010000133.1, on the reverse strand, counting down.
GCCCAAACCGACTCTCTTTCATTCAGGTCGAATCATAAGCCGGAGCATCCAGAATTGCCATTGTCGTCCAATGATATAGATGCAAATATCTATACTCCTACCAATGTGACAGGATTCTGCCTCATCATACCTTTTCCAGACGTCCAAATGCACAAGTTTTGGGTGGCAACATTTGCCCAAACCGACTCTCTTTGATTCAGGTCGAATCATAAGCCGGAGCATCCAGAATTGCCATTGTCGTCCAATGATGTAGATGCAAATATCTTTACTCCTATCAATTTGACAGGATTCTGCCTCATCGTATATTGTCCAGGCGGTCCAAATGTACAAGATTTGTGCGGTGGCACTTGTCCAAAGCGACTCTCTTTGGCCTCCGGTCGAATCATACGCCGGAGCATCCAGAATTGCCAATGTGGTCCAATGATATAGATGCAAATATCTTCACTCCTATCAATTTAACGGGATTCTGGCTCATCGTATCTTGTCCAGGGTGTCCAAATGCACAAGTTTAGGGTGGCAATATTTGCCCAAACCGACTCTCTTTGATTCAGGTCGAATCATAAGCCGGAGCATCCAGAATCGCCGTTGTCGTCCAATGATGTAGATGCAAATACCTTTACTCCTATCAATTTGACAGGATTCTGCCTCATCTTATATTGTCCAGGGGGTCCAAATGTACAAGATTTGTGCGGTGGCACTTGTCCAAAGCGACTCTCTTTGGCCTCCGGTCGAATCATACGCCGGAGCATCCAGAATTGCCAATGTGGTCCAATGATATAGATGCAAATATCTTCACTCCCATCAATGTGACAGGATTCTGCCTCATCATACCTTTTCCAGGAGGTCCAAATGTACAAGATTTGTGCGGTAGCACTTGTCCAAAGCGACTCTCTTTGGACTCGGGTCGAATCATAGGCCTGAGCATCCAGAATTGCCAATGTCGTCCAATGATATAGATGCAAAAATCTTCACTCCTATCAATTTGACAGCATTCTGGCTCATCGTATCTTGTACAGGGGGTCCAAATGTACAAGATTTGTTGCTGTAGCACGTGTCCAAAGCGACTCTCTTTGCCCTCCGGTTGAATCATATGCCGGAGCATCCAGAATTGCCAATGACGTCCAATGATATAGATGCAAATATCTTCACTCCTATCAATGTGACAGGATTCTGCTTCATCGTGCCTTTTCCAGGACGTCCAAATGCACAAGTTTAGGGTGGCAATATTTGCCCAAACCGACTCTCTTTGATTCAGGTCGAATCATAAGCCGGAGCATCCAGAATCGCCGTTGTCGTCCAATGATGTAGATGCAAATATCTTTACTCCCATCATTTTGATAGGATTCTGCCTTATCGTATATTGACCAGGGGGTCCAAATGTACAAGACTTGTGCGGTAGTACTTGTACAATGCGACTCTCTTTGGCCTCCGGCCGAATCGTACGCCGGAGCATCCAGAATTGCCAATGTGGTCCAATGATATAGATGCAAATATCTTCACTCCTATCAATTTGACAGGATTCTGCCTCATCATATCTTGTCCAGGATGTCGAAATGGACAAGATTTGGGCGGCAGCACTTGTCCGAAGCGACTCTCTTTGGAATCAAGTCGAATCATAAGCCTGAGCATCCAGAATTGCCAATACCGTCTAATGATATAGATGCAAATATCTTCACTCCTATCAATTTGACAGGGTTCTGGCTCATCGTGTCTTGTCCAGGAGGATCAAGTGTACAAGATTTGTACGGTAGCACTAGACAAAGGCGAAACTCTTTGGACTCAGGTCGATCCATAAGACGAAGCATCCAGAATTGCCAATGTGGTCCAATGATAAAGATGCAAATATCTTCACTCCTATCAATTTAACGGGATTCTGGCTCATCGTATCTTGTCCAGGGGGTCGAAATGTACAAGATTTGTTGCTGTAGCACGTGTCCAAAGCGTCTCTCTTTGCCCTCCGGTTGAATCATATGCCGGAGCATCCAGAATTGCCAATGTCGTCCAATGATATAGATGCAAATATCTTTACTCCCATCAATTTGATAGGATTCTGCCTTATCGTATATTGACCAGGGGGTCCAAATGTACAAGACTTGTGCGGTAGCACTTGTACAATGCGACTCTCTTTGGCCTCCGGCCGAATCGTACGCCGGAGCATCCAGAATTGCCAATGTGGTCCAATGATATAGATGCAAATATCTTCACTCCTATCAATTTAACGGGATTCTAGCTCATCGTATCTTGTCCAGGGGGTCCAAATGTACAAGATTTGTGGCGGTAGCACATGTCCAAACCGACTCTCTTTGGATTCATATCGAATCATAAGCCGGAGCATCCAGAATTGCCAATGTCGTCCAATGATATAGATGCAAATATCTTTACTCCCATCAATTTGACAGAATTCTGCCTCATCGTATATTGACCAGGGGGTCCTAATGTACAAGATTTGGGCGGTAGCATTTGCCCAAACCGACCCTATTTGGATTCAGGTCGAATCATAAGCCGGAGCATCCAGAATTGCCAATGTCGTCCAATGATATAGATGCAAATATCTTCACTCCTATCAATTTAACGGGATTCTGGCTCATCGTATCTTGTCCAGGGGGTCCAAATGCACAAATTTTGAGCGGCAGTATTTGCCCAAACCGACTTTCTTTGGATTTAGGTCGAATCATAAGCCGGAGCATCCAGAATTGCCAATGTGGTCCAATGATATAGATGCAAATATCTTCACTCCTATCAATGTGACAGGATTCTGCCTCATCATACCTTTTCCAGGAGGTCCAAATGTACAAGATTGTGCGGTAGCACTTGTCCAAAGCGACTCTCTTTGGACTCAGGTCGAATCATAGGCCTGAGCATCCAGAATTGCCAATGTCGTCCAATGATATAGATGCAAAAATCTTCACTCCTATCAATTTGACAGCATTCTGGCTCATCGTATATTGTCCAGGGGGTCCAAATGTACAAGATTTGTTGCTGTAGCACGTGTCCAAAGCGACTCTCTTTGCCCTCCGGTTGAATCATATGCCGGAGCATCCAGAATTGCCAATGCCGTCTAATGATATAGATGCAAATATCTTCACTCCTATCAATTTGACAGGATTCTGGCTCATCGTGTCTTGTCCAGGAGGATCAATTGTACAAGATTTGTGCGGTGGCACTAGACAAAAGCGAAACTCTTTGGACTCAGGTCGATCCATAAGCCGAAGCATCCAGAATTGCCAATGTCGTGCAATGAAATAGATGCAAATATCTTTACTGCTATCAATTTGACAGGATTCTCCCTGATGGTATCTTGTCCAGGAGTTTCAAACGTACAAGATTTGTGTGGTAGCACTTGTCCAAAACGACTCTATTAGGCCTCCGGTCGAATCATACGCCGGAGCATCCAGAATTGCCAATGTGGTCCAATGATATAGATGCAAATATCTTCACTCCTATCAATTTGACAGGATTCTGCCTCATGGTGTCTTGTCCAGGAGGTTCAAATGTACAAGATTTGTGCGGTAGCACTTGTCCAAAGCGACATTCTTTGGAATCAAGTCGAATCATAAGCCTGAGCATCCAGAATTTCCAAAGTCGTTCAATGATGTAGATGCAAATATCTTTACTCCTATCAATGTGACAGGATTCTGCCTCATCATACCTTTTCCAGGAGGTCCAAATGTACAAGATTTGTGCGGTAGCACTTGTCCAAAGCGACTCTCTTTGATTCAGGTCGAATCATAAGCCGGAGCATCCAGAATCGCCGTTGTCGTCCAATGATGTAGATGCAAATATCTTTACTCCTATCAATTTGACAGGATTCTGCCTTATCTTATATTGTCCAGGAGGTCCAAATGTACAAGACTTATTGCGGTAGCACTTGTCCGAAGCGACTGTCTTTGGCCTCCGGTCGAATCATATGCCGGAGCATCCAGAATTGCCAATGTCGTCCAGTGATATAGATGCAAATATGTTTACTCCAATCAATGTGATAGGATTCTGCCTCATCATACCTTGTACAGGAGGTCCAATTGTACAAGATTTGTGCGGTAGCACATGTGCAAAGCGAAACTCTTTGGACTCAGGTCGATCTATAAGCCGAAGCATCAAGAATTGCCAATGTCGTGCAATGGTATAGATGCAAATATCTTTATTCCTATCAATGTGATAGGACTCTGCCTCATCGTATATTGTCCAGGGGGTCCAAATTTACAAGATTTGTGCGGTGGCACTTGTCCAAACCGACTCTCTTTGGATTTAGGTCGAATCATAAGCCGGAGCATCCAGAATTGCCAGTGTCGTCCAATGATATAGAAGCAAATATCTTTACTCCCATCAATTTGATGGGATTCTGCCTAATCGTATATTGACCATGGGGTCCAAATGTACAAGATTTGTTGCGGTAGCACATGTCCAAACCGACTCTCTTTGGATTCACATCGAATCATAAGCCGGAGCATCCAGAATTGCCAATGTCGTCCAATGATATAGATGCAAATATCTTTACTCCCATCAATTTGACAGAATTCTGCCTCATCGTATATAGACCAGGGGGTCCAAATGTATAAGATTTGGGCGGCAGCATTTGTCCAAAGCGACTCTCTTTGAACTCAGGTCGAATCATATGCCGAGCATCCAGAAATGCCAATGTCGTCCAATGATATAGATGCAAATATCTATACTCCTATCAATGTGACAGGATTCTGCCTCATCATACCTTGTCCAGGAGGTCCAAATGTACAAGATTTGTGCGGTAGCACTTGTCCAAAGCGACTCTCTTTGGACTCAGGTCGAATCATAGGCCTGAGCATCCAGAATTGCCAATGTCGTCCAATGATATAGATGCAAAAATCTTCACTCCGATCAATTTGACAGCATTCTGCCTCATCGTATCTTGTCCAGGGGGTCCAAATGGACACGATTTGTTGCAGTAGCATATTTCCAAAGCGACTCCCTTTGGACTCAGGTCGAATAATATGCGTGAGCATTCAGAATTGCCAATGCCGTCTAATGATATAGATGCAAATATCTATACTCCTATCAATGTGACAGGATTCTGCCTCATCATACCTTTTGCAGACGTCCAAATGCACAAGTTTTGGGTGGCTACATTTGCCCAAACCGACTCTCTTTCATTCAGGTCGAATCATAAGCCGGAGCATCCAGAATTGCCATTGTCGTCCAATGATATAGATGCAAATATCTATACTCCTACCAATGTGACAGGATTCTGCCTCATCATACCTTTTCCAGACGTCCAAATGCACAAGTTTTGGGTGGCAACATTTGCCCAAACCGACTCTCTTTGATTCAGGTCGAATCATAAGCCGGAGCATCCAGAATTGCCATTGTCGTCCAATGATGTAGATGCAAATATCTTTACTCCTATCAATTTGACAGGATTCTGCCTCATCGTATATTGTCCAGGGGGTCCAAATGTACAAGATTTGTGCGGTGGCACTTGTCCAAAGCGACTCTCTTTGGCCTCCGGTCGAATCATACGCCGGAGCATCCAGAATTGCCAATGTGGTCCAATGATATAGATGCAAATATCTTCACTCCTATCAATTTAACGGGATTCTGGCTCATCGTATCTTGTCCAGGGTGTCCAAATGCACAAGTTTAGGGTGGCAATATTTGCCCAAACCGACTCTCTTTGATTCAGGTCGAATCATAAGCCGGAGCATCCAGAATCGCCGTTGTCGTCCAATGATGTAGATGCAAATACCTTTACTCCTATCAATTTGACAGGATTCTGCCTCATCTTATATTGTCCAGGGGGTCCAAATGTACAAGATTTGTGCGGTGGCACTTGTCCAAAGCGACTCTCTTTGGCCTCCGGTCGAATCATACGCCGGAGCATCCAGAATTGCCAATGTGGTCCAATGATATAGATGCAAATATCTTCACTCCCATCAATGTGACAGGATTCTGCCTCATCATACCTTTTCCAGGAGGTCCAAATGTACAAGATTTGTGCGGTAGCACTTGTCCAAAGCGACTCTCTTTGGACTCGGGTCGAATCATAGGCCTGAGCATCCAGAATTGCCAATGTCGTCCAATGATATAGATGCAAAAATCTTCACTCCTATCAATTTGACAGCATTCTGGCTCATCGTATCTTGTCCAGGGGGTCCAAATGTACAAGATTTGTTGCTGTAGCACGTGTCCAAAGCGACTCTCTTTGCCCTCCGGTTGAATCATATGCCGGAGCATCCAGAATTGCCAATGACGTCCAATGATATAGATGCAAATATCTTCACTCCTATCAATGTGACAGGATTCTGCTTCATCGTGCCTTTTCCAGGACGTCCAAATGCACAAGTTTAGGGTGGCAATATTTGCCCAAACCGACTCTCTTTGATTCAGGTCGAATCATAAGCCGGAGCATCCAGAATCGCCGTTGTCGTCCAATGATGTAGATGCAAATATCTTTACTCCCATCATTTTGATAGGATTCTGCCTTATCGTATATTGACCAGGGGGTCCAAATGTACAAGACTTGTGCGGTAGCACTTGTACAATGCGACTCTCTTTGGCCTCCGGCCGAATCGTATGCCGGAGCATCCAGAATTGCCAATGTGGTCCAATGATATAGATGCAAATATCTTCACTCCTATCAATTTGACAGGATTCTGCCTCATCATATCTTGTCCAGGATGTCGAAATGGACAAGATTTGGGCGGCAGCACTTGTCCGAAGCGACTCTCTTTGGAATCAAGTCGAATCATAAGCCTGAGCATCCAGAATTGCCAATACCGTCTAATGATATAGATGCAAATATCTTCACTCCTATCAATTTGACAGGGTTCTGGCTCATCGTGTCTTGTCCAGGAGGATCAAGTGTACAAGATTTGTACGGTAGCACTAGACAAAGGCGAAACTCTTTGGACTCAGGTCGATCCATAAGACGAAGCATCCAGAATTGCCAATGTGGTCCAATGATAAAGATGCAAATATCTTCACTCCTATCAATTTAACGGGATTCTGGCTCATCGTATCTTGTCCAGGGGGTCGAAATGTACAAGATTTGTTGCTGTAGCACGTGTCCAAAGCGTCTCTCTTTGCCCTCCGGTTGAATCATATGCCGGAGCATCCAGAATTGCCAATGTCGTCCAATGATATAGATGCAAATATCTTTACTCCCATCAATTTGATAGGATTCTGCCTTATCGTATATTGACCAGGGGGTCCAAATGTACAAGACTTGTGCGGTAGCACTTGTACAATGCGACTCTCTTTGGCCTCCGGCCGAATCGTACGCCGGAGCATCCAGAATTGCCAATGTGGTCCAATGATATAGATGCAAATATCTTCACTCCTATCAATCTGACAGGATTCTGCCTCATCATATCTTGTCCAGGATGTCGAAATGGACAAGATTTGGGCGGCAGCACTTGTCCGAAGCGACTCTCTTTGGAATCAAGTCGAATCACAAGCCTGAGCATCCAGAATTGCCAATACCGTCTAATGATATAGATGCAAATATCTTCACTCCTATCAATTTGACAGGGTTCTGGCTCATCGTGTCTTGTCCAGGAGGATCAAGTGTACAAGATTTGTACGGTAGCACTAGACAAAGGCGAAACTCTTTGGACTCAGGTCGATCCATAAGACGAAGCATCCAGAATTGCCAATGTGGTCCAATGATATAGATGCAAATATCTTCACTCCTATCAATTTAACGGGATTCTGGCTCATCGTATCTTGTCCAGGGGGTCGAAATGTACAAGATTTGTTGCTGTAGCACGTGTCCAAAGCGTCTCTCTTTGCCCTCCGGTTGAATCATAAGCCGGAGCATCCAGAATTGCCAATGTCGTCCAATGATATAGATGCAAATATCTTTACTCCCATCAATTTGATAGGATTCTGCCTTATCGTATATTGACCAGGGGGTCCAAATGTACAGGACTTGTGCGGTAGCACTTGTCCAAAGCGACTCTCCTTGGACTCAGGTCGAATCATATGCCGGAGCATCCAGAATTGCCAATGTCGTCCAGTGATATAGATGCAAATATCTTTACTCCTATTAATGTGATCGGATTCTGCCTCATAATACCTTGTTCCGGAGGTGCAAATGTACAAGATTTGAGCGGTAGCCCTTGTCCAAAGCGACTCTCTTTGGACTCAGGTCGAATCATATGCCGAAATTCCAGAATTGCCAATGTCGTCCAATGATATAGATGCAAATATCTTTACTCCTATCACTGTGATAGGATCCTGCCTCATCATACCTTGTTCCGGAGGTTCAAATGTACAAGATTTGTGCGGTAGCACTTGTCTAAAGCCACATTCTTTGGACTTAGGTCGAACATAAGCCGGACCATCCAGAATTGCCGATGTTGACCAATGATATAGATGCAAATATCTTTACTCCTATCAATGGGATCGGATTCTGCCTCATCATACCTTGTTCCGGAGGTCCAAATGGACAAGATTTGGGCGGCAGTATTTGTCCAAAGCGACTCTCTTTGAACTCAGGTCGAATCATATGCCGAAATTCCAGAATTGCCAATGTCGTCCAATGATATAGATGCAAATATCTTTACTCCTATGAATGTGATAGGATTCTGCCTCATCATACGTTGTACAGGAGGTTCAAATGTACAAGACTTATTGCGGTAGCACTTGTCCGAAGCGACTCTCTTTGGCCTCCGTCCGAATCATACGCCGGAGCATCCAGAATTGCCGTTGTTGACCAATGATATAGATGCAAATATCTTTACTCCTATTAATTTGACAGGATTCTGCCTCATCCCATCTTGTCCAAGGGGTCCAAATGTACACGATTTGTTCCGGTAGCACTTGTCCAAAGCGACATTCTTTGGACTTATGTCGAACCATAAGCCGGACCATCCAGAATTGCCGATGTTGACCAATGATATAGATGCAAATATCTTTACTCCTATTAATTTGACAGGATTCTGCCTCATCCTTTCTTGTCCAAGGGGTCCAAATGTACAAGATTTGTTGCGGTAGCACTTGTCCAAAGCGACTCTCCTTGGACTCAGGTCGAATCATATGCCGGAGCATCCAGAATTGCCAATGTCGTCCAGTGATATAGATGCAAATATCTTCACTCCTATTAATGTGATAGGATTCTGCCTCATCATACTTGTTCCAGAGGTGCAAATGTACAAGGTTCGTGCGGTAGCACTTGTCCAAAGCGAATCTCTTTGGATTCAAGTCGAATCATAAACCGGAGCATCCGGAATTGCCAATGTCGTCCAATGATATAGATGCAAATATCTTTACTCCTGTCAATTTGACAGGATTCTGCCTCATCGTATATTGTCCAGGGGGTCCAAATGTACAAGACTTGTGCGGTAGCACTTGACAAAAGCCAATCTCTTTGACTCAGGTTGAATCATATGCCGAGCATCCAGAATTGCCAATGTCGTCCAATGATATAGATGCAAAAATCTTCACTCCGATCAATTTGACAGCATTCTGCCTCATCGTATCTTGTCCAGGGGGTCCAAATGGACACGATTTGTTGCAGTAGCATATTTCCAAAGCGACTCCCTTTGGACTCAGGTCGAATAATATGCGTGAGCATTCAGAATTGCCAATTCCGTCTAATGATATAGATGCAAATATCTATACTCCTATCAATGTGACAGGATTCTGCCTCATCATACCTTTTGCAGACGTCCAAATGCACAAGTTTTGGGTGGCAACATTTGCCCAAACCGACTCTCTTTCATTCAGGTCGAATCATAAGCCGGAGCATCCAGAATTGCCATTGTCGTCCAATGATATAGATGCAAATATCTATACTCCTACCAATGTGACAGGATTCTGCCTCATCATACCTTTTCCAGACGTCCAAATGCACAAGTTTTGGGTGGCAACATTTGCCCAAACCGACTCTCTTTGATTCAGGTCGAATCATAAGCCGGAGCATCCAGAATTGCCATTGTCGTCCAATGATGTAGATGCAAATATCTTTACTCCTATCAATTTGACAGGATTCTGCCTCATCGTATATTGTCCAGGGGGTCCAAATGTACAAGATTTGTGCGGTGGCACTTGTCCAAAGCGACTCTCTTTGGCCTCCGGTCGAATCATACGCCGGAGCATCCAGAATTGCCAATGTGGTCCAATGATATAGATGCAAATATCTTCACTCCTATCAATTTAACGGGATTCTGGCTCATCGTATCTTGTCCAGGGTGTCCAAATGCACAAGTTTAGGGTGGCAATATTTGCCCAAACCGACTCTCTTTGATTCAGGTCGAATCATAAGCCGGAGCATCCAGAATCGCCGTTGTCGTCCAATGATGTAGATGCAAATACCTTTACTCCTATCAATTTGACAGGATTCTGCCTCATCTTATATTGTCCAGGGGGTCCAAATGTACAAGATTTGTGCGGTGGCACTTGTCCAAAGCGACTCTCTTTGGCCTCCGGTCGAATCATACGCCGGAGCATCCAGAATTGCCAATGTGGTCCAATGATATAGATGCAAATATCTTCACTCCCATCAATGTGACAGGATTCTGCCTCATCATACCTTTTCCAGGAGGTCCAAATGTACAAGATTTGTGCGGTAGCACTTGTCCAAAGCGACTCTCTTTGGACTCGGGTCGAATCATAGGCCTGAGCATCCAGAATTGCCAATGTCGTCCAATGATATAGATGCAAAAATCTTCACTCCTATCAATTTGACAGCATTCTGGCTCATCGTATCTTGTCCAGGGGGTCCAAATGTACAAGATTTGTTGCTGTAGCACGTGTCCAAAGCGACTCTCTTTGCCCTCCGGTTGAATCATATGCCGGAGCATCCAGAATTGCCAATGACGTCCAATGATATAGATGCAAATATCTTCACTCCTATCAATGTGACAGGATTCTGCCTCATCGTGCCTTTTCCAGGACGTCCAAATGCACAAGTTTAGGGTGGCAATATTTGCCCAAACCGACTCTCTTTGATTCAGGTCGAATCATAAGCCGGAGCATCCAGAATCGCCGTTGTCGTCCAATGATGTAGATGCAAATATCTTTACTCCCATCATTTTGATAGGATTCTGCCTTATCGTATATTGACCAGGGGGTCCAAATGTACAAGACTTGTGCGGTAGCACTTGTACAATGCGACTCTCTTTGGCCTCCGGCCGAATCGTACGCCGGAGCATCCAGAATTGCCAATGTGGTCCAATGATATAGATGCAAATATCTTCACTCCTATCAATTTGACAGGATTCTGCCTCATCATATCTTGTCCAGGATGTCGAAATGGACAAGATTTGGGCGGCAGCACTTGTCCGAAGCGACTCTCTTTGGAATCAAGTCGAATCATAAGCCTGAGCATCCAGAATTGCCAATACCGTCTAATGATATAGATGCAAATATCTTCACTCCTATCAATTTGACAGGGTTCTGGCTCATCGTGTCTTGTCCAGGAGGATCAAGTGTACAAGATTTGTACGGTAGCACTAGACAAAGGCGAAACTCTTTGGACTCAGGTCGATCCATAAGACGAAGCATCCAGAATTGCCAATGTGGTCCAATGATAAAGATGCAAATATCTTCACTCCTATCAATTTAACGGGATTCTGGCTCATCGTATCTTGTCCAGGGGGTCGAAATGTACAAGATTTGTTGCTGTAGCACGTGTCCAAAGCGTCTCTCTTTGCCCTCCGGTTGAATCATATGCCGGAGCATCCAGAATTGCCAATGTCGTCCAATGATATAGATGCAAATATCTTTACTCCCATCAATTTGATAGGATTCTGCCTTATCGTATATTGACCAGGGGGTCCAAATGTACAAGACTTGTGCGGTAGCACTTGTACAATGCGACTCTCTTTGGCCTCCGGCCGAATCGTACGCCGGAGCATCCAGAATTGCCAATGTGGTCCAATGATATAGATGCAAATATCTTCACTCCTATCAATTTAACGGGATTCTAGCTCATCGTATCTTGTCCAGGGGGTCCAAATGTACAAGATTTGTGGCGGTAGCACATGTCCAAACCGACTCTCTTTGGATTCATATCGAATCATAAGCCGGAGCATCCAGAATTGCCAATGTCGTCCAATGATATAGATGCAAATATCTTTACTCCCATCAATTTGACAGAATTCTGCCTCATCGTATATTGACCAGGGGGTCCTAATGTACAAGATTTGGGCGGTAGCATTTGCCCAAACCGACCCTATTTGGATTCAGGTCGAATCATAAGCCGGAGCATCCAGAATTGCCAATGTCGTCCAATGATATAGATGCAAATATCTTCACTCCTATCAATGTGACAGGATTCTGCCTCATCATACCTTTTCCAGGAGGTCCAAATGTACAAGATTTGTGCGGTAGCACTTGTCCAAAGCGACTCTCTTTGGACTCAGGTCGAATCATAGGCCTGAGCATCCAGAATTGCCAATGTCGTCCAATGATATAGATGCAAAAATCTTCACTCCTATCAATTTGACAGCATTCTGGCTCATCGTATATTGTCCAGGGGGTCCAAATGTACAAGATTTGTTGCTGTAGCACGTGTCCAAAGCGACTCTCTTTGCCCTCCGGTTGAATCATATGCCGGAGCATCCAGAATTGCCAATGCCGTCCTATGATATAGATGCAAATATCTTCACTCCTATCAATTTGACAGGATTCTGGCTCATCGTGTCTTGTCCAGGAGGATCAATTGTACAAGATTTGTGCGGTGGCACTAGACAAAAGCGAAACTCTTTGGACTCAGGTCGATCCATTAGCCGAAGCATCCAGAATTGCCAATGTCGTGCAATGAAATAGATGCAAATATCTTTACTGCTATCAATTTGACAGGATTCTCCCTGATGGTATCTTGTCCAGGAGTTTCAAACGTACAAGATTTGTGTGGTAGCACTTGTCCAAAACGACTCTATTAGGCCTCCGGTCGAATCATACGCCGGAGCATCCAGAATTGCCAATGTGGTCCAATGATATAGATGCAAATATCTTCACTCTTATCAATTTGACAGGATTCTGCCTCATGGTGTCTTATCCAGGAGGTTCAAATGTACAAGATTTGTGCGGTAGCACTTGTCCAAAGCGACATTCTTTGGAATCAAGTCGAATCATAAGCCTGAGCATCCAGAATTTCCAAAGTCGTCCAATGATGTAGATGCAAATATCTTTACTCCCATCATTTTGATAGGATTCTGCCTTATCGTATATTGACCAGGGGGTCCAAATGTACAAGACTTGTGCGGTAGCACTTGTACAATGCGACTCTCTTTGGCCTCCGGCCGAATCGTACGCCGGAGCATCCAGAATTGCCAATGTGGTCCAATGATATAGATGCAAATATCTTCACTCCTATCAATTTGACAGGATTCTGCCTCATCATATCTTGTCCAGGATGTCGAAATGGACAAGATTTGGGCGGCAGCACTTGTCCGAAGCGACTCTCTTTGGAATCAAGTCGAATCATAAGCCTGAGCATCCAGAATTGCCAATACCGTCTAATGATATAGATGCAAATATCTTCACTCCTATCAATTTGACAGGGTTCTGGCTCATCGTGTCTTGTCCAGGAGGATCAAGTGTACAAGATTTGTACGGTAGCACTTGACAAAGGCGAAACTCTTTGGACTCAGGTCGATCCATAAGACGAAGCATCCAGAATTGCCAATGTGGTCCAATGATATAGATGCAAATATCTTCACTCCTATCAATTTAACGGGATTCTGGCTGATCGTATCTTGTCCAGGGGGTCGAAATGTACAAGATTTGTTGCTGTAGCACGTGTCCAAAGCGTCTCTCTTTGCCCTCCGGTTCAATCATAGGCCGGAGCATCCAGAATTGCCAATGTCGTCCAATGATATAGATGCAAATATCTTTACTCCCATCAATTTGATAGGATTCTGCCTTATCGTATATTGACCAGGGGGTCCAAATGTACAAGACTTGTGCGGTAGCACTTGTACAATGCGACTCTCTTTGGCCTCCGGCCGAATCGTACGCCGGAGCATCCAGAATTGCCAATGTGGTCCAATGATATAGATGCAAATATCTTCACTCCTATCAATTTAACGGGATTCTAGCTCATCGTATCTTGTCCAGGGGGTCCAAATGTACAAGATTTGTGGCGGTAGCACATGTCCAAACCGACTCTCTTTGGATTCATATCGAATCATAAGCCGGAGCATCCAGAATTGCCAATGTCGTCCAATGATATAGATGCAAATATCTTTACTCCCATCAATTTGACAGAATTCTGCCTCATCGTATATTGACCAGGGGGTCCAAATGTACAAGATTTGGGCGGTAGCATTTGCCCAAACCGACCCTATTTGGATTCAGGTCGAATCATAAGCCGGAGCATCCAGAATTGCCAATGTCGTCCAATGATATAGATGCAAATATCTTCACTCCTATCAATTTAACGGGATTCTGGCTCATCGTATCTTGTCCAGGGGGTCCAAATGCACAAGTTTTGAGCGGCAGCATTTGCCCAAACCGACTCTCTTTGGATTTAGGTCGAATCATAAGCCGGAGCATCCAGAATTGCCAATGTGGTCCAATGATATAGATGCAAATATCTTCACTCCTATCAATGTGACAGGATTCTGCCTCATCATACCTTGTCCAGGAGGTCCAAATGTACAAGATTTGTGCGGCAGCACTTGTCCAAAGCGACTCTCTTTGGACTCAGGTCGAATCATAGGACTGAGCATCCAGAATTGCCAATGTCGTCCAATGATATAGATGCAAAAATCTTCACTCCGATAAATTTGACAGCATTCTGCCTCATCGTATCTTGTCCAGGGGGTCCAAATGGACACGATTTGTTGCAGTAGCATATTTCCAAAGCGACTCCCTTTGGACTCAGGTCGAATCATATGCGTGAGCATTCAGAATTGCCAATTCCGTCTAATGATATAGATGCAAATATGTTCACTCCTATCAATTTGACAGGATTCTGGCTCATCGTGTCTTGTCCAGGAGGATCAATTGTACAAGATTTGTGCGGTAGCACTAGACAAAAGCGAAACTCTTTGGACTCAGGTCGATCCATAAGCCGAAGCATCCAGAATTGCCAATGTCGTGCAATGAAATAGATGCAAATATCTTTACTGCTATCAATTTGACATGATTTTCCCTGATCGTATCTTGTCCAGGAGTTTCAAACGTACAAGATTTGTGTGGTAGCACTTGTCCAAAACGACTCTCTTTGGACTCAGGTCGAATCACAAACCCGAGCATCCAGCATTGCCAATGTCGTCCAATTATATAGATGCAAACATCTTCACTCCTATCAATTTGACAGGATTCTGCCTCATCGTATCTTGTCCAGGAGGTTCAAATGTACAAGATTTGTGCGGTAGCACTTGTCCAAAGCGACATTCTTTGTAATCAAGTCGAATCATAAGCCTGAGCATCCAGAATTTCCAAAGTCGTCCAATGATATAGATGCAAATATCTATACTCCTATCAATGTGACAGGATTCTGCCTCATCATACCTTTTCCAGACGCCCAAATGCACAAGTTTTGGGTGTCAACATTTGCCCAAACCGACTCTCTTTGATTCAGGTCGAATCATAAGCCGGAGCATCCAGAATTGCCATTGTCGTCCAATGATGTAGATGCAAATATCTTTACTCCTATCAATTTGACAGGATTCTGCCTCATCGTATATTGTCCAGGGGGTCCAAATGTACAAGATTTGTGCGGTGGCACTTGTCCAAAGCGACTCTCTTTGGCCTCCGGTCGAATCATACGCCGGAGCATCCAGAATTGCCAATGTGGTCCAATGATATAGATGCAAATATCTTCACTCCTGTCAATTTAACGGGATTCTGGCTCATCGTATCTTGTCCAGGGGGTCCAAATGCACAAGTTTTGGGCGGCTGCATTTGCCCAAACCGACTCTCTTTGGATTTAGGTCGAATCATAAGCCGGAGCATCCAGAATTGCCAGTGTCGTCCAATGATATAGAAGCAAATATCTTTACTCCCATCAATTTGATAGGATTCTGCCTTATCGTATATTGACCATGGGGTCCAAATGTACAAGATTTGTTGCGGTAGCACATGTCCAAACCGACTCTCTTTGGATTCACATCGAATCATAAGCCGGAGCATCCAGAATTGCCAATGTCGTCCAATGATATAGATGCAAATATCTTTACTCCCATCAATTTGACAGAATTCTGCCTCATCTTATATTGTCCAGGGGGTCCAAATGTACAAGATTTGTGCGGTGGCACTTGTCCAAAGCGACTCTCTTTGGCCTCCGGTCGAATCATACGCCGGAGCATCCAGAATTGCCAATGTGGTCCAATGATATAGATGCTAATATCTTCACTCCTATCAATGTGACAGGATTCTGCCTCATCATACCTTTTCCAGGAGGTCCAAATGTACAAGATTTGTGCGGTAGCACTTGTCCAAAGCGACTCTCTTTGGACTCGGGTCGAATCATAGGCCTGAGCATCCAGAATTGCCAATGTCGTCCAATGATATAGATGCAAAAATCTTCACTCCTATCAATTTGACAGCATTCTGGCTCATCGTATCTTGTCCAGGGGGTCCAAATGTACAAGATTTGTTGCTGTAGCACGTGTCCAAAGCGACTCTCTTTGCCCTCCGGTTGAATCATATGCCGGAGCATCCAGAATTGCCAATGTGGTCCAATGATATAGATGCAAATATCTTCACTCCTATCAATTTGACAGAATTCTGCCTCATCATATCTTGTCCAGGATGTCGAAATGGACAAGATTTGGGCGGCAGCACTTGTCCGAAGCGACTCTCTTTGGAATCAAGTCGAATCATAAGCCTGAGCATCCAGAATTGCCAATACCGTCTAATGATATAGATGCAAATATCTTCACTCCTATCAATTTGACAGGGTTCTGGCTCATCGTGTCTTGTCCAGGAGGATCAAGTGTACAAGATTTGTACGGTAGCACTAGACAAAGGCGAAACTCTTTGGACTCAGGTCGATCCATAAGACGAAGCATCCAGAATTGCCAATGTGGTCCAATGATATAGATGCAAATATCTTCACTCCTATCAATTTAACGGGATTCTGGCTCATCGTATCTTGTCCAGGGGGTCGAAATGTACAAGATTTGTTGCTGTAGCACGTGTCCAAAGCGTCTCTCTTTGCCCTCCGGTTGAATCATAAGCCGGAGCATCCAGAATTGCCAATGTCGTCCAATGATATAGATGCAAATATCTTTACTCCCATCAATTTGATAGGATTCTGCCTTATCGTATATTGAGCAGGGGGTCCAAATGTGCAAGACTTGGGCGGTGGCACTTGTACAATGCGACTCTCTTTGGCCTCCGGCCGAATCGTACGCCGGAGCATCCAGAATTGCCAATGTGGTCCAATGATATAGATGCAAATATCTTCACTCCTATCAATTTAACGGGATTCTAGCTCATCGTATCTTGTCCAGGGGGTCCAAATGTACAAGATTTGTGGCGGTAGCACATGTCCAAACCGACTCTCTTTGGATTCATATCGAATCATAAGCCGGAGCATCCAGAATTGCCAATGTCGTCCAATGATATAGATGCAAATATCTTTACTCCCATCAATTTGACAGAATTCTGCCTCATCGTATATTGACCAGGGGGTCCAAATGTACAAGATTTGGGCGGTAGCATTTGCCCAAACCGACCCTATTTGGATTCAGGTCGAATCATAAGCCGGACCATCCAGAATTGCCAATGTCGTCCAATGATATAGATGCAAATATCTTCACTCCTATCAATTTAACGGGATTCTGGCTCATCGTATCTTGTCCAGGGGGTCCAAATGCACAAGTTTTGAGCGGCAGCATTTGCCCAAACCGACTCTCTTTGGATTTAGGTCGAATCATAAGCCGGAGCATCCAGAATTGCCAATGTGGTCCAATGATATAGATGCAAATATCTTCACTCCTATCAATGTGACAGGATTCTGCCTCATCATACCTTTTCCAGGAGGTCCAAATGTACAAGATTTGTGCGGTAGCACTTGTCCAAAGCGACTCTCTTTGGACTCAGGTCGAATCATAGGCCTGAGCATCCAGAATTGCCAGTGTCGTCCAATGATATAGATGCAAAAATCTTCACTCCTATCAATTTGACAGCATTCTGGCTCATCGTATATTGTCCAGGGGGTCCAAATGTACAAGATTTGTTGCTGTAGCACGTGTCCAAAGCGACTCTCTTTGCCCTCCGGTTGAATCGTATGCCGGAGCATCCAGAATTGCCAATGCCGTCCTATGATATAGATGCAAATATCTTCACTCCTATCAATTTGACAGGATTCTGGCTCATCGTGTCTTGTCCAGGAGGATCAATTGTACAAGATTTGTGCGGTGGCACTAGACAAAAGCGAAACTCTTTGGACTCATGTCGATCCATTAGCCGAAGCATCCAGAATTGCCAATGTCGTGCAATGAAATAGATGCAAATATCTTTACTGCTATCAATTTGACAGGATTCTCCCTGATGGTATCTTGTCGAGGAGTTTCAAACGTACAAGATTTGTGTGGTAGCACTTGTCCAAAACGACTCTATTAGGCCTCCGGTCGAATCATACGCCGGAGCATCCAGAATTGCCAATGTGGTCCAATGATATAGATGCAAATATCTTCACTCCTATCAATTTGACAGGATTCTGCCTCATGGTGTCTTGTCCAGGAGGTTCAAATGTACAAGATTTGTGCGGTAGCACTTGTCCAAAGCGACATTCTTTGGAATCAAGTCGAATCATAAGCCTGAGCATCCAGAATTTCCAAAGTCGTCCAATGATGTAGATGCAAATATCTTTACTCCCATCATTTTTATAGGATTCTGCCTTATCGTATATTGACCAGAGGGTCCACATGTACAAGACTTGTGCGGTAGCACTTGTACAATGCGACTCTCTTTGGCCTCCGGCCGAATCGTACGCCGGAGCATCCAGAATTGCCAATGTGGTCCAATGATATAGATGCAAATATCTTCACTCCTATCAATTTGACAGGATTCTGCCTCATCATATCTTGTCCAGGATGTCGAAATGGACAAGATTTGGGCGGCAGCACTTGTACGAAGCGACTCTCTTTGGAATCAAGTCGAATCATAAGCCTGAGCATCCAGAATTGCCAATACCGTCTAATGATATAGATGCAAATATCTTCACTCCTATCAATTTGACAGGATTCTGGCTCATCGTGTCTTGTCCAGGAGGATCAAGTGTACAAGATTTGTACGGTAGCACTAGACAAAGGCGAAACTCTTTGGACTCAGGTCGATCCATAAGACGAAGCATCCAGAATTGCCAATGTGGTCCAATGATATAGATGCAAATATCTTCACTCCTATCAATTTAACGGGATTCTGGCTCATCGTATCTTGTCCAGGGGGTCGAAATGCACAAGATTTGTTGCTGTAGCACGTGTCCAAAGCGTCTCTCTTTGCCCTCCGGTTCAATCATAAGCCGGAGCATCCAGAATTGCCAATGTCGTCCAATGATATAGATGCAAATATCTTTACTCCCATCAATTTGATAGGATTCTGCCTTATCGTATATTGACCAGGGGGTCCAAATGTACAAGACTTGTGCGGTAGCACTTGTACAATGCGACTCTCTTTGGCCTCCGGCCGAATCGTACGCCGGAGCATCCAGAATTGCCAATGTGGTCCAATGATATAGATGCAAATATCTTCACTCCTATCAATTTAACGGGATTCTAGCTCATCGTATCTTGTCCAGGGGGTCCAAATGTACAAGATTTGTGGCGGTAGCACATGTCCAAACCGACTCTCTTTGGATTCATATCGAATCATAAGCCGGAGCATCCAGAATTGCCAATGTCGTCCAATGATATAGATGCAAATATCTTTACTCCCATCAATTTGACAGAATTCTGCCTCATCGTATATTGACCAGGGGGTCCAAATGTACAAGATTTGGGCGGTAGCATTTGCCCAAACCGACCCTATTTGGATTCAGGTCGAATCATAAGCCGGAGCATCCAGAATTGCCAATGTCGTCCAATGATATAGATGCAAATATCTTTACTCCTATCAATTTGACAGGATTCTGCCTCATCGTATATTGTCCAGGGGGTCCAAATGTACAAGATTTGTGCGGTGGCACTTGTCCAAAGCGACTCTCTTTGGCCTCCGGTCGAATCATACGCCGGAGCATCCAGAATTGCCAATGTGGTCCAATGATATAGATGCAAATATCTTCACTCCTATCAATGTGACAGGATTCTGCCTCATCATACCTTTTCCAGGAGGTCCAAATGTACAAGATTTGTGCGGTAGCACTTGTACAATGCGACTCTCTTTGGCTTCCGGCCAAATCGTACGCCGGAGCATCCAGAATTGCCAATGTGGTCCAATGATATAGATGCAAATATCTTCACTCCTGTCAATTTAACGGGATTCTGGTTCATCGTATCTTGTCCAGGGGGTCCAAATGCACAAGTTTTGGGCGGCTGCATTTGCCCAAACCGACTCTCTTTGGGTTTAGGTCGAATCATAAGCCGGAGCATCCAGAATTGCCAATGTCGTCCAATGATATAGACGCAAATATCTTCACTCCTATCAATTTAACGGGATTCTGGATCATCGTATCTTGTCCAGGGTGTCCAAATGCACAAGTTTTGGGCGGCAGCATTTGCCCAAACCGATTCTCTTTGGATTTAGGTCGAATCATAAGCCGGAGCATCCAGAATTGCCAATGTCGTCCAATGATATAGATGCAAATATCTTTACTCCCATCAATTTGATAGGATTCTGCCTTATCGTATATTGACCAGGGGGTCCAAATGTACAAGACTTGTGCGGTAGCATTTGCCCAAACCGATTCTCTTTGGATTTAGGTCGAATCATAAGCCGGAGCATCCAGAATTGCCAATGTCGTCCAATGATATAGATGCAAATATCTTTACTCCCATCAATTTGACAGAATTCTGCCTCATCGTATATTGACCAGGGGGTCCAAATGTACAAGATTTGGGCGGCAGCATTTGTCCAAAGCGACTCTCTTTGAACTCAGGTCGAATCATATGCCGAGCATCCAGAAATGCCAATGTCGTCCATTGATATAGATGCAAATATCTTCACTCCTATCAATTTAACGGGATTCTGGCTCATCGTATCTTGTCCAGGAGGTCAAAATGCACAAGTTTTGGGCGGCAGCATTTGCCCAAACCGACCCTATTTGGATTCAGGTCGAATCATAAGCCGGAGCATCCAGACTTGCCAATGTCGTCCATTGATATAGATGCAAATATCTTCACTCCTATCAATTTAACGGGATTCTGGCTCATCGTATCTTGTCCAGGGGGTCCAAATGCACAAGTTTTGGGCGGCAGCATTTGCCCAAACCGACTCTCTTTGGATTTAGGTCGAATCATAAGCCGGAGCATCCAGAATTGCCAATGTCGTCCAATGATATAGATGCAAATATCTTTACTCCCATCAATTTGATAGGAGTCTGCCTTATCGTATATTGACCAGGGGGTCCAAATGTACAAGACTTGTGCGGTAGCACTTGTACAATTCGACTCTCTTTGGCCTCCGGCCGAATCATACGCCGGAGCATCCAGAATTGCCAATGTGGTCCAATGATATAGATGCAAATATCTTTACTCCTATCAATGTGACAGGATTCTGCCTCATCATACCTTTTCCAGGACGTCCAAATGCACAAGTTTTGGGTGGCAACATTTGCCCAAACCGACTCTCTTTGATTCAGGTCGAATCATAAGCCGGAGCATCCAGAATTGCCAATGTCGTCCAATGATATAGATGCAAATATCTTCACTCCTATCAATTTAACGGGATTCTGGATCATCGTATCTTGTCCAGGGGGTCCAAATGCACAAGTTTTGAGCGGCAGCATTTGCCCAAACCGACTCTCTTTGGATTTAGGTCGAATCATAAGCCGGAGCATCCAGAATTGCCAATGTCGTCCAATGATATAGATGCAAATATCTTTACTCCCATCAATTTGATAGGATTCTGCCTTATCGTATATTGACCAGGGGGTCCAAATGTACAAGACTTGTGCGGTAGCACTTGTACAATGCAACTCTCTTTGGCCTCCGGCCGAATCGTACGCCGGAGCATCCAGAATTGCCAATGTGGTCCAATGATATAGATGCAAATATCTTTACTCCCATCAATTTGACAGAATTCTGCCTCATCGTATCTTGTCCAGGGGGGTCCAAATGTACAAGATTTGTGGCGGTAGCACATGTCCAAACCGACTCTCTTTGGATTCATATCGAATCATAAGCCGGAGCATCCAGAATTGCCAATGTCGTCCAATGATACAGATGCAAATATCTTCACTCCTATCAATTTAACGGGATTCTGGCTCATCGTATCTTGTCCAGGGGGTCCAAATGCACAAGTTTTGAGCGGCAGCATTTGCCCAAACCGACTCTCTTTGGATTTAGGTCGAATCATAAGCCGGAGCATCCAGAATTGCCAATGTGGTCCAATGATATAGATGCAAATATCTTCACTCCTATCAATGTGACAGGATTCTGCCTCATCATACCTTGTCCAGGAGGTCCAAATGTACAAGATTTGTGCGGCAGCACTTGTCCAAAGCGACTCTCTTTGGACTCAGGTCGAATCATAGGACTGAGCATCCAGAATTGCCAATGTCGTCCAATGATATAGATCCAAAAATCTTCACTCCGATAAATTTGACAGCATTCTGCCTCATCGTATCTTGTCCAGGGGGTCCAAATGGACACGATTTGTTGCAGTAGCATATTTCCAAAGCGACTCCCTTTGGACTCAGGTCGAATCATATGCGTGAGCATTCAGAATTGCCAATGCCGTCTAATGATATAGATGCAAATATGTTCACTCCTATCAATTTGACAGGATTCTGGCTCATCGTGTCTTGTCCAGGAGGATCAATTGTACAAGATTTGTGCGGTAGCACTAGACAAAAGCGAAACTCTTTGGACTCAGGTCGATCCATAAGCCGAAGCATCCAGAATTGCCAATGTCGTGCAATGAAATAGATGCAAATATCTTTACTGCTATCAATTTGACATGATTTTCCCTGATCGTATCTTGTCCAGGAGTTTCAAACGTACAAGATTTGTGTGGTAGCACTTGTCCAAAACGACTCTCTTTGGACTCAGGTCGAATCATAAACCCGAGCATCCAGCATTGCCAATGTCGTCCAATTATATAGATGCAAACATCTTCACTCCTATCAATTTGACAGGATTCTGCCTCATCGTATCTTGTCCAGGAGGTTCAAATGTACAAGATTTGTGCGGTAGCACTTGTCCAAAGCGACATTCTTTGTAATCAAGTCGAATCATAAGCCTGAGCATCCAGAATTTCCAAAGTCGTCCAATGATATAGATGCAAATATCTATACTCCTATCAATGTGACAGGATTCTGCCTCATCATACCTTTTCCAGACGCCCAAATGCACAAGTTTTGGGTGTCAACATTTGCCCAAACCGACTCTCTTTGATTCAGGTCGAATCATAAGCCGGAGCATCCAGAATTGCCATTGTCGTCCAATGATGTAGATGCAAATATCTTTACTCCTATCAATTTGACAGGATTCTGCCTCATCGTATATTGTCCAGGGGGTCCAAATGTACAAGATTTGTGCGGTGGCACTTGTCCAAAGCGACTCTCTTTGGCCTCCGGTCGAATCATACGCCGGAGCATCCAGAATTGCCAATGTGGTCCAATGATATAGATGCAAATATCTTCACTCCTATCAATATGGCAGGATTCTGCCTCATCATAACTTTTCCAGGAGGTCCAAATGTACAAGATTTGTGCGGTAGCACTTGTACAATGCGACTCTCTTTGGCCTCCGGCCAAATCGTACGCCGGAGCATCCAGAATTGCCAATGTGGTCCAATGATATAGATGCAAATATCTTCACTCCTGTCAATTTAACGGGATTCTGGCTCATCGTATCTTGTCCAGGGGGTCCAAATGCACAAGTTTTGGGCGGCTGCATTTGCCCAAACCGACTCTCTTTGGATTTAGGTCGAATCATAAGCCGGAGCATCCAGAATTGCCAGTGTCGTCCAATGATATAGAAGCAAATATCTTTACTCCCATCAATTTGATAGGATTCTGCCTTATCGTATATTGACCATGGGGTCCAAATGTACAAGATTTGTTGCGGTAGCACATGTCCAAACCGACTCTCTTTGGATTCACATCGAATCATAAGCCGGAGCATCCAGAATTGCCAATGTCGTCCAATGATATAGATGCAAATATCTTTACTCCCATCAATTTGACAGAATTCTGCCTCATCTTATATTGTCCAGGGGGTCCAAATGTACAAGATTTGTGCGGTGGCACTTGTCCAAAGCGACTCTCTTTGGCCTCCGGTCGAATCATACGCCGGAGCATTCAGAATTGCCAATGTGGTCCAATGATATAGATGCTAATATCTTCACTCCTATCAATGTGACAGGATTCTGCCTCATCATACCTTTTCCAGGAGGTCCAAATGTACAAGATTTGTGCGGTAGCACTTGTCCAAAGCGACTCTCTTTGGACTCGGGTCGAATCATAGGCCTGAGCATCCAGAATTGCCAATGTCGTCCAATGATATAGATGCAAAAATCTTCACTCCTATCAATTTGACAGCATTCTGGCTCATCGTATCTTGTCCAGGGGGTCCAAATGTACAAGATTTGTTGCTGTAGCACGTGTCCAAAGCGACTCTCTTTGCCCTCCGGTTGAATCATATGCCGGAGCATCCAGAATTGCCAATGACGTCCAATGATATAGATGCAAATATCTTCACACCTATCAATGTGACAGGATTCTGCCTCATCGTGCCTTTTCCAGGACGTCCAAATGCACAAGTTTAGGGTGGCAATATTTGCCCAAACCGACTCTCTTTGATTCAGGTCGAATCATAAGCCGGAGCATCCAGAATCGCCGTTGTCGTCCAATGATGTAGATGCAAATATCTTTACTCCCATCATTTTGATAGGATTCTGCCTTATCGTATATTGACCAGGGGGTCCAAATGTACAAGACTTGTGCGTTAGCACTTGTACAATGCGACTCTCTTTGGCCTCCGGCCGAATCGTACGCCGGAGCATCCAGAATTGCCAATGTGGTCCAATGATATAGATGCAAATATCTTCACTCCTATCAATTTGACAGAATTCTGCCTCATCATATCTTGTCCAGGATGTCGAAATGGACAAGATTTGGGCGGCAGCACTTGTCCGAAGCGACTCTCTTTGGAATCAAGTCGAATCATAAGCCTGAGCATCCAGAATTGCCAATACCGTCTAATGATATAGATGCAAATATCTTCACTCCTATCAATTTGACAGGGTTCTGGCTCATCGTGTCTTGTCCAGGAGGATCAAGTGTACAAGATTTGTACGGTAGCACTAGACAAAGGCGAAACTCTTTGGACTCAGGTCGATCCATAAGACGAAGCATCCAGAATTGCCAATGTGGTCCAATGATATAGATGCAAATATCTTCACTCCTATCAATTTAACGGGATTCTGGCTCATCGTATCTTGTCCAGGGGGTCGAAATGTACAAGATTTGTTGCTGTAGCACGTGTCCAAAGCGTCTCTCTTTGCCCTCCGGTTGAATCATAAGCCGGAGCATCCAGAATTGCCAATGTCGTCCAATGATATAGATGCAAATATCTTTACTCCCATCAATTTGATAGGATTCTGCCTTATCGTATATTGACCAGGGGGTCCAAATGTGCAAGACTTGGGCGGTGGCACTTGTACAATGCGACTCTCTTTGGCCTCCGGCCGAATCGTACGCCGGAGCATCCAGAATTGCCAATGTGGTCCAATGATATAGATGCAAATATCTTCACTCCTATCAATTTAACGGGATTCTAGCTCATCGTATCTTGTCCAGGGGGTCCAAATGTACAAGATTTGTGGCGGTAGCACATGTCCAAACCGACTCTCTTTGGATTCATATCGAATCATAAGCCGGAGCATCCAGAATTGCCAATGTCGTCCAATGATATAGATGCAAATATCTTTACTCCCATCAATTTGACAGAATTCTGCCTCATCGTATATTGACCAGGGGGTCCAAATGTACAAGATTTGGGCGGTAGCATTTGCCCAAACCGACCCTATTTGGATTCAGGTCGAATCATAAGCCGGAGCATCCAGAATTGCCAATGTCGTCCAATGATATAGATGCAAATATCTTCACTCCTATCAATTTAACGGGATTCTGGCTCATCGTATCTTGTCCAGGGGGTCCAAATGCACAAGTTTTGAGCGGCAGCATTTGCCCAAACCGACTCTCTTTGGATTTAGGTCGAATCATAAGCCGGAGCATCCAGAATTGCCAATGTGGTCCAATGATATAGATGCAAATATCTTCACTCCTATCAATGTGACAGGATTCTGCCTCATCATACCTTTTCCAGGAGGTCCAAATGTACAAGATTTGTGCGGTAGCACTTGTCCAAAGCGACTCTCTTTGGACTCAGGTCGAATCATAGGCCTGAGCATCCAGAATTGCCAATGTCGTCCAATGATATAGATGCAAAAATCTTCACTCCTATCAATTTGACAGCATTCTGGCTCATCGTATATTGTCCAGGGGGTCCAAATGTACAAGATTTGTTGCTGTAGCACGTGTCCAAAGCGACTCTCTTTGCCCTCCGGTTGAATCGTATGCCGGAGCATCCAGAATTGCCAATGCCGTCCTATGATATAGATGCAAATATCTTCACTCCTATCAATTTGACAGGATTCTGGCTCATCGTGTCTTGTCCAGGAGGATCAATTGTACAAGATTTGTGCGGTGGCACTAGACAAAAGCGAAACTCTTTGGACTCATGTCGATCCATTAGCCGAAGCATCCAGAATTGCCAATGTCGTGCAATGAAATAGATGCAAATATCTTTACTGCTATCAATTTGACAGGATTCTCCCTGATGGTATCTTGTCCAGGAGTTTCAAACGTACAAGATTTGTGTGGTAGCACTTGTCCAAAACGACTCTATTAGGCCTCCGGTCGAATCATACGCCGGAGCATCCAGAATTGCCAATGTGGTCCAATGATATAGATGCAAATATCTTCACTCCTATCAATTTGACAGGATTCTGCCTCATGGTGTCTTGTCCAGGAGGTTCAAATGTACAAGATTTGTGCGGTAGCACTTGTCCAAAGCGACATTCTTTGGAATCAAGTCGAATCATAAGCCTGAGCATCCAGAATTTCCAAAGTCGTCCAATGATGTAGATGCAAATATCTTTACTCCCATCATTTTTATAGGATTCTGCCTTATCGTATATTGACCAGAGGGTCCAAATGTACAAGACTTGTGCGGTAGCACTTGTACAATGCGACTCTCTTTGGCCTCCGGCCGAATCGTACGCCGGAGCATCCAGAATTGCCAATGTGGTCCAATGATATAGATGCAAATATCTTCACTCCTATCAATTTGACAGGATTCTGCCTCATCATATCTTGTCCAGGATGTCGAAATGGACAAGATTTGGGCGGCAGCACTTGTACGAAGCGACTCTCTTTGGAATCAAGTCGAATCATAAGCCTGAGCATCCAGAATTGCCAATACCGTCTAATGATATAGATGCAAATATCTTCACTCCTATCAATTTGACAGGATTCTGGCTCATCGTGTCTTGTCCAGGAGGATCAAGTGTACAAGATTTGTACGGTAGCACTAGACAAAGGCGAAACTCTTTGGACCCAGGTCGATCCATAAGACGAAGCATCCAGAATTGCCAATGTGGTCCAATGATATAGATGCAAATATCTTCACTCCTATCAATTTAACGGGATTCTGGCTCATCGTATCTTGTCCAGGGGGTCGAAATGCACAAGATTTGTTGCTGTAGCACGTGTCCAAAGCGTCTCTCTTTGCCCTCCGGTTCAATCATAAGCCGGAGCATCCAGAATTGCCAATGTCGTCCAATGATATAGATGCAAATATCTTTACTCCCATCAATTTGATAGGATTCTGCCTTATCGTATATTGACCAGGGGGTCCAAATGTACAAGACTTGTGCGGTAGCACTTGTACAATGCGACTCTCTTTGGCCTCCGGCCGAATCGTACGCCGGAGCATCCAGAATTGCCAATGTGGTCCAATGATATAGATGCAAATATCTTCACTCCTATCAATTTAACGGGATTCTAGCTCATCGTATCTTGTCCAGGGGGTCCAAATGTACAAGATTTGTGGCGGTAGCACATGTCCAAACCGACTCTCTTTGGATTCATATCGAATCATAAGCCGGAGCATCCAGAATTGCCAATGTCGTCCAATGATATAGATGCAAATATCTTTACTCCCATCAATTTGACAGAATTCTGCCTCATCGTATATTGACCAGGGGGTCCAAATGTACAAGATTTGGGCGGTAGCATTTGCCCAAACCGACCCTATTTGGATTCAGGTCGAATCATAAGCCGGAGAATCCAGAATTGCCAATGTCGTCCAATGATATAGATGCAAATATCTTTACTCCTATCAATTTGACAGGATTCTGCCTCATCGTATATTGTCCAGGGGGTCCAAATGTACAAGATTTGTGCGGTGGCACTTGTCCAAAGCGACTCTCTTTGGCCTCCGGTCGAATCATACGCCGGAGCATCCAGAATTGCCAATGTGGTCCAATGATATAGATGCAAATATCTTCACTCCTATCAATGTGACAGGATTCTGCCTCATCATACCTTTTCCAGGAGGTCCAAATGTACAAGATTTGTGCGGTAGCACTTGTACAATGCGACTCTCTTTGGCTTCCGGCCAAATCGTACGCCGGAGCATCCAGAATTGCCAATGTGGTCCAATGATATAGATGCAAATATCTTCACTCCTGTCAATTTAACGGGATTCTGGTTCATCGTATCTTGTCCAGGGGGTCCAAATGCACAAGTTTTGGGCGGCTGCATTTGCCCAAACCGACTCTCTTTGGGTTTAGGTCGAATCATAAGCCGGAGCATCCAGAATTGCCAATGTCGTCCAATGATATAGACGCAAATATCTTCACTCCTATCAATTTAACGGGATTCTGGATCATCGTATCTTGTCCAGGGTGTCCAAATGCACAAGTTTTGGGCGGCAGCATTTGCCCAAACCGATTCTCTTTGGATTTAGGTCGAATCATAAGCCGGAGCATCCAGAATTGCCAATGTCGTCCAATGATATAGATGCAAATATCTTTACTCCCATCAATTTGATAGGATTCTGCCTTATCGTATATTGACCAGGGGGTCCAAATGTACAAGACTTGTGCGGTAGCATTTGCCCAAACCGATTCTCTTTGGATTTAGGTCGAATCATAAGCCGGAGCATCCAGAATTGCCAATGTCGTCCAATGATATAGATGCAAATATCTTTACTCCCATCAATTTGACAGAATTCTGCCTCATCGTATATTGACCAGGGGGTCCAAATGTACAAGATTTGGGCGGCAGCATTTGTCCAAAGCGACTCTCTTTGAACTCAGGTCGAATCATATGCCGAGCATCCAGAAATGCCAATGTCGTCCATTGATATAGATGCAAATATCTTCACTCCTATCAATTTAACGGGATTCTGGCTCATCGTATCTTGTCCAGGAGGTCAAAATGCACAAGTTTTGGGCGGCAGCATTTGCCCAAACCGACCCTATTTGGATTCAGGTCGAATCATAAGCCGGAGCATCCAGACTTGCCAATGTCGTCCATTGATATAGATGCAAATATCTTCACTCCTATCAATTTAACGGGATTCTGGCTCATCGTATCTTGTCCAGGGGGTCCAAATGCACAAGTTTTGGGCGGCAGCATTTGCCCAAACCGACTCTCTTTGGATTTAGGTCGAATCATAAGCCGGAGCATCCAGAATTGCCAATGTCGTCCAATGATATAGATGCAAATATCTTTACTCCCATCAATTTGATAGGAGTCTGCCTTATCGTATATTGACCAGGGGGTCCAAATGTACAAGACTTGTGCGGTAGCACTTGTACAATTCGACTCTCTTTGGCCTCCGGCCGAATCATACGCCGGAGCATCCAGAATTGCCAATGTGGTCCAATGATATAGATGCAAATATCTTTACTCCTATCAATGTGACAGGATTCTGCCTCATCATACCTTTTCCAGGACGTCCAAATGCACAAGTTTTGGGTGGCAACATTTGCCCAAACCGACTCTCTTTGATTCAGGTCGAATCATAAGCCGGAGCATCCAGAATTGCCAATGTCGTCCAATGATATAGATGCAAATATCTTCACTCCTATCAATTTAACGGGATTCTGGATCATCGTATCTTGTCCAGGGGGTCCAAATGCACAAGTTTTGAGCGGCAGCATTTGCCCAAACCGATTCTCTTTGGATTTAGGTCGAATCATAAGCCGGAGCATCCAGAATTGCCAATGTCGTCCAATGATATAGATGCAAATATCTTTACTCCCATCAATTTGATAGGATTCTGCCTTATCGTATATTGACCAGGGGGTCCAAATGTACAAGACTTGTGCGGTAGCATTTGCCCAAACCGATTCTCTTTGGATTTAGGTCGAATCATAAGCCGGAGCATCCAGAATTGCCAATGTCGTCCAATGATATAGATGCAAATATCTTTACTCCCATCAATTTGATAGGATTCTGCCTTATCGTATATTGACCAGGGGGTCCAAATGTACAAGACTTGTGCGGTAGCACTTGTACAATGCAACTCTCTTTGGCCTCCGGCCGAATCGTACGCCGGAGCATCCAGAATTGCCAATGTGGTCCAATGATATAGATGCAAATATCTTCACTCCTATCAATTTAGCGGGATTCTGGCTCATCGTATCTTGTCCAGGGGGTCCAAATGTACAAGATTTGTTGCGGTAGCACATGTCCAAACCGACTCTCTTTGGAATCATATCGAATCATAAGCCGGAGCATCCAGAATTGCCAATGTCGTCCAATGATATAGATGCAAATATCTTTACTCCCATCAATTTGACAGAATTCTGCCTCATCGTATATTGACCAGGGGGTCCAAATGTACAAGATTTGGGCGGCAGCATTTGTCCAAAGCGACTCTCTTTGAACTCAGGTCGAATCATATGCCGAGCATCCAGAAATGCCAATGTCGTCCATTGATATAGATGCAAATATCTTCACTCCTATCAATTTAACGGGATTCTGGCTCATCGTATCTTGTCCAGGAGGTCAAAATGCACAAGTTTTGGGCGGCAGCATTTGCCCAAACCGACCCTATTTGGATTCAGGTCGAATCATAAGCCGGAGCATCCAGACTTGCCAATGTCGTCCATTGATATAGATGCAAATATCTTCACTCCTATCAATTTAACGGGATTCTGGCTCATCGTATCTTGTCCAGGGGGTCCAAATGCACAAGTTTTGGGCGGCAGCATTTGCCCAAACCGACTCTCTTTGGATTTAGGTCGAATCATAAGCCGGAGCATCCAGAATTGCCAATGTCGTCCAATGATATAGATGCAAATATCTTTACTCCCATCAATTTGATAGGAGTCTGCCTTATCGTATATTGACCAGGGGGTCCAAATGTACAAGACTTGTGCGGTAGCACTTGTACAATTCGACTCTCTTTGGCCTCCGGCCGAATCATACGCCGGAGCATCCAGAATTGCCAATGTGGTCCAATGATATAGATGCAAATATCTTTACTCCTATCAATGTGACAGGATTCTGCCTCATCATACCTTTTCCAGGACGTCCAAATGCACAAGTTTTGGGTGGCAACATTTGCCCAAACCGACTCTCTTTGATTCAGGTCGAATCATAAGCCGGAGCATCCAGAATTGCCAATGTCGTCCAATGATATAGATGCAAATATCTTCACTCCTATCAATTTAACGGGATTCTGGATCATCGTATCTTGTCCAGGGGGTCCAAATGCACAAGTTTTGAGCGGCAGCATTTGCCCAAACCGACTCTCTTTGGATTTAGGTCGAATCATAAGCCGGAGCATCCAGAATTGCCAATGTCGTCCAATGATATAGATGCAAATATCTTTACTCCCATCAATTTGATAGGATTCTGCCTTATCGTATATTGACCAGGGGGTCCAAATGTACAAGACTTGTGCGGTAGCACTTGTACAATGCAACTCTCTTTGGCCTCCGGCCGAATCGTACGCCGGAGCATCCAGAATTGCCAATGTGGTCCAATGATATAGATGCAAATATCTTTACTCCCATCAATTTGACAGAATTCTGCCTCATCGTATCTTGTCCAGGGGGGTCCAAATGTACAAGATTTGTGGCGGTAGCACATGTCCAAACCGACTCTCTTTGGATTCATATCGAATCATAAGCCGGAGCATCCAGAATTGCCAATGTCGTCCAATGATACAGATGCAAATATCTTTACTCCCATCAATTTGACAGAATTCTGCCTCATCGTATATTGACCAGGGGGTCCAAATGTACAAGATTTGGGCGGTAGCATTTGCCCAAACCGACCCTATTTGGATTCAGGTCGAATCATAAGCCGGAGCATCCAGAATTGCCAATGTGGTCCAATGATATAGATGCAAATATCTTCACTCCTATCAATGTGACAGGATTCTGCCTCATCGTATATTGTCCAGGGGGTCCAAATGTACAAGATTTGTGCGGTGGCACTTGTCCAAAGCGACTCTCTTTGGCCTCCGGTCGAATCATACGCCGGAGCATCCAGAATTGCCAATGTGGTCCAATGATATAGATGCAAATATCTTCACTCCTATCAATGTGACAGGATTCTGCCTCATCATACCTTTTCCAGGCGGTCCAAATGTACAAGATTTGTGCGGTAGCACTTGTACAATGCGACTCTCTTTGGCCTCCGGCCAAATCGTACGCCGGAGCATCCAGAATTGCCAATGTGGTCCAATAATATAGATGCAAATATCTTCACTCCTGTCAATTTAACGGGATTCTGGCTCATCGTATCTTGTCCAGGGGGTCCAAATGCACAAGTTTTGGGCGGCTGCATTTGCCCAAACCGACTCTCTTTGGATTTAGGTCGAATCATAAGCCGGAGCATCCAGAATTGCCAGTGTCGTCCAATGATATAGAAGCAAATATCTTTACTCCCATCAATTTGATAGGATTCTGCCTTATCGTATATTGACCATGGGGTCCAAATGTACAAGATTTGTTGCGGTAGCACATGTCCAAACCGACTCTCTTTGGATTAACATCGAATCATAAGCCGGAGCATCCAGAATTGCCAATGTCGTCCAATGATATAGATGCAAATATCTTTACTCCCATCAATTTGACAGAATTCTGCCTCATCGTATATTGACCAGGGGGTCCAAATGTACAAGATTTGGGCGGCAGCATTTGTCCAAAGCGACTCTCTTTGAACTCAGGTCGAATCATATGCCGAGCATCCAGAAATGCCAATGTCGTCCAATGATATAGATGCAAATATCTATACTCCTATCAATGTGACAGGATTCTGCCTCATCATACCTTTTCCAGGACGTCCAAATGCACAAGTTTTTGGTGGCAACATTTGCCCAAACCGACTCTCTTAGATTCAGGTCGAATCATAAGCCGGAGCAACGAGAATTGCCATTGTCGTCCAATGATGTAGATGCAAATTTATTTCCTCCCATCAATTTGACAGGATTCTGCCTCATCGTATATTGTCCAGGGGGTCCAAATGTACAAGATTTGTGCGGTGGCACTTGTCCAAAGCGACTCTCTTTGGCCTCCGGTCGAATCCTACGCCGGAGCATCCAGAATTGCCAATGTGGTCAAATGATATAAATGCAAATATCTTCACTCCTATCAATTTGACAGGATTCTGTCTCATCATACCCTGTTCCAGGAGGTCCAAATGCACAAGTTTTGGGCGGCAGCATTTGCCCAAACCGACCCTATTTGGATTCAGGTCGAATCATAAGCCGGAGCATCCAGAATTGCCAATGTCGTCCAATGATATAGACGCAAATATCTTCACTCCTATCAATTTAACGGGATTCTGGATCATCGTATCTTGTCCAGGGTGTCCAAATGCACAAGTTTTGGGCGGCAGCATTTGCCCAAACCGATTCTCTTTGGATTTAGGTCGAATCATAAGCCGGAGCATCCAGAATTGCCAATGTCGTCCAATGATATAGATGCAAATATCTTTACTCCCATCAATTTGATAGGATTCTGCCTTATCGTATATTGACCAGGGGGTCCAAATGTACAAGACTTGTGCGGTAGCACTTGTACAATGCAACTCTCTTTGTCCTCCGGCCGAATCGTACGCCGGAGCATCCAGAATTGCCAATGTGGTCCAATGATATAGATGCAAATATCTTCACTCCTATCAATTTAGCGGGATTCTGGCTCATCGTATCTTGTCCAGGGGGTCCAAATGTACAAGATTTGTTGCGGTAGCACATGTCCAAACCGACTCTCTTTGGAATCATATCGATCATAAGCCGGAGCATCCAGAATTGCCAATGTCGTCCAATGATATAGATGCAAATATCTTTACTCCCATCAATTTGATAGGAGTCTGCCTTATCGTATATTGACCAGGGGGTCCAAATGTACAAGACTTGTGCGGTAGCACTTGTACAATTCGAATCATACGCCGGAGCATCCAGAATTGCCAATGTGGTCCAATGATATAGATGCAAATACCTTTACTCCTATCAATGTGACAGGATTCTGCCTCATCATACCTTTTCCAGGACGTCCAAATGCACAAGTTTTGGGTGGCAACATTTGCCCAAACCGACTCTCTTTGATTCAGGTCGAATCATAAGCCGGAGCATCCAGAATTGCCAATGTCGTCCATTGATATAGATGCAAATATCTTCACTCCTATCAATTTAACGGGATTCTGGCTCATCGTATCTTGTCCAGGGGGTCCAAATGCACAAGTTTTGGGCGGCAGCATTTGCCCAAACCGACTCTCTTTGGATTTAGGTCGAATCATAAGCCGGAGCATCCAGAATTGCCAATGTTGTCCAATGATATAGATGCAAATATCTTTACTCCCATCAATTTGATAGGAGTCTGCCTTATCGTATATTGACCAGGGGGTCCAAATGTACAAGACTTGTGCGGTAGCACTTGTACAATTCGAATCATACGCCGGAGCATCCAGAATTGCCAATGTGGTCCAATGATATAGATGCAAATACCTTTACTCCTATCAATGTGACAGGATTCTGCCTCATCATACCTTTTCCAGGACGTCCAAATGCACAAGTTTTGGGTGGCAACATTTGCCCAAACCGACTCTCTTTGATTCAGGTCGAATCATACGCCGGAGCATCCAGAATTGCCAATGTGGTCCAATGATATAGATGCAAATATCTTCACTCCTATCAATTTGACAGGATTCTGCCTCATCATATCTTGTCCAGGATGTCGAAATGGACAAGATTTGGGCGGCAGCACTTGTCCAAAGCGACATTCTTTGGAATCAAGTCGAATCATAAGCCTGAGCATCCAGAATTTCCAAAGTCGTCCAATGATATAGATGCAAATATCTATACTCCCATCAATTTGATAGGATTCTGCCTTATCGTATATTGACCAGGGGGTCCAAATGTACAAGACTTGTGCGGTAGCACTTGTACAATGCGACTCTCTTTGGCCTCCGGCCGAATCGTACGCCGGAGCATCCAGAATTGCCAATGTGGTCCAATGATATAGATGCAAATATCTTCACTCCTATCAATTTAACGGGATTCTGGCTCATCGTATCTTGTCCAGGGGGTCCAAATGTACAAGATTTGTTGCGGTAGCACATGTCCAAACCGACTCTCTTTGCATTCACATCGAATCATAAGCCGGAGCATCCAGAATTGCCAATGTCGTCCAATGATATAGACGCAAATATCTATACTCCTATCAATGTGACAGGATTCTGCCTCATCGTGCCTTTTCCAGGACGTCCAAATGCACAAGTTTAGGGTGGCAATATTTGCCCAAACTGACTCTCTTTGATTCAGGTCGAATCATAAGCCGGAGCATCCAGAATCGCCGTTGTCGTCCAATGATGTAGATGCAAATATCTTTACTCCTATCAATTTGACAGGATTCTGCCTCATCGTATATTGTCCAGGGGGTCCAAATGTACAAGATTTGTGCGGTGGCACTTGTCCAAAGCGACTCTCTTTGGCCTCCGGTCGAATCATACGCCGGAGCATCCAGAATTGCCAATGTGGTCCAATGAAATAGATGCAAATATCTTTACTGCTATCAATTTGACAGGATTCTCCCTGATCGTATCTTGTCCAGGAGTTTCAAACGTACAAGATTTGTGTGGTAGCACTTGTCCAAAACGACTCTCTTTGGACTCAGGTCGAATCATAAACCGGAGCATCCAGCATTGCCAATGTCGTCCAATTATATAGATGCAAACATCTTCACTCCTATCAATTTGACAGGATTTTGCCTCATCGTATCTTGTCCAGGAGGTTCAAATGTACAAGATTTGTGCGGTAGCACTTGTGCAAAGCGACATTCTTTGGAATCAAGACGAATCATAAGCCTGAGCATCCAGAATTTCCAAAGTCGTCCAATGATATAGATGCAAATATCTATACTCCTATCAATGTGACAGGATTCTGCCTCATCATACCTTTTCCAGATGTCCAAATGCACAAGTTTTGGGTGGCAACATTTGCCCAAACCGACTCTCTTTGATTCAGGTCGAATCATAAGCCGGAGCATCCAGAATTGCCAATGTCGTCCAATGATGTAGATGCAAATATCTTTACTCCTATCAATTTGACAGGATTCTGCCTCATCGTATATTGTCCAGGGGGTCCAAATGTACAAGATTTGCGCGGTGGCACTTGTCCAAAGCGACTCTCTTTGGCCTCCGGTCGAATCATACGCCGGAGCATCCAGAATTGCCAATGTGGTCCAATGATATAGATGCAAATATCTTCACTCCTATCAATTTGACAGGATTCTGCCTCATCATATCTTGTCCAGGATGTCGAAATGGACAAGATTTGGGCGGCAGCACTTGTCCGAAGCGACTCTCTTTGGATTCATATCGAATCATAAGCCGGAGCATCCAGAATTGCCAATGTCGTCCAATGATATAGATGCAAATATCTTTACTCCCATCAATTTGACAGAATTCTGCCTCATCGTATATTGACCATGGGGTTCAAATGTACAAGATTTGGGCGGCAGCATTTGTCCAAAGCGACTCTCTTTGAACTCAGGTCGAATCATATGCCGAGCATCCAGAAATGCCAATGTCGTCCAATGATATAGATGCAAATATCTATACTCCTATCAATGTGACAGGATTCTGCCTCATCATACCTTTTCCAGGACGTCCAAATGCACAAGTTTTGGGTGGCAACATTTGCCCAAACCGACTCTCTTTGATTCAGGTCGAATCATAAGCCGGAGCATCCAGAATTGCCAATGTCGTCCAATGATGTAGATGCAAATATCTTTACTCCTATCAATTTGACAGGATTCTGCCTCATCGTATATTGTCCATGGGGTCCAAATGTACAAGATTTGTGCGGTGGCACTTGTCCAAAGCGACTCTCTTTGGCCTCCGGTCGAATCATACGCCGGAACATCCAGAATTGCCAATGTCGTCCAATGATATAGATGCAAATATCTTTACTCCCATCAATTTGATAGGATTCTGCCTTATCGTATATTGACCAGGGGGTCCAAATGTACAAGATTTGTTGCGGTAGCACATGTCCAAACCGACTCTCTTTGGATTCACATCGAATCATAAGCCGGAGCATCCAGAATTGCCAATGCCGTCTAATGATATAGATGCAAATATCTTCACTCCTATCAATTTGACAGGATTCTGGCTCATCGTGTCTTGTCCAGGAGGATCAGTTGTACAAGATTTGTGCGGTAGCACTAGACAAAAGCGAAACTCTTTGGACTCAGGTCGATCCATAAGCCGAAGCATCCAGAATTGCCAATGTCGTGCAATGAAATAGATGCAAATATCTTTACTGCTATCAATTTGACAGGATTCTCCCTGATCGTATCTTGTCCAGGAGTTTCAAACGTACAAGATTTGTGTGGTAGCACTTGTCCAAAACGACTCTCTTTGGACTCAGGTCGAATCATAAACCGGAGCATCCAGCATTGCCAATGTCGTCCAATTATATAGATGCAAACATCTTCACTCCTATCAATTTGACAGGATTTTGCCTCATCGTATCTTGTCCAGGAGGTTCAAATGTACAAGATTTGTGCGGTAGCACTTGTGCAAAGCGACATTCTTTGGAATCAAGACGAATCATAAGCCTGAGCATCCAGAATTTCCAAAGTCGTCCAATGATATAGATGCAAATATCTATACTCCTATCAATGTGACAGGATTCTGCCTCATCATACCTTTTCCAGATGTCCAAATGCACAAGTTTTGGGTGGCAACATTTGCCCAAACCGACTCTCTTTGATTCAGGTCGAATCATAAGCCGGAGCATCCAGAATTGCCAATGTCGTCCAATGATGTAGATGCAAATATCTTTACTCCTATCAATTTGACAGGATTCTGCCTCATCGTATATTGTCCAGGGGGTCCAAATGTACAAGATTTGCGCGGTGGCACTTGTCCAAAGCGACTCTCTTTGGCCTCCGGTCGAATCATACGCCGGAGCATCCAGAATTGCCAATGTGGTCCAATGATATAGATGCAAATATCTTCACGCCTATCAATTTGACAGGATTCTGCCTCATCATATCTTTTCCAGGATGTCGAAATGGACAAGATTTGGGCGGCAGCACTTGTCCGAAGCGACTCTCTTTGGAATCAAGTCGAATCATAAGCCTGAGCATCCAGAATTGCCAATACCGTCTAATGATATAGATGCAAATATCTTTACTCCCATCAATTTGATAGGATTCTGCCTTATCGTATATTGACCAGGGGGTCCAAATGTACAAGATTTGGGAGGCAGCATTTGTCCAAAGCGACTCTCTTTGAACTCAGGTCGAATCATATGCCGAGCATCCAGAAATGCCAATGTCGTCCAATGATATAGATGCAAATATCTTTACTCCCATCAATTTGATAGGGTTCTGCCTTATCGTATATTGACCAGGGGGTCCAAATGTACAAGACTTGTGCGGTAGCACTTGTACAATGCGACTCTCTTTGGCCTCCGGCCGAATCGTACGCCGGAGCATCCAGAATTGCCATTGTCGTCCAATGATGTAGATGCAAATATCTTTACTCCTATCAATTTGACAGGATTCTGCCTCATCGTATATTGTCCAGGGGGTCCAAATGTACAAGATTTGTGCGGTGGCACTTGTCCAAAGCGACTCTCTTTGGCCTCCGGTCGAATCCTACGCCGGAGCATCCAGAATTGCCAATGTGGTCCAATGATATAGATGCAAATATCTTCACTCCTATCAATTTGACAGGATTCTGTCTCATCATACCCTGTTCCAGGAGGTCCAAATGCACAAGTTTTGGGCGGCAGCATTTGCCCAAACCGACCCTATTTGGATTCAGGTCGAATCATAAGCCGGAGCATCCAGAATTGCCAATGTCGTCCAATGATATAGATGCAAATATCTTCACTCCTATCAATTTAACGGGATTCTGGATCATCGTATCTTGTCCAGGGGGTCCAAATGCACAAGTTTTGAGCGGCAGCATTTGCCCAAACCGACTGTCTTTGGATTTAGGTCGAATCATAAGCCGGAGCATCCAGAATTGCCAATGTCGTCCAATGATATAGATGCAAATATCTTTACTCCCATCAATTTGATAGGATTCTGCCTTATCGTATATTGACCAGGGGGTCCAAATGTACAAGACTTGTGCGGTAGCACTTGTACAATGCGACTCTCTTTGGCCTCCGGCCGAATCGTACGCCGGAGCATCCGGAATTGCCAATGTCGTCCAATGATATAGATGCAAATATCTTCACTCCTATCAATTTAACGGGATTCTGGCTCATCGTATCTTGTCCAGGGGGTCCAAATGTACAAGATTTGTTGCGGTAGCACATGTCCAAACGGACTCTCTTTGGATTTAGGTCGAATCATAAGCCGGAGCATCCAGAATTGCCAATGTCGTCCAATGATATAGATGCAAATATCTTTACTCCCATCAATTTGATAGGATTCTGCCTTATCGTATATTGACCAGGGGGTCCAAATGTACAAGATTTGTTGCGGTAGCACATGTCCAAACCGACTCTCTTTGGATTCACATCGAATCATAAGCCGGAGCATCCAGAATTGCCAATGTCGTCCAATGATATAGATGCAAAAATCTTCACTCCGATCAATTTGACAGCATTCTGCCTCATCGTATCTTGTCCAGGGGGTGCAAATGGACACGATTTGTTGCAGTAGCATATGTCCAAGCGACTCTCTTTGGACTCAGGTCGAATCATAAGCGTGAGCATTCAGAATTGCCAATGCCGTCTAATGATATAGATGCAAATATCTTCACTCCTATCAATTTGACAGGATTCTGGCTCATCGTGTCTTGTCCAGGAGGATCAATTGTACAAGATTTGTGCGTTAGCACTAGACAAAAGCGAAACTCTTTGGACTCAGGTCGATCCATAAGCCGAAGCATCCAGAATTGCCAATGTCGTGCAATGAAATAGATGCAAATATCTTTACTGCTATCAATTTGACAGGATTCTCCCTGATCGTATCTTGTCCAGGAGTTTCAAACGTACAAGATTTGTGTGGTAGCACTTGTCCAAAACGACTCTCTTTGGACTCAGGTCGAATCATAAACTCGAGCATCCAGCATTGCCAATGTCGTCCAATTATATAGATGCAAACATCTTCACTCCTATCAATTTGACAGGATTCTGCCTCATCGTATCTTGTCCAGGAGGTTCAAATGTACAAGATTTGTGCGGTAGCACTTGTCCAAAGCGACATTCTTTGGAATCAAGACGAATCATAAGCCTGAGCATCCAGAATTTCCAAAGTCGTCCAATGATATAGATGCAAATATCTATACTCCTATCAATGTGACAGGATTCTGCCTCATCATACCTTTTCCAGACGTCCAAATGCACAAGTTTTGGGTGGCAACATTTGCCCAAACCGACTCTCTTTGATTCAGGTCGAATCATAAGCCGGAGCATCCAGAATTGCCAATGCCGTCCAATGATGTAGATGCAAATATCCTTACTCCTATCAATTTGACAGGATTCTGCCTCATCGTATATTGACCAGGGGGTCCAAATGTACAAGATTTGGGCGGCAGCTTTTGTCCAAAGCGACTCTCTTTGAACTCAGGTCGAATCATATGCCGAGCATCCAGAAATGCCAATGTCGTCCAATGATATAGATGCAAATATCTTCACTCCTATCAATTTAGCGGGATTCTGGCTCATCGTATCTTGTCCAGGGGGTCCAAATGTACAAGGTTTGGGCGGTAGCACTTGTCCAAAACGACTCTCTTTGGACTCAGGTCGAATCATAAACCGGAGCATCCAGCATTGCCAATGTCGTCCAATGATATACATGCAAACATCTTCACTCCTATCAATTTGACAGGGTTCTGCTTCATCGTATCTTGTCCAGGAGGTCAAAATGGACAAGATTTGAGTGGCAGCATTTGTCCAAAGCGACTTTCTTTGAACTCAGGTCGAATCATATGCAGAAGCATCCAGAATTGCCAATGTCGTGCAATGATATAGATGCAAATATCTTTACTGTTATCAATCTGACAGAATTCTGCCTCATCGTATATTATCCAGGGGGTCCAAATGTACAAGATTTGTGCGGTAACACTTGTCCAAAGCGACTCTCTTTGGACTCAGGTCGAATCATATGCCTGAGCATCCAGAATTGCTAATGTCGTCCAATGATATAGATGCAAATATCTTCACTCCTATCAATTTGACAGGATTCTGCCTCATCATACCTTGTACAGGAGGTCCAAATGTACAATATTTGTGCGTGAGCACTTGTCCAAAGCGAAACTCTTTGGACTCAGGTCGATCCATAAGCCGATGCATCAAGAATTGCCAATGTCGTGCAATGGTATAGATGCAAATATCTTTACTCCTATCAATCTGACAGGATTCTGCCTCATCGTATATTGTCCAGGGGGTCCAAATGTACAAGATTTGTGCGGTAGCACTTGCCTGAAGCGACTCTCTTTGGCCTCCGGTCGAATCATAAGCCGGAGCATCCAGAATTGCCAATGTCGTCCAATGATATAGATGCAAACATCTTCACTCCTATCAATGTGATAGGATTCTGCCTCATCATACCTTGTTCCTAGGTTCAAATGTACAAAATTTATACGTTATTACATGTCCAAAGCGACTGTCTTTGGATTCAGGTCGAATCAAATGCCGGAGCATCCAGAATTGCCAATGTCGTCCAATGATATAGATGCAAATATCATTACTCCTATCAATGTGATAGGATTCTGCCTCATCATACCTTGTACAGGATGTCCAAATATATACGATTTGTGCGGTAGCACTTGTCCAAAGCGAATCTCTTTAGACTCAGGTCGATCCATAAGCCGAAGCATCCAGATTTGCCAATGTCGTCCAATGATATAGATGCAAATATCCTGACTCCTATAGATTTGACAGCATTCTGCCTAACCGTATCTTGTCCAAGAGGTTCAAATGTACAAGATTTGTGCGGTAGCACTTGTCCAGGCCGACTCTCTTTGGATTCAGATCAAATTATAAGACGTATCCCCAGGATTGCCAATGTCGTCCATTGATATAGATGCAAATATCTTTAGTCCCATGCATGTGACAGGATTCTGCGTCACAATACCTTTTCCAGGAGGTTCAAATGTACAAGATATGTGCAGTAGCACTTGACAAGAGAGAATCTCTTTGGACTCAGGTCGATCCATATGTCGATGCATCCAAAATTGCCAATGTCGTCCTATGATATAGATGCAAATATCTTCACTCCTATCAATTTGCGAGGATTCTCCCTCATCGTATCTCGTCCAGGGGGTCCAAATGTACAAGATTTGTGCGTTAGCAATTGTCCAGGCAGACTCTCTTTGGACTCAGGTCGAATCAAATGCCGGGGCATCGAGAATTGCCAATGTCGTCCAATGATATAGATGGAAATATCTTCACTCCTATCAATTTGATAGGATTCTGCCTCATGGTCTCTTGTCCTGGAGGTTCAATTGTACAAGATTTGTGCGGTAGCACTTGGCGAAAGTGAATCTCTTTGGACTCAGGTTGATCCATATGCCGAAGCATCCAGAATTGCCAATGTCATTCAATGATATAGATGCAAATTTCTTTACTCCTATCAATTTGACAGCATTCTGCCTCATCGTATCTTAACCAGGGGGTCCATATGTACAAGATTTGTGCGGTAGCACTTGTCCAAAGCGACTCTCTTTGGCCTCCGGTCGAATCATATGCCGGAGCATCCAGAATTGCCAATGTCGTCCAATGATATAGATGCAAATATCTTCACTCCTATCAATTTGACAGGATACTGTCCCATCATACCCTGTTCCGGATGTTCAAATGTACAAGGTTTGGGCGGTAGCACTTGTCCAAAGCGACTCTCCTTGGACTCAGGTCGAATCATAAACCGGAGCATCCAGAACTGCCAAAGTAGCCCAATGATATAGATGCAAACATCTTTACTCCTATCAATTTGACAGGATTCTGCCTCATCGTGTCTTGTCCAGGAGGATCAGGTGTACAAGATTTGTTCGGTAGCACTAGACAATTGCGAAACTCTTTGAACTCAGGTAGAATCATATGCCGAGCATCCAGAATTGCCAATGTTGTCCAATGATATAGATGCAAATATCTTTACTCCTATCAATTTGACAGGATTCTGCCTCATCGTATCTTGTCCAGGGGGTCCAAATGTACAAGATTTGTGCGGTAGCACTTGTCCAAAGCGGCTCTCCTTGGACTCAGGTCGAATCATAAGCCTGAGCATCCAGAATTGCCAATGCCGTCTAATGATATAGATGCAAATATCTTCACTCCTATCAATGTGACAGGATTCTGCCTCATCATACCTTTTCCAGGAGGTCCAACTGCACATGTTTTGGGCGGCAGCATTTGCCCAAACCGACTCTCTTTGGACTCAGGTCGAATCATAAGCCGGGGCATCCAGAATTGCCAATGCCGTCCAATGATATAGATACAAATATCTTCACTCCTACGATTTTGACAGGATTCTGTCTCATCATACCCTGTTCCGGATGTCAAAATGTACAAGGTTTGGGCGGTAGCACTTGTCCAAAACGACTCTCTTTGGACTCAGGTCGAATCATAAACCGGAGCATCCAGCATTGCCAATGTCGTCCAATGATATACATGCAAACATCTTCACTCCTATCAATTTGACAGGATTCTGCTTCATCGTATCTTGTCCAGGAGGTCAAAATGGATAAGATTTGAGTGGCAGCATTTGTCCAAAGCGACTTTCTTTGAACTCAGGTCGAATCATAAGCCGAAGCATCCAGAATTGCCAATGTCGTGCAATGATATAGATGCAAATATCTTTACTGTTATCAATCTGACAGAATTCTGCCTCATCGTATATTGTCCAGGGGGTCCAAATGTACAAGATTTGTGCGGTAACACTTGTCCAAAGCGACTCTCTTTGGACTCAGGTCGAATCATAAGCCTGAGCATCCAGAATTGCTAATGTCGTCCAATGATATAGATGCAAATATCTTCACTCCTATCAATTTGACAGGATTCTGCCTCATCATACCTTGTACAGGAGGTCCAAATGTACAATATTTGTGCGTTGGCACTTGTCCAAAGCGAAACTCTTTGGACTCAGGTCGATCCATAAGCCGATGCATCAAGAATTGCCAATGTCGTGCAATGGTATAGATGCAAATATCTTTACTCCTATC
Organism: Priocnemis perturbator; assembly: GCA_963942575.1. Taxonomy (NCBI): domain Eukaryota; kingdom Metazoa; phylum Arthropoda; class Insecta; order Hymenoptera; family Pompilidae; genus Priocnemis; species Priocnemis perturbator. Next base: position 2,281,513 of record CAWWDK010000133.1, on the reverse strand, counting down.
AATCTGACAGGATTCTGCCTCATCGTATATTGTCCAGGGGGTCCAAATGTACAAGATTTGTGCGGTAGCACTTGTCTGAAGCGACTCTCTTTGGCCTCCGGTCGAATCATAAGCCGGAGCATCCAGAATTGCCAATGTCGTCCAATGATATAGATGCAAACATCTTCACTCCTATCAATGTGATAGGATTCTGCCTCATCATACCTTGTTCCTAGGTTCAAATGTACAAAATTTATGCGTTATTACATGTCCAAAGCGACTGTCTTTGGATTCAGGTCGAATCAAATGCCGGAGCATCCAGAATTGCCAATGTCGTCCAATGATATAGATGCAAATATCATTACTCCTATCAATGTGATAGGATTCTGCCTCATCATACCTTGTACAGGATGTCCAAATATATACGATTTGTGCGGTAGCACTTGTCCAAAGCGAATCTCTTTAGACTCAGGTCGATCCATAAGCCGAAGCATCCAGATTTGCCAATGTCGTCCAATGATATAGATGCAAATATCCTGACTCCTATAGATTTGACAGCATTCTGCCTAACCGTATCTCGTCCAGGGGGTCCAAATGTACAAGATTTGTGCGTTAGCAATTGTCCAGGCAGACTCTCTTTGGACTCAGGTCGAATCAAATGCCGGGGCATCGAGAATTGCCAATGTCGTCCAATGATATAGATGGAAATATCTTCACTCCTATCAATTTGATAGGATTCTGCCTCATGGTCTCTTGTCCTGGAGGTTCAATTGTACAAGATTTGTGCGGTAGCACTTGGCGAAAGTGAATCTCTTTGGACTCAGGTTGATCCATATGCCGAAGCATCCAGAATTGCCAATGTCATTCAATGATATAGATGCAAATTTCTTTACTCCTATCAATTTGACAGCATTCTGCCTCATCGTATCTTAACCAGGGGGTCCATATGTACAAGATTTGTGCGGTAGCACTTGTCCAAAGCGACTCTCTTTGGCCTCCGGTCGAATCATATGCCGGAGCATCCAGAATTGCCAATGTCGTCCAATGATATAGATGCAAATATCTTCACTCCTATCAATGTGACAGGATTCTGCCTCATCATACCTTTTCCAGGAGGTCCAACTGCACATGTTTTGGGCGGCAGCATTTGCCCAAACCGACTCTCTTTGGACTCAGGTCGAATCATAAGCCGGGGCATCCAGAATTGCCAATGCCGTCCAATGATATAGATACAAATATCTTCACTCCTACGATTTTGACAGGATTCTGTCTCATCATACCCTGTTCCGGATGTCCAAATGTACAAGGTTTGGGCGGTAGCACTTGTCCAAAACGACTCTCTTTGGACTCAGGTCGAATCATAAACCGGAGCATCCAGCATTGCCAATGTCGTCCAATGATATACATGCAAACATCTTCACTCCTATCAATTTGACAGGATTCTGCTTCATCGTATCTTGTCCAGGAGGTCAAAATGGATAAGATTTGAGTGGCAGCATTTGTCCAAAGCGACTTTCTTTGAACTCAGGTCGAATCATAAGCCGAAGCATCCAGAATTGCCAATGTCGTGCAATGATATAGATGCAAATATCTTTACTGTTATCAATCTGACAGAATTCTGCCTCATCGTATATTGTCCAGGGGGTCCAAATGTACAAGATTTGTGCGGTAACACTTGTCCAAAGCGACTCTCTTTGGACTCAGGTCGAATCATAAGCCTGAGCATCCAGAATTGCTAATGTCGTCCAATGATATAGATGCAAATATCTTCACTCCTATCAATTTGACAGGATTCTGCCTCATCATACCTTGTACAGGAGGTCCAAATGTACAATATTTGTGCGTTAGCACTTGTCCAAAGCGAAACTCTTTGGACTCAGGTCGATCCATAAGCCGATGCATCAAGAATTGCCAATGTCGTGCAATGGTATAGATGCAAATATCTTTACTCCTATCAATCTGACAGGATTCTGCCTCATCGTATATTGTCCAGGGGGTCCAAATGTACAAGATTTGTGCGGTAGCACTTGTCTGAAGCGACTCTCTTTGGCCTCCGGTCGAATCATAAGCCGGAGCATCCAGAATTGCCAATGTCGTCCAATGATATAGATGCAAACATCTTCACTCCTATCAATGTGATAGGATTCTGCCTCATCATACCTTGTTCCTAGGTTCAAATGTACAAAATTTATGCGTTATTACATGTCCAAAGCGACTGTCTTTGGATTCAGGTCGAATCAAATGCCGGAGCATCCAGAATTGCCAATGTCGTCCAATGATATAGATGCAAATATCATTACTCCTATCAATGTGATAGGATTCTGCCTCATCATACCTTGTACAGGATGTCCAAATATATACGATTTGTGCGGTAGCACTTGTCCAAAGCGAATCTCTTTAGACTCAGGTCGATCCATAAGCCGAAGCATCCAGATTTGCCAATGTCGTCCAATGATATAGATGCAAATATCCTGACTCCTATAGATTTGACAGCATTCTGCCTAACCGTATCTCGTCCAGGGGGTCCAAATGTACAAGATTTGTGCGTTAGCAATTGTCCAGGCAGACTCTCTTTGGACTCAGGTCGAATCAAATGCCGGGGCATCGAGAATTGCCAATGTCGTCCAATGATATAGATGGAAATATCTTCACTCCTATCAATTTGATAGGATTCTGCCTCATGGTCTCTTGTCCTGGAGGTTCAATTGTACAAGATTTGTGCGGTAGCACTTGGCGAAAGTGAATCTCTTTGGACTCAGGTTGATCCATATGCCGAAGCATCCAGAATTGCCAATGTCATTCAATGATATAGATGCAAATTTCTTTACTCCTATCAATTTGACAGCATTCTGCCTCATCGTATCTTAACCAGGGGGTCCATATGTACAAGATTTGTGCGGTAGCACTTGTCCAAAGCGACTCTCTTTGACCTCCGGTCGAATCATATGCCGGAGCATCCAGAATTGCCAATGTCGTCCAATGATATAGATGCAAATATCTTCACTCCTATCAATTTGATAGGATTCTGCCTAATGGTCTCTTATCCTGGAGGTTCCAATGTACAAGATTTGTTCGGTAGCACTTGTCCAAAGCGAATCTCTTTGGATTCAGGTTGATCCATAAGCCGAAGCATCCAGAATTGCCAATGTCATTCAATGATATAGATGCAAATATCTTCACTCCTGTCAATTTGATAGGATTCTGCCTCATGGTCTCTTGTCCTGGAGGTTCCAATGTACAAGATTTGTCCGGTAGCACTTGTCCAAAGCGAATCTCTTTGGATTCAGGTCGAATCATAAGCCGAAGTGACAATAATTGCCGATGTTATCCGAATTATATTGATGCAAATATCTGAACTCCTTTCAATTTGACAGTATTCTGCCTCATCGTATCGTGTCCAGGAGGATCAAATGTACAAGATTTGTGCGGTAGCACTTTTCCAAAGCGACTCTCTTTGGACTCAGGTCGATCCATATGCCGGTGCATCCAGAATTGCCAATGTCGTCCTATGATATAGATGCAAATATCTTCACTCCTATCAATTTGACAGGATTCTGCCTCATCGTATCTTGTCCAGGAGGTTCATATGTACAAGATTTGTGCAGTAGCACTTGGCAAAAGCGACTCTCTTTGCACTCAGGTCGATCCATATGCCGAAGTGACAATAATTGCCGATGTTATCCGAATGATATTGATGCAAATATCTGAACTCCTTTCAATTTGACAGTATTCTGCCTCATCGTATCGTGTCCAGGAGGATCAAATGTACAAGATTTGTGCGGTGGCACTTTTCCAAAGCGACTCTCTTTGGACTCAGGTCGATCCATATGCCGGAGCATCCAGAATTGCCAATGTCGTCCAATGATATAGATGCAAATATCTTCACTCCTATCAATTTCATAGGATTCTGCCTAATGGTCTCTTGTCCTGGAGGTTCCAATGTACAAGATTTGTTCGGTAGCACTTGTCCAAAGCGAATCTCTTTGGATTCAGGTTGATCCATAAGCCGAAGCATCCAGAATTGCCAATGTCGTCCAATGATATAGAGGCAGATATCCTGACTCCTAACCATTTGACAGCATTCTGCCTCAGCGTATCTTGTTCAGGAAGTTCAAATGTCCAAGATTTGTGCGCTAGCACTTGTCCAGGCCGACTCTCTTTGGATTCAGGTCTAATCATAAGCCGGATCCCCATGATTGCCAATGTCGTCCAGTGATATAGATGCAAATATCTTTACTACTATCAATGTGACAGGATTCTGCCTCATCATACTTGTTCCAGAGGTGCAAATCTACAAGGTTTGTGTGGTAGCATTTGTCCAAAGCGAATCTCTTTAGACTCAGGTCGATCCGTAAACCGAGGCATCCAAAATTGCCAATGTCGTCCAATGATATAGATGCAAATATCTTTACTCCTATCAATTGTAAAGGATTCTGCCTCATAGTATCTTTTCCAGGGGGTCCAAATGTACACGATTTGTTGCGGTAGCACTAGTCCAAAGCGACTCTCTTTGGACTCAGGTCGAATCATAAGCCGGGGCATCCAGAATTGCCAATGTCGTCCAATGATATAGATGCAAATATCTTTACTGCTATCAATTTGACAGGATTCCGCCTCATCATACCTTGTCCAGTAGGTCAAAATGTACAAGATTTGTGCGGTAGCCCTTCTCCAAAGCGACTCTCTTTGGACTCAGTACGAATTATAAGCCGGGGCATCCAGAATTGCCAATGTCGTCCAATGATATAGATGCAAATATCATTACTCCTATCATTGTGATTCGATTCTGCCTCATCATACCTTGTCCAGTAGGTCAGAATGTACAAGATTTGCGCGTCAGCACTTCACAAAAGCGAATCTCTTTGGACTCAGGTCGATTCATATGCCGAGCATCCATAATTGCCAATGTCGTCCAATGATATAGATGCAAATATCTTCACTCCTATCAATTTGACAGGATACTGTCTCATCATACCCTGTTCCGGATGTTCAAATGTACAAGGTTTGGGCGGTAGCACTTGTCCAAAGCGACTCTCCTTGGACTCAGGTCGAATCATAAACCGGAGCATCCAGAATTGCCAAAATAGCCCAATGATATATATGCAAATATCTTAACTCCTATCAATTTACCAGGATTCTGCCTCATCATACCGTGTCCAGGAGGTCCAAATGGACAAGGTTTGGGCGGCAGAATTTGTCCAAAGCGACTCCCTTTGGATTCAGGTCGAATCATATGCCGGAGCATCCAGAATTGCCATTGTCGTCCAATGATGTAGATGCAAATATCTTTACTCCTATCAATTTGACAGGATACTGCCACATCGTATATTGTCCAGGGGGTCCAAATGTACAAGATTTATGCGGTAGCACTTGTCCAAAGCGACTCTCTTTGGCCTCCGGTCGAATCATATGCCGGAGCATCCAGAATTGCCAATGTCGTCCAACGATATAGATGCAAATATCTTCGCTCCTATCAATTTGACAGGATTCTGTCTCATCATACCCTGTTCCGGATGTTCAAATGTACAAGCCTTGGGCGGTAGCCCTTCTCCAAAGCGACTCTCTTTGGACTCAGTACGAATTATAAGCCGGGGCATCCAGAATTGCCAATGTCGTCCAATGATATAGATGCAAATATCATTACTCCTATCAATGTGATTCGATTCTGCCTCATCATACCTTGTCCAGTAGGTCAAAATGTACAAGATTTGCGCGTTGGAACTTCACAAAAGCGAATCTCTTTGGACTCAGGTCGATTCATATGCCGAAGCATCCAGAATTGCCAATGTTGTCCAATGATATAGATGCAAATATCTTTACTGTTATCAATTTGACAGGATTCTGCCTCATCGTATCTTATCCAGAAGGTAAAAATGGACAAGATTTGGGCGGCAGCATTTGTCCAAAGCGACTTTCTTTGAACTCAGGTCGAATCATAAGTCGAAGCATCCTGAATTGCCAATGTCGTGCAATGATATAGATGCAAATATCTTTACTGTTATCAATTTGACAGAATTCTGCCTCATCGTGTATTGTCCAGGGGTTCCAAATGTACAATATTTGTGCGTTAGCACTTGTCCAAAGCGAAACTCTTTGGACTCAGGTCGATCCATAAGCCGATGCATCAAGAATTGCCAATGTCGTGCAATGGTATAGATGCAAATATCTTTACTCCTATCAGTCTGACAGGATTCTGCCTCATCGTATATTGTCCAGGGGGTCCAAATGTACAAGATTTGTGCGGTAGCACTTGTCTGAAGCGACTCTCTTTGGACTCAGGTCGAATCATAAGCCTGAGCATCCAGAATTGCTAATGTCGTCCAATGATATAGATGCAAATATCTTCACTCCTATCAATTTGACAGGAATCTGCCTCACCATATCTTTTCCAAGAGGTACAAATGTACAAGATTTGTGCGGCAGCACTTGTCCAAAGCGATATTCTTTGGACTTATGTCGAATCATATGCCGGAGCATCCAGAATTGCCAATGTCGTCCAGTGATATAGATGCAAATACCTTTACCGCTATCAATTTAACAGGATTCTGTCTCATCGTGTCTTGCCCAGGAGGATTAAGTGTACAAGATTTGTGCGGTAGCATTAGACAAAAGCGAAGCTCTTTGATTCAGGTCGATCCATAAGCCGAACCATCCAGAATTGCCAATGTCGTGCAATCATATAGATGCGAATATCTTTACTCCTATCAATGTGATAAGATTCTGCCTCATCAAACCTTGTTCCGGAGGTTTAAATGTACAAGATTTGTGCGGTAGCACGTGTCCAAAGCGACTCTCTTTGGCCTCCGGTCGAATCATATGCCGGAGCATCCAGAATTGCCAATGTCGTCCAATGATATAGATGCAAATATCCTCACTCCTATCAATTTGGCAGGATTCTGCCTGATCGTATCTTGTCCAGGAAGATCAAATGTACAATATTTGTGCGGTAGCACTTGTCCAGGCCGACTGTCTTTGGACTCAGGTCGAATCATAAACCGGAGCATCCAGCACTGCCAATGTCGTCCAATGATATAGATGCAAATATCTTCACTCCTATCAATTTGACAGGATTCAGGCTCATCGTGCCTTCTCCAGGAGGATCAAGTGTACAACATTTGTGCGGTAGCGTTAGACAAAAGCGAAACTCTTTGGACTCAGGTCGATCAATAAGCCGAAGCATCCAGAATTGCCAATGTCGTGCAATGATATAGATGCAAATATCTTTACTGCTATCAATTTGACAGGATTCTGCCTCATCGTATCTTGTCCAGGGGGTCCAAATGTACACGATTTGTTGCGGTAGCACTAGTCCAAAGCGACGCTCTTTGGACTCAGGTCGAATCATAAGCCGGGGCATCCAGAATTGCCAATGTCATCCAATGATATAGATGCAAATATCTTTACTGCTATCAATTTGACAGGATTCTGAATCATCCTACCTTGTCCAGTAGGTCAAAATGTACAAGATTTGTGCGGTAGCCCTTCTCCAAAGCGACTCTCTTTGGACTCAGTACGAATTATAAGCCGGGGCATCCAGAATTGCCAATGTCGTCCAATGATATAGATACAAATATCTTTACTCCTATCAATGTGATTCGATTCTGCCTCATCATACCTTGTCCAGTAGGTCAAAATGTACAAGATTTCCACGTTAGCACTTCACAAAAGCGAATCTCTTTGGACTCAGGTCGATTCATAAGCCGAAGCATCCAGAATTGCCAATGTTGTCCAATGATACAGATGCAAATATCTTTACTGCTATCAATTTGACAGGATTCTGCCTCATCATGCCTTTTCCAGTAGGTCAAAATGTACCAGATTTGTGCGTTAGCACTTCACAAAAGCGAATCTCTTTGGACTCAGGTCGATTCATATGCCGAAGCATCCAGAATTGCCAATGTCGTCCAATGATATAGATGCAAATATCTTCACTCCTATCAATTTGACAGGATTCTGCCACATCTTATCTTGTCCAGGAGGTTCAAATGTACAAGATTTGTGCGTTAGCACTTCACAAAAGCGAATCTCTTTGGACTCAGGTCGAATCATATGCCGAGCATCCAGAATTGCCAAAAGCCAATCTCTTTGGACTCAGGTCGAATCATATGCCGAGCATCCAGGAATGCCAATGTCGTCCAATGATATAAATGCAAATATCTTTACTCCTATCAATATGATAGCATTCTGCCTCATCATACCTTGTTCCGGAGGTGCAAAAGTACAAGATTTGAGCGGGAGCCCTTGTCCAAAGCGACTCTCTTTGGTCTCAGGTCGAATCATAAGCCGAGCATCCAGAATTTCCAATGTCGTCCATTGATATAGATGCAAATATCTCTACTCCTATCAATGTGATTCGATTCAGCCTCATCATACCTTGTACAGGAGGTTGAAATGTACACGATTTGTGCGGTAGCACTTGTCCGAAGCGACCCTCTTTGAACTCAGGTCGAATCATAAGCCGAGCATCCAGAATTGCCAATGTCGTCCAATGATATAGATGCAAATATCTTTACTCCTATCAATGTAATAGGATTCTGCCTCATCATAGCTGGTCCAGGAGGTCCAAATGTACAAGATTTGTGTGGTAGCACTTGTCCAAAGCGACTCTCTTTGGACTCAGGTCAATCCACAAGCCGAAGCATGAAAAATTGCCAATGTGGCCAAATGATATAGATGCAAATATCTTCACACCTATCAATTTGACAGGATACTACCTCATCATACCTTGTACAGGAGGTCCACACATACAAGATTTGTGCGTTAGCACTTGTCCAAAGCGACTCTCGTTGAACTCAGGTCGAATTATAAGCCGGGGCATCCAGAATTGCCAATGTCGTCCAATGATATAGATGCAAACATCTTTAGTCCTAACAAATTGACAGGATTTTGCCTCATCACATCTTGTCCAGGAGGTTCAAATGTACAAGATTTGTGCGGTAACACTTGACAAAAGCCAATCTCTTTGGACTCAGGTCGAATCATAAGCCGGGGCATCCAGAATTGCCAATGTCGTCTAATGATATATGCAAATGTCTTTACTCCTATTAATTTGACAGGATTCTGCCTCACAGTATCTTGTACACGAGGTCCAAATGTACAATATTTGTGTTGTAGCACTTGTCCAAAGCGACTCCGTTTGGCCTCAGGTCGATCCACAAGCCGAAGCATAAAAAATTGCCAATGTGGCCAAACGATATAGATGCAAATATCTTCACACCTATCAATTTGACAGGATACTGCCTCATCATACCTTGTACAGGAGGTCCACACATACAAGATTTGTGCGGTAGAACATGTCCAAAGCGACTCTCTTTGGACTCAGGTCGATTCATGTGCCGGAGCATCCGGAATTGCCAATGTCGTCCAATGATATAGATGCAAACATCTTCAGTCATATCAATTTGACAGGATTCTGCGTCATCATATCTTGTCCAGGAGGTTCAAATGTACGAGATTTGTGCGGTCGCACTTATCCAAAGCGAATCTCTTTGGACTCAGGTCGAATCATGAGCCGGAGCACCCAAAATTGTCGTCTAATGATATAGATGCAAACATCTTCACTCCTGCCAATTTGACAGGATTCTGCCTCATCATACCTTGTACAGGAGGTCCAAATGTACAGGATTTGTGCTAGTACTTGTCCAAAGCGACTCTCTTGGGATTCAGGTCGAATTATATGCCGGAACATCCAGAATTGCCAATGTCGTCCAATGATATAGATGCAAACATCTTCACTCATATCAATTTGACGGGATTCTGCCTCATCATATCTTGTCCAGGAGGTTCAAATGTACAAGATTTGTGCGGTAGCACTTGTCCAAAGCGACTCTCTTTGGACTCAGGTCGAATCATATGCCGAGCATCTAGAATTGCCAATGTCGTCCAATGATATAGATGCAAACATCTTTACTCCTATCAATTTGACAGGATTCTGCCTCATCGTATCTTGTCCATGAGGATCAAATGTACAAGATTTGTGCGGAAGCACTTGTCCAAAGCCACTCTCTTTGGACTCAGGTCGATCCATATGCCAATGTAACAAAAATTGCCGATCTTATCGGAATGATATAGATGCAAATATCATAACTCCTATCAATTAGACAGGATTCTGCCTCATCGTATCTTCTCCAGGAGGTTCAAATGTAAAAGATTTGTGCGGTATTACTTGTCCAAAGCGATTCTCTTTGGGCTCAGGTCGAATCATGTGCCGGAGCATCCAGAATTGCCAATGTCGTCCAATGATATAGATGCAAACATCTTCACTCCTATCAATTTGACAGGATTCTCCTTCATCGTATCTTGTCCAGGAGGTTCAAATGTACATGATTTGTGCGGAAGCACTTGTCCAAAGCGACTCTCGTTCAACTCAGGTCGAATCATAAGCCGAAGTATCCAGAATTGCCAATGTCGTGCAATGGTATAAATGCAAATATCTTTACTCCTATCAATATGACAGGATTCTGCCTCATCATACCTTGTTCCGGAGGTTCAAATGTAGAGGATTTGTGCTGTACTACTTGTCCAAAGCGACTCTCTTTGGATTCAGGTCGAATCATATGCCGGAACATCCAGAATTGCCAATGACGTCCATTGATATAGATGCAAATATCTTTATTCCTATCAATATGATAGGATTCTGCCTCATCATACCTTGTCCATGAGGTTCAAATGTACATGATTTGTGCGGAAGCACTTGTCCAAAGCGACTCTCGTTGAACTCAGGTCGAATCATAAGCCGAAGTATCCAGAATTGCCAATGTCGTCTAATGATATATGCAAACATCTTTACTCCTATCAATTTGACAGGATTCTGCTTCATCGTATCTTGTCCAGGAGGTTCAAATGTACAAGATTTGTGCGGTAGCACTTGTCCAAAGCGGCATTCTTTGGACTTAGGTCGAACCATAAGCCGGACCATCCAGAACTGCCGATGTTGACCAATGATTTAGATGCAAATATCTTTACTCCTATTAATTTGACAGGATTCTGCCTCACCGTATCTTGAACACGAGGTCCAAATGTACAATATTTGTGCTGTAGCACTTGTCCAAAGCGACTCCCTTTGGCCTCAGGTCAATCCACAAGCCGAAGCATGAAAAATTGCCAATGTGGCCAAATGATATAGATGCAAATATCTTCAAACCTATCAATTTGACAGGATACTGCCTCATCATACCTTGTACAGGAGGTCCACACATACAAGATTTGTGCGGTAGCACTTGTCCAAAGGCACTCTCTTTGGACTCAGGTCGATCCATATGCCAAAGTAACAAAAATTTCCGATCTTATCAGAATGATATAGATGCAAATATCATAACTCCTATCAATTGGACAGGATTCTGCCTTATCGTATCTTTTCCAGGAGGTTCAAATGTACAAGATTTGTGCGGTATTACTTGTCCAAAGCGACTGTCTTTGGGCTCAGGTCGAATCATGTGCCGGAGCATCCAGAATTGCCAATGTCGTCCAATGATATAGATGCAAACATCTTCACTCCTATCAATTTGACAGGATTCTCCTTCATCGTATCTTGTCCAGGAGGTTCAAATGTACATGATTTGTGCGGAAGCACTTGTCCAAAGCGACTCTCGTTCAACTCAGGTCGAATCATAAGCCGAAGTATCCAGAATTGCCAATGTCGTGCAATGGTATAAATGCAAATATCTTTACTCCTATCAATATGACAGGATTCTGCCTCATCATACCTTGTTCCGGAGGTTCAAATGTAGAGGATTTGTGCTGTACTACTTGTCCAAAGCGACTCTCTTTGGATTCAGGTCGAATCATATGCCGGAACATCCAGAATTGCCAATGACGTCCATTGATATAGATGCAAATATCTTTATTCCTATCAATATGATAGGATTCTGCCTCATCATACCTTGTCCATGAGGTTCAAATGTACATGATTTGTGCGGAAGCACTTGTCCAAAGCGACTCTCGTTGAACTCAGGTCGAATCATAAGCCGAAGTATCCAGAATTGCCAATGTCGTCTAATGATATATGCAAACATCTTTACTCCTATCAATTTGACAGGATTCTGCTTCATCGTATCTTGTCCAGGAGGTTCAAATGTACAAGATTTGTGCGGTAGCACTTGTCCAAAGCGGCATTCTTTGGACTTAGGTCGAACCATAAGCCGGACCATCCAGAACTGCCGATGTTGACCAATGATTTAGATGCAAATATCTTTACTCCTATTAATTTGACAGGATTCTGCCTCACCGTATCTTGAACACGAGGTCCAAATGTACAATATTTGTGCTGTAGCACTTGTCCAAAGCGACTCCCTTTGGCCTCAGGTCAATCCACAAGCCGAAGCATGAAAAATTGCCAATGTGGCCAAATGATATAGATGCAAATATCTTCAAACCTATCAATTTGACAGGATACTGCCTCATCATACCTTGTACAGGAGGTCCACACATACAAGATTTGTGCGGTAGCACTTGTCCAAAGGCACTCTCTTTGGACTCAGGTCGATCCATATGCCAAAGTAACAAAAATTTCCGATCTTATCAGAATGATATAGATGCAAATATCATAACTCCTATCAATTGGACAGGATTCTGCCTTATCGTATCTTTTCCAGGAGGTTCAAATGTACAAGATTTGTGCGGTATTACTTGTCCAAAGCGACTGTCTTTGGACTCAGGTCGAATCATATGCCGAGCAACCAGAATTGCCAATGTCGTCCAATGATATATGCAAATATCTTTACTCCTATAAATTTGACAGGATTCTGCTTCATCGTATCTTGTCCAGGAGGTTCAAATGTACATGATTTGTGCGGAAGCACTTGTCCAAAGCGACTCTCGTTCAACTCAGGTCGAATCATAAGCCGAACTATCCAGAATTGCCAATGTCGTGCAATGGTATAAATGCAAATATCTTTATTCCTATCAATATGACAGGATTCTGCCTCATCATACCTTGTTCCAGAGGTTCAAATGTAGAGGATTTGTGCTGTACTACTTGTCCAAAGCGACTCTCTTTGGATTCAGAACGAATCATATGCCGGAACATCCAGAATTGCCAATGACGTCCATTGATATAGATGCAAATATCTTTATTCCTATCAATATGATAGGATTCTGCCTCATCATGCCTTGTCCATGAGGTTCAAATGTACATGATTTGTGCGGAAGCACTTGTCCAAAGCGACTCCCTTTGGCCTCAGGTCAATCCACAAGCCGAAGCATGAAAAATTGCCAATGTGGCCAAATGATATAGATGCAAATATCTTCACACCCATCAATTTGACAGGATACTACCTCATCATACCTTGTACAGGAGGTCCACACATACAAGATTTGTGCGGTAGCACTTGTCCAAAGCGACTCTCGTTGAACTCAGGTCGAATCATAAGCCGGGGCATCCAGAATTGCCAATGTCGTCCAATGATATCGATGCAAACATCTTTAGTCCTAACAAATTGACAGGATTTTGCCTCATCACATCTTGTCCAGGAGGTCCAAATGTACAAGATTTGTGCGGTAACACTTGACAAAAGCCAATCTCTTTGGACTCAGGTCGAATCATAAGCCGGGGCATCCAGAATTGCCAATGTCGTCCAATGATATATGCAAATATCTTTACTCCTATTAATTTAACAGAATTCTGCCTCACAGTATCTTGTACACCAGGTCCAAATGTACAATATTTGTGTTGTAGCACTTGTCCAAAGCGACTCCGTTTGGCCTCAGGTCGATCCACAAGCCGAAGCATAAAAAATTGCCAATGTGGCCAAATGATATAGATGCAAATATCTTCACACCTATTAATTTGACAGTATACTGCCTCATCATACCTTGTACAGGAGGTCCACACATACAAGATTTGTGCGGTAGAACTTGTCCAAAGCGACTCTCTTTGGACTCAGGTCGATTCATGTGCCGGAGCATCCGGAATTGCCAATGTCGTCCAATGATATAGATGCAAACATCTTCACTCATATCAATTTGACAGGATTCTGCCTCATCATATCTTGTCCAGGAGGTTCAAATGTACAAGATTTGTGCGGTAACACTTGACAAAAGCCAATCTCTTTGGACTCAGGTCGAATCATAAGCCGGGGCATCCAGAATTGCCAATGTCGTCCAATGGTATATGCAAATATCTTTACTCCTATTAATTTGACAGGATTCTGCCTCACAGTATCTTGTACACGAGGTCCAAATGTACAATATTTGTGTTGTAGCACTTGTCCAAAGCGACTCCGTTTGGCCTCAGGTCGATCCACAAGCCGAAGCATAACAAATTGCCAATGTGGCCAAATGATATAGATGCAAATATCTTCACACCTATCAATTTGACAGGATACTGCCTCATCATACCTTGTACAGGAGGTCCACACATACAAGATTTATGCGGTAGAACATGTCCAAAGCGACTCTCTTTGGACTCAGGTCGATTCATGTGCCGGAGCATCCGGAATTGCCAATGTCGTCCAATGATATAGATGCAAACATCTTCACTCATATCAATTTGACAGGATTCTGCGTCATCATATCTTGTCCAGGAGGTTCAAATGTACGAGATTTGTGCGGTCGCACTTATCCAAAGCGAATCTCTTTGGACTCAGGTCGAATCATGAGCCGGAGCACCCAAAATTGTCGTCTAATGATATAGATGCAAACATCTTCACTCCTATCAATTTGACAGGATTCTGCCTCATCATACCTTGTACAGGAGGTCCAAATGTACAGGATTTGTGCTAGTACTTGTCCAAAGCGACTCTCTTGGGATTCAGGTCGAATTATATGCCGGAACATCCAGAATTGCCAATGTCGTCCAATGATATAGATGCAAACTTCTTCACTCATATCAATTTGACAGGATTCTGCCTCATCATATCTTGTCCAGGAGGTTCAAATGTACAAGATTTGTGCGGTAGCACTTGTCCAAAGCGACTCTCTTTGGACTCAGGTCGAATCATATGCCGAGCATCTAGAATTGCCAATGTCGTCCAATGATATTGATGCAAACATCTTTACTCCTATCAATTTGACAGGATTCTGCCTCATCGTATCTTGTCCATGAGGATCAAATGTACAAGATTTGTGCGGAAGCACTTGTCCAAAGCCACTCTCTTTGGACTCAGGTCGATCCATATGCCAAAGTAACAAAAATTGCCGATCTTATCGGAATGATATAGATGCAAATATCATAACTCCTATCAATTAGACAGGATTCTGCCTCATCGTATCTTCTCCAGGAGGTTCAAATGTAAAAGATTTGTGCGGTATTACTTGTCCAAAGCGATTCTCTTTGGACTCAGGTCGAATCATGTGCCGGAGCATCCAGAATTGCCAATGTCGTCCAATGATATAGATGCAAACATCTTCACTCCTATCAATTTGACAGGATTCTCCTTCATCGTATCTTGTCCAGGAGGTTCAAATGTACATGATTTGTGCGGAAGCACTTGTCCAAAGCGACTCTCGTTCAACTCAGGTCGAATCATAAGCCGAAGTATCCAGAATTGCCAATGTCGTGCAATGGTATAAATGCAAATATCTTTACTCCTATCAATATGAGAGGATTCTGCCTCATCATACCTTGTTCCGGAGGTTCAAATGTAGAGGATTTGTGCTGTACTACTTGTCCAAAGCGACTCTCTTTGGATTTAGGTCGAATCATATGCCGGAACATCCAGAATTGCCAATGACGTCCATTGATATAGATGCAAATATCTTTATTCCTATCAATATGATAGGATTCTGCCTCATCATACCTTGTCCATGAGGTTCAAATGTACATGATTTGTGCGGAAGCACTTGTCCAAAGCGACTCTCGTTGAACTCAGGTCGAATCATATGCCGAAGTATCCAGAATTGCCAATGTCGTCTAATGATATATGCAAACATCTTTACTCCTATCAATTTGACAGGATTCTGCTTCATCGTATCTTGTCCAGGAGGTTCAAATGTAGAAGATTTGTGCGGTAGCACTTGTCCAAAGCGGCATTCTTTGGACTTAGGTCGAACCATAAGCCGGACCATCCAGAACTGCCGATGTTGACCAATGATTTAGATGCAAATATCTTTACTGCTATTAATTTGACAGGATTCTGCCTCACCGTATCTTGAACACGAGGTCCAAATGTACAATATTTGTGCTGTAGCACTTGTCCAAAGCGACTCCCTTTGGCCTCAGGTCAATCCACAAGCCGAAGCATGAAAAATTGCCAATGTGGCCAAATGATATAGATGCAAATATCTTCAAACCTATCAATTTGACAGGATACTGCCTCATCACACCTTGTACAGGAGGTCCACACATACAAGATTTGTGCGGTAGCACTTGTCCAAACGCACTCTCTTTGGACTCAGGTCGATCCATATGCCAAAGTAACAAAAATTTTCGATCTTATCGGAATGATATAGATGCAAATATCATATCTCCTATCAATTGGACAGGATTCTGCCTTATCGTATCTTCTCCAGGAGGTTCAAATGTACAAGATTTGTGCGGTATTACTTGTCCAAAGCGACTGTCTTTGGACTCAGGTCGAATCATATGCCGATCAACCAGAATGGCCAATGTCGTCCAATGATATATGCAAATATCTTTACTCCTATCAATTTGACAGGATTTTGCTTCATCGTATCTTGTCCAGGAGGTTCAAATGTACATGATTTGTGCGGAAGCACTTGTCCAAAGCGACTCTCGTTCAACTCAGGTCGAATCATAAGCCGAAGTATCCAGAATTGCCAATGTCGTGCAATGGTATAAATGCAAATATCTTTACTCCTATCAATATGACAGGATTCTGCCTCATCATACCTTGTTCCGGAGGTTCAAATGTAGAGGATTTGTGCTGTACTACTTGTCCAAAGCGACTCTCTTTGGATTCAGGTCGAATCATATGCCGGAACATCCAGAATTGCCAATGACGTCCATTGATATAGATGCAAATATGTTTATTCCTATCAATATGATAGGATTCTGCCTCATCATGCCTTGTCCATGAGGTTCAAATGTACATGATTTGTGCGGTAGCACTTGTCCAAAGCGACTCTCGTTGAACTCAGGTCCAATCATAAGCCGAAGTATCCAGAATTGCCAATGTCGTCTAATGATATATGCAAACATCTTTACTCCTATCAATTTGACAGGATTCTGCTTCATCGTATCTTGTCCAGGAGGTTCAAATGTACAAGATTTGTGCGGTAGCACTTGTCCAAAGCGGCATTCTTTGGACTTAGGTCGAACCATAAGCCGACCATCCAGAACTGCCGATGTTGACTAATGATTTAGATGCAAATATCTTTACTCCTATTAATTTGACAGGATTCTGCCTCACCGTATCTTGAACACGAGGTCCAAATGTACAATATTTGTGCTGTAGCATTTGTCCAAAGCGACTCCCTTTGGCCTCAGGTCAATCCACAACCCGAAGCATGAAAAATTGCCAATGTGGCCAAATGATATAGATGCAAATATCTTCACACCTATCAATTTGACAGGATAATGCCTCATCATACCTTGTACAGGAGGTCCACACATACAAGATTTGTGCGGTAGCACTTGTCCAAAGGCACTCTCTTTGGACTCAGGTCGATCCATATGCCAAAGTAACAAAAATTTCCGATCTTATCGGAATGATATAGATGCAAATATCATAACTCCTATCAATTGGACAGGATTCTGCCTCATCGTATCTTCTCCAGGAGGTTCAAATGTACAGGATTTGTGCGGTATTACTTGTCCAAAGCGACTGTCTTTGGACTCAGGTCGAATCATATGCCGAGCATCCAGAATTGCCAATGTCGTCCAATGATATATGCAAATATCTTTACTCCTATCAATTTTACAGGATTCTGCTTCATCGTATCTTGTCCAGGAGGTTCAAATGTACATGATTTGTGCGGAAGCACTTTTCCAAAGCGACTCTCGTTGAACTCAGGTCGAATCATAAGCCGAAGTATCCAGAATTGCCAATGTCGTGCAATGGTATAGATGCAAATATCTTTACTCCTATTAATATGACAGGATTCTGCCTCATCATACCTTGATCCGGAGGTTCAAATGTAGAGGATTTGTGCTGTAGTACTTGTCCAAAGCGACTCTCTTTGGATTCAGGTCGAATCATAAGCCGGAACATTCAGAATTGCCAATGACGTCTAATGATATAGATGCAAATATCTTCACTCCTATCAATGTGACAGGATTCTGCCTCATCATACCTTTTCCAGGAGGTCCAAATGCACATCTTTTGGGCGGCAGCATTTGCCCAAACCGACTCTCTTTGGATTCAGGTCGAATCATAAGCCGGGGCATCCAGCATTGCCAATGTCGTCCAATGATATAGATGCAAATACCTTCACTCCTATCAATTCGACAGGATTCTGGCTCATCGTGTCTTGTCCAGGAGGATTAAGTGTACAAGATTTGTGCGGTAGCACTTGTCCAAAGCGACTCTCTTTGGACACAGGTCGAATCATAGGCCGAAGCATCCAGAAATGCCAATGTCGTCCAATGATATAGATGCTAATGCATTACTCCTATCAATGAGATAGGATTCTGCCTCATCACACCTTGTCCAGGAAGTCCAAATGTAGAGGATTTGTGCTGTACTACTTGTCCAAAGCGACTCTCTTTGGACTCAGGTCGATCCATATGCCAAAGTAACAAAAATTGCCGATCTTATCGGAATGATATAGATGCAAATTTCATAACTCCTATCAATTAGACAGGATTCTGCTTCATCGTATCTTCTCCAGGAGGTTCAAATGTACAAGATTTGTGCGGTATTACTTGTCCGAAGCGATTCTCTTTGGACTCAGGTCGAATCATGTGCCGGAGCATCCAGAATTGCCAATGTCGTCCAATGATATAGATTTCAAACATCTTCACTCCTATCAATTTGACAGGATTCTGCCTCATCATACCTTGTACAGGAGGTCCAAATGTACAGGATTTGTGCTGTAGTACTTGTCCAAAGCGATTCTCCTTGGACTCAGGTCGAATCATGTGCCGGAGCATCCAGAATTGCCAATGTCGTCCAATGATATAGATGCAAACATCTTCACTCCTATCAATTTGACAGGATTCTGCCTCATCATATATTGTCCAGGAGGTTCAAATGTACATGATTTGTGTGTTAGCACTTCACAAAAGCGAATCTCTTTGGACTCAGGTCGAATCATAAGCCGGAGCATCCAGAATTGCCAATGTCATCCAATGATTAAGATGCAAATATCTTCACACCTATCAATTTGACAGGATTCTGCCTCACCGCGTCTTGAACACGAGGTCTAAATGTACAATATTTGTGCGGTATTACTTGTCCAAAGCGACTGTCTTTGTACTCAGGTCGAATCATATGGCGAAGAATCCACAATTGCCGATATTGTCCAATGATAGAGACGCAAATATCCTCACTGCTATCAATTTTACAGCATTCTGCCTAATCGTATCTCGTCCAGGAGGTACAAATGTACAAGATTTGTGCGGTAGCACTTATACAGGCCGACTTTCTTTGGATTCAGGCCTAATTATAAGCCGGATCCCCAGGATTGCCAATGTCGTCCAATGATATAGATGCAAATATCTTCACTGCTATCAATTTGACAGAATTCTGCCTCATCGTATCTTGTCCAAGGGGTCCAAATGTACAATATTTGTGTGGTAACACTTGACAAAAGCCAATCTCTTTGGACTCAGGTCGAATCGTAAGCCGAAGTATCCAGAATTGCCAATGTCGTCTAATGATATATGCAAACATCTTTACTCCTATCAATTTGACAAGATTCTGCTTCATCGTATATTGTCCAGGAGGTTCAAATGTACAAGATTTGTGCGGTAGCACTTGTCCAAAGCGGCATTCTTTGGACTTAGGTCGAACCATAAGCCGGACCATCCAGAACTTTCGATGTTGACCAATGATTTAGATGCAAAAACCTTCACTCCTATCAATTCGACAGGATTCTGGCTCATCGTGTCTTGTCCAGGAGGATCAAGTGTACAAGATTTGTTGCAGTAGCCCTTGTCCAAAGCGACTCCCTTTGGCCTCAGGTCAATCCACAAGCCGAAGCATGAAAAATTGCCAATGTGGCCAAATGATATAGATACAAATATCTTCACACCTATCAATTTGACAGGATACTGCCTCATCATACCTTGTACAGGAGGTCCACATATACAAGATTTGTGCGGTAGCACATGTCCAAAGGCACTCTCTTTGGACTCAGGTCGATCCATATGCCAAAGTAACAAAAATTTCCGATCTTATCGGAATGATATAGATGCAAATATCATAACTCCTATCAATTGGACAGGATTCTGCCTTATCGTATCTTCTCCAGGAGGTTCAAATGTACAAGACTTGTGCGGTATTACTTGTCCAAAGCGACTGTCTTTGGACTCAGGTCGAATCATATGCCGAGCAACCAGAATGGCCAATGTCGTCCAATGATATATGCAAATATCTTTACTCCTATCAATTTGACAGGATTTTGCTTCATCGTATCTTGTCCAGGAGGTTCAAATGTACATGATTTGTGCGGAAGCACTTGTCCAAAGCGACTCTCGTTCAACTCAGGTCGAATCATAAGCCGAAGTATCCAGAATTGCCAATGTCGTGCAATGGTATAAATGCAAATATCTTTACTCCTATCAATATGACAGGATTCTGCCTCATCATACCTTGTTCCGGAGGTTCAAATGTAGAGGATTTGTGCTGTACTACTTGTCCAAAGCGACTCTCTTTGGATTCAGGTCGAATCATATGCCGGAACATCCAGAATTGCCAATGACGTCCATTGATATAGATGCAAATATGTTTATTCCTATCAATATGATAGGATTCTGCCTCATCATGCCTTGTCCATGAGGTTCAAATGTACATGATTTGTGCGGTAGCACTTGTCCAAAGCGACTCTCGTTGAACTCAGGTCCAATCATAAGCCGAAGTATCCAGAATTGCCAATGTCGTCTAATGATATATGCAAACATCTTTACTCCTATCAATTTGACAGGATTCTGCTTCATCGTATCTTGTCCAGGAGGTTCAAATGTACAAGATTTGTGCGGTAGCACTTGTCCAAAGCGGCATTCTTTGGACTTAGGTCGAACCATAAGCCGACCATCCAGAACTGCCGATGTTGACTAATGATTTAGATGCAAATATCTTTACTCCTATTAATTTGACAGGATTCTGCCTCACCGTATCTTGAACACGAGGTCCAAATGTACAATATTTGTGCTGTAGCATTTGTCCAAAGCGACTCCCTTTGGCCTCAGGTCAATCCACAACCCGAAGCATGAAAAATTGCCAATGTGGCCAAATGATATAGATGCAAATATCTTCACACCTATCAATTTGACAGGATAATGCCTCATCATACCTTGTACAGGAGGTCCACACATACAAGATTTGTGCGGTAGCACTTGTCCAAAGGCACTCTCTTTGGACTCAGGTCGATCCATATGCCAAAGTAACAAAAATTTCCGATCTTATCGGAATGATATAGATGCAAATATCATAACTCCTATCAATTGGACAGGATTCTGCCTCATCGTATCTTCTCCAGGAGGTTCAAATGTACAGGATTTGTGCGGTATTACTTGTCCAAAGCGACTGTCTTTGGACTCAGGTCGAATCATATGCCGAGCATCCAGAATTGCCAATGTCGTCCAATGATATATGCAAATATCTTTACTCCTATCAATTTTACAGGATTCTGCTTCATCGTATCTTGTCCAGGAGGTTCAAATGTACATGATTTGTGCGGAAGCACTTTTCCAAAGCGACTCTCGTTGAACTCAGGTCGAATCATAAGCCGAAGTATCCAGAATTGCCAATGTCGTGCAATGGTATAGATGCAAATATCTTTACTCCTATTAATATGACAGGATTCTGCCTCATCATACCTTGATCCGGAGGTTCAAATGTAGAGGATTTGTGCTGTAGTACTTGTCCAAAGCGACTCTCTTTGGATTCAGGTCGAATCATAAGCCGGAACATTCAGAATTGCCAATGACGTCTAATGATATAGATGCAAATATCTTCACTCCTATCAATGTGACAGGATTCTGCCTCATCATACCTTTTCCAGGAGGTCCAAATGCACATCTTTTGGGCGGCAGCATTTGCCCAAACCGACTCTCTTTGGATTCAGGTCGAATCATAAGCCGGGGCATCCAGCATTGCCAATGTCGTCCAATGATATAGATGCAAATACCTTCACTCCTATCAATTCGACAGGATTCTGGCTCATCGTGTCTTGTCCAGGAGGATTAAGTGTACAAGATTTGTGCGGTAGCACTTGTCCAAAGCGACTCTCTTTGGACACAGGTCGAATCATAGGCCGAAGCATCCAGAAATGCCAATGTCGTCCAATGATATAGATGCTAATGCATTACTCCTATCAATGAGATAGGATTCTGCCTCATCACACCTTGTCCAGGAAGTCCAAATGTAGAGGATTTGTGCTGTACTACTTGTCCAAAGCGACTCTCTTTGGACTCAGGTCGATCCATATGCCAAAGTAACAAAAATTGCCGATCTTATCGGAATGATATAGATGCAAATTTCATAACTCCTATCAATTAGACAGGATTCTGCTTCATCGTATCTTCTCCAGGAGGTTCAAATGTACAAGATTTGTGCGGTATTACTTGTCCGAAGCGATTCTCTTTGGACTCAGGTCGAATCATGTGCCGGAGCATCCAGAATTGCCAATGTCGTCCAATGATATAGATTTCAAACATCTTCACTCCTATCAATTTGACAGGATTCTGCCTCATCATACCTTGTACAGGAGGTCCAAATGTACAGGATTTGTGCTGTAGTACTTGTCCAAAGCGATTCTCCTTGGACTCAGGTCGAATCATGTGCCGGAGCATTCAGAATTGCCAATGTCGTCCAATGATATAGATGCAAACATCTTCACTCCTATCAATTTGACAGGATTCTGCCTCATCATATATTGTCCAGGAGGTTCAAATGTACATGATTTGTGTGTTAGCACTTCACAAAAGCGAATCTCTTTGGACTCAGGTCGAATCATAAGCCGGAGCATCCAGAATTGCCAATGTCATCCAATGATTAAGATGCAAATATCTTCACACCTATCAATTTGACAGGATTCTGCCTCACCGCGTCTTGAACACGAGGTCTAAATGTACAATATTTGTGCGGTATTACTTGTCCAAAGCGACTGTCTTTGTACTCAGGTCGAATCATATGGCGAAGAATCCACAATTGCCGATATTGTCCAATGATAGAGACGCAAATATCCTCACTGCTATCAATTTTACAGCATTCTGCCTCATCGTATCTCGTCCAGGAGGTACAAATGTACAAGATTTGTGCGGTAGCACTTATACAGGCCGACTTTCTTTGGATTCAGGCCTAATTATAAGCCGGATCCCCAGGATTGCCAATGTCGTCCAATGATATAGATGCAAATATCTTCACTGCTATCAATTTGACAGAATTCTGCCTCATCGTATCTTGTCCAAGGGGTCCAAATGTACAATATTTGTGTGGTAACACTTGACAAAAGCCAATCTCTTTGGACTCAGGTCGAATCGTAAGCCGAAGTATCCAGAATTGCCAATGTCGTCTAATGATATATGCAAACATCTTTACTCCTATCAATTTGACAAGATTCTGCTTCATCGTATATTGTCCAGGAGGTTCAAATGTACAAGATTTGTGCGGTAGCACTTGTCCAAAGCGGCATTCTTTGGACTTAGGTCGAACCATAAGCCGGACCATCCAGAACTTTCGATGTTGACCAATGATTTAGATGCAAAAACCTTCACTCCTATCAATTCGACAGGATTCTGGCTCATCGTGTCTTGTCCAGGAGGATCAAGTGTACAAGATTTGTTGCAGTAGCCCTTGTCCAAAGCGACTCCCTTTGGCCTCAGGTCAATCCACAAGCCGAAGCATGAAAAATTGCCAATGTGGCCAAATGATATAGATACAAATATCTTCACACCTATCAATTTGACAGGATACTGCCTCATCATACCTTGTACAGGAGGTCCACATATACAAGATTTGTGCGGTAGCACATGTCCAAAGGCACTCTCTTTGGACTCAGGTCGATCCATATGCCAAAGTAACAAAAATTTCCGATCTTATCGGAATGATATAGATGCAAATATCATAACTCCTATCAATTGGACAGGATTCTGCCTTATCGTATCTTCTCCAGGAGGTTCAAATGTACAAGACTTGTGCGGTATTACTTGTCCAAAGCGACTGTCTTTGGACTCAGGTCGAATCATATGCCGAGCAACCAGAATTGCCAATGTCGTCCAATGATATATTCAAATATCTTTACTCCTATCAATTTGACAGGATTCTGCTTCATCGTATCTTGTCCAGGAGGTTCAAATGTACATGATTTGTGCGGAAGCACTTGTCCAAAGCGACTCTCGTTCAACTCAGGTCGAATCATAAGCCGAAGTATCCAGAATTGCCAATGTCGTGCAATGGTATAAATGCAAATATCTTTACTCCTATCAATATGACAGGATTCTGCCTCATCATACCTTGTTCCGGAGGTTCAAATGTAGAAGATTTGTGCTGTACTACTTGTCCAAAGCGACTCTCTTTGGATTCAGATCGAATCATATGCCGAAACATCCAGAATTGCCAATGTCGTCCAATGATATAGATGCAAATATCTTCACTCCTATCAATTCGACAGGATTCTGGCTCACCGTGTCTTGTCCAGGAGGATCAAGTGTACAAGAGTTGTTGCGGTAGCCCTTGTCCAAAGCGACTCCCTTTGGCCTCAGGTCAATCCACAAGCCGAAGCATGAAAAATTGCCAATGTCGCCAAATGATATAGATGCAAATATCTTCACACCTATCAATTTGACAGGGTACTGCCTCATCATACCTTGTACAGGAGGTCCACACATACAAGATTTGTGCGGTAGCACTTGTCCAAAGGCACTCTCTTTGGACTCAGGTCGATCCATATGCCAAAGTAACAAAAATTTCCGATCTTATCGGAATGATATAGATGCAAATATCATAACTGCTATCAATTGGACAGGATTCTGCCTCATCGTATCTTCTCCAGGAGGTTCAAATGTACAAGATTTGTGCGGTATTACTTGTCCAAAGCGACTGTCTTTGGACTCAGGTCGAATCATATGCCGAGCATCCAGAATTGCCAATGTCGTCCAATGATATATGCAAATATCTTTACTCCTATCAATTTTACAGGATTCTGCTTCATCGTATCTTGTCCAGGAGGTTCAAATGTACATGATTTGTGCGGAAGCACTTTTCCAAAGCGACTCTCGTTCAACTCAGGTCGAATCATAAGCCGAAGTATCCAGAATTGCCAATGACGTGTAATGGTATAAATGCAAATATCTTTACTCCTATCAATATGACAGGATTCTGCCTCATCATACCTTGTTCCGGAGGTTCAAATGTAGAGGATTTGTGCTGTACTACTTGTCCAAAGCGACTCTCTTTGGATTCAGATCGAATCATATGCCGGAACATCCAGAATTGCCAATGACGTCCATTGATATAGATGCAAATATCTTTATTCCTATCAATATGATAGGATTCTGCCTCACCGTATCTTGAACACGAGGTCCAAATGTACAATATTTGTGCTGTAGCATTTGTCCAAGGCGACTCCCTTTGGCCTCAGGTCAATCCACAAGCCGAAGCATGAAAAATTGCCAATGTGGCCAAATGATATAGATGCAAATATCTTCACACCTATCAATTTGACAGGATACTACCTCAACATACCTTGTACAGGAGGTCCACACATACAAGATTTGTGCGGTAACACTTGTCCAAAGGCACTCTCTTTGGACTCAGGTCGATCCATATGCCAAAGTAACAATAATTGCCGATCTTATCGGAATGATATAGATGCAAATATCATAACTCCTATCAATTGGACAGGATTCTGCCTCATCGTATCTTCTCCAGGAGGTTCAAATGTACAGGATTTGTGCGGTATTACTTGTCCAAAGCGACTGTCTTTGGACTCAGGTCGAATCATTTGCCGAGCATCCAGAATTGCCAATGTCGTCCAATGATATATGCAAATATCTTTACTCCTATCAATTTGACAGGATTCTGCTTCATCGTATCTTGTCCAGGAGGTTCAAATGTACATGATTTGTGCGGAAGCACTTTTCCAAAGCGACTCTCGTTGAACTCAGGTCGAATCATAAGCAGAAGTATCCAGAATTGCTTATGTCGTCCAATGATATAGATGCAAACATCTTCACTCCTATCAATATGACAGGATTCTGCCTCATCATACCTTGTTCCGGAGGTTCAAATGTAGAGGATTTGTGCTGTACTACTTGTCCAAAGCGACTCTCTTTGGATTCAGGTCGAATCATATGCCGGAACATCCAGAATTGCCAATGACGTCCATTGATATAGATGCAAATATCTTTATTCCTATCAATATGATAGGATTCTGCCTCATCATACCTTGTTCCGGAGGTTCAAATGTAGAGGATTTGTGCTGTACTACTTGTCCAAAGCGACTCTCTTTGGATTCAGGTCGAATCATATGCCGGAACATCCAGAGTTCCCAATGACGTCCATTGATATAGATGCAAATATCTTTACTCCTATCAATGTAATAGGATTCTGCCTCATCATGCCTGGTCCTGGAGGTCCAAATGTACAAGATTTGTGCGGTAGCACTTGTCCAAAGCGACTCCCTTTGGATTCAGGTCGAATCATTTGGCGAAGAACCCACAATTGCCGATATTGTCCAATGATAGAGACGCAAATATCCTCACTGCTATCAATTTTACAGCATTCTGCCTCATCGTATCTTGTCCAGGAGGTACAAATGTACAAGATTTGTGCGGTAGCAGTTATACAGGCCGACTTTCTTTGGATTGAGGCCTAATTATAAGCCGGATCCCCTGGATTGCCAATGTCGTCCGATGATATTGATGCAAATATCATCAATCCTATGAATGTGATAGAATTCTGCCTCATCATACCTTTTACAGAAGGTCCAAATGTACAAGATTTGTGCGGTAGCACTTGTCCAAAGCGAAACTCTTTGGACTCAGGTCGATCAATAAGCCGAAGCATCAAGAATTGCCAGTGTCGTCCAATGATATAGATGCAAATATCTTCACACCTATCAATTTGACAGGATACTGCCTCATCATACCTTGTACAGGAGGTCCACACATACAAGATTTGTGCGGTAGAACTTGTCCAAAGCGAATCTCTTTGGACTCAGGTCGAATCATGAGCCGGAGCATCCAAAATTGTCGTCTAATGATATAGATGCAAACATCTTCACTCCTATCAATTTGACAGGATTCTGCCTCATCATACCTTGTACCGGAGGTTCAAATGTAGAGGATTTGTTGCGGTAGCCCTTGTCCAAAGCGACTCCCTATGGCCTCAGGTCAATCCACAAGCCGAAGCATGAAAAATTGCCTATATGGCCAAATGATATAGATGCAAATATCTTCACACCTATCAATTTGACAGGATACTGCCTCATCATACCTTGTACAGGAGGTCCACACATACAAGATTTGTGCAGTAGCACTTGTCCAAAGGCACTCTCTTTGGACTCAGGTCGATCCATGAGCCGAAGCATCCAGAATTGCCAATGTTATCCGAATGATATAGATGCAAATATCTTAACGCCTATCAATTTGCCAGTATTCTGCCTCATCCTACCTTTTCCAGAAGGTCCAAATGCACAAGATTTCGGCGGCAGCATTTGTCCAAACCGACTCTCTTTGGACTCAGGTCGATCCATATTCCGAAACAACGAAAATTGCCGATGTTATCCGAATGATATAGATGAAAATATCTTAACCACTATCAATTTGCCGGGATTCTGCCTAATCATACCTTGTCCAGGAGGATCAAATGTACAAGATTGGTGCGGGAGCACTTTTCTAGGCCGACTCTCTTTGGAATCAGGTCGAATCATAAGCCGGAGCATCGAGAATTGCCAATGTCGTCCTATGATATAGATGCAAATATCTTCACTCCTATCAATGTGACAGGATTCTGCCTCATCATACCTTTTCCAGGACGTCCAAATGCACAAGTTTTGGGCGGCAGCATTTGCCCAAACCGACTCTCTTTGGATTCAGGTCGAATCATAAGCCGGAGCATCTAGAATTGCCAATGTCGTCCAATGATATAAATGCAAATATCTTTACTCCTATCAATTTGACAGGATTCTGCCTCATCGTATATTGTCCAGGGTGTCCAAATGGACAGGATTTGGGCGGCAGTGTTTGTCCAATGCGACTTACTTTGAACTCAGGTCGAATCATATGCCGATCATCCAGAATTGCCAATGTCGTCCGACGATATAGATGCAAATATCTTTACTCCTATCAATGTGATAGGATTCTGCCTCATCATACCTTGTGCAGGAGGTCCAAATGTACAAGATTTGCGCGGTCGCACTTGTCCAAAGAGAAACTCTTTGGACTCAGGTCGATCCATAAGCCGAAGCATCAAGAATTGCCAATGTCGTGCAATGGTATAGATGCAAATACCTTTACTGCTATCAATTTGACAGGATTCTGCCTCATCGTATCTTGTCCAGGGGGTCCAAATGAACACGATTTGTTGCGGTAGCACTTGTCCAAAGCGACTCTCTTTGGACTCAGGTCGAATCATAAGCCGGTGCATCCAGAATTGCCAATGCCGTCTAATGATATAGATGCAAATATCTTCACTCCTATCAATGTGACAGGATTCTGCCTCATCAAAACTTGTACCGGAGGTTCAAATGTACAAGATTTGTGCGGTATTACTTGTCCGAAGCGACTGTCTTTGGATTCAGGTCGAATCATGAGCCGGAGCATCCAGAATTGCCAATGTCGTCCAATGATATACATGCAAATATCTTTACTGCTATCAATTTGACAGGATTCTGCCTCATCGTATGTTGTCCAGGGGGTCCAAAAGTACATGAAGTGTGTGGTAGCACTTGTCCAAAGCGACTCTCTTTGGCCTCCGGTCGAATCATACGCCGGAGCATCCAGAATTGCCAATGTCGTCCAATGATGTAGATGCAAATATCTTTACTCCTATCAATGGGATAGGATTCTGCCTCATCATACCTTTTACAGAAGGTCCAAATGTACAAGATTTGTGCGGTAGCACTTGTCCAAAGCGAAACTCTTTGGACTCAGGTCGATCAATAAGCCGGAGCATCCAGAATTGCCAATGTCGTCCAATGATATAGATGCAAATATCATCAGTCCTATGAATGTGATAGGATTCTGCCTCATCATACCTTTTACAGAAGGTCCAAATTCACGAGACTTGTTGCGGTAGCACTGGTCCGAAGCGACTCTCTTTGGACTCAGGTCGAATCATAAGCCTGAGCATCCAGGATTGCCAATGTCGTCCAATGATATAGATGCAAATATCTTTACCCCTATCAATGTGATAGGATTCTGCCTCATCATACCTTGTACAGGACATCCACACATACAAGATTTGTGCGGTAGTACTTGTCCAAAGCGACTCTCTTTGGACTCAGGTCGAATCATAAGCCGGTGCATCCAGAATGGCCAATGCCGTCTAATGATGTAGATGCAAATATCTTCACTCCTATCAATGTGACAGTATTCTGCCTCATCACACCTTTTCCAGGAGGTCCAAATGCACATGTTTTGGGCGGCAGCATTTGCCCAAACCGACTCTCTTTGGATTCAGGTCGAATCATAAGTCGGAGCATCCAGAATTGCCAATGTCGTCCGATGATATTGATGCAAATATCATCAATCCTATCAATGTGACAGTATTCTGCCTCATCACACCTTTTCCAGGAGGTCCAAATGCACATGTTTTGGGCGGTAGCACTGGTCCGAAGCGACTCTCTTTGGACTCAGGTCGAATCATAAGCCTGAGCATCCAGAATTGCCAATATCGACCAATGATATACATGCAAATATCTTTACTGCTATCAATTTGACAGGATTCTGCCTCATCGTATCTTGTCCAGGGGGTCCAAATGTACAAGATTTGTGCGGTAGCACGTGTCCAAAGCGACTCTCTTTGGCCTCCGGTCGAATCATACGCCGGAGCATCCAGAATTGCCAATGCCGTCTAATGATATAGATGCAAATATCTTCACTCCTGTCAATGTGACAGGATTCTGCCTCATCAAAACTTGTACCGGAGGTTCAAATGTACAAGATTTGTGCGGTATTACTTGTCCGAAGCGACTGTCTTTGGATTCAGGTCGAATCATGAGCCGGAGCATCCAGAATTGCCAATGTCGTCCAATGATATACATGCAAATATCTTTACTGCTATCAATTTGACAGGATTCTGCCTCATCGTATGTTGTCCAGGGGGTCCAAAAGTACATGAAGTGTGTGGTAGCACTTGTCCAAAGCGACTCTCTTTGGCCTCCGGTCGAATCATACGCCGGAGCATCCAGAATTGCCAATGTCGTCCAATGATGTAGATGCAAATATCTTTACTCCTATCAATGGGATAGGATTCTGCCTCATCATACCTTTTACAGAAGGTCCAAATGTACAAGATTTGTGCGGTAGCACTTGTCCAAAGCGAAACTCTTTGGACTCAGGTCGATCAATAAGCCGGAGCATCCAGAATTGCCAATGTCGTCCAATGATATAGATGCAAATATCATCAGTCCTATGAATGTGATAGGATTCTGCCTCATCATACCTTCTACAGAAGGTCCAAATGTACAAGATTTGTGCGGTAGCACTTCACAAAAGCGAATCTCTTTGGACTCAGGTCGATTCATATGCCGAAGCATCCGGAATTGCCAATGTCGTGCAATGCTATAGATGCAAATATCTTTACTGCTATCAATTTGACAGGATTCTGCCTCATCGTATCTTGTCCAGGGTGTCCAAATGTACAAGATTTGTGCGGTAGCACGTGTCCGAAGCGACTCTCTTTGGCCTCCGGTCGAATCATATGTGGTAGCATCCAGAATTGCCAATGTCGTCCGATGATATTGATGCAAATATCATCAATCCTATGAATGTGATAGGATTCTGCCTCATCATACCTTTTACAGAAGGTCCAAATGTACAAGATTTGTGCGGTAGCACTTGTCCAAAGCGAAACTCTTTGGACTCAGGTCGATCAATAAGCCGAAGCATCAAGAATTGCCAGTGTCGTCCAATGATATAGATGCAGACATCTTTACTCCTATCAATGTGATAGGATTCTGCCTCATCATACCTTGTACAGCAGGTCCAAATGGACAAGATTTGTGCGGTAGCACTTGACAAAAGCCAATCTCTTTGACTCAGGTCGAATCATAAGCCGGAGCATCCAGAATTGCCAATGTCGTCCAATGATGTAGATGCAAATATCTTTACTCCTATTATTGTGACAGGATTCTGCCTCATCATACCTTTTCCAAAACGTCCAAATGCACAAGTTTTGGGCGGCAGCATTTGACCAAACCGACTCTCTTCGGATTCAGGTCGAATCATAAGCCGGACCACCCAGAATTGACGATGATGACCAATCATATAGATGCAAATAACTTTACTCCTATCAATTTGACAGGATTCTGTCTCATCATACCCTGTCCGGATGTTCAAATGTACAAGGTTTGGGCGGTAGCACTTGTCCAAAGCGAAACTCTTTGGACTTCGGTCGATCCATAACCCGAAGCATCAAGAATTGGCAATGTCGTGCAATGGTATAGATGCAAATATCTTTACTGCTATCAATTTGACAGGATTCTGCCACATCGTATCTTGTCCAGCGGGGCCAAATGAACACGATTTGTTGCGGTAGCACTTGTCCAAAGCGACATTCTTTGGACTTATGTCGAACCATATGCCGAGCATCCAGAATTGCCAATGTCGACCAATGATATAGATGCAAATATCTTTAGTCCTATCAATGTGATAGGATTCTGCCTCATCATACCTTGTACAGGAGGTCCAAATGTACAAGAATTATTGCGGTAGCACTTGTCCGAAGCGACTCTCTTTGGACTCAGGTCGCATCATATGCCGAACTTCCAGAATTGCCAATGTCGTCCAATGATATAGATGCAAATATATTCACTCCTATCAATTTGACAGGATTCGGCCTCATCATATCTTGTCCAGGAGGTCCAAATGGACAGGATTTGGGCGGCAGTGTTTGTCCAAAGCGACTCTGTTTGATCTCAGGACGAATCATAAGCCGGTGCATCCAGAATTGCCAATGTCGTCCAATGATATAGATGCAAATATCTTAACCCCTATCAATGTGATAGGATTCTGCCTCATCATACCTTGTACAGGACATCCACACATACAAGATTTGTGCGGTAGCACTTGTCCAAAGCGACTCTCTTTGGACTCAGGTCGAATCATAAGCCGGTGCATCCAGAATTGTCAATGCCGTCTAATGATATAGATGCAAATATCTTCACTCCTATCAATGTGACAGGATTCTGCCTCATCACACCTTTTCCAGGAGGTCCAAATGCATATGTTTTGGGCGGCAGCATTTGCCCAAACCGACTCTCTTTGGATTCAGGTCGAATCATAAGTCGGAGCATCCAGAATTGCCAAAGTCGTCCAATGATATAGATGCAAATATCTTTACACCTATCAATTTGACAGGATTCTGCCTCATCATACCTTGTTCCGGAGATTCAAATGTACAAGATTTGTGCGGTATTACTTGTCCAAAGCGACTGTCTTTGGATTCAGGTCGAATCATGAGCCGGAGCATCCAGAATTGCCAATGTCGTCCAATGATATACATGCAAATATTTTTACTGCTATCAATTTGACAGGATTGTGCCTCATCGTATATTGTCCAGGGCGTCCAAAAGTACATGAAGTGTGTGGTAGCACTTGTCCAAAGCGACTCTCTTTGGCCTCCGGTCGAATCATACGCCGGAGCATCCAGAATTGCCAATGTCGTCCAATGATATAGATGCAAATATCTTTACTCCTATCAATGTGATAGGATTCTGCCTCATCATACCTTTTACAGAAGGTCCAAATGTACAAGATTTGTGCGGTAGCACTTGTCCAAAGCGAAACTCTTTGGACTCAGGTCGATCAATAAGCCGGAGCATCCAGAATTGCCAATGTCGTCCAATGATATAGATGCAAATATCATCAGCCCTATGAATGTGATAGGATTCTGCCTCATCATACCTTTTACAGAAGGTGCAAATGTACGAGACTTGTTGCGGTAGCACTGGTCCGAAGCGACTCTCTATGGACTCAGGTCGAATCATAAGCCTGAGCATCCAGGATTGCCAATGTCTTCCAATGATATAGATGCAAATATCTTCACTCCTATCAATTTGACAGGATTCAGCCTCACCATATCTTGTCCAGGAGGTCCAAATGGACAGAGTTTGGGCGGCAGTGTTTGTCCAAAGCGACTCTCTTTGAACTCAGGTCGAATCATATGCCGAACTTCCAGAATTGCCAATGTCGTCCAATGATATAGATGCAAATATCTTTACTCCTATCAATTTGACAGGATTCTGCCTCATCGTATCTTGTCCAGGGTGTCCAAATGTACAAGATTTGTGCGGTAGCACGTGTCCGAAGCGACTCTCTTTGGCCTCCGGTCGAATCATATGTGGTAGCATCCAGAATTGCCAATGTCGTCCGATGATATTGATGCAAATATCATCAATCCTATGAATGTGATAGGATTCTGCCTCATCATACCTTTTACAGAAGGTCCAAATGTACAAGATTTGTGCGGTAGCACTTGTCCAAAGCGAAACTCTTTGGACTCAGGTCGATCAATAAGCCGAAGCATCAAGAATTGCCAGTGTCGTCCAATGATATAGATGCAGACATCTTTACTCCTATCAATGTGATAGGATTCTGCCTCATCATACCTTGTACAGCAGGTCCAAATGGACAAGATTTGTGCGGTAGCACTTGACAAAAGCCAATCTCTTTGACTCAGGTCGAATCATAAGCCGGAGCATCCAGAATTGCCAATGTCGTCCAATGATGTAGATGCAAATATCTTTACTCCTATTATTGTGACAGGATTCTGCCTCATCATACCTTTTCCAAAACGTCCAAATGCACAAGTTTTGGGCGGCAGCATTTGACCAAACCGACTCTCTTCGGATTCAGGTCGAATCATAAGCCGGACCACCCAGAATTGACGATGATGACCAATCATATAGATGCAAATAACTTTACTCCTATCAATTTGACAGGATTCTGTCTCATCATACCCTGTCCGGATGTTCAAATGTACAAGGTTTGGGCGGTAGCACTTGTCCAAAGCGAAACTCTTTGGACTTCGGTCGATCCATAACCCGAAGCATCAAGAATTGGCAATGTCGTGCAATGGTATAGATGCAAATATCTTTACTGCTATCAATTTGACAGGATTCTGCCACATCGTATCTTGTCCAGCGGGGCCAAATGAACACGATTTGTTGCGGTAGCACTTGTCCAAAGCGACATTCTTTGGACTTATGTCGAACCATATGCCGAGCATCCAGAATTGCCAATGTCGACCAATGATATAGATGCAAATATCTTTAGTCCTATCAATGTGATAGGATTCTGCCTCATCATACCTTGTACAGGAGGTCCAAATGTACAAGAATTATTGCGGTAGCACTTGTCCGAAGCGACTCTCTTTGGACTCAGGTCGCATCATATGCCGAACTTCCAGAATTGCCAATGTCGTCCAATGATATAGATGCAAATATCTTCACTCCTATCAATTTGACAGGATTCGGCCTCATCATATCTTGTCCAGGAGGTCCAAATGGACAGGATTTGGGCGGCAGTGTTTGTCCAAAGCGACTCTGTTTGATCTCAGGACGAATCATAAGCCGGTGCATCCAGAATTGCCAATGTCGTCCAATGATATAGATGCAAATATCTTAACCCCTATCAATGTGATAGGATTCTGCCTCATCATACCTTGTACAGGACATCCACACATACAAGATTTGTGCGGTAGCACTTGTCCAAAGCGACTCTCTTTGGACTCAGGTCGAATCATAAGCCGGTGCATCCAGAATTGTCAATGCCGTCTAATGATATAGATGCAAATATCTTCACTCCTATCAATGTGACAGGATTCTGCCTCATCACACCTTTTCCAGGAGGTCCAAATGCATATGTTTTGGGCGGCAGCATTTGCCCAAACCGACTCTCTTTGGATTCAGGTCGAATCATAAGTCGGAGCATCCAGAATTGCCAAAGTCGTCCAATGATATAGATGCAAATATCTTTACACCTATCAATTTGACAGGATTCTGCCTCATCATACCTTGTTCCGGAGATTCAAATGTACAAGATTTGTGCGGTATTACTTGTCCAAAGCGACTGTCTTTGGATTCAGGTCGAATCATGAGCCGGAGCATCCAGAATTGCCAATGTCGTCCAATGATATACATGCAAATATTTTTACTGCTATCAATTTGACAGGATTGT
This sequence comes from Priocnemis perturbator, assembly GCA_963942575.1. NCBI lineage: Eukaryota > Metazoa > Arthropoda > Insecta > Hymenoptera > Pompilidae > Priocnemis > Priocnemis perturbator. Next base: position 2,246,127 of record CAWWDK010000133.1, on the reverse strand, counting down.
GCCTCATCGTATATTGTCCAGGGCGTCCAAAAGTACATGAAGTGTGTGGTAGCACTTGTCCAAAGCGACTCTCTTTGGCCTCCGGTCGAATCATACGCCGGAGCATCCAGAATTGCCAATGTCGTCCAATGATATAGATGCAAATATCTTTACTCCTATCAATGTGATAGGATTCTGCCTCATCATACCTTTTACAGAAGGTCCAAATGTACAAGATTTGTGCGGTAGCACTTGTCCAAAGCGAAACTCTTTGGACTCAGGTCGATCAATAAGCCGGAGCATCCAGAATTGCCAATGTCGTCCAATGATATAGATGCAAATATCATCAGTCCTATGAATGTGATAGGATTCTGCCTCATCATACCTTTTACAGAAGGTGCAAATGTACGAGACTTGTTGCGGTAGCACTGGTCCGAAGCGACTCTCTATGGACTCAGGTCGAATCATAAGCCTGAGCATCCAGGATTGCCAATGTCTTCCAATGATATAGATGCAAATATCTTCACTCCTATCAATTTGACAGGATTCAGCCTCACCATATCTTGTCCAGGAGGTCCAAATGGACAGAGTTTGGGCGGCAGTGTTTGTCCAAAGCGACTCTCTTTGAACTCAGGTCGAATCATATGCCGAACTTCCAGAATTGCCAATGTCGTCCAATGATATAGATGCAAATATCTTCACTCCTATCAATGTGACAGGATTCTGCCTCATCACACCTTTTCCAGGAAGTCCAAATGCACATGTTTTGGGCCGCAGCATTTGCCCAAACCGACTCTCTTTGGATTCAGGTCGAATCATAAGTCGGAGCATCCATAATTGCCAATGTCGTTCAATGATATAGATGCAAATATCTTTACACCTACCAATTTGACAGGATTCTGCCTCATCATACCTTGTTCCGGAGGTTCAAATGTACAAGATTTGTGCGGTATTACTTGTCCAAAGCGACTGTCTTTGGATTCAGGTCGAATCATGAGCCGGAGCATCCAGAATTGCCAATGTCGTCCAATGATATACATGCAAATATCTTTACTGCTATCAATTTGACAGGTTTCTGCCTCATCGTATATTGTCCAGGGGGTCCAAAAGTACATGAAGTGTGTGGTAGCACTTGTCCAAAGCGACTCTCTTTGACCTCCGGTCGAATCATACGCCGGAGCATCCAGAATGGCCAATGTCGTCCAATGATATAGATGCAAATATCTTTACTCCTATCAATGAGATAGGATTCTGCCTCATCATACCTTTTACAGAAGGTCCAAATGTACAGGATTTGTGCAGTAGCACTTGTCCAAAGCGAAACTCTTTGGACTCAGGTCGAATCATATGCCGAGCATCGAGATTTGCCAATGTCGTCCAATGATCTAGATGCAAATATCTTTACTCCTATCAATGTGATAGGATTCTGCCTCATCATACCTTGTTCCGGAGGTCCACATGGACAAGATTTGGGCGGCAGTATTTGTCCAAAGCGACACTCTTTGAACTCAGGTCGAATCATATGCCGAACTTCCAGAATTGCCAATGTCGTCCAATGATATAGATGCAAATATCTTTACTGCTATCAATTTGACAGGATTCTGCCTCATCGTATATTGCCCAGGGGGTCCAAATGTACACGATTTGTTGCGGTAGCACTTGTCCAAAGCGACACTCTTTGAACTCAGGTCGAATCATATGCCGAACTTCCAGAATTGCCAATGTCGTCCAATGATATAGATGCAAATATCTTTACTGCTATCAATTTGACAGGATTCTGCCTCATCGGATATTGCCCAGGGGGTCCAAATGTACAAGACGTGTGCGGTAGCACTTGACAAAAGCCAATCTCTTTGACTCAGGTCGAATCATATGCCGAGCATCCAGATTTGCCAATGTCGTCCAATGATATAGATGCAAATATCTTTACTCCTATCAATGTGATAGGATTCTGCCTCATCATACCTTGTTCCGGAGGTCCACGTGGACAAGATTTGGGCGGCAGTATTTGTCAAAAGCGACACTCTTTGAACTCAGGTCGAATCATATGCCGAACTTCCAGAATTGCCAATGTCGTCCAATGATATAGATGCAAATATCTTTACACCTAACAATGTGATAGGATTCTGCCTCATCATACCTTGTACAGGAGGTCCAAATGTACAAGACTTATTGCGGTAGCACTTGTCCAAAGCGACATTCTTTGGACTTAGGTCGAACCAGAAGCCGGACCATCCAGAATTGCCAATGTCGTCCAATGATTTAGATGCAAATATCTTTACTCCTATCAATTTGACAGGATTCTGCCTCATCGTATCTTGTCCAGTAGGTCAAAATGTACAAGATTTGTGCGTTCGCACTTCATAAAAGCGAATCTCTTTGGACTCAGGTCGAATCATAAGCCGGAGCATTCTGAATTGCCAATGTCGTCCAATGATATAGATGCAAATATCTTTACACCTAACAATGTGATAGGATTCTGCCTCATCATACGTTGTACAGGAGGTCCAAATGTACAAGACTTATTGCGGTAGCACTTGTCCAAAGCTACATTCTATGGACTTAGGTCGAACCAGAAGCCGGACCATCCAGAATTGCCAATGTCGTCCAATGCTTTAGATGCAAATATCTTTACTCCTATCAATTTGACAGGATTCTGCCTCATCGTATCTTGTCCAGGGGGTCCAAATGTACAAGATTTGTGCGGTAGCACGTGTCCAAAGCGACTCTCTTTTGCATCCGGTCGAATCATATGCCAGAGCATCCAGAACTGCCAATGTCGTCCAGTGATATAGATTCAAATATCTTTACTCCTATCAATGTGATAGGATTCTGCCTCAATATACCTTGTTCCGGAGGTCCACATGTACAAGATTTGTGCGATAGCACTTGTCCAAAGCGAAACTCTTTGGACTCAAGTCGATCCATAAGCCGAAGCATCAAGAATGTGCCAATGTCGTGCAATGGTATAGATGCAAATATCTTTACTACTATCAATTTGACAGGATTCTGCCTCATCGTATCTTGTCCAGGGGGTCCAAATGTACACGATTTGTTGCGGTAGCACTTGTCCAAAGCGATATTCTTTGGACTTATGTCGACCCATAAGCCGGACCATCCAGAACTGCCGATGTTGACCAATGATATAGATGCAAATATCTTTACTCCTATCAATGTGATAGGATTCTGCCTCATCATACGTTGTACAGGAGGTCCAAATGTACAAGACTTATTGCGGTAGCACTTGTCCAAAGCTACATTCTATGGACTTAGGTCGAACCAGAAGCCGGACCATCCAGAATTGCCAATGTCGTCCAATGCTTTAGATGCAAATATCTTTACTCCTATCAATTTGACAGGATTCTGCCTCATCGTATCTTGTCCAGGGGGTCCAAATGTACAAAATTTGTTGCGGTAGCACTTGTCCAAAGCGACTCTCCTTGGACTCAGGTCGAATCATAAGCCTGAGCATCCAGAATTGCCAATGTCGTCCAATGATATAGATGCAAATATCTTTACTCCTATCAACTTGACAGGATTCTGCCTTATCGTATATTGTCCAGGGGGGCCAAATGTACAAGACTTGTGCGGTAGCACTTGACAAAAGCCAATCTCTTTGGCTTAAGTCGAATCATATGCCGAGCATCCAGTATTGCCAATGTCGTCCAATGATATAGATGTAAATACCTTTACTCCTATCAATGTGATACGATTCAGCCTCATCATATCTTGTACAGGACGTCCACACATACAAGATTTGTGCAGTAGCACTTGTCCAAAGCGAAACTCTTTGGACTCAGTTCGATCCATAAGCCGAAGCATCAAGAATTGCCAATGTCGTGCAATGGTATAGATCCAAATATCTTTACTGCTATCAATTTTACATGATTCTGCCTCATCGTATCTTGTCCATGAGGTTCAAATGTACAAGATTTGTGCGGTAGCACTTGTCCAAAGCGACATTCTTTGGACTTAGGTCGACCCATAAGCCGGACCATCCAGAACTGCCGATGTTGACCAATGATATAGATGCAAATATCTTTACTCCTATCAATGTGATAGGATTCTGCCTCATCATACCTTGTTCCGGAGGTACAAATGTACAAGATTTGTGCGGTAGCCCTTGTCCAAAGCGACTCTGTTAGGACTCAGATCGAATCATAAGCCGGGGCATCCAGAATTGCCAATGTCGTCCAATGATATAGATGCAAATATCTTTACTGCTATCAATTTGACAGGATTCTGGCTGATCGTGTCTTGTCCAGGAGGATCAAGTGTACAAGATTTGTGCGGTAGCACTAGACAAAAGCGAAACTCTTTGGACTCAGGTCGATCCATAAGCCGAAGCATTCAGAATTGCCAATGTCGTGCAATGATATAGATGCAAATATCTTTACACCTATCAATTTGACAGGATTCTGCCTCATCATACCTTGTTCCGGAGATTCAAATGTACAAGATTTGTGCGGTATTACTTGTCCAAAGCGACTGTCTTTGGATTCAGGTCGAATCATGAGCCGGAGCATAGAGAATTGCCAATGTCGTCCAATGATATACATGCAAATATCTTTACTCCTATCAATGTGATAGGATTCTGCCTCATCATACCTTGTGCAGGAGGTCCAAATGTACAAGATTTGTGCGTTAGCACATCACCAAAACGAATCTCTTTGGACTCAGGTCGATCCATAAGCCGAAGCATCAAGAATTGCCAACGTCGTGCAATGGTATAGATGCAAATATCTTTACTGCTATCAATTTGACAGGATTCTGCCTCATCGTATCTTGTCCAGGGGGTCCAAATGTACACGATTTGTTGCGGTAGCACTTGTCCAAAGCGACCTTCTTTAGACTTATGTCGAACCATAAGCCGGACCATCCAGAATTGCCGATGTTGACCAATGATATAGATGCAAATATCCTTACTTCTATTAATTTGACAAGATTCTGCCTCATCTTATCTTGTCCAGGGGGTCCAAATGTACAAGATTTGTTGCGGTAGCACGTGTCCAAAGCGACTCTCCTTGGACTCAGGTCGAATCATAAGCCTGAGCATCCAGAATTTCCAATGTCGTCCAATGATATAGATGCAAATATCTTTACTCCTATCAATTTGACAGGATTCGGCCTTATCGTATATTGTCCAGGGGGTCCAAATGTACAAGACTTGTGCGGTAGCACTTGACAAAAGCGAAACTCTTTGGACTCAGGTCGATCCATAAGCCGAAGCATCAAGAATTGCCAATGTCGTGCAATGGTATAGATCCAAATATCTTTACTGCTATCAATTTTACATGATTCTGCCTCATCGTATCTTGTCCATGTGTTTCAAATGTACAAGATTTGTGCGGTAGCACTTGTCCAAAGCGACATTCTTTGGACTTAGGTCGACCCATAAGCCGGACCATCCAGAACTGCCGATGTTGACCAATGATATAGAAGCAAATATCTTTACTCCTATCAATGTGATAGGATTCTGCCTCATCATACCTTGTTCCGGAGGTCCACGTGTACAAGATTTGTGTGATAGCACTTGTCCAAAGCGAAACTCTTTGGACTCAAGTCGATCCATAAGCCGAAGCATCAAGAATGTGCCAATGTCGTGCAATGGTATAGATGCAAATGTCTTTACTACTATCAATTTGACAGGATTCTGCCTCATCGTATCTTGTCCAGGGGGTCCAAATGTACACGATTTGTTGCGGTAGCACTTGTCCAAAGCGACATTCTTTGGACTTATGTCGACCCATAAGCCGGACCATCCAGAACTGCCGATGTTGACCAATGATATAGATGCAAATATCCTTACTCCTATCAATGTGATAGGATTCTGCCTCATCATACCTTGTTCCGGAGGTACAAATGCACAAGATTTGTGCGGTAGCCCTTGTCCAAAGCGACTCTGTTTGGACTCAGGTCGAATCATAAGCCGAGCATCCAGAATTGCCAATGTCGTCCAATGATATAGATGCAAATATCTTTACTCCTATCAATGTGATAGGATTCTGCCTCATCATACTTTGTGCAGGAGGTCCACATGTACAAGATTTGTGCGACAGGACTTGTCCAAAGCGAAACTCTTTGGACTCAGGTCGATCCATAAGCCGAAGCATCAAGAATGTGCCAATGTCGTGCAATGGTATAGATGCAAATATCTTTACTACTATCAATTTGACAGGATTCTGCCTCATCGTATCTTGTCCAGGGGGTCCAAATGTACAAGATTTGTTGCGGTAGCACTTGTCCAAAGCGACTCTCCTTGGACTCAGGTCGAATCATAAGCCTGAGCATCCAGAATTGCCAATGTCGTCCAATGATATAGATGCAAATATCTTTACTCCTATCAATTTGACAGGATTCTGCCTTATCGTATATTGTCCAGGGGGTCCAAATGTACAAGACTTGTGCGGTAGCACTTGACAAAAGCCAATCTCTTTGGCTTAAGTCGAATCATATGCCGAGCATCCAATATTGCCAATGTCGTCCAATGATATAGATGTAAATACCTTTACTCCTATCAATGTGATACGATTCAGCCTCATCATATCTTGTACAGGACGTCCACACATACAAGATTTGTGCAGTAGCACTTGTCCAAAGCGAAACTCTTTGGACACAGTTCGATCCATAAGCCGAAGCATCAAGAATTGCCAATGTCGTGCAATGGTATAGATCCAAATATCTTTACTGCTATCAATGTGATAGGATTCTGCCTCATCATGCCTTGTTCCGGAGGTTCAAATGTACAAGATTTGTGCGGTAGCCCTTGTCCAAAGCGACTCTCTTTGGAATCAGGTCGAATCATAAGCCGGAGCATCCAGAATTGCCAACGTCGTCCAATGATATAGATGCAAATATCTTTACTCCTATCAATGTGATAGGATTCTGCCTCATCATGCCTTGTTCCGGAGGTTCAAATGTACAAGATTTGTGCGGTCGCCCTTGTCCAAAGCGACTCTCTTTGGACTCAGGTCGAATCATAAACCAGGGCATCCAGAATTGCCAATGTCGTCCAATGATATAGATGCAAATATATTTACTGCTATCAATTTGACAGGATTCTGCCTCATCATACCTTGTCCATTAGGTCAAAATGTACAAGATTTGTGCGGTAGCCCTTGTCCAAAGCGACTCTCTTTGGAATCAGGTCGAATCATAAGCCGGAGCATCCAGAATTGCCAATGTCGTCCAATGATATAGATGCAAACATCTTCACTCCTATCAATTTGACAGGATACTGTCTCATCATACCCAGTTCCGGATGTTCAAATGTACAAGGTTTGCGCGGTAGCACTTTTCCAAAGCGACTCTCCTTGGACTCAGGTCGAATCATAAGCCTGAGCATCCAGAATTGCCAATGTCGTCCAATGATATAGATGCAAATATCTTTACTCCTATCAATTTGACAGGATTCTGCCTTATCGTATATTGTCCAGGGGGTCCAAATGTACAAGACTTGTGCGTTAGCACTTGACAAAAGCCAATCTCTTTGGCTTAAGTCGAATCATATGCCGAGCATCCAGTATTGCCGATGACGTCCAATGATATAGATGTAAATACCTTTACTCCTATCAATGTGATACGATTCAGCCTCATCATATCTTGTACAGGACGTCCACACATACAAGATTTGTGCAGTAGCACTTGTCCAAAGCGAAACTCTTTGGACTCAGTTCGATCCATAAGCCGAAGCATCAAGAATTGCCAATGTCGTGCAATGGTATAGATCCAAATATCTTTACTGCTATCAATTTTACATGATTCTGCCTCATCGTATCTTGTCCATGAGGTTCAAATGTACAAGATTTGTGCGGTAGCACTTGTCCAAAGCGACATTCTTTGAACTTAGGTCGACCCATAAGCCGGACCATCCAGAACTCCCGATGTTGACCAATGATATAGATGCAAATATCTTTACTCCTATCAATGTGATAGGATTCTGCCTCATCATACCTTGTTCCGGAGGTACAAATGTACAAGATTTGTGCGGTAGCCCTTGTCCAAAGCGACTCTGTTAGGACTCAGATCGAATCATAAGCCGGGGCATCCAGAATTGCCAATGTGTTCCAATGATATAGATGCAAATATCTTTACTGCTATCAATTTGACAGGATTCTGGCTGATCGTGTCTTGTCCAGGAGGATCAAGTGTACAAGATTTGTGCGGTAGCACTAGACAAAAGCGAAACTCTTTGGACTCAGGTCGATCCATAAGCCAAAGCATTCAGAATTGCCAATGTCGTGCAATGATATAGATGCAAATATCTTTACTGCTATAAATTTGACAGGATTCTGCCTCATTGTATCTTGTCCAGGGGGTCCAAATGTACAAGATTTGTGCGGTAGCACGTGTCCAAAGCGACTCTCTTTGGCCTCCGGTCGAATCATACGCCGGAACATCCAGAATTGCTAATGTCGTCCAGTGATATAGATGCAAATATCTTTACTGCTATCAATTTGACAGGATTCTGCCTCATCGTATCTTGTCCAGGGGGTCCAAATGTACACGATTTGTTGCGGTAGCACTTGTCCAAAGCGACCTTCTTTAGACTTATGTCGAACCATAAGCCGGACCATCCAGAATTGCCGATGTTGACCAATGATATAGATGCAAATATCTTTACTCCTATTAATTTGACAGGATCCTGCCTCATCTTATCTTGTCCAGGGGGTCCAAATGTACAAGATTTGTTGCGGTAGCACTTGTCCAAAGCGACTCTCCTTGGACTCAGGTCGAATCATAAGCCTGAGCATCCAGAATTGCCAATGTCGTCCAATGATATAGATGCAAATATCTTTACTCCTATCAATTTGACAGGATTCTGCCTTATCGTATATTGTCCAGGGGGTCCATATGTACAAGACTTGTGCGGTAGCACTTGACAAAAGCCAATCTCTTTGGCTTAAGTCGAATCATATGCCGAGCATCCAGTATTGCCAATGTCGTCCAATGATATAGATGCAAATATCATCAGTCCTATGAATGTGACAGGATTCTGCCTCATCATACCTTTTACAGAAGGTCCAAATGTACGAGATTTGTTGCGGTAGCACAGGTCCGAAGCGACTCTCTTTGGACTCAGGTCGAATCATAAGCCTGAGCATCCAGGATTGCCAATGTCGTCCAATGATTTAGATGCAAATACCTTCACTCCTATCAATTTGACAGGATTCGGCCTCATCATATCTTGTCCAGGAGGTCCAAATGGACAGGATTTGGGCGGCAGTGTTTGTCCAAAGCGACTCTCTTTGAACTCAGGTCGAATCATATGCCGAACTTCCAGAATTGCCAATGTCGTCCAATAATATAGATGCAAATATCTTTACTCCTATCAATGTGATAGGATTCTGCCTCATCATACCTTGTGCAGGAGGTCCAAATGTACAAGATTTGCGCGGTCGCACTTGTCCAAAGCGAAACTCTTTGGACTCAGGTCGATCCATAAGCCGAAGCATCAAGAATTGCCAATGTCGTGCAATGGTATAGATGCAAATACCTTTACTGCTATCAATTTGACAGGATTCTGCCTCATCGTATCTTGTCCAGGGGGTCCAAATGAACACGATTTGTTGCGGTAGCACTTGTCCAGAGCGACATTCTTTGGACTTATGTCGAACCATATGCCGAGCATCCAGAATTGCCAATGTCGTCCAATGATATAGATGCAAATATCTTTACACCTATCAATTTGACAGGATTCTGCCTCATCATACCTTGTTCCGGAGATTCAAATGTACAAGATTTGTGCGGTATTACTTGTCCAAAGCGACTGTCTTTGGATTCAGGTCGAATCATGAGCCGGAGCATAGAGAATTGCCAATGTCGTCCAATGATATACATGCAAATATCTTTACTGCTATCAATTTGACAGGATTCTGCCTCATCATACCTTGTGCAGGAGGTCCACATGTACAAGATTTGTGCGATAGCACTTGTCCAAAGCGAAACTCTTTGGACTCAGGTCGATCCATAAGCCGAAGCATCAAGAATGTGCCAATGTCGTGCAATGGTATAGATGCAAATATCTTTACTACTATCAATTTGACAGGATTCTGCCTCATCGTATCTTGTCCAGGGGGTCCAAATGTACACGATTTGTTGCGGTAGCACTTGTCCAAATCGACATTCTTTGGACTTATGTCGAACCATAAGCCGGACCATCCAGAATTGCCGATGTTGACCAATGATATAGATGCAAATATCTTTACTCCTATTAATTTGACAGAATTCTGCCTCATCGTATCTTGTCCAGGGGGTCCAAATGTACAAGATTTGTGCGGTAGCCCTTGTCCAAAGCGACTGTCTTTGGATTCAGGTCGAATCATAAGCCTGAGCATCCAGAATTGCCAATGTCGTCCAATGATATAGATGCAAATATCTTTCCTCCTATCAATTTGACAGGATTCTGCCTCATCGTATATTGTCCAGGGGGTCCAAATGTACAAGACTTGTGCGGTAGCACTTGACAAAAGCCAATCTCTTTGACTCAGGTCGAATCATATGCCGATCATCCAGAATTACCAATGTCGTCCAATGATATAGATGCAAATATCTTTACTCCTAACAATGTGATAGGATTCTGCCTCATCGTGCCTTGTTCCGGAGGTTCAAATGTACAAGATTTGTGCGGTAGCCCTTGTCCAAAGCGACTCTCTTTGGAATCAGGTCGAATCATATGCCGGAGCATCCAGAATTGCCAATGTCGTCCAATGATATAGATGCAAATATCTTTACTCCTATCAATGTGATAGGATTCTGCCTCATCATGCCTTGTTCCGGAGGTTCAAATGTACAAGATTTGTGCGGTCGCCCTTGTCCAAAGCGACTCTCTTTGGACTCAGGTCGAATCATAAGCCAGGGCATCCAGAATTGCCAATGTCGTCCAATGATATAGATGCAAATATCTTTACTGCTATCAATTTGACAGGATTCTGCCTCATCATGCCTTGTTCCGGAGGTTCAAATGTACAAGATTTGTGCGGTCGCCCTTGTCCAAAGCGACTCTCTTTGGACTCAGGTCGAATCATAAGCCGGGGCATGCAGAATTGCCAATGTCGTCCAATGATATAGATGCAAATATCTTTACTGCTATCAATTTGACAGGATTCTGCCTCATCATACCTTGTCCAGTAGGTCAAAATGTACAAGATTTGTGCGGTAGCCCTTGTCCAAAGCGAATCTCTTTGGAATCAGGTCGAATCATAAGCAGGAGCATCCAGAATTGCCAATGTCGTCCAATGATATAGATGCAAACATCTTCACTCCTATAAATTTGACAGGATTCTGCCTCATCATACCTTTTCCAGGAGGTCCAAATGCACATGTTTTGGGCGGCAGCATTTGGCCAAACCGACTCTCTTTGGATTCCGGTCGAATCATAAGCCGGAGCATCCAGAATTGCCAATGTCGTCCAATGATATAGATGCAAATATCTTTACTCCTATCAATTTGACAGGATTCTGCCTCATCATACCTTGTCCAGTAGGTCAAAATGTACAAGATTTGTGCGGTAGCCCTTGTCCAAAGCGAATCTCTTTGGAATCAGGTCGAATCATAAGCCGGAGCATCCAGAATTGCCAATGGCGTCCAATGATATAGATGCAAACATCTTCACTCCTATCAATTTGACAGGATACTGTCTCATCATACCCTGTTCCGGATGTTCAAATGTACAAGGTTTGCGCGGTAGCACTTGTCCAAAGCGACTCTCCTTGGACTCAGGTCGAATCATAAACCGGAGCATCCAGCATTGCCCTTGTCGTCCAATGATACTGATGCAAATATATTTACTCCTATCAATTTGACAGGATTCTGCCTCATCGTATCTTGTCCAGGGGGTCCAAATGTAAAAGATTTGTGCGGTCGCCCTTGTCCAAAGCGACTCTCTTTGGACTCAGGTCGAATCATAAGCCGGGGCATCCAGAATTGCCAATGGCGTCCAATGATATAGATGCAAATATCTTTACTGCTATCAATTTGACAGGATTCTGCCTCATCATACCTTGTTCCGGAGGTTCAAATGTACAAGATTTTTGCGGTAGCCCTTGTCCAAAGCGACTCTCTTTGGACTCAGGTCGATTCATATGCCGAAGCATCCAGAATTGCCATGTCATCCAATGATACAGATGCAAATATCATCACTCCTATGAATGTGATAGGATTCTGCCTCATCATACCTTGTACAGGAGGTTGAAATGTACAAGATTTGTGCGGTAGCCCTTGTCCAAAGCGACTGTGTTTGGATTCAGGTCGAATCATAAGCCGCAGCATCCAGAATTGCCATTGTCGTCCAATGATATAGATGCAAATATATTTACTCCTATCAATTTGACAGGTTTCTGCCTCATCGTATCTTGTCCAGGGGGTCCAAATGTACACGATTTGTTGCGGTACCACTTGTCCAAAGCGACATTCTTTGAACTTAAGTCGAACCATAAGCCGGACCATCCAGAATTGCCGATGTTGACCAATGATATAGATGCAAATATCTTTACTCCTATAAATTTGACAGGATTCTGCCTCATCATACCTTTTCCAGGAGGTCCAAATGCACATGTTTTGGGCGGCAGCATTTGGGCAAACCGACTCTCTTTGGATTCAGGTCGAATCATAAGCCGGAGCATCCAGAATTGCCAATGTCGTCCAATGATATAGATGCAAATATCTTTACTCCTATCAATTTGACAGGATTCTGCCTCATCGTGTATTGTCCAGGGGGTCCAAATGTACAAGACTTGTGCGGCAGCACTTGACAAAAGCCAATCTCTTTGACTCAGGTCGAATCATATGCCGATCATCCAGAATTGCCAATGTTGTCCAATGATATAGATGCAAATATCTTTACTCCTATCAATGTGATAGGATTCTGCCTCATCTTGCTTTGTTCCGGAGGTTCAAATGTACAAGATTTGTGCAGTAGCCCTTGTCCAAAGCGACTCTCTTTGGAATCAGGTCGAATCATAAGCCGGAGCATCCAGAATTGCCATTGTCGACCAATGATATAGATGCAAATATATTTACTCCTATCAATTTGACAGGATTCTGCCTCATCGTATCTTGTCCAGGGGATCCAAATGTATACGATTTGTTGCGGTACCACTTGTCCAAAGCGACATTCTTTGGACTTATGTCGAACCATAAGCCGGACCATCCAGAATTGCCGATGTTGACCAATGATATAGATGCAAATATCTTTACTCCTATTAATTTGACAGGATTCTGCCTCATCATAACTTTTCCAGGTGGTCCAAATGCACCTGTTTTGGGCGGCAGCATTTGCCCAAACCGACTCTCTTTGGATTCAGGTCGAATCAAGCCGGGGCATCCAGAATTGCCAATGTCGTCCAATGATATAGATGCAAATATCTTTACTGCTATCAATTTGACAGGATTCTGCCTCATCATACCTTGTTCCGGAGGTTCAAATGTACAAGACTTGTGCGGCAGCACTTGACAAAAGCCAATCTCTTTGGACTCAGGTCGAATCGTAAGCCGGGGCATCCAGAATTGCCAATGTCGTCCAATGATATAGATGCACATATCTTTACTCCTATCAATGTGATAGGATTCTGCCTCATCATACCTTGTCCAGTAGGTCAAAATTTACAAGATTTGTGCGGTAGCCCTTGTCCAAAGCGACTCTCTTTGGACTCAGGTCGAATCATAAGCCGGAGCATCCAGAATTGCCAATGGCGTCCAATGATATAGATGCAAATATATTTACTCCTATCAATTTGACAGGTTTCTGCCTCATCGTATCTTGTCCAGGGGGTCCAAATGTACACGATTTGTTGCGGTACCACTTGTCCAAAGCGACATTCTTTGGACTTATGTCGAACCATAAGCCGGACCATCCAGAATTGCCGATGTTGACCAATGATATAGATGCAAATATCTTCACTCCTATAAATTTGACAGGATTCTGCCTCATCATACCTTTTCCAGGAGGTCCAAATGCACATGTTTTGGGCGGCAGCATTTGGCAAAACCGACTCTCTTTGGATTCAGGTCGAATCATAAGCCGGAGCATCCAGAATTGCCAATGTCGTCCAATGATATAGATGCAAATATCTTTACTCCTATCAATTTGACAGGATTCTGCCTCATCATACCTTGTCCAGTAGGTCAAAATGTACAAGATTTGTGCGGTAGCCCTTGTCCAAAGCGAATCTCTTTGGAATCAGGTCGAATCATAAGCCGGAGCATCCAGAATTGCCAATGGCGTCCAATGATATAGATGCAAACATCTTCACTCCTATCAATTTGACAGGATACTGTCTCATCATACCCTGTTCCGGATGTTCAAATGTACAAGGTTTGCGCGGTAGCACTTGTCCAAAGCGACTCTCCTTGGACTCAGGTCGAATCATATACCGGAGCATCCAGCATTGCCCTTGTCGTCCAATGATACTGATGCAAATATATTTACTCCTATCAATTTGACAGGATTCTGCCTCATCGTATCTTGTCCAGGGGGTCCAAATGTAAAAGATTTGTGCGGTCGCCCTTGTCCAAAGCGACTCTCTTTGGACTCAGGTCGAATCATAAGCCGGGGCATCCAGAATTGCCAATGGCGTCCAATGATATAGATGCAAATATCTTTACTGCTATCAATTTGACAGGATTCTGCCTCATCATACCTTGTTCCGGAGGTTCAAATGTACAAGATTTTTGCGGTAGCCCTTGTCCAAAGCGACTCTCTTTGGACTCAGGTCGATTCATATGCCGAAGCATCCAGAATTGCCATTGTCGTCCAATGATATAGATGCAAATATATTTACTCCTATCAATTTGACAGGTTTCTGCCTCATCGTATCTTGTCCAGGGGGTCCAAATGTACACGATTTGTTGCGGTACCACTTGTCCAAAGCGACATTCTTTGAACTTATGTCGAACCATAAGCCGGACCATCCAGAATTGCCGATGTTGACCAATGATATAGATGCAAATATCTTTACTCCTATAAATTTGACAGGATTCTGCCTCATCATACCTTTTCCAGGAGGTCCAAATGCACATGTTTTGGGCGGCAGCATTTGGGCAAACCGACTCTCTTTGGATTCAGGTCGAATCATAAGCCGGAGCATCCAGAATTGCCAATGTCGTCCAATTATATAGATGCAAATATCTTTACTCCTATCAATTTGACAGGATTCTGCCTCATCGTATCTTGTCCAGGGGATCCAAATGTACACGATTTGTTGCGGTACCACTTGTCCAAAGCGACATTCTTTGGACTTATGTCGAACCATAAGCCGGACCATCCAGAATTGCCGATGTTGACCAATGATATAGATGCAAATATCTTTACTCCTATTAATTTGACAGGATTCTGCCTCATCATAACTTTTCCAGGTGGTCCAAATGCACCTGTTTTGGGCGGCAGCATTTGCCCAAACCGACTCTCTTTGGATTCAGGTCGAATCATAAGCCGGGGCATCCAGAATTGCCAATGTCGTCCAATGATATAGATGCAAATATCTTTACTGCTATCAATTTGACAGGATTCTGCCTCATCATACCTTGTTCCGGAGGTTCAAATGTACAAGACTTGTGCGGCAGCACTTGACAAAAGCCAATCTCTTTGGACTCAGGTCGAATCGTAAGCCGGGGCATCCAGAATTGCCAATGTCGTCCAATGATATAGATGCAAATATATTTACTCCTATCAATTTGACAGGTTTCTGCCTCATCGTATCTTGTCCAGGGGGTCCAAATGTACACGATTTGTTGCGGTACCACTTGTCCAAAGCGACATTCTTTGAACTTATGTCGAACCATAAGCCGGACCATCCAGAATTGCCGATGTTGACCAATGATATAGATGCAAATATCTTTACTCCTATAAATTTGACAGGATTCTGCCTCATCATACCTTTTCCAGGAGGTCCAAATGCACATGTTTTGGGCGGCAGCATTTGGGCAAACCGACTCTCTTTGGATTCAGGTCGAATCATAAGCCGGAGCATCCAGAATTGCCAATGTCGTCCAATGATATAGATGCAAATATCTTTACTCCTATCAATTTGACAGGATTCTGCCTCATCGTATCTTGTCCAGGGGATCCAAATGTACACGATTTGTTGCGGTACCACTTGTCCAAAGCGACATTCTTTGGACTTATGTCGAACCATAAGCCGGACCATCCAGAATTGCCGATGTTGACCAATGATATAGATGCAAATATCTTTACTCCTATTAATTTGACAGGATTCTGCCTCATCATAACTTTTCCAGGTGGTCCAAATGCACCTGTTTTGGGCGGCAGCATTTGCCCAAACCGACTCTCTTTGGATTCAGGTCGAATCATAAGCCGGGGCATCCAGAATTGCCAATGTCGTCCAATGATATAGATGCAAATATCTTTACTGCTATCAATTTGACAGGATTCTGCCTCATCATACCTTGTTCCGGAGGTTCAAATGTACAAGACTTGTGCGGCAGCACTTGACAAAAGCCAATCTCTTTGGACTCAGGTCGAATCGTAAGCCGGGGCATCCAGAATTGCCAATGTCGTCCAATGATATAGATGCACATATCTTTACTCCTATCAATGTGATAGGATTCTGCCTCATCATACCTTGTCCAGTAGGTCAAAATTTACAAGATTTGTGCGGTAGCCCTTGTCCAAAGCGACTCTCTTTGGACTCAGGTCGAATCATAAGCCGGAGCATCCAGAATTGCCAATGGCGTCCAATGATATAGATGCAAATATATTTACTCCTATCAATTTGACAGGTTTCTGCCTCATCGTATCTTGTCCAGGGGGTCCAAATGTACACGATTTGTTGCGGTACCACTTGTCCAAAGCGACATTCTTTGGACTTATGTCGAACCATAAGCCGGACCATCCAGAATTGCCGATGTTGACCAATGATATTGATGCAAATATCTTCACTCCTATAAATTTGACAGGATTCTGCCTCATCATACCTTTTCCAGGAGGTCCAAATGCACATGTTTTGGGCGGCAGCATTTGGGCAAACCGACTCTCTTTGGATTCAGGTCGAATCATAAGCCGGAGCATCCAGAATTGCCAATGTCGTCCAATGATATAGATGCAAATATCTTTACTCCTATCAATTTTACAGGATTCTGCCTCATCATGCTTTGTTCCGGAGGTTCACATGTACAAGATTTGTGCATTAGCCCTTGTCCAAAGCGACTGTCTTTGGATTCAGGTCGAATCATAAACCGGAGCATCCAGCATTGCCATTGTCGTCCAATGATATAGATGCAAATATCTTTACTCCTATTAATTTGACAGGAATCTGCCTCATCATTCCTTTTCCAGGAGGTCCAAATGCACATGTTTTGGGCGGCAGCACTTGACAAAAGCCAATCTCTTTGGACTCAGGTCGAATCGTAAGCCGGGGCATCCAGAATTGCCAATGTCGTCCAATGATATAGATGCACATATCTTTACTCCTATCAATGTGATAGGATTCTGCCTCATCATACCTTGTCCAGTAGGTCAAAATTTACAAGATTTGTGCGGTCGCCCTTGTCCAAAGCGACTCTCTTTGGACTCAGGTCGAATCATAAGCCGGGGCATGCAGAATTGCCAATGTCGTCCAATGATATAGATGCAAATATCTTTACTGCTATCAATTTGACAGGATTCTGCCTCATCATACCTTGTCCAGTAGGTCAAAATGTACAAGATTTGTGCGGTAGCCCTTGTCCAAAGCGAATCTCTTTGGAATCAGGTCGAATCATAAGCCGGAGCATCCAGAATTGCCAATGTCGTCCAATGCTATAGATGCAAACATCTTCACTCCTATAAATTTCACAGGATTCTGCCTCATCGTATATTGTCCAGGGGGTCCAAATGTACAAGACTTGTGCGGCAGCACTTGACAAAAGCCAATCTCTTTGACTCAGGTCGAATCATATGCCGATCATCCAGAATTGCCAATGTTGTCCAATGATATAGATGCAAATATCTTTACTCCTATCAATGTGATAGGATTCTGCCTCATCTTGCTTTGTTCCGGAGGTTCAAATGTACAAGATTTGTGCAGTAGCCCTTGTCCAAAGCGACTCTCTTTGGAATCAGGTCGAATCATAAGCCGGAGCATCCAGAATTGCCATTGTCGACCAATGATGTAGTTGCAAATATATTTACTCCTATCAATTTGACAGGATTCTGCCTCATCGTATCTTGTCCAGGGGATCCAAATGTACACGATTTGTTGCGGTACCACTTGTCCAAAGCGACATTCTTTGGACTTATGTCGAACCATAAGCCGGACCATCCAGAATTGCCGATGTTGACCAATGATATAGATGCAAATATCTTTACTCCTATTAATTTGACAGGATTCTGCCTCATCATAACTTTTCCAGGTGGTCCAAATGCACCTGTTTTGGGCGGCAGCATTTGCCCAAACCGACTCTCTTTGGATTCAGGTCGAATCATAAGCCGGGGCATCCAGAATTGCCAATGTCGTCCAATGATATAGATGCAAATATCTTTACTGCTATCAATTTGACAGGATTCTGCCTCATCATACCTTGTTCCGGAGGTTCAAATGTACAAGACTTGTGCGGCAGCACTTGACAAAAGCCAATCTCTTTGGACTCAGGTCGAATCGTAAGCCAGGGCATCCAGAATTGCCAATGTCGTCCAATGATATAGATGCAAATATTTTTACTCCTATCAATTTGACAGGATTCTGCCTCATCGTATATTGTCCAGGGGGACCAAATGTACAAGACTTGTGCGGCAGCACTTGACAAAAGCCAATCTCTTTGACTCAGGTCGAATCATATTCCGATCATCCAGAATTGCCAATGTCGTCCAATGATATAGATGCAAATATCTTTACTCCTATCAATTTTACAGGATTCTGCCTCATCATACGTTGTTCCGGAGATTCAAATGTACAAGATTTTTGCGGTAGTCCTTGTCCAAAGCGGCTCTCTTTGGACCCAGATCGAATCGTAAGCCGGGGCATCCAGAATTGCCAATGTCGTCCAATGATATAGATGCAAATATCTTTACTGCTATCAATTTGACAGGATTCTGCCTCATCATACCTTGTCCAGTAGGTCAAAATGTACAAGATTTGTGCGGTAGCCCTTGTCCAAAGCGACTCTCTTTGGACTCAGGTCGAATCGTAAGCCGGGGCATCCAGAATTGCCAATGGCGTCCAATGATATAGATGCAAATATCTTTACTCCTATCAATGTGATAGGATTCTGCCTCATCATGCTTTGTTCCGGAGGTTCACATGTACAAGATTTGTGCATTAGCCCTTGTCCAAAGCGACTGTCTTTGGATTCAGGTCGAATCATAAACCGGAGCATCCAGCATTGCCATTGTCGTCCAATGATATAGATGCAAATATCTTTACTCCTATTAATTTGACAGGAATCTGCCTCATCATTCCTTTTCCAGGAGGTCCAAATGCACATGTTTTGGGCGGCAGCACTTGACAAAAGCCAATCTCTTTGGACTCAGGTCGAATCGTAAGCCGGGGCATCCAGAATTGCCAATGTCGTCCAATGATATAGATGCACATATCTTTACTCCTATCAATGTGATAGGATTCTGCCTCATCATACCTTGTCCAGTAGGTCAAAATTTACAAGATTTGTGCGGTCGCCCTTGTCCAAAGCGACTCTCTTTGGACTCAGGTCGAATCATAAGCCGGGGCATGCAGAATTGCCAATGTCGTCCAATGATATAGATGCAAATATCTTTACTGCTATCAATTTGACAGGATTCTGCCTCATCATACCTTGTCCAGTAGGTCAAAATGTACAAGATTTGTGCGGTAGCCCTTGTCCAAAGCGAATCTCTTTGGAATCAGGTCGAATCATAAGCCGGAGCATCCAGAATTGCCAATGTCGTCCAATGCTATAGATGCAAACATCTTCACTCCTATAAATTTCACAGGATTCTGCCTCATCGTATATTGTCCAGGGGGTCCAAATGTACAAGACTTGTGCGGCAGCACTTGACAAAAGCCAATCTCTTTGACTCAGGTCGAATCATATGCCGATCATCCAGAATTGCCAATGTTGTCCAATGATATAGATGCAAATATCTTTACTCCTATCAATGTGATAGGATTCTGCCTCATCTTGCTTTGTTCCGGAGGTTCAAATGTACAAGATTTGTGCAGTAGCCCTTGTCCAAAGCGACTCCCTTTGGAATCAGGTCGAATCATAAGCCGGAGCATCCAGAATTGCCATTGTCGACCAATGATGTAGTTGCAAATATATTTACTCCTATCAATTTGACAGGATTCTGCCTCATCGTATCTTGTCCAGGGGATCCAAATGTACACGATTTGTTGCGGTACCACTTGTCCAAAGCGACATTCTTTGGACTTATGTCGAACCATAAGCCGGACCATCCAGAATTGCCGATGTTGACCAATGATATAGATGCAAATATCTTTACTCCTATTAATTTGACAGGATTCTGCCTCATCATAACTTTTCCAGGTGGTCCAAATGCACCTGTTTTGGGCGGCAGCATTTGCCCAAACCGACTCTCTTTGGATTCAGGTCGAATCATAAGCCGGGGCATCCAGAATTGCCAATGTCGTCCAATGATATAGAAGCAAATATCTTTACTGCTATCAATTTGACAGGATTCTGCCTCATCATACCTTGTTCCGGAGGTTCAAATGTACAAGACTTGTGCGGCAGCACTTGCAAAAGCCAATCTCTTTGGACTCAGGTCGAATCGTAAGCCGGGGCATCCAGAATTGCCAATGTCGTCCAATGATATAGATGCACATATATTTACTCCTATCAATGTGATAGGATTCTGCCTCATCATACCTTGTTCCGGAGGTTCAAATGTACAAGATTTGTGCGGTAGCACTAGACAAAATCGAAACTCTTTGCACTCTGGTCAAATCATATTCCGAGCATCCAGAATTGCCAATGTCGTCCAATGATATAGATGCAAATATCTTTACTGCTATCAATTTGACAGGATTCTGCCTCATCATACCTTGTCCAGTAGGTCAAAATGTACAAGATTTGTGCGGTAGCCCTTGTCCAAAGCGACTCTCTTTGGACTCAGGTCGAATCATAAGCCGGGGCATCCAGAATTGCCAATGTCGTCCAATGATATAGATCCAAATATCTTTACTGCTATCAATTTGACAGGATTCTGCCTCATCATACCTTGTCCAGTAGGTCAAAATGTACAAGATTTGTGCGGTAGCCTTGTCCAAAGCGACTCTCTTTGGACTCAGGTCGAATCATAAGCCGGGGCATCCAGAATTGCCAATGTCGTCCAATGATATAGAAGCAAATATCTTTACTGCTATCAATTTGACAGGATTCTGCCTCATCATACCCTGTCCCGGATGTTCAAATGTACAAGGTTTGGGCGGTAGCACTTGTCCACAGCGACTCTCCTTGGACTCAGGTCGAATCATAAACCGGAGCATCCAGCATTGCCATGGCGTCCAATGATATAGATGCAAATATCTTTACTCCTATCAATGTGATAGGATTCTGCCTCATCATACCTTGTTCCGGGGGTTCAAATGTACAAGATTTGTGCGGTAGCACTAAACCAAAGCGAAACTCTTTGCACTCAGGTCGAATCATATGCCGAGCATCCAGAATTGCCAATGTCGTCCAATGATATAGATGCAAATATCTTTACTTCTATCAATGTGATAGGATTCTGAATCATCATACCTTGTTCCGGAGGTTCAAATGTACAAGATTTGTGCGGTAGCCCTTGTCCAAAGCGACTCTCTTTGGACTCAGGTCGAATCATAAGCCGGATCATCCAGAATTGCCAATGTCGTCCAATGATATAGATGCAAACATCTTCACTCCTATCAATTTGACAGGATTCTGTCTCATCATACCCTGTTCCGGATGTTCAAATGTACAAGGTTTGCGCGGTAGCACTTGTCCAAAGCGACTCTCCTTGGACTCAGGTCGAATCATAAACCGGAGCATCCAGCATTGCCATTGTCGTCCAATGATATAGATGCAAATATATTTACTCCTATCAATTTGACAGGATTCTGCCTCATCGTATCTTGTCCAGGGGGTCCAAATGTACAAGATTTGTGCGGTCGCCCTTGTCCAAAGCGACTCTCTTTGGACTCAGGTCGAATCATAAGCCGGAGCATCCGGAATTGCCAATTTCGTCCAATGATATAGATGCAAACATCTTCACTCCTATCAATTTGACAGGATTCTGTCTCATCATACCCTGTTCCGGATGTTCAAATGTAGAAGGTTTGCGCGGTAGCACTTTTCCAAAGCGACTCTCCTTGTACTCAGGTCGATTCATAAACCGGAGCATCCAGCATTGCCATTGTCGTCCAATGATATAGATGCAAATATATTTACTCCTATCAATTTGACAGGATTCTGCCTCATCGTATCTTGTCCAGGGGGTCCAAATGTACACGATTTGTTGCGGTACCACTTGTCCAAAGCGACATTCTTTGGACTTATGTCGAACCATAAGCCGGACCATCCAGAATTGCCGATGTTGACCAATGATATAGATGCAAATATCTTTACTCCTATTAATTTGACAGGATTCTGCCTCATCATACCTTTTCCAGGAGGTCCAAATGCACATGTTTTGGGCGGCAGCATTTGCCCAAACCGACTCTCTTTGGATTCAGGTCGAATCATAAGCCGGGGCATCCAGAATTGCCAATGTCGTCCAATGATATAGATGCAAAACATCTTCACTCCTATCAATTTGACAGGATTCTGTCTCATCATACCCTGTTCCGGATGTTCAAATGTACAAGGTTTGCGCGGTAGCACTTGTCCAAAGCGACTCTCCTTGGACTCAGGTCGAATCATAAACCGGAGCATCCAGCATTGCCATTGTCGTCCAATGATATAGATGCAAATATATTTACTCCTATCAATTTGACAGGATTCTGCCTCATCGTATCTTGTCCAGGGGGTCCAAATGTACAAGATTTGTGCGGTCGCCTTTGTCCAAAGCGACTCTCTTTGGACTCAGGTCGAATCATAAGCCGGGGCATCCAGAATTGCCAATGTCGTCCAAAGATATAGATGCAAATATATTTACTCCTATCAATTTGACAGGTTTCTGCCTCATCGTATCTTGTCCAGGGGGTCCAAATGTACACGATTTGTTGCGGTACCACTTGTCCAAAGCGACATTCTTTGGACTTATGTCGAACCATAAGCCGGACCATCCAGAATTGCCGATGTTGACCAATGATATAGATGCAAATATCTTCACTCCTATAAATTTGACAGGATTCTGCCTCATCATACCTTTTCCAGGAGGTCCAAATGCACATGTTTTGGGCGGCAGCATTTGGGCAAACCGACTCTCTTTGGATTCAGGTCGAATCATAAGCCGGAGCATCCAGAATTGCCAATGTCGTCCAATGATATAGATGCAAATATCTTTACTCCTATCAATGTGTTAGGATTCTGCCTCATCATGCTTTGTTCCGGAGGTTCAAATGTACAAGATGGGTGCATTAGCCCTTGTCCAAAGCGACTGTCTTTGGATTCAGGTCGAATCATAAACCGGAGCATCCAGCATTGCCATTGTCGTCCAATGATATAGATGCAAATATCTTTACTCCTATTAATTTGACAGGAATCTGCCTCATCATTCCTTTTCCAGGAGGTCCAAATGCACATGTTTTGGGCGGCAGCACTTGACAAAAGCCAATCTCTTTGACTCAGGTCGAATCATATGGCGATCATCCAGAATTGCCAATGTCGTCCAATGATATAGATGCAAATATCTTTACTCCTATTAATTTGACAGGATTCTGCCTCATCATACCTTTTCCAGGAGGTCCAAATGCACATGTTTTGGGCGGCAGCATTTGCCCAAACCGACTCTCTTTGGATTCAGGTCGAATCATAAGCCGGAGCATCCAGAATTGCCAATGTCATCCAATGATATAGATGCAAATATCTTTACTCCTATCAATTTGACAGTATTCTGCCTCATCGTATATTGTCCAGGGGATCCAAATGTACAAGACTTGTGCGGCAGCACTTGACAAAAGCCAATCTCTTTGACTCAGGTCGAATCATATTCCGATCATCCAGAATTGCCAATGTCGTCCAATGATATAGATGCAAATATCTTTACTCCTATCAATTTTACAGGATTCTGCCTCATCATACGTTGTTCCGGAGATTCAAATGTACAAGATTTTTGCGGTAGTCCTTGTCCAAAGCGGCTCTCTTTGGACCCAGATCGAATCGTAAGCCGGGGCATCCAGAATTGCCAATGTCGTCCAATGATATAGATGCAAATATCTTTACTGCTATCAATTTGACAGGATTCTGCCTCATCATACCTTGTCCAGTAGGTCAAAATGTACAAGATTTGTGCGGTAGCCTTGTCCAAAGCGACTCTCTTTGGACTCAGGTCGAATCATAAGCCGGAGCATCCAGAATTGCCAATGTCGTCCAATGATATAGATGCAAACATCTTCACTCCTATCAATTTGACAGGATTCTGTCTCATCATACCCTGTTCCGGATGTTCAAATGTACAAGGTTTGGGCGGTAGCACTTGTCCACAGCGACTCTCCTTGGACTCAGGTCGAATCATAAACCGGAGCATCCAGCATTGCCATGGCGTCCAATGATATAGATGCAAATATCTTTACTCCTATCAATGTGATAGGATTCTGCCTCATCATACCTTGTTCCGGAGGTTCAAATGTACAAGATTTGTGCGGTAGCACTAAACCAAAGCGAAACTCTTTGCACTCAGGTCGAATCATATGCCGAGCATCCAGAATTGCCAATGTCGTCCAATGATATAGATGCAAATATCTTTACTTCTATCAATGTGATAGGATTCTGCCTCATCATACCTTGTTCCGGAGGTTCAAATGTACAAGATTTGTGCGGTAGCCCTTGTCCAAAGCGACTCTCTTTGGACTCAGGTCGAATCATAAGCCGGAGCATCCAGAATTGCCAATGTCGTCCAATGATATAGATGCAAACATCTTCACTCCTATCAATTTGACAGGATTCTGTCTCATCATACCCTGTTCCGGATGTTCAAATGTACAAGGTTTGCGCGGTAGCACTTGTCCAAAGCGACTCTCCTTGGACTCAGGTCGAATCATAAACCGGAGCATCCAGCATTGACATTGTCGTCCAATGATATAGATGCAAATATATTTACTCCTATCAATTTGACAGGATTCTGCCTCATCGTATCTTGTCCAGGGGGTCCAAATGTACAAGATTTGTGCGGTCGCCCTTGTCCAAAGCGACTCTCTTTGGACTCAGGTCGAATCATAAGCCGGAGCATCCAGAATTGCCAATTTCGTCCAATGATATAGATGCAAACATCTTCACTCCTATCAATTTGACAGGATTCTGTCTCATCATACCCTGTTCCGGATGTTCAAATGTAGAAGGTTTGCGCGGTAGCAATTTTCCAAAGCGACTCTCCTTGTACTCAGGTCGAATCATAAGCCGGAGCATACAGAATTGCCAATGTCGTCCAATGATATAGATGCAAACATCTTCACTCCTATTAATTTGACAGGATTCTGCCTCATCATACCTTTTCCAGGAGGTCCAAATGCACATGTTTTGGGCGGCAGCATTTGCCCAAACCGACTCTCTTTGGATTCAGGTCGAATTATAAGCCGGAGCATCCAGAATTGCCAATGTCGTCCAATCATATAGATGCAAATATCTTTACTCCTATGAATGTGATAGGATTCTGCCTCATCATGCCTTGTTCCGGAGGTTCAAATGTACAAGATTGGTCGCCCTTGTCCAAAGCGACTCTCTTTGGTCTCATTTCGAATCATAAGCCGGGGCATCCAGAATTGCCAATGTCGTCCAATGATATAGATGCAAATGTCTTTACTGCTATCAATTTGACAGGATTCTGCCTCATCATACCTTGTTCCGGAGGTTCAAATTACAAGAGTTTTGCGGTAGCCCTTGTCGAAAGCGACTCTCTTTGCACTCAGGTCGAATCATAAGCCAGAGCATCCAGAATTGCCAATGTCGTCCAATGATATAGATGCAAATATCTTTACTCCTATCAATTTGACAGGTTTCTGCCTCATCGTATCTTGTCCAGGGGATCCAAATGAACACGATTTGTTGCGGTACCACTTGTCCAAAGCGACATTCTTTGGACTTATGTCGAACCATAAGCCGGACCATCCAGAATTGCCGATGTTGACCAATGATATAGATGCAAATATCTTTACTCCTATAAATTTGACAGGATTCTGCCTCATCATACCTTTTCCAGCAGGTCAAAATGTACAAGATTTTTGCGGTAGCCCTTGTCCAAAGCGACTCTCTTTGGTCTCAGGTCGAATCAGAAGCCGGAGCATCCAGAATTGCCAATGGCGTCCAATGATATAGATGCAAACATCGTCACTCCTATCAATTTGACAGGATTCTGTCTCATCATACCCTGTTCCGGATGTTCAAATGTACAAGGTTTGGGCGGTAGCACTTGTCCAAAGCGACTCTCCTTGGACTCAGTTCGAATCATAAACCGGAGCATCCAGCATTGCCATGGCGTCCAATGATATAGATGCAAATATCTTTACTCCTATCAATTTGACAGGATTCTGCCTCATCGTATCTTGTCCAGGGGGTCCAAATGTACACGATTTGTTGCGGTACCACTTGTCCAAAGCGACATTCTTTGGACTTATGTCGAACCATAAGCCGGACCATCCAGAATTGCCGATGTTGACCAATGATATAGATGCAAATATCTTTACTCCTATTAATTTGACAGGATTCTGCCTCATCATACCTTTGCCAGGAGGTCCAAATGCACATGTTTTGGGCGGCAGCATTTGCCCAAACCGACTCTCTTTGGATTCAGGTCGAATCATAAGCCGGAGCATCCAGAATTGCCAATGTCGTCCAATGATATAGATGCAAATATCTTTACTGCTATCAATTTGACAGGTTTCTGCCTCATCGTATCTTGTCCAGGGGATCCAAATGAACACGATTTGTTGCGGTACCACTTGTCCAAAGCGACATTCTTTGGACTTATGTCGAACCATAAGCCGGACCATCCAGAATTGCCGATGTTGACCAATGATATAGATGCAAATATCTTTACTCCTATAAATTTGACAGGATTCTGCCTCATCATACCTTTTCCAGTAGGTCAAAATGTACAAGATTTTTGCGGTAGCCCTTGTCCAAAGCGACTCTCTTTGGACTCAGGTCGAATCATAAGCCGGAGCATCCAGAATTGCCAATGGCGTCCAATGATATAGATGCAAACATCGTCACTCCTATCAATTTGACAGGATTCTGTCTCATCATACCCTGTTCCGGATGTTCAAATGTACAAGGTTTGGGCGGTAGCACTTGTCCAAAGCGACTCTCCTTGGACTCAGTTCGAATCATAAACCGGAGCATCCAGCATTGCCATGGCGTCCAATGATATAGATGCAAATATCTTTACTCCTATCAATTTGACAGGATTCTGCCTCATCGTATCTTGTCCAGGGGGTCCAAATGTACACGATTTGTTGCGGTACCACTTGTCCAAAGCGACATTCTTTGGACTTATGTCGAACCATAAGCCGGACCATCCAGAATTGCCGATGTTGACCAATGATATAGATGCAAATATCTTTACTCCTATTAATTTGACAGGATTCTGCCTCATCATACCTTTTCCAGGAGGTCCAAATGCACATGTTTTGGGCGGCAGCATTTGCCCAAACCGACTCTCTTTGGATTCAGGTCGAATCATAAGCCGGGGCATCCAGAATTGCCAATGTCGTCCAATGATATAGATGCAAATATCTTTACTGCTATCAATTTGACAGGATTCTGCCTCATCATACCTTGTTCCGGAGGTTCAAATGTACAAGATTTTTGCGGTAGCCCTTGTCCAAAGCGACTCTCTTTGGACACAGGTCGAATCGTAAGCCTGGGCATCCAGAATTGCCAATGTCGTCCAATGATATAGATGCAAATATCTTTACTGCTATCAATTTGACAGGATTCTGCCTCATCATACCTTGTCCAGTAGGTCAAAATGTACAAGATTTGTGCGGTAGCCCTTGTCCACAGCGACTCTCTTTGGACTCAGGTCGAATCATAAGCCGGAGCATCCATAATTGGTAATGTCGTCCAATGATAGAGATGCAAACATCTTCACTCCTATCAATTTGACAGGATTCTGTCTCATCATACCCTGTTCCGGATGTTCAAATGTACAAGGTTTGGGTGGTAGCACTTGTCCAAAGCGACTCTCCTTGGACTCAGTTCGAATCATAAACCGGAGCATCCAGCATTGCCATGGCGTCCAATGATATAGATGCAAATAACTTTACTCCTATCAATTTGACAGGATTCTGCCTCATCGTATCTTGTCCAGGGGGTCCAAATGTACACGATTTGTTGCGGTACCACTTGTCCAAAGCGACCCTCTTTGGACTCAGGTCGAATCATAAGCCGGGGCATCCAGAATTGCCAATGTCGTCCAATGATATAGATGCAAATATCTTTACTGCTATCAATTTGTCAGGATTCTGCCTCATCATACCTTGTTCCGGAGGTTCAAATGTACAAGATTTTTGCGGTAGCCCTTGTCCAAAGCGACTCTCTTTGGACTTATGTCGAACCATAAGCCGGACCATCCAGAATTGCCGATGTTGACCAATGATATAGATGCAAATATCTTTACTCCTATTAATTTGACAGGATTCTGCCTCATCATACCTTTTCCAGGAGGTCCAAATGCACATGTTTTGGGCGGCCGCATTTGCCCAAACCGACTCTCTTTGGATTCAGGTCGAATCATAAGCCGGGGCATCCAGAATTGCCAATGTCGTCCAATGATATAGATGCAAATATCTTTACTGCTATCAATTTCACAGGATTCTGCCTCATCATACCTTGTTCCGGAGGTTCAAATGTACAAGATTTTTGCGGTAGCACTTGACAAAAGCCCATCTCTTTGACTCAGGTCGAATCATATGCCGATCATCCAGAATTGCCAATGTCGTCCAATGATATAGATGCAAATATCTTTACTCCTATCAATGTTATAAGATTCTGCCTCATCATGCCTTGTTCCGGAGGTTCAAATGTACAAGATTTGTGCGGTCGCCCTTGTCCAAAGCGACCCTCTTTGGACTCAGATCGAATCATAAGCCGGGGCATCCAGAATTGCCAATGTCGTCCAATGATATAGATGCAAATATCTTTACTGCTATCAATTTGACAGGATTCTGCCTCATCAACCTTGTTCCGGAGGTTCAAATGTACAAGATTTTTGCGGTAGCCCTTGTCCAAAGCGACTCTCTTTGGACTCAGGTCGAATCATAAGCCGGAGCATTCAGAATTGCCAATGTCGTCCAATGATATAGATGCAAACATCTTCACTCCTATCAATTTGACAGGATTCTGTCTCATCATACCCTGTTCCGGATGTTCAAATGTACAAGGTTTGGGCGGTAGCACTTGTCCAAAGCGACTCTCCTTGGATTCAGGTCGAATCATAAGCCGGGGCATCCAGAATTGCCAATGTCGTCCAATGATATAGATGCAAATATCTTTACTGCTATCAATTTGACAGGATTCTGCCTCATCATACCTTGTTCCGGAGGTTCAAATGTACAAGATTTTTGCGGTAGCCCTTGTCCAAAGCGACTCTCTTTGGACACAGGTCGAATCGTAAGCCTGGGCATCCAGAATTGCCAATGTCGTCCAATGATATAGATGCAAATATCTTTACTGCTATCAATTTGACAGGATTCTGCCTCATCATACCTTGTCCAGTAGGTCAAAATGTACAAGATTTGTGCGGTAGCCCTTGTCCACAGCGACTCTCTTTGGACTCAGGTCGAATCATAAGCCGGAGCATCCATAATTGGTAATGTCGTCCAATGATAGAGATGCAAACATCTTCACTCCTATCAATTTGACAGGATTCTGTCTCATCATACCCTGTTCCGGATGTTCAAATGTACAAGGTTTGGGTGGTAGCACTTGTCCAAAGCGACTCTCCTTGGACTCAGTTCGAATCATAAGCCGGGGCATCCAGAATTGCCAATGTCGTCCAATGATATAGATGCAAATATCTTTACTGCTATCAATTTGTCAGGATTCTGCCTCATCATACCTTGTTCCGGAGGTTCAAATGTACAAGATTTTTGCGGTAGCCCTTGTCCAAAGCGACTCTCTTTGGACTTATGTCGAACCATAAGCCGGACCATCCAGAATTGCCGATGTTGACCAATGATATAGATGCAAATATCTTTACTCCTATTAATTTGACAGGATTCTGCCTCATCATACCTTTTCCAGGAGGTCCAAATGCACATGTTTTGGGCGGCCGCATTTGCCCAAACCGACTCTCTTTGGATTCAGGTCGAATCATAAGCCGGGGCATCCAGAATTGCCAATGTCGTCCAATGATATAGATGCAAATATCTTTACTGCTATCAATTTCACAGGATTCTGCCTCATCATACCTTGTTCCGGAGGTTCAAATGTACAAGATTTTTGCGGTAGCACTTGACAAAAGCCAATCTCTTTGACTCAGGTCGAATCATATGCCGATCATCCAGAATTGCCAATGTCGTCCAATGATATAGATGCAAATATCTTTACTCCTATCAATGTTATAAGATTCTGCCTCATCATGCCTTGTTCCGGAGGTTCAAATGTACAAGATTTGTGCGGTCGCCCTTGTCCAAAGCGACCCTCTTTGGACTCAGGTCGAATCATAAGCCGGGGCATCCAGAATTGCCAATGTCGTCCAATGATATAGATGCAAATATCTTTACTGCTATCAATTTGACAGGATTCTGCCTCATCAACCTTGTTCCGGAGGTTCAAATGTACAAGATTTTTGCGGTAGCCCTTGTCCAAAGCGACTCTCTTTGGACTCAGGTCGAATCATAAGCCGGAGCATTCAGAATTGCCAATGTCGTCCAATGATATAGATGCAAATATCTTTACTGCTATCAATTTGACAGGATTCTGCCTCATCAACCTTGTTCCGGAGGTTCAAATGTACAAGATTTTTGCGGTAGCCCTTGTCCAAAGCGACTCTCTTTGGACTCAGGTCGAATCATAAGCCGGAGCATTCAGAATTGCCAATGTCGTCCAATGATATAGATGCAAACATCTTCACTCCTATCAATTTGACAGGATTCTGTCTCATCATACCCTGTTCCGGATGTTCAAATGTACAAGGTTTGGGCGGTAGCACTTGTCCGAAGCGACTCTCCTTGGACTCAGGTCGAATCATAAACCGGAGCATCCAGCATTGCCATGGCGTCCAATGATATAGATGCAAATATCTTTACTCCTATTAATTTGACAGGATTCTGCCTCATCATACCTTTTCCAGGAGGTCCAAATGCACATGTTTTGGGCGGCAGCATTTGCCCAAACCGACTCTCTTTGGATTCAGGTCGAATCATAAGCCGGAGCATCCAGAATTGCCAATGTCGTCCAATGATATAGATGCAAATATCTTTACTCCTATCAATTTGACAGGATTCTGCCTCATCGTATATTGTCCAGGGGGTCCAAATGTACAAGACTTGTGCGGCAGCACTTGACAAAAGCCAATCTCTTTGACTCAGGTCGAATCATATGCCGATCATCCAGAATTGCCAATGTCGTCCAATGATATAGATGCAAATATCTTTACTCCCATTAATGTTATAAGATTCTGCCTCATCATGCCTTGTTCCGGAGGTTCAAATGTACAAGATTTTTGCGGTAGCCCTTGTCCAAAGCGACTCTCTTTGGACTCAGGTCGAATCATAAGCCGGAGCATTCAGAATTGCCAATGTCGTCCAATGATATAGATGCAAACATCTTCACTTCTATCAATTTGACAGGATTCTGTCTCATCATACCCTGTTCCGGATGTTCAAATGTACAAGGTTTGGACGGTAGCACTTGTCCAAAGCGACTCTCCTTGGACTCAGGTCGAATCATAAACCGGAGCATCCAGCATTGCCATGGCGTCCAATGATATAGATGCAAATATCTTTACTCCTATTAATTTGACAGGATTCTGCCTCATCATACCTTTTCCAGGAGGTCCAAATGCACATGTTTTGGGCGGCAGCATTTGCCCAAACCGACTCTCTTTGGATTCAGGTCGAATCATAAGCCGGAGCATCCAGAATTGCCAATGTCGTCCAATGATATAGATGCAAATATCTTTACTCCTATCAATTTGACAGGATTCTGCCTCATCGTATATTGTCCAGGGGGTCCAAATGTACAAGACTTGTGCGGCAGCACTTGACAAAAGCCAATCTCTTTGACTCAGGTCGAATCATATGCCGATCATCCAGAATTGCCAATGTCGTCCAATGATATAGATGCAAATATCTTTACTCCCATTAATGTTATAAGATTCTGCCTCATCATGCCTTGTTCCGGAGGTTCAAATGTACAAGATTTGTGCGGTCGCCCTTGTCCAAAGCGACTCTCTTTGGACTCAGGTCGAATCATAAGCCGGATCATCCAGAATTGCCAATGTCGTCCAATGATATAGATGCAAACATCTTCACTCCTATCAATTTGACAGGATTCTGTCTCATCATACCCTGTTCCGGATGTTCAAATGTACAAGGTTTGGGCGGTAGCACTTGTCCAAAGCGACTTTCCTTGGACTCAGGTCGAATCATACCCGGAGCATCCAGCATTGCCATGGCGTCCAATGATATAGAATCAAATATCTTTACTCCTATCAATGTGATAGGATTCTGCCTCATCATACCTTGTTCCGGAGGTTCAAATGTACAAGATTTGTGCGGTAGCCCTTGTCCAAAGCGACTCTCTTTGGACTTATGTCGAACCATAAGCCGGACCATCCAGAATTGCCATTGTCGTCCAATGATATAGATGCAAATATATTTACTCCTATCAATTTG
Source organism: Priocnemis perturbator (assembly GCA_963942575.1). Classification (NCBI taxonomy): domain Eukaryota; kingdom Metazoa; phylum Arthropoda; class Insecta; order Hymenoptera; family Pompilidae; genus Priocnemis; species Priocnemis perturbator. Next base: position 2,213,254 of record CAWWDK010000133.1, on the reverse strand, counting down.
ACAGGATTCTGCCTCATCGTATCTTGTCCAGGGGGTCCAAATGCACATGTTTTGGGCGGCAGCATTTGCCCAAACCGACTCTCTTTGGATTCAGGTCGAATCATAAGCCGGAGCATCCAGAATTGCCAATGTCGTCCAATGATATAGATGCAAATATCTTTACTCCTATCAATTTTACAGGATTCTGCCTCATCGTATCTTGTCCAGGGGGTCCAAATGTACACGATTTGTTGCGGTACCACTTGTCCAAAGCGACATTCTTTGGACTTATGTCGAACCGTAAGCCGGACCATCCAGAATTGCCGATGTTGACCAATGATATAGATGCAAATATCTTTACTACTATTAATTTGACAGGATTCTGCCTCATCATTCCTTTTCCAGGAGGTCCAAATGCACATGTTTTGGGCGGCAGCATTTGCCCAAACCGACTCTCTTTGGATTCAGGTCAAATCATAAGCCGGAGCATCCAGAATTGCCAATGTCGTCCAATGATATAGATGCAAATATTTTTACTCCTATCAATTTGACAGGATTCTGCCTCATCGTATCTTGTCCAGGGGGTCCAAATGTACACGATTTGCTGCGGTACCACTTGTCCAAAGCGACATTCTTTGGACTCAGGTCGAACCATAAGCCGGACCATCCAGAATTGCCGATGTTGACCAATGATATAGATGCGAATATCTTTACTCCTATTAATTTGACAGGATTCTGCCTCATCATGCCTTGTTCCGGAGGTTCAAATGTACAAGATTTGTGCGGTCGCCCTTGTCCAAAGCGACTCTCTTTGGACTCAGGTCGAATCATAAGCCAGGGCATCCAGAATTGCCAATGTCGTCCAATGATATAGATGCAAATATCTTTACTGCTATCAATTTGACAGGATTCTGCCTCATCATACCTTGTTCCGGAGGTTCAAATGTACAAGATTTTTGCGGTAGCCCTTGTCCAAAGCGACTCTCTTTGGACTCAGGTCGAATCGTAAGCCGGGGCATCCAGAATTGCCAATGTCGTCCAATGATATAGATGCAAATATATTTACTGCTATCAATTTGACAGGATTCTGCCTCATCGTATCTTGTCCAGGGGGTCCAAATGTACACGATTTGTTGCGGTACCACTTGTCCAAAGCGACATTCTTTGGACTTATGTCGAACCATAAGCCGGACCATCCAGAATTGCCGATGTTGACCAATGATATAGATGCAAATATCTTTACTCCTATTAATTTGACAGGTTTCTGCCTCATCATTCCTTTTCCAGGAGGTCCAAATGCACATGTTTTGGGCGGCAGCATTTGCCCAAACCGACTCTCTTTGGATTCAGGTCGAATCATAAGCCGGGGCATCCAGAATTGCCAATGTCGTCCAATGATATAGATGCAAATATCTTTACTGCTATCAATTTGACAGGATTCTGCCTCATCATACCCTGTTCCGGATGTTCAAATGTACAAGGTTTAGGCGGTAGCACTTGTCCAAAGCGACTCTCCTTGGACTCAGGTCGAATCATAAACCGGAGCATCCAGCATTGCCATGGCGTCCAATGATATAGATGCAAATATCTTTACTCCTATCAATGTGATAGGATTCTGCCTCATCATACCTTGTACAGGAGGTTCGAATGTACAAGATTTGTGCGGTAGCCCTTGTCCAAAGCGACTGTCTTTGGATTCAGGTCGAATCATAAGCCGGAGCATCCAGAATTGCCAATGGCGTCCAATGATATAGATGCAAACATCGTCACTCCTATCAATTTGACAGGATTCTGTCTCATCATACCCTGTTCCGGATGTTCAAATGTACAAGGTTTGGGCGGTAGCACTTGTCCAAAGCGACTCTCCTTGGACTCAGTTCGAATCATAAATCGGAGCATCCAGCATTGCCATGGCGTCCAATGATATAGATGCAAATATCTTTACTCCTATCAATTTGACAGGATTCTGCCTCATCGTATCTCGTCCAGGGGGTCCAAATGTACACGATTTGTTGCGGTACCACTTGTCCAAAGCGACATTCTTTGGACTTATGTCGAACCATAAGCCGGACCATCCAGAATTGCCGATGTTGACCAATGATATAGATGCAAATATCTTTACTCCTATTAATTTGACAGGATTCTGCCTCATCATACCTTTGCCAGGAGGTCCAAATGCACATGTTTTGGGCGGCAGCATTTGCCCAAACCGACTCTCTTTGGATTCAGGTCGAATCATAAGCCGGGGCATCCAGAATTGCCAATGTCGTCCAATGATATAGATGCAAATATCTTTTCTGCTATCAATTTGACAGGATTCTGCCTCATCATACCTTGTTCCGGAGGTTCAAATGTACAAGATTTTTGCGGTAGCCCTTGTCCAAAGCGACTCTCTTTGGACTCAGGTCGAATCGTAAGCCGGGGCATCCAGAATTGCCAATGTCGTCCAATGATATAGATGCAAATATCTTTACTGCTATCAATTTGACAGGATTCTGCCTCATCATACCTTGTCCAGTAGGTCAAAATGTACAAGATTTGTGCGGTAGCCCTTGTCCACAGCGACTCTCTTTGGACTCAGGTCGAATCATAAGCCGGAGCATCCATAATTGGTAATGTCGTCCAATGATATAGATGCAAACATCTTCACTCCTATCAATTTGACAGGATTCTGTCTAATCATACCCTGTTCCGGATGTTCAAATGTACAAGGTTTGGGTGGTAGCACTTGTCCAAAGCGACTCTCCTTGGACTCAGTTCGAATCATAAACCGGAGCATCCAGCATTGCCATGGCGTCCAATGATATAGATGCAAATATCTTTACTCCTATCAATTTGACAGGATTCTGCCTCATCGTATCTTGTCCAGGGGGTCCAAATGTACACGATTTGTTGCGGTACCACTTGTCCAAAGCGACATTCTTTGGACTTATGTCGAACCATAAGCCGGACCATCCAGAATTGCCGATGTTGACCAATGATATAGATGCAAATATCTTTACTCCTATAAATTTGACAGGATTCTGCCTCATCATACCTTTTCCAGTAGGTCAAAATGTACAAGATTTTTGCGGTAGCCCTTGTCCAAAGCGACTCTCTTTGGACTCAGGTCGAATCATAAGCCGGAGCATCCAGAATTGCCAATGGCGTCCAATGATATAGATGCAAGCATCGTCACTCCTATCAATTTGACAGGATTCTGTCTCATCATACCCTGTTCCGGATGTTCAAATGTACAAGGTTTGGGCGGTAGCACTTGTCCAAAGCGACTCTCCTTGGACTCAGTTCGAATCATAAACCGGAGCATCCAGCATTGCCATGGCGTCCAATGATATAGATGCAAATATCTTTACTCCTATCAATTTGACAGGATTCTGCCTCATCGTATCTTGTCCAGGGGGTCCAAATGTACACGATTTGTTGCGGTACCACTTGTCCAAAGCGACATTCTTTGGACTTATGTCGAACCATAAGCCGGACCATCCAGAATTGCCGATGTTGACCAATGATATAGATGCAAATATCTTTACTCCTATTAATTTGACAGGATTCTGCCTCATCATACCTTTTCCAGGAGGTCCAAATGCACATGTTTTGGGCGGCAGCATTTGCCCAAACCGACTCTCTTTGGATTCAGGTCGAATCATAAGCCGGGGCATCCAGAATTGCCAATGTCGTCCAATGATATAGATGCAAATATCTTTACTGCTATCAATTTGACAGGATTCTGCCTCATCATACCTTGTTCCGGAGGTTCAAATGTACAAGATTTTTGCGGTAGCCCTTGTCCAAAGCGACTCTCTTTGGACACAGGTCGAATCGTAAGCCTGGGCATCCAGAATTGCCAATGTCGTCCAATGATATAGATGCAAATATCTTTACTGCTATCAATTTGACAGGATTCTGCCTCATCATACCTTGTCCAGTAGGTCAAAATGTACAAGATTTGTGCGGTAGCCCTTGTCCACAGCGACTCTCTTTGGACTCAGGTCGAATCATATGCCGATCATCCAGAATTGCCAATGTCGTCCAATGATATAGATGCAAATATCTTTACTCCTATCAATGTTATAAGATTCTGCCTCATCATGCCTTGTTCCGGAGGTTCAAATGTACAAGATTTGTGCGGTCGCCCTTGTCCAAAGCGACCCTCTTTGGACTCAGGTCGAATCATAAGCCGGGGCATCCAGAATTGCCAATGTCGTCCAATGATATAGATGCAAATATCTTTACTGCTATCAATTTGACACGATTCTGCCTCATCAACCTTGTTCCGGAGGTTCAAATGTACAATATTTTTGCGGTAGCCCTTGTCCAAAGCGACTCTCTTTGGACTCAGGTCGAATCATAAGCCGGAGCATCCAGAATTGCCAATGTCGTCCAATGATATAGATGCAAACATCTTCACTCCTATCAATTTGACAGGATTCTGTCTCATCATACCCTGTTCCGGATGTTCAAATGTACAAGGTTTGCGCAGTAGCACTTGTCCAAAGCGACTCTCCTTGGACTCAGGTCGAATCATAAACCGGACCATCCAGAATTGCCGATGTTGACCATTGATATAGATGCAAATATCTTTACTCCTATTAATTTGACAGGATTCTGCCTCATCATTCCTTTTCCAGGAGGTCCAAATGCACATGTTTTGGGCGGCAGCATTTGCCCAAACCGACTCTCTTTGGATTCAGGTCGAATCATAAGCCGGAGCATCCAGAATTGCCAATGTCGTCCAATGATATAGATGCAAATATCTTTACTCCTATCAATTTGACAGGATTCTGCCTCATCGTATATTGTCCAGGGGGTCCAAATGTACAAGACTTGTGCGGCAGCACTTGACAAAAGCCAATCTCTTTGACTCAGGTCGAATCATATGCCGGTCATTCAGAATTGCCAATGTCGTCCAATGATATAGATGCAAATTTCTTTACTCCTATGAATGTGATAGGATTCTGCCTCATCATACCTTTTCCAGGAGGTCCAAATGCACATGTTTTGTGCGGTAGCCCTTGTCCAAAGCGACTCTCCTTGTACTCAGGTCGAATCATAAGCCGGTGCATCCAGAATTGCCAATGTCGTCCAATGATATAGATGCAAACATCTTCACTCCTATCAATTTGACAGGATTCGGCCTCATCGTATCTTGTCCGGATGTTCAAATGTACAAGGTTTGCGCGGTAGCACTTGTCCAAAGCGACATTCTTTGGACTTATGTCGAACCATAAGCCGGACCATCCAGAATTGCCATTGTCGTCCAATGATATAGATGCAAATATATTTACTCCTATCAATTTGACAGGATTCTGCCTCATCGTATCTTGTCCAGGGGGTCCAAATGCACATGTTTTGGGCGGCAGCATTTGCCCAAACCGACTCTCTTTGGATTCAGGTCGAATCATAAGCCGGAGCATCCAGAATTGCCAATGTCGTCCAATGATATAGATGCAAATATCTTTACTCCTATCAATTTTACAGAATTCTGCCTCATCGTATCTTGTCCAGGGGGTCCAAATGTACACGATTTGTTGCGGTACCACTTGTCCAAAGCGACATTCTTTGGACTTATGTCGAACCATAAGCCGGACCATCCAGAATTGCCGATGTTGACCAATGATATAGATGCAAATATCTTTACTCCTATTAATTTGACAGGATTCTGCCTCATCATTCCTTTTCCAGGAGGTCTAAATGGACATGTTTTGGGCGGCAGCATTTGCCCAAACCGACTCTCTTTGGATTCAGGTCAAATCATAAGCCGGTGCATCCAGAATTGCCAATGTCGTCCAATGATATAGATGCAAATATCTTTACTCCTATCAATGTGATAGGATTCTGCCTCATCATGCCTTGTTCCGGAGGTTCAAATGTACAAGATTTGTGCGGTCGCCCTTGTCCAAAGCGACTCTCTTTGGACTCAGGTCGAATCATAAGCCGGGGCATCCAGAATTGCCAATGTCGTCCAATGATATAGATGCAAATATCTTTACTGCTATCAATTTGACAGGATTCTGCCTCATCATACCCTGTTCCGGATGTTCAAATGTACAAGGTTTAGGCGGTAGCACTTGTCCAAAGCGACTCTCCTTGGACTCAGGTCGAATCATAAACCGGAGCATCCAGCATTGCCATGGCGTCCAATGATATAGATGCAAATATCTTTACTCCTATCAATGTGATAGGATTCTGCCTCATCATACCTTGTACAGGAGGTTCGAATGTACAAGATTTGTGCGGTAGCCCTTGTCCAAAGCGACTGTCTTTGGATTCAGGTCGAATCATAAGCCGGAGCATCCAGAATTGCCAATGTCGTCCAATGATATAGATGCAAACATCATCACTCCTATCAATTTGACAGGATTCTGCCTCATCGTATCTTGTCCAGGAGGTTCAAATGTACACGATTTGTTGCGGTACCACTTGTACAAAGCGACATTCTTTGGACTTATGTCGAACCATAAGCCGGACCATCCAGAATTGCCCATGTTGACCAATGATATAGATGCAAATATCTTTACTCCTATGAATGTGATAGGATTCTGCATCATCATACCTTGTACAGGAGGTTCAAATGTACAAGATTTGTGCGGTAGCCCTTGTCCAAAGCGACTGTCTTTGGATTCAGGTCGAATCATAAGCCGGAGCATCCAGCATTGCCATGGCGTCCAATGATATAGATGCAAATATCTTTACTCCTATCAATGTGATAGGATTCTGCCTCATCATACCTTGTTCCGGAGGTTCAAATGTACAAGATTTGTGCGGTAGCACTAGGAAAAGGTATGACGAGGCAGAATCCTTACACATTGATAGGATTGAAGATATTTGCATTATATCATTGGTCAACAACGGCAATTCTGGATGGTCCGGCTTATGGTTCGACATAAGTCCAAAGAATGTCGCTTTGGACAAGTGCTACCGCAACAAATCGTGTACATTTGCACCCCCTGGACAAGATACGATGAGGCAGAATCCTGTCAAATTGATAGCAGTAAAGATATTTGTATCTATATCATTGGACGACATTGGCAATTCTGGATGCCCCGGCTTATGAATCGACCTGAGTCCAAGGAGTTTCGCTATTGTCTAGTGCTACCGCACACATCTTCTACACTTGATCCTCCTGGACAAGACATGATGAGCCAGAATCCTGTCAAATTGATAGGAGTGAAGATGTTTGCATCTATATCATTGGACGACATTGGCAATTCTGGAAGTTCGGCATATGATTCGACCTGAGTTCAAAGAGAGTCGCTTTGGTCAAATACTGCCGCCCAAATCTTGTCCATTTGGACCTCCTGGACAAGATATGATGAGGCAGAATCCTGTCACATTGATGGGAGTGAAGATATTTGCATCTATATCATTAGAAGGCATTGGCAATTCTGAATGCTCAGGCTTATGATTCGACCTGAGTCCAAGGAGAGTCGCTTTGGACAAGTGCTACCGCAACAAATCTTGTACATTTGAACCTCCTGGACAAGATACGATGAGGCAGAATCCTGTCAAATTGATAGGAGTGATGTTGTTTGCATCTATATCATTGGACGACATTGGCAATTCTGGAAGATCGGCATATGATTCGACCTGAGTCCAAGGAGAGTCGTTTTCGACAAGTGCTACCGCAACAAATCTTGTACATTTTGACCCACTGGACAAGGTATGATGAGGCAGAATCCTGTCAAATTGATAGCAGTAAAGATATTTGCATCTATATCATTGGTCAACATCGGCAGTTCTGGATGGTCCGGCTTATGGTTCGACCTGAGTCAAAGAGATTGGCTTTTGTCAAGTGCTACCGCACAAGTCTTGTACATTTGGACCCCCTGGACAATATACGATGAGGCAGAATCCTGTCAAATTGATAGGAGTAAAGATATTTGCATCTATATCATTGGACGACATTGGCAATTCTGGATGCTCCGGTTTATGATTCGACCTGAATCCAAAGAGAGTCGGTTTGGGCAAATGCTGCCGCCCAAAACTTGTGCATTTGGACCTCCTGGAAAAGGTATGACGAGGCAGAATCCTTACACATTGATAGGAGTGAAGATATTTGCATTATATCATTGGTCACCAACGGCAATTCTGGATGGTCCGGCTTATGGTTCGACATAAGTCCAAAGAATGTCGCTTTGGACAAGTGCTACCGCAACAAATCGTGTACATTTGCACCCCCTGGACAAGATACGATGAGGCAGAATCCTGTCAAATTGATAGGAGTGAAGATATTTGCATCTATATCATTGGACGACATTGGCAATTCTGGAAGTTCCGGCTTATGATTCGACCTGAATCCAAAGAGAGTCGCTTTGGACAAATACTGCCGCCCAAATCTTGTCCATTTGGACCTCCGGAACAAGGTATGATGAGGCAGAAACCTATCACATTGATAGGAGTAAATATATGTGCATCTATATCATTGGACGACATTGGCAATTCTGGATGCTCAGGCTTATGATTCGACCTGAATCCAAAGAGAGTTGGTTTGGGCATTGCTGCCGCCCAAAACATGTGCATTTGGACCTCCTGGAAAATGTATGATGAAGCAGAATCCTGTCACATTTAAGGGAGTGAAGATATTTGCATCTATATCATTAGAAGGCATTGGCAATTCTGGATGCTCAGGCTTATGATTCGACCTGAGTCCAAGGAGAGTCGTTTTGGACATGTGCTACCGTAACAAATCTTGTACATTTGGACCCCCTGGATAAGATAATATGAGGCAGAATCCTATCACATTGATAGGAGTAAAGATATTTGCATCTATATCATTGGACGACATTGGCAATTCTGGAAGTTCGGCATATGATTCGACCTGAGTTCAAAGAGAGTCGCTTTGGACAAATACTGCAGCCCAAATCTTGTCCATTTGGAGCTCCGGAACAAGGTATGATGAGGCAGAATCCCATCATATTGATAGGAGTAAAGATATGTGAATCTATATCATTGGACGACATTGGCAATTCTGGATGCTCAGGCTTATGGATCGACCTGAGTACAAGGAGTTTCGCTTTTGTCTAGTGCTACCGCACACATCTACTACGCTTGATCCTCCTGGACAAGACATGATGAGCCAGAATCCTGTCAAATTGATAGGAGTGAAGATATTTGCATCTATATCATTAGACGGCATTGGCAATTCTGGATGCTCAGGCTTATGATTCGACCTGAGTCCAAGGAGAGTCGCTTTGGACAAGTGCTACCGCAACAAATCTTGTACATTTGGACCCCCTGGACAAGATACGATGAGGCAGAATCCTGTCAAATTAATAGGAGTAAAGATATTTGCATCTATATCATTGGTCAACATCGGCAATTCTGGATGATCCGGCTTATGGTTCGACATAAGTCCAAAGAATGTCGCTTTGGACAAGTGCTACCGCAACAAATCGTGTACATTTGGACCCCCTGGACAAGATACGATGAGGCAGAATCCTGTCAAATTGATAGGTGTGAAGATGTTTGCATCTATATCATTGGACGACATTGGCAATTCTGGAAGATCGGCATTTGATTCGACCTGAGTTCAAGGAGAGTCGCTTTGGACAAATACTGCCGCCCAAATCTTGTCCATTTGGACCTCCTGGACAAGATATGATGAGGCCGAATCCTGTCAAATTGATAGGAGTGAAGATATTTGCATCTATATCATTGGACGACATTGGCAATTCTGGATGCTCAGGCTTATGATTCGACCTGAATCCAAAGAGAGTCGCTTCGGACAAGTGCTACCGCAAAACGTCTTGTACATTTGGACCTCCTGTACAAGGCATGATGAGGCAGAATCCTATCACATTGATAGGAGTAAAGATATTTGCATCTATATCATTGGACGACATTGGCAATTCTGGAAGTTCGGCATATGGTTCGACCTGAGTTCAAAGAGAGTCTGTTTGGACAAATACTGCCGCCCAAATCTTGTCCATTTGGACCTCCGGAACAAGGTATGATGAGGCAGAATCCTATCACATTGATAGGAGTAAAGATATGTGCATCTATATCATTGGACGACATTGGCAATTCTGGATGCTCAGGCTTATGATTCGACCTGAATCCAAAGAGAGTTGGTTTGGGCAAATGCTGCCGCCCAAAACATGTGCATTTGAACCTCCTGGAAAATGTATGATGAGGCAGAATCCTGTCACATTGAAGGGAGTGAAGATATTCGCATCTTTATCATTAGAAGGCATTGGCAATTCTGGATGCTCTGGTTTATGATTCGACCTGAATCCAAAGAGAGTCGGTTTGGGCAAATGCTGCCGCCCAAAACTTGTGCATTTGGACCTCCTGGAAAATGTATGATTAGGCAGAATCCTATCACATTGATAGGAGTGAAGATATTTGCATCTATATCATTGGACGACATTGGCAATTCTGGAAGTTCGGCATATCATTCAACCTGAGTCAAAGAGATTGGCTTTTGTCAAGTGCTACCGCACAAGTTTTGTACATTTGGACCCCCTGGACAATATACGATGAGGCAGAATCCTGTCAAATTGATAGGAGTAAAGATATTCGCATCTATATCATTGGACGATATTGGCAATTCTGGATGGTCCGGCTTATGGTTCGACCTAAGTCCAAAGAATGTCGCTTTGGACAAGTGCTACCGCAACAAATCGTGTACATCTGGACCCCCTGGACAACATACGATGAGGCAGAATCCTATCACATTGATAGGAGTAAAGATATTTGCATCAATATCACTGGACGACATTGGCAATTCTGGATGCTCAGGCTTATGATTCGACCTGAGTCCAAAGAGAGTCGCTTCGGACAAGTGCAACCGCAAAAAGTCTTGTACATTTGGACCTCCTGTACAAGGCATGATGAGGCAGAATCCTGTCAAATTGATAGCAGTAAAGATATTTGCATCTATATCATTGGACGACATTGGCAATTCTGTATGCCCCGGCTTATGATTCGACCTGAGTCCAAAGAGAGTCGCTTTGGACAAGGGCTACCGTACAAATCTTGTACATTTGGACCTCCTGGAAAATGTATGATGAGGCAGAATCCTGTCACATTGAAGGGAGTAAAGATATTTGCATCTATATCATTGGACGACATTGGCAATTCTGGAAGTTCGGCATATGATTCGACCTGAGTTCAAAGAGAGCCGCTTTCGACAAATACTGCCGCCCAAATCTTGTCCATTTGGACCCCCTGGACAAGATACGATGAGGAAAATACTGTCAAATTAATAGGAGTAAAGATATTTGCATCTATATCATTGGTCAACATCGGCAATTCTGGATGATCCGGCTTATGGTTCGACATAAGTCCAAAGAATGTCGCTTTGGACAAGTGCTACCGCAATAAGTCTTGTACATTTGGACCTCCTGTACAAGGCATGATGAGGCAGAATCCTATCACATTGATAGGAGTAAAGATATTTGCATCTATATCATTGGACGACATTGGCAATTCTGGAAGTTCGGCATATGATTCGACCTGAGATAAAAGAAAGTCGCTTTGGACAAATACTGCCGTCCAAATCTTGTCCATTTGGACCTCCGGAACAAGGTATGATGAAGCAGAATTCTTTCACATTGATAGGAGTAAAGATATTTGCATCTATATCATTGGACAACATTGGCAATTCTGGATGCTCGGCATATGATTCGACCTGAGTCAAAGAGATTGGCTTTTGTTAAGTGCTACCGCAAATGTCTTGTACATTTGGACCCCCTGGACAATATACGATGAGGCAGAATCCTGTCAAATTGATAGGAGTAAAGATATTTGCATCTATATCATTGGACGATATTGGCAATTCTGGATGCTCCGGTTTATGATTCGACCTGAATCCAAAGAGAGTCGGTTTGGGCAAATGCTGCCGCCCAAACCTTGTGCATTTGGACCTCGTGGAAAAGGTATGATGAGGCAGAATCCTATCATATTGTTAGGAGTAAAGATATTTGCATCTATATCATTGGTCAACATCGGCAGTTCTGGATGGTCAGGCTTATGATTCGACCTGAGTCCAAAGAGAGTCGCTTCGGACAAGTGCTACCGCAAACAGTCTTGTACATTTGGACCTCCTGTACAAGGCATGATGAGGCAGAATCCTATCACATTGCTAAAGTAAAGATATTTACATCTATATCATTGGACGACATTGGCAATTCTGGATGCTCCGGCATATGATTCGACCGGAGGCCAAAGAGAGTCGCTTCGGACAAGTGCTACCGCAATAAGTCTTGTACATTTGGACCCCCTGGATAAGATAAGATGAGGCAGAATCCTATCACATTGATAAGAGTAAAGATATTTGTATCTATATCATTGGACGACATCGGCAATTCTGGATGGTCCGGCTTATGGTTCGACATAAGTCCAAAGAATGTCGCTTTGGGCAAGTGCTACCGCAACAAATCGTGTACATTTGGACCCCATGGACAAGATACGATGAGGCAGAATCCTATCACATTGTTAGGAGTAAAGATTTTTGCATCAATATCACTGGACGGCATTGGCAATTCTGGATGCTCAGGCTTATGATTCGGCCTGAGTCCAAGGAGAGTCGCTTTGGACAAGGGCTACCGCACAAATCTTGTACATTTGAACCTCCGGAACAAGGTATGATGAGGCAGAATCCTATCACATTGATAGGAGTAAAGATATTTGCATCTATATCATTGGTCAACATCGGCAGTCCTGGATGGTCCGGCATATAGTTCGACCTAAGTCCAAAGAATGTCGCTTTGGACAAGTGCTACCGTACAAATCTTGTACATTTGAACCTCCTGTACAAGATACGATGAGGCAGAATCCTATCACATTGATAGGAGTGAAGATTATTGCATCTATATCATTGGACGACATTGGCAATTCTGGATGCTCAGGCTTATGGATCGACCTGAGTCCAAAGAGAATCGCTTCGGACAAGTGCTACCGCAATAAGTATTGTACATTTGGACCTCCTGTACAAGGTATGATGAGGCAGAATCCTATCAAATTGATAGGAGTATAGATATTTGCATCTATATCATTGGACGACATTGGCAATTCTGGAAGTTCGGCATATATTTCGACCTGAGTTCAAAGAGAGCCGCTTTGGACAAATACCGCCGCCCAAATCTTGTCCATTTGGACCTCCGGAACAAGGTATGATGAGGCAGAATCCTATCACATTGATAGGAGTAAAGATATGTGAATCTATATCATTGGATGACATTGGCAATTCTTGATGCTTCGGCCTATGGCTCGACCTGAGTCCAAAGAGAGTCTCTTTGGACAAGGGCTACCACACAAGTCTTGTACATTTGGACCCCCTTGACAATATACGATGAGACAGAATCCTGTCAAATTGATAGGAGTAAAGATATGTGAATCTATATCATTGGACGACATTGGCAATTCTGGATGCTCAGGCATATGATTCGACCTGAGTCCAAGGAGAGTCGCTTTGGACAAGTGCTACCGCAACAAATCTTGTACATTTGGACCCCCTGGACAAGATACGATGAGGCAGAATCCTGTCAAATTAATAGGAGTAAAGATATTTGCATCTATATCATTGGTCAACAACGGCAATTCTGGATGGTCCGGCTTATGGTTCGACATAAGTCCAAAGAATGTCGCTTTGGACAAGTGCTACCGCAACAAATCGTGTACATTTCGACCCCCTGGACAAGATGCGATCAGGCAGAATCCTTTCAAATTGATAGCAGTAAAGATATTTGCATCTATATCATTGGACGACATAGGCAATTCTGGATGCTCAGGCTTATGATTCGACCTGAGTCCAAAGAGAATCGCTTCGGACAAGTGCTACCGCAATAAGTATTGTACATTTGGACCTCCTGTACAAGGTATGATGAGGCAGAATCCTATCACATTGATAGGAGTATAGATATTTGCATCTATATCATTGGACGACATTGGCAATTCTGGAAGTTCGGCATATATTTCGACCTGAGTTCAAAGAGAGCCGCTTTGGACAAATACCGCCGCCCAAATCTTGTCCATTTGGACCTCCGGAACAAGGTATGATGAGGCAGAATCCTATCACATTGATAGGAGTAAAGATATGTGAATCTATATCATTGGATGACATTGGCAATTCTTGATGCTTCGGCCTATGGCTCGACCTGAGTCCAAAGAGAGTCGCTTTGGACAAGGGCTACCACACAAGTCTTGTACATTTGGACCCCCTTGACAATATACGATGAGACAGAATCCTGTCAAATTGATAGGAGTAAAGATATGTGAATCTATATCATTGGACGACATTGGCAATTCTGGATGCTCAGGCATATGATTCGACCTGAGTCCAAGGAGAGTCGCTTTGGACAAGTGCTACCGCAACAAATCTTGTACATTTGGACCCCCTGGACAAGATACGATGAGGCAGAATCCTGTCAAATTAATAGGAGTAAAGATATTTGCATCTATATCATTGGTCAACAACGGCAATTCTGGATGGTCCGGCTTATGGTTCGACATAAGTCCAAAGAATGTCGCTTTGGACAAGTGCTACCGCAACAAATCGTGTACATTTCGACCCCCTGGACAAGATACGATCAGGCAGAATCCTTTCAAATTGATAGCAGTAAAGATATTTGCATCTATATCATTGGACGACATAGGCAATTCTGGATGCTCAGGCTTATGATTCGACCTGAGTCCAAAGAGAGTCGCTTCGGACAAGTGCTACCGCAATAAGTATTGTACATTTGGACCTCCTGTACAAGGTATGATGAGGCAGAATCCTATCACATTGATAGGAGTATAGATATTTGCATCTATATCATTGGACGGCATTGGCAATTCTGGATGCTCAGGCTTATCATTCGGCCTGAGTCCAAGGAGAGTCGCTTTGTACAAGGCTACCGCACAAATCTTGTACATTTGAACCTCCGGAACAAGGTATGATGAGGCAGAATCCTATCACATTGATAGGAGTAAAGATATTTGCATCTATATCATTGGTCAACATCGGCAGTTCTGGATGGCCCGGCTTATGGTTAGACCTAACTCCAAAGAATGTCGCTTTGGACAAGTGCTACCGCACAAATCTTGTACATTTGAACCTCCTGGACAAGATACGATGAGGCAGAATCCTGTCACATTGATAGGAGTGAAGATATTTGCATCTATATCATTGGTCAACATCGGCAGTTCTGGATGGTCCGGCTTATGGTTCGACATAAGTCCCAAGAATGTCGCTTTGGACAAGTGCTACCGCAACAAATCGTGTACATTTGGACCCCCTGGACAAGATACGATGAGGCAGAATCCTTTCAATTTGATGGCAGTAAAGATATTTGGATCTATACCATTGCTCGACATTGGCAATTCTTGATGCTTCGGCCTATGGATCGACCTGAGTCCAAAGAGAGTCGCTTTGGACAAGGGCTACCGCACAAGTCTTGTACATTTGGACCCCCTGGAAAAGGTATGACGAGGCAGAATCCTTACACATTGATAGGAGTGAAGATATTTGCATTATATCATTGGTCAACAACGGCAATTCTGGATGGTCCGGCTAATGGTTCGACATAAGTCCAAAGAATGTCGCTTTGGACAAGTGCTACCGCACAAATCTTGTACATTTGAACCTCCTGGACAAGATACGATGAGGCAGAATCCTGTCAAATTGATTGGAGTGAAGATGTTTGCATCCCTATCATTGGACGACATTGACAATTCTGGAAGTTCGGCATATGATTCGACCTGAGTCCAAGGAGAGTCGCTTCGGACAAGTGCTAACGCACAAATCTTGTACATTTTGACCTACTGGACAAGGTATGATGAGGCAGAATCCTGTCAAATTGATAGCAGTAAAGATATTTGCTTCTATATCATTGGACGACATTGGCAATTCTGGATGCCCCGGCTTATGATTCGACCTGAGTCCAAAGAGAGTCGCTTTGGACAAGTGCTACCGCACAAATTTTGTACAATTGAACCTCCTGGACAAGATACGATGAGGCAGAATCCTGTCAAATTGATAGGAGTGAAGATGTTTGCATCTATATCATTGGACGACATTGGCAATTCTGGAAGATCGGCAGATGATTCGACCTGAGTTCAAAGAGAGTCGCTTTGGACAAATACTGCCGTCCAAATCTTGTCTATTTGGACCCCCTGGACAAGATATGATGAGGGCGAATCCTGTCAAATTGATAGCAGTGAAGATATTTGCATCTATATCATTGGACGACATTGGCAATTCTGGATGCTCAGGCTTATGATTCGACCTGAGTCCAAAGAGAGTCGCTTCGGACAAGTGCTACCGCAATAAGTCTTTTACATTTGGGCCTCCTGTACAAGGTATGATGAGGCAGAATCCTATCACATTGATAGTATTAAAGATATTTGCATCTATATCATTGGACGACATTGGCAATTCTGGAAGTTTGGCATATGATTCGACCTGAGTTTAAAGAGAGTCGCTTTGGACAAATACTGCAGCCCAAATCTTGTCCATTTGGACCTCCCGCACAAGGTATGATGAGGCAGAATCCTATCACATTGATAGGAGTAAAGATATGTGAATCTATATAATTGGACGACATTGGCAATTCTGGATGCTCAGGCTTATGGATCGACCTGAGTACAAGGAGTTTCGCGTTTGTCTAGTGCTACCGCACACATCTTCTACGCTTGATCCTCCTGGACAAGACATGATGAGCCAGAATCCTGTCAAATTGATAGGAGTGAAGATATTTGCATCTATATCATTAGACGGCATTGGCAATTCTGGATGCTCAGGCTTATGATTCGACCTGAGTCCAAGGAGAGTCGCTTTGGACAAGTGCTACCGCAACAAATCTTGTACATTTGGACCCCCTGGACAAGATACGATGAGGCAGAATCCTGTCAAATTGATAGCAGTAAAGATATTTGCATCTATATCATTGGACGGCATTGGCAATTCTGGATGCTCCGGCTTATGATTCGACCTGAATCCAAAGAGAGTCGCTTTGGACAAATACTGCCGCCCAAATCTTGTCCATTTGGACCTCCGGAACAAGGTATGATGAGGCAGAATCCTATCACATTGATAGGAGTAAAGATATGTGCATCTATATCATTGGACGACATTGGCAATTCTGGATGCTCAGGCTTATGTTTAGACCTGAATCCACAGAGAGTTGGTTTGGGCAAATGCTGCCGCCCAAAACATGTGCATTTGGACCTCCTGGAAAATGTATGATGAGGCAGAATCCTGTCACATTGAAGGGAGTGAAGATATTTGCATCTATATCATTAGAAGGCATTGGCAATTCTGGATGCTCAGGCTTATGATTCGACCTGAGTCCAAGGAGAGTCGTTTTGGACAAGTGCTACCGTAACAAATCTTGTACATTTGGACCCCCTGGATAAGATAATATGAGGCAGAATCCTATCACATTGATAGGAGTAAAGATATTTGCATCTATATCATTGGACGACATTGGCAATTCTGGAAGTTCGGCATATGATTCGACCTGAGTTCAAAGAGAGTCGCTTTGGACAAATACTGCCGCCCAAAACATGTGCATTTGGACCTCCTGGAAAATGTATGATGAGGCAGAATCCTGTCACATTGATGGGAGTGAAGATATTTGCATCTATATCATTAGAAGGCATTGGCAATTCTGGATGCTCAGGCTTATGATTCGACCTGAGTCCAAGGAGAGTCGTTTTAGACAAGTGCTACCGCAACAAATCTTGTACATTTGGACCCCCTGGACAAGATACGATGAGGCAGAATCCTGTCAAATTAATAGGAGTAAAGATATTTGCATCTATATCATTGGTCAACATTGGCAATTCTGGAAGTTCGGCATATCATTCAACCTGAGTCAAAGAGATTGGCTTTTGTCAAGTGCTACCGCACAAGTTTTGTACATTTGGACCCCCTGGACAATATACGATGAGGCAGAATCCTGTCAAATTAATAGGAGTAAAGATATTTGCATCTATATCATTGGACGACATTGGCAATTCTGGAAGTTCGGCATATCATTCAACCTGAGTCAAAGAGATTGGCTTTTGTCAAGTGCTACCGCACAAGTTTTGTACATTTGGACCCCCTGGACAATATACGATGAGGCAGAATCCTGTCAAATTGATAGGAGTAAAGATATTTGCATCTATATCATTGGACGATATTGGCAATTCTGGATGGTCCGGCTTATGGTTCGACCTAAGTCCAAAGAATGTCGCTTTGGACAAGTGCTACCGCAACAAATCGTGTACATTTGGACCCCCTGGACAACATACGATGAGGCAGAATCCTATCACATTGATAGGAGTAAAGATATTTGCATCAATATCACTGGACGACATTGGCAATTCTGGATGCTCAGGCTTATGATTCGACCTGAGTCCAAAGAGAGTCGCTTCGGACAAGTGCTACCGCAAAAAGTCTTGTACATTTGGACCTCCTGTACAAGGCATGATGAGGCAGAATCCTGTCAAATTGATAGCAGTAAAGATATTTGCATCTATATCATTGGACGACATTGGCAATTCTGTATGCCCCGGCTTATGATTCGACCTGAGTCCAAAGAGAGTCGCTTTGGACAAGGGCTACCGTACAAATCTTGTACATTTGGACCTCCTGGAAAATGTATGATGAGGCAGAATCCTGTCACATTGAAGGGAGTGAAGATATTTGCATCTATATCATTAGAAGGCATTGGCAATTCTGGATGCTCCGGCATATGATTCGACCGGAGGCCAAAGAGAGTCGCTTTGGTCACAGCTACCGCACAAATCTTGTACATTTGGACCTCGTGTACAAGGCATGATGAGGCAGAATCCTATCACATTGATAGGAGTAAAGATATTTGCATCTATATCATTGGACGACATTGGCAATTCTGGAAGTTCGGCATATGGTTCGACCTGAATCCAAAGAGAGTCGGTTTGGGCAAATGCTGCCGCCCAAAACTTGTGCATTTGGACCTCCTGGAAAATGTATGATGAGGCAGAATCCTATCACATTGATAGGAGTGAAGATATTTGCATCTATATCATTAGACGACATTGGCAATTCTGGATGCTCCGGCATATGATTCGACCGGAGGCCAAAGAGAGTCGCTTTGGTCATAGCTACCGCACAAATCGTGTACATTTGGACCCCCTGGACAACATACGATGAGGCAGAATCCTATCACATTGATAGGAATAAGGATATTTGCATCTATATCATTGGACGACATTGGCAATTCTGGATGCTCCGGTTTATGATTCGACCTGAATCCAAAGAGAGTCGGTTTGGGCAAATGCTGCCGTCCAAACCTTGTGCATTTGGACCTCGTGGAAAAGGAATGATGAGGCAGAATCCTGTCACATTGATAGGAGAGAAGATATTTGCATCTATATCATTAGACGGCATTGGCAATTCTGGATGCTCACGCATATGATTCGACCTGAGTCCAAGGAGAGTCGCTTTGGACAAGTGCTACCGCAACAAATCTTGTACATTTGAACCTCCGGAACAAGGTATGATGAGGCAGAATCCTGTCAAATTAATAGGAGTAAAGATATTTGCATCTATATCATTAGAAGGCATTGGCAATTCTGGATGCTGAGGCTTTTGATTCGACCTGAGTCCAAGGAGAGTCGTTTTGGACAAGTGCTACCGCAACAAATCTTGTACATTTGGACCCCCTGGACAAGATACGATGAGGCAGAATCCTGTCAAATTAATAGGAGTAAAGATATTTGCATCTATATCATTGGTCAACATCGGCAATTCTGGAAGTTCGGCATATGATTCGACCTGAGTTAAAAGAAAGTCGCTTTGGACGAATACTGCCATCCAAATCTTGTCCATTTGGACCTCCGGAACAGGGTATGATGAGGCAGAATTCTTTCACATTGATAGGAGTAAAGATATTTGCATCTATATCATTGGTCAACATCGGCAATTCTGGACGATCCGGCTTATGGTTCGACATAAGTCCAAAGAATGTCGCTTTGGACAAGTGCTACCGCAATAAGTCTTGTACATTTGGACCTCCTGTACAAGGCATGATGAGGCAGAATCCTATCACATTGATAGGAGTAAAGATATTTGCATCTATATCATTGGACGACATTGGCAATTCTGGAAGTTCGGCATATGATTCGACCTGAGTTAAAAGAAAGTCGCTTTGGACGAATACTGCCGTCCAAATCTTGTCCATTTGGACCTCCGGAACAAGGTATGATGAGGCAGAATTCTTTCACATTGATAGGAGTAAAGATATTTGCATCTATATCATTGGACAACATTGGCAATTCTGGATGCTCGGCATATGATTCGACCTGAGTCAAAGAGATTGGCTTTTTGTCAAGTGCTACCGCACATGTCTTGTACATTTGGACCCCCTGGACAATATACGATGAGGCAGAATCCTGTCAAATTGATAGCAGTAAAGATATTTGCATCTATATCATTGGACGATATTGGCAATTCTGGATGCTCAGGCTTATGATTCGACCTGAATCCAAAGAGAGTTGGTTTGGGCATTGCTGCCGCCCAAAACATGTGCATTTGGACCTCCTGGAAAATGTATGATGAAGCAGAATCCTGTCACATTTAAGGGAGTGAAGATATTTGCATCTATATCATTAGAAGGCATTGGCAATTCTGGATGCTCAGGCTTATGATTCGACCTGAGTCCAAGGAGAGTCGTTTTGGACAAGTGCTACCGTAACAAATCTTGTACATTTGGACCCCCTGGATAAGATAATATGAGGCAGAATCCTATCACATTGATAGGAGTAAAGATATTTGCATCTATATCATTGGACGACATTGGCAATTCTGGAAGTTCGGCATATGATTCGACCTGAGTTCAAAGAGAGTCGCTTTGGACAAATACTGCAGCCCAAATCTTGTCCATTTGGAGCTCCGGAACAAGGTATGATGAGGCAGAATCCCATCATATTGATAGGAGTAAAGATATGTGAATCTATATCATTGGACGACATTGGCAATTCTGGATGCTCAGGCTTATGGATCGACCTGAGTACAAGGAGTTTCGCTTTTGTCTAGTGCTACCGCACACATCTACTACGCTTGATCCTCCTGGACAAGACATGATGAGCCAGAATCCTGTCAAATTGATAGGAGTGAAGATATTTGCATCTATATCATTAGACGGCATTGGCAATTCTGGATGCTCAGGCTTATGATTCGACCTGAGTCCAAGGAGAGTCGCTTTGGACAAGTGCTACCGCAACAAATCTTGTACATTTGGACCCCCTGGACAAGATACGATGAGGCAGAATCCTGTCAAATTAATAGGAGTAAAGATATTTGCATCTATATCATTGGTCAACATCGGCAATTCTGGATGATCCGGCTTATGGTTCGACATAAGTCCAAAGAATGTCGCTTTGGACAAGTGCTACCGCAACAAATCGTGTACATTTGGACCCCCTGGACAAGATACGATGAGGCAGAATCCTGTCAAATTGATAGGTGTGAAGATGTTTGCATCTATATCATTGGACGACATTGGCAATTCTGGAAGATCGGCATTTGATTCGACCTGAGTTCAAGGAGAGTCGCTTTGGACAAATACTGCCGCCCAAATCTTGTCCATTTGGACCTCCTGGACAAGATATGATGAGGCCGAATCCTGTCAAATTGATAGGAATGAAGATATTTGCATCTATATCATTGGACGACATTGGCAATTCTGGATGCTCAGGCTTATGATTCGACCTGAATCCAAAGAGAGTCGCTTCGGACAAGTGCTACCGCAAAACGTCTTGTACATTTGGACCTCCTGTACAAGGCATGATGAGGCAGAATCCTATCACATTGATAGGAGTAAAGATATTTGCATCTATATCATTGGACGACATTGGCAATTCTGGAAGTTCGGCATATGGTTCGACCTGAGTTCAAAGAGAGTCTGTTTGGACAAATACTGCCGCCCAAATCTTGTCCATTTGGACCTCCGGAACAAGGTATGATGAGGCAGAATCCTATCACATTGATAGGAGTAAAGATATGTGCATCTATATCATTGGACGACATTGGCAATTCTGGATGCTCAGGCTTATGATTCGACCTGAATCCAAAGAGAGTTGGTTTGGGCAAATGCTGCCGCCCAAAACATGTGCATTTGAACCTCCTGGAAAATGTATGATGAGGCAGAATCCTGTCACATTGAAGGGAGTGAAGATATTCGCATCTTTATCATTAGAAGGCATTGGCAATTCTGGATGCTCTGGTTTATGATTCGACCTGAATCCAAAGAGAGTCGGTTTGGGCAAATGCTGCCGCCCAAAACTTGTGCATTTGGACCTCCTGGAAAATGTATGATTAGGCAGAATCCTATCACATTGATAGGAGTGAAGATATTTGCATCTATATCATTGGACGACATTGGCAATTCTGGAAGTTCGGCATATCATTCAACCTGAGTCAAAGAGATTGGCTTTTGTCAAGTGCTACCGCACAAGTTTTGTACATTTGGACCCCCTGGACAATATACGATGAGGCAGAATCCTGTCAAATTGATAGGAGTAAAGATATTCGCATCTATATCATTGGACGATATTGGCAATTCTGGATGGTCCGGCTTATGGTTCGACCTAAGTCCAAAGAATGTCGCTTTGGACAAGTGCTACCGCAACAAATCGTGTACATCTGGACCCCCTGGACAACATACGATGAGGCAGAATCCTATCACATTGATAGGAGTAAAGATATTTGCATCAATATCACTGGACGACATTGGCAATTCTGGATGCTCAGGCTTATGATTCGACCTGAGTCCAAAGAGAGTCGCTTCGGACAAGTGCAACCGCAAAAAGTCTTGTACATTTGGACCTCCTGTACAAGGCATGATGAGGCAGAATCCTGTCAAATTGATAGCAGTAAAGATATTTGCATCTATATCATTGGACGACATTGGCAATTCTGTATGCCTCGGCTTATGATTCGACCTGAGTCCAAAGAGAGTCGCTTTGGACAAGGGCTACCGTACAAATCTTGTACATTTGGACCTCCTGGAAAATGTATGATGAGGCAGAATCCTGTCACATTGAAGGGAGTAAAGATATTTGCATCTATATCATTGGACGACATTGGCAATTCTGGAAGTTCGGCATATGATTCGACCTGAGTTCAAAGAGAGCCGCTTTCGACAAATACTGCCGCCCAAATCTTGTCCATTTGGACCCCCTGGACAAGATACGATGAGGAAAATACTGTCAAATTAATAGGAGTAAAGATATTTGCATCTATATCATTGGTCAACATCGGCAATTCTGGATGATCCGGCTTATGGTTCGACATAAGTCCAAAGAATGTCGCTTTGGACAAGTGCTACCGCAATAAGTCTTGTACATTTGGACCTCCTGTACAAGGCATGATGAGGCAGAATCCTATCACATTGATAGGAGTAAAGATATTTGCATCTATATCATTGGACGACATTGGCAATTCTGGAAGTTCGGCATATGATTCGACCTGAGATAAAAGAAAGTCGCTTTGGACAAATACTGCCGTCCAAATATTGTCCATTTGGACCTCCGGAACAAGGTATGATGAAGCAGAATTCTTTCACATTGATAGGAGTAAAGATATTTGCATCTATATCATTGGACAACATTGGCAATTCTGGATGCTCGGCATATGATTCGACCTGAGTCAAAGAGATTGGCTTTTGTTAAGTGCTACCGCAAATGTCTTGTACATTTGGACCCCCTGGACAATATACGATGAGGCAGAATCCTGTCAAATTGATAGGAGTAAAGATATTTGCATCTATATCATTGGACGATATTGGCAATTCTGGATGCTCCGGTTTATGATTCGACCTGAATCCAAAGAGAGTCGGTTTGGGCAAATGCTGCCGCCCAAACCTTGTGCATTTGGACCTCGTGGAAAAGGTATGATGAGGCAGAATCCTATCATATTGTTAGGAGTAAAGATATTTGCATCTATATCATTGGTCAACATCGGCAGTTCTGGATGGTCAGGCTTATGATTCGACCTGAGTCCAAAGAGAGTCGCTTCGGACAAGTGCTACCGCAAACATTCTTGTACATTTGGACCTCCTGTACAAGGCATGATGAGGCAGAATCCTATCACATTGCTAAAGTAAAGATATTTACATCTATATCATTGGACGACATTGGCAATTCTGGATGCTCCGGCATATGATTCGACCGGAGGCCAAAGAGAGTCGCTTCGGACAAGTGCTACCGCAATAAGTCTTGTACATTTGGACCCCCTGGATAAGATAAGATGAGGCAGAATCCTATCACATTGATAAGAGTAAAGATATTTGTATCTATATCATTGGACGACATCGGCAATTCTGGATGGTCCGGCTTATGGTTCGACATAAGTCCAAAGAATGTCGCTTTGGGCAAGTGCTACCGCAACAAATCGTGTACATTTGGACCCCATGGACAAGATACGATGAGGCAGAATCCTATCACATTGTTAGGAGTAAAGATATTTGCATCAATATCACTGGACGGCATTGGCAATTCTGGATGCTCAGGCTTATGATTCGGCCTGAGTCCAAGGAGAGTCGCTTTGGACAAGGGCTACCGCACAAATCTTGTACATTTGAACCTCCGGAACAAGGTATGATGAGGCAGAATCCTATCACATTGATAGGAGTAAAGATATTTGCATCTATATCATTGGTCAACATCGGCAGTCCTGGATGGTCCGGCATATAGTTCGACCTAAGTCCAAAGAATGTCGCTTTGGACAAGTGCTACCGTACAAATCTTGTACATTTGAACCTCCTGTACAAGATACGATGAGGCAGAATCCTATCACATTGATAGGAGTGAAGATTATTGCATCTATATCATTGGACGACATTGGCAATTCTGGATGCTCAGGCTTATGGATCGACCTGAGTCCAAAGAGAATCGCTTCGGACAAGTGCTACCGCAATAAGTATTGTACATTTGGACCTCCTGTACAAGGTATGATGAGGCAGAATCCTATCAAATTGATAGGAGTATAGATATTTGCATCTATATCATTGGACGACATTGGCAATTCTGGAAGTTCGGCATATATTTCGACCTGAGTTCAAAGAGAGCCGCTTTGGACAAATACCGCCGCCCAAATCTTGTCCATTTGGACCTCCGGAACAAGGTATGATGAGGCAGAATCCTATCACATTGATAGGAGTAAAGATATGTGAATCTATATCATTGGATGACATTGGCAATTCTTGATGCTTCGGCCTATGGCTCGACCTGAGTCCAAAGAGAGTCGCTTTGGACAAGGGCTACCACACAAGTCTTGTACATTTGGACCCCCTTGACAATATACGATGAGACAGAATCCTGTCAAATTGATAGGAGTAAAGATATGTGAATCTATATCATTGGACGACATTGGCAATTCTGGATGCTCAGGCATATGATTCGACCTGAGTCCAAGGAGAGTCGCTTTGGACAAGTGCTACCGCAACAAATCTTGTACATTTGGACCCCCTGGACAAGATACGATGAGGCAGAATCCTGTCAAATTAATAGGAGTAAAGATATTTGCATCTATATCATTGGTCAACAACGGCAATTCTGGATGGTCCGGCTTATGGTTCGACATAAGTCCAAAGAATGTCGCTTTGGACAAGTGCTACCGCAACAAATCGTGTACATTTCGACCCCCTGGACAAGATGCGATCAGGCAGAATCCTTTCAAATTGATAGCAGTAAAGATATTTGCATCTATATCATTGGACGACATAGGCAATTCTGGATGCTCAGGCTTATGATTCGACCTGAGTCCAAAGAGAGTCGCTTCGGACAAGTGCTACCGCAATAAGTATTGTACATTTGGACCTCCTGTACAAGGTATGATGAGGCAGAATCCTATCACATTGATAGGAGTATAGATATTTGCATCTATATCATTGGACGGCATTGGCAATTCTGGATGCTCAGGCTTATCATTCGGCCTGAGTCCAAGGAGAGTCGCTTTGTACAAGGCTACCGCACAAATCTTGTACATTTGAACCTCCGGAACAAGGTATGATGAGGCAGAATCCTATCACATTGATAGGAGTAAAGATATTTGCATCTATATCATTGGTCAACATCGGCAGTTCTGGATGGCCCGGCTTATGGTTCGACCTAACTCCAAAGAATGTCGCTTTGGACAAGTGCTACCGCACAAATCTTGTACATTTGAACCTCCTGGACAAGATACGATGAGGCAGAATCCTGTCACATTGATAGGAGTGAAGATATTTGCATCTATATCATTGGACGACATAGGCAATTCTGGATGCTCAGGCTTATGGATCGACCTGAGTCCAAAGAGAATCGCTTCGGACAAGTGCTACCGCAATAAGTATTGTACATTTGGACCTCCTGTACAAGGTATGATGAGGCAGAATCCTATCACATTGATAGGAGTATAGATATTTGCATCTATATCATTGGACGACATTGGCAATTCTGGAAGTTCGGCATATATTTCGACCTGAGTTCAAAGAGAGCCGCTTTGGACAAATACCGCCGCCCAAATCTTGTCCATTTGGACCTCCGGAACAAGGTATGATGAGGCAGAATCCTATCACATTGATAGGAGTAAAGATATGTGAATCTATATCATTGGATGACATTGGCAATTCTTGATGCTTCGGCCTATGGCTCGACCTGAGTCCAAAGAGAGTCGCTTTGGACAAGGGCTACCACACAAGTCTTGTACATTTGGACCCCCTTGACAATATACGATGAGACAGAATCCTGTCAAATTGATAGGAGTAAAGATATGTGAATCTATATCATTGGACGACATTGGCAATTCTGGATGCTCAGGCATATGATTCGACCTGAGTCCAAGGAGAGTCGCTTTGGACAAGTGCTACCGCAACAAATCTTGTACATTTGGACCCCCTGGACAAGATACGATGAGGCAGAATCCTGTCAAATTAATAGGAGTAAAGATATTTGCATCTATATCATTGGTCAACAACGGCAATTCTGGATGGTCCGGCTTATGGTTCGACATAAGTCCAAAGAATGTCGCTTTGGACAAGTGCTACCGCAACAAATCGTGTACATTTCGACCACCTGGACAAGATACGATCAGGCAGAATCCTTTCAAATTGATAGCAGTAAAGATATTTGCATCTATATCATTGGACGACATAGGCAATTCTGGATGCTCAGGCTTATGATTCGACCTGAGTCCAAAGAGAGTCGCTTCGGACAAGTGCTACCGCAATAAGTATTGTACATTTGGACCTCCTGTACAAGGTATGATGAGGCAGAATCCTATCACATTGATAGGAGTATAGATATTTGCATCTATATCATTGGACGGCATTGGCAATTCTGGATGCTCAGGCTTATCATTCGGCCTGAGTCCAAGGAGAGTCGCTTTGTACAAGGCTACCGCACAAATCTTGTACATTTGAACCTCCGGAACAAGGTATGATGAGGCAGAATCCTATCACATTGATAGGAGTAAAGATATTTGCATCTATATCATTGGTCAACATCGGCAGTTCTGGATGGCCCGGCTTATGGTTAGACCTAACTCCAAAGAATGTCGCTTTGGACAAGTGCTACCGCACAAATCTTGTACATTTGAACCTCCTGGACAAGATACGATGAGGCAGAATCCTGTCACATTGATAGGAGTGAAGATATTTGCATCTATATCATTGGTCAACATCGGCAGTTCTGGATGGTCCGGCTTATGGTTCGACATAAGTCCCAAGAATGTCGCTTTGGACAAGTGCTACCGCAACAAATCGTGTACATTTGGACCCCCTGGACAAGATACGATGAGGCAGAATCCTTTCAATTTGATGGCAGTAAAGATATTTGGATCTATACCATTGCTCGACATTAGCAATTCTTGATGCTTCGGCCTATGGATCGACCTGAGTCCAAAGAGAGTCGCTTTGGACAAGGGCTACCGCACAAGTCTTGTACATTTGGACCCCCTGGACAATATACGATTAGGCAGAATCCTGTCAAATTGACAGGAGTAAAGATATTTTCATCTATATCATTGGACGACATTGGCAATTCTGGATGCTCTGGTTTATGATTCGACCTGAATCCAAAGAGAGTCGGTTTGGGCAAATGCTGCCGCCCAAAACTTGTGCATTTGGACCTCCTGGAAAAGGTATGACGAGGCAGAATCCTTACACATTGATAGGAGTGAAGATATTTGCATTATATCATTGGTCAACAACGGCAATTCTGGATGGTCCGGCTAATGGTTCGACATAAGTCCAAAGAATGTCGCTTTGGACAAGTGCTACCGCACAAATCTTGTACATTTGAACCTCCTGGACAAGATACGATGAGGCAGAATCCTGTCAAATTGATTGGAGTGAAGATGTTTGCATCCCTATCATTGGACGACATTGACAATTCTGGAAGTTCGGCATATGATTCGACCTGAGTCCAAGGAGAGTCGCTTCGGACAAGTGCTAACGCACAAATCTTGTACATTTTGACCTACTGGACAAGGTATGATGAGGCAGAATCCTGTCAAATTGATAGCAGTAAAGATATTTGCTTCTATATCATTGGACGACATTGGCAATTCTGGATGCCCCGGCTTATGATTCGACCTGAGTCCAAAGAGAGTCGCTTTGGACAAGTGCTACCGCACAAATTTTGTACATTTGAACCTCCTGGACAAGATACGATGAGGCAGAATCCTGTCAAATTGATAGGAGTGAAGATGTTTGCATCTATATCATTGGACGACATTGGCAATTCTGGAAGATCGGCAGATGATTCGACCTGAGTTCAAAGAGAGTCGCTTTGGACAAATACTGCCGTCCAAATCTTGTCTATTTGGACCCCCTGGACAAGATATGATGAGGGCGAATCCTGTCAAATTGATAGCAGTGAAGATATTTGCATCTATATCATTGGACGACATTGGCAATTCTGGATGCTCAGGCTTATGATTCGACCTGAGTCCAAAGAGAGTCGCTTCGGACAAGTGCTACCGCAATAAGTCTTTTACATTTGGGCCTCCTGTACAAGGTATGATGAGGCAGAATCCTATCACATTGATAGTATTAAAGATATTTGCATCTATATCATTGGACGACATTGGCAATTCTGGAAGTTTGGCATATGATTCGACCTGAGTTTAAAGAGAGTCGCTTTGGACAAATACTGCAGCCCAAATCTTGTCCATTTGGACCTCCCGCACAAGGTATGATGAGGCAGAATCCTATCACATTGATAGGAGTAAAGATATGTGAATCTATATAATTGGACGACATTGGCAATTCTGGATGCTCAGGCTTATGGATCGACCTGAGTACAAGGAGTTTCGCGTTTGTCTAGTGCTAACGCACACATCTTCTACGCTTGATCCTCCTGGACAAGACATGATGAGCCAGAATCCTGTCAAATTGATAGGAGTGAAGATATTTGCATCTATATCATTAGACGGCATTGGCAATTCTGGATGCTCAGGCTTATGATTCGACCTGAGTCCAAGGAGAGTCGCTTTGGACAAGTGCTACCGCAACAAATCTTGTACATTTGGACCCCCTGGACAAGATACGATGAGGCAGAATCCTGTCAAATTGATAGCAGTAAAGATATTTGCATCTATATCATTGGACGGCATTGGCAATTCTGGATGCTCCGGCTTATGATTCGACCTGAATCCAAAGAGAGTCGCTTTGGACAAATACTGCCGCCCAAATCTTGTCCATTTGGACCTCCGGAACAAGGTATGATGAGGCAGAATCCTATCACATTGATAGGAGTAAAGATATGTGCATCTATATCATTGGACGACATTGGCAATTCTGGATGCTCAGGCTTATGTTTAGACCTGAATCCACAGAGAGTTGGTTTGGGCAAATGCTGCCGCCCAAAACATGTGCATTTGGACCTCCTGGAAAATGTATGATGAGGCAGAATCCTGTCACATTGAAGGGAGTGAAGATATTTGCATCTATATCATTAGAAGGCATTGGCAATTCTGGATGCTCAGGCTTATGATTCGACCTGAGTCCAAGGAGAGTCGTTTTGGACAAGTGCTACCGTAACAAATCTTGTACATTTGGACCCCCTGGATAAGATAATATGAGGCAGAATCCTATCACATTGATAGGAGTAAAGATATTTGCATCTATATCATTGGACGACATTGGCAATTCTGGAAGTTCGGCATATGATTCGACCTGAGTTCAAAGAGAGTCGCTTTGGACAAATACTGCCGCCCAAAACATGTGCATTTGGACGTCCTGGAAAATATATGATGAGGCAGAATCCTGTCACATTGATGGGAGTGAAGATATTTGCATCTATATCATTAGAAGGCATTGGCAATTCTGGATGCTCAGGCTTATGATTCGACCTGAGTCCAAGGAGAGTCGTTTTAGACAAGTGCTACCGCAACAAATCTTGTACATTTGGACCCCCTGGACAAGATACGATGAGGCAGAATCCTGTCAAATTAATAGGAGTAAAGATATTTGCATCTATATCATTGGTCAACATTGGCAATTCTGGAAGTTCGGCATATCATTCAACCTGAGTCAAAGAGATTGGCTTTTGTCAAGTGCTACCGCACAAGTTTTGTACATTTGGACCCCCTGGACAATATACGATGAGGCAGAATCCTGTCAAATTAATAGGAGTAAAGATATTTGCATCTATATCATTGGACGACATTGGCAATTCTGGAAGTTCGGCATATCATTCAACCTGAGTCAAAGAGATTGGCTTTTGTCAAGTGCTACCGCACAAGTTTTGTACATTTGGACCCCCTGGACAATATACGATGAGGCAGAATCCTGTCAAATTGATAGGAGTAAAGATATTTGCATCTATATCATTGGACGATATTGGCAATTCTGGATGGTCCGGCTTATGGTTCGACCTAAGTCCAAAGAATGTCGCTTTGGACAAGTGCTACCGCAACAAATCGTGTACATTTGGACCCCCTGGACAACATACGATGAGGCAGAATCCTATCACATTGATAGGAGTAAAGATATTTGCATCAATATCACTGGACGACATTGGCAATTCTGGATGCTCAGGCTTATGATTCGACCTGAGTCCAAAGAGAGTCGCTTCGGACAAGTGCTACCGCAAAAAGTCTTGTACATTTGGACCTCCTGTACAAGGCATGATGAGGCAGAATCCTGTCAAATTGATAGCAGTAAAGATATTTGCATCTATATCATTGGACGACATTGGCAATTCTGTATGCCCCGGCTTATGATTCGACCTGAGTCCAAAGAGAGTCGCTTTGGACAAGGGCTACCGTACAAATCTTGTACATTTGGACCTCCTGGAAAATGTATGATGAGGCAGAATCCTGTCACATTGAAGGGAGTGAAGATATTTGCATCTATATCATTAGAAGGCATTGGCAATTCTGGATGCTCCGGCATATGATTCGACCGGAGGCCAAAGAGAGTCGCTTTGGTCACAGCTACCGCACAAATCTTGTACATTTGGACCTCGTGTACAAGGCATGATGAGGCAGAATCCTATCAATTTGATAGGAGTAAAGATATTTGCATCTATATCATTGGACGACATTGGCAATTCTGGAAGTTCGGCATATGGTTCGACCTGAATCCAAAGAGAGTCGGTTTGGGCAAATGCTGCCGCCCAAAACTTGTGCATTTGGACCTCCTGGAAAATGTATGATGAGGCAGAATCCTATCACATTGATAGGAGTGAAGATATTTGCATCTATATCATTAGACGACATTGGCAATTCTGGATGCTCCGGCATATGATTCGACCGGAGGCCAAAGAGAGTCGCTTTGGTCATAGCTACCGCACAAATCGTGTACATTTGGACCCCCTGGACAACATACGATGAGGCAGAATCCTATCACATTGATAGGAATAAGGATATTTGCATCTATATCATTGGACGACATTGGCAATTCTGGATGCTCCGGTTTATGATTCGACCTGAATCCAAAGAGAGTCGGTTTGGGCAAATGCTGCCGTCCAAACCTTGTGCATTTGGACCTCGTGGAAAAGGAATGATGAGGCAGAATCCTGTCACATTGATAGGAGAGAAGATATTTGCATCTATATCATTAGACGGCATTGGCAATTCTGGATGCTCACGCATATGATTCGACCTGAGTCCAAGGAGAGTCGCTTTGGACAAGTGCTACCGCAACAAATCTTGTACATTTGAACCTCCGGAACAAGGTATGATGAGGCAGAATCCTGTCAAATTAATAGGAGTAAAGATATTTGCATCTATATCATTAGAAGGCATTGGCAATTCTGGATGCTGAGGCTTTTGATTCGACCTGAGTCCAAGGAGAGTCGTTTTGGACAAGTGCTACCGCAACAAATCTTGTACATTTGGACCCCCTGGACAAGATACGATGAGGCAGAATCCTGTCAAATTAATAGGAGTAAAGATATTTGCATCTATATCATTGGTCAACATCGGCAATTCTGGAAGTTCGGCATATGATTCGACCTGAGTTAAAAGAAAGTCGCTTTGGACGAATACTGCCGTCCAAATCTTGTCCATTTGGACCTCCGGAACAAGGTATGATGAGGCAGAATTCTTTCACATTGATAGGAGTAAAGATATTTGCATCTATATCATTGGTCAACATCGGCAATTCTGGATGATCCGGCTTATGGTTCGACATAAGTCCAAAGAATGTCGCTTTGGACAAGTGCTACCGCAATAAGTCTTGTACATTTGGACCTCCTGTACAAGGCATGATGAGGCAGAATCCTATCACATTGATAGGAGTAAAGATATTTGCATCTATATCATTGGACGACATTGGCAATTCTGGAAGTTCGGCATATGATTCGACCTGAGTTAAAAGAAAGTCGCTTTGGACGAATACTGCCGTCCAAATCTTGTCCATTTGGACCTCCGGAACAAGGTATGATGAGGCAGAATTCTTTCACATTGATAGGAGTAAAGATATTTGCATCTATATCATTGGTCAACATCGGCAATTCTGGATGATCCGGCTTATGGTTCGACATAAGTCCAAAGAATGTCGCTTTGGACAAGTGCTACCGCAACAAATCTTGTACATTTGGACCCCCTGGACAAGATACGATGAGGCAGAATCCTGTCAAATTAATAGGAGTAAAGATATTTGCATCTATATCATTGGACGACATTGGCAATTCTGGATGCTCAGGCTTATGGATCGACCTGAGTCCAAGGAGTTTCGCTTTTGTCTAGTGCTACCGCACGCATCTTCTACGCTTGATCCTCCTGGACAAGACATGATGAGCCAGAATCCTGTCAAATTGATAGGAGTGAAGATATTTGCATCTATATCATTAGACGGCATTGGCAATTCTGGATGCTCAGGCTTATGATTCGACCTGAGTCCAAGGAGAGTCGCTTTGGACAAATACTGCCGCCCAAATCTTGTCCATTTGGACCTCCTGGACAAGATATGATGAGGCCGAATCCTGTCAAATTGATAGGAGTGAAGATATTTGCATCTATATCATTGGACGACATAGGCAATTCTGGATGCTCAGGCTTATGATTCGACCTGAGTCCAAAGAGAGTCGCTTCGGACAAGTGCTACCGCAATAAGTATTGTACATTTGGACCTCCTGTACAAGGTATGATGAGGCAGAATCCTATCACATTGATAGGAGTATAGATATTTGCATCTATATCATTGGACGACATTGGCAATTCTGGAAGTTCGGCATATGATTCGACCTGAGTTCAAAGAGAGCCGCTTTGGACAAATACTGCCGCCCAAATCTTGTCCATTTGGTCCTGCGGAACAAGGTATGATGAGGCAGAATCCTGCCAAATTAATAGGAGTAAAGATATGTGAATCTATATCATTGGACGACATTGGCAATTCTGGAAGTTCGGCATATCATTCAACCTGAGTCAAAGAGATTGGCTTTTGTCAAGTGCTACCGCACAAGTTTTGTACATTTGGACCCCCTGGACAATATACGATGAGGCAGAATCCTGTCAAATTGATAGGAGTAAAGATATTTGCATCTATATCATTGGACGATATTGGCAATTCTGGATGGTCCGGCTTATGGTTCGACCTAAGTCCAAAGAATGTCGCTTTGGACAAGTGCTACCGCAACAAATCGTGTACATTTGGACCCCCTGGAAAACATACGATGAGGCAGAATCCTATCACATTGATAGGAGTAAAGATATTTGCATCAATATCACTGGACGACATTGGCAATTCTGGATGCTCAGGCTTATGATTCGACCTGAGTCCAAAGAGAGTCGCTTCGGACAAGTGCTACCGCAAAAAGTCTTGTACATTTGGACCTCCTGTACAAGGCATGATGAGGCAGAATCCTGTCAAATTGATAGCAGTAAAGATATTTGCATCTATATCATTGGACGACATTGGCAATTCTGTATGCCCCGGCTTATGATTCGACCTGAGTCCAAAGAGAGTCGCTTTGGTCACAGCTACCGCACAAATCTTGTACATTTGGACCTCGTGTACAAGCCATGATGAGGCAGAATCCTATCACATTGATAGGAGTAAAGATATTTGCATCTATATCATTGGACGACATTGGCAATTCTGGAAGTTCGGCATATGGTTCGACCTGAGTTCAAAGAGAGTCGCTTTGGACAAATACTGCCGCCCAAATCTTGTCCATTTGGACCTCCGGAACAAGGTATGATGAGGCAGAATCCTGTCACATTGAAGGGAGTGAAGATATTTGCATCTATATCATTAGAAGGCATTGGCAATTCTGGATGCTCTGGTTTATGATTCGACCTGAATCCAAAGAGAGTCGGTTTGGGCAAATGCTGCCGCCCAAAACTTGTGCATTTGGACCTCCTGGAAAATGTATGATGAAGCAGAATCCTATCACATTGATAGGAGTGAAGATATTTGCATCTATATCATTAGACGACATTGGCAATTCTGGATGCTCAGGCTTATGATTCGACCTGAATCCAAAGAGAGTTGGTTTGGGCAAATGCTGCCGCCCAAAACATGTGCAT
Source organism: Priocnemis perturbator (assembly GCA_963942575.1). Classification (NCBI taxonomy): domain Eukaryota; kingdom Metazoa; phylum Arthropoda; class Insecta; order Hymenoptera; family Pompilidae; genus Priocnemis; species Priocnemis perturbator. The sequence goes on along the minus strand of CAWWDK010000133.1, from coordinate 2,178,360 downwards.
TTGAACCTCCTGGAAAATGTATGATGAGGCAGAATCCTGTCACATTGAAGGGAGTGAAGATATTTGCATCTATATCATTAGAAGGCATTGGCAATTCTGGATGCTCCGGCATATGATTCGACCGGAGGCCAAAGAGAGTCGCTTTGGACACAGCTACCGCACAAATCTTGTACATTTGGACCCCCTGGATAAGATACGATGAGGCAGAATCCTGTCAAATTGATAGCAGTAAAGATATTTGCATCTATATCATTGGACGACATTGGCAATTCTGTATGCCCCGGCTTATGATTCGACCTGAGTCCAAAGAGAGTCGCATTGGACAAGGGCTACCGTACAAATCTTGTACATTTGAACCTCCGGAACAAGGTATGATGAGGCAGAATCCTATCTCATTGAAAGGAGTAAAGATATTTGCATCTATATCATTGGTCAACATCGGCAGTTCTGGATGGTCCGGCTTATGGTTCGACCTAAGTCCATAGAATGTCGCTTTGGACAAGTGCTACCGCACAAATCTTGTACATTTGAACCTCGTGGACAAGATACGATGAGGCCGAATCCTGTCAAATTGATAGCAGTAAAGATATTTGCATCTATATCATTGCACGACATTGGCAATTCTGGATGCTTCGGCTTATGGATCGACCTGAGTCCAAGGAGTTTCGCTTTTGTCTAGTGCTACCGCACAAATCTTCTACGCTTGATCCTCCTGGACAAGACATGATGAGCCAGAATCCTGTCAAATTGATAGGAGTGAAGATATTTGCATCTATATCATTAGACGGCATTGGCAATTCTGGATGCTCAGGCTTATGATTCGACCTGAGTCCAAGGAGAGTCGTTTTGGACAAGTGCTACCGCAACAAATCTTGTACATTTGGACCCCCTGGACAAGATACGATGAGGCAGAATCCTGTCAAATTAATAGGAGTAAAGATATTTGCATCTATATCATTGGTCAACATCGGCAATTCTGGATGATCCGGCTTATGGTTCGACATAAGTCCAAAGAGTGTCGCTTTGGACAAGTGCTACCGCAATAAGTCTTGTACATTTGGACCTCCTGTACAAGGCATGATGAGGCAGAATCCTATCACATTGATAGGAGTAAAGATATTTGCATCTATATCATTGGACGACATTGGCAATTCTGGAAGTTCGGCATATGATTCGACCTGAGTTAAAAGAAAGTCGCTTTGGACAAATACTGCGGTCCAAATCTTGTCCATTTGGACCTCCGGAACAAGGTATGATGAGGCAGAATTCTTTCACATTGATAGGAGTAAAGATATTTGCATCTATATCATTGGACAACATTGGCAATTCTGGATGCTCGGCATATGATTCGACCTGAGTCAAAGAGATTGGCTTTTGTCAAGTGCTACCGCACATGTCTTGTACATTTGGACCCCCTGGACAATATACGATGAGGCAGAATCCTGTCAAATTGATAGGAGTAAAGATATTTGCATCTATATCATTGGACGATATTGGCAATTCTGGATGCTCCGGTTTATGATTCGACCTGAATCCAAAGAGAGTCGGTTTGGGCAAATGCTGCCGCCCAAACCTTGTGCATTTGGACCTCGTGGAAAAGGTATGATGAGGCAGAATCCTATCACATTGATAGGAGTAAAGATATGTGAATCTATATCATTGGATGACATTGGCAATTCTTGATGCTTCGGCCTATGGCTCGACCTGAGTCCAAAGAGAGTCGCTTTGGACAAGGGCTGCCGCACAAGTCTTGTACATTTGGACCCCCTTGACAATATACGATGAGGCAGAATCCTGTCAAATTGATAGCAGTAAAGATATTTGCATCTATATCATTGGACGACATTGGCAATTCTGGATGCACCGGTTTATGATTCGACCTGAATCCAAAGAGAGTCTGTTTGGGCAAATGCTGCCGCCCAAAACTTGTGCATTTGGACCTCCTGGAAAAGGTATGACGAGGCAGAATCCTGTCACATTGATAGGAGTGAAGATATTTGCATCTATATCATTGGTCAACAACGGCAATTCTGGATGGTCCGGCTTATGGTTCGACATAAGTCCAAAGAATGTCGCTTTGGACAAGTGCTACCGCAACAAATCGTGTACATTTGCACCCCCTGGACAAGATACGATGAGGCAAAATCCTGTCAAATTGATAGCAGTAAAGATATTTGTATCTATATCATTGGACGACATTGGCAATTCTGGATGGTCCGGCTTATGGTTCGACATAAGTCCAAAGAATGTCGCTTTGGACAAGTGCCACCGCAACTAATCGTGTACATTTGGACCCCCTGGACAAGATACGATGAGGCAGAATCCTGTCAAATTGATGGGAGTGAAGATGTTTGCATCTATATCATTGGACGACATTGGCAATTCTGGAAGATCGGCATTTGATTCGACCTGAGCTCAAAGAATGTCGCTTTGGACAAGTGCTACCGCAACAAATCGTGTACATTTGGACCCCCTGGACAAGATACGATGAGGCAGAATCCTTTCAAATTGATAGCAGTAAAGATATTTGGATCTATACCATTTCTCGACATTGGCAATTCTTGATGCTTCGGCCTATGGCTCGACCTGAGTCCAAAGAGAGTCGCTTTGGACAAGGGCTACCACACAAGTCTTGTACATTTGGACCCCCTTGACAATATACGATGAGACAGAATCCTGTCAAATTGATAAGAGTAAAGATATGTGAATCTATATCATTGGACGACATTGGCAATTCTGGATGCTCAGGCTTATGGTTCGACCTGAGTCCAAGGAGTTTCGCTTTTGTCTATTGCTACCGCACGCATCTTCTACGCTTGATCCTCCTGGACAAGACATGATGAGCCAGAATCCTGTCAAATTGATAGGAGTGAAGATATTTGCATCTATATCATTAGACGGCATTGGCAATTCTGGATGCTCAGGCTTATGATTCGACCTGAGTCCAAGGAGAGTCGCTTTGGACAAATACTGCCGCCCAAATCTTGTCCATTTGGACCTCCTGGACAAGATATGATGAGGCCGAATCCTGTCAAATTGATAGGAGTGAAGATATTTGCATCTATATCATTGGTCAACATCGGCAATTCTGGATGGTCCGGCATATGGTTCGACATAAGTCCAAAGAATGTCGCTTTGGACAAGTGCTACCGCAACAAATCTTGTACATTTGGACCCCCTGGACAAGATACGATGAGGCAGAATCCTGTCAAATTAATAGGAGTAAACATATTTGCATCTATATCATTGGTCAACATCGGCAATTCTGGATGATCCGGCTTATGGTTCGACATAAGTCCAAAGAGTGTCGCTTTGGACAAGTGCTACCGCAATAAGTCTTGTACATTTGGACCCCCTGTACAAGGCATGATGAGGCAGAATCCTATCACATTGATAGGAGTAAAGATATTTGCATCTATATCATTGGACGACATTGGCAATTCTGGAAGTTCGGCATATGATTCGACCTGAGTTAAAAGAAAGTCGCTTTGGACAAATACTGTGGTCCAAATCTTGTCCATTTGGACCTCCGGAACAAGGTATGATGAGGCAGAATTCTTTCACATTGATAGGAGTAAAGATATTTGCATCTATATCATTGGACAACATTGGCAATTCTGGATGCTCGGCATATGATTCGACCTGAGTCAAAGAGATTGGCTTTTGTCAAGTGCTACCGCACATGTCTTGTACATTTGGACCCCCTGGACAATATACGATGAGGCAGAATCCTGTCAAATTGATAGGAGTAAAGATATTTGCATCTATATCATTGGACGATATTGGCAATTCTGTATGCTCCGGTTTATGATTCGACCTGAATCCAAAGAGAGTCGGTTTGGGCAAATGCTGCCGCCCAAACCTTGTGCATTTGGACCTCGTGGAAAAGGTATGATGAGGCAGAATCCTATCACATTGATAGGAGTAAAGATATGTGAATCTATATCATTGGATGACATTGGCAATTCTTGATGCTTCGGCCTATGGCTCGACCTGAGTCCAAAGAGAGTCGCTTTGGACAAGGGCTGCCGCACAAGTCTTGTACATTTGGACCCCCTTGACAATATACGATGAGGCAGAATCCTGTCAAATTGATAGCAGTAAAGATATTTGCATCTATATCATTGGACGACATTGGCAATTCTGGATGCTCCGGTTTATGATTCGACCTGAATCCAAAGAGAGTCGGTTTGGGCAAATGCTGCCGCCCAAAACTTGTGCATTTGGACCTCCTGGAAAAGGTATGATGAGGCGGAATCCTGTCACATTGATAGGAGTGAAGATATTTGCATCTATATCATTGGTCAACAACGGCAATTCTGGATGGTCCGGCTTATGGTTCGACATAAGTCCAAAGAATGTCGCTTTGGACAAGTGCTACCGCAACAAATCGTGTACATTTGCACCCCCTGGACAAGATACGATGAGGCAGAATCCTGTCAAATTGATAGCAGTAAAGATATTTGCATCTATAGCATTGCACGACATTGGCAATTCTGAATGCTTCGGCTTATGGATCGACCTGAGTCGAAAGCGTTTCGCTCGTGTCTAGTGCTACCGCACAATTCTTGTACACTGGATACTCCTGGACAAGACACGATGAGCCAGAATCCTGTCAAATTGATAGCAGTAAAGATATTTGCATCTATATCATTGGACGGCATTGGCAATTCTGGATGCTCCGGCATATGATTCGACCTGAATCCAAAGAGAGTTGGTTTGGGCAAATGCTGCCGCCCAAAACATGTGCATTTGGACCTCCTGGAAAATGTATGATGAGGCAGAATCCTGTCACATTGATGGGAGTGAAGATATTTTCATCTATATCATTAGAAGGCATTGGCAATTCTGGATGCTCAGGCTTATGATTCGACCTGAGTCCAAGGAGTGTCGTTTTGGACAAGTGCTACCGCAACAAATCTTGTACATTTGGACCCCCTGGACAAGATACGATGAGGCAGAATCCTGTCAAATTAATAGGAGTAAAGATATTTGCATCTATATCATTGGTCAACAACGGCAATTCTGGATGGTTCGGCTTATGGTTCGACATAAGTCCAAAGAATGTCGCTTTGGACAAGTGCTACCGCAACAAATCGTGTACATTTGGACCCCCTGGACAAGATACGATGAGGCAGAATCCTTTCAAATTGATAGCAGTAAATATATTTGGATCTATACCATAGCTCGACATTGGCAATTCTTGATGCTTCGGCCTATGGATCGACATGAGTCCAAAGAGAGTCGCTTTGGACAAGGGCTACCGCACAAGTCTTGTACACTTGGACCCCCTTGACAATATACGATGAGGCAGAATCCTGTCAAATTGATAGGAGTAAAGATATGTGCATCTATATCATTGGACGACATTGGCAATTCTGGATGCTCTGGTTAATGATTCGACCTGAATCCAAAAAGAGTCGGTTTGGGCAAATGCTGCCGCCCAAAACTTGTGCATTTGGACCTCCTGGAAAAGGTATGACGAGGCAGAATCCTGTCACATTGATAGGAGTGAAGATATTTGCATCTATATCATTGGTCAACAACGGCAATTCTTGATGGTCCGGCTTATGGTTCGACATAAGTCCAAAGAATGTCGTTTTGGACAAGTGCTACCGCAACAAATCGTGTACATTTGCACCCCCTGGACAAGATACGATGAGGCAGAATCTTGTCAAATTGATAGCAGTAAAGATATTTGCATCTATATCATTGGACGGCATTGGCAATTCTGGATGCTCAGGCTCATGATTCGACCTGAGTCCAAGGAGAGTCGCTTCGGACAAGTGCTACCGCAATAAGTCTTGTACATTTGGACCCCCTGTACAAGGCATGATGAGGCAGAATCCTATCACATTGATAGGAGTAAAGATATTTGCATCTATATCATTGGACGACATTGGCAATTCTGGAAGTTCGGCATATGGTTCGACCTGAGTTCAAACAGAGTCGCTTTGGACAAATACTGCCGCCCAAATCTTGTCCATTTAGACCTCCGGAACAAGGTATGATGAGGCAGAATCCTATCACATTGATAGGAGTAAAGATATGTGCATCTATATCATTGGACGACATTGGCAATTCTGGATGCTCAGGCGTATGATTCGACCTGAGTCCAAGGAGAGTCGCTTCGGACAAGTGCTAACGCACAAATCTTGTACAGTTTGACCTACTGGACAAGGTATGATGAGGCAGAACCTGTCAAATTGATAGCAGTAAAGATATATGCATCTATATCATTGGACGGCATTGGCAATTCTGGATGCTCCGGCTTATGATTCGACCTGAATCCAAAGAGAGTTGGTTTGGGCAAATGCTGCTGCCCAAAACATGTGCATTTGGACCTCCTGGAAAATGTATGATAAGCCAGAATCCTGTCACATTGATGGGGGTGAAGATATTTGCATCTATATCATTAGAAGGCATTGGCAATTCTGGATGCTCAGGCTTATGATTCGACCTGAGTCCAAGGAGAGTCGTTTTGGACAAGTGCTACCGCAACAAATCTTGTACATTTGGACCCCTGGACAAGATACGATGAGGCAGAATCCTGTCAAATTAATAGGAGTAAAGATATTTGCATCTATATCATTGGTCAACATCGGCAATTCTGGATGGTCCGGCTTATGGTTCGACATAAGTCCAAAGAATGTCGCTTTGGACAAGTGCTACCGCAACAAATCGTGTACATTTGGACCCCCTGGACAAGATACGATGAGGCAGAATCCTATCACATTGATAGGAGGAAAGATATTTGCATCTATATCACTGGACGACATTGGCAATTCTGGATGCTCCGGCATATTATTCGACCGGAGGCCAAAGAGAGTCGCTTCGGACAAGTGCTACCGCAATAAGTCTTGTACATTTGGACCCCCTGGATAAGATAAGATGAGGCAGAATCCTATCACATAGATAGGAGTAAAGATATTTGCATCTATATCATTGGACGACATTGGCAATTCTGGATGCTCGGCATATGATTCGACCTGAGTCAAAGAGATTGGCTTTTGTCAAGTGCTGCCGCACAAGTCTTGCACATTTGGACCCCCTGGACAATATACGATGAGGCAGAATCCTGTCAAATTGATAGGAGTAAAGATATTTGCATCTATATCATTGGACGACATTGGCCATCCTGGATGCTCCGGTTTATGATGCGACATGAATCCAAAGAGAGTCGGTTTGGGCAAATGCTGCCGCCCAAAACGTGTGCATTTGGACCTCCTGGGAAAGGCATGATGAGGCAGAATCCTGTCACATTGACAGAAGTGAAGATATTTGCATCTGTATCATTAGACGGCATTGGCAATTCTGGATGCTCAGGCTTATGATTCGACCTGAGTCCAAGGAGAATCGCTTTGGACAAGTGCTACCGCAACAAATCTTGTACATTTGGACCCCCGGGACAAGATACGACGAGGCAGAATCCTATCAAATTAATAGGAGTAAAGATATTTGCATCTATATCATTGGTCAACAACGGCAATTCTGGATGGTCCGGCTTATGGTTCGACATAAGTCCAAAGAATGTCGCTTTGGACAAGTGCTACCGCAACAAATCCCGTACATTTGAACCTCGTGGACAAGATACGATGAGGCAGAATCCTGTCAAATTGATTGCAGTAAAGATATTTGCATCTATACCATTGCACGACATTGGCAATTCTTGATGCTTCGGCTTATGGATCGACCTGAGTCCAAAGAGTTTCGCTCTTGTCTAGTGCTACCGTACACTTGATCCTCCTGGACAAGACACGATGAGCCAGAATCCTGTCAAATTGATAGCAGTAAAGATAATTGTACCTATATCATTGGACGACATTGGCAATTCTGAATGCTTCGGCTTATGGATCGACCTGAGTCGAAAGCGTTTCGCTCTTGTCTAGTGCTACCGCACACATTTTCTACACTTGATCCTCCTGGACAAGACATGATGAGCCAGAATCCTGTCAAATTGATAGGAGTGAAGATGTTTGCATCTATATCATTAGACGACATTGGCAATTCTGGAAGTTCGGCATATGATTCGACCTGAGTCCAAAGAGAGTCGCTTTGGTCAAATACTGCCGCCCAAATCTTGTCCATTTGGACCTCCTGGACAAGATATGATGAGGCAGAATCCTGTCACATTGATGGGAGTGAAGATATTTGCATCTATATCATTAGAAGGCATTGGCAATTCTGGATGCTCAGGCTTATGATTCGACCTGAGTCCAAGGAGGGTCGTTTTGGACAAGTGCTACCGCAACAAATCGTGTACATTTTGACCCCCTGGACAAGATACGATGAGGCAGAATCCTTTCAAATTGATAGCAATAAAGATATTTGGATCTATACCATTTCTCGACATTGGCAATTCTTGATGCTTCGGCCTATGGCACGACATGAGTCCAAAGAGAGCCGCTTTGGACAAGGGCTGCCACACAAGTTTTGTACATTTGGACCCCCTCGACAATATACGATGAGACAGAATCCTGTCAAATTGATAAGAGTAAAGATATGTGAATCTATATCATTGGACGACATTGGCAATTCTGGATGCTCAGGCTTATGGTTCGACCTGAGTCCAAGGAGTTTCGCTTTTGTCTAGTGCTACCGCACGCATCTTCTACGCTTGATCCTCCTGGACAAGACATGATGAGCCAGAATCCTGTCAAATTGATAGGAGTGAAGATATTTGCATCTATATCATTAGACGGCATTGGCAATTCTGGATGCTCAGGCTTATGATTCGACCTGAGTCCAAGGAGAGTCGCTTTGGACAAATACTGCCGCCCAAATCTTGTCCATTTGGACCTCCTGGACAAGATATGATGAGGCCGAATCCTGTCAAATTGATAGGAGTGAAGATATTTGCATCTATATCATTGGTCAACATCGGCAATTCTGGATGGTCCGGCTTATGGTTCGACATAAGTCCAAAGAATGTCGCTTTGGACAAGTGCTACCGCAACAAATCGTGTACATTTGGACCCCCTTGACAAGATACGATGAGGCAGAATCCTATCACATTGATAGGAGTAAAGATATTTGCATCAATATCACTGGACGACATTGGCAATTCTGGATGCTCCGGCATATGATTCGACCGGAGGCCAAAGAGAGTCGCTTCGGACAAGTGCTACCGCAATAAGTCTTGTACATTTGGACCCCCTGGATAAGATAAGATGAGGCAGAATCCTATCACATTGATAGGAGTAAAGATATTTGTATCTATATCATTGGACGACATTGGCAATTCTGGATGCTCCGGTTTATGATTCGACCTGAATCCAAGAGAGTCGGTTTGGGCAAATGCTGCCGCCCAAAACTTGTGCATTTGGACCTCCTGGAAAAGGTATGATGAGGCAGAATCCTGTCACATTGATAGGAGAGAAGATATGTGCATCTATATCATTAGACGACATTGGCAATTCTGGATGCTCAGGCGTATGATTCGACCTGAGTCCAAGGAGAGTCGATTCGGACAAGTGCTAACGCACAAATCTTGTACAGTTTGACCTACTGGACAAGGTATGATGAGTCAGAACCTGTCAAATTGATAGCAGTAAAGATATATGCATCTATATCATTGGACGGCATTGGCAATTCTGGATGCTCCGGTTTATGATTCGACCTGAATCCAAGAGAGTCGGTTTGGGCAAATGCTGCCGCCCAAAACTTGTGCATTTGGACCTCCTGGAAAAGGTATGATGAGGCAGAATCCTGTCACATTGATAGGAGAGAAGATATGTGCATCTATATCATTAGACGGCATTGGCAATTCTGGATGCTCAGGCATATGATTCGACCTGAGTCCAAGGAGAGTCGCTTTGGACAAGTGCTACCGCAACAAATCTTGTACATTTGAACATCCGGAACAAGGTATCATGAGGCAGAATCCTATCACATTGATAGGAGTAAAGATATTTGCATCTATATCATTAGACGACATTGGCAATTCTGGATGCTCGGCATATGATTCGACCTGAGTCAAAGAGATTGGCTTTTGTCAAGTGCTACCGCACAAGTCTTGTACATTTGGACCCCCTGGACAATATACGATGAGGCAGAATCCTGTCAAATTGATAGGAGTAAAGATATTTGCATCTATATCATTGGACGACATTGGCAATTCTGGATGCTCCGGTTTATGATTCGACCTGAATCCAAAGAGAGTCGGTTTGGGCAAATGCTGCCGCCCAAACCTTGTGCATTTGGACCTCGTGGAAAAGGTATGATGAGGCAGAATCCTGTCACATTGATAGGAGAGAAGATATTTGCATCTATATCATTAGACGGCATTGGCAATTCTGGATGCTCAGGCATATGATTCGACCTGAGTCCAAGGAGAGTCGCTTTGGACAAGTGCTACCGCAACAAATCTTGTACATTTGAACATCCGGAACAAGGTATCATGAGGCAGAATCCTATCACATTGATAGGAGGAAAGATATTTGCATCTATATCATTGGTCAACATCGGCAGTTCTGGATGGTCCGGAATATGGTTCGACCTAAGTCCAAAGAATGTCCCTTTGGACAAGTGCTACCGCACAAATCTTGTACATATGAACCTCCTGGACAAGATACGATGAGGCAGAATCCTGTCAAATTGATAGGAGTGAAGATGTTTGCATCTGTATCATTGGACGACATTGGCAATTCTGGAAGTTCGGCATATGATTCGACCTGAGTCCAAAGAGAGTCGCTTCGGACAAGTGCTACCGCAACAAATCTTGTACATTTGGACCCCCGGGACAAGATACGACGAGGCAGAATCCTGTCAAATTCATAGGAGTAAAGATATTTGCATCTATATCATTGGTCAACAACGGCAATTCTGGATGGTCCGGCTTATGGTTCGACATAAGTCCAAAGAATGTCGCTTTGGACAAGTGCTACCGCAACAAATCTTGTACATTTGGATCCCCTGGACAAGATACGATGAGGCAGAATCCTGTCAATTTGATTGCAGTAAAGATATTTGCATCTACACCATTGCACGACATTGGCAATTCTTGATGCTTCGGCTTATGGATCGACCTGAGTCCAAAGAGTTTCGCTCTTGTCTCATGCTACCGTACACTTGATCCTCCTGGACAAGACACGATGAGCCAGAATCCTGTCAAATTGATAGCAGTAAAGATAATTGTATCTATATCATTGGACGACATTGGCAATTCTGGATGCCCCGGCTTATGATTCGACCTAAGTCTAAAGAATGCCGCTTTGGACAAGTGCTCCCGCACAAATCTTGTACATTTGAACTTCCTGCACAAGATACGATGAGGCAGAATCCTGTCAAATTGATAGGAGTGAAGATGTTTGCATCTCTATCATTGGACGACATTGGCAATTCTGGAAGTTCGGCATATGATTCGACCTGAGTCCAAAGAGAGTCGCTTCGGACAAGTGCTACCGCAACAAATCTTGTACATTTGGACCCCCGAGACAGGATACGACGAGGCAGAATCCTGTCAAATTCATAGGAGTAAAGATATTTGCATCTATATCATTGGTCAACAACGGCAATTCTGGACGGTCCGGCTTATGGTTCGACATAAGTCCAAAGAATGTCGCTTTGGACAAGTGCTACCGCAACAAATCTTGTACATTTGGATCCCCTGGACAAGATACGATGAGGCAGAATCCTGTCAAATTGATAGGAGTAAAGATATTTGCATCTATATCATTGGACGACATTGGCAATTCTGGATGCTCCGGTTTATGATTCGACCTGAATCCAAAGAGAGTCGGTTTGGGCAAATGCTGCCGCCCAAACCTTGTGCATTTGGACCTCGTGGAAAAGGTATGATGAGGCAGAATCCTGTCACATTGATAGGAGAGAAGATATTTGCATCTATATCATTAGACGGCATTGGCAATTCTGGATGCTCAGGCATATGATTCGACCTGAGTCCAAGGAGAGTCGCTTTGGACAAGTGCTACCGCAACAAATCTTGTACATTTGAACCTCCGGAACAAGGTATGATGAGGCAGAATCCTATCACATTGATAGGAGTAAAGATATTTGCATCTATATCATTGGTCAACATCGGCAGTTCTGGATGGTCCGGAATATGGTTCGACCTAAGTCCAAAGAATGTACCTTTGGAAAAGTGCTACAGCACAAATCTTGTACATTTGAACCTCCTGGACAAGATACGATGAGGCAGAATCCTGTCAAATTGATAGGAGTGAAGATGTTTGCATCTATATCATTGGTCAACAACGGCAATTCTGGATGGTCCGGCTTATGGTTCGACATAAGTCCAAAGAATGTCGCTTTGGACAAGTGCTACCGCAACAAATCTTGTACATTTGAACCTCCTGGACAAGATACGATGAGGCAGAATCCTGTCAAATTATAGGAGTGAAGACGTTTGCATCTGTATCATTGGACGACATTGGCAATTCTGGAAGTTCGGCATATGATTCGACCTGAGTCCAAAGAGAGTCGCTTCGGACAAGTGCTACCGCAACAAATCTTGTACATTTGGACCCCCGGGACAAGATACGACGAGGCAGAATCCTGTCAAATTCATAGGAGTTAAGATATTTGCATCTATATCATTGGTCAACAACGGCAATTCTGGATGGTCCGGCTTATGGTTCGACATAAGTCCAAAGAATGTCGCTTTGGACAAGTGCTACCGCAACAAATCTTGTACACTTGGATCCCCTGGACAAGATACGATGAGGCAGAATCCTGTCAAATTGATTGCAGTAAAGATATTTGCATCTATACCATTGCACGACATTGGCAATTCTTGATGTTCGGCTTATGGATCGACCTGAGTCCAAAGAGTTTCGCTCTTGTCTAGTGCTACCGTACACTTGATCCTCCTGGACAAGACACGATGAGCCAGAATCCTGTCAAATTGATAGCAGTAAAGATAATTGTATCTATATCATTGGACGACATTGGCAATTCTGGATGCCCCGGCATATGATTCGACCTAAGTCTAAAGAATGCCGCTTTGGACAAGTGCTCCCGCACAAATCTTGTACATTTGAACCTCCTGGACAAGATACGATGAGGCAGAATCCTGTCAAATTGATAGGAGTGAAGATGTTTGCATCTCTATCATTGGACGACATTGGCAATTCTGGAAGTTCGGCATATGATTCGACCTGAGTCCAAGGAGAGTCGCTTTGGACAAGTGCTACCGCAACAAATCTTGTACATTTGGACCCGCGGGACAAGATACGACGAGGCAGAATCCTGTCAAATTAATAGGAGTAAAGATATTTGCATCTATATCATTGGACGACATTGGCAATTCTGGATGCTTCGGCTTATGGATCGACCTGAGTCCAAGGAGTTTCGCTTTTGTCTAGTGCTACCGCACACATCTTCTACACTTGATCATCCTGGGCAAGACATGATGAGCCAGAATCCTGTCAAATTGATAGGAGTAAAGATATTTGCATCTATATCATTGGTCAACATCGGTAATTCTAGATGGTCCGGCTTATGGTTCGACATAAGTCCAAAGAATGTCGCTTTGGACAAGCGCTACCGCAACAAATCGTGTACATTTGGACCCCCTGGACAAGATACGATGAGGCAGAATCCTATCACATTGATAGGAGTAAAGATATTTGCATCAATATCACTGGACGACATTGGCAATTCTGGATGCTCCGGTAAATGATTCGACCGGAGGCCAAAGAGAGTCGCTTCGGACAAGTTCTACCGCAATAAGTCTTGTACATTTGGACCTCCTGTACAAGGTATGATGCAGAATCCTATCACATTGATAGGAGTAAAGATATTTGCATCTATATCATTGGACGACATTGGCAATTCTGGATGCTCGGCATATGATTCGTCCTGAGTCAAAGAGATTGGTTTTTGTCAAGTGCTGCCGCACAAGTCTTGTACATTTGGACCCCCTGGACAATATACGATGAGGCAGAATCCTCTCAAATTGATAGGAGTAAAGATATTTGCATCTATATCATTGGACGACATTGGCAAATCTGGATGCTCGGCTTATGTTCGACCTAAGTCCAAAGAATGTCCCTTTCGACAAGTTCTACCGCACAAATCTTGTACATTTGAACCTCCTGGACAAGATACGATGAGGCAGAATCCTGTCAAATTGATAGGAGTGAAGATGTTTGCATCTCTATCATTGGACGACATTGGCAATTCTGGAAGTTCGGCATATGATTCGACCTGAGTCCAAAGAGAGTCGCTTCGGACAAGTGCTGCCGCAACAAATCTTGTACATTTGGACCCCCGGGACAAGATAAGACGAGGCAGAATCCTGTCAAATTCATAGGAGTAAAGATATTTGCATCTATATCATTGGTCAACAACGGCAATTCTGGATGGTCCGGCTTATGGTTCGACATAAGTCCAAAGAATGTCGCTTTGGACAAGTGCTACCGCAACAAATCTTGTACATTTGGATCCCCTGGACAAGATGCGATGAGGCAGAATCCTGTCAAATTGATAGGAGTAAAGATATTTGCATCTATATCATTAGACGACATTGGCAATTCTGGATGCTCGGCATATGATTCGACCTGAGTCAAAGAGATTGGCGTTTGTCAAGTGCTACCGCACAAGTCTTGTACATTTGGACCCCCTGGACAATATACGATGAGGCAGAATCCTGTCAAATTGATAGGAGTAAAGATATTTGCATCTATATCATTGGACGACATTGGCAATTCTGGATGCTCCGGTTTATGATTCGACCTGAATCCAAAGAGAGTCGGTTTGGGCAAATGCTGCCGCCCAAACCTTGTGCATTTGGACCTCGTGAAAAGTTATGATGAGGCAGAATCCTGTCACATTGTTAGGAGAGAAGATATTTGCATCTATATCATTAGACGGCATTGGCAATTCTGGATGCTCAGGCATATGATTCGACCTGAGTCCAAGGAGAGTCGCTTTGGACAAGTGCTACCGCAACAAATCTTGTACATTTGAACATCCGGAACAAGGTATCATGAGGCAGAATCCTATCACATTGATAGGAGGAAAGATATTTGCATCTATATCATTGGTCAACATCGGCAGTTCTGGATGGTCCGGAATATGGTTCGACCTAAGTCCAAAGAATGTCCCTTTGGACAAGTGCTACCGCACAAATCTTGTACATTTGAACCTCCTGGACAAGATACGATGAGGCAGAATCCTGTCAAATTGATAGGAGTGAAGATGTTTGCATCTGTATCATTGGACGACATTGGCAATTCTGGAAGTTCGGCATATGATTCGACCTGAGTCCAAAGAGAGTCGCTTCGGACAAGTGCTACCGCAACAAATCTTGTACATTTGGACCCCCGGGACAAGATACGACGAGGCAGAATCCTGTCAAATTCATAGGAGTAAAGATATTTGCATCTATATCATTGGTCAACAACGGCAATTCTGGATGGTCCGGCTTATGGTTCGACATAAGTCCAAAGAATGTCGCTTTGGACAAGTGCTACCGCAACAAATCTTGTACATTTGGATCCCCTGGACAAGATACGATGAGGCAGAATCCTGTCAATTTGATTGCAGTAAAGATATTTGCATCTACACCATTGCACGACATTGGCAATTCTTGATGCTTCGGCTTATGGATCGACCTGAGTCCAAAGAGTTTCGCTCTTGTCTCATGCTACCGTACACTTGATCCTCCTGGACAAGACACGATGAGCCAGAATCCTGTCAAATTGATAGCAGTAAAGATAATTGTATCTATATCATTGGACGACATTGGCAATTCTGGATGCCCCGGCTTATGATTCGACCTAAGTCTAAAGAATGCCGCTTTGGACAAGTGCTCCCGCACAAATCTTGTACATTTGAACCCCCTGGACAAGATACGATGAGGCAGAATCCTGTCAAATTGATAGGAGTGAAGATGTTTGCATCTCTATCATTGGACGACATTGGCAATTCTGGAAGTTCGGCATATTATTCGACCTGAGCCCAAAGAGAGTCGCTTCGGACAAGTGCTACCGCAACAAATCTTGTACATTTGGACCCCCGGGACAAGATACGACGAGGCAGAATCCTGTCAAATTCATAGGAGTAAAGGTATTTGCATCTATATCATTGGTCAACAACGGCAATTCTGGATGGTCCGGCTTATGGTTCGACATAAGTCCAAAGAATGTCGCTTTGGACAAGTGCTACCGCAACAAATCTTGTACATTTGGATCCCCTGGACAAGATACGATGAGGCAGAATCCTGTCAAATTGATTGCAGTAAAGATATTTGCATCTATACCATTGCACGACATTGGAAATTCTTGATGCTTCGGCTTATGGATCGACCTGAGTCCAAAGAGTTTCGCTCTTGTCTAGTGCTACCGTACACTTGATCCTCCTGGACAAGACACGATGAACCAGAATCCTGTCAAATTGATAGCAGTAAAGATAATTGTATCTATATCATTGGACGACATTGGCAATTCTGGATGCCCCGGCTTATGATTCGACCTAAGTCTAAAGAATGCCGCTTTGGACAAGTGCTCCCGCACAAATCTTGTACATTTGAACTTCCTGCACAAGATACGATGAGGCAGAATCCTGTCAAATTGATAGGAGTGAAGATGTTTGCATCTCTATCATTGGACGACATTGGCAATTCTGGAAGTTCGGCATATTATTCGACCTGAGCCCAAAGAGAGTCGCTTCGGACAAGTGCTACCGCAACAAATCTTGTACATTTGGACCCCCGGGACAAGATACGACGAGGCAGAATCCTGTCAAATTCATAGGAGTAAAGATATTTGCATCTATATCATTGGACGACATTGGCAATTCTGGATGCTCGGCATATGATTCGACCTGAGTCAAAGAGATTGGTTTTTGTCAAGTGCTGCCGCACAAGTCTTGTACATTTGGACCCCCTGGACAATATACGATCAGGCAGAATCCTGTGAAATTGATTGCAGTAAAGATATTTGCATCTATACCATTGCACGACATTGGCAATTCTGGATGGTCCGGCTTATGGTTCGACCTAAGTCCAAAGAATGTCGCTTTGGACAAGTGCTACCGCACAAATCTTGTACATTTGAACCTGCTGGACAAGATACGATGAGGCAGAATCCTGTCAAATTGATAGGAGTGAAGATGTTTGCATCTCTATCATTGGACGACATTGGCAATTCTGGAAGTTCGGCATATGATTCGACATGAGTCCAAAGAGAGTGGCTTCGGACAAGTGCTACCGCAACAAATCTTGTACATTTGGACCCCCGGGACAAGATACGACGAGGCAGAATCCTGTCAAATTCATAGGAGTAAAGATATTTGCATCTATATCATTGGTCAACAACGGCAATTCTGGATGGTCCGGCTTATGGTTCGACATAAGTCCAAAGAATGTCGCTTTGGACAAGTGCTACCGCAACAAATCTTGTACATTTGGATCCCCTGGACAAGATACGATGAGGCAGAATCCTGTCAAATTGATAGGAGTAAAGATATCTGCATCTATATCATTGGACGACATTGGCAATTCTGGATGCTCCGGCAAATGATTCGACCGGAACCCAAAGAGAGTCGCTTCGGACAAGTGCTACCGCAATAAGTCTTGTACATTTGGACCTCCTGTACAAGGTATGATGCAGAATCCTATCACATTGATAGGAGTAAAGATATTTGCATCTATATCATTGGACGACATTGGCAATTCTGGATGCTCGGCATATGATTCGACCTGAGTCAAAGAGATTGGTTTTTGTCAAGTGCTGCCGCACAAGTCTTGTACATTTGGACCCCCTGGACAATATACGATCAGGCAGAATCCTGTGAAATTGATTGCAGTAAAGATATTTGCATCTATACCATTGCACGACATTGGCAATTCTGGATGGTCCGGCTTATGGTTCGACCTAAGTCCAAAGAATGTCGCTTTGGACAAGTGCTACCGCACAAATCTTGTACATTTGAACCTGCTGGACAAGATACGATGAGGCAGAATCATGTCAAATTGATAGGAGTGAAGATGTTTGCATCTATATCATTGAACGACATTGGCAATTCTGGAAGATCGGCAAATGATTCGACCTGAGTTCAAAGAGAGTCGCTTTGGACAAATACTGCCGCCCAAATCTTGTCCATTTGGACCTCCTGGACAAGATATGATGAGGCCGAATCCTGTCAAATTGATAGGAGTGAAGATATTTGCATCTATATCATTGGACGACATTGGCAATTCTGGATGCTCAGGCTTATGATTCGACCTGAGTCCAAAGAGAGTCGCTTCGGACAAGTGCTACCGCAATAAGTCTTGTACACCTGATCCTCCTGGACAAGACATGATGAGCCAGAATCCTGTCAAATTGATAGGAGTGAAGATATTTGCATCTATATCATTGGACAACATTGGCAATTCTGGATGCTTCGGCTTATGGATCGACCTGAGTCCAAGGAGTTTCGCTTTTGTCTAGTGCTACCGCACACATCTTCTACACTTGATCATCCTGGGCAAAACATGATGAGCCAGAATCCTGTCAAATTGATAGGAGTAAAGATATTTGCATCTATATCATTGGTCAACATCGGTAATTCTAGATGGTCCGGCTTATGGTTCGACATAAGTCCAAAGAATGTCGCTTTGGACAAGCGCTACCGCAACAAATCGTGTACATTTGGACCCCCTGGACAAGATACGATGAGGCAGAATCCTATCACATTGATAGGAGTAAAGATATTTGCATCAATATCACTGGACGACATTGGCAATTCTGGATGCTCCGGTAAATGATTCGACCGGAGGCCAAAGAGAGTCGCTTCGGACAAGTTCTACCGCAATAAGTCTTGTACATTTGGACCTCCTGTACAAGGTATGATGCAGAATCCTATCACATTGATAGGAGTAAAGATATTTGCATCTATATCATTGGACGACATTGGCAATTCTGGATGCTCGGCATATGATTCGTCCTGAGTCAAAGAGATTGGTTTTTGTCAAGTGCTGCCGCACAAGTCTTGTACATTTGGACCCCCTGGACAATATACGATGAGGCAGAATCCTCTCAAATTGATAGGAGTAAAGATATTTGCATCTATATCATTGGACGGCATTGGCAAATCTGGATGCTCGGCTTATGTTCGACCTGAATCCAAAGAGAGTCGGTTTGGGCAAATGCTGCCGCCCAAACCTTGTGCATTTGGACCTCGTGGAAAAGGTATGATGAGGCAGAATCCTGTCACATTGATAGGAGAGAAGATATTTGCATCTATATCATTAGACGGCATTGGCAATTCCGGATGCTCAGGCATATGATTCGACCTGAGTCCAAGGAGAGTCGTTTTGGACAAATGCGACCGCAACAAATCTTGTACATTTGGACCCCCTTGACAAGATACGATGAGGCAGAATTCTGTCAAATTAATAGGAGTAAAGATATTTGCATCTATATCATTGGTGAACATCAGCAATTCTGGATGGTCCGGCTTATGGTTCGACCTGAGTCCAAGGAGAGTCGCTTTGGACAATGCTACCGCAACAAATCTTGTACATTTGAACCTCGTGGACAAGATACGATGAGGCAGAATCCTGTCAAATTGGTAGCAGTAAAGATATTTGCATCTATATCATTGCACGACATTGGCAATTCTGGATGCTTCGGCTTATGGATCGACCTGAGTCCAAGGAGTTTCGCTTTTGTCTAGTTCTACCGCACACATCTTCTACACTTGATCATCCTGGACAAGACATGATGAGCCAGAATCCTGTCAAATTGATAGGAGTAAAGATATTTGCATCTATATCATTGGTCAACATCGGCAATTCTGGAAGTTCGGCATATGATTCGACCTGAGTTCAAAGAGAGTCGCTTTGGACAAATACAGCCGCCCAAATGTTGTCCATTTGGACCTCCTGGACAAGATACGATGAGGCAGAATCCTTTCAAATTGATAGGAGTGATGATGTTTGCATCTATATCATTGGACGACATTGGCAATTCTGGATGCTCAGGCTTATGATTCGACCTGAGTCCAAGGAGAGTCGTTTTGGACAAATGCTACCGCAACAAATCTTGTACATTTGGACCCCCTTGACAAGATACGATGAGGCAGAATTCTGTCAAATTAATAGGAGTAAAGATATTTGCATCTATATCATTGGTGAACATCGGCAATTCTGGATGGTCCGGCTTATGGTTCGACATTAGTCCAAAAAATGTCGCTTTGGACAAGTGCTACCGCAACAAATCGTATACATTTGGACCCCCTGGACAAGATACGATGAGGCAGAATCCTATAACATTGATTGGAGTAAAGATGTTTGCATCAATATCATTGGACGACATTGGCAATCCTGGATGCTCCGGTTTATGATGCGACCTGAATCCAAAGAGAGTCGGTTTGGGCAAATGCTGCCGCCCAAAACGTGTGCATTTGGACCTCCTGGAAAAGGCATGATGAAGCAGAATCCTGTCACATTGACAGGAGTGAAGATATTTGCATCTGTATCATTAGACGGCATTGGCAATTCTGAATGCTCAGGCTTATGATTCGACCTGAGTCCAAGGAGAGTCGCTTTGGACAAGTGCTACCGCAACAAATCTTGTACATTTGGACCCCCGGGACAAGATACGACGAGGCAGAATCCTGTCAAATTAATAGGAGTAAAGATATTTGCATCTATATCATTGGTCAACATCGGCAATTCTGGATGGTCCGGCTTATGTTTCGACATAAGTCCAAAGAATGTCGCTTTGGACAAGTGCTACCGCAACAAATCGTGTACATTTGGACCCCCTGGACAAGATACGATAAGGCAGAATCCTATCACATTGATAGGAGTAAAGATATTTGCATCAATATCACTGGACGACATTGGCAATTCTGGATGCTCCGGCAAATGATTCGACCGGAGGCCAAAGAGAGTCGCTTCGGACAAGTGCTACCGCAATAAGTCTTGTACATTTGGACCTCCTGTACAAGGTATGATGCAGAATCCTATCACATTGATAGGAGTAAAGATATTTGCATCTATATCATTGGACGACATTGGCAATTCTGGATGCTCGGCATATGATTCGACCTGAGTCAAAGAGATTGGTTTTTGTCAAGTGCTGCCGCACAAGTCTTGTACATTTGGACCCCCTGGACAATATACGATGAGGCAGAATCCTGTCAAATTGATAGGAGTAAAGATATTTGCATCTATATCATTGGACGACATTTGCAATTCTGGATGCTCCGGTTTATGATGCGACCTGAATCCAAAGAGAGTCGGTTTGGGCAAATGCTGCCGCCCAAAACGTGTGCATTTGGACCTCCTGGAAAAGGTATGATGAGGCAGAATCCTGTCACATTGATAGGAGTGAAGATATTTGCATCTATATCATTAGACGGCATTGGCAATTCTGAATGCTCAGGCTTATGATTCGACCTGAGTCCAAGGAGAGTCGCTTTGGACAAGTGCTACCGCAACAAATCTTGTACATTTGGACCCCCGGGACAAGATACGACGAGGCAGAATCCTGTCAAATTAATAGGAGTAAAGATATTTGCATCTATATCATTGGTCAACAACGGCAATTCTGGATGGTCCGGCTTATGGTTCGACATAAGTCCAAAGAATGTCGCTTTGGACAAGTGCTACCGCAACACATCCCGTACATTTGGACCCCCTGGACAAGACACGATGAGGCAGAATCCTGTGAAATTGATTGCAGTAAAGATATTTGCATGTATACCATTGCACGACATTGGCAATTCTTGATGCTTCGGCTTATGGATCGACCTGAGTCCAAAGAGTTTCGCTCTTGTCTAGTGCTACCGTACACTTGATCCTCCTGGACAAGACACGATGAGCCAGAATCCTGTCAAATTGATAGCAGTAAAGATAATTGTATCTATATCATTGGACGACATTGGCAATTGTGGATGCCCCGGCTTATGATTCGACCTAAGTCTAAAGAATGCCGCTTTGGACAAGTGCTCCTGCACAAATCTTGTACATTTGAACCTCGTGGACAAGATACGATGAGGCAGAATCCTGTCAAATTGATAGCAGTAAAGTTATTTGCATCTATATCATTGCACGACATTGGCAATTCTGGATGCTTCGGCTTATGGATCGACCTGAGTCCAAAGAGTTTCGCTTTTGTCTAGTGCTACCGCACAAATCTTGTAGACTTGATCCTCCTGGACAAGACATGATGAGCCAGAATCCAGTCAAATTGATAGGAATGAAGATATTTGCATCTATATCATTAGACGGCATTGGCAATTCTGGATGCTCAGGCTTATGATTCGACCTGAGTCCAAGGAGAGTCGTTTTGGACAAGAGCTACCGCAACAAATCTTGTACATAGGACCCCCTGGACAAGATACGATGAGGCAGAATCCTGTCAAATTGATAGGAGTAAAGGTATTTACACCTATATCATTGGTCAACATCGGCAATTCTGGATGGTCCGGCTGAAGTTCGACCTAAGTTCAAAGAATGTCGCTTTGGACAAGTGCTACCGCACAAATCTTGTACATTTGAACCTCCTGGACAAGATACGATGAGGCAGAATCCTGTCAAATTGATAGGAGTGATGATGTTTGCATCTATATCATTGGACGACATTGGCAATTCTGGAAGATCGGCATATGATTCGTCCTGAGTCCAAGGAGAGTCGTTTTGGACAAGTGCTACCGCAACAAATCTTGTACATTTGGACCCCCTGGACAAGATACGATGAGGCAGAATCCTGTCAAATTAATAGGAGTAAAGATATTTCTTTCTATATAATTGGTCAACATCGGCAATACTGGATGCTCCGGTTTATGATTCGACCTGAATCCAAGAGAGTCGGTTTGGGCAAGTGCTACCGCAACAAATCTTGTACATTTGGACCCCCGGGACAAGATACGACGAGGCAGAATCCTCTCAAATTCATAGGAGTAAAGATATTTGCATCTATATCATTGGTCAACAACGGCAATTCTGGATGGTCCGGCTTATGGTTCGACATAAGTCCAAAGAATGTCGCTTTGGACAAGTGCTACCGCAACAAATCTTGTACATTTGGATCCCCTGGACAAGATACGATGAGGCAGAATCCTGTCAAATTGATTGCAGTAAAGATATTTGCATCTATACCATTGCACGACATTGGCAATTCTTGATGCTTCGGCTTATGGATCGACCTGAGTCCAAAGAGTTTCGCTCTTGTCTCATGCTACCGTACACTTGATCCTCATGGACAAGACACGATGAGCCAGAATCCTATCAAATTGATAGCAGTAAAGATAATTGTATCTATATCATTGGACGACATTGGCAATTCTGGATGCCCCGGCTTATGATTCGACCTAAGTCTAAAGAATGCCGCTTTGGACAAGTGCTCCCGCACAAATCTTGTACATTTGAACCTCCTGGTCAAGATACGATGAGGCAGAATCCTGTCAAATTGATAGGAGTGAAGATGTTTACATCTCTATCATTGGACGACATTGGCAATTCTGGAAGTTCGGCATATGATTCGACCTGAGCCCAAAGAGAGTCGCTTCGGACAAGTGCTACCGCAACAAATCTTGTACATTTGGACCCCCGGGACAAGATACGACGAGGCAGAATCCTGTAAAATTCATAGGAGTAAAGGTATTTGCATCTATATCATTGGTCAACAACCGCAATTCTGGATGGTCCGGCTTATGTTTCGACATAAGTCCAAAGAATGTCGCTTTGGACAAGTGCTACCGCAACAAATCTTGTACATTTGGATCCCCTGGACAAGATACGATGAGGCAGAATCCTGTCAAATTGATAGGAGTAAAGATATTTGCATCTATATCATTGGTCGACATTGGCAATTCTGGATGCTCGGCATATGATTCGACCTGAGTCAAAGAGATTGGCTTTTGTCAAGTGCTACCGCACAAGTCTTGTACATTTGGACCCCCTGGATAATATACGATGAGGCAGAATCCTGTCAAATTGATAGGAGTAAAGATATTTGCATCTATATCATTGGACGACATTGGCAATTCTGGATGCCCCGGCTTGTGATTCGACCTAAGTCTAAAGAATGCCGCTTTGGACAAGTGCTCCCGCACAAATCTTGTACATTTGAACCTCCTGGACAAGATACGATGAGGCAGAATCCTGTCAAATTGATAGGAGTGAAGATGTTTGCATATCTATCATTGGACGACATTGGCAATTCTGGAAGTTCGGCATATGATTCGACCTGAGTCCAAAGAGAGTCGCTTCGGACAAGTGCTACCGCAACAAATCTTGTACATTTGGACCCCCGGGACAAGATACGACGAGGCAGAATCCTGTCAAATTCATAGGAGTAAAGATATTTGCATCTATATCATTGGTCAACAACGGCAATTCTGGATGGTCCGGCTTATGGTTCGACATAAGTCCAAAGAATGTCGCTTTGGACAAGTGCTACCGCAACAAATCTTGTACATTTGGATCCCCTGGACAAGATACGATGAGGCAGAATCCTGTCAAATTGATAGGAGTAAAGTTATTTGCATCTATATCATTGGACGACATTGGCAATTCTGGATGCTCGGCATATGATTCGACCTGAGTCAAAGAGATTGGCTTTTGTCAAGTGCTACCGCACAAGTCTTGTACATTTGGACCCCCTGGACAATATACGATGAGGCAGAATTCTGTCAAATTGATAGGAGTAAAGATATTTGCATCTATATCATTGGACGACATTGGCAATTCTGGATGCTCCGGTTTATGATTCGACCTGAATCCAAAGAGAGTCGGTTTGGGCAAATGCTGCCGCCCAAACCTTGTGCATTTGGACCTCGTGGAAAAGGTATGATGAGGCAGAATCCTGTCACATTGATAGGAGAGAAGATATTTGCATCTATATCATTAGACGGCATTGGCAATTCTGGATGCTCAGGCATATGATTCGACCTGAGTCCAAGGAGAGTCGCTTTGGACAAGTGCTACCGCAACAAATCTTGTACATTTGAACCTCCGGAACAAGGTATGATGAGGCAGAATCCTCTCACATTGATAGGAGTAAAGATATTTGCATCTATATCATTGGTCAACATCGGCAGTTCTGGATGGTCCGGAATATGGTTCGACCTAAGTCCAAAGAATGTCGCTTTGGACAAGTGCTACCGCACAAATCTTGTACATTTGAACCTCGTGGACAAGATACGATGAGGCAGAATCCTGTCAAATTGGTAGCAGTAAAGATATTTGCATCTATATCATTGCACGACATTGGCAATTCTGGATGCTTCGGCTTATGGATCGACCTGAGTCCAAGGAGTTTCGCTTTTGTCTAGTGCTACCGCACACATCTTCTACACTTGATCATCCTGGACAAGACATGATGAGCCAGAATCCTGTCAAATTGATAGGAGTAAAGATATTTGCATCTATATCATTGGTCAACATCGGCAATTCTGGAAGTTCGGCATATGATTCGACCTGAGTTCAAAGAGAGTCGCTTTGGACAAATACTGCCGCCCAAATGTTGTCCATTTGGACCTCCTGGACAAGATATGATGAGGCCGAATCCTGTCAAATTGATAGGAGTGAAGATATTTGCATCTATATCATTGGACGACATTGGCAATTCTGGATGCTCAGGCTTATGATTCGACCTGAGTCCAAGGAGAGTCGTTTTGGACAAATGCTACCGCAACAAATCTTGTACATTTGGACCCCCTTGACAAGATACGATGAGGCAGAATTCTGTCAAATTAATAGGAGTAAAGATATTTGCATCTATATCATTGGTGAACATCGGCAATTCTGGATGGTCCGGCTTATGGTTCGACATTAGTCCAAAGAATGTCGCTTTGGACAAGTGCTACCGCACAAATCTTGTACATTTGAACCTCCTGGACAAGATACGATGAGGCAGAATCCTGTCAAATTGATAGGAGTGATGATGTTTGCATCTATATCATTGAACGACATTGGCAATTCTGGAAGATCGGCATATGATTCGACCTGAGTCCAAGGAGAGTCGTTTTGGACAAGTGCTACCGCAATAAGTCTTGTACATTTGGACCCCCTGGATAAGATAAGATGAGGCAGAATCCTATCACATTGATAGGAGTAAAGATATTTGCATCTATATCATTGGACGACATTGGCAATTCTGGATGCTCCGGTTTATGATTCGACCTGAATCCAAGAGAGTCGGTTTGGGCAAATGCTGCCGCCCAAAACTTGTGCATTTGGACCTCCTGGAAAAGGTATGATGAGGCAGAATCCTGTCACATTGATAGGAGAGAAGATATTTGCATCTATATCATTAGACGGCATTGGCAATTCTGGATGCTCAGGCATATGATTCGACCTAAGTCCAAGAAGAGTCGCTTTGGACAAGTGCTACCGCAACAAATCTTGTACATTTTGACCCCCTGGACAAGATATGATTAGGCAGAATCCTACCACATTGATAGGAGTAAAGATATTTGCATCTATATCACTGGACGACATTGGCAATTCTGGATGCTCCGGCATATGATTCGACCGGAGGCCAAAGAGAGTCGCTTTGGACACAGCTACCGCACAAATCTTGTACATTTGGACCACCTGGATAAGATACGATGAGGTTGAATCCTGTCAAATTGATAGCAGTAAAGATATTTGCATCTATATCATTGGACGACATTGGCAATTCTGGATGTCCCGGCTTATGATTCGACCTGAGTCCAAAGAGAGTCGCTTTGGACAAGGGCTACCGCACAAATCTTGTACATTTGAACCTCCGGAACAAGGTATGATGAGGCAGAATCCTGTCACATTGATAGGAGAGAAGATATTTGCATCTATATCATTAGACGGCATTGGCAATTCTGGATGCTCAGGCATATGATTCGACCTGAGTCCAAGAAGAGTCGCTTTGGACAAGTGCTACCAGAACAAATCTTGTACATTTGGACCCCCTGGACAAGATACGATGAGGCAGAATCCTGTCAAATTAATAGGAGTAAAGATATTTGCATCTATATCATTGGACGACATTGGCAATTCTGGAAGTTCGGCAAATGATTCGACCTGAGTTCAAAGAGAGTCGCTTTGGACAAATACTGCCGCCCAAATCTTGTCCATTTGGACCTCCTGGACAAGATATGATGAGGCAGAATCCTGTCACATTGATAGGAGAGAAGATATTTGCATCTATATCATTAAACGGCATTGGCAATTCTGGATGCTCAGGCTTTTGATTCGACCTGAGTCCAAGGAGAGTCGCTTTGGACAGGTGCTACCGCAACAAATCTTGTACATTTGGACCCCCTGGACAAGACACGATGAGGCAGAATCTTGTCAAATTGATAGGAGTAAATTTATTTGCATCTATATCATTGGTCAACATCGGCAATTCTGGATGGTCCGGCTTATGGTTCGACCTAAGTCCAAAGAATGTCGCATTGGACAAGTGCTACCGCAACAAATCGTGTACATTTGGACCCCCTGGACAAGATACGATGAGGCAGAATCCTATCACATTGATAGGAGTAAAGATATTTGCATCAATATCACTGGACGACATTGGAAATTCTGGATGCTCCGGCATATGATTCGACCGGAGGCCAAAGAGAGTCGCTTCGGACAAGTGCTACCGCAATAAGTCTTGTACATTTGGACCCCCTGGATAAGATAAGATGAGGCAGAATCCTATCACATTGATAGGAGTAAAGATATTTGCATCTATATCATTGGACGACATTGGCAATTCTGGATGCTCCGGTTTATGATTCGACCTGAATCCAAGAGAGTCGGTTTGGGCAAATGCTGCCGCCCAAAACTTGTGCATTTGGACCTCCTGGAAAAGGTATGATGAGGCAGAATCCTGTCACATTGATAGAAGAGAAGATATTTGCATCTATATCATTAGACGGCATTGGCAATTCTGGATGCTCAGGCATATGATTCGACCTAAGTCCAAGAAGAGTCGCTTTGGACAAGTGCTACCGCAACAAATCTTGTACATTTGGACCCCCTGGACAAGATACGATGAGGCAGAATCCTGTCAAATCAATAGGAGTAAAGATATTTGCATCTATATCATTGGACGACATTGGCAATTCTGGAAGTTCGGCAAATGATTCGACCTGAGTTCAAAGAGAGTCGCTTTGGACAAATACTGCCGCCCAAATCTTGTCCATTTGGACCTCCTGGACAAGATATGATGAGGCAGAATCCTGTCACATTGATAGGAGAGAAGATATTTGCATCTATATCATTAAACGGCATTGGCAATTCTGGATGCTCAGGCTTTTGATTCGACCTGAGTCCAAGGAGAGTCGCTTTGGACAGGTGCTACCGCAACAAATCTTGTACATTTGGACCCCCTGGACAAGACAC
The DNA here is from genome assembly GCA_963942575.1 of Priocnemis perturbator. Classification (NCBI taxonomy): domain Eukaryota; kingdom Metazoa; phylum Arthropoda; class Insecta; order Hymenoptera; family Pompilidae; genus Priocnemis; species Priocnemis perturbator. The sequence continues at coordinate 2,150,084 of CAWWDK010000133.1, read as the reverse complement.
GATGAGGCAGAATCTAGTCAAATTGATAGGAGTAAATTTATTTGCATCTATATCATTGGTCAACATCGGCAATTCTGGATGGTCCGGCTTATGGTTCGACCTAAGTCCAAAGAATGTCGCATTGGACAAGTGCTACCGCAACAAATCGTGTACATTTGGACCCCCTGGACAAGATACGATGAGGCAGAATCCTATCACATTGATAGGAGTAAAGATATTTGCATCAATATCACTGGACGACATTGGAAATTCTGGATGCTCCGGCATATGATTCGACCGGAGGCCAAAGAGAGTCGCTTCGGACAAGTGCTACCGCAATAAGTCTTGTACATTTTGACCCCCTGGATAAGATACGATGAGGCAGAATCCTACCACATTGATAGGAGTAAATTTATTTGCATCTATATCATTGGTCAACATCGGCAATTCTGGATGGTCCGGCTTATGGTTCGACCTAAGTCCAAAGAATGTCGCTTTGGACAAGTGGTACCGCAACAAATCGTGTACATTTGGATCCCCTGGACAAGATACGATGAGGCAGAAACCTGTCAAATTGATAGGAGTAAAGATATTTGCATCTATATCATTGGACGACATTGGCAATTCTGGATGCTCTGGCTTATGATTCGACCTGAGTGCAAAGAGAGTCGCTTTGGACAAGGGCTACCGCAAAACTCTTGTAATTTGAACCTCCGGAACAAGGTATGATGAGGCAGAATCCTGTCACATTGATAGGAGAGAAGATATTTGCATCTATATCATTAAACGGCATTGGCAATTCTGGATGCTCAGGCATATGATTCGACCTAAGTCCATGAAGAGTCGCTTTGGACAAGTGCTACCGCAATAAGTCTTGTATATTTGGATCCCCTGGATAAGATACGATGAGGCAGAATCCTATCACATTGATAGGAGTAAAGATATTTGCATCTATATCATTGGACGACATTGGCAATTCTGGATGCTCTGGTTTATGATTCGACCTGAATCCAAGAGAGTCGGTTTGGGCAAATGCTGCCGCCTAAAACTTGTGCATTTGGACCTCCTGGAAATGGTATGATGAGGCAGAATCCTATCACATTGATAGGAGAGAAGATATTTGCATCTATATCATTAGATGGCATTGGCAATTCTGGATGCTCAGGCATATGATTCGACCTGAGTCCAAGAAGAGTCGCTTTAGACAAGTGCTACCGCAACAAATCTTGTACATTTGGACCCCCTGGACAAGATACGATGAGGCAGAGTCCTGTCAAATTGATAGGAGTAAAGATATTTGCATCTATATCATTGGACGACATTGGCAATTCTGGATGCTCTGGTTTATGATTCGACCTGAGTCCAAGAAGAGTCGCTTTGGACAAGGGCTACCGCGCAAGTCTTGTACATTTGGACCCCCTGTACAATATACGATGAGGCAGAATCCTGTCAAATTCATAGGAGTAAAGATATTTGCATCTATATCATTGGACGACATTGGCAATTCTGGATGCTCCGGTTTATGATTCGACCTGAATCCAAAGAGAGTCGGTTTGGGCAAATGCTGCCGCCCAAAACTTGTGCATTTGGACCTCCTGGAAAAGGTATGATGAGGCAGAATCCTATCACATTGATAGGAGTAAAGATATTTGCATCTATATGATTCGACCTGAGTCCAAAGAGAGTCGCTTTGGACAAATACTGCCGCCCAAATCTTGTCCATTTGGACCTCCGGAACAAGGTATGATGAGGCAGAATCCTATCACATTGATAGGAGTAAAGATATTTGCATCTATATCATTGGTCAACATCGGCAGTTCTGGATGGTCCGGCTTATGGTTCGACCTAAGTCCAAAGAATGTCGCTTTGGACAAGTGCTACCGCAACAAATCTTGTACATTTGGACCCCCTGGACAAGATACGATGAGGCAGAATCCTATCACATTGATAGGAGTAAAGATATTTGCATCTATATCACTGGACGACATTGGCAATTCTGGATGCTCCGGCATATGATTCGACCGGAGGCCAAAGAGAGTCGCTTTGGACACAGCTACCGCACAAATCTTGTACATTTGGACCCCCTGGATAAGATACGATGAGGCAGAATCCTGTCAAATTGATAGCAGTAAAGATATTTGCATCTATATCATTGGACGACATTGACAATTCTGGATGTCCCGGCTTATGATTCGACCTGAGTCCAAAGAGAGTCGCTTTGGACAAGGGCTACCGCACAAATCTTGTACATTTGAACCTCCGGAACAAGGTATGATGAGGCAGAATCCTGTGACATTGATAGGAGAGAAGATATTTGCATCTATATCATTAGACGGCATTGGCAATTCTGGATGCTCAGGCATATGATTAGACCTGAGTCCAAGAAGAGTCGCTTTGGACAAATGCTACCACAACAAATCTTGTACATTTGGACCCCCTGGACAAGATACGATGAGGCAGAATCCTGTCAAATTAATAGGAGTAAAGATATTTGCATCTATATCATTGGACGACATTGGCAATTCTGGAAGATCGGCAAATGATTCGACCTGAGTTCAAAGAGAGTCGCTTTGGACAAATACTGCCGCCCAAATCTTGTCCATTTGGACCTCCTGGACAAGATATGATGAGGCAGAATCCTGTCACATTGATAGGAGAGAAGATATTTGCATCTATATCATTAAACGGCATTGGCAATTCTGGATGCTCAGGCTTTTGATTCGACCTGAGTCCAAGGAGAGTCGCTTTGGACAGGTGCTACCGCAACAAATCTTGTACATTTGGACCCCCTGGACAAGACACGATGAGGCAGAATCCTATCACATTGATAGGAGTAAAGATATTTGCATCTATATCACTGGACGACATTGGCAATTCTGGATGCTCCGGCATATGATTCGACCGGAGGCCAAAGAGAGTCGCTTTGGACACAGCTACCGCACAAATCTTGTACATTTGGACCCCCTGGACAAGACACGATGAGGCAGAATCTTGTCACATTGATAGGAGAGAAGATATTTGCATCTATATCATTGGACGACATTGGCAATTCTGGATGCTCCGGTTTATGATTCGACCTGAATCCAAAGAGAGTCGGTTTGGGCAAATGCTGCCGCCCAAAACTTGTGCATTTGGACCTCCTGGAAAAGGTATGATGAGGCAGAATCCTATCACATTGATAGGAGTAAAGATATTTGCATCTATATCATTGGTCAACATCGGCAGTTCTGGATGGTCCGGCTTATGGTGCGACCTAAGTCCAAAGAATGTTGCTTTGGACAAGTGCTACCGCAACAAATCGTGTACATTTGGACCCCCTGGACAAGATACGATGAGGCAGAATCCTGTGACATTGATAGGAGAGAAGATATTTGCATCAATATCACTGGACGACATTGGAAATTCTGGATGCTCCGGCATATGATTCGACCGGAGGCCAAAGAGAGTCGCTTTGGACACAGCTACCGCAATAAGTCTTGTACATTTGGACCCCCTGGATAAGATAAGATGAGGCAGAATCCTATCACATTGATAGGAGTAAAGATATTTGCATCTATATCATTGGACGACATTGGCAATTCTGGATGTCCCGGCTTATGATTCGACCTGAGTCCAAAGAGAGTCGCTTTGGACAAGGGCTACCGCACAAATCTTGTACATTTGAACCTCCGGAACAAGGTATGATGAGGCAGAATCCTGTGACATTGATAGGAGAGAAGATATTTGCATCTATATCATTAGACGGCATTGGCAATTCTGGATGCTCAGGCATATGATTCGACCTGAGTCCAAGAAGAGTCGCTTTGGACAAGTGCTACCACAACAAATCTTGTACATTTGGACCCCCTGGACAAGATACGATGAGGCAGAATCCTGTCAAATTAATAGGAGTAAAGATATTTGCATCTATATCATTGGACGACATTGGCAATTCTGGAAGATCGGCAAATGATTCGACCTGAGTTCAAAGAGAGTCGCTTTGGACAAATACTGCCGCCCAAATCTTGTCCATTTGGACCTCCTGGACAAGATATGATGAGGCAGAATCCTGTCACATTGATAGGAGAGAAGATATTTGCATCTATATCATTAAACGGCATTGGCAATTCTGGATGCTCAGGCTTTTGATTCGACCTGAGTCCAAGGAGAGTCGCTTTGGACAGGTGCTACCGCAACAAATCTTGTACATTTGGACCCCCTGGACAAGACACGATGAGGCAGAATCCTATCACATTGATAGGAGTAAAGATATTTGCATCTATATCACTGGACGACATTGGCAATTCTGGATGCTCCGGCATATGATTCGACCGGAGGCCAAAGAGAGTCGCTTTGGACACAGCTACCGCACAAATCTTGTACATTTGGACCCCCTGGACAAGACACGATGAGGCAGAATCTTGTCACATTGATAGGAGAGAAGATATTTGCATCCATATCATTGGACGACATTGGCAATTCTGGATGCTCCGGTTTATGATTCGACCTGAATCCAAAGAGAGTCGGTTTGGGCAAATGCTGCCGCCCAAAACTTGTGCATTTGGACCTCCTGGAAAAGGTATGATGAGGCAGAATCCTATCACATTGATAGGAGTAAAGATATTTGCATCTATATCATTGGTCAACATCGGCAGTTCTGGATGGTCCGGCTTATGGTGCGACCTAAGTCCAAAGAATGTCGCTTTGGACAAGTGCTACCGCAACAAATCGTGTACATTTGGACCCCCTGGACAAGATACGATGAGGCAGAATCCTGTGACATTGATAGGAGAGAAGATATTTGCATCAATATCACTGGACGACATTGGAAATTCTGGATGCTCCGGCATATGATTCGACCGGAGGCCAAAGAGAGTCGCTTTGGACACAGCTACCGCAATAAGCCTTGTACATTTGGACCCCCTGGATAAGATAAGATGAGGCAGAATCCTATCACATTGATAGGAGTAAAGATATTTGCATCTATATCATTGGACGACATTGGCAATTCTGGATGCTCCGGTTTATGATTCGACCTGAATCCAAGAGAGTCGCTTTGGACAAATACTGCCGCCCAAATCTTGTCCATTTGGACCTCCTGGAAAAGGTATGATGAGGCAGAATCCTGTCACATTGATAGGAGAGAAGATATTTGCATCTATATCAATAAACGGCATTGGCAATTCTGGATGCTCAGGCATATGATTCGACCTAAGTCCAAGAAGAGTTGCTTTGGACAAGTGCTACCGCAACAAATCTTGTACATTTTGACCCCCTGGACAAGATACGATGAGGCAGAATCCTACCACATTGATAGGAGTAAATTTATTTGCATCTATATCATTGGTCAACATCGGCAATTCTGGATGGTCCGGCTTATGGTTCGACCTAAGTCCAAAGAATGTCGCTTTGGACAAGTGGTACCGCAACAAATCGTGTACATTTGGATCCCCTGGACAAGATACGATGAGGCAGAAACCTGTCAAATTGATAGGAGTAAAGATATTTGCATCTATATCATTGGACGACATTGGCAATTCTGGATGCTCTGGCTTATGATTCGACCTGAGTGCAAAGAGAGTCGCTTTGGACAAGGGCTACCGCAAAACTCTTGTAATTTGAACCTCCGGAACAAGGTATGATGAGGCAGAATCCTGTCACATTGATAGGAGAGAAGATATTTGCATCTATATCATTAGACGGCATTGGCAATTCTGGATGCTCAGGCATATGATTCGACCTGAGTCCAAGGAGAGTCGCTTTGGACAGGTGCTACCGCAACAAATCTTGTACATTTGGACCCCCTGGACAAGACACGATGAGGCAGAATCTAGTCAAATTGATAGGAGTAAATTTATTTGCATCTATATCATTGGTCAACATCGGCAATTCTGGATGGTCCGGCTTATGGTTCGACCTAAGTCCAAAGAATGTCACATTGGACAAGTGCTACCGCAACAAATCGTGTACATTTGGACCCCCTGGACAAGATACGATGAGGCAGAATCCTATCACATTGATAGGAGTAAAGATATTTGCATCAATGTCACTGGACGACATTGGAAATTCTGGATGCTCCGGCATATGATTCGACCGGAGGCCAAAGAGAGTCGCTTCGGACAAGTGCTACCGCAATAAGTCTTGTACATTTGGACCCCCTGGATAAGATAAGATGAGGCAGAATCCTATCACATTGATAGGAGTAAAGATATTTGTATCTATATCATTGGACGACAATGGCAATTCTGGATGCTCCGGTTTATGATTCGACCTGAATCCAAGAGAGTCGCTTTGGACAAATACTGCCGCCCAAATCTTGTCCATTTGGACCTCCTGGAAAAGGTATGATGAGGCAGAATCCTGTCACATTGATAGGAGAGAAGATATTTGCATCTATATCAATAAACGGCATTGGCAATTCTGGATGCTCAGGCATATGATTCGACCTAAGTCCAAGAAGAGTTGCTTTGGACAAGTGCTACCGCAACAAATCTTGTACATTTTGACCCCCTGGATAAGATACGATGAGGCAGAATCCTACCACATTGTTAGGAGTAAAGATATTTGCATCTATATCATTGGACGACATTGGCAATTCTGGAAGTTCGGCAAATGATTCGACCTGAGTTCAAAGAGAGTCGCTTTGGACAAATACTGCCGCCCAAATCTTGTCCATTTGGACCTCCTGGACAAGATATGATGAGGCAGAATCCTGTCACATTGATAGGAGAGAAGATATTTGCATCTATATCATTAAACGGCATTGGCAATTCTGGATGCTCAGGCTTTTGATTCGACCTGAGTCCAAGGAGAGTCGCTTTGGACAGGTGCTACCGCAACAAATCTTGTACATTTGGACCCCCTGGACAAGACACGATGAGGCAGAATCTAGTCAAATTGATAGGAGTAAATTTATTTGCATCTATATCATTCGTCAACATCGGCAATTCTGGATGGTCCGGCTTATGGTTCGACCTAAGTCCAAAGAATGTCGCATTGGACAAGTGCTACCGCAACAAATCGTGTACATTTGGACCCCCTGGACAAGATACGATGAGGCAGAATCCTATCACATTGATAGGAGTAAAGATATTTGCATCAATATCACTGGACGACATTGGAAATTCTGGATGCTCCGGCATATGATTCGACCGGAGGCCAAAGAGAGTCGCTTCGGACAAGTGCTACCGCAATAAGTCTTGTACATTTGGACCCCCTGGATAAGATAAGATGAGGCAGAATCCTATCACATTGATAGGAGTAAAGATATTTGCATCTATATCATTGGACGACATTGGCAATTCTGGATGCTCCGGTTTATGATTCGACCTGAATCCAAGAGAGTCGCTTTGGACAAATACTGCCGAGCAAATCTTGTCCATTTGGACCTCCTGGAAAAGGTATGATGAGGCAGAATCCTGTCACATTGATAGGAGAGAAGATATTTGCATCTATATCAATAAACGGCATTGGCAATTCTGGATGCTCAGGCATATGATTCGACCTAAGTCCAAGAAGAGTTGCTTTGGACAAGTGCTACCGCAACAAATCTTGTACATTTTGACCCCCTGGACAAGATACGATGAGGCAGAATCCTACCACATTGATAGGAGTAAATTTATTTGCATCTATATCATTGGTCAACATCGGCAATTCTGGATGGTCCGGCTTATGGTTCGACCTAAGTCCAAAGAATGTCGCTTTGGACAAGTGGTACCGCAACAAATCGTGTACATTTGGATCCCCTGGACAAGATACGATGAGGCAGAAACCTGTCAAATTGATAGGAGTAAAGATATTTGCATCTATATCATTGGACGACATTGGCAATTCTGGATGCTCTGGCTTATGATTCGACCTGAGTGCAAAGAGAGTCGCTTTGGACAAGGGCTACCGCAAAACTCTTGTAATTTGAACCTCCGGAACAAGGTATGATGAGGCAGAATCCTGTCACATTGATAGGAGAGAAGATATTTGCATCTATATCATTAAACGGCATTGGCAATTCTGGATGCTCAGGCATATGATTCGACCTAAGTCCATGAAGAGTCGCTTTGGACAAGTGCTACCGCAATAAGTCTTGTATATTTGGACCCCCTGGATAAGATACGATGAGGCAGAATCCTATCACATTGATAGGAGTAAAGATATTTGCATCTATATCATTGGACGACATTGGCAATTCTGGATGCTCTGGTTTATGATTCGACCTGAATCCAAGAGAGTCGGTTTGGGCAAATGCTGCCGCCTAAAACTTGTGCATTTGGACCTCCTGGAAATGGTATGATGAGGCAGAATCCTATCACATTGATAGGAGAGAAGATATTTGCATCTATATCATTAGATGGCATTGGCAATTCTGGATGCTCAGGCATATGATTCGACCTGAGTCCAAGAAGAGTCGCTTTAGACAAGTGCTACCGCAACAAATCTTGTACATTTGGACCCCCTGGACAAGATACGATGAGGCAGAGTCCTGTCAAATTGATAGGAGTAAAGATATTTGCATCTATATCATTGGACGACATTGGCAATTCTGGATGCTCTGGTTTATGATTCGACCTGAGTCCAAGAAGAGTCGCTTTGGACAAGGGCTACCGCGCAAGTCTTGTACATTTGGACCCCCTGTACAATATACGATGAGGCAGAATCCTGTCAAATTCATAGGAGTAAAGATATTTGCATCTATATCATTGGACGACATTGGCAATTCTGGATGCTCCGGTTTATGATTCGACCTGAATCCAAAGAGAGTCGGTTTGGGCAAATGCTGCCGCCCAAAACTTGTGCATTTGGACCTCCTGGAAAAGGTATGATGAGGCAGAATCCTATCACATTGATAGGAGTAAAGATATTTGCATCTATATGATTCGACCTGAGTCCAAAGAGAGTCGCTTTGGACAAATACTGCCGCCCAAATCTTGTCCATTTGGACCTCCGGAACAAGGTATGATGAGGCAGAATCCTATCACATTGATAGGAGTAAAGATATTTGCATCTATATCATTGGTCAACATCGGCAGTTCTGGATGGTCCAGCTTATGGTTCGACCTAAGTCCAAAGAATGTCGCTTTGGACAAGTGCTACCGCAACAAATCTTGTACATTTGGACCCCCTGGACAAGATACGATGAGGCAGAATCCTATCACATTGATAGGAGTAAAGATATTTGCATCTATATCACTGGACGACATTGGCAATTCTGGATGCTCCGGCATATGATTCGACCGGAGGCCAAAGAGAGTCGCTTTGGACACAGCTACCAAACAAATCTTGTACATTTGGACCCCCTGGATAAGATACGATGAGGCAGAATCCTGTCAAATTGATAGCAGTAAAGATATTTGCATCTATATCATTGGACGACATTGACAATTCTGGATGTCCCGGCTTATGATTCGACCTGAGTCCAGAGAGAGTCGCTTTGGACAAGGGCTACCGCACAAATCTTGTACATTTGAACCTCCGGAACATGGTATGATGAGGCAGAATCCTGTGACATTGATAGGAGAGAAGATATTTGCATCTATATCATTAGACGGCATTGGCAATTCTGGATGCTCAGGCATATGATTCGACCTGAGTCCAAGAAGAGTCGCTTTGGACAAGTGCTACCACAACAAATCTTGTACATTTGGACCCCCTGGACAAGATACGATGAGGCAGAATCCTGTCAAATTAATAGGAGTAAAGATATTTGCATCTATATCATTGGACGACATTGGCAATTCTGGAAGATCGGCAAATGATTCGACCTGAGTTCAAAGAGAGTCGCTTTGGACAAATACTGCCGCCCAAATCTTGTCCATTTGGACCTCCTGGACAAGATATGATGAGGCAGAATCCTGTCACATTGATAGGAGAGAAGATATTTGCATCTATATCATTAAACGGCATTGGCAATTCTGGATGCTCAGGCTTTTGATTCGACCTGAGTCCAAGGAGAGTCGCTTTGGACAGGTGCTACCGCAACAAATCTTGTACATTTGGACCCCCTGGACAAGACACGATGAGGCAGAATCCTATCACATTGATAGGAGAGAAGATATTTGCATCTATATCATTGGACGACATTGGCAATTCTGGATGCTCCGGTTTATGATTCGACCTGAATCCAAAGAGAGTCGGTTTGGGCAAATGCTGCCGCCCAAAACTTGTGCATTTGGACCTCCTGGAAAAGGTATGATGAGGCAGAATCCTATCACATTGATAGGAGTAAAGATATTTGCATCTATATCATTGGTCAACATCGGCAGTTCTGGATGGTCCGGCTTATGGTGCGACCTAAGTCCAAAGAATGTCGCTTTGGACAAGTGCTACCGCAACAAATCGTGTACATTTGGACCCCCTGGACAAGATACGATGAGGCAGAATCCTGTGACATTGATAGGAGAGAAGATATTTGCATCAATATCACTGGACGACATTGGAAATTCTGGATGCTCCGGCATATGATTCGACCGGAGGCCAAAGAGAGTCGCTTTGGACACAGCTACCGCAATAAGTCTTGTACATTTGGACCCCCTGGATAAGATAAGATGAGGCAGAATCCTATCACATTGATAGGAGTAAAGATATTTGCATCTATATCATTGGACGACATTGGCAATTCTGGATGCTCCGGTTTATGATTCGACCTGAATCCAAGAGAGTCGCTTTGGACAAGTACTGCCGCCCAAATCTTGTCCATTTGGACCTCCTGGAAAAGGTATGATGAGGCAGAATCCTGTCACATTGATAGGAGAGAAGATATTTGCATCTATATCAATAAACGGCATTGGCAATTCTGGATGCTCAGGCATATGATTCGACCTAAGTCCAAGAAGAGTTGCTTTGGACAAGTGCTACCGCAACAAATCTTGTACATTTTGACCCCCTGGACAAGATACGATGAGGCAGAATCCTACCACATTGATAGGAGTAAATTTATTTGCATCTATATCATTGCACGACATTGGCAATTCTGGATGATCCGGCTCATGATTCGACCTCAGTTCAAAGAGAGTCGCTTTGGACAAGGGCTACCGCAAAACTCTTGTAATTTGAACCTCCGGAACAAGGTATGATGAGGCAGAATCCTGTCACATTGATAGGAGAGAAGATATTTGCATCTATATCATTAGACGGCATTGGCAATTCTGGATGCTCAGGCATATGATTCGACCTGAGTCCAAGGAGAGTCGCTTTGGACTAGTGCTACCGCAACAAATCTTGTACATTTGAACCTCCGGAACAAGGTATGATGAGGCAGAATCCTATCACATTAATAGGAGTAAAGATATTTGCATCTATATCATTGGTCAACATCGGCAGTTCTGGATGGTCCGGCTTATCGTTCGACCTAAGTCCATAGAATGTCGCTTTGGACAAGTGCTACCGCACAAATCTTGTACATTTGAACCTCGTGGACAAGATACGATGAGGCAGAATCCTGTCAAAAAGATAGCAGTAATGATATTTGCATCTATATCATTGCACGACATTGGCAATTCTGGATGCTTCGGCTTATTGATCGACCTGAGTCCAAGGAGAGTCGCTTTGGACAAGTGCTACCGCAACAAAACTTGTACATTTGAACCTCCGGAACAAGGTATGATGAGGCAGAATCCTGTGACATTGATAGGAGAGAAGATATTTGCATCTATATCATTAGACGGCATTGGCAATTCTGGATGCTCAGGCATATGATTCGACCTGAGTCCAAGAAGAGTCGCTTTGGACAAGTGCTACCACAACAAATCTTGTACATTTGGACCCCCTGGACAAGATACGATGAGGCAGAATCCTGTCAAATTAATAGGAGTAAAGATATTTGCATCTATATCATTGGACGACATTGGCAATTCTGGAAGATCGGCAAATGATTCGACCAGAGTTCAAAGAGAGTCGCTTTGGACAAATACTGCCGCCGAAATCTTGTCCATTTGGACCTCCTGGACAAGATATGATGAGGCAGAATCCTGTCACATTGATAGGAGAGAAGATATTTGCATCTATATCATTAAACGGCATTGGCAATTCTGGATGCTCAGGCTTTTGATTCGACCTGAGTCCAAGGAGAGTCGCTTTGGACAGGTGCTACCGCAACAAATCTTGTACATTTGGACCCCCTGGACAAGACACGATGAGGCAGAATCTTGTCAAATTGATAGGAGTAAATTTATTTGCATCTATATCATTGGCCAACATCGGCAATTCTGGATGGTCCGGCATATGGTTCGACCTAAGTCCAAAGAATGTCGCATTGGACAAGTGCTACCGCACAAATCTTGTACATTTGAACCTCCTGGACAAGATACGATGAGGCAGAATCCTGTCAAATTGATAGGAGTGATGATGTTTGCATCTATATCATTGAACGACATTGGCAATTCTGGAAGATCGGCATATGATTCGACCTGAGTCCAAGGAGAGTCGTTTTGGACAAGTGCTACCGCAATAAGTCTTGTACATTTGGACCCCCTGGATAAGATAAGATGAGGCAGAATCCTATCACATTGATAGGAGTAAAGATATTTGCATGTATATCATTGGACGACATTGGCAATTCTGGATGCTCCGGTTTATGATTCGACCTGAATCCAAGAGAGTCGGTTTGGGCAAATGCTGCCGCCCAAAACTTGTGCATTTGGACCTCCTGGAAAAGGTATGATGAGGCAGAATCCTGTCACATTGATAGGAGAGAAGATATTTGCATCTATATCATTACACGGCATTGGCAATTCTGGATGCTCAGGCATATGATTCGACCTAAGTCCAAGAAGAGTCGCTTTGGACAAGTGCTACCGCAACAAATCTTGTACATTTTGACCCCCTGGACAAGATACGATTAGGCAGAATCCTACCACATTGATAGGAGTAAAGATATTTGCATCTATATCACTGGACGACATTGGCAATTCTGGATGCTCCGGCATATGATTCGACCGGAGGCCAAAGAGAGTCGCTTTGGACACAGCTACCGCACAAATCTTGTACATTTGGACCCCCTGGATAAGATACGATGAGGTAGAATCCTGTCAAATTGATAGCAGTAAAGATATTTGCATCTATATCATTGGACGACATTGGCAATTCTGGATGTCCCGGCTTATGATTCGACCTGAGTCCAAAGAGAGTCGCTTTGGACAAGGGCTACCGCACAAATCTTGTACATATGAACCTCCGGAACAAGGTATGATGAGGCAGAATCCTGTCACATTGATAGGAGAGAAGATATTTGCATCTATATCATTAGACGGCATTGGCAATTCTGGATGCTCAGGCATATGATTCGACCTGAGTCCAAGAAGAGTCGCTTTGGACAAGTGCTACCACAACAAATCTTGTACATTTGGACCCCCTGGACAAGATACGATGAGGCAGAATCCTGTCAAATTAATAGGAGTAAAGATATTTGCATCTATATCATTGGACGACATTGGCAATTCTGGAAGTTCGGCAAATGATTCGACCTGAGTTCAAAGAGAGTCGCTTTGGACAAATACTGCCGCCCAAATCTTGTCCATTTGGACCTCCTGGACAAGATATGATGAGGCAGAATCCTGTCACATTGATAGGAGAGAAGATATTTGCATCTATATCATTAAACGGCATTGGCAATTCTGGATGCTCAGGCTTTTGATTCGACCTGAGTCCAAGGAGAGTCGCTTTGGACAGGTGCTACCGCAACAAATCTTGTACATTTGGACCCCCTGGACAAGACACGATGAGGCAGAATCCTATCACATTGATAGGAGAGAAGATATTTGCATCTATATCATTGGACGACATTGGCAATTCTGGATGCTCCGGTTTATGATTCGACCTGAATCCAAAGAGAGTCGGTTTGGGCAAATGCTGCCGCCCAAAACTTGTGCATTTGGACCTCCTGGAAAAGGTATGATGAGGCAGAATCCTATCACATTGATAGGAGTAAAGATATTTGCATCTATATCATTGGTCAACATCGGCAGTTCTGGATGGTCCGGCTTATGGTGCGACCTAAGTCCAAAGAATGTCGCTTTGGACAAGTGCTACCGCAACAAATCGTGTACATTTGGACCCCCTGGACAAGATACGATGAGGCAGAATCCTGTGACATTGATAGGAGAGAAGATATTTGCATCAATATCACTGGACGACATTGGAAATTCTGGATGCTCCGGCATATGATTCGACCGGAGGCCAAAGAGAGTCGCTTTGGACACAGCTACCGCAATAAGTCTTGTACATTTGGACCCCCTGGATAAGATAAGATGAGGCAGAATCCTATCACATTGATAGGAGTAAAGATATTTGCATCTATATCATTGGACGACATTGGCAATTCTGGATGCTCCGGTTTATGATTCGACCTGAATCCAAGAGAGTCGCTTTGGACAAATACTGCCGCCCAAATCTTGTCCATTTGGACCTCCTGGAAAAGGTATGATGAGGCAGAATCCTGTCACATTGATAGGAGAGAAGATATTTGCATCTATATCAATAAACGGCATTGGCAATTCTGGATGCTCAGGCATATGATTCGACCTAAGTCCAAGAAGAGTTGCTTTGGACAAGTGCTACCGCAACAAATCTTGTACATTTTGACCCCCTGGACAAGATACGATGAGGCAGAATCCTACCACATTGATAGGAGTAAATTTATTTGCATCTATATCATTGCACGACATTGGCAATTCTGGATGATCCGGCTCATGATTCGACCTCAGTTCAAAGAGAGTCGCTTTGGACAAGGGCTACCGCAAAACTCTTGTAATTTGAACCTCCGGAACAAGGTATGATGAGGCAGAATCCTGTCACATTGATAGGAGAGAAGATATTTGCATCTATATCATTAGACGGCATTGGCAATTCTGGATGCTCAGGCATATGATTCGACCTGAGTCCAAGGAGAGTCGCTTTGGACTAGTGCTACCGCAACAAATCTTGTACATTTGAACCTCCGGAACAAGGTATGATGAGGCAGAATCCTATCACATTAATAGGAGTAAAGATATTTGCATCTATATCATTGGTCAACATCGGCAGTTCTGGATGGTCCGGCTTATCGTTCGACCTAAGTCCATAGAATGTCGCTTTGGACAAGTGCTACCGCACAAATCTTGTACATTTGAACCTCGTGGACAAGATACGATGAGGCAGAATCCTGTCAAAAAGATAGCAGTAATGATATTTGCATCTATATCATTGCACGACATTGGCAATTCTGGATGCTTCGGCTTATTGATCGACCTGAGTCCAAGGAGAGTCGCTTTGGACAAGTGCTACCGCAACAAAACTTGTACATTTGAACCTCCGGAACAAGGTATGATGAGGCAGAATCCTGTGACATTGATAGGAGAGAAGATATTTGCATCTATATCATTAGACGGCATTGGCAATTCTGGATGCTCAGGCATATGATTCGACCTGAGTCCAAGAAGAGTCGCTTTGGACAAGTGCTACCACAACAAATCTTGTACATTTGGACCCCCTGGACAAGATACGATGAGGCAGAATCCTGTCAAATTAATAGGAGTAAAGATATTTGCATCTATATCATTGGACGACATTGGCAATTCTGGAAGATCGGCAAATGATTCGACCAGAGTTCAAAGAGAGTCGCTTTGGACAAATACTGCCGCCGAAATCTTGTCCATTTGGACCTCCTGGACAAGATATGATGAGGCAGAATCCTGTCACATTGATAGGAGAGAAGATATTTGCATCTATATCATTAAACGGCATTGGCAATTCTGGATGCTCAGGCTTTTGATTCGACCTGAGTCCAAGGAGAGTCGCTTTGGACAGGTGCTACCGCAACAAATCTTGTACATTTGGACCCCCTGGACAAGACACGATGAGGCAGAATCTTGTCAAATTGATAGGAGTAAATTTATTTGCATCTATATCATTGGTCAACATCGGCAATTCTGGATGGTCCGGCTTATGGTTCGACCTAAGTCCAAAGAATGTCGCATTGGACAAGTGCTACCGCAACAAATCGTGTACATTTGGACCCCCTGGACAAGATACGATGAGGCAGAATCCTATCACATTGATAGGAGTAAAGATATTTGCATCAATATCACTGGACGACATTGGAAAATCTGGATGCTCCGGCATATGATTCGACCGGAGGCCAAAGAGAGTCGCTTCGGACAAGTGCTACCGCAATAAGTCTTGTACATTTGGACACCCTGGATAAGATAAGATGAGGCAGAATCCTATCACATTGATAGGAGTAAAGATATTTGCATCTATATCATTGGACGACATTGGCATTTATGGATGCTCCGGTTTATGATTCGACCTGAATCCAAGAGAGTCGTTTTGGACAAATACTGCCGCCCAAATCATGTCCATTTGGACCTCCTGGAAAAGGTATGATGAGGCAGAATCCTGTCAAATTAATAGGAGTAAAGATATTTGCATCTATATCATTGGACGACATTGGCAATTCTGGAAGATCGGCAAATGATTCGACCTGAGTTCAAAGAGAGTCGCTTTGGATAAATACTGCCGCCCAAATCTTGTCCATTTGGACCTCCTGGACAAGATATGATGAGGCAGAATCCTGTCGCATTGATAGGAGAGAAGATATTTGCATCTATATCATTAAACGGCATTGGCAATTCTGGATGCTCAGGCTTTTGATTCGACCTGAGTCCAAGGAGAGTCGCTTTGGACAGGTGCTACCGCAACAAATCTTGTACATTTGGACCCCCTGGATAAGATAAGATGAGGCAGAATCCTATCACATTGATAGGAGTAAAGATATTTGCATCTATATCATTGGACGACATTGGCAATTCTGGATGCTCCGGTTTATGATTCGTCCTGAATCCAAGAGAGTCGCTTTGGACAAATACTGCCGCCCAAATCTTGTCCATTTGGACCTCCTGGAAAAGGTATGATGAGGCAGAATCCTGTCACATTGATAGGAGAGAAGATATTTGCATCTATATCATTAAACGGCATTGGCAATTCTGGATGCTCAGGCATATGATTCGACCTAAGTCCAAGAAGAGTCGCTTTGGACAAGTGCTACCGCAACAAATCTTGTACATTTTGACCCCCTGGACAAGATACGATGAGGCAGAATCCTACCACATTGATAGGAGTAAATTTATTTGCATCTATATCATTGGTCAACATCGGCAATTCTGGATGGTCCGGCTTATGGTTCGACCTAAGTCCAAAGAATGTCGCTTTGGACAAGTGGTACCGCAACAAATCGTGTACATTTGGATCCCCTGGACAAGATACGATGAGGCAGAAACCTGTCAAATTGATAGGAGTAAAGATAGTTGCATCTATATCATTGGACGACATTGGCAATTCTGGATGCTCTGGCTTATGATTCGACCTGAGTGCAAAGAGAGTCGCTTTGGACAAGGGCTACCGCAAAACTCTTGTAATTTGAACCTCCGGAACAAGGTATGATGAGGCAGAATCCTGTCACATTGATAGGAGAGAAGATATTTGCATCTATATCATTAAACGGCATTGGCAATTCTGGATGCTCAGGCATATGATTCGACCTAAGTCCAAGAAGAGTCGCTTTGGACAAGTGCTACCGTAATAAGTCTTGTACATTTGGACCCCCTGGATAAGATACGATGAGGCAGAATCCTATCACATTGATAGGAGTAAAGATATTTGCATCTATATCATTGGACGACATTGGCAATTCTGGATGCTCCGGTTTATGATTCGACCTGAATCCAAAGAGAGTCGGTTTGGGCAAATGCTGCCGCCCAAAACTTGTGCATTTGGACCTCCTGGAAAAGGTATGATGAGGCAGAATCCTATCACATTGATAGGAGTAAAGATATTTGCATCTATATCATTGGTCAACATCGGCAGTTCTGGATGGTCCGGCTTGTGGTGCGACCTAAGTCCAAAGAATGTCGCTTTGGAGAAGTGCTACCGCCCAAATCTTGTCCATTTGGACCTCCTGGATAAGATACGATGAGGCAGAATCCTGTCAAATTAATAGGAGTAAAGATATTTGCATCTATATCATTGGACGACATTGGCAATTCTGGAAGATCGGCATTTGATTCGACCTGAGTTCAAAGAGAGTCGCTTTGGACAAATACTGCCACCCAAATCTTGTCCATTTGGACCTCCTGGCCAAGATATGATGAGGCAGAATCCTATCACATTGATAGGAGTAAAGATATGTGCATCTATATCATTGGACGACATTGGCAATTCTGGATGCTCAGGCTTATGATTCGACCTGAGTCCAAGGAGAGTCGCTTCGGACAGGTGCTAACGCACAAATCTTCTACAGTTTGACCTACTGGACAAGGTATGATGAGGCAGAATCCTGTCAAATTGATAGCAGTAAAGATATTTGCATCTATATCATTGGACGACATTGGCAATTCTGGATGCCCCGGCTTATGATTCGACCTGAGTTCAAAGAGAGTCGCTTTGGACAAGGGCTACCGCACAAATCTTGTACATTTGAACCTCCGGAACAAGGTATGATGAGGCAGAATCCTATCACATTGATAGGAGTAAAGATATTTGCATCTATATCATTGGTCAACATCGGCAGTTCTGGATGGTCCGGCTTATGGTTCGACCTAAGTCCAAAGAATGTCGCTTTGGACAAGTGCTACCGCAACAAATCTTGTCCATTTGGACCTCGGGAACAAGGTATGATGAGGCAGAATCCTATCACATTGATAGGAGTAAAGATATTTGCATCTATATCATTGGACGACATTGGCAATTCTGGATGCTCGGCATATGATTCGACCTGAGTCAAAGAGATTGGCTTTTGTCAAGTGCTACCGCACAAGTCTTGTACATTTGGACCCCCTGGGCAATATACGATGAGGCAGAATCCTGTCACATTGATAGGAGAGAAGATATTTGCATCTATATCATTAGACGGCATTGGCAATTCTGGATGCTCAGGCATATGATTCGACCTAAGTCCAAGAAGAGTCGCTTTGGACAAGTGCTGCCACAACAAATCTTGTACATTTGGACCCCCTGGACAAGATACGATGAGACAGAATTCTATCACATTGATAGGAGTAAAGATATTTGCATCTATATCACTGGACGACATTGGCAATTCTGGATGCTCCGGCTTATGGTTCGACCTAAGTCCAAAGAATGTCGCTTTGGACAAGTGCTACCGCAACAAATCTTGTCCATTTGGACCTCGGGAACAAGGTATGATGAGGCAGAATCCTATCACATTGATAGGAGTAAAGATATTTGCATCTATATCATTGGACGACATTGGCAATTCTGGATGCTCGGCATATGATTCGACCTGAGTCAAAGAGATTGGCTTTTGTCAAGTGCTACCGCACAAGTCTTGTACATTTGGATCCCCTGGACAATATACGATGAGGCAGAATCCTGTCAAATTGATAGGAGTAAAGATATTTGCATCTATATCACTGGACGACATTGGAAATTCTGGATGCTTCGGCATATGATTCGACCGGAGGCCAAAGAGAGTCGCTTCGGACAAGTGCTACCGCAATAAGTCTTGTACATTTGGACCCCCCGGATAAGATAAGATGAGGCAGAATCCTATCACATTGATAGGAGTAAAGATATTTGCATCTATCATTGGACGACTTTGGCAATTCTGGATGCTCAGGCTTATGAGTCGACCTGAGTCCAAGGAGAGTCGTTTTGGACAAGTGCTACCGCAACAAATCTTGTACATTTGGACCCCCTGGACAAGATACGATGAGGCAGAATACTGTCAAATCGATAGAAGTAAAGATATTTGCATCTATATCCTTGCACGACATTGGCAATTCTGGATGCTTCGGCTTATGGATCGACCTGTGTCCAAAGAGTTTCGCTTTTGTCTCCTACTACCGCATAAAACTTGTACACTTGATCCTCCTCGACAAGACACGATGAGCCAGTATCCTGTTAAATTGATAGGAGTGAAGATATTTGCATCTATATCATTAGACGGTATTAGCAATTCTGGATGGTCGGCATATTATTCTACCAGAGTTCGAAGAGAGTCGCTTTGGACACGTGCTACCGCAAAAATCTTGTACATTTGGATCCGCTGGACAAGATACGATGAGGCATAATCCTATCACATTGATAGGTGTAAAGATATTTGCATCTATATCATTGGACGACATTGGCAATTCTGGAAGTTCGGCATATGATTCGACCTGAGTTCAAAGAGAGTCGCTTTGGACAAATACTGCCGCCCCACTCTTGTCCATTTGGACCTCCGGAACAAGGTATGATGAGACAGAATCCTATCACATTGATAGGAATTAAGATATTTGCATCTATATCATTGGACGACATTGGCAATTCTGGATGCTCCGGCATATGATTTGACCGGAGGCCAAAGAGAGCCGCTTTGGACACGTGCTACCGCACAAATCTTGTACATTTGGACCCCCTGAACAAGATGCGATGAGGCAGAATCCTGTCAAATTGATAGCAGTAAAAATATTTGCATCTATATCATTGGACGACATTGGCAATTCTGGATGCTTCGGCTTATGGATCGACCTGAGTCCAAAGAGTTTCGCTTTTGTCTAGTGCTACCGCACAAATCTTGTACACTTGATCCTCCTTGACAAGACACGATGAGCCAGAATCCTGTCAAATTGATAGGAGTGAAGATATTTACATCTATATCATTAGACGACACTGGCAATTCTGGATGCTCGGGGTTATGATTCGACCTGAGTCCAAGGAGAGTCGCTTTGGACAAGTGCTACCGCAACAAATCTTGTACATTTGGACCCCCGGGACAAGATACGATGAGGCAGAATCCTGTCAAATTAATAGGAGTAAAGATATTTGCATCTATATCATTGGTCAACAACGGCAATTCTGGATGGTCCGGCTTATGGTTCGACATAAGTCCAAAGAGAGTCGCTTTGGACGAGGGCTACCGCACAAATCTTGTACATTTGAACCTCCGGAATAAGGTATGATGAGGCAGAATCCTATCACATTGATAGGATAAAGATATTTGCATCTATATCATTGGTCAACATCGGCAGTTCTGGATGGTCCGGCTTATGGTTCGACCTAAGTCCAAAGAATGTCGTTTTGGACAAGTGCTACCCTAACAAATCTTGTACATTTGGACCCCCTGAACAAGATACGATGAGGCAGAATCCTGTCAAATTAATAGGAGTAAAGATATTTGCATCTATATCATTGGTCAACATCGGCAATTCTGGAATGTCCGGCTTATGGTTCGACATACGTCCAAAGAATGTCGCTTTGGCCAAGTGCTACCGCAACAAATCGTATACATTTGGACCCCCTGGACAAGATACGATGAGGCAGAATCCTATCACATTGATAGGAGTAAAGATATTTGCATCAATATCACTGGACGACATTGGAAATTCTGGATGCTCCGGCATATGATTCGACCGGAGGCCAAAGAGAGTCGCTTCGGACAAGTGCTACCGCAATAAGTCTTGTACATTTGGACCCCCCGGATAAGATAAGATGAGGCAGAATCCTATCACATTGATAGGAGTAAAGATATTTGCATCTATCATTGGACGACATTGGCAATTCTGGATGCTCCGGTTTATGATTCGACCTGAATCCAAGAGAGTCGGTTTGGGCAAATGCTGCCGCCCAAAACTTGTGCATTTGGACCTCCTGGAAAAGGTATGATGAGGCAGAATCCTGTCACATTGATAGGAGAGAAGATATTTGCATCTATATCATTAGACGGCATTGGCAATTCTGGATGCTCAGGCATATGATTCGACCTAAGTCCAAGAAGAGTCGCTTTGGACAAGTGCTGCCACAACAAATCTTGTACATTTGGACCCCCTGGACAAGATACGACGAAGCAGAATCCTATCACATTGATAGGAGTAAAGATATTTGCATCTATATCACTGGACGACATTGGCAATTCTGGATGCTCCGGCATATGATTCGACCGGAGGTCAAAGAGAGTCGCTTTGGACACAGCTACCGCACAAATCTTGTACATTTGGACCCCCTGGATAAGATACGATGAGGCAGAATCCTGTCAAATTGATAGCAGTAAAGATATTTGCATCTATATCATTGGACGACATTGGCAATTCTGGATGCCCCGGCTTATGATTCGACCTGAGTCCAAAGAGAGTCGCTTTGGACAAGGGCTACCACACAAATCTTGTACATTTGAACCTCCGGAACAAGGTATGATGAGGCAGAATCCTATCACATTGATAGGAGTAAAGATATTTGCATCTATATCATTGCTCAACATCGGCAGTTCTGGATGGTCCGGCTTATGGTTCGACCTAAGTCCAAAGAATGTCGCTTTGGACAAGTGCTACCGCAACAAATCTTGTCCATTTGGACCTCGGGAACAAGGTATGATGAGGCAGAATCCTATCACATTGATAGGAGTAAAGATATTTGCATCTATATCATTGGACGACATTGGCAATTCTGGATGCTCGGCATATGATTCGACCTGAGTCCAAAGAGAGTCGCTTTGGACAAGGACTACCACACAAATCTTGTACATTTGAACCTACGGAACAAGATACGATGAGGCAGAATCCTGTCAAATTGATAGCAGTAAAGATATTTGCATCTATATCATTGGACGACATTGGCAATTCTGGATGCTCGGGCTTATGATTCGACCTGAGTCCAAGGAGAGTCGCTTTGGACAAGTGCTACCGCAACAAATCTTGTACATTTGGACCCCCGGGACAAGATACGATGATGCAGAATCATGTCAAATTAATAGAAGTAAAGATATTTGCATCTATATCATTGGTCAACATCGACAATTCTGGAATGTCCGGCTTATGGTTCGACATACGTCCAAAGAATGTCGCTTTGGCCAAGTGCTACCGTAACAAATCGTGTACATTTGGACCCCCTGGACAAGATACGATGAGGCAGAATCCTATCACATTGATAGGAGTAAAGATATTTGCATCAATATCACTGGACGACATTGGAAATTCTGGATGCTCCGGCATATGATTCGACCGGAGGCCAAAGAGAGTCGCTTCGGACAAGTGCTACCGCAATAAGTCTTGTTCATTCGGACCCCCCGGATAAGATAAGATGAGGCAGAATCCTATCACATTGATAGGAGTAAAGATATTTGCATCTATATCATTGGACGACATTGGCAATTCTGGATGCTCCGGTTTATGATTCGACCTGAATCCTAGAGAGTCGGTTTGGGCAAATTCTGCCGCCCAAAAATTGTGCATTTGGTCCTCCTGGAAAAGGTATGATGAGGCAGAATCCTGTCACATTGATAGGAGAGAAGATATTTGCATCTATATCATTAGACGGCATTGGCAATTCTGGATGCTCAGGCATATGATTCGACCTAAGTCCAAGAAGAGTCGCTTTGGACAAGTGCTGCCACAACAAATCTTGTACATTTGGACCCCCTGGACAAGATACGATGAGGCAGAATCCTATCACATTGATAGGAGTAAAGATATTTGCATCTATATCACTGGACGACATTGGCAATTCTGGATGCTCCGGCATATGATTCGACCGGAGGCCAAAGAGAGTCGCTTTGGACACAGCTACCGCACAAATCTTGTACATTTGGACCCCCTGGATAAGATACGATGAGGCAGAATCCTGTCAATTGATAGCAGTAAAGATATTTGCATCTATATCATTGCACGTCATTGGCAATTCTGGATGCTTCGGCTTATGGACCGACCTGCGTCCAAAGAGTTTCGCTTTTGTCTAGTGCTACCGCACAAATCTTGTACATTTGAATCTCTTGGAAAAGGTATGGTGAGGCAGAATCCTGTCACATTGATAGTAGTAAAGATATTTGCATCGATATCATTGGACGACATTGGCAATCCTGGGGATCCGGCTCATGATTCGATCGGAGGCCAAAGAGAGTCGCTTTGGACACGTGCTACCGCACAAATCTTGTACATTTGGACCCCCTGGACAAGATGCGATGAGGCAGAATCCTGTCAAATTGATAGCAGTAAAAATATTTGCATCTATATCATTGGACGACATTGGCAATTCTGGATGCTTCGGCTTATGGATCGACCTGAGTCCAAAGAGTTTCGCTTTTGTCTAGTGCTACCGCACAAATCTTGTACACTTGATCCTCCTTGACAAGACACGATGAGCCAGAATCCTGTCAAATTGATAGGAGTGAAGATATTTACATCTATATCATTAGACGACACTGGCAATTCTGGATGCTCGGGCTTATGATTCGACCTGAGTCCAAGGAGAGTCGCTTTGGACAAGTGCTACCGCAACAAATCTTGTACATTTTGACCCCCGGGACAAGATACGATGATGCAGAATCCTGTCAAATTAATAGGAGTAAAGATATTTGCATCTATATCATTGGTCAACATCGACAATTCTGGAATGTCCGGCTTATGGTTCGACATACGTCCAAAGAATGTCGCTTTGGCCAAGTGCTACCGCAACAAATCGTGTACATTTGGACCCCCTGGACAAGATACGATGAGGCAGAATCCTATCACATTGATAGGAGTAAAGATATTTGCATCAATATCACTGGACGACATTGGAAATTCTGGATGCTCCGGCATATGATTCGACCGGAGGCCAAAGAGAGTCGCTTCGGACAAGTGCTACCGCAATAAGTCTTGTACATTCGGACCCCCCGGATAAGATAAGATGAGGCAGAATCCTATCACATTGATAGGAGTAAAGATATTTGCATCTATATCATTGGACGACATTGGCAATTCTGGATGCTCCGGTTTATGATTCGACCTGAATCCAAGAGAGTCGGTTTGGGCAAATGCTGCCGCCCAAAACTTGGGCATTTGGTCCTCCTGGAAAAGGTATGATGAGGCAGAATCCTGTCACATTGATAGGAGAGAAGATATTTGCATCTATATCATTAGACGGCATTGGCAATTCTGGATGATCAGGCATATGATTCGACCTAAGTCCAAGAAGAGTCGCTTTGGACAAATGCTGCCACAACAAATCTTGTACATTTGGACCCCCTGGACAAGATACGATGAGGCAGAATCCTATCACATTGATAGGAGTAAAGATATTTGCATCTATATCACTGGACGACATTGGCAATTCTGAATGCTCCGGCATATGATTCGACCGGAGGCCAAAGAGAGTCGCTTTGGACACAGCTACCGCACAAATCTTGTACATTTGGACCCCCTGGATAAGATACGATGAGGCAGAATCCTGTCAAATTGATAGCAGTAAAGATATTTGCATCTATATCATTGCACGTCATTGGCAATTCTGGATGCTTCGGCTTATGGACCGACCTGCGTCCAAAGAGTTTCGCTTTTGTCTAGTGCTACCGCACAAATCTTGTACATTTGAATCTCTTGGAAAAGGTATGGTGAGGCAGAATCCTGTCACATTGATAGTAGTAAAGATATTTGCATCGATATCATTGGACGACATTGGCAATCCTGGGGATCCGGCTCATGATTCGATCGGAGGCCAAAGAGAGTCGCTTTGGACACGTGCTACCGCACAAATCTTGTACATTTGGACCCCCTGGACAAGATGCGATGAGGCAGAATCCTGTCAAATTGATAGCAGTAAAAATATTTGCATCTATATCATTGGACGACATTGGCAATTCTGGATGCTTCGGCTTATGGATCGACCTGAGTCCAAAGAGTTTCGCTTTTGTCTAGTGCTACCGCACAAATCTTGTACACTTGATCCTCCTTGACAAGACACGATGAGCCAGAATCCTGTCAAATTGATAGGAGTGAAGATATTTACATCTATATCATTAGACGACACTGGCAATTCTGGATGCTCGGGCTTATGATTCGACCTGAGTCCAAGGAGAGTCGCTTTGGACAAGTGCTACCGCAACAAATCTTGTACATTTTGACCCCCGGGACAAGATACGATGATGCAGAATCCTGTCAAATTAATAGGAGTAAAGATATTTGCATCTATATCATTGGTCAACATCGACAATTCTGGAATGTCCGGCTTATGGTTCGACATACGTCCAAAGAATGTCGCTTTGGCCAAGTGCTACCGCAACAAATCGTGTACATTTGGACCCCCTGGACAAGATACGATGAGGCAGAATCCTATCACATTGATAGGAGTAAAGATATTTGCATCAATATCACTGGACGACATTGGAAATTCTGGATGCTCCGGCATATGATTCGACCGGAGGCCAAAGAGAGTCGCTTCGGACAAGTGCTACCGCAACAAATCTTGTCCATTTGGACCTCGGGAACAAGGTATGATGAGGCAGAATCCTATCACATTGATAGGAGTAATGATATTTGCATCTATATTATTGGACGACATTGGCAATTCTGGATGCTCGGCATATGATTCGACCTGAGTCAAAGAGATTGGCTTTTGTCATGTACTACCGCACAAGTCTTGTACATTTGGACCCCCGGGACAAGATACGATGAGGCAGAATCCTGTCAAATTAATAGGAGTAAAGATATTTGCATCTATATCATTGGTCAACATCGGCAATTCTGGAATGTCCGGCTTATGGTTCGACATACGTCCAAAGAATGTCGCTTTGGCCAAGTGCTACCGCAACAAATCGTGTACATTTGGACCCCCTGGACAAGATACGATGAGGCAGAATCCTATCACATTGATAGGAGTAAAGATATTTGCATCAATATCACTGGACGACATTGGAAATTCTGGATGCTCCGGCATATGATTCGACCGGAGGCCAAAGAGAGTCGCTTCGGACAAGTGCTACCGCAATAAGTCTTGTACATTTGGACCCCCCGGATAAGATAAGATGAGGCAGAATCCTATCACATTGATAGGAGTAAAGATATTTGCATCTATATCATTGGACGACATTGGCAATTCTGGATGCTCCGGTTTATGATTCGACCTGAATCCAAGAGAGTCGGTTTGGGCAAATGCTGCCGCCCAAAACTTGTGCATTTGGACCTCCTGGAAAAGGTATGATGAGGCAGAATCCTGTCACATTGATAGGAGAGAAGATATTTGCATCTATATCATTAGACGGCATTGGCAATTCTGGACGCTCAGGCATATGATTCGACCTAAGTCCAAGAAGAGTCGCTTTGGACAAGTGCTGCCACAACAAATCTTGTACATTTGGACCCCCTGGACAAGATACGATGAGGCAGAATCCTATCACATTGATAGGAGTAAAGATATTTGCATCTATATCACTGGACTACATTGGCAATTCTGGATGCTCCGGCATATGATTCGACCGGAGGCCAAAGAGAGTCGCTTTGGACACAGCTACCGCACAAATCTTGTACATTTGGACCCCCTGGATAAGATACGATGAGGCAGAATCCTGTCAAATTGATAGCAGTAAAGATATTTGCATCTATATCATTGGACGACATTGGCAACTCTGGATGCCCCGGCTTATGATTCGACCTGAGTCCAAAGAGAGTCGCTTTGGACAAGGGCTACCACACAAATCTTGTACATTTGAACCTCCGGAACAAGGTATGATGAGGCAGAATCCTATCACATTGATAGGAGTAAAGATATTTGCATCTATATCATTGCTCAACATCGGCAGTTCTGGATGATCCGGCTTATGGTTCGACATAAGTCCAAAGAATGTCGCTTTGGACAAGTGCTACCGCAACAAATCGTGTACATTTGGACCCCCTGGACAAGATACGATGGGGCAGAATCCTGTCAAATTGATAGGTGTGAAGATGTTTGGATCTATATAATTGGACGACATTGGCAATTCTGGAAGATCGGCATTTGATTCGACCTGAGTTCAAAGAGAGTCGCTTTGGACAAATACTGCCGCCCAAATCTTGTACATTTGAACCTCCGGAACAAGGTATGATGAGGCAGAATCCTATCACATTAATAGGAGTAAAGATATTTGCATCTATATCATTGGCCAACATCGGCAGTTCTGGATGGTCCGGCTTATGGTTCGACCTGTGTCCAAAGAGTTTCGCTTTTGTCTCGTACTACCGCATAAAACTTGTACACTTGATCCTCCTCGACAAGACACGATGAGCCAGAATCCTGTTAAATTGATAGGAGTGAAGATATTTGCATCTATATCATTAGACGGCATTAGCAATTCTGGATGGTCGGCATATTATTCTACCAGAGTTCAAAGAGAGTCGCTTTGGACACGTGCTACCGTACAAATCTTGTACATTTGGATCCCCTGGACAATATACGATGAGGCATAATCCTATCACATTGATAGGAGTAAAGATATTTGCATCTATATCATTGGACGACATTGGCAATTCTGGAAGTTCGGCATATGATTCGACCTGAGTTCAAAGAGAGTCGCTTTGGACAAATACTGCCGCCCCACTCTTGTCCATTTGGACCTCCGGAACAAGGTATGATGAGACAGAATCCTATCACATTGATAGGAATTAAGATATTTGCATCTATATCATTGGACGACATTGGCAATTCTGGAAGTTCGGCATATGATTCGACCTGAGTTCAAAGAGAGTCGCTTTGGATAAACACTGCCGCCCAAATCTTGTCCATTTGGACCTCCCGGGCAAGATATGATGAGGCCGAATCCTGTCAAATTGATAGGAGTGAAGATATTTGCATCTATATCATTGGACGACGTTGGCAATTCTGGGGATCCGGCTCATGATTCGATCGGAGGCCAAAGAGAGTCGCTTTGGACACGTGCTACCGCACAAATCTTGTACATTTGGACCCCCTGGACAAGATGCGATGATGCAGAATCCTGTCAAATTGATAGCAGTAAAAATATTTGCATCTATATCATTAGAAGGCATTGGCAATTCTGGATGCTCAGGCTTATGATTCGACCTGAGTCCAAGGAGAGTCGTTTTGGACAAGTGCTACCGCAACAAATCTTGTACATCTGGACCCCCTGGACAAGATACGAAGAGGCAGAATCCTGTCAAATTAATAGGAGTAAAGATATTTGCATCTATATCATTGGTCAACATCGGCAATTCTGGATGATCCGGCTTATGGTTCGACATAAGTTCAAAGAATGTCGCTTTGGACAAGTGCTACCGCAACAAATCGTGTACATTTGGACCCACTGGACAAGATACGATGAGGCAGAATCCTGTCAAATTGATAGGAGTGAAGATGTTTGCATCTATATCATTGGACGACATTGGCAATTCTGGAAGTTCGGCATATGGTTCGACCTGAGTTCAAAGAGAGTCGCTTTGGACAAATACTGCCGCCCAAATCTTGTCCATTTGGACCTCCGGAACAAGGTATGATGAGGCAGAATCCTATCACATTGATAGGAGTAAAGATATGTGCATCTATATCATTGGACGACATTGGCAATTCTGGATGCTCAGGCTTATGATTCGACCTGAGTCCAAGGAGAGTCGCTTCGGACAAGTGCTAACGCACAAATCTTGTACAGTTTGACCTACTGGACAAGGTATGATGAGGCAGAATCCTGTCACATTGAAGGGAGTGAAGATATTTGCATCTATATCATTAGAAGGCATTGGCAATTCTGGATGCTCAGGCTGATGAATCGACCTGAGTCCAAGGAGAGTCGTTTTGGACAAGTGCTACCGTAACAAATCTTGTACATTTGGACCCCCTGGACAAGATACGATGAGGCAGAATCCTGTCAAATTAATAGGAGTAAAGATATTTGCATCTATATCATTGGTCAACATCGGCAATTCTGGAATGTCCGGCTTATGGTTCGACATAAGTCCAAAGAATGTCGCTTTGGCCAAGTGCTACCGCAACAAATCGTGTACATTTGGACCCCCTGGACAAGATACGATGAGGCAGAATCCTATGACATTGATAGGAGTAAAGATATTTGCATCAATATCACTGGACGACATTGGAAATTCTGGATGCTCCGGCATATGATTCGACCGGAGGCCAAAGAGAGTCGCTTCGGAGAAGTGCTACCGCAATAAGTCTTGTACTTTTGGACCCCCTGGATAAGATAAGATGAGGCAGAATCCTATCACATTGATAGGAGAGAAGATATTTGCATCTATATCATTAGACGGCATTGGCAATTCTGGATGCTCAGGCATATGATTCGACCTAAGTCCAAGAAGAGTCGCTTTGGACAAGTGCTACCACAACAAATCTTGTACATTTGGACCCCCTGGACAAGATACGATGAGGCAGAATCCTCTCACATTGATAGGAGTAAAGATATTTGCATCTATATCACTGGACGACATTGGCAATTCTGGATGCTCCGGCATATGATTCGACCGGAGGCCAAAGAGAGTCGCTTTGGACAAGTGCTACCGCACAAATCTTGTACATTTGAACCTCGTGGACAAGATACGATGAGGCAGAATCCTGTCAAATTGATAGCAGTGAAGATATTTGCATCTATATCATTGCACGACATTGGCAATTCTGGATGCTTCGGCTTATGGATCGGCCTGAGTCCAAGGAGTTTCGCTTTTGTCTAGTGCTACCGCGCACATCTTCTACACTTGATCCTCCTGAACAAGACATAATGAGCCAGAATCCTGTCAAATTGATCGGAGTGAAGATATTTGCATCTATATCATTAGACCGCATTGGCAATTCTGAATGCTCAGGCTTATGATTCGACCTGAGTTCAAAGAGAGTAGCTTTGGACAAACACTGCCGCCCAAATCTTGTCCATTTGGACCTCCTGGACAAGATACGATGAGGCCGAATCCTGTCAAATTGATAGGAGCGAAGATATTTGCATCTATATCATTGGACGACATTGGCAATTCTGGATGCTCAGGCTTATGATTCGACCTGAGTCCAAAGAGAGTCGCTTTGGACAAGGTCTTCCGCACAAATCTTGTACATTTTGACCTACTGGACAAGGTATGATGAGTCAGAATCCTGTCAAATTGATAGCAGTAAAGATATTTGCATCTATATCATTGGTCAACATCGGCAGTTCTGGATGGTCCGGGTTATGGTTCGACCTAAGTCCAAAGAATGTCGCTTTGGACAAGTATTACCCACAAATCTTGTACATTTGAACCTCGTGGACTAGATACGATGAGGCAGAATCCTGTCAAATTGATAGCAGTAAAGATATTTGCATCTATATCATTGCACGACATTGGCAATTCTGGATGCTTCGGCTTATGGATCGACCTGAGTTCAAAGAGTTTCGCTTTTGTCTAGTGCTACCACACAAATCTTGTACATTTGGATCTCCTGGGCGGGGTATGATGAGGCAGAATCCTGGCAAATTGATCGGAGTTAAGATATTTGCATCTAAATCATTCGGATAACATTGGCAATTTTTGTTACTTCGGCATATGGATCGACCTGAGTCCAAAGGGAGTAGGTTTGGACAAATGCCGCCGCCCAAATCCTGTGCAATTGGACCTCCTGGACAAGATACGATGAGGCAGAATCCTGTCAAATTGATAGCAGTAAAGGTATTTGCATCTATATCATTGGACGACATTGGCAATTCTGGATGCTCCGGTTTATGATTCGACCTGAATCCAAAGAAAGTCGGTTTGGGCAAATGCTGCCGCCCAAGACTTGTGTATTTGGACCTCCTGGAAAAGGTATGATGAGGCAGAATCCTGTCACATTGATAGGAGTAAAGATATTTGCATCTATATCATTGGACGACATCGGCAATTCTGGATGCTTCGGCTTATGGATCGACCTGAGTCCAAAGAGTTTCGATTTTGTCTAGTGCTACCGCACAAATCTTGTACATTTGGACCCCCTGGACAAGATACGATGAGGCTGAATCCTGTCAAATTGATAGCAGTAAAGATATTTGCATCTATATCATTGGACGATATTGGCAATTCTGGATGCTCCGGTTTATGATTCGACCTGAATCCAAAGAAAGTCGGTTTGGGCAAATGCTGCCGCCCAAGACTTGTGCATTTGGACCTCCTGGAAAAGGTATGATGAGGCAGAATCCTGTGACATTGGTAGGAGTGAAGATATTTGTATCTATATCATTAGACGGCATTGGCAATTATGGATGCTCAGGCTTATGATTCGGCCTGAGTCCAAGGAGAGTCGCTTTGGACAAGTGCTACCGCAACAAATCTTGTACATTTGGACCCCCTGGACAAGATACGATGAGGCAGAATCCTGTCAAATTAATAGGAGTAAAGATATTTGCATCTATATCATTGGTCAACAACGGCAATTCTGGATGGTCCGGCTTATGGTTCGACATAAGTCCAAAGAATGTCGCTTTGGACAAGTGCTACCGCAACAAATCGTGTACATATGGACCCCCTGGACAAGATACGATGAGGCAGAATCCTGTCAAATTGATAGCAGTAAAGATATTTGCATCTATATCATTGGACGACATTGGCAATTCTGGATGCTTCGGCATATGGATCGACCTTAGTCCAAAGAGTTTCGCTTTTGTCTAGTGCTACCGCACAAATCTTGTACATTTGGACCCCCTGGACAATATACGATGAGGCAGAATCCTGTCAAATTGATAGCAGTAAAGATATTTGCATTTATATCATTGGACGACATTGGCAATTCTGGATGCTACGGTTTATGATTCGACCTGAATCCAAAGAAAGTCGGTTTGGGCAAATGCTGCCGCCCAAGACTTGTGCATTTGGACCTCCTGGAAAAGGTATGATGAGGCAGAATCCTGTCACATTGATAGGAGTAAAGATATTTGCATCTATATCATTGGACGACATCGCCAATTCTGGATGCTTCGGCTTATGGATCGATCTGAGTCCAAAGAGTTTCGCTTTTGTCTAGTGCCGCCGCCCAAATCCTGTGCAATTGGACCTCCTGGACAAGATACGATGCGGCAGAATCCTATCACATTGATAGGAGTAAAGATATTTGCATCTATATCATTGGACGACATTGGCAATTCTGGATGCTTCGGCTTATGATTCGACCTGAGTCCAAAGAGAGTCGCTTTGGACAAGTGCTACCGCACAATTCTTGTACATTTGGACCTCCTGTACAAGGTATGATCAGGCAGAATCCTGTCACATTGATAGGAGTGAAGATATTTGCATCTATATCACTGGACGACATTGGCAATTCTGGATGCACCGGCTTATGATTCGACCTGAGTCAAAAGAGAGTCGCTTTGGACAAGTGCTACCGCACAAATCCTGTACATTTGGACCCCCTGGACAAGATGCGATAAGGCAGAATCCTGTCAAATTGATAGCAGTAAAAATATTTGCATCTATATCATTAGACAACATTGGCAATTCTGGAAGTTTCGCCTTATGGATCGACCCGAGTCCAAAGAGTTTCGCTTTTGTCTAGCGCTACTGCACAAATCTTGTGCATTTGGACCTCCTGGAAAAGGTATGATAAGGCAGAATCCTGTCACAATGATAGGAGTGAAGATATTTGCATCTATATCATTGGACGACATTGGCAATTCTGGATGCATCGGCTTATGATTCGACCTGAGTCCAAAGAGAGTCGCTTTGGACAAGTGCTACCGCACAAATGTTGTACATGTAAACCTCCTGGA
This sequence comes from Priocnemis perturbator, assembly GCA_963942575.1. Taxonomy (NCBI): domain Eukaryota; kingdom Metazoa; phylum Arthropoda; class Insecta; order Hymenoptera; family Pompilidae; genus Priocnemis; species Priocnemis perturbator. The sequence continues at coordinate 2,116,708 of CAWWDK010000133.1, read as the reverse complement.
AAAGATATGATGAGGCAGAATCCTCTCACATTGATAGGAGTGAAGATATTTGCATCTATATCATTGCACGACATTGGCAATTCTGGATGCTTCGGCTTATGGACCGACCTGAGTCCAAAGAGTTTCGCTTTTGTCTAGTGCTACCGCACAAATCTTGTACATTTGAATCTCCTGGAAAAGGTATGATAAGGCAGAATCCTGTCACAATGATAGGAGTGAAGATATTTGCATCTATATCATTGGACGACATTGGCAATCCTGGGGATCCGGCTCATGATTAGACCTGAGTCCAAAGAGAGTCGCTTTGGACAAGTGCTACCGCACAAATCTTGTCTGTGTGGACCTCCTGTACAAGGTATGATAAGGCAGAATCCTGTCACAATGATAAGAGTGAAGATATTTGCATCTATATCATTGGACGACATTGGCAATTCTGGATGCACCGGCTTATGATTCGACCTGAGTCCAAAGAGAGTCGCTTTGGGCAAGTGCTACCGCACAAATGTTGTACACATAAACCTCCTGGAAAAGATATGATGAGGCAGAATCCTCTCACATTGATAGGAGTGAAGATATTTGCATCTATATCATTGCACGACATTGGCAATTCTGGATGCTTCGGCTTATGGACCGACCTGAGTCCAAAGAGTTTCGCTTTTGTCTAGTGCTACCGCACAAATCTTGTACATTTGAATCTCCTGGAAAAGGTATGATAAGGCAGAATCCTGTCACAATGATAGGAGTGAAGATATTTGCATCTATATCATTGGACGACATTGGCAATCCTGGGGATCCGGCTCATGATTAGACCTGAGTCCAAAGAGAGTCGCTTTGGACAAGTGCTACCGCACAAATCTTGTCTGTGTGGACCTCCTGTACAAGGTATGATAAGGCAGAACCCTGTCACAATGATAGGAGTGAAGGTATTTGCATCTATATCATTGGAAGACATTGGCAATCATGGGGATCCGGCTTATGATTCGACCTGAATCCAAATAGAGTCGGTCTGGACAAGTGCTACCGCACAAACCTTGTACATTTGAACCGCCTGGACAAGATACGATGAGGAAGAATGCTGTAAAATTGATAGGAGTTAGGATATTTGCCTCTATATCATTGGACAATATCGGCAATTTTGGATTCTTCGCCTTATGATTAGACCTGAATCCAAAGCGAGTCGCTTTGGACAAGTGCTACCGCACAAATCTTGTCTGTGTGGACCTCCTGTACAAGGTATGATAAGGCAGAATCCTGTCACAATGATAGGAGTGAAGATATTTGCATCTATATCATTGGACGACATTTGCAATTCTGGATGCACCGGCTTATGATTCGACCTGAGTCGAAAGAGAGTCGCTTTGGACAAGTGCTACCGCACAAATCCTGTACATTTGGACCCCCTGGACAAGATGCGATAAGGCAGAATCCTGTCAAATTGATAGCAGTAAAAATATTTGCATCTATATCATTGCACGACATTGGCAATTCTGGATGCTTCGGCGTATGATTCGATCGGAGGCCAAAGAGAGTCGCTTTGGACACGTGCTACCGCACAAATCTTGTACATTTGGACCCCCTGGACAAGATGCGATGAGGCAGAATCCTGTCAAATTGATAGCAGTAAAGATATTTGCATCTATATCATTGGACGACATTGGCAATTCTGCATGCTCCGGCGTATGATTCGACCGGAGGCCAAAGAGAGTCGCTTTGGATAAGCGCTACCACACAAATCGTCTACTTTTGGACTCCCTGCACAATATACGATAAGGCAGAATCCTGTCAAATTGATAGCAGTAAAGATATTTGCATCTATATCATTGGAGGACATTGGCAATTCTGGATGCTCCGGCATATGATACGACCTGAATCCAAAGAGAGTCGGCCTGGACAAGTGCTACCGCACAAATCCTGAACATTTTAACCCCCTGGAGAAGATAAGATGAGACAGAATCCTGTACAGTTGATAGGAGTAAAGATATTTGCATCTATATCATTGGACGACATTGGCAATCCTGGGATCCGGCATATGATTCGACCTGAATCCAAAGAGAGTCGATCTGGACAAGTGCTACCGCAGAAACCTTGTACATTTGAGCCTCCCGGAGAAGATAAGATGCGGCAGAATGCTGCAAAATTGATGGGAGTTAGGATATTTGCATCTATATCATTGGACCATATCGGCAATTTTGGATTCTTCGCCATATGATTCGACCTGAATCCAAAGAGAGTCGATCTGGACAAGTGCTACCGCTCAGATCTTGTACATTTGAACCTCCTGGACAAGATACCATGAGGTAGAATCCTGTCAAACTGATAGGAGTGAAGATATTTGCATCTATATCATTCCGATAAGATCGGCAATTTTTGTTACTTCGGCATATGGATCGACCTGAGTCCAAAGAGATTCGCTTTTGTGAAGTGCTAAGGCACAAATGTAGTACATTTGAACCTCGTGGACAAGATACGATGAGGCAGAATCCTGTCAAATTGATAGGAATAAAGATATTTGCATCTATATAATTGGACGACATTGGCAATTCTGGATGCTCCGGCTTATGATTCGACCTAAGTCCAAATAATGTCGCTTTGGACAAGTGCTACAGCACAAATATTGTACATTTTGACCTCGTGTACAAGATACGGTGAGGCAGAAAACCTGTCAAATTAATAGGAGTAAAGATATTTGCATCTATATCATTGGTCAACATCAGCAGTTCTGGATGGACCGGCTTATGGTTCGACCTAAGTCCAAAGAATGTCGCTTTGGACAAGTGCTACCGCACAAATCTTGTACATTTGAACCTCGTGTACAAGATACGGTGAGGCAGAAAACCTGTCAAATTAATAGGAGAAAAGATATTTGCATCTATTTCATTGCTCAACATCAGCAGTTCTGGATGGTCCGGCTTATGGTTCGACCTAAGTCCAAAGAATGTCGCTTTGGACAAGTGCTACCGCACAAATCTTGTACATTTGAACCTCGTGGACAAGATACAATGAGGCAGAATCCTGTCTAATTGATAGGAGTAAAGATATTTGCATCTATTTCATTGGTCAACATCAGCAGTTCTGGATGGTCCGGCTTATGGTTCGACCTAAGTCCAAAGAATGTCGGTTTGGACAAGTGCTACCGCACAAATCTTGTACATTTGAACCTCGTGGACAAGATACCATGAGGCAGAATCCTGTCAAATTGATAGGAATAAAGATATTTGCATCTATATCATTGGACGACATTGGCAATTCTGGATGCTCCGGCATATGATTCGACCAGAGGCCAAAGAGAGTCGCTTTGGACACGTGCTACCGCACAAGTCTTGTACATTTGCACCTCCTGGAAAAGGTATGATGAGGCAGAATCCTGTCAAATTGATAGGAGTGAAGATATTTGCATCTATATCATTAGATAATATCGGAAATTTCTGATGCTTCGGCTTATGGATCGACCTGAGTCCAAAGAGAGTCGCTTTGGACAAGTCCTACCGCACAAATCTTGTACATGTGAACCTCCGGAACAAGGTATGATGGGGCAGAATCCTATCACATTGATAGGAGTAAAGGTATTTGCATCTTTATCATCGGACAATATCGGCAATTTTGGATTCTTCGCCTTATGATTAGACCTGAATCCAAAGCGAGGCGCTTTGGACAAGTGCTACCGCACAAATCTTGTACATTTGGACCTCCTGGACCAGGTATGATGAGGCGGAACCCTATGACATTGATAGGTGTAAAGATATTTACATCTATATCATTGGAAGGCATTGGCAATTCTGGATGCACCGGCTTATGATTCGACCTGAGTCAAAAGAGAGTCGCTTTGGACAAGTGCTACCGCACAAATCCTGTACATTTGGAACCCCTGGACAAGATGCGATAAGGCAGAATCCTGTCAAATTGATTGCAGTAAAAATATTTGCATCTATATCATTAGACAACATTGGCAATTCTGGAAGTTTCGCCTTATGGATCGACCTGAGTCCAAAGAGTTTGCTTTTGTCTAGCGCTACCGCACAAATCTTGTGCATTTGGACCTCCTGGAAAAGGTATGATAAGGCAGAATCCTGTCACAATGATAGGAGTGAAGATATTTGCATCTATATCATTGGACGACATTGGCAATTCTGGATGCACCGGCTTATGATTCGACCTGAGTCCAAAGAGAGTCGCTTTGGGCAAGTGCTACCGCACAAATGTTGTACATTTAAACCTCCTGGAAAAGATATGATGAGGCAGAATCCTCTCACATTGATAGGAGTGAAGATATTTGCATCTATATCATTGCACGACATTGGCAATTCTGGATGCTTCGGCTTATGGACCGACCTGAATCCAAAGCGAGTCGCTTTGGACAAGCGCTACCGCACAAATCTTGTCTGTGTGGACCTCCTGTACAAGGTATGATAAGGCAGAATCCTGTCACAATGATAGGAGTGAAGATATTTGCATCTATATCATTGGACGACATTTGCAATTCTGGATGCACCGGCTTATGATTCGACCTGAGTCAAAAGAGAGTCGCTTTGGACAAGTGCTACCGCACAAATCCTGTACATTTGGACCCCCTGGACAAGATGCGATAAGGCAGAATCCTGTCAAATTGATAGCAGTAAAAATATTTGCATCTATATCATTAGACAACATTGGCAATTCTGGAAGTTTCGCCTTATGGATCGACCCGAGTCCAAAGAGTTTCGCTTTTGTCTAGCGCTACTGCACAAATCTTGTGCATTTGGACCTCCTGGAAAAGGTATGATAAGGCAGAATCCTGTCACAATGATAGGAGTGAAGATATTTGCATCTATATCATTGGACGACATTGGCAATTCTGGATGCACCGGCTTATGATTCGACCTGAGTCCAAAGAGTTTCGCTTTTGTCTAGTGCCGCCGCCCAAATCCTGTGCAATTGGACCTCCTGGACAAGATACGATGCGGCAGAATCCTATCACATTGATAGGAGTAAAGATATTTGCATCTATATCATTGGACGACATTGGCAATTCTGGATGCTCCGGCATATGATTCGACCGGAGGCCAAAGAGAGTCGCTTTGAATAAGCGCTACCACACAAATCGTCTACTTTTGGACCCCCTGCACAATATAAGATGAGGCAGAATCCTGTCAAATTGATAGCAGTAAAGATATTTGCATCTATATCATTGGAGGACATTGGCAATTCTGGATGCTCCGGCATATGATACGACCTGAATCCAAAGACAGTCGGCCTGGACAAGTGCTACCGCACAAATCCTGAACATTTTAACCCCCTGGAGAAGATAAGATGAGACAGAATCCTGTACAGTTGATAGGAGTGAAGATATTTGCATCTATATCATTCCGATAAGATCGGCAATTTTTGTTACTTCGGCATATGGATCGACCTGAGTCCAAAGAGATTCGCTTTTGTGAAGTGCTAAGGCACAAATCTTGTACATTTGAACCTCGTGGACAAGATACGATGAGGCAGAATCCTGTCAAATTGATAGGAATAAAGATATTTGCATCTATATAATTGGACGACATTGGCAATTCTGGATGCTCCGGCTTATGATTCGACCTAAGTCCAAATAATGTCGCTTTGGACAAGTGCTACAGCACAAATATTGTACATTTTGACCTCGTGTACAAGATACGGTGAGGCAGAAAACCTGTCAAATTAATAGGAGTAAAGATATTTGCATCTATATCATTGGTCAACATCAGCAGTTCTGGATGGACCGGCTTATGGTTCGACCTAAGTCCAAAGAATGTCGCTTTGGACAAGTGCTACCGCACAAATCTTGTACATTTGAACCTCGTGTACAAGATACGGTGAGGCAGAAAACCTGTCAAATTAATAGGAGAAAAGATATTTGCATCTATATCATTGGTCAACATCGGCAGTTCTGGATGGTCCGGTTTATGGTTCGACCTAAGTCCAAATAATGTCGCTTTGGACAAGTGCTACAGCACAAATATTGTACATTTGGACCTCGTGTACAAGATACGGTGAGGCAGAAAACCTGTCAAATTGATAGGTGTAAAGATATTTGCATTTATATCATTGGACGACATTGGCAATTGTGGATGCTCCGGCTTATGATTTGACCTGAATCCAAAGAGATTCGGTTTAGGGAAATGCTGCCGCCCAAGGCTTGTGCATTTGGACCTCCTGGTAAAGGTATGATGAGGCAGAATCCTGTCCATTAATAGGATTGAAGATATTTGCATCTATATCATTGGACGACATTGGCAATTCTGGATGCTGCGGCTTATGATTCGACCTGAGTCCAAAGAGAGTCACTTTGGACAAGGGCTACCGCACAAATCTTGTAAATTTTGACCTACTGGACAAGGTATGATGAGGCAGAATCCTGTCAAATTGATAGCAGTAAAGATATTTGCATCTATATCATTGGAAGACATTGGCAATTCTGGATGCCCCGGCTTTTGATTCGACCTGATTCCAAAGATAGTCGCTTTGGACAAGTGCTACCGCAACAAATCGTGTACATTTGGACCCCCTGCACAAGATACGATGAGGCAGAATCTTGTCAAATTGATAGCATTAAAGATATTTGCATTTATACCATTGCGCGACATTGGCAATTCTCGATGCTTCGGCTTATGGTTCGACCTGAGTCCAAAGAGTTTGGCTTTGGACAAGTGCTACCGCACTAATCTTGTACATTTGGACCTCCTGTACAAGGTATGATGAGGCAGAGGAAGATGTTTGCATCTATATCACTGGGCGACATTGGCAATTCTGGATGATCCGGCTCATGATTCGACCTCAGTTCAAAGAGAATCGCTTTGGAAAAGTGGTACCGCACAGATCTTGTACATTTGGACCCCCTGCACAATACACGATGAGGCAGAATCCAGTCAAATTGATAGGAGTAAAGATATTTGCATTTATATCATTGGACGACATTGGCAATTCTGGATGCTCCGGCATATGATTCGACCGGAATCCAAAGAGAGTCGCTTTGGACAAGTGCTACCTCACAAATCGTGTACATTTGAACCTCCTGGACAAGATATGATGAGGTAGAATCCTGTCAAATTGATAGGAGTAAAGATATTTGCATCTATATCATTTGGCCACATTGGCAATTTTTTATTCTTCGGCTTGTGGATCGACCTGAGGCCAAAGGGAGTCGCTTTGGACAAGTGCTACAACAAAAATATTGTACATTTGGACCTCGTGTACAAGATACGGTGAGGCAGAAAACCTGTGAAATTAATAGGAGTAAAGATATTTGCATCTATATCATTGGTCAACATCGGCAGTTCTGGATGGTCCGGCTTATGGTTCTACCTAAGTCCAAATAATGTCGCTTTGGACAAGTGCTACAGCACAAATATTGTACATTTGGACCTCGTGTACAAGATACGGTGAGGCAGAATCCTGTCAAATTGATAGCAGTGAAGATGTTTGCACCTATATCATTGGACGACATTGGCAATTCTGGATGCTCGGGCATATGATTCGACATGAGTCCAAAGAGATTCGCTTTGGACAAGTCCTAACGCACAAGTCTTGTACATTTGGACCTCCTGGACAAGATACGATGAGGCAGAATCCTGTCAAATTGATAGGATTGAAGATATTTGCATCTATATCATTGGACGACATTGGCAATTCTGGATGCTCGGCTAATGATTCGACCTGAGTCCAAAGAGAGTCGCTTTGGACAAGTACTACCCCACTAATCTTGTACATTTGTACCTCCTGTACAAGGCATGTTGAGGCAGAATCCTATCACATTGATAGGAGTAAAGATATTTGCATCTATATCACTGGGCGACATTGGCAAGTCTGGATGCTCCGGCATATGATTCGACCTGAGTCCAAAGAGAGTCGCTTTGGACAAGGGCTACCGCACAAATCTTGTAAATTTGGACCTCCTGGACAAGATATGATGAGGCAGAATCCTGTTAAATTGATAGGAGTGAAGATGTTTGCATCTATATCATTGGACGACATTGGCAATTCTGGATGATCCGGCTCATGATTCGACCTCAGTTCAAAGAGAATCGCTTGGGAAAAGTTCTACCGCACAAATCTTGTACATTTAGACCCCCTGCACAATACACGATGAGGCAGAATCCTGTCAAATTGATAGGAGTAAAGATATTTGCAGCTATATCATTGGACGACATTGGCAATTCTGGATGCTCCGGCTTATGATTCGACCTGAATCCAAAGAGAGTCGGTTTAGGGAAATGCTGCCGCCCAATGCTTGTGCATTTGGACCTCCTGGTAAAGGTATGATGAGACAGAATCCTGTCCAATGATAGGATTGAATATATTTGCATCTATATCATTGGACGACATTGGCAATTCTGGATGCTGCGGCTTATGATTCGACCGGAGGTCAAAGAGTGTCGCTTTGGACAAGGGCTACCGCACAAATCTTGTACATTTTGAATCTCCTGGACAAGATACGATGAGGCAGAATCCTGGCAAATTGATAGGAGTAAGGATATTTGCATCTATATCATTGGACGACATTGGCAATTCTGCATGCTGCGACATATGATTCGACCGGAGGCCAAAGACAGTCGCTTTAGACAAGTGCTACCGCTCAATTCTTGTACATATGGACCTCCTGGACAAGATACGATGAGGCAGAATGCTGTAAAATTGGTATCAGTAAAGATATTTGCATCTATATCATTGCACGACATTGGCAATTCTGGATGCTTCGGCATATGGATCTACCTGAGTCCAAAGAGTTTCGCTTTTGTCTAGTGCTACCGCACAAATCTTGTACATTTGGACCTCCTGTACAAGGTATGATGAGGCAGAATCCTATCACATTGATTGGAGTAAAGATATGTGCATCTATATCAATGAGCGACATTGGCAATTCTGGATGCTCCGGCATATGATTCGACCAGAGGCCAAAGAGAGTCGCTTTGGACACGTGCTACCGCACAAGTCTTGTACATTTGGACCCCCTGGACAAGATGCGATGAGGCAGAATCCTGTCAAATTGATAGCAGTAAAGATATTTGCATCTATATCATTGGACGACATTGGAAATTCTGAATGCTCGGCTTATGATTCGACCTAAGTTCGAAGAGAGTCGTTTTAGACAAATGCTGCCGCCCAAATCTTGTCCATTTGGACCTCCTGGACAAGATATGATGAGGCAGAATCCTGTTAAATTGATAGGAGTGAAGATGTTTGCATCTATATCATTGGACGACATTGGCAATTCTGGATGATCCGGCTCATGATTCGACCTCAGTTCAAAGAGAATCGCTTGGGAAAAGTTCTACCGCACAAATCTTGTACATTTAGACCCCCTGCACAATACACGATGAGGCAGAATCCTGTCAAATTGATAGGAGTAAAGATATTTGCAGCTATATCATTGGACGACATTGGCAATTCTGGATGCTCCGGCTTATGGTCGACCTAAGTTCGAAGAGAGTCGTTTTGGACAAATGCTGCCGCCCAAATCTTGTCCATTTGGACCTCCTGGACAAGATATGATGAGGCAGAATCCTGTTAAATTGATAGGAGTGAAGATATTTGCATTTATACCATTGCACGACATTGGCAATTCTTGATGCTTCGGCTTATGGTTCGACCTGAGTCCAAAGAGTTTGGCTTTGGACAAGTGCTACCGCACTAATCTTGTACATTTGGACCTCCTGTACAAGGTATGATGAGGCAGAGGAAGATATTTGCATCTATATCACTGGGCGACATTGGCAATTCTGGATGCTCCGGCTTATGGTTCGACCTGAATCCAAAGAGAGCCGGTTTAGGGAAATGCTGCCGCCCAAGGCTTGTGCATTTGGACCTCCTCGTAAAGGTATGATGAGGCAGAATCCTGTCCAATGATAGGATTGAAGATATTTGCATCTATATCATTGGACGACATTGGCAATTCTGGATGCTGCGGCTTATGATTCGACCGGAGGTCAAAGAGTGTCGCTTTGGATAAGGGCTACCGCACAAATCTTGTACATTTGAATATCCTGGAAAAGATATGATGACGCAGAATCCTGTCACATTGATAGGAGTGAAGATATTTGCATCTAAATCATTGAAGGACATTGGCAATTCTGGATGCTTCGGCTTATGATTCGACCTGAGTCCAAAGAGAGTTGCTTTGGACAAGTGCTGCCGCACAAATCTTGTACATTTGGACCTCCCGTACAAGGTGTGATGAGGCAGAATCCCATCACATTGATAGGAGTAAAGATATTTGCATCTATATCATTGGACGACATTGGCAATTCTGGATGCTCCGGCATATGATTCGCCCGGAGGCCAAAGAGAGTCGCTTTGGACACGTGCTACCGCACAAATCTTGTACATCTGGACCCCCTGGGCAAGATACGATGAGGCAGAATCCTGTCAAATTGATAGCAGTAAAGATATTTGCATCTATATCATTGCACGACATTGGCAATTCTGGATGCTCGGCATATGATTCGGCCTGAGTCCAAAAAGAGTCGCTTTGGACAAGTGCTACCGCACAAATCTTGTCTGTGTGGACCTCCTGTACAAGGTATGATGAGGCAGAATCCTATCACATTGTAAGGAGTAAAGATATTTGCATCTATATCATTGGACGACATTGGCAATTCTGGATGCTCCGGCGTATGATTCGACCGGAGGCCAAAGAGAGTAGCTTTGGACAAGTGCTACCACACAAATCTTGTACTTTTGGACCCCCTGGATAATATACGATGAGGCAGAATCCTGTCAAATTAATAGGAGTAAAGATATTTGCATCTATATCATTGGTCAACAACGGCAATTCTGGATGGTCCGGCTTATGGTTCGACATAAGTCCAAAGAATGTCGCTTTGGACAAGTGCTACCGCAACAAATCGTGTACATATGGACCCCCTGGACAAGATACGATGAGGCAGAATCCTGTCAAATTGATAGCAGTAAAGATATTTGCATCTATATCATTGGACGACATTGGCAATTCTGGATGCTTCGGCATATGGATCGACCTTAGTCCAAAGAGTTTCGCTTTTGTCTAGTGCTACCGCACAAATCTTGTACATTTGGACCCCCTGGACAATATACGATGAGGCAGAATCCTGTCAAATTGATAGCAGTAAAGATATTTGCATTTATATCATTGGACGACATTGGCAATTCTGGATGCTACGGTTTATGATTCGACCTGAATCCAAAGAAAGTCGGTTTGGGCAAATGCTGCCGCCCAAGACTTGTGCATTTGGACCTCCTGGAAAAGGTATGATGAGGCAGAATCCTGTCACATTGATAGGAGTAAAGATATTTGCATCTATATCATTGGACGACATCGCCAATTCTGGATGCTTCGGCTTATGGATCGATCTGAGTCCAAAGAGTTTCGCTTTTGTCTAGTGCCGCCGCCCAAATCCTGTGCAATTGGACCTCCTGGACAAGATACGATGCGGCAGAATCCTATCACATTGATAGGAGTAAAGATATTTGCATCTATATCATTGGACGACATTGGCAATTCTGGATGCTTCGGCTTATGATTCGACCTGAGTCCAAAGAGAGTCGCTTTGGACAAGTGCTACCGCACAATTCTTGTACATTTGGACCTCCTGTACAAGGTATGATCAGGCAGAATCCCATCACATTGATAGGAGTAAATATATTTGCATCTATATCATTGGACCACATTGGCAATTCTGGATGCTCCGCCTCATGATTCGACCTGAATCCAAAGAGAGTCGGTTTGGGCAAATGCTGCCGCCCAAATCATGTGCATTTGGACCTCCTGGAGAAGATACGATGAGGCAGAATCCTGTCACATTGATAGGAGTGAAGATATTTGCATCTATATCACTGGACGACATTGGCAATTCTGGATGCTCCGGCATATGATTCGACCTGTATCCAAAGGGAGTCGGTTTGGGCAAATGCTGCCGCCCCAAACTTGTGCATTTGGACCTCCTGGAAAAGGTATGATGAGGCAGAATCCTGTCAAATTGATAGGAGTCAAGATATTTGCATCTATATCATTAGATAATATCGGAAATTTCTGATGCTTCGGCTTATGGATCGACCTGAATGCAAAGAGAGTCACTTTCGACAAGTCCTACCGCACAAATCTTGTACATGTGAACCTCCGGAACAAGGTATGATGGGGCAGAATCCTATCACATTGATAGGAGTAAAGATATTTGCATCTATATCATCGGACAATATCGGCAATTTTGGATTCTTCGCCTTATGATTAGACCTGAATCCAAAGCGAGTCGCTTTGGACAAGTGCTACCGCACAAATCATGTACATTTGGACCTCCTGGACCAGGTATGATGAGGCAGAACCCTATGACATTGATAGGTGTAAAGATATTTACATCTATATCATTGGAAGACATTGGCAATTCTGGATGCACCGGCTTATGATTCGACCTGAGTCAAAAGAGAGTCGCTTTGGACAAGTGCTACCGCACAAATCCTGTACATTTGGACCCCCTGGACAAGATGCGATAAGGCAGAATCCTGTCAAATTGATAGCAGTAAAAATATTTGCATCTATATCATTAGACAACATTGGCAATTCTGGAAGTTTCGCCTTATGGATCGACCCGAGTCCAAAGAGTTTCGCTTTTGTCTAGCGCTACTGCACAAATCTTGTGCATTTGGACCTCCTGGAAAAGGTATGATAAGGCAGAATCCTGTCACAATGATAGGAGTGAAGATATTTGCATCTATATCATTGGACGACATTGGCAATTCTGGATGCACCGGCTTATGATTCGACCTGAGTCCAAAGAGAGTCGCTTTGGACAAGTGCTACCGCACAAATGTTGTACATGTAAACCTCCTGGAAAAGATATGATGAGGCAGAATCCTCTCACATTGATAGGAGTGAAGATATTTGCATCTATATCATTGCACGACATTGGCAATTCTGGATGCTTCGGCTTATGGACCGACCTGAGTCCAAAGAGTTTCGCTTTTGTCTAGTGCTACCGCACAAATCTTGTACATTTGAATCTCCTGGAAAAGGTATGATAAGGCAGAATCCTGTCACAATGATAGGAGTGAAGATATTTGCATCTATATCATTGGACGACATTGGCAATCCTGGGGATCCGGCTCATGATTAGACCTGAGTCCAAAGAGAGTCGCTTTGGACAAGTGCTACCGCACAAATCTTGTCTGTGTGGACCTCCTGTACAAGGTATGATAAGGCAGAATCCTGTCACAATGATAGGAGTGAAGATATTTGCATCTATATCATTGGACGACATTGGCAATTCTGGATGCACCGGCTTATGATTCGACCTGAGTCCAAAGAGAGTCGCTTTGGGCAAGTGCTACCGCACAAATGTTGTACACATAAACCTCCTGGAAAAGATATGATGAGGCAGAATCCTCTCACATTGATAGGAGTGAAGATATTTGCATCTATATCATTGCACGACATTGGCAATTCTGGATGCTTCGGCTTATGGACCGACCTGAGTCCAAAGAGTTTCGCTTTTGTCTAGTGCTACCGCACAAATCTTGTACATTTGAATCTCCTGGAAAAGGTATGATAAGGCAGAATCCTGTCACAATGATAGGAGTGAAGATATTTGCATCTATATCATTGGACGACATTGGCAATCCTGGGGATCCGGCTCATGATTAGACCTGAGTCCAAAGAGAGTCGCTTTGGACAAGTGCTACCGCACAAATCTTGTCTGTGTGGACCTCCTGTACAAGGTATGATAAGGCAGAACCCTGTCACAATGATAGGAGTGAAGGTATTTGCATCTATATCATTGGAAGACATTGGCAATCATGGGGATCCGGCTTATGATTCGACCTGAATCCAAATAGAGTCGGTCTGGACAAGTGCTACCGCACAAACCTTGTACATTTGAACCGCCTGGACAAGATACGATGAGGAAGAATGCTGTAAAATTGATAGGAGTTAGGATATTTGCCTCTATATCATTGGACAATATCGGCAATTTTGGATTCTTCGCCTTATGATTAGACCTGAATCCAAAGCGAGTCGCTTTGGACAAGTGCTACCGCACAAATCTTGTCTGTGTGGACCTCCTGTACAAGGTATGATAAGGCAGAATCCTGTCACAATGATAGGAGTGAAGATATTTGCATCTATATCATTGGACGACATTTGCAATTCTGGATGCACCGGCTTATGATTCGACCTGAGTCGAAAGAGAGTCGCTTTGGACAAGTGCTACCGCACAAATCCTGTACATTTGGACCCCCTGGACAAGATGCGATAAGGCAGAATCCTGTCAAATTGATAGCAGTAAAAATATTTGCATCTATATCATTGCACGACATTGGCAATTCTGGATGCTTCGGCGTATGATTCGATCGGAGGCCAAAGAGAGTCGCTTTGGACACGTGCTACCGCACAAATCTTGTACATTTGGACCCCCTGGACAAGATGCGATGAGGCAGAATCCTGTCAAATTGATAGCAGTAAAGATATTTGCATCTATATCATTGGACGACATTGGCAATTCTGCATGCTCCGGCGTATGATTCGACCGGAGGCCAAAGAGAGTCGCTTTGGATAAGCGCTACCACACAAATCGTCTACTTTTGGACTCCCTGCACAATATACGATAAGGCAGAATCCTGTCAAATTGATAGCAGTAAAGATATTTGCATCTATATCATTGGAGGACATTGGCAATTCTGGATGCTCCGGCATATGATACGACCTGAATCCAAAGAGAGTCGGCCTGGACAAGTGCTACCGCACAAATCCTGAACATTTTAACCCCCTGGAGAAGATAAGATGAGACAGAATCCTGTACAGTTGATAGGAGTAAAGATATTTGCATCTATATCATTGGACGACATTGGCAATCCTGGGATCCGGCATATGATTCGACCTGAATCCAAAGAGAGTCGATCTGGACAAGTGCTACCGCAGAAACCTTGTACATTTGAGCCTCCCGGAGAAGATAAGATGCGGCAGAATGCTGCAAAATTGATGGGAGTTAGGATATTTGCATCTATATCATTGGACCATATCGGCAATTTTGGATTCTTCGCCATATGATTCGACCTGAATCCAAAGAGAGTCGATCTGGACAAGTGCTACCGCTCAGATCTTGTACATTTGAACCTCCTGGACAAGATACCATGAGGTAGAATCCTGTCAAACTGATAGGAGTGAAGATATTTGCATCTATATCATTCCGATAAGATCGGCAATTTTTGTTACTTCGGCATATGGATCGACCTGAGTCCAAAGAGATTCGCTTTTGTGAAGTGCTAAGGCACAAATGTAGTACATTTGAACCTCGTGGACAAGATACGATGAGGCAGAATCCTGTCAAATTGATAGGAATAAAGATATTTGCATCTATATAATTGGACGACATTGGCAATTCTGGATGCTCCGGCTTATGATTCGACCTAAGTCCAAATAATGTCGCTTTGGACAAGTGCTACAGCACAAATATTGTACATTTTGACCTCGTGTACAAGATACGGTGAGGCAGAAAACCTGTCAAATTAATAGGAGTAAAGATATTTGCATCTATATCATTGGTCAACATCAGCAGTTCTGGATGGACCGGCTTATGGTTCGACCTAAGTCCAAAGAATGTCGCTTTGGACAAGTGCTACCGCACAAATCTTGTACATTTGAACCTCGTGTACAAGATACGGTGAGGCAGAAAACCTGTCAAATTAATAGGAGAAAAGATATTTGCATCTATTTCATTGCTCAACATCAGCAGTTCTGGATGGTCCGGCTTATGGTTCGACCTAAGTCCAAAGAATGTCGCTTTGGACAAGTGCTACCGCACAAATCTTGTACATTTGAACCTCGTGGACAAGATACAATGAGGCAGAATCCTGTCTAATTGATAGGAGTAAAGATATTTGCATCTATTTCATTGGTCAACATCAGCAGTTCTGGATGGTCCGGCTTATGGTTCGACCTAAGTCCAAAGAATGTCGGTTTGGACAAGTGCTACCGCACAAATCTTGTACATTTGAACCTCGTGGACAAGATACCATGAGGCAGAATCCTGTCAAATTGATAGGAATAAAGATATTTGCATCTATATCATTGGACGACATTGGCAATTCTGGATGCTCCGGCATATGATTCGACCAGAGGCCAAAGAGAGTCGCTTTGGACACGTGCTACCGCACAAGTCTTGTACATTTGCACCTCCTGGAAAAGGTATGATGAGGCAGAATCCTGTCAAATTGATAGGAGTGAAGATATTTGCATCTATATCATTAGATAATATCGGAAATTTCTGATGCTTCGGCTTATGGATCGACCTGAGTCCAAAGAGAGTCGCTTTGGACAAGTCCTACCGCACAAATCTTGTACATGTGAACCTCCGGAACAAGGTATGATGGGGCAGAATCCTATCACATTGATAGGAGTAAAGGTATTTGCATCTTTATCATCGGACAATATCGGCAATTTTGGATTCTTCGCCTTATGATTAGACCTGAATCCAAAGCGAGGCGCTTTGGACAAGTGCTACCGCACAAATCTTGTACATTTGGACCTCCTGGACCAGGTATGATGAGGCGGAACCCTATGACATTGATAGGTGTAAAGATATTTACATCTATATCATTGGAAGGCATTGGCAATTCTGGATGCACCGGCTTATGATTCGACCTGAGTCAAAAGAGAGTCGCTTTGGACAAGTGCTACCGCACAAATCCTGTACATTTGGAACCCCTGGACAAGATGCGATAAGGCAGAATCCTGTCAAATTGATTGCAGTAAAAATATTTGCATCTATATCATTAGACAACATTGGCAATTCTGGAAGTTTCGCCTTATGGATCGACCTGAGTCCAAAGAGTTTGCTTTTGTCTAGCGCTACCGCACAAATCTTGTGCATTTGGACCTCCTGGAAAAGGTATGATAAGGCAGAATCCTGTCACAATGATAGGAGTGAAGATATTTGCATCTATATCATTGGACGACATTGGCAATTCTGGATGCACCGGCTTATGATTCGACCTGAGTCCAAAGAGAGTCGCTTTGGGCAAGTGCTACCGCACAAATGTTGTACATTTAAACCTCCTGGAAAAGATATGATGAGGCAGAATCCTCTCACATTGATAGGAGTGAAGATATTTGCATCTATATCATTGCACGACATTGGCAATTCTGGATGCTTCGGCTTATGGACCGACCTGAATCCAAAGCGAGTCGCTTTGGACAAGCGCTACCGCACAAATCTTGTCTGTGTGGACCTCCTGTACAAGGTATGATAAGGCAGAATCCTGTCACAATGATAGGAGTGAAGATATTTGCATCTATATCATTGGACGACATTTGCAATTCTGGATGCACCGGCTTATGATTCGACCTGAGTCAAAAGAGAGTCGCTTTGGACAAGTGCTACCGCACAAATCCTGTACATTTGGACCCCCTGGACAAGATGCGATAAGGCAGAATCCTGTCAAATTGATAGCAGTAAAAATATTTGCATCTATATCATTAGACAACATTGGCAATTCTGGAAGTTTCGCCTTATGGATCGACCCGAGTCCAAAGAGTTTCGCTTTTGTCTAGCGCTACTGCACAAATCTTGTGCATTTGGACCTCCTGGAAAAGGTATGATAAGGCAGAATCCTGTCACAATGATAGGAGTGAAGATATTTGCATCTATATCATTGGACGACATTGGCAATTCTGGATGCACCGGCTTATGATTCGACCTGAGTCCAAAGAGTTTCGCTTTTGTCTAGTGCCGCCGCCCAAATCCTGTGCAATTGGACCTCCTGGACAAGATACGATGCGGCAGAATCCTATCACATTGATAGGAGTAAAGATATTTGCATCTATATCATTGGACGACATTGGCAATTCTGGATGCTCCGGCATATGATTCGACCGGAGGCCAAAGAGAGTCGCTTTGAATAAGCGCTACCACACAAATCGTCTACTTTTGGACCCCCTGCACAATATAAGATGAGGCAGAATCCTGTCAAATTGATAGCAGTAAAGATATTTGCATCTATATCATTGGAGGACATTGGCAATTCTGGATGCTCCGGCATATGATACGACCTGAATCCAAAGACAGTCGGCCTGGACAAGTGCTACCGCACAAATCCTGAACATTTTAACCCCCTGGAGAAGATAAGATGAGACAGAATCCTGTACAGTTGATAGGAGTGAAGATATTTGCATCTATATCATTCCGATAAGATCGGCAATTTTTGTTACTTCGGCATATGGATCGACCTGAGTCCAAAGAGATTCGCTTTTGTGAAGTGCTAAGGCACAAATCTTGTACATTTGAACCTCGTGGACAAGATACGATGAGGCAGAATCCTGTCAAATTGATAGGAATAAAGATATTTGCATCTATATAATTGGACGACATTGGCAATTCTGGATGCTCCGGCTTATGATTCGACCTAAGTCCAAATAATGTCGCTTTGGACAAGTGCTACAGCACAAATATTGTACATTTTGACCTCGTGTACAAGATACGGTGAGGCAGAAAACCTGTCAAATTAATAGGAGTAAAGATATTTGCATCTATATCATTGGTCAACATCAGCAGTTCTGGATGGACCGGCTTATGGTTCGACCTAAGTCCAAAGAATGTCGCTTTGGACAAGTGCTACCGCACAAATCTTGTACATTTGAACCTCGTGTACAAGATACGGTGAGGCAGAAAACCTGTCAAATTAATAGGAGAAAAGATATTTGCATCTATATCATTGGTCAACATCGGCAGTTCTGGATGGTCCGGTTTATGGTTCGACCTAAGTCCAAATAATGTCGCTTTGGACAAGTGCTACAGCACAAATATTGTACATTTGGACCTCGTGTACAAGATACGGTGAGGCAGAAAACCTGTCAAATTGATAGGTGTAAAGATATTTGCATTTATATCATTGGACGACATTGGCAATTGTGGATGCTCCGGCTTATGATTTGACCTGAATCCAAAGAGATTCGGTTTAGGGAAATGCTGCCGCCCAAGGCTTGTGCATTTGGACCTCCTGGTAAAGGTATGATGAGGCAGAATCCTGTCCATTAATAGGATTGAAGATATTTGCATCTATATCATTGGACGACATTGGCAATTCTGGATGCTGCGGCTTATGATTCGACCTGAGTCCAAAGAGAGTCACTTTGGACAAGGGCTACCGCACAAATCTTGTAAATTTTGACCTACTGGACAAGGTATGATGAGGCAGAATCCTGTCAAATTGATAGCAGTAAAGATATTTGCATCTATATCATTGGAAGACATTGGCAATTCTGGATGCCCCGGCTTTTGATTCGACCTGATTCCAAAGATAGTCGCTTTGGACAAGTGCTACCGCAACAAATCGTGTACATTTGGACCCCCTGCACAAGATACGATGAGGCAGAATCTTGTCAAATTGATAGCATTAAAGATATTTGCATTTATACCATTGCGCGACATTGGCAATTCTCGATGCTTCGGCTTATGGTTCGACCTGAGTCCAAAGAGTTTGGCTTTGGACAAGTGCTACCGCACTAATCTTGTACATTTGGACCTCCTGTACAAGGTATGATGAGGCAGAGGAAGATGTTTGCATCTATATCACTGGGCGACATTGGCAATTCTGGATGATCCGGCTCATGATTCGACCTCAGTTCAAAGAGAATCGCTTTGGAAAAGTGGTACCGCACAGATCTTGTACATTTGGACCCCCTGCACAATACACGATGAGGCAGAATCCAGTCAAATTGATAGGAGTAAAGATATTTGCATTTATATCATTGGACGACATTGGCAATTCTGGATGCTCCGGCATATGATTCGACCGGAATCCAAAGAGAGTCGCTTTGGACAAGTGCTACCTCACAAATCGTGTACATTTGAACCTCCTGGACAAGATATGATGAGGTAGAATCCTGTCAAATTGATAGGAGTAAAGATATTTGCATCTATATCATTTGGCCACATTGGCAATTTTTTATTCTTCGGCTTGTGGATCGACCTGAGGCCAAAGGGAGTCGCTTTGGACAAGTGCTACAACAAAAATATTGTACATTTGGACCTCGTGTACAAGATACGGTGAGGCAGAAAACCTGTGAAATTAATAGGAGTAAAGATATTTGCATCTATATCATTGGTCAACATCGGCAGTTCTGGATGGTCCGGCTTATGGTTCTACCTAAGTCCAAATAATGTCGCTTTGGACAAGTGCTACAGCACAAATATTGTACATTTGGACCTCGTGTACAAGATACGGTGAGGCAGAATCCTGTCAAATTGATAGCAGTGAAGATGTTTGCACCTATATCATTGGACGACATTGGCAATTCTGGATGCTCGGGCATATGATTCGACATGAGTCCAAAGAGATTCGCTTTGGACAAGTCCTAACGCACAAGTCTTGTACATTTGGACCTCCTGGACAAGATACGATGAGGCAGAATCCTGTCAAATTGATAGGATTGAAGATATTTGCATCTATATCATTGGACGACATTGGCAATTCTGGATGCTCGGCTAATGATTCGACCTGAGTCCAAAGAGAGTCGCTTTGGACAAGTACTACCCCACTAATCTTGTACATTTGTACCTCCTGTACAAGGCATGTTGAGGCAGAATCCTATCACATTGATAGGAGTAAAGATATTTGCATCTATATCACTGGGCGACATTGGCAAGTCTGGATGCTCCGGCATATGATTCGACCTGAGTCCAAAGAGAGTCGCTTTGGACAAGGGCTACCGCACAAATCTTGTAAATTTGGACCTCCTGGACAAGATATGATGAGGCAGAATCCTGTTAAATTGATAGGAGTGAAGATGTTTGCATCTATATCATTGGACGACATTGGCAATTCTGGATGATCCGGCTCATGATTCGACCTCAGTTCAAAGAGAATCGCTTGGGAAAAGTTCTACCGCACAAATCTTGTACATTTAGACCCCCTGCACAATACACGATGAGGCAGAATCCTGTCAAATTGATAGGAGTAAAGATATTTGCAGCTATATCATTGGACGACATTGGCAATTCTGGATGCTCCGGCTTATGATTCGACCTGAATCCAAAGAGAGTCGGTTTAGGGAAATGCTGCCGCCCAATGCTTGTGCATTTGGACCTCCTGGTAAAGGTATGATGAGACAGAATCCTGTCCAATGATAGGATTGAATATATTTGCATCTATATCATTGGACGACATTGGCAATTCTGGATGCTGCGGCTTATGATTCGACCGGAGGTCAAAGAGTGTCGCTTTGGACAAGGGCTACCGCACAAATCTTGTACATTTTGAATCTCCTGGACAAGATACGATGAGGCAGAATCCTGGCAAATTGATAGGAGTAAGGATATTTGCATCTATATCATTGGACGACATTGGCAATTCTGCATGCTGCGACATATGATTCGACCGGAGGCCAAAGACAGTCGCTTTAGACAAGTGCTACCGCTCAATTCTTGTACATATGGACCTCCTGGACAAGATACGATGAGGCAGAATGCTGTAAAATTGGTATCAGTAAAGATATTTGCATCTATATCATTGCACGACATTGGCAATTCTGGATGCTTCGGCATATGGATCTACCTGAGTCCAAAGAGTTTCGCTTTTGTCTAGTGCTACCGCACAAATCTTGTACATTTGGACCTCCTGTACAAGGTATGATGAGGCAGAATCCTATCACATTGATTGGAGTAAAGATATGTGCATCTATATCAATGAGCGACATTGGCAATTCTGGATGCTCCGGCATATGATTCGACCAGAGGCCAAAGAGAGTCGCTTTGGACACGTGCTACCGCACAAGTCTTGTACATTTGGACCCCCTGGACAAGATGCGATGAGGCAGAATCCTGTCAAATTGATAGCAGTAAAGATATTTGCATCTATATCATTGGACGACATTGGAAATTCTGAATGCTCGGCTTATGATTCGACCTAAGTTCGAAGAGAGTCGTTTTAGACAAATGCTGCCGCCCAAATCTTGTCCATTTGGACCTCCTGGACAAGATATGATGAGGCAGAATCCTGTTAAATTGATAGGAGTGAAGATGTTTGCATCTATATCATTGGACGACATTGGCAATTCTGGATGATCCGGCTCATGATTCGACCTCAGTTCAAAGAGAATCGCTTGGGAAAAGTTCTACCGCACAAATCTTGTACATTTAGACCCCCTGCACAATACACGATGAGGCAGAATCCTGTCAAATTGATAGGAGTAAAGATATTTGCAGCTATATCATTGGACGACATTGGCAATTCTGGATGCTCCGGCTTATGGTCGACCTAAGTTCGAAGAGAGTCGTTTTGGACAAATGCTGCCGCCCAAATCTTGTCCATTTGGACCTCCTGGACAAGATATGATGAGGCAGAATCCTGTTAAATTGATAGGAGTGAAGATATTTGCATTTATACCATTGCACGACATTGGCAATTCTTGATGCTTCGGCTTATGGTTCGACCTGAGTCCAAAGAGTTTGGCTTTGGACAAGTGCTACCGCACTAATCTTGTACATTTGGACCTCCTGTACAAGGTATGATGAGGCAGAGGAAGATATTTGCATCTATATCACTGGGCGACATTGGCAATTCTGGATGCTCCGGCTTATGGTTCGACCTGAATCCAAAGAGAGCCGGTTTAGGGAAATGCTGCCGCCCAAGGCTTGTGCATTTGGACCTCCTCGTAAAGGTATGATGAGGCAGAATCCTGTCCAATGATAGGATTGAAGATATTTGCATCTATATCATTGGACGACATTGGCAATTCTGGATGCTGCGGCTTATGATTCGACCGGAGGTCAAAGAGTGTCGCTTTGGATAAGGGCTACCGCACAAATCTTGTACATTTGAATATCCTGGAAAAGATATGATGACGCAGAATCCTGTCACATTGATAGGAGTGAAGATATTTGCATCTAAATCATTGAAGGACATTGGCAATTCTGGATGCTTCGGCTTATGATTCGACCTGAGTCCAAAGAGAGTTGCTTTGGACAAGTGCTGCCGCACAAATCTTGTACATTTGGACCTCCCGTACAAGGTGTGATGAGGCAGAATCCCATCACATTGATAGGAGTAAAGATATTTGCATCTATATCATTGGACGACATTGGCAATTCTGGATGCTCCGGCATATGATTCGCCCGGAGGCCAAAGAGAGTCGCTTTGGACACGTGCTACCGCACAAATCTTGTACATCTGGACCCCCTGGGCAAGATACGATGAGGCAGAATCCTGTCAAATTGATAGCAGTAAAGATATTTGCATCTATATCATTGCACGACATTGGCAATTCTGGATGCTCGGCATATGATTCGGCCTGAGTCCAAAAAGAGTCGCTTTGGACAAGTGCTACCGCACAAATCTTGTCTGTGTGGACCTCCTGTACAAGGTATGATGAGGCAGAATCCTATCACATTGTAAGGAGTAAAGATATTTGCATCTATATCATTGGACGACATTGGCAATTCTGGATGCTCCGGCGTATGATTCGACCGGAGGCCAAAGAGAGTAGCTTTGGACAAGTGCTACCACACAAATCTTGTACTTTTGGACCCCCTGGATAATATACGATGAGGCAGAATCCTGTCAAATTAATAGGAGTAAAGATATTTGCATCTATATCATTGGTCAACAACGGCAATTCTGGATGGTCCGGCTTATGGTTCGACATAAGTCCAAAGAATGTCGCTTTGGACAAGTGCTACCGCAACAAATCGTGTACATATGGACCCCCTGGACAAGATACGATGAGGCAGAATCCTGTCAAATTGATAGCAGTAAAGATATTTGCATCTATATCATTGGACGACATTGGCAATTCTGGATGCTTCGGCATATGGATCGACCTTAGTCCAAAGAGTTTCGCTTTTGTCTAGTGCTACCGCACAAATCTTGTACATTTGGACCCCCTGGACAATATACGATGAGGCAGAATCCTGTCAAATTGATAGCAGTAAAGATATTTGCATTTATATCATTGGACGACATTGGCAATTCTGGATGCTACGGTTTATGATTCGACCTGAATCCAAAGAAAGTCGGTTTGGGCAAATGCTGCCGCCCAAGACTTGTGCATTTGGACCTCCTGGAAAAGGTATGATGAGGCAGAATCCTGTCACATTGATAGGAGTAAAGATATTTGCATCTATATCATTGGACGACATCGCCAATTCTGGATGCTTCGGCTTATGGATCGATCTGAGTCCAAAGAGTTTCGCTTTTGTCTAGTGCCGCCGCCCAAATCCTGTGCAATTGGACCTCCTGGACAAGATACGATGCGGCAGAATCCTATCACATTGATAGGAGTAAAGATATTTGCATCTATATCATTGGACGACATTGGCAATTCTGGATGCTTCGGCTTATGATTCGACCTGAGTCCAAAGAGAGTCGCTTTGGACAAGTGCTACCGCACAATTCTTGTACATTTGGACCTCCTGTACAAGGTATGATCAGGCAGAATCCCATCACATTGATAGGAGTAAATATATTTGCATCTATATCATTGGACCACATTGGCAATTCTGGATGCTCCGCCTCATGATTCGACCTGAATCCAAAGAGAGTCGGTTTGGGCAAATGCTGCCGCCCAAATCATGTGCATTTGGACCTCCTGGAGAAGATACGATGAGGCAGAATCCTGTCACATTGATAGGAGTGAAGATATTTGCATCTATATCACTGGACGACATTGGCAATTCTGGATGCTCCGGCATATGATTCGACCTGTATCCAAAGGGAGTCGGTTTGGGCAAATGCTGCCGCCCCAAACTTGTGCATTTGGACCTCCTGGAAAAGGTATGATGAGGCAGAATCCTGTCAAATTGATAGGAGTCAAGATATTTGCATCTATATCATTAGATAATATCGGAAATTTCTGATGCTTCGGCTTATGGATCGACCTGAATGCAAAGAGAGTCACTTTCGACAAGTCCTACCGCACAAATCTTGTACATGTGAACCTCCGGAACAAGGTATGATGGGGCAGAATCCTATCACATTGATAGGAGTAAAGATATTTGCATCTATATCATCGGACAATATCGGCAATTTTGGATTCTTCGCCTTATGATTAGACCTGAATCCAAAGCGAGTCGCTTTGGACAAGTGCTACCGCACAAATCATGTACATTTGGACCTCCTGGACCAGGTATGATGAGGCAGAACCCTATGACATTGATAGGTGTAAAGATATTTACATCTATATCATTGGAAGACATTGGCAATTCTGGATGCACCGGCTTATGATTCGACCTGAGTCAAAAGAGAGTCGCTTTGGACAAGTGCTACCGCACAAATCCTGTACATTTGGACCCCCTGGACAAGATGCGATAAGGCAGAATCCTGTCAAATTGATAGCAGTAAAAATATTTGCATCTATATCATTAGACAACATTGGCAATTCTGGAAGTTTCGCCTTATGGATCGACCCGAGTCCAAAGAGTTTCGCTTTTGTCTAGCGCTACTGCACAAATCTTGTGCATTTGGACCTCCTGGAAAAGGTATGATAAGGCAGAATCCTGTCACAATGATAGGAGTGAAGATATTTGCATCTATATCATTGGACGACATTGGCAATTCTGGATGCACCGGCTTATGATTCGACCTGAGTCCAAAGAGAGTCGCTTTGGACAAGTGCTACCGCACAAATGTTGTACATGTAAACCTCCTGGAAAAGATATGATGAGGCAGAATCCTCTCACATTGATAGGAGTGAAGATATTTGCATCTATATCATTGCACGACATTGGCAATTCTGGATGCTTCGGCTTATGGACCGACCTGAGTCCAAAGAGTTTCGCTTTTGTCTAGTGCTACCGCACAAATCTTGTACATTTGAATCTCCTGGAAAAGGTATGATAAGGCAGAATCCTGTCACAATGATAGGAGTGAAGATATTTGCATCTATATCATTGGACGACATTGGCAATCCTGGGGATCCGGCTCATGATTAGACCTGAGTCCAAAGAGAGTCGCTTTGGACAAGTGCTACCGCACAAATCTTGTCTGTGTGGACCTCCTGTACAAGGTATGATAAGGCAGAATCCTGTCACAATGATAGGAGTGAAGATATTTGCATCTATATCATTGGACGACATTGGCAATTCTGGATGCACCGGCTTATGATTCGACCTGAGTCCAAAGAGAGTCGCTTTGGGCAAGTGCTACCGCACAAATGTTGTACACATAAACCTCCTGGAAAAGATATGATGAGGCAGAATCCTCTCACATTGATAGGAGTGAAGATATTTGCATCTATATCATTGCACGACATTGGCAATTCTGGATGCTTCGGCTTATGGACCGACCTGAGTCCAAAGAGTTTCGCTTTTGTCTAGTGCTACCGCACAAATCTTGTACATTTGAATCTCCTGGAAAAGGTATGATAAGGCAGAATCCTGTCACAATGATAGGAGTGAAGATATTTGCATCTATATCATTGGACGACATTGGCAATCCTGGGGATCCGGCTCATGATTAGACCTGAGTCCAAAGAGAGTCGCTTTGGACAAGTGCTACCGCACAAATCTTGTCTGTGTGGACCTCCTGTACAAGGTATGATAAGGCAGAACCCTGTCACAATGATAGGAGTGAAGGTATTTGCATCTATATCATTGGAAGACATTGGCAATCATGGGGATCCGGCTTATGATTCGACCTGAATCCAAATAGAGTCGGTCTGGACAAGTGCTACCGCACAAACCTTGTACATTTGAACCGCCTGGACAAGATACGATGAGGAAGAATGCTGTAAAATTGATAGGAGTTAGGATATTTGCCTCTATATCATTGGACAATATCGGCAATTTTGGATTCTTCGCCTTATGATTAGACCTGAATCCAAAGCGAGTCGCTTTGGACAAGTGCTACCGCACAAATCTTGTCTGTGTGGACCTCCTGTACAAGGTATGATAAGGCAGAATCCTGTCACAATGATAGGAGTGAAGATATTTGCATCTATATCATTGGACGACATTTGCAATTCTGGATGCACCGGCTTATGATTCGACCTGAGTCGAAAGAGAGTCGCTTTGGACAAGTGCTACCGCACAAATCCTGTACATTTGGACCCCCTGAACAAGATGCGATAAGGCAGAATCCTGTCAAATTGATAGCAGTAAAAATATTTGCATCTATATCATTGCACGACATTGGCAATTCTGGATGCTTCGGCGTATGATTCGATCGGAGGCCAAAGAGAGTCGCTTTGGACACGTGCTACCGCACAAATCTTGTACATTTGGACCCCTGGACAAGATGCGATGAGGCAGAATCCTGTCAAATTGATAGCAGTAAAGATATTTGCATCTATATCATTGGACGACATTGGCAATTCTGCATGCTCCGGCGTATGATTCGACCGGAGGCCAAAGAGAGTCGCTTTGGATAAGCGCTACCACACAAATCGTCTACTTTTGGACTCCCTGCACAATATACGATAAGGCAGAATCCTGTCAAATTGATAGCAGTAAAGATATTTGCATCTATATCATTGGAGGACATTGGCAATTCTGGATGCTCCAGCATATGATACGACCTGAATCCAAAGAGAGTCGGCCTGGACAAGTGCTACCGCACAAATCCTGAACATTTTAACCCCCTGGAGAAGATAAGATGAGACAGAATCCTGTACAGTTGATAGGAGTAAAGATATTTGCATCTATATCATTGGACGACATTGGCAATCCTGGGATCCGGCATATGATTCGACCTGAATCCAAAGAGAGTCGATCTGGACAAGTGCTACCGCAGAAACCTTGTACATTTGAGCCTCCCGGAGAAGATAAGATGCGGCAGAATGCTGCAAAATTGATGGGAGTTAGGATATTTGCATCTATATCATTGGACCATATCGGCAATTTTGGATTCTTCGCCATATGATTCGACCTGAATCCAAAGAGAGTCGATCTGGACAAGTGCTACCGCTCAGATCTTGTACATTTGAACCTCCTGGACAAGATACCATGAGGTAGAATCCTGTCAAACTGATAGGAGTGAAGATATTTGCATCTATATCATTCCGATAAGATCGGCAATTTTTGTTACTTCGGCATATGGATCGACCTGAGTCCAAAGAGATTCGCTTTTGTGAAGTGCTAAGGCACAAATGTAGTACATTTGAACCTCGTGGACAAGATACGATGAGGCAGAATCCTGTCAAATTGATAGGAATAAAGATATTTGCATCTATATAATTGGACGACATTGGCAATTCTGGATGCTCCGGCTTATGATTCGACCTAAGTCCAAATAATGTCGCTTTGGACAAGTGCTACAGCACAAATATTGTACATTTTGACCTCGTGTACAAGATACGGTGAGGCAGAAAACCTGTCAAATTAATAGGAGTTAAGATATTTGCATCTATATCATTGGTCAACATCAGCAGTTCTGGATGGACCGGCTTATGGTTCGACCTAAGTCCAAAGAATGTCGATTTGGACAAGTGCTACCGCACAAATCTTGTACATTTGAACCTCGTGTACAAGATACGGTGAGGCAGAAAACCTGTCAAATTAATAGGAGAAAAGATATTTGCATCTATTTCATTGCTCAACATCAGCAGTTCTGGATGGTCCGGCTTATGGTTCGACCTAAGTCCAAAGAATGTCGCTTTGGACAAGTGCTACCGCACAAATCTTGTACATTTGAACCTCGTGGACAAGATACAATGAGGCAGAATCCTGTCTAATTGATAGGAGTAAAGATATTTGCATCTATTTCATTGGTCAACATCAGCAGTTCTGGATGGTCCGGCTTATGGTTCGACCTAAGTCCAAAGAATGTCGGTTTGGACAAGTGCTACCGCACAAATCTTGTACATTTGAACCTCGTGGACAAGATACCATGAGGCAGAATCCTGTCAAATTGATAGGAATAAAGATATTTGCATCTATATCATTGGACGACATTGGCAATTCTGGATGCTCCGGCATATGATTCGACCAGAGGCCAAAGAGAGTCGCTTTGGACACGTG
Organism: Priocnemis perturbator; assembly: GCA_963942575.1. Classification (NCBI taxonomy): domain Eukaryota; kingdom Metazoa; phylum Arthropoda; class Insecta; order Hymenoptera; family Pompilidae; genus Priocnemis; species Priocnemis perturbator. The sequence continues at coordinate 2,087,795 of CAWWDK010000133.1, read as the reverse complement.
CTACCGCACAAGTCTTGTACATTTGCACCTCCTGGAAAAGGTATGATGAGGCAGAATCCTGTCAAATTGATAGGAGTGAAGATATTTGCATCTATATCATTAGATAATATCGGAAATTTCTGATGCTTCGGCTTATGGATCGACCTGAGTCCAAAGAGAGTCGCTTTGGACAAGTCCTACCGCACAAATCTTGTACATGTGAACCTCCGGAACAAGGTATGATGGGGCAGAATCCTATCACATTGATAGGAGTAAAGGTATTTGCATCTTTATCATCGGACAATATCGGCAATTTTGGATTCTTCGCCTTATGATTAGACCTGAATCCAAAGCGAGTCGCTTTGGACAAGTGCTACCGCACAAATCTTGTACATTTGGACCTCCTGGACCAGGTATGATGAGGCGGAACCCTATGACATTGATAGGTGTAAAGATATTTACATCTATATCATTGGAAGGCATTGGCAATTCTGGATGCACCGGCTTATGATTCGACCTGAGTCAAAAGAGAGTCGCTTTGGACAAGTGCTACCGCACAAATCCTGTACATTTGGAACCCCTGGACAAGATGCGATAAGGCAGAATCCTGTCAAATTGATAGCAGTAAAAATATTTGCATCTATATCATTAGACAACATTGGCAATTCTGGAAGTTTCGCCTTATGGATCGACCTGAGTCCAAAGAGTTTGCTTTTGTCTAGCGCTACCGCACAAATCTTGTGCATTTGGACCTCCTGGAAAAGGTATGATAAGGCAGAATCCTGTCACAATGATAGGAGTGAAGATATTTGCATCTATATCATTGGACGACATTGGCAATTCTGGATGCACCGGCTTATGATTCGACCTGAGTCCAAAGAGAGTCGCTTTGGGCAAGTGCTACCGCACAAATGTTGTACATTTAAACCTCCTGGAAAAGATATGATGAGGCAGAATCCTCTCACATTGATAGGAGTGAAGATATTTGCATCTATATCATTGCACGACATTGGCAATTCTGGATGCTTCGGCTTATGGACCGACCTGAATCCAAAGCGAGTCGCTTTGGACAAGCGCTACCGCACAAATCTTGTCTGTGTGGACCTCCTGTACAAGGTATGATAAGGCAGAATCCTGTCACAATGATAGGAGTGAAGATATTTGCATCTATATCATTGGACGACATTTGCAATTCTGGGGATCCGGCTCATGATTCGATCGGAGGCCAAAGAGAGTCGCTTTGGACACGTGCTACCGCACAAATCTTGTACATTTTGACCCCCTGGACAAGATGCGATGAGGCAGAATCCTGTCAAATTGATAGCAGTAAAGATATTTGCATCTATATCATTGGACGACATTGGCAATTCTGCATGCTCCGGCGTATGATTCGACCGGAGGCCAAAGAGAGTCGCTTTGAATAAGCGCTACCACACAAATCGTCTACTTTTGGACCCCCTGCACAATATAAGATGAGGCAGAATCCTGTCAAATTGATAGCAGTAAAGATATTTGCATCTATATCATTGGAGGACATTGGCAATTCTGGATGCTCCGGCATATGATACGACCTGAATCCAAAGAGAGTCGGCCTGGACAAGTGCTACCGCACAAATCCTGAACATTTTAACCCCCTGGAGAAGATAAGATGAGCCAGAATCCTGTACAGTTGATAGGAGTAAAGATATTTGCATCTATATCATTGGACGACATTGGCAATCCTGGGATCCGGCATATGATTCGACCTGAATCCAAAGAGAGTCGATCTGGACAAGTGCTACCGCACAAACCTTGTACATTTGAACCTCCTGGAGAAGATAAGATGCGGCAGAATGCTGCAAAATTGATGGGAGTTAGGATATTTGCATCTATATCATTGGACAATATCGGCAATTTTGGATTCTTCGCCATATGATTCGACCTGAATCCAAAGAGAGTCGATCTGGACAAGTGCTACCGCTCAGATCTTGTACATTTGAACCTCCTGGACAAGATACCATGAGGCAGAATCCTGTCAAACTGATAGGAGTGAAGATATTTGCATCTATATCATTCCGGTAAGATCGGCAATTTTTGTTACTTCGGCATATGGATCGACCTGAGTCCAAAGAGATTCGCTTTTGTGAAGTGCTAAGGCACAAATCTTGTACATTTGAACCTCGTGGACAAGATACGATGAGGCAGAATCCTGTCAAATTGATAGGAATAAAGATATTTGCATCTATATAATTGGACGACATTGGCAATTCTGGATGCTCCGGCTTATGATTCGACCTAAGTCCAAATAATGTCGCTTTGGACAAGTGCTACAGCACAAATATTGTACATTTTGACCTCGTGTACAAGATACGGTGAGGCAGAAAACCTGTCAAATTAATAGGAGTAAAGATATTTGCATCTATATCATTGGTCAACATCAGCAGTTCTGGATGGACCGGCTTATGGTTCGACCTAAGTCCAAAGAATGTCGCTTTGGACAAGTGCTACCGCACAAATCTTGTACATTTGAACCTCGTGTACAAGATACGGTGAGGCAGAAAACCTGTCAAATTAATAGGAGAAAAGATATTTGCATCTATATCATTGGTCAACATCGGCAGTTCTGGATGGTCCGGTTTATGGTTCGACCTAAGTCCAAATAATGTCGCTTTGGACAAGTGCTACAGCACAAATATTGTACATTTGGACCTCGTGTACAAGATACGGTGAGGCAGAAAACCTGTCAAATTGATAGGTGTAAAGATATTTGCATTTATATCATTGGACGACATTGGCAATTGTGGATGCTCCGGCTTATGATTTGACCTGAATCCAAAGAGATTCGGTTTAGGGAAATGCTGCCGCCCAAGGCTTGTGCATTTGGACCTCCTGGTAAAGGTATGATGAGGCAGAATCCTGTCCATTAATAGGATTGAAGATATTTGCATCTATATCATTGGACGACATTGGCAATTCTGGATGCTGCGGCTTATGATTCGACCTGAGTCCAAAGAGAGTCACTTTGGACAAGGGCTACCGCACAAATCTTGTAAATTTTGACCTACTGGACAAGGTATGATGAGGCAGAATCCTGTCAAATTGATAGCAGTAAAGATATTTGCATCTATATCATTGGAAGACATTGGCAATTCTGGATGCCCCGGCTTTTGATTCGACCTGATTCCAAAGATAGTCGCTTTGGACAAGTGCTACCGCAACAAATCGTGTACATTTGGACCCCCTGCACAAGATACGATGAGGCAGAATCTTGTCAAATTGATAGCATTAAAGATATTTGCATTTATACCATTGCGCGACATTGGCAATTCTTGATGCTTCGGCTTATGGTTCGACCTGAGTCCAAAGAGTTTGGCTTTGGACAAGTGCTACCGCACTAATCTTGTACATTTGGACCTCCTGTACAAGGTATGATGAGGCAGAGGAAGATGTTTGCATCTATATCACTGGGCGACATTGGCAATTCTGGATGATCCGGCTCATGATTCGACCTCAGTTCAAAGAGAATCGCTTTGGAAAAGTGGTACCGCACAGATCTTGTACATTTGGACCCCCTGCACAATACACGATGAGGCAGAATCCAGTCAAATTGATAGGAGTAAAGATATTTGCATTTATATCATTGGACGACATTGGCAATTCTGGATGCTCCGGCATATGATTCGACCGGAATCCAAAGAGAGTCGCTTTGGACAAGTGCTACCTCACAAATCGTGTACATTTGAACCTCCTGGACAAGATATGATGAGGTAGAATCCTGTCAAATTGATAGGAGTAAAGATATTTGCATCTATATCATTTGGCCACATTGGCAATTTTTTATTCTTCGGCTTGTGGATCGACCTGAGGCCAAAGGGAGTCGCTTTGGACAAGTGCTACAACAAAAATATTGTACATTTGGACCTCGTGTACAAGATACGGTGAGGCAGAAAACCTGTGAAATTAATAGGAGTAAAGATATTTGCATCTATATCATTGGTCAACATCGGCAGTTCTGGATGGTCCGGCTTATGGTTCTACCTAAGTCCAAATAATGTCGCTTTGGACAAGTGCTACAGCACAAATATTGTACATTTGGACCTCGTGTACAAGATACGGTGAGGCAGAATCCTGTCAAATTGATAGCAGTGAAGATGTTTGCACCTATATCATTGGACGACATTGGCAATTCTGGATGCTCGGGCATATGATTCGACATGAGTCCAAAGAGATTCGCTTTGGACAAGTCCTAACGCACAAGTCTTGTACATTTGGACCTCCTGGACAAGATACGATGAGGCAGAATCCTGTCAAATTGATAGGATTGAAGATATTTGCATCTATATCATTGGACGACATTGGCAATTCTGGATGCTCGGCTAATGATTCGACCTGAGTCCAAAGAGAGTCGCTTTGGACAAGTACTACCCCACTAATCTTGTACATTTGTACCTCCTGTACAAGGCATGTTGAGGCAGAATCCTATCACATTGATAGGAGTAAAGATATTTGCATCTATATCACTGGGCGACATTGGCAAGTCTGGATGCTCCGGCATATGATTCGACCTGAGTCCAAAGAGAGTCGCTTTGGACAAGGGCTACCGCACAAATCTTGTAAATTTGGACCTCCTGGACAAGATATGATGAGGCAGAATCCTGTTAAATTGATAGGAGTGAAGATGTTTGCATCTATATCATTGGACGACATTGGCAATTCTGGATGATCCGGCTCATGATTCGACCTCAGTTCAAAGAGAATCGCTTGGGAAAAGTTCTACCGCACAAATCTTGTACATTTAGACCCCCTGCACAATACACGATGAGGCAGAATCCTGTCAAATTGATAGGAGTAAAGATATTTGCAGCTATATCATTGGACGACATTGGCAATTCTGGATGCTCCGGCTTATGATTCGACCTGAATCCAAAGAGAGTCGGTTTAGGGAAATGCTGCCGCCCAATGCTTGTGCATTTGGACCTCCTGGTAAAGGTATGATGAGACAGAATCCTGTCCAATGATAGGATTGAATATATTTGCATCTATATCATTGGACGACATTGGCAATTCTGGATGCTGCGGCTTATGATTCGACCGGAGGTCAAAGAGTGTCGCTTTGGACAAGGGCTACCGCACAAATCTTGTACATTTTGAATCTCCTGGACAAGATACGATGAGGCAGAATCCTGTCAAATTGATAGGAGTAAAGATATTTGCAGCTATATCATTGGACGACATTGGCAATTCTGGATGCTCCGGCTTATGGTTCGACCTGAATCCAAAGAGAGCCGGTTTAGGGAAATGCTGCCGCCCAAGGCTTGTGCATTTGGACCTCCTCGTAAAGGTATGATGAGGCAGAATCCTGTCCAATGATAGGATTGAAGATATTTGCATCTATATCATTGGACGACATTGGCAATTCTGGATGCTGCGGCTTATGATTCGACCGGAGGTCAAAGAGTGTCGCTTTGGATAAGGGCTACCGCACAAATCTTGTACATTTGAATATCCTGGAAAAGATATGATGACGCAGAATCCTGTCACATTGATAGGAGTGAAGATATTTGCATCTAAATCATTGAAGGACATTGGCAATTCTGGATGCTCCGGCATATGATTCGCCCGGAGGCCAAAGAGAGTCGCTTTGGACACGTGCTACCGCACAAATCTTGTACATCTGGACCCCCTGGGCAAGATACGATGAGGCAGAATCCTGTCAAATTGATAGCAGTAAAGATATTTGCATCTATATCATTGCACGACATTGGCAATTCTGGATGCTCCGGCGTATGATTCGACCGGAGGCCAAAGAGAGTAGCTTTGGACAAGTGCTACCACACAAATCTTGTACTTTTGGACCCCCTGGATAATATATGATGAGGCAGAAACCTGTCAAATTGATAGTAGTAAATATATTTGCATCTATATCATTGGACGACATTGGCAATTCTGGATGCTCCGGCTTATGATTCGACCTGAATCCAAAGACAGTCGCTTTGGACAAGTGCTACCGCACAAATCTTGTTCATTTGGACCTCCTGGACAAGGTATGATGAGGCAGAATCCTACCATATCGATAGGAGTGAAGATATTTGCATCTATATCATTGGACAATATCGGCAATTTAGGATACTTCGGCATATGGATCGACCTGAGTTCAAAGAGAATCGCTTTGGACAAATGCTGCCGCCCAAATTCTGTCCATTTGGACCTCCTGGACAAGATAAGATGCGGCAAAATTCTGTAAAATTGATGGGAGTGAGGATATTTGCATCTATAACATTGGACGACATTGGCAATTTTGGATGCACCGGCTTATGATTCGACCTGAGTCCAAAGAGAGTCGCTTTGGACAAGTGCTACCGCACAAATGTTGTACATTTAAACCTCCTGGAAAAGATATGATGAGGCAGAATCCTCTCACATTGATAGGAGTGAAGATATTTGCATCTATATCATTGCACGACATTGGCAATTCTGGATGCTTCGGCTTATGGACCGACCTGAGTCCAAAGAGTTTCGCTTTTGTCTAGTGCTACCGCACAAATCTTGTACATTTGAATCTCCTGGAAAAGGTATGATAAGGCAGAATCCTGTCACAATGATAGGAGTGAAGATATTTGCATCTATATCATTGGACGACATCGGCAATCCTGGGGATCCAGCTCATGAATAGACCTGAGTCCAAAGAGAGTCGCTTTGGACAAGTGCTACCGCACAAATCTTGTCTGTGTGGACCTCCTGTACAAGGTATGATAAGGCAGAATCCTGTCACAATGATAGGAGTGAAGATATTTGCATCTATATCATTGGAAGACATTGGCAATCATGGGGATCCGGCTTATGATTCGACCTGAATCCAAATAGAGTCGGTCTGGACAAGTGCTACCGCACAAACCTTGTACATTTGAACCGCCTGGACAAGATACGATGAGGAAGAATGCTGTAAAATTGATAGGAGTTAGGATATTTGCCTCTATATCATTGGACAATATCGGCAATTTTGGATTCTTCGCCTTATGATTAGACCTGAATCCAAAGCGAGTCGCTTTGGCAAGTGCTACCGCACAAATCTTGTCTGTGTGGACCTCCTGTACAAGGTATGATAAGGCAGAATCCTGTCACAATGATAGGAGTGAAGATATTTGCATCTATATCATTGGACGACATTTGCAATTCTGGATGCACCGGCTTATGATTCGACCTGAGTCGAAAGAGAGTCGCTTTGGACAAGTGCTACCGCACAAATCCTGTACATTTGGACCCCCTGGACAAGATGCGATAAGGCAGAATCCTGTCAAATTGATAGCAGTAAAAATATTTGCATCTATATCATTGCACGACATTGGCAATTCTGAATGCTTCGGCTTATGGACCGGCCTGAGTCCAAAGAGTTTTGCTTTTGTCTAGTGCTACCACACAAATCTTGTACATTTGAATCTCCTGGAAAAGGTATGGTGAGGCAGAATCCTGTCACATTGATAGTAGTATAGATATTTGCATCGATATCATTGGACGACATTGGCAATTCTGCATGCTCCGGCGTATGATTCGACCGGAGGCCAAAGAGAGTCGCTTTGGATAAGCGCTACCACACAAATCGTCTACTTTTGGACCCCCTGCACAATATACGATGAGGCAGAATCCTGTCAAATTGATAGCAGTAAAGATATTTGCATCTATATCATTGGAGGACATTGGCAATTCTGGATGCTCCGGCATATGATTCGACCTGAATCCAAAGAGAGTCGGCCTGGACAAGTGCTACCGCACAAACCTTGTACATTTGAACCTCGTGGACAAGATACCATGAGGCAGAATCCTGTCAAATTGATAGGAATAAAGATAATTGCATCTATATCATTGGACGACATTGGCAATTCTGGATGCTCCGGCATATGATTCGACCTGAGTCCAAAGAGAGTCGCTTTAGACAAGTGCTACCACACAAATCCTGTACATTTGGACCCCCTGGACAAGATGCGATAAGGGAGAATCCTGTCAAATTGATAGCAGTAAAAATATTTGCATCTATATCATTAGACAACATTGGCAATTCTGGATGTTTCGCCTTATGGATCGACCTGAGTCCAAAGAGTTTCGCTTTTGTCTAGCGCTACCGCACAAATCTTGTGCATTTGGACCTCCTGGAAAAGGTATGATAAGGCAGAATCCTGTCACAATGATAGGAGTGAAGATATTTGCATCTATATCATTGGAAGATATTGGCAATCATGGGGATCCGGCTTATGATTCGACCTGAATCCAAATAGAGTCGGTCTGGACAAGTGCTACCGCACAAACCTTGTACATTTGAACCGCCTGGACAAGATACGATGAGGAAGAATGCTGTAAAATTGATAGGAGTTAGGATATTTGCCTCTATATCATTGGACAATATCGGCAATTTTGGATTCTTCGCCTTATGATTAGACCTGAATCCAAAGCGAGTCGCTTTGCACAAGTGCTACCGCACAAATCTTGTCTGTGTTGACCTCCTGTACAAGGGATGATAAGGCAGAATCCTGTCACAATGATAGGAGTGAAGATATTTGCATCGATATCATTGGACGACATTGGCAATTCTGCATGCTCCGGCGTATGATTCGACCGGAGGCCAAAGAATGTCGCTTTGGACAAGTGCTACCGCACAAATCTTGTACATTTGAACCTCGTGGACAAGATACCATGAGGCAGAATCCTGTCAAATTGATAGGAATAAAGATATTTGCATCTATATCATTGGACGACATTGGCAATTCTGGATGCTCCGGCATATGATTCGACCGGAGGCCAAAGAGAGTCGCTTTGGACACGTGCTACTGCACAAGTCTTGTACATTTGGACCCCCTGGACAAGATGCGATCAGGTAGAATCCTGTCAAATTGATAGCAGTCAAGGTATTTGCATCTATATCAATGGATGACATTGGAAATTCTGAATGCTCGGCTTATGATTCGACCTGAGTTCGAAGAGAGTCGTTTTGGACAAATGCTGCCGCCCAAATCTTGTCCATTTGGACCTCCTGGACAAGATATGATGAGGCAGAATCCTGTTAAATTGATAGGAGTGAAGATATTTGCATCTATATCACTGGGCGACATTGGCCATTCTGGATGCTCCGGCATATGATTCGACCGGAATCCTAAGAGCGTCGCTTTGGACAAGTGCTACCTCACAAATCGTGTACATTTGAACCTCCTGGACAAGATATGATGAGGTAGAATCCTGTCAAATTGATAGGAGTAAAGATATTTGCATCTATATCATTTGGCCACATTGGCAATTTTTTATTCTTCGGCTTGTGGATCGACCTGAGGCCAAAGGGAGTCGCTTTGGACAAGTGCTACAACACAAATATTGTACATTTGGACCTCGTGTACAAGATACGGTGAGGCAGAAAACCTGTGAAATTAATAGGAGTAAAGATATTTGCATCTATATCATTGGTCAACATCGGCTGTTCTGGATGGTCCGGCTTATGGTTCTACCTAAGTCCAAATAATGTCGCTTTGGACAAGTGCTACAGCACAAATATTGTACATTTGGACCTCGTGTACAAGATATGGTGAGGCAGAATCCTGTCAAATTGATAGCAGTGAAGATGTTTGCACGTATATCATTGGACGACATTGGCAATTCTGGATGCTCCGGCATATGATTCGACCGGAGGCCAAAGAGAGTCGCTTTGGACACGTGCTACCGCACAAGTCTTGTACATTTGGACCTCCTGGACAAGATGCGATGAGGCAGAATCCTGTCAAATTGATAGCAGTAAAGATATTTGCATCTATATCATTGCACGACATTGGCAATCCTGGATGCTCCGTCATATGATTCGACCGGAGGCCAAAGAGAGTCGCTTTGGACACGTGCTACCGCATAAGTCTTGTACATTTGGACCCCCTGGACAAGATGCGATGAGGCAGAATCCTGTCAAATTGATAGCAGTAAAGATATTTGCATCTATATCATTGGACGACATTGGAAATTCTGAATGCTCGGCTTATGATCCGACCTAAGTTCGAAGAGAGTCGTTTTGGACAAATGCTGTCGCCCAAATCTTGTCCAGTTGGACCTCCTGGACAAGATATGATGAGGCAGAATCCTGTTAAATTGATAGGAGTGAAGATGTTTGCATCTATAACATTGGACGACATTGGCAATTCTGGATGATCCGGCTCATGATTCGACCTCAGTTCAAAGAGAATCGCTTGGGAAAAGTTCTACCGCTCAAATCTTGTACATTTAGACCCCCTGCACAATACACGATGAGGCAGAATCCTGTCAAATTGATAGGAGTAAAGATATTTGCAGCTATATCATTGGACGACATTGGCAATTCTGGATGCTCCGGCTTATGGTTCGACCTGAATCCAAAGAGAGTCGGTTTAGGGAAATGCTGCAGCCCAAGGCTTGTGCATTTGGACCTCCTGGTAAAGGTATGATGAGGCAGAATCCTGTCCAATGATAGGATTGAAGATATTTGCATCTATATCATTGGACGACATTGGCAATTCTGGATGCTGCGGCTTATGTTTCGACCGGAGGTCAAAGAGTGTCGCTTTGGACAAGGGCTACCGCACAAATCTTGTACATTTGAATATCCTGGAAAAGATATGATGAGGCAGAATCCTGTCACATCGATAGGAGTGAAGATATTTGCATCTAAATCATTGAACGACATTGGCAATTCTGGATGCTTCGGCTTATGATTCGACCTGAGTCCAAAGAGAGTCGCTTTGGACAAGTGCTGCCGCACAAATCTTGTACATTTGGACCTCCTGTACAAGGTATGATGAGGCAGAATCCCATCACATTGATAGGAGTAAAGATATTTGCATCTATATCATTGGACGACATTGGCAATTCTGGATACTTCGGCATATGGATCGACCTGAGTCCAAAGAGATTCGCTTTTGTCAAGTGCTAACCCACAAATATTGTACACTTGGACCTCCTGGACAAGATATGATGAGGCAGAATCCTGTCAAATTGATAGGAGTGAAGATATTTGCATCTATATCATTGGACGACATTGGCAATTCTGGATACTTCGGCTTATGGATCGACCTGAGTCCAAAGAGTTTCGCTTTTGTCTAGTGCTACCGCACAAATCTTGTACATTTGGACCTCCTGTACAAGGTATGATGAGGCAGAATCCTATCACATTGATAGGAGTAAAGATATGTGCATCTATATCACTGGGCGACATTGGCAATTCTGGATGCTCCGGCATATGATTCGACCGGAGGTCAAAGAGTGTCGCTTTGGACAAGGGCTACCGCACAAATCTTGTACATTTTGACCTACTGGACAAGGTATGATGAGGCAGAATCCTGTCAAATTGATAGCAGTAAAGATATTTGCATCTATACCATTGCACGACATTGGCAATTCTTCATGCTTCGGCTTATGGTTCAACCTGAGTCCAAAGAGTTTGGCTTTGGACAAGTACTACCACACTAATCTTGTACATTTGGACCTCCTGGAAAAGGTATGGTGAGGCAGAATCCTGTCACATCGATAGGAGTGAAGATATTTGCCCCAATATCATTGGACGACATTGGCAATTCTGGATACTTCGGCATATGGATCGACCTGAGTCCAAAGAGATTCGCTTTTGTCAAGTGCTACCGCACAAATCTGGTACATTCGCACCCCCTGGACAAGATACGATGAGACAGAATCCTGTCAAATTGATAGGAGTGAAGATATTTGCATCTATATCTTTGGACGACCTTGGCAATCCTGGGAATCCGACATATGATTCCACCTGAGTCCAAAGAGAGTCGGTCTGGACAGGTGCTACCGCACAAATTTTGTACATTTGGACCCCCTGGACAATATACGATGAGGCAGAATCCTGTACAATTTATAGGAGTAAAGATATTTGCATCTATATCATTGGACGACATTGGCAATTCTGGATACTTCGGCTTATGGATCGACCTGAGTCCAAAGAGATTCGCTTTTGTCAAGTGCTACCCCATAACTCTTGTACATTTGAACCTCCTGGACAAGATATGATGAGGCAGAATCCGGTCAAACTGATAGGAGTGAAGATATTTGCATCTATATCTTTGGACGACATTGGCAATTCTGGATGCTCCGGCATATGATTCGCCCGGAGGCCAAAGACGGTCGCTATGGACAAGTGCTACCGCACAAATCTTGTACATTTGTATCTTCTGGACAAGGTATGATGAGGCAGAATCCTATCACATTGATAGGAGTGAAGATATTTGCATCTATATCTTTGGACGACATTGGCAATTCTGGATGCTCCGGCATATGATTCGCCCGGAGGCCAAAGTGGGTCGCTATGGACAAGTGCTACCGCACAATTCTGGTACATTCGGACCCCCTGGACAAGATACGATGAGGCAGAATCCTGTCAAATTGATAGGAGTAAAGATATTTGTATCTAAATCATTGGACGACATTGGCAATTCTGAATGCTCCGGCTTATGATTCGACCTGAGTCCAAAGAGAGTCGGTTTGGACAAATGCTGCCGCCCAAAACTTGTGCATTTGGACCTCCTGGAAAAGGTATGATGAGGCAGAATCCTGTCACATTGATAGGAGTAAAGATATTTGCATCTATATCTTTGGACGACATTGGCAATTCTGGATGCTCGGCTTATGATACGACCTGAGTCCAAAGTGATTCGCTTTTGTCAAGTGCTACCGGACAAATCGGGTACATTTGGACCCCCTGGACAAGATACGATGAGGCAGAATCCTATCACATTGATAGGAGTGAAAATATTTGCACCTACATCATTGGACGACATTGGCAATTCTGGATGCTCGGGCATATGATGCGACATGAGTCCAAAGAGATTCACTTTTGTCAAGTGCTACCGCACAAATCTGGTACATTCGCACCCCCTGGACAAGATATGATGAGGCAGAATCCTGTCAAATTGATAGGAGTGAAGATATTTGCAACTATATCATTGGACGACATTGGCAATTTTAGATTCTCCGGCTTATGATTCGACCGGAGGCCAAAGAGAGTCGCTTTGGACAAGTGCTACCGCACAAATCTTGTACATTTGGACCTCCTTGGCAAGATACGATGAGGCAGAATCCTATCACATTGATAGGAATGAAGATATTTGCATCTATATCTTTGGGCGACATTGGCAATTCTGGATGCTCCGGCATATGATTCGCCCGGAGGCCAAAGACGGTCGCTATGGACAAGTGCTACCGCACAAATCTTGTACATTTGGACCTCCTGGACAAGGTATGATGAGGCAGAATCCTATCACATTGATAGGAGTAAAGATATTTGCATCTATATAATTGGACGACATTGGCAATTCTGGATGCTCGGCATATGATTCGACCTTAGTCCAAAGAGATTCGCTTTTGTCAAGTGCTACCGCACAAATCTGGTACATTCGGACCCCCTGGACAAGATACGATGAGGCAGAATCCTGTAAAATTGATAGGAGTGAAGATATTTGCATTTATATCTTTGGACGACATTGGCAATTCTGGATGCTGCGGCATATGATTCGACCGGAGGCCAAAGAGAGTCGCTTTGGACAAGTGCTACCGCACAAATCTGGTACATTTGGATCTCCTCGACAAGGTATGATGAGGCAGAATCCTATCACATTGATAGGAGTAAAGATATTTGCATCTATATCATTGGACGACATTGGCTATTCTGGATACTTCGGCTTATGGATCGACCTGAGTTCAAAGAGATTAACTTTTGTCAAGTGCTGCCCCAGAAATCTTGTACATTTGAACCTCCTGGACAAGATATGATGAGGCAGAATCCGGTCAAATTGATAGGAGTATAGATATTTGCATATATATCTTTGGACGACATTGGCAATTCTGGATGCTGCGGCATATGATTCGACCGGAGGCCAAAGAGGGTCGCTATGGACAAGTCCTACCGCACAAATCTTGTACATTTGTATCTTCTGGACAAGGTATGATGAGGCAGAATCCTATCACATTGATAGGAGTGAAGATATTTGCGTCTATATCTTTGGACGGCATTGGCAATTCTGGATGCTCCGGCATATGATTCGCCCGGAGGCCAAAGAGGGTCGCTATGGACAAGTGCTACCGCACAAATCTTGTACATTTGGACCTCCTGGACAAGGTATGATGAGGCAGAATCCTATCACATTGATAGGAGTGAGGATATTTTCATCTATATCTTTGGACAACATTGGCAATTCTGGATGCTCCGGCATATGATTCGCCCGGAGGCCAAAAAGGGTCGCTATGGGCAAGTGCTACCGCACAAATCTTGTACATTTGGACCTCCTGGACAAGGAATGGTGAGGCAGAATCCTATCACATTCATAGGAGTAAGATATTTGCATCTATATAATTGGACGACATTGGCAATTCTGGATGCTCGCCTTATGATTCGACCTGAGTCCAAAGAGATTCGCTTTTGTCAAGTGCTACCGCACAAATCTGGTACATTCGCACCCCCTGGACAAGATACGATGAGGCAGAATCCTGTCAAAAATTGATAGGAGTGAAGATATTTGCATCTATATCATTGGACGACATTGGCAATTTTAGATGCTCCGGCTTATGATTCGACCTGAGTCCAAAGAGATTCGCTTTTGTCTAGTGCTACCGCACAAATCTGGTACATTCGCACCCCCTGGACAAGATACGATGAGGCAGAATCCTGTCAAATTGATAGGAGTGAAGATATTTGCATCTATATCTTTGGACGACCTTGGCAATCCTAGAAATCCGACATATGATTCGACCTGAGTCCAAAGATAGTCGGCCTGGACAAGTGCTACCGCACAAATTTTGTACATTTGGATCCCCTGGACAAGATACGATGAGGCAGAATCCTGTACAATTGATAGGAGTAAAGATATTTGCATCTATATAATTGGACGTCATTGGCAATCCTGGATGCTTCGGCTTATGGATCGACCTGAGTCCAAAGAGAGTCGCTTTTGTCAAGTTCTACCCCAGAAATCTTGTACATTTGAACCTCCTGGACAAGATATGATGAGGCAGAATCCGGTCAAATTGATAGGAGTGAAGATATTTGCATTTATATCTTTGGTCGACATTGGCAATTCTGGATGCTGCGCCATATGATTCGACCGGAGGCCAAAGAGAGTCGCTTTGGACAAGACCTACCGCACAAATCTTGTACATTTGGACCTCCTGGACAAGGTATGGTGAGGCAGAATCCTATCACATTGATAGGAGTAAGATATTTGCATTTATATAATTGGACGACATTGGCAATTCTGGATACTTCGGCTTATGGATCGACCTGAGTCCAAAGAGATTCGCTTTTGTCAAGTGCTACCCCACAACTCTTGTACATTTGAACCTCCTGGACAAGATATGATGAGGCAGAATCCGGTCAAATTGATAGGAGTGAAGATATTTGTATCTATATCTTTGGACGAAATTGGCAATACAGGATGCTCCGGCATATTATTCGCCCGGAGGCCAAAGAGGGTCGCTATGGACAAGTGCTACCGCACAAATCGTGTATATTTGTATCTTCTGGACAAGGGCTGATGAGGCAGAATCCTATCACATTGATAGGAGTGAAGATATTTGCATCTATATCTTTGGACGACATTGGCAATTCTGGATGCTCCGGCATATGATTCGCCCGGAGGCCAAAGAGGGTCGCTATGGACAAGTGCTACCGCACAAATCTGGTACATTCGGACCCCCTGGATAAGATACGATGAGGCAGAATCCTGTACAATTGATAGGAGTAAAGATATTTGCATCTATATCATTGGACGACATTGGTAATTCTGGATACTTCGGCTTATGGATCGACCTGAGTCCAAAGAGATTCGCTTTTGTCAAGTGCTACCGCACAAATTTTGTACATTTGGACCCCCTGGACAAGATACGATGAGGCAGAATCCTGTACAATTGATAGGAGTAAAGATATTTGCATCTATATCATTGGACGACATTGGCAATTCTGGATACTTCGGCTTATGGATCGACCTGAGTCCAAAGAGATTCGCTTTTGTCAAGTGCTACCCCACAACTCTTGTACATTTGAACCTCCTGGACAAGATATGATGAGGCAGAATCCGGTCAAATTGATAGGAGTGAAGATATTTGTATCTATATCTTTGGACGACATTGGCAATTCTGGATGCTCCGGCATATGATTCGCCCGGAGGCCAAAGAGGGTCGCTATGGACAAGTGCTACCGCACAAATCGTGTACATTTGTATCTTCTGGACAAGGTATGATGAGGCAGAATCCTATCACATTGATAGGAGTCAAGATATTTGCATCTATATCTTTGGACGACATTGACAAATCTGGATGCTCCGGCATATGATTCGCCCGGAGGCCAAAGAGGGTCGCTATGGACAAGTGCTACCGCACAAATCTTGTACATTTGGACCTCCTGGACAAGGTATGATGAGGCAGAATCCTATCACATTGATAGGAGTGAGGATATTTTCATCTATATCTTTGGACAACATTGGCAATTCTGGATGCTCCGGCATATGATTCGCCCGGAGGCCAAAAAGGGTCGCTATGGACAAGTGCTACCGCACAAATCTTGTACATTTGGACCTCCTGGACAAGGAATGGTGAGGCAGAATCCTATCACATTCATAGGAGTAAGATATTTGCATCTATATAATTGGACGACATTGGCAATTCTGGATGCTCGCCTTATGATTCGACCTGAGTCCAAAGAGATTCGCTTTTGTCAAGTGCTACCGCACAAATCTGGTACATTCGCACCCCCTGGACAAGATA
Organism: Priocnemis perturbator; assembly: GCA_963942575.1. Classification (NCBI taxonomy): domain Eukaryota; kingdom Metazoa; phylum Arthropoda; class Insecta; order Hymenoptera; family Pompilidae; genus Priocnemis; species Priocnemis perturbator. The sequence continues at coordinate 2,071,067 of CAWWDK010000133.1, read as the reverse complement.
CGATGAGGCAGAATCCTGTCAAAAATTGATAGGAGTGAAGATATTTGCATCTATATCATTGGACGACATTGGCAATTTTAGATGCTCCGGCTTATGATTCGACCTGAGTCCAAAGAGATTCGCTTTTGTCTAGTGCTACCGCACAAATCTGGTACATTCGCACCCCCTGGACAAGATACGATGAGGCAGAATCCTGTCAAATTGATAGGAGTGAAGATATTTGCATCTATATCTTTGGACGACCTTGGCAATCCTAGAAATCCGACATATGATTCGACCTGAGTCCAAAGAGAGTCGGCCTGGACAAGTGCTACCGCACAAATTTTGTACATTTGGATCCCCTGGACAAGATACGATGAGGCAGAATCCTGTACAATTGATAGGAGTAAAGATATTTGCATCTATATAATTGGACGTCATTGGCAATCCTGGATGCTTCGGCTTATGGATCGACCTGAGTCCAAAGAGAGTCGCTTTTGTCAAGTTCTACCCCAGAAATCTTGTACATTTGAACCTCCTGGACAAGATATGATGAGGCAGAATCCGGTCAAATTGATAGGAGTGAAGATATTTGCATTTATATCTTTGGTCGACATTGGCAATTCTGGATGCTGCGCCATATGATTCGACCGGAGGCCAAAGAGAGTCGCTTTGGACAAGACCTACCGCACAAATCTTGTACATTTGGACCTCCTGGACAAGGTATGGTGAGGCAGAATCCTATCACATTGATAGGAGTAAGATATTTGCATTTATATAATTGGACGACATTGGCAATTCTGGATACTTCGGCTTATGGATCGACCTGAGTCCAAAGAGATTCGCTTTTGTCAAGTGCTACCCCACAACTCTTGTACATTTGAACCTCCTGGACAAGATATGATGAGGCAGAATCCGGTCAAATTGATAGGAGTGAAGATATTTGTATCTATATCTTTGGACGAAATTGGCAATTCAGGATGCTCCGGCATATTATTCGCCCGGAGGCCAAAGAGGGTCGCTATGGACAAGTGCTACCGCACAAATCGTGTATATTTGTATCTTCTGGACAAGGGCTGATGAGGCAGAATCCTATCACATTGATAGGAGTGAAGATATTTGCATCTATATCTTTGGACGACATTGGCAATTCTGGATGCTCCGGCATATGATTCGCCCGGAGGCCAAAGAGGGTCGCTATGGACAAGTGCTACCGCACAAATCTGGTACATTTGGATCTCCTTGACAAGGTATGACGAGGCAGAATCCTATCACATTGATAGGAGTAAAGATATTTGCATCTATATCATTGGACGACATTGGCTATTCTGGATACTTCGGCTTATGGATCGACCTGAGTTCAAAGAGATTCACATTTGTCAAGTTCTACCCCAGAAATCTTGTACATTTGAACCTCCTGGACAAGATATGATGAGGCAGAATCCGGTCAAATTGATAGGAGTATAGATATTTGCATATTTATCTTTGGACGACATTGGCAATTCTGGATGCTCCGGCATATGATTCGACCGGAGGCCTAAGAGAGTCGCTTTGGACACGTGCTACCGCACAAATCTTGTACATTTGGACCCCCTGGACAAGATACGATGAGGCAGAATACTGTCAAATTGATAAAAGTAAAGATATTTGCATCTATGTCCTTGCACGACATTGGCAATTCTGGATGCTTCGGCTTATGGATCGACCTGTGTCCAAAGAGTTTCGCTTTTGTCTAGTGCTACCGCTCAAAACTTGTACACTTGATCCTCCTGGACAAGACTCGTTGAGCCAGAATCCTGTCAAATTGGTAGGAGTGAAGATATTTGCATCTATATCACTAGACGACATTGGCAATTCTGGATGCTCCGGCATATGATTTGACCGGAGGCCAAAGAGAGTCGCTTTGGACACGTGCTACCGCACAAATCTTGTGCACTTTGGACCCCCTGGACAAGATGCGATGAGGCAGAATCCTGTCAAATTGATAGCAGTAAAAATATTTGCATCTATATCATTGGACGACATTGGCAAATCTGGATGCTTCGGCTTATGGATCGACCTGAGTCCAAAGAGTTTCGCTTTTGTCTAGTGCTACCGCACAAATCTTGTACACTTGATCCTCCTGGACAAGACACGATGAGCCAGAATCCTGTCAAATTGATAGGAGTGAAGATATTTGCATCTATATCATTAGACGGCATTGGCAATTCTGGATGCTCAGGCTTATGATTCGACCTGAGTCCAAGGAGAGTCGGATTAGACAAGTGCTACCGCAACAAATCTTGTACATTTGGACACCCTGGACAAGTTACGATGAGGCAGAATCCTGTCAAATTGATAGGAGTGAAGATGTTTTCTTCTATATCATTGGACGACATTGGCAATTCTGGAAGTTCGGCATATGATTCGACCTGAGTTCAAAGAGAGTCGCTTTGGACAAATACTGCCACCCAAATCTTGTCCATTTGGACCTCCTGGACAAGATATGATGAGGCCGAATCCTGTCAAATTGATACGAGTGAAGATATTTGCATCTATATCATTGGACGACATTGGCAATTCTGGATGCTCAGGCTTATGATTGAACCTGAGTCCAAAGAGAGTCGTTTCGGACAAGTGCTACCACAATAAGTCTCGTACATTTGGACCTCCTGTACAAGGTATGATGAGGCAGAATCCTATCACATTGATAGCAGTAAAGATATTTGCATCTATATCATTGGACGACATTGGCAATTCTGGAAGTTCGGAATATGATTCGACCTGAGTTCAAAGAGAGTCGCTTTGGACAAATACTGCCGCCCAAATATTGTCCATTTGGACCTCTTGGACAAGATATGATGAGGCCGAATCCTGTTAAATTCATAGGAGTGAAGATATTTGCATCTATATCATTGGACGACATTGGCAATTCCGGATGCTCAGGCGTATGATTCGACCGGAGGCCAAAGTGAGTTGCTTTGGACAAGTGCTACCGCAACAAATCTTGTACACTTGATCCTCCTGGACAAGACACGATGAGCCAGAATCCTGTAAAATTGATAGGAGTGAAGATATTTGCATCTATATCATTGGACGACATTGGCAATTCTGGATGCTCGGCATATGATTCGACCTGAGTCCAAAGAAAATCGCTTTGGACAAGTGCTACCGCACAAATCTTGTCTGTGTGGATCTCCTGTACAAGGTATGATGAGGCAGAATCCTATCACATTGATAGGAGTAAAGATATTTGCATCTATATCATTGGACGACATTGGCAATTCTGGATGCTCCGGCTTATGATTCGACCTGAATCCAAAGACAGTCGCTTTGGACACGTGCTACCGCACAAATCTTGTACATTTGGACCCCCTGGACAAGATACGATGAGGCAGAATACAGTCAAATTGATAGAAGTAAAGATATTTGCATCTATATCTTTGCACGACATTGGCAATTCTGGATGCTTCGGCTTATGGATCGACCTGTGTCCAAAGAGTTTCGCTTTTGTCTAGTGCTACCGCACAAAACTTGTACACTTGATCCTCCTCGACAAGACGCGATGAGCCAGAATCCTGTTAAATTGATAGGAGTGAAGATATTTGCATCTATATCATTAGACGGCATTAGCAATTCTGGATGGTCGGCATATTATTCTACCTGAGTTCAAAGAGAGTCGCTTTGGACACGTGCTACCGCACAAATCTTGTACATTTGGATCCCCTGGACAAGACGCGATGAGGCAGAATCCTGTCAAATTGATAGCAGTAAAGATATTTGCAACTTTATCATTGCACGACATTGGCAATTCGGGATGCTTCGGCTTATGGATCCACCTGAGTCCAAAGAGTTTCGCTTTTATCTAGTGCTACCGCACAAATCTTGTACACTTGATCCTCCTGGACAAGACACGATGAGCCAGAATCCTGTAAAATTGAAAGGAGTGAAGATATTTGCATCTATATCATTGGACGACATTGGCAATTCTGGATGCTCGGCATGTGATTCGACCTGAGTCCAAAGAGAGTCGCTTTGGACAAGTGCTACCGCACAAATCTTGTATGTGTGGACCTCCTGTACAAGGTATGATGAGGCAGAATCCTATCACATTGATAGGAGTAAAGATATTTGCATCTATATCATTGGACGACATGGCAATTCTGCATGCTCCGGCGTATGATTCGACCGGAGGCCAAAGAGAGTCGCTTTGGACAAGTGCTACCACACAAATCTTGTACTTTTGGACCCCCTGGACAATATAACATGAGGCAGAATCCTGTCAAATTGATAGCAGTAAAGATATTTGCATCTATATCATTGGACGACATTGGCAATTCTGGATGCTCCGGCTTATGATTCGACCTGAATCCAAAGACAGTCGCTTTGGACAAAAGCTACCGCACACATGTTGTACATTTAGACCTCCTGAAAAAGATATGATGAGGCAGAATCCTGTCACATTGATAGGAGTGAAGATATTTGCATCTAAATCATTGGACGACATTGGCAATTCTGGATGCTTCGGTTTATGATTCGACCTGAGTCCAAAGAGAGTCGCTTTGGACAAGTGCTACCGCACAATTCTTGTACATTTGGACCTCCTGTTCAAGGTATGATGAGGCAGAATCCCATCACATTGATAGGAGTAAAGATATTTGCATCTATATCATTGGACGACATTGGCAATTCTGGATGCTCGGCAGATGATTCGACCTGACTTCAAGGAGAGTCGCTTTGGACAAATGCTGCCGCCCAAATCTTGTATATTTGGAACTCCTGGACAAGACGCGATGAGGCAGAATCCTGTCAAATTGATAGCAGTAAAGATATTTGCAACTTTATCTTTGCACGACATTGGCAATTCGGGATGCTTCGGCTTATGGATCGACCTGAGTCCAAAGAGTTTCGCTTTTGTCTAGTGCTACCGCACAAACCTTGTACACTTGATCCTCCTGGACAAGACACGATGAGCCAGAATCCTGTCAAATTGATAGGAGTGAAGATATTTGCATCTATATCACTAGACGACATTGGCATTTCTGGATGCTCAGGCTTATGATTCGACCTGAGTCCAAGGAGAGTCGGATTAGACAAGTGCTACCGCAACAAATCTTGTACATTTAGACCTCCTGAAAAAGATATGATGAGGCAGAATCCTGTCACATTGATAGGAGTGAAGATATTTGCATCTAAATCATTGGACGACATTGGCAATTCTGGATGCTTCGGTTTATGATTCGACCTGAGTCCAAAGAGAGTCGCTTTGGACAAGTGCTACCGCACAATTCTTGTACATTTGGACCTCCTGTTCAAGGTATGATGAGGCAGAATCCCATCACATTGATAGGAGTGAAGATATGATCGGATCATAAGCCGGGGCATCCAGAATTGCCAATGTCGTCCAATGATATAGATGCAAATATCTTTACTCCTATCAATGTGATAGGATTCTGCCTCATCATACTTTGTGCAGGAGGTCCAAATGTACAAGATTTGTGCGTTAGCACTTCACAAAAACGAATCTCTTTGGACTCAGGTCGATCCATAAGCCGAAGCATCAGGAATTGCCAATGTCGTGCAATGGTATAGATGCAAATATCTTTACTGCAATCAATTTGACAGGATTCTGCCTCATCGTGTCTTGTCCAGGGGGTCCAAATGAACGCGATTTGTTGCGGTAGCACTTGTCCAAAGCGACATTCTTTGGACTTATGTCGAACCATAAGCCGGACCATCCAGAATTGCCGTTGTTGACCAATGATATAGATGCCAATATTCTACTCCTATTAATTTGACAGGATTCTGCCTCGTCGTATCTTGTCCCGGGGGTCCAAATGTATAGGGTTTGTTGCGGTAGCACTTGTCCAAAGCGACTCTCCTTGGACTCAGGTCGAATCATAAGCCTGAGCATCCAGAATTGCCAATGCCGTCTAATGATATAGATGCAAATATCTTCACTCCTATCCATGTGACAGGATTCTGCCTCATTATACCTTTTCCAGGAGGTCCAAATGCACAAGACTTGTGCGGCAGCACTTGACAAAAGTCAATCTCTTTGACTCAGGTCGAATCATATGCCGAGTATACAGAATTGCCAATGTCGTCTAATGATATAGATGCAAATATCTTTACTCCTATCAATGTTACAGGATTCTGTCTCATCGTATCTTGTACAGGAGGTCCAAATGTACAAGATTTATTGCGGTAGCACTTTTCCGAGGCGACTCTCTTTGGCCTCCGGTCGAATCATATGCCGCAGCATCCAGAATTGCCAATGTCGTCCAGTGATATTGATGCATATATCTTTACTCCTATCAATTTGACAGGATTCTGCCTCGTCGTATCTTGACCCGGGGGTCCAAATGTACAAGATTTGTTGCGGTAGCCCTTGTCCAAAGCGACTCTCCTTGGACTCAGGTCGAATCATAAGCCTGAGCATCCATAATTGCCAATGTCCTCCAATGATATAGATGCAAATATCTTTACTGCTATCAATTTGACAGGATTCTGCCTCATCGTATCTTATCCAGGGGGTCCAAATGTACAAGATTTGTGCGGTAGCACGTGTCCAAAGCGACTCTCTTTGGCCTCCGGTCGAATCATATGCCGGAGCATCCAGAATTGCCAATGTCGTCCAATGATATAGATGCAAATATCTTTACTCCTATCAATTTGACAGGATTCTGCCTCATCGTATATTGTCCAGGGGGTCCAAATGTACAAGACTTGTGCGGCAGCACTTGACAAAAGCCAATCTCTTTGACTCAGGTCGAATCATATGCCGAGTATCCAGAATTGCCAATGTCGTCCAATGATATAGATGCAAATATCTTTACTCCTATCAATGTGGCAGGATTCTGCCTCATCGTATCTTGTACAGGAGGTCCAAATGTACAAGACTTATTGCGGTAGCACTTTTCCGAGGCGACTCTCTTTGGCCTCCAGTCGAATCATATGCCGCAGCATCCAGAATTGCCAATGTCGTCCAGTGATATAGATGCAAATATCTTTACTCCTATCAATTTGTCAGGATTCTGCCTCATCGTATCTTGTCCAGGGGGTACAAATGTACAAGATTTGTTGCGGTAGCACTTGTCCAAAGCGGCTCTCCTTGGACTCAGGTCGAATCATAAGCCTGAGCATCCAGAATTGCCAATGCCGTCTAATGATATAGATGCAAATATCTTCACTCCTGTCAATTTGACAGGATTCTGGCTCATCATGTCTTGTCCAGGAGGATCAAGCGTAGAAGATGTGTGCGGTAGCACTAGACGAAAGCGAAACTCCTTGGACTCAGGTCGATCCATAAGCCTGAGCATCCAGAATTGCCAATGTCGTCCAATGATATAGATTCACATATCTTTACTCCTATCAATGTGATAGGATTCTGCCTCATCATACCTTGTTCCGGAGGTCCAAATGGACATGATTTGGGCGGCAGTATTTGTCCAAAGCGACTCTTTTTGAACTCAGGTCGAATCATACGCCGCAGCATCCAGAATTGCCAATGTCGTCCAGTGATATAGATGCAAATATCTTTACTCCTATCAATTTGACAGGATTCTGCCTCATCGTGTCTTGTCCAGGGGGTCCAAATGTACGCGATTTGTTGCGGTAGCACTTGTCCAAAGCGACATTCTTTGACTTATGTCGAACCATAAGCCGGACCATCCAGAATTGCCGTTGTTGACCAATGATATAGATGCCAATATTCTACTCCTATTAATTTGACAGGATTCTGCCTCATCGTATCTTATCCAGGGGGTCCAAATGTACAAGATTTGTGCGGTAGCACGTGTCCAAAGCGACTCTCTTTGGCCTCCGGTCGAATCATATGCCGGAGCAACCAGAATTGCCAATGTCGTCCAATGATATAGATGCAAATATCTTTACTCCTATCAATGTGATAGGATTCTGCCTCATCGTATCTTATCCAGGGGGTGCAAATGTACAAGACTTATTGCGGTAGCACTTGTCCGAAGCGACTCTCTTTGGCCTCCGGTCGAATCATATGCCGGAGCATCCAGAATTGCCAATGTCGTCCAGTGATATTGATGCAAATATCTTTACTCCTATCAATGTGATAGGATTCTGCCTCATTGTATCTTATCCAGGGGGTCCAAATGTACAAGACTTATTGCGGTAGCACTTGTCCGAAGCGACTCTTTTGGCCTCCGGTCGAATCATATGCCGGAGCATCCACAATGGCCAAGGTCGTCCAGTGATATAGATGCAAATATCTTTACTCATATCAATGTGGTAGAATTCTGCCTCATCATACCTTGTACAGGAGGTCGAAATGTAGAAGATTTGTGCGGTAGCACTTGTCCAAAGCGAAACTCTTTGGACTCAGGTCGATCCATTACCCGAAGCATCAAGAATTGCCAATGTCGTGCAATGGTATAGATGCAAATACCTTTACTGCTATCAATTTGACAGGATTCTGCCTCATCGTGTCTTGTCCAGGGGGTTAAAATGTACGCGATTTGTTGCGGTAGCACTTGTCCAAAGCGACTTTCTTTGGACTTATGTCGAACCATAAGCCGGACCATCCAGAAGTGCCGTTGTTGACCATTGATATAGATGCAAATATATTTACTCCTATTAATTTGACAGGATTCTGCCTCGTCGTATCTTGTCCCGGGGGTCCAAATGTACAAGATTTGTTGCGGTAGCACTTGTCCAAAGCGACTCTCCTTGGACTCAGGTCGAATCACAAGCCTGAGCATCCAGAATTGCCAATGCCGTCTAATGATATAGATGCAAATATCTTCACTCCTATCAATTTGACAGGATTCTGCCTCATCATATCTTGTCCAGGTGGTCCAAATGGACAAGATTTGGGCGGCAGCATTTGTCCAAAGCGACTCTCTTTGAACTTAGGTCGAATCATAAGCCGAGCATCGAGAATTTCCAATGTCGTCCAATGATATAGATGCAAATATCTTTACTCCTATCAATGTGATAGGATTCTGCCTCATCATACCTTGTACAGGAGGTCCAAATGTACAAGACTTATTGCGGTAGCACTTGTCCGAAGCGACTCTCTTTGGACTCAGGTCGAATCATAAACCGGAGCATCCAGAATTGCCAATGTCGTCCAATGATATAGATGCAAATATCTTTACTCCTATCAATGTGACAGCATTCTGCCTCATCGTATCTTGTCCAGGGGGTCCAAATGTACACGATTTGTTGCGGTAGCACTTGTCCAAAGCGACATTCTTTGGACTTATGTCGAACCATAAACTGGAGCATCCAGAATTGCCAATGTCGTCCAATGATGTAGATGCAAATATCTTCACTCCAATCAATTTGACAGGATTCTGGCTCATCGTGTCTTGTCCAGGTGGGATCAAATGTACACGATTTGTGCGGTAGCACTAGACAAAAGCGAAACTCTTTGGACTCAGGTCGATCCATAAGCCGAATCAACCAGAATTGCCAAAGTCGTGCAATGATATAGATGCAAATATCTGTACTGCTATCAATTTGACAGGATTCTGCCTCATCGTATCTTGTCCAGGGGGTCCAAATGTATAAGATTTGTGCGGCAGCACGTGTCCAAAGCGACTCTCTTTAGCCTCCGGTCGGATCATATGCCGGAGCATCCAGAATGGCCATGTCGTCCAGTGATATAGATGCAAATATCTTTACTCATATCAATGTGGTAGGATTCTGCCTCATCATACCTTGTACAGGAGGTCGAAATGTAGAAGATTTGTGCGGTAGCACTTGTCCAAAGCGAAACTCTTTGGACTCAGGTCGATCCATAAGCCGAAGCATCAATAATTGCCAATGTCGTGCAATGGTATAGATGAAAATACCTTTACTGCTATCACTTTGACAGGATTCTGCCTCATCGTATCTTGTCCAGGGGGTCCACATGTACACAATTTGTTGCGGTAGCACTAGTCTGTTATAAATATGCTGGAAATTTTAAGAATATGAATGCACCGCTCTATGGTTCTGGGGGAAGTGCTGTGTCCCTTGACACAGTACTCTTTCCAGAGAGTTCAAAGCCTCTCCCCACTCCGTGGCCAGATCCTTTATTCGAGTGCTTATCACTTCGCACGTGCAACGAAGCATCGATGACGTCGGGCCATCGGTCCCGTGCACGTGCCTTCTCAAAGAATTAGGCATCTACTCGGCGGCCAGCAACAAGGCGTCGGGCCCTTTGCTGCCGCCTCAGATTCCATACGTGCGCGATACTGTATACAGCACCGCGATCCCAAGAACCTGCGACGATTGACATCCGACTATCTAAATATCATCGACCGATATTATTGTCTCGGCTATCGCCCAACTCAAGCCTTTGTAAACCAGCCGTCACCGCCTGGAGTGACCACTCAAAACGTGCCCCCTCTCCCTTTCTACCGCGATGACGCTAACATGTCCAAAGCGACATTCTTTGGACTTAGGTCGAACCATAAGCCGGACCATCCAGAATTGCCGATGTTGACCAATGATGTAGATGCAAATATCTTTACTCCTATTAATTTGACAGGATTCTGCTTCATCGTGTCTTGTCCAGGGGGTCCAAATGTACACGATTTGTTGCGGTAGCACTTGTCCAAGGCGACATTCTTTGGACTTATGTCGAACCATAAGCCGGACCATCCGGAATTGCCGATGTTGACCAATGATATAGATGCAAATATCTTCAATCCTATCAATGGACAGGATTCTGCCTCATCGTATCTTGTCCAGGAGGTTCAAGTGTACAAGATTTGGGTGGTAACACTTGTCCAGACCGACTCTCTTTGGATTCAGGTCGAATCATAAGCCGGATCCCCAGGATTGCCAATGTCGTCCAATGATATAGATGCAAATATCTTTACTCCTATCAATTTGACAGGATTCTGCCTCATCCCATCTTGTCCAGGGGGATCAAATGTACAAGATTTGTGCGGTAGCACTTGTCCAAAGCGAAACTCATTGGACTCAGGTCGATCCATAAGCCGAAGCATCAAGAATTGCCAATGTCGTGCAATGGTATAGATGCAAATATCATTACTGCTATCAATTTGACAGGATTATGCCTCATCGTATATTGTCCAGGGGGTCCAAATGTACAATACTTGTGCGGTAGCACTTGTACAATGCGACTCTCTTTGGCCTCCGGTCGAATCATACGCCGGAGCATCCAGAATTGCCGATGTTGACCAATGATATAGATGCAAATATATTTACTCCTATAAATTTGACAGGATTCTGGCTCATCGTGTCTTGTCCAGGAGGTCCAAATGTACAAGATTTGTGCGGTAGCACGTGTCCAAAGCGACTCTCTTTGGATTCAGGTCGAATCATAGGCCGGAGCATCCAGAATTGCCAATGTCGCCCAGTGATATAAATGCAAATTTCTTTACTCCTGTCAATGTGATAGGATTCTGCCACATCATTACTTGTACAGGAGGTCCAAATGAACAAGATTTTTGCGGTAGCACTTGTCTAAAGCGAAACTCTTTGGACTCAGGTCGATCCATAACCCGAAGCATCAAGAATTGCCAATGTCGTGCAATGGTATAGATGCAAATATCATTACTGCTATCAATTTGACAGGATTCTGGCTCATCGTGTCTTGTCCAGGGGTTCCAAATGTACAAGATTTGTGCGGTAGCACGTGTCCAAAGCGACGCTCTTTGGATTCAGGTCGAATCATAAGCCGGAGCATCCAGAATTGCCAATGTCGTCCAATGATATAGATGCAAATATCTTTACTCCTATCAATTTGACAGGATTCTGGCTCATCGTGTCTTGTCCAGGAGGATCAACTGTACAAGATTTGTGCGGTAGCACTAGACAAAAGCGAAACTCTTTGGACTCAGGTCGATCCATAAGCCGAAACATCCAGAATTGCCAATGTCGTCCAATGATATAGATGCAAATATTTTTACTGCCATCAATTTGACAGGATTCTGTGTCATCATACCTTGTACAGGAGGTCCAAATGAACAAGATTTGTGCGGTAGCACTTGTCCAAAGCGACCCTCTTTGGACTCAGGTCGAATCATAACCCGAAGCATCCAGAATTCCCAATGTCGTCCAATGATTTAGATGCAAATATCTTCACTCCTATCAATTTGACAGGATTCTGGCTCATCGTGCCTTGTCCAGGAGGATCAAGTGTACAAGATTTGTGCGGTAGCACTAGACTAAAGCGAAACTCTTTGGACTCAGGTCGATCCATAAGCCGAAGCATCCAGAATTGCCAATGTCGTCTAGTGATATAGATGCAAATATCTTCACTCCTATTGATGTGATAGAATTCTACCTCATCATATCTTGTCCAGGAGGTCCAAATATACAAGATTTGGGCGGCAGCAGTTGTCCAAAGCGACTCTCTTTGGACTCAGGGTGAATCATAAGCCGGAGCATCCAGAATTGTCAATGTCGTTTTTTTGATATAGATGCAAATATCTTCACTCCTATCAATTTGACAGGATTCTGGCTCATCGTGCCTTGTCCAGGAGGATCACGTGTACAAGATTTGTGCGGTAGCACTAGACAAAAGCGAAACTCTTTGGACTCAGGTCGATCCAAAAGCCAAAGCATCCAGAATTGCCAATGTCGTCCAATGATTTAGATTCAAATATCTTCACTCCTATCAATGTGACAGGATTCTGCCTCGTCATATCTTTTCCAGGAGGTCTAAATGTACAACATTTGTGCGGTAGCACTTGTCCAAAGCGACTGTTTTTGGATTCAGGTCGAATCATAAGCCGGAGCATCCAGAATTGCCAATTTCGTCCAATGATTTAGATGCAAATATCTTCACTCCTATCAATGTGACAGGATTCTGCCTCATCATATATTGTCCAGGGGGTCCAAAAGTACAAGATTTGTGTGGTAGCACTTGTCCAAAGCGACTGTCTTTGGATTCAGGCCGAATCATAAGCCGGAGCATCCAGAATTGCCAATGTCGTCCAATGATATAGATGCAATTATCTTTACTGCTATCAATGTGGTAGGATTCTGCCTCATCATACCTTGTACAGGAGGTCCACACATACAAGATTTGTGCGGTAGCACTTGTCCAAAGCGACTCTCTTTGGACTCAGGTCGAATCATAAGCCGGTGCATCCAGAATTGCCAATGTCGTCCAATAATATAGATGCAAATATCTTTACTCCTATCAATGTGATAGGATTCTGCCTCATCATACCTTGTACAGGAGGTCCACACATACAAAATTTGTGCGGTAGCACTTGTCCAAAGCGACTCTCTTTGGCCTCCGGTCGAATCATACGTCGGAGCATCCAGAATTGCCAATGTCGTCCAATGATATAGATGCAAATATCTTTACTCCTATCAATGTGATAGGATTCTGCCTCATCATACCTTGTACAGGAGGTCCACACATACAAGATTTGTGCGGTAACACTTGTCCAAAGCGACTCTCTTTGGACTCAGGTCGAATCATAAGCCGGTGCATCCAGAATTGCCAATGTCGTCCAATGATATAGATGCAAATATCTTCACTCCTATCATTGTGACAGGATTCTGCCTTATCATACCTTTTCCAGGAGGTCCAAATGCACAAGTTTTGAGCCGCAGCATTTGTCCAAACCGACTCTCGTTGGACTCAGGTCGATCCATATGCCGGAGTAACACAAATTGCCGATCTTATCGGAATGATATAGATGCAAATATCATTACTCCTATCAATTTGACAGGATTCTGGCTCATCGTGTCTTGTCCAGGAGGATCAACTGTACAAGATATGTGCGGTAGCACTAGACAAAAGCGAAACTCTTTGACTCAGGTCGATCCATAAGCCGAAACATCCAGAATTGCCAATGTCGTCCAATGATATAGATGCAAATGTTTTTACTGCCATCAATTTGACAGGATTCTGCCTCATCATACCTTGTACAGGAGGTCCAAATGTACAAGATTTGTGCGGTAACACTTGTCCAAAGCGACCCTCTTTGGACTCAGGTCGAATCATATGCCGAAGCATCCAGAATTCCCAATGTCGTCCAATGATTTAGAGGCAAATATCTTCACTCCTATCAATGTGACAGGATTCTGCCTCATCATATCTTTTCCAGGAGGTCTAAATGTACAACATTTGTGCGGTAGCACTTGTCCAAAGCTACTGTCTTTGGATTCATTTCGAATCATAAGCCGGAGCATCCAGAATTGCCAATGTCGTCCAATGATATAGATGCAAATATATTTACTGCTATCAATTTGACAGGATTCTGCCTCATCGTATCTTGTCCAGGGGGTCCAGATGTACAAGATTTGTGCGGTAGCACGTGTCCAAAGCGACTCTCTTTGGCCTCCGGGCGAATCATATGCCGGAGCATCCAGAATTGCCAATGTCGTCCAATGATATAGATGCAAATATCTGTACTCCTATCAATGTGATAGGATTCTGCCTCATCATACCTTGTACAGGTGGTCCAAATGTACAAGATTTGTGCGGTAGCACTTGTCCAAAGCGACTCTCTTTGGACTCAAGTCGAATCATAAGCCGAAGCATCCATAATTGCCAATGTCGTCCAATGATTTAGATGCAAATATCTTCACTCCTATCATTGTGACAGGATTCTACATCATCATATCTTTTCCAGGAGGTCTAAATGTACAACATTTGTGCGGTAGCACTTGTCCAAAGCGACTGTCTTTGGATTCAGGTCGAATCATAAGCCGGAGCATCCAGAATTGCCAATGTCGTCTAGTGATATAGATGCAAATATCTTCACTCCTATCAATTTAACAGGATTCTGGCTCATCGTGTCTTGTCCAGGAGGATCAAGTGTACAAGTTTTGTGTGGTAGCACTAGACAAAAGCGAAACTCTTTGGACACAAGTCGATCCATATGCCGAAGCATCCAGAATTGCCAATGTCGTGCAATCATATAGATGCAAATATTTTTACTGCTATCAATTTGACAGGATTCTGCCTCATCGCATCTTGTCCAGGGGATCCAAATGTACAAGATTTGTGCGGTAGCACGTGTCCAAAGCGACTCTCTTTGAACTCAGGTAGAATCATATGCCGACCATCCAGAATTGCTAATGCCGTCTAATGATATAGATGCAAATATCTTCACTCCTATCAATTTAACAGGATTCTGCCTCATCGTGTCTTGTCCAGGAGGATCAAGTGTACAGGTTTTGTGCGGTAGCACTAGACAAAAGCGAAACTCTTTGGACACAAGTCGATCCATAAGCCGAAGCATCCAGAATTGCCAATGTCGTGCAATGATATAGATGCAAATATCTTTACTTCTATCAATTTGACAGTATTCTGCCTCATCGTATCTTGTCCAGGGGGTCCAAATGTACAAGATTTGTGCGGTAGCACGTGTCCCAAGCGACTCTCTTTGGCCTCCGGTCAAATCATATGCCGGAGCATCCAGAATTGCCAATGTCGTCTAGTGATATAGATGCAAATATCTTCACTGCTATCAATTTGACAGGATTCTGCCTCATCGTATCTTGTCCAAGAGGTCCAGATGTACAAGATTTGTGCGGTGGCACGTGTCCAAAGCGACTCTCTTTGGCCTCCGGGCGAATCATATCCCGGAGCATCCAGAATTGCCAATGTCGTCCAATGATATAGATGCAAATATCTTTACTCCTATCAATGTGATGCGATTCTGCCTCATCATACCTTGTACAGGTGGTCCAAATGTACAAGATTTGTGCGGTAGCACTTGTCCAAAGCGACTCTCTTTGGACTCAAGTCGAATCATAAGCCGAAGCATCCATAATTGCCAATGTCGTCCAATGATTTAGATGCAAATATCTTCACTCCTATCAATGTGACAGGATTCTGCCTCATCATACCTTGTACAGGAGGTCCAAATGTACAAGATTTGTGCGGTAGCACTTGTCCAAAGCGACTCTCTTTGGACTCAGGTCGAATCATAAGCCGAAGCATCCAGAATTGCCTATGTCGTCCAATGATTTAGATGCAAATATCTTCACTCCTATCAATGTGACAGGATTCTGCCTCATCATATCTTTTCCAGGAGGATCAAGTGTACAAGATTTGTGCGGTAGCACTAGACAAAAGCGAAACTCTTTGAACTCAGGTCGATCCAAAAGCCGAAGCATCCAGAATTGCTAATGTCGTCCAATGATATAGATCCAAATATCTTTACTGCTATCAATTTGAAAGGATTCTGCCTCATCGTATCTTGTCCAGGGGGTCCAAATGTACACGATTTGTTGCGGTAGCACTTGTCCAAAGCGACATTCTTTGGACTTATGTCGAACCATAAGCCGGACCATCCAGAATTGCCGATGTTGACCAATGATATAGATGCAAATATCTTTACTCCTATCAATTTGACATGATTCTGCCTCATCGTATCTTGACCACGAGGTTCAAATGTACAAGTTTTTTGGGTAGCACTTGTCCAAAGTGACATTCTTTGGAGTTAGGTCGAACCATAAGCCGGACCATCCAGAACTGCCGATGTTGACCAATGATATAGATGCAAATATCTTTACTCCTATCAATGTGATAGGATTCTGCCTCATCATGCCTTGTACAGGAGGTCCAAATGGACAAGATTTGGGCGGTAGCCCTTGTCCAAAGCGACTCTCTTTGGACTCAGGTCGAATCATAAGACGGGACATCCAGAATTGCCAATGTCGTCCAATGATATAGATGCAAATATCTTTACTCCTATCAATGTGACAGGATTCTGCCTCATCATACCTTGTGCAGGAGGTCCAAATGTACAAGATTTGTGCGTTAGCACTTCACAAAAACGAATCTCTTTGGACTCAGGTCGATCCATAAGCCGAAGCATCAAGAATTGCCAATGTCGTGCAATGGTATAGATGCAAATATCTTCACTCCTATCAATTTGACAGGATTCTGCCTCATCATACCTTGTACAGGAGGTTCAAATGTACAAGATTTGTGCGGTAGCACTTGTCCAAAACGACATTGTTTGGACTTAGGTCGAACATAAGCCGAAGCATCCAGAATTGCCAATGTCGTCCAATGATATAGATGCAAATATCTTCACTCCTATCAATGTGACAGGATTCTGGCTCATCGTGCCTTGTCCAGGAGTATTAAGTGTACAAGATTTGTGCGGTAGCACTAGACTAAAGCGAAACTCTTTGGACTCAGGTCGATCCAAAAGCCGAAGCATCCAGAATTGCTAATGTCGTCCAATGATATAGATACAAATATTTTTACTGCTATCAATTTGACAGGATTCTGCCTTTTCGCATCTTTTCCAGGGGGTCCTGGAAATGTACAAGATTTGTGCGGTAGCACGTGTCCAAAGCGACTCTCTTTGAACTCAGGTAGAATCATATGCCGACCATCCAGAATTGCTAATGCCGTCTAATGATATAGATGCAAATATCTTCACTCCTATCAATTTAACAGGAGTCTGGCTCATCGTGTCTTGTCCAGGAGGATCAAGTGTACAAGTTTTGTGCGGTAGCACTAGACAAAAGCGAAACTCTTTGGACACAAGTCGATCCATAAGCCGAAGCATCCAGAATTGCCAATGTCGTGCAATGATATAGATGCAAATATCTTTACTTCTATCAATTTGACAGTATTCTGCCTCATCGTATCTTGTCCAGGGGGTCCAAATGTACAAGATTTGTGCGGTAGCACGTGTCCAAAGCGACTCTCTTTGGCCTCCGGTCAAATCATATGCCGGAGCATCCAGAATTGCCAATGTCGTCTAGTGATATAGATGCAAATATCTTCACTTCTATCAATTTGACAGGATTCTGGCTCATCGTGCCTTGTCCAGGAGGATCAAGTGTACAAGATTTGTGCGGTAGCACTAGACTAAAGCGAAACTCTTTGCACTCAGGTCGATCCATAAGCCGAAGCATCCAGAATTGCCAATGTCGTCTAGTGATATAGATGCAAATATCTTCACTCCTATCGATGTGATAGGATTCTGCCTCATCATACCTTGTCCAGGGTGTCCAAATATACAAGATTTGGGCGGCAGCATTTGTCCAAAGCGACTCTCTTTGGACTCAGGTCGAATCATAAGCCGAAGCATCCAGAATTGCCAATGTCGTCCAATGATTTAGATGCAAATATCTTCACTCCTATGAATTTAACAGGATTCTGGCTCATCGTGTCTTGTCCAGGAGGATCAAGTGTACAAGTTTTGTGCGGTAGCACTAGACAAAAGCGAAACTCTTTGGACTCAGGTCGATCCATAAGCCGAAGCATCCAGAATTGCCAATATCGTCCAATGATATAGATGCAAATATTTTGACTGCAATCAATTTGACAGGATTCTGCCTCAAAGCATCTTGTCCAGGGGGTCCAAATGTAAAAGATTTGTGCGGTAGCACGTGTCCAAAGCGACTCTCTTTGGCCTCCGATCGAATCATGAGCCGGATCCCCAGGATTGCCTATGTCGTCCAATGATATCGATGCAAATATCTTTACTACTATCAATGTGACAGGATTCTGCCTCGCCATACCTTTTCCAGGAGATTCAAATGTACAAGATTTGTGCGGTAGCACTAGACAAAAGCGAAACTCTTTGGACTCAGGTCGGTCCATAAGCCGAAGCATCCAGAATTGCCAATGTTGTGCAATGATATAGATGCAAATATCTTTACCTCTATCAATTTGACAGTATTCTGCCTCATCGTATCTTGTCCAGGGGGTCCAAATGTACAAGATTTGTGTGGTAGCACTTGTCCAAAGCGACTCTCTTTGGCCTCCGGTCGAATCATACGCCGGAGCATCCAGAATTGCCAATGTCGTCCAATGATATAGATGCAAATATCTGTAATCCTATCAATGTGATAGGATTCTGCCTCATCATACCTTGTACAAGAGGTCCACACATACAAGATTTGTGAGGTAGCACTTGTCCAAAGCGACTCTCTTTGGACTCAGGTCGAATCATATGCCGAGCATTCAGAATTGCCAATGTCGTCCAATGATATAGATGCAAATATCTTCACTCCTATCAATTTGACCGGATTCTGGCTCATCGTGTCTTGTCCAGGAGGATCAAGTGTACAAGATTTGTGCGGTAGCACTAGACAAAAGCGAAACTCTTTGGACTCAGGTTGATCCATAAGCCAAAGCATCCAGAATTGCCAATGTCGTCCAATGATTTAGATTCAAATATCTTCACTCCTATCAATGTGACAGGATTCTGCCTCATCATATCTTTTCCAGGAGGTCTAAATGTACAACATTTGTGCGGTAGCACTTGTCCAAAGCGACTGTCTTTGGATTCAGGTCGAATCATAAGCCGGAGCATCCAAAATTGCCAATTTCGTCCAATGATTTAGATGCAAATATCTTCACTCCTATCAATGTGACAGGATTCTGCCTCATCATATATTGTCCAGGAGGTCCGAAAGTACACGATTTGTGTGGTAGCACTTGTCCAAAGCGACTGTCTTTGGATTCAGGTCGAATCATATGCCGGAGCATCCAGAATTGCCAATGTCGTCCAATGATATAGATGCAAATATCTTTACTCCTATCAATGTGATAGGATTCTGCCTCATCATACGTTGTACAGGAGGTCCACACATACAAGATTTGTGCGGTAGCACTTGTCCAAAGCGACTCTCTTTGGACTCAGGTCGAATCATAAGCCGGTGCATCCAGAATTGCCAATGTCGTCCAATAATATAGATGCAAATATCTTTACTCCTATCAATGTGATAGGATTCTGCCTCATCATACCTTGTACAGGAGGTCTACACATACAAGATTTGTGCGGTAGCACTTGTCCAAAGCGACTCTCTTTGGCCTCCGGTCGAATCATACGTCGGAGCATCCAGAATTGCCAATGTCGTCCAATGATATAGATGCAAATATCTTTACTCCTATCAATGTGATAGGATTCTGCCTCATCATACCTTGTACAGGAGGTCCACACATACAAGATTTGTGCGGTAACACTTGTCCAAAGCGACTCTCTTTGGACTCAGGTCGAATCATAAGCCGCTGCATCCAGAATTGCCAATGTCGTCCAATGATATAGATGCAAATATCTTCACTCCTATCATTGTGACAGGATTCTGCCTTATCATACCTTTTCCAGGAGGTCCAAATGCACAAGTTTTGAGCCGCAGCATTTGTCCAAACCGACTCTCGTTGGACTCAGGTCGATCCATATGCCGGAGTAACACAAATTGCCGATCTTATCGGAATGATATAGATGCAAATATCTTTACTCCTATCAATTTGACAGGATTCTGGCTCATCGTGTCTTGTCCAGGAGGATCAACTGTACAAGATTTGTGCGGTAGCACTAGACAAAAGCGAAACTCTTTGGACTCAGGTCGATCCATAAGCCGAAACATCCAGAATTGCCAATGTCGTCCAATGATATTGATGCAAATATCTTTACTCCTATCAATTTGACAGGATTCTGCCTCATCCCATCTTGTCCAGGGGGATCAAATGTACAAGATTTGTGCGGTAGCACTTGTCCAAAGCGAAACTCATTGGACTCAGGTCGATCCATAAGCCGAAGCATCAAGAATTGCCAATGTCGTGCAATGGTATAGATGCAAATATCATTACTGCTATCAATTTGACAGGATTCTGCCTCATCGTATATTGTCCAGGGGGTCCAAATGTACAATACTTGTGCGGTAGCACTTGTACAATGCGACTCTCTTTGGCCTCCGGTCGAATCATACGCCGGAGCATCCAGAATTGCCGATGTTGACCAATGATATAGATGCAAATATCTTTACTCCTATAAATTTGACAGGATTCTGGCTCATCGTGTCTTGTCCAGGGGGTCCAAATGTACAAGATTTGTGCGGTAGCACGTGTCCAAAGCGACTCTCTTTGGATTCAGGTCGAATCATAGGCCGGAGCATCCAGAATTGCCAATGTCGCCCAGTGATATAAATGCAAATTTCTTTACTCCTATCAATGTGATAGGATTCTGCTACATCATACCTTGTACAGGAGGTCCAAATGTACAAGATTTTTGCGGTAGCACTTGTCCAAAGCGAAACTCTTTGGACTCAGGTCGATCCATAACCCGAAGCATGAAGAATTGCCAATGTCGTGCAATGGTATAGTTGCAAATATCATTACTGCTATCAATTTGATAGGATTCTGCCTCATCGAATCTTGCCCAGGGAGTCCAAATGTACACGATTTGTTGCGGTAGCACTTGTCCAAAGCGACATTCTTTGGACTTATGTCGAACCATAAGCCGGATCATCCAGAATTGCCGATGTTTACCAATGATATAGATGCAAATATCTTTACTCCTATTAATATGACAGGATTCTGCCTCATCGTATCTTTTCCAGGGGGTCCTAATGTACAAGATTTGTTGCGGTAGCACTTGTCCAAAGCGACTCTCCTTGGACTCAGGTCGATCCATAAGCCGAAGCATCAAGAATTGCCAATGTCGTGCAATGGTATAGATGCAAATATCATTACTGCTATCAATTTGACAGGATTCTGCCTCATCGTATATTGTCCAGGGGGTCCAAATGTACAATACTTGTGCGGTAGCACTTGTACAATGCGACTCTCTTTGGCCTCCGGTCGAATCATACGCCGGAGCATCCAGAATTGCCGATGTTGACCAATGATATAGATGCAAATATCTTTACTCCTATAAATTTGACAGGATTCTGGCTCATCGTGTCTTGTCCAGGGGGTCCAAATGTACAAGATTTGTGCGGTAGCACGTGTCCAAAGCGACTCTCTTTGGATTCAGGTCGAATCATAGGCCGGAGCATCCAGAATTGCCAATGTCGCCCAGTGATATAAATGCAAATTTCTTTACTCCTATCAATGTGATAGGATTCTGCCACATCATACCTTGTACAGGAGGTCCAAATGTACAAGATTTTTGCGGTAGCACTTGTCCAAAGCGAAACTCTTTGGACTCAGGTCGATCCATAACCCGAAGCATGAAGAATTGCCAATGTCGTGCAATGGTATAGATGCAAATATCATTACTGCTATCAATTTGATAGGATTCTGCCTCATCGAATCTTGCCCAGGGAGTCCAAATGTACACGATTTGTTGCGGCAGCACTTGTCCAAAGCGACATTCTTTGGACTTATGTCGAACCATAAGCCGGATCATCCAGAATTGCCGATGTTTACCAATGATATAGATGCAAATATCTTTACTCCTATTAATATGACAGGATTCTGCCTCATCGTATCTTTTCCAGGGGGTCCTAATGTACAAGATTTGTTGTGGTAGCACTTGTCCAAAGCGACTCTCCTTGGACTCAGGTCGAATCATACGCCTGAGCATCCAGAATTGCCAATATCGTCCAATTATATAGATGCAAATATCTTTACTCCTATCAATGTGATGCGATTCTGCCTCATCATACCTTGTACAGGAGGTCCAAATGTACAAGATTTGTGCGGTAGCACTTGTCCAAAGCGACTCTCTTTGGACTCAGGTCGAATCATAAGCCGAAGCATCCAGAATTGCCTATGTCGTCCAAAGATTTAGAGGCAAATATCTTCACTCCTATCAATGTGACAGGATTCTGCCTCATCATATCTTTTCCAGGAGGATCAAGTGTACAAGATTTGTGCGGTAGCACTAGACAAAAGCGAAACTCTTTGGACTCAGGTCGATCCAAAAGCTGAAGCATCCAGAATTGCTAATGTCGTCCAATGATATAGAAACAAATATTTTTACTGCTATCAATTTGACAGGATTCTGCCTTTTCGCATCTTTTCCAGGGGGTCCAAATGTACAAGATTTGTGCGGTAGCACGTGTCCAAAGCGACTCTCTTTGGCCTCCGGTCAAATCATATGCCGGAGCATCCAGAATTGCCAATGTCGTCTAGTGATATAGATGCAAATATCTTCACTTCTATCAATTTGACAGGATTCTGGCTCATCGTGCCTTGTCCAGGAGGATTAAGTGTACAAGATTTGTGCGGTAGCACTAGACTAAAGCGAAACTCTTTGGACTCAGGTCGATCCATAAGCCGAAGCATCCAGAATTGCCAATGTCGTCTAGTGATATAGATGCAAATATCTTCACTCCTATCGATGTGATAGGATTCTGCCTTATCATACCTTGTCCAGGGGGTCCAAATATACAAGATTTGGGCGGCAGCATTTGTCCAAAGCGACTCTCTTTGGACTCAGGTCGAATTATAAGCCGAAGCATCCAGAATTGCCAATGTCGTCCAATGATTTAGATGCAAATATCTTCACTCCTATCAATGTGACAGGATTCTGCCTCATCATATCTTTTCCAGGAGGTCTAAATGTACAACATTTGTGCGGTAGCACTTGTCCAAAGCGACTGTCTTTGGATACAGGTCGAATCATAAGCCGGAGCAACCAGAATTGCCAATGTCGTCCAATGATATAGATGCAAATATATTTACTGTTATCAATTTGACAGGATTTTGCCTCATCGTATATTGTCCAGGAGGTCCAAAAGTACAAGATTTGTGTGGTAGCACTTGTCCAAAGCGACTCTCTTTGGCCTCCGGTCGAATCATACGCCGGAGCATCCAGAATTGCCAATGTCGTCCAATGATATAGATGCAAATATCTTTAATCCTATCAATGTGATAGGATTCTGCCTCATCATACCTTGTACAAGAGGTCCACACATACAAGATTTGTGCGGTAGCACTTGTCCAAAGCGACTCTCTTTGGACTCAGGTCGAATCATATGCCGAGCATTCAGAATTGCCAATGTCGTCCAATGATATAGATGCAAATATCTTAACTCCTATGAATGTTACAGGATTCTGGCTCATCGTGTCTTGTCCAGGAGGATCAAGTGTACAAGATTTGTGCGGTAGCACTACACAAAAGCGAAACTCTTTGGACTCAGGGCGATCCATAAGCCGAAGCATCCAGAATTGCCAATGTCGTGCAATGATATAGATGCAAATATCTTTACTGCTATCAATTTGACAGGATTCTGCCTCATCGTATCTTGTCCAAGAGGTCCAGATGTACAAGATTTGTGCGGTAGCACGTGTCCAAAGCGACTCTCTTTGGCCTCCGGGCGAATCATATGCCGGAGCATCCAGAATTGCCAATGTCGTCCAATGATATAGATGCAAATATCTTTACTCCTATCAATGTGATGGGATTCTGTCTCATCATACCTTGTACAGGAGGTCCAAATGTACACGATTTGTGCGGTAGCACTTGTCCAAAGCGACTCTCTTTGGACTCAGGTCGAGTCATAAGCCGGTGCATCCAGAATTGCTAATGTCGTCCAATGATATAGATGCAAATATTTTTACTGCTATCAATTTGACAGGATTCTGCCTTTTCGCATCTTGTCCAGGGGGTCCAAATGAACAAGATTTGTGCGGTAGCACTTGTCCAAAGCGACTTTCTTTGGCCTCCGGTCAAATCATATGCCGGAGCATCCAGAATTGCCAATGTCGTCTAGTGATATAGATGCAAATATCTTCACTCCTATCAATTTAACAGGATTCTGGCTCATCGTGTCTTGTCCAGGAGGATCAAGTGTACAAGTTTTGTGCGGTAGCACTAGACAAAAGCGAAACTCTTTGGACTCAGGTCGATCCATAAGCCGAAGCATCCAGAATTGCCAATGTCGTCCAATGATTTAGATGCAAATATTTTGACTGCTATCAATTTGACAGGATTCTGCCTCAAAGCATCTTGTCCAGGGGGTCCAAATGTAAAAGATTTGTGCGGTAGCACGTGTCCAAAGCGACTCTCTTTGGCCTCCGATCGAATCATGAGCCGGATCCCCAGGATTGCCAATGTCGTCCAATGATATCGATGCAAATATCTTTACTACTATGAATGTGACAGGATTCTGCCTCGCCATACCTTTTCCAGGAGATTCAAATGTACAAGATTTGTGCGGTAGCACTAGACAAAAGCGAAACTCTTTGGACTCAGGTCGGTCCATAAGCCGAAGCATCCAGAATTGCCAATGTTGTGCAATGATATAGATGCAAATATCTTTACCTCTATCAATTTGACAGTATTCTGCCTCATCGTATCTTGTCCAGGGGGTCCAAATGTACAAGATTTGTGCGGTAGCACGTGTTCAAAGCGACTCTCTTTGGCCTCCGGTCAAATCATATGCCGGAGCATCCAGAATTGCCAATGTCGTCTAGTGATATAGATATAAATATCTTCACTCCTATCGATGTGATAGGATTCTGCCTCATCATACCTTGTCCAGGAGGTCCAAATGAACAAGATTTGTGCGGTAGCACTTGTCCTAAGCGACTCTCTTTGGACTCAGGTCGAATCATATGCCGAGCATCCAGAATTGCCAATGTCGTCCAATGATATAGACGCAAATATCTTCACTCCTATCAATTTTACAGGATTCTGGCTCATCGTGTCTTGTCCAAGAGGATCAAGTGTACAAGATTTGTGCGGTAGCACTACACAAAAGCGAAACTCTTTGGACTCAGGTCAATCCATAAGCCGAAGCATCCAGAATTGCCAATGTCGTGCAATGATATAGATGCAAATATTTTTACTGCTATCAATTTGACAGGATTCTGCCTCATCGCATCTTGTCCAGGGGATCCAAATGTACAAGATTTGTGCTGTAGCACGTGTCCAAAGCGACTCTCTTTGGCCTCCGGTCAAATCATATGCCGGAGCATCCAGAATTGCCAATGTCGTCTAGTGATATAGATGCAAATATCTTCACTGCTATCAATTTGACAGGATTCTGCCTCATCGTATCTTGTCCAAGAGGTCCAGATGTACAAGATTTGTGCGGTGGCACGTGTCCAAAGCGACTCTCTTTGGCCTCCGGGCGAATCATATGCCGGAGCATCCAGAATTGCCAATGTCGTCCAATTATATAGATGCAAATATCTTTACTCCTATCAATGTGATGCGATTCTGCCTCATCATACCTTGTACAGGAGGTCCAAATGTACAAGATTTTTGCGGTAGCACTTGTCCAAAGCGACTCTCTTTGGACTCAGGTCGAATCATAAGCCGAAGC
The DNA here is from genome assembly GCA_963942575.1 of Priocnemis perturbator. Lineage (NCBI taxonomy): Eukaryota > Metazoa > Arthropoda > Insecta > Hymenoptera > Pompilidae > Priocnemis > Priocnemis perturbator. The sequence continues at coordinate 2,045,177 of CAWWDK010000133.1, read as the reverse complement.
ATCCAGAATTGCCTATGTCGTCCAATGATTTAGATGCAAATATCTTCACTCCTATCAATGTGACAGGATTCTGCCTCATCATATCTTTTCCAGGAGGATCAAGTGTACAAGATTTGTGCGGTAGCACTAGACAAAAGCGAAACTCTTTGGACTCAGGTCGATCCATAAGCCGAAGCATCCAGAATTGCCAATGTCGTGCAATGATATAGATGCAAATATCTTTACTTCTATCAATTTGACAGTATTCTGCCTCATCGTATCTTGTCCAGGGGGTCCAAATGTAAAAGATTTGTGCGGTAGCACGTGTCCAAAGCGACTCTCTTTGGCCTCCGATCGAATCATGAGCCGGATCCCCAGGATTGCCTATGTCGTCCAATGATATCGATGCAAATATCTTTACTACTATCAATGTGACAGGATTCTGCCTCGCCATACCTTTTCCAGGAGATTCAAATGTACAAGATTTGTGGGGTAGCACTAGACAAAAGCGAAACTCTTTGGACTCAGGTCGGTCCATAAGCCGAAGCATCCAGAATTGCCAATGTTGTGCAATGATATAGATGCAAATATCTTTACCTCTATCAATTTGACAGTATTCTGCCTCATCGTATCTTGTCCAGGGGGTCCAAATGTACAAGATTTGTGCGGTAGCACGTGTCCAAAGCGACTCTCTTTGGCCTGCGGTCAAATCATATGCCGGAGCATCCAGAATTGCCAATGTCGTCTAGTGATATAGATATAAATATCTTCACACCTATCGATGTGATAGGATTCTGCCTCATCATACCTTGTCCAGGAGGTCCAAATGAACAAGATTTGTGCGGTAGCACTTGTCCAAAGCGACTTTCATTGGACTCAGGTCGAATCATAAGCCGGAGCTTCCATTATTGCCAATGTCGTCCAATGATATAGATGCAAATATCTTCACTCCTATCATTGTGACAGGATTCTGCCTTATCATACCTTTTCCAGGAGGTCCAAATGCACAAGTTTTGAGCCGCAGCATTTGTCCAAACCGACTCTCGTTGGACTCAGGTCGATCCATATGCCGGAGTAACACAAATTGCCGATCTTATCGGAATGATATAGATGCAAATATCTTTACTCCTATCAATTTGACAGGATTCTGGCTCATCGTGTCTTGTCCAGGAGGATCAACTGTACAAGATTTGTGCGGTAGCACTAGACAAAAGCGAAACTCTTTGGACTCAGGTCGATCCATAAGCCGAAACATCCAGAATTGCCAATGTCGTCCAATGATATTGATGCAAATATCTTTACTCCTATCAATTTGACAGGATTCTGCCTCATCCCATCTTGTCCAGGGGGATCAAATGTACAAGATTTGTGCGGTAGCACTTGTCCAAAGCGAAACTCATTGGACTCAGGTCGATCCATAAGCCGAAGCATCAAGAATTGCCAATGTCGTGCAATGGTATAGATGCAAATATCATTACTGCTATCAATTTGACAGGATTCTGCCTCATCGTATATTGTCCAGGGGGTCCAAATGTACAATACTTGTGCGGTAGCACTTGTACAATGCGACTCTCTTTGGCCTCCGGTCGAATCATACGCCGGAGCATCCAGAATTGCCGATGTTGACCAATGATATAGATGCAAATATCTTTACTCCTATAAATTTGACAGGATTCTGGCTCATCGTGTCTTGTCCAGGGGGTCCAAATGTACAAGATTTGTGCGGTAGCACGTGTCCAAAGCGACTCTCTTTGGATTCAGGTCGAATCATAGGCCGGAGCATCCAGAATTGCCAATGTCGCCCAGTGATATAAATGCAAATTTCTTTACTCCTATCAATGTGATAGGATTCTGCTACATCATACCTTGTACAGGAGGTCCAAATGTACAAGATTTTTGCGGTAGCACTTGTCCAAAGCGAAACTCTTTGGACTCAGGTCGATCCATAACCCGAAGCATGAAGAATTGCCAATGTCGTGCAATGGTATAGTTGCAAATATCATTACTGCTATCAATTTGATAGGATTCTGCCTCATCGAATCTTGCCCAGGGAGTCCAAATGTACACGATTTGTTGCGGTAGCACTTGTCCAAAGCGACATTCTTTGGACTTATGTCGAACCATAAGCCGGATCATCCAGAATTGCCGATGTTTACCAATGATATAGATGCAAATATCTTTACTCCTATTAATATGACAGGATTCTGCCTCATCGTATCTTTTCCAGGGGGTCCTAATGTACAAGATTTGTTGCGGTAGCACTTGTCCAAAGCGACTCTCCTTGGACTCAGGTCGATCCATAAGCCGAAGCATCAAGAATTGCCAATGTCGTGCAATGGTATAGATGCAAATATCATTACTGCTATCAATTTGACAGGATTCTGCCTCATCGTATATTGTCCAGGGGGTCCAAATGTACAATACTTGTGCGGTAGCACTTGTACAATGCGACTCTCTTTGGCCTCCGGTCGAATCATACGCCGGAGCATCCAGAATTGCCGATGTTGACCAATGATATAGATGCAAATATCTTTACTCCTATAAATTTGACAGGATTCTGGCTCATCGTGTCTTGTCCAGGGGGTCCAAATGTACAAGATTTGTGCGGTAGCACGTGTCCAAAGCGACTCTCTTTGGATTCAGGTCGAATCATAGGCCGGAGCATCCAGAATTGCCAATGTCGCCCAGTGATATAAATGCAAATTTCTTTACTCCTATCAATGTGATAGGATTCTGCCAAATCATACCTTGTACAGGAGGTCCAAATGTACAAGATTTTTGCGGTAGCACTTGTCCAAAGCGAAACTCTTTGGACTCAGGTCGATCCATAACCCGAAGCATGAAGAATTGCCAATGTCGTGCAATGGTATAGATGCAAATATCATTACTGCTATCAATTTGATAGGATTCTGCCTCATCGAATCTTGCCCAGGGAGTCCAAATGTACACGATTTGTTGCGGCAGCACTTGTCCAAAGCGACATTCTTTGGACTTATGTCGAACCATAAGCCGGATCATCCAGAATTGCCGATGTTTACCAATGATATAGATGCAAATATCTTTACTCCTATTAATATGACAGGATTCTGCCTCATCGTATCTTTTCCAGGGGGTCCTAATGTACAAGATTTGTTGTGGTAGCACTTGTCCAAAGCGACTCTCCTTGGACTCAGGTCGAATCATACGCCTGAGCATCCAGAATTGCCAATGTCGTCCAATTATATAGATGCAAATATCTTTACTCCTATCAATGTGATGCGATTCTGCCTCATCATACCTTGTACAGGAGGTCCAAATGTACAAGATTTGTGCGGTAGCACTTGTCCAAAGCGACTCTCTTTGGACTCAGGTCGAATCATAAGCCGAAGCATCCAGAATTGCCTATGTCGTCCAAAGATTTAGAGGCAAATATCTTCACTCCTATCAATGTGACAGGATTCTGCCTCATCATATCTTTTCCAGGAGGATCAAGTGTACAAGATTTGTGCGGTAGCACTAGACAAAAGCGAAACTCTTTGGACTCAGGTCGATCCAAAAGCTGAAGCATCCAGAATTGCTAATGTCGTCCAATGATATAGAAACAAATATTTTTACTGCTATCAATTTGACAGGATTCTGCCTTTTCGCATCTTTTCCAGGGGGTCCAAATGTACAAGATTTGTGCGGTAGCACGTGTCCAAAGCGACTCTCTTTGGCCTCCGGTCAAATCATATGCCGGAGCATCCAGAATTGCCAATGTCGTCTAGTGATATAGATGCAAATATCTTCACTTCTATCAATTTGACAGGATTCTGGCTCATCGTGCCTTGTCCAGGAGGATTAAGTGTACAAGATTTGTGCGGTAGCACTAGACTAAAGCGAAACTCTTTGGACTCAGGTCGATCCATAAGCCGAAGCATCCAGAATTGCCAATGTCGTCTAGTGATATAGATGCAAATATCTTCACTCCTATCGATGTGATAGGATTCTGCCTTATCATACCTTGTCCAGGGGGTCCAAATATACAAGATTTGGGCGGCAGCATTTGTCCAAAGCGACTCTCTTTGGACTCAGGTCGAATTATAAGCCGAAGCATCCAGAATTGCCAATGTCGTCCAATGATTTAGATGCAAATATCTTCACTCCTATCAATGTGACAGGATTCTGCCTCATCATATCTTTTCCAGGAGGTCTAAATGTACAACATTTGTGCGGTAGCACTTGTCCAAAGCGACTGTCTTTGGATTCAGGTCGAATCATAAGCCGGAGCAACCAGAATTGCCAATGTCGTCCAATGATATAGATGCAAATATATTTACTGTTATCAATTTGACAGGATTTTGCCTCATCGTATATTGTCCAGGAGGTCCAAAAGTACAAGATTTGTGTGGTAGCACTTGTCCAAAGCGACTCTCTTTGGCCTCCGGTCGAATCATACGCCGGAGCATCCAGAATTGCCAATGTCGTCCAATGATATAGATGCAAATATCTTTAATCCTATCAATGTGATAGGATTCTGCCTCATCATACCTTGTACAAGAGGTCCACACATACAAGATTTGTGCGGTAGCACTTGTCCAAAGCGACTCTCTTTGGACTCAGGTCGAATCATATGCCGAGCATTCAGAATTGCCAATGTCGTCCAATGATATAGATGCAAATATCTTAACTCCTATGAATGTTACAGGATTCTGGCTCATCGTGTCTTGTCCAGGAGGATCAAGTGTACAAGATTTGTGCGGTAGCACTACACAAAAGCGAAACTCTTTGGACTCAGGGCGATCCATAAGCCGAAGCATCCAGAATTGCCAATGTCGTGCAATGATATAGATGCAAATATCTTTACTGCTATCAATTTGACAGGATTCTGCCTCATCGTATCTTGTCCAAGAGGTCCAGATGTACAAGATTTGTGCGGTAGCACGTGTCCAAAGCGACTCTCTTTGGCCTCCGGGCGAATCATATGCCGGAGCATCCAGAATTGCCAATGTCGTCCAATGATATAGATGCAAATATCTTTACTCCTATCAATGTGATGGGATTCTGTCTCATCATACCTTGTACAGGAGGTCCAAATGTACACGATTTGTGCGGTAGCACTTGTCCAAAGCGACTCTCTTTGGACTCAGGTCGAGTCATAAGCCGGTGCATCCAGAATTGCTAATGTCGTCCAATGATATAGATGCAAATATTTTTACTGCTATCAATTTGACAGGATTCTGCCTTTTCGCATCTTGTCCAGGGGGTCCAAATGAACAAGATTTGTGCGGTAGCACTTGTCCAAAGCGACTTTCTTTGGCCTCCGGTCAAATCATATGCCGGAGCATCCAGAATTGCCAATGTCGTCTAGTGATATAGATGCAAATATCTTCACTCCTATCAATTTAACAGGATTCTGGCTCATCGTGTCTTGTCCAGGAGGATCAAGTGTACAAGTTTTGTGCGGTAGCACTAGACAAAAGCGAAACTCTTTGGACTCAGGTCGATCCATAAGCCGAAGCATCCAGAATTGCCAATGTCGTCCAATGATTTAGATGCAAATATTTTGACTGCTATCAATTTGACAGGATTCTGCCTCAAAGCATCTTGTCCAGGGGGTCCAAATGTAAAAGATTTGTGCGGTAGCACGTGTCCAAAGCGACTCTCTTTGGCCTCCGATCGAATCATGAGCCGGATCCCCAGGATTGCCAATGTCGTCCAATGATATCGATGCAAATATCTTTACTACTATCAATGTGACAGGATTCTGCCTCGCCATACCTTTTCCAGGAGATTCAAATGTACAAGATTTGTGCGGTAGCACTAGACAAAAGCGAAACTCTTTGGACTCAGGTCGGTCCATAAGCCGAAGCATCCAGAATTGCCAATGTTGTGCAATGATATAGATGCAAATATCTTTACCTCTATCAATTTGACAGTATTCTGCCTCATCGTATCTTGTCCAGGGGGTCCAAATGTACAAGATTTGTGCGGTAGCACGTGTTCAAAGCGACTCTCTTTGGCCTCCGGTCAAATCATATGCCGGAGCATCCAGAATTGCCAATGTCGTCTAGTGATATAGATATAAATATCTTCACTCCTATCGATGTGATAGGATTCTGCCTCATCATACCTTGTCCAGGAGGTCCAAATGAACAAGATTTGTGCGGTAGCACTTGTCCTAAGCGACTCTCTTTGGACTCAGGTCGAATCATATGCCGAGCATCCAGAATTGCCAATGTCGTCCAATGATATAGACGCAAATATCTTCACTCCTATCAATTTTACAGGATTCTGGCTCATCGTGTCTTGTCCAAGAGGATCAAGTGTACAAGATTTGTGCGGTAGCACTACACAAAAGCGAAACTCTTTGGACTCAGGTCAATCCATAAGCCGAAGCATCCAGAATTGCCAATGTCGTGCAATGATATAGATGCAAATATTTTTACTGCTATCAATTTGACAGGATTCTGCCTCATCGCATCTTGTCCAGGGGATCCAAATGTACAAGATTTGTGCTGTAGCACGTGTCCAAAGCGACTCTCTTTGAACTCAGGTAGAATCATATGCCGACCATCCAGAATTGCTAATGCCGTCTAATGATATAGATGCAAATATCTTCACTCCTATCAATTTAACAGGATTCTGGCTCATCGTGTCTTGTCCAGGAGGATCAAGTGTACAGGTTTTGTGCGGTAGCACTAGACAAAAGCGAAACTCTTTGGTCACAAGTCGATCCATAAGCCGAAGCATCCAGAATTGCCAATGTCGTGCAATGATATAGATGCAAATATCTTTACTTCTATCAATTTGACAGTATTCTGCCTCATCGTATCTTGTCCAGGGGGTCCAAATGTACAAGATTTGTGCGGTAGCACGTGTCCAAAGCGACTCTCTTTGGCCTCCGGTCAAATCATATGCCGGAGCATCCAGAATTGCCAATGTCGTCTAGTGATATAGATGCAAATATCTTCACTGCTATCAATTTGACAGGATTCTGCCTCATCGTATCTTGTCCAAGAGGTCCAGATGTACAAGATTTGTGCGGTGGCACGTGTCCAAAGCGACTCTCTTTGGCCTCCGGGCGAATCATATGCCGGAGCATCCAGAATTGCCAATGTCGTCCAATTATATAGATGCAAATATCTTTACTCCTATCAATGTGATGCGATTCTGCCTCATCATACCTTGTACAGGAGGTCCAAATGTACAAGATTTTTGCGGTAGCACTTGTCCAAAGCGACTCTCTTTGGACTCAGGTCGAATCATAAGCCGAAGCATCCAGAATTGCCTATGTCGTCCAATGATTTAGATGCAAATATCTTCACTCCTATCAATGTGACAGGATTCTGCCTCATCATATCTTTTCCAGGAGGATCAAGTGTACAAGATTTGTGCGGTAGCACTAGACAAAAGCGAAACTCTTTGGACTCAGGTCGATCCATAAGCCGAAGCATCCAGAATTGCCAATGTCGTGCAATGATATAGATGCAAATATCTTTACTTCTATCAATTTGACAGTATTCTGCCTCATCGTATCTTGTCCAGGGGGTCCAAATGTAAAAGATTTGTGCGGTAGCACGTGTCCAAAGCGACTCTCTTTGGCCTCCGATCGAATCATGAGCCGGATCCCCAGGATTGCCTATGTCGTCCAATGATATCGATGCAAATATCTTTACTACTATCAATGTGACAGGATTCTGCCTCGCCATACCTTTTCCAGGAGATTCAAATGTACAAGATTTGTGGGGTAGCACTAGACAAAAGCGAAACTCTTTGGACTCAGGTCGGTCCATAAGCCGAAGCATCCAGAATTGCCAATGTTGTGCAATGATATAGATGCAAATATCTTTACCTCTATCAATTTGACAGTATTCTGCCTCATCGTATCTTGTCCAGGGGGTCCAAATGTACAAGATTTGTGCGGTAGCACGTGTCCAAAGCGACTCTCTTTGGCCTGCGGTCAAATCATATGCCGGAGCATCCAGAATTGCCAATGTCGTCTAGTGATATAGATATAAATATCTTCACACCTATCGATGTGATAGGATTCTGCCTCATCATACCTTGTCCAGGAGGTCCAAATGAACAAGATTTGTGCGGTAGCACTTGTCCAAAGCGACTTTCATTGGACTCAGGTCGAATCATAAGCCGGAGCTTCCATTATTGCCAATGTCGTCCAATGATATAGATGCAAATATCTTCACTCCTATCAATTTGACAGGATTCTGGCTCATCGAGTCTTGTCCAGGAGGTCCAAATGTACAAGATTTGTGCGGTAGCACTTGTCCAAAGCGACTCTCTTTGGCCTCCGGTCGAATCATACGCCGGAGCATCCAGAATTGCCAATGTCGTCCAATGATATAGATGCAAATACCTTTAATCCTATCAATGTGATAGGATTCTGCCTCATCATACCTTGTACAGGAGGTCCACACATACAAGATTTGTGCGGTAGCACTTGTCCAAAGCGACTCTCTTTGGACTCAGGTCGAATCATATGCCGAGCATCCAGATTTGCCAATGTCGTCCAATGATATAGATGCAAATATCTTCACTCCTATCAATTTTACAGGATTCTGGTTTATCGTGTCTTGTCCAGGAGGATCAAGTGTACAAGATTTGTGCGGTAGCACTACACAAAAGCGAAACTCTTTGGACTCAGGTCGATCCATAAGCCGAAGCATCCAGAATTGCCAATGTCGTGCAATGATATAGATGCAAATATCTTTACTGCTATCAATTTGACAGGATTCTACCTCATCGTATCTTGTCGAGGGGGTCCAGATGTACAAGATTTGTGCGGTAGCACGTGTCCACAGCGACTCTCTTTGGACTCAGGTCGAATCATAAGCTGAAGCATCCAGAATTGCCAATGTCGTCCAATGATTTAGATGCAAATATCTTCACTCCTATCAATGTGACAGGATTCTGCCTCATCATATCTTTTCCAGGAGGTCTAAATGTACAACATTTGTGCGGTAGCACTTGTCCAAAGCGACTGTCTTTGGATTCAGGTCGAATCATACGCCGGAGCATCCAGAATTGCCAATGTCGTCCAATGATATAGATGCAAATATCTTTAATCCTATCAATGTGATAGGATTCTGCCTCATCATACCTTGTACAGGAGGTCCATACATACAAGATTTGTGCGGTAGCACGTGTCCAAAGCGACTCTCTTGGACTCAGGTCGAATCATATGCCGGAGCATCCAGAATTGCCAATGTCGTCCAATGATATAGATGCAAATACCTTTAATCCTATCAATGTGATAGGATTCTGCCTCATCATACCTTGTACAGGAGGTCCACACATACAAGATTTGTGCGGTAGCACTTGTCCAAAGCGACTCTCTTTGGACTCAGGTCGAATCATATGCCGAGCATCCAGAATTGCCAATGTCGTCCAATGATATAGATGCAAATATCTTCACTCCTATCAATTTGACAGGATTCTGGCTCATCGTGTCTTGTCCAGGAGGATCAAGTGTACAAGATTTGTGCGGTAGCACTACACAAAAGCGAAACTCTTTGGACTCAGGCCGATCCATAAGCCGAAGCATCCAGAACTGCCAATGTCGTGCAATGATATAGATGCAAATATCTTTACTGCTATCAATTTGACAGGATTCTGCCTCAAAGCATCTTGTCCAGGGGGTCCAAATGTAAAAGATTTGTGCGGTAGCACGTGTCCAAAGCGACTCTCTTTGGCCTCCGATCGAATCATGAGCCGGATCCCCAGGATTGCCTATGTCGTGCAATGATATAGATGCAAATATCTTTATCTCTATCAATTTGACAGTATTCTGCCTCATCGTATCTTGTCCAGGGGGTCCAAATGTACAAGATTTGTGCGGTAGCACGTGTCCAAAGCGACTCTCTTTGGCCTCCGGTCAAATCATATGCCGGAGCATCCAGAATTGCCAATGTCGTCTAGTGATATAGATATAAATATCTTCACTCCTATCGATGTGATAGTATTCTGCCTCATCATACCTTGTCCAGGAGGTCGAAATGAACAAGATTTGTGCGGTAGCACTTGTCCAAAGCGACTCTCTTTGGACTCAGGTCGAATCATAAGCCGGAGCTTCCATTATTGCCAATGTCGTCCAATGATATAGATGCAAATATCTTCACTCCTATCAATTTGACAGGATTCTGGCTCATCGAGTCTTGTCCAGGAGGTCCAAATGTACAAGATTTGTGCGGTAGCACTACACAAAAGCGAAACTCTTTGGACTCAGGTCGATCCATAAGCCGAAGCATCCAGAATTGCCAATGTCGTGCAATGATATAGATGCAAATATCTTTACTGCTATCAATTTGACAGGATTCTGCCTCATCGTATCTTGTCCAGGGGGTCCAGATGTACAAGATTTGTGCGGTAGCACGTGTCCACAGCAACTCTCTTTGGCCTCCGGGCGAATCATATGCCGGAGCATCCAGAATTGCCAATGTCGTCCAATGATATAGATGCAAATATCTTTACTCCTATCAATGTGATAGGATTCTGCCTCATCATACCTTGTACAGGAGGTCCACACATACAAGATTTGTGCGGTAGCACTTGTCCAAAGCGACTCTCTTTGGACTCAGGTCGAATCATAAGCCGGTGCATCCAGAATTGCCAATGTCGTCCAATGATATAGATGCAAATATCTTCACTCCTATCATTGTGACAGGATTCTGCCTTATCATACCTTTTCCAGGAGGTCCAAATGCACAAGTTTTGCGCCGCAGCATTTGTCCAAACCGACTCTCGTTGGACTCAGGTCGATCCATATGCCGAAGTAACACAAATTGCCGATCTTATCGGAATGATATAGATGCAAATATCTTTACTACTATCAATTTGACAGGATTCTGGCTCATCGTGTCTTGTCCAGGAGGATCAAGTGTACAAGATTTGTGTGGTAGCACTAGACAAAAGCGAAACTCTTTGGACTCAGGTCGATCCATAAGCCGAAACATCCAGTATTGCCAATCTCGTCCAATGATATAGATGCAAATATTTTTACTGCCATCAATTTGACAGGATTCTGCCTCATCATACTTTGTACAGGAGGTCCAAATGTACAAGATTTGTGCGGTAACACTTGTCCAAAGCGACCCTCTTTGGAGTCAGGTCGAATCATAACCCGAAGCATCCAGAATTCCCAATGTCGTCCAATGATTTAGAGGCAAATATCTTCACTCCTATCAACGTGACAGGATTCTGCCTCATCATATCTTTTCCAGGAGGTCTAAATGTACAACATTTGTGCGGTAGCACTTGTCCAAAGCGACTGTCTTTGGATTCAGGTCGAATCATACGCCGGAGCATCCAGTATTGCCAATGTCGTCCAATGATATAGATGCAAATATATTTACTGCTATCAATTTGACAGGATTCTGCCTCATCGTATATTGTCCAAGGGGTCCAAAAGTACAAGATTTGTGTGGTAGCACTTGTCCAAAGCAACTCTCTTTGGCCTCCGGTCGAATCATACGCCGGAGCATCCAGAATTGCCAATGCCGTCCAATGATATAGATGCAAATATCTTTACTCCTATCAATGTGATAGGATTCTGCCTCATCATACCTTGTACAGGAGGTCCACACATACAAGATTTGTGCGGTAGCACTTGTCCAAAGCGACTCTCTTTGGACTCAGGTCGAATCATAAGCCGGTGCATCCAGAATTGCCAATGTCGTCCAATGATATAGTTGCAAATATCTTCACTCCTATCATTGTGACAGGATTCTGCCTTATCATACATTTTCCAGCAGGTCCAAATGCAAAAGTTTTGTGCCGCAGCATTTGTCCAAAACGACTCTCGTTGGACTCAGGTCGAATCATAAGCCGGAGCATCCAGAATTGCCAATGTCGTCCAATGATATAGATGCAAATATCTTCACTCCTATCAATTTGACAGGATTCTGGCTCATCGTGCCTTGTCCAGGAGGATCAAACGTACAAGATTTGTGCGTTAGCACTTCACAAAAACGAATCTCTTTGGACTCAGGTCGATCCATAAGCCGAAGCGTCAAGAATTGCCAATGTCGTGCAATGGTATAGATGCAAATATCTTAACTGCAATCAATTTGACAGGATTCTGCCTCATCGTGTCTTATCCAGGGGGTCCAAATGTACGCGATTTGTTGCGGTAGCACTTGTCCAAAGCGACATTCTGTGGACTTATGTCGAACCATAAGCCGGACCATCAAGAATTGCCAATGTCGTGCAATGGTATAGATGCAAATATCTTTACTGCAATCAATGTGATAGGATTCTGCCACATCATACCTTGTACAGGAGGTCCAAATGTACAAGATTTGTGCGGTAGCACTTGTCCAAAGCGAAACACTTTGGACTCAGGTCGATGCATAAGCCGAAGCATCAAGAATTGCCAATGTCGTGCAATGGTTTAGATGCAAATATCATTACTGCTATCAATTTGACAGGATTCTGTCTCATCGCATCTTGTCCAGGGTGTCCAAATGTACACGATTTGTTGCGGTAGCACTTGTCCAAAGCGAAACTCTTTGGCCTCCGGTCGGATCATAAGCCGGGGCATCCAGAATTGCCAATGTCGTCCAATGATATAGATGCAAATATCTTTATTCCTATCAATTTGACAGGATTCTGCCTCATCGTATCTTGTCCACGAAGTTCAAATGTACAAGATTTGTGGGTAGCACTAGTCCAAATCGACATTCTTTGGAGTTAGGTCGAACCATAAGCCGGACCATCCAGAACTGCCGATGTTGACCAATGATATAGATGCAAATATCTTTACTCCTATAAATGTGATAGGATTCTGCCTCATCATACCTTGTTCCGGAGGTTCAAATGTACAAGATTTGTGCGGTAGCCCTTGTCCAAAGCGACTCTCTTTGGACTCAGGTCGAATCATAAGCCGGGGCATCCAGAATTGCCAATGTCGTCCAATGATGTAGATGCAAATATCTTTACTCCTATCAATGTGACAGGATTTTACCTTATCATACCTTGTGCAGGAGGTCCAAATGTACAAGATTTGTGCGTTAGCACTTCACAAAAACGAATCTCTTTGGACTCAGGTCGATCCATAAGCCGAAGCATCAAGAATTGCCAATGTCGTGCAATGGTATAGATGCAAATATCTTTACTGCAATCAATTTGAGAGGATTCTGCCTCATCGTGTCTTGTCCAGGGGGTCCAAATGTACGCGATTTGTTGCGGTAGCACTTGTCCAAAGCGACATTCTTTGGACTTATGTCGAACCATAAGCCGGACCATCCAGAATTGCCGTTGTTGACCAATGATATAGATGCAAATATATTTACTCTAATCAATGTGACAGGATTCTGCCTCATCCTACCTTTTCCGGGAGGTCCAAATGCACAAGTTTTGGGCGGCAGCATTTGCCCAAACCGACTCTCTTTGTATTCAGGTCGAATCATAAGCCGGTGCATCCAGAATTGCCAATGTCGTCCAATGATATAGATGCAAATATCTTTACTCCCATCAAATTGACAGGATTCTGCCTCATCTTATATTGTCCAGGGGGTCCAAATGTACAATACTTGTGCGGTAGCACTTATACAATGCGACTCTCTTTGGCCTCCGGTCGAGTCATACGCCGGAGCATCCAGAATTGCCAATGTCGTGCAATGGTATAGATGCAAATATCTTTACTCCTATCAATTTGACGGGATTCTATCTCAGCATACCGTGTTCCGGAGGTCCAAATGGACAAGATTTGTGCGGTAGCACTTGTCCAATGCGAAACACTTTGGACTCAGGTCGATCCATAAGCCGAAGCATCAAGAATTGCCAATGTCGTGCAATGGTATAGATGCAAATATCATTACTGCTATTAATTTGACAGGATTCTGTCTCATCGTATCTTGTCCAGGGTGTCCAAATGTACACGATTTGTTGCGGTAGCACTTGTCCAAAGCGAAACTCTTTGGACTCAGGTCGAATCAGAAACCGGAGCATCCAGAATTGCCTAATGTCGTCCTAAGATATAGATGCAAATATCTTTAAACCTATCAATTTGACAGGATTCTGCCTCATGGTACCTTGCCCAGGAGGTTCAAATGTACAAGCTTTGTGCGGTAGCACTTGACCAAAGCGACTCCCTTTGGATTCAGGTCGAATCATAAGGCGAAGAATCCAAAATTGCCGATATTGTTCAATGATATAGAGGCAAATATCCTCACTCCTATCAATTTTACAGCATTCTACCTCATCGTATCTTGTCCAGGAGGTTCAAAAGTACAAGAGTTGTGCGGTAGCACTTGCCCAGGCCGACTCTCTTTGAATTCAGGTCTAATTATAAGCCGGATCCCCAGGATTGACAATGTCGTCCAATGATATAGATGCAAATATCTTTACTCCCATCAATGTGATAGGATTCTGCCTTACCATACATTTTCCAGGAGGTCCTAATGTACAAGTTTTTTAACGGCAGCATTTGTCCAAACCGACTCTCTTTGGACTCAGGTCGAATCATATGCCGAGCATCCAGAATTGGCCAATGTCGTCCAATGATATAGATGCAAATATCCTCACTCCTATCAATTTTACAGCATTCTGCCGCATCGTATCTTGTCCACGAGGTTCAAATGTACAAGATTTGTGCGGTAGCACTTGTCCAAAACGACATTGTTTGGACTTAGGTCGAACATAAGCCGGACCATTCAGAATTGTCGATGTTGACCAATGATATAGATGCAAATATCTTTACTCCTATAAATTTGACAGGATTCTGCCTCATCGTATCTTGTCCACGAGGTTCAAATGTACAAGATTTGTGGGTAGCACTTGTCCAAAGCGACATTCTTTGGAGTTAGGTCGAACCATAAGCCGGACCATCCAGAACTGCCGATGTTGAGCAACGATATAGATGCAAATATCTTTACTCCTATCAATGTGATAGGATTCTGCCTCATCATACCTTGTTCCGGAGGTTCAAATGTACAAGATTTGTGCGGTAGCCCTTGTCCAAAGCGACTCTCTTTGGACTCAGGTCGAATCATAAGCCGGGGTATCCATAATTGCCAATGTCGTCCAATGATATAGATGCAAATATCTTTACTGCTATCAATTTGACAGGATTCTAGATCATCGTATATTGTCCAGGGGGTCCAAAGGTACAAGACTTGTGCGGTAGCCCTTGTCCAAAGCGACTCTCTTTGGACTCAGGTCGATCCATAGGCCGAAGCATCAAGAATTGCCAATGTCGAGCAATGGTATAGATCCAAATATCTTTACCGCTATCAATTTGAAAGGATTCTGCCTCATCGTATCTTGTCCAGGGGGTCCAAATGTACACGATTTGTTGCGGTAGCACTTGCCCAAAGCGACATTCTTTGGACTTATGTCGAACCATAAGCCGGACCATCCAGAATTGCCGATGTTGACCAATGATATAGATGCAAATATCTTTACTCCTATCAATTTGACATGATTCTGCCTCATCGTATCTTGACCACGAGGTTCAAATGTACAAGATTTGTGCGGTAGAACTTGTCCAAAGCGAAACACTTTGTACTCAGGTCGATCCATAAGCCGAAGCATCAAGAATTGCCAATGTCGTGCATTGGTATAGATGCAAATATCATTACTGCTATCAATTTGACAGGATTCTGTCTCATCGTATCTTGTCCAGGGTGTCCAAATGTACACGATTTGTTGCGGTAGCACTTGTCCAAAGCGAAACACTTTGGCCTCCGGTCGGATCATAAGCCGGGGCATCCAGAATTGCCAATGTCGTCCAATGATATAGATGCAAATATCTTCACTCCTATCAATTTGACAGAAATCTGCCTCATCATATCTTGTCCAGGAGGTCCAAATGGACAAGATTTGTGCAGTAGCACTTGTCCAGACCGACTCTCTTTGGATTCAGGTCGAATCATAAGCCGGATCGCCAGGATGGCCAATGTCGTGCAATGGTATAGATGCAAATATCTTTACTGCTATCAATTTGACAGGATTCTGCCTCATCGTATCTTGGCCAGGGTGTCCAAATGTACACGATTTGTTGCGGTAGCACTTGTCCAAAGCGACATTCTTTGGACTTAGGTCGAACCATAAGCCGGACCATCCAGAATTGCCGATGTCGTGCAATGGTATAGATGCAAATATCTTAACTGCAGTCAATTTGACAGGATTCTGCCTCATCGTGTCTTGTCCAGGGGGTCCAAATGTACGCGATTTGTTGCGGTAGCACTTGTCCAAAGCGACATTCTTTGGACTTATGTCGAACCATAAGCCGGACCATGCAGAATTGCCGTTGTTGACCAATGATATAGATGCAAATATCTTCTCTCCTATCAATGTGACAGGATTCTGACTCATCATACCTTTTCCAGGAGGTCCAAATGCACAAGTTTTGGGCGGCAGCATTTGCACAAACCGACTCTCTTTGTATTCAGGTCGAATCATAAGCCGGAGCATCCAGAATTGCCAATGTCGTCCAATGATATAGATGCAAATATCTTTACTCCTATCAATGTGACAGGATTTTGCCTCATCATACCTTGTGCAGGAGGTCCAAATGTACAAGATTTGTGCGTTAGCACTTCACAAAAACGAATCTCTTTGGACTCAGGTCGATCCATAAGCCGAAGCATCAAGAATTGCCAATGTCGTGCAATGGTATAGATGCAAATATCATTACTGCTATCAATTTGACAGGATTCTGTCTCATCGTATCTTGTCCAGGGTGTCCAAATGTACACGATTTGTTGCGGTAGCACTTGTCCAAAGCGAAACTCTTTGGACTCAAGTCGAATCATAAGCCTGAGCATCCAGAATTGCCAATGTCGTCCAATGATATAGATGCAAATATCTTCTCTCCTATCAATGTGACAGGATTCTGACTCATCATACCTTTTCCAGGAGGTCCAAATGCACAAGTTTTGGGCGGCAGCATTTGCCCAAACCGACTCTCTTTGTATTCAGGTCGAATCATAAGCCGGAGCATCCAGAATTGCCAATGTCGTCCAATGATATAGATGCAAATATCTTTACTTCCATCAAATTGACAGGATTCTGCCTCATCGTATATTGTCCAGGGGGTCCAAATGTACAATACTTGTGCGGTAGCACTTATACAATGCGACTCTCTTTGGCCTCCGGTCGGATCATAAGCCGGGGCATCCAGAATTGCCAATGTCGTCCAATGATATAGATGCAAATATCTTCACTCCTATCAATTTGACAGGAATCTGCCTCATCATATCTTGTCCAGGAGGTCCAAATGGACAAGATTTGTGCGTTAGCACTTTCAAAAGCCAATCTTTTTGACTCAGGTCGAATCATATGTCAAGCATCCAGAATTGCCAATGTCGTCCAATGATATAGATGCAAATATCTTTACTCCGATCAATTTGACAGGATTCTGGCTCATCATGTCTTGTCCAGGAGGATCAAGTGTAGAAGATGTGTGCGGTAGCACTAGACAAAAGCGGAACTCCTTGGACTCAGGTCGATCCATAAGCCGAAGCATCAAGAATTGCCAATGTCGTGCAATGATATAGATGCAAATATCTTTACTGCTATCAATTTGACAGGATTCTGCCTCATCGTATCTTGTCCACGAGGTTCAAATGTACAAGATTTGTGCGGTAGCACTTGTCCAAAGCGACATTCTTTGGACTTAGGTCGAACCATACGCCGGACCATCCAGAACTGCCGATGTTGACCAATGATATAGATGCAAATATCTTCACTCCTATCAATGTGATAGGATTCTGCCTCATCATACCTTGTTCCGGAGGTTCAAATGTACAAGATTTGTGCGGTAGCACTTGTCCAAAGCGAAACACTTTGGACTCAGGTCGATCCATAAGCCGAAGGATCAAGAATTGCCAATGTCGTGCAATGGTATAGATGCAAATATCATTACTGCTATCAATTTGACAGGATTCTGTCTCATCGTATCTTGTCCAGGGGGTCCAAATGTACAAGTTTTGGGCGGCAGCATTTGCCCAAACCGACTCTCTTTGTATTCAGGTCGAATCATAAGCCGGAGCATCCAGAATTGCCAATGTCGCCCAATGATATAGATGCAAATATCTTTACTCCCATCAAATTGACAGGATTCTGCCTCATCGTATATTGTCCAGGGGATCCAAATGGACAAGATTTGGGCGGCAGCATTTGTCCAAAGCAACTCTCTTTGAACTTAGGTCGAATCATATGCCGGAGCATCCAGAATTACCAATGTCGCCCAGTGATATAGATGCAAATATCTTTACTGCTATCAATTTGACAGGACTCTGCCTCATCGTATCTTGTCCAGGGGGTCCAAATTTACACGATTTGTGCGGTAGCACGTGTCCAAAGCGACTCTCTTTGGGCTCCGGTCGAATCATATGCCGGGGCATCCAGAATTGCCAATGTCGCCCAGTGATGTAGATTCAAATATCTTTACTCCCATCAAATTGACAGGATTCTGCCTCATCGTAATTGTCCAGGGGGTCCAAATGTACAATACTTGTGCGGTAGCACTTATACAATGCGACTCTCTTTGGCCTCCGGTCGAATCATACGCCGGAGCATCCAGAATTGCCAATGTCGTGCAATGGTATAGATGCAAATATCTTTACTCCTATCAATGTGATAGGATTATGCCTCATCATACCTTGTCCGGAGGTTCAAATGTACAAGATTTGTGCGGTAGCCCTTGTCCGAAGCGACTCTCTTTGGACTCAGGTCGAATCATAAGCCGGGGCATCCAGAATTGCCAATGTCGTCCAATGATATAGATGCAAATATCTTTACTGCTATCAATTTGACAGGATTCTGGCTCATCGTATATTGTCCAGGGGGTCCAAAGGTACAAGACTTGTGCGGTAGCCCTTGTCCAAAGCGACTCTCTTTGGACTCAGGTCGATCCATAGGCCGAAGCATCAAGAATTGCCAATGTCGAGCAATGGGATAGATCCAAATATCTTTACTGCTATCAATTTGAAAGGATTCTGCCGCATCGTATCTTGTCCACGAGGTTCAAATGTACAAGATTTGTGCGGTAGCACTTGTCCAAAACGACATTGTTTGGACTTAGGTCGAACATAAGCTGGACCATTCAGAATTGCCGATGTTGACCAATGATATAGATGCAAATATCTTTACTCCTATAAATTTGACAGGATTCTGCCTCATCGGATCTTGTCCACGAGGTTCAAATGTACAAGATTTGTGGGTAGCACTTGTCCAAAGCGACATTCTTTGGAGTAAGGTCGAATCATAAGCCGGGGCATCCAGAATTGCCAATGTCGTCCAGTGATATAGATGCAAATATCTTTACTCCTATCAATGTGATAGGATTCTGCCTCATCATACCTTGTGCAGGAGGTCCAAGTGTACAAGATTTGTGCGTTAGCACTTCACAAAAGCGAAACTCCTTGGACTCAGGTCGATCCATAAGCCGAAGCATCAAGAATTTTCAATGTCGTGCAATCATATAGATGCAAATATCTTTACTGCTATCAATATGACAGGATTCTGCCTCATCGTATCTTGTCCACGAGGTTCAAATGTACAAGATTTGTGCGGTAGCACTTGTCCAAAGCGACATTCTTTGGACTTATGTCGAACCATAAGCCGGACCATCCAGAATTGCCGATGTTGGCCAATGATATAGATGCAAATATCTTTACTCCTATCAATGTGATAGGATTATGCCTCATCATACCTTGTCCGGAGGTCCAAATGTACAAGATTTGTGCGGTAGCACTTGTCCAAAGCGAAACACTTTGGACTCAGGTCGATCCATAAGCCGAAGCATCAAGAATTGCCAATGTCGTGCAATGGTATAGATGCAAATATCATTACTGCTATCAATTTGACAGGATTCTGTCTCATCGTATCTTGTCCAGGGGGTCCAAATGTACACGATTTGTTGCGGTAGCTCTGTCCAAAGCGACATTCTTTGGACTTATGTCGAACCATAAGCCGGACCATCCAGAATTGCCGATGTTGACCAATGATATAGATGCAAATATCTTTACTCCTATCAATGTGATAGGATTATGCCTCATCATACCTTGTCCGGAGGTTCAAATGTACAAGATTTGTGCAGTAGCCCTTGTCCGAAGCGACTCTCTTTGGACTCAGGTCGAATCATAAGCCGGGGCATCCAGAATTGCCAATGTCGTCCAATGATATAGATGCAAATATCTTTACTGCTATCAATTTGACAGGATTCTGGCTCATCGTATATTGTCCAGGGGGTCCAAAGGTACAAGACTAGTGCGGTAGCCCTTGTCCAAAGCGACTCTCTTTGGACTCAGGTCGATCCATAGGCCGAAGCATCAAGAATTGCCAATGTCGAGCAATGGTATAGATGCAATTATCTTTACTGCAATCAATGCGACAGGATTCTGCCTCATCCTACCTTTTCCAGGAGGTCCAAATGCACAAGTTTTGGGCGGCAGCATTTGCCCAAACCGACTCTCTTTGTATTCAGGTCGAATCATAAGCCGGAGCATCCAGAATTGCCAATGTCGTCCAATGATATAGATGCAAATATCTTTACTCCCATCAAATTGACAGGATTCTGCCTCATCTTATATTGTCCAGGGGGTCCAAATGTACAATACTTGTGCGGTAGCACTTATACAATGCGACTCTCTTTGGCCTCCGGTCGAGTCATACGCCGGAGCATCCAGAATTGCCAATGTCGTGCAATGGTATAGATGCAAATATCTTTACTCCTATCAATTTGACGGGATTCTATCTCAGCATACCGTGTTCCGGAGGTCCAAATGGACAAGATTTGTGCGGTAGCACTTGTCCAAAGCGAAACACTTTGGACTCAGGTCGATCCATAAGCCGAAGCATCAAGAATTGCCAATGTCGTGCAATGGTATAGATGCAAATATCATTACTGCTATTAATTTGACAGGATTCTGTCTCATCGTATCTTGTCCAGGGTGTCCAAATGTACACGATTTGTTGCGGTAGCACTTGTCCAAAGCGAAACTCTTTGGACTCAGGTCGAATCAGAAACCGGAGCATCCAGAATTGCCTAATGTCGTCCTAAGATAT
The DNA here is from genome assembly GCA_963942575.1 of Priocnemis perturbator. Lineage (NCBI taxonomy): Eukaryota > Metazoa > Arthropoda > Insecta > Hymenoptera > Pompilidae > Priocnemis > Priocnemis perturbator. Next base: position 2,024,207 of record CAWWDK010000133.1, on the reverse strand, counting down.
AGATGCAAATATCTTTAAACCTATCAATTTGACAGGATTCTGCCTCATGGTACCTTGCCCAGGAGGTTCAAATGTACAAGCTTTGTGCGGTAGCACTTGACCAAAGCGACTCCCTTTGGATTCAGGTCGAATCATAAGGCGAAGAATCCAAAATTGCCGATATTGTTCAATGATATAGAGGCAAATATCCTCACTCCTATCAATTTTACAGCATTCTACCTTATCGTATCTTGTCCAGGAGGTTCAAAAGTACAAGAGTTGTGCGGTAGCACTTGCCCAGGCCGACTCTCTTTGAATTCAGGTCTAATTATAAGCCGGATCCCCAGGATTGACAATGTCGTCCAATGATATAGATGCAAATATCTTTACTCCCATCAATGTGATAGGATTCTGCCTTACCATACATTTTCCAGGAGGTCCTAATGTACAAGTTTTTTAACGGCAGCATTTGTCCAAACCGACTCTCTTTGGACTCAGGTCGAATCATATGCCGAGCATCCAGAATTGGCCAATGTCGTCCAATGATATAGATGCAAATATCCTCACTCCTATCAATTTTACAGCATTCTGCCGCATCGTATCTTGTCCACGAGGTTCAAATGTACAAGATTTGTGCGGTAGCACTTGTCCAAAACGACATTGTTTGGACTTAGGTCGAACATAAGCCGGACCATTCAGAATTGTCGATGTTGACCAATGATATAGATGCAAATATCTTTACTCCTATAAATTTGACAGGATTCTGCCTCATCGTATCTTGTCCACGAGGTTCAAATGTACAAGATTTGTGGGTAGCACTTGTCCAAAGCGACATTCTTTGGAGTTAGGTCGAACCATAAGCCGGACCATCCAGAACTGCCGATGTTGAGCAATGATATAGATGCAAATATCTTCACTCCTATCAATTTGACAGAAATCTGCCTCATCATATCTTGTCCAGGAGGTCCAAATGGACAAGATTTGTGCAGTAGCACTTGTCCAGACCGACTCTCTTTGGATTCAGGTCGAATCATAAGCCGGATCGCCAGGATGGCCAATGTCGTGCAATGGTATAGATGCAAATATCTTTACTGCTATCAATTTGACAGGATTCTGCCTCATCGTATCTTGGCCAGGGTGTCCAAATGTACACGATTTGTTGCGGTAGCACTTGTCCAAAGCGACATTCTTTGGACTTAGGTCGAACCATAAGCCGGACCATCCAGAATTGCCGATGTTGACCAATGATATAGATGCAAATATCTTTACTCCTATTAATTTGACAGGATTCTGCCTCATCGTGTCTTGTCCAGGAGGATCAAGTGTACAAGATTTGTGCGTTAGCACTTCACAAAAACGAATCTCTTTGGACTCAGGTCGATCCATAAGCCGAAGCATCAAGAATTGCCAATGTCGTGCAATGGTATAGATGCAAATATCTTTACTGCAATCAATTTGACAGGATTCTGCCTCATCATACCTTGTGCAGGAGGTCCAAATGTACAAGATTTGTGCGGTAGCACGTGTCCAAAGCGACTCTCTTTGGCCTCCGGTCGGATCATAAGCCGGGGCATCCAGAATTGCCAATGTCGTCCAATGATATAGATGCAAATATCTTTACTCCTATTAATGTGACAGGATTTTGCCTCATCATACCTTGTGCAGGAGGTCCAAATGTACAAGATTTGTGCGTTAGCACTTCACAAAAACGAATCTCTTTGGACTCAGGTCGATCCATAAGCCGAAGCATCAAGAATTGCCAATGTCGTGCAATGGTATAGATGCAAATATCTTAACTGCAGTCAATTTGACAGGATTCTGCCTCATCGTGTCTTGTCCAGGGGGTCCAAATGTACGCGATTTGTTGCGGTAGCACTTGTCCAAAGCGACATTCTTTGGACTTATGTCGAACCATAAGCCGGACCATGCAGAATTGCCGTTGTTGACCAATGATATAGATGCAAATATCTTCTCTCCTATCAATGTGACAGGATTCTGACTCTTCATACCTTTTCCAGGAGGTCCAAATGCACAAGTTTTGGGCGGCAGCATTTGCACAAACCGACTCTCTTTGTATTCAGGTCGAATCATAAGCCGGAGCATCCAGAATTGCCAATGTCGTCCAATGATATAGATGCAAATATCTTTACTCCTATCAATGTGACAGGATTTTGCCTCATCATACCTTGTGCAGGAGGTCCAAATGTACAAGATTTGTGCGTTAGCACTTCACAAAAACGAATCTCTTTGGACTCAGGTCGATCCATAAGCCGAAGCATCAAGAATTGCCAATGTCGTGCAATGGTATAGATGCAAATATCATTACTGCTATCAATTTGACAGGATTCTGTCTCATCGTATCTTGTCCAGGGTGTCCAAATGTACACGATTTGTTGCGGTAGCACTTGTCCAAAGCGAAACTCTTTGGACTCAGGTCGAATCATAAGCCTGAGCATCCAGAATTGCCAATGTCGTCCAATGATATAGATGCAAATATCTTCTCTCCTATCAATGTGACAGGATTCTGACTCATCATACCTTTTCCAGGAGGTCCAAATGCACAAGTTTTGGGCGGCAGCATTTGCCCAAACCGACTCTCTTTGTATTCAGGTCGAATCATAAGCCGGAGCATCCAGAATTGCCAATGTCGTCCAATGATATAGATGCAAATATCTTTACTCCCATCAAATTGACAGGATTCTGCCTCATCGTATATTGTCCAGGGGGTCCAAATGTACAATACTTGTGCGGTAGCACTTATACAATGCGACTCTCTTTGGCCTCCGGTCGGATCATAAGCCGGGGCATCCAGAATTGCCAATGTCGTCCAATGATATAGATGCAAATATCTTCACTCCTATCAATTTGACAGGAATCTGCCTCATCATATCTTGTCCAGGAGGTCCAAATGGACAAGATTTGTGCGTTAGCACTTTCAAAAGCCAATCTCTTTGACTCAGGTCGAATCATATGTCAAGCATCCAGAATTGCCAATGTCGTCCAATGATATAGATGCAAATATCTTTACTCCGATCAATTTGACAGGATTCTGGCTCATCATGTCTTGTCCAGGAGGATCAAGTGTAGAAGATGTGTGCGGTAGCACTAGACAAAAGCGGAACTCCTTGGACTCAGGTCGATCCATAAGCCGAAGCATCAAGAATTGCCAATGTCGTGCAATGATATAGATGCAAATATCTTTACTGCTATCAATTTGACAGGATTCTGCCTCATCGTATCTTGTCCACGAGGTTCAAATGTACAAGATTTGTGCGGTAGCACTTGTCCAAAGCGACATTCTTTGGACTTAGGTCGAACCATACGCCGGACCATCCAGAACTGCCGATGTTGACCAATGATATAGATGCAAATATCTTCACTCCTATCAATGTGATAGGATTCTGCCTCATCATACCTTGTTCCGGAGGTTCAAATGTACAAGATTTGTGCGGTAGCACTTGTCCAAAGCGAAACACTTTGGACTCAGGTCGATCCATAAGCCGAAGCATCAAGAATTGCCAATGTCGTGCAATGGTATAGATGCAAATATCATTACTGCTATCAATTTGACAGGATTCTGTCTCATCGTATCTTGTCCAGGGGGTCCAAATGTACAAGTTTTGGGCGGCAGCATTTGCCCAAACCGACTCTCTTTGTATTCAGGTCGAATCATAAGCCGGAGCATCCAGAATTGCCAATGTCGTCCAATGATATAGATGCAAATATCTTTACTCCCATCAAATTGACAGGATTCTGCCTCATCGTATATTGTCCAGGGGATCCAAATGGACAAGATTTGGGCGGCAGCATTTGTCCAAAGCAACTCTCTTTGAACTTAGGTCGAATCATATGCCGGAGCATCCAGAATTACCAATGTCGCCCAGTGATATAGATGCAAATATCTTTACTGCTATCAATTTGACAGGACTCTGCCTCATCGTATCTTGTCCAGGGGGTCCAAATTTACACGATTTGTGCGGTAGCACGTGTCCAAAGCGACTCTCTTTGGGCTCCGGTCGAATCATATGCCGGGGCATCCAGAATTGCCAATGTCGCCCAGTGATGTAGATTCAAATATCTTTACTCCCATCAAATTGACAGGATTCTGCCTCATCGTAATTGTCCAGGGGGTCCAAATGTACAATACTTGTGCGGTAGCACTTATACAATGCGACTCTCTTTGGCCTCCGGTCGAATCATACGCCGGAGCATCCAGAATTGCCAATGTCGTGCAATGGTATAGATGCAAATATCTTTACTCCTATCAATGTGATAGGATTATGCCTCATCATACCTTGTCCGGAGGTTCAAATGTACAAGATTTGTGCGGTAGCCCTTGTCCGAAGCGACTCTCTTTGGACTCAGGTCGAATCATAAGCCGGGGCATCCAGAATTGCCAATGTCGTCCAATGATATAGATGCAAATATCTTTACTGCTATCAATTTGACAGGATTCTGGCTCATCGTATATTGTCCAGGGGGTCCAAAGGTACAAGACTTGTGCGGTAGCCCTTGTCCAAAGCGACTCTCTTTGGACTCAGGTCGATCCATAGGCCGAAGCATCAAGAATTGCCAATGTCGAGCAATGGTATAGATCCAAATATCTTTACTGCTATCAATTTGAAAGGATTCTGCCGCATCGTATCTTGTCCACGAGGTTCAAATGTACAAGATTTGTGCGGTAGCACTTGTCCAAAACGACATTGTTTGGACTTAGGTCGAACATAAGCTGGACCATTCAGAATTGCCGATGTTGACCAATGATATAGATGCAAATATCTTTACTCCTATAAATTTGACAGGATTCTGCCTCATCGTATCTTGTCCACGAGGTTCAAATGTACAAGATTTGTGGGTAGCACTTGTCCAAAGCGACATTCTTTGGAGTAAGGTCGAATCATAAGCCGGGGCATCCAGAATTGCCAATGTCGTCCAATGATATAGATGCAAATATCTTTACTGCTATCAATTTGACAGGATTCTGCCTCATCGTATCTTATCCAGGGGGTCCAAATGTACAAGATTTGTGCGGTAGCACCTGTCCAAAGCGACTCTCTTTGGCCTCCGGTCGAATCATATGCCGGAGCATCCAGAATTGCCAATGTCGTCCAGTGATATAGATGCAAATATCTTTACTCCTATCAATGTGATAGGATTCTGCCTCATCATACCTTGTGCAGGAGGTCCAAATGTACAAGATTTGTGCGTTAGCACTTCACAAAAGCGATACTCCTTGGACTCAGGTCGATCCATAAGCCGAAGCATCAAGAATTTTCAATGTCGTGCAATCATATAGATGCAAATATCTTTACTGCTATCAATATGACAGGATTCTGCCTCATCGTATCTTGTCCACGAGGTTCAAATGTACAAGATTTGTGCGGTAGCACTTTTCCAAAGCGACATTCTTTGGACTTATGTCGAACCATATGCCGGACCATCCAGAATTGCCGATGTTGGCCAATGATATAGATGCAAATATCTTTACTCCTATCAATGTGATAGGATTATGCCTCATCATACCTTGTCCGGAGGTCCAAATGTACAAGATTTGTGCGGTAGCACTTGTCCAAAGCGAAACACTTTGGACTCAGGTCGATCCATAAGCCGAAGCATCAAGAATTGCCAATGTCGTGCAATGGTATAGATGCAAATATCATTACTGCTATCAATTTGACAGGATTCTGTCTCATCGTATCTTGTCCAGGGGGTCCAAATGTACACGATTTGTTGCGGTAGCTCTGTCCAAAGCGACATTCTTTGGACTTATGTCGAACCATAAGCCGGACCATCCAGAATTGCCGATGTTGACCAATGATATAGATGCAAATATCTTTACTCCTATCAATGTGATAGGATTATGCCTCATCATACCTTGTCCGGAGGTTCAAATGTACAAGATTTGTGCAGTAGCCCTTGTCCGAAGCGACTCTCTTTGGACTCAGGTCGAATCATAAGCCGGGGCATCCAGAATTGCCAATGTCGTCCAATGATATAGATGCAAATATCTTTACTGCTATCAATTTGACAGGATTCTGGCTCATCGTATATTGTCCAGGGGGTCCAAAGGTACAAGACTTGTGCGGTAGCCCTTGTCCAAAGCGACTCTCTTTGGACTCAGGTCGATCCATAGGCCGAAGCATCAAGAATTGCCAATGTCGAGCAATGGTATAGATCCAAATATCTTTACTGCTATCAATTTGAAAGGATTCTGCCTCATCGTATCTTGTCCAGGCGGTCCGAATGTACACGATTTGTTGCGGTAGCACTTGTCCAAAGCGACATTCTTTGGACTTAGGTCGAACCATAAGCCGGACCATCCAGAATTGCCGATGTTGACCAATGATATAGATGCAAATATCTTTACTCCCATCAAATTGACAGGATTCTGCCTCATCGTATATTGTCCAGGGGATCCAAATGGACAAGATTTGTGCGGTAGCACTTGTCCAAAACGACATTGTTTGGACTTAGGTCGTACATAAGCTGGACCATTCAGAATTGCCGATGTTGACCAATGATATAGATGCAAATATCTTTACTCCTATAAATTTGACAGGATTCTGCCTCATCGTATCTTGTCCACGAGGTTCAAATGTACAAGATTTGTGGGTAGCACTTGTCCAAAGCGACATTCTTTGGAGTAAGGTCGAACCATAAGCCGGACCATCCAGAACTGCCGATGTTGACCAATGATATAGATGCAAATATCTTTACTCCTATCAATGTGACAGGATTCTGCCTCATCATACCTTGTGCAGGAGGTCCAAATGTACAAGATTTGTGCGTTAGCACTTCACAAAAACGAATCTCTTTGGACTCAGGTCGATCCATAAGCCGAAGCATCAAGAATTGCCAATGTCGTGCAATGGTATAGATGCAAATATCTTCACTCCTATCAATTTGACAGGATTCTGCCTCATCATACCTTGTACAGGAGGTTCAAATGTACAAGATTTGTGCGGTAGCACTTGTCCAAAACGACATTGTTTGGACTTAGGCCGAACATAAGCTGGACCATTCAGAATTGCCGATGTTGACCAATGATATAGATGCAAATATCTTTACTCCTATAAATTTGACAGGATTCTGCCTCATCGTATCTTGTCCACGAGGTTCAAATGTACAAGATTTGTGGGTAGCACTTGTCCAAAGCGACATTCTTTGAACTCAGGTCGAATCATATGCCGATCTTCCAGAATTGCCAATGTCGTCCAATGATATAGATGCAAACATCATCACTCCTATCAATTTGACAGGATTCTGCCGCATCGTATCTTGTCCACGAGGTTCAAATGTACAAGATTTGTGCGGTAGCACTTGTCCAAAACGACATTGTTTGGACTTAGGTCGAACATAAGCTGGACCATTCAGAATTGCCGATGTTGACCAATGATATAGATGCAAATATCTTTACTGCTATCAATTTGACAGGACTCTGCCTCATCGTATCTTGTCCAGGAGGTTCAAATGTACAAGGTTTGTGTGGTAGCACTTGTCCAAAACGACTCTCTTTGGACTTAGGTCGAACCATAAGCCGGACCATCCAGAACTGCCGATGTTGACCAATGATATAGATGCAAATATCTTTACTCCTATCAATGTGATAGGATTATGCCTCATCATACCTTGTTCCGGAGGTTCAAATGTACAAGATTTGTGCGGTAGCCCTTGTCCAAAGCGACTCTCTTTGGACTCAGGTCGAATCATAAGCCGGGGCATCCAGAATTGCCAATGTCGTCCAATGATATAGATCCAAATATCTTTACTGCTATCAATTTGAAAGGATTCTGCCTCATCGTATCTTGTCCAGGGGGTCCAAATGTACACGATTTGTTGCGGTAGCGCTTGTCCAAAGCGACATTCTTTGGACTTATGTCGAACAATAAGCCGGACCATCCAGAATTGCCGATGTTGACCAATGATATAGTTGCAAATATCTTTACTCCTAACAATTTGACATGATTCTGCCTCATCGTATCTTGACCACGAGGTTCAAATGTACAAGATTTGTGCGTTAGCACTTCACAAAAACGAATCTCTTTGGACTCAGGTCGATCCATAAGCTGAAGCATCAAGAATTGCCAATGTCGTGCAATGGTATAGATGCAAATATCTTCACTCCTATCAATTTGACAGGATTCTGCCTCATCATACCTTGTACAGGAGGTTCAAATGTACAAGATTTGTGCGGTAGCACTTGTCCAAAACGACATTGTGTGGACTTAGGTCGAACATAAGCTGGACCATTCAGAATTGCCGATGTTGACCAATGATATAGATGCAAATATCTTTACTCCTATAAATTTGACAGGATTCTGCCTCATCGTATCTTGTCCACGAGGTTCAAATGTACAAGATTTGTGGGTAGCACTTGTCCAAAGTGACATTCTTTGGAGTTAGGTCGAACCATAAGCCGGACCATCCAGAACTGCCGATGTTGACCAATGATATAGATGCAAATATCTTTACTCCTATCAATGTGATAGGATTATGCCTCATCATACCTTGTCCGGAGGTTCAAATGTACAAGATTTGTGCAGTAGCCCTTGTCCGAAGCGACTCTCTTTGGACTCAGGTCGAATCATAAGCCGGGGCATCCAGAATTGCCAATGTCGTCCAATGATATAGATGCAAATATCTTTACTGCTATCAATTTGACAGGATTCTGGCTCATCGTATATTGTCCAGGGGGTCCAAAGGTACAAGACTTGTGCGGTAGCCCTTGTCCAAAGCGACTCTCTTTGGACTCAGGTCGATCCATAGGCCGAAGCATCAAGAATTGCCAATGTCGAGCAATGGTATAGATCCAAATATCTTTACTGCTATCAATTTGAAAGGATTCTGCCTCATCGTATCTTGTCCAGGCGGTCCGAATGTACACGATTTGTTGCGGTAGCACTTGTCCAAAGCGACATTCTTTGGACTTAGGTCGAACCATAAGCCGGACCATCCAGAATTGCCGATGTTGACCAATGATATAGATGCAAATATCTTTACTCCCATCAAATTGACAGGATTCTGCCTCATCGTATATTGTCCAGGGGATCCAAATGGACAAGATTTGTGCGGTAGCACTTGTCCAAAACGACATTGTTTGGACTTAGGTCGAACATAAGCTGGACCATTCAGAATTGCCGATGTTGACCAATGATATAGATGCAAATATCTTTACTCCTATAAATTTGACAGGATTCTGCCTCATCGTATCTTGTCCACGAGGTTCAAATGTACAAGATTTGTGGGTAGCACTTGTCCAAAGCGACATTCTTTGAACTCAGGTCGAATCATATGCCGATCTTCCAGAATTGCCAATGTCGTCCAATGATATAGATGCAAACATCATCACTCCTATCAATTTGACAGGATTCTGCCGCATCGTATCTTGTCCACGAGGTTCAAATGTACAAGATTTGTGCGGTAGCACTTGTCCAAAACGACATTGTTTGGACTTAGGTCGAACATAAGCTGGACCATTCAGAATTGCCGATGTTGACCAATGATATAGATGCAAATATCTTTACTGCTATCAATTTGACAGGACTCTGCCTCATCGTATCTTGTCCAGGAGGTTCAAATGTACAAGATTTGTGGGTAGCACTTGTCCAAAGTGACATTCTTTGGAGTTAGGTCGAACCATAAGCCGGACCATCCAGAACTGCCGATGTTGACCAATGATAAGGATGCAAATATCTTTACTCCTATCAATGTGATAGGATTCTGCCTCATCATACCTTGTTCCGGAGGTTCAAATGTACACGATTTGTGCGGTAGCCCTTGTCCAAAGCGACTCTCTTTGGACTCAGGTCGAATCATAAGACGGGACATCCAGAATTGCCAATGTCGTCCAATGATATAGATGCAAATATCTTTACTCCTATCAATGTGACAGGATTCTGCCTCCTCATACCTTGTGCAGGAGGTCCAAATGTACAAGATTTGTGCGTTAGCACTTCACAAAAACGAATCTCTTTGGACTCAGGTCGATCCATAAGCCGAAGCATCAAGAATTGCCAATGTCGTGCAATGGTATAGATGCAAATATCTTCACTTCTATCAATTTGACAGGATTCTGCCTCATCATACCTTGTACAGGAGGTTCAAATGTACAAGATTTGTGCGGTAGCACTTGTCCAAAACGACATTGTTTGGACTTAGGTCGAACATAAGCTGGACCATTCAGAATTGCCGATGTTGACCAATGATATAGATGCAAATATCTTTACTCCTATAAATTTGACAGGATTCTGCCTCATCGTATCTTGTCCACGAGGTTCAAATGTACAAGATTTGTGGGTAGCACTTGTCCAAAGCGACATTCTTTGGAGTAAGGTCGAACCATAAGCCGGACCATCCAGAACTGCCGATGTTGACCAATGATATAGATGCAAATATCTTTACTCCTATCAATGTGATAGGATTATGCCTCATCATACCTTGTCCGGAGGTTCAAATGTACAAGATTTGTGCGGTAGCCCTTGTCCGAAGCGACTCTCTTTGGACTCAGGTCGAATCATAAGCCGGGGCATCCAGAATTGCCAATGTCGTCCAATGATATAGATGCAAATATCTTTACTGCTATCAATTTGACAGGATTCTGGCTCATCGTATATTGTCCAGGGGGTCCAAAGGTACAAGACTTGTGTGGTAGCCCTTGTCCAAAGCGACTCTCTTTGGACTCAGGTCGATCCATAGGCCGAAGCATCAAGAATTGCCAATGTCGAGCAATGGTATAGATCCAAATATCTTTACTGCTATCAATTTGAAAGGATTCTGCCTCATCGTATCTTGTCCAGGGGGTCCAAATGTACACGATTTGTTGCGGTAGCACTTGTCCAAAGCGACATTCTTTGGACTTATGTCGAACCATAAGCCGGACCATCCAGAATTGCCGATGTTGACCAATGATATAGATGCAAATATCTTTACTCCTATCAATTTGACATGATTCTGCCTCATCGTATCTTGTCCACGAGGTTCAAATGTACAAGATTTGTGCTGTAGCACCTGTCCAAAGCGACTCTCTTTGGCCTCCTGTCGAATCATATGCCGGAGCATCCAGAATTGCCAATGTCGTCCAGTGATATAGATGCAAATATCTTTACTCCTATCAATGTGATAGGATTCTGCCTCATCATACCTTGTTCCGGAGGTTCAAATGTACAAGATTTGTGCGGTAGCCCTTGTCCAAAGCGACTCTCTTTGGACTCAGGTCGAATCATAAGCCGGGGCATCCAGAATTGCCAATGTCGTCCAATGATATAGATGCAAATATCTTCAATCCTATCAATTTGACAGGATTCTGCCTCATTGTATCTTGACCACGAGGTTCAAATGTACAAGATTTGTGGGTAGCACTTGTCCAAAGTGACATTCTTTGCAGTTAGGTCGAACCATAAGCCGGACCATTCAGAACTGCCGATGTTGACCAATGATATAGATGCAAATATCTTTACTCCTATCAATGTGATAGGATTCTGCCTCATCATACCTTGTTCCGGAGGTTCAAATATACAAGATTTGTGCGGTAGCCCTTGTCCAAAGCGACTCTCTTTGGACTCAGGTCGAATCATAAGACGGGACATCCAGAATTGCCAATGTCGTCCAATGATATAGATGCAAATATCTTTACTCCTGTCAATGTGATAGGATTCTGCCTCATCATACCTTGTTCCGGAGGTTCAAATGTACAAGATTTGTGCGGTAGCCCTTGTCCAAAGCGACTCTCTTTGGACTCAGGTCGAATCATAAGCCGGGGCAACCAGAATTGCCAATGTCGTCCAATGATATAGATGCAAATATCTTCAATCCTATCAATTTGACAGGATTCTGTCTCATCATACCCTGTTCCGGATGTTCAAATGTACAAGGTTTGTGTGGTAGCACTTGTCCAAAACGACTCTCTTTGGACTTAGGTCGAACCATAAGCCGGACCATCCAGAACTGCCGATGTTGACCAATGATATAGATGCAAATATCTTTACTCCTATCAATGTGATAGGATTATGCCTCATCATACCTTGTTCCGGAGGTTCAAATGTACAAGATTTGTGCGGTAGCCCTTGTCCAAAGCGACTCTCTTTGGACTCAGGTCGAATCATAAGCCGGGGCATCCAGAATTGCCAATGTCGTCCAATGATATAGATCCAAATATCTTTACTGCTATCAATTTGAAAGGATTCTGCCTCATCGTATCTTGTCCAGGGGGTCCAAATGTACACGATTTATTGCGGTAGCGCTTGTCCAAAGCGACATTCTTTGGACTTATGTCGAACCATAAGCCGGACCATCCAGAATTGCCGATGTTGACCAATGATATAGTTGCAAATATCTTTACTCCTAACAATTTGACATGATTCTGCCTCATCGTATCTTGACCACGAGGTTCAAATGTACAAGATTTGTGCGTTAGCACTTCACAAAAACGAATCTCTTTGGACTCAGGTCGATCCATAAGCTGAAGCATCAAGAATTGCCAATGTCGTGCAATGGTATAGATGCAAATATCTTCACTCCTATCAATTTGACAGGATTCTGCCTCATCATACCTTGTACAGGAGGTTCAAATGTACAAGATTTGTGCGGTAGCACTTGTCCAAAACGACATTGTTTGGACTTAGGTCGAACATAAGCTGGACCATTCAGAATTGCCGATGTTGACCAATGATATAGATGCAAATATCTTTACTCCTATAAATTTGACAGGATTCTGCCTCATCGTATCTTGTTCCGGAGGTTCAAATGTATAAGATTTGTGCGGTAGCACCTGTCCAAAGCGACTCTCTTTGGCCTCCAGTCGAATCATATGCCGGAGCATCCAGAATTGCCAATGTCGTCCAGTGATATAGATGCAAATATCTTTACTCCTATCAATGTGATAGGATTCTGCCTCATCATACCTTGTGCAGGAGGTCCAAATGTACAAGATTTGTGCGTTAGCACTTCACAAAAGCGAAACTCCTTGGACTCAGGTCGATCCATAAGCCGAAGCATCAAGAATTTTCAATGTCGTGCAATCATATAGATGCAAATATATTTACTGCTATCAATATAACAGGATTCTGCCTCATCGTATCTTGTCCACGAGGTTCAAATGACATTACATTCTTTGGACTTAGGTCGAACCATAAGCCGGACCATCCAGAACTGCCGATGTTGACCAATGATATAGATGCAAATATCTTTAGTCCTATCAATGTGATAGGATTATGCCTCATCATACCTTGTTCCGGAGGTTCAAATGTACAAGATTTGTGCGGTAGCCCTTGTCCAAAGCGACTCTCTTTGGACTCAGGTCGAATCATAAGCCGGGGCATCCAGAATTGCCAATGTCGTCCAATGATATAGATGCAAATATCTTCAATCCTATCAATTTGACAGGATTCTGTCTCATCATACCCTGTTCCGGATGTTCAAATGTACAAGGTTTGTGTGGTAGCCCTTGTCCAAAACGACTCTCTTTGGACTTAGGTCGAACCATAAGCCGGACCATCCAGAACTGCCGATGTTGACCAATGATATAGATGCAAATATCTTTACTCCTATCAATGTGATAGGATTCTGCCTCATCATACCTTGTTCCGGAGGTTCAAATGTACAAGATTTGTGCGGTAGCCCTTGTCCAAAGGGACTCTCTTTGGACTCAGGTCGAATCATAAGACGGGACATCCAGAATTGCCAATGTCGTCCAATGATATAGATGCAAATATCTTTACTCCTATCAATGTGACAGGATTCTGCCTCATCGTATCTTGTCCAGGGGGTCAAAATGTACACGATTTGTTGCGGTAGCACTTGTCCAAAGCGACATTCTTTGGACTTATGTCGAACCATAAGCCGGACCATCCACAATTGCCGATGTTGACCAATGATATAGTTGCAAATATCTTTACTCCTATCAATTTGACATGATTCTGCCTCATCGTATCTTGACCACGAGGTTCAAATGTACAAGATTTGTGGGTAGCACTTGTCCAAAGTGACATTCTTTGGAGTTAGGTCGAACCATAAGCCGGACCATCCAGAACTGCCGATGTTGACCAATGATATAGATGCAAATATCTTTACTCCTATCAATGTGATAGGATTCTGCCTCATCATACCTTGTTCCGGAGGTTCAAATGTACAAGATTTGTGCGGTAGCCCTTGTCCAAAGCGACTCTCTTTGGACTCAGGTCGAATCATAAGACGGGATATCCAGAATTGCCAATGTCGTCCAATGATATAGATGCAAATATCTTTACTCCTATCAATGTGACAGGATTCTGCCTCATCATACCTTGTGCAGGAGGTCCAAATGTACAAGATTTGTGCGTTAGCACTTCACAATAACGAATCTCTTTGGACTCAGGTCGATCCATAAGCCGAAGCATCAAGAATTGCCAATGTCGTGCAATGGTATAGATGCATATATCTTCACTCCTATCAATTTGACATGATTCTGCCTCATCATACCTTGTACAGGAGGTCCACACATACGAGATTTGTGCGGTAGCACTTGTCCAAAGCGAAACTCTTTGGACTCAGGTCGAATGATAAGCCGAGCATCCAGAATTACCAATGTCGTGCAATGATATAGATGCAAATATCTTCACTCCAATCAATTTGACAGGATTCTGGCTCATCGTGTCTTGTCCAGGAGGATCAAGTGTACACGATTTGTGCGGTAGCTCTAGACAAAAGCGAAACTCTTTGGACTCAGGTCGATCCATATGCCGAAGCATCCAGAATTGCCAATGTCGTGCAATGATATAGATGCAAATATCTTTACTGCTATCAATTTGACAGGACTCTGCCTCATCGTATCTTGTCCAGGGGGTCCAAATTTACACGATTTGTGCGGTAGCACTTGTCCAAAGCGACTCTCTTTGTACTCAGGTCGATCCATATGCCGAAGTAACAAATATTGCCGATCTTATCGGAATGGTATAGATGCAAATATCTTAACTCCTATCAATTTGACAGGATTCTGCCTCATCGTATCTTCTCCAGGAGGTTCAAATGTACAAGAATTATGCGGTAGCACTTGACAAAAGCCAATCTCTTTGGACTCAGGTCGATTCATATGCCGAGCATCCAGAATTGCCAATGTCGTCCAATGATATAGATACAAATATCTTTACTCCTGTCAATGTGATAGGATTCTGCCTCATCATACCTTGTGCAGGAGGTCCAAATGTACAAGATTTGTGCGTTAGCACTTCACAAAAACGAATCTCTTTGGACTCAGGTCGATCCATAAGCCGAAGCATCAAGAATTGGCAATGTCGTGCAATGGTATAGATGCAAATATCTTCACTCCTATCAATTTGACAGGATTCTGCCTCATCATACCTTGTACAGGAGGTCCACACATACAAGATTTGTGCGGTAGCACTTGTCCAAAGCGAAACTCTTTGGACTCAGGTCGATCCATAAGCCGAAGCATCAAGAATTGCCAATGTCGTGCAATGGTATAGATGCAAATATCTTTACTGCTATCAATTTGACAGGATTCAGCCTCATCGCATCGTGTCCAGGGGGTCCAAATGCACAAGGTTTGGACGGCAGAATTTGTCCAAAACGACTCTCTTTGGACGCAGGTCGAATGATATGCTGAGCATCCACAATTGCCAAAGTCATCCAATGATATATATGCGAATATCTTTACTCCTATCAATGTAATAGGCTTCTGCCTCATCCTGCCTGGTCCAGGAGGTCCAAATGTACAAGATTTGTGCGGCAGCATTTGTCCAAAGCGACTCTCTTTGAACTCAGGTCGAATGATAAGCCGAGCATCCAGAATTACCAATTTCGTGCAATGATATAGATGCAAATATCTTCACTCCAATCAATTTGACAGGATTCTGGCTCATCGTGTCTTGTCCAGGAGGATCAAGTGTACACGATTTGTGCGGTAGCTCTAGACAAAAGCGAAACTCTTTGGGACTCAGGTCGATCCATATGCCGAAGCATCCAGAATTGCCAATGTCGTGCAATGATATAGATGCAAATATCTTTACTCCTATCAATTTGACAGGATTCTGCCTCATCTTATCTTCTCCAGGAGGTTCAAATGTACAAGAATTATGCGGTAGCTCTTGACAAAAGCCAATCTCTTTGGACTCACGTCGATTCATATGCCGAGCATCCAGAATTGCCAATGTCGTCCAATGATATAGATGCAAATATCTTTACTCCTGTCAATGTGATAGGATTCTGCCTCATCATACCTTGTGCAGGAGGTCCAAATGTACAAGATTTGTGCGTTAGCACTTCACAAAAGCGAAACTCCTTGGACTCAGGTCGATCCATAAGCCGAAGCATTAAGAATTTTCAATGTCGTGCAATCATATAGATGCAAATATCTTTACTGCTATCAATATGACAGGATTCTGCCTCATCGTATCTTGTCCACGAGGTTCAAATGTACAAGATTTGTGCGGTAGCACGTGTCCAAAGCGACTCTGTTTGGCCTCCGGTCGGATCATAAGCCGGGGCATCCAGAATTGCCAATGTCGTCCAATGATATAGATGCAAACATCATCACTCCTATCAATTTGACAGGATTCTGCCGCATTGTATCTTGTCCACGAGGTTCAAATGTACAAGATTTGTGCGGTAGCACTTGTCCAAAACGGCATTGTTTGGACTTAGGTCGATCATAAGCCGGACCATCCAGAATTGCCGATGTTGACCAATGATATAGATGCAAATATCTTTACTCCTATCAATTTGACAGGATTCTGCCTCATCGTATCTTGTCCAGGGGGTCCAAATGTACAAGTTTTGGGCGGCAGCATTTGCCCAAACCGACTCTCTTTGTATTCAGGTCGAATCATAAGCCGGAGCATCCAGAATTGCCAATGTCGTCCAATGATATAGATGCAAATATCTTTACTCCCATCAAATTGACAGGATTCTGCCTCTTCGTATATTGTCCAGGGGGTCCAAATGTACAATACTTGTGCGGTAGCACTTATACAATGCGACACTCTTTGGCCTCCGGTCGGATCATAAGCCGGGGCATCCAGAATTGCCAATGTCGAGCAATGGTATAGATGCAAATATCTTTACTGCTATCAATTTGACAGGATTCTGCCTCATCATATCTTGTCCAGGGGGTCCAAATGTACAAGATTTGTGCGGTAGCACGTGTCCAAAGCGACTCTGTTTGGCCTCCGGTCGGATCATAAGCCGGGGCATCCAGAATTGCCAATGTCGTCCAATGATATAGATGCAAACATCATCACTCCTATCAATTTGACAGGATTCTGCCGCATCGTATCTTGTCCACGAGGTTCAAATGTACAAGATTTTTGCGGTAGCACTTGTCCAAAACGACATTGTTTGGACTTAGGTCGATCATAAGCCGGACCATCCAGAATTGCCGATGTTGACCAATGATATAGATGCAAATATCTTTACTCCTATCAATTTGACAGGATTCTGCCTCACCGTATCTTGTCCGGAGGTTCAAATGTACAAGATTTGTGCAGTAGCCCTTGTCCGAAGCGACTCTCTTTGGACTCAGGTCGAATCATAAGCCGGGGCATCCAGAATTGCCAATGTCGTCCAATGATATAGATGCAAATATCTTTACTGCTATCAATTTGACAGGATTCTGGCTCATCGTATATTGTCCAGGGGGTCCAAAGGTACAAGACTTGTGCGGTAGCCCTTGTCCAAAGCGACTCTCTTTGGACTCAGGTCGATCCATAGGCCGAAGCATCAAGAATTGCCAATGTCGAGCAATGGTATAGATCCAAATATCTTTACTGCTATCAATTTGAAAGGATTCTGCCTCATCGTATCTTGTCCAGGCGGTCCGAATGTACACGATTTGTTGCGGTAGCACTTGTCCAAAGCGACATTTTTGGACTTAGGTCGAACCATAAGCCGGACCATCCAGAATTGCCGATGTTGACCAATGATATAGATGCAAATATCTTTACTCCCATCAAATTGACAGGATTCTGCCGCATCGTATATTGTCCAGGGGATCCAAATGGACAAGATTTGGGCGGCAGCATTTGTCCAAAGCGACTCTCTTTGAACTTAGGTCGAATCATATGCCGGAGCATCCAGAATTGCTAATGTCGCCCAGTGATATAGATGCAAATATCTTTACTCCCATCAAATTGACAGGATTCTGCCTCATCGTATATTGTCCAGGGGGTCCAAATGTACAATACTTGTGCGGTAGCACTTATACAATGCGACTCTCTTTGGCCTCCGGTCGAATCATACGCCGGAGCATCCAGAATTGCCAATGTCGTGCAATGGTATAGATGCAAATATCTTTACTCCTATCAATTTGACGGGATTCTATCTCAGCATACCGTGTTCCGGAGGTCCAAATGTACAAGATTTGTGCGGTAGCACTTGTCCAAAGCGAAACACTTTGGACTCAGGTCGATCCATAAGCCGAAGCATCAAGAATTGCCAATGTCGTGCAATGGTATTGATGCAAATATCATTACTGCTATCAATTTGACAGGATTCTGTCTCATCGTATCTTGTCCAGGAGGTTCAAATGTACAAGATTTGTGGGTAGCACTTGTCCAAAGTGACATTCTTTGGAGTTAGGTCGAACCATAAGCCGGACCATCCAGAACTGCCGATGTTGACCAATGATATAGATGCAAATATCTTTACTCCTATCAATGTGATAGGATTCTGCCTCATCATACCTTGTTCCGGAGGTTCAAATGTACAAGATTTGTGCAGTAGCCCTTGTCCAAAGCGACTCTCTTTGGACTCAGGTCGAATCATAAGACGGGACATCCAGAATTGCCAATGTCGTCCAATGATATAGATGCAAATATCTTTACTCCTATCAATGTGACAGGATTCTGCCTCATCATACCTTGTGCAGGAGGTCCAAATGTACAAGATTTGTGCGTTAGCACTTCACAAAAACGAATCTCTTTGGACTCAGGTCGATCCATAAGCCGAAGCATCAAGAATTGCCAATGTCGTGCAATGGTATAGATGCAAATATCTTCACTCCTATCAATTTGACAGGATTCTGCCTCATCATACCTTGTACAGGAGGTTCAAATGTACAAGAATTGTGCGGTAGCACTTGTCCAAAACGACATTGTTTGGACTTAGGTCGAACATAAGCTGGACCATTCAGAATTGCCGATGTTGACCAATGATATAGATGCAAATATCTTTACTCCTATAAATTTGACAGGATTCTGCCTCATCGTATCTTGTCCACGAGGTTCAAATGTACAAGTTTTTTGGGTAGCACTTGTCCAAAGTGACATTCTTTGGAGTTAGGTCGAACCATAAGCCGGACCATCCAGAACTGCCGATGTTGACCAATGATATAGATGCAAATATCTTTACTCCTATCAATGTGATAGGATTCTGCCTCATCATGCCTTGTACAGGAGGTCCAAATGGACAAGATTTGGGCGGCAGTATTTGTCCAAAGCGACTCTCTTTGAACTCAGGTCGAATCATATGCCGATCTTCCAGAATTGCCAATGTCGTCCAATGATATAGATGCAAACATCATCACTCCTATCAATTTGACAGGATTCTGCCGCATCGTATCTTGTCCACGAGGTTCAAATGTACAAGATTTGTGCGGTAGCACTTGTCCAAAACGACATTGTTTGGACTTAGGTCGAACATAAGCTGGACCATTCAGAATTGCCGATGTTGACCAATGATATAGATGCAAATATCTTTACTGCTATCAATTTGACAGGACTCTGCCTCATCGTATCTTGTCCAGGAGGTTCAAATGTACAAGATTTGTGGGTAGCACTTGTCCAAAGTGACATTCTTTGGAGTTAGGTCGAACCATAAGCCGGACCATCCAGAACTGCCGATGTTGACCAATGATATAGATGCAAATATCTTTACTCCTATCAATGTGATAGGATTCTGCCTCATCATACCTTGTTCCGGAGGTTCAAATGTACACGATTTGTTGCGGTAGCCCTTGTCCAAAGCGACTCTCTTTGGACTCAGGTCGAATCATAAGACGGGACATCCAGAATTGCCAATGTCGTCCAATGATATAGATGCAAATATCTTTACTCCTATCAATGTGACAGGATTCTGCCTCATCATACCTTGTGCAGGAGGTCCAAATGTACAAGATTTGTGCGTTAGCACTTCACAAAAACGAATCTCTTTGGACTCAGGTCGATCCATATGCCGAAGCATCCAGAATTGCCAATGTCGTGCAATGCTATAGATGCAAATATCTTTACTGCTATCAATTTGACAGGACTCTGCCTCATCGTATCTTGTCCAGGGGGTCCAAATTTACACGATTTGTGCGGTAGCACTTGTCCAAAGCGACTCTCTTTGTACTCAGGTCGATCCATATGCCGAAGTAACAAATATTGCCGATCTTATCGGAATGGTATAGATGCAAACATCATCACTCCTATCAATTTGACAGGATTCTGCCGCATCGTATCTTGTCCACGAGCTTCAAATGTACAAGATTTGTGCGGTAGCACTTGTCCAAAACGACATTGTTTGGACTTAGGTCGAACATAAGCTGGACCATTCAGAATTGCCGATGTTGACCAATGCTATAGATGCAAATATCTTTACTCCTATAAATTTGACAGGATTCTGCCTCATCGTATCTTGTCCACGAGGTTCAAATGTACAAGATTTGTGGGTAGCACTTGTCCAAAGCGACATTCTTTGGAGTAAGATCGAACCATAAGCCGGACCATCCAGAACTGCCGATGTTGACCAATGATATAGATGCAAATATCTTTACTCCTATCAATGTGATAGGATTCTGCCTCATCATACCTTGTTCCGGAGGTTCAAATGTACAAGATTTGTGCGGTAGCCCTTGTCCAAAGCGACTCTCTTTGGACTCAGGTCGAATCATAAGCCGGGGCATCCAGAATTGCCAATGTCGTCCAATGATATAGATGCAAATATCTTTACTGCTATCAATTTGACAGGATTCTGCCTCATCGTATCTTATCCAGGGGGTCCAAATGTACAAGATTTGTGCGGTAGCACCTGTCCAAAGCGACTCTCTTTGGCCTCAGGTCGATTCATATGCCGAGCATCCAGAATTGCCAATGTCGTCCAATGATATAGATGCAAATATCTTTACTCCTGTCAATGTGATAGGATTCTGCCTCATCATACCTTGTGCAGGAGGTCCAAATGTACAAGATTTGTGCGTTAGCACTTCACAAAAACAAATCTCTTTGGACTCAGGTCGATCCATAAGCCGAAGCATCAAGAATTGGCAATGTCGTGCAATGGTATAGATGCAAATATCTTCACTCCTATCAATTTGACAGGATTCTGCCTCATCATACCTTGTACAGGAGGTCCACACATACAAGATTTGTGCGGTAGCACTTGTCCAAAGCGAAACTCTTTGGACTCAGGTCGATCCATAAGCCGAAGCATCAAGAATTGCCAATGTCGTGCAATGGTATAGATGCAAATATCTTTACTGCTATCAATTTGACAGGATTCAGCCTCATCGCATCGTGTCCAGGGGGTCCAAATGGACAAGGTTTGGACGGCAGAATTTGTCCAAAACGACTCTCTTTGGACGCAGGTCGAATGATATGCTGAGCATCCACAATTGCCAAAGTCATCCAATGATATATATGCGAATATCTTTACTCCTATCAATGTAATAGGATTCTGCCTCATCCTGCCTGGTCCAGGAGGTCCAAATGTACAAGATTTGTGCGGCAGCATTTGTCCAAAGCGACTCTCTTTGAACTCAGGTCGAATGATAAGCCGAGCATCCAGAATTACCAATGTCGTGCAATGATATAGATGCAAATATCTTCACTCCAATCAATTTGACAGGATTCTGGCTCATCGTGTCTTGTCCAGGAGGATCAAGTGTACACGATTTGTGCGGTAGCTCTAGACAAAAGCGAAACTCTTTGGACTCAGGTCGATCCATATGCCGAAGCATCCAGAATTGCCAATGTCGTGCAATGATATAGATGCAAATATCTTTACTGCTATCAATTTGACAGGACTCTGCCTCATCGTATCTTGTCCAGGGGGCCAAAGTTACACGATTTGTGCGGTAGCACTTGTCCAAAGCGACTCTCTTTGTACTCAGGTCGATCCATATGCCGAAGTAACAAATATTGCCGATCTTATCGGAATGGTATAGATGCAAATATCTTAACTCCTATCAATTTGACAGGATTCTGCCTCATCTTATCTTCTCCAGGAGGTTCAAATGTACAAGAATTATGCGGTAGCACTTGACAAAAGCCAATCTCTTTGGACTCAGGTCCATTCATATGCCGAGCATCCAGAATTGCCAATGTCGTCCAATGATATAGATGCAAATATCTTTACTCCTGTCAATGTGATAGGATTCTGCCTCATCATACCTTGTGCAGGAGGTCCAAATGTACAAGATTTGTGCGTTAGCACTTCACAAAAGCGAAACTCCTTGGACTCAGGTCGATCCATAAGCCGAAGCATTAAGAATTTTCAATGTCGTGCAATCATATAGATGCAAATATCTTTACTGCTATCAATATGACAGGATTCTGCCTCATCGTATCTTGTCCACGAGGTTCAAATGTACAAGATTTGTGCGGTAGCACATGTCCAAAGCGACATTCTTTGGACTTATGTCGAACCATAAGCCGGACCATCCAGAATTGCCGATGTTGACCAATGATATAGTTGCAAATATCTTTACTCCTAACAATTTGACATGATTCTGCCTCATCGTATCTTGACCACGAGGTTCAAATGTACAAGATTTGTGCGTTAGCACTTCACAAAAACGAATCTCTTTGGACTCAGGTCGATCCATAAGCCGAAGCATCAAGAATTGCCAATGTCGTGCAATGGTATAGATGCAAATATCTTCACTCCTATCAATTTGACAGGATTCTGCCTCATCATACCTTGTACAGGAAGTTCAAATGTACAAGATTTGTGCGGTAGCACTTGTCCAAAACGACATTGTTTGGACTTAGGTCGAACATAAGCTGGACCATGCAGAATTGCCGATGTTGACCAATGATATAGATGCAAATATCTTTAGTCCTATCAATTTGACAGGATTCTGTCTCATCATACCCTGTTCCGGATGTTCAAATGTACAAGGTTTGTGTGGTAGCCCTTGTCCAAAACGACTCTCTTTGGACTTAGGTCGAACCATAAGCCGGACCATCCAGAACTGCCGATGTTGACCAATGATATAGATGCAAATATCTTTACTCCTATCAATGTGATAGGATTCTGCCTCATCATACCTTGTTCCGGAGGTTCAAATGTACAAGATTTGTGCGGTAGCCCTTGTCCAAAGCGACTCTCTTTGGACTCAGGTCGAATCATAAGACGGGACATCCAGAATTGCCAATGTCGTCCAATGATATAGATGCAAATATCTTTACTCCTATCAATGTGACAGGATTCTGCCTCATCGTATCTTGTCCAGGGGGTCAAAATGTACACGATTTGTTGCGGTAGCACTTGTCCAAAGCGACATTCTTTGGACTTATGTCGAACCATAAGCCGGACCATCCACAATTGCCGATGTTGACCAATGATATAGTTGCAAATATCTTTACTCCTATCAATTTGACATGATTCTGCCTCATCGTATCTTGACCACGAGGTTCAAATGTACAAGATTTGTGGGTAGCACTTGTCCAAAGTGACATTCTTTGGAGTTAGGTCGAACCATAAGCCGGACCATCCAGAACTGCCGATGTTGACCAATGATATAGATGCAAATATCTTTACTCCTATCAATTTGACATGATTCTGCCTCATCATACCTTGTACAGGAGGTCCACACATACAAGATTTGTGCGGTAGCACTTGTCCAAAGCGAAACTCTTTGGACTCAGGTCGAATGATAAGCCGAGCATCCAGAATTACCAATGTCGTGCAATGATATAGATGCAAATATCTTCACTCCAATCAATTTGACAGGATTCTGGCTCATCGTGTCTTGTCCAGGAGGATCAAGTGTACACGATTTGTGCGGTAGCTCTAGACAAAAGCGAAACTCTTTGGACTCAGGTCGATCCATATGCCGAAGCATCCAGAATTGCCAATGTCGTGCAATGATATAGATGCAAATATCTTTACTGCTATCAATTTGACAGGACTCTGCCTCATCGTATCTTGTCCAGGGGGTCCAAATTTACACGATTTGTGCGGTAGCACTTGTCCAAAGCGACTCTCTTTGTACTCAGGTCGATTCATATGCCGAAGTAACAAATATTGCCGATCTTATCGGATTGGTATAGATGCAAATATCTTAACTCCTATCAATTTGACAGGATTCTGCCTCATCGTATCTTCTCCAGGAGGTTCAAATGTACAAGAATTATGCGGTAGCACTTGACAAAAGCCAATCTCTTTGGACTCAGGTCGATTCATATGCCGAGCATCCAGAATTGCCAATGTCGTCCAATGATATAGATACAAATATCTTTACTCCTGTCAATGTGATAGGATTCTGCCTCATCATACCTTGTGCAGGAGGTCCAAATGTACAAGATTTGTGCGTTAGCACTTCACAAAAACGAATCTCTTTGGACTCAGGTCGATCCATAAGCCGAAGCATCAAGAATTGGCAATGTCGTGCAATGGTATAGATGCAAATATCTTCACTCCTATCAATTTGACAGGATTCTGCCTCATCATACCTTGTACAGGAGGTCCACACATACAAGATTTGTGCGGTAGCACTTGTCCAAAGCGAAACTCTTTGGACTCAGGTCGATCCATAAGCCGAAGCATCAAGAATTGCCAATGTCGTGCAATGGTATAGATGCAAATATTTTTACTGCTATCAATTTGACAGGATTCAGCCTCATCGCATCGTGTCCAGGGGGTCCAAATGCACAAGGTTTGGACGGCAGAATTTGTCCAAAACGACTCTCTTTGGACGCAGGTCGAATGATATGCTGAGCATCCACAATTGCCAAAGTCATCCAATGATATATATGCGAATATCTTTACTCCTATCAATGTAATAGGATTCTGCCTCATCCTGCCTGGTCCAGGAGGTCCAAATGTACAAGATTTGTGCGGCAGCATTTGTCCAAAGCGACTCTCTTTGAACTCAGGTCGAATGATAAGCCGAGCATCCAGAATTACCAATTTCGTGCAATGATATAGATGCAAATATCTTCACTCCAATCAATTTGACAGGATTCTGGCTCATCGTGTCTTGTCCAGGAGGATCAAGTGTACACGATTTGTGCGGTAGCTCTAGACAAAAGCGAAACTCTTTGGGACTCAGGTCGATCCATATGCCGAAGCATCCAGAATTGCCAATGTCGTGCAATGATATAGATGCAAATATCTTTACTCCTATCAATTTGACAGGATTCTGCCTCATCTTATCTTCTCCAGGAGGTTCAAATGTACAAGAATTATGCGGTAGCACTTGACAAAAGCCAATCTCTTTGGACTCACGTCGATTCATATGCCGAGCATCCAGAATTGCCAATGTCGTCCAATGATATAGATGCAAATATCTTTACTCCTGTCAATGTGATAGGATTCTGCCTCATCATACCTTGTGCAGGAGGTCCAAATGTACAAGATTTGTGCGTTAGCACTTCACAAAAGCGAAACTCCTTGGACTCAGGTCGATCCATAAGCCGAAGCATTAAGAATTTTCAATGTCGTGCAATCATATAGATGCAAATATCTTTACTGCTATCAATATGACAGGATTCTGCCTCATCGTATCTTGTCCACGAGGTTCAAATGTACAAGATTTGTGCGGTAGCACATGTCCAAAGCGACATTCTTTGGACTTATGTCGAACCATAAGCCGGACCATCAAGAATTGCCAATGTCGTGCAATGGTATAGATGCAAATATCTTTACTGCAATCAATGTGATAGGATTCTGCCACATCATACCTTGTACAGGGTGTCCAAATGTACACGATTTGTTGCGGTAGCACTTGTCCAAAGCGAAACTCTTTGGAATCAGATCGATCCATAAGCCGAAGCATCCAGAATTGCCAATGTCGTGCAATGATATAGATGCAAATATCTTTACTGCTATCAATTTGACAGGATTCTGCCTCATCGTATCTCGTCCAGGGGGTCCAAATGTACAAGATTTGTGCGGTAGCACGTGTCCAAAGCGACTCTCTTTGGCCTCCGGTCGGATCATAAGCCGGGGCATCCAGAATTGCCAATGTCGTCCAATGATATAGATGCAAATATCTTTACTCCTATCATTTTGACAGGATTCTGCCTCATCGTATCTTGTCCACGAGGTTCAAGTGTACAAGATTTGTGGATAGCAGTTGTCCAAAGCGACATTCTTTGGAGTTAGGTCGAACCATAAGCCGGACCATCCAGAACTGCCGATGTTGACCAATGATATAGATGCAAATATCTTTACTCCTATAAATGTGATAGGATTCTGCCTCATCATACCTTGTTCCGGAGGTTCAAATGTACAAGATTTGTGCCGTAGCCCTTGTCCAAAGCGACTCTCTTTGGACTCAGGTCGAATCATAAGCCTGAGCATCCAGAATTGCCAATGCCGTCTAATGATATAGATGCAAATATCTTCATACCTATCAAAGTGACAGGATTCTGCCTCATCATACCTTTTCCAGGAGGTCCAAATGCACATGTTTTGGGCGGCACCATTTGCCCAAACCGACTCTCTTTGGATTCAGGTCGAATCATAAGCCGGAACATCCAGAATTGCCAATGTCGTCCAATGATATAGATGCAAATATCTATACTCGTATCAATGTGATAGGATTCTGCCTTATCGTGTCTTGTCCAGTAGGATCAAGTGTACAAGATTTGTGCGGTAGCACTAGACAAAAGCGAAACTCTCTGAACTCAGGTCGGATCATATGCCGAGCATCCAGAATTGCCAATGTCGTCCAATGATATAGATGCAAATATCTTTACTCCCATCAATGTGACAGGATTCTGCCTCATCATACCTTGTGCAGGAGGTCCAAATGTACAAGATTTGTGCGTTAGCACTTCACAAAAACGAATCTCTTTGGACTCAGGTCGATCCATAAGCCGAAGCATCAAGAATTGCCAATGTCGTGCAATGGTATAGATGCAAATATCTTTACTGCAATCAATGTGATAGGATTCTGCCACATCATACCTTGTACAGGAGGTCCAAATGTACAAGATTTGTGCGGTAGCACTTGTCCAAAGCGAAACATTTTGGACTCAGGTCGATCCATAAGCCGAAGCATCCAGAATTGCCAATGTCGTGCAATGATATAGATGCAAATATCTTTATTCCTATCAATTTGACAGGATTCTGCCTCATCATACCTTGTTCCGGAGGTTCAAATGTACAAGATTTGTGCGGTAGCCCTTGTCCAAAGCGACTCTCTGTGGACTCAGGTCGAATCATATGCCGGGGCATCCAGAATTGCCAATGTCGTCCAATGATATAGATGCAAATATCTTCACTCCTATCAATTTGACAGGAATCTGCCTCATCATATCTTGTCCAGGAGGTCCAAATGGACAAGATTTGTGCGTTAGCACTTCACAAAAACGAATCTCTTTGGACTCAGGTCGATCCATAAGCCGAAGCATCAAGAATTGCCAATGTCGTGCAATGGTATAGATGCAAATATCATTACTGCTATCAATTTGACAGGATTCTGTCTCATCGTATCTTGTCCAGGGTGTCCAAATGTACACGATTTGTTGCGGTAGCACTTGTCCAAAGCGAAACTCTTTGGACTCAGGTCGAATCATAAGCCTGAGCATCCAGAATTGCCAATGTCGTCCAATGATATAGATGCAAATATCTTCTCTCCTATCAATGTGACAGGATTCTGACTCATCATACCTTTTCCAGGAGGTCCAAATGCACATGTTTTGGGCGGCAGCATTTGCCCAAACCGACTCTCTTTGTATTCAGGTCGAATCATAAGCCGGAGCATCCAGAATTGCCAATGTCGTCCAATGATATAGATGCAAATATCTTTACTCCCATCAAATTGACAGGATTCTGCCTCTTCGTATGTTGTCCAGGGGGTCCAAATATACAATACTTGTGCAGTAGCACTTATACAATGCGACTCTCTTTGGCCTCCGGTCGGATCATAAGCCGGGGCATCCAGAATTGCCAATGTCGTCCAATGATATAGATGCAAATATCTTCACTCCTATCAATTTGACAGGATTCTGCCTCATCGTATCTTGTCCAGGGGGTCCAAATGTACAAGATTTGTGCGGTAGCACGTGTCCAAAGCGACTCTGTTTGGCCTCCGGTCGGATCATAACCCGGGGCATCCGGAATTGCCAATGTCGTCCAGTGATATAGATGCAAACATCATCACTCCTATCAATTTGACAGGATTCTGCCGCATTGTATCTTGTCCACGAGGTTCAAATGTACAAGATTTGTGCGGTAGCACTTGTCCAAAACGGCATTGTTTGGACTTAGGTCGATCATAAGCCGGACCATCCAGAATTGCCGATGTTGACCAATGATATAGATGCAAATATCTTTACTCCTATCAATTTGACAGGATTCTGCCTCATCGTATCTTGTCCAGGGGGTCCAAATGTACAAGTTTTGGGCGGCAGCATTTGCCCAAACCGACTCTCTTTGTATTCAGGTCGAATCATAAGCCGGAGCATCCAGAATTGCCAATGTCGTCCAATGATATAGATGCAAATATCTTTACTCCCATCAAATTGACAGGATTCTGCCTCATCGTATATTGTCCAGGGGATCCAAATGGACAAGATTTGGGTGGCAGCATTTGTCCAAAGCGACTCTCTTTGAACTTAGGTCGAATCATATGCCGGAGCATCCAGAATTACCAATGTCGCCCAGTGATATAGATGCAAATATCTTTACTGCTATCAATTTGACAGGACTCTGCCTCATCGTATCTTGTCCAGGGGGTCCAAATTTACACGTTTTGTGCGGTAGCAGGTGTCCAAAGCGACTCTCTTTGGCCTCCGGTCGAATCATATGCCGGAGCATCCAGAATTGCCAATGTCGCCCAGTGATGTAGATGCAAATATCTTTACTCCTATCAATCTGAAAGGATTCTGCCTCATCATATCTTGTCCAGGTGGTCCAAATGGACAAGATTTGGGCGGCAGCATTTGTCCAAAGCGACTCTCTTTGAACTTAGGTCGAATCATATGCCGGAGCATCCAGAATTGCTAATGTCGCCCAGTGATATAGATGCAAATATCTTTACTCCCATCTAATTGACAGGATTCTGCCTCATCGTATATTGTCCAGGGGGTCCAAATGTACAATACTTGTGCGGTAGCACTTATACAATGCGACTCTCTTTGGCCTCCGGTCGAATCATACGCCGGAGCATCCAGAATTGCCAATGTCGTGCAATGGTATAGATGCAAATATCTTTACTCCTATCAATTTGACGGGATTTTATCTCAGCATACCGTGTTCCGGAGGTCCAAATGTACAAGATTTGTGCGGTAGCACTTGTCCAAAGCGAAACACTTTGGACTCAGGTCGATCCATAAGCCGAAGCATCAAGAATTGCCAATGTCGTGCAATGGTATAGATGCAAATATCCTTACTCCTATCAATGTGATAGGATTATGCCCCATCATACCTTGTCCGGAGGTTCAAATGTACAAGATTTGTGCGGTAGCCCTTGTCCGAAGCGACTCTCTTTGGACTCAGGTCGAATCATAAGCCGGGGCATCCAGAATTGCCAATGTCGTCCAATGATATAGATGCAAATATCTTTACTGCTATCAATTTGACAGGATTCTGCCTCATCGTATCTTATCCAGGGGGTCCAAATGTACAAGATTTGTGCGGTAGCACCTGTCCAAAGCGACTCTCTTTGGCCTCCGGTCGAATCATATGCCGGAGCATCCAGAATTGCCAATGTCGTCCAGTGATATAGATGCAAATATCTTTACTCCTATCAATGTGATAGGATTCTGCCTCATCATACCTTGTGCAGGAGGTCCAAATGTACAAGATTTGTGCGTTAGCACTTCACAAAAGCGAAACTCCTTGGACTCAGGTCGATCCATAAGCCGAAGCATCAAGAATTTTCAATGTCGTGCAATCATATAGATGCAAATATCTTTACTGCTAACAATTTGACATGATTCTGCCTCATCGTATCTTGACCACGAGGTTCAAATGTACAAGATTTGTGGGTAGCACTTGTCCAAAGTGACATTCTTTGGAGTTAGGTCGAACCATAAGCCGGACCAACCAGAACTGCCGATGTTGACCAATGATATAGATGCAATTAGCTTTACTCCTATCAATGTGATAGGATTCTGCCTCATCATACCTTGTTCCGGAGGTTCAAATGTACAAGATTTGTGCGGTAGCCCTTGTCCAAAGCGACTCTCTTTGGACTCAGGTCGAATCATAAGACGGGACATCCAGAATTGCCAATGTCGTCCAATGATATAGATGCAAATATCTTTACTCCTATCAATGTGACAGGATTCTGCCTAATCATACCTTGTGCAGGAGGTCCAAATTTACACGATTTGTGCGGTAGCACGTGTCCAAAGCGACTCTCTTTGGCCTCCGGTCAAATCATATACCGGAGCATCCAGAATTGCCAATGTCGCCCAGTGATGTAGATGCAAATATCTTTACTCCTATCAATCTGAAAGGATTCTGCCTCATCATATCTTGTCCATGTGGTCCAAATGGACAAGATTTGGGCGGCAGCATTTGTCCAAAGCGACTCTCTTTGAACTTAGGTCGAATCATATGCCGGAGCATCCAGAATTGCTAATGTCGCCCAGTGATATAGATGCAAATATCTTTACTCCTATCAATGTGACAGGATTCTGCCTCATCATACCTTGTGCAGGAGGTC
The DNA here is from genome assembly GCA_963942575.1 of Priocnemis perturbator. Lineage (NCBI taxonomy): Eukaryota > Metazoa > Arthropoda > Insecta > Hymenoptera > Pompilidae > Priocnemis > Priocnemis perturbator. Next base: position 1,993,414 of record CAWWDK010000133.1, on the reverse strand, counting down.
CAAATGTACAAGATTTGTGCGTTAGCACTTCACAAAAACGAATCTCTTTGGACTCAGGTCGATCCATAAGCCGAAGCATCAAGAATTGCCAATGTCGTGCAATGGTATAGATGCAAATATCTTCACTCCTATCAATTTGACAGGATTCTGCCTCATCATACCTTGTACAGGAGGTTCAAATGTACAAGATTTGTGCGGTAGCACTTGTCCAAAACGACATTGTTTGGACTTAGGTCGAACATAAGCTGGACCATTCAGAATTGCCGATGTTGACCAATGATATAGATGCAAATATCTTTACTCCTATAAATTTGACAGGTTTCTGCCTCATCGTATCTTGTCTACGAGGTTCAAATGTACAAGATTTGTGGGTAGCACTTGTCCAAAGCGACATTCTTTGGAGTAAGGTCGAACCATAAGCCGGACCATCCAGAACTGCCGATGTTGGCCAATGATATAGATGCAAATATCTTTACTCCTATCAATGTGATAGGATTCTGCCTCATCATGCCTTGTACAGGAGGTCCAAATGGACAAGATTTGGGCGGCAGTATTTGTCCAAAGCGACTCTCTTTGAACTCAGGTCGAATCATATGCCGATCTTCCAGAATTGCCAATGTCGTCCAATGATATAGATGCAAACATCATCACTCCTATCAATTTGACAGGATTCTGCCGCATCGTATCTTGTCCACGAGGTTCAAATGTACAAGATTTGTGCGGTAGCACTTGTCCAAAACGACATTGTTTGGACTTAGGTCGAACATAAGCTGGACCATTCAGAATTGCCGATGTTGACCAATGATATAGATGCAAATATCTTTACTCCTATAAATTTGACAGGATTCTGCCTCATCGTATCTTGTCCACGAGGTTCAAATGTACAAGATTTGTGGGTAGCACTTGTCCAAAGCGACATTCTTTGGAGTAAGGTCGAACCATAAGCCGGACCATCCAGAACTGCCGATGTTGACCAATGATATAGATGCAAATATCTTTACTCCTATCAATGTGATAGGATTCTGCCTCATCATACCTTGTTCCGGAGGTTCAAATGTACAAGATTTGTGCGGTAGTCCTTGTCCAAAGCGACTCTCTTTGGACTCAGGTCGAATCATAAGCCGGGGCATCCAGAATTGCCAATGTCGTCCAATGATATAGATGCAAATATCTTTACTGCTATCAATTTGACAGGATTCTGCCTCATCGTATCTTATCCAGGGGGTCCAAATGTACAAGATTTGTGCGGTAGCACCTGTCCAAAGCGACTCTCTTTGGCCTCCGGTCGAATCATATGCCGGAGCATCCAGAATTGCCAATGTCGTCCAGTGATATAGATGCAAATATCTTTACTCCTATCAATGTGATAGGATTCTGCCTCATCATACCTTGTGCAGGAGGTCCAAATGTACAAGATTTGTGCGTTAGCACTTCACAAAAGCGAAACTCCTTGGACTCAGGTCGATCCATAAGCCGAAGCATCAAGAATTTTCAATGTCGTGCAATCATATAGATGCAAATATCTTTACTGCTATCAATATGACAGGATTCTGCCTCATCGTATCTTGTCCACGAGGTTCAAATGTACAAGATTTGTGCGGTAGCACTTGTCCAAAGCGACATTCTTTGGACTTAGGTCGAACCATAAGCCGGACCATCCAGAACTGCCGATGTTGACCAATGATATAGATGCAAATATCTTTACTCCTATCAATGTGATAGGATTATGCCTCATCATACCTTGTTCCGGAGGTTCAAATGTACAAGATTTGTGCGGTAGCCCTTGTCCAAAGCGACTCTCTTTGGACTCAGGTCGAAACATAAGCCGGGGCATCCAGAATTGCCAATGTCGTCCAATGATATAGATCCAAATATCTTTACTGCTATCAATTTGAAAGGATTCTGCATCATCGTATCTTGTCCAGGGGGTCCAAATGTACACGATTTGTTGCGGTAGCACTTGTCCAAAGCGACATTCTTTGGACTTATGTCGAACCATAAGCCGCACCATCCAGAATTGCCGATGTTGACCAATGATATAGTTGCAAATATCTTTACTCCTAACAATTTGACATGATTCTGCCTCATCGTATCTTGACCACGAGGTTCAAATGTACAAGATTTGTGGGTAGCACTTGTCCAAAGTGACATTCTTTGGAGTTAGGTCGAACCATAAGCCGGACCAACCAGAACTGCCGATGTTGACCAATGATATAGATGCAATTAGCTTTACTCCTATCAATGTGATAGGATTCTGCCTCATCATACCTTGTTCCGGAGGTTCAAATGTACAAGATTTGTGCGGTAGCCCTTGTCCAAAGCGACTCTCTTTGGACTCAGGTCGAATCATAAGACGGGACATCCAGAATTGCCAATGTCGTCCAATGATATAGATGCAAATATCTTTACTCCTATCAATGTGACAGGATTCTGCCTAATCATACCTTGTGCAGGAGGTCCAAATTTACACGATTTGTGCGGTAGCACGTGTCCAAAGCGACTCTCTTTGGCCTCCGGTCAAATCATATACCGGAGCATCCAGAATTGCCAATGTCGCCCAGTGATGTAGATGCAAATATCTTTACTCCTATCAATCTGAAAGGATTCTGCCTCATCATATCTTGTCCATGTGGTCCAAATGGACAAGATTTGGGCGGCAGCATTTGTCCAAAGCGACTCTCTTTGAACTTAGGTCGAATCATATGCCGGAGCATCCTGAATTGCTAATGTCGCCCAGTGATATAGATGCAAATATCTTTACTCCTATCAATGTGACAGGATTCTGCCTCATCATACCTTGTGCAGGAGGTCCAAATGTACAAGATTTGTGCGTTAGCACTTCACAAAAACGAATCTCTTTGGACTCAGGTCGATCCATAAGCCGAAGCATCAAGAATTGCCAATGTCGTGCAATGGTATAGATGCAAATATCTTCACTCCTATCAATTTGACAGGATTCTGCCTCATCATACCTTGTACAGGAGGTTCAAATGTACAAGATTTGTGCGGTAGCACTTGTCCAAAACGACATTGTTTGGACTTAGGTCGAACATAAGCTGGACCATTCAGAATTGCCGATGTTGACCAATGATATAGATGCAAATATCTTTACTCCTATAAATTTGACAGGTTTCTGCCTCATCGTATCTTGTCTACGAGGTTCAAATGTACAAGATTTGTGGGTAGCACTTGTCCAAAGCGACATTCTTTGGAGTAAGGTCGAACCATAAGCCGGACCATCCAGAACTGCCGATGTTGGCCAATGATATAGATGCAAATATCTTTACTCCTATCAATGTGATAGGATTCTGCCTCATCATACCTTATTCCGGAGGTTCAAATGTACAAGATTTGTGCGGTAGCACCTGTCCAAAGCGACTCTCTTTGGCCTCCAGTCGAATCATATGCCGGAGCATCCAGAATTGCCAATGTCGTCCAGTGATATAGATGCAAATATCTTTACTCCTATCAATGTGATAGGATTCTGCCTCATCATACCTTGTGCAGGAGGTCCAAATGTACAAGATTTGTGCGTTAGCACTTCACAAAAGCGAAACTCCTTGGACTCAGGTCGATCCATAAACCGAAGCATCAAGAATTTTCAATGTCGTGCAATCATATAGATGCAAATATATTTACTGCTATCAATATAACAGGATTCTGCCTCATCGTATCTTGTCCACGAGGTTCAAATGTACAAGATTTGTGCGGTAGCACTTGTCCAAAGCGACATTCTTTGGACTTAGGTCGAACCATAAGCCGGACCATCCAGAACTGCCGATGTTGACCAATGATATAGATGCAAATATCTTTAGTCCTATCAATGTGATAGGATTATGCCTCATCATACCTTGTTCCGGAGGTTCAAATGTACAAGATTTGTGCGGTAGCCCTTGTCCAAAGCGACTCTCTTTGGACTCAGGTCGAATCATAAGCCGGGGCATCCAGAATTGCCAATGTCGTCCAATGATATAGATGCAAATATCTTCAATCCTATCAATTTGACAGGATTCTGTCTCATCATACCCTGTTCCGGATGTTCAAATGTACAAGGTTTGTGTGGTAGCCCTTGTCCAAAACGACTCTCTTTGGACTTAGGTCGAACCATAAGCCGGACCATCCAGAACTGCCGATGTTGACCAATGATATAGATGCAAATATCTTTACTCCTATCAATTTGACAGGATTCTGCCTCATCGTATCTTGTCCAGGGGGTCCAAATGTACAAGTTTTGGGCGGCAGCATTTGCCCAAACCGACTCTCTTTGTATTCAGGTCGAACCATAAGCCGGACCATCCAGAACTGCCGATGTTGACCAATGATATAGATGCAAATATCTTTACTCCTATCAATTTGACAGGATTCTGCCTCATCGTATCTTGTCCAGGGGGTCCAAATGTACAAGATTTGTGCGGTAGCCCTTGTCCAAAGCGACTCTCTTTGGACTCAGGTCGAATCATAAGACGGGACATCCAGAATTGCCAATGTTGTGCAATGGTATAGATGCAAATATCTTCACTCCTATCAATTTGACAGGATTCTGCCTCATCATACCTTGTACAGGAGGTTCAAATGTACAAGATTTGTGCGGTAGCACTTGTCCAAAACGACATTCTTTGGACTTAGGTCGAACATAAGCTGGACCATTCAGAATTGCCGATGTTGACCAATGATATAGATGCAAATATCTTTACTCCTATAAATTTGACAGGATTCTGCATCATCGTATCTTGTCCACGAGGTTCAAATGTACACGATTTGTTGCGGTAGCACTTGTCCAAAGCGAAACTCTTTGGACTCAGGTCGATCCATAAGCCGAAGCATCCAGAATTGCCAATGTCGTGCAATGATATAGATGCAAATATCTTTACTGCTATCAATTTGACAGGATTCTGCCTCATCGTATCTTGTCCAGGGGGTCCAAATGTACAAGATTTGTGCGGTAGCACGTGTCCAAAGCGACTCTGTTTGGCCTCCGGTCGGATCATAAGCCGGGGCATCCAGAATTGCCAATGTCGTCCAATGATATAGATGCAAACATCATCACTCCTATCAATTTGACAGGATTCTGCCGCATTGTATCTTGTCCACGAGGTTCAAATGTACAAGATTTGTGCGGTAGCACTTGTCCAAAACGGCATTGTTTGGACTTAGGTCGATCATAAGCCGGACCATCCAGAATTGCCAATGTTGACCAATGATATAGATGCAAATATCTTTACTCCTATCAATTTGACAGGATTCTGCCTCATCGTATCTTGTCCAGGGGGTCCAAATGTACAAGTTTTGGGCGGCAGCATTTGCCCAACCCGACTCTCTTTGTATTCAGGTCGAATCATAAGCCGGAGCATCCAGAATTGCCAATGTCGTCCAATGATATAGATGCAAATATCTTTACTCCCATCAAATTGACAGGATTCTGCCTCATCGTATATTGTCCAGGGGATCCAAATGGACAAGATTTGGGTGGCAGCATTTGTCCAAAGCGACTCTCTTTGGACTCAGGTCGAATCATAAGCCGGAGCATCCAGAATTGCCAATGTCGTCCAATGATATAGATGCAAATATCTTTACTCCCATCAAATTGACAGGATTCTGCCTCATCGTATATTGTCCAGGGGATCCAAATGGACAAGATTTGGGTGGCAGCATTTGTCCAAAGCGACTCTCTTTGAACTTAGGTCGAATCATATGCCGGAGCATCCAGAATTACCAATGTCGCCCAGTGATATAGATGCAAATATCTTTACTGCTATCAATTTGACAGGACTCTGCCTCATCGTATCTTGTCCAGGGGGTCCAAATTTACACGATTTGTGCGGTAGCAGGTGTCCAAAGCGACTCTCTTTGGCCTCCGATCGAATCATATGCCGGAGCATCCAGAATTGCCAATGTCGCCCAGTGATGTAGATGCAAATATCTTTACTCCTATCAATCTGAAAGGATTCTGCCTCATCATATCTTGTCCAGGTGGTCCAAATGGACAAGATTTGGGCGGCAGCATTTGTCCAAAGCGACTCTCTTTGAAATTAGGTCGAATCATATGCCGGAGCATCCAGAATTGCTAATGTCGCCCAGTGATATAGATGCAAATATCTTTACTCCCATCAAATTGACAGGATTCTGCCTCATCGTATATTGTCCAGGGGGTCCAAATGTACAATACTTGTGCGGTAGCACTTATACAATGCGACTCTCTTTGGCCTCCGGTCGAATCATACGCCGGAGCATCCAGAATTGCCAATGTCGTGCAATGGTATAGATGCAAATATCTTTACTCCTATCAATTTGACGGGATTCTATCTCAGCATACCGTGTTCCGGAGGTCCAAATGTACAAGATTTGTGCGGTAGCACTTGTCCAAAGCGAAACACTTTGGACTCAGGTCGATCCATAAGCCGAAGCATCAAGAATTGCCAATGTCGTGCAATGGTATAGATGCAAATATCATTACTGCCATCAATTTGACAGGATTCTGTCTCATCGTATCTTGTCCAGGGGGTCCAAATGTACACGATTTGTTGCGGTAGCACTTGTCCAAAGCGACATTCTTTGGACTTATGTCGAACCATAAGCCGGACCATCCAGAATTGCCGATGTTGACCAATGATATAGATGCAAATATCCTTACTCCTATCAATGTGATAGGATTATGCCCCATCATACCTTGTCCGGAGGTTCAAATGTACAAGATTTGTGCGGTAGCCCTTGTCCGAAGCGACTCTCTTTGGACTCAGGTCGAACCATAAGCCGGGGCATCCAGAATTGCCAATGTCGTCCAATGATATAGATGCAAATATCTTTACTGCTATCAATTTGACAGGATTCTGGCTCATCGTATATTGTCCAGGGGGTCCAAAGGTACAAGGCTTGTGCGGTAGCCCTTGTCCAAAGCGACTCTCTTTGGACTCAGGTCGATCCATAGGCCGAAGCATCAAGAATTGCCAATGTCGAGCAATGGTATAGATCCAAATATCTTTACTGCTATCAATTTGAAAGGATTCTGCCTCATCGTATCTTGTCCAGGGGGTCCAAATGTACACGATTTGTTGCGGTAGCACTTGTCCAAAGCGACATTCTTTGGACTTATGTGGAACCATAAGCCGGACCATCCAGAATTGCCGATGTTGACCAATGATATAGATGCAAATATCTTTACTCCTATCAATTTGACAAGATTCTGCCTCATCGTATCTTGACCACGAGGTTCAAATGTACAAGATTTGTGGGTAGCACTTGTCCAAAGTGACATTCTTTGGAGTTAGGTCGAACCATAAGCCGGACCATCCAGAACTGCCGATGTTGACCAATGATATAGATGCAAATATCTTTACTCCTATCAATGTGATAGGATTCTGCCTCATCATGCCTTGTACAGGAGGTCCAAATGGACAAGATTTGGGCGGCAGTATTTGTCCAAAGCGACTCTCTTTGAACTCAGGTCGAATCATATGCCGATCTTCCAGTATTGCCAATGTCGTCCAATGATATAGATGCAAACATCATCACTCCTATCAATTTGACAGGATTCTGCCGCATCGTATCTTGTCCACGAGGTTCAAATGTACAAGATTTGTTGCGGTAGCACTTGTCCAAAGCGACATTCTTTGGACTTATGTCGAACCATAAGCCGGACCATCCCGAATTGCCGATGTTGACCAATGATATAGATGCAAATATCTTTACTCCTATCAATTTGACATGATTCTGCCTCACCGTATCTTGACCACGAGGTTCAAATGTACAAGATTTGTGGGTAGCACTTGTCCAAAGTGACATTCTTTGGAGTTAGGTCGAACCATAAGCCGGACCATCCAGAACTGCCGATGTTGACCAATGATATAGATGCAAATATCTTTACTCCTATCAATGTGATAGGATTCTGCCTCATCATGCCTTGTACAGGAGGTCCAAATGTACAAGATTTGTGCGGTAGCCCTTGTCCAAAGCGACTCTCTTTGGACTCAGGTCGAATCATAAGCCGGGGCATCCAGAATTGCCAATGTCGTCCAATGATATAGATGCAAATATCTTTACTGCTATCAATTTGACAGGATTCTGCCTCATCGTATCTTATCCAGGGGGTCCAAATGTACAAGATTTGTGCGGTAGCACCTGTCCAAAGCGACTCTCTTTGGCCTCCGGTCGAATCAAATGCCGGAGCATCCAGAATTGCCAATGTCGTCCAGTGATATAGATGCAAATATCTTTACTCCTATCAATGTGATAGGATTCTGCCTCATCATACCTTGTGCAGGAGGTCCAAATGGACAAGATTTGTGCGTTAGCACTTCACAAAAGCGAAACTCCTTGGACTCAGGTCGATCCATAAGCCGAAGCATCAAGAATTTTCAATGTCGTGCAATCATATAGATGCAAATATCTTTACTGCTATCAATATGACAGGATTCTGCCTCATCGTATCTTGTCCACGAGGTTCAAATGTACAAGATTTGTGCGGTAGCACTTGTCCAAAGCGACATTCTTTGGACTTAGGTCGAACCATAAGCCGGACCATCCAGAACTGCCGATGTTGACCAATGATATAGATGCAAATATCTTTACTCCTATCAATGTGATAGGATTATGCCTCATCATACCTTGTTCCGGAGGTTCAAATGTACAAGATTTGTGCGGTAGCCCTTGTCCAAAGCGACTCTCTTTGGACTCAGGTCGAATCATAAGCCGGGGCATCCAGAATTGCCAATGTCGTCCAATGATATAGATCCAAATATCTTTACTGCTATCAATTTGAAAGGATTCTGCATCATCGTATCTTGTCCAGGGGGTCCAAATGTACACGATTTGTTGCGGTAGCACTTGTCCAAAGCGACATTCTTTGGACTTATGTCGAACCATAAGCCGCACCATCCAGAATTGCCGATGTTGACCAATGATATAGTTGCAAATATCTTTACTCCTAACAATTTGACATGATTCTGCCTCATCGTATCTTGACCACGAGGTTCAAATGTACAAGATTTGTGGGTAGCACTTGTCCAAAGTGACATTCTTTGGAGTTAGGTCGAACCATAAGCCGGACCATCCACAACTGCCGATGTTGACCAATGATATAGATGCAATTATCTTTACTCCTATCAATGTGATAGGATTCTGCCTCATCATACCTTGTTCCGGAGGTTCAAATGGACAAGATTTGGGTGGCAGCATTTGTCCAAAGCGACTCTCTTTGAACTTAGGTCGAATCATATGCCGGAGCATCCAGAATTACCAATGTCGCCCAGTGATATAGATGCAAATATCTTTACTGCTATCAATTTGACAGGACTCTGCCTCATCGTATCTTGTCCAGGGGGTCCAAATTTACACGATTTGTGCGGTAGCAGGTGTCCAAAGCGACTCTCTTTGGCCTCCGATCGAATCATATGCCGGAGCATCCAGAATTGCCAATGTCGCCCAGTGATGTAGATGCAAATATCTTTACTCCTATCAATCTGAAAGGATTCTGCCTCATCATATCTTGTCCAGGTGGTCCAAATGGACAAGATTTGGGCGGCAGCATTTGTCCAAAGCGACTCTCTTTGAAATTAGGTCGAATCATATGCCGGAGCATCCAGAATTGCTAATGTCGCCCAGTGATATAGATGCAAATATCTTTACTCCCATCAAATTGACAGGATTCTGCCTCATCGTATATTGTCCAGGGGGTCCAAATGTACAATACTTGTGCGGTAGCACTTATACAATGCGACTCTCTTTGGCCTCCGGTCGAATCATACGCCGGAGCATCCAGAATTGCCAATGTCGTGCAATGGTATAGATGCAAATATCTTTACTCCTATCAATTTGACGGGATTCTATCTCAGCATACCGTGTTCCGGAGGTCCAAATGTACAAGATTTGTGCGGTAGCACTTGTCCAAAGCGAAACACTTTGGACTCAGGTCGATCCATAAGCCGAAGCATCAAGAATTGCCAATGTCGTGCAATGGTATAGATGCAAATATCATTACTGCCATCAATTTGACAGGATTCTGTCTCATCGTATCTTGTCCAGGGGGTCCAAATGTACACGATTTGTTGCGGTAGCACTTGTCCAAAGCGACATTCTTTGGACTTATGTCGAACCATAAGCCGGACCATCCAGAATTGCCGATGTTGACCAATGATATAGATGCAAATATCCTTACTCCTATCAATGTGATAGGATTATGCCCCATCATACCTTGTCCGGAGGTTCAAATGTACAAGATTTGTGCGGTAGCCCTTGTCCGAAGCGACTCTCTTTGGACTCAGGTCGAACCATAAGCCGGGGCATCCAGAATTGCCAATGTCGTCCAATGATATAGATGCAAATATCTTTACTGCTATCAATTTGACAGGATTCTGGCTCATCGTATATTTTCCAGGGGGTCCAAAGGTACAAGGCTTGTGCGGTAGCCCTTGTCCAAAGCGACTCTCTTTGGACTCAGGTCGATCCATAGGCCGAAGCATCAAGAATTGCCAATGTCGAGCAATGGTATAGATCCAAATATCTTTACTGCTATCAATTTGAAAGGATTCTGCCTCATCGTATCTTGTCCAGGGGGTCCAAATGTACACGATTTGTTGCGGTAGCACTTGTCCAAAGCGACATTCTTTGGACTTATGTGGAACCATAAGCCGGACCATCCAGAATTGCCGATGTTGACCAATGATATAGATGCAAATATCTTTACTCCTATCAATTTGACAAGATTCTGCCTCATCGTATCTTGACCACGAGGTTCAAATGTACAAGATTTGTGGGTAGCACTTGTCCAAAGTGACATTCTTTGGAGTTAGGTCGAACCATAAGCCGGACCATCCAGAACTGCCGATGTTGACCAATGATATAGATGCAAATATCTTTACTCCTATCAATGTGATAGGATTCTGCCTCATCATGCCTTGTACAGGAGGTCCAAATGGACAAGATTTGGGCGGCAGTATTTGTCCAAAGCGACTCTCTTTGAACTCAGGTCGAATCATATGCCGATCTTCCAGTATTGCCAATGTCGTCCAATGATATAGATGCAAACATCATCACTCCTATCAATTTGACAGGATTCTGCCGCATCGTATCTTGTCCACGAGGTTCAAATGTACAAGATTTGTTGCGGTAGCACTTGTCCAAAGCGACATTCTTTGGACTTATGTCGAACCATAAGCCGGACCATCCCGAATTGCCGATGTTGACCAATGATATAGATGCAAATATCTTTACTCCTATCAATTTGACATGATTCTGCCTCACCGTATCTTGACCACGAGGTTCAAATGTACAAGATTTGTGGGTAGCACTTGTCCAAAGTGACATTCTTTGGAGTTAGGTCGAACCATAAGCCGGACCATCCAGAACTGCCGATGTTGACCAATGATATAGATGCAAATATCTTTACTCCTATCAATGTGATAGGATTCTGCCTCATCATGCCTTGTACAGGAGGTCCAAATGTACAAGATTTGTGCGGTAGCCCTTGTCCAAAGCGACTCTCTTTGGACTCAGGTCGAATCATAAGCCGGGGCATCCAGAATTGCCAATGTCGTCCAATGATATAGATGCAAATATCTTTACTGCTATCAATTTGACAGGATTCTGCCTCATCGTATCTTATCCAGGGGGTCCAAATGTACAAGATTTGTGCGGTAGCACCTGTCCAAAGCGACTCTCTTTGGCCTCCGGTCGAATCAAATGCCGGAGCATCCAGAATTGCCAATGTCGTCCAGTGATATAGATGCAAATATCTTTACTCCTATCAATGTGATAGGATTCTGCCTCATCATACCTTGTGCAGGAGGTCCAAATGGACAAGATTTGTGCGTTAGCACTTCACAAAAGCGAAACTCCTTGGACTCAGGTCGATCCATAAGCCGAAGCATCAAGAATTTTCAATGTCGTGCAATCATATAGATGCAAATATCTTTACTGCTATCAATATGACAGGATTCTGCCTCATCGTATCTTGTCCACGAGGTTCAAATGTACAAGATTTGTGCGGTAGCACTTGTCCAAAGCGACATTCTTTGGACTTAGGTCGAACCATAAGCCGGACCATCCAGAACTGCCGATGTTGACCAATGATATAGATGCAAATATCTTTACTCCTATCAATGTGATAGGATTATGCCTCATCATACCTTGTTCCGGAGGTTCAAATGTACAAGATTTGTGCGGTAGCCCTTGTCCAAAGCGACTCTCTTTGGACTCAGGTCGAATCATAAGCCGGGGCATCCAGAATTGCCAATGTCGTCCAATGATATAGATCCAAATATCTTTACTGCTATCAATTTGAAAGGATTCTGCATCATCGTATCTTGTCCAGGGGGTCCAAATGTACACGATTTGTTGCGGTAGCACTTGTCCAAAACGACATTCTTTGGACTTATGTCGAACCATAAGCCGCACCATCCAGAATTGCCGATGTTGACCAATGATATAGTTGCAAATATCTTTACTCCTAACAATTTGACATGATTCTGCCTCATCGTATCTTGACCACGAGGTTCAAATGTACAAGATTTGTGGGTAGCACTTGTCCAAAGTGACATTCTTTGGAGTTAGGTCGAACCATAAGCCGGACCATCCACAACTGCCGATGTTGACCAATGATATAGATGCAATTATCTTTACTCCTATCAATGTGATAGGATTCTGCCTCATCATACCTTGTTCCGGAGGTTCAAATGGAGAAGATTTGTGCGGTAGCCCTTGTCCAAAGCGACTCTCTTTGGACTCAGGTCGAATCATAAGACGGGACATCCAGAATTGCCAATGTCGTCCAATGATATAGATGCAAATATCTTTACTCCTATCAATGTGACAGGATTCTGCCTCATCATACCTTGTGCAGGAGGTCCAAATTTACACGATTTGTGCGGTAGCACGTGTCCAAAGCGACTCTCTTTGGCCTCCGGTCAAATCATATACCGGAGCATCCAGAATTGCCAATGTCGCCCAGTGATGTAGATGCAAATATCTTTACTCCTATCAATCTGAAAGGATTCTGCCTCATCATATCTTGTCCAGGTGGTCCAAATGGACAAGATTTGGGCGGCAGCATTTGTCCAAAGCGACTCTCTTTGAACTTAGGTCGAATCATATGCCGGAGCATCCAGAATTGCTAATGTCGCCCAGTGATATAGATGCAAATATCTTTACTCCTATCAATGTGACAGGATTCTGCCTCATCATACCTTGTGCAGGAGGTCCAAATGTACAAGATTTGTGCGTTAGCACTTCACAAAAACGAATCTCTTTGGACTCAGGTCGATCCATAAGCCGAAGCATCAAGAATTGCCAATGTCGTGCAATGGTATAGATGCAAATATCTTCACTCCTATCAATTTGACAGGATTCTGCCTCATTCTACCTTGTACAGGAGGTTCAAATGTACAAGATTTGTGCGGTAGCACTTGTCCAAAACGACATTGTTTGGACTTAGGTCGAACATAATATGGACCATTCAGAATTGCCGATGTTGACCAATGATATAGATGCAAATATCTTTACTCCTATAAATTTGACAGGTTTCTGCCTCATCGTATCTTGTCTACGAGGTTCAAATGTACAAGATTTGTGGGTAGCACTTGTCCAAAGCGACATTCTTTGGAGTAAGGTCGAACCATAAGCCGGACCATCCAGAACTGCCGATGTTGGCCAATGATATAGATGCAAATATCTTTACTCCTATCAATGTGATAGGATTCTGCCTCATCATACCTTATTCCGGAGGTTCAAATGTACAAGATTTGTGCGGTAGCACCTGTCCAAAGCGACTCTCTTTGGCCTCCAGTCGAATCATATGCCGGAGCATCCAGAATTGCCAATGTCGTCCAGTGATATAGATGCAAATATCTTTACTCCTATCAATGTGATAGGATTCTGCCTCATCATACCTTGTGCAGGAGGTCCAAATGTACAAGATTTGTGCGTTAGCACTTCACAAAAGCGAAACTCCTTGGACTCAGGTCGATCCATAAACCGAAGCATCAAGAATTTTCAATGTCGTGCAATCATATAGATGCAAATATATTTACTGCTATCAATATAACAGGATTCTGCCTCATCGTATCTTGTCCACGAGGTTCAAATGTACAAGATTTGTGCGGTAGCACTTGTCCAAAGCGACATTCTTTGGGCTTAGGTCGAACCATAAGCCGGACCATCCAGAACTGCCGATGTTGACCAATGATATAGATGCAAATATCTTTAGTCCTATCAATGTGATAGGATTATGCCTCATCATACCTTGTTCCGGAGGTTCAAATGTACAAGATTTGTGCGGTAGCCCTTGTCCAAAGCGACTCTCTTTGGACTCAGGTCGAATCATAAGCCGGGTCATCCAGAATTGCCAATGTCGTCCAATGATATAGATGCAAATATCTTTACTGCTATCAATTTGACAGGACTCTGCCTCATCGTATCTTGTCCAGGGGGTCCAAATTTACACGATTTGTGCGGTAGCACGTGTCCAAAGCGACTCTCTTTGGCCTCCGGTCGAATCATATGCCGGAGCATCCAGAATTGCCAATGTCGCCCAGTGATGTAGATGCAAATATCTTTACTCCTATCAATCTGAAAGGATTCTGCCTCATCATATCTTGTCCAGGTGGTCCAAATGGACAAGATTTGGTCGGCAGCATTTGTCCAAAGCAACTCTCTTTGAACTTAGGTCGAATCATATGCCGGAGCATCCAGAATTGCTAATGTCGCCGAGTGCTATAGATGCAAATATCTTTACTCCCATCAAATTGACAGGATTCTGCCTCATCGTATATTGTCCAGGGGGTCCAAATGTACAATACTTGTGCGGTAGCACTTATACAATGCGACTCTCTTTGGCCTCCGGTCGAATCATGCGCCGGAGCATCCAGAATTGCCAATGTCGTGCAATGGTATAGATGCAAATATCTTTACTCCTATCAATTTGACGGGATTCTATCTCAGCATACCGTGTTCCGGAGGTCCAAATGTACAAGATTTGTGCGGTAGCACTTGTCCAAAGCGAAACACTTTGGACTCAGGTCGATCCATAGGCCGAAGCATCAAGAATTGCCAATGTCGAGCAATGGTATAGATCCAAATATCTTTACTGCTATCAATTTGAAAGGATTCTACCTCATCGTATCTTGTCCAGGGGGTCCAAATGTACACGATTTGTTGCGGTAGCACTTGTCCAAAGCGACATTCTTTGGACTTATGTGGAACCATAAGCCGGACCATCCAGAATTGCCGATGTTGACCAATGATATAGATGCAAATATCTTTACTCCTATCAATTTGACATGATTCTGCCTCATCGTATCTTGACCACGAGGTTCAAATGTACAAGATTTGTGGGTAGCACTTGTCCAAAGCGACTCTCTTTGGACTCAGGTCGAATCATAAGCCGGGGCATCCAGAATTGCCAATGTCGTCCAATGATATAGATGCAAATATCTTTACTGCTATCAATTTGACAGGATTCTGCCTCATCGTATCTTATCCAGGGGGTCCAAATGTACAAGATTTGAGCGGTAGCACCTGTCCAAAGCGACTCTCTTTGGCCTCCGGTCGAATCATATGCCGGAGCATCCAGAATTGCCAATGTCGTCCAGTGATATAGATGCAAATATCTTTACTCCTATCAATGTGATAGGATTCTGCCTCATCATACCTTGTGCAGGAGGTCCAAATGTACAAGATTTGTGCGTTAGCACTTCACAAAAGCGAAACTCCTTGGACTCAGGTCGATCCATAAGCCGAAGCATCAAGAATTTTCAATGTCGTGCAATCATATAGATGCAAATATCTTTACTGCTATCAATATGACAGGATTCTGCCTCATCGTATCTTGTCCACGAGGTTCAAATGTACAAGATTTGTGCGGTAGCACTTGTCCAAAGCGACATTCTTTGGACTTAGGTCGAACCATAAGCCGGACCATCCAGAACTGCCGATGTTGACCAATGATATAGATGCAAATATCTTTACTCCTATCAATGTGATAGGATTATGCCTCATCATACCTTGTTCCGGAGGTTCAAATGTACAAGATTTGTGCGGTAGCCCTTGTCCAAAGCGACTCTCTTTGGACTCAGGTCGAATCATAAGCCGGGGCATCCAGAATTGCCAATGTCGTCCAATGATATAGATCCAAATATCTTTACTGCTATCAATTTGAAAGGATTCTGTATCATCGTATCTTGTCCAGGGGGTCCAAATGTACACGATTTGTTGCGGTAGCACTTGTCCAAAGCGACATTCTTTGGACTTATGTCGAACCATAAGCCGGACCATCCAGAATTGCCGATGTTGACCAATGATATAGTTGCAAATATCTTTACTCCTAACAATTTGACATGATTCTGCCTCATCGTATCTTGACCACGAGGTTCAAATGTACAAGATTTGTGGGTAGCACTTGTCCAAAGTGACATTCTTTGGAGTTAGGTCGAACCATAAGCCGGACCATCCAGAACTGCCGATGTTGACCAATGATATAGATGCAATTATCTTTACTCCTATCAATGTGATAGGATTCTGCCTCATCATACCTTGTTCCGGAGGTTCAAATGTACAAGATTTGTGCGGTAGCCCTTGTCCAAAGCGACTCTCTTTGGACTCAGGTCGAATCATAAGACGGGACATCCAGAATTGCCAATGTCGTCCAATGATATAGATGCAAATATCTTTACTCCTATCAATGTGACAGGATTCTGCCTCATCATACCTTGTGCAGGAGGTCCAAATTTACACGATTTGTGCGGTAGCACGTGTCCAAAGCGACTCTCTTTGGCCTCCGGTCAAATCATATACCGGAGCATCCAGAATTGCCAATGTCGCCCAGTGATGTAGATGCAAATATCTTTACTCCTATCAATCTGAAAGGATTCTGCCTCATCATATCTTGTCCAGGTGGTCCAAATGGACAAGATTTGGGCGGCAGCACATGTCCAAAGCGACTCTCTTTGAACTTAGATCGAATCATATGCCGGAGCATCCAGAATTGCTATTGTCGCCCAGTGATATAGATGCAAATATCTTTACTCCTATCAATGTGACAGGATTCTGCCTCATCATACCTTGTGCAGGAGGTCCAAATGTACAAGATTTGTGCGTTAGCACTTCACAAAAACGAATCTCTTTGGACTCAGGTCGATCCATAAGCCGAAGCATCAAGAATTGCCAATGTCGTGCAATGGTATAGATGCAAATATCTTCACTCCTATCAATTTGACAGGATTCTGCCTCATCGTATCTTGTCCACGAGGTTCAAATGTACAACATTTGTGCGGTAGCACTTGTCCAAAGCGACATTCTTTGGACTTAGGTCGAACCATAAGCCGGACCATCCAGAACTGCCGATGTTGACCAATGATATAGATGCAAATATCTTTAGTCCCATCAATGTGATAGGATTATGCCTCATCATACCTTGTTCCGGAGGTTCAAATGTACAAGATTTGTGCGGTAGCCCTTGTCCAAAGCGACTCTCTTTGGACTCAGGTCGAATCATAAGCCGGGGCATCCAGAATTGCCAATGTCGTCCAATGATATAGATGCAAATATCTTCAATCCTATCAATTTGAAAAGATTCTGTCTCATCATACCCTGTTCCGGATGTTCAAATGTACAAGGTTTGTGTGGTAGCCCTTGTGCAAAACGACTCTCTTTGGACTTAGGTCGAACCATAAGCCGGACCATCCAGAACTGCCGATGTTGACCAATGATATAGATGCAAATATCTTTACTCCTATCAATGTGATAGGATTCTGCCTCATCATACCTTGTTCCGGAGGTTCAAATGTACAAGATTTGTGCGGTAGCCCTTGTCCAAAGCGACTCTCTTTGGACTCAGGTCGAATCATAAGACGGGACATCCAGAATTGCCAATGTCGTCCAATGATATAGATGCAAATATCTTTACTCCTATCAATGTGACAGGATTCTGCCTCATCGTATCTTGTCCAGGGGGTCAAAATGTACACGATTTGTTGCGGTAGCACTTGTCCAAAGCGACATTCTTTGGACTTATGTCGAACCACAAGCCGGACCATCCACAATTGCCGATGTTGACCAATGATATAGTTGCAAATATCTTTACTCCTATCAATTTGACATGATTCTGCCTCATCGTATCTTGACCACGAGGTTCAAATGTACAAGATTTGTGGGTAGCACTTGTCCAAAGTGACATTCTTTGGAGTTAGGTCGAACCATAAGCCGGACCATCCAGAACTGCCGATGTTGACCAATGATATAGATGCAAATATCTTTACTCCTATCAATGTGATAGGATTATGCCTCATCATACCTTGTTCCGGAGTTTCAAATGTACAAGATTTGTGCGGTAGCCCTTGTCCAAAGCGACTCTCTTTGGACTCAGGTCGAATCATAAGCCGGGGCATCCAGAATTGCCAATGTCGTCCAATGATATAGATCCAAATATCTTTACTGCTATCAATTTGAAAGGATTCTGCCTCATCGTATCTTGTCCAGGGGGTCCAAATGTACACGATTTGTTGCGGTAGCACTTGTCCAAAGCGACATTCTTTGGACTTATGTCGAACCATAAGCCGGACCATCCAGAATTGCCGATGTTGACCAATGATATAGTTGCAAATAGCTTTACTCCTATCAATTTGACATGATTCTGCCTCATCGTATCTTGACCACGAGGTTCAAATGTACAAGATTTGTGGGTAGCACTTGTCCAAAGTGACATTCTTTGGAGTTAGGTCGAACCATAAGCCGGACCATCCAGAACTGCCGATGTTGACCAATGATATAGATGCAAATATCTTTACTCCTATCAATGTGATAGGATTCTGCCTCATCATACCTTGTTCCGGAGGTTCAAATATAAAAGATTTGTGCGGTAGCCCTTGTCCAAAGCGACTCTCTTTGGACTCAGGTCGAAACATAAGACGGGACATCCAGAACTGCCAATGTCGTCCAATGATATAGATGCAAATATCTTTACTCCTATCAATGTGACAGGATTCTGCCTCATCATACCTTGTGCAGGAGGTCCAAATGTACAAGATTTGTGCGTTAGCACTTCACAAAAACGAATCTCTTTGGACTCAGGTCGAACCATAAGCTGAAGCATCAAGAATTGGCAATGTCGTGCAATGGTATAGATGCAAATATCTTCACTCCTATCAATTTGACAGGATTCTGCCTCATCATACCTTGTACAGGAGGTCCACACATACAAGATTTGTGCGGTAGCACTTGTCCAAAGCGAAACTCTTTGGACTCAGGTCGATCCATAAGCCGAAGCATCAAGAATTGCCAATGTCGTGCAATGGTATAGATGCAAATATCTTTACTGCTATCAATTTGACAGGATTCAGCCTCATCGCATCGTGTCCAGGGGGTCCAAATGGACAAGGTTTGGACGGCAGAATTTGTCCAAAACGGCTCTCTTTGGACGCAGGTCGAATGATATGCTGAGCATCCACAATTGCCAAAGTCATCCAATGATATATATGCGAATATCTTTACTCCTATCACTGTAATAGGATTCTGCCTCATCCTGCCTGGTCCAGGAGGTCCAAATGTACAAGATTTGTGCGGCAGCATTTGTCCAAAGCGACTCTCTTTGAACTCAGGTCGAATGATAAGCCGAGCATCCAGAATTACCAATGTCGTGCAATGATATAGATGCAAATATCTTCACTCCAATCAATTTGACAGGATTCTGGCTCATCGTGTCTTGTCCAGGAGGATCAAGTGTACACGATTTGTGCGGTAGCTCTAGACAAAAGCGAAACTCTTTGGACTCAGGTCGATCCATATGCCGAAGCATCCAGAATTGCCAATGTCGTGCAATGATATAGATGCAAATATCTTTACTGCTATCAATTTGACAGGACTCTGCCTCATCGTATCTTGTCCAGGGGGCCAAATTTACACGATTTGTGCGGTAGCACTTGTCCAAAGCGACTCTCTTTGTACTCAGGTCGATCCATATGCCGAAATAACAAATATTGCCGATCTTATCGGAATGGTATAGATGCAAAAATCTTAACTCCTATCAATTTGACAGGATTCTGCCTCATCTTATCTTCTCCAGGAGGTTCAAATGTACAAGGATTATGCGGTAGCACTTGACAAAAGCCAATCTCTTTGGACTCAGGTCGATTCATATGCCGAGCATCCAGAATTGCCAATGTCGTCCAATGATATAGATGCAAATATCTTTACTCCTGTCAATGTGATAGGATTCTGCCTCATCATACCTTGTGCAGGAGGTCCAAATGTACAAGATTTGTGCGTTAGCACTTCACAAAAGCGAAACTCCTTGGACTTAGGTCGATCCATAAGCCGAAGCATTGGGAATTTTCAATGTCGTGCAATCATATAGATGCAAATATCTTTACTGCTATCAATATGACAGGATTCTGCCTCATCGTATCTTGTCCACGAGGTTCAAATGTACAAGATTTGTGCGGTAGCACATGTCCAAAGCGACATTCTTTGGACTTATGTCGAACCATAAGCCGGACCATCAAGAATTGCCAATGTCGTGCAATGGTATAGATGCAAATATCATTACTGCTATCAATTTGACAGGATTCTGTCTCATCGTATCTTGTCCAGGGTGTCCAAATGTACACGATTTGTTGCGGTAGCACATGTCCAAAGCGAAACTCTTTGGAATCAGGTCGATCCATAAGCCGAAGCATCCAGAATTGCCAATGTCGTGCAATGATATAGATGCAAATATCTTTACTGCTATCAATTTGACAGGATTCTGCCTCATCGTATCTCGTCCAGGGGGTCCAAATGTACAAGATTTGTGCGGTAGCACGTGTCCAAAGCGACTCTCTTTGGCCTCCGGTCGAATCATAAGCCGGGGCATCCAGAATTGCCAATGTCGTCCAATGATATAGATGCAAATATCTTTACTCCTGTCAATTTGACAGGATTCTGCCTCATCGTATCTTGTCCACGAGGTTCAAGTGTACAAGATTTGTGGATAGCACTTGTCCAAAGCGACATTCTTTGGAGTTAGGTCGAACCATAAGCCGGACCATCCAGAACTGCCGATGTTGACCAATGATATAGATGCAAATATCTTTACTCCTATAAATGTGATAGGACTCTGCCTCATCATACCTTGTTCCGGAGGTTCAAATGTACAAGATATGTGCCGTAGCCCTTGTCCAAAGCGACTCTCTTTGGACTCAGGTCGAATCATAAGCAGGGGCATCCAGAATTGCCAATGTCGTCCAATGATATAGATGCAAATATCTTTACTCCTATCAATGTGACAGGATTTTGCCTCATCATACCTTGTGCAGGAGGTCCAAATGTACAAGACTTGTGCGGTAGCACTTGACAAAAGCCAATCTCTTTGACTCAGGTCGATTCATATGCCGAAGCATCCAGAATTGCCATGACATCCAATGATACAGATGCAAATATCAACACTCCTATGAATGTGATAGGATTCTGCCTCATCATACCTTTTACAAGAGGTCCAAATGTACAAGATATGTTGCGTTAGCACTTGTCCAAAGCGACCCTCCTTGGACTCAGGTCGAATCATAAGCCTGAGCATCCAGAATTGCCAATGCCGTCTAATGATATAGATGCAAATATCTTCATACCTATCAAAGTGACAGGATTCTGCCTCATCATACCTTTTCCAGGAGGTTCAAATGCACATGTTTTGGGCGGCACCATTTGCCCAAACCGACTCTCTTTGGATTCAGGTCGAATCATAAGCCGGAACATCCAGAATTGCCAATGTCGTCCAATGATATAGATGCAAATATCTTTACTCCTATCAATGTGATAGGATTCTGCCTTATCGTGTCATGTCCAGGAGGATCAAGTGTACAAGATTTGTGCGGTAGCACTAGACAAAAGCGAAACTCTTTGAACTCAGGTCGAATCATATGCCGAGCATCCAGAATTGCCAATGTCGTCCAATGATATAGATGCAAATATCTTTACTCCTATCAATGTGACAGGATTCTGCCTCATCATACCTTGTGCAGGAGGTCCAAATGTACAAGATTTGTGCGTTAGCACTTCACAAAAACGAATCTTTTTGGACTCAGGTCGATCCATAAGCCGAAGCATCAAGAATTGCCAATGTCGTGCAATGGTATAGATGCAAATATCTTTACTGCAATCAATGTGATAGGATTCTGCCAATCATACCTTGTACAGGAGGTCCAAATGTACAAGATTTGTGCGGTAGCACTTGTCCAAAGCGAAACAATTTGGACTCAGGTCGATCCATAAGCCGAAGCATCCAGAATTGCCAATGTCGTGCAATGATATAGATGCAAATATCTTTACTGCTATCAATTTGACAGGATTCTGCCTCATCTTATCTCGTCCAGGGGGTCCAAATGTACAAGATTTGTGCGGTAGCACGTGTCCAAAGCGACTCTCTTTGGCCTCCGGTCGGATCATAAGCCGGGGCATCCAGAATTGCCAATGTCGTCCAATGATATAGATGCAAATATCTTTATTCCTATCAATTTGACAGGATTCTGCCTCATCATACCTTGTTCCGGAGGTTCAAATGTACAAGATTTGTGCGGTAGCCCTTGTCCAAAGCGACTCTCTTTGGACTCAGGTCGAATCATATGCCGGGGCATCCAGAATTGCCAATGTCGTCCAATGATATAGATGCAAATATCTTCACTCCTATCAATTTGACAGGAATCTGCCTCATCATATCTTGTCCAGGAGGTCCAAATGGACAAGATTTGTGCGTTAGCACTTCACAAAAACGAATCTCTTTGGACTCAGGTCGATCCATAAGCCGAAGCATCAAGAATTGCCAATTTCGTGCAATGGTATAGATGCAAATATCATTACTGCTATCAATTTGACAGGATTCTGTCTCATCGTATCTTGTCCAGGGTGTACAAATGTACACGATTTGTTGCGGTAGCACTTGTCCAAAGCGAAACTCTTTGGACTCAGGTCGAATCATAAGCCTGAGCATCCAGAACTGCCGATGTTGACCAATGATATAGATGCAAATATCTTTACTCCTATCAATGTGATAGGATTCTGCCTCATCATACCTTGTTCCGGAGGTTCAAATGTACAAGATTTGTGCGGTAGCCCTTGTCCAAAGCGACTCTCTTTGGACTCAGGTCGAATCATAAGCCGGGGCATCCAGAATTGCCAATGTCGTCCAATGATATAGATGCAAATATCTTTACTGCTATCAATTTGACAGGATTCTGCCTCATCGTATCTTATCCAGGGGGTCAAAATGTACAAGATTTGTGCGGTAGCACCTGTCCAAAGCGACTCTCTTTGGCCTCCGGTCGAATCATATGCCGGAGCATCCAGAATTGCCAATGTCGTCCAGTGATATAGATGCAAATATCTTTACTCCTATCAATGTGATAGGATTCTGCCTCATCATACCTTGTGCAGGAGGTCCAAATGTACAAGATTTGTGCGTTAGCACTTCACAAAAGCGAAACTCCTTGGACTCAGGTCGATCCATAAGCCGAAGCATCAATAATTTTCAATGTCGTGCAATCATATAGATGCAAATATCTTTACTGCTATCAATATGACAGGATTCTGCCTCATCGTATCTTGTCCACGAGGTTCAAATGTACAAGATTTGTGCGGTAGCACTTGTCCAAAGCGACATTCTTTGGACTTAGGTCGAACCATAAGCCGGACCATCCAGAACTGCCGATGTTGACCAATGATATAGATGCAAATATCTTTACTCCTATCAATGTGATAGGATTATGCCTCATCATACCTTGTCCGGAGGTTCAAATGTACAAGATTGGTGCGGTAGCCCTTGTCCGAAGCGACTCTCTTTGGACTCAGGTCGAATCATAAGCCGGGGCATCCAGAATTGCCAATGTCGACCAATGATATAGATGTAATATCTTTACTGCTATCAATATGACAGGATTCTGGCTCATCGTATATTGTCCAGGGGGTCCAAAGGTACAAGGCTTGTGCGGTAGCCCTTGTCCAAAGCGACTCTCTTTGGACTCAGGTCGATCCATAGGCCGAAGCATCAAGAATTGCCAATGTCGAGCAATGGTATAGATCCAAATATCTTTACTCCTATCAATGTGATAGGATTATGCCTCATCATACCTTGTTCCGGAGGTTCAAATGTACAAGATTTGTGCGGTAGCCCTTGTCCAAAGCGACTCTCTTTGGACTCAGGTCGAATCATAAGCCGGGGCATCCAGAATTGCCAATGTCGTCCAATGATATAGATCCAAATATCTTTACTGCTATCAATTTGAAAGGATTCTGCGTCATCGTATCTTGTCCAGGGGGTCCAAATGTACACGATTTGTTGCGGTAGCACTTGTCCAAAGCGACATTCTTTGGACTTATGTCGAACCATAAGCCGGACCATCCAGAATTGCCGATGTTGACCAATGATATAGTTGCAAATATCTTTACTCATATCAATGTGATAGGATTCTGCCTCATCATACCTTGTTCCGGAGGTTCAAATGTACAAGATTTGTGCGGTAGCCCTTGTCCAAAGCGACTCTCTTTGGACTCAGGTCGAATCATAAGACGGGACATCCAGAATTGCCAATGACGTCCAATGATATAGATGCAAATATCTTTACTCCTATCAATGTGACAGGATTCTGCCTCATCATACCTTGTGCAGGAGGTCCAAATGTACAAGATTTGTGCGTTCGCACTTGTCCAAAGCGACATTCTTTGGACTTATGTCGAACCATAAGCCGGACCATCCAAAATTGCCGTTATTGACCAATGATATAGATGCAAATATATTTACTCCTATAAATTTGACAGGATTCTGCCTCATCGTATCTTGTCCACGAGGTTCAAATGTACAAGAGTTGTGGGTAGTACTTGTCCAAAGCGACATTCTTTGGAGTAAGGTCGAACCATAAGCCGGACCATCCAGAACTGCCGATGTTGACCAATGATATAGATGCAAATATCTTTACTCCTATCAATGTGATAGGATTCTGCCTCATCATACCTTGTTCCGGAGGTTCAAATGTACAAGATTTGTGCGGTAGCCCTTGTCCAAAGCGACTCTCTTTGGACTCAGGTCGAATCATAAGCCGGGGCATCCAGAATTGCCGATGTTGACCAATGATATAGATGCAAATATCTTTACTCCTATCAATTTGACAGGATTCTGCCTCATCGTATCTTGTCCAGAGGGTCCAAATGTACAAGTTTTGGGCGGCAGCATTTGCCCAAACCGACTCTCTTTGTATTCAGGTCGAATCATAAGCCGGAGCATCCAGAATTGTAAATGTCGTCCAGTGATATAGATGCAAATATCTTTACTCCTATCAATGTGATAGGATTCTGCCTCATCATACCTTGTGCAGGAGGTCCAAATGTACAAGATTTGTGCGTTAGCACTTCACAAAAGCGAAACTCCTTGGACTCAGGTCGATCCATAAGCCGAAGCATCAAGAATTTTCAATGTCGTGCAATCATATAGATGCAAATATCTTTACTGCTATCAATATGACAGGATTCTGCCTCATCGTATCTTGTCCACGAGGTTCAAATGTACAAGATTTGTGCGGTAGCACTTGTCCAAAGCGACATTCTTTGGACTTAGGTCGAACCATAAGCCGGACCATCCAGAACTGCCGATGTTGACCAATGATATAGATGCAAATATCTTTACTCCTATCAATGTGATAGGATTCTGCCTCATCATACCTTGTTCCGGAGGTTCAAATGTACAAGATTTGTGCGGTAGCCCTTGTCCAAAGCGACTCTCTTTGGACTCAGGTCGAATCATAAGACGGGACATCCAGAATTGCCAATGACGTCCAATGATATAGATGCAAATATCTTTACTCCTATCAATGTGACAGGATTCTGCCTCATCATACCTTGTGCAGGAGGTCCAAATGTACAAGATTTGTGCGTTAGCACTTGTCCAAAGCGACATTCTTTGGACTTATGTCGAACCATAAGCCGGACCATCCAGAATTGCCGTTGTTGACCAATGATATAGATGCAAATATATTTACTCCTATCAATGTGACAGGATTCTGCCTCATCCTACCTTTTCCAGGAGGTCCAAATGCACAAGTTTTGGGCGGCAGCATTTGCCCAAACCGACTCTCTTTGTATTCAGGTCGAATCATAAGCCGGAGCATCCAGAATTGCCAATGTCGTCCAATGATATAGATGCAAATATCTTTACTCCCATCAAATTGACAGGATTCTGCCTCATCGTATATTGTCCAGGGGGTCCAAATGTACAATACTTGTGCGGTAGCACTTATACAATGCGACTCTCTTTGGCCTCCGGTCGAATCATACGCCGGAGCATCCAGAATTGCCAATGTCGTGTAATGGTATAGATGCAATGACTTTACTCCTATCAATTTGACGGGATTCTATCTCAGCATACCGTGTTCCGGAGGTCCAAATGTACAAGATTTGTGCGGTAGCACTTGTCCAAAGCGAAACACTTTGGACTCAGGTCGATCCATAAGCCGAAGCATCAAGAATTGCCAATGTCGTGCAATGGTATAGATGCAAATATCATTACTGCTATCAATTTGACAGGATTCTGTCTCATCGTATCTTGTCCAGGGGGTCCAAATGTACACGATTTGTTGCGGTAGCACTTGTCCAAAGCGACATTCTTTGGACTTATGTCGAACCATAAGCCGGACCATCCAGAATTGCCGATGTTGACCAATGATATAGTTGCAAATATCTTTACTCCTATCAATTTGATAAGATTATGCCTCATCATACCTTGTCCGGAGGTTCAAATGTACAAGATTTGTGCGGTAGCCCTTGTCCAAAGCGACTCTCTTTGGACTCAGGTCGAATCATTAGCCGGGGCATCCAGAATTGCCAATGTCGTCCAATGATATAGATGCAAATATCTTTACTGCTATCAATTTGACAGGATTCTGGCTCATCGTATATTGTCCAGGGGGTCCAAAGGTACAAGACTTGTGCGGTAGCCCTTGTCCAAAGCGACTCTCTTTGGACTCAGGTCGATCCATAGGCCGAAGCATCAAGAATTGCCAATGTGGAGCAATGGTATAGATCCAAATA
Organism: Priocnemis perturbator; assembly: GCA_963942575.1. Classification (NCBI taxonomy): domain Eukaryota; kingdom Metazoa; phylum Arthropoda; class Insecta; order Hymenoptera; family Pompilidae; genus Priocnemis; species Priocnemis perturbator. Next base: position 1,966,387 of record CAWWDK010000133.1, on the reverse strand, counting down.
TCTTTACTGCTATCAATTTGAAAGGATTCTGCCCCATCGTATCTTGTCCAGGGGGTCCAAATGTACACGATTTGTTCCGGTAGCACTTGTCCAAAGCGACATTCTTTGGACTTATGTCGAACCATAAGCCGGACCATCCAGAACTGCCGATGTTGACCAATGATATAGATGCAAATATCTTTACTCCTATCAATTTGACATGATTCTGCCTCATCGTATCTTGACCACGAGGTTCAAATGTACAAGATTTGTGGGTAGCACTTGTCCAAAGTGACATTCTTTGGAGTTAGGTCGAACCATAAGCCGGACCATCCAGAACTGCCGATGTTGACCAATGATATAGATGCAAATATCTTTACTCCTATCAATGTGATAGGATTCTGCCTCATCATGCCTTGTACAGGAGGTCCAAATGGACAAGATTTGGGCGGCAGTATTTGTCCAAAGCGACTCTCTTTGAACTCAGGTCGAATCATATGCCGATCTTCCAGAATTGCCAATGTCGTCCAATGATATAGATGCAAACATCATCACTCCTATCAATTTGACAGGATTCTGCCGCATCGTATCTTGTCCACGAGGTTCAAATGTACAAGATTTGTGCGGTAGCACTTGTCCAAAACGACATTGTTTGGACTTAGGTCGAACATAAGCTGGACCATTCAGAATTGCCAATGTTGACCAATGATATAGATGCAAATATCTTTACTCCTATAAATTTGACAGGATTCTGCCTCATCGTATCTTGTCCACGAGGTTCAAATGTACAAGATTTGTGGGTAGCACTTGTCCAAAGCGACATTCTTTGGAGTAAGGTCGAACCATAAGCCGGACCATCCAGAACTGCCGATGTTGACCAATGATATAGATGCAAATATCTTTACTCCTATCAATGTGATAGGATTCTGCCTCATCATACCTTGTTCCGGAGGTTCAAATGTACAAGATTTGTGCGGTAGCCCTTGTCCAAAGCGACTCTCTTTGGACTCAGGTCGAATCATAAGACGGGACATCCAGAATTGATAATGACGTCCAATGATATAGATGCAAATATCTTTACTCCTATCAATGTGACAGGATTCTGCCTCATCATACCTTGTGCAGGAGGTCCAAATGTACAAGATTTGTGCGTTAGCACTTGTCCAAAGCGACATTCTTTGGACTTATGTCGAACCATAAGCCGGACCATCCAGAATTGCCGTTGTTGACCAATGATATAGATGCAAATATATTTACTCCTATCAATGTGACAGGATTCTGCCTCATCCTACCTTTTCCAGGAGGTCCAAATGCACAAGTTTTGGGCGGCAGCATTTGCCCAAACCGACTCTCTTTGTATTCAGGTCGAATCATAAGCCGGAGCATCCAGAATTGCCAATGTCGTCCAATGATATAGATGCAAATATCTTTACTCCCATCAAATTGACAGGATTCTGCCTCATCGTATATTGTCCAGGGGGTCCAAATGTACAATACTTGTGCGGTAGCACTTATACAATGCGACTCTCTTTGGCCTCCGGTCGAATCATACGCCGGAGCATCCAGAATTGCCAATGTCGTGCAATGGTATAGATGCAAATATCTTTACTCCTATCAATTTGACGGGATTCTATCTCAGCATACCGTGTTCCGGAGGTCCAAATGTACAAGATTTGTGCGGTAGCACTTGTCCAAAGCGAAACACTTTGGACTCAGGTCGATCCATAAGCCGAAGCATCAAGAATTGCCAATGTCGTGCAATGGTATAGATGCAAATATCATTACTGCTATCAATTTGACAGGATTCTGTCTCATCGTATCTTGTCCAGGGGGTCCAAATGTACACGATTTGTTGCGGTAGCACTTGTCCAAAGCGACATTCTTTGGACTCAGGTCGATTCATGAGCCGAAGCATCCAGAATTGCCATTGTCGTGCAATGATATAGATGCAAATATCTTTACTGCTATCAATTTGACAGGATTCTGCCTCATCGTATCTTGTCCACGAGGTTCAAATGTACAAGATTTGTGGGTAGCACTTGTCCAAAGCGACATTCTTTGGAGTTAGGTCGAACCATAAGCCGAACCATCCAGAACTGCCGATGTTGACCAATGATATAGATGCAAATATCTTTACTCCTATCAATGTGATAGGATTCTGCCTCATCATACCTTGTTCCGGAGGTTCAAATGTACAAGATTTGTGCGGTAGCCCTTGTCCAAAGCGACTCTCTTTGGACTCAGGTCGAATCATATGCCGAGCATCCAGAATTGCCATTGTCGTGCAATGATATAGATGCAAATATCTTTACTGCTATCAATTTGACAGGATTCTGCCTCATCGTATCTTGTCCACGAGGTTCAAATGTACAAGATTTGTGGGTAGCACTTGTCCAAAGCGACATTCTTTGGAGTTAGGTCGAACCATAAGCCGGACCATCCAGAACTGCCGATGTTGACCAATGATATAGATGCTAATATCTTTACTCCTATCAATGTGATAGGATTCTGCCTCATCGTGTCTTGTCCAGGAGGATCAAGTGTACAAGATTTGTGCGGTAGCACTAGACAAAAGCGAAACTCTTTGAACTCAGGTCGAATCATATGCCGAGCATCCAGAATTGCCAATGCCGTGCAATCATATAGATGCAAATATCTTTACTGCTATCAATTTGACAGGATTCTGCCTGATCGTATCTTGTCCACGAGGTTCAAATGTACGAGATTTGTGCGGTGGCACCTGTCCAAAGCGACATTCTTTGAACTTAGGTCGAACCATATGCCGGACCATCCAGAACTGCCGATGTTGACCAATGATATAGATGCAAATATCTTTACTCCTATCAATGTGATAGGATTCTGCCTCATCATACCTTGTTCCGGAGGTTCAAATGTACAAGATTTGTGTGGTAGCCCTTGTCCAAAGCGACTCTCTTTGGACTCAGGTCGAATCATAAGCCGGGGCATCCAGAATTGCCAATGTCGTGCAATGATATAGATGCAAATATCTTTACTCCTATCAATGTGATAGGATTCTGCCTCATCGTGTCTTGTCCAGGAAGTTCAAATGTACGAGATTTGTGCGGTAGCACTTGTCCAAAGCGACATTCTTTGGACTTAGGTCGAACCATAAGCCGGACCATCCAGAACTGCCGATGTTGACCAATGATATAGATGCAAATATCTTTACTCCTATCAATTTGACAGGATTCTGTCTCATCGTATCTTGTCCAGGGTGTCCAAATGTACACGATTTGTTGCGGTAGCACTTGTCCAAAGTGAAACTCTTTGGACTCAGGTCGATTCATGAGCCGAAGCATCCAGAATTGCCATTGTCGTGCAATGATATAGATGCAAATATCTTTACTGCTATCAATTTGACAGGATTCTGCCTCATCGTATCTTGTCCACGAGGTTCAAATGTATAAGATTTGTGAGTAGCACTTGTCCAAAGCGACATTCTTTGGAGTTAGGTCGAACCATAAGCCAGACCATCCAGAACTGCCGATGTTGACCAATGATATAGATGCAAATATCTTTACTCCTATCAATGTGATAGGATTCTGCCTCATCATACCTTGTTCCGGAGGTTCAAATGTACAAGATTTGTGCGGTAGCCCTTGTCCAAAGCGACTCTCTTTGGACTCAGGTAGAATCACATGCCGGACCATCCAGAACTGCCGATGTCGTCCAATGATATAGATGCTAATATCTTTACTCCTATAAATGTGATAGGATTCTGCCTCATCATACCTTGTTCCGGAGGTTCAAATGTACAAGATTTGTGCGGTAGCACTTGTCCAAAGCGAAACTCTTTGGACTCAGGTCGATTCATGAGCCGAAGCATCCAGAATTGCCATTGTCGTGCAATGATATAGATGCAAATATCTTTACTGCTATCAATTTGACAGGATTCTGCCTCATCGTATCTTGTCCACGAGGTTCAAATGTACAAGATTTGTGGGTAGCACTTGTCCAAAGCGACATTCTTTGGAGTTAGGTCGAACTATAAGCCGGACCATCCAGAACTGCCGATGTTGACCAATGATATAGATGCAAATATCTTTACTCCTATCAATTTGACAGGATTCTGTCTCATCGTATCTTGTCCAGGGTGTCCAAATGTACACGATTTGTTGCGGTAGCACTTGTCCAAAGTGAAACTCTTTGGACTCAGGTCGATTCATGAGCCGAAGCATCCAGAATTGCCATTGTCGTGCAATGATATAGATGCAAATATCTTTACTGCTATCAATTTGACAGGATTCTGCCTCATCGTATCTTGTCCACGAGGTTCAAATGTATAAGATTTGTGAGTAGCACTTGTCCAAAGCGACATTCTTTGGAGTTAGGTCGAACCATAAGCCAGACCATCCAGAACTGCCGATGTTGACCAATGATATAGATGCAAATATCTTTACTCCTATCAATGTGATAGGATTCTGCCTCATCATACCTTGTTCCGGAGGTTCAAATGTACAAGATTTGTGCGGTAGCCCTTGTCCAAAGCGACTCTCTTTGGACTCAGGTAGAATCACATGCCGGACCATCCAGAACTGCCGATGTCGTCCAATGATATAGATGCTAATATCTTTACTCCTATAAATGTGATAGGATTCTGCCTCATCATACCTTGTTCCGGAGGTTCAAATGTACAAGATTTGTGCGGTAGCACTTGTCCAAAGCGAAACTCTTTGGACTCAGGTCGATTCATGAGCCGAAGCATCCAGAATTGCCATTGTCGTGCAATGATATAGATGCAAATATCTTTACTGCTATCAATTTGACAGGATTCTGCCTCATCGTATCTTGTCCACGAGGTTCAAATGTACAAGATTTGTGGGTAGCACTTGTCCAAAGCGACATTCTTTGGAGTTAGGTCGAACTATAAGCCGGACCATCCAGAATTGCCGATGTTGACCAATGATATAGATGCAAATATCTTTACTCCTATAAATGTGATAGGATTCTGCCTCATCATACCTTGTTCCGGAGGTTCAAATGTACAAGATTTGTGCGGTAGCCCTTGTCCAAAGCGACTCTCTTTGGACTCAGGTCGAATCATAAGCCGGACCATCCAGAACTGCCGATGTCGTCCAATGATATAGATGCAAATATCTTTACTCCTATCAATGTGATAGGATTCTGCCTCATCGTGTCTGGTCCAGGAGGATCAAGCGTACAAGATTTGTGCGGTAGCACTAGACAAAAGCGAAACTCTTTGAACTCAGGTCGAATCATATGCCGAGCATCCAGAATTGCCAATGTCGTCCAATGATATAGATGCAAATATCTTTACTCCTATCAATGTGACAGGATTCTGCCTCATCATACCTTGTGCAGGAGGTCCAAATGTACAAGATTTGTTCGTTAGCAGTTCACAAAAACGAATCTCTTTGGACTCAGGTCGATCCATAACCCGAAGCATCAAGAATTGCCAATGTCGTGCAATGGTATAGATGCAAATATCTTTACTGCAATCAATTTGACAGGATTCTGCCTCATCGTGTCTTGTCCAGGGGGTCCAAATGTACGCGATTTGTTGCGGTAGCACTTGTCCAAAGAGACATTCTTTGGACTTATGTCGAACCATAAGCCGGAGCATCCAGAATTGCCAACGTTGTCCAATGATGTAGATGCAAATATATTTACTCCTATCAATGTGACAGGATTCTGCCTCATCATACCTTGTGCAGGAGGTCCAAATGTACAAGATTTGTTCGTTAGCAGTTCACAAAAACGAATCTCTTTGGACTCAGGTCGATTCATGAGCCGAAGCATCCAGAATTGCCATTGTCGTGCAATGATATAGATGCAAATATCTTTACTGCTATCAATTTGACAGGATTCTGCCTCATCGTATCTTGTCCACGAGGTTCAAATGTATAAGATTTGTGAGTAGCACTTGTCCAAAGCGACATTCTTTGGAGTTAGGTCGAACCATAAGCCAGACCATCCAGAACTGCCGATGTTGACCAATGATATAGATGCAAATATCTTTACTCCTATCAATGTGACAGGATTCTGCCTTATCCTACCTTTTCCAGTAGGTCCAAATGCACAAGTTTTGGGCGGCAGCATTTGCCCAAACCGACTCTCTTTGTATTCAGGTCGAATCATAAGCCGGAGCATCCAGAATTGCCAATGTCGTCCAATTATATAGATTCAAATATCTTTGCTCCTATCAATTTGCCAGGATTCTGACTCATCATACCTTTTCCAGGAGGTCCAAATGCACAAGTTTTGGGCGGCAGCATTTGCCCAAACCGACTCTCTTGGATTCAGGTCGAATCAGAAACCGGAGCATCCAGAATTGCCAATGTCGTCCGATGATATAGATGCAAATATCTTTACTCCTATCAATTTGACAGGATTCTGGCTCATCGTATAGTGTCCAGGGGGTCCAAATGTACAAGACTTGTGCGGTAGCACTTGACAAAAGCCAATCTCTTTGACTCAGGTCGAATCATATGCCGATCTTCCAGAATTGCCAATGTCGTCCAATGATATAGATGCAAACATCATCATTCCTATCAATTTGACAGGATTCTGCCGCATCGTATCTTGTCCACGAGGTTCAAATGTACAAGATTTGTGTGGTAGCAGTTGTCCAAAACGACATTGTTTGGACTTAGGTCGAACATAAGCCGGACCATTCAGAATTGCCGATGTTGACCAATGATATAGATGCAAATATCTTTACTCCTATCAATTTGACAGGATTCTGCTTCATCGTATCTTGTCCACGAGGTTCAAATATACAAGATTTGTGGGTAGCACTTGTCCAAAACGACATTCTTTGGAGTTAGGTCGAACCATAAGCCGGACCATCCAGAACTGCCGATGTTGACCAATGATATAGATGCAAATATCTTTACTCCTATCAATGTGATCGGTTTCTACCTCATCATACCTTGTTCCGGAGGTTCAAATGTACAAGATTTGTGCGGTAGCCCTTGTCCAAAGCGACTCTCTTTGGACTCAGGTCGAATCATAAGCCGGGGCATCCAGAATTGCCAATGTCGTCCAATGATATAGATGCAAATATCTTTACTGCTATCAATTTGACAGGATTCTGCCTCATCATACCTTGTGCAGGAGGTCCAAATGTACAAGATTTGTGCGTTAGCACTTCACAAAAGCGAAACTCCTTGGACTCAGGTCGATCCATAAGCCGAAGCATCAAGAATTTTCAATGTCGTGCAATCATATAGATGCAAATATCTTTACTGCTATCAATTTGACAGGATTCTGCCTCATCGTATCTTGTCCACGAAGTTCAGATGTACGAGATTTGTGCGGTAGCACTTGTCCAAAGCGACATTCTTTGGACTTAGGTCGAACCATAAGCCGGACCATCCAGAACTGCCGATGTTGACCAATGATATAGATGCAAATATCTTTACTCCTATCAATTTGACAGGATTCTGTCTCATCGTATCTTGTCCAGGGTGTCCAAATGTACACGATTTGTTGCGGTAGCACTTGTCCAAAGCGAAACTCTTTGGACTCAGGTCGATTCATGAGCCGAAGCATCCAGAATTGCCATTGTCGTGCAATGATATAGATGCAAATATCTTTACTGCTATCAATTTGACAGGATTCTGCCTCATCGTATCTTGTCCACGAGGTTCAAATGTACAAGATTTGTGGGTAGCACTTGTCCAAAGCGACATTCTTTGGAGTTAGGTCGAACCATAAGCCGAACCATCCAGAACTGCCGATGTTGACCAATGATATAGATGCAAATATCTTTACTCCTATCAATGTGATAGGATTCTGCCTCATCATACCTTGTTCCGGAGGTTCAAATGTACAAGATTTGTGCGGTAGCCCTTGTCCAAAGCGACTCTCTTTGGACTCAGGTCGAATCATATGCCGAGCATCCAGAATTGCCATTGTCGTGCAATGATATAGATGCAAATATCTTTACTGCTATCAATTTGACAGGATTCTGCCTCATCGTATCTTGTCCACGAGGTTCAAATGTACAAGATTTGTGGGTAGCACTTGTCCAAAGCGACATTCTTTGGAGTTAGGTCGAACCATAAGCCGGACCATCCAGAACTGCCGATGTTGACCAATGATATAGATGCTAATATCTTTACTCCTATCAATGTGATAGGATTCTGCCTCATCGTGTCTTGTCCAGGAGGATCAAGTGTACAAGATTTGTGCGGTAGCACTAGACAAAAGCGAAACTCTTTGAACTCAGGTCGAATCATATGCCGAGCATCCAGAATTGCCAATGCCGTGCAATCATATAGATGCAAATATCTTTACTGCTATCAATTTGACAGGATTCTGCCTGATCGTATCTTGTCCACGAGGTTCAAATGTACGAGATTTGTGCGGTGGCACCTGTCCAAAGCGACATTCTTTGAACTTAGGTCGAACCATATGCCGGACCATCCAGAACTGCCGATGTTGACCAATGATATAGATGCAAATATCTTTACTCCTATCAATGTGATAGGATTCTGCCTCATCATACCTTGTTCCGGAGGTTCAAATGTACAAGATTTGTGTGGTAGCCCTTGTCCAAAGCGACTCTCTTTGGACTCAGGTCGAATCATAAGCCGGGGCATCCAGAATTGCCAATGTCGTGCAATGATATAGATGCAAATATCTTTACTCCTATCAATGTGATAGGATTCTGCCTCATCGTGTCTTGTCCAGGAGGATCAAGCGTACAAGATTTGTGCGGTAGCACTAGACAAAAGCGAAACTCTTTGAACTCAGGTCGAATCATATGCCGAGCATCCAGAATTGCCAATGTCGTCCAATGATATAGATGCAAATATCTTTACTCCTATCAATGTGACAGGATTCTGCCTCATCATACCTTGTGCAGGAGGTCCAAATGTACAAGATTTGTTCGTTAGCAGTTCACAAAAACGAATCTCTTTGGACTCAGGTCGATCCATAAGCCGAAGCATCAAGAATTGCCAATGTCGTGCAATGGTATAGATGCAAATATCTTTACTGCAATCAATTTGACAGGATTCTGCCTCATCGTATCTTGTCCACGAAGTTCAAATGTACGAGATTTGTGCGGTAGCACTTGTCCAAAGCGACATTCTTTGGACTTAGGTCGAACCAGAAGCCGGACCATCCAGAACTGCCGATGTTGACCAATGATATAGATGCAAATATCTTTACTCCTATCAATTTGACAGGATTCTGTCTCATCGTATCTTGTCCAGGGTGTCCAAATGTACACGATTTGTTGCGGTAGCACTTGTCCAAAGTGAAACTCTTTGGACTCAGGTCGATTCATGAGCCGAAGCATCCAGAATTGCCATTGTCGTGCAATGATATAGATGCAAATATCTTTACTGCTATCAATTTGACAGGATTCTGCCTCATCGTATCTTGTCCACGAGGTTCAAATGTATAAGATTTGTGAGTAGCACTTGTCCAAAGCGACATTCTTTGGAGTTAGGTCGAACCATAAGCCAGACCATCCAGAACTGCCGATGTTGACCAATGATATAGATGCAAATATCTTTACTCCTATCAATGTGATAGGATTCTGCCTCATCATACCTTGTTCCGGAGGTTCAAATGTACAAGATGTGTGCGGTAGCCCTTGTCCAAAGCGACTCTCTTTGGACTCAGGTAGAATCACATGCCGGACCATCCAGAACTGCCGATGTCGTCCAATGATATAGATGCTAATATCTTTACTCCTATAAATGTGATAGGATTCTGCCTCATCATACCTTGTTCCGGAGGTTCAAATGTACAAGATTTGTGCGGTAGCACTTGTCCAAAGCGAAACTCTTTGGACTCAGGTCGATTCATGAGCCGAAGCATCCAGAATTGCCATTGTCGTGCAATGATATAGATGCAAATATCTTTACTGCTATCAATTTGACAGGATTCTGCCTCATCGTATCTTGTCCACGAGGTTCAAATGTACAAGATTTGTGGGTAGCACTTGTCCAAAGCGACATTCTTTGGAGTTAGGTCGAACTATAAGCCGGACCATCCAGAACTGCCGATGTTGACCAATGATATAGATGCAAATATCTTTACTCCTATAAATGTGATAGGATTCTGCCTCATCATACCTTGTTCCGGAGGTTCAAATGTACAAGATTTGTGCGGTAGCACTTGTCCAAAGCGAAACTCTTTGGACTCAGGTCGATTCATGAGCCGAAGCATCCAGAATTGCCATTGTCGTGCAATGATATAGATGCAAATATCTTTACTGCTATCAATTTGACAGGATTCTGCCTCATCGTATCTTGTCCACGAGGTTCAAATATACAAGATTTGTGGGTAGCACTTGTCCAAAGCGACATTCTTTGGAGTTAGGTCGAACCATAAGCCGGACCATCCAGAACTGCCGATGTTGACCAATGATATAGATGCAAATATCTTTACTCCTATCAATTTGATAGGATTCTGCCTCATCATACCTTGTTCCGGAGGTTCAAATGTACAAGATTTGTGCGGTAGCCCTTGTCCAAAGCGACTCTCTTTGGACTCAGGTCGAATCACATGCCGGACCATCCAGAACTGCCGATGTCGTCCAATGATATAGATGCTAATATCTTTACTCCTATCAATGTGATAGGATTCTGCCTCATCGTGTCTTGTCCAGGAGGATCAAGTGTACAAGATTTGTGCGGTAGCACTAGACAAAAGCGAAACTCTTTGAACTCAGGTCGAATCATATGCCGAGCATCCAGAATTGCCAATGCCGTGCAATCATATAGATGCAAATATCTTTACTTGTATCAATTTGACAGGATTCTGCCTCATCGTATCTTGTCCACGAGGTTCAAATGTACGAGATTTGTGCGGTAGCACTTGTCCAAAGCGACATTCTTTGGACTTAGGTCGAACCAGAAGCCGGACCATCCAGAACTGCCGATGTTGACCAATGATATAGATGCAAATATCTTTACTCCTATAAATGTGATAGGATTCTGCCTCATCATACCTTGTTCCGGAGGTTCAAATGTACAAGATTTGTGCGGTAGCCCTTGTCCAAAGCGACTCTCTTTGGACTCAGGTCGAATCATAAGCCGAAGCATCCAGAATTGCCAATGTCGTGCAATGATATAGATGCAAATATCTTTACTGCTATCAATTTGACAGGATTCTGCCTCATCGTATCTTGTCCAGGGTGTCCAAATGTACACGATTTGTTGCGGTAGCACTTGTCCAAAGCGAAACTCTTTGTACTCAGGTCGATCCATAAGCCGAAGCATCCAGAATTGCCAATGTCGTGCAATGATATAGATGCAAATATCTTTACTGCTACCAATTTGACAGGATTCTGCCTCATCGTATCTTGTCCACGAGGTTCAAATGTACAAGATTTGTGGGTAGCACTTGTCCAAAGCGACATTCTTTGGAGTTAGGTCGAACTATAAGCCGGACCATCCAGAACTGCCGATGTTGACCAATGATATAGATGCAAATATCTTTACTCCTATAAATGTGATAGGATTCTGCCTCATCATACCTTGTTCCGGAGGTTCAAATGTACAAGATTTGTGCGGTAGCCCTTGTCCAAAGCGACTCTCTTTGGACTCAGGTCGAATCATAAGCCGGACCATCCAGAACTGCCGATGTCGTCCAATGATATAGATGCAAATATCTTTACTCCTATCAATGTGATAGGATTCTGCCTCATCGTGTCTGGTCCAGGAGGATCAAGCGTACAAGATTTGTGCGGTAGCACTAGACAAAAGCGAAACTCTTTGAACTCAGGTCGAATCATATGCCGAGCATCCAGAATTGCCAATGTCGTCCAATGATATAGATGCAAATATCTTTACTCCTATCAATGTGACAGGATTCTGCCTCATCATACCTTGTGCAGGAGGTCCAAATGTACAAGATTTGTTCGTTAGCAGTTCACAAAAACGAATCTCTTTGGACTCAGGTCGATCCATAACCCGAAGCATCAAGAATTGCCAATGTCGTGCAATGGTATAGATGCAAATATCTTTACTGCAATCAATTTGACAGGATTCTGCCTCATCGTGTCTTGTCCAGGGGGTCCAAATGTACGCGATTTGTTGCGGTAGCACTTGTCCAAAGAGACATTCTTTGGACTTATGTCGAACCATAAGCCGGAGCATCCAGAATTGCCAACGTTGTCCAATGATGTAGATGCAAATATATTTACTCCTATCAATTTGACGGGATTCTATCTCAGCATACCGTGTTCCGGAGGTCCAAATGTACAAGATGTGTGCGGTAGCACTTGTCCAAAGCGAAACTCTTTGGACTCAGGTCGATAAATTAGCCGAAGCATCCAGAATTGCCAATGTCGTCCAATGATATAGATGCAAATATCTTTACTGCTATCAATTTGACAGGATTCTGCCTCATCGTATCTTGTCCACGAGGTTCAAATGTACAAGATTTGTGGGTAGCACTTGTCCAAAGCGACATTCTTTGGAGTTGGGTCGAACTATAAGCCGGACCATCCAGAACTGCCGATGTTGACCAATGATATAGATGCAAATATCTTTACTCCTATAAATGTGATAGGATTCTGCCTCATCATACCTTGTTCCGGAGGTTCAAATGTACAAGATTTGTGCGGTAGCACTTGTCCAAAGCGAAACTCTTTGGACTCAGGTCGATTCATGAGCCGAAGCATCCAGAATTGCCATTGTCGTGCAATGATATAGATGCAAATATCTTTACTGCTATCAATTTGACAGGATTCTGCCTCATCGTATCTTGTCCACGAGGTTCAAATGTACAAGATTTGTGGGTAGCACTTGTCCAAAGCGACATTCTTTGGAGTTAGGTCGAACCATAAGCCGGACCATCCAGAACTGCCGATGTTGACCAATGATATAGATGCAAATATCTTTACTCCTATCAATTTGATAGGATTCTGCCTCATCATACCTTGTTCCGGAGGTTCAAATGTACAAGATTTGTGCGGTAGCCCTTGTCCAAAGCGACTCTCTTTGGACTCAGGTCGAATCACATGCCGGACCATCCAGAACTGCCGATGTCGTCCAATGATATAGATGCTAATATCTTTACTCCTATCAATGTGATAGGATTCTGCCTCATCGTGTCTTGTCCAGGAGGATCAAGTGTACAAGATTTGTGCGGTAGCACTAGACAAAAGCGAAACTCTTTGAACTCAGGTCGAATCATATGCCGAGCATCCAGAATTGCCAATGCCGTGCAATCATATAGATGCAAATATCTTTACTTGTATCAATTTGACAGGATTCTGCCTCATCGTATCTTGTCCACGAGGTTCAAATGTACGAGATTTGTGCGGTAGCACTTGTCCAAAGCGACATTCTTTGGACTTAGGTCGAACCAGAAGCCGGACCATCCAGAACTGCCGATGTTGACCAATGATATAGATGCAAATATCTTTACTCCTATCAATGTGATAGGATTCTGCCTCATCATACCTTGTTCCGGAGGTTCAAATGTACAAGATTTGTGTGGTAGCCCTTGTCCAAAGCGACTCTCTTTGGACTCAGGTCGAATCATAAGCCGGGGCATCCAGAATTGCCAATGTCGTGCAATGGTATAGATGCAAATATCATTACTGCTATCAATTTGACAGGATTCTGTCTCATCGTATCTTGTCCAGGGTGTCCAAATGTACACGATTTGTTGCGGTAGCACTTGTCCAAAGCGAAACTCTTTGTACTCAGGTCGATCCATAAGCCGAAGCATCCAGAATTGCCAATGTCGTGCAATGATATAGATGCAAATATCTTTACTGCTATCAATTTGACAGGATTCTGCCTCATCGTATCTTGTCCACGAGGTTCAAATGTACAAGATTTGTGGGTAGCACTTGTCCAAAGCGACATTCTTTGGAGTTAGGTCGAACTATAAGCCGGACCATCCAGAACTGCCGATGTTGACCAATGATATAGATGCAAATATCTTTACTCCTATAAATGTGATAGGATTCTGCCTCATCATACCTTGTTCCGGAGGTTCAAATGTACAAGATTTGTGCGGTAGCCCTTGTCCAAAGCGACTCTCTTTGGACTCAGGTCGAATCATAAGCCGGACCATCCAGAACTGCCGATGTCGTCCAATGATATAGATGCAAATATCTTTACTCCTATCAATGTGATAGGATTCTGCCTCATCGTGTCTGGTCCAGGAGGATCAAGCGTACAAGATTTGTGCGGTAGCACTAGACAAAAGCGAAACTCTTTGAACTCAGGTCGAATCATATGCCGAGCATCCAGAATTGCCAATGTCGTCCAATGATATAGATGCAAATATCTTTACTCCTATCAATGTGACAGGATTCTGCCTCATCATACCTTGTGCAGGAGGTCCAAATGTACAAGATTTGTTCGTTAGCAGTTCACAAAAACGAATCTCTTTGGACTCAGGTCGATCCATAACCCGAAGCATCAAGAATTGCCAATGTCGTGCAATGGTATAGATGCAAATATCTTTACTGCAATCAATTTGACAGGATTCTGCCTCATCGTGTCTTGTCCAGGGGGTCCAAATGTACGCGATTTGTTGCGGTAGCACTTGTCCAAAGAGACATTCTTTGGACTTATGTCGAACCATAAGCCGGAGCATCCAGAATTGCCAACGTTGTCCAATGATGTAGATGCAAATATATTTACTCCTATCAATGTGACAGGATTCTGCCTCATCATACCTTGTGCAGGAGGTCCAAATGTACAAGATTTGTTCGTTAGCAGTTCACAAAAACGAATCTCTTTGGACTCAGGTCGATTCATGAGCCGAAGCATCCAGAATTGCCATTGTCGTGCAATGATATAGATGCAAATATCTTTACTGCTATCAATTTGACAGGATTCTGCCTCATCGTATCTTGTCCACGAGGTTCAAATGTATAAGATTTGTGAGTAGCACTTGTCCAAAGCGACATTCTTTGGAGTTAGGTCGAACCATAAGCCAGACCATCCAGAACTGCCGATGTTGACCAATGATATAGATGCAAATATCTTTACTCCTATCAATGTGACAGGATTCTGCCTTATCCTACCTTTTCCAGTAGGTCCAAATGCACAAGTTTTGGGCGGCAGCATTTGCCCAAACCGACTCTCTTTGTATTCAGGTCGAATCATAAGCCGGAGCATCCAGAATTGCCAATGTCGTCCAATTATATAGATTCAAATATCTTTGCTCCTATCAATTTGCCAGGATTCTGACTCATCATACCTTTTCCAGGAGGTCCAAATGCACAAGTTTTGGGCGGCAGCATTTGCCCAAACCGACTCTCTTGGATTCAGGTCGAATCAGAAACCGGAGCATCCAGAATTGCCAATGTCGTCCGATGATATAGATGCAAATATCTTTACTCCTATCAATTTGACAGGATTCTGGCTCATCGTATAGTGTCCAGGGGGTCCAAATGTACAAGACTTGTGCGGTAGCACTTGACAAAAGCCAATCTCTTTGACTCAGGTCGAATCATATGCCGATCTTCCAGAATTGCCAATGTCGTCCAATGATATAGATGCAAACATCATCATTCCTATCAATTTGACAGGATTCTGCCGCATCGTATCTTGTCCACGAGGTTCAAATGTACAAGATTTGTGTGGTAGCAGTTGTCCAAAACGACATTGTTTGGACTTAGGTCGAACATAAGCCGGACCATTCAGAATTGCCGATGTTGACCAATGATATAGATGCAAATATCTTTACTCCTATCAATTTGACAGGATTCTGCTTCATCGTATCTTGTCCACGAGGTTCAAATATACAAGATTTGTGGGTAGCACTTGTCCAAAACGACATTCTTTGGAGTTAGGTCGAACCATAAGCCGGACCATCCAGAACTGCCGATGTTGACCAATGATATAGATGCAAATATCTTTACTCCTATCAATGTGATCGGTTTCTACCTCATCATACCTTGTTCCGGAGGTTCAAATGTACAAGATTTGTGCGGTAGCCCTTGTCCAAAGCGACTCTCTTTGGACTCAGGTCGAATCATAAGCCGGGGCATCCAGAATTGCCAATGTCGTCCAATGATATAGATGCAAATATCTTTACTGCTATCAATTTGACAGGATTCTGCCTCATCATACCTTGTGCAGGAGGTCCAAATGTACAAGATTTGTGCGTTAGCACTTCACAAAAGCGAAACTCCTTGGACTCAGGTCGATCCATAAGCCGAAGCATCAAGAATTTTCAATGTCGTGCAATCATATAGATGCAAATATCTTTACTGCTATCAATTTGACAGGATTCTGCCTCATCGTATCTTGTCCACGAAGTTCAGATGTACGAGATTTGTGCGGTAGCACTTGTCCAAAGCGACATTCTTTGGACTTAGGTCGAACCATAAGCCGGACCATCCAGAACTGCCGATGTTGACCAATGATATAGATGCAAATATCTTTACTCCTATCAATTTGACAGGATTCTGTCTCATCGTATCTTGTCCAGGGTGTCCAAATGTACACGATTTGTTGCGGTAGCACTTGTCCAAAGCGAAACTCTTTGGACTCAGGTCGATTCATGAGCCGAAGCATCCAGAATTGCCATTGTCGTGCAATGATATAGATGCAAATATCTTTACTGCTATCAATTTGACAGGATTCTGCCTCATCGTATCTTGTCCACGAGGTTCAAATGTACAAGATTTGTGGGTAGCACTTGTCCAAAGCGACATTCTTTGGAGTTAGGTCGAACCATAAGCCGAACCATCCAGAACTGCCGATGTTGACCAATGATATAGATGCAAATATCTTTACTCCTATCAATGTGATAGGATTCTGCCTCATCATACCTTGTTCCGGAGGTTCAAATGTACAAGATTTGTGCGGTAGCCCTTGTCCAAAGCGACTCTCTTTGGACTCAGGTCGAATCATATGCCGAGCATCCAGAATTGCCATTGTCGTGCAATGATATAGATGCAAATATCTTTACTGCTATCAATTTGACAGGATTCTGCCTCATCGTATCTTGTCCACGAGGTTCAAATGTACAAGATTTGTGGGTAGCACTTGTCCAAAGCGACATTCTTTGGAGTTAGGTCGAACCATAAGCCGGACCATCCAGAACTGCCGATGTTGACCAATGATATAGATGCTAATATCTTTACTCCTATCAATGTGATAGGATTCTGCCTCATCGTGTCTTGTCCAGGAGGATCAAGTGTACAAGATTTGTGCGGTAGCACTAGACAAAAGCGAAACTCTTTGAACTCAGGTCGAATCATATGCCGAGCATCCAGAATTGCCAATGCCGTGCAATCATATAGATGCAAATATCTTTACTGCTATCAATTTGACAGGATTCTGCCTGATCGTATCTTGTCCACGAGGTTCAAATGTACGAGATTTGTGCGGTGGCACCTGTCCAAAGCGACATTCTTTGAACTTAGGTCGAACCATATGCCGGACCATCCAGAACTGCCGATGTTGACCAATGATATAGATGCAAATATCTTTACTCCTATCAATGTGATAGGATTCTGCCTCATCATACCTTGTTCCGGAGGTTCAAATGTACAAGATTTGTGTGGTAGCCCTTGTCCAAAGCGACTCTCTTTGGACTCAGGTCGAATCATAAGCCGGGGCATCCAGAATTGCCAATGTCGTGCAATGATATAGATGCAAATATCTTTACTCCTATCAATGTGATAGGATTCTGCCTCATCGTGTCTTGTCCAGGAGGATCAAGCGTACAAGATTTGTGCGGTAGCACTAGACAAAAGCGAAACTCTTTGAACTCAGGTCGAATCATATGCCGAGCATCCAGAATTGCCAATGTCGTCCAATGATATAGATGCAAATATCTTTACTCCTATCAATGTGACAGGATTCTGCCTCATCATACCTTGTGCAGGAGGTCCAAATGTACAAGATTTGTTCGTTAGCAGTTCACAAAAACGAATCTCTTTGGACTCAGGTCGATCCATAAGCCGAAGCATCAAGAATTGCCAATGTCGTGCAATGGTATAGATGCAAATATCTTTACTGCAATCAATTTGACAGGATTCTGCCTCATCGTATCTTGTCCACGAAGTTCAAATGTACGAGATTTGTGCGGTAGCACTTGTCCAAAGCGACATTCTTTGGACTTAGGTCGAACCATAAGCCGGACCATCCAGAACTGCCGATGTTGACCAATGATATAGATGCAAATATCTTTACTCCTATCAATTTGACAGGATTCTGTCTCATCGTATCTTGTCCAGGGTGTCCAAATGTACACGATTTGTTGCGGTAGCACTTGTCCAAAGTGAAACTCTTTGGACTCAGGTCGATTCATGAGCCGAAGCATCCAGAATTGCCATTGTCGTGCAATGATATAGATGCAAATATCTTTACTGCTATCAATTTGACAGGATTCTGCCTCATCGTATCTTGTCCACGAGGTTCAAATGTATAAGATTTGTGAGTAGCACTTGTCCAAAGCGACATTCTTTGGAGTTAGGTCGAACCATAAGCCAGACCATCCAGAACTGCCGATGTTGACCAATGATATAGATGCAAATATCTTTACTCCTATCAATGTGATAGGATTCTGCCTCATCATACCTTGTTCCGGAGGTTCAAATGTACAAGATTTGTGCGGTAGCCCTTGTCCAAAGCGACTCTCTTTGGACTCAGGTAGAATCACATGCCGGACCATCCAGAACTGCCGATGTCGTCCAATGATATAGATGCTAATATCTTTACTCCTATAAATGTGATAGGATTCTGCCTCATCATACCTTGTTCCGGAGGTTCAAATGTACAAGATTTGTGCGGTAGCACTTGTCCAAAGCGAAACTCTTTGGACTCAGGTCGATTCATGAGCCGAAGCATCCAGAATTGCCATTGTCGTGCAATGATATAGATGCAAATATCTTTACTGCTATCAATTTGACAGGATTCTGCCTCATCGTATCTTGTCCACGAGGTTCAAATGTACAAGATTTGTGGGTAGCACTTGTCCAAAGCGACATTCTTTGGAGTTAGGTCGAACTATAAGCCGGACCATCCAGAACTGCCGATGTTGACCAATGATATAGATGCAAATATCTTTACTCCTATAAATGTGATAGGATTCTGCCTCATCATACCTTGTTCCGGAGGTTCAAATGTACAAGATTTGTGCGGTAGCACTTGTCCAAAGCGAAACTCTTTGGACTCAGGTCGATTCATGAGCCGAAGCATCCAGAATTGCCATTGTCGTGCAATGATATAGATGCAAATATCTTTACTGCTATCAATTTGACAGGATTCTGCCTCATCGTATCTTGTCCACGAGGTTCAAATGTACAAGATTTGTGGGTAGCACTTGTCCAAAGCGACATTCTTTGGAGTTAGGTCGAACCATAAGCCGGACCATCCAGAACTGCCGATGTTGACCAATGATATAGATGCAAATATCTTTACTCCTATCAATTTGATAGGATTCTGCCTCATCATACCTTGTTCCGGAGGTTCAAATGTACAAGATTTGTGCGGTAGCCCTTGTCCAAAGCGACTCTCTTTGGACTCAGGTCGAATCACATGCCGGACCATCCAGAACTGCCGATGTCGTCCAATGATATAGATGCTAATATCTTTACTCCTATCAATGTGATAGGATTCTGCCTCATCGTGTCTTGTCCAGGAGGATCAAGTGTACAAGATTTGTGCGGTAGCACTAGACAAAAGCGAAACTCTTTGAACTCAGGTCGAATCATATGCCGAGCATCCAGAATTGCCAATGCCGTGCAATCATATAGATGCAAATATCTTTACTTGTATCAATTTGACAGGATTCTGCCTCATCGTATCTTGTCCACGAGGTTCAAATGTACGAGATTTGTGCGGTAGCACTTGTCCAAAGCGACATTCTTTGGACTTAGGTCGAACCAGAAGCCGGACCATCCAGAACTGCCGATGTTGACCAATGATATAGATGCAAATATCTTTACTCCTATCAATGTGATAGGATTCTGCCTCATCATACCTTGTTCCGGAGGTTCAAATGTACAAGATTTGTGTGGTAGCCCTTGTCCAAAGCGACTCTCTTTGGACTCAGGTCGAATCATAAGCCGGGGCATCCAGAATTGCCAATGTCGTGCAATGGTATAGATGCAAATATCATTACTGCTATCAATTTGACAGGATTCTGTCTCATCGTATCTTGTCCAGGGTGTCCAAATGTACACGATTTGTTGCGGTAGCACTTGTCCAAAGCGAAACTCTTTGTACTCAGGTCGATCCATAAGCCGAAGCATCCAGAATTGCCAATGTCGTGCAATGATATAGATGCAAATATCTTTACTGCTATCAATTTGACAGGATTCTGCCTCATCGTATCTTGTCCACGAGGTTCAAATGTACAAGATTTGTGGGTAGCACTTGTCCAAAGCGACATTCTTTGGAGTTAGGTCGAACTATAAGCCGGACCATCCAGAACTGCCGATGTTGACCAATGATATAGATGCAAATATCTTTACTCCTATAAATGTGATAGGATTCTGCCTCATCATACCTTGTTCCGGAGGTTCAAATGTACAAGATTTGTGCGGTAGCCCTTGTCCAAAGCGACTCTCTTTGGACTCAGGTCGAATCATAAGCCGGACCATCCAGAACTGCCGATGTCGTCCAATGATATAGATGCAAATATCTTTACTCCTATCAATGTGATAGGATTCTGCCTCATCGTGTCTGGTCCAGGAGGATCAAGCGTACAAGATTTGTGCGGTAGCACTAGACAAAAGCGAAACTCTTTGAACTCAGGTCGAATCATATGCCGAGCATCCAGAATTGCCAATGTCGTCCAATGATATAGATGCAAATATCTTTACTCCTATCAATGTGACAGGATTCTGCCTCATCATACCTTGTGCAGGAGGTCCAAATGTACAAGATTTGTTCGTTAGCAGTTCACAAAAACGAATCTCTTTGGACTCAGGTCGATCCATAACCCGAAGCATCAAGAATTGCCAATGTCGTGCAATGGTATAGATGCAAATATCTTTACTGCAATCAATTTGACAGGATTCTGCCTCATCGTGTCTTGTCCAGGGGGTCCAAATGTACGCGATTTGTTGCGGTAGCACTTGTCCAAAGAGACATTCTTTGGACTTATGTCGAACCATAAGCCGGAGCATCCAGAATTGCCAACGTTGTCCAATGATGTAGATGCAAATATATTTACTCCTATCAATTTGACGGGATTCTATCTCAGCATACCGTGTTCCGGAGGTCCAAATGTACAAGATGTATGCGGTAGCACTTGTCCAAAGCGAAACTCTTTGGACTCAGGTCGATAAATTAGCCGAAGCATCCAGAATTGCCAATGTCGTCCAATGATATAGATGCATATATCGATACTCCCATCAATCTGACAGGATTCTGCCTCACCATACCTTATCCAGGAGATCCTAATGTACAAGTTTTTTAGCGGCAGCATTTGTCCAACGCGACTCTGTTTGGACTCAGGTCGGATCATAAGCCGAGCATCCAGAATTGCCAATGTCGTCCAATGATATAGATGCATATATCCCCACTCCTATCAATTTTACAGCATTCAGCCGTATCTTATCTTGTCCAAGAGGTTCAAATGTACAAGATTTGTGCGGTAGCACTTGGCCGGCCTGGCTCTGAAAGCTCCGACATATGATTCGACCGGAAGCCAAAGCGAGTCACTTTGTACTAGTGCTACCGCAAAAATCTTGTACATTTGGACCCCTTGGACACGATACGACGAAGCAGAATCCTGTCAAATTGACAGGAGTAAAGATATTTGCATCTATATCATTGGACGACATTGGCAATACTGGGGATCCGGCTTACGATTCGACCTGAATCCAAAGAGAGTCGATCTGGACAAGTGCTACCGCACACAGCTTGTACATTTGAACATCCTGGACAAGATACGATGTGGCAGAATCCTGTACAATTGATAGGAGTAAAGATATTTGCATCTATACCATTGGACGACATTGGCAATTCTGGATGCTCCAGGATATGATTCGACCGGAGGCCAAAGAGATTCGCTTTTGTCAAGTGCTACCCCACAAAAATTATACATTTGAACCTCCTGGACTAGATTTGATGAGGCAGAATCCTAGCAAATTGATAGGAGTGAAGATATTTGCATCTATATCATTGGACGACATTGGCAATTTTGCATGCTTCGGCATATGAATCGACCTGAGTCCAAAGAGGGTCGCTTTGGACAAGTGCTACCGCACAAATCTTGTACATTTGGACCTCCTGGACAAGATACGATGAGACAGAATCCTGTCAAATTGATAGGAGTGAAGATGTTTGCATGTATATTATTGGACGACATTGGCAATCCTGGGGATCCGGCTTATGATTCGACCTGAATCCAAAAATAGTCGATCTGGACAAGTGCTATCACACACATCTTGTCCATTTGGACCTCCTGACAAGGTTTGATGAGGCAGAATCCTGTCACATTGATGGGAGTAAAAATATTTGCATCTATATCATTAGATGATATTGGCAATCCTGGGGATCCAGCTTATAATTAGACCTGAATCCAAAGGGAGTCGCTTTGGACAAGTGCTACCGCACAAATCTTATACATTGGAACCTCCTGGGCAAGATACCATGAGGCAGAATCCTGTCAAATTGATAGGAGTGAAGATATTTGCTTCCTTATCTTTGGACGACATTGGCAATTCTGGATGCTCCGGCATATGATTAGACCGGAGGCCAAAGCGGGAAGCTTTGGACAAGTGCTACCGCAAAAATCTTGTACATTTGGACCCCCTGGACTAGATATGATGAGGCAGAATCCTGGCAAAGCGTCAGGAGTAAAGATATTTGCATCTATATCATTGGACGACATTGGCAATCATGGGGATCCGACATATAATTAGACCTGAATCCAAAGAGAGTCGGGCTGGATAACTGCTACCGCACAAACCTTGCAGATTTGCACTTCTGGAACAACGTATGATGACAGAATCATGTCAAACTGTTTGGAGTAAAGGTATTTGCATCCATATCCTTGGATAATATCGGAAATTTCTGATGCTGGGCTTATGATTCAACCTGAGTCCAAAGATAGTCGCTTTGGACAAATGCTGCCGCCCAAATCTTGTCCATTTGGACATCCTGGACAAGGTATGATGATGCAGAATGCTGTAAAATTGATAGGAGTGAGGATATTTGCATCTATATCATTGGACGACATTGGCAATTCTGGATACTTCGGCTTATAATTAGACCTGAATCCAAAGAGAGTCGGCCTGGACAAGTGCTATCACACACATCTCGTACATTTGTACCTCCTGGACAGGATACGACGAAGCAGAATCCTGTCAAATTGACAGGAGTAAAGATATTTGCATCTATATCATTGGACGACATTGGCAATACTGGGGATCCGGCTTACGATTCGACCTGAATCCAAAGAGAGTCGATCAGGACAAGTGCTACCGCACACAGCTTGTACATTTGAACATCCTGGACAAGATACGATGAGGCAGAATCCTGTACAGTTGATAGGAGTAAAGATATTTGCATCTATACCATTGGACGACATTGGCAATTCTGGATGCTCCAGGATATGATTCGACCGGAGACAAAGAGATTCGCTTTTGTCAAGTGCTACCCCACAAAAATTATACATTTGATCCTCCTGGACCAGATTTGATGAGGCAGAATCCTGGCAAATTGATAGGAGTGAAGATATTTGCATCTATATCATTGGACGACATTGGCAATTTTGCATGCTTCGGCATATGAATCGACCTGAGTCCGAAGAGGGTCGCTTTGGACAAGTGCTACCGCACAAATCTTGTTCATTTGAACCTCCTGGGCAAGGTATGATGAGGCAGAAGCCTGTCACATTAATAGGAGTGAAGATATTTGCATCTATATCATTGGACGACATTGGCAATTTTGGATGCTTCGGTATATGAATCGACCTGAGTCCAAAGAGGGTCGCTTTGGACAAGTGCTACCGCACAAATCTTGTTCATTTGAACCTTCTGGGCAAGGTATGATGAGGGAGAATCCTGGCAAATTGATAGGAGCAAAGATATTTGAATCTATATAATTGGACGACATTGGCAATTCTGGATGCTCGGCTGATTCAACCTGAGTCCAAAGAGAGTCGATTTGGACAAATGCTGCCGCCCAAATCTTGTCCATTTGGACATCCTGGACAAGGTATGATGATGCAGAATGCTGTAAAATTGATAGGAGTGAGGATATTTGCATCTATATCATTGGACGACATTGGCAATCCTGGGGATCCGTCTTATAATTAGACCTGAATCAAAAGAGAGTCGGCCTGGACAAGTGCTATCACACACATCTCGTACATTTGTACCTCCTGGACAGGATACGATGAGGCAGAATGCTGTAAAATTTATAGGAGTAAAGATATTTGCATCTATATCATTGGACGACATTGGCTATTCTGGTGCTTCGTCTCATGGATCGACCTGAATCCAAAGAGAGTCGCTTTCGACAAGTGGTAACGCACACATCTTGTACATTTGGACCACCTGGACAAGACACGATGAGGGAGAATCCTGGCAAATTGATAGGAGCAAAGATATTTGAATCTATATAATTGGACGACATTGGCAATTCTGGATGCTCGGCTTATGATTCGATCTGAGTCCAAACAGAGTCGCGTTGGACAAATGCTGTCGCTAAAAAACTTGAACATTAGGACCTCCTGGATAAGGTATGGTGAGGCAGAATCCTGTCAGATTGATGGGAGTATAGATATTTGCATCTATATCATTGGACGACATTGGCAATCCTGAGGATCCGGCTTATAATTAGACCTGAATCCAAAGGGAGTCGCTTTGGACAAGTGCTACCGCACAAATCTTATACATTGGAACCTCCTGGGCAAGATACCATGAGGCAGAATCCTGTCAAATTGATAGGAGTGAAGATATTTGCATCTATATCTTTGGACGACATTGGCAATTCTGGATGCTCCGGCATATGATTAGACCGGAGGCCAAAGAGAGTCGCTTTGGACAAGTGCTACCGCAAAAATCTTGTACATTTGGACCCCCTGGACAAGATATGATGAGGCAGAATCCTGGCAAATCGATAGGAGTAAAGATATTTGCATCTATATCATTGGACGACATTGGCAATTCTGGATGCTTCTGCTTATGGATCGACCTGGTTCCAAAGAGATTCGCTTTTGTCAAGAGCTACCGCACAAATCTTGTACATTTGGACCCCCTGGTTAAGATACGATGAGACGGAATCCTGGCAAATTGATAGGAGTAAAGATATTTGCATCTATATCATTGGACGACATTGGCAATCCTGGGGATCCGACTTATAATTAGACCTGAATCCAAAGAGAGTCGGCCTGGCCAAGTGCTACCGCACAAATCTTGTAGATTTGAACCTCCTGGACAAGATAAGATGCGGCAGAATGCTGTAAAATTGATAGGAGTGGGGATATTTGCATCTATATCATTGGACGACATTGGCAATCCTGGATGCGCCGGCTTATGATTCGACCTCATACCAAAGAGTGTCGTTTTGGAAATGTGCTACCGCACAAATCTTGTAAATTTGGACTTGTTGGGCAAGATACGATGAGGCAGAATCCTGGCAAATTGATAGGAGTAAAGATATTTGCATATATATCATTGGACGACATTGGCAATTCTGGATGCTTCGGCTTATGGATCGACCTGAGTCCAAAGCGATTCGCTTTTGTCAAGTGCTACCGCACAAATCTTGTACATTTGAATCTCTTGGACAAGATATGATGAGGCAGAATCATATCACGTTGATAGGAGTGAAGATGATTGCATCTATATCATTAGACGGCATTGGCAATTCTGGATGCTCAGGCTTATGATTCGACCTGAGTCCAAGGAGAGTCGCTTTGGACAAGTGCTAACGCAACAAATCTTGTACATTTGGACCCCCTGGACAAGATACGATGAGCCAGAATCCCGTTAAAATGATAGGAGTGAAGATATTTGCATCTATATCATTAGACGGCATTGGCAATTCTGGTTGCTTCGGCTTATGGATCGACCTGAGTCCAAAGAGTTTCGCTTTTGGCTAGTGCTACCGCACAAATCTTGTACACTTGATCCTCCTGGACAAGACACGATGAGCCAGAATCCTGTCAAATTTATAGGTGTGGAGATGTTTGCATCTATATCATTGGACGACATTGGCAATTCTGGATGCTCCGGTATATGATTCGACCTGAGTCCAAAGAGAGTCGGCCTGGACAAGTGCTACCGCACAAATATTGTACATTTGATCTTCCTGGACAAGATAGGATGAGGCAGAATCCTGCCAAATTGATAGGAGTGAGGATATTTGCATCTATATCATTGGACGACATTGGCAATTCTGGATGCTCCGGCATATGATTCGACCGGAGGCCAAAGAGTTTGGCTTTTGTCAAGTGCTACCGCACAAATCTTGTACATTTGAACCTCATGGACAAGATACGATGAGGCAGAATCCTGTCAAATTGATTTGAGTTAAGATATTTGCATCTATATCATTGGACGACATTGGCAATCCTGGATGCCCCGGCATATGATTCGACCTGAGTCCAAAGAGAGTCGCTTTGGACAAGTGCTACCGCACAAATCTTGTATGTGTGGACCTCCTGTACAAGGTATGATGAGGCAGAATCCTACCACATTGATATCAGTAAAGATATTTGCATCTATATCATTGGACGACATTGGCAATTCTGGATGCTCCGGCTTATGATTCGACCTGAGTCCAAAGAGAGTCGCTTTGGACAAGTGCTACCGCACAAATCGTGTACATTTGGACCTCCTGTACAAGGTATGATGAGGCTGAATCGAATCACATTGATAGGAGTAGAGATATTTGCATCTATATCATTGGACGACATTGGAAATTCAGGATGCTCGGCTTATGATTCGACCTGAGTCCAAAGAGTTTGGCTTTTGTCAAGTGCTACCGCACAAATCTTGTACATTTGAACCTCATGGACAAGATACGATGAGGCAGAATCCTGTAAAATTGATTTGAGTTAAGATATTTGCATCTATATCATTGGACGACATTGGCAATCCTGGATGCCCCGGCATATGATTCGACCTGAGTCCAAAGAGAGTCGCTTTGGACAAGTGCTACCGCACAAATCTTGTATGTGTGGACCTCCTGTACAAGGTATGATGAGGCAGAATCCTACCACATTGATATCAGTAAAGATATTTGCATCTATATCATTGGACGACATTGGAAATTCTGGATGCTCGGCTTATGATTCGACCTGAGTTCAAAGAGAGTCGCTTTGGACAAGTGCTGCCGCAAAAATCGTGTACATTTGGACCTCCTGTACAAGATATGGTGAGGCAGAATCCTATCACATTGATAGGAGTAAAGATATTTGCATCTATATCATTGGACGACATTGGCAATTCTGGATGCTCGGCATATCAATCGACCTGAGTCCACAGAGATTGGCTTTTGTCAATTGCTACCGCACAAATCTTGTACATTTGAACCCCCTGGACAAGATACGATGAGGCAGCATCCTGGCAAATTGATAGGAGCAGAGATATTTGCATCTATATAATTGGACGACATTGGCAATTCTGGACGCTGGGCATATGATTCGACCTGAATCCCAAGAGAGTCGCTCTGGACAAGTACTGCAGCGCAAATCCTGTACATTAGAACCTTCGTAACAAGGTATGATGAGGCAGAATCCTGTCATATTGATAGCAGTAAAGATATTTGCATCTATTTCATTGCACGACATTGGCAATTCTGGATGCTTCGGCTTATGATTCGACCTGAGTCCAAAGAGAGGCGCTTTGGACAAGTGCTACCGCACAAATATTGTACATTTGAACCCCCTGGACAAGATACGATGAGGCAGAATCCTGTCATATTGATAGCAGTAAAGATATTTGCATCTATTTCATTGCACGACATTGGCAATTCTGGATGCTTCGGCATATGGATCGACCTGAGTCCAAAGAGTTTCGCTTTGGACAAGTGCTACCGCACAAATCTTGTACACTTGATCCTCCTGGACAAGACACGATGAGCCAGAATCCTGTCAAATTGATAGGAGTGAAGATATTTGCATCTATATCATTAGACGGCATTGGCAATTCTGGATTCTCAGGCTTATGATTCGACCTGAGTCCAAGGAGAGTCGCTTTGGACAAGTGCTACCGCAACGAATCTTGTACATTTGGACCCCCTGGACAAGATACGATGAGCCAGAATCCCGTTAAATTGATAGGAGTGAAGATATTTGCATCTATATCATTAGACGGCATTGGCAATTCTGGTTGCTTCGGCTTATGGATCGACCTGAGTCCAAAGAGTTTCGCTTTTGGCTAGTGCTACCGTACAAATCTTGTACACTTGATCCTCCTGGACAAGACACGATGAGCCAGAATCCTGTCAAATTGATTGGAGTGAAGATATTTGTATCTATATCATTGGACGACATTGGCAATTCTGGATGCTCCGGCTTATGATTCGACCTGAGTACAAAGAGAGTCGCTTTGGACAAGTGCTATCGCACAAATCTTGTACATTTGAACCTCGTGGACAAGATATGATGAGGCAGAATCCTGTCAAATTGATAGGAGGAAAGATATTTGCATCTATATCAATGGACGTCATTTGGCAATTCTGGTTGCTCCGGCATATGATTCGACCTGAATCCCAAGAGAGTCGCTCTGGACAAATACTGCAGCACAAATCCTGTACATTTGAACCTCCGGAACAAGGTATGATGAGGCAGAATCCTGTCATATTGATAGCAGTGAAGATATTTGCATCTATATCATTGGACGACATTGGCAATTCTGGATGCTCCGGCATATGATTCGACCGGAGGCCAAAGAGTTTGGCTTTTGTCAAGTGCTACCGCACAAATCTTGTACATTTGAACCTCATGGACAAGATACGATGAGGCAGAGTCCTGTCAAATTGATAGGAGTTAAGATATTTGCATCTATATCATTGGACGACATTGGCAATCCTGGATGCCCCGGCATATGATTCGACCTGAGTCCAAAGAGAGTCGCTTTGTACAAGTGCTACCGCACAAATCTTGTATGTGTGGACCTCCTGTACAAGGTATGATGAGGCAGAATCCTACCACATTAATATCAGTCAAGATATTTGCATCTATATCATTGGACGACATTGGCAATTCTGGATGCTCCGGCTTATAATTCGACCTGAGTCCAAAGAGAGTCGCTTTGGACAAGTGCTTCCGCACAAATCGTGTACATTTGGACCTCCTGTACAAGGTATGATGAAGCTGAATCGAATCACATTGATAGGAGTAGAGATATTTGCATCTATATCATTGGACGACATTGGAAATTCTGGATGCTCGGCTTATGATTCGACCTGAGTTCAAAGAGAGTCGCTTTGGACAAGTGCTACCGCAAAAATCGTGTACATTTGGACCTCCTGTACAAGATATGGTGAGGCAGAATCCTATCACTTTGATAGGAGTAAAGATATTTGCATCTATATAATTGGACGACATTGGCAATTCTGGATGCTCCGGTTTATTATTCGACCTGAGTCCAAAGAGAGTCGTTTTGGACAAGTGCTACCGCACAAATCTTGTACATTTGGACCCCCTGGACAAGGTACGATAAGGCAGAATCCTGTCATATTGATAGCAGTAAAGATATTTGCATCTATTTCATTGCACGACATTGGCAATTCTGGATGCTTCGGCATATGATTCGACCTGAGTCCAAGGAGAGTCGCTTTGGACAAGTGCTACCGCAACAAATCTTGTACATTTGGACCCCCTGGACAAGACACGATGAGCCAGAATCCTGTCAAATTGATAGGAGGAAAGATATTTGCATCTATATAATTGGACGACATTGGCAATTCTGGAGGCTGGGCATATGATTCGACCTGAATCCAAAG
The DNA here is from genome assembly GCA_963942575.1 of Priocnemis perturbator. Taxonomy (NCBI): domain Eukaryota; kingdom Metazoa; phylum Arthropoda; class Insecta; order Hymenoptera; family Pompilidae; genus Priocnemis; species Priocnemis perturbator. The sequence goes on along the minus strand of CAWWDK010000133.1, from coordinate 1,936,562 downwards.
AGATTCGCTTTTGTCAAATGCTACCCCACAAATCTTTTACATTTGAACCTCCTGGATAAGATATGATGAGGCAGAATCCTGTCAAATTGATAGGCGTGATGATATTTGCATCTATATAATTGGACGACATTGGCAATACTGGATGCTCCGGTTCATTATTCGACCTGAGTCCAAAGAGAGTAGCTTTGGACAAGTGCTACCGCACAAATCTTGTACATTTGAACCTCCTGGACAAGATATGATGAGGCAGAATCCTGTCAAATTGATAGGAGTAAAGATTTTTGCATCTATATCAATGGACATCATTGGCAATTCTGGATGCTCCGGCATATGATTCGACCTGAATCCCAAGAGAATCGCTCTAGACAAGTACTGCAGCACAAATCCTGTACATTTGAACCTCCGGAACAAGGTATGATGAGGCAGAATCCTATCACATTTATAGGAGTAAAGATATTTGCATCTATATCACTGGACGACATTAGCAATTCTGGATGCTCCGGCGTATGATTCGACCGGAGGCCAAAGAGAGTCGTTTTGGACACATGCTACCGCACAAATCTTGTACATTTGGACCCCCTGGACAAGATACGATGAGGCAGAATCCTGTCAAATTAATAGCAGTAAAGATATTTGCATCTATATCATTCCACGACATTGGCAATTCTGAATGCTTCGGCTTATGGATCGACCTGAGTCCAAAAAATGTCGCTTTGGACAAGGGCTGCCGCACAAATCTTGTACATGTGAACCTCCGGGACAGGGTATGCTGAGACAGAATCCCGTCAAATTGATAGGAGTAAAGATATTTGCATCTACATCATTGGACGACATTAGGTTAAAGTTCACACATGAAATCGAATCGGAAGGTAAAATAAATTTTTTGGATACTACCTTAATCAGAAAGGACACTGGCATCATCACGGATTGGTATCATAAAGATACATGGTCTGGCAGATATATTAACTTTAATTCTGCACATCCAGTCAGTCATAAAACGGGGCTGGTTATTGGTTTAATTGATCGTGCATTAAAACTATCAGACCTTTCTTTTAGACAAAAGAATTTAGATCTGATCAGACATACCTTATCGGAGAATAACTACCCTTCTCAATTCGTTAATAGGCTTATCAAGCAGCGCACACATGACTATTACCATCCTGTGGCTGCGGAAGCTGAAAAAGAATTAAGACTAAATATTAGGGGACCGATTAACGTATTTAACACCGTAGTCTTACCATTTGTACCAAACGTTTCCGACAATCTGAAACGCGTATTCAGGAAGTACAATATGCACAAAATTTACTCAATTCCCAATTCCACACGCTCCTTGTTTCCACCCATCAAGGACCCTGTTCCCAAAGACCGACTGACCGGCGTTGTATACCATATCCCCTGCGCGCATTGCGATTCTTGTTACATTGGTCAAACATCTCGTAACATCAAAGCTCGTATCTATGAACATAAACGAAATAAGTATGGGCCGGAAGAACAATTCACAGCACTAACTAAACACATAGTTGATAACGATCACTTTTTCAATTTTGACGAGACATCTATTTTGCATATTGAGAACAATTACCATCGTAGATTGCACCTAGAGACGTTTGAGATTATAAAACACCAGAATAGTGTAAATCTCAGATACGAAAAACCTAGTATTGCAGAGTACTACTCATCATTTTTTACCTGCAATAATTAGTCTTCGGTGCTTTGGCTTATATGTTCTTGTAACATTCTTAATAATTTACCAATTTGTAAACAACACCAGCTGTTCTCTAAACTGTTTGACAGTTCCATAACCTCACTGTCTATGATGGGCATCTCGCTGTGTTATTTGGCCCCAGTACGACTCCATATTGGATCGTGTTGGGTGAGCTAAGCGCCATCTTACGCCTAAGTGTTTGAACTTCCGAGAGCTCTCTTTATGTTCAAACCGTTAATAAGAGCGGCAATGTAAATAAGTTCGAATGCTTCTCCTTTCTGTCCTTTTTGTCCTTCATCTCCTTGTGTGACCGAGACTTGTTTCAATCTGCACAGTCTTTAGTAAACCTCTTAGAAATACACCTCATGTAAGTAGCGTGCACTGTCTTCCTTTATATACACGATTCATTTTTTGATTTTTCTTTTTCTTTTACGGTATAGTTTCTTTAACAATTTAACTTATTTTCATTTTTTTATCATTTACTTCAAATATAAGACGCATGTCGCTTTTTTCCTTAATTTATTGATCCCTAATTATTAGTACATATTTTAATTCTTTATCTTCTTTCCGTATATATAGATTTGCATAGTCCTTGAGAAGGGTCAGATATACTGACCGAAACGTCGGACAATTAGTAACTTCATTCTCCAATATAGACCGAGCGTTACGCCAAAGAAATTTCCACATCATCATTGGACGACATTGGCAATTCTGGATGCTCCGGCTTATGATTCGACCTGAATCAAAGAGAGTCAGTTTCGGCAAATAATGCCACCCAAAACTTGTGCATTTGGACGTCCTGGAAAAGGTATGATGAGGCAGAATCCTGTCACATTGATAGGAGTGTAGATATTTGCATCTATATCATTGGACGACATTGGCAATTCTGGATGCTCGGCATATGATTCGACCTGAGTTCAAAGAGAGTCGCTTTGGACAAATGCTGCCGCCCAAATCTTGTCCATTTGGTCCTCCTGGCCAAGATAAGATGAGGCAGAATCCTGTCAAATTGATAGGAAGAAAGATATTTGCATCTATATCAATGGGCGTCATTGGTAATTCTGGATGCCCCGGCTTATGATTCGACCTGAGTCCAAAGGGAGTCGCTTTGGACAAGGGCTCCCGCACAAATCTTGTACATTTGTACCTCCGGAACAACGTATGAAGAGGCAGAATGCTATCATATTGATAGGAGTAAAGATATTTGCATTTATATCATTGGACGACATTGGCATTCCTGGACGCTCGGCATATGATTCGACCTGAGTCCAAAGAGATTGGCTTTTGGCAATTCTGGATGCTCGGCATATGAATCGACCTGAGTCCAAAGAGATTGGCTTTTGTCAAGTGCTACCCCACAAATCTTGTACATTTGAACCTCCTGGAGAAGATACGATGGGGCAGAATCCTGTCAAATTGATAGGAGTAAAGATATTTGCATATATATCATTGGACGACATTGGCAATTCTGGATGCTCCGGCTTATGATTCGACCTGATTCCAAAGAGAGTCGCTTTGGACAAGTGCTACCGCACAAATCGTGTACATTTGGACCTCCTGTACAAGATATGGTGAGGCAGAATCCTGTCAAATTGATAGGAGTTAAGATATTTGCATCTATATCATTCCGATAAGATCTGCAATTTTTGTTACTTCGGCATATGGATCGACCTGAGTCCAAAGAGAGTCGCTTTGGACAAGTACTACCGCACAAATCTTGTACACCTGAACCTCCTGAACAAGATACGATGAGCCAGAATCCTGTCAAATTGATAACAGTGAAGATATTTGCATCTATATCATTGGACGACATTGGCAATTCTGGATGCTCCGGCTTATGATTCGACCTGAATCAAAGAGAGTCAGTTTCGGCAAATAATGCCACCCAAAACTTGTGCATTTGGACGTCCTGGAAAAGGTATGATGAGGCAGAATCCTGTCACATTGATAGGAGTGTAGATATTTGCATCTATATCATTGGACGACATTGGCAATTCTGTATGCTCGGCATATGATTCGACCTGAGTTCAAAGAGAGTCGCTTTGGACAAATGCTGCCGCCCAAATCTTGTCCATTTGGTCCTCCTGGCCAAGATAAGATGAGGCAGAATCCTGTCAAATTGATAGGAGGAAAGATATTTGCATCTATATCAATGGGCGTCATTGGCAATTCTGGATGCTCCGGCATATGATTCGCCCGGAGGCCAAAGAGAGTCGCTTTGGACACGTGCTACCGCACAAATCTTGTACATCTGGACCGCCTGGAAAAGATACGATGAGGCAGAATCCTGTCAAATTGATGGGAGTAAAGATGTTTGCATCTATATCATTGGACGACATTGGCAATTCTAGATGCTCCGGCTTATGATTCGACCTGAATACAAAGAGAGTCGGTTTGGGCAAATGCTACCGCCCAAAACTTGTGCATTTGGACCTCCTGGAAAAGGTAGGATGAGGCAGAATCCTGTCACATTGATATGAGTAAATATAGTTGCATCTACATCATTGGACAACATTGGCAATTCTGGATGGTCCGGCTTATGGTTCGACATAAGTCCAAAGAATGTCGCTTTGGACAAGTGCTACCGCACAAATCTTGTACATTTGGACCTCCTGTACAAGGCATGATGAGACAGAATCCTATTACATTGATTGGAGTAAAGATATTTGCATATATATCATTGGACGACTTTGGCAATTGTGGATGCTCAGCATATCATTCGACCTGAGTCCAAAGAGAGTCGCTTTGGACAAGTGCTACCTCACAAATCGTGATCATTAGGACCCCCTGGAAAAGATACGATGAGGCAGAATCCTGTCAAATTAATAGGAGTAAAGATATTTGCATCTATATCACTGGACGACATTGGCAATTCTGGATGCTCAGGCTTATGATTCGACCTGAGTCCAAAGAGAGTCGCTTTGGACAAGTGCTACCGCACAAATCTTGTATGTGTGGACCTCCTGTACAAGGTATGATGAGGCAGAATCCTATCACATTGATAGGATTAAAGATATTTGCATCTATATCATTGGACGACATTGGCAATTCTGGTTGCTCCGGCTTATGATTCGACCTGAGTCCAAAGAGTTTCGCTTTAGTCTAGTGCTACCGCACAAATCTTGTACACTTGATCCTCCTGGACAAGGCACGATGAGCCAGAATCCTGTCAAATTGATAGGAGTGAAGATATTTGCATCTATATCACTAGATGACATTGGCAATTCAGGATGCTCCGGCATATGATTTGACCGGAGGCCAAAGAGAGTCGCTTTGGACACGTGCTACCTCACAAATCTTGTACATTTGGACCCCCTGGACAAGATACGATGAGGCAGTATACTGTCAAATTGATAGAAGTAAAGATATTTGCATCTATATCATTGCACGACATTGGAAATTCTGGATGCTTCGGCTTATGGATCGACTTGTGTCCAAAGAGTTTCGCTTTTGTCTAGTGCTACCGCACAAAACTTGTACACTTGATCCTTCTGGACAAGACACGATGAGCCAGAATCCTGTTAAATTGATAGGAGTGAAGATATTTGCATCTATATCATTAGACGGCATTAGCAATTCTGGATGGTCGGCATATGATTCTACCTGAGTTCAAAGAGAGTCGCTTTGGACACGTGCTACCGCACAAATCTTTTACATTTGGATCCCCTGGACAAGATGCGATGAGGCATTATCCTGTCAAATTGATAGCAGTAAAAATATTTGCATCTATATCATTGCACGACATTGGCAATTCTGGATGCTTCGGCTTATGGATCGACTTGTGTCCAAAGAGTTTCGCTTTTGTCTAGTGCTACCGCACAAAACTTGTACACTTGATCCTCCTGGACAAGACACGATGAGCCAGAATCCTGTTAAATTGATAGGAGTGAAGATATTTGCATCTATATCACTAGACGACATTGGCAATTCTGGATGCTCCGGCATATGATTTGACCGGAGGCCAAAGAGAGTCGCTTTGAACAAGTGCTACCGCACAAATCTTGTACATTTGGACCCCCTGGACAAGATGCGAAAAGGCAGAATCCTGTCAAATTGATAGCAGTAAAAATATTTGCATCTATATCATTGGACGACATTAGCAATTCTGGATGCTTCGGCTTATGGATCGACCTGAGTCCAAAGAGTTTCGCTTTTGTCTAGTGCTACCGCACAAATCTTGTACACTTGATCCTCCTGGAAAAGATATGATGAGGCAGAATCCTGTCACATTGATAGGAGTGAAGATATTTGCATCTAAATCATTGGACGACATTGGCAATTCTGGATGCTTCGGCTTATGATTCGACCTGAGTCCAAAGAGAGTCGCTTTGGACAAGTGCTACCGCACAAATCTTGTACATTTGGACCTCCTGTACAAGGTATGATGAGGCAGAATCGCATCACATTGATAGGAGTAAAGATGTTTGCATCTATATCATTGGACGACATTGGCAATTGTGGTTGCTCGGCATATGGTTCGACATAAGTCCAAAGAATGTCGCTTTGGACAAGTGCTACCGCAACAAATCGCGTTCATTTGGACCCCCTGGACAAGATACGATGAGGCAGAATCCTATCACATTGATAGGAGTAAAGATATTTGCATCTATATCATTGGACGACATTGGCAATTCTGGATGCTCGGCATATGGTTCGACATAAGTCCAAAGAATGTCGCTTTGGACAAGTGCGACCCCGCAAATCTTGTACATTTGGGCCTCCTGCACAAGGTATGATGAGGCAGAATCCTATCACATTGATACGAGTAAAGATATTTGTATCTATATCATTGGACGACATTGGCAATTCTGGATGCTCAGGCTTATGGTTCGACATAAGTGCAAAGAATGTCGCTTTGGACAAGTGCTACCGCACAAATCTTGTACATTTGGACCCCCTGGACAAGATACGATTAGGCAGAATCCTGTCACATTGATAGCAGTAAAGATATTTGCATCTATATCATTGGACGACATTGGCAATTCTGGATGCTTCGGCTTATGGATCGACCTGAGTCCAGAGAGAGTCGCTTTGGCGATGTTTGTATCTATATCATTGGACGACATTGGCAATTCTGGATGCTCCGGTTTATGATTCGACCTGAGTCCAAAGAGAGTCGCTTTGGACAGGGGCTACCGCACAAATCTTGTACATTTGAACCTCCGGGACAAGATGCGATAAGGCAGAATCCTGTCAAATTGATAGCAGTAAAGATATTTGCATCTATATCATTGGACGACATTGGCAATTCTGGATGGTCCAGCTTATGGTTCGACATAAGTGGAAAGAATGTCGCTTTGGACAAGTGCTACCGCACAAATCTTGTACATTTGGACCCCCTGGACAAGATACGATGAGGCAGAATCCTGTCACATTGATAGCAGTAAAGATATTTGCATCTATATCATTGGACGACATTGGCAATTCTGGATGCTTCGGCTTATGGATCGACCTGAATCCAGAGAGAGTCCCTTTGGAGATGTTTGCATCTATATCATTGGACGACATTGGCAATTCTGGATGCTCCGGCGTATGATTCGACCTGAGTCCAAAGAGAGTCGCTTTGGACAGGGGCTACCGCACAAATCTTGTACATTTGAATCTCCGGGACAAGATGCGATAAGGCAGAATCCTGTCAAATTGATAGCAGTAAAGATATTTGCATCTATATCATTGGACGACATTGGCAATTCTGGATGGTCCAGCATATGGTTCGACATAAGTGGAAAGAATGTCGCTTTGGACAAGTGCTACCGCACAAATCTTGTACATTTGGACCCCCTGGACAAGATACGATGAGGCAGAATCCTGCCACATTGATAGCAGTAAAGATATTTGCATCTATATCATTGGACGACATTGGCAATTCTGGATGCTTCGGCTTATGGATCGACCTGAGTCCAGAGAGAGTCGCTTTGGAGATGTTTGTATCTATATCATTGGACGACATTGGCAATTCTGGATGCTCCGGTTTATGATTCGACCTGAGTCCAAAGAGAGTCGCTTTGGACAAGGGCTACCGCACAAATCTTGTACATTTGGACCTCCTGGACCAGGCAGGATGAGGCAGAATCCTATTACATTGGCAGGAGTAAAGATATTTGCATCTATATCATTGGACGACATTGGCAATTCTGGATGCTTCGGCTTATGGATCGACCTGAGTCCAGAGAGAGTCCCTTTGGAGATGTTTGCATCTATATCATTGGACGACATTGGCAATTCTGGATGCTCCGGCGTATGATTCGACCTGAGTCCAAAGAGAGTCGCTTTGGACAGGGGCTACCGCACAAATCTTGTACATTTGAATCTCCGGGACAAGATGCGATAAGGCAGAATCCTGTCAAATTGATAGCAGTAAAGATATTTGCATCTATATCATTGGACGACATTGGCAATTCTGGATGGTCCAGCATATGGTTCGACATAAGTGGAAAGAATGTCGCTTTGGACAAGTGCTACCGCACAAATCTTGTACATTTGGACCCCCTGGACAAGATACGATGAGGCAGAATCCTGCCACATTGATAGCAGTAAAGATATTTGCATCTATATCATTGGACGACATTGGCAATTCTGGATGCTTCGGCTTATGGATCGACCTGAGTCCAGAGAGAGTCGCTTTGGAGATGTTTGTATCTATATCATTGGACGACATTGGCAATTCTGGATGCTCCGGTTTATGATTCGACCTGAATCCAAAGACTGTCGCTTTGGACAAGTGCTACTGCACAAATCTTGTATGTGTGGACCTCCTGTACAAGGTATGATGATGCAGAACCCTATCACATTGATAGGAGTAAAGATATTTGCATCTATATCATTGGACGACATTGGCAATTCTGGTTGCTCCGGCGTATGATTCGACCGGAGGCCAAAGAGAGTCGCTTTGGACAATTGCTACCACACACTTCATGTACCTTTGGACCCCCTGGACAATATACGATGAGGCAGAATCCTGTCAAATTGATAGCAGTAAAGATATTTGGATGTATATCATTGGACGACATTGGCAATTCTGGATGCTTCGGCATATGAATCGACCTGAGTCCAAAGAGATTCGCTTTTGTGAAGTGCTAACGCACAAATCTTGTACATTTTGACGTACTGTACAAGGTGTGATGAGGCAGAATCCTGTCAAATTGATAGCAGTAAAGATATTTGCATCTATATCATTGGACGACATTGGCAATTCGGGATGCTCCGGCTTAAGATTCGACTTGAGTCCAAAGAGAGTCGCTTTGCACAAATGCTTCCGCCCAAATCTTGTCCATTTGGACCTCCTGGACAAGGTATAATGGGGCAGAATCCTGTCATATCGATAGGAGTGAAGATATTTGCCCCAATATCATTGGACGACATTGGCAATCCTGGGGATCCATCTTATAATTAGACCTGAATGCAAAGAGAGTCGGCCTGGACAAGTGCTACCGCACAAATCTTTTACATTTGAACTTCCTGGACAAAATACGATGAAGCAGAATCCTGTCAAATTGATAAGAGTAAAGATATTTGCATCTATATCATTGGTCGACATTGGCAATTCTGGATGCTCCGGCATATGATTCGACCTGAATCCAAAGAGAGTCGGTTTCGGCAAATGCTGCCGCCCAAAACATGTGCATTTGGACCTCCTGGAAAAGGTATGATGAGGCAGAATCCTGTCACATTGATAGGAGTGAAGATATTTGCATCTATATCATTGGACGACATTGGCCAATTCTGGATGCCCGGCTTATGATTCAACCTGAGTCCAAAGAGAGTCGCTTTGGACAAATGCTGCCGCCCAAATCATGTCCATTTGAACCACCTGGACAAGGTATGGTGAGGCAGAATCCTGGCAAATTGATAGGAGTGAAGATATTTGCACATATATCATTGGACGGCATTGGCAATGTTTGATGCTTCGGCATATGGATCGACCTGAGTCCAAAGAGTTTCGCTTTGGACAAGTGCTACCGCACAAATCGTGTACATTTGCACCTCCTGTACGAGGTATGATGAGGCAGAATCCTATCACATTGATAGGAGTAAAGATATTTGCATCTATATCACTGGACGACATTGGCAATTCTGAATGCTCCGGCATATGATTCGACCGGAGGCCAAAGAGAGTCGCTTTGGACACGTGCTACCGCACAAATCGTATACATTTGAACCTCCGGAACAAGGTATGATGAGGCAGAATCCTATCACATTGATAGGAGTAAAGATATTTGCATCTATACCATAGGACGACATTGGCAATTCTGGATGATCGGCATATGATTCGACCTGAGCCAAAGAGATTGGCTTTTGTCTAGTGCTAGTGCACAAATCTTGTACACTTGATCCTCCTAGACAAGACACGATGAGCCAGAATCCTGTCAAATTGATAGGAGTAAAGATATTTGCATCTGTATCATTGGACGATATGGCAATTCTGGATGCTTCGCCATATGAATCGACCTGAGTCCAAAGAGATTCGCTTTTGTGAACTGCTAACGCACAAATCTTGTACATTTTGACGTACTGTACAAGGTATGATGAGGCAGAATCCTGTCAAATTGATAGCAGTAAAGATATTTGCATCTATATCATTGGACGACATTGGCAATTCTGGATGCTCCGGCTTAAGATTCGACATAAGTCCAAAGAATGTCGGTTTGGGCAAATGCTGCCGCCCAAAACATGTGCATTTGGACCTCCTGGAAAGGTATGATGAGGCAGAATCCTGTCACATTGATAGGAGTGAAGATATTTGCATCTATATCATTGGACGACATTGGCAATCCTGGGGATCCGTCTTATAATTAGAACTGAGTCCAAAGAGTTTCGCTTTGGACAAGTGCTACCGCACAAATCTTGTACATTTTCACCGCTTGTACGAGGTATGGTGAGGCAGAATCTTATCACATTGATAGGAGTAAAGATACTTGCATCTATATCACTGGACGACATTGGCAATTCTGGATGCTCCGGCATATGATTCGACCGGGGGCCAAAGAGAGTCGCTTTGGACACGTGCTACCGCACAAATCGTGTACATTTGAACCTCCGGAACAAGGTATGATGAGGCAGAATCCTATCACATTGATAGGAGTAACGATTTTTGCATCTATACCATAGGACGACATTGGCAATTCTGGATGCTCCGGCTTATGATTCGACCTGAATCCAAAGAGAGTCGGTTTGGGCATTTGCTGCCGCCCAAAACATGTGCATTTGGACCTCCTGGAAAAGGTATGATGAGGCAGAATCCTGTCACATTGATAGGAGTGAAGATATTTGCATCTATATCATTGGACGACATTGGCAATCCTGGGGATCCGTCTTATAATTAGACCTGAATCCAAAGATAGTCGATCTGGACAAGTGATACCGCACAAATCTGGTACATTTGAACCTCCTGGACCAGATACGATGAGGCAGAATCCTATCAAATTGACAGGAGTAAAGATATTTGCATCTATATCAATGGACGACGTTGGCAATTCTGAATGCTTCGGCATATGGACCAATCTGAGTCCAAAGAGATCCGCTTTGGTCAAGTGCTACCGCACAAATCTTGTACATTTGAACCTCCTGGAAAAGGTATGGTGAACCAGAAGCCTGTCACATTGATTGTAGTAAAGATATTTGCATCAATATTATTGGGTGACATTGTCAATCCTGGGGATCTGGCTTATGATTCGACCTGAATCCAAAGACAGTCGGCCCGGACAAGTGCTACCGCACAAATATTGTAAATTTGATCTTCCTGGACAAGATACGATGAGGCAGAATCCTGCCAAATTGATAGGAGTCAGGATATTTGCATCTATATCAATGGACGACTTTGGCAATTCTGGATGCTCAAGCATATGATTCGACCTGAGTCCAAGGAGAGTCGCTTTGGACAAGTGCTACCGCAACAAATCTTGTACATTTGGACCCCCTGAACAAGATACGATGAGGCAGGATCCTGTCAAATTCATAGGAGTAAAGATATTTTTCCATCTATATCATAGGACGACATTTGCAACTTTGGATGCTTCGGCATATGGATCGACCTGAGTCCAAAGGGATTCGCTTTTGTCACGTGCTAACCCAAAAATCTTGTACATTTGGACCTCCTGGGCAAGGTATGATGAGGCAGGATCCTATCACGTTGATAGGAGTATTGATATTTGCATCTATATCGTTGGACGACATTAGCATTTTTGGATGCTTCGGCTAATGGATCGACCTGAGTTGAAAGAGAATCGTTTTGCATAAGTGCTTCGGGACAAATCTTGTACAGTTGATCCTCCTGGACAAGATACGATGAGGCAGAATGCTGTCAAATTGATAGGAGTAATGATATTTGCATCTATATCGTTGCACGACATTGGCAATTCAGGATGCTTCGGCTTATGGATCGACCTGAGTCCAAAGGGATTGGCTTTTGTCAAGTGCTACCGCACAAATCTTGTACATTTGGACCCCCTGGACAATATAGGATGAAGCAGAATCCTGTCAAAATGATAGGAGTAAAGATATTTGCATCTATATCATTGGTCGACATTGGCAATTCTGGATGCTCCGGCTTAAGATTCGACCTGAATCCAGAGAGAGTCAGTTTGGACAAATGCTACCGCAACAAATCGTGTACATTTGAACCCCCTGGACAAGATACGATGAAGCAGAATCCTGTCAAATTGATAGCAGTAAAGATATTTGCATCCATACCATTGCACGACATTGGCAATTCTTGATGCTTCGGCTTATGGATCGACCTAAGTCCAAAGAGTTTCGCTTTGGACAAGTGCTACCGCACAAATCTTGTACATTTGCACCTCCTGTACGAGGTATGGTGAGGCAGAATCTTATCACATTGTTCGGAGTAAAGATATTTGCATCTATATCACTGGACGACATTGGCAATTCTGGATGCTCCGGCATATGATTCGACCGGGGGCCAAAGAGAGTCGCTTTGGACACGTGCTACCGCACAAATCTTGTACATTTGCACCTCCTGTACGAGGTATGGTGAGGCAGAATCCTGTCAAACTGATAGGAGTAAAGATGTTTGCATCTATATCATTGGGCTACATTGGCAATTCTGGATGCCCCGGCTTATGATTCGACCTGAATCCAAAGAGAGTCGGTTTGGGCAAATGCTGCCGCCCAAAACATGTACATTTGGACCCCCTGGACAAGATACGATGAGGCAGCATGCTGTCAAATTAATAGGAGTAAAGATATTTGCATCTATATCCTTGGGCAACATCGGCAATTCCGGATGGTCCGGCTTATGGTTCGACATAAGTCCAAAGAATGTCGCTTTGCACAAGTGGTATCGCAACAAATCGTGTACATTTGGACCCCCTGGACAAGATACGATGAGGCAGCATCCTGTAAAAATGATAGGAGTAAAGATGTTTGCATCTATATCATTGGGCTACATTGGCAATTCTGGATGCCCCGGCTTATGATTCGACCTGAGTCCATGGAGAGTCGCTTTGGACAAATGCTTCCGCCCAAATCTTGTCCATTTGGACCTCCTGGACAAGGTATAATGGGGCAGAATCCTGTCATATCGATAGGAGTGAAGATATTTGCCCCAATATCATTGGACGACATTGGCAATCCTGGGGATCCGTCTTATAATTAGACCTGAATGCAAAGAGAGTCGGCCTGGACAAGTGCTACCGCACAAATCTTTTACATTTGAACTTCCTGGACAAAATACGATGAAGCAGAATCCTGTCAAATTGATAGGAGTAAAGATATTTGCATCTATATCATTGGTCGACATTGGCAATTCTGGATGCTCCGGCTTATGATTCGACCTGAATCCAAAGAGAGTTGGTTTGGGCAAATGCTGCCGCCCAAAACATGTGCATTTGGACCTCCTGGAAAAGGTATGATGAGGCAGAATCCTGTCACATTGATAGGAGTGAAGATATTTGCACCTATATCATTGGACGGCATTGGCAATTCTTGATGCTTCGGCTTATGGATCGACCTGAGTCCAAAGAGTTTCGCTTTGGACAAGTGCTACCGCACAAATCTTGTACATTTTCACCGCTTGTGCGAGGTATGGTGAGGCAGAATCTTATCACATTGATAGGAGTAAAGATACTTGCATCTATATCACTGGACGACATTGGCAATTCTGGATGCTCCGGCATATGATTCGACCGGGGGCCAAAGAGAGTCGCTTTGGACACGTGCTACCGCACAAATCGTGTACATTTGAACCTCCGGAACAAGGTATGATGAGGCAGAATCCTATCACATTGATAGGAGTAACGATTTTTGCATCTATACCATAGGACGACATTGGCAATTCTGGATGCTCCGGCTTATGATTCGACCTGAATCCAAAGAGAGTCGGTTTGGGCAAATGCTGCCGCCCAAAACATGTGCATTTGGACCTCCTGGAAAAGGTATGATGAGGCAGAATCCTGTCACATTGATAGGAGTGAAGATATTTGCATCTATATCATTGGACGACATTGGCAATCCTGGGGATCCGTCTTATAATTAGACCTGAATCCAAAGATAGTCGATCTGGACAAGTGATACCGCACAAATCTGGTACATTTGAACCTCCTGGACCAGATACGATGAGGCAGAATCCTATCAAATTGACAGGAGTAAAGATATTTGCATCTATATCAATGGACGACGTTGGCAATTCTGAATGCTTCGGCATATGGACCAATCTGAGTCCAAAGAGATCCGCTTTGGTCAAGTGCTACCGCACAAATCTTGTACATTTGAACCTCCTGGAAAAGGTATGGTGAACCAGAAGCCTGTCACATTGATTGTAGTAAAGATATTTGCATCAATATTATTGGGTAACATTGTCAATCCTGGGGATCTGGCTTATGATTCGACCTGAATCCAAAGACAGTCGGCCTGGACAAGTGCTACCGCACAAATATTGTAAATTTGATCTTCCTGGACAAGATACGATGAGGCAGAATCCTGCCAAATTGATAGGAGTCACGATATTTGCATCTATATCAATGGACGACTTTGGCAATTCTGGATGCTCAAGCATATGATTCGACCTGAGTCCAAGGAGAGTCGCTTTGGACAAGTGCTACCGCAACAAATCTTGTACATTTGGACCCCCTGAACAAGATACGATGAGGCAGGATCCTGTCAAATTCATAGGAGTAAAGATATTTTTCCATCTATATCATAGGACGACATTTGCAACTTTGGATGCTTCGGCATATGGATCGACCTGAGTCCAAAGGGATTCGCTTTTGTCACGTGCTACCCCAAAAATCTTGTACATTTGGACCTCCTGGGCAAGGTATGATGAGGCAGGATCCTATCACGTTGATAGGAGTATTGATATTTGCATCTATATCGTTGGACGACATTAGCATTTTTGGATGCTTCGGCTAATGGATCGACCTGAGTTGAAAGAGAATCGTTTTGCATAAGTGCTTCGGGACAAATCTTGTACAGTTGATCCTCCTGGACAAGATACGATGAGGCAGAATGCTGTCAAATTGATAGGAGTAATGATATTTGCATCTATATCGTTGCACGACATTGGCAATTCAGGATGCTTCGGCTTATGGATCGACCTGAGTCCAAAGGGATTGGCTTTTGTCAAGTGCTACCGCACAAATCTTGTACATTTGGACCCCCTGGACAATATAGGATGAAGCAGAATCCTGTCAAAATGATAGGAGTAAAGATATTTGCATCTATATCATTGGTCGACATTGGCAATTCTGGATGCTCCGGCTTAAGATTCGACCTGAATCCAGAGAGAGTCAGTTTGGACAAATGCTACCGCAACAAATCGTGTACATTTGAACCCCCTGGACAAGATACGATGAAGCAGAATCCTGTCAAATTGATAGCAGTAAAGATATTTGCATCCATACCATTGCACGACATTGGCAATTCTTGATGCTTCGGCTTATGGATCGACCTAAGTCCAAAGAGTTTCGCTTTGGACAAGTGCTACCGCACAAATCTTGTACATTTGCACCTCCTGTACGAGGTATGGT
The DNA here is from genome assembly GCA_963942575.1 of Priocnemis perturbator. Taxonomy (NCBI): domain Eukaryota; kingdom Metazoa; phylum Arthropoda; class Insecta; order Hymenoptera; family Pompilidae; genus Priocnemis; species Priocnemis perturbator. The sequence continues at coordinate 1,920,872 of CAWWDK010000133.1, read as the reverse complement.
GAGGCAGAATCTTATCACATTGTTCGGAGTAAAGATATTTGCATCTATATCACTGGACGACATTGGCAATTCTGGATGCTCCGGCATATGATTCGACCGGGGGCCAAAGAGAGTCGCTTTGGACACGTGCTACCGCACAAATCTTGTACATTTGCACCTCCTGTACGAGGTATGGTGAGGCAGAATCCTGTCAAACTGATAGGAGTAAAGATGTTTGCATCTATATCATTGGGCTACATTGGCAATTCTGGATGCCCCGGCTTATGATTCCACCTGAATCCAAAGAGAGTCGGTTTGGGCAAATGCTGCCGCCCAAAACATGTACATTTGGACCCCCTGGACAAGATACGATGAGGCAGCATCCTGTCAAATTAATAGGAGTAAAGATATTTGCATCTATATCCTTGGGCAACATCGGCAATTCCGGATGGTCCGGCTTATGGTTCGACATAAGTCCAAAGAATGTCGCTTTGGACAAGGGGTATCGCAACAAATCGTGTACATTTGGACCCCCTGGACAAGATACGATGAGGCAGCATCCTGTAAAAATGATAGGAGTAAAGATGTTTGCATCTATATCATTGGGCTACATTGGCAATTCTGGATGCCCCGGCTTATGATTCGACCTGAGTCCATGGAGAGTCGCTTTGGACAAGGGCTACCGCACAAATCTTGTACATTTGAACCTCCGGAACAAGGTATGATGAGGCAGAATCCTATCACATTGATAGCAGTAAAGATATTTGCATCTATATCATTGCACGACATTGGCAATTCTGGTTGGTTCGGCTTATGTATCGACTTGAGTCCAAAGAGTTTCGCTTTTGTCTAGTGCTACCACACAAATCTTGTACACTTGATCCTCCTGGACAAGACACGATGAGGCAGAATCCTGTCAAATTGATAGGAGTAAAGGCGTTTCAATCTATATCACTGGGCTACATTGGCAATTCTGGATGCCCCGGCTTATGATTCGACCTGAATCCAAAGAGAGTCAGTTTGGGCATATGCTGCCGCCCAAAACATGTACATTTGAACCTCCGGAACAAGGTATGATGAGGCAGAATCCTGTCAAATTAATAGGAGTAAGGATATTTGCATCTATATCATTGGGCAACATCGGCAATTCTGGATGGTCCGGCTTATGGTTCGACATAAGTCCAAAGAATGTCGCTTTGGACAAGTGGTATCGCAACAAATCGTGTACATTTGGACCCCCTGGACAAGATACGATGAGGCAGCATCCTGTCAAATTGATAGGAGTAAAGATATTTGCATCTATATCATTGGGCAACATCGGCAATTCTGGATGGTCCGGCTTATGGTTCGACATAAGTCTAAAGAATGTCGCTTTGGACAAGTGGTATCGCAACAAATCGTGTACATTTGGACCCCCTGGACAAAATACGATGAGGCAGCATCCTGTCAAAATGATAGGAGTAAAGATGTTTGCATCTATATCATTGGGTTACATTGGCAATTCTGGATGCCCCGGCTTATGATTCGACCTGAGTCCATGGAGAGTCGCTTTGGACAAGTGCTACCGCCCAAATCATGTCCATTTGGAACACCTGGACAAGGTATGGTGATGCAGAATCCTGGCAAATTGATAGGAGTGAAGATATTTGCACCTATATCATTGGACGGCATTGGCAATTCTTGATGCTTCGGCTTATGGATCGACCTGAGTCCAAAGCGATTCGCTTTTGTCAAGTGCTGCCGCACAAATCTTGTACATTTGAATCTCGTGAACAAGGTATGGTAAGGCAGAATCCTGTCACATTGACTGGAGTGAACATATTTGCACCAATATCATTGGACGACATTGGCAATCCTGGGGATCCATCTTATAATTAGTCCTGAATCCAAAGAGAGTCGGCCTCGACAAGTGCTACCGCACAAATCAGGTACATTTGAACTTGCTGGACAAGATAAGATGAGGCAGAATGCTGTAAATTTAATAGGAGTGAGGATATTTGCATCTATATCATTGGACGACATTGGCAATTCTGAATGCTCCGACATATGATTCGACCGGAGGCCAAAGCGAGTCGCTTTGGACAAGTTCTACCGCACAGATCTTGTACAATTGGACCCCCTGGACAAGATACGATGGGGCAGAATCCTGTCAAATTGACAGGAGTAAAGATATTTGCATCTATATCATTGGACGACATTGGCCATTCTGGATGCTGCGACATATGATTCGACCGGAGGCCAAAGAGAGTCGCTTTTGTCAAGTGCTACCTCACAAATATTGTACATTTGAATCTCCTGAACAAGATACGATGAGGCAGAATCCTGTACAATTTATCGGAGTAAAGATATTTGCTTCTATATCATTGGACGACATTGGCAATTCTGGATGCTGCGACATATGATTCGACCGGAGGCCAAAGAGAGTCGCTTTGGACAAGTGCTACCTCTCAAACCTTGTACATTTGGACCTCCTGGACAAGATATGATGAGGGAGAATCCGGGCAAATTGATAGGAGTAAAGATATTTGCATCTATATCGTTGGACGACATTGGCAATTCTGGATGCTGCGATATATGGATCGACCTGAGTCCAAAGAGTTTCGCTTTTGTCTAGAGCTACCGCACAAATCGTGTACACTTGATCCTCCTGGACAAGACACGATGAGCCAGAATCCTGTCAAATTGATTGGAGTGAAGATATTTGCATCTATATCATTGCACGACATTGGTAATTCTGGATGCTCGGCTTATCATTCGACCTGAGTTCAAAGAGAGTCGCTTTGGACAAATGCTGCCGCACAAATCTTGTACAATTGGACCTCCTGGACCAGGCAGGATGAGGCAGAATCCTATTACATTGATAGGAGTAAAGATATTCGCATATATATCATTGGATGACTTTGGCAATTGTGGATGCTCAGCATATCATTCGACCTGCGTCCAAAGAGAGTCGTTTTGGACAAATTCTGCCGTCCAAACCTTGTCCATTTGGACCCCCTGGACACGATGCGATGAGGCTGAATCCTGTCAAATTGATAGCAGTAAAGATATTTGCATCTATACCATTGCACGACATTGGCAATTCTTGATGCTTCGGCTTATGGATCGACCTGAGTCCAAAGAGTTTCGCTTTGGACAAGTGCTACCGCACAAATCTTGTATGTGTGGATCTCCTGTACAAGGTATGATGAGGCAGAATCCTGTCAAATTGATAGGAGTGAAGATATTTGCATCTATACCATTGCACGACATTGCCAATTCTTGATGCTTCGGCTTATGGATCGACCTGAGTCCAAAGAGATTCGTTTTTGTGAAGTGCTAACGCACAAATCTTGTACATTTGGACCTCCTGCACAAGGTATGATGAGGCAGAATCCTGTCACATTGATAGGAGTAAAGATATTTGCATCTATATCATTGGACGACATTGGCAATTCTGGATGTCCCGTCTTATGTTTCGACCTGAGTCCAAAGAGAGTCGCTTTGGACAAGGGCTACCGCACAAATCTTTTATATTTGAACCTCCGGAACAAGGTATGATGAGGCAGAATCCTATCACATTGATAGGAGTAAAGATGTTTGCATCTATATCATTGGTCAACATCGGCCGTTCTGGATGGTCCGGCTTATGGTTCGACCTAAGTCCAAAGAATGTCGCTTTGGACAAGTGCTACCGCACAAATCTTGTACATTTGAACCTCGTGGACAAGATACGATGAGGCAGAATCCTGTCATATTGATAGCAGTAAAGATATTTGCATCTATATGATTGCACGATATTGAAAATTCTTGATGCTTCGGCTTATGGATCGACCTGAGTCCAAGGAGTTTCGCTTTTGTGAAGTGCTAACGCACAAATCTTGTACATTTGGACCTCCTGCACAAGGTATGATGAGGCAGAATCCTATCACACTGACAGGAGTAAAGATATTTGCATCTGTATCATTGGACGACATTGGCAATTCTGGATGCTCGGCATATGAATCGACCTGAGTCCAAAGAGATTGGCTTTTGTCAAGTGCTACCGCATAATTCTTGTACATTTGAACCTCCTGGAGAAGATACGATGAGGCAGAATCCTGTCAAATTGATAGGAGTTAAGATATTTGCATCTATACCATTCCGATCAGATCGGCAATATTTGTTACTTCGGCATATGGATCGACCTGAGTACCAAGAGAGTCGCTTTGGACAAGTGCTACCGCACAAATCGTGTAAATTTGGACCCCCTGGACAAGATACGATGAGGCAGAGTCCTGTCAAATTGATAGCAGTAAAGATATTTGCATCTATATCATTGCACGACATTGGTAATTCTGGAAGCTCGGCTTGTCATTCGACCTGAGTCCAAAGAGTTTCGCTTTGGACAAGTGCTACCGCACAAATCTTGTATGTGTGGACCTCCTGTACAAGGTATGATGAGGCAGAATCATGTCAAATTGATAGGAGTGAAGATATATGCATCTATACCATTGCACGACATTGGCAATTCTTGATGCTTCGGCTTATGGATCGACCTGAGTCCAAAGAGATTCGTTTTTGTGAAGTGCTAACGCACAAATCTTGTACATTTGGACCTCCTGCACAAGGTATGATGAGGCAGAATCCTGTCACATTGATAGGAGTAAAGATATTTGCATCTATATCATTGGACGACATTGGCAATTCTGGATATCCCGTCTTATGATTCGACCTGAGTCCAAAGAGATTCGTTTTTGTGAAGTGCTAACGCACAAATCTTGTACATTTGAACCTCCGGAACAAGGTATGATGAGGCAGAATCCTATCACATTGATAGGAGTAAAGATATTTGCATCTATATCATTGGTCAACATCGGCAGTTCTGGATGGTCCGGCTTATGGTTCGACCTAAGTCCAAAGAATGTCGCTTTGGACAAGTGCTACCGCACAAATCTTGTACATTTGAACCTCGTGGACAAGATACGATGAGGCAGAATCCTGTTATATTGATAGCAGTAAATATATTTGCATCTATATGATTGCACGACATTGAAAATTCTTGATGCTTCGGCCTATGGATCGACCTGAGTCCAAGGAGTTTCGCTTTTGTGAAGTGCTAACGCACAAATCTTGTACATTTGGACCTCCTGCACAAGGTATGATGAGGCAGAATCCTATCACATTGATAGGAGTAAAGATATTTGCATCTATATCACTGGACGACATTGGCAATTCTGGATGCTCCGGCATATGATTCGACTGGAGGCCAAAGAGAGTCGCTTTGGACAGGTGCTACCGCACAAATCTTGTACATTTGAACCTCCGGAACAAGGTATGATGAGGCAGAATCCTATCACATTGATAGGAGTAAAGATATTTGCATCTATATCATTGGCCAACATCGGCAGTTCTGGATGGTTCGGCTTATGGTTCGACCTTACTCCAAAGAATGTCGCTTTGGACAAGTGCTATCCACAAATCTTGTACACTTGAACCTCGTGGACAAGATACGATGAGGCAGAATGCTGTCAAATTGATAGGAGTAAAGATATTTGCATCTATATCATTGGACGACATTGGCAATTCTGGATGCCCCGGCTTATGATCCGACCGGAGGCCAAAGAGAGTCGCTTTGGACACGTGCTACCGCACAAATCTTGTACATTTGGACCCCCTGGACGAGATACGATGAGGCAGAATCCTGTCAAATTGATAGCAGTAAAGATATTTGCATCTATATCATTGCACGACATTGGCAATTCTGGATGCTTCGGCTTATGGATCGACCTGATTCCAAAGAGTTTCGCTTTGGACAAGTGCTACCGCAACAAATCGTGTACATTTGGACACCCTGGACAAGATACGATGAGACAGAATCCTGTCAAATTGATAGCAGTAATGATATTTGCATCTATACCATTGCACGACATTGGCAATTCTTGATGGTCCGGCTTATGGTTCGACATAAGTCCAAAGAATGTCGCTTTGGACATGTGCTACCGCACAAATCTTGTACATTTGAACCTCGTGGACAAGATACGATGAGGCAGAATCCTGTCATATTGATAGCAGTAAAGATATTTGCATCTATATGATTGCACGACATTGAAAATTCTTAATGCTTAGGCTTATGGATCGACCTGAGTCCAAGGAGTTTCGCTTTTGTGAAGTGCTAACGCACAAATCTTGTACATTTGGACCTCCTGCACAAGGTATGATGAGGCAGAATCCTATCACATTGACAGGAGTAAAGATATTTGCATCTATATCATTGGACGACATTGGCAATTCTGGATGCTCGGCATATGAATCGACCTGAGTCCAAAGAGATTGGCTTTTGTCAAGTGCTACCGCATAATTCTTGTACATTTGAACCTCCTGGAGAAGATAAGATGAGGCAGAATCCTGTCAAATTGATAGGAGTTAAGATATTTGCATCTATACCATTCCGATAAGATCGGCAATATTTGTTACTTCGGCATATGGATCGACCTGAGTACAAAGAGAGTCGCTTTGGACAAGTGCTACCGCACAAATCGTGTAAATTTGGCCCCCTGGACAAGATACGATGAGGCAGAGTCCTGTCAAATTGATAGCAGTAAAGATATTTGCATCTATATCATTGCACGACATTGGCAATTCTGGATGCTTCGGCATATGGATCGACCTGAGTCCAAAGAGTTTCGCTTTTGTCTAGAGCTACCGCACAAATCGTGTACACTTGATCCTCCTGGACAAGACACGATGAGCCAGAATCCTGTCAAATTGATTGGAGTGAAGATATTTGCATCTATATCATTGCACGACATTGGTAATTCTGGATGCTCGGCTTATCATTCGACCTGAGTTCAAAGAGAGTCGCTTTGGACAAATGCTGCCGCCAAATCTTGTACATTTGGACCTCCTGGACCAGGCAGGATGAGGCAGAATCCTATTACATTGATAGGAGTAAAGATATTCGCATATATATCATTGGATGACTTTGGCAATTGTGGATGCTCAGCATATCATTCGACCTGCGTCCAAAGAGAGTCGTTTTGGACAAATTCTGCCGTCCAAACCTTGTCCATTTGGACCCCCTGGACACGATGCGATGAGGCTGAATCCTGTCAAATTGATAGCAGTAAAGATATTTGCATCTATACCATTGCACGACATTGGCAATTCTTGATGCTTCGGCTTATGGATCGACCTGAGTCCAAAGAGTTGCGCTTTGGACAAGTGCTACCGCACAAATCTTGTATGTGTGGACCTCCTGTACTAGGTATGATGAGGCAGAATCCTGTCAAATTGATAGGAGTGAAGATATTTGCATCTATACCATTGCACGACATTGCCAATTCTTGATGCTTCGGCTTATGGATCGACCTGAGTCCAAGGAGTTTCGCTTTTGTGAAGTGCTAACGCACAAATCTTGTACATTTGGACCTCCTGCACAAGGTATGATGAGGCAGAATCCTATCACATTGATAGGAGTAAAGATATTTGCATCTATATCATTGGCCAACATCGGCAGTTCTGGATGGTTCGGCTAATGGTTCGACCTTACTCCAAAGAATGTCGCTTTGGACAAGTGCTACCCACAAATCTTGTACATTTGAACCTCGTGGACAAGATACGATGAGGCAGAATCCTGTCAAATTTATAGGAGTAAAGATATTTGCATCTATATCATTGGTCAACATCGGCAATTCTGAATGGTCCAGCTTATGTTCGACCTAAGTCCAAACAATGTCGTTTTGGACAAGTGCTACCGCACAAATCTTGTACATTTGAACCTCCTGTACAAGGTATGATGAGGCAGAATCCTGTCAAATTGATAGGAGTGAAGATATTTGCATCTATACCATTACACGACATTGGCAATTCTTGATGCTTCGGCTTATGGATCGACCTGAGTCCAAAGAGATTCGTTTTTGTGAAGTGCTAACGCACAAATCTTGTACATTTGGACCTCCTGCACAAGGTATGATGAGGCAGAATCCTGTCACATTGATAGGAGTAAAGATATTTGCATCTATATCATTGGACGACATTGGCAATTCTGGATGCCCCGGCTTATGATTCGACCTGAGTCCAAAGAGAGTCGCTTTGGACAAGGGCTACCGCACAAATCTTGTACATTTGAACCTCCGGAACAAGGTATGATGAGGCAGAATCCTATCACATTGATAGGAGTAAAGATATTTGCATCTATATCATTGGCCAACATCGGCAGTTCTGGATGGTTCGGCTTATGGTTCGACCTTACTCCAAAGAATGTCGCTTTGGACAAGTGCTATCCACAAATCTTGTACACTTGAACCTCGTGGACAAGATACGATGATGCAGAATCCTGTCAAATTGATAGCAGTAAAGATATTTGCATCTATATCATTGCACGACATTGGCAATTCTGGATGCTTCGGCTTATGGATCGACCTGATTCCAAAGAGTTTCGCTTTGGACAAGTGCTACCGCATAATTCTTGTACATTTGAACCTCCTGGAGAAGATAAGATGAGGCAGAATCCTGTCAAATTGATAGGAGTTAAGATATTTGCATCTATACCATTCCGATAAGATCGGCAATATTTGTTACTTCGGCATATGGATCGACCTGAGTACAAAGAGAGTCGCTTTGGACAAGTGCTACCGCACAAATCGTGTAAATTTGGCCCCCTGGACAAGATACGATGAGGCAGAGTCCTGTCAAATTGATAGCAGTAAAGATATTTGCATCTATATCATTGCACGACATTGGCAATTCTGGATGCTTCGGCATATGGATCGACCTGAGTCCAAAGAGTTTCGCTTTTGTCTAGAGCTACCGCACAAATCGTGTACAGTTGATCCTCCTGGACAAGACACGATGAGCCAGAATCCTGTCAAATTGATTGGAGTGAAGATATTTGCATCTATATCATTGCACGACATTGGTAATTCTGGATGCTCGGCTTATCATTCGACCTGCGTCCAAAGAGAGTCGTTTTGGACAAATTCTGCCGTCCAAACCTTGTCCATTTGGACCCCCTGGACAAGATACGATGATGCAGAATCCTTTCAAATTGATAGCAGTAAAGATATTTGGATCTATATCATTGGACGACATTGGCAATTCTGGATGCCCCGGCTTATGGTTCGACCTAAGTCCAAAGAATGTCGCTTTGGACAAGTGCTACCGCACAAATCTTGTACATTTGAACCTCGTGGACAAGATACGATGAGGCAGAATCCTGTCGTATTGATAGCAGTAAAGATATTTGCATCTATATGATTGCACGACATTGAAAATTCTTGATGCTTCGGCTTATGGATCGACCTGAGTCCAAGGAGTTTCGCTTTTGTGAAGTGCTAACGCACAAATCTTGTACATTTGGACCTCCTGCACAAGGTATGATGAGGCAGAATCCTATGACATTGATAGGAGTAAAGATATTTGCATCTATATCACTGGACGACATTGGCAATTCTGGATGCTCCGGCATATGATTCGACCGGAGGCCAAAGAGAGTCGCTTTGGACAGATGCTACCGCACAAATCTTGTACATTTGGACCCCCTGGATAAGATACGATGAGGCAGAATCCTGTCAAATTGATAGCAGTAAAGATATTTGCATCTATATCATTGGACGACATTGGCAATTCTGGATGCCCCGGCTTATGATTCGACCTGAGTCCAAAGAGAGTCGCTTTGGACAAGGGCTACCGCACAAATCTTGTACATTTGAACCTCCGGAACAAGGTATGATGAGGCAGAATCCTATCACATTGATAGGAGTAAAGATATTTGCATCTATATCATTGGTCAACATCGACAGTTCTGGATGGTCCGGCTTATGGTTCGATCTTACTCCAAAGAATGTCGCTTTGGACAAGTGCTACCCACAAATCTTGTACATTTGAACCTCGTGGACAAGATACGATGAGGCAGAATGCTGTCAAATTGATAGCAGTAAAAATATTTGCATCTATATCATTGCACGACATTGGCAATTCTGGATGCTTCGGCTTATGGATCGACCTGAGTCCAAAGAGTTTCGCTTTTGTCTAGTGCTACCGCACAAATCTTGTACACTTGATCCTCCTGGAAAAGATATGATGAGGCAGAATCCTGTCACATTGATAGGAGTGAAGATATTTGCATCTATATCATTAGACGGCATTAGCAATTCTGGATGGTCGGCATATGATTCTACCTGAGTTCAAAGAGAGTCGCTTTGGACACGTGCTACCGCACAAATCTTTTACATTTGGATCCCCTGGACAAGATGCGATGAGGCATTATCCTGTCAAATTGATAGCAGTAAAAATATTTGCATCTATATCATTGCACGACATTGGCAATTCTGGATGCTTCGGCTTATGGATCGACTTGTGTCCAAAGAGTTTCGCTTTTGTCTAGTGCTACCGCACAAAACTTGTACACTTGATCCTCCTGGACAAGACACGATGAGCCAGAATCCTGTTAAATTGATAGGAGTGAAGATATTTGCATCTATATCACTAGACGACATTGGCAATTCTGGATGCTCCGGCATATGATTTGACCGGAGGCCAAAGAGAGTCGCTTTGAACAAGTGCTACCGCACAAATCTTGTACATTTGGACCCCCTGGACAAGATGCGAAAAGGCAGAATCCTGTCAAATTGATAGCAGTAAAAATATTTGCATCTATATCATTGGACGACATTAGCAATTCTGGATGCTTCGGCTTATGGATCGACCTGAGTCCAAAGAGTTTCGCTTTTGTCTAGTGCTACCGCACAAATCTTGTACACTTGATCCTCCTGGAAAAGATATGATGAGGCAGAATCCTGTCACATTGATAGGAGTGAAGATATTTGCATCTAAATCATTGGACGACATTGGCAATTCTGGATGCTTCGGCTTATGATTCGACCTGAGTCCAAAGAGAGTCGCTTTGGACAAGTGCTACCGCACAAATCTTGTACATTTGGACCTCCTGTACAAGGTATGATGAGGCAGAATCGCATCACATTGATAGGAGTAAAGATGTTTGCATCTATATCATTGGACGACATTGGCAATTGTGGTTGCTCGGCATATGGTTCGACATAAGTCCAAAGAATGTCGCTTTGGACAAGTGCTACCGCAACAAATCGCGTTCATTTGGACCCCCTGGACAAGATACGATGAGGCAGAATCCTATCACATTGATAGGAGTAAAGATATTTGCATCTATATCATTGGACGACATTGGCAATTCTGGATGCTCGGCATATGGTTCGACATAAGTCCAAAGAATGTCGCTTTGGACAAGTGCGACCCCGCAAATCTTGTACATTTGGGCCTCCTGCACAAGGTATGATGAGGCAGAATCCTATCACATTGATACGAGTAAAGATATTTGTATCTATATCATTGGACGACATTGGCAATTCTGGATGCTCAGGCTTATGGTTCGACATAAGTGCAAAGAATGTCGCTTTGGACAAGTGCTACCGCACAAATCTTGTACATTTGGACCCCCTGGACAAGATACGATTAGGCAGAATCCTGTCACATTGATAGCAGTAAAGATATTTGCATCTATATCATTGGACGACATTGGCAATTCTGGATGCTTCGGCTTATGGATCGACCTGAGTCCAGAGAGAGTCGCTTTGGCGATGTTTGTATCTATATCATTGGACGACATTGGCAATTCTGGATGCTCCGGTTTATGATTCGACCTGAGTCCAAAGAGAGTCGCTTTGGACAGGGGCTACCGCACAAATCTTGTACATTTGAACCTCCGGGACAAGATGCGATAAGGCAGAATCCTGTCAAATTGATAGCAGTAAAGATATTTGCATCTATATCATTGGACGACATTGGCAATTCTGGATGGTCCAGCTTATGGTTCGACATAAGTGGAAAGAATGTCGCTTTGGACAAGTGCTACCGCACAAATCTTGTACATTTGGACCCCCTGGACAAGATACGATGAGGCAGAATCCTGTCACATTGATAGCAGTAAAGATATTTGCATCTATATCATTGGACGACATTGGCAATTCTGGATGCTTCGGCTTATGGATCGACCTGAATCCAGAGAGAGTCCCTTTGGAGATGTTTGCATCTATATCATTGGACGGCATTGGCAATTCTGGATGCTCCGGCGTATGATTCGACCTGAGTCCAAAGAGAGTCGCTTTGGACAGGGGCTACCGCACAAATCTTGTACATTTGAATCTCCGGGACAAGATGCGATAAGGCAGAATCCTGTCAAATTGATAGCAGTAAAGATATTTGCATCTATATCATTGGACGACATTGGCAATTCTGGATGGTCCAGCATATGGTTCGACATAAGTGGAAAGAATGTCGCTTTGGACAAGTGCTACCGCACAAATCTTGTACATTTGGACCCCCTGGACAAGATACGATGAGGCAGAATCCTGCCACATTGATAGCAGTAAAGATATTTGCATCTATATCATTGGACGACATTGGCAATTCTGGATGCTTCGGCTTATGGATCGACCTGAGTCCAGAGAGAGTCGCTTTGGAGATGTTTGTATCTATATCATTGGACGACATTGGCAATTCTGGATGCTCCGGTTTATGATTCGACCTGAGTCCAAAGAGAGTCGCTTTGGACAAGGGCTACCGCACAAATCTTGTACATTTGGACCCCCTGGACAAGATACGATGAGGCAGAATCCTGTCACATTGATAGCAGTAAAGATATTTGCATCTATATCATTGGACGACATTGGCAATTCTGGATGCTTCGGCTTATGGATCGACCTGAATCCAGAGAGAGTCCCTTTGGAGATGTTTGCATCTATATCATTGGACGGCATTGGCAATTCTGGATGCTCCGGCGTATGATTCGACCTGAGTCCAAAGAGAGTCGCTTTGGACAGGGGCTACCGCACAAATCTTGTACATTTGAATCTCCGGGACAAGATGCGATAAGGCAGAATCCTGTCAAATTGATAGCAGTAAAGATATTTGCATCTATATCATTGGACGACATTGGCAATTCTGGATGGTCCAGCATATGGTTCGACATAAGTGGAAAGAATGTCGCTTTGGACAAGTGCTACCGCACAAATCTTGTACATTTGGACCCCCTGGACAAGATACGATGAGGCAGAATCCTGCCACATTGATAGCAGTAAAGATATTTGCATCTATATCATTGGACGACATTGGCAATTCTGGATGCTTCGGCTTATGGATCGACCTGAGTCCAGAGAGAGTCGCTTTGGAGATGTTTGTATCTATATCATTGGACGACATTGGCAATTCTGGATGCTCCGGTTTATGATTCGACCTGAATCCAAAGACTGTCGCTTTGGACAAGTGCTACTGCACAAATCTTGTACATTTGGACCTCCTGGACCAGGCAGGATGAGGCAGAATCCTATTACATTGGCAGGAGTAAAGATATTTGCATCTATATCATTGGACGACATTGGCAATTCTGGATGCTTCGGCTTATGGATCGACCTGAGTCCAGAGAGAGTCCCTTTGGAGATGTTTGCATCTATATCATTGGACGACATTGGCAATTCTGGATGCTCCGGCGTATGATTCGACCTGAGTCCAAAGAGAGTCGCTTTGGACAGGGGCTACCGCACAAATCTTGTACATTTGAATCTCCGGGACAAGATGCGATAAGGCAGAATCCTGTCAAATTGATAGCAGTAAAGATATTTGCATCTATATCATTGGACGACATTGGCAATTCTGGATGGTCCAGCATATGGTTCGACATAAGTGGAAAGAATGTCGCTTTGGACAAGTGCTACCGCACAAATCTTGTACATTTGGACCCCCTGGACAAGATACGATGAGGCAGAATCCTGCCACATTGATAGCAGTAAAGATATTTGCATCTATATCATTGGACGACATTGGCAATTCTGGATGCTTCGGCTTATGGATCGACCTGAGTCCAGAGAGAGTCGCTTTGGAGATGTTTGTATCTATATCATTGGACGACATTGGCAATTCTGGATGCTCCGGTTTATGATTCGACCTGAATCCAAAGACTGTCGCTTTGGACAAGTGCTACTGCACAAATCTTGTATGTGTGGACCTCCTGTACAAGGTATGATGATGCAGAACCCTATCACATTGATAGGAGTAAAGATATTTGCATCTATATCATTGGACGACATTGGCAATTCTGGTTGCTCCGGCGTATGATTCGACCGGAGGCCAAAGAGAGTCGCTTTGGACAATTGCTACCACACACTTCATGTACCTTTGGACCCCCTGGACAATATACGATGAGGCAGAATCCTGTCAAATTGATAGCAGTAAAGATATTTGGATGTATATCATTGGACGACATTGGCAATTCTGGATGCTTCGGCATATGAATCGACCTGAGTCCAAAGAGATTCGCTTTTGTGAAGTGCTAACGCACAAATCTTGTACATTTTGACGTACTGTACAAGGTGTGATGAGGCAGAATCCTGTCACATTGATAGGAGTGAAGATATTTGCATCTATATCATTGGACGACATTGGCCAATTCTGGATGCCCGGCTTATGATTCAACCTGAGTCCAAAGAGAGTCGCTTTGGACAAATGCTGCCGCCCAAATCATGTCCATTTGAACCACCTGGACAAGGTATGGTGAGGCAGAATCCTGGCAAATTGATAGGAGTGAAGATATTTGCACATATATCATTGGACGGCATTGGCAATGTTTGATGCTTCGGCATATGGATCGACCTGAGTCCAAAGAGTTTCGCTTTGGACAAGTGCTACCGCACAAATCGTGTACATTTGCACCTCCTGTACGAGGTATGATGAGGCAGAATCCTATCACATTGATAGGAGTAAAGATATTTGCATCTATATCACTGGACGACATTGGCAATTCTGAATGCTCCGGCATATGATTCGACCGGAGGCCAAAGAGAGTCGCTTTGGACACGTGCTACCGCACAAATCGTATACATTTGAACCTCCGGAACAAGGTATGATGAGGCAGAATCCTATCACATTGATAGGAGTAAAGATATTTGCATCTATACCATAGGACGACATTGGCAATTCTGGATGATCGGCATATGATTCGACCTGAGCCAAAGAGATTGGCTTTTGTCTAGTGCTAGTGCACAAATCTTGTACACTTGATCCTCCTAGACAAGACACGATGAGCCAGAATCCTGTCAAATTGATAGGAGTAAAGATATTTGCATCTGTATCATTGGACGATATGGCAATTCTGGATGCTTCGGCATATGAATCGACCTGAGTCCAAAGAGATTCGCTTTTGTGAAGTGCTAACGCACAAATCTTGTACATTTTGACGTACTGTACAAGGTATGATGAGGCAGAATCCTGTCAAATTGATAGCAGTAAAGATATTTGCATCTATATCATTGGACGACATTGGCAATTCTGGATGCTCCGGCTTAAGATTCGACATAAGTCCAAAGAATGTCGGTTTGGGCAAATGCTGCCGCCCAAAACATGTGCATTTGGACCTCCTGGAAAGGTATGATGAGGCAGAATCCTGTCACATTGATAGGAGTGAAGATATTTGCATCTATATCATTGGACGACATTGGCAATCCTGGGGATCCGTCTTATAATTAGAACTGAGTCCAAAGAGTTTCGCTTTGGACAAGTGCTACCGCACAAATCTTGTACATTTTCACCGCTTGTACGAGGTATGGTGAGGCAGAATCTTATCACATTGATAGGAGTAAAGATACTTGCATCTATATCACTGGACGACATTGGCAATTCTGGATGCTCCGGCATATGATTCGACCGGGGGCCAAAGAGAGTCGCTTTGGACACGTGCTACCGCACAAATCGTGTACATTTGAACCTCCGGAACAAGGTATGATGAGGCAGAATCCTATCACATTGATAGGAGTAACGATTTTTGCATCTATATCATTGGTCGACATTGGCAATTCTGGATGCTCCGGCTTAAGATTCGACCTGAATCCAGAGAGAGTCAGTTTGGACAAATGCTACCGCAACAAATCGTGTACATTTGAACCCCCTGGACAAGATACGATGAAGCAGAATCCTGTCAAATTGATAGCAGTAAAGATATTTGCATCCATACCATTGCACGACATTGGCAATTCTTGATGCTTCGGCTTATGGATCGACCTAAGTCCAAAGAGTTTCGCTTTGGACAAGTGCTACCGCACAAATCTTGTACATTTGCACCTCCTGTACGAGGTATGGTGAGGCAGAATCTTATCACATTGTTCGGAGTAAAGATATTTGCATCTATATCACTGGACGACATTGGCAATTCTGGATGCTCCGGCATATGATTCGACCGGGGGCCAAAGAGAGTCGCTTTGGACACGTGCTACCGCACAAATCTTGTACATTTGCACCTCCTGTACGAGGTATGGTGAGGCAGAATCCTGTCAAACTGATAGGAGTAAAGATGTTTGCATCTATATCATTGGGCTACATTGGCAATTCTGGATGCCCCGGCTTATGATTCCACCTGAATCCAAAGAGAGTCGGTTTGGGCAAATGCTGCCGCCCAAAACATGTACATTTGGACCCCCTGGACAAGATACGATGAGGCAGCATCCTGTCAAATTAATAGGAGTAAAGATATTTGCATCTATATCCTTGGGCAACATCGGCAATTCCGGATGGTCCGGCTTATGGTTCGACATAAGTCCAAAGAATGTCGCTTTGGACAAGTGGTATCGCAACAAATCGTGTACATTTGGACCCCCTGGACAAGATACGATGAGGCAGCATCCTGTAAAAATGATAGGAGTAAAGATGTTTGCATCTATATCATTGGGCTACATTGGCAATTCTGGATGCCCCGGCTTATGATTCGACCTGAGTCCATGGAGAGTCGCTTTGGACAAGGGCTACCACACAAATCTTGTACATTTGAACCTCCGGAACAAGGTATGATGAGGCAGAATCCTATCACATTGATAGCAGTAAAGATATTTGCATCTATATCATTGCACGACATTGGCAATTCTGGTTGGTTCGGCTTATGTATCGACTTGAGTCCAAAGAGTTTCGCTTTTGTCTAGTGCTACCACACAAATCTTGTACACTTGATCCTCCTGGACAAGACACGATGAGGCAGAATCCTGTCAAATTGATAGGAGTAAAGGCGTTTCAATCTATATCACTGGGCTACATTGGCAATTCTGGATGCCCCGGCTTATGATTCGACCTGAATCCAAAGAGAGTCAGTTTGGGCATATGCTGCCGCCCAAAACATGTACATTTGAACCTCCGGAACAAGGTATGATGAGGCAGAATCCTGTCAAATTAATAGGAGTAAGGATATTTGCATCTATATCATTGGGCAACATCGGCAATTCTGGATGGTCCGGCTTATGGTTCGACATAAGTCCAAAGAATGTCGCTTTGGACAAGTGGTATCGCAACAAATCGTGTACATTTGGA
The DNA here is from genome assembly GCA_963942575.1 of Priocnemis perturbator. Taxonomy (NCBI): domain Eukaryota; kingdom Metazoa; phylum Arthropoda; class Insecta; order Hymenoptera; family Pompilidae; genus Priocnemis; species Priocnemis perturbator. The sequence continues at coordinate 1,903,556 of CAWWDK010000133.1, read as the reverse complement.
CCCCCTGGACAAGATACGATGAGGCAGCATCCTGTCAAATTGATAGGAGTAAAGATATTTGCATCTATATCATTGGGCAACATCGGCAATTCTGGATGGTCCGGCTTATGGTTCGACATAAGTCTAAAGAATGTCGCTTTGGACAAGTGGTATCGCAACAAATCGTGTACATTTGGACCCCCTGGACAAAATACGATGAGGCAGCATCCTGTCAAAATGATAGGAGTAAAGATGTTTGCATCTATATCATTGGGTTACATTGGCAATTCTGGATGCCCCGGCTTATGATTCGACCTGAGTCCATGGAGAGTCGCTTTGGACAAGTGCTACCGCCCAAATCATGTCCATTTGGAACACCTGGACAAGGTATGGTGATGCAGAATCCTGGCAAATTGATAGGAGTGAAGATATTTGCACCTATATCATTGGACGGCATTGGCAATTCTTGATGCTTCGGCTTATGGATCGACCTGAGTCCAAAGCGATTCGCTTTTGTCAAGTGCTGCCGCACAAATCTTGTACATTTGAATCTCGTGAACAAGGTATGGTAAGGCAGAATCCTGTCACATTGACTGGAGTGAACATATTTGCACCAATATCATTGGACGACATTGGCAATCCTGGGGATCCATCTTATAATTAGTCCTGAATCCAAAGAGAGTCGGCCTCGACAAGTGCTACCGCACAAATCAGGTACATTTGAACTTGCTGGACAAGATAAGATGAGGCAGAATGCTGTAAATTTAATAGGAGTGAGGATATTTGCATCTATATCATTGGACGACATTGGCAATTCTGAATGCTCCGACATATGATTCGACCGGAGGCCAAAGCGAGTCGCTTTGGACAAGTTCTACCGCACAGATCTTGTACAATTGGACCCCCTGGACAAGATACGATGGGGCAGAATCCTGTCAAATTGACAGGAGTAAAGATATTTGCATCTATATCATTGGACGACATTGGCCATTCTGGATGCTGCGACATATGATTCGACCGGAGGCCAAAGAGAGTCGCTTTTGTCAAGTGCTACCTCACAAATATTGTACATTTGAATCTCCTGAACAAGATACGATGAGGCAGAATCCTGTACAATTTATCGGAGTAAAGATATTTGCTTCTATATCATTGGACGACATTGGCAATTCTGGATGCTGCGACATATGATTCGACCGGAGGCCAAAGAGAGTCGCTTTGGACAAGTGCTACCGCTCAAACCTTGTACATTTGGACCTCCTGGACAAGATATGATGAGGGAGAATCCGGGCAAATTGATAGGAGTAAAGATATTTGCATCTATATCGTTGGACGACATTGGCAATTCTGGATGCTGCGATATATGATTTGACCTGAATCCAAAGAGAGTCGGCTTGGACAAGTGCTACCGCACAAACTTGTACATTTGGACCTCCTGGACAAGATATGATGAGGGAGAATCCTGGCAAATTGATAGGAGTAAAGATATTTGCATCTATATCGTTGGACGACATTGGCAATTCTGGATGCTTCGGCTTATGGATCGACCTGAGTCCAAAGGGATTGGCTTTTGTCAAGTGCTACCGCACAAATCTTGTACATTTGGACCCCCTGGACAATATACGATGAAGCAGAATCCTGTGCCAAATTGATAGGAGTAAAGATATTTGCATCTATATCATTGGTCGACATTGGCAATTCTGGATGCTCCGGCTTATGATTCGACCTGAATCAAAAGAGAGTCGGTTTGGGCAAATGATACCGCAACAAATCGTGTACATTTGGACCCCCTGGACAAGATACGATGAAGCAGAATCCTGTCCAATTGAAAGCAGTAAAGATATTTGCATCCATACCATTGCACGACATTGGCAATTCTTGATGCTTCGGCTTATGGATCGACCTGAGTCCAAAGAGTTTCGTTTTGGACAAGTGCTACCGCACAAATCTTGTCCATTTGCACCTCCTGTACGAGGTATGGTGAGGCAGAATCTTATCACATTGATAGGAGTAAAGATATTTGCATCTATATCACTGGACGACATTGGCAATTCTGGATGCTCCGGCATATGATTCGACCGGGGGCCAAAGAGAGTCGCTTTGGACACATGCTACCGCACAAATCGTGTACATTTGAACCTCCGGAACAAGGTATGATGAGGCAGGATCCTATCACGTTGATAGGAGTATTGATATTTGCATCTATATCGTTGGACGACATTAGCATTTTTTGATGCTTCGGCTAATGGATCGACCTGAGTACAAAGAGAGTCGCTTTGGACAAGTGCTACCGCACAAATCGTGTAAATTTGGCCCCCTGGACAAGATACGATGAGGCAGAGTCCTGTCAAATTGATAGCAGTAAAGATATTTGCATCTATATCATTGCACGACATTGGCAATTCTGGATGCTTCGGCATATGGATCGACCTGAGTCCAAAGAGTTTCGCTTTTGTCTAGAGCTACCGCACAAATCGTGTACACTTGATCCTCCTGGACAAGACACGATGAGCCAGAATCCTGTCAAATTGATTGGAGTGAAGATATTTGCATCTATATCATTGCACGACATTGGTAATTCTGGATGCTCGGCTTATCATTCGACCTGAGTTCAAAGAGAGTCGCTTTGGACAAATGCTGCCGCACAAATCTTGTACATTTGGACCTCCTGGACCAGGCAGGATGAGGCAGAATCCTATTACATTGATAGGAGTAAAGATATTCGCATATATATCATTGGATGACTTTGGCAATTGTGGATGCTCAGCATATCATTCGACCTGCGTCCAAAGAGAGTCGTTTTGGACAAATTCTGCCGTCCAAACCTTGTCCATTTGGACCCCCTGGACACGATGCGATGAGGCTGAATCCTGTCAAATTGATAGCAGTAAAGATATTTGCATCTATACCATTGCACGACATTGGCAATTCTTGATGCTTCGGCTTATGGATCGACCTGAGTCCAAAGAGTTTCGCTTTGGACAAGTGCTACCGCACAAATCTTGTATGTGTGGATCTCCTGTACAAGGTATGATGAGGCAGAATCCTGTCAAATTGATAGGAGTGAAGATATTTGCATCTATACCATTGCACGACATTGCCAATTCTTGATGCTTCGGCTTATGGATCGACCTGAGTCCAAAGAGATTCGTTTTTGTGAAGTGCTAACGCACAAATCTTGTACATTTGGACCTCCTGCACAAGGTATGATGAGGCAGAATCCTGTCACATTGATAGGAGTAAAGATATTTGCATCTATATCATTGGACGACATTGGCAATTCTGGATGTCCCGTCTTATGTTTCGACCTGAGTCCAAAGAGAGTCGCTTTGGACAAGGGCTACCGCACAAATCTTTTATATTTGAACCTCCGGAACAAGGTATGATGAGGCAGAATCCTATCACATTGATAGGAGTAAAGATGTTTGCATCTATATCATTGGTCAACATCGGCCGTTCTGGATGGTCCGGCTTATGGTTCGACCTAAGTCCAAAGAATGTCGCTTTGGACAAGTGCTACCGCACAAATCTTGTACATTTGAACCTCGTGGACAAGATACGATGAGGCAGAATCCTGTCATATTGATAGCAGTAAAGATATTTGCATCTATATGATTGCACGATATTGAAAATTCTTGATGCTTCGGCTTATGGATCGACCTGAGTCCAAGGAGTTTCGCTTTTGTGAAGTGCTAACGCACAAATCTTGTACATTTGGACCTCCTGCACAAGGTATGATGAGGCAGAATCCTATCACATTGACAGGAGTAAAGATATTTGCATCTGTATCATTGGACGACATTGGCAATTCTGGATGCTCGGCATATGAATCGACCTGAGTCCAAAGAGATTGGCTTTTGTCAAGTGCTACCGCATAATTCTTGTACATTTGAACCTCCTGGAGAAGATACGATGAGGCAGAATCCTGTCAAATTGATAGGAGTTAAGATATTTGCATCTATACCATTCCGATCAGATCGGCAATATTTGTTACTTCGGCATATGGATCGACCTGAGTACCAAGAGAGTCGCTTTGGACAAGTGCTACCGCACAAATCGTGTAAATTTGGACCCCCTGGACAAGATACGATGAGGCAGAGTCCTGTCAAATTGATAGCAGTAAAGATATTTGCATCTATATCATTGCACGACATTGGTAATTCTGGAAGCTCGGCTTGTCATTCGACCTGAGTCCAAAGAGTTTCGCTTTGGACAAGTGCTACCGCACAAATCTTGTATGTGTGGACCTCCTGTACAAGGTATGATGAGGCAGAATCATGTCAAATTGATAGGAGTGAAGATATATGCATCTATACCATTGCACGACATTGGCAATTCTTGATGCTTCGGCTTATGGATCGACCTGAGTCCAAAGAGATTCGTTTTTGTGAAGTGCTAACGCACAAATCTTGTACATTTGGACCTCCTGCACAAGGTATGATGAGGCAGAATCCTGTCACATTGATAGGAGTAAAGATATTTGCATCTATATCATTGGACGACATTGGCAATTCTGGATATCCCGTCTTATGATTCGACCTGAGTCCAAAGAGATTCGTTTTTGTGAAGTGCTAACGCACAAATCTTGTACATTTGAACCTCCGGAACAAGGTATGATGAGGCAGAATCCTATCACATTGATAGGAGTAAAGATATTTGCATCTATATCATTGGTCAACATCGGCAGTTCTGGATGGTCCGGCTTATGGTTCGACCTAAGTCCAAAGAATGTCGCTTTGGACAAGTGCTACCGCACAAATCTTGTACATTTGAACCTCGTGGACAAGATACGATGAGGCAGAATCCTGTTATATTGATAGCAGTAAATATATTTGCATCTATATGATTGCACGACATTGAAAATTCTTGATGCTTCGGCCTATGGATCGACCTGAGTCCAAGGAGTTTCGCTTTTGTGAAGTGCTAACGCACAAATCTTGTACATTTGGACCTCCTGCACAAGGTATGATGAGGCAGAATCCTATCACATTGATAGGAGTAAAGATATTTGCATCTATATCACTGGACGACATTGGCAATTCTGGATGCTCCGGCATATGATTCGACTGGAGGCCAAAGAGAGTCGCTTTGGACAGGTGCTACCGCACAAATCTTGTACATTTGAACCTCCGGAACAAGGTATGATGAGGCAGAATCCTATCACATTGATAGGAGGAAAGATATTTGCATCTATATCATTGGCCAACATCGGCAGTTCTGGATGGTTCGGCTTATGGTTCGACCTTACTCCAAAGAATGTCGGTTTGGACAAGTGCTATCCACAAATCTTGTACACTTGAACCTCGTGGACAAGATACGATGAGGCAGAATGCTGTCAAATTGATAGGAGTAAAGATATTTGCATCTATATCATTGGACGACATTGGCAATTCTGGATGCCCCGGCTTATGATCCGACCGGAGGCCAAAGAGAGTCGCTTTGGACACGTGCTACCGCACAAATCTTGTACATTTGGACCCCCTGGACGAGATACGATGAGGCAGAATCCTGTCAAATTGATAGCAGTAAAGATATTTGCATCTATATCATTGCACGACATTGGCAATTCTGGATGCTTCGGCTTATGGATCGACCTGATTCCAAAGAGTTTCGCTTTGGACAAGTGCTACCGCAACAAATCGTGTACATTTGGACACCCTGGACAAGATACGATGAGACAGAATCCTGTCAAATTGATAGCAGTAATGATATTTGCATCTATACCATTGCACGACATTGGCAATTCTTGATGGTCCGGCTTATGGTTCGACATAAGTCCAAAGAATGTCGCTTTGGACATGTGCTACCGCACAAATCTTGTACATTTGAACCTCGTGGACAAGATACGATGAGGCAGAATCCTGTCATATTGATAGCAGTAAAGATATTTGCATCTATATGATTGCACGACATTGAAAATTCTTAATGCTTCGGCTTATGGATCGACCTGAGTCCAAGGAGTTTCGCTTTTGTGAAGTGCTAACGCACAAATCTTGTACATTTGGACCTCCTGCACAAGGTATGATGAGGCAGAATCCTATCACATTGACAGGAGTAAAGATATTTGCATCTATATCATTGGACGACATTGGCAATTCTGGATGCTCGGCATATGAATCGACCTGAGTCCAAAGAGATTGGCTTTTGTCAAGTGCTACCGCATAATTCTTGTACATTTGAACCTCCTGGAGAAGATAAGATGAGGCAGAATCCTGTCAAATTGATAGGAGTTAAGATATTTGCATCTATACCATTCCGATAAGATCGGCAATATTTGTTACTTCGGCATATGGATCGACCTGAGTACAAAGAGAGTCGCTTTGGACAAGTGCTACCGCACAAATCGTGTAAATTTGGCCCCCTGGACAAGATACGATGAGGCAGAGTCCTGTCAAATTGATAGCAGTAAAGATATTTGCATCTATATCATTGCACGACATTGGCAATTCTGGATGCTTCGGCATATGGATCGACCTGAGTCCAAAGAGTTTCGCTTTTGTCTAGAGCTACCGCACAAATCGTGTACACTTGATCCTCCTGGACAAGACACGATGAGCCAGAATCCTGTCAAATTGATTGGAGTGAAGATATTTGCATCTATATCATTGCACGACATTGGTAATTCTGGATGCTCGGCTTATCATTCGACCTGAGTTCAAAGAGAGTCGCTTTGGACAAATGCTGCCGCACAAATCTTGTACATTTGGACCTCCTGGACCAGGCAGGATGAGGCAGAATCCTATTACATTGATAGGAGTAAAGATATTCGCATATATATCATTGGATGACTTTGGCAATTGTGGATGCTCAGCATATCATTCGACCTGCGTCCAAAGAGAGTCGTTTTGGACAAATTCTGCCGTCCAAACCTTGTCCATTTGGACCCCCTGGACACGATGCGATGAGGCTGAATCCTGTCAAATTGATAGCAGTAAAGATATTTGCATCTATACCATTGCACGACATTGGCAATTCTTGATGCTTCGGCTTATGGATCGACCTGAGTCCAAAGAGTTGCGCTTTGGACAAGTGCTACCGCACAAATCTTGTATGTGTGGACCTCCTGTACTAGGTATGATGAGGCAGAATCCTGTCAAATTGATAGGAGTGAAGATATTTGCATCTATACCATTGCACGACATTGCCAATTCTTGATGCTTCGGCTTATGGATCGACCTGAGTCCAAGGAGTTTCGCTTTTGTGAAGTGCTAACGCACAAATCTTGTACATTTGGACCTCCTGCACAAGGTATGATGAGGCAGAATCCTATCACATTGATAGGAGTAAAGATATTTGCATCTATATCATTGGCCAACATCGGCAGTTCTGGATGGTTCGGCTAATGGTTCGACCTTACTCCAAAGAATGTCGCTTTGGACAAGTGCTACCCACAAATCTTGTACATTTGAACCTCGTGGACAAGATACGATGAGGCAGAATCCTGTCAAATTTATAGGAGTAAAGATATTTGCATCTATATCATTGGTCAACATCGGCAATTCTGAATGGTCCAGCTTATGTTCGACCTAAGTCCAAACAATGTCGTTTTGGACAAGTGCTACCGCACAAATCTTGTACATTTGAACCTCCTGTACAAGGTATGATGAGGCAGAATCCTGTCAAATTGATAGGAGTGAAGATATTTGCATCTATACCATTACACGACATTGGCAATTCTTGATGCTTCGGCTTATGGATCGACCTGAGTCCAAAGAGATTCGTTTTTGTGAAGTGCTAACGCACAAATCTTGTACATTTGGACCTCCTGCACAAGGTATGATGAGGCAGAATCCTGTCACATTGATAGGAGTAAAGATATTTGCATCTATATCATTGGACGACATTGGCAATTCTGGATGCCCCGGCTTATGATTCGACCTGAGTCCAAAGAGAGTCGCTTTGGACAAGGGCTACCGCACAAATCTTGTACATTTGAACCTCCGGAACAAGGTATGATGAGGCAGAATCCTATCACATTGATAGGAGTAAAGATATTTGCATCTATATCATTGGCCAACATCGGCAGTTCTGGATGGTTCGGCTTATGGTTCGACCTTACTCCAAAGAATGTCGCTTTGGACAAGTGCTATCCACAAATCTTGTACACTTGAACCTCGTGGACAAGATACGATGATGCAGAATCCTGTCAAATTGATAGCAGTAAAGATATTTGCATCTATATCATTGCACGACATTGGCAATTCTGGATGCTTCGGCTTATGGATCGACCTGATTCCAAAGAGTTTCGCTTTGGACAAGTGCTACCGCATAATTCTTGTACATTTGAACCTCCTGGAGAAGATAAGATGAGGCAGAATCCTGTCAAATTGATAGGAGTTAAGATATTTGCATCTATACCATTCCGATAAGATCGGCAATATTTGTTACTTCGGCATATGGATCGACCTGAGTACAAAGAGAGTCGCTTTGGACAAGTGCTACCGCACAAATCTTGTCCATTTGGACCACCTGGACAAGATATGATGAGGCAGAAACCTTTCAGATTGATAGGAGTAAAGATATTTGCATCAATATCATTGGACGACATTGGCAATTCTGGATGCTCCGGCTTATGATTCGACCTGAATACAAAGAGAGTCGGTTTGGGCAAATGCTGCCGCCCAAAACTTGTACATTTGGACCCCCTGGACAAGATACGATGAGGCAGAATCCTGTCAAATTGATAGGAGTAAAGATATTTGCATCTATATCATTGGTCAACATCGGCAATTCTGGATGGTCCGGCTTATGATCGAACTAAGTCCAAACAATGTCGTTTTGGACAAGTGCTACCGCACAAATCTTGTACATTTGAACCTCGTGGACAAGATACGATGCGGCAGAATCCTGTCAAATTGATAGGAGTGATGATGTTTGCATCTATATCATTGGACGACATTGGCAATTCTGGATGCCCCGGCTTATGATCCGACCGGAGGCCAAACAGAGTCGCTTTGGACACGTGCTACCGCTCAAATCTTGTACATTTGGACCCCCTGGACAAGATACGATGAGGCAGAATCCTGTCAAATTGATAGCAGTAAAGATATTTGCATCTATATCATTGCACGACATTGGCAATTCTGGATGCTTCGGCATATGGATCGACCTGAGTCCAAAGAGTTTCGCTTTTGTCTAGAGCTACCGCACAAATCGTGTACACTTGATCCTCCTGGACAAGACACGATGAGCCAGAATCCTGTCAAATTGATTGGAGTGAAGATATTTGCATCTATATCATTGCACGACATTGGTAATTCTGGATGCTCGGCTTATCATTCGACCTGAGTCCAAAGAGTGTCGCTTTGGACAAGTGCTATCGCACAAATCTTGTATGTGTGGACCTCCTGTACAAGGTATGATGAGGCAGAATCATGTCAAATTGATAGGAGTGAAGATATATGCATCTATACCATTGCACGACATTGGCAATTCTTGATGCTTCGGCTTATGGATCGACCTGAGTCCAAAGAGATTCGTTTTTGTGAAGTGCTAACGCACAAATCTTGTACATTTGGACCTCCTGCACAAGGTATGATGAGGCAGAATCCTGTCACATTGATAGGAGTAAAGATATTTGCATCTATATCATTGGACGACATTGGCAATTCTGGATATCCCGTCTTATGATTCGACCTGAGTCCAAAGAGAGTCGCTTTGGACAAGGGCTACCGCACAAATCTTGTACATTTGAACCTCCGGAACAAGGTATGATGAGGCAGAATCCTATCACATTGATAGGAGTAAAGATATTTGCATCTATATCATTGGTCAACATCGGCAGTTCTGGATGGTCCGGCTTATGGTTCGACCTAACTCCAAAGAATGTCACTTTGGACAAGTGCTACCCACAAATCTTGTACATTTGAACCTCGTGGTCAAGATACGATGAGGCAGAATCATGTCAAATTGATAGGAGTAAAGATATTTGCAACTACATCATTGGTCAACATCGGCAATTGTGGATGGTCCGGCTTATGGTTCGACATAAGTCCAAAGAATGTCGCTTTGGACAAGTGCTACCGCAACAAATCGTGTACATTTTGACCCCCTGGACAAGATACGATGAGGCAGAATCCTGTCACATTGATAGGAGTAAAGATATTTGCATCTATATCATTGGACGACATTGGCAATTCTGGATGTCCCGTCTTATGATTCGACCTGAGTCCAAAGAGAGTCGCTTTGGACAAGGGCTACCGCACAAATCTTGTACATTTGAACCTCCGGAACAAGGTTTGATGAGGCAGAATCCTATCACATTGATAGGAGTAAAGATATTTGCATCTATATCATTGGTCAACATCGGCAGTTCTGGATGGTCCGGCTTATGGTTCGACCTAAGTTCAAAGAGAGTCGTTTTGGACAAGGGCTACCACACAAACCTTGTACATTTGAACATCCGGAACAGGGTATGATGAGACAGAATCCTGTCAAATTGATAGGATTGAAGATATTTGCATCTATATCATTGGACGACATTGGCAATTCTGGATGCCCCGGCTTATGATTCGACCTGAGTCCAAAGAGAGTCGCTTTGGACAAGGGCTACCGCACAAATCTTGTACATTTGAACCTCCGGAACAAGGTATGATGAGGCATAATCCTATCACATTGATAGGACTAAAGATATTTGCATCTATATCATTGGTCAACATCGGCAGTTCTGGATGGTCCGGCTTATGGTTCAACCTAAGTCCAAAGAATGTCGCTTTGGACAAGTGCTACCGCACAAATCTTGTACACTTGAACCTCGTGGACAAGATACGATGAGGCAGAATCCTGTCAAATTGATAGCAGTAAAGATATTTGCATCTATATCATTGCACGACATTGGCAATTCTGGATGCTTCGGCTTATGGATCGACCTGAGTCCAAAGAGATTCGTTTTTGTGAAGTGCTAACGCACAAATCTTGTACATTTGGACCTCCTGCACAAGGTATGATGAGGCAGAATCCTGTCACATTGATAGGAGTAAAGATATTTGCATCTATATCATTGGACGACATTGGCAATTCTGGATGCCCCGGCTTATGATTCGACCTGAGTCCAAAGAGAGTCGCTTTGGACAAGGGCTACCGCACAAATCTTGTACATTTGAACCTCCGGAACAAGGTATGATGAGGCAGAATCCTATCACATTGATAGGAGTAAAGATATTTGCATCTATATCATTGGCCAACATCGGCAGTTCTGGATGGTTCGGCTTATGGTTCGACCTTACTCCAAAGAATGTCGCTTTGGACAAGTGCTATCCACAAATCTTGTACACTTGAACCTCGTGGACAAGATACGATGAGGCAGAATCCTGTCAAATTGATAGCAGTAAAGATATTTGCATCTATATCATTGCACGACATTGGCAATTCTGGATGCTTCGGCTTATGGATCGACCTGATTCCAAAGAGTTTCGCTTTGGACAAGTGCTACCGCATAATTCTTGTACATTTGAACCTCCTGGAGAAGATAAGATGAGGCAGAATCCTGTCAAATTGATAGGAGTTAAGATATTTGCATCTATACCATTCCGATAAGATCGGCAATATTTGTTACTTCGGCATATGGATTGACCTGAGTACAAAGAGAGTCGCTTTGGACAAGTGCTACCGCACAAATCGTGTAAATTTGGCCCCCTGGACAAGATACGATGAGGCAGAGTCCTGTCAAATTGATAGCAGTAAAGATATTTGCATCTATATCATTGCACGACATTGGCAATTCTGGATGCTTCGGCATATGGATCGACCTGAGTCCAAAGAGTTTCGCTTTTGTCTAGAGCTACCGCACAAATCGTGTACACTTGATCCTCCTGGACAAGACACGATGAGCCAGAATCCTGTCAAATTGATTGGAGTGAAGATATTTGCATCTATATCATTGCACGACATTGGTAATTCTGGATGCTCGGCTTATCATTCGACTTGCGTCCAAAGAGAGTCGTTTTGGACAAATTCTGCCGTCCAAACCTTGTCCATTTGGACCCCCTGGACAAGATACGATGATGCAGAATCCTTTCAAATTGATAGCAGTAAAGATATTTGGATCTATATCATTGGACGACATTGGCAATTCTGGATGCCCCGGCTTATGGTTCGACCTAAGTCCAAAGAATGTCGCTTTGGACAAGTGCTACCGCACAAATCTTGTACATTTGAACCTCGTGGACAAGATACGATGAGGCAGAATCCTGTCGTATTGATAGCAGTAAAGATATTTGCATCTATATGATTGCACGACATTGAAAATTCTTGATGCTTCGGCTTATGGATCGACCTGAGTCCAAGGAGTTTCGCTTTTGTGAAGTGCTAACGCACAAATCTTGTACATTTGGACCTCCTGCACAAGGTATGATGAGGCAGAATCCTATGACATTGATAGGAGTAAAGATATTTGCATCTATATCACTGGACGACATTGGCAATTCTGGATGCTCCGGCATATGATTCGACCGGAGGCCAAAGAGAGTCGCTTTGGACAGGTGCTACCGCACAAATCTTGTACATTTGGACCCCCGGGATAAGATACGATGAGGCAGAATCCTGTCAAATTGATAGCAGTAAAGATATTTGCATCTATATCATTGGACGACATTGGCAATTCTGGATGCCCCGGCTTATGATTCGACCTGAGTCCAAAGAGAGTCGCTTTGGACAAGGGCTACCGCACAAATCTTGTACATTTGAACCTCCGGAACAAGGTATGATGAGGCAGAATCCTATCACATTGATAGGAGTAAAGATATTTGCATCTATATCATTGGTCAACATCGGCAGTTCTGGATGGTCCGGCTTATGGTTCGATCTTACTCCAAAGAATGTCGCTTTGGACAAGTGCTACCCACAAATCTTGTACATTTGAACCTCGTGGACAAGATACGATGAGGCAGAATCCTGTCATATTGATAGCAGTAAAGATATTTGCATCTATATGATTGCACGACATTGAAAATTCTTGATGCTTCGGCTTATGGATCGACCTGAGTCCAAGGAGTTTCGCTTTTGTGAAGTGCTAACGCACAAATCTTGTACATTTGGACCTCCTGCACAAGGTATGATGAGGCAGAATCCTATCACATTGATAGGAGTAAAGATATTTGCTTCTATATCACTGGACGACATTGGCAATTCTGGATGCTCCGGCATATGATTCGACCGGAGGCCAAAGAGAGTCGCTTTGGACAGGTGCTACCGCACAAATCTTGTACATTTGGACCCCCTGGATAAGATACGATGAGGCAGAATCCTGTCAAATTGATAGCAGTAAAGATATTTGCATCTATATCATTGGACGACATTGGCAATTCTGGATGCCCCGGCTTATGATTCGACCTGAGTCCAAAGAGAGTCGCTTTGGACAAGGGCTACCGCACAAATCTTGTACATTTGAACCTCCGGAACAAGGTATGATGAGGCAGAATCCTATCACATTGATAGGAGTAAAGATATTTGCATCTATATCATTGGTCAACATCGGCAGTTCTGGATGGTCCGGCTTATGGTTCGATCTTATTCCAAAGAATGTCGCTTTGGACAAGTGCTACCCACAAATCTTGTACATTTGAACCTCGTGGACAAGATACGATGAGGCAGAATCCTGTCAAATTTATAGGAGTAAAGATATTTGCATCTATATCATTGGTCAACATCGGCAATTCTGAATGGTCCAGCTTATGTTCGACCTAAGTCCAAACAATGTCGTTTTGGACAAGTGCTACCGCACAAATCTTGTACATTTGAACATCGTGGACAAGATACGATACGGCAGAATCCTGTCAAATTGATAGGAGTGATGATGTTTGCATCTATATCATTGGACGACATTGGCAATTCTGGAAGATCGGCATATGATTCGACCTGAGTTCAAAGAGAGTCGCTTTGGACAAATACTGCCGCCCAAATCTTGTCCATTTGGACCTCCTGTACAAGGCATGATGAGGCAGAATCCTATCACATTGATAGGAGTAAAGATATTTGCATCTATATCATTGGTCAACATCGGCAGTTCTGGATGGTCCGGCTTATGGTTCGACCTAACTCCAAAGAATGTCACTTTGGACAAGTGCTACCCACAAATCTTGTACATTTGAACCTCGTGGTCAAGATACGATGAGGCAGAATCATGTCAAATTGATAGGAGTAAAGATATTTGCATCTATATCATTGGTCAAAATCGGCAATTCTGGATGGTCCGGCTTATCGTTCCACATAAGTCCAAAGAATGTCGCTTTGGACAAGTGCTACCGCAACAAATCGTGTACATTCGGACCCCCTGGACAAGATACGATGAGGCAGAATCCTTTCAAATTGATAGCAGTAAAGATATTTGGATCTATACCATTGCTCGACATTGGCAATTCTTGATGCTTCGGCCTATGGATCGACCTGAGTCCAAAGTGTTTCGATTTGGACAAGTGCTACCGCACAAATCTTGTACATTTGGACCTCCGGAACAGGGTATGATGAGACAGAATCCTGTCAAATTGATAGGATTGAAGATGTTTGCATCTATATCATTGGACGACATTGGCAATTCTGGATGCCCCGGCTTATGATTCGACCTGAGTCCAAAGAGAGTCGCTTTGGACAAGTGCTACCGCACAAATCTTGTACATTTGAACCTCCTGTACAAGGTATGATGATGCAGAATCCTGTCAAATTGATAGGAGTGAAGATATTTGCATCTATACCATTGCACGACATTGGCAATTCTTGATGCTTCGGCTTATGGATCGACCTGAGTCCAAAGAGATTCGTTTTTGTGAAGTGCTAACGCACAAATCTTGTACATTTGGACCTCCTGCACAAGGTATGATGAGGCAGAATCCTGTCACATTGATAGGAGTAAAGATATTTGCATCTATATCACTGGGCGACATTAGCAATTCTGGATGCTCCGGCATATGATTCGACCTAAGTTCAAAGAGAGTCGCTTTGGACAAATGCTGCCGCCCAAATCTTGTCCATTTGGACCACCTGGACAAGATATGATGAGGCAGAATCCTTTCAGATTGATAGGAGTAAAGATATTTGCATCTACATCACTGGGCGACATTGGCAATTCTGGATGCTCCGGTATATGATTTGACCGGAGGCCAAAGAGAGTCGCTTTGGACACGTGCTACCGCACAAATCGTGTAAATTTGGACCTCCTGCACAAGGTATGATGAGGCAGAATCCTGTCACATTGATAGGAGTAAAGATATTTGCATCTATATCATTGGACGACATTGGCAATTCTGGATGTCCCGTCTTATGATTCGACCTGAGTCCAAAGAGAGTCGCTTTGGACAAGGGCTACCGCACAAATCTTGTACATTTGAACCTCCGGAACAAGGTATGATGAGGCATAATCCTATCACATTGATAGGAGTAAAGATATTTGCATCTATATCATTGGTCAACATCGGCAGTTCTGGATGGTCCGGCTTATGGTTCGACCTAAGTCCAAAGAATGTCGCTTTGGACAAGTGCTACCGCACAAATCTTGTACATTTGAACCTCGTGGACAAGATACGATGAGGCAGAATCCTGTCATATTGATAGCAGTAAAGATATTTGCATCTATATGATTGCACGACATTGAAAATTCTTGATGCTTCGGCTTATGGATCGACCTGAGTCCAAGGAGTTTCGCTTTTGTGAAGTGCTAACGCACAAATCTTGTACATTTGGACCTCCTGCACAAGGTATGATGAGGCAGAATCCTATCACATTGATAGGAGTAAAGATATTTGCTTCTATATCACTGGACGACATTGGCAATTCTGGATGCTCCGGCATATGATTCGACCGGAGGCCAAAGAGAGTCGCTTTGGACAGGTGCTACCGCACAAATCTTGTACATTTGGACCCCCTGGATAAGATACGATGAGGCAGAATCCTGTCAAATTGATAGCAGTAAAGATATTTGCATCTATATCATTGGACGACATTGGCAATTCTGGATGCCCCGGCTTATGATTCGACCTGAGTCCAAAGAGAGTCGCTTTGGACAAGGGCTACCGCACAAATCTTGTACATTTGAACCTCCGGAACAAGGTATGATGAGGCAGAATCCTATCACATTGATAGGAGTAAAGATATTTGCATCTATATCATTGGTCAACATCGGCAGTTCTGGATGGTCCGGCTTATGGTTCGATCTTATTCCAAAGAATGTCGCTTTGGACAAGTGCTACCCACAAATCTTGTACATTTGAACCTCGTGGACAAGATACGATGAGGCAGAATCCTGTCAAATTTATAGGAGTAAAGATATTTGCATCTATATCATTGGTCAACATCGGCAATTCTGAATGGTCCAGCTTATGTTCGACCTAAGTCCAAACAATGTCGTTTTGGACAAGTGCTACCGCACAAATCTTGTACATTTGAACATCGTGGACAAGATACGATACGGCAGAATCCTGTCAAATTGATAGGAGTGATGATGTTTGCATCTATATCATTGGACGACATTGGCAATTCTGGAAGATCGGCATATGATTCGACCTGAGTTCAAAGAGAGTCGCTTTGGACAAATACTGCCGCCCAAATCTTGTCCATTTGGACCTCCTGTACAAGGCATGATGAGGCAGAATCCTATCACATTGATAGGAGTAAAGATATTTGCATCTATATCATTGGTCAACATCGGCAGTTCTGGATGGTCCGGCTTATGGTTCGACCTAACTCCAAAGAATGTCACTTTGGACAAGTGCTACCCACAAATCTTGTACATTTGAACCTCGTGGTCAAGATACGATGAGGCAGAATCATGTCAAATTGATAGGAGTAAAGATATTTGCATCTATATCATTGGTCAAAATCGGCAATTCTGGATGGTCCGGCTTATCGTTCCACATAAGTCCAAAGAATGTCGCTTTGGACAAGTGCTACCGCAACAAATCGTGTACATTCGGACCCCCTGGACAAGATACGATGAGGCAGAATCCTTTCAAATTGATAGCAGTAAAGATATTTGGATCTATACCATTGCTCGACATTGGCAATTCTTGATGCTTCGGCCTATGGATCGACCTGAGTCCAAAGTGTTTCGATTTGGACAAGTGCTACCGCACAAATCTTGTACATTTGGACCTCCGGAACAGGGTATGATGAGACAGAATCCTGTCAAATTGATAGGATTGAAGATGTTTGCATCTATATCATTGGACGACATTGGCAATTCTGGATGCCCCGGCTTATGATTCGACCTGAGTCCAAAGAGAGTCGCTTTGGACAAGGGCTACCGCACAAATCTTGTACATTTGAACCTCCGGAACAAGGTATGATGAGGCATAATCCTATCACATTGATAGGACTAAAGATATTTGCATCTATATCATTGGTCAACATCGGCAGTTCTGGATGGTCCGGCTTATGGTTCAACCTAAGTCCAAAGAATGTCGCTTTGGACAAGTGCTACCGCACAAATCTTGTACATTTGAACCTCGTGGACAAGATACGATGAGGCAGAATCCTGTTATATTGATAGCAGTAAATATATTTGCATCTATATGATTGCACGACATTGAAAATTCTTGATGCTTCGGTTTATGGATCGACCTGAGTCCAAGGAGTTTCGCTTTTGTGAAGTGCTAACGCACAAATCTTGTACATTTGGACCTCCTGCACAAGGTATGATGAGGCAGAATCCTATCACATTGATAGGAGTAAAGATATTTGCATCTATATCACTGGACGACATTGGCAATTCTGGATGCTCCGGCATATGATTCGACTGGAGGCCAAAGAGAGTCGCTTTGGACAGGTGCTACCGCACAAATCTTGTACATTTGAACCTCCGGAACAAGGTATGATGAGGCAGAATCCTATCACATTGATAGGAGTAAAGATATTTGCATCTATATCATTGGCCAACATCGGCAGTTCTGGATGGTCCGGCTTATGGTTCGACCTTACTCCAAAGAATGTCGCTTTGGACAAGTGCTACCCACAAATCTTGTACATTTGAACCTCGTGGACAAGATACGATGAGGCAGAATCCTGTCAAATTTATAGGAGTAAAGATATTTGCATCTATATCATTGGTCAACATCGGCAATTCTGAATGGTCCAGCTTATGTTCGACCTAAGTCCAAACAATGTCGTTTTGGACAAGTGCTACCGCACAAATCTTGTACATTTGAACCTCCTGTACAAGGTATGATGATGCAGAATCCTGTCAAATTGATAGGAGTGAAGATATTTGCATCTATACCATTGCACGACATTGGCAATTCTTGATGCTTCGGCTTATGGATCGACCTGAGTCCAAAGAGATTCGTTTTTGTGAAGTGCTAACGCACAAATCTTGTACATTTGGACCTCCTGCACAAGGTATGATGAGGCAGAATCCTGTCACATTGATAGGAGTAAAGATATTTGCATCTATATCACTGGGCGACATTAGCAATTCTGGATGCTCCGGCATATGATTCGACCTAAGTTCAAAGAGAGTCGCTTTGGACAAATGCTGCCGCCCAAATCTTGTCCATTTGGACCACCTGGACAAGATATGATGAGGCAGAATCCTTTCAGATTGATAGGAGTAAAGATATTTGCATCTACATCACTGGGCGACATTGGCAATTCTGGATGCTCCGGTATATGATTTGACCGGAGGCCAAAGGGAGTCGCTTTGGACACGTGCTACCGCACAAATCGTGTAAATTTGGACCTCCGGAACAAGGTATGATGAGGCATAATCCTATCACATTGATAGGACTAAAGATATTTGCATCTATATCATTGGTCAACATCGGCAGTTCTGGATGGTCCGGCTTATGGTTCAACCTAAGTCCAAAGAATGTCGCTTTGGACAAGTGCTACCGCACAAATCTTGTACATTTGAACCTCCGGAACAAGGTATGATGAGGCAGAATCCTATCACATTGATAGGAGTAAAGATATTTGCATCTATATCATTGGCCAACATCGGCAGTTCTGGATGGTCCGGCTTATGGTTCGACCTTACTCCAAAGAATGTCGCTTTGGACAAGTGCTACCCACAAATCTTGTACATTTGAACCTCGTGGACAAGATACGATGAGGCAGAATCCTGTCAAATTTATAGGAGTAAAGATATTTGCATCTATATCATTGGTCAACATCGGCAATTCTGAATGGTCCAGCTTATGTTCGACCTAAGTCCAAACAATGTCGTTTTGGACAAGTGCTACCGCACAAATCTTGTACATTTGAACCTCTTGTACAAGGTATGATGAGGCAGAATCCTGTCAAATTGATAGGCGTGAAGATATTTGCATCTATACCATTGCACGACATTGGCAATTCTTGATGCTTCGGCTTATGGATCGACCTGAGTCCAAAGAGATTCGTTTTTGTGAAGTGCTAACGCACAAATCTTGTACATTTGGACCTCCTGCACAAGGTATGATGAGGCAGAATCCTATCACATTGATAGGAGTAAAGATTTTTGCATCTATATCATTGGTCAACATCGGCAGTTCTGGATGGTCCGGCTTATGGTTCGACCTAAGTCCAAAGAGAGTCGTTTTGGACAAGGGCTACCACACAAACCTTGTACATTTGAACATCCGGAACAGGGTATGATGAGACAGAATCCTGTCAAATTGATAGGATTGAAGATATTTGCATCTATATCATTGGACGACATTGGCAATTCTGGATGCCCCGGCTTATGATTCGACCTGAGTCCAAAGAGAGTCGCTTTGGACAAGGGCTACCGCACAAATCTTGTACATTTGAACCTCCGGAACAAGGTATGATGAGGCATAATCCTATCACATTGATAGGACTAAAGATATTTGCATCTATATCATTGGTCAACATCGGCAGTTCTGGATGGTCCGGCTTATGGTTCGACCTAAGTCCAAAGAATGTCGCTTTGGACAAGTGCTACCGCACAAATCTTGTACATGTGAACCTCGTGGACAAGATACGATGAGGCAGAATCCTGTTATATTGATAGCAGTAAATATATTTGCATCTATATGATTGCACGACATTGAAAATTCTTGATGCTTCGGTTTATGGATCGACCTGAGTCCAAGGAGTTTCGCTTTTGTGAAGTGCTAACGCACAAATCTTGTACATTTGGACCTCCTGCACAAGGTATGATGAGGCAGAATCCTATCACATTGATAGGAGTAAAGATATTTGCATCTATATCACTGGACGACATTGGCAATTCTGGATGCTCCGGCATATGATTCGACTGGAGGCCAAAGAGAGTCGCTTTGGACAGGTGCTACCGCACAAATCTTGTACATTTGAACCTCCGGAATAAGGTATGATGAGGCAGAATCCTATCACATTGATAGGAGTAAAGATATTTGCATCTATATCATTGGCCAACATCGGCAGTTCTGGATGGTCCGGCTTATGGTTCGACCTTACTCCAAAGAATGTCGCTTTGGACAAGTGCTACCCACAAATCTTGTACATTTGAACCTCGTAGACAAGATACGATGAGGCAGAAACCTGTCAAATTTATAGGAGTAAAGATATTTGCATCTATATCATTGGTCAACATCGGCAATTCTGAATGGTCCAGCTTATGTTCGACCTAAGTCCAAACAATGTCGTTTTGGACAAGTGCTACCGCACAAATCTTGTACATTTGAACCTCCTGTACAAGGTATGATGAGGCAGAATCCTGTCAAATTGATAGGAGTGAAGATATTTGCATCTATACCATTGCACGACATTGGCAATTCTTGATGCTTCGGCTTATGGATCGACCTGAGTCCAAAGAGATTCGTTTTTGTGAAGTGCTAACGCACAAATCTTGTACATTTGGACCTCCTGCACAAGGTATGATGAGGCAGAATCCTGTCACATTGATAGGAGTAAAGATATTTGCATCTATATCATTGGACGACATTGGCAATTCTGGATGTCCCGTCTTATGATTCGACCTGAGTCCAAAGAGAGTCGCTTTGGACAAGGGCTACCGCACAAATCTTGTACATTTGAACCTCCGGAACAAGGTATGATGAGGCAGAATCCTATCACATTGATAGGAGTAAAGATAATTGCATCTATATCATTGGTCAACATCGGCAGTTATGGATGGTCCGGCTTATGGTTCGACCTAACTCCAAAGAATGTCACTTTGGACAAGTGCTACCCACAAATCTTGTACATTTGAACCTCGTGGTCAAGATACGATGAGGCAGAATCATGTCAAATTGTTAGGAGTAAAGATATTTGCAACTATATCATTGGTCAACATCGGCAATTCTGGATGGTGCGGCTTATGGTTCGACATAAGTCCAAAGAATGTCGCTTTGGACAAGTGCTACCGCAACAAATCGTGTACATTTGGACCCCCTGGACAAGATACGATGATGCAGAATCCTTTCAAATTGATAGCAGTAAAGATATTTGGATCTATATCATTGGACGACATTGGCAATTCTGAATGCCCCGGCTTATGATTCGACCTGAGTCCAAAGAGAGTCGCTTTGGACAAGGGCTACCGCACAAATCTTGTACATTTGAACCTCCGGAACAAGGTATGATGAGGCATAATCCTATCACATTGATAGGAGTAAAGATATTTGCATCTATATCATTGGTCAACATCGGCAGTTCTGGATGGTCCGGCTTATGGTTCGACCTAAGTCCAAAGAATGTCGCTTTGGACAAGTGCTACCGCACAAATCTTGTACATTTGAACCTCGTGGACAAGATACGATGAGGCAGAATCCTGTCATATTGATAGCAGTAAAGATATTTGCATCTATATGATTGCACGACATTGAAAATTCTTGATGCTTCGGCTTATGGATCGACCTGAGTCCAAGGAGTTTCGCTTTTGTGAAGTGCTAACGCACAAATCTTGTACATTTGGACCTCCTGCACAAGGTATGATGAGGCAGAATCCTATCACATTGATAGGAGTAAAGATATTTGCATCTATATCACTGGACGACATTGGCAATTCTGGATGCTCCGGCATATGATTCGACCGGAGGCCAAAGAGAGTCGCTTTGGACAGGTGCTACCGCACAAATCTTGTACATTTGGACCCCCTGGATAAGATACGATGAGGCAGAATCCTGTCAAATTGATAGCAGTATAGATATTTGCATCTATATCATTGGACGACATTGGCAATTCTGGATGCCCCGGCTTATGATTCGACCTGAGTCCAAAGAGAGTCGCTTTGGACAAGGGCTACCGCACAAATCTTGTACATTTGAACCTCGTGGACAAGATACGATGCGGCAGAATCCTTTCAGATTGATAGGAGTAAAGATATTTGCATCTACATCACTGGGCGACATTGGCAATTCTGGATGCTCCGGCATATGATTCGACCGGAGGCCAAAGAGAGTCGCTTTGGACACCTGCTACCGCACAAATCGTGTAAATTTGGACCCCCTGGACAAAATACGATGAGGCAGAGTCCTGTCAAATTGATAGCAGTAAAGATATTTGCATCTATATCACTGGGCGACATTGGTAATTCTGGATGGTCCGGCTTATGGTTCGACATAAGTCCAAAGAATGTCGCTTTGGACAAGTGCTACCGCAACAAATCTTGTACATTTGAACCTCGTGGACAAGATACGATGCGGCAGAATCCTGTCAAATTGATAGGAGTGATGATGTTTGCATCTATATCATTGGACGACATTGGCAATTCTGGAAGATCGGCATATGATTCGACCTGAGTTCAAAGAGAGTCGCTTTGGACAAATACTGCCGCCCAAATCTTGTCCATTTGGACCTCCTGTACAAGGCATGATGAGGCAGAATCCTATCACATTGATAGGAGTAAAGATATTTGCATCTATATCATTGGTCAACATCGGCAGTTCTGGATGGTCCGGCTTATGGTTCGACCTAACTCCAAAGAATGTCACTTTGGACAAGTGCTACCCACAAATCTTGTACATTTGAACCTCGTGGTCAAGATACGATGAGGCAGAATCTTGTCAAATTGATAGGAGTAAAGATATTTGCATCTATATCATTGGTCAACATCGGCAATTCTGGATGGTCCGGCTTATGGTTCCACATAAGTCCAAAGAATGTCGCTTTGGACAAGTGCTACCGCAACAAATCGTGTACATTTGGACCCCCTGGACAAGATACGATGAGGCAGAATCCTTTCAAATTGATAGCAATAAAGATATTTGGATCTATACCATTGCTCGACATTGGCAATTCTTGATGCTTCGGCCTATGGATCGACCTGAGTCCAAAGAGAGTCGCTTTGGACAAGGGCTACCGCACAAGCCTTGTACCTTTGGACCCCCTGGACAATATACGATGAGCCAGAATCCTGTCAAATTGATAGCAGTAAAGATATTTGCATCTATATCATTGGACGACATTGGCAATTCTGGATGCCCCGGCTTATGATTCGACCTGAGTCCAAAGAGAGTCGCTTCGGACAAGGGCTTCCGCACAAATCTTGTACATTTGAACCTCCGGACTAGGTATGATGAGGCATAATCCTATCACATTGATAGGAGTAAGGATATTTGCATCTATATCATTGGTTAACATCGGCAATTCTGGATGGTCCGGCTTATGGTTCGACATAAGTCCAAAGAATGTCGCTTTGGACAAGTGCTACCGCAACAAATCGTGTACATTTGGACCCCCTGGACAAGATACGATGAGACAGAATCCTGTCAAATTGATGGCAGTAATGATATTTGCATCTATACCATTGCACGACATTGGCAATTCTTGATGCTTCGGCTTATGATTCGACCTGAATACAAAGAGAGTCGGTTTGGGCAAATGCTGCCGCCCAAAACTTGTACATTTGGACCCCCTGGACAAGATACGATGAGGCAGAATCCTGTCAAATTGATAGGAGTAAAGATATTTGCATCTATATCATTGGTCAACATCGGCAATTCTGGATGGTCCGGCTTATGATCGACCTAAGTCCAAACAATGCCGTTTTGGACAAGTGCTACCGCACAAATCTTGTACATTTGAACCTCGTGGACAAGATACAATGCGGCAGAATCCTGTCAAATTGATAGGAGTGATGATGTTTGCATCTATATCATTGGACGACATTGGCAATTCTGGATGCCCCGGCTTATGATCCGACCGGAGGCCAAACAGAGTCGCTTTGGACACGTGCTACCGCACAAATCTTGTACATTTGGACCCCCTGGACAAGATACGATGAGGCAGAATCCTGTCAAATTGATAGGAGTGAAGATATTTGCATCTATATCATTGGACGACATTGGCACTTCTGGATGCCCCGGCTTATGATCCGACCGGAGGCCAAAGAGAGTCGCATTGTATAAGTGCTACCGCACAAGTATTGTACATTTGGACCCCCTGGACAATATACGAAGAGGCAGAATCCTGTCAATTTGATGGGAGTAAAGATATTTGCATCTATATCATTGGACGACATTGGCAATTCTGGATGCTCCGGCTTATGATTCGACCTGAATACAAAGAGAGTCGGTTTGGGCAAATGCTGCCGCCCAAAACATGTGCATTTGGACCTCCTGGAAAAGGTATGATGAGTCAGAATCCTGTCACATTGATAGGAGAGAAGATATTTGCATCTATATCATTGGACGACATTGGCAATTCTGGATGCTCAGGCTTATGATTCGACCTGAGTCCAAAGAGTTTCGCTTTGGACAAGTGCTACCGCAACAAATCGTGTACATTTGGACACCCTGGACAAGATACGATGAGACAGAATCCTGTCAAATTGATAGCAGTAATGATATTTGCATCTATACCATTGCACGACATTGGCAATTCTTGATGCTTCGGCTTATGGATCGACCTGAGTCCAAAGAGATTCGTTTTTGTGAAGTGCTAACGCACAAATCTTGTCCATTTGGACCTCCTGGACAAGATATGATGAGGCAGATTCCTGTCAAATTGATAGGAGTGAAGATATTTGCATCTATATCATTGGACGACATTGGCAATTCTGGATGCCCCGGCATATGATTCGACCTGAGTCCAAAGAGAGTCGCTTTGGACAAGGGCTACGGCACAAATCTTGTACATTTGAACCTCCGGAACAAGGTATGATGAGGCAGAATCCTATCACATTTATAGGAGTAAAGATATTTGCATCTATATCATTGGTCAACATCGGCAGTTCTGGATGGTCCGGCTTATGGTTCGACCTAACTCCAAAGAATGTCGCTTTGGACAAGTGCTATCCACAAATCTTGTACACTTGAACCTCGTGGACAAGATACGATGAGGCAGAATCCTGTCAAAATGATAGGAGTAAAGATATTTGCATCTATATCATTGGACGACATTGGCAATTCTGGATGCCCCGGCTTATGATCCGACCGGAGGCCAAAGAGAGTCGCTTTGGACACGTGCTACCGCACAAATCTTGTACATTTGGACCCCCTGGACGAGATACGATGAGGCAGAATCCTGTCAAATTGATAGCAGTAAAGATATTTGCATCTATATCATTGCACGACATTGGCAATTCTGGATGCTTCGGCTTATGGATCGACCTGATTCCAAAGAGTTTCGCTTTGGACAAGTGCTACCGCAACAAATCGTGTACATTTGGACACCCTGGACAAGATACGATGAGACAGAATCCTGTCAAATTGATAGCAGTAATAATATTTGCATCTATACCATTGCACGACATTGGCAATTCTTGACGCTTCGGCATATGGATCGACCTTAGTCCAAAGAGTTTCGCTTTGGACAAGTTTCACCGCACAAATCTTGTACATTTGGACCTCCTGTACAAGGTATGATGTGGCAGAATCCTATCACATTGATTGCAGTAAAGATATTTGCATCTATACCATTGCACGACATTGGCAATTCTTGATGGTCCGGCTTATGGTTCGACATAAGTCCAAAGATTGTCGCTTTGGACATGTGCTACCGCACAAATCTTGTACATTTGAACCTCGTGGACAAGATACGATGAGGCAGAATCCTGTCATATTGATAGCAGTAAAGATATTTGCATCTATATGATTGCGCGACATTGAAAATTCTTAATGCTTCGGCTTATGGACCGACCTGAGTCCAAGGAGTTTTTCTTTTGTGAAGTGCTAACGCACAAATCTTGTACATTTGGACCTCCTGCACAAGGTATGATGAGGCAGAATCCTATCACATTGACAGGAGTAAAGATATTTGCATCTATATCATTGGACGACATTGGCAATTCTGGATGCTCAGCATATGAATCGACGTGAGTCCAAAGAGATTGGCTTTTGTCAAGTGCTACCGCATAATTCTTGTACATTTGAACCTCCTGGAGAAGATAAGATGAGGCAGAATCCTGTCAAATTGATAGGAGTAAAGATATTTGCATCTATATCATTGCACGACATTGGCAATTCTGGATGCTTCGGCATATGGATCGACCTGAGTCCCAAAGAGTTTCGCTTTTGTCTAGAGCTACCGCACAAATCGTGTACACTTGATCCTCCTGGACAAGACACGATGAGCCAGAATCCTGTCAAATTGATTGGAGTGAAGATATTTGCATCTATATCATTGCACGAAATTGGTAATTCTGGATGCTCGGCTTATCATTCGACCTGAGTTCAAAGAGAGTCGCTTTGGACAAATGCTGCCGCACAAATCTTGTACATTTGGACCTCCTGGACCAGGCAGGATGAGGCAGAATCCTATTACATTGATAGGAGTAAAGATATTCGCATATATATCATTGGATGACTTTGGCAATTGTGGATGCTCAGCATATCATTCGACCTGCGTCCAAAGAGAGTCGTTTTGGACAAATTCTGCCGTCCAAACCTTGTGCATTTGAACCCCCTGGACACGATGCGATGAGGCTGAATCCTGTCAAATTGATAGCAGTAAAGATATTTGCATCTATACCATTGCACGACATTGGCAATTCTTGATGCTCCGGCTTATGGATCGACCTGAGTCCAAAGAGTTTCGCTTTGGACAAGTGCTACCGCACAAATCTTGTATGTGTGGACCTCCTGTACAAGGTATGATGAGGCAGAATCCTGTCAAATTGATAGGAGTGAAGATATTTGCATCTATACCATTGCACGACATTGCCAATTCTTGATGCTTCGGCTTATGGATCGACCTGAGTCCAAAGAGATTCGTTTTTGTGAAGTGCTAACGCACAAATCTTGTACATTTGGACCTCCTGCACAAGGTATGATGAGGCAGAATCCTATCACATTGACAGGAGTAAAGATATTTGTATCTATATCATTGGACGACATTGGCAATTCTGGATGCTCGGCATATGAATCGACCTGAGTCCAAAGAGATTGGCTTTTGTCAAGTGCTACCGCATAATTCTTGTACATTTGAACCTCCTGGAGAAGATACGATGAGGCAGAATCCTGTCAAATTGATAGGAGTTAAGATATTTGCATCTATACCATTCCGATAAGATCGGCAATATTTGTTACTTCGGCATATGGATCGACCTGAGTACAAAGAGAGTCGCTTTGGACAAGTGCTACCGCACAAATCGTGTATGTGTGGACCTCCTGTACAAGGTATGATGAGGCAGAATCATGTCAAATTGATAGGAGTGAAGATATATGCATCTATACCATTGCACGACATTGGCAATTCTTGATGCTTCGGCTTATGGATCGACCTGAGTCCAAAGAGATTCGTTTTTGTGAAGTGCTAACGCACAAATCTTGTACATTTGGACCTCCTGCACAAGGTATGATGAGGCAGAATCCTGTCACATTGATAGGAGTAAAGATATTTGCATCTATATCATTGGACGACATTGGCAATTCTGGATGCTCGGCATATGAATCGACCTGAGGCCAAAGAGAGTCGCTTTGGACAGGTGCTACCGCACAAATCTTGTACATTTGGACCCCCTGGATAAGATACGATGAGGCAGAATCCTGTCAAATTGATAGCAGTAAAGATATTTGCATCTATATCATTGGACGACATTGGCAATTCTGGATGCCCCGGCTTATGATTCGACCTGAGTCCAAAGAGAGTCGCTTTGGACAAGGGCTACCGCACAAATCTTGTACATTTGAACCTCCGGAACAAGGTATGATGAGGCAGAATCCTATCACATTGATAGGAGTAAAGATATTTGCATCTATATCATTGGTCAACATCGGCAGTTCTGGATGGTCCGGCTTATGGTTCGATCTTACTCCAAAGAATGTCGCTTTGGACAAGTGCTACCCACAAATCTTGTACATTTGAACCTCGTGGACAAGATACGATGAGGCAGAATCCTGTCAAATTTATAGGAGTAAAGATATTTGCATCTATATCATTGGTCAACATCGGCAATTCTGAATGGTCCAGCTTATGTTCGACCTAAGTCCAAACAATGTCGTTTTGGACAAGTGCTACCGCACAAATCTTGTACATTTGAAGCTCGTGGACAAGATACGATGCGGCAGAATCCTGTCAAATTGATAGGAGTGATGATGTTTGCATCTATACCATTCCGATAAGATCGGCAATATTTGTTACTTCGGCATATGGATCGACCTGAGTACAAAGAGAGTCGCTTTGGACAAGTGCTACCGCACAAATCGTGTAAATTTGGACCCCCTGGACAAGATACGATGAGGCAGAGTCCTGTCAAATTGATAGCAGTAAAGATATTTGCATCTATATCATTGCACGACATTGGCAATTCTGGATGCTTCGGCATATGGATCGACCTGAGTCCAAAGAGTTTCGCTTTTGTCTAGAGCTACCGCCCAAATCGTGTACACTTGATCCTCCTGGACAAGACACGATGAGCCAGAATCCTGTCAAATTGATTGGAGTGAAGATATTTGCATCTATATCATTGCACGACATTGGTAATTCTGGATGCTCGGCTTATCATTCGACCTGAGTCCAAAGAGTTTCGCTTTGGACAAGTGCTACCGCACAAATCTTGTATGTGTGGACCTCCTGTACAAGGTATGATGAGGCAGAATCCTGTCAAATTGATAGGAGTGAAGATATTTGCATCTATACCATTGCACGACATTGGCAATTCTTGATGCTTCGGCTTATGGATCGACCTGAGTCCTAAGAGATTCGTTTTTGTGAAGTGCTAACGCACAAATCTTGTACATTTGGACCTCCTGCACAAGGTATGATGAGGCAGAATCCTGTCACATTGATAGGAGTAAAGATATTTGCATCTATATCATTGGACGACATTGGCAATTCTGGATGTCCCGTCTTATGATTCGACCTGAGTCCAAAGAGAGTCGCTTTGGACAAGGGCTACCGCACAAATCTTGTACATTTGAACCTCCGGAACAAGGTATGATGAGGCAGAATCCTATCACATTGATAGGAGTAAAGATATTTGCATCTATATCATTGGTCAACATCGGCAGTTCTGGATGGTCCGGCTTATGGTTCGACCTAACTCCAAAGAATGTCACTTTGGACAAGTGCTACCCACAAATCTTGTACATTTGAACCTCGTGGTCAAGATACGATGAGGCAGAATCATGTCAAATTGATAGGAGTAAAGATATTTGCAACTATATCATTGGTCAACATCGGCAATTCTGGATGGTCCGGCTTATGGTTCGACATAAGTCCAAAGAATGTCGCTTTGGACAAGTGGTACCGCAACAAATCGTGTACATTTGGACCCCCTGGACAAGATACGAAGAGGCAGAATCCTTTCAAATTGATAGCAGTAAAGATATTTGGATCTATATCATTGGACGACATTGGCAATTCTGGATGCCCCGGCTTATGATTCGACCTGAGTCCAAAGAGAGTCGCTTTGGACAAGGGCTACCGCACAAATCTTGTACATTTGAACCTCCGGAACAAGGTATGATGAGGCATAATCCTATCACATTGATAGGAGTAAAGATATTTGCATCTATATCATTGGTCAACATCGGCAGTTCTTGATGCTCTGGCTTATGGATCGACCTGAGTCCAAAGAGTTTCGCTTTGGACAAGTGCTACCGCACAAATCTTGTATGTGTGGACCTCCTGTACAAGGTATGATGAGGCAGAATCCTGTCAAATTGATAGGAGTGAAGATATTTGCATCTATACCATTGCACGACATTGCCAATACTTGATGCTTCGGCTTATGGATCGACCTGAGTCCAAAGAGATTCGTTTTTGTGAAGTGCTAACGCACAAATCTTGTACATTTGGACATCCTGCACAAGGTATGATGAGGCAGAATCCTGTCACATTGATAGGAGTAAAGATATTTGCATCTATATCATTGGACGACATTGGCAATTCTGGATGTCCCGGCTTATGATTCGACCTGAGTCCAAAGAGAGTCGCTTTGGACAAGGGCTACCGCACAAATCTTGTACATTTGAACCTCCGGAACAAGGTATGATGAGGCATAATCCTATCACATTGATAGGAGTAAAGATATTTGCATCTATATCATTGGTCAACATCGGCAGTTCTGGATGGTCCGGCTTTTGGTTCGACCTAAGTCCAAAGAATGTCGCTTTGGACAAGTGCTACCGCACAAATCTTGTACATTTGAACCTCGTGGACAAGATACGATGAGGCAGAATCCTGTCATATTGATAGCAGTAAAGATATTTGCATCTATATGATTGCACGACATTGAAAATTCTTGATGCTTCGGCTTATGGATCGACCTGAGTCCAAGGAGTTTCGCTTTTGTGAAGTGCTAACGCACAAATCTTGTACATTTGGACCTCCTGCACAAGGTATGATGAGGCAGAATCCTATCACATTGACAGGAGTAAAGATATTTGCATCTATATCATTGGACGACATTGGCAATTCTGGATGCTCAGGCTTATGATTCGACCTAACTCCAAAGAATGTCGCTTTGGACAAGTGCTACCCACAAATCTTGTACACTTGAACCTCGTGGACAAGATACGATGAGGCAGAATCCTGTCAAATTGATAGGAGTAAAGATATTTGCATCTATATCATTGGACGACATTGGCAATTCTGGATGCCCCGGCTTATGATCCGACCTGAGTCCAAAGAGAGTCGCTTTGGACAAGGGCTACGGCACAAATCTTGTACATTTGAACCTCCGGAACAAGGTATGATGAGGCAGAATCCTATCACATTTATAGGAGTAAAGATATTTGCATCTATATCATTGGTCAACATCGGCAGTTCTGGATGGTCCGGCTTATGGTTCGACCTAACTCCAAAGAATGTCGCTTTGGACAAGTGCTACCCACAAATCTTGTACACTTGAACCTCGTGGACAAGATACGATGAGGCAGAATCCTGTCAAATTGATAGGAGTAAAGATATTTGCATCTATATCATTGGACGACATTGGCAATTCTGGATGCCCCGGCTTATGATCCGACCGGAGGCCAAAGAGAGTCGCTTTGGACACGTGCTACCGCACAAATCTTGTACATTTGGACCCCCTGGACGAGATACGATGAGGCAGAATCCTGTCAAATTGATAGCAGTAAAGATATTTGCATCTATATCATTGCACGACATTGGCAATTCTGGATGCTTCGGCTTATGGATCGACCTGATTCCAAAGAGTTTCGCTTTGGACAAGTGCTACCGCAACAAATCGTGTACATTTGGACACCCTGGACAAGATACGATGAGACAGAATCCTGTCAATTTGATAGCAGTAATGATATTTGCATCTATACCATTGCACGACATTGGCAATACTTGATGCTTCGGCATATGGATCGACCTTAGTCCAAAGTGTTTCGCTTTGGACAAGTGCTACCGCACAAATCTTGTACATTTGGACCTCCTGTACAAGGTATGATGTGGCAGAATCCTATCACATTGATTGCAGTAAAGATATTTGCATCTATACCATTGCACGACATTGGCAATTCTTGATGGTCCGGCTTATGGTTCGACATAAGTCCAAAGAATGTCGCTTTGGACATGTGCTACCGCACAAATCTTGTACATTTGAACCTCGTGGACAAGGTACGATGAGGCAGAATCCTGTCATATTGATAGCAGTAAAGATATTTGCATCTATATGATTGCACGACAATGAAAATTCTTGATGCTTCGGCATATGGATCGACCTGAGTCCAAGGAGTTTCGCTTTTGTGAAGTGCTAACGCACAAATCTTGTACATTTGGACCTCCTGCACAAGGTATGATGAGGCAGAATCCTATCACATTGACAGGAGTAAAGATATTTGCATCTATATCATTGGACGACATTGGCAATTCTGGATGCTCGGCATATGAATCGACTTGAGTCCAAAGAGATTGGCTTTTGTCAAGTGCTACCGCATAATTCTTGTACATTTGAACCTCCTGGAGAAGATACGATGAGGCAGAATCCTGTCAAATTGATAGGAGTTAAGATATTTGCATCTATACCATTCCGATAAGATCGGCAATATTTGTTACTTCGGCATATGGATCGACCTGAGTACAAAGAGAGTCGCTTTGTACAAGTGCTACCGCACAAATCGTGTAAATTTGGAACCCCTGGACAAGATACGATGAGGCAGAGTCCTGTCAAATTGATAGCAGTAAAGATATTTGCATCTATATCATTGCACGACATTGGCAATTCTGGATGCTTCGGCATATGGATCGACCTGAGTCCAAAGAGTTTCGCTTTTGTCTAGAGCTACTGCACAAATCGTGTACACTTGATCCTCCTGGACAAGACACGATGAGCCAGAATCCTGTCAAATTGATTGGAGTGAAGATATTTGCATCTATATCATTGCACGACATTGGTAATTCTGGATGCTCGGCTTATCATTCGACCTGAGTTCAAAGAGAGTCGCTTTGGACAAATGCTGCCGCACAAATCTTGTACATTTGGACCTCCTGGACCAGGCAGGATGAGGCAGAATCCTATTACATTGATAGGAGTAAAGATATTCGCATATATATCATTGGATGACTTTGGCAATTGTGGATGCTCAGCATATCATTCGACCTGCGTCCAAAGAGAGTCGTTTTGGACAAATTCTGCCGTCCAAACCTTGTCCATTTGGACCCCCTGGACACGATGCGATGAGGCTGAATCCTGTCAAATTGATAGCAGTAAAGATATTTGCATCTATACCATTGCACGACATTGGCAATTCTTGATGCTCTGGCTTATGGATCGACCTGAGTCCAAAGAGTTTCGCTTTGGACAAGTGCTACCGCACAAATCTTGTATGTGTGGACCTCCTGTACAAGGTATGATGAGGCAGAATCCTGTCAAATTGATAGGAGTGAAGATATTTGCATCTATACCATTGCACCACATTGCCAATTCTTGATGCTTCGGCTTATGGATCGACCTGAGTCCAAAGAGATTCGTTTTTGTGAAGTGCTAACGCACAAATCTTGTACTTTTGGACATCCTGCACAAGGTATGATGAGGCAGAATCCTGTCACATTGATAGGAGTAAAGATATTTGCATCTATATCATTGGACGACATTGGCAATTCTGGATGTCCCGGCTTATGATTCGACCTGAGTCCAAAGAGAGTCGCTTTGGACAAGGGCTACCGCACAAATCTTGTACATTTGAACCTCCGGAACAAGGTATGATGAGGCATAATCCTATCACATTGATAGGAGTAAAGATATTTGCATCTATATCATTGGTCAACATCGGCAGTTCTGGATGGTCCGGCTTTTGGTTCGACCTAAGTCCAAAGAATGTCGCTTTGGACAAGTGCTACCGCACAAATCTTGTACATTTGAACCTCGTGGACAAGATACGATGAGGCAGAATCCTGTCATATTGATAGCAGTAAAGATATTTGCATCTATATGATTGCACGACATTGAAAATTCTTGATGCTTCGGCTTATGGATCGACCTGAGTCCAAGGAGTTTCGCTTTTGTGAAGTGCTAACGCACAAATCTTGTACATTTGGACCTCCTGCACAAGGTATGATGAGGCAGAATCCTATCACATTGACAGGAGTAAAGATATTTGCATCTATATCATTGGACGACATTGGCAATTCTGGATGCTCGGCATATGAATCGACCTGAGTCCAAAGAGATTGGCTTTTGTCAAGTGCTACCGCATAATTCTTGTACATTTGAACCTCCTGGAGAAGATACGATGAGGCAGAATCCTGTCAAATTGATAGGAGTTAAGATATTTGCATCTATACCATTCCGATAAGATCGGCAATATTTGTTACTTCGGCATATGGATCGACCTGAGTACAAAGAGAGTCGCTTTGGACAAGTGCTACCGCACAAATCGTGTAAATTTGGACCCCCTGGACAAGATACGATGAGGCAGAGTCCTGTCAAATTGATAGCAGTAAAGATATTTGCATCTATATCATTGCACGACATTGGCAATTCTGGATGCTTCGGCATATGGATCGACCTGAGTCCAAAGAGTTTCGCTTTTGTCTAGAGCTACCGCACAAATCGTGTACACTTGATCCTCCTGGACAAGACACGATGAGCCAGAATCCTGTCAAATTGATTGGAGTGAAGATATTTGCATCTATATCATTGCACGACATTGGTAATTCTGGATGCTCGGCTTATCATTCGACCTGAGTTCAAAGAGAGTCGCTTTGGACAAATGCTGCCGCACAAATCTTGTACATTAGGACCTCCTGGACCAGGCAGGATGAGGCAGAATCCTATTACATTGATAGGAGTAAAGATATTCGCATATATATCATTGGATGACTTTGGCAATTGTGGATGCTCAGCATATCATTCGACCTGCGTCCGAAGAGAGTCGTTTTGGACAAATTCTGCCGTCCAAACCTTGTCCATTTGGACCCCCTGGACACGATGCGATGAGGCTGAATCCTGTCAAATTGATAGCAGTAAAGATATTTGCATCTATACCATTGCACGACATTGGCAATTCTTGATGCTTCGGCTTATGGATCGACCTGAGTCCAAAGAGTTTCGCTTTGGACAAGTGCTACCGCACAAATCTTGTATGTGTGGACCTCCTGTACAAGGTATGATGAGGCAGAATCCTGTCAAATTGATAGGAGTGAAGATATTTGCATCTATACCATTGCACGACATTGCCAATTCTTGATGCTTCGGCTTATGGATCGACCTGAGTCCAAAGAGATTCGTTTTTGTGAAGTGCTAACGCACAAATCTTGTACATTTGGACATCCTGCACAAGGTATGATGAGGCAGAATCCTGTCACATTGATAGGAGTAAAGATATTTGCATCTATATCATTGGACGACATTGGCAATTCTGGATGTCCCGTCTTATGATTCGACCTGAGTCGAAAGAGAGTCGCTTTGGACAAGGGCTACCGCACAAATCTTGTATATTTGAACCTCCGGAACAAGGTATGATGAGGCAGAATCCTATCACATTGATAGGAGTAAAGATATTTGCATCTATATCATTGGTCAACATCGGCAGTTCTGAATGGTCCGGCTTATGGTTCGACCTAACTGCAAAGAATGTCACTTTGGACAAGTGCTACCCACAAATCTTGTACATTTGAACCTCGTGGTCAAGATACAATGAGGCAGAATCATGTCAAATTGATAGGAGTAAAGATATTTGCATCTATATCATTGGTCAACATCGGCAGTTCTGGATGGTCCGGCTTATGGTTCGACCTAAGTCCAAAGAATGTCGCTTTTGTGTAGTGCTACCGCACAAATCTTGTACACTTGATCCTCCTGGACAAGACACGATGAGCCAGAATCCTGTAAAATTCATAGGAGTTAAGATATTTGCATCTATATCATTGGACGACATTGGCAATTCTGAATGCTCGGCATATGATTCGACCTGAGTCCAAAGAGAGTCGCTTTGGACAAGTGCTACCGCACAAATCTTGTATGTGTGGACCTCTTGTACAAGGTATGATGAGGCAGAATCCTATCACATTGATAGGATTAAAGATATTTGCATCTATATCATTGGACGACATTGGCAATTCTGGATGCTCCGGCGTATGATTCGACCGGAGGCCAAAGAGAGTCGCTTTGGACAAGTGCTACCACACAAATCTTGTACTTTTGGACCTTCTGGACAATATACGATGAGGCAAAATCCTGTCAAATTGATAACAGTAAATATATTTGCATCTATATCATTGGACGACATTGGCAATTCTGGTTGCTCCGGCTTATGATTCGACCTGAATCCAAAGACAGTCGCTTTGGACAAGTGCTACCGTACAAATGTTGTACATTTAGACCTCCTGGAAAAGATATGACGAGGCAGAATCCTGTCACATTGATAGGAGTGAAGATATTTGCATCTAAATCATTGGACGACATTGGCAATTCTGGATGCTTCGGCTTATGGATCGACCTGAGTCCAAAGAGTTTCGCTTTTGTCTAGTGCTACCGCACAAATCTTGTACACTTGATCCTCCTGGAAAAGATATGATGAGGCAGAATCCTGTCACATTGATAGGAGTGAAGATATTTGCATCTAAATCATTGGACGACATAGGCAATTCTGGATGCTTCGGCTTATGATTCGACCTGAGTCCAAAGAGAGTCGCTTTGGACAAGTGCTACCGCACAAATCTTGTACATTTGGACCTCCTGTACAAGGTATGATGAGGCAGAATCGCATCACATTGATAGGAGTAAAGATATTTGCATCTATATAATTGGACGACATTGGCAATTCTGGATGCTCCGGCATATGATTCGCCCGGAGGCCAAAGAGAGTCGCTTTGGACACGTACCACCGCACAAATCTTGTACATCTGGACCTCTTGGACAAGATACGATGAGGCAGAATCCTGTCAAATTGATAGCAGTGAAGATATTTGCATCTATATCACTAGACGACATTGGCAATTCTGGATGCTCCGGCATATGATTTGACCGGAGGCCAAAGAGAGTCGCTTTGGACACGTGCTACCGCACAAATCTTGTTCATTTGGACCTCCTGGACAAGGTATGATGAGGCAGAATCCTATCACATCGATAGGAGTGAAGATATTTATATCTATATCACTAGACGACATTGGCAATTCTGGATGCTCCGGCATATGATTTGACCGGAGGCCAAAGAGAGTCGCTTTGAACACGTGCTACCGCACAAATCTTGTACATTTGGACCCCCTGGACAAGATACGATGAGGCAGAATACTGTCAAATTGATAGAGGTAAAGATATTTGCATCTATATCATTGCACAACATTGGCAATTCTGGATGCTTCGGCTTATGGACCGACCTGAGTCCAAAGAGTTTCGCTTTTGTCTAGTGCTACCGCACAAATCTTGTACATTTGAATCTCCTGGAAAAGGTATGGCGAGGCAGAATCCTGTCACATTGATAGTAGTAAAGATATTTGCATCGATATCATTGGACGACATTGGCAATCCTGGGGATCCGGCTCATGATTCGATCGGAGGCCAAAGAGAGTCGCTTTGGACACGTGCTACCGCACAAATCTTTTACATTTGGACCCCCTGGACAAGATGCTTTGAGGCAGAATCCTGTCAAATTGATAGCAGTCAAAATATTTGCATCTAAATCATTGGACGACATTGGCAATTCTGGATGCTTCGGCTTATGGATCGACCTGAGTCCAAAGAGTTTCGCTTTTGTCTAGTGCTACCGCACAAAACTTGTACACTTGATCCTCCTGGACAAGACACGATGAGCCAGAATCCTGTTAAATTCATAGGAGTGAAGATATTTGCATCTATATCACTAGACGACATTGGCAATTCTGGATGCTCCGGCATATGATTTGACCGGAGGCCAAAGAGAGTCGCTTTGGACAAGTGCTACCGCACAAATCTTGTTCATTTGGACCCCCTGGACAAGATGCGAAAAGGCAGAATCCTGTCAAATTGATAGCAGTAAAAATATTTGCATCTATATCATTGGACGACATTAGCAATTCTGGATGCACCGGCTTATGATTCGACCTGAGTCCAAAGAGAGTCGCTTTGGACAAGTGCTACCGCACAAATCGTGTACATTTGGACCTCCTGTACAAGGTATGATGAGACAGAATCCCATCACATTGATAGGAGTAAAGATATTTGCATCTATATCATTGGACGACATTGGCAATTCTGGATGCTCCGGCATATGATTCGCCCGGAGGCCAAAGAGAGTCGCTTTGGACACGTGCTACCGCACAAATCTTGTACATCTGGACCTCTTGGACAAGATACGATGAGGCAGAATCCTGTCAAATTGATAGCAGTAAAGATATTTGCATCTATATTATTGCACGACATTGGCAATTCTGGATGCTTCGGCTTATGGATCGACCTGAGTCCAAAGAGTTTCGCTTTTGTGTAGTGCTACCGCACAAATCTTGTACACTTGATCCTCCTGGACAAGACACGATGAGCCAGAATCCTGTAAAATTCATAGGAGTTAAGATATTTGCATCTATATCATTGGACGACATTGGCAATTCTGAATGCTCGGCATATGATTCGACCTGAGTCCAAAGAGAGTCGCTTTGGACAAGTGCTACCGCACAAATCTTGTATGTGTGGACCTCTTGTACAAGGTATGATGAGGCAGAATCCTATCACATTGATAGGATTAAAGATATTTGCATCTATATCATTGGACGACATTGGCAATTCTGGATGCTCCGGCGTATGATTCGACCGGAGGCCAAAGAGAGTCGCTTTGGACAAGTGCTACCACACAAATCTTGTACTTTTGGACCTTCTGGACAATATACGATGAGGCAAAATCCTGTCAAATTGATAACAGTAAATATATTTGCATCTATATCATTGGACGACATTGGCAATTCTGGTTGCTCCGGCTTATGATTCGACCTGAATCCAAAGACAGTCGCTTTGGACAAGTGCTACCGTACAAATGTTGTACATTTAGACCTCCTGGAAAAGATATGATGAGGCAGAATCCTGTCACATTGATAGGAGTGAAGATATTTGCATCTAAATCATTGGACGACATTGGCAATTCTGGATGCTTCGGCTTATAATTCGACCTGAGTCCAAAGAGAGTCGCTTTGGACAAATGCTGCCGCCCAAATCTTGTATATTTGGACCCCCTGGACAAGGTATGATGAGGCAGAATCCTATCACATCGATAGGAGTGAAGATATTTGCATCTATATCACTAGACGACATTGGCAATTCTGGATGCTTCGGTTTATGGATCGACCTGAGTCCAAAGAGTTTCGCTTTAGTCTAGTGCTACCGCACAAATCTTGTACACTTAATCCTCCTGGACAAGGCATGATGAGCCAGAATCCTGTCAAATTGATAGAAGTGAAGATATTTGCATCTATATCATTGGACGACATTGGCAATAATGGAAGCTCCGGCTTATGATTCGACCTGAGTCCAAAGAGAGTCGCTTTGGACAAGTGCTACCGCACAAATCTTGTTCATTTGGACCTCCTGGACAAGGTATGATGAGGCAGAATCCTATCACATCGATAGGAGTGAAGATATTTATATCTATATCACTAGACGACATTGGCAATTCTGGATGCTCCGGCATATGATTTGACCGGAGGCCAAAGAGAGTCACTTTGAACACGTGCTACCGCACAAATCTTGTACATTTGGACCCCCTGGACAAGATACGATGAGGCAGAATACTGTCAAATTGATAGAGGTAAAGATATTTGCATCTATATCATTGCACAACATTGGCAATTCTGGATGCTTCGGCTTATGGACCGACCTGAGTCCAAAGAGTTTCGCTTTTGTCTAGTGCTACCGCACAAATCTTGTACATTTGAATCTCCTGGAAAAGGTATGGCGAGGCAGAATCCTGTCACATTGATAGTAGTAAAGATATTTGCATCGATATCATTGGACGACATTGGCAATCCTGGGGATCCGCCTCATGATTCGATCGGAGGCCAAAGAGAGTCGCTTTGGACACGTGCTACCGCACAAATCTTTTACATTTGGACCCCCTGGACAAGATGCTTTGTGGCAGAATCCTGTCAAATTGATAGCAGTCAAAATATTTGCATCTAAATCATTGGACGACATTGGCAATTCTGGATGCTTCGGCTTATGGATCGACCTGAGTCCAAAGAGTTTCGCTTTTGTCTAGTGCTACCGCACAAAACTTGTACACTTGATCCTCCTGGACAAGACACGATGAGCCAGAATCCTGTTAAATTGATAGGAGTGAAGATATTTGCATCTATATCACTAGACGACATTGGCAATTCTGGATGCTCCGGCATATGATTTGACCGGAGGCCAAAGAGAGTCGCTTTGGACAAGTGCTACCGCACAAATCTTGTTCATTTGGACCCCCTGGACAAGATGCGAAAAGGCAGAATCCTGTCAAATTGATAGCAGTAAAAATATTTGGATCTATATCATTGGACGACATTAGCAATTCTGGATGCACCGGCTTATGATTCGACCTGAGTCCAAAGAGAGTCGCTTTGGACAAGTGCTACCGCACAAATCGTGTACATTTGGACCTCCTGTACAAGGTATGATGAGACAGAATACCATCACATTGATAGGAGTAAAGATATTTGCATCTATATCATTGGACGACATTGGCAATTCTGGATGCTCCGGCATATGATTCGCCCGGAGGCCAAAGAGAGTCGCTTTGGACACGTGCCACCGCACAAATCTTGTACATCTGGACCTCTTGGACAAGATACGATGAGGCAGAATCCTGTCAAATTGATAGCAGTGAAGATATTTGCATCTATATCACTAGACGACATTGGCAATTCTGGATGCTCCGGCATATGATTTGACCGGAGGCCAAAGAGAGTCGCTTTGGACACGTGCTACCGCACAAATCTTGTACATTTGGACCCCCTGGACAAGATACGATGAGGCAGAATACTGTCAAATTGATAGAAGTAAAGATATTTGCATCTATATCATTGCACGACATTGGCAATTCTGGATGCTTCGGCTTATGGATCGACTTGTGTCCAAAGAGTTTCGCTTTTGTCTAGTGCTACCGCACAAAACCTGTACACTTGATCCTCCTGGACAAGACACGATGAGCCAGAATCCTGTTAAATTGATAGGAGTGAAGATATTTGCATCTATATCATTAGACGGCATTAGCAATTCTGGATGGTCGGCATATGATTCTACCTGAGTTCAAAGAGAGTCGCTTTGGACACGTGCTACAGCACAAATCTTGTACATTTGGATCCCCTGGACAAGATGCGATGAGGCAGAATCCTGTCAAATTGATAGCAGTAAAAATATTTGCATCTATATCATTGCACGACATTGGCAATTCTGGATGCTTCGGCTTATGGATTGACCTGAGTCCAAAGAGTTTCGCTTTTGTGTAGTGCTACCGCACAAATCTTGTACACTTGATCCTCTTGGACAAGACACGATGAGCCAGAATCCTGTAAAATTGATAGGAGTGAAGATATTTGCGTCTATATCATTGGACGACATTGGCAATTCTGGATGCTCGGCATATGATTCGACCTGAGTCCAAAGAGAGTCGCTTTGGACAAGTGCTACCGCACAAATCTTGTATGTGTGGACCTCCTGTACAAGGTATGATGAGGCAGAATCCTATCACATTGATAGGATTAAAGGTATTTGCATCTATATCATTGGACGACATTGGCAATTCTGGATGCTCCGGCGTATGATTCGACCGGAGGCCAAAGAGAGTCGCTTTGGACAAGTGCTACCGCACAAATCTTGTACATTTGGACCTCCTGGACAAGACTCGATGAGCCAGAATCCTGTCAAATTGATAGGAGTGAAGATATTTGCATCTATATCATTGGACGACATTGGCAATAATGGAAGCTCCGGCTTATGATTCGACCTGAGTCCAAAGAGAGTCGCTTTGGACAAGTGCTACCGCACAAATCTTGTTCATTTGGACCTCCTGGACAAGGTATGATGAGGCAGAATCCTATCACATCGATAGGAGTGAAGATATTTATATCTATATCACTAGACGACATTGGCAATTCTGGATGCTCCGGCATATGATTTGACCGGAGGCCAAAGAGAGTCGCTTTGAACACGTGCTACCGCACAAATCTTGTACATTTGGACCCCCTGGGCAAGATACGATGAGGCAGAATACTGTCAAATTGATAGAGGTAAAGATATTTGCATCTATATCATTGCACAACATTGGCAATTCTGGATGCTTCGGCTTATGGACCGACCTGAGTCCAAAGAGTTTCGCTTTTGTCTAGTGCTACCGCACAAATCTTGTACATTTGAATCTCCTGGAAAAGGTATGGCGAGGCAGAATCCTGTCACATTGATAGTAGTAAAGATATTTGCATCGATATCATTGGACGACATTGGCAATCCTGGGGATCCGGCTCATGATTCGATCGGAGGCCAAAGAGAGTCGCTTTGGACACGTGCTACCGCACAAATCTTTTACATTTGGACCCCCTGGACAAGATGCTTTGAGGCAGAATCCTGTCAAATTGATAGCAGTCAAAATATTTGCATCTAAATCATTGGACGACATTGGCAATTCTGGATGCTTCGGCTTATGGATCGACCTGAGTCCAAAGAGTTTCGCTTTTGTCTAGTGCTACCGCACAAAACTTGTACACTTGATCCTCCTGGACAAGACACGATGAGCCAGAATCCTGTTAAATTCATAGGAGTGAAGATATTTGCATCTATATCACTAGACGACATTGGCAATTCTGGATGCTCCGGCATATGATTTGACCGGAGTCCAAAGAGAGTCGCTTTGGACAAGTGCTACCGCACAAATCGTGTACATTTGGACCTCCTGTACAAGGTATGATGAGACAGAATCCCATCACATTGATAGGAGTAAAGATATTTGCATCTATATCATTGGACGACATTGGCAATTCTGGATGCTCCGGCATATGATTCGCCCGGAGGCCAAAGAGAGTCGCTTTGGACACGTGCTACCGCACAAATCTTGTACATCTGGACCTCTTGGACAAGATACGATGAGGCAGAATCCTGTCAAATTGATAGCAGTAAAGATATTTGCATCTATATCATTGCACGACATTGGCAATTCTGGATGCTTCGGCTTATGGATCGACCTGAGTCCAAAGAGTTTCGCTTTTGTGTAGTGCTACCGCACAAATCTTGTACACTTGATCCTCCTGGACAAGACACGATGAGCCAGAATCCTGTAAAATTCATAGGAGTTAAGATATTTGCATCTATATCATTGGACGACATTGGCAATTCTGAATGCTCGGCATATGATTCGACCTGAGTCCAAAGAGAGTCGCTTTGGACAAGTGCTACCGCACAAATCTTGTATGTGTGGACCTCTTGTACAAGGTATGATGAGGCAGAATCCTATCACATTGATAGGATTAAAGATATTTGCATCTATATCATTGGACGACATTGGCAATTCTGGATGCTCCGGCGTATGATTCGACCGGAGGCCAAAGAGAGTCGCTTTGGACAAGTGCTACCACACAAATCTTGTACTTTTGGACCTTCTGGACAATATACGATGAGGCAAAATCCTGTCAAATTGATAACAGTAAATATATTTGCATCTATATCATTGGACGACATTGGCAATTCTGGTTGCTCCGGCTTATGATTCGACCTGAATCCAAAGACAGTCGCTTTGGACAAGTGCTACCGTACAAATGTTGTACATTTAGACCTCCTGGAAAAGATATGATGAGGCAGAATCCTGTCACATTGATAGGAGTGAAGATATTTGCATCTAAATCATTGGACGACATTGGCAATTCTGGATGCTTCGGCTTATAATTCGACCTGAGTCCAAAGAGAGTCGCTTTGGACAAATGCTGCCGCCCAAATCTTGTATATTTGGACCCCCTGGACAAGGTATGATGAGGCAGAATCCTATCACATCGATAGGAGTGAAGATATTTGCATCTATATCACTAGACGACATTGGCAATTCTGGATGCTTCGGTTTATGGATCGACCTGAGTCCAAAGAGTTTCGCTTTAGTCTAGTGCTACCGCACAAATCTTGTACACTTAATCCTCCTGGACAAGGCATGATGAGCCAGAATCCTGTCAAATTGATAGAAGTGAAGATATTTGCATCTATATCATTGGACGACATTGGCAATTC
This sequence comes from Priocnemis perturbator, assembly GCA_963942575.1. Lineage (NCBI taxonomy): Eukaryota > Metazoa > Arthropoda > Insecta > Hymenoptera > Pompilidae > Priocnemis > Priocnemis perturbator. Next base: position 1,859,683 of record CAWWDK010000133.1, on the reverse strand, counting down.
TGGATGCTCCGGCATATGATTCGCCCGGAGGCCAAAGAGAGTCGCTTTGGACACGTGCCACCGCACAAATCTTGTACATCTGGACCTCTTGGACAAGATACGATGAGGCAGAATCCTGTCAAATTGATAGCAGTGAAGATATTTGCATCTATATCACTAGACGACATTGGCAATTCTGGATGCTCCGGCATATGATTTGACCGGAGGCCAAAGAGAGTCGCTTTGGACACGTGCTACCGCACAAATCTTGTACATTTGGACCCCCTGGACAAGATACGATGAGGCAGAATACTGTCAAATTGATAGAAGTAAAGATATTTGCATCTATATCATTGCACGACATTGGCAATTCTGGATGCTTCGGCTTATGGATCGACTTGTGTCCAAAGAGTTTCGCTTTTGTCTAGTGCTACCGCACAAAACCTGTACACTTGATCCTCCTGGACAAGACACGATGAGCCAGAATCCTGTTAAATTGATAGGAGTGAAGATATTTGCATCTATATCATTAGACGGCATTAGCAATTCTGGATGGTCGGCATATGATTCTACCTGAGTTCAAAGAGAGTCGCTTTGGACACGTGCTACAGCACAAATCTTGTACATTTGGATCCCCTGGACAAGATGCGATGAGGCAGAATCCTGTCAAATTGATAGCAGTAAAAATATTTGCATCTATATCATTGCACGACATTGGCAATTCTGGATGCTTCGGCTTATGGATTGACCTGAGTCCAAAGAGTTTCGCTTTTGTGTAGTGCTACCGCACAAATCTTGTACACTTGATCCTCTTGGACAAGACACGATGAGCCAGAATCCTGTAAAATTGATAGGAGTGAAGATATTTGCGTCTATATCATTGGACGACATTGGCAATTCTGGATGCTCGGCATATGATTCGACCTGAGTCCAAAGAGAGTCGCTTTGGACAAGTGCTACCGCACAAATCTTGTATGTGTGGACCTCCTGTACAAGGTATGATGAGGCAGAATCCTATCACATTGATAGGATTAAAGGTATTTGCATCTATATCATTGGACGACATTGGCAATTCTGGATGCTCCGGCGTATGATTCGACCGGAGGCCAAAGAGAGTCGCTTTGGACAAGTGCTACCGCACAAATCTTGTACATTTGGACCTCCTGGACAAGACTCGATGAGCCAGAATCCTGTCAAATTGATAGGAGTGAAGATATTTGCATCTATATCATTGGACGACATTGGCAATAATGGAAGCTCCGGCTTATGATTCGACCTGAGTCCAAAGAGAGTCGCTTTGGACAAGTGCTACCGCACAAATCTTGTTCATTTGGACCTCCTGGACAAGGTATGATGAGGCAGAATCCTATCACATCGATAGGAGTGAAGATATTTATATCTATATCACTAGACGACATTGGCAATTCTGGATGCTCCGGCATATGATTTGACCGGAGGCCAAAGAGAGTCGCTTTGAACACGTGCTACCGCACAAATCTTGTACATTTGGACCCCCTGGGCAAGATACGATGAGGCAGAATACTGTCAAATTGATAGAGGTAAAGATATTTGCATCTATATCATTGCACAACATTGGCAATTCTGGATGCTTCGGCTTATGGACCGACCTGAGTCCAAAGAGTTTCGCTTTTGTCTAGTGCTACCGCACAAATCTTGTACATTTGAATCTCCTGGAAAAGGTATGGCGAGGCAGAATCCTGTCACATTGATAGTAGTAAAGATATTTGCATCGATATCATTGGACGACATTGGCAATCCTGGGGATCCGGCTCATGATTCGATCGGAGGCCAAAGAGAGTCGCTTTGGACACGTGCTACCGCACAAATCTTTTACATTTGGACCCCCTGGACAAGATGCTTTGAGGCAGAATCCTGTCAAATTGATAGCAGTCAAAATATTTGCATCTAAATCATTGGACGACATTGGCAATTCTGGATGCTTCGGCTTATGGATCGACCTGAGTCCAAAGAGTTTCGCTTTTGTCTAGTGCTACCGCACAAAACTTGTACACTTGATCCTCCTGGACAAGACACGATGAGCCAGAATCCTGTTAAATTCATAGGAGTGAAGATATTTGCATCTATATCACTAGACGACATTGGCAATTCTGGATGCTCCGGCATATGATTTGACCGGAGGCCAAAGAGAGTCGCTTTGGACAAGTGCTACCGCACAAATCTTGTTCATTTGGACCCCCTGGACAAGATGCGAAAAGGCAGAATCCTGTCAAATTGATAGCAGTAAAAATATTTGCATCTATATCATTGGACGACATTAGCAATTCTGGATGCACCGGCTTATGATTCGACCTGAGTCCAAAGAGAGTCGCTTTGGACAAGTGCTACCGCACAAATCGTGTACATTTGGACCTCCTGTACAAGGTATGATGAGACAGAATCCCATCACATTGATAGGAGTAAAGATATTTGCATCTATATCATTGGACGACATTGGCAATTCTGGATGCTCCGGCATATGATTCGCCCGGAGGCCAAAGAGAGTCGCTTTGGACACGTGCTACCGCACAAATCTTGTACATCTGGACCTCTTGGACAAGATACGATGAGGCAGAATCCTGTCAAATTGATAGCAGTAAAGATATTTGCATCTATATCATTGCACGACATTGGCAATTCTGGATGCTTCGGCTTATGGATCGACCTGAGTCCAAAGAGTTTCGCTTTTGTGTAGTGCTACCGCACAAATCTTGTACACTTGATCCTCCTGGACAAGACACGATGAGCCAGAATCCTGTAAAATTCATAGGAGTTAAGATATTTGCATCTATATCATTGGACGACATTGGCAATTCTGAATGCTCGGCATATGATTCGACCTGAGTCCAAAGAGAGTCGCTTTGGACAAGTGCTACCGCACAAATCTTGTATGTGTGGACCTCTTGTACAAGGTATGATGAGGCAGAATCCTATCACATTGATAGGATTAAAGATATTTGCATCTATATCATTGGACGACATTGGCAATTCTGGATGCTCCGGCGTATGATTCGACCGGAGGCCAAAGAGAGTCGCTTTGGACAAGTGCTACCACACAAATCTTGTACTTTTGGACCTTCTGGACAATATACGATGAGGCAAAATCCTGTCAAATTGATAACAGTAAATATATTTGCATCTATATCATTGGACGACATTGGCAATTCTGGTTGCTCCGGCTTATGATTCGACCTGAATCCAAAGACAGTCGCTTTGGACAAGTGCTACCGTACAAATGTTGTACATTTAGACCTCCTGGAAAAGATATGATGAGGCAGAATCCTGTCACATTGATAGGAGTGAAGATATTTGCATCTAAATCATTGGACGACATTGGCAATTCTGGATGCTTCGGCTTATAATTCGACCTGAGTCCAAAGAGAGTCGCTTTGGACAAATGCTGCCGCCCAAATCTTGTATATTTGGACCCCCTGGACAAGGTATGATGAGGCAGAATCCTATCACATCGATAGGAGTGAAGATATTTGCATCTATATCACTAGACGACATTGGCAATTCTGGATGCTTCGGTTTATGGATCGACCTGAGTCCAAAGAGTTTCGCTTTAGTCTAGTGCTACCGCACAAATCTTGTACACTTAATCCTCCTGGACAAGGCATGATGAGCCAGAATCCTGTCAAATTGATAGAAGTGAAGATATTTGCATCTATATCATTGGACGACATTGGCAATAATGGAAGCTCCGGCTTATGATTCGACCTGAGTCCAAAGAGAGTCGCTTTGGACAAGTGCTACCGCACAAATCTTGTTCATTTGGACCTCCTGGACAAGGTATGATGAGGCAGAATCCTATCACATCGATAGGAGTGAAGATATTTATATCTATATCACTAGACGACATTGGCAATTCTGGATGCTCCGGCATATGATTTGACCGGAGGCCAAAGAGAGTCGCTTTGAACACGTGCTACCGCACAAATCTTGTACATTTGGACCCCCTGGACAAGATACGATGAGGCAGAATACTGTCAAATTGATAGAGGTAAAGATATTTGCATCTATATCATTGCACAACATTGGCAATTCTGGATGCTTCGGCTTATGGACCGACCTGAGTCCAAAGAGTTTCGCTTTTGTCTAGTGCTACCGCACAAATCTTGTACATTTGAATCTCCTGGAAAAGGTATGGCGAGGCAGAATCCTGTCACATTGATAGTAGTAAAGATATTTGCATCGATATCATTGGACGACATTGGCAATCCTGGGGATCCGCCTCATGATTCGATCGGAGGCCAAAGAGAGTCGCTTTGGACACGTGCTACCGCACAAATCTTTTACATTTGGACCCCCTGGACAAGATGCTTTGAGGCAGAATCCTGTCAAATTGATAGCAGTCAAAATATTTGCATCTAAATCATTGGACGACATTGGCAATTCTGGATGCTTCGGCTTATGGATCGACCTGAGTCCAAAGAGTTTCGCTTTTGTCTAGTGCTACCGCACAAAACTTGTACACTTGATCCTCCTGGACAAGACACGATGAGCCAGAATCCTGTTAAATTGATAGGAGTGAAGATATTTGCATCTATATCACTAGACGACATTGGCAATTCTGGATGCTCCGGCATATGATTTGACCGGAGGCCAAAGAGAGTCGCTTTGGACAAGTGCTACCGCACAAATCTTGTTCATTTGGACCCCCTGGACAAGATGCGAAAAGGCAGAATCCTGTCAAATTGATAGCAGTAAAAATATTTGGATCTATATCATTGGACGACATTAGCAATTCTGGATGCACCGGCTTATGATTCGACCTGAGTCCAAAGAGAGTCGCTTTGGACAAATGCTGCCGCCCAAATCTTGTATATTTGGACCCCCTGGACAAGGTATGATGAGGCAGAATCCTATCACATCGATAGGAGTGAAGATATTTGCATCTATATCACTAGACGACATTGGCAATTCTGGATGCTTCGGTTTATGGATCGACCTGAGTCCAAAGAGTTTCGCTTTAGTCTAGTGCTACCGCACAAATCTTGTACACTTAATCCTCCTGGACAAGGCATGATGAGCCAGAATCCTGTCAAATTGATAGAAGTGAAGATATTTGCATCTATATCACTAGACGACATTGGCAATTCTGGATGCTCCGGCATATGATTTGACCGGAGGCCAAAGAGAGTCGCTTTGGACACGTGCTACCGCACAAATCTTGTACATTTGGACCCCCTGGACAAGATACGATGAGGCAGAATCCTGTCAAATTGATAGCAGTAAAGATATTTGCATCTACATCATTGCACGACATTGGCAATTCTGGATGCTTCGGCTTATGGATCGACCTGAGTCCAAAGAGTTTCGCTTTTGTGTAGTGCTACCGCACAAATCTTGTACACGTGATCCTCCTGGACAAGACACGATGAGCCAGAATCCTGTAAAATTCATAGGAGTTAAGATATTTGCATCTATATCATTGGACGATATTGGCAATTCTGAATGCTCGGCATATGATTCGACCTGAGTCCAAAGAGAGTCGCTTTGGACAAGTGCTACCGCACAAATCTTGTATGTGTGGACCTCTTGTACAAGGTATGATGAGGCAGAATCCTATCACATTGATAGGATTAAAGATATTTGCATCTATATCATTGGACGACATTGGCAATTCTGGATGCTCCGGCGTATGATTCGACCGGAGGCCAAAGAGAGTCGCTTTGGACAAGTGCTACCACACAAATCTTGTACTTTTGGACCTCCTGAACAATATACGATGAGGCAAAATCCTGTCAAATTGATAACAGTAAATATATTTGCATCTATATCATTGGACGACATTGGCAATTCTGGTTGCTCCGGCTTATGATTCGACCTGAATCCAAAGACAGTCGCTTTGGACAAGTGCTACCACACAAATGTTGTACATTTAGACCTCCTGGAAAAGATATGATGAGGCAGAATCCTGTCACATTGATAGGAGTGAAGATATTTGCATCTAAATCATTGGACGACATTGGCAATTCTGGATGCTTCGGCTTATAATTCGACCTGAGTCCAAAGAGAGTCGCTTTGGACAAATGCTGCCGCCCAAATCTTGTATATTTGGACCCCCTGGACAAGGTATGATAAGGCAGAATCCTATCACATCGATAGGAGTGAAGATATTTGCATCTATATCACTAGACGACATTGGCAATTCTGGATGCTTCGGCTTATGGATCGACCTGAGTCCAAAGAGTTTCGCTTTAGTCTAGTGCTACCGCACAAATCTTGTACACTTAATCCTCCTGGACAAGGCACGATAAGCCAGAATCCTGTCAAATTGATAGAAGTGAAGATATTTGCATCTATATCACTAGACGACATTGGCAATTCTGGATGCTCCGGCATATGATTTGACCGGAGGCCAAAGAGAGTCGCTTTGGACACGTGCTACCGCACAAATCTTGTACATTTGGACCCCCTGGACAAGATACGATGAGGCAGAATACTTTCAAATTGATAGAAGTAAAGATATTTGCATCTATATCATTGCACGACATTGCCAATTCTGGATGCTTCGGCTTATGGATCGACTTGTGTCCAAAGAGTTTCGCTTTTGTCTAGTGCCACCGCACAAAACTTATACACTTGATCCTCCTGGACAAGACACGATGAGCCAGACTCCTGTTAAATTGATAGGAGTGAAGATATTTGCATCTATATCATTAGACGGCATTAGCAATTCTGGATGGTCGGCATATGATTCTACCTGAGTTCAAAGAGAGTCGCTTTGGACACGTGCTACCGCACAAATCTTGTACATTTGGACCCCCTGGAAAAGATGCGAAAAGGCAGAATCCTGTCAAATTGATAGCAGTAAAAATATTTGTTTCTATATCATTGGACGACATTAACAATTCTGGATGCTTCGGCTTTTGGATCGACCTGAGTCCAAAGAGTTTCGCTTTTGTCTAGTGCTACCGCACAAATCTTGTACACTTGATCCTCCTGGAAAAGATATGATGAGGCAGAATCCTGTCACATTGATAGGAGTGAAGATATTTGCATCTAAATCTTTGGACGACATAGGCAATTCTGGATGCTTCGGCTTATGATTCGACCTGAGTCCAAAGAGAGTCGCTTTGGACAAGTGCTACCGCACAAATCTTGTACATTTGGACCTCCTGTACAAGGTATGATGAGGCAGAATCGCATCACATTGATAGGAGTAAAGATATTTGCATCTATATAATTGGACGACATTGGCAATTCTGGATGCTCCGGCATATGATTCGCCCGGAGGCCAAAGAGAGTCGCTTTGGACACGTGCCACCGCACAAATCTTGTACATCTGGACCTCTTGGACAAGATACGATGAGGCAGAATCCTGTCAAATTGATAGCAGTGAAGATATTTGCATCTATATCACTAGACGACATTGGCAATTCTGGATGCTCCGGCATATGATTTGACCGGAGGCCAAAGAGAGTCGCTTTGGACACGTGCTACCGCACAAATCTTGTACATTTGGACCCCCTGGACAAGATACGATGAGGCAGAATACTGTCAAATTGATAGAAGTAAAGATATTTGCATCTATATCATTGCACGACATTGGCAATTCTGGATGCTTCGGCTTATGGATCGACTTGTGTCCAAAGAGTTTCGCTTTTGTCTAGTGCTACAGCACAAAACCTGTACACTTGATCCTCCTGGACAAGACACGATGAGCCAGAATCCTGTTAAATTGATAGGAGTGAAGATATTTGCATCTATATCATTAGACGGCATTGGCAATTATGGATGCTTCGGCTTATGATTCGACTTGAGTCCAAAGAGAGTCGCTTTGGACAAGTGCTACCGCACAAATCTTGTACATTTGGACCACCTGTACAAGGTATGATGAGGCAGAATCGCATCACATTGATAGGAGTAAAGATATTTGCATCTATATCATTGGACGACATTGGCAATTCTGGATGCTCCGGCATATGATTCGCCCGGAGGCCAAAGAGAGTCGCTTTGGACACGTGCTACCGCACAAATCTTGTACATCTGGACCCCCTGGACAAGATACGATGAGGCAGAATCCTGTCAAATTGATAGCAGTAAAGATATTTGCATCTATATCATTGGACGACATTGGCAATTCTGGATGCTCCGGCTTATGATTCGACCTGAATCCAAAGACAGTCGCTTTGGACAAGTGCTACCGCACAAATGTTGTACACTTCGACCTCCTGGAAAAGATATGATGATGAAGAATCCTGTCACATTGATAGGAGTGAAGATATTTGTATCTATATCATTGGACGACATTGGCAATTCTGGATGCTCCGGCTTATGATTCGACCTGAATCCAAAGAGAGTCGCTTTGGACAAGTGTTACCGCACAAATCTTGTACATTTGGACCACCTGTACAAGGTATGATGAGGCAGAATCCTATCACATTGATAGGAGTACAGATATTTGCATCTATATCATTGGACGACATTGGCAATTCTGGATGCTCCGACGTATGATTCGACCGGAGGCCAAAGAGAGTCGCTTTGGACAAGTGCTACCGCACAAATCTTGTATGTGTGGACCTCCTGTACAAGGTATGATGAGGCAGAATCCTATCACATTGATAGGATTAAAGATATTTGCATCTATATGATTGGACGACATTGGCAATTCTGGATGCACCGGCTTATGATTCGACCTGAGTCCAAAGAGAGTCGCTTTGGACAAGTGTTACCGCACAAATCTTGTATGTGTGGACCTCCTGTACAAGGTATGATGAGGCAGAATCCTATCACATTGATAGGAGTAAAGATATTTGCATCTATATCATTGGACGACATTGGCAATTCTGGATGCTCCGGCTTATGATTCGACCTGAATCCAAAGACAGTCGCTTTCTACAAGTGCTACCGCACAAATGTTGTACATTTAGACCTCCTGGAAAAGATATGATGAAGCAGAATCCTGTCACATTGATAGGAGTGAAGATATTTGAATCTAAATCATTGGACGACATTGGCAATTCTGGATGCTTTGGCTTATGGATCGACCTGAGTCCAAAGAGTTTCGCTTTTGTCTAGTGCTACCGCACAAATCTTGTACACTTGATCCTCCTGGACGAGACACGATGAGCCAGAATCCTGTAAAATTGATAGGAGTGAAGATATTTGCATCTATATCATTGGACGACATTGGCAATTCTGGATTGTCGGCATATGATTCGACCTGAGTCCAAAGAGAGTCGCTTTGGACAAGTGCTAACGCAAAACTCTTGTATGTGTGGACCTCCTGTACAAGGTATGATGAGGCAGAATCCTAACACATTGATAGGAGTAAAGATATTTGCATCTATATCATTGGACAACATTGGCCATTCTGGATTGTCGGCATATGATTCGACCTGAATCCAAAGAGAGTCGCTTTGGACAAGTGCTATCGCACAAATCTTGTATGTGTGGACCTCCTGTACAAGGTATGATGAGGCAGAATCCTATCACATTGATAGGAGTAAAGATATTTGCATCTATATCATTGGACGACATTGGCAATTCTGGATGCTCTGGCATATGATTCGCCCGGAGGCCAAAGAGAGTCGCTTTGGACACGTGCTACCGTACAAATCTTGTACATCTGGACCCCCTGGACAAGATACGATGAGGCAGAATCCTGTCAAATTGATAGCAGTAAAGATAGTTGCATCTATATCATTGGACGACATTGGCAATTCTGGATGCTCCGGCGTATGATTCGACCGGAGGCCAAAGAGTTTCGCTTTTGTCTAGTGCTACCGCACAAATCTTGTACACGTGATCCTCCTGGACAAGGCACGATGAGCCAGAATCCTGTCAAATTGATAGGAGTGAAGATATTTGCATCTATATCACTAGACGACATTGACAATTCTGGATGCTCCGGCTTATGATTCAACCTGAGTCCAAAGAGAGTCGCTTTGGACAACTGCTGCCACCCAAATCTTGTATATTTGGACCTCCTGGACATGATATGATGAGGTAGAATTCTATCACATCAATAGGAGTGAAGATATTTGCATCTATATCACTAGACGACATTGGCAATTCTGGATGCTTCGGCTTATGGAACGACCTGAGTCCAAAGAGTTTTGGCTTTAGTCTAGTGCTACCGCACAAATCTTGTACACTTGATCCTCCTGGACAAGGCACGATGAGCCAGAATCCTGTCAAATTGATAGGAGTGAAGATATTTGCATCTAAATCATTGGACGACATTGGGAATTCTGGATGCTTCGGCATATGATTCGACCTGAGTCCAAAGAGGGTCGCTTTGGACAAGTGCTACCGCACAAATCTTGTACATTTGGACCTCCTGTACAAGGTATGATGACACAGAATCCTGTCAAATTGATGGCAGTAAAAATATTTGCATCTATATCATTGGACGACATTGGCAATTCTGGATGTTTCGGCTTATGGATCGACCTGAGTCCAAAGAGTTTCGCTTTTGTCTAGTGCTAACGCACAAATCTTGTACAGTTGATCCTCCTGGACAAGACACGATGAGCCAGAATCCTGTCAAATTGATAGGAGTAAAGATATTTGCATCTATATCATTCCGATAAGATCGGCAATTTGTGTTACTCCGGCATATGGATCGACCTGAGTCCAACGAGAGTCGGTTTGGACAAATGCTGCGGCTCAAAACTTGTGCATTTGGACCTCCTGGAAAAGGTATGATAAGGCAGAATCCTGTCACAATGATAGGAGTGAAGATATTTGCAATCTATATCATTGGACGACATTGGCAATTCTGGATGCACCGGCTTATGATTCGACCTGAGTCCAAAGAGAGTCGCTTTGGACAAGTGTTACCGCACAAATCTTGTATGTGTGGACCTCCTGTACAAGGTATGATGAGGCAGAATCCTATCACATTGATAGGAGTAAAGATATTTGCATCTATATCATTGGACGACATTGGCAATTCTGGATGCTCCGACGTATGATTCGACCGGAGGCCAAAGAGAGTCGCTTTGGACAAGTGCTACCGCACAAATCTTGTATGTGTGGACCTCCTGTACAAGGTATGATGAGGCAGAATCCTATCACATTGATAGGAGTAAAGATATTTGCATCTATATTATTGGACGACATTGGCAATTCTGGATGCACCGGCTTATGATTCGACCTGAGTCCAAAGAGAGTCGCTTTGGACAAGTGCTACCGCACAAATCTTGTATGTGTGGACCTCCTGTACAAGGTATGATGAGGCAGAATCCTATCACATTGATAGGAGTAAAGATATTTGCATCTATATCATTGGACGACATTGGCAATTCTGGATGCTCCGGCATATGATTCGACCTGAATCCAAAGAGAGTCGATTTGGACACGTGCTACCGCCAAATCTTGTACATTTGGACCCCCTGGACAATATACGATGAGGCAGAATCCTGTCAAATTGATGGGAGTAAAGATGTTTGCATCTATATCATTGGACGACATTGGCAATTCTAGATGCTCCGGCTTATGATTCGACCTGAATACAAAGAGAGTCGCTTTGGACAAGTGCTACCTCACAAATCGTGATCATTAGGACCCCCTGGAAAAGATACGATGAGGCAGAATCCTGTCAAATTAATAGGAGTAAAGATATTTGCATCTATACCATTGCACGACATTGCCAATTCTTGATGCTTCGGCTTATGGATCGACCTGAGTCCAAAGTGTTTCGCTTTGGACAAGTGCTACCGCACAAATCTTGTACATTTGGACCTCCTGTACAAGGTATGATTTGGCAGAATCCTATCACATTGATAGGAGTAAAGATATTTGCATCTATATCACTGGACGACATTGGCAATTCTGGATGCTCAGGCGTATGATTCGACCTGAGTCCAAGGAGAGTCGCTTTGGACAAGTGCTACCGCAACAAATCTTGTACATTAGGACCCCCTGGAAAAGATACGATGAGGCAGAATCCTGTCATATTAATAGGAGTAAAGATATTTGCATCTATATCATTGGTAAACATCGGCAATTCTGGATGATCCGGCTTATGGTTCGACATAAGTCCAAAGAATGTCGCTTTGGACAAGTGCTACCGCAACAAATCGTGTACATTTGGACTCCCTGGGCAAGATTCGATGAGGCAGAATCCTATCAAATTGATAGCAGTAATGATATTTGCATCTATACCATTGCACGACATTGGCAATTCTTCATGCTTCGGGTTATGGATCGACCTGAGTCCAAAGAGTTTCGCTTTGGACAAGTGCTACCGCAAAAATCTTGTACATTTGGACCTCCTGTACAAGGTATGATGTGGCAGAATCCTATCACATTGATAGGAGTAAAGAAATTTGCATCTATATCACTGGACGACATGGCCATTCTGGATGCTCCGGCATATGATCCGACCGGAGGCTAAAGAGAGTCGCTTTGGACACGTGCTGCCGCACAAATCTTATACATTTGGACCCCCTGGACAAGATACGATGAGGCAGAATCCTGTCAAATTGATAGCAGTAAAGATATTTGCATCTATATCATTGCACGACTTTGGCAATTCTGGTTGCTCCGGCTTATGGATCGACCTGAGTCCAAAGAGTTTCGCTTTTGTCTAGTGCTACCGCACAAATCGTGTACACTTGATCCTCCTGGACAAGGCACGATGAGCCAGAATCCTGTCAAATTGATAGGAGTGAAGATATTTGCATCTATATCACTAGACGACATTGGCAATTCAGGATGCTCCGGCATATGATTTGACCGGAGGCCAAAGAGAGTCGCTTTGGACACGTGCTACCTCACAAATCTTGTACATTTGGACCCCCTGGACAAGATACGATGAGGCAGTATACTGTCAAATTGATAGAAGTAAAGATATTTGCATCTATATCATTGCACGACATTGGAAATTCTGGATGCTTCGGCTTATGGATCGACTTGTGTCCAAAGAGTTTCGCTTTTGTCTAGTGCTACCGCACAAAACTTGTACACTTGATCCTTCTGGACAAGACACGATGAGCCAGAATCCTGTTAAATTGATAGGAGTGAAGATATTTGCATCTATATCATTAGACGGCATTAGCAATTCTGGATGGTCGGCATATGATTCTACCTGAGTTCAAAGAGAGTCGCTTTGGACACGTGCTACCGCACAAATCTTTTACATTTGGATCCCCTGGACAAGATGCGATGAGGCATTATCCTGTCAAATTGATAGCAGTAAAAATATTTGCATCTATATCATTGCACGACATTGGCAATTCTGGATGCTTCGGCTTATGGATCGACTTGTGTCCAAAGAGTTTCGCTTTTGTCTAGTGCTACCGCACAAAACTTGTACACTTGATCCTCCTGGACAAGACACGATGAGCCAGAATCCTGTTAAATTGATAGGAGTGAAGATATTTGCATCTATATCACTAGACGACATTGGCAATTCTGGATGCTCCGGCATATGATTTGACCGGAGGCCAAAGAGAGTCGCTTCGGACAAGTGCTACCGCAATAAGTCTTGTACATTTGGACCTCCTGTACAAGGTATGATGAGGCAGAATCCTATCACATTGATAGGAGTAAAGATATTTGCATCTATATCATTGGACGACATTGGAAATTCTCGATGCTCGGCTTATGATTCGACCTAAGTTCAAAGAGAGTCGCTTTGGACAAATGCTGCCGCCCAAATCTTGTCCATTTGGACCACCTGGACAAGATATGATGAGGCAGAATCCTGTCAAATTGATAGGAGTGAAGATGTTTGCATCTATATCATTGGACGACATTGGCAATTCTGGAAGATCGGCAAATGATTCGACCTGAGTTCAGAGAGTCGCCTTGGACAAATACTGCCGCCCAAATCTTGTCCATTTGGACCTCCTGGACAAGATATGATGAGGCCGAAACCTGTCAAATTGATAGGAATGAAGATATTTGCATCTATATCATTGGACGACATTGGCAATTTTGGATGCTCCGGCATATGATTCGACCGGAGGCCAAAGACAGTCGCTTTGGACAAGTGCTACCGCAACAAATCTTGTACATTTGGACCCCCGGGACAAGATACGACGAGGCAGAATCCTGTCAAATTAATAGGAGTAAATATATTTGCATCTATATCAATGGTCAACAACGGCAATTCTGGATGGTCCGGCTTATGGTTCGACATAAGTCCAAAGAATGTCGCTTTGGACAAGTGCTACCGCAACAAATCGCGTACATTTTAACCCCCTGGACAAGACACGATGAGGCAGAATCCTGTCAAATTGATAGCAGTAAAGGTATTTGCATCTATACCATTGCACGACATTGGCAATTCTTGATGCTTCGGGTAATGGATCGACCTGAGTCCAAAGAGTTTCGCTTTGGACAAGTGCTACCGCACAAATCTTCTACATTTCGACCTCCTGTACAAGGTATGATGAGGCAGAATACTGTGAAATTGATAGAAGTAAAGATATTTGCATCTATATCATTGGACGACATTGGCAATTCTGGATGCTCCGACGTATGATTCGACCGGAGGCCAAAGAGAGTCGCTTTGGACAAGTGCTACCGCACAAATCTTGTATGTGTGGACCTCCTGTACAAGGTATGATGAGGCAGAATCCTATCACATTGATAGGAGTAAAGATATTTGCATCTATATTATTGGACGACATTGGCAATTCTGGATGCACCGGCTTATGATTCGACCTGAGTCCAAAGAGAGTCGCTTTGGACAAGTGCTACCGCACAAATCTTGTATGTGTGGACCTCCTGTACAAGGTATGATGAGGCAGAATCCTATCACATTGATAGGAGTAAAGATATTTGCATCTATATCATTGGACGACATTGGCAATTCTGGATGCTCCGGCATATGATTCGACCTGAATCCAAAGAGAGTCGCTTTGGACACGTGCTACCGCCAAATCTTGTACATTTGGACCCCCTGGACAATATACGATGAGGCAGAATCCTGTCAAATTGATGGGAGTAAAGATGTTTGCATCTATATCATTGGACGACATTGGCAATTCTAGATGCTCCGGCTTATGATTCGACCTGAATACAAAGAGAGTCGCTTTGGACAAGTGCTACCTCACAAATCGTGATCATTAGGACCCCCTGGAAAAGATACGATGAGGCAGAATCCTGTCAAATTAATAGGAGTAAAGATATTTGCATCTATACCATTGTACGACATTGCCAATTCTTGATGCTTCGGCTTATGGATCGACCTGAGTCCATAGTGTTTCGCTTTGGACAAGTGCTACCGCACAAATCTTGTACATTTGGACCTCCTGTACAAGGTATGATTTGGCAGAATCCTATCACATTGATAGGAGTAAAGATATTTGCATCTATATCACTGGACGACATTGGCAATTCTGGATGCTCAGGCGTATGATTCGACCTGAGTCCAAGGAGAGTCGCTTTGGACAAGTGCTACCGCAACAAATCTTGTACATTAGGACCCCCTGGAAAAGATACGATGAGGCAGAATCCTGTCATATTAATAGGAGTAAAGATATTTGCATCTATATCATTGGTAAACATCGGCAATTCTGGATGATCCGGCTTATGGTTCGACATAAGTCCAAAGAATGTCGCTTTGGACAAGTGCTACCGCAACAAATCGTGTACATTTGGACTCCCTGGGCAAGATTCGATGAGGCAGAATCCTATCAAATTGATAGCAGTAATGATATTTGCATCTATACCATTGCACGACATTGGCAATTCTTCATGCTTCGGGTTATGGATCGACCTGAGTCCAAAGAGTTTCGCTTTGGACAAGTGCTACCGCAAAAATCTTGTACATTTGGACCTCCTGTACAAGGTATGATGTGGCAGAATCCTATCACATTGATAGGAGTAAAGAAATTTGCATCTATATCACTGGACGACATGGCCATTCTGGATGCTCCGGCATATGATCCGACCGGAGGCTAAAGAGAGTCGCTTTGGACACGTGCTGCCGCACAAATCTTATACATTTGGACCCCCTGGACAAGATACGATGAGGCAGAATCCTGTCAAATTGATAGCAGTAAAGATATTTGCATCTATATCATTGCACGACTTTGGCAATTCTGGTTGCTCCGGCTTATGGATCGACCTGAGTCCAAAGAGTTTCGCTTTTGTCTAGTGCTACCGCACAAATCGTGTACACTTGATCCTCCTGGACAAGGCACGATGAGCCAGAATCCTGTCAAATTGATAGGAGTGAAGATATTTGCATCTATATCACTAGACGACATTGGCAATTCAGGATGCTCCGGCATATGATTTGACCGGAGGCCAAAGAGAGTCGCTTTGGACACGTGCTACCTCACAAATCTTGTACATTTGGACCCCCTGGACAAGATACGATGAGGCAGTATACTGTCAAATTGATAGAAGTAAAGATATTTGCATCTATATCATTGCACGACATTGGAAATTCTGGATGCTTCGGCTTATGGATCGACTTGTGTCCAAAGAGTTTCGCTTTTGTCTAGTGCTACCGCACAAAACTTGTACACTTCATCCTTCTGGACAAGACACGATGAGCCAGAATCCTGTTAAATTGATAGGAGTGAAGATATTTGCATCTATATCATTAGACGGCATTAGCAATTCTGGATGGTCGGCATATGATTCTACCTGAGTTCAAAGAGAGTCGCTTTGGACACGTGCTACCGCACAAATCTTTTACATTTGGATCCCCTGGACAAGATGCGATGAGGCATTATCCTGTCAAATTGATAGCAGTAAAAATATTTGCATCTATATCATTGCACGACATTGGCAATTCTGGATGCTTCGGCTTATGGATCGACTTGTGTCCAAAGAGTTTCGCTTTTGTCTAGTGCTACCGCACAAAACTTGTACACTTGATCCTCCTGGACAAGACACGATGAGCCAGAATCCTGTTAAATTGATAGGAGTGAAGATATTTGCATCTATATCACTAGACGACATTGGCAATTCTGGATGCTCCGGCATATGATTTGACCGGAGGCCAAAGAGAGTCGCTTCGGACAAGTGCTACCGCAATAAGTCTTGTACATTTGGACCTCCTGTACAAGGTATGATGAGGCAGAATCCTATCACATTGATAGGAGTAAAGATATTTGCATCTATATCATTGGACGACATTGGAAATTCTCGATGCTCGGCTTATGATTCGACCTAAGTTCAAAGAGAGTCGCTTTGGACAAATGCTGCCGCCCAAATCTTGTCCATTTGGACCACCTGGACAAGATATGATGAGGCAGAATCCTGTCAAATTGATAGGAGTGAAGATGTTTGCATCTATATCATTGGACGACATTGGCAATTCTGGAAGATCGGCAAATGATTCGACCTGAGTTCAAAGAGAGTCGCCTTGGACAAATACTGCCGCCCAAATCTTGTCCATTTGGACCTCCTGGACAAGATATGATGAGGCCGAAACCTGTCAAATTGATAGGAATGAAGATATTTGCATCTATATCATTGGACGACATTGGCAATTTTGGATGCTCCGGCATATGATTCGACCGGAGGCCAAAGACAGTCGCTTTGGACAAGTGCTACCGCAACAAATCTTGTACATTTGGACCCCCGGGACAAGATACGACGAGGCAGAATCCTGTCAAATTAATAGGAGTAAATATATTTGCATCTATATCAATGGTCAACAACGGCAATTCTGGATGGTCCGGCTTATGGTTCGACATAAGTCCAAAGAATGTCGCTTTGGACAAGTGCTACCGCAACAAATCGCGTACATTTTAACCCCCTGGACAAGACACGATGAGGCAGAATCCTGTCAAATTGATAGCAGTAAAGGTATTTGCATCTATACCATTGCACGACATTGGCAATTCTTGATGCTTCGGGTAATGGATCGACCTGAGTCCAAAGAGTTTCGCTTTGGACAAGTGCTACCGCACAAATCTTCTACATTTCGACCTCCTGTACAAGGTATGATGAGGCAGAATTCTACCACATTGATATGAGTAAAGATATTTGCATCTATATCACTGGACGACCTTGGCCATTCTGGATGCTCCGGCATATGATTCGACCGGAGGCCAAAAAGAGTCGCTTCGGACAAGTGCTACCGCAATAAGTCTTGTACATTTGGACCCCCTGGATAAGATACGATGAGGCAGAATCCTATCACATTGATAGGAGTAAAGATATTTGCATCAATATAACTGGACGACATTGGCAATTCTGGATGCTCCAGTTTATGGTTCGACATAAGTCCAAAGAATGTCGCTTTGGACAAGTGCTACCGCAACAAATCGTGTACATTTGGACCCCCTGGACAAGATACGATGAGGCAGAATCCTTTCAAATTGAGAGCAGTAAAGATATTTGGATCTATACCATTGCTCGACATTGGCAATTCTTGATGCTTCGGCCTATGGATCGACCTGAGACCAAAGAGAGTCGCTTTGGACAAGGGCTACCGCACAAGTCTTGTACATTTGGACCCCCTGGACAAAATACGATGAGGCAGAATCCTGTCACATTGATAGGAGTAAAGATATTTGCATCTATATCATTGGACGACATTGGCAATTCTGGATGCTCCGGTTTATGATTCGACCTGAGTCCAAAGAGAGTCGCTTCGGACAAGTGCTACCGCAATAAGTCTTGTACATTTGGACCCCCTGGACAAAATACGATGAGGCAGAATCCTGTCACATTGATAGGAGTAAAGATATTTGCATCTATATCATTGGACGACATTGGCAATTCTGGATGCTCCGGTTTATGATTCGACCTGAGTCCAAAGAGAGTCGCTTCGGACAAGTGCTACCGCACAAATCTTGTACATTTGAACCTCCTGGACAAGATACGATGAGGCAGAATCCTGTCAAATTGATAGGAGTGAAGATGTTTGCATCTATATCATTGGACGACATTGGCAATTCTGGAAGATCGGCAAATGATTCGACCTGAGTTCAAAGAGAGTCGCCTTGGACAAATACTGCCGCCCAAATCTTGTCCATTTGGACCTCCTGGACAAGATATGATGAGGCCGAAACCTGTCAAATTGATAGGAATGAAGATATTTGCATCTATATCATTGGACGACATTGGCAATTTTGGATGCTCCGGCATATGATTCGACCGGAGGCCAAAGAGAGTCGCTTTGGACACGTGCTGCCGCACAAATCTTATACATTTGGACCCCCTGGACAAGATACGATGAGGCAGAATCCTGTCAAATTGATAGCAGTAAAGATATTTGCATCTATATCATTGCACGACATTGGCAATTCTGGTTGATTCGGCTTATGGATCGACCTGAGTCCAAAGAGTTTCGCTTTTGTCTAGTGCTACCGCACAAATCGTGTACACTTGATCCTCCTGGACAAGACATGATGAGCCAGAATCCTGTCAAATTGATTGGAGTGAAGATATTTGCATCTATATCATTGGACGACATTGGCAATTTTGAATGCTCCGGCTTATGATTCGACCGGAGCCCAAAGAGAGTCGCTTTGGAGAAGTGCTACCGCACAAATCGTGTACATTTGGACCTCCTGTACAAGGTATGATGAGGCAGAATCGAATTACATTTATAGGAGTATATATATATATGCATCTATATCATTGGACGACATTGGAAATTCTCGATGCTCGGCTTATGATTCGACCTAAGTTCAAAGAGAGTCGCTTTGGACAAATGCTGCCGCCCAAATCTTGTCCATTTGGACCACCTGGACAAGATATGATGAGGCAGAATCCTGTCAAATTGATAGGAGTGATGATATTTGCATCTATATCATTGGACGACATTGGCAATTCTGAATGCTCGGCATATGATTCGACCTGAGTCCAAAGAGAGTCGCTTTGGACAAGTGCTACCGCACAAATCTTGTATGTGTGGACCTCCTGTACAAGGTATGATGAGGCAGAATCCTATCACATTGATAGGATTAAAGATATTTGCATCTATATCATTGGACGACATTGGCAATTCTGGTTGCTCCGGCTTATGATTCGACCTGAGTCCAAAGAGTTTCGCTTTAGTCTAGTGCTACCGCACAAATCTTGTACACTTGATCCTCCTGGACAAGGCACGATGAGCCAGAATCCTGTCAAATTGATAGGAGTGAAGATATTTGCATCTATATCACTAGATGACATTGGCAATTCAGGATGCTCCGGCATATGATTTGACCGGAGGCCAAAGAGAGTCGCTTTGGACACGTGCTACCTCACAAATCTTGTACATTTGGACCCCCTGGACAAGATACGATGAGGCAGTATACTGTCAAATTGATAGAAGTAAAGATATTTGCATCTATATCATTGCACGACATTGGAAATTCTGGATGCTTCGGCTTATGGATCGACTTGTGTCCAAAGAGTTTCGCTTTTGTCTAGTGCTACCGCACAAAACTTGTACACTTGATCCTTCTGGACAAGACACGATGAGCCAGAATCCTGTTAAATTGATAGGAGTGAAGATATTTGCATCTATATCATTAGACGGCATTAGCAATTCTGGATGGTCGGCATATGATTCTACCTGAGTTCAAAGAGAGTCGCTTTGGACACGTGCTACCGCACAAATCTTTTACATTTGGATCCCCTGGACAAGATGCGATGAGGCATTATCCTGTCAAATTGATAGCAGTAAAAATATTTGCATCTATATCATTGCACGACATTGGCAATTCTGGATGCTTCGGCTTATGGATCGACTTGTGTCCAAAGAGTTTCGCTTTTGTCTAGTGCTACCGCACAAAACTTGTACACTTGATCCTCCTGGACAAGACACGATGAGCCAGAATCCTGTTAAATTGATAGGAGTGAAGATATTTGCATCTATATCACTAGACGACATTGGCAATTCTGGATGCTCCGGCATATGATTTGACCGGAGGCCAAAGAGAGTCGCTTTGAACAAGTGCTACCGCACAAATCTTGTACATTTGGACCCCCTGGACAAGATGCGAAAAGGCAGAATCCTGTCAAATTGATAGCAGTAAAAATATTTGCATCTATATCATTGGACGACATTAGCAATTCTGGATGCTTCGGCTTATGGATCGACCTGAGTCCAAAGAGTTTCGCTTTTGTCTAGTGCTACCGCACAAATCTTGTACACTTGATCCTCCTGGAAAAGATATGATGAGGCAGAATCCTGTCACATTGATAGGAGTGAAGATATTTGCATCTAAATCATTGGACGACATTGGCAATTCTGGATGCTTCGGCTTATGATTCGACCTGAGTCCAAAGAGAGTCGCTTTGGACAAGTGCTACCGCACAAATCTTGTACATTTGGACCTCCTGTACAAGGTATGATGAGGCAGAATCGCATCACATTGATAGGAGTAAAGATATTTGCATCTATATCATTGGACGACATTGGCAATTCTGGATGCCCCGGCTTATGATTCGACCTCAGTCCAAAGAGAGTCGCTTTGGACACGTGCTACGGCACAAATCTTGTACATTTGAACCTCGTGGACAAGATACGATGAGGCAGAATCATGTCAAATTGATAGGAGTGAAGATATTTGCATCTAAATCATTGGACGACATTGGCAATTCTGGATGCTTCGGCTTATGATTCGACCTGAGTCCAAAGAGAGTCGCTTTGGACAAATGCTGCCGCCCAAATCTTGTATATTTGGACCCCCTGGACAAGGTATGATGAGGCAGAATCCTATCACATCGATAGGAGTGAAGATGTTTGCATCTATATCACTAGACGACATTGGCAATTCTGGATGCTTCGGCTTATGGATCGACCTGAGTCCAAAGAGTTTCGCTTTAGTCTAGTGCTACCGCACAAATCTTGTACACTTGATCCTCCTGGACAAGGCACGATGAGCCAGAATCCTGTCAAATTGTTAGAAGTGAAGATATTTGAATCTATATCACTAGACGACATTGGCAATTCTGGATGCTCCGGCATATGATTTGACCGGAGGCCAAAGAGAGTCGCTTTGGACACGTGCTACCGCACAAATCTTGTACATTTGGACCCCCTGGACAAGATACGATGAGGCAGAATACTGTGAAATTGATAGAAGTAAAGATATTTGCATCTATATCATTGCACGACATTGGCAATTCTGGATGCTTCGGCTTATGGATCGACTTGTGTCCAAAGAGTTTCGCTTTTGTGTAGTGCTACCGCACAAATCTTGTACACTTGATCCTCCTGGACAAGGCACGATGAGCCAGAATCCTGTCAAATTGTTAGAAGTGAAGATATTTGAATCTATATCACTAGACGACATTGGCAATTCTGGATGCTTCGGCTTATGATTCGACCTGAGTCCAAAGAGAGTCGCTTTGGACAAGTGCTACCGCACAAATCTTGTACATTTGGACCTCCTGTACAAGGTATGATGAGGCAGAATCGCATCACATTGATAGGAGTAAAGATATTTGCATCTATATCATTGGACGACATTGGCAATTCTGGATGCTCCGGCATATGATTCGCCCGGAGGCCAAAGAGAGTCGCTTTGGACACGTGCCACCGCACAAATCTTGTACATCTGGACCTCTTGGACAAGATACGATGAGGCAGAATCCTGTCAAATTGATAGCAGTGAAGATATTTGCATCTATATCACTAGACGACATTGGCAATTCGGGATGCTCCGGCATATGATTTGACCGGAGGCCAAAGAGAGTCGCTTTGGACACGTGCTACCGCACAAATCTTGTACATTTGGACCCCCTGGACAAGATACGATGAGGCAGAATACTGTCAAATTGATAGAAGTAAAGATATTTGCATCTATATCATTGCACGACATTGGCAATTCTGGATGCTTCGGCTTATGGATCGACTTGTGTCCAAAGAGTTTCGCTTTTGTCTAGTGCTACCGCACAAAACCTGTACACTTGATCCTCCTGGACAAGACACGATGAGCCAGAATCCTGTTAAATTGATAGGAGTGAAGATATTTGCATCTATATCATTAGACGGCATTAGCAATTCTGGATGGTCGGCATATGATTCTACCTGAGTTCAAAGAGAGTCGCTTTGGACACGTGCTACCGCACAAATCTTGTACATTTGGATCCCCTGGACAAGATGCGATGAGGCAGAATCCTGTCAAATTGATAGCAGTAAAAATATTTGCATCTATATGATTGCACGACATTGGCAATTCTGGATGCTTCGGCATATGGATCGACTTGTGTCCAAAGAGTTACGCTTTTGTCTAGTGCTACCGCACAAAACTTGTACACTTGATCCTCCTGGACAAGACACGATGAGCCAGAATCCTGTTAAATTGATAGGAGTGAAGATATTTGCATCTATATCACTAGACGACATTGGCAATTCTGGATGCTCCGGCTTATGATTCGACCTGAATCCAAAGACAGTCGCTTTGGACAAGTGCTACCGCACAAATGTTGTACATTTAGACCTCCTGGAAAAGATATGATGATGAAGAATCCTGTCACATTGATAGGAGTGAAGATATTTGCATCTAAATCATTGGACGACATTGGCAATTATGGATGCTTCGGCTTATGATTCGACTTGAGTCCAAAGAGAGTCGCTTTGGACAAGTGCTACCGCACAAATCTTGTACATTTGGACCACCTGTACAAGGTATGATGAGGCAGAATCCTATCACATTGATAGGAGTACAGATATTTGCATCTATATCATTGGACGACATTGGCAATTCTGGATGCTCCGGCATATGATTCGCCGGGAGGCCAAAGAGAGTCGCTTTGGACACGTGCTACCGCACAAATCTTGTACATCTGGACCCCCTGGACAAGATACGATGAGGCAGAATCCTGTCAAATTGATAGCAGTAAATATATTTGCATCTATATCATTGGACGACATTGGCAATTCTGGATGCTCCGGCTTATGATTCGAAATGAATCCAAAGACAGTAGCTTTGGACAAGTGCTACCGCACAAATGTTGTACATTTAGACCTCCTGGAAAAGATATGATGAGGCAGAATCCTGTCACATTGATAGGAGTGAAGATATTTGCCTCTAAATCATTGGACGACATTGGGAATTCTGGATGCTTCGGCATATGATTCGACCTGAGTCCAAAGAAGGTCGCTTTGGACAAGTGCTACCGCACAAATCTTGTACATTTGGACCTCCTGTACAAGGTATGATGAGGCAGAATCCTGTCAAATTGATGGCAGTAAAAACATTTGCATCTATATCATTGCACGACATTGGCAATTCTGGATGTTTCGGCTTATGGATCGACCTGAGTCAAAGAGTTTCGCTTTTGTCTAGTGCTACCGCACATATATTGTACAGTTGATCCGCCTGGACAAGACACGATGAGCCAGAATCCTGTCAAATTGATAGGAGTAAAGATATTTGCATCTATATCATTCCGATAAGATCGGCAATTTGTGTTACTCCGGCATATGGATCGACCTGAGTCCAACGAGAGTCGGTTTGGACAAATGCTGCGGCTCAAAACTTGTGCATTTGGACCTCCTGGAAAAGGTATGATAAGGCAGAATCCTGTCACAATGATAGGAGTGAAGATATTTGCATCTATATCATTGGACGACATTGGCAATTCTGGATGCACCGGCTTATGATTCGACCTGAGTCCAAAGAGAGTCGCTTTGGACAAGTGTTACCGCACAAATCTTGTATGTGTGGACCTCCTGTACAAGGTATGATGAGGCAGAATCCTATCACATTGATAGGAGTAAAGATATTTGCATCTATATCATTGGACGACATTGGCAATTCTGGATGCTCCGGCATATGATTCGACCTGAATCCAAAGACAGTCGCTTTGGACAAGTGCTACCACACAAATCGTGTACTTTCGGACCTCCTGGACAATATATGATGTGGCAGAATCCTGTCACATTGATAGGAGTGAAGATATTTGCATCTAAATCATTGGACGAAATTGGCAATTTTGGATGCTCCGGCTTATGATTCGACCTGAATCCAAAGACAGTCGCTTTGGACAAGTGCTACCGCACAAATGTTGTACATTTAGACCTCCTGGAAAAGATATGATGAGGCAGAATCCTGTCACATTGATAGGAGTGAAGATATTTGAATCTAAATCATTGGACGACATTGGCAATTCTGGATGCTTTGGCTTATGGATCGACCTGAGTCCAAAGAGTTTCGCTTTTTTCTAGTGCTACCGCACAAATCTTGTACACTTGATCCTCCTGGACAAGACACGATGAGCCAGAATCCGTTAAAATTGATAGGAGTGAAGATATTTGCATCTATATCATTCCGATATGATCGGCAATTTGTGTTACTTCGGCATATGGATCGACCTGAGTCCAACGAGAGTCGGTTTGGACAAATGCTGCGGCACAAAACTTGTGCATTTGGACCTCCTGGAAAAGGTATGATAAGGCAGAATCCTGTCACAATTATAAGAGTGAAGATATTTGCATCTATATCATTGGACGACATTGGCAATTCTGGATGCTCCGGCATATGATTCGCCCGGAGGCCAAAGAGAGTCGCTTTGGACACGTGCTACCGCACAAATCTTGTACATCTGGACCGCCTGGAAAAGATACGATGAGGCAGAATCCTGTCAAATTGATGGGAGTAAAGATGTTTGCATCTATATCATTGGACGACATTGGCAATTCTAGATGCTCCGGCTTATGATTCGACCTGAATACAAAGAGAGTCGGTTTGGGCAAATGCTACCGCCCAAAACTTGTGCATTTGGACCTCCTGGAAAAGGTAGGATGAGGCAGAATCCTGTCACATTGATATGAGTAAATATAGTTGCATCTACATCATTGGACAACATTGGCAATTCTGGATGGTCCGGCTTATGGTTCGACATAAGTCCAAAGAATGTCGCTTTGGACAAGTGCTACCGCACAAATCTTGTACATTTGGACCTCCTGTACAAGGCATGATGAGACAGAATCCTATTACATTGATTGGAGTAAAGATATTTGCATATATATCATTGGACGACTTTGGCAATTGTGGATGCTCAGCATATCATTCGACCTGAGTCCAAAGAGAGTCGCTTTGGACAAGTGCTACCTCACAAATCGTGATCATTAGGACCCCCTGGAAAAGATACGATGAGGCAGAATCCTGTCAAATTAATAGGAGTAAAGATATTTGCATCTATATCACTGGACGACATTGGCAATTCTGGATGCTCAGGCTTATGATTCGACCTGAGTCCAAAGAGAGTCGCTTTGGACAAGTGCTACCGCACAAATCTTGTATGTGTGGACCTCTTGGACAAGATACGATGAGGCAGAATCCTGTCAAATTGATAGCAGTAAAGATATTTGCATCTATATCATTGCACGACATTGGCAATTCTGGATGCTTCGGCTTATGGATCGACTTGTGTCCAAAGAGTTTCGCTTTTGTCTAGTGCTACCGCACAAAACTTGTACACTTGATCCTCCTGGACAAGACACGATGAGCCAGAATCCTGTTAAATTGATAGGAGTGAAGATATTTGCATCTATATCACTAGACGACATTGGCAATTCTGGATGCTCCGGCATATGATTTGACCGGAGGCCAAAGAGAGTCGCTTTGAACAAGTGCTACCGCACAAATCTTGTACATTTGGACCCCCTGGACAAGATGCGAAAAGGCAGAATCCTGTCAAATTGATAGCAGTAAAAATATTTGCATCTATATCATTGGACGACATTAGCAATTCTGGATGCTTCGGCTTATGGATCGACCTGAGTCCAAAGAGTTTCGCTTTTGTCTAGTGCTACCGCACAAATCTTGTACACTTGATCCTCCTGGAAAAGATATGATGAGGCAGAATCCTGTCACATTGATAGGAGTGAAGATATTTGCATCTAAATCATTGGACGACATTGGCAATTCTGGATGCTTCGGCTTATGATTCGACCTGAGTCCAAAGAGAGTCGCTTTGGACAAGTGCTACCGCACAAATCTTGTACATTTGGACCTCCTGTACAAGGTATGATGAGGCAGAATCGCATCACATTGATAGGAGTAAAGATATTTGCATCTATATCATTGGACGACATTGGCAATTCTGGATGCCCCGGCTTATGATTCGACCTCAGTCCAAAGAGAGTCGCTTTGGACACGTGCTACGGCACAAATCTTGTACATTTGAACCTCGTGGACAAGATACGATGAGGCAGAATCATGTCAAATTGATAGGAGTGAAGATATTTGCATCTAAATCATTGGACGACATTGGCAATTCTGGATGCTTCGGCTTATGATTCGACCTGAGTCCAAAGAGAGTCGCTTTGGACAAATGCTGCCGCCCAAATCTTGTATATTTGGACCCCCTGGACAAGGTATGATGAGGCAGAATCCTATCACATCGATAGGAGTGAAGATGTTTGCATCTATATCACTAGACGACATTGGCAATTCTGGATGCTTCGGCTTATGGATCGACCTGAGTCCAAAGAGTTTCGCTTTAGTCTAGTGCTACCGCACAAATCTTGTACACTTGATCCTCCTGGACAAGGCACGATGAGCCAGAATCCTGTCAAATTGTTAGAAGTGAAGATATTTGAATCTATATCACTAGACGACATTGGCAATTCTGGATGCTCCGGCATATGATTTGACCGGAGGCCAAAGAGAGTCGCTTTGGACACGTGCTACCGCACAAATCTTGTACATTTGGACCCCCTGGACAAGATACGATGAGGCAGAATACTGTGAAATTGATAGAAGTAAAGATATTTGCATCTATATCATTGCACGACATTGGCAATTCTGGATGCTTCGGCTTATGGATCGACTTGTGTCCAAAGAGTTTCGCTTTTGTCTAGTGCTACCGCACAAATCTTGTACACTTGATCCTCCTGGACAAGGCACGATGAGCCAGAATCCTGTCAAATTGTTAGAAGTGAAGATATTTGAATCTATATCACTAGACGACATTGGCAATTCTGGATGCTTCGGCTTATGATTCGACCTGAGTCCAAAGAGAGTCGCTTTGGACAAGTGCTACCGCACAAATCTTGTACATTTGGACCTCCTGTACAAGGTATGATGAGGCAGAATCGCATCACATTGATAGGAGTAAAGATATTTGCATCTATATCATTGGACGACATTGGCAATTCTGGATGCTCCGGCATATGATTCGCCCGGAGGCCAAAGAGAGTCGCTTTGGACACGTGCCACCGCACAAATCTTGTACATCTGGACCTCTTGGACAAGATACGATGAGGCAGAATCCTGTCAAATTGATAGCAGTGAAGATATTTGCATCTATATCACTAGACGACATTGGCAATTCGGGATGCTCCGGCATATGATTTGACCGGAGGCCAAAGAGAGTCGCTTTGGACACGTGCTACCGCACAAATCTTGTACATTTGGACCCCCTGGACAAGATACGATGAGGCAGAATACTGTCAAATTGATAGAAGTAAAGATATTTGCATCTATATCATTGCACGACATTGGCAATTCTGGATGCTTCGGCTTATGGATCGACTTGTGTCCAAAGAGTTTCGCTTTTGTCTAGTGCTACCGCACAAAACCTGTACACTTGATCCTCCTGGACAAGACACGATGAGCCAGAATCCTGTTAAATTGATAGGAGTGAAGATATTTGCATCTATATCATTAGACGGCATTAGCAATTCTGGATGGTCGGCATATGATTCTACCTGAGTTCAAAGAGAGTCGCTTTGGACACGTGCTACCGCACAAATCTTGTACATTTGGATCCCCTGGACAAGATGCGATGAGGCAGAATCCTGTCAAATTGATAGCAGTAAAAATATTTGCATCTATATGATTGCACGACATTGGCAATTCTGGATGCTTCGGCATATGGATCGACTTGTGTCCAAAGAGTTTCGCTTTTGTCTAGTGCTACCGCACAAAACTTGTACACTTGATCCTCCTGGACAAGACACGATGAGCCAGAATCCTGTTAAATTGATAGGAGTGAAGATATTTGCATCTATATCACTAGACGACATTGGCAATTCTGGATGCTCCGGCTTATGATTCGACCTGAATCCAAAGACAGTCGCTTTGGACAAGTGCTACCGCACAAATGTTGTACATTTAGACCTCCTGGAAAAGATATGATGATGAAGAATCCTGTCACATTGATAGGAGTGAAGATATTTGCATCTAAATCATTGGACGACATTGGCAATTATGGATGCTTCGGCTTATGATTCGACTTGAGTCCAAAGAGAGTCGCTTTGGACAAGTGCTACCGCACAAATCTTGTACATTTGGACCACCTGTACAAGGTATGATGAGGCAGAATCCTATCACATTGATAGGAGTACAGATATTTGCATCTATATCATTGGACGACATTGGCAATTCTGGATGCTCCGGCATATGATTCGCCGGGAGGCCAAAGAGAGTCGCTTTGGACACGTGCTACCGCACAAATCTTGTACATCTGGACCCCCTGGACAAGATACGATGAGGCAGAATCCTGTCAAATTGATAGCAGTAAATATATTTGCATCTATATCATTGGACGACATTGGCAATTCTGGATGCTCCGGCTTATGATTCGAAATGAATCCAAAGACAGTAGCTTTGGACAAGTGCTACCGCACAAATGTTGTACATTTAGACCTCCTGGAAAAGATATGATGAGGCAGAATCCTGTCACATTGATAGGAGTGAAGATATTTGCCTCTAAATCATTGGACGACATTGGGAATTCTGGATGCTTCGGCATATGATTCGACCTGAGTCCAAAGAGGGTCGCTTTGGACAAGTGCTACCGCACAAATCTTGTACATTTGGACCTCCTGTACAAGGTATGATGAGGCAGAATCCTGTCAAATTGATGGCAGTAAAAACATTTGCATCTATATCATTGGACGACATTGGCAATTCTGGATGTTTCGGCTTATGGATCGACCTGAGTCAAAGAGTTTCGCTTTTGTCTAGTGCTACCGCACATATATTGTACAGTTGATCCGCCTGGACAAGACACGATGAGCCAGAATCCTGTCAAATTGATAGGAGTAAAGATATTTGCATCTATATCATTCCGATAAGATCGGCAATTTGTGTTACTCCGGCATATGGATCGACCTGAGTCCAACGAGAGTCGGTTTGGACAAATGCTGCGGCTCAAAACTTGTGCATTTGGACCTCCTGGAAAAGGTATGATAAGGCAGAATCCTGTCACAATGATAGGAGTGAAGATATTTGCATCTATATCATTGGACGACTTTGGCAATTCTGGATGCACCGGCTTATGATTCGACCTGAGTCCAAAGAGAGTCGCTTTGGACAAGTGTTACCGCACAAATCTTGTATGTGTGGACCTCCTGTACAAGGTATGATGAGGCAGAATCCTATCACATTGATAGGAGTAAAGATATTTGCATCTATATCATTGGACGACATTGGCAATTCTGGATGCTCCGGCATATGATTCGACCTGAATCCAAAGACAGTCGCTTTGGACAAGTGCTACCACACAAATCGTGTACTTTCGGACCTCCTGGACAATATATGATGTGGCAGAATCCTGTCACATTGATAGGAGTGAAGATATTTGCATCTAAATCATTGGACGAAATTGGCAATTTTGGATGCTCCGGCTTATGATTCGACCTGAATCCAAAGACAGTCGCTTTGGACAAGTGCTACCGCACAAATGTTGTACATTTAGACCTCCTGGAAAAGATATGATGAGGCAGAATCCTGTCACAATGATAGGAGTGAAGATATTTGCATCTATATCATTGGACGACTTTGGCAATTCTGGATGCACCGGCTTATGATTCGACCTGAGTTCAAAGAGAGTCGCTTTGGACACGTGCTACCGCACAAATCTTGTACATTTGGATCCCCTGGACAAGATGCGATGAGGCAGAATCCTGTCAAATTGATAGCAGTAAAAATATTTGCATCTATATGATTGCACGACATTGGCAATTCTGGATGCTTCGGCATATGGATCGACTTGTGTCCAAAGAGTTTCGCTTTTGTCTAGTGCTACCGCACAAAACTTGTACACTTGATCCTCCTGGACAAGACACGATGAGCCAGAATCCTGTTAAATTGATAGGAGTGAAGATATTTGCATCTATATCACTAGACGACATTGGCAATTCTGGATGCTCCGGCTTATGATTCGACCTGAATCCAAAGACAGTCGCTTTGGACAAGTGCTACCGCACAAATGTTGTACATTTAGACCTCCTGGAAAAGATATGATGATGAAGAATCCTGTCACATTGATAGGAGTGAAGATATTTGCATCTAAATCATTGGACGACATTGGCAATTATGGATGCTTCGGCTTATGATTCGACTTGAGTCCAAAGAGAGTCGCTTTGGACAAGTGCTACCGCACAAATCTTGTACATTTGGACCACCTGTACAAGGTATGATGAGGCAGAATCCTATCACATTGATAGGAGTACAGATATTTGCATCTATATCATTGGACGACATTGGCAATTCTGGATGCTCCGGCATATGATTCGCCGGGAGGCCAAAGAGAGTCGCTTTGGACACGTGCTACCGCACAAATCTTGTACATCTGGACCCCCTGGACAAGATACGATGAGGCAGAATCCTGTCAAATTGATAGCAGTAAATATATTTGCATCTATATCATTGGACGACATTGGCAATTCTGGATGCTCCGGCTTATGATTCGAAATGAATCCAAAGACAGTAGCTTTGGACAAGTGCTACCGCACAAATGTTGTACATTTAGACCTCCTGGAAAAGATATGATGAGGCAGAATCCTGTCACATTGATAGGAGTGAAGATATTTGCCTCTAAATCATTGGACGACATTGGGAATTCTGGATGCTTCGGCATATGATTCGACCTGAGTCCAAAGAGGGTCGCTTTGGACAAGTGCTACCGCACAAATCTTGTACATTTGGACCTCCTGTACAAGGTATGATGAGGCAGAATCCTGTCAAATTGATGGCAGTAAAAACATTTGCATCTATATCATTGGACGACATTGGCAATTCTGGATGTTTCGGCTTATGGATCGACCTGAGTCAAAGAGTTTCGCTTTTGTCTAGTGCTACCGCACATATATTGTACAGTTGATCCGCCTGGACAAGACACGATGAGCCAGAATCCTGTCAAATTGATAGGAGTAAAGATATTTGCATCTATATCATTCCGATAAGATCGGCAATTTGTGTTACTCCGGCATATGGATCGACCTGAGTCCAACGAGAGTCGGTTTGGACAAATGCTGCGGCTCAAAACTTGTGCATTTGGACCTCCTGGAAAAGGTATGATAAGGCAGAATCCTGTCACAATGATAGGAGTGAAGATATTTGCATCTATATCATTGGACGACTTTGGCAATTCTGGATGCACCGGCTTATGATTCGACCTGAGTCCAAAGAGAGTCGCTTTGGACAAGTGCTACCACACAAATCGTGTACTTTCGGACCTCCTGGACAATATATGATGTGGCAGAATCCTGTCACATTGATAGGAGTGAAGATATTTGCATCTAAATCATTGGACGAAATTGGCAATTTTGGATGCTTCGGCTTATGATTCGACCTGAGTCCAAAGAGAGTCGCTTTGGACAAATGCTGCCGCCCAAATCTTGTATGTGTGGACCTCCTGTACAAGGTATGATGAGGCAGAATCCTATCACATTGATAGGAGTAAAGATATTTGCATCTATATCATTGGACGACATTGGCAATTCTGGATGCTCCGGCATATGATTCGACCTGAATCCAAAGACAGTCGCTTTGGACAAGTGCTACCACACAAATCGTGTACTTTCGGACCTCCTGGACAATATATGATGTGGCAGAATCCTGTCACATTGATAGGAGTGAAGATATTTGCATCTAAATCATTGGACGAAATTGGCAATTTTGGATGCTCCGGCTTATGATTCGACCTGAATCCAAAGACAGTCGCTTTGGACAAGTGCTACCGCACAAATGTTGTACATTTAGACCTCCTGGAAAAGATATGATGAGGCAGAATCCTGTCACATTGATAGGAGTGAAGATATTTGAATCTAAATCATTGGACGACATTGGCAATTCTGGATGCTTTGGCTTATGGATCGACCTGAGTCCAAAGAGTTTCGCTTTTTTCTAGTGCTACCGCACAAATCTTGTACACTTGATCCTCCTGGACAAGACACGATGAGCCAGAATCCTGTCAAATTGTTAGAAGTGAAGATATTTGAATCTATATCACTAGACGACATTGGCAATTCTGGATGCTTCGGCTTATGATTCGACCTGAGTCCAAAGAGAGTCGCTTTGGACAAGTGCTACCGCACAAATCTTGTACATTTGGACCTCCTGTACAAGGTATGATGAGGCAGAATCGCATCACATTGATAGGAGTAAAGATATTTGCATCTATATCATTGGACGACATTGGCAATTCTGGATGCTCCGGCATATGATTCGCCCGGAGGCCAAAGAGAGTCGCTTTGGACACGTGCCACCGCACAAATCTTGTACATCTGGACCTCTTGGACAAGATACGATGAGGCAGAATCCTGTCAAATTGATAGCAGTGAAGATATTTGCATCTATATCACTAGACGACATTGGCAATTCGGGATGCTCCGGCATATGATTTGACCGGAGGCCAAAGAGAGTCGCTTTGGACACGTGCTACCGCACAAATCTTGTACATTTGGACCCCCTGGACAAGATACGATGAGGCAGAATACTGTCAAATTGATAGAAGTAAAGATATTTGCATCTATATCATTGCACGACATTGGCAATTCTGGATGCTTCGGCTTATGGATCGACTTGTGTCCAAAGAGTTTCGCTTTTGTCTAGTGCTACCGCACAAAACCTGTACACTTGATCCTCCTGGACAAGACACGATGAGCCAGAATCCTGTTAAATTGATAGGAGTGAAGATATTTGCATCTATATCATTAGACGGCATTAGCAATTCTGGATGGTCGGCATATGATTCTACCTGAGTTCAAAGAGAGTCGCTTTGGACACGTGCTACCGCACAAATCTTGTACATTTGGATCCCCTGGACAAGATGCGATGAGGCAGAATCCTGTCAAATTGATAGCAGTAAAAATATTTGCATCTATATGATTGCACGACATTGGCAATTCTGGATGCTTCGGCATATGGATCGACTTGTGTCCAAAG
The DNA here is from genome assembly GCA_963942575.1 of Priocnemis perturbator. Classification (NCBI taxonomy): domain Eukaryota; kingdom Metazoa; phylum Arthropoda; class Insecta; order Hymenoptera; family Pompilidae; genus Priocnemis; species Priocnemis perturbator. Next base: position 1,825,688 of record CAWWDK010000133.1, on the reverse strand, counting down.
AGTTACGCTTTTGTCTAGTGCTACCGCACAAAACTTGTACACTTGATCCTCCTGGACAAGACACGATGAGCCAGAATCCTGTTAAATTGATAGGAGTGAAGATATTTGCATCTATATCACTAGACGACATTGGCAATTCTGGATGCTCCGGCTTATGATTCGACCTGAATCCAAAGACAGTCGCTTTGGACAAGTGCTACCGCACAAATGTTGTACATTTAGACCTCCTGGAAAAGATATGATGATGAAGAATCCTGTCACATTGATAGGAGTGAAGATATTTGCATCTAAATCATTGGACGACATTGGCAATTATGGATGCTTCGGCTTATGATTCGACTTGAGTCCAAAGAGAGTCGCTTTGGACAAGTGCTACCGCACAAATCTTGTACATTTGGACCACCTGTACAAGGTATGATGAGGCAGAATCCTATCACATTGATAGGAGTACAGATATTTGCATCTATATCATTGGACGACATTGGCAATTCTGGATGCTCCGGCATATGATTCGCCGGGAGGCCAAAGAGAGTCGCTTTGGACACGTGCTACCGCACAAATCTTGTACATCTGGACCCCCTGGACAAGATACGATGAGGCAGAATCCTGTCAAATTGATAGCAGTAAATATATTTGCATCTATATCATTGGACGACATTGGCAATTCTGGATGCTCCGGCTTATGATTCGAAATGAATCCAAAGACAGTAGCTTTGGACAAGTGCTACCGCACAAATGTTGTACATTTAGACCTCCTGGAAAAGATATGATGAGGCAGAATCCTGTCACATTGATAGGAGTGAAGATATTTGCCTCTAAATCATTGGACGACATTGGGAATTCTGGATGCTTCGGCATATGATTCGACCTGAGTCCAAAGAAGGTCGCTTTGGACAAGTGCTACCGCACAAATCTTGTACATTTGGACCTCCTGTACAAGGTATGATGAGGCAGAATCCTGTCAAATTGATGGCAGTAAAAACATTTGCATCTATATCATTGCACGACATTGGCAATTCTGGATGTTTCGGCTTATGGATCGACCTGAGTCAAAGAGTTTCGCTTTTGTCTAGTGCTACCGCACATATATTGTACAGTTGATCCGCCTGGACAAGACACGATGAGCCAGAATCCTGTCAAATTGATAGGAGTAAAGATATTTGCATCTATATCATTCCGATAAGATCGGCAATTTGTGTTACTCCGGCATATGGATCGACCTGAGTCCAACGAGAGTCGGTTTGGACAAATGCTGCGGCTCAAAACTTGTGCATTTGGACCTCCTGGAAAAGGTATGATAAGGCAGAATCCTGTCACAATGATAGGAGTGAAGATATTTGCATCTATATCATTGGACGACATTGGCAATTCTGGATGCACCGGCTTATGATTCGACCTGAGTCCAAAGAGAGTCGCTTTGGACAAGTGTTACCGCACAAATCTTGTATGTGTGGACCTCCTGTACAAGGTATGATGAGGCAGAATCCTATCACATTGATAGGAGTAAAGATATTTGCATCTATATCATTGGACGACATTGGCAATTCTGGATGCTCCGGCATATGATTCGACCTGAATCCAAAGACAGTCGCTTTGGACAAGTGCTACCACACAAATCGTGTACTTTCGGACCTCCTGGACAATATATGATGTGGCAGAATCCTGTCACATTGATAGGAGTGAAGATATTTGCATCTAAATCATTGGACGAAATTGGCAATTTTGGATGCTCCGGCTTATGATTCGACCTGAATCCAAAGACAGTCGCTTTGGACAAGTGCTACCGCACAAATGTTGTACATTTAGACCTCCTGGAAAAGATATGATGAGGCAGAATCCTGTCACATTGATAGGAGTGAAGATATTTGAATCTAAATCATTGGACGACATTGGCAATTCTGGATGCTTTGGCTTATGGATCGACCTGAGTCCAAAGAGTTTCGCTTTTTTCTAGTGCTACCGCACAAATCTTGTACACTTGATCCTCCTGGACAAGACACGATGAGCCAGAATCCGTTAAAATTGATAGGAGTGAAGATATTTGCATCTATATCATTCCGATATGATCGGCAATTTGTGTTACTTCGGCATATGGATCGACCTGAGTCCAACGAGAGTCGGTTTGGACAAATGCTGCGGCACAAAACTTGTGCATTTGGACCTCCTGGAAAAGGTATGATAAGGCAGAATCCTGTCACAATTATAAGAGTGAAGATATTTGCATCTATATCATTGGACGACATTGGCAATTCTGGATGCTCCGGCATATGATTCGCCCGGAGGCCAAAGAGAGTCGCTTTGGACACGTGCTACCGCACAAATCTTGTACATCTGGACCGCCTGGAAAAGATACGATGAGGCAGAATCCTGTCAAATTGATGGGAGTAAAGATGTTTGCATCTATATCATTGGACGACATTGGCAATTCTAGATGCTCCGGCTTATGATTCGACCTGAATACAAAGAGAGTCGGTTTGGGCAAATGCTACCGCCCAAAACTTGTGCATTTGGACCTCCTGGAAAAGGTAGGATGAGGCAGAATCCTGTCACATTGATATGAGTAAATATAGTTGCATCTACATCATTGGACAACATTGGCAATTCTGGATGGTCCGGCTTATGGTTCGACATAAGTCCAAAGAATGTCGCTTTGGACAAGTGCTACCGCACAAATCTTGTACATTTGGACCTCCTGTACAAGGCATGATGAGACAGAATCCTATTACATTGATTGGAGTAAAGATATTTGCATATATATCATTGGACGACTTTGGCAATTGTGGATGCTCAGCATATCATTCGACCTGAGTCCAAAGAGAGTCGCTTTGGACAAGTGCTACCTCACAAATCGTGATCATTAGGACCCCCTGGAAAAGATACGATGAGGCAGAATCCTGTCAAATTAATAGGAGTAAAGATATTTGCATCTATATCACTGGACGACATTGGCAATTCTGGATGCTCAGGCTTATGATTCGACCTGAGTCCAAAGAGAGTCGCTTTGGACAAGTGCTACCGCACAAATCTTGTATGTGTGGACCTCTTGGACAAGATACGATGAGGCAGAATCCTGTCAAATTGATAGCAGTAAAGATATTTGCATCTATATCATTGCACGACATTGGCAATTCTGGATGCTTCGGCTTATGGATCGACTTGTGTCCAAAGAGTTTCGCTTTTGTCTAGTGCTACCGCACAAAACTTGTACACTTGATCCTCCTGGACAAGACACGATGAGCCAGAATCCTGTTAAATTGATAGGAGTGAAGATATTTGCATCTATATCACTAGACGACATTGGCAATTCTGGATGCTCCGGCATATGATTTGACCGGAGGCCAAAGAGAGTCGCTTTGAACAAGTGCTACCGCACAAATCTTGTACATTTGGACCCCCTGGACAAGATGCGAAAAGGCAGAATCCTGTCAAATTGATAGCAGTAAAAATATTTGCATCTATATCATTGGACGACATTAGCAATTCTGGATGCTTCGGCTTATGGATCGACCTGAGTCCAAAGAGTTTCGCTTTTGTCTAGTGCTACCGCACAAATCTTGTACACTTGATCCTCCTGGAAAAGATATGATGAGGCAGAATCCTGTCACATTGATAGGAGTGAAGATATTTGCATCTAAATCATTGGACGACATTGGCAATTCTGGATGCTTCGGCTTATGATTCGACCTGAGTCCAAAGAGAGTCGCTTTGGACAAGTGCTACCGCACAAATCTTGTACATTTGGACCTCCTGTACAAGGTATGATGAGGCAGAATCGCATCACATTGATAGGAGTAAAGATATTTGCATCTATATCATTGGACGACATTGGCAATTCTGGATGCCCCGGCTTATGATTCGACCTCAGTCCAAAGAGAGTCGCTTTGGACACGTGCTACGGCACAAATCTTGTACATTTGAACCTCGTGGACAAGATACGATGAGGCAGAATCATGTCAAATTGATAGGAGTGAAGATATTTGCATCTAAATCATTGGACGACATTGGCAATTCTGGATGCTTCGGCTTATGATTCGACCTGAGTCCAAAGAGAGTCGCTTTGGACAAATGCTGCCGCCCAAATCTTGTATATTTGGACCCCCTGGACAAGGTATGATGAGGCAGAATCCTATCACATCGATAGGAGTGAAGATGTTTGCATCTATATCACTAGACGACATTGGCAATTCTGGATGCTTCGGCTTATGGATCGACCTGAGTCCAAAGAGTTTCGCTTTAGTCTAGTGCTACCGCACAAATCTTGTACACTTGATCCTCCTGGACAAGGCACGATGAGCCAGAATCCTGTCAAATTGTTAGAAGTGAAGATATTTGAATCTATATCACTAGACGACATTGGCAATTCTGGATGCTCCGGCATATGATTTGACCGGAGGCCAAAGAGAGTCGCTTTGGACACGTGCTACCGCACAAATCTTGTACATTTGGACCCCCTGGACAAGATACGATGAGGCAGAATACTGTGAAATTGATAGAAGTAAAGATATTTGCATCTATATCATTGCACGACATTGGCAATTCTGGATGCTTCGGCTTATGGATCGACTTGTGTCCAAAGAGTTTCGCTTTTGTCTAGTGCTACCGCACAAATCTTGTACACTTGATCCTCCTGGACAAGGCACGATGAGCCAGAATCCTGTCAAATTGTTAGAAGTGAAGATATTTGAATCTATATCACTAGACGACATTGGCAATTCTGGATGCTTCGGCTTATGATTCGACCTGAGTCCAAAGAGAGTCGCTTTGGACAAGTGCTACCGCACAAATCTTGTACATTTGGACCTCCTGTACAAGGTATGATGAGGCAGAATCGCATCACATTGATAGGAGTAAAGATATTTGCATCTATATCATTGGACGACATTGGCAATTCTGGATGCTCCGGCATATGATTCGCCCGGAGGCCAAAGAGAGTCGCTTTGGACACGTGCCACCGCACAAATCTTGTACATCTGGACCTCTTGGACAAGATACGATGAGGCAGAATCCTGTCAAATTGATAGCAGTGAAGATATTTGCATCTATATCACTAGACGACATTGGCAATTCGGGATGCTCCGGCATATGATTTGACCGGAGGCCAAAGAGAGTCGCTTTGGACACGTGCTACCGCACAAATCTTGTACATTTGGACCCCCTGGACAAGATACGATGAGGCAGAATACTGTCAAATTGATAGAAGTAAAGATATTTGCATCTATATCATTGCACGACATTGGCAATTCTGGATGCTTCGGCTTATGGATCGACTTGTGTCCAAAGAGTTTCGCTTTTGTCTAGTGCTACCGCACAAAACCTGTACACTTGATCCTCCTGGACAAGACACGATGAGCCAGAATCCTGTTAAATTGATAGGAGTGAAGATATTTGCATCTATATCATTAGACGGCATTAGCAATTCTGGATGGTCGGCATATGATTCTACCTGAGTTCAAAGAGAGTCGCTTTGGACACGTGCTACCGCACAAATCTTGTACATTTGGATCCCCTGGACAAGATGCGATGAGGCAGAATCCTGTCAAATTGATAGCAGTAAAAATATTTGCATCTATATGATTGCACGACATTGGCAATTCTGGATGCTTCGGCATATGGATCGACTTGTGTCCAAAGAGTTTCGCTTTTGTCTAGTGCTACCGCACAAAACTTGTACACTTGATCCTCCTGGACAAGACACGATGAGCCAGAATCCTGTTAAATTGATAGGAGTGAAGATATTTGCATCTATATCACTAGACGACATTGGCAATTCTGGATGCTCCGGCTTATGATTCGACCTGAATCCAAAGACAGTCGCTTTGGACAAGTGCTACCGCACAAATGTTGTACATTTAGACCTCCTGGAAAAGATATGATGATGAAGAATCCTGTCACATTGATAGGAGTGAAGATATTTGCATCTAAATCATTGGACGACATTGGCAATTATGGATGCTTCGGCTTATGATTCGACTTGAGTCCAAAGAGAGTCGCTTTGGACAAGTGCTACCGCACAAATCTTGTACATTTGGACCACCTGTACAAGGTATGATGAGGCAGAATCCTATCACATTGATAGGAGTACAGATATTTGCATCTATATCATTGGACGACATTGGCAATTCTGGATGCTCCGGCATATGATTCGCCGGGAGGCCAAAGAGAGTCGCTTTGGACACGTGCTACCGCACAAATCTTGTACATCTGGACCCCCTGGACAAGATACGATGAGGCAGAATCCTGTCAAATTGATAGCAGTAAATATATTTGCATCTATATCATTGGACGACATTGGCAATTCTGGATGCTCCGGCTTATGATTCGAAATGAATCCAAAGACAGTAGCTTTGGACAAGTGCTACCGCACAAATGTTGTACATTTAGACCTCCTGGAAAAGATATGATGAGGCAGAATCCTGTCACATTGATAGGAGTGAAGATATTTGCCTCTAAATCATTGGACGACATTGGGAATTCTGGATGCTTCGGCATATGATTCGACCTGAGTCCAAAGAGGGTCGCTTTGGACAAGTGCTACCGCACAAATCTTGTACATTTGGACCTCCTGTACAAGGTATGATGAGGCAGAATCCTGTCAAATTGATGGCAGTAAAAACATTTGCATCTATATCATTGGACGACATTGGCAATTCTGGATGTTTCGGCTTATGGATCGACCTGAGTCAAAGAGTTTCGCTTTTGTCTAGTGCTACCGCACATATATTGTACAGTTGATCCGCCTGGACAAGACACGATGAGCCAGAATCCTGTCAAATTGATAGGAGTAAAGATATTTGCATCTATATCATTCCGATAAGATCGGCAATTTGTGTTACTCCGGCATATGGATCGACCTGAGTCCAACGAGAGTCGGTTTGGACAAATGCTGCGGCTCAAAACTTGTGCATTTGGACCTCCTGGAAAAGGTATGATAAGGCAGAATCCTGTCACAATGATAGGAGTGAAGATATTTGCATCTATATCATTGGACGACTTTGGCAATTCTGGATGCACCGGCTTATGATTCGACCTGAGTCCAAAGAGAGTCGCTTTGGACAAGTGTTACCGCACAAATCTTGTATGTGTGGACCTCCTGTACAAGGTATGATGAGGCAGAATCCTATCACATTGATAGGAGTAAAGATATTTGCATCTATATCATTGGACGACATTGGCAATTCTGGATGCTCCGGCATATGATTCGACCTGAATCCAAAGACAGTCGCTTTGGACAAGTGCTACCACACAAATCGTGTACTTTCGGACCTCCTGGACAATATATGATGTGGCAGAATCCTGTCACATTGATAGGAGTGAAGATATTTGCATCTAAATCATTGGACGAAATTGGCAATTTTGGATGCTCCGGCTTATGATTCGACCTGAATCCAAAGACAGTCGCTTTGGACAAGTGCTACCGCACAAATGTTGTACATTTAGACCTCCTGGAAAAGATATGATGAGGCAGAATCCTGTCACAATGATAGGAGTGAAGATATTTGCATCTATATCATTGGACGACTTTGGCAATTCTGGATGCACCGGCTTATGATTCGACCTGAGTTCAAAGAGAGTCGCTTTGGACACGTGCTACCGCACAAATCTTGTACATTTGGATCCCCTGGACAAGATGCGATGAGGCAGAATCCTGTCAAATTGATAGCAGTAAAAATATTTGCATCTATATGATTGCACGACATTGGCAATTCTGGATGCTTCGGCATATGGATCGACTTGTGTCCAAAGAGTTTCGCTTTTGTCTAGTGCTACCGCACAAAACTTGTACACTTGATCCTCCTGGACAAGACACGATGAGCCAGAATCCTGTTAAATTGATAGGAGTGAAGATATTTGCATCTATATCACTAGACGACATTGGCAATTCTGGATGCTCCGGCTTATGATTCGACCTGAATCCAAAGACAGTCGCTTTGGACAAGTGCTACCGCACAAATGTTGTACATTTAGACCTCCTGGAAAAGATATGATGATGAAGAATCCTGTCACATTGATAGGAGTGAAGATATTTGCATCTAAATCATTGGACGACATTGGCAATTATGGATGCTTCGGCTTATGATTCGACTTGAGTCCAAAGAGAGTCGCTTTGGACAAGTGCTACCGCACAAATCTTGTACATTTGGACCACCTGTACAAGGTATGATGAGGCAGAATCCTATCACATTGATAGGAGTACAGATATTTGCATCTATATCATTGGACGACATTGGCAATTCTGGATGCTCCGGCATATGATTCGCCGGGAGGCCAAAGAGAGTCGCTTTGGACACGTGCTACCGCACAAATCTTGTACATCTGGACCCCCTGGACAAGATACGATGAGGCAGAATCCTGTCAAATTGATAGCAGTAAATATATTTGCATCTATATCATTGGACGACATTGGCAATTCTGGATGCTCCGGCTTATGATTCGAAATGAATCCAAAGACAGTAGCTTTGGACAAGTGCTACCGCACAAATGTTGTACATTTAGACCTCCTGGAAAAGATATGATGAGGCAGAATCCTGTCACATTGATAGGAGTGAAGATATTTGCCTCTAAATCATTGGACGACATTGGGAATTCTGGATGCTTCGGCATATGATTCGACCTGAGTCCAAAGAGGGTCGCTTTGGACAAGTGCTACCGCACAAATCTTGTACATTTGGACCTCCTGTACAAGGTATGATGAGGCAGAATCCTGTCAAATTGATGGCAGTAAAAACATTTGCATCTATATCATTGGACGACATTGGCAATTCTGGATGTTTCGGCTTATGGATCGACCTGAGTCAAAGAGTTTCGCTTTTGTCTAGTGCTACCGCACATATATTGTACAGTTGATCCGCCTGGACAAGACACGATGAGCCAGAATCCTGTCAAATTGATAGGAGTAAAGATATTTGCATCTATATCATTCCGATAAGATCGGCAATTTGTGTTACTCCGGCATATGGATCGACCTGAGTCCAACGAGAGTCGGTTTGGACAAATGCTGCGGCTCAAAACTTGTGCATTTGGACCTCCTGGAAAAGGTATGATAAGGCAGAATCCTGTCACAATGATAGGAGTGAAGATATTTGCATCTATATCATTGGACGACTTTGGCAATTCTGGATGCACCGGCTTATGATTCGACCTGAGTCCAAAGAGAGTCGCTTTGGACAAGTGCTACCACACAAATCGTGTACTTTCGGACCTCCTGGACAATATATGATGTGGCAGAATCCTGTCACATTGATAGGAGTGAAGATATTTGCATCTAAATCATTGGACGAAATTGGCAATTTTGGATGCTTCGGCTTATGATTCGACCTGAGTCCAAAGAGAGTCGCTTTGGACAAATGCTGCCGCCCAAATCTTGTATGTGTGGACCTCCTGTACAAGGTATGATGAGGCAGAATCCTATCACATTGATAGGAGTAAAGATATTTGCATCTATATCATTGGACGACATTGGCAATTCTGGATGCTCCGGCATATGATTCGACCTGAATCCAAAGACAGTCGCTTTGGACAAGTGCTACCACACAAATCGTGTACTTTCGGACCTCCTGGACAATATATGATGTGGCAGAATCCTGTCACATTGATAGGAGTGAAGATATTTGCATCTAAATCATTGGACGAAATTGGCAATTTTGGATGCTCCGGCTTATGATTCGACCTGAATCCAAAGACAGTCGCTTTGGACAAGTGCTACCGCACAAATGTTGTACATTTAGACCTCCTGGAAAAGATATGATGAGGCAGAATCCTGTCACATTGATAGGAGTGAAGATATTTGAATCTAAATCATTGGACGACATTGGCAATTCTGGATGCTTTGGCTTATGGATCGACCTGAGTCCAAAGAGTTTCGCTTTTTTCTAGTGCTACCGCACAAATCTTGTACACTTGATCCTCCTGGACAAGACACGATGAGCCAGAATCCGGTAAAATTGATAGGAGTGAAGATATTTGCATCTATATCATTCCGATATGATCGGCAATTTGTGTTACTTCGGCATATGGATCGACCTGAGTCCAACGAGAGTCGGTTTGGACAAATGCTGCGGCACAAAACTTGTGCATTTGGACCTCCTGGAAAAGGTATGATAAGGCAGAATCCTGTCACAATTATAAGAGTGAAGATATTTGCATCTATATCATTGGACGACATTGGCAATTCTGGATGCTCCGGCATATGATTCGCCCGGAGGCCAAAGAGAGTCGCTTTGGACACGTGCTACCGCACAAATCTTGTACATCTGGACCGCCTGGAAAAGATACGATGAGGCAGAATCCTGTCAAATTGATGGGAGTAAAGATGTTTGCATCTATATCATTGGACGACATTGGCAATTCTAGATGCTCCGGCTTATGATTCGACCTGAATACAAAGAGAGTCGGTTTGGGCAAATGCTACTGCCCAAAACTTGTGCATTTGGACCTCCTGGAAAAGGTAGGATGAGGCAGAATCCTGTCACATTGATATGAGTAAATATAGTTGCATCTACATCATTGGACAACATTGGCAATTCTGGATGGTCCGGCTTATGGTTCGACATAAGTCCAAAGAATGTCGCTTTGGACAAGTGCTACCGCACAAATCTTGTACATTTGGACCTCCTGTACAAGGCATGATGAGACAGAATCCTATTACATTGATTGGAGTAAAGATATTTGCATATATATCATTGGACGACTTTGGCAATTGTGGATGCTCAGCATATCATTCGACCTGAGTCCAAAGAGAGTCGCTTTGGACAAGTGCTACCTCACAAATCGTGATCATTAGGACCCCCTGGAAAAGATACGATGAGGCAGAATCCTGTCAAATTAATAGGAGTAAAGATATTTGCATCTATATCACTGGACGACATTGGCAATTCTGGATGCTCAGGCTTATGATTCGACCTGAGTCCAAGGAGAGTCGCTTTGGACAAGTGCTACCGCAACAAATATTGTACATTAGGACCCCCTGGAAAAGATACGATGAGGCAGAATCCTGTCATATTAATAGGAGTAAAGATATTTGCATCTATATCATTGGTAAACATCGGCAATTCTGGATGATGCGGCTTATGGTTCGACATAAGTCCAAAGAATGTCGCTTTGGACAAGTGCTACCGCAACAAATTGTGTACATTTGGACTCCCTGGGCAAGATACGATGAGGCAGAATCCTATCAAATTGATAGCAGTAATGATATTTGCATCTATACCATTGCACGACATTGGCAATTCTTGATGCTTCGGGTTATGGATCGACCTGAGTCCAAAGAGTGTCGCTTTGGACAAGTGCTACCGCAAAAATCTTGTACATTTGGACCTCCTGTACAAGGTATGATGTGGCAGAATCCTATCACATTGATAGGAGTAAAGAAATTTGCATTTATATCACTGGGCGACATTGGCAATTCTGGATGCTCCGGCCTATGATTCGACCTGAATCCAAAGAGAGTCGCTTTGGACACGTGCTACCGCACAAATCTTGTACATTTGGACCTCCTGGACAAGACACGATGAGCCAGAATCCTGTCAAATTTATAGGAGTAAATATATTTGCATCTATATCATTGGTCAACATCGGCAATTCTGGATGCTCCGGCGTATGATTCGCCCGGAGGCCAAAGAGAGTCGCTTTGGACACGTGCTACCGCACAAATCTTGTACATCTGGACCCCCTGGACAAGATACGATGAGGCAGAATCCTGTCAAATTGATAGCAGTAAAGATAGTTGCATCTATATCATTGGACGACATTGGCAATTCTGGATGCTCCGGCGTATGATTCGACCGGAGGCCAAAGAGTTTCGCTTTTGTCTAGTGCTACCGCACAAATCTTGTACACGTGATCCTCCTGGACAAGACACGATGAGCCAGAATTCTGTCAAATTGATAGAAGTAAAGATATTTGCATCTATATCATTAGTCAACATCGGCAATTCTGGATGGTCCGGCTTATGGTTCGACCTAAGTCCAAAGAGAGTCGTTTTAAGACAAGTGCTACCACACAAACCTTGTACATTTGAACATCCGGAACAGGGTATGATGAGACAGAATCCTGTCAAATTGATAGGATTGAAAATATTTGCATCTATATCATTGGACCACATTGGCAATTCTGGATGCTTCGGCTTATGGATCGAACTGAGTCCAAAGAGTTTCGCTTTGGACAATTGCTGCAGCAAAAATCTTGTACATTTGGACCTCCTGTACAAGGTATGATGTGGCAGAATCCTATCACATTGATAGGAGTAAAGAAATTTGCATTTATATCACTGGGCGACATTGGCAATTCTGGATGCTCCGGCCTATGATTCGACCTGAATCCAAAGAGAGTCGCTTTGGACACGTGCTACCGCACAAATCGTGTATATTTGGACCCCCTGGACAAGACACGATGAGCCAGAATCCTGTCAAATTTATAGGAGTAAAGATATTTGCATCTATATCATTGGTCAACATCGGCAATTCTGGATGCTCCGGCGTATGATTCGACCGGAGGCCAAAGAGAGTCGCATTGTACAAGTGCTACCGCACAAGTATTGTACATTTGGACCCCCTGGACAATATACGATGAGGCAGAATCCTGTCAAATTGATAGCAGTAATGATATTTGCATCTATACCATTGCACGACATTGGCAATTCTTGATGCTTCGGCTTATGGATCGACCAGAGTCCAATGAGTTTCGCTTTGGACAAGTGCTACCGCACAAATCTTGTACATTTGGACCTCCTGTACAAGGTATGATGTGACAGAATCCTATCACATTGATAGGAGTAATGAAATTTGCATCTATATCACTGGGCGACATTGGCAATTCTGGATGCTCCGGCCTATGATTCGACCTGAATCCAAAGAGCGTCGCTTTGGACACGTGCTACCGCACAAATCTTGTACATTTGGAACCCCTGGACAAGACACGATGAGCCAGAATCCTGTCAAATTTATAGGAGTAAGGATATTTGAATCTATATCATTGGTCAACATCGGCAATTCTGGATGCTCCGGCGTATCATTCGACCGGAGGCCAAAGAGAGTCGCATTGTACAAGTGCTACCGCACAAGTATTGTACATTTGGACCCCCTGGACAATATACGATGAGGCAGAATCCTGTCAAATTGATGGGAGAAAAGATATTTGCATCTATATCATTGGACGACATTGGCAATTCTAGATGCTCCGGCTTATGATTCGACCTGTATACAAAGAGAGTCGGTTTGGGCAAATGCTGCCGCCCAAAACTTGTGCATTTGGACCCCCTGGACAAGATGGGATGAGGCAGAATCCTGTCAAATTGATAGGAGTAAAGATATTTGCATATATATCATTGGACGACATTGGCAATTCTGGATGCTACGGCATGTGGATCGACCTGAGTCCAAAGAGATTCGCTTTTGTCAAGTGCTACCGCACAAATCTTGTACATTTGAACCCCCTGGACAAGACACGATGAGCCAGAATCCTGTCAAATTGATATGAGTAAAGATATTTGCATCTATATCATTGGTCAACATCGGCAATTCTGGATGGTCCGGCTTATGGTTCGACATAAGTCCAAAGAATGTCGCTTTGGACAAGTGCTACCGCAACAAATCGTGTACATTTGGAAACCCTGGACAAGATACGATGAGACAGAATCCTGTCAAATTGATAGCAGTAATGATATTTGCATCTATACCATTGCACGACATTGGCAATTCTTGATGCTTCGGCTTATGGATCGACCTGAGTCAAAGAGGTTGGCTTTTGTCAAGTGCTACCGCACAAATCTTGTACATTTGGACCTCCTGTACAAGGTATGATGAGGCAGAATCCTATCACGTTGATAGGAGTAAAGATATTTGCATCTATATCACTGGACGACATTGGCAATTCTAGATGCTCCGGCATATGATTCGACCGGAGGCCAAAGAGAGTCGCTTTGGACACGTGCTACCGCACAAATCTTGTACATTTGAACATCCGGAACAGGGTACGATGATACAGAATCCTGTCAAATTGATAGCAGTAATGATATTTGCATCTATACCATTGCACGACATTGGCAATTCTTGATGCTTCGGCTTATGGATCGACCTGAGTCCAAAGAGTTTCGCTTTGGACAAGTGCTACCGCAAAAATCTTGTACATTTGGACCTCCTGTACAAGGTATGATGTGGCAGAATCCTATCACATTGATAGGAGTAAAGAAATTTGCATTTATATCACTGGACGACATTGGCAATTCTGGATGCTCAGGCTTATGATTCGACCTGAGTCCAAGGAGAGTCGCTTTGGACAAGTGCTACCGCAACAAATCTTGTACATTAGGACCCCCTGGAAAAGATACGATGAGGCAGAATCCTGTCATATTAATAGGAGTAAAGATATTTGCATCTATATCATTGGTAAACATCGGCAATTCTGGATGATCCGGCTTATGGTTCGACATAAGTCCAAAGAATGTCGCTTTGGACAAGTGCTACCGCAACAAATCGTGTACATTTGGACTCCCTGGGCAAGATACGATGAGGCAGAATCCTGTCAAATTGATAGCAGTAATGATATTTGCATCTATACCATTGCACGACATTGGCAATTCTTGATGCTTCGGGTTATGGATCGACCTGAGTCCAAAGAGTTTCGCTTTGGACAAGTGCTACCGCAAAAATCTTGTTCATTTGGACCTCCTGTACAAGGTATGATGTGGCAGAATCCTATCACATTGATAGGAGTAAAGAAATTTGCATTTATATCACTGGGCGACATTGGCAATTCTGGATGCTCCGGCCTATGATTCGACCTGAATCCAAAGAGAGTCGCTTTGGACACGTGCTACCGCACAAATCTTGTACATTTGGACCTCCTGGACAAGACACGATGAGCCAGAATCCTGTCAAATTTATAGGAGTAAATATATTTGCATCTATATCATTGGTCAACATCGGCAATTCTGGATGCTCCGGCGTATGATTCGACCGGAGGCCAAAGAGAGTCGCATTGTACAAGTGCTACCGCACAAGTATTGTACATTTGGACCCCCTGGACAATATACGATGAGGCAGAATCCTGTCAAATTGATAGCAGTAATGATATTTGCATCTATACCATTGCACGACATTGGCAATTCTTGATGCTTCGGCTTATGGATCGACCTGAGTCCAATGAGTTTCGCTTTGGACAAGTGCTACCGCACAAATCTTGTACATTTGATCCCCCTGGACAAGATGGGATGAGGCAGAATCCTGTCAAATTGATAGGAGTAAAGATATTTGCATCTATATCATTGGACGACATTGGCAATCCTGGGGATCCGGCTTATGATTCGACCTGAATCCAAAGAGAGTCGGTCTGGACAAGTGTTACCACCCAAATCTTGTACACTTGAACCTCCTGGACAAGATACGATGAGGCAGAATCCTGTCCATTGATAGGATTGAAGATATTTGCATCTATATCATTGGTCAACATCGGCAATTCCGGATGGTCCGGCTTATGGTTCGACATAAGTCCAAAGAATGTCGCCTTGGACAAGTGCTACCGCAACAAATCGTGTACATTTGGACCCCCTGGACAAGACACGATGAAGCAGAATCCTGTCAAATTAATAGGAGTAAAGATATTTGCATCTACATCATTGGTCAACATCGGCAATTCTGGATGGTCCGGCTTATGGTTCGACCTAAGTCCAAAGAATGTCGCTTTGGACATGTTAGCGTCATCGCGGTAGAAAGGGAGAGGGGGCACGTTTTGAGTGGTCACTCCAGGCGGTGACGGCTGGTTTACAAAGGCTTGAGTTGGGCGATAGCCGAGACAATAATATCGGTCGATGATATTTAGATAGTCGGATGTCAATCGTCGCAGGTTCTTGGGATCGCGGTGCTGTATACAGTATCGCGCACGTATGGAATCTGAGGCGGCAGCAAAGGGCCCGACGCCTTGTTGCTGGCCGCCGAGTAGATGCCTAATTCTTTGAGAAGGCACGTGCACGGGACCGATGGCCCGACGTCATCGATTCTTCGTTGCACGTGCGAAGTGATAAGCACTCGAATAAAGGATCTGGCCACGGAGTGGGGAGAGGCTTTGAACTCTCTGGAAAGAGGACTGTGTCAAGGGACACAGCACTTCCCCCAGAACCATAGAGCGGTGCATTCATATTCTTAAAATTTCCAGCATATTTATAACATCTGAAGTGGGATTCATATCCAATTGCTACCACGTTAGCAGGCTTTACGCAAGCATTTATTATTTCTCGTTACTACGACATTTATTTTTACTTTTCTTTCTTTTTTGTGTTTTCAATTTGTGTTTTGTGAGTTTTATGTGTAATAATAAGGAGAGACAGCATGGGTACCCCGGCCGAGATGCCGTCCGTCGAAGACATAGTGCGCGAGGTACTGTTGAAACTTGGAAACACTGTTCCTTCGTGCAGTGTTCCTACTACTGCGACAAACGCAAACACAGCTTCAAGTGAGGTAATGGAACTGATACCCGAATTTGGCGCCAACGAATTAGCCGACGATTCGAATGTCTGGTGCGACTTGGTGGAAGAGATTACCAAGACCGCTACGGACCAACAACGTTTGTCCTTGGCGACACACGCCCTTACTGGACCCGCGAGAAGGTGGCACAGGGAGTGGATGGGGAGGCCGCACACGTGGGGAAAATTTCGTGAAGACCTGTGCTCGGTGTTCGTGTCAGAAAAAAGACTGCATTCGCGAATGCTTCGCGCGATCTCTTATACCAGTGAGACCGCTGTGTCATACGCCGAATACGCGCGTACGAAGTTGATGTACCTGGAGCAGACGCGTGTGAACTTTAAGCCAGAGGAACTGGTCGAGCTCCTAATCGGTGCAATTGTGGATGAAAATGTTCGGCAAGCGATGCTGATCGGCAACCATCAGACGACCGCGGGTGCGATTGTTGCAATCACCCAATTTGGGAAGACGGTGCGGAAAAGAAGGCGTCGAAGGAGAGGGAAAGGCCTGGCCGAAAACGGTGCTATCTATGCAACGAAGAGGGCCATTTGAAACACCAGTGCGTCAAGAAACGGAGGCCGGACAATGACCGTAACCACCCACCGACGTATTGTCTCGTGCAGTTTTTGTTCGAAACGTGGACACGTGGAAGCCGATTGCTTCCTTAAGCAACGGCAGGCCCGGGATGCCCAGGGCCACAAATGAACTGAAGGAAACTGTGGAAACCCCGAAACAAACGTGTGTTATTCCATGGACCACAAGCTGACGCCTATCTTACTGAAAGACATGCTAATCCGGAATTGTCTCATCGATAATGGTTCTACCTGTTCCCTGATTAGACAGCGAATTGCCAAGGGGAGCTTGAAGGTCGATCCGTACACAACGACGGTACGGGGGTTGTGCGAGTCGAGTGTGACTACACTTGGATGCACGACGGCGGTCGTGCAAACTGAGGATGTGTCAGTAGAATTGGACTTGTTCGTTGTTCCTGATTCGTCCATATTGTATGACGTTATTATCGGGAAAAACGTCCTAAGTGACGGCGGCCTGCAGATAGTCACCGATCCGGATGGGACGACGAGACTGCAACACTGCACAACCGGGATTCGCAAGGATAACGAAGGGACGAAGCTCCAACTACTATGCAGCGTGGCAGACGCACTAGATGTCGACGTACGCGGCGATTTGAAGACGCTGTTGAGCCGCTACGAGCGTATGATAACGACGGGAAACAATGTACGGCGCGTGAGTACTGGAGAACTTAAAATTGTGACGACCAGCGAAAAGGTAATAAATTACCATCCATACCGTTTGTCGATTGTCGAGAGACAGAAAGTACGCGAGATTGTAGCCGATTTATTGAAGCACGATATAATACGCGAGAGTGTATCGCCTTATGCAAGCCCTATAATTCTTGTTAAAAAGAAAAATGGAAAAAACCGCATGTGCGTTGATATTCGTGCGCTGAATCATATTACCCAAAAAAATCGGTATCCGTTACCTCTAATAGACGATCAACTGGACCGCTTAGGTAAAGGGAGATTTTTCACCACATTAGACATGGCATCCGGGTTTTATCAAATCCCGATCGCGCCGGACTCAATCGAAAAATCTGCTTTTGTAACACCGGACGGTCATTATGAGTTTATGCGGATGCCCTTCGGGTTGGCCAACGCTCCGGCTGTGTTTCAGCGGGCCATAAACGTTGCGTTAGGGAATCTCCGAAATAGTATTGCTCTGGTATACATGGACGATATTCTCATTCCGTCCGAGACGGTTGCGGAGGGTTTCGAACACTTAGAACGCGTGTTAGAAGCTCTTGACAAAGCAGGGTCCTCGCTGAACATAGAAAAATGTGCGTTCTTCAAAAGAACGATAGAATATTTAGGAAGAGATGTATCCTCTGAGGGCATTAGACCGGGTAAGGAGAAAGTTAAAGCCTTGTTAGAATCGCCGGTACCAGCTAACGTAAGACAGGTACGGCAATTCATGGGTTTGGCTAGCTATTTCCGTAAGTTTATTCCCGAGTTTGCTGTTCGTACGGCATGCGTGACAAAATTGACAAAGAATAACGAGCCATGGCATTGGGGTGAAGAACAAGACAGAGCTAGTGAATATGTTCTTACTAAGCTTAGCTCTAAACCATTGCTCGTAGTTTTTGATCCCAAGCGAGAGACAGAGTTACACACGGACGCGAGTTCAATCGGCTACGGTAGCATACTATTTCAAAAGATAGACGGTGATATGAGAGTGATTGCGTATTTTAGTCGTCGTACGTCACCCGAGGAATCGCGATACCACTCGTACAAGTTGGAGACGCTTGCGGTAGTGAACGCTCTGAAGTATTTTCGTGTCTATCTTTTGGGAATAAGGTTTAAAATCATAACGGACTGCAATGCGATAAAGGCAACAAAATGTAAAAAGGATTTACTACCACGTATTGCCAGATGGTGGGTCTTCTTACAGGACTATACGTTTGACTTGGAATACAGGAAAGGAAAATACGTCGAGCATGTAGATTATTTAAGCAGGAATCCGCGTAAGGATTATCGTGTAAATGTTATTTGCGAAGGCTCATGGCTCGAGATCGCTCAAAAGCAAGACGACGAGACAAAAAATATGATTGAACGCGTGGACGCGAATTATACTCTTGGCAATGATTTCGAGGTTAGGCAGGGTATCTTGTGCAGAAAGATACGCCGGGATACGGGTCGTGTTGTATACCGTAGTTTTGTGCCAAAAGGTAGTCGCCTAGGCTTGCTGCGCATTTACCATGATGACAATTTTCATGTCGGCTACGATAAGACGTATGACCGTGTGGCGCAGAAATATCGGTTCCCGCAAATGCGGAAATTCGTTAAAAAATACCTGGAACACTGTATCATCTGCGTGGTATCGAAGCGCCGTACCGGAGCGAAACAATGGTTCTTACATTCGATTCCTAAGACACCGGTACCGTTTTACACGATTCACTGCGATTGTGTAGGACCGTTTGAGCAATCCAAAGAGGGTTTCCAGCACATTATAGTCGTAGTAGATGCTTTTACTAAGTATGTACAGCTCGTTCCATTAAAATCGCTGAGTGGGCCTGAAACGCTCCAAGTATTTAAAGAACGTTTGACTTTATTTGGAACGCCGCGTGTTGTGGTACTAGACCGAGCTACGAACTTCACGTATAAACCGCTTCAACAAATTATCCGGAAACAGGATATAGATTTACATCTTATCGCGACGGGAGCCCCGCGAGCAAACGGGCAAGCCGAACGGTATGTTTCAACGGTAACAAATTTGCTCACAGTTGAAGCAGGTAAAAGTAAGGAATGGCCGAGTAAATTAGCAAAATTAATGATTACGTTAAATACAACGGTTCAAAAATCAACGATGTTTTCGCCAAGTAGATTGTTGTTCGGATTAGAGCAAAGTGCCGGTAAGGCAGTTGGCATCGAAGCTGGATTGCCGGATACGAATGAAGAAATAAATTTAAATCACGACAGAACAATAGCTGCGAATCGTCTAAAAGAAAATGCTGCAATACAGAATGAAAGATTTAATCAAAAGCGCAGGGACAATATTGTATACAGCTCGGGCGATACAGTGTTCGTGAAACCGGCTGATACGAGGAGAGCTAAGTTAGACGATAAGTACGTCGGACCATTCACAATTACTCAAGTCCTAACAAATGACCGTTTTGAAATAATTAGCAAAACGGGTAGACCTCAGGTTGTGCCTAAAGATCGGTTACGACATTGGAAAGGTGAATGGGCAGGCGATTTCGATGGTATCGAAAGCGAGGGTGAAGGCGTGGATGAACCGTGTTAGCGGTGAATTGTGTGTTCAATCTTGTAGCGACATTGCAGTTTTGTATTCTTTGATTTTAATCGAATAAAAATAATCTTTTGATAAAACTGGTTTAATTTGTTGAGGGAGACACAATGTTGCGCCTGAATAGGGAAACGGCATGGTACCGTTGCAGCTGCATATTGTTGTGTGCGGAATAGAGGACTTCTCATTGTAAAGCTCCTCCTTGGGTGACATAAGGTCACGGACTTGGGACAGTATTTTAGAGTTTGAAAGGCCTGCACTTTTGCAGGGAAAGAGATCTGTAATCTTGTTATAACGCTGCGGTGTGACATTACGGGGTGGCTGCTAGCTATGTTACATCGTAGGATGCTTGGTTGACGCTGAAGCCGAGAGTGGGTTGGGTAGCACCATGTGGTGGTTGCTAACCATGCTACCTGCGGAAATACTTATGATTTTTGTGGAAGGCCGTAGACGGTAAATTTTGACAATTAGGTGTTGATTCTTCTCGAGAGCGCGAAGCAGGTCAGTTTGGCCGTGTTAGCGTCATCGCGGTAGAAAGGGAGAGGGGGCACGTTTTGAGTGATCACTCCAGGCGGTGACGGCTGGTTTACAAGGGCTTGTGTTGGGCGATAGCCGAGACAATAATATCGGTCGATGATATTTAGATAGTCGGATGTCAATCGTCGCAGGTTCTTGGGATCGCGGTACTGTATACAGTATCGCGCACGTATGGAATCTGAGGCGGCAGCAAAGGGCCCGACGCCTTGTTGCTGGCCGCCGAGGAGATGCCTAATTCTTTGAGAAGGCACGTGCACGGGACCGATGGCCCGACGTCATCGATGCTTCGTTGCACGTGCGAAGTGATAAGCACTCGAATAAAGGATCTGGCCACGGAGTGGGGAGAGGCTTTGAACTCTCTGGAAAGAGTACTGTGTCAAGGGACACAGCACTTCCCCCAGAACCATAGAGCGGTGCATTCATATTCTTAAAATTTCCAGCATATTTATAACAGACAAGTGCTACCGCAACAAATTGTGTACATGTGGACCCCCTGGACAAGATACGATGAGGCAGAATCCTGTCAAAGTGATAGCAGTAAAGGTATTTTCATCTATACCATTGCACGACATTGGCAATTCTTGATGCTTCGGCTTATGGATCGACCTGAGTCCAAAGAGTTTCGCTTTGGACAAGTGCTACCGCACAAATCTTCTACATTTCGACCTCCTGTACAAGGTATGATGAGGCAGAATCCTACCACATTGATATGAGTAAAGATATTTGCATCTATATCACTGGACGACATGGCCATTCTGGATGCTCCGGCATATGATCCGACCGGAGGCTAAAGAGAGTCGCTTTGGACACGTGCTGCCGCACAAATCTTATACATTTGGACCCCCTGGACAAGATACGATGAGGCAGAATCCTGTCAAATTGATAGCAGTAAAGATATTTGCATCTATATCATTGCACGACTTTGGCAATTCTGGTTGATTCGGCTTATGGATCGACCTGAGTCCAAAGAGCTTCGCTTTTGTCTAGTGCTACCGCACAAATCGTGTACATTTTATCCCACCTGGACAAGACACGATGAGCCAGAATCCTGTCAAATTGATTGGAGTGAAGATATTTGCATCTACATCATTGGACGACATTGGCAATTCTGGATGCTCCAGTTTATGGTTCGACATAAGTCCAAAGAATGTCGCTTTGGACAAGTGCTACCGCAACAAATCGTGTACATTTGGACCCCCTGGACAAGATACGATGAGGCAGAATCCTTTCAAATTGAGAGCAGTAAAGATATTTGGATCTATACCATTGCTCGACATTGGCAATTCTTGATGCTTCGGCCTATGGATCGACCTGAGTCCAAAGAGAGTCGCTTTGGACAAGGGCTACCGCACAAGTCTTGTACATTTGGACCCGCTGGACAAAATACGATGAGGCAGAATCCTGTCACATTGATAGGAGTAAAGATATTTGCATCTACATCATTGGAAGACATTGGCAATTCTGGATGCTCCGGTTTATGATTCGACCTGAGTCCAAACAGAGTCGCTTCGGACAAGTGCTACCGCAATAAGTCTTGTACATTTGGACCTCCTGTACAAGGTATGATGAGGCAGAATCCTATCACATTGATAGGAGTAAAGATATTTGCATCTATATCATTGGTCAACATCGGCAATTCTGGATGGTCCGGCTTATGGTTCGACCTAAGTCCAAAGAATGTCGCTTTGGACAAGTGCTACCGCACAAATCTTGTACATTTGAACCTCCTGGACAAGATACGATGAGGCAGAATCCTGTCAAATTGATAGGAGTGAAGATGCTTGCATCTATATCATTGGACGACATTGGCAATTCTGGAAGATCGGCAAATGATTCGACCTGAGTTCAAAGAGAGTCGCCTTGGACAAATACTGCCGCCCAAATCTTGTCCATTTGGACCTCCTGGACAAGATATGATGAGGCCGAAACCTGTCAAATTGATAGGAATGAAGATATTTGCATATATATCATTGGACGACATTGGCAATTTTGGATGCTCCGGCATATGATTCGACCGGAGGCCAAAGAGAGTCGCTTTGGACAAGTGTTACCGCAACAAATCTTGTACATTTGGATCCCCTGGACAAGATACGATGAGGCAGAATCCTGTCAAATAAATAGGAGTAAAGATAGCTGTATCTATATCACTGGACGACATTGGCCATTCTGGATGCTCCGGCATATGATTCGACCGGAGGCTGAAGAGAGTCGCTTTGGACACGTGCTGCCGCACAAATCTTATACATTTGGACCCCCTGGACAAGATACGATGAGGCAGGATCCTGTCAAATTGATAGCAGTAAAGATATTTGCATCTATATCATTGCACGACATTGGCAATTCTGGTTGATTCGGCTTATGGATCGACCTGAGTCCAAAGAGTTTCGCTTTTGTCTAGTGCTACCGCACAAATCGTGTACACTTGATCCTCCTGGACAAGACATGATGAGCCAGAATCCTGTCAAATTGATTGGAGTGAAGATATTTGCATCTATATCATTGGACGACATTGGCAATTCTGAATGCTCCGGCTTATGATTCGACCGGAGCCCAAAGAGAGTCGCTTTGGACAAGTGCTACCGCACAAATCGTGTACATTTGGACCTCCTGTACAAGGTATGATGAGGCAGAATCGAATTACATTTATAGGAGTATATATATATATGCATCTATATCATTGGACGACATTGGAAATTCTCGATGCTCGGCTTATGATTCGACCTAAGTTCAAAGAGAGTCGCTTTGG
This sequence comes from Priocnemis perturbator, assembly GCA_963942575.1. Taxonomy (NCBI): domain Eukaryota; kingdom Metazoa; phylum Arthropoda; class Insecta; order Hymenoptera; family Pompilidae; genus Priocnemis; species Priocnemis perturbator. The sequence continues at coordinate 1,802,132 of CAWWDK010000133.1, read as the reverse complement.
ACAAATGCTGCCGCCCAAATCTTGTCCATTTGGATCACCTGGACAAGATATGATGAGGCAGAATCCTGTCAAATTGATAGGAGTGAAGATATTTGCATCTATATCATTGGACGACATTGGCAATTCTGAATGCTCGGCATATGATTCGACCTGAGTCCAAAGAGAGTCGCTTTGGACAAGTGCTACCGCACAAATCTTGTATGTGTGGACCTCCTGTACAAGGTATGATGAGGCAGAATCCTATCACATTGATAGGATTAAATATATTTGCATCTATATCATTGGACGACATTGGCAATTCTGGATGCTCCGGCGTATGATTCGACCGGAAGCCAAAGAGAGGCGCTTTGGCCAAGTGCTACCACACAAATCTTGTACTTTTGGACCTCCTGGACAATAAACGATGAGGCAGAATCCTGTCAAATTGATAGCAGTAAATATATTTGCATTTATATCATTGGACGACATTGGCAATTCTGGTTGCTCCGGCTTATGATTCGACCTGAGTCCAAAGAGAGTCGCTTTGGACACGTGCTACCGCACAAATCTTGTATGTGTGGACCTCCTGTACAAGGTATGATGAGGCAGAATCCTATCACATTGATAGGATTAAAGATATTTGCATCTAAATCATTGGACGACATTGGCAATTCTGGATGCTTCGGCTTATGATTCGACCTGAGTCCAAAGAGAGTCGCTTTGGACAAATGCTGCCGCCCAAATCTTGTATATTTGGACCCCCTGGACAAGGTATGATGAGGCAGAATCCTATCACATCGATAGGAGTGAAGATATTTGCATCTATATCACTAGACGACATTGGCAATTCTGGATGCTTCGGCTTATGGATCGACCTGAGTCCAAAGAGTTTCGCTTTTGTCTAGTGCTACCGCACAAATCTTGTACACTTGATCCTCCTGGAAAAGATATGATGAGGCAGAATCCTGTCACATTGATAGGAGTGAAGATATTTGCATCTAAATCATTGGACGACATTGGCAATTCTGGATGCTTCGGCTTATGATTCGACCTGAGTCCAAAGAGAGTCGCTTTGGACAAGTGCTACCGCACAAATCTTGTACATTTGGACCTCCTGTACAAGGTATGATGAGGCAGAATCGCATCACATTGATAGGAGTAAAGATATTTGCATCTATATCATTGGACGACATTGGCAATTCTGGATGCTCCGGCATATGATACGCCCGGAGGCCAAAGAGAGTCGCTTTGGACACGTGCTACGGCACAAATCTTGTACATCTGGACCTCTTGGACAAGATACGATGAGGCAGAATCCTGTCAAATTGATAGCAGTAAAGATATTTGCATCTATATCATTGCACGACATGGCAATTCTGGATGCTTCGGCTTATGGATCGACCTGAGTCCAAAGAGTTTCGCTTTTGTCTAGTGCTACCGCACAAATCTTGTACACTTGATCCTCCTGGAAAAGATATGATGAGGCAGAATCCTGTCACATTGATAGGAGTGAAGATATTTGCATCTAAATCATTGGACGACATTGGCAATTCTGGATGCTTCGGCTTATGATTCGACCTGAGTCCAAAGAGAGTCGCTTTGGACAAGTGCTACCGCACAAATCTTGTACATTTGGACCTCCTGTACAAGGTATGATGAGGCAGAATCGCATCACATTGATAGGAGTAAAGATATTTGCATCTATATCATTGGTCAACATCGACAATTCTGGATGGTCCGGCTTATGGTTCGACCTAAGTCCAAAGAATGTCGCTTTGGACAAGTGCTACCGCACAAATCTTGTACATTTGAACCTCCTGGACAAGATACGATGAGGCAGAATCCTGTCAAATTGATAGGAGTGAAGATGTTTGCATCTATATCATTGGACGACATTGGCAATTCTGGAAGATCGGCAAATGATTCGACCTGAGTTCAAAGAGAGTCGCCTTGGACAAATACTGCCGCCCAAATCTTGTCCATTTGGACCTGCTGGACAAGATATGATGAGGCCGAAACCTGTCAAATTGATAGGAATGAAGATATTTGCATCTATATCATTGGACGACATTGGCAATTTTGGATGCTCCGGCATATGATTCGACCGGAGGCCAAAGAGAGTCGCTTTGGACAAGTGTTACCGCAACAAATCTTGTACATTTGGATCCCCTGGACAAGATACGATGAGGCAGAATCCTGTCAAATAAATAGGAGTAAAGATAGCTGTATCTATATCACTGGACGACATTGGCCATTCTGGATGCTCCGGCATATGATTCGACCGGAGGCTGAAGAGAGTCGCTTTGGACACGTGCTGCCGCACAAATCTTATACATTTGGACCCCCTGGACAAGATACGATGAGGCAGAATCCTGTCAAATTGATAGCAGTAAAGATATTTGCATCTATATCATTGCACGACATTGGCAATTCTGGTTGATTCGGCTTATGGATCGACCTGAGTCCAAAGAGTTTCGCTTTTGTCTAGTGCTACCGCACAAATCGTGTACACTTGATCCTCCTGGACAAGACATGATGAGCCAGAATCCTGTCAAATTGATTGGAGTGAAGATATTTGCATCTATATCATTGGACGACATTGGCAATTCTGAATGCTCCGGCTTATGATTCGACCGGAGCCCAAAGACAGTCTCTTTGGACAAGTGCTACCGCACAAATCGTGTACATTTGGACCTCCTGTACAAGGTATGATGAGGCAGAATCGAATTACATTTATAGGAGTATATATATATATATGCATCTATATCATTGGACGACATTGGAAATTCTCGATGCTCGGCTTATGATTCGACCTAAGTTCAAAGAGAGTCGCTTTGGACAAATGCTGCCGCCCAAATCTTGTCCATTTGGACCACCTGGACAAGATATGATGAGGCAGAATCCTGTCAAATTGATAGGAGTGAAGATATTTGCATCTATATCATTGGACGACATTGGCAATTCTGAATGCTCGGCATATGATTCGACCTGAGTCCAAAGAGAGTCGCTTTGGACAAGTGCTACCGCACAAATCTTGTATGTGTGGACCTCCTGTACAAGGTATGATGAGGCAGAATCCTATCACATTGATAGGATTAAAGATATTTGCATCTATATCATTGGACGACATTGGCAATTCTGGATGCTCCGGCGTATGATTCGACCGGAAGCCAAAGAGAGGCGCTTTGGCCAAGTGCTACCACACAAATCTTGTACTTTTGGACCTCCTGGACAATAAACGATGAGGCAGAATCCTGTCAAATTGATAGCAGTAAATATATTTGCATTTATATCATTGGACGACATTGGCAATTCTGGTTGCTCCGGCTTATGATTCGACCTGAGTCCAAAGAGAGTCGCTTTGGACACGTACTACCGCACAAATCTTGTATGTGTGGACCTCCTGTACAAGGTATGATGAGGCAGAATCCTATCACATTGATAGGATTAAAGATATTTGCATCTAAATCATTGGACGACATTGGCAATTCTGGATGCTTCGGCTTATGATTCGACCTGAGTCCAAAGAGAGTCGCTTTGGACAAATGCTGCCGCCCAAATCTTGTATATTTGGACCCCCTGGACAAGGTATGATGAGGCAGAATCCTATCACATCGATAGGAGTGAAGATATTTGCATCTATATCACTAGACGACATTGGCAATTCTGGATGCTTCGGCTTATGGATCGACCTGAGTCCAAAGAGTTTCGCTTTAGTCTAGTGCTACCGCACAAATCTTGTACACTTGATCCTCCTGGACAAGGCACGATGAGCCAGAATCCTGTCAAATTGATAGGAGTGAAGATATTTGCATCTATATCACTAGACGACATTGGCAATTCTGGATGCTCCGGCATATGATTTGACCGGAGGCCACAGAGAGTCGCTTTGAACAAGTGCTACCGCACAAATCTTGTACATTTGGACCCCCTGGACAAGATGCGAAAAGGCAGAATCCTGTCAAATTGATAGCAGTAAAAATATTTGCATCTATATCATTGGACGACATTAGCAATTCTGGATGCTTCGGCTTATGGATCGACCTGAGTCCAAAGAGTTTCGCTTTTGTCTAGTGCTACCGCACAAATCTTGTACACTTGATCCTCCTGGAAAAGATATGATGAGGCAGAATCCTGTCACATTGATAGGAGTGAAGATATTTGCATCTAAATCATTGGACGACATTGGCAATTCTGGATGCTTCGGCTTATGATTCGACCTGAGTCCAAAGAGAGTCGCTTTGGACAAGTGCTACCGCACAAATCTTGTACATTTGGACCTCCTGTACAAGGTATGATGAGGCAGAATCGCATCACATTGATAGGAGTAAAGATATTTGCATCTATATCATTGGACGACATTGGCAATTCTGGATGCTCCGGCATATGATTCGCCCGGTGGCCAAAGAGAGTCGCTTTGGACACGTGCTACGGCACAAATCTTGTACATCTGGACCTCTTGGACAAGATACGATGAGGCAGAATCCTGTCAAATTGATAGCAGTAAAGATATTTGCATCTATATCATTGCACGACATTGGCAATTCTGGATGCTTCGGCTTATGGATCGACCTGAGTCCAAAGAGTTTCGCTTTTGTCTAGTGCTACCGCACAAATCTTGTACACTTGATCCTCCTGGAAAAGATATGATGAGGCAGAATCCTGTCACATTGATAGGAGTGAAGATATTTGCATCTAAATCATTGGACGACATTGGCAATTCTGGATGCTTCGGCTTATGATTCGACCTGAGTCCAAAGAGAGTCGCTTTGGACAAGTGCTACCGCACAAATCTTGTACATTTGGACCTCCTGTACAAGGTATGATGAGGCAGAATCGCATCACATTGATAGGAGTAAAGATATTTGCATCTATATCATTGGACGACATTGGCAATTCTGGATGCTCCGGCATATGATTCGCCCGGAGGCCAAAGAGAGTCGCTTTGGACACGTGCTACGGCACAAATCTTGTACATCTGGACCTCTTGGACAAGATACGATGAGGCAGAATCCTGTCAAATTGATAGCAGTAAAGATATTTGCATCTATATCATTGCACGACATTGGCAATTCTGGATGCTTCGGCTTATGGATCGACCTGAGTCCAAAGAGTTTCGCTTTTGTGTAGTGCTACCGCACAAATCTTGTACACTTGATCCTCCTGGACAAGACACGATGAGCCAGAATCCTGTAAAATTCATAGGAGTTAAGATATTTGCATCTATATCATTGGACGACATTGGCAATTCTGAATGCTCGGCATATGATTCGACCTGAGTCCAAAGAGAGTCGCTTTGGACAAGTGCTACCTCACAAATCTTGTATGTGTGGACCTCTTGTACAAGGTATTTTGAGGCAGAATCCTATCACATTGATAGGATTACAGATATTTGCATCTATATCATTGGACGACATTGGCAATTCTGGATGCTCCGGCGTATGATTCGACCGGAGGCCAAAGAGAGTCGCTTTGGACAAGTGCTACCACACAAATCTTGTACTTTTGGACCTCCTGGACAATATACGATGAGGCAAAATCCTGTCAAATTGATAACAGTAAATATATTTGCATCTATATCATTGGACGACATTGGCAATTCTGGTTGCTCCGGCTTATGATTCGACCTGAATCCAAAGACAGTCGCTTTGGACAAGTGCTACCGCACAAATGTTGTACTTTTAGACCTCCTGGAAAAGATATGATGAGGCAGAATCCTGTCACATTGATAGGAGTGAAGATATTTGCATCTAAATCATTGGACGACATTGGCAATTCTGGATGCTTCGGCTTATGATTCGACCTGAGTCCAAAGAGAGTCGCTTTGGACAAATGCTGCCGCCCAAATCTTGTATATTTGGACCCCCTGGACAAGGTATGATGAGGCAGAATCCTATCACATCGATAGGAGTGAAGATATTTGCATCTATATCACTAGACGACATTGGCAATTCTGGATGCTTCGGCTTATGGATCGACCTGAGTCCAAAGAGTTTCGCTTTAGTCTAGTGCTACCGCACAAATCTTGTACACTTGATCCTCCTGGACAAGGCACGATGAGCCAGAATCCTGTCAAATTGATAGAAGTGAAGATATTTGCATCTATATCACTAGACGACATTGGCAATTCTGGATGCTCCGGCATATGATTTGACCGGAGGCCAAAGAGAGTCGCTTTGGACACGTGCTACCGCACAAATCTTGTACATTTGGACCCCCTGGACAAGATACGATGAGGCAGAATACTGTCAAATTGATAGAAGTAAAGATATTTGCATCTATATCATTGCACGACATTGGCAATTCTGGATGCTTCGGCTTATGGATCGACTTGTGTCCAAAGAGTTTCGCTTTTGTCTAGTGCTACCGCACAAAACTTGTACACTTGGACCTCCTGTACAAGGTATGATGAGGCAGAATCGCATCACATTGATAGGAGTAAAGATATTTGCATCTATATCATTGGACGACATTGGCAATTCTGGATGCTCCGGCATATAATTCGCCCGGAGGCCAAAGAGAGTCGCTTTGGACACGTGCTACGGCACAAATCTTGTACATCTGGACCTCTTGGACAAGATACGATGAGGCAGAATCCTGTCAAATTGATAGCAGTAAAGATATTTGCATCTATATCATTGCACGACATTGGCAATTCTGGATGCTTCGGCTTATGGATCGACCTGAGTCCAAAGAGTTTCGCTTTTGTGTAGTGCTAACGCACAAATCTTGTACACTTGATCCTCCTGGACAAGACACGATGAGCCAGAATCCTGTAAAATTCATAGGAGTTAAGATATTTGCATCTATATCATTGGACGACATTGGCAATTCTGGTTGCTCCGGCTTATGATTCGACCTGAATCCAAAGACAGTCGCTTTGGACAAGTGCTACCGCACAAATGTTGTACATTTAGACCTCCTGGAAAAGATATGATGAGGCAGAATCCTGTCACATTGATAGGAGTGAAGATATTTGCATCTAAATCATTGGACGACATTGGCAATTCTGGATGCTTCGGCTTATGATTCGACCTGAGTCCAAAGAGAGTCGCTTTGGACAAATGCTGCCGCCCAAATCTTGTACACTTGATCCTCCTGGACAAGGCACGATGAGCCAGAATCCTGTCAAATTGATAGAAGTGAAGATATTTGCATCTATATCACTAGACGACATTGGCAATTCTGGATGCTCCGGCATATGATTTGACCGGAGGCCAAAGAGAGTCGCTTTGGACACGTGCTACCGCACAAATCTTGTACATTTGGACCCCCTGGACAAGATACGATGAGGCAGAATACTGTCAAATTGATAGAAGTAAAGATATTTGCATCTATATCATTGCACGACATTGGCAATTCTGGATGCTTCGGCTTATGGATCGACTTGTGTCCAAAGAGTTTCGCTTTTGTCTAGTGCTACCGCACAAAACTTGTACACTTGATCCTCCTGGACAAGACACGATGAGCCAGAATCCTGTTAAATTGATAGGAGTGAAGATATTTGCATCTATATCACTAGACGACATTGGCAATTCTGGATGCTCCGGCTTATGATTCGACCTGAATCCAAAGACAGTCGCTTTGGACAAGTGCTACCGCACAAATGTTGTAGATTTAGACCTCCTGGAAAAGATATGATGATGAAGAATCCTGTCACATTGATAGGAGTGAAGATATTTGCATCTAAATCATTGGACGACATTGGCAATTATGGATGCTTCGGCTTATGATTCGACTTGAGTCCAAAGAGAGTCGCTTTGGACAAGTGCTACCGCACAAATCTTGTACATTTGGACCACCTGTACAAGGTATGATGAGGCAGAATCGCATCACATTGATAGGAGTAAAGATATTTGCATCTATATCATTGGACGACATTGGCAATTCTGGATGCTCCGGCATATGATTCGCCCGGAGGCCAAAGAGAGTCGCTTTGGACACGTGCCACCGCACAAATCTTGTACATCTGGACCTCTTGGACAAGATACGATGAGGCAGAATCCTGTCAAATTAATAGCAGTGAAGATATTTGCATCTATATCACTAGACGACATTGGCAATTCGGGATGCTCCGGCATATGATTTGACCGGAGGCCAAAGAGAGTCGCTTTGGACACGTGCTACCGCACAAATCTTGTACATTTGGACCCCCTGGACAAGATACGATGAGGCAGAATACTGTCAAATTGATAGAAGTAAAGATATTTGCATCTATATCATTGCACGACATTGGCAATTCTGGATGCTTCGGCTTATGGATCGACTTGTGTCCAAAGAGTTTCGCTTTTGTCTAGTGCTACCGCACAAAACCTGTACACTTGATCCTCCTGGACAAGACACGATGAGCCAGAATCCTGTTAAATTGATAGGAGTGAAGATATTTGCATCTATATCATTAGACGGCATTAGCAATTCTGGATGGTCGGCATATGATTCTACCTGAGTTCAAAGAGAGTCGCTTTGGACACGTGCTACCGCACAAATCTTGTACATTTGGATCCCCTGGACAAGATGCGATGAGGCAGAATCCTGTCAAATTGATAGCAGTAAAAATATTTGCATCTATATGATTGCACGACATTGGCAATTCTGGATGCTTCGGCATATGGATCGACTTGTGTCCAAAGAGTTTCGCTTTTGTCTAGTGCTACCGCACAAAACTTGTACACTTGATCCTCCTGGACAAGACACGATGAGCCAGAATCCTGTTAAATTGATAGGAGTGAAGATATTTGCATCTATATCACTAGACGACATTGGCAATTCTGGATGCTCCGGCTTATGATTCGACCTGAATCCAAAGACAGTCGCTTTGGACAAGTGCTACCGCACAAATGTTGTACATTTAGACCTCCTGGAAAAGATATGATGATGAAGAATCCTGTCACATTGATAGGAGTGAAGATATTTGCATCTAAATCATTGGACGACATTGGCAATTATGGATGCTTCGGCTTATGATTCGACTTGAGTCCAAAGAGAGTCGCTTTGGACAAGTGCTACCGCACAAATCTTGTACATTTGGACCACCTGTACAAGGTATGATGAGGCAGAATCCTATCACATTGATAGGAGTACAGATATTTGCATCTATATCATTGGACGACATTGGCAATTCTGGATGCTCCGGCATATGATTCGCCCGGAGGCCAAAGAGAGTCGCTTTGGACACGTGCTACCGCACAAATCTTGTACATCTGGACCCCCTGGACAAGATACGATGAGGCAGAATCCTGTCAAATTGATAGCAGTAAATATATTTGCATCTATATCATTGGACGACATTGGCAATTCTGGATGCTCCGGCTTATGATTCGAAATGAATCCAAAGACAGTAGCTTTGGACAAGTGCTACCGCACAAATGTTGTACATTTAGACCTCCTGGAAAAGATATGATGAGGCAGAATCCTGTCACATTGATAGGAGTGAAGATATTTGCCTCTAAATCATTGGACGACATTGGGAATTCTGGATGCTTCGGCATATGATTCGACCTGAGTCCAAAGAGGGTCGCTTTGGACAAGTGCTACCGCACAAATCTTGTACATTTGGACCTCCTGTACAAGGTATGATGAGGCAGAATCCTGTCAAATTGATGGCAGTAAAAACATTTGCATCTATATCATTGCACGACATTGGCAATTCTGGATGTTTCGGCTTATGGATCGACCTGAGTCAAAGAGTTTCGCTTTTGTCTAGTGCTACCGCACATATATTGTACAGTTGATCCGCCTGGACAAGACACGATGAGCCAGAATCCTGTCAAATTGATAGGAGTAAAGATATTTGCATCTATATCATTCCGATAAGATCGGCAATTTGTGTTACTCCGGCATATGGATCGACCTGAGTCCAACGAGAGTCGGTTTGGACAAATGCTGCGGCTCAAAACTTGTGCATTTGGACCTCCTGGAAAAGGTAGGATGAGGCAGAATCCTGTCACATTGATATGAGTAAATATAGTTGCATCTACATCATTGGACAACATTGGCAATTCTGGATGGTCCGGCTTATGGTTCGACATAAGTCCAAAGAATGTCGCTTTGGACAAGTGCTACCGCACAAATCTTGTACATTTGGACCTCCTGTACAAGGCATGATGAGACAGAATCCTATTACATTGATTGGAGTAAAGATATTTGCATATATATCATTGGACGACTTTGGCAATTGTGGATGCTCAGCATATCATTCGACCTGAGTCCAAAGAGAGTCGCTTTGGACAAGTGCTACCTCACAAATCGTGATCATTAGGACCCCCTGGAAAAGATACGATGAGGCAGAATCCTGTCAAATTAATAGGAGTAAAGATATTTGCATCTATATCACTGGACGACATTGGCAATTCTGGATGCTCAGGCTTATGATTCGACCTGAGTCCAATGAGAGTCGCTTTGGACAAGTGCTACCGCAACAAATCTTGTACATTAGGACCCCCTGGAAAAGATACGATGAGGCAGAATCCTGTCATATTAATAGGAGTAAAGATATTTGCATCTATATCATTGGTAAACATCGGCAATTCTGGATGATGCGGCTTATGGTTCGACATAAGTCCAAAGAATGTCGCTTTGGACAAGTGCTACCGCAACAAATCGTGTACATTTGGACTCCCTGGGCAAGATACGATGAGGCAGAATCCTATCAAATTGATAGCAGTAATGATATTTGCATCTATACCATTGCACGACATTGGCAATTCTTGATGCTTCGGGTTATGGATCGACCTGAGTCCAAAGAGTGTCGCTTTGGACAAGTGCTACCGCAAAAATCTTGTACATTTGGACCTCCTGTACAAGGTATGATGTGGCAGAATCCTATCACATTGATAGGAGTAAAGAAATTTGCATTTATATCACTGGGCGACATTGGCAATTCTGGATGCTCCGGCCTATGATTCGACCTGAATCCAAAGAGAGTCGCTTTGGACACGTGCTACCGCACAAATCTTGTACATTTGGACCTCCTGGACAAGACACGATGAGCCAGAATCCTGTCAAATTTATAGGAGTAAATATATTTGCATCTATATCATTGGTCAACATCGGCAATTCTGGATGCTCCGGCGTATGATTCGCCCGGAGGCCAAAGAGAGTCGCTTTGGACACGTGCTACCGCACAAATCTTGTACATCTGGACCCCCTGGACAAGATACGATGAGGCAGAATCCTGTCAAATTGATAGCAGTAAAGATAGTTGCATCTATATCATTGGACGACATTGGCAATTCTGGATGCTCCGGCGTATGATTCGACCGGAGGCCAAAGAGTTTCGCTTTTGTCTAGTGCTACCGCACAAATCTTGTACACGTGATCCTCCTGGACAAGGCACGATGAGCCAGAATCCTGTCAAATTGATAGGAGTGAAGATATTTGCATCTATATCACTAGACGACATTGACAATTCTGGATGCTCCGGCTTATGATTCAACCTGAGTCCAAAGAGAGTCGCTTTGGACAACTGCTGCCGCCCAAATCTTGTATATTTGGACCTCCTGGACAAGATATGATGAGGTAGAATTCTATCACATCAATAGGAGTGAAGATATTTGCATCTATATCACTAGACGACATTGGCAATTCTGGATGCTTCGGCTTATGGATCGACCTGAGTCCAAAGAGTTTCGCTTTAGTCTAGTGCTACCGCACAAATATTGTACACTTGATCCTCCTGGACAAGGCACGATGAGCCAGAATCCTGTCAAATTGATAGGAGTGAAGATATTTGCATCTATATCATTGGTCAACATCGGCAATTCTGGATGGTCCGGCTTATGGTTCGACATAAGTCCAAAGAATGTCGCTTTGGACAAGTGCTACCGCAACAAATCGTGTACATTTGGAAACCCTGGACAAGATACGATGAGACAGAATCCTGTCAAATTGATAGCAGTAATGATATTTGCATCTATACCATTGCACGACATTGGCAATTCTTGATGCTTCGGCTTATGGATCGACCTGAGTCAAAGAGGTTGGCTTTTGTCAAGTGCTACCGCACAAATCTTGTACATTTGGACCTCCTGTACAAGGTATGATGAGGCAGAATCCTATCACGTTGATAGGAGTAAAGATATTTGCATCTATATCACTGGACGACATTGGCAATTCTAGATGCTCCGGCATATGATCCGACCGGAGGCCAAAGAGAGTCGCTTTGGACACGTGCTACCGCACAAATCTTGTACATTTGAACATCCGGAACAGGGTACGATGATACAGAATCCTGTCAAATTGATAGCAGTAATGATACTTGCATCTATACCATTGCACGACATTGGCAATTCTTGATGCTTCGGCTTATGGATCGACCTGAGTCCAAAGAGTTTCGCTTTGGACAAGTGCTACCGCAAAAATCTTGTACATTTGGACCTCCTGTACAAGGTATGATGTGGCAGAATCCTATCACATTGATAGGAGTAAAGAAATTTGCATTTATATCACTGGACGACATTGGCAATTCTGGATGCTCAGGCTTATGATTCGACCTGAGTCCAAGGAGAGTCGCTTTGGACAAGTGCTACCGCAACAAATCTTGTACATTAGGACCCCCTGGAAAAGATACGATGAGGCAGAATCCTGTCATATTAATAGGAGTAAAGATATTTGCATCTATATCATTGGTAAACATCGGCAATTCTGGATGATCCGGCTTATGGTTCGACATAAGTCCAAAGAATGTCGCTTTGGACAAGTGCTACCGCAACAAATCGTGTACATTTGGAAACCCTGGACAAGATACGATGAGCCAGAATCCTGTCAAATTTATAGGAGTAAAGATATTTGCATCTATATCATTGGTCAACATCGGCAATTCTGGATGCTCCGGCGTATGATTCGACCGGAGGCCAAAGAGAGTCGCATTGTACAAGTGCTACCGCACAAGTATTGTACATTTGGACCCCCTGGACAATATACGATGAGGCAGAATCCTGTCAAATTGATAGCAGTAATGATATTTGCATCTATACCATTGCACGACATTGGCAATTCTTGATGCTTCGGCTTATGGATCGACCAGAGTCCAATGAGTTTCGCTTTGGACAAGTGCTACCGCACAAATCTTGTACATTTGGACCTCCTGTACAAGGTATGATGTGACAGAATCCTATCACATTGATAGGAGTAATGAAATTTGCATCTATATCACTGGGCGACATTGGCAATTCTGGATGCTCCGGCCTATGATTCGACCTGAATCCAAAGAGCGTCGCTTTGGACACGTGCTACCGCACAAATCTTGTACATTTGGAACCCCTGGACAAGACACGATGAGCCAGAATCCTGTCAAATTTATAGGAGTAAGGATATTTGAATCTATATCATTGGTCAACATCGGCAATTCTGGATGCTCCGGCGTATCATTCGACCGGAGGCCAAAGAGAGTCGCATTGTACAAGTGCTACCGCACAAGTATTGTACATTTGGACCCCCTGGACAATATACGATGAGGCAGAATCCTGTCAAATTGATGGGAGAAAAGATATTTGCATCTATATCATTGGACGACATTGGCAATTCTAGATGCTCCGGCTTATGATTCGACCTGTATACAAAGAGAGTCGGTTTGGGCAAATGCTGCCGCCCAAAACTTGTGCATTTGGACCCCCTGGACAAGATGGGATGAGGCAGAATCCTGTCAAATTGATAGGAGTAAAGATATTTGCATATATATCATTGGACGACATTGGCAATTCTGGATGCTACGGCATGTGGATCGACCTGAGTCCAAAGAGATTCGCTTTTGTCAAGTGCTACCGCACAAATCTTGTACATTTGAACCCCCTGGACAAGACACGATGAGCCAGAATCCTGTCAAATTGATATGAGTAAAGATATTTGCATCTATATCATTGGTCAACATCGGCAATTCTGGATGGTCCGGCTTATGGTTCGACATAAGTCCAAAGAATGTCGCTTTGGACAAGTGCTACCGCAACAAATCGTGTACATTTGGAAACCCTGGACAAGATACGATGAGACAGAATCCTGTCAAATTGATAGCAGTAATGATATTTGCATCTATACCATTGCACGACATTGGCAATTCTTGATGCTTCGGCTTATGGATCGACCTGAGTCAAAGAGGTTGGCTTTTGTCAAGTGCTACCGCACAAATCTTGTACATTTGGACCTCCTGTACAAGGTATGATGAGGCAGAATCCTATCACGTTGATAGGAGTAAAGATATTTGCATCTATATCACTGGACGACATTGGCAATTCTAGATGCTCCGGCATATGATTCGACCGGAGGCCAAAGAGAGTCGCTTTGGACACGTGCTACCGCACAAATCTTGTACATTTGAACATCCGGAACAGGGTACGATGATACAGAATCCTGTCAAATTGATAGCAGTAATGATATTTGCATCTATACCATTGCACGACATTGGCAATTCTTGATGCTTCGGCTTATGGATCGACCTGAGTCCAAAGAGTTTCGCTTTGGACAAGTGCTACCGCAAAAATCTTGTACATTTGGACCTCCTGTACAAGGTATGATGTGGCAGAATCCTATCACATTGATAGGAGTAAAGAAATTTGCATTTATATCACTGGACGACATTGGCAATTCTGGATGCTCAGGCTTATGATTCGACCTGAGTCCAAGGAGAGTCGCTTTGGACAAGTGCTACCGCAACAAATCTTGTACATTAGGACCCCCTGGAAAAGATACGATGAGGCAGAATCCTGTCATATTAATAGGAGTAAAGATATTTGCATCTATATCATTGGTAAACATCGGCAATTCTGGATGATCCGGCTTATGGTTCGACATAAGTCCAAAGAATGTCGCTTTGGACAAGTGCTACCGCAACAAATCGTGTACATTTGGACTCCCTGGGCAAGATACGATGAGGCAGAATCCTGTCAAATTGATAGCAGTAATGATATTTGCATCTATACCATTGCACGACATTGGCAATTCTTGATGCTTCGGGTTATGGATCGACCTGAGTCCAAAGAGTTTCGCTTTGGACAAGTGCTACCGCAAAAATCTTGTTCATTTGGACCTCCTGTACAAGGTATGATGTGGCAGAATCCTATCACATTGATAGGAGTAAAGAAATTTGCATTTATATCACTGGGCGACATTGGCAATTCTGGATGCTCCGGCATATGATCCGACCGGAGGCTAAAGAGAGTCGCTTTGGACACGTGCTGCCGCACAAATCGTATACATTTGGACCCCCTGGACAAGATACGATGAGGCAGAATCCTGTCAAATTGATAGCAGTAAAGATATTTGCATCTATATCATTGCACGACTTTGGCAATTCTGGTTGATTCGGCTTATGGATCGACCTGAGTCCAAAGAGTTTCGCTTTTGTCTAGTGCTACCGCACAAATCGTGTACATTTTATCCCACCTGGACAAGACACGATGAGCCAGAATCCTGTCAAATTGATTGGAGTGAAGATATTTGCATCTACATCATTGGACGACATTGGCAATTCTGGATGCTCCAGTTTATGGTTCGACATAAGTCCAAAGAATGTCGCTTTGGACAAGTGCTACCGCAAGAAATCGTGTACATTTGGACCCCCTGGACAAGATACGATGAGGCAGAATCCTTTCAAATTGAGAGCAGTAAAGATATTTGGATCTATACCATTGCTCGACATTGGCAATTCTTGATGCTTCGGCCTATGGATCGACCTGAGTCCAAAGAGAGTCGCTTTGGACAAGGGCTACCGCACAAGTCTTGTACATTTGGACCCCCTGGACAAAATACGATGAGGCAGAATCCTGTCACATTGATAGGAGTAAAGATATTTGCATCTACATCATTGGAAGACATTGGCAATTCTGGATGCTCCGGTTTATGATTCGACCTGAGTCCAAAGAGAGTCGCTTCGGACAAGTGCTACCGCAATAAGTCTTGTACATTTGGACCTCCTGTACAAGGTATGATGAGGCAGAATCCTATCACATTGATAGGAGTAAAGATATTTGCATCTATATCATTGGTCAACATCGGCAATTCTGGATGTACAAGGTATGATGAGGCAGAATCCTATCACATTGATAGGAGTAAAGATATTTGCATCTATATCATTGGTCAACATCGGCAATTCTGTATGGTCCGGCTTATGGTTCGACCTAAGTCCAAAGAATGTCGCTTTGGACAAGTGCTACCGCACAAATCTTGTACATTTGAACCTCCTGGACAAGATACGATGAGGCAGAATCCTGTCAAATTGATAGGAGTGAAGATGCTTGCATCTATATCATTGGACGACGTTGGCAATTCTGGAAGATCGGCAAATGATTCGACCTGAGTTCAAAGAGAGTCGCCTTGGACAAATACTGCCGCCCAAATCTTGTCCATTTGGACCTCCTGGACAAGGTATGATGAGGCAGAATCCTATCACATCGATAGGAGTGAAGATATTTGCATCTATATCACTAGACGACATTGGCAATTCTGGATGCTTCGGCTTATGGATCGACCTGAGTCCAAAGAGTTTCGCTTTAGTCTAGTGCTACCGCACAAATCTTGTACACTTGATCCTCCTGGACAAGGCACGATGAGCCAGAATCCTGTCAAATTGATAGGAGTGAAGATATTTGCATCTATATCACTAGACGACATTGGCAATTCAGGATGCTCCGGCATATGATTTGACCGGAGGCCAAAGAGAGTCGCTTTGGACACGTGCTACCTCTCAAATCTTGTACATTTGGACCCCCTGGACAAGATACGATGAGGCAGTATACTGTCAAATTGATAGAAGTAAAGATATTTGCATCTATATCATTGCACGACATTGGAAATTCTGGATGCTTCGGCTTATGGATCGACTTGTGTCCAAAGAGTTTCGCTTTTGTCTAGTGCTACCGCATAAAACTTGTACACTTGATCCTTCTGGACAAGACACGATGAGCCAGAATCCTGTTAAATTGATAGGAGTGAAGATATTTGCATCTATATCATTAGACGGCATTAGCAATTCTGGATGGTCGGCATATGATTCTACCTGAGTTCAAAGAGAGTCGCTTTGGACACGTGCTACCGCACAAATCTTGTACATTTGGATCCCCTGGACAAGATGCGATGAGGCAGAATCCTGTCAAATTGATAGCAGTAAAAATATTTGCATCTATATCATTGCACGACATTGGCAATTCTGGATGCTTCGGCTTATGGATCGACTTGTGTCCAAAGAGTTTCGCTTTTGTCTAGTGCTACCGCACAAAACTTGTCCACTTGATCCTCCTGGACAAGACACGATGAGCCAGAATCCTGTTAAATTGATAGGAGTGAAGATATTTGCATCTATATCACTAGACGACATTGGCAATTCTGGATGCTTCGGCTTATGATTCGACCTGAGTCCAAAGAGAGTCGCTTTGGACAAGTGCTACCGCACAAATCTTGTACATTTGGACCTCCTGTACAAGGTATGATGAGGCAGAATCGCATCACATTGATAGGAGTAAAGATATTTGCATCTATATCATTGGACGACATTGGCAATTCTGGATGCTCCGGCATATGATTCGCCCGGAGGCCAAAGAGAGTCGCTTTGGACACGTGCTACGGCACAAATCTTGTACATCTGGACCTCTTGGACAAGATACGATGAGGCAGAATCCTGTCAAATTTATAGCAGTAAAGATATTTGCATCTATATCATTGCACGACATTGGCAATTCTGGATGCTTCGGCTTATGGATCGACCTGAGTCCAAAGAGTTTCGCTTTTGTCTAGTGCTACCGCACAAATCTTGTACACTTGATCCTCCTGGAAAAGATATGATGAGGCAGAATCCTGTCACATTGATAGGAGTGAAGATATTTGCATCTAAATCATTGGACGACATTGGCAATTCTGGATGCTTCGGCTTATGATTCGACCTGAGTCCAAAGAGAGTCGCTTTGGACAAGTGCTACCGCACAAATCTTGTACATTTGGACCTCCTGTACAAGGTATGATGAGGCAGAATCGCATCACATTGATAGGAGTAAAGATATTTGCATCTATATCATTGGACGACATTGGCAATTCTGGATGCTCCGGCATATGATTCGCCCGGAGGCCAAAGAGAGTCGCTTTGGACACGTGCTACGGCACAAATCTTGTACATCTGGACCTCTTGGACAAGATACGATGAGGCAGAATCCTGTCAAATTGATAGCAGTAAAGATATTTGCATCTATATCATTGCACGACTTTGGCAATTCTGGTTGATTCGGCTTATGGATCGACCTGAGTCCAAAGAGTTTCGCTTTTGTCTAGTGCTACCGCACAAATCGTGTACATTTTATCCCACCTGGACAAGACACGATGAGCCAGAATCCTGTCAAATTGATTGGAGTGAAGATATTTGCATCTACATCATTGGACGACATTGGCAATTCTGGATGCTCCAGTTTATGGTTCGACATAAGTCCAAAGAATGTCGCTTTGGACAAGTGCTACCGCAAGAAATCGTGTACATTTGGACCCCCTGGACAAGATACGATGAGGCAGAATCCTTTCAAATTGAGAGCAGTAAAGATATTTGGATCTATACCATTGCTCGACATTGGCAATTCTTGATGCTTCGGCCTATGGATCGACCTGAGTCCAAAGAGAGTCGCTTTGGACAAGGGCTACCGCACAAGTCTTGTACATTTGGACCCCCTGGACAAAATACGATGAGGCAGAATCCTGTCACATTGATAGGAGTAAAGATATTTGCATCTACATCATTGGAAGACATTGGCAATTCTGGATGCTCCGGTTTATGATTCGACCTGAGTCCAAAGAGAGTCGCTTCGGACAAGTGCTACCGCAATAAGTCTTGTACATTTGGACCTCCTGTACAAGGTATGATGAGGCAGAATCCTATCACATTGATAGGAGTAAAGATATTTGCATCTATATCATTGGACGACATTGGCAATTTTGGATGCTCCGGCATATGATTCGACCGGAGGCCAAAGAGAGTCGCTTTGGACAAGTGTTACCGCAACAAATCTTGTACATTTGGATCCCCTGGACAAGATACGATGAGGCAGAATCCTGTCAAATAAATAGGAGTAAAGATAGCTGTATCTATATCATTGGACGACATTGGCAATTCTGGATGCTCCGGCATATGATTCGCCCGGAGGCCAAAGAGAGTCGCTTTGGACACGTGCTACGGCACAAATCTTGTACATCTGGACCTCTTGGACAAGATACGATGAGGCAGAATCCTGTCAAATTGATAGCAGTAAAGATATTTGCATCTATATCATTGCACGACTTTGGCAATTCTGGTTGATTCGGCTTATGGATCGACCTGAGTCCAAAGAGTTTCGCTTTTGTCTAGTGCTACCGCACAAATCGTGTACATTTTATCCCACCTGGACAAGACACGATGAGCCAGAATCCTGTCAAATTGATTGGAGTGAAGATATTTGCATCTACATCATTGGACGACATTGGCAATTCTGGATGCTCCAGTTTATGGATCGACCTGAGTCCAAAGAGAGTCGCTTTGGACAAGGGCTACCGCACAAGTCTTGTACATTTGGACCCCCTGGACAAAATACGATGAGGCAGAATCCTGTCACATTGATAGGAGTAAAGATATTTGCATCTAGATCATTGGTCAACATCGGCAATTCTGTATGGTCCGGCTTATGGTTCGACCTAAGTCCAAAGAATGTCGCTTTGGACAAGTGCTACCGCACAAATCTTGTACATTTGAACCTCCTGGACAAGATACGATGAGGCAGAATCCTGTCAAATTGATAGGAGTGAAGATGCTTGCATCTATATCATTGGACGACATTGGCAATTCTGGAAGATCGGCAAATGATTCGACCTGAGTTCAAAGAGAGTCGCCTTGGACAAATACTGCCGCCCAAATCTTGTCCATTTGGACCTCCTGGACAAGATATGATGAGGCCGAAACCTGTCAAATTGATAGGAATGAAGATATTTGCATATATATCATTGGACGACATTGGCAATTTTGGATGCTCCGGCATATGATTCGACCGGAGGCCAAAGAGAGTCGCTTTGGACAAGTGTTACCGCAACAAATCTTGTACATTTGGATCCCCTGGACAAGATACGATGAGGCAGAATCCTGTCAAATAAATAGGAGTAAAGATAGCTGTATCTATATCACTGGACGACATTGGCCATTCTGGATGCTCCGGCATATGATTCGACCGGAGGCTGAAGAGAGTCGCTTTGGACACGTGCTGCCGCACAAATCTTATACATTTGGACCCCCTGGACAAGATACGATGAGGCAGAATCCTGTCAAATTGATAGCAGTAAAGATATTTGCATCTATATCATTGCACGACATTGGCAATTCTGGTTGATTCGGCTTATGGATCGACCTGAGTCCAAAGAGTTTCGCTTTTGTCTAGTGCTACCGCACAAATCGTGTACACTTGATCCTCCTGGACAAGACATGATGAGCCAGAATCCTGTCAAATTGATTGGAGTGAAGATATTTGCATCTATATCATTGGACGACATTGGCAATTCTGAATGCTCCGGCTTATGATTCGACCGGAGCCCAAAGAGAGTCGCTTTGGACAAGTGCTACCGCACAAATCGTGTACATTTGGACCTCCTGTACAAGGTATGATGAGGCAGAATCGAATTACATTTATAGGAGTATATATATATATGCATCTATATCATTGGACGACATTGGAAATTCTCGATGCTCGGCTTATGATTCGACCTAAGTTCAAAGAGAGTCGCTTTGGACAAATGCTGCCGCCCAAATCTTGTCCATTTGGATCACCTGGACAAGATATGATGAGGCAGAATCCTGTCAAATTGATAGGAGTGAAGATATTTGCATCTATATCATTGGACGACATTGGCAATTCTGAATGCTCGGCATATGATTCGACCTGAGTCCAAAGAGAGTCGCTTTGGACAAGTGCTACCGCACAAATCTTGTATGTGTGGACCTCCTGTACAAGGTATGATGAGGCAGAATCCTATCACATTGATAGGATTACAGATATTTGCATCTATATCATTGGACGACATTGGCAATTCTGGATGCTCCGGCGTATGATTCGACCGGAGGCCAAAGAGAGTCGCTTTGGACAAGTGCTACCACACAAATCTTGTACTTTTGGACCTCCTGGACAATATACGATGAGGCAAAATCCCGTCAAATTGATAACAGTAAATATATTTGCATCTATATCATTGGACGACATTGGCAATTCTGGTTGCTCCGGCTTATGATTCGACCTGAATCCAAAGACAGTCGCTTTGGACAAGTGCTACCGCACAAATGTTGTACATTTAGACCTCCTGGAAAAGATATGACGAGGCAGAATCCTGTCACATTGATAGGAGTGAAGATATTTGCATCTAAATCATTGGACGACATTGGCAATTCTGGATGCTTCGGCTTATGATTCGACCTGAGTCCAAAGAGAGTCGCTTTGGACAAATGCTGCCGCCCAAATCTTGTATATTTGGACCCCCTGGACAAGGTATGATGAGGCAGAATCCTATCACATCGATAGGAGTGAAGATATTTGCATCTATATCACTAGACGACATTGGCAATTCTGGATGCTTCGGCTTATGGATCGACCTGAGTCCAAAGAGTTTCGCTTTAGTCTAGTGCTACCGCACAAATCTTGTACACTTGATCCTCCTGGACAAGGCACGATGAGCCAGAATCCTGTCAAATTGATAGAAGTGAAGATATTTGCATCTATATCACTAGACGACATTGGCAATTCTGGATGCTCCGGCATATGATTTGACCGGAGGCCAAAGAGAGTCGCTTTGGACACGTGCTACCGCACAAATCTTGTACATTTGGACCCCCTGGACAAGATACGATGAGGCAGAATACTGTCAAATTGATAGAAGTAAAGATATTTGCATCTATATCATTGCACGACATTGGCAATTCTGGATGCTTCGGCTTATGGATCGACTTGTGTCCAAAGAGTTTCGCTTTTGTCTAGTGCTACCGCACAAAACTTGTACACTTGGACCTCCTGTACAAGGTATGATGAGGCAGAATCGCATCACATTGATAGGAGTAAAGATATTTGCATCTATATCATTGGACGACATTGGCAATTCTGGATGCTCCGGCATATAATTCGCCCGGAGGCCAAAGAGAGTCGCTTTGGACACGTGCTACGGCACAAATCTTGTACATCTGGACCTCTTGGACAAGATACGATGAGGCAGAATCCTGTCAAATTGATAGCAGTAAAGATATTTGCATCTATATCATTGCACGACATTGGCAATTCTGGATGCTTCGGCTTATGGATCGACCTGAGTCCAAAGAGTTTCGCTTTAGTCTAGTGCTACCGCACAAATCTTGTACACTTGATCCTCCTGGACAAGGCACGATGAGCCAGAATCCTGTCAAATTGATAGAAGTGAAGATATTTGCATCTATATCACTAGACGACATTGGCAATTCTGGATGCTCCGGCATATGATTTGACCGGAGGCCAAAGAGAGTCGCTTTGGACACGTGCTACCGCACAAATCGTGTACATTTGGACCCCCTGGACAAGATACGATGAGGCAGAATACTGTCAAATTGATAGAAGTAAAGATATTTGCATCTATATCATTGCACGACATTGGCAATTCTGGATGCTTCGGCTTATGGATCGACTTGTGTCCAAAGAGTTTCGCTTTTGTCTAGTGCTACCGCACAAAACTTGTACACTTGATCCTTCTGGACAAGACACGATGAGCCAGACTCCTGTTAAATTGATAGGAGTGAAGATATTTGCATCTATATCATTAGACGGCATTAGCAATTCTGGATGGTCGGCATATGATTCTACCTGAGTTCAAAGAGAGTCGCTTTGGACACGTGCTACCGCACAAATCTTGTACATTTCCAGGACCCCCTGGAAAAGATGCGAAAAGGCAGAATCCTGTCAAATTGATAGCAGTAAAAATATTTGTATCTATATCATTGGACGACATTAGCAATTCTGGATGCTTCGGCTTTTGGATCGACCTGAGTCCAAAGAGTTTCGCTTTAGTCTAGTGCTACCGCACAAATCTTGTACACTTAATACTCCTGGACAAGGCACGATGAGCCAGAATCCTGTCACATTGATAGGAGTGAAGATATTTGCATCTATATCATTGGACGACATTGGCAATAATGGAAGCTCCGGCTTATGATTCGACCTGAGTCCAAAGAAAGTCGCTTTGGACAAGTGCTACCGCACAAATCTTGTTCATTTGGACCTCCTGGGCAAGGTATGATGAGGCAGAATCCTATCACATCGATAGGAGTGAAGATATTTATATCTATATCACTAGACGACATTGGCAATTCTGGATGCTCCGGCATATGATTTGACCGGAGGCCAAAGAGAGTCGCTTTGGACACGTGCTACTGCACAAATCTTGTACATTTGGACCCCCTGGCAAGATACGATGAGGCAGAATACTGTCAAATTGATAGAGGTAAAGATATTTGCATCTATATCATTGGACGACATTGGCAATTCTGGATGTCCCGTCTTATGATTCGACCTGAGTCCAAAGAGAGTCGCTTTGGACAAGGGCTACCGCCCAAATCTTGTCCATTTGGACCTCCTGTACAAGGCATGATGGGGCAGAATCCTATCACATTGATAGGAGTAAAGATATTTGCATCTATATCATTGGTCAACATTAGCAATTCTTGATGCTTCGGCCTATGGATCGACCTGAGTCCAAAGAGAGTCGCTTTGGACAAGGGCTACCGCACAAGTCTTGTACCTTTGGACCCCCTGGACAATATACGATGAGCCAGAATCCTGTCAAATTTATAGCAGTAAAGATATTTGCATCTATATCATTGGACGACATTGGCAATTCTGGATGCCCCGGCTTATGATTCGACCTGAGTCCAAAGAGAGTCGCTTCGGACAAGGGCTACCGCACAAATCTTGTACATTTGAACCTCCGGACAAGGTATGCTGAGGCAGCATCCTATCACATTGATGGGAGTAAAGATATGTGCATCTATATCATTGCACGACATTGGCAATTCTGGATGCTTCGGCTTATGATTCGACCTGAGTCCAAAGAGAGTCGCTTTGGACAAATGCTGCCGCCCAAATCTTGTATATTTGGACCCCCTGGACAAGGTATGATGAGGCAGAATCCTATCACATCGATAGGAGTGAAGATATTTGCATCTATATCACTAGATGACATTGGCAATTCTGGATGCTTCGGCTTATGGATCGACCTGAGTCCAAAGAGTTTCGCTTTAGTCTAGTGCTACCGCACAAATCGTGTACACTTGATCCTCCTGGACAAGGCACGATGAGCCAGAATCCTGTCAAATTGATAGAAGTGAAGATATTTGCATCTATATCACTAGACGACATTGGCAATTCTGGATGCTCCGGCATATGATTTGACCGGAGGCCAAAGAGAGTCGCTTTGGACACGTGCTACCGCACAAATCTTGTACATTTGGACCCCCTGGACAAGATACGATGAGGCAGAATACTGTCAAATTGATAGAAGTAAAGATATTTGCATCTATATCATTGCACGACATTGGCAATTCTGGATGCTTCGGCTTATGGATCGACTTGTGTCCAAAGAGTTTCGCTTTTGTCTAGTGCTACCGCACAAAACTTATACACTTGATCCTCCTGGACAAGACACGATGAGCCAGAATCCTGTTAAATTGATAGGAGTGAAGATATTTGCATCTATATCATTAGACGGCATTAGCAATTCTGGATGGTCGGCATATGATTCTACCTGAGTTCAAAGAGAGTCGCTTTGGACACGTGCTACCGCACAAATCTTGTACATTTTGATCCCCTGGACAAGATGCGATGAGGCAGAATCCTGTCAAATTGATAGCAGTAAAAATATTTGCATCTATATGATTGCACGACATTAGCAATTCTGGATGCTTCGGCTTATGGATCGACCTGAGTCCAAAGAATTTCGCTTTTGTCTAGTGCTACCGCACAAATCTTGTACACTTGATCCTCCTGGACAAGACACGATGAGCCAGAATCCTGTCAAATTGATAGAAGTGAAGATATTTGAATCTATATCACTAGACGACATTGGCAATTCTGGATGCTCCGGCATATGTTTTGACCGGAGGCCAAAGAGAGTCGCTTTGGACACGTGCTATCGCACAAATCTTGTACATTTGGACCCCCTGGACAAGATACGATGAGGCAGAATACTGTCAAATTGATAGAAGTAAAGATATTTGCATCTATATCATTGCACGACATTGGCAATTCTGGATGCTTCGGCTTATGGATCGACTTGTGTCCAAAGAGTTTCGCTTTTGTCTAGTGCTACCGCACAAAACTTATACACTTGATCCTCCTGGACAAGACACGATGAGCCAGACTCCTGTTAAATTGATAGGAGTGAAGATATTTGCATCTATATCATTAGACGGCATTAGCAATTCTGGATGGTCGGCATATGATTCTACCTGAGTTCAAAGAGAGTCGCTTTGGACACGTGCTACCGCACAAATCTTGTACATTTGGATCCCCTGGAAAAGATGCGAAAAGGCAGAATCCTGTCAAATTGATAGCAGTAAAAATATTTGTATCTATATCATTGGACGACATTAGCAATTCTGGATGCTTCGGCTTTTGGATCGACTTGTGTCCAAAGAGTTTCGCTTTTGTCTAGTGCTACCGCACAAAACTTGTACACTTGATCCTCCTGGACAAGACACGATGAGCCAGAATCCTGTTAAATTGATAGGAGTGAAGATATTTGCATCTATATCATTAGACGGCATTAGCAATTCTGGATGGTCGGCATATGATTCTACCTGAGTTCAAACAGAGTCGCTTTGGACAAGTGCTACCGCACAAATCTTGTACATTTGGACCACCTGTACAAGGTATGATGAGGCAGAATCGCATCACATTGATAGGAGTAAAGATATTTGCATCTATATCATTGGACGACATTGGCAATTCTGGATGCTCCGGCATATGATTCGCCCGGAGGCCAAAGAGAGTCGCTTTGGACACGTGCCACCGCACAAATCTTGTACATCTGGACCTCTTGGACAAGATACGATGAGGCAGAATCCTGTCAAATTGATAGCAGTGAAGATATTTGCATCTATATCACTAGACGACATTGGCAATTCTGGATGCTCCGGCATATGATTTGACCGGAGGCCAAAGAGAGTCGCTTTGGACTCGTGCTACCGCACAAATCTTGTACATTTGGACCCCCTGGACAAGATACGATGAGGCAGAATACTGTCAAATTGATAGAAGTAAAGATATTTGCATCTATATCATTGCACGACATTGGCAATTCTGGATGCTTCGGCTTATGGATCGACTTGTGTCCAAAGAGTTTCGCATTTGTCTAGTGCTACCGCACAAAACCTGTACACTTGATCCTCCTGGACAAGACACGATGAGGCAGAATCCTGTTAAATTGATAGGAGTGAAGATATTTGCATCTATATCATTAGACGGCATTAGCAATTCTGGATGGTCGGCATATGATTCTACCTGAGTTCAAAGAGAGTCGCTTTGGACACGTGCTACCGCACAAATCTTGTACATTTGGATCCCCTGGACAAGATGCGATGAGGCAGAATCCTGTCAAATTGATAGCAGTAAAAATATTTGCATCTATATGATTGCACGACATTGGCAATTCTGGATGCTTCGGCATATGGATCGACTTGTGTCCAAAGAGTTTCGCTTTTGTCTAGTGCTACCGCACAAAACTTGTACACTTGATCCTCCTGGACAAGACACGATGAGCCATAATCCTGTTAAATTGATAGGAGTGAAGATATTTGCATCTATATCACTAGACGACATTGGCAATTCTGGATGCTCCGGCTTATGATTCGACCTGAATCCAAAGACAGTCGCTTTGGACAAGTGCTACCGCACAAATGTTGTACATTTAGACCTCCTGGAAAAGATATGATGATGAAGAATCCTGTCACATTGATAGGAGTGAAGATATTTGCATCTAAATCATTGGACGACATTGGCAATTATGGATGCTTCGGCTTATGATTCGACTTGAGTCCAAAGAGAGTCGCTTTGGACAAGTGCTACCGCACAAATCTTGTACATTTGGACCACCTGTACAAGGTATGATGAGGCAGAATCTTATCACATTGATAGGAGTACAGATATTTGCATCTATATCATTGGACGACATTGGCAATTCTGGATGCTCCGGCATATGATTCGCCCGGAGGCCAAAGAGAGTCGCTTTGGACACGTGCTACCGCACAAATCTTGTACATCTGAACCCCCTGGACAAGATACGATGAGGCAGAATCCTGTCAAATTGATAGCAGTAAATATATTTGCATCTATATCATTGGACGACATTGGCAATACTGGATGCTCCGGCTTATGATTCGAAATGAATCCAAAGACAGTAGCTTTGGACAAGTGCTACCGCACAAATGTTGTACATTTAGACCTCCTGGAAAAGATATGATGAGGCAGAATCCTGTCACATTGATAGGAGTGAAGATATTTGCCTCTAAATCATTGGACGACATTGGGAATTCTGGATGCTTCGGCATATGATTCGACCTGAGTCCAAAGAGGGTCGCTTTGGACAAGTGCTACCGCACAAATCTTGTACATTTGGACCTCCTGTACAAGGTATGATGAGGCAGAATCCTGTCAAATTGATGGCAGTAAAAACATTTGCATCTATATCATTGGACGACATTGGCAATTCTGGATGTTTCGGCTTATGGATCGACCTGAGTCAAAGAGTTTCGCTTTTGTCTAGTGCTACCGCACATATCTTGTACAGTTGATCCTCCTGGACAAGACACGATGAGCCAGAATCCTGTCAAATTGATAGGAGTAAAGATATTTGCATCTATATCATTCCGATAAGATCGGCAATTTGTGTTACTCCGGCATATGGATCGACCTGAGTCCAACGAGAGTCGGTTTGGACAAATGCTGCGGCTCAAAACTTGTGCATTTGGACCTCCTGGAAAAGGTATGATAAGGCAGAATCCTGTCACAATGATAGGAGTGAAGATATTTGCATCTATATCATTGGACGACATTGGCAATTCTGGATGCACCGGCTTATGATTCGACCTGAGTCCAAAGAGAGTCGCTTTGGACAAGTGTTACCGCACAAATCTTGTATGTGTGGACCTCCTGTACAAGGTATGATGAGGCAGAATCCTATCACATTGATAGGAGTAAAGATATTTGCATCTATATCATTGGACGACATTGGCAATTCTGGATGCTCCGACGTATGATTCGACCGGAGGCCAAAGAGAGTCGCTTTGGACAAGTGCTACCGCACAAATCTTGTATGTGTGGACCTCCTGTACAAGGTATGATGAGGCAGAATCCTATCACATTGATAGGAGTAAAGATATTTGCATCTATATTATTGGACGACATTGGCAATTCTGGATGCACCGGCTTATGATTCGACCTGAGTCCAAAGAGAGTCGCTTTGGACAAGTGCTACCGCACAAATCTTGTATGTGTGGACCTCCTGTACAAGGTATGATGAGGCAGAATCCTACCACATTGATAGCAGTAAAGATAATTGCATCTATATCATTGGACGACATTGGCAATTCTGGATGCTCCGGCTTATGATTCGGCCTGAATCCAAAGACAGTCTTTTTGGACAAGTGCTACCACACAAATCTTGTACTTTTGGACCCCCTGGACAATATATGATGAGGCAGAATCCTGTCACATTGATAGGAGTGAAGATATTTGCATCTAAATCATTGGACGAAATTGGCAATTCTGGATGCTCCGGCTTATGATTCGACCTGAATCCAAAAACAGTCGCTTTGGACAAGTGCTACCGCACAAATGTTGTACATTTAGACCTCCTGGAAAAGATATGATGAGGCAGAATCCTGTCACATTGATAGGAGTGAAGATATTTCAATCTAAATCATTGGACGACATTGGCAATTCTGGATGCTTTGGCTTATGGATCGACCTGAGTCCAAAGAGTTTCGCTTTTGTCTAGTGCTACCGCACAAATCTTGTACACGTGATCCTCCTGGACAAGGCACGATGAGCCAGAATCCTGTCAAATTGATAGGAGTGAAGATATTTGCATCTATATCACTAGACGACATTGACAATTCTGGATGCTCCGGCTTATGATTCAACCTGAGTCCAAAGAGAGTCGCTTTGGACAACTGCTGCCGCCCAAATCTTGTATATTTGGACCTCCTGGCAAGATATGATGAGGTAGAATTCTATCACATCAATAGGAGTGAAGATATTTGCATCTATATCACTAGACGACATTGGCAATTCTGGATGCTTCGGCTTATGGATCGACCTGAGTCCAAAGAGTTTCGCTTTAGTCTAGTGCTACCGCACAAATCTTGTACACTTGATCCTCCTGGACAAGGCACGATGAGCCAGAATCCTGTCAAATTGATAGGAGTGAAGATATTTGCATCTAAATCATTGGACGACATTGGGAATTCTGGATGCTTCGGCTTATGATTCGACCTGAGTCCAAAGAGGGTCGCTTTGGACAAGTGCTACCGCACAAATCTTGTACATTTGGACCTCCTGTACAAGGTATGATGACACAGAATCCTGTCAAATTGATGGCAGTAAAAATATTTGCATCTATATCATTGGACGACATTGGCAATTCTGGATGTTTCGGCTTATGGATCGACCTGAGTCCAAAGAGTTTCGCTTTTGTCTAGTGCTACCGCACAAATCTTGTACAGTTGATCCTCCTGGACAAGACACGATGAGCCAGAATCCTGTCAAATTGATAGGAGTAAAGATATTTGCATCTATATCATTCCGATAAGATCGGCAATTTGTGTTACTCCGGCATATGGATCGACCTGAGTCCAACGAGAGTCGGTTTGGACAAATGCTGCGGCTCAAAACTTGTGCATTTGGACCTCCTGGAAAAGGTATGATAAGGCAGAATCCTGTCACAATGATAGGAGTGAAGATATTTGCATCTATATCATTGGACGACATTGGCAATTCTGGATGCAGCGGCTTATGATTCGACCTGAGTCCAAAGAGAGTCGCTTTGGACAAGTGTTACCGCACAAATCTTGTATGTGTGGACCTCCTGTACAAGGTATGATGAGGCAGAATCCTATCACATTGATAGGAGTAAAGATATTTGCATCTATATCATTGGACGACATTGGCAATTCTGGATGCTCCGACGTATGATTCGACCGGAGGCCAAAGAGAGTCGCTTTGGACAAGTGCTACCGCACAAATCTTGTATGTGTAGACCTCCTGTACAAGGTATGATGAGGCAGAATCCTATCACATTGATAGGAGTAAAGATATTTGCATCTATATTATTGGACGACATTGGCAATTCTAGATGCACCGGCTTATGATTCGACCTGAGTCCAAAGAGAGTCGCTTTGGACAAGTGCTACCGCACAAATCTTGTATGTGTGGACCTCCTGTACAACGTATGATGAGGCAGAATCCTATCACATTGATAGGAGTAAAGATATTTGCATCTATATCATTGGACGACATTGGCAATTCTGGATGCTCCGGCATATGATTCGACCTGAATCCAAAGACAGTCGCTTTGGACAAGTGCTACCACACAAATCGTGTACTTTCGGACCTCCTGGACAATATATGATGAGGCAGAATCCTGTCACATTGATAGGAGTGAAGATACTTGCATCTAAATCATTGGACGAAATTGGCAATTTTGGATGCTCCGGCTTATGATTCGACCTGAATCCAAAGACAGTCGCTTTGGACAAGTGCTACCGCACAAATGTTGTACATTTAGACCTCCTGGAAAAGATATGATGAGGCAGAATCCTGTCACATTGATAGGAGTGAAGATATTTGAATCTAAATCATTGGACGACATTGGCAATTCTGGATGCTTTGGCTTATGGATCAACCTGAGTCCAAAGAGTTTCGCTTTTGTCTAGTGCTACCGCACAAATCTTGTACACTTGATCCTCCTGGACAAGACACGATGAGCCAGAATCCGGTCAAATTGATAGGAGTGAAGATATTTGCATCTATATCATTGGACCACATTGGCAATTCTGGATGCTGCGGCGTATGATTCGACCGAAGGCCAAAGAGAGTCGCATTGTACAAGTGCTACCGCACAAGTCTTGTACATTTGGGCCCCCTGGACAATATACGATGAGGCAGAATCCTGTCAAATTGATGTGAGTAAAGATATTTGCATTTATATCATTAGACGGCATTGGCAATTCTGGACGCTCAGGCTTTTGATTCGACCTGAGTCCAAGGAGAGTCGCTTTGGACAAGTGCTACCGCAACAAATCTTGCACATTAGGACCCCCTGGAAAAGATACGATGAGGCAGAATCCTGTCATATTAATACGAGTAAAGATATTTGCATCTATATCATTGGTAAAGATCGGCAATTCTGGATGATCCGGCTTATGGTTCGACATAAGTCCAAAGAATGTCGCTTTGGACAAGTGCTACCGCAACAAATCGTGTACATTTGGACTCCCTGGGCAAGATACGATGAGGCAGAATCCTGTCAAATTGATAGCAGTAATGATATTTGTATCTATACCATTGCACGACATTGGCAATTCTTGATGCTTCGGCTTATGGATCGACCTGAGTCCAAAGAGTTTCGCTTTGGACAAGTGCTACAGCAAAAATCTTGTACATTTGGACCTCCTGTACAAGGTATGATGTGGCAGAATCCTATCACATTGATAGGAGTAAAGAAATTTGCATTTATATCACTGGGCGACATTGGCAATTCTGGATGCTCCGGCCTATGATTCGACCTGAATCCAAAGAGAGTCGCTTTGGACACGTGCTACCGCACAAATCGTGTATATTTGGACCCCCTGGACAAGACACGATGAGCCAGAATCCTGTCAAATTTATAGGAGTAAAGATATTTGCATCTATATCATTGGTCAACATCGGCAATTCTGGATGCTCCGGCGTATGATTCGACCGGAGGCCAAAGAGAGTCGCATTGTACAAGTGCTACCGCACAAGTATTGTACATTTGGACCCCCTGGACAATATACGATGAGGCAGAATCCTGTCAAATTGATAGCAGTAATGATATTTGCATCTATACCATTGCACGACATTGGCAATTCTTGATGCTTCGGCTTATGGATCGACCAGAGTCCAATGAGTTTCGCTTTGGACAAGTGCTACCGCACAAATCTTGTACATTTGGACCTCCTGTACAAGGTATGATGTGACAGAATCCTATCACATTGATAGGAGTAATGAAATTTGCATCTATATCACTGGGCGACATTGGCAATTCTGGATGCTCCGGCCTATGATTCGACCTGAATCCAAAGAGCGTCGCTTTGGACACGTGCTACCGCACAAATCTTGTACATTTGGAACCCCTGGACAAGACACGATGAGCCAGAATCCTGTCAAATTGATAGCAGTAATGATATTTGCATCTATACCATTGCACGACATTGGCAATTCTTGATGCTTCGGGTTATGGATCGACCTGAGTCCAAAGAGTTTCGCTTTGGACAAGTGCTACCGCAAAAATCTTGTTCATTTGGACCTCCTGTACAAGGTATGATGTGGCAGAATCCTATCACATTGACAGGAGTAAAGAAATTTGCATTTATATCACTGGGCGACATTGGCAATTCTGGATGCTCCGGCCTATGATTCGACCTGAATCCAAAGAGAGTCGCTTTGGACACGTGCTACCGCACAAATCTTGTACATTTGGACCTCCTGGACAAGACACGATGAGCCAGAATCCTGTCAAATTTATAGGAGTATATATATTTGCATCTATATCATTGGTCAACATCGGCAATTCTGGATGCTCCGGCGTATGATTCGACCGGAGGCCAAAGAGAGTCGCATTGTACAAGTGCTACCGCACAAGTATTGTACATTTGGACCCCCTGGACAATATACGATGAGGCAGAATCCTGTCAATTTGATAGCAGTAATGATATTTGCATCTATACCATTGCACGACATTGGCAATTCTTGATGCTTCGGCTTATGGATCGACCTGAGTCCAATGAGTTTCGCTTTGGACAAGTGCTACCGCACAAATCTTGTACATTTGATCCCCCTGGACAAGATGGGATGAGGCAGAATCCTGTCAAATTGATAGGAGTAAAGATATTTGCATCTATATCATTGGACGACATTGGCAATCCTGGGGATCCGGCTTATGATTCGACCTGAATCCAAAGAGAGTCGGTCTGGACAAGTGTTACCACCCAAATCTTGTACACTTGAACCTCCTGGACAAGATACGATGAGGCAGAATCCTGTCCATTGATAGGATTGAAGATATTTGCATCTATATCATTGGTCAACATCGGCAATTCCGGATGGTCCGGCTTATGGTTCGACATAAGTCCAAAGAATGTCGCCTTGGACAAGTGCTACCGCAACAAATCGTGTACATTTGGACCCCCTGGACAAGACACGATGAAGCAGAATCCTGTCAAATTAATAGGAGTAAAGATATTTGCATCTACATCATTGGTCAACATCGGCAATTCTGGATGGTCCGGCTTATGGTTCGACCTAAGTCCAAAGAATGTCGCTTTGGACATGTTAGCGTCATCGCGGTAGAAAGGGAGAGGGGGCACGTTTTGAGTGGTCACTCCAGGCGGTGACGGCTGGTTTACAAAGGCTTGAGTTGGGCGATAGCCGAGACAATAATATCGGTCGATGATATTTAGATAGTCGGATGTCAATCGTCGCAGGTTCTTGGGATCGCGGTGCTGTATACAGTATCGCGCACGTATGGAATCTGAGGCGGCAGCAAAGGGCCCGACGCCTTGTTGCTGGCCGCCGAGTAGATGCCTAATTCTTTGAGAAGGCACGTGCACGGGACCGATGGCCCGACGTCATCGATTCTTCGTTGCACGTGCGAAGTGATAAGCACTCGAATAAAGGATCTGGCCACGGAGTGGGGAGAGGCTTTGAACTCTCTGGAAAGAGGACTGTGTCAAGGGACACAGCACTTCCCCCAGAACCCTAGAGCGGTGCATTCATATTCTTAAAATTTCCAGCATATTTATAACATCAGAAGTGGGATTCATATCCAATTGCTACCACGTTAGCAGGCTTTACGCAAGCATTTATTATTTCTCGTTACTACGACATTTATTTTTACTTTTCTTTCTTTTTTGTGTTTTCAATTTGTGTTTTGTGAGTTTTATGTGTAATAATAAGGAGAGACAGCATGGGTACCCCGGCCGAGATGCCATCCGTCGAAGACATAGTGCGCGAGGTACTGTTGAAACTTGGAAACACTGTTCCTTCGTGCAGTGTTCCTACTCCTGCGACAAACGCAAACACAGCTTCAAGTGAGGTAATGGAACTGATACCCGAATTTGGCGCCAACGAATTAGCCGACGATTCGAATGTCTGGTGCGACTTGGTGGAAGAGATTACCAAGACCGCTACGGACCAACAACGTTTGTCCTTGGCGACACACGCCCTTACTGGACCCGCGAGAAGGTGGCACAGGGAGTGGATGGGGAGGCCGCACACGTGGGGAAAATTTCGTGAAGACCTGTGCTCGGTGTTCGTGTCAGAAAAAAGACTGCATTCGCGAATGCTTCGCGCGATCTCTTATACCAGTGAGACCGCTGTGTCATACGCCGAATACGCGCGTACGAAGTTGATGTACCTGGAGCAGACGCGTGTGAACTTTAAGCCAGAGGAACTGGTCGAGCTCCTAATCGGTGCAATTGTGGATGAAAATGTTCGGCAAGCGATGCTGATCGGCAACCATCAGACGACCGCGGGTGCGATTGTTGCAATCACCCAATTTGGGAAGACGGTGCGGAAAAGAAGGCGTCGAAGGAGAGGGAAAGGCCTGGCCGAAAACGGTGCTATCTATGCAACGAAGAGGGCCATTTGAAACACCAGTGCGTCAAGAAACGGAGGCCGGACAATGACCGTAACCACCCACCGACGTATTGTCTCGTGCAGTTTTTGTTCGAAACGTGGACACGTGGAAGCCGATTGCTTCCTTAAGCAACGGCAGGCGCGGGATGCCCAGGGCCACAAATGAACTGAAGGAAACTGTGGAAACCCCGAAACAAACGTGTGTTATTCCATGGACCACAAGCTGACGCCTATCTTACTGAAAGACATGCTAATCCGGAATTGTCTCATCGATAATGGTTCTACCTGTTCCCTGATTAGACAGCGAATTGCCAAGGGGAGCTTGAAGGTCGATCCGTACACAACGACGGTACGGGGGTTGTGCGAGTCGAGTGTGACTACACTTGGATGCACGACGGCGGTCGTGCAAACTGAGGATGTGTCAGTAGAATTGGACTTGTTCGTTGTTCCTGATTCGTCCATATTGTATGACGTTATTATCGGGAAAAACGTCCTAAGTGACGGCGGCCTGCAGATAGTCACCGATCCGGATGGGACGACGAGACTGCAACACTGCACAACCGGGATTCGCAAGGATAACGAAGGGACGAAGCTCGAACTACTATGCAGCGTGGCAGACTACGACGAGCTTATGATACGCTATGAGCGTATGATAACGACGGGAAACAATGTACGGCGCGTGAGTACTGGAGAACTTAAAATTGTGACGACCAGCGAAAAGGTAATAAATTACCATCCATACCGTTTGTCGATTGTCGAGAGACAGAAAGTACGCGAGATTGTAGCCGATTTGTTGAAGCACGATATAATACGCGAGAGTGTATCGCCTTATGCAAGCCCTATAATTCTTGTTAAAAAGAAAAATGGAAAAAACCGCATGTGCGTTGATTTTCGTGCGCTGAATCATATTACCCAAAAAAATCGGTATCCGTTACCTCTAATAGACGATCAACTGGACCGCTTAGGTAAAGGGAGATTTTTCACCACATTAGACATGGCATCCGGGTTTTATCAAATCCCGATCGCGCCGGACTCAATCGAAAAATCTGCTTTTGTAACACCGGACGGTCATTATGAGTTTATGCGGATGCCCTTCGGGTTGGCCAACGCTCCGGCTGTGTTTCAGCGGGCCATAAACGTTGCGTTAGGGAATCTCCGAAATAGTATTGCTCTGGTATACATGGACGATATTCTCATTCCGTCCGAGACGGTTGCGGAGGGTTTCGAACACTTAGAACGCGTGTTAGAAGCTCTTGACAAAGCAGGGTTCTCGCTGAACATAGAAAAATGTGCGTTCTTCAAAAGAACGATAGAATATTTAGGAAGAGATGTATCCTCTGAGGGCATTAGACCGGGTAAGGAGAAAGTTAAAGCCTTGTTAGAATCGCCGGTACCAGCTAACGTAAGACAGGTACGGCAATTCATGGGTTTGGCTAGCTATTTCCGTAAGTTTATTCCCGAGTTTGCTGTTCGTACGGCATGCGTGACAAAATTGACAAAGAATAACGAGCCATGGCATTGGGGTGAAGAACAAGACAGAGCTAGTGAATATGTTCTTACTAAGCTTAGCTCTAAACCATTGCTCGTAGTTTTTGATCCCAAGCGAGAGACAGAGTTACACACGGACGCGAGTTCAATCGGCTACGGTAGCATACTATTTCAAAAGATAGACGGTGATATGAGAGTGATTGCGTATTTTAGTCGTCGTACGTCACCCGAGGAATCGCGATACCACTCGTAAAAGTTGGAGACGCTTGCGGTAGTGAACGCTCTGAAGTATTTTCGTGTCTATCTTTTGGGAATAAGGTTTAAAATCATAACGGACTGCAATGCGATAAAGGCAACAAAATGTAAAAAGGATTTACTACCACGTATTGCCAGATGGTGGGTCTTCTTACAGGACTATACGTTTGACTTGGAATACAGGAAAGGAAAATACGTCGAGCATGTAGATTATTTAAGCAGGAATCCGCGTAAGGATTATCGTGTAAATGTTATTTGCGAAGGCTCATGGCTCGAGATCGCTCAAAAGCAAGACGACGAGAC
Organism: Priocnemis perturbator; assembly: GCA_963942575.1. NCBI lineage: Eukaryota > Metazoa > Arthropoda > Insecta > Hymenoptera > Pompilidae > Priocnemis > Priocnemis perturbator. The sequence continues at coordinate 1,765,239 of CAWWDK010000133.1, read as the reverse complement.
AAAAAATATGATTGAACGCGTGGACGCGAATTATACTCTTGGCAATGATTTCGAGGTTAGGCAGGGTATCTTGTGCAGAAAGATACGCCGGGATACGGGTCGTGTTGTATACCGTAGTTTTGTGCCAAAAGGTAGTCGCCTAGGCTTGCTGCGCATTTACCATGATGACAATTTTCATGTCGGCTACGATAAGACGTATGACCGTGTGGCGCAGAAATATCGGTTCCCGCAAATGCGGAAATTCGTTGAAAAATACCTGGAACACTGTATCATCTGCGTGGTATCGAAGCGCCGTACCGGAGCGAAACAATGGTTCTTACATTCGATTCCTAAGACACCGGTACCGTTTTACACGATTCACTGCGATTGCGTAGGACCGTTTGAGCAATCCAAAGAGGGTTTCCAGCACATTATAGTCGTAGTAGATGCTTTTACTAAGTATGTACAGCTCGTTCCATTAAAATCGCTGAGTGGGCCTGAAACGCTCCAAGTATTTAAAGAACGTTTGACTTTATTTGGAACGCCGCGTGTTGTGGTACTAGACCGAGCTACGAACTTCACGTATAAACCGCTTCAACAAATTATCCGGAAACAGGATATAGATTTACATCTTATCGCGACGGGAGCCCCGCGAGCAAACGGGCAAGCCGAACGGTATGTTTCAACGGTAACAAATTTGCTCACAGTTGAAGCAGGTAAAAGTAAGGAATGGCCGAGTAAATTAGCAAAATTAATGATTACGTTAAATACAACGGTTCAAAAATCAACGGGGTTTTCGCCAAGTAGATTGTTGTTCGGATTAGAGCAAAGTGCCGGTAAGGCAGTTGGCATCGAAGCTGGATTGCCGGATACGAATGAAGAAATAAATTTAAATCACGACAGAACAATAGCTGCGAATCGTCTAAAAGAAAATGCTGCAATACAGAATGAAAGATTTAATCAAAAGCGCAGGGACAATATTGTATACAGCTCGGGCGATACAGTGTTCGTGAAACCGGCTGATACGAGGAGAGCTAAGTTAGACGATAAGTACGTCGGACCATTCACAATTACTCAAGTCCTAACAAATGACCGTTTTGAAATAATTAGCAAAACGGGTAGACCTCAGGTTGTGCCTAAAGATCGGTTACGACACTGGAAAGGTGAATGGGCAGGCGATTTCGATGGTATCGAAAGCGAGGGTGAAGGCGTGGATGAACCGTGTTAGCGGTGAATTGTGTGTTCAATCTTGTAGCGACATTGCAGTTTTGTATTCTTTGATTTTAATCGAATAAAAATAATCTTTTGATAAAACTGGTTTAATTTGTTGAGGGAGACACAATGTTGCGCCTGAATAGGGAAACGGCATGGTACCGTTGCAGCTGCATATTGTTGTGTGCGGAATAGAGGACTTCTCATTGTAAAGCTCCTCCTTGGGTGACATAAGGTCACGGACTTGGGACAGTATTTTAGAGTTTGAAAGGCATGCACTTTTGCAGGGAAAGAGATCTGTAATCTTGTTATAACGCTGCGGTGTGACATTACGGGGTGGCTGCTAGCTATGTTACATCGTAGGATGCTTGGTTGACGCTGAAGCCGAGAGTGGGTTGGGTAGCACCATGTGGTGGTTGCTAACCATGCTACCTGCGGAAATACTTAGGATTTTTGTGGAAGGCCGTAGACGGTAAATTTTGACAATTAGGTGTTGATGCTTCTCGAGAGCGCGAAGCAGGTCAGTTTGGCCGTGTTAGCGTCATCGCGGTAGAAAGGGAGAGGGGGCACGTTTTGAGTGATCACTCCAGGCGGTGACGGCTGGTTTACAAAGGCTTGTGTTGGGCGATAGCCGAGACAATAATATCGGTCGATGATATTTAGATAGTCGGATGTCAATCGTCGCAGGTTCTTGGGATCGCGGTACTGTATACAGTATCGCGCACGTATGGAATCTGAGGCGGCAGCAAAGGGCCCGACGCCTTGTTGCTGGCCGCCGAGGAGATGCCTAATTCTTTGAGAAGGCACGAGCACGGGACCGATGGCCCGACGTCATCGATGCTTCGTTGCACGTGCGAAGTGATAAGCACTCGAATAAAGGATCTGGCCACGGAGTGGGGAGAGGCTTTGAACTCTCTGGAAAGAGTACTGTGTCAAGGGACACAGCACTTCCCCCAGAACCATAGAGCGGTGCATTCATATTCTTAAAATTTCCAGCATATTTATAACAGACAAGTGCTACCGCAACAAATTGTGTACATGTGGACCCCTTGGACAAGATACGATGAGGCAGAATCCTGTCAAAGTGATAGCAGTAAAGGTATTTTCATCTATACCATTGCACGAGATTGGCAATTCTTGATGCTTCGGCTTATGGATCGACCTGAGTCCAAAGAGTTTCGCTTTGGACAAGTGCTACCGCACAAATCTTCTACATTTCGACCTCCTGTACAAGGTATGATGAGGCAGAATCCTACCACATTGATATGAGTAAAGATATTTGCATCTATATCACTGGACGACATGGCCATTCTGGATGCTCCGGCATATGATCCGACCGGAGGCTAAAGAGAGTCGCTTTGGACACGTGCTGCCGCACAAATCTTATACATTTGGACCCCCTGGACAAGATACGATGAGGCAGAATCCTGTCAAATTGATAGCAGTAAAGATATTTGCATCTATATCATTACACGACTTTGGCAATTCTGGTTGATTCGGCTTATGGATCGACCTGAGTCCAAAGAGTTTCGCTTTTGTCTAGTGCTACCGCACAAATCGTGTACATTTGATCCCACCTGGACAAGACACGATGAGCCAGAATCCTGTCAAATTGATTGGAGTGAAGATATTTGCATCTACATCATTGGACGACATTGGCAATTCTGGATGCTCCAGTTTATGGTTCGACATAAGTCCAAAGAATGTCGCTTTGGACAAGTGCTACCGCAACAAATCGTGTACATTTGGACCCCCTGGACAAGATACGATGAGGCAGAATGCTGTCACATTGATAGGAGTAAAGATATTTGCATCTATATCATTGGACGACATTGGCAATTCTGGATGCTCCGGTTTATGATTCGACCTGAGTCCAAAGAGAGTCGCTTCGGACAAGTGCTACCGCAATAAGTCTTGTACATTTGGACCTCCTGTACAAGGTATGATGAGGCAGAATCCTATCACATTGATAGGAGTAAAGATATTTGCATCTATATCATTGGACGACATTGGAAATTCTCGATGCTCGGCTTATGATTCGACCTAAGTTCAAAGAGAGTCGCTTTGGACAAATGCTGCCGCCCAAATCTTGTCCATTTGGACCACCTGGACAAGATATGATGAGGCAGAATCCTGTCAAATTGATAGGAGTGAAGATGTTTGCATCTATATCATTGGACGACATTGGCAATTCTGGAAGATCGGCGAATGATTCGACCTGAGTTCAAAGAGAGTCGCCTTGGACAAATACTGCCGCCCAAATCTTGTCCATTTGGACCTCCTGGACAAGATATGATGAGGCCGAAACCTGTCAAATTGATAGGAATGAAGATATTTGCATCTATATCATTGGACGACATTGGCAATTTTGGATGCTCCGGCATATGATTCGACCGGAGGCCAAAGAGAGTCGCTTTGGACAAGTGTTTCCGCAACAAATCTTGTACATTTGGATCCCCTGGACAAGATACGATGAGGCAGAATCCTGTCAAATAAATAGGAGTAAAGATAGCTGTATCTATATCACTGGACGACATTGGCCATTCTGGATGCTCCGGCATATGATTCGACCGGAGGCTAAAGAGAGTCGCTTTGGACACGTGCTGCCGCACAAATCTTATACATTTGGACCCCCTGGACAAGACACGATGAGGCAGAATCCTGTCAAATTGATAGCAGTAAAGGTATTTGCATCTATACCATTGCACGACATTGGCAATTCTTGATGCTTCGGGTAATGGATCGACCTGAGTCCAAAGAGTTTCGCTTTGGACAAGTGCTACCGCACAAATCTTCTACATTTCGACCTCCTGTACAAGGTATGATGAGGCAGAATTCTACCACATTGATATGAGTAAAGATATTTGCATCTATATCACTGGACGACCTTGGCCATTCTGGATGCTCCGGCATATGATTCGACCGGAGGCCAAAAAGAGTCGCTTCGGACAAGTGCTACCGCAATAAGTCTTGTACATTTGGACCCCCTGGATAAGATACGATGAGGCAGAATCCTATCACATTGATAGGAGTAAAGATATTTGCATCAATATCACTGGACGACATTGGCAATTCTGGATGCTCCGGCATATGATTCGACCGGAGGCCAAAGAGAGTCGCTTCGGACAAGTGCTACCGCAATAAGTCTTGTACATTTGCACCCCCTGGATAAGATACGATGAGACAGAATCCTATCACATTGATAGGAGTAAAGATATTTGCATCTATATCATTGGACGACATTGGCAATTCTGGATGCTCCGACGTATGATTCGACCGGAGGCCAAAGAGAGTCGCTTTGGACAAGTGCTACCGCACAAATCTTGTATGTGTAGACCTCCTGTACAAGGTATGATGAGGCAGAATCCTATCACATTGATAGGAGTAAAAATATTTGCATCTATATCATTGGACGACATTGGCAATTCTGGATGCTCCGGCATATGATTCGACCTGAATCCAAAGACAGTCGCTTTGGACAAGTGCTACCACACAAATCGTGTACTTTCGGACCTCCTGGACAATATATGATGAGGCAGAATCCTGTCACATTGATAGGAGTGAAGATACTTGCATCTAAATCATTGGACGAAATTGGCAATTTTGGATGCTCCGGCTTATGATTCGACCTGAATCCAAAGACAGTCGCTTTGGACAAGTGCTACCGCACAAATGTTGTACATTTAGACCTCCTGGAAAAGATATGATGAGGCAGAATCCTGTCACATTGATAGGAGTGAAGATATTTGAATCTAAATCATTGGACGACATTGGCAATTCTGGATGCTTTGGCTTATGGATCAACCTGAGTCCAAAGAGTTTCGCTTTTGTCTAGTGCTACCGCACAAATCTTGTACACTTGATCCTCCTGGACAAGACACGATGAGCCAGAATCCGGTCAAATTGATAGGAGTGAAGATATTTGCATCTATATCATTGGACCACATTGGCAATTCTGGATGCTGCGGCGTATGATTCGACCGAAGGCCAAAGAGAGTCGCATTGTACAAGTGCTACCGCACAAGTCTTGTACATTTGGGCCCCCTGGACAATATACGATGAGGCAGAATCCTGTCAAATTGATGTGAGTAAAGATATTTGCATTTATATCATTAGACGGCATTGGCAATTCTGGACGCTCAGGCTTTTGATTCGACCTGAGTCCAAGGAGAGTCGCTTTGGACAAGTGCTACCGCAACAAATCTTGCACATTAGGACCCCCTGGAAAAGATACGATGAGGCAGAATCCTGTCATATTAATAGGAGTAAAGATATTTGCATCTATATCATTGGTAAAGCTCGGCAATTCTGGATGATCCGGCTTATGGTTCGACATAAGTCCAAAGAATGTCGCTTTGGACAAGTGCTACCGCAACAAATCGTGTACATTTGGACTCCCTGGGCAAGATACGATGAGGCAGAATCCTGTCAAATTGATAGCAGTAATGATATTTGTATCTATACCATTGCACGACATTGGCAATTCTTGATGCTTCGGCTTATGGATCGACCTGAGTCCAAAGAGTTTCGCTTTGGACAAGTGCTACAGCAAAAATCTTGTACATTTGGACCTCCTGTACAAGGTATGATGTGGCAGAATCCTATCACATTGATAGGAGTAAAGAAATTTGCATTTATATCACTGGGCGACATTGGCAATTCTGGATGCTCCGGCCTATGATTCGACCTGAATCCAAAGAGAGTCGCTTTGGACACGTGCTACCGCACAAATCGTGTATATTTGGACCCCCTGGACAAGACACGATGAGCCAGAATCCTGTCAAATTTATAGGAGTAAAGATATTTGCATCTATATCATTGGTCAACATCGGCAATTCTGGATGCTCCGGCGTATGATTCGACCGGAGGCCAAAGAGAGTCGCATTGTACAAGTGCTACCGCACAAGTATTGTACATTTGGACCCCCTGGACAATATACGATGAGGCAGAATCCTGTCAAATGGATAGCAGTAATGATATTTGCATCTATACCATTGCACGACATTGGCAATTCTTGATGCTTCGGCTTATGGATCGACCAGAGTCCAATGAGTTTCGCTTTGGACAAGTGCTACCGCACAAATCTTGTACATTTGGACCTCCTGTACAAGGTATGATGTGACAGAATCCTATCACATTGATAGGAGTAATGAAATTTGCATCTATATCACTGGGCGACATTGGCAATTCTGGATGCTCCGGCCTATGATTCGACCTGAATCCAAAGAGCGTCGCTTTGGACACGTGCTACCGCACAAATCTTGTACATTTGGAACCCCTGGACAAGACACGATGAGCCAGAATCCTGTCAAATTGATAGCAGTAATGATATTTGCATCTATACCATTGCACGACATTGGCAATTCTTGATGATTCGGGTTATGGATCGACCTGAGTCCAAAGAGTTTCGCTTTGGACAAGTGCTACCGCACAAATCTTGTACATTTGGACCTCCTGTACAAGGTATGATGTGACAGAATCCTATCACATTGATAGGAGTAATGAAATTTGCATCTATATCACTGGGCGACATTGGCAATCCTGGGGATCCGGCTTATGATTCGACCTGAATCCAAAGAGAGTCGGTCTGGACAAGTGTTACCACCCAAATCTTGTACACTTGAACCTCCTGGACAAGATACGATGAGGCAGAATCCTGTCCATTGATAGGATTGAAGATATTTGCATCTATATCATTGGTCAACATCGGCAATTCCGGATGGTCCGGCTTATGGTTCGACATAAGTCCAAAGAATGTCGCCTTGGACAAGTGCTACCGCAACAAATCGTGTACATTTGGACCCCCTGGACAAGACACGATGAAGCAGAATCCTGTCAAATTAATAGGAGTAAAGATATTTGCATCTACATCATTGGTCAACATCGGCAATTCTGGATGGTCCGGCTTATGGTTCGACCTAAGTCCAAAGAATGTCGCTTTGGACATGTTAGCGTCATCGCGGTAGAAAGGGAGAGGGGGCACGTTTTGAGTGGTCACTCCAGGCGGTGACGGCTGGTTTACAAAGGCTTGAGTTGGGCGATAGCCGAGACAATAATATCGGTCGATGATATTTAGATAGTCGGATGTCAATCGTCGCAGGTTCTTGGGATCGCGGTGCTGTATACAGTATCGCGCACGTATGGAATCTGAGGCGGCAGCAAAGGGCCCGACGCCTTGTTGCTGGCCGCCGAGTAGATGCCTAATTCTTTGAGAAGGCACGTGCACGGGACCGATGGCCCGACGTCATCGATTCTTCGTTGCACGTGCGAAGTGATAAGCACTCGAATAAAGGATCTGGCCACGGAGTGGGGAGAGGCTTTGAACTCTCTGGAAAGAGGACTGTGTCAAGGGACACAGCACTTCCCCCAGAACCCTAGAGCGGTGCATTCATATTCTTAAAATTTCCAGCATATTTATAACATCAGAAGTGGGATTCATATCCAATTGCTACCACGTTAGCAGGCTTTACGCAAGCATTTATTATTTCTCGTTACTACGACATTTATTTTTACTTTTCTTTCTTTTTTGTGTTTTCAATTTGTGTTTTGTGAGTTTTATGTGTAATAATAAGGAGAGACAGCATGGGTACCCCGGCCGAGATGCCATCCGTCGAAGACATAGTGCGCGAGGTACTGTTGAAACTTGGAAACACTGTTCCTTCGTGCAGTGTTCCTACTCCTGCGACAAACGCAAACACAGCTTCAAGTGAGGTAATGGAACTGATACCCGAATTTGGCGCCAACGAATTAGCCGACGATTCGAATGTCTGGTGCGACTTGGTGGAAGAGATTACCAAGACCGCTACGGACCAACAACGTTTGTCCTTGGCGACACACGCCCTTACTGGACCCGCGAGAAGGTGGCACAGGGAGTGGATGGGGAGGCCGCACACGTGGGGAAAATTTCGTGAAGACCTGTGCTCGGTGTTCGTGTCAGAAAAAAGACTGCATTCGCGAATGCTTCGCGCGATCTCTTATACCAGTGAGACCGCTGTGTCATACGCCGAATACGCGCGTACGAAGTTGATGTACCTGGAGCAGACGCGTGTGAACTTTAAGCCAGAGGAACTGGTCGAGCTCCTAATCGGTGCAATTGTGGATGAAAATGTTCGGCAAGCGATGCTGATCGGCAACCATCAGACGACCGCGGGTGCGATTGTTGCAATCACCCAATTTGGGAAGACGGTGCGGAAAAGAAGGCGTCGAAGGAGAGGGAAAGGCCTGGCCGAAAACGGTGCTATCTATGCAACGAAGAGGGCCATTTGAAACACCAGTGCGTCAAGAAACGGAGGCCGGACAATGACCGTAACCACCCACCGACGTATTGTCTCGTGCAGTTTTTGTTCGAAACGTGGACACGTGGAAGCCGATTGCTTCCTTAAGCAACGGCAGGCGCGGGATGCCCAGGGCCACAAATGAACTGAAGGAAACTGTGGAAACCCCGAAACAAACGTGTGTTATTCCATGGACCACAAGCTGACGCCTATCTTACTGAAAGACATGCTAATCCGGAATTGTCTCATCGATAATGGTTCTACCTGTTCCCTGATTAGACAGCGAATTGCCAAGGGGAGCTTGAAGGTCGATCCGTACACAACGACGGTACGGGGGTTGTGCGAGTCGAGTGTGACTACACTTGGATGCACGACGGCGGTCGTGCAAACTGAGGATGTGTCAGTAGAATTGGACTTGTTCGTTGTTCCTGATTCGTCCATATTGTATGACGTTATTATCGGGAAAAACGTCCTAAGTGACGGCGGCCTGCAGATAGTCACCGATCCGGATGGGACGACGAGACTGCAACACTGCACAACCGGGATTCGCAAGGATAACGAAGGGACGAAGCTCCAACTACTATGCAGCGTGGCAGACGCACTAGATGTCGACGTACGCGGCGATTTGAAGACGCTGTTGAGCCGCTACGAGCGTATGATAACGACGGGAAACAATGTACGGCGCGTGAGTACTGGAGAACTTAAAATTGTGACGACCAGCGAAAAGGTAATAAATTACCATCCATACCGTTTGTCGATTGTCGAGAGACAGAAAGTACGCGAGATTGTAGCCGATTTGTTGAAGCACGATATAATACGCGAGAGTGTATCGCCTTATGCAAGCCCTATAATTCTTGTTAAAAAGAAAAATGGAAAAAACCGCATGTGCGTTGATTTTCGTGCGCTGAATCATATTACCCAAAAAAATCGGTATCCGTTACCTCTAATAGACGATCAACTGGACCGCTTAGGTAAAGGGAGATTTTTCACCACATTAGACATGGCATCCGGGTTTTATCAAATCCCGATCGCGCCGGACTCAATCGAAAAATCTGCTTTTGTAACACCGGACGGTCATTATGAGTTTATGCGGATGCCCTTCGGGTTGGCCAACGCTCCGGCTGTGTTTCAGCGGGCCATAAACGTTGCGTTAGGGAATCTCCGAAATAGTATTGCTCTGGTATACATGGACGATATTCTCATTCCGTCCGAGACGGTTGCGGAGGGTTTCGAACACTTAGAACGCGTGTTAGAAGCTCTTGACAAAGCAGGGTTCTCGCTGAACATAGAAAAATGTGCGTTCTTCAAAAGAACGATAGAATATTTAGGAAGAGATGTATCCTCTGAGGGCATTAGACCGGGTAAGGAGAAAGTTAAAGCCTTGTTAGAATCGCCGGTACCAGCTAACGTAAGACAGGTACGGCAATTCATGGGTTTGGCTAGCTATTTCCGTAAGTTTATTCCCGAGTTTGCTGTTCGTACGGCATGCGTGACAAAATTGACAAAGAATAACGAGCCATGGCATTGGGGTGAAGAACAAGACAGAGCTAGTGAATATGTTCTTACTAAGCTTAGCTCTAAACCATTGCTCGTAGTTTTTGATCCCAAGCGAGAGACAGAGTTACACACGGACGCGAGTTCAATCGGCTACGGTAGCATACTATTTCAAAAGATAGACGGTGATATGAGAGTGATTGCGTATTTTAGTCGTCGTACGTCACCCGAGGAATCGCGATACCACTCGTAAAAGTTGGAGACGCTTGCGGTAGTGAACGCTCTGAAGTATTTTCGTGTCTATCTTTTGGGAATAAGGTTTAAAATCATAACGGACTGCAATGCGATAAAGGCAACAAAATGTAAAAAGGATTTACTACCACGTATTGCCAGATGGTGGGTCTTCTTACAGGACTATACGTTTGACTTGGAATACAGGAAAGGAAAATACGTCGAGCATGTAGATTATTTAAGCAGGAATCCGCGTAAGGATTATCGTGTAAATGTTATTTGCGAAGGCTCATGGCTCGAGATCGCTCAAAAGCAAGACGACGAGACAAAAAATATGATTGAACGCGTGGACGCGAATTATACTCTTGGCAATGATTTCGAGGTTAGGCAGGGTATCTTGTGCAGAAAGATACGCCGGGATACGGGTCGTGTTGTATACCGTAGTTTTGTGCCAAAAGGTAGTCGCCTAGGCTTGCTGCGCATTTACCATGATGACAATTTTCATGTCGGCTACGATAAGACGTATGACCGTGTGGCGCAGAAATATCGGTTCCCGCAAATGCGGAAATTCGTTGAAAAATACCTGGAACACTGTATCATCTGCGTGGTATCGAAGCGCCGTACCGGAGCGAAACAATGGTTCTTACATTCGATTCCTAAGACACCGGTACCGTTTTACACGATTCACTGCGATTGCGTAGGACCGTTTGAGCAATCCAAAGAGGGTTTCCAGCACATTATAGTCGTAGTAGATGCTTTTACTAAGTATGTACAGCTCGTTCCATTAAAATCGCTGAGTGGGCCTGAAACGCTCCAAGTATTTAAAGAACGTTTGACTTTATTTGGAACGCCGCGTGTTGTGGTACTAGACCGAGCTACGAACTTCACGTATAAACCGCTTCAACAAATTATCCGGAAACAGGATATAGATTTACATCTTATCGCGACGGGAGCCCCGCGAGCAAACGGGCAAGCCGAACGGTATGTTTCAACGGTAACAAATTTGCTCACAGTTGAAGCAGGTAAAAGTAAGGAATGGCCGAGTAAATTAGCAAAATTAATGATTACGTTAAATACAACGGTTCAAAAATCAACGGGGTTTTCGCCAAGTAGATTGTTGTTCGGATTAGAGCAAAGTGCCGGTAAGGCAGTTGGCATCGAAGCTGGATTGCCGGATACGAATGAAGAAATAAATTTAAATCACGACAGAACAATAGCTGCGAATCGTCTAAAAGAAAATGCTGCAATACAGAATGAAAGATTTAATCAAAAGCGCAGGGACAATATTGTATACAGCTCGGGCGATACAGTGTTCGTGAAACCGGCTGATACGAGGAGAGCTAAGTTAGACGATAAGTACGTCGGACCATTCACAATTACTCAAGTCCTAACAAATGACCGTTTTGAAATAATTAGCAAAACGGGTAGACCTCAGGTTGTGCCTAAAGATCGGTTACGACACTGGAAAGGTGAATGGGCAGGCGATTTCGATGGTATCGAAAGCGAGGGTGAAGGCGTGGATGAACCGTGTTAGCGGTGAATTGTGTGTTCAATCTTGTAGCGACATTGCAGTTTTGTATTCTTTGATTTTAATCGAATAAAAATAATCTTTTGATAAAACTGGTTTAATTTGTTGAGGGAGACACAATGTTGCGCCTGAATAGGGAAACGGCATGGTACCGTTGCAGCTGCATATTGTTGTGTGCGGAATAGAGGACTTCTCATTGTAAAGCTCCTCCTTGGGTGACATAAGGTCACGGACTTGGGACAGTATTTTAGAGTTTGAAAGGCATGCACTTTTGCAGGGAAAGAGATCTGTAATCTTGTTATAACGCTGCGGTGTGACATTACGGGGTGGCTGCTAGCTATGTTACATCGTAGGATGCTTGGTTGACGCTGAAGCCGAGAGTGGGTTGGGTAGCACCATGTGGTGGTTGCTAACCATGCTACCTGCGGAAATACTTAGGATTTTTGTGGAAGGCCGTAGACGGTAAATTTTGACAATTAGGTGTTGATGCTTCTCGAGAGCGCGAAGCAGGTCAGTTTGGCCGTGTTAGCGTCATCGCGGTAGAAAGGGAGAGGGGGCACGTTTTGAGTGATCACTCCAGGCGGTGACGGCTGGTTTACAAAGGCTTGTGTTGGGCGATAGCCGAGACAATAATATCGGTCGATGATATTTAGATAGTCGGATGTCAATCGTCGCAGGTTCTTGGGATCGCGGTACTGTATACAGTATCGCGCACGTATGGAATCTGAGGCGGCAGCAAAGGGCCCGACGCCTTGTTGCTGGCCGCCGAGGAGATGCCTAATTCTTTGAGAAGGCACGAGCACGGGACCGATGGCCCGACGTCATCGATGCTTCGTTGCACGTGCGAAGTGATAAGCACTCGAATAAAGGATCTGGCCACGGAGTGGGGAGAGGCTTTGAACTCTCTGGAAAGAGTACTGTGTCAAGGGACACAGCACTTCCCCCAGAACCATAGAGCGGTGCATTCATATTCTTAAAATTTCCAGCATATTTATAACAGACAAGTGCTACCGCAACAAATTGTGTACATGTGGACCCCCTGGACAAGATACGATGAGGCAGAATCCTGTCAAAGTGATAGCAGTAAAGGTATTTTCATCTATACCATTGCACGAGATTGGCAATTCTTGATGCTTCGGCTTATGGATCGACCTGAGTCCAAAGAGTTTCGCTTTGGACAAGTGCTACCGCACAAATCTTCTACATTTCGACCTCCTGTACAAGGTATGATGAGGCAGAATCCTACCACATTGATATGAGTAAAGATATTTGCATCTATATCACTGGACGACATGGCCATTCTGGATGCTCCGGCATATGATCCGACCGGAGGCTAAAGAGAGTCGCTTTGGACACGTGCTGCCGCACAAATCTTATACATTTGGACCCCCTGGACAAGATACGATGAGGCAGAATCCTGTCAAATTGATAGCAGTAAAGATATTTGCATCTATATCATTGCACGACTTTGGCAATTCTGGTTGATTCGGCTTATGGATCGACCTGAGTCCAAAGAGTTTCGCTTTTGTCTAGTGCTACCGCACAAATCGTGTACATTTGATCCCACCTGGACAAGACACGATGAGCCAGAATCCTGTCAAATTGATTGGAGTGAAGATATTTGCATCTACATCATTGGACGACATTGGCAATTCTGGATGCTCCAGTTTATGGTTCGACATAAGTCCAAAGAATGTCGCTTTGGACAAGTGCTACCGCAACAAATCGTGTACATTTGGACCCCCTGGACAAGATACGATGAGGCAGAATGCTGTCACATTGATAGGAGTAAAGATATTTGCATCTATATCATTGGACGACATTGGCAATTCTGGATGCTCCGGTTTATGATTCGACCTGAGTCCAAAGAGAGTCGCTTCGGACAAGTGCTACCGCAATAAGTCTTGTACATTTGGACCTCCTGTACAAGGTATGATGAGGCAGAATCCTATCACATTGATAGGAGTAAAGATATTTGCATCTATATCATTGGACGACATTGGAAATTCTCGATGCTCGGCTTATGATTCGACCTAAGTTCAAAGAGAGTCGCTTTGGACAAATGCTGCCGCTCAAATCTTGTCCATTTGGACCACCTGGACAAGATATGATGAGGCAGAATCCTGTCAAATTAATAGGAGTAAATATATTTGCATCTATATCAATGGTCAACAACGGCAATTCTGGATGGTCCGGCTTATGGTTCGACATAAGTCCAAAGAATGTCGCTTTGGACAAGTGCTACCGCAACAAATCGCGTACATTTTAACCCCCTGGACAAGACACGATGAGGCAGAATCCTGTCAAATTGATAGCAGTAAAGGTATTTGCATCTATACCATTGCACGACATTGGCAATTCTTGATGCTTCGGGTAATGGATCGACCTGAGTCCAAAGAGTTTCGCTTTGGACAAGTGCTACCGCACAAATCTTCTACATTTCGACCTCCTGTACAAGGTATGATGAGGCAGAATTCTACCACATTGATATGAGTAAAGATATTTGCATCTATATCACTGGACGACCTTGGCCATTCTGGATGCTCCGGCATATGATTCGACCGGAGGCCAAAAAGAGTCGCTTCGGACAAGTGCTACCGCAATAAGTCTTGTACATTTGGACCCCCTGGATAAGATACGATGAGGCAGAATCCTATCACATTGATAGGAGTAAAGATATTTGCATCAATATCACTGGACGACATTGGCAATTCTGGATGCTCCGGCATATGATTCGACCGGAGGCCAAAGAGAGTCGCTTCGGACAAGTGCTACCCACAAATCTTGTACATTTGAACCTCGTGGACAAGATACGATGAGGCAGAATCCTGTCAAATTAATAGGAGTAGAATATTGGCATCTATATCATTGGTCAACAACGGCAATTCTGGATGGTCCGGCTTATGGTTCGACATAAGTCAAAGAATGTCGCTTTGGACAAGTGCTACCGCAACAAATCGCGTACATTTGGACCCCCTGGACAAGACACGATGAGGCAGAATCCTGTCAAATTGATAGGAGTAAAGATATTTGCATCTATATCACTGGACGACATTGGCAATTCTGGATGCTGCGGCGTATGATTCGACCTGAGTTCAAAGAGAGTCGCTTTGGACAAATACTGCCGCCCAAATCATGTCCATTTGGACCTCCGGAACAAGGTATGATGAGGCAGAATCCTATCACATTGATAGGAGTAAAGATATGTGAATCTATATCATTGGACGACATTGGCAATTCTGGATGCTCAGGCTTATGGATCGACCTGAGTCCAAGGAGTTTCGCTTTCGTCTAGTGCTAGCGCACACATCTTCTACGCTTGATCCTCCTGGACAAGACATGATGAGCCAGAATCCTGTCAAATTGACAGGAGTGAAGATATTTGCATCTATATCATTAGACGGCATTGGCAATTCTGGATGCTCAGGCTTATGATTCGACCTAAGTTCAAAGAGAGTCGCTTTGGACAAATGCTGCCGCTCAAATCTTGTCCATTTGGACCACCTGGACAAGATATGATGAGGCAGAATCCTGTCAAATTAATAGGAGTAAATATATTTGCATCTATATCAATGGTCAACAACGGCAATTCTGGATGGTCCGGCTTATGGTTCGACATAAGTCCAAAGAATGTCGCTTTGGACAAGTGCTACCGCAACAAATCGCGTACATTTTAACCCCCTGGACAAGACACGATGAGGCAGAATCCTGTCAAATTGATAGCAGTAAAGGTATTTGCATCTATACCATTGCACGACATTGGCAATTCTTGATGCTTCGGGTAATGGATCGACCTGAGTCCAAAGAGTTTCGCTTTGGACAAGTGCTACCGCACAAATCTTCTACATTTCGACCTCCTGTACAAGGTATGATGAGGCAGAATTCTACCACATTGATATGAGTAAAGATATTTGCATCTATATCACTGGACGACCTTGGCCATTCTGGATGCTCCGGCATATGATTCGACCGGAGGCCAAAAAGAGTCGCTTCGGACAAGTGCTACCGCAATAAGTCTTGTACATTTGGACCCCCTGGATAAGATACGATGAGGCAGAATCCTATCACATTGATAGGAGTAAAGATATTTGCATCAATATCACTGGACGACATTGGCAATTCTGGATGCTCCGGCATATGATTCGACCGGAGGCCAAAGAGAGTCGCTTCGGACAAGTGCTACCCACAAATCTTGTACATTTGAACCTCGTGGACAAGATACGATGAGGCAGAATCCTGTCAAATTAATAGGAGTAGAATATTGGCATCTATATCATTGGTCAACAACGGCAATTCTGGATGGTCCGGCTTATGGTTCGACATAAGTCAAAGAATGTCGCTTTGGACAAGTGCTACCGCAACAAATCGCGTACATTTGGACCCCCTGGACAAGACACGATGAGGCAGAATCCTGTCAAATTGATAGGAGTAAAGATATTTGCATCTATATCACTGGACGACATTGGCAATTCTGGATGCTGCGGCGTATGATTCGACCTGAGTTCAAAGAGAGTCGCTTTGGACAAATACTGCCGCCCAAATCATGTCCATTTGGACCTCCGGAACAAGGTATGATGAGGCAGAATCCTATCACATTGATAGGAGTAAAGATATGTGAATCTATATCATTGGACGACATTGGCAATTCTGGATGCTCAGGCTTATGGATCGACCTGAGTCCAAGGAGTTTCGCTTTCGTCTAGTGCTAGCGCACACATCTTCTACGCTTGATCCTCCTGGACAAGACATGATGAGCCAGAATCCTGTCAAATTGACAGGAGTGAAGATATTTGCATCTATATCATTAGACGGCATTGGCAATTCTGGATGCTCAGGCTTATGATTCGACCTGAGTCCAAGGAGAGCCGCTTTGGACAAGTGCTACCGCAACAAATCTTGTACATTTGTACCCCCTGGACAAGATACGATGAGGCAGAATCCTGACAAATTGATAGGAGTAAAGATATTTGCATCTATATCACTGGACGACATTGGCAATTCTGGATGCTGCGGCATATGATTCGACTGGAGGCCAAAGAGAGTCGCCTCGGAAAAGTGCTACCGCAATAAGTCTTGTACATTTGGACCTCCTGTACAAGATACGATGAGGCAGAATCCTGCCACATTGATAGGAGTAAAGATATTTGCATCTATATCATTAGACGACATTGGCAATTCTGGATACTCGGCATATGATTCGACCTGAGTCAAAGAGATTGGCTTTTGTCAAGTGCTGCCGCACAAGTCTTGTACATTTGGACCCCCTGGACAATATACGATGAGGCAGAATCCTGTCAAATTGATAGGAGTAAAGATATTTGCATCTATATCATTGGACGACATTGGCAATTCTGGATGCTCCGGCATATGATTCGACCGGAGGCCAAAGAGAGTCGCTTTGGGCACGTGCTACCGCACAAATCTTGTACATTTGGACCCCCTGGATAAGATACGATGAGGCAGAATCCTGTCAAATTGATAGCAGTAAAGATATTTGCATCTATATCATTGGAGGACATTGGCAATTATGGATGCTCAGGCTTATGATTCGACCTGAGTCCAAGGAGAGTCGCTTTGGACAAGTGCTACCGCAACAAATCTTGTACATTTGGACCCCCGGGTCAAGATACGACGAGGCAGAATCCTGTCAAATTAATAGGAGTAGAATATTGGCATCTATATCATTGGTCAACAACGGCAATTCTGGATGCTCCGGCATATGATACGCCCGGAGGCCAAAGACAGTCGCTTTGGACAAGTGCTACCGCAACAAATCGCGTACATTTGGACCCCCTGGATAAGATACGATGAGGCAGAATCCTGTCAAATTGATAGCAGTAAAGATATTTACATCTATATCATTGGACAACATCGGCAGTTCTGGATGGTCCGGCTTATGGTTCGACCTAAGTCCAAAGAATGTCGCTTTGGACAAGTGCTACCCACAAATCTTGTACATTTGAACCTCGTGGACAAGATACGATGAGGCAGAATCCTGTCAAATTGATAGCAGTAAAGATATTTGTATCTATATCATTGGATGACATTGGCAATTCTGGATGCTTCGGCTTATGGATCGACCTGAGTCCAAAGAGTTTCGCTTTTGTCTAGTGCTACCGCACAAATTTTGTACACTTGATCCTCCTGGACAAGACATGATGAGCGAGAATCCTGTCGAATTGATAGGAGTGAAGGTATTTGCATCTATATCATTGGACGACATTGGCAATGCTGGATGCTCCGGTTTATGATTCGACCTGAGTCCAAGGAGAGTCGCTTTGGACAAGTGCTACCGCCCAAACCTTGTACATTTGAACATCGGGAACAGGGTATGATGAGACAGAATCCTGTCAAATTGATAGGAGTGAAGATGTTTGCACCTATATCATTGGACGACATTGGCAATTCTGGATGCTCCGGCTTATGATTCGAACTGAGTTCAAAGAGAGTCGCTTTGGACAAAAGCTGCCGCAAATCTTGTCTATTTGGACCTCCTGGACAAGATAAGATGAGGCAGAATCCTATCACATTGATAGGAGTGAAGATATTTGCATATATATCATTCCGATAAGATCGGCAATTTTTGTTACATCGGCATATGGATCGACCTGAGGCCAACGAGAGTCGGTTTGGACAAATGCTGCGGCACAAAACTTGCGCATATGGACCTCCTGGAAAAGGTATAATGAGGCAGAATCCTGTCACAATAATAGGATTGAAGATATTTGCATCTATATCATTGGACGACATTGGCAATTCTGGATGCAACGGCTTATGATTCGACCTGAGTTCAAAGAGAGTCGCTTTGGACAAGTGCTACCGCACAAATATTGTACATTTGGACCTCCTGTACAAGGTATGATGAGGCAGAATCATATCACATTGATAGGAGTAAAGATATTTGCATCTATATCACTGGACGACATTGGCAATTCTGGATGCTCCGGCTTATGATTCGACCTGAATCCAAAGAGAGTCGGTTTGGGCAAATGCTGCCGCCCAAAACTTGTGCATTTGGACGTCCTGGAAATGGTATGATGAGGCAGAATCCTGTCACATTGATAGGAGTGAAGATATTTGCATCTATATCATTGAACGACATTGGCAATTCTGGATCCTCGGCATATGATTCGACCTGAGTTCAAAGAGAGTCGGTTTGGGCAAATGGTGCCGACCAAATCATGTGCATTTGGACGTCCTGGAAAAGTTAAGATGTGGCAGAATCCTATCACATTGATGGGAGTGAAAATATTTGCATCTATATTACTGGACAACATTGGCAATTCTGGATGCTCCGGCGTATGATTCGACCGGAGGCCAAAGAGAGTCGCTTTGGACAAGTGCTACCACACAAATCTTGTACTTTTGGACCCCCTGGACAATATATGATGAGGCAGTATCCTGTCAAATTGATAGTAGTAAATATATTTGCATCTGTATCATTGCACGACATTGGCAATTCTGGATGCTTCGGCTTATGATTCGACCTGAATCCAAGGAGAGTCGCTTTGAACAAGTGCTACCGGAACAAATCTTGTACATTTGGTCCTCCTGGACAAGGTATGATGAGGCAGAATCCCATCACATTGATAGGAGTAAAGATATTTGCATCTATATCATTGGACGACATTGGCAATTCTGGATGCTCCGGCATATGATTCGCTCGGAGGCCAAAGAGAGTCGCTTTGGACACGTGCTACCGCACAAATCTTGTACATCTGGACCCCCTGGGCAAGATACGATGAGGCAGAATCCTGTCAAATTGATAGCAGTAAAGATATTTGCATCTATATCATTGCACGACATTGGCAATTCTGGATGCTTCGGCTTATGGATCGACCTGAGTCCAAAGAGTTTCGCTTTTGTCTAGTGCTACCGCACAAATCTTGTACACTTGATCCTCCTAGACAAGACACGATGAGCCAGAATCCTGTAAAATTGATAGGAGTGAAGATATTTGCATCTATATCATTGGACGACATTGGCAATTCTGGATGCTCCGGCGTATGATTCGATCGGAGGCCAAAGAGAGTCGCTTCGGACAAGTGCTACCACACAAATCTTGTACTTTTGGACCCCCTGGACAATATACGATGAGGCAGAATCCTGTCAAAGTGATAGCATTAAAGATATTTGTATCTATATCATTGGACGACATTGGCAATTCTGGATGCTCCGGCTTATGATTCGACCTGAATCCAAAGACAGTCGCTTTGGACAAGTGCTACCGCACACATGTTGTACATTTAGACCTCCTGTAAAAGATATGATGAGGCAGAATCCTGTCACATTGATAGGAGTGAAGATATTTGCATCTAAATCATTGGACGACATTGGCAATTCTGGATGCTTCGGCTTATGATTCGACCTGAGTCGAAAGAGAGTCGCTTTGGACAAGTGCTACCGCACAAATCTTGTACATTTGGTCCTCCTGGACAAGGTATGATGAGGCAGAATCCCATCACATTGATAGGAGTAAAGATATTTGCATCTATATCATTGGACGACATTGGCAATTCTGGATGCTCCGGCATATGATTCACTCGGAGGCCAAAGAGAGTCGCTTTGGACACGTGCTACCGCACAAATCTTGTACATCTGGACCCCCTGGGCAAGATACGATGAGGCAGAATCCTGTCAAATTGATAGCAGTAAAGATATTTGCATCTATATCATTGCACGACATTGGCAATTCTGGATGCTTCGGCTTATGGATCGACCTGAGTCCAAAGAGTTTCGCTTTTGTCTAGTGCTACCGCACAAATCTTGTACACTTGATCCTCCTAGACAAGACACGATGAGCCAGAATCCTGTAAAATTGATAGGAGTGAAGATATTTGCATCTATATCATTGGACGACATTGGCAATTCTGGATGCTCCGGCGTATGATTCGATCGGAGGCCAAAGAGAGTCGCTTTGGACAAGTTCTACCACACAACTCTTGTACATTTGGACCCCTTGGACAAGATACGATCAGGCAGAATACTGTCAAATTGATAGAAGTAAAGATATTTGCATCTATATCCTTGCACGACATTGGCAATTCTGGATGCTTCGGCTTATGGATCGACCTGTGTCCAAAGAGTTTCGCTTTTGTCTAGTGCTACCGCACAAAACTTGTACACTTCATCCTCCTCGACAAGACACGATGAGCCAGAATCCTGTTAAATTGATAGGAGTGAAGATATTTGCATCTATATCATTAGACGGCATTAGCAATTCTGGATGGTCGGCATATTATTCTACCTGAGTTCAAAGAGAGTCGCTTTGGACACGTGCTACCGCACAAATATTGTACATTTGGATCCCCTGGACAAGATGCGATGAGGCAGAGTCCTATCAAATTGATAGCAGTAAAAATATTTGCATCTATATCATTGGACGGCATTGGCAATTCTGGATGCTTCGGCTTATGGATCGACCTGAGTCCAAAGAGTTTCGCTTTTGTCTAGTGCTACCGCACACATCTTGTACACTTGATCCTCCTGGACAAGACTCGATGAGCCAGAATCCTGTCAAATTCATAGGAGTGAAGATATTTGCATCCATATCACTAGACGACATTGGTAATTCTGGATTCTCCGGCATATGATTTGACCGGAGGCCAAAGAGAGTCGCTTTGGACACGTGCTACCGCACAAATCTTGTACATTTGGACCCCCTGGACAAGATGCGATGAGGCAGAATCCTGTCAAGTTGATAGCAGTAAAAATATTTGCATCTATATCATTGGACGACATTGGCAATTCTGGATGCTCGGCATATGATTCGACCTGAGTCCAAAGAGAGTCGCTTTGGACAAGTGCTACCGCACAAATCTTGTACATTTGGACACCCTGGACAATATACGATGAGGCAGAGTGCTGTAAAATTGATAGGAGTGAAGATATTTGCATCTATATCATTGGAAGACATTGGCAATTCTGGATGCTCCGGCATATGATTCGCCCGGAGGCCAAAGAGAGTCGCTTTGGACACGTGCTACCGCACAAATCTTGTACATCTAGATCCCCTGGACAAAATACGATGAGGCAGAATCCTGTCAAATTGATAGCAGTAAAGATATTTGTATCTATATCATTGCACGACATTGGCAATTCTGGATGCTTCGGCTTATGGATCGACCTGCGTCCAAAGAGTTTCGCTTTTGTCTAGTGCTACCGCACAAATCTTTTACACTTGATCCTCCTAGACAGGACACGATGAGCCAGAATCCTGTAAATTGATAGGAGTGACGATATTTGCATCTATATCATTGGACGACATTGGCAATTCTGGATGCTCCGGCATATCATTCGCCCGGAGTTCAAAGTGAGTCGCTTTGGACAAGTGCTACAGCGCAAATCTTATACATTTGTGCCCTCCTTTACAAGATACGGAGAAGCAGAATGCTGTAAAATTGATAGGAGTAAAGATATTTGCATTTAAATCATTGGACGACATTGGTAATTCTGGATGCTCCGGCGTATGATTCGACCTGAATCCAAAGGGAGTCGGTTTGGGCAAATGCTGCCGCCCAAAACTTGTGCATTTGGACCTCCTGGAAAAGGTATTATTGAGGCAGAATCCTGTCACATTGATAGGAGTGAAGATATTTGCATCTATATCATTGGACGACATTGGCAATTCTGGATGCTCCGGCTTATGATTCGACCTGAGTCCAAAGAGAGTCGCTTTGGACAAGTGCTAACGCACAAATCTTGTTCATTTGGACCTCCTGGACAAGGTATGATGAGGCAGAATCCTATCACAGAGATGGGAGTGAAGATATTTGCATCTATATCACTAGACGACATTGGCAATTCTGGATGCTCCGGCATATGATTTGACCGGAGGCCAAAGAGAGTCGCTTTGGACACGTGCTATCACACAAATCTTGTACATTTGGACCCCCTGGACAAGATACGATGAGGCAGAATACTGTCAAATTGATAGAAGTAAAGATATTTGCATCTATATCATTGCACGACATTGGCAATTCTGGATGCTTCGGCTTATGGATCGACCTGTGTCCAAAGAGTTTCGCTATTGTCTAGTGCTACCGCACAAAACTTGTACACTTGATCCTCCTGGACAAGACACGATGAGCCAGAATCCTGTTAAATTGATAGGAGTGAAGATATTTGCATCTATATCATTAGACGGCATTAGCAATTCTGGATGGTCGGCATATGATTCTACCTCCGTTCAAAGAGAGTCGCTTTGGACAAGTGCTACCGCACAAATCTCGTACATTTGGATCCCCTGGACAAGATGCAATGAGGCAGAATCCTGTCAAATGGATAGGAGTGAAGATATTTGCATCTATATCACTAGACGACATTGGCAATTCTGGATGCTCCGGCATATGATTTGACCGGAGGCCAAAGAGAGTCGCTTTGGACACGTGCTACCGCACAAATCTTGTACATCTAGACCCCCTGGACAAAATACGATGAGGCAGAATCCTGTCAAATTGATAGCAGTAAAGATATTTGTATCTATATCATTGCACGACATTGGCAATTCTGGATGCTCCGGCATATGATTTGACCGGAGGCCAAAGAGAGTCGCTTTGGACACGTGCCACCTCACAAATGTTGTACACTTAGACCTCCTGTTAAAGATATGATGAGGCAGAATCCTGTCACATTGATAGGAGTGAAGATATTTGCATCTAAATCATTGAACGACATTGGCAATTCTGGATGCTTCGGCTTATGATTCGACCTTAGTCCAAAGAGAGTCGCTTTGGACAAGTGCTACCGCACAAATCTTGTCTGTGTGAACCTCCTGTACAAGGTATGATGAGGAAGAATCCTATCACATTGATAGGAGTAAAGATATTTGCATCTAAATCATTGAACGACATTGGCAATTCTGGATGCTTCGGCTTATGATTCGACCTGAGTCGAAAGAGAGTCGCTTTGGACACGTGCTACCGCACAAATCTTGTACATTTGGACCCCCTGGACAAGATACGATGAGGCAGAATACTGTCAAATTGATAGAAGTAAAGATATTTGCATCTATATCCTTGCACGACATTGGCAATTCTGGATGCTTCGGCTTATGGATCGACCTGTGTCCAAAGATTTTCGCTTTTGTCTAGTGCTACCGCACAAAACTTGTACACTTGATCCTCCTCGACAAGACACGATGAGCCAGAATCCTGTTAAAGTGATAGGAGTGAAGATATTTGCATCTATATCATTAGACGGCATTAGCAATTCTGGATGGTCCGGCGTATGATTCGGACCGGAGGCCAAAGAGAGTCGCTTTGGACAAGTGCTACCACACAAATCTTGTACTTTTGGTCCCCCTGGACAATATAACATGAGGCAGAATCCTGTCAAATTGATAGTAGTAAATATATTTGCATCTATATCATTGGCCGACATTGGCAATTCTGGATGCTCCGGCTTACGATTCGACCTGAATCCAAAGACAGTCGCTTTGGACAAGTGCTACAGCACAAATGTTGTACATTTAGACCTCCTGGAAAAGATATGATGAGGCAGAATCCTGTCACATTGATAGGAGTGAATATATTTGCATCTAAATCATTGGACGACATTGGCAATTCTGGATGCTTCGGCTTGTGATTCGACCTGAGTCCAAAGAGAGTCGCTTTGGACAAGTGCTACCGCACAAATCTTGTACATCTGGACCCCCTGGGCAAGATACGATGAGGCAGAATCCTGTCACATTGATAGGAGTGAAGATATTTGCATCTAAATCACTGGACCACATTGGTAATTCTGAATGCTCCGGCATATGATTTGACCGGAGGCCAAAGAGAGTCGCTTTGGACAAGTGCTACCACACAAATCTTGTACTTTTGTACCCCCTGGACAATATAACATGAGGCAGAATCCTGTCAAATTGATAGGAGTGAAGATATTTGCATCTATATCACTAGACGACATTGGCAATTCTGGATGCTTCGGCTTATGGATCGACATGTGTCCAAAGAGTTTCGCTTTTGTCTAGTGCTACCGCACAAAACATGTACACTTGATCCTCCTCGACAAGACACGATGAGCCAGAATCCTGTTAAATTGATAGGAGTGAAGATATTTGCATCTATATCACTAGACGACATTGGCAATTCTGGATGCTTGAAGCATCCAGAATTGCCAATGTCTTCCAATGATATAGATGCAAATATTTTTACTGCTATCAATTTGACAGGATTTTGTCTCATCGCATCTTGTCCAGGGAATCCAAATGTACAAGATTTGTGCGGTAGCACGTGTCCAAAGCGACTCTCTTTGAACTCAGGTAGAATCATATGCCGACCGTCCAGAATTGCTAATGCCGTCTAATGATATAGATGCAAATATCTTCACTCCTATCAATGCGATAGGATTCTGCCTCATCATACCTTGTCCAGGAGGTCCAAATGTACAAGATTTGTTGCGGTAGCACTTGTCCGAAGCGACTCTCTTTGGACTCAGGTCGAATCATAAGCCTGAGCATCCGGAATTGCCAATGTCGTCCAATGATGTAGATGCAAATATCTTTACTCCTATCAATGTGATAGGATTCTGCCTCATCATACCTTGTACAGGAGGTCCAAATGTACAAGATTTGTTGCGGTAGCACTTGTCTAATCCGACTCTCCTTGGACTCAGGTCGAAGCATAAGCCTGAGCATCCAGAATTGCCAATGTCGTCTAGTGATATAGATGCAAATATCTTCACTCCTATCAATTTGACAGGATTCTGCCTCATGTTATATTGTCCAGGGGGTACAAAAGTACAAGATTTGTGTGGTAGCACTTGTCCAAAGCGACTCTCTTTGGCCTCCGGTCAAATCATATGCCGGAGCATTCAGAATTACCAATGTGGTCCAGTGATTTAGATGCAAATATCTTCACTCCTATGAATTTGACAGGATTCTGCCTCATCGTATCTTGTCCAGGGGGTCCAAATGTACAAAATTTGTGCGGTAGCACGTGTCCAAAGCGACTGTCTTTGGATTCAGGTCGAATCATAAGCCGGAGCATCCAGAATTGCCAATGTCGTCCAATGATATAGATGCAAATATCTTTACACCTATCAATGTGATGGGATTCGGCCTCATCATACCTTGTACAGGAGGTCCAAATGAACAAGATTTGTGGGGTAGCACTTGTCCAAAGCGACTCTCTTTGGACTCAGGTCGAATCGTATGCCTGAGCATCCAGAATTGCCAGTGCCGTCTAATGATATACATGCAAATATCTTTACTGCTATCAATTTGACAGGATTCTACCTCATCGTATCTTGCCCAGGGGGTCCAAATGTACACGATTTGTTGCGGTAGCACTTTGCCAAATCGACTCTCTTTGGACTCAGGTCGAATCATATGCCGGGGCATCCAGAATTGCCAATGTCGTCCAATGATATAGATGCAAATATATTTACTCCTATAAATATGACAGGATTCTGCCTCATCATACCTTTTCCAGGAGGTCCAAATGCACAAGTTTTGGGCGGTAGCACTAGACAAAAGCGAAACTCTTGGACACAGGTCGATCCATAAGCCGAAGCATCCAGAATTGCCAATGTCGTGCAATGATATAGATGCAAATATCTTTACTCCTATCAATTTGACAAGATTCTACCTCATCGTATATTGTCCAGGGGGTCCAAATGTACAAGACTTGTGCGGAAGCACTTGTACAAAGCGACTCTCTTTGGCCTCCGGTCGATTCATACGCCGGAGCATCCAGAATTGCCAATGTGGTCCAATGATATAGATACAAATATCTTCACTCCTATGAATTTGACAGGATTCTGCCTCATCGTATCTTGTCCAGGGGGTCCAAATGTACAAGATTTGTGCGGTAGCACGTGTCCAAAGCGACTGTCTTTGGATTCAGGTCGAATCATAAGCCGGAGCATCCAGAATTGCCAATGTCGTCCAATGATATAGATGCAAATATATTTACTCCTATCAATTTGACATAATTCTACCTCATCGTATATTGTCCAGGGGGTCCAAATGTACAAGACTTGTGCGGAAGCACGTGTCCAAAGCGACTCTCTTTGGCCTCCGATCGAATCATGAGCCGGATCCCCAGGATTGCCAATGTCGTCCAATGATATCGATGCAAATATCTTTACTACTATCAATGAGACAGGATTCTGCCTCACCATACCTTTTCCAGGAGATACAAATGTACAAGATTTGTGCGGTAGCACTAGACAAAAGCGAAACTCTTTGGACTCAGGTCGGTCCATAAGCCGAAGCATCCAGAATGGCCAATGTCGTGGAATGATATAGAAGCAAACATCTTTACTTCTATCAATTTGACAGTATTCTGCCTCATCATATCTTGACCAGGGGGTCCAAATGTACAAGATTTGTGCGGTAGCACGTGTCCAAAACGACTCTCTTTGGCCTCCGGTCAAATCATATGCCGGAGCATCCAGAATTGCCAATGTCGTCAAGTGATATAGATGCAAATATCTTCACTCCTATCCATTTGACAGGATTCTGCCTCACCATACCTTGTCCAGGAGTTCCAAATATACAAGATTTGGGCGGCAGCAACTGTCCAAAGCGACTCTCTTTGAAGTCAGGTCGAATCATCTGCCGAGCATCCAGAATTGCCAATGTCGTCCAATGATATAGATGCAAATATCTTTACACCTATCAATGTGATGGGATTCTGCCTCATCATACCTTGTACAGGAGGTCCAAATGTACAAGAGTTATGGGGTAGCACTTGACAAAAGCGAATCTCTTTGGACTCAGGTCGATCCATAAGCCGAAGTATCCAGAATTGCCAATGTCGTCCAATGATATAGATGCAAATATCTTTACTCCTATAAATTGTACAGGATTCTGCCTCATCGTATATTGTCCAGGGGGTCCAAATGTACAAAATTTGTGCGGTAGCACCTGTCCAGACCGACTCTCTTTGGACTCAGGTGGAATCATATGTCGGATTCCCAGGATTGCCAAGGTCGTCCAAAGATATAGATGCAAATATCTTCACTCCTATCAATTTGACAGGATTCTGTCTCATCGTATCTTGTCCAGGGGGTGCGAATGTACCAGATTTGTGCGGTAGCACTTGACAAAAGCGAATCTCTTTGGACTCAGGTCGATCCATATGCCGAAGTATCCAGAATTGCCAATGTCGTCCAATGATATTGGGGCAAATATCTTCACTCCTATCGATGTGACAGGATTCTGCCTCACCATACCTTTTCCAGGAGGTCCAAATGTACAAGATTAGTGTGGTAGTACTTGTCCAAAGCCAAACTCTTTGGACTCAGGTTGAACCATAAGCCGAAGCATGAAGAATTGCCAATGTCGTGCAATGGTATAGATGCAAATATCTTTACTGCTATCAATTTGACAGGATTCTGCCTCATCATACCTTGTCCAGTAGGTCAAAATGTACAAGATTTGTGCGGTAGCCCTTGTCCAAAGCGACACTCTTTGACCTCCGGTCGAATCATATGCCGGAGCATCCAGAATTGCCAATGTCGCCCAGTGATATAGATGCACATATCTTTACTCCTATCAATGTGATAGGATTCTGCCTCATCATACCTTGTACAGGAGGTCCAAATGTACAAGATTTGTGCGGTAGCACTAGACAAAAGCGAAACTCTTTGGACTCAGGTCGATCCATAAGCCGAAGTATCCAGAATTGCCAATGTCGTCCAATGATATAGATGCAAATATCTTCACTCCTATCAATTTGACAGGATTCTGCCTCATCATATCTTGTCCAGGAGGTCCAAGTGTACAATATTTGTGGGTTAGCACTTGACAAAAGCGAATCTCTTTGGACTCAGGTCGATCCATATGCCGAAGTATCCAGAATTGCCAATGTCGTCCAATGATATAGATGCAAATATCTTTACTCCTATCAATGTGATGGGATTCTGCCTCATCATACCTTGTACAGGAGGTCCAAATGTACAATATTTGTGCGGCAGCACTTGTCCAAAGCGACTCTCTTTGGACTCAGGTCGAATCATAAGCCGAAGCATCCAGAATTGCCAATGTCGTTCAATGATTTAGATGCAAATATCTTCACTCCTATCGATGTGACAGGATTCTGCCTCATCATATCTTTTCCAGGATATTCAAATGTACAAGATTTGTGCGGTAGCCCTTGTCCAAAGCGACACTCTTTGACCTCCGGTCGAATCATAAGCCGCAGCATCCAGAATTGCCAATGTCGTCTAATGATATAGATGCAAATATCTTCAATCCTATCATTGGACAGGATTCTGCCTCATCATACCTTTACCAGGAGGTCCAAATGCACAAGCCTTGGGCTGCAGCATTTCCCTAAACCGACTCTCTTTGGATTCAGGTCGAACCATAAGCCGGAGCATCCAGAATTGCCAATGTCGTCCAATGATATAGCTGCAAATATCTTTACTCCTATCAATTTGACAGGATTCTGCCTCATCGTGTATTGTGCAGGGGGTCTAAATGTACAAGATTTGTGCGGTAGAACTTTTCCCAAGCGATTCTCTTTGAACTGAGGTCGAATCATGAGCCGGATCATCCAGAATTGCCAATGTCGTCCAATGATATAGATGCAAACATCTTCACTCCTATCAATTTAACAGGATTCTGCCTCATCATATCTTGTCCAGGAGGTCCAACTGGACAAGATTTGGGCGGCAGCATTTGTCCAAAACGACTCTCTTCGAACTTAGGTCGGATCATAAGCCGAGCATTCAGAATTTCCAATGTCGTCCAATGATATAGATGCAAATATCTTTACTGCTATCAATTTGACAGGATTCTGCCTCATCGCATCTTGTCCAGGGGGTCCAAATGTACAAGACTTGTGCGGTAGCACGTGTCCAAAGCGACTCTCTTTGGCCTCCGGTCGAATCATATGACGGAGCATCCAGGATTGCCAATGTCGTGCAATGATATAGATGCAAATATCTTTACTGCTATCAATTTGACAGGATTCTGCCTCATCGCATCTTGTCCAGGAGGTCCAAATGTACAAGACTTGTGCGGTAGCACGTGTCCAAAGCGACTCTCTTTGGCCTCCGGTCGAATCATATGCCGGAGCATCCAGAATTGCCAATGTCGTCCAATGATATACGTGCAAACATCTTCACTGCTATCAATTTGACAGGATTCTGCCTCACCATATCTTGTACACGAGGTCCAAATGTACAATATTTGTGCTGTAGCACTTGTCCAAAGCGACATTATTTGGACTTAGGTAGAACCATAAGCCGGACCATCCAGAACAGCCGATGTTGACCAATGATATAGATGCAAATATCTTTACTCCTATTAATTTCACAGGTTTTCTGCCTCACCGTATCTTGTACACGAGGTCCAAATGTACAATATTTGTGTTGTAGCACTTGTCCAAAGCGACTCCCTTTGGCCTCAGGTCGATCCACAAGCCGAAGAATAAAAAATTGCCAATGTGGCCAAATGATATAGATGCAAATATCTTTACTCCTATCAATTTGACAGGATTCTACCTCATCATATCTTGTCCAGGAGGTTCAAATGTACACGATTTGTGAGGTAGCACTTGTCCAAAGCGACGCTCTTAGGATTCCGGTCGAATCATATGCCGGAGCATCCAGAATTGCCAATGTCGCCCAGTGATATAGATGCAAATATCTTCACTCCTATCAATTTAACAGGATTCTGCCACATCATATCTTGTCCAGGAGGTCCAAATGGACAAGATTTGGGCGGCAGCATTTGTCCAAAACGACTCTCTTCGAACTCAGGTCGAATCATAAGCCGAGCATTCAGAATTTCCAATGTCGTCCAATGATATAGATGCAAATACCTTGACTGCTATCAATTTGACAGGATTCTACCTGATCGCATCTTGTCCAGGGGGTCCAAATGTACAAGACTTGTGCAGTAGCACGTGTCCAAAGCGACTCTCTTTGGCCTCCGGTCGAATCATATGCCGGAGCATCCAGAATTGCCAATGTCGTCCAATGATATAAATGCAAATATCTTTACTCCTATCAATTTGACTGGATTCTGCCTCATCGTGTATTGTGCAGGGGGTCCAAATGTACAAGATCTGTGCGGTAGCACTTTTCCAAATCGATTCTCTTTGAACTGAGGTCGAATCATGAGCCGGATCATCCAGAATTGCCAATGTCGCCCAGTGATATAGATGCAAATATCTTCCTCTGCCTCATCATACCTTGTACAGGAGGTCCAAATGTACAAGATTAGTGCGGTAGCACTTGTCCAAAGCCAAACTCTTTCGACTCAGGTCGAACCATAAGCCGAAGCATCAAGAATTGCCAATGTCGTGCAATGGTATAAATGCAAATATCTTTAATGCTATCAATTTGACAAGATTCTGCCTCATCGTATCTTGTGCAGGGGGTCCAAATGTACACGATTTGTTGCGGTAGCACTTGTCCAAAGCGACTATATTTGGAATCAGGTCGAATCAAAAGCCGGGGCATCCAGAATTGCCAATGTCGTCCAATGATATAGATGCAAATATCTTTACTGCTATCAATTTGACAGGATTCTGCCTCATCATACCTTGTCCAGTAGGTCAAAATTTACAAGATTTGTGCGGTAGCCCTTGTCCAAAGCGACTCTCTTTGGACTCAGGTCGAATCATAAGCCGCAGCATCCAGAATTGCCAATGTCGTCCAATGATATAGATGCAAATATCTTCAATCCTATTAATGGACAGGATTCTGCCTCATCATACCTTTACCAGGAGGTCCAAATGCACAAGCCTTGGGCGGCAGCATTTCCCTAAACCGAATCTCTTTGGATTCAGGTCGAATCTAAAGCCGGAGCATCCACAATTGCCAATGTCGTCCAATGATATAAATGCAAATATCTTTACACCTATCAATTTGACAGGATTCTGCCTCATCGTATCTTGTCCACGAGGTTCAAATGTACAAGATTTGTGCGGTAGCACGTGTCCAAAGCGACACTCTTTGGCCTCCGGTCGAATCATATGCCGGAGCATCCAGAATTGCCAATGTCGCCCAGTGATATAGATTCAAATATCTTTACTCCTATCAATGTGATAGGATTCTGCCTCGTCATGCCTTGTATAAGATTAGTGCGGTAGCACTTGTCCAAAGCCAAACTCTTTGGACTCAGGTCGAACCATAAGCCGAAGCATCAAGTATTGCCAATGTCGTGCAATGGTATAGATGCAAATATCTTTACTGCTATCAATTTGACAGGATTCTGCCTCATCGCATCTTGTCCAGGGGGTCCAAATTTACAAGATTTGTGCGATAGCACGTGTCCAATGCGACTCTCTTTGGCCTCCGGTCGAATCATATGCCGGATTCCCAGGATTGCCAAGGTCGTCCAAAGATATAGATGCAAATATCTTCACTCCTATCAATTTGACAGGATTCTGTCTCATCGTATCTTGTCCAGGGGGTGCGAATGTACCAGATTTGTGCGGTAGCACTTGACAAAAGCGAATCTCTTTGGACTCAGGTCGATCCATATGCCGAAGTATCCAGAATTGCCAATGTCGTCCAATGATATTGGGGCAAATATCTTCACTCCTATCGATGTGACAGGATTCTGCCTCACCATACCTTTTCCAGGAGGTCCAAATGTACAAGATTAGTGTGGTAGTACTTGTCCAAAGCCAAACTCTTTGGACTCAGGTTGAACCATAAGCCGAAGCATGAA
The DNA here is from genome assembly GCA_963942575.1 of Priocnemis perturbator. Taxonomy (NCBI): domain Eukaryota; kingdom Metazoa; phylum Arthropoda; class Insecta; order Hymenoptera; family Pompilidae; genus Priocnemis; species Priocnemis perturbator. The sequence continues at coordinate 1,732,883 of CAWWDK010000133.1, read as the reverse complement.
GAATTGCCAATGTCGTGCAATGGTATAGATGCAAATATCTTTACTGCTATCAATTTGACAGGATTCTGCCTCATCATACCTTGTCCAGTAGGTCAAAATGTACAAGATTTGTGCGGTAGCCCTTGTCCAAAGCGACACTCTTTGACCTCCGGTCGAATCATATGCCGGAGCATCCAGAATTGCCAATGTCGCCCAGTGATATAGATGCACATATCTTTACTCCTATCAATGTGATAGGATTCTGCCTCATCATACCTTGTACAGGAGGTCCAAATGTACAAGATTTGTGCGGTAGCACTAGACAAAAGCGAAACTCTTTGGACTCAGGTCGATCCATAAGCCGAAGTATCCAGAATTGCCAATGTCGTCCAATGATATAGATGCAAATATCTTCACTCCTATCAATTTGACAGGATTCTGCCTCATCATATCTTGTCCAGGAGGTCCAAGTGTACAATATTTGTGGGTTAGCACTTGACAAAAGCGAATCTCTTTGGACTCAGGTCGATCCATATGCCGAAGTATCCAGAATTGCCAATGTCGTCCAATGATATAGATGCAAATATCTTTACTCCTATCAATGTGATGGGATTCTGCCTCATCATACCTTGTACAGGAGGTCCAAATGTACAAGATTTGTGCGGCAGCACTTGTCCAAAGCGACTCTCTTTGGACTCAGGTCGAATCATAAGCCGAAGCATCCAGAATTGCCAATGTCGTTCAATGATTTAGATGCAAATATCTTCACTCCTATCGATGTGACAGGATTCTGCCTCATCATATCTTTTCCAGGATATTCAAATGTACAAGATTTGTGCGGTAGCCCTTGTCCAAAGCGACACTCTTTGACCTCCGGTCGAATCATAAGCCGCAGCATCCAGAATTGCCAATGTCGTCTAATGATATAGATGCAAATATCTTCAATCCTATCATTGGACAGGATTCTGCCTCATCATACCTTTACCAGGAGGTCCAAATGCACAAGCCTTGGGCTGCAGCATTTCCCTAAACCGACTCTCTTTGGATTCAGGTCGAACCATAAGCCGGAGCATCCAGAATTGCCAATGTCGTCCAATGATATAGCTGCAAATATCTTTACTCCTATCAATTTGACAGGATTCTGCCTCATCGTGTATTGTGCAGGGGGTCTAAATGTACAAGATTTGTGCGGTAGAACTTTTCCCAAGCGATTCTCTTTGAACTGAGGTCGAATCATGAGCCGGATCATCCAGAATTGCCAATGTCGTCCAATGATATAGATGCAAACATCTTCACTCCTATCAATTTAACAGGATTCTGCCTCATCATATCTTGTCCAGGAGGTCCAACTGGACAAGATTTGGGCGGCAGCATTTGTCCAAAACGACTCTCTTCGAACTTAGGTCGGATCATAAGCCGAGCATTCAGAATTTCCAATGTCGTCCAATGATATAGATGCAAATATCTTTACTGCTATCAATTTGACAGGATTCTGCCTCATCGCATCTTGTCCAGGGGGTCCAAATGTACAAGACTTGTGCGGTAGCACGTGTCCAAAGCGACTCTCTTTGGCCTCCGGTCGAATCATATGACGGAGCATCCAGGATTGCCAATGTCGTGCAATGATATAGATGCAAATATCTTTACTGCTATCAATTTGACAGGATTCTGCCTCATCGCATCTTGTCCAGGAGGTCCAAATGTACAAGACTTGTGCGGTAGCACGTGTCCAAAGCGACTCTCTTTGGCCTCCGGTCGAATCATATGCCGGAGCATCCAGAATTGCCAATGTCGTCCAATGATATACGTGCAAACATCTTCACTGCTATCAATTTGACAGGATTCTGCCTCACCATATCTTGTACACGAGGTCCAAATGTACAATATTTGTGCTGTAGCACTTGTCCAAAGCGACATTATTTGGACTTAGGTAGAACCATAAGCCGGACCATCCAGAACAGCCGATGTTGACCAATGATATAGATGCAAATATCTTTACTCCTATTAATTTCACAGGTTTTCTGCCTCACCGTATCTTGTACACGAGGTCCAAATGTACAATATTTGTGTTGTAGCACTTGTCCAAAGCGACTCCCTTTGGCCTCAGGTCGATCCACAAGCCGAAGAATAAAAAATTGCCAATGTGGCCAAATGATATAGATGCAAATATCTTTACTCCTATCAATTTGACAGGATTCTACCTCATCATATCTTGTCCAGGAGGTTCAAATGTACACGATTTGTGAGGTAGCACTTGTCCAAAGCGACGCTCTTAGGATTCCGGTCGAATCATATGCCGGAGCATCCAGAATTGCCAATGTCGCCCAGTGATATAGATGCAAATATCTTCACTCCTATCAATTTAACAGGATTCTGCCACATCATATCTTGTCCAGGAGGTCCAAATGGACAAGATTTGGGCGGCAGCATTTGTCCAAAACGACTCTCTTCGAACTCAGGTCGAATCATAAGCCGAGCATTCAGAATTTCCAATGTCGTCCAATGATATAGATGCAAATACCTTGACTGCTATCAATTTGACAGGATTCTACCTGATCGCATCTTGTCCAGGGGGTCCAAATGTACAAGACTTGTGCAGTAGCACGTGTCCAAAGCGACTCTCTTTGGCCTCCGGTCGAATCATATGCCGGAGCATCCAGAATTGCCAATGTCGTCCAATGATATAAATGCAAATATCTTTACTCCTATCAATTTGACTGGATTCTGCCTCATCGTGTATTGTGCAGGGGGTCCAAATGTACAAGATCTGTGCGGTAGCACTTTTCCAAATCGATTCTCTTTGAACTGAGGTCGAATCATGAGCCGGATCATCCAGAATTGCCAATGTCGCCCAGTGATATAGATGCAAATATCTTCCTCTGCCTCATCATACCTTGTACAGGAGGTCCAAATGTACAAGATTAGTGCGGTAGCACTTGTCCAAAGCCAAACTCTTTCGACTCAGGTCGAACCATAAGCCGAAGCATCAAGAATTGCCAATGTCGTGCAATGGTATAAATGCAAATATCTTTAATGCTATCAATTTGACAAGATTCTGCCTCATCGTATCTTGTGCAGGGGGTCCAAATGTACACGATTTGTTGCGGTAGCACTTGTCCAAAGCGACTATATTTGGAATCAGGTCGAATCAAAAGCCGGGGCATCCAGAATTGCCAATGTCGTCCAATGATATAGATGCAAATATCTTTACTGCTATCAATTTGACAGGATTCTGCCTCATCATACCTTGTCCAGTAGGTCAAAATTTACAAGATTTGTGCGGTAGCCCTTGTCCAAAGCGACTCTCTTTGGACTCAGGTCGAATCATAAGCCGCAGCATCCAGAATTGCCAATGTCGTCCAATGATATAGATGCAAATATCTTCAATCCTATTAATGGACAGGATTCTGCCTCATCATACCTTTACCAGGAGGTCCAAATGCACAAGCCTTGGGCGGCAGCATTTCCCTAAACCGAATCTCTTTGGATTCAGGTCGAATCTAAAGCCGGAGCATCCACAATTGCCAATGTCGTCCAATGATATAAATGCAAATATCTTTACACCTATCAATTTGACAGGATTCTGCCTCATCGTATCTTGTCCACGAGGTTCAAATGTACAAGATTTGTGCGGTAGCACGTGTCCAAAGCGACACTCTTTGGCCTCCGGTCGAATCATATGCCGGAGCATCCAGAATTGCCAATGTCGCCCAGTGATATAGATTCAAATATCTTTACTCCTATCAATGTGATAGGATTCTGCCTCGTCATGCCTTGTATAAGATTAGTGCGGTAGCACTTGTCCAAAGCCAAACTCTTTGGACTCAGGTCGAACCATAAGCCGAAGCATCAAGTATTGCCAATGTCGTGCAATGGTATAGATGCAAATATCTTTACTGCTATCAATTTGACAGGATTCTGCCTCATCGCATCTTGTCCAGGGGGTCCAAATTTACAAGATTTGTGCGATAGCACGTGTCCAATGCGACTCTCTTTGGCCTCCGGTCGAATCATATGCCGGAGCATCCAGACTTGCCAATGTCGCCCAGTGATATAGATACAAATATCTTTACTCCTATCAATGTGATAGGATTCTGCCTCATCATGCCTTGTACAGGAGGTGCAAATGTACAAGACTTGTGCGGTAGCACGTGTCCAAAGCGACTCTCTTTGGCCTCTGGTCGAATCATATGCCGGAGCATCCAGAATTGCCAATGTCGTCCAATGATATAGATGCAAATATCTTTATTCCTATCAATTTGACAGGATTCTGCCTCATGGTATCTTGTCCACGAGGTTCAAATGTACAAGATTTGTGCGGTAGCACGTGTCCAAAGCGACTCTCTTTGGCCTCCGGGCGAATCATATGCCGGAGCATCCAGAATTGCCAATGTCGTCCAATGATATAGATGCAAATATCTTTACTCCTATCAATGTGATGGGATTCTGCCTCATCACACCTTGTACAGGAGGTCCAAATGTACAAGATTTGTGCGGCAGCACTTGTCCAAAGCGACTCTCTTTGGACTCAGGTCGAATCATAAGCCGAAGCATCCAGAATTGCCAATGTCCTTCAATGATTTAGATGCAAATATCTTCACTCCTATCAATGTGACAGGATTCTACGTCATCATATCTTTTCCAGGATATTCAAATGTACAAGATTTGTGCGGTAGCCCTTATCCAAAGCGACACTCTTTGACCTCCGGTCGAATCATAAGCCGCAGCATCCAGAATTGCCAATGTCGTCCAATGATATAGATGCAAATATCCTTACTCCTATCAATTTGCCAGGATTCTGCCTCATCGTATCTTGTCCAGGAGATTCAAAATGTACAAGATTTGTGCGGTAGCCCTTGTCCAAAGCGACACTCTTTGACCTCCGGTCGAATCATAAGCCGCAGCATCCAGAATTGCCAATGTCGTCCAATGATATAGATGCAAATATATTCAATCCTATCATTGGACAGGATTCTGCCTCATCATACCTTTACTAGGAGGTCCAAATGCACAAGCATTGGGCGGCAGCATTTCCCTAAACCGACTCTCTTTGGATTCAGGTCGAATCATAAGCCGGAGCATCCAGAATTGCCAATGTCGTCCAATGATATAGCTGCAAATATCTTTACTCCTATCAATTTGACAGGATTCTGCCTCATCGTGTATTGTGCAGGGGGTCTAAATGTACAAGATTTGTGCGGTAGAACTTTTCCCAAGCGATTCTCTTTGAACTGAGGTCGAATCATGAGCCGGATCATCCAGAATTGCCAATGTCGTCCAATGATATAGATGCAAACATCTTCACTCCTATCAATTTAACAGGATTCTGCCTCATCATATCTTGTCCAGGGGGTCCAAATTTACAAGATTTGTGCGGTAGCCCTTGTCCAAAGCGACTCTCTTTGGACTCAGGTCGAATCATATGCCGGAGCATCCAGACTTGCCAATGTCGCCCAGTGATATAGATGCAAATATCTTTCCTCCTATCAATTTGCCAGGATTCTGCCTCATCGTATCTTATCCAGGGGGTTAAAATGTACAAGATTAGTGGGGTAGTACTTGTCCAAAGCGACTCTCTTTGGCCTCCGGTCGAATCATATGACGGATCCCAGGATTGCCAATGTCGTCCAATGATATAGATGCAAATATCTTTACTCCGATCAATTGTACAGGATTCTGCCTCATCGTATCTTTTTCAGGTGGTCCATATGTACAAGATTTGAGCGGTAGCACTTGTCTAAAGCGACTCTCTTTGGCCTCCGGTCGAATCATATGTCGCAGCATGCAGAATTGCCAATGTCGTCCAATGATATAGAGGCAAATATCCTTACTCCTATCAATTTGCCAGGATTCTGCCTCATCGTATCTTGTCCAGGAGATTCAAATGTACTCGATTTGTGCGTTAGCACTTGTCCAAAGCGACTCTCTTTGGACTCAAGTCGAATCATAAACCGGAGCATCCAAAATTGCCAATGTCGTCCAATGTTATAGATGCAAATATCCTCACTCCCATCAATTTTACAGAATTTTGCCGCATCTTATCTTGTCCAGGAGGTCCAAATGGACAGAATTTGGGCGGCAGCATTTGTCCAAAGCGATTCTCTTTGAACTCAGGTCGATCCATATGCCGAAGTACCCTAAATTGCCGATATTGTCCAATGATATAGATGCAAATATCTTCACTCCTATCGATATGATAGGATTCTGCCTCATCATACCTTGTCCAGGAGGTCCAAATGAACAAGATTTGTGCGGTAGCACTTGTCCAAAGCGACTGTCTTTGGATTCAGGTCGAATCATAAGCCGGAGCATCCAGAATTGCCAATGTCGTCCAATGATATAGATGCAAATATATTTACTACTATCAATTTGACAGGTTTCTGCCTCATCATATATTGTCCAGGGGGTCCAAAAGTACAAGATTTGTGTGGTAGCACTTATCCAAAGCGACTCTCTTTGGCCTCCGGTCGAATCATACGCCGGAGCATCCAGAATTGCCAATGTTGTCCAATTATATAGATGCAAAAAACCTTCACTCCTATCAATTTGATAGGATTCTGGCTCATCGTGTCTTGTCCAGGAGGATCATGTGTACAAGATTTGTGCGGTAGCACTAGACAAAAGCGAAAGCCTTTGGACTCATGCCGATCCATAAGCCGAAGCATCCAGAATTGCCAATGTCGTGCAATGATATAGATGCAAATATCTTTACTCCTAACAATGTAATAGGATTCTGCCACATCATACTTTGTCCAGGAGGTCCATATGTACAAGATTTGTTGCCGCATCACTTGTCCAAAGCGACTCCATTTGAACTCAGGTCGAATCATAAGCCGGAGCATCCAGAATTGCCAATGTCGTCCAATGATATAGATGCAAATATCTTCACTCCTATTAATTCGACAGGATTCTGCCTCATCATACCTTTTCCAGGAGGTCCAAATGCACAAGATTTCTGCGGTAGCACTTGTGCAAAGCGACTCTATTTGGACTCAGGTCGAATCATAATCCGGAGCATCCAGCATTGCCATGGCGTCCAATGATATAGATGCAAATATCTTCACTCCTATTAATTCGACAGGATTCTGGCTCATCGTGTCTTGTCCAGGAGGATCAAGTGTACAAGATTTGTGCGGTCGCCCTTGTCCAAAGCGACTCTCTTTGGACTCAGGTCGAATCATAAGCCGTGGCATCCAGAATTGCCAATGTCTTCCAATGATATAGATGCAAATATTTTTACTGCTACCAATTTGACAGGATTCTGCCTCATCGTATCTTGACCAGGGGGTCCACACGTATAAGATTTGTGCGGTAGCACGTGTCCAAAGCGACTCGCTTTGGCCCCCGGTCGAATCATATGCCGGAGCATCCAGAATTGTCAATGTCGTCCAGTGATATAGATTCAAATATCTTCACTCCTAAAAATTTAATAGGATTCTGCCTCATCATACCTTGTCCAGTAGGTCAAAATGTACAAGATTTGTGCGTTAGCACTTCACAAAAGCGAATCTCTTTGGACTCAGGTCGATTCATATGCCGAAGCATCCACAATTGCCATGTCGTCCAATGATACAGATGCAAATATCATCACTCCTATGAATGTGATAGGATTCTGCCTCATCATACCTTGTACAGGAGGTCCAAATGTACACGACTTGTTGCGGTAGCACTTGGTCGAAGCGACTCTCTTTGGACTCAGGTCGAATCAGAAGCCGGAGCATCCAGAATTACCAATGTCGTCCAATGATATAGATGCAAATATCATCACTCCTATCAATGTGACAGGATTCTGCCTCATCATACCTTTTCCAGGAGGTCCAAATGCACAAGATTTCTGCGGTAGCACTTGTGCAAAGCGACTCTATTTGGACTCAGGTCGAATCATATGCCGGAGCATCCAGAATTGCCAATGTCGTCCAATGATATTGATGCAAATATCTTTCCTCCTATCAATTTGACAGGATTCTGCCTCATCGTTTCTTGTCCAGGGTGTCCAAATGTACAACATGTGTGCGGTAGCACTTGTCCAAAGCGACTCTCTTTGGACTCAGGTCGAATCATATGCCGTTGCATCCAGAATTGACAATGTCGTCCGATGATATAGATGCAAATATCTTTACTCCTAACAATATAATAGGATTCTGCCACATCATACTTTGTCCAGGAGGTCCAAATGTACAAGATTTCTTGCCGCATCACTTGTCCAAAGCGACTCCATTTGGACTCAGGTCGAATCATAAGCCTGAGCATCCAGAATTGCAAATGTCGTCCAATGATATAGATGCAAATATCTTTACTCCTATCAATTTGACAGGATTCTGCCTCATCGTAACTTGTCCGGGGTGTCCAAATGTACAAAATTTGTTGCGGTAGCACTTGTCCAATGCGACTCTCTTTGGACTCAGATCGATGCATAAGACGAAGCGTCCAGAATTGCCAATGTCGTCCAATGATATAGATGCAAATATCTCTCCTCCTATCAATTTGCCAGGATTTTGCCTCACCGTATCTTGTCCAGGGGGTCCAAATGGACAAGATTTGGGCGGCAGCATTTGTCCAAACCGACTCTCTTTGGACTCAGGTCGATCCATATGCCGAAGTAACATAAATTGCCGATCTTAACCGAATGATTTAGATGCAAATATCTTATCTCCTATCAATTTTCCAGGATTCTGCCTCACCGTATCTTGTCCAGGAGGTCCAAATGTACAGGATTTGTGGGGTAGCAGTAGTCCATAGCGACTCTCTTTGGACTCAGTCAAATCATACGCCTGAACATCCAGGATGGCCAATGCGGTCCAATGATATAGATGCAAATATCTTCACTCCCATCAATTTGACAGGATTCTGCCTCATCATACCTTGTCCAGGAGGTCCAAATGTACAAGATTTGTGCGGTAGCACTTGTCCAACGCGACTCTCTTCGAACTCAGGTCGAATCATATGCCTGAGCACCCAGAATTGCCAATGTCGTCCAAAGATATAGATGCAAATATCGTCACTCCTATCGATGTGATAGGATTCTGCCTAATCATACCTTGTCCAGGAGGTCCAAATTTACAAGATTTGTGGGGTAGCAGTAGTCGAAAGCGACACTCTTTGGACTCAGGTCGAATCATATGCCCAGCATCCAGAATTGCCAATGACGTCCAAAGATATAGATGCAAATATCTTTACTCCTATCAATTTGACAGGATTATGCCTCATCGTATCTTGTCCAGGGGTCCAAATGTACAAGATTTGAGCGGTAGCACTTGTCCAAAGCGACTCTCTTTGGACTCAGGTCGAATCATAAGCCGGAGCATCCAGAATTGCCAATGTCGTCCAATGATATAGATGCAAATATCTTTACTCCTAACAATGTAATAAGATTCTGCCACATCATACTTTGTCCAGGAGGTCCAAATGTACAAGATTTGTTGCCGCATCACTTGTCTAAAGCGACTCCATTTGGACTCAGGTCGAATCATAAGCCTGAGCATCCAGAATTGCCAATGTCGTCCAATGATATAGATGCAAATATCTTCACTCCTATAAATTTGCCAGGATTCTGCCTCATCATACCTTTTCCAGGAGGTCCAAATGCACAAGATTTGGGCGGCAGCATTTGTCCAAACCGACACTCTTTGGACTCAGGTCGAATCATATGCCCAGCATCCAGAATTGCCAATGACGTCCAAAGATATAGATGCAAATATCTTCAGTCTTATCAACTTGACAGGATTCTGGCTCATCGTATCTTGTTCAGGAGGTTCAGGTGTACAAGATTTGTGCGGTAGCACTTGTCCAAAGCGACTCTCCTTGGACTCAGGTCGAATCATATACAGGAGCATCCAGCATTGCCAATGTTGACCAATGATACAGATGCAAAAAACCTTCACTCCTATCAATTTGACAGGATTCTGGCTCATCGTGTCTTGTCCAGGAGGATCAAGTGTACAAGATTTGTGCGGTAGCACTAGACAAAAGCGAAAGCCTTTGGACTCATGCCGATCCATAAGCCGAAGCATCCAGAATTGCCAATGTCGTGCAATGATATAGATGCAAATATCTTTACTCCTATCAATGTGACAGGATTCTGCCTCATCGTATCTTGTCCAGGGGTCCAAATGTACAAGATTTGAGCGGTAGCACTTGTCCAAAGCGACTCTCTTTGGACTCAGGTCGAATCATAAGTCTGAGCATCCAGAATTGCCAATCACGTCCAATGATATACATGCAAATATCTTCACTCTTATCAATTTGACAGGATTCTGGTTCATCGTATCTTGTCAAGGAGGTCCAGGTGTACAAGATTTGTGCGGTAGCACTAGACAAAAGCCACTATCTTTGGACTCAGTCAAATCATACGCCTGAACATCCAGGATGGCCAATGCGGTCCAATGATATAGATGCAAATATCTTCACTCCCATCAATTTGACAGGATTCTGCCTCATCATACCTTGTCCAGGAGGTCCAAATGTACAAGATTTGTGCGGTAGCACTTGTCCAAAGCGACTCTCTTTGGACTCAGGTCGAATCATATGCCGGAGCATCCAGAATTGCCAATGTCGTCCAATGATATTGATGCAAATATCTTTACTCCTATCAATTTGACAGGATTCTGCCTCATTGTATATTGTCCAGGGGGTCCAAATGAACAACATGTGTGCGGTAGTACTTGTCCAAAGCGACTCTCTTTGGACTCAGGTCGAATCATAAGCCGGAGCATCCAGAATTGCCAATGTCGTCCAATGATATAGATGCAAATATCTTTACTCCTAACAATGTAATAAGATTCTGCCACATCATACTTTGTCCAGGAGGTCAAAATGTACAAGATTTGTGCGTTAGCACTTCACAAAAGCGAATCTCTTTGGATTCAGGTCGAATCATAAGGCGGAGCATCCAGAATTGCCAATGTCGTCCAATGATATAGATGCAAATATCTTTACTCCTATCAATTTGACAGGATTCTGCCTCATCGTATATTGTCCAGAGGGTCCAAATGTACAAGACTTGTGCGGCAGCACTTGACAAAAGCCAATCTCTTTGACTCAGGTCGAATCATATGCTGATCATTCAGAATTGCCTTTGTCGTCCAATGATATAGATGCAAATATCTTCACTCCTATCATTGTGACAGGATTCTGCCTCAGCATACCTTTTCCAGGAGGTCCAAATGCACAAGTTTTGTGCCGCAGCATTTGTCCAAACCGACTCTCGTTGGACTCAGGTCGATCCATATGCCGAAGTAACAAAAATTGCCGATCTTAACGGAATGATATAGATGCAAATATCTTTACTCCTATCAAATTGCCATCATTCTGCCTCATCGTATCTTAACCAGGGAGTCCAAATGTACAAGATTTGTGCGGTAGCACTTGTCCAAAGCGACTCTCTTTGGCCTCCGGTCGAATCATATGCCGGAGCATCCAGAATTGCCAATGTCGTCCAATGGTATAGATGCAAATATCTTTACTCCTGTCAATTTGACAGGAATCTGCCTCATCATATCTTGTCCAGGAGGTCCAAATGGACAGGATTTGTGCGGGAGAACTAGACAAAAGCGAAACTCTTTGCACTCAGGTCGAATCATATGCCGAGCATCCAGAATTGCCAATGCAGACCAATGATATAGATGCAAACATCTTTACTCCTATCAATTTGTCAGGATTCTGTCTCATCATACCCTGTTCCGGATGTTCAAATGTACAAGATTTGTGCGGTAGCACTTGTCCAAAGCGACTCTCTTTGGCCTCCGGTCGAATCATATGCCGGAGCATCCAGAATTGCCAATGTCGTCCAATGGTATAGATGCAAATATCTTTACTCCTGTCAATTTGACAGGATTCTGCCTCATTGTATATTGTCCAGGGGGTCCAAATGAACAACATGTGTGCGGTAGCACTTGTCCAAAGCGACTCTCTTTGGACTCAGGTCGAATCATATGCCGGAGCATCCAGAATTGCCAATGTCGTCCAATGATATAGATGCAAATATCTTTACTCCTAACAATGTAATAAGATTCTGCCTCATCATACCTTTTCCAGGAGGTCCAAATGCACAAGATTTGGGCGGCAGCATTTGTCCAAACCGACACTCTTTGGACTCAGGTCGAATCATATGCCCAGCATCCAGAATTGCCAATGACGTCCAAAGATATAGATGCAAATATCTTCAGTCTTATCAACTTGACAGGATTCTGGCTCATCGTATCTTGTTCAGGAGGTTCAGGTGTACAAGATTTGTGCGGTAGCACTAGATAAAGCAAATCTCTTTGGACTCAGATCGATGCATAAGCCGAAGCATCCAGAATTGCCAATGTCGTCTAATGATATAGATGCAAATATCTCTCCTCCTATCAATTTGCCAGGATTCTGCGTCAGCGTATCTTGTCCAGGGGGTTTCAAATGTACAAGATTTGTGCGGTAGCACTTGTCCAAAGTGACTCTCTTTGGACTCAGGTCGAATCATATGCCGAGCATCCAGAATTGCCAATGTCGTCCAATGATATAGATGCAAATATCTTTACTCCTATCAATGTGATAGGATTCTGCCTCATCATACCTTGTTCCGGAGGTTCAAATGTACACGATTTGTTGCGGTACCACTTGTCCAAAGCGACATTCTTTGGACTTATGTCGAACCATAAGCCGGACCATCCAGAATTGCCAATGTCGTCCAATGATATAGATGCAAATATCTTTACTGCTATCAATTTGACAGGATTCTGCCTCATCATATCTTGTCCAATAGGTCAAAATGTACAAGATTTGTGCGTTAGCACTTCACAAAAGCGAATCTCTTTGGACTGAGGTCGATTCATATGCCGAACCATCCAGAATTGCCATGTCGTCCAATGATACAGATGCAAATATCATCACTCCTATGAATGTGATAGGATTCTGCCTCATCATACTTTGTACAGGAGGTTCAAATGTACAAGATTTGTGCGGTAGCCCTTGTCCAAAGCGACTGTCTTTGGAATCAGGTCGAATCATAAGCCGGAGCATCCAGAATTGCCATTGTCGTCCAATGATATAGATGCAAATATATTTACTGCTATCAATTTGACAGGATTCTGCCTCATCGTATCTTGTTCAGGGGGTCCAAATGTACACGATTTGTTGCGGTACCACTTGTCCAAAGCGACATTCTTTGGTCTTATGTCGAACCATAAGCCGGACCATCCAGAATTGCCGATGTTGACCAATGATATAGATGCAAATATCTTTACTCCTATTAATTTGACAGGATTCTGCCTCATCGTATATTGTCCAGGGGGTCCAAATGTACAAGATTTGTGCGGTAGCACTAGACAAAAGCGAAAGCCGTTGGACTCATGCCGATCCATAAGCCGAAACATCCAGAATTGCCAATGTGGTCCAATGATATAGATGCAAATATCTTCACTCCAATCAATTTGACAGGATTCTGCCTCATCATACCTTTTCCAGGAGGTCCAAATGCACAAGATTTGTGCGGTAGCACTTGTCCAAAGCGACTCTCTTTGGATTCAGGTCGAATCATAAGCCGGAGCATCCAGAATTGCCAATGTCGTCCAATGATATAGATGCAAATATTTTCACTCCTATCAATTTGACAGGATTCTGCCTCATCGTATATTGTCCAGGGGGTCCAAATGAACAACATGTGTGCGGTAGCACTTGTCCAAAGCGACTCTCTTTGGACTCAGGTCGAATCATAAGCCGGAGCATCCAGAATTGCCAATGTCGTCCAATGATATAGATGCAAATATCTTTACTCCTAACAATGTAATAAGATTCTGCCACATCATACTTTGTCCAGGAGGTCCAAATGTACAAGATTTGTTGCCGCATCACTTGTCTAAAGCGACTCCATTTGGACTCAGGTCGAATCATAAGCCTGAGCATCCAGAATTGCCAATGTCGTCCAATGATATAGATGCAAATATCTTCACTCCTATAAATTTGCCAGGATTCTGCCTCATCATACCTTTTCCAGGAGGTCCAAATGCACAAGATTTGGGCGGCAGCATTTGTCCAAACCGACACTCTTTGGACTCAGGTCGAATCATATGCCCAGCATCCAGAATTGCCAATGACGTCCAAAGATATAGATGCAAATATCTTCAGTCTTATCAACTTGACAGGATTCTGGCTCATCGTATCTTGTTCAGGAGGTTCAGGTGTACAAGATTTGTGCGGTAGCACTTGTCCAAAGCGACTCTCCTTGGACTCAGGTCGAATCATAAACAGGAGCATCCAGCATTGCCAATGTTGACAAATGATATAGATGCAAAAAACCTTCACTCCTATCAATTTGACAGGATTCTGGCTCATCGTGTCTTGTCCAGGAGGATCAAGTGTACAAGATTTGTGCGGTAGCACTAGACAAAAGCGAAAGCCTTTGGACTCATGCCGATCCATAAGCCGAAGCATCCAGAATTGCCAATGTCGTGCAATGATATAGATGCAAATATCTTTACTCCTATCAATGTGACAGGATTCTGCCTCATCGTATCTTGTCCAGGGGTCCAAATGTACAAGATTTGAGCGGTAGCACTTGTCCAAAGCGACTCTCTTTGGACTCAGGTCGAATCATATGTCTGAGCATCCAGAATTGCCAATCACGTCCAATGATATACATGCAAATATCTTCACTCCCATCAATTTGACAGGATTCTGCCTCATCATACCTTGTCCAGGAGGTCCAAACGTACAAGATTTGTGCGGTAGCACTTGTCCAAAGCGACTCTCTTTGGACTCAGGTCGAATCATATGCCGGAGCATCCAGAATTGCCAATGTCGTCCAATGATATTGATGCAAATATCTTTACTCCTATCAATTTGACAGGATTCTGCCTCATTGTATATTGTCCAGGGGGTCCAAATGAACAACATGTGTGCGGTAGCACTTGTCCAAAGCGACTCTCTTTGGACTCAGGTCGAATCATAAGCCGGAGCATCCAGAATTGCCAATGTCGTCCAATGATATAGATGCAAATATCTTTACTCCTAACAATGTAATAAGATTCTGCCACATCATACTTTGTCCAAGAGGTCCAAATGTACAAGATTTGTTGCCGCATCACTTGTCCAAAACGACTCCATTTGGACTCAGGTCGAATCATAAGCCTGAGCATCCAGAATTGCCAAAGTCGTCCAATGATATTGATGCAAACATCTTTACTCCTATCAATTTGACAGCATTCTGCCTCATCGTATCTTGTCCAGGGAGTCCAAATGTACAAGATTTGTGCGGTAGCACTTGTCCAAAGCGACTCCCTATGGATTCAGGTCGAATCATATGCCGGAGCATCCAGAATTGCCAATGTCGTCCAATGATATTGATGCAAATATCTTTACTCCTATCAATTTGACAGCATTCTGCCTCATCTTATCTTGTCCAGGGAGTCCAAATGTACAAGATTTGTGCGGTAGCACTTGTCCAAAGCGACTCCCTATGGATTCAGGTCGTATCATAAGGCGAAGGATGCAGAATTGCCAATGTCGTCCAATGATATAGATGCAAATATCTTCACTCCTATAAAATTGCCAGGATTCTGCCTCATCATACCTTTTCCAGGAGGTCCAAATGCACAAGATTTGGGCGGCAGCATTTGTCCAAACCGACACTCTTTGGACTCAGGTCGAATCATATGCCCAGCATCCAGAATTGCCAATGACGTCCAAAGATATAGATGCAAATATCTTCAGTCTTATCAACTTGACAGGATTCTGGCTCATCGTATCTTGTTCAGGAGGTTCAGGTTTACAAGATTTGTGCGGTAGCACTAGATAAAGCAAATCTCTTTGGACTCAGATCGATGCATAAGCCGAAGCATCCAGAATTGCCAATGTCGTCTAATGATATAGATGCAAATATCTTCACTCCTATCAATGTGACAGGATTCTGCCTCATCATACCTTCTCCAGGAGGTCCAAATGCACAAGATATCTGCGATAGCACTTGTGCAAAGCGTCTCTCTTTGGACTCAGGTCGAATCATACGCCGAAGCATCCAGAATTGCCAATGTCGTGCAATGATATAGATGCAAATATCTTTACTCCTATCAATGTGACAGGATTCTGCCTCATCGTATCTTGTCCAGGACGTCCAAATGCACAAGTTTTGAGCGGCAGCATTTGCCCAAACCGAATCTCTTTGGACTCAGGTCGAATCATAAGCCGGGGCATCCAGAATTACCAATGTCGTCCAATGATATAGATGCAAACATCTTTACTCCTATCAATTTGACAGGATTCTGCCTCATCATACCTTTTCCAGGAGGTCCAAATGCACAAGATATCTGCGATAGCACTTGTGCAAAGCGACTCTCTTTGGACTCAGGTCGAATCATAAGCCGGAGCATCCAGAATTGCCAATGTCGTCCAATGATATAGATGCAAATATCTTCACTCCTATCAATGTGACAGGATTCTGCCTCATCATACCTTTTCCAGGAGGTCCAAATGCACAAGATATCTGCGATAGCACTTGTGCAAAGCGACTCTCTTTGGACTCAGGTCGAATCATAAGCCGGAGCATCCAGAATTGCCAATGTCGTCCAATGATATAGATGCAAATATCTTCACTCCTATCAATGTGACAGGATTCTGCCTCATCATACCTTTTCCAGGAGGTCCAAATGCACAAGATATCTGCGATAGCACTTGTGCAAAGCGACTCTCTTTGGACTCAGGTCGAATCATAAGCCGAAGCATCCAGAATTGCCAATGTCGTGCAATGATATAGATGCAAATATCTTTACTCCTATCAATGTGACAGGATTCTGCCTCATCGTATCTTGTCCAGGGGGTTTCAAATGTACAAGATTTGTGCGGTAGCACTTGTCCAAAGCGACTCTCTTTGGACTCAGGTCGAATCATATGCCTGAGCATCCAGAATTGCCAATGTCGTCTAGTGATATAGCTGCAAATATCTTCACTCTTATCTATTTGACGGGATTCTGGCTCATCCTATCTTGTCCAGGAGGTTCAGGTGTACAATATTTGTGCTGTAGCACTTGTCCAAAGCGACTCTCTTTGGACTCAGATCGATGCATAAGCCGAAGCATCCAGAATTGCCAATGTCGTCCAATGATATAGATGCGAATATCTCTCCTCCTATCAATTTGCCAGGATTCTGCCTCGTCATACCTTTTCCAGGACGTCCAAATGCACAAGTTTTGGGCGGCAGCATTTGCCCAAACCGAATCTCTTTGGATTCAGGTCGAATCATAAGCCGGAGCATCCAGCATTGCCAATGTCGTCCAATGATATAGATGCAAATATCTTCACTCCTATCAATTTGACAGGATTCTGGCTCATCGTGTCTTGTCCAGGAGGATCAAGTGTACAAGATTTGTGCGGTAGCACTAGACAAAAGCGAAAGCCTTTGGAGTCAGGTCGAAACATAAGCCGAGCATCCAGAATTGCCAATGTCGTTCAATGATATAGATGCAAATATCTTTACTCCTATCAATTTGACAGGATTCTGCCTCATCGTAACTTGTCCAGGAGGTTCAGGTGTACAATATTTGTGCGGTAGCAATAGACAAAAGCGAATCTCTTTGGACTCAGATCGATCCATAAGCCGAAGCATTCAGAATTGCCAATATCGTCCAAAGATATAGATGCAAATATCTTTACTCCTATCAATTTGCCAGGAATCTGCCTCATCATACCTTTTCCAGGAGGTCCAAATGCACAAGATTTGTGCGGTAGCACGTGTCCAAAACGACTCTCTTTGGCCTCCGGTCAAATCATATGCCGGAGCATCCAGAATTGCCAATGTCGTCTAGTGATATAGATGCAAATATCGTCACTCCTATCGATGTGATAGGATTCTGCCTCATCATACCTTGTCCAGGAGGTCCAAATGTACAAGATTTGTGCGGTAGCACTTGTCCAAAACGACTCTCTTTGGACTCAGGTCGAATCATATGCCGGAGCATCCAGAATTGCTAATGTCGTCCAATGATATAGATGCAAATATCTTCACTCCTATCAATGTGACAGGATTCTGCCTCATTTTCCAGGAGGTCCAAATGCACAAGATTTCTGCGGTAGCACTTGTGCAAAGCGACTCTATTTGGATTCAGGTCGAATCATATGCCGGAGCATCCAGAATTGCCAATGTCGTCCAATGATATTGATGCAAATATCTTTACTCCTATCAATTTGACAGGATTCTGCCTCATCGTTTCTTGTCCAGGGTGTCCAAATGTACAACATGTGTGCTGTAGCACTTGTCCAAAGCGACTCTCTTTGGACTCAGGTCGAATCATAAGCCGAAGCATCCAGAATTGCCAATGTCGTCCAATGATATAGATGCAAATATCTTTACTCCTATCAATTTGACAGGATTCTGCCTCATCATAACTTGTCCAGGAGGTTCAGGTGTACAAAATTTGTGCGGTAGCACTAGACAAAAGCGAATCTCTTTGGACTCAGATCGATCCATAAGCCGAAGCATCCAGAATTGCCAATGTCGTCCAATGATATAGATGCAAATATCTTCACTCCTATCAATGTGACAGGATTCTGCCTCATCATACCTTTTCCAGGAGGTCCAAATGCACAAGATATCTGCGATAGCACTTGTGCAAAGCGACTCTCTTTGGACTCAGGTCGAATCATAAGCCGGAGCATCCAGAATTGCCAATGTCGTCCAATGATATAGATGCAAATATCTTCACTCCTATCAATGTGACAGGATTCTGCCTCATCATACCTTTTCCAGGAGGTCCAAATGCACAAGATATCTGCGATAGCACTTGTGCAAAGCGACTCTCTTTGGACTCAGGTCGAATCATAAGCCGAAGCATCCAGAATTGCCAATGTCGTGCAATGATATAGATGCAAATATCTTCACTCCTATCAATGTGACAGGATTCTGCCTCATCATACCTTTTCCAGGAGGTCCAAATGCACAAGATATCTGCGATAGCACTTGTGCAAAGCGACTCTCTTTGGACTCAGGTCGAATCATAAGCCGGAGCATCCAGAATTGCCAATGTCGTCCAATGATATAGATGCAAATATCTTCACTCCTATCAATGTGACAGGATTCTGCCTCATCATACCTTTTCCAGGAGGTCCAAATGCACAAGATATCTGCGATAGCACTTGTGCAAAGCGACTCTCTTTGGACTCAGGTCGAATCATAAGCCGAAGCATCCAGAATTGCCAATGTCGTGCAATGATATAGATGCAAATATCTTTACTCCTATCAATGTGACAGGATTCTGCCTCATCGTATCTTGTCCAGGGGGTTTCAAATGTACAAGATTTGTGCGGTAGCACTTGTCCAAAGCGACTCTCTTTGGACTCAGGTCGAATCATATGCCTGAGCATCCAGAATTGCCAATGTCGTCTAGTGATATAGCTGCAAATATCTTCACTCTTATCTATTTGACGGGATTCTGGCTCATCCTATCTTGTCCAGGAGGTTCAGGTGTACAATATTTGTGCTGTAGCACTTGTCCAAAGCGACTCTCTTTGGACTCAGATCGATGCATAAGCCGAAGCATCCAGAATTGCCAATGTCGTCCAATGATATAGATGCGAATATCTCTCCTCCTATCAATTTGCCAGGATTCTGCCTCGTCATACCTTTTCCAGGACGTCCAAATGCACAAGTTTTGGGCGGCAGCATTTGCCCAAACCGAATCTCTTTGGATTCAGGTCGAATCATAAGCCGGAGCATCCAGCATTACCAATGTCGTCCAATGATATAGATGCAAATATCTTCACTCCTATCAATTTGACAGGATTCTGGCTCATCGTGTCTTGTCCAGGAGGTTCAGGTGTACAATATTTGTGCGGTAGCAATAGACAAAAGCGAATCTCTTTGGACTCAGATCGATCCATAAGCCGAAGCATTCAGAATTGCCAATATCGTCCAAAGATATAGATGCAAATATCTTTACTCCTATCAATTTGCCAGGAATCTGCCTCATCATACCTTTTCCAGGAGGTCCAAATGCACAAGATTTGTGCGGTAGCACGTGTCCAAAACGACTCTCTTTGGCCTCCGGTCAAATCATATGCCGGAGCATCCAGAATTGCCAATGTCGTCTAGTGATATAGATGCAAATATCGTCACTCCTATCGATGTGATAGGATTCTGCCTCATCATACCTTGTCCAGGAGGTCCAAATGTACAAGATTTGTGCGGTAGCACTTGTCCAAAACGACTCTCTTTGGACTCAGGTCGAATCATATGCCGGAGCATCCAGAATTGCTAATGTCGTCCAATGATATAGATGCAAATATCTTCACTCCTATCAATGTGACAGGATTCTGCCTCATTTTCCAGGAGGTCCAAATGCACAAGATTTCTGCGGTAGCACTTGTGCAAAGCGACTCTATTTGGATTCAGGTCGAATCATATGCCGGAGCATCCAGAATTGCCAATGTCGTCCAATGATATTGATGCAAATATCTTTACTCCTATCAATTTGACAGGATTCTGCCTCATCGTTTCTTGTCCAGGGTGTCCAAATGTACAACATGTGTGCTGTAGCACTTGTCCAAAGCGACTCTCTTTGGACTCAGGTCGAATCATAAGCCGAAGCATCCAGAATTGCCAATGTCGTCCAATGATATAGATGCAAATATCTTTACTCCTATCAATTTGACAGGATTCTGCCTCATCATAACTTGTCCAGGAGGTTCAGGTGTACAAAATTTGTGCGGTAGCACTAGACAAAAGCGAATCTCTTTGGACTCAGATCGATCCATAAGCCGAAGCATCCAGAATTGCCAATGTCGTCCAATGATATAGATGCAAATATCTTCACTCCTATCAATGTGACAGGATTCTGCCTCATCATACCTTTTCCAGGAGGTCCAAATGCACAAGATATCTGCGATAGCACTTGTGCAAAGCGACTCTCTTTGGACTCAGGTCGAATCATAAGCCGGAGCATCCAGAATTGCCAATGTCGTCCAATGATATAGATGCAAATATCTTCACTCCTATCAATGTGACAGGATTCTGCCTCATCATACCTTTTCCAGGAGGTCCAAATGCACAAGATATCTGCGATAGCACTTGTGCAAAGCGACTCTCTTTGGACTCAGGTCGAATCATAAGCCGAAGCATCCAGAATTGCCAATGTCGTGCAATGATATACATGCAAATATCTTTACTCCTATCAATGTGACAGGATTCTGCCTCATCGTATCTTGTCCAGGGGTCCAAATGTACAAGATTTGAGCGGTAGCACTTGTCCAAAGCGACTCTCTTTGGACTCAGGTTGAATCATATGCCGGAGCATCCAGAATTGCCAATGTCGTCCAATGATATTGATGCAAATATCTTTACTCCTATCAATTTGACAGGATTCTGCCTCATCGTATATTGTCCAGGGGGTCCAAATGAACAACATGTGTGCGGTAGCACTTGTCCAAAGCGACTCTCTTTGGACTCAGGTCGAATCATAAGCCGGAGCATCCAGAATTGCCAATGTCGTCCAATGATATAGATGCAAATATCTTTACTCCTAACAATGTAAAAAGATTCTGCCACATCATACTTTGTCCAGGAGGTCCAAATGTACAAGATTTGTTGCCGCATCACTTGTCCAAAGCGACTCCATTTGGACTCAGGTCGAATCATAAGCCTGAGTATCCAGAATTGCCAATGTCGTCCAATGATATAGATGCAAATATCTTCACTCCTATCAATTTGACAGGATTCTGGCTCATCGTGTCTTGTCCAGGAGGATCAAGTGTACAAGATTTGTGCGGTAGCACTAGACAAAAGCGAAAGCCTTTGGACTCATGCCGATCCATAAGCCGAAGCATCCAGAATTGCCAATGTCGTGCAATGATATAGATGCAAATATCTTTACTCCTATCAATGTGACAGGATTCTGCCTCATCGTATCTTGTCCAGGGGTCCAAATGTACAAGATTTGTGCGGTAGCACTTGTCCAAAGCGACTCTCCTTGGACTCAGGTCGAATCATAAACAGGAGCATCCAGCATTGCCAATGTTGACCAATGATATAGATGCAAAAAACCTGCACTCCTATCAATTTGACAGGATTCTGGCTCATCGTGTCTTGTCCAGGAGGATCAAGTGTACAAGATTTGTGCGGTAGCACTAGACAAAAGCGAAAGCCTTTGGACTCATGCCGATCCATAAGCCGAAGCATCCAGAATTGCCAATGTCGTGCAATGATATAGATGCAAATATCTTTACTCCTATCAATGTGACAGGATTCTGCCTCATCGTATCTTGTCCAGGGGTCCAAATGTACAAGATTTGAGCGGTAGCACTTGTCCAAAGCGACTCTCTTTGGACTCAGATCGATGCATAAGCCGAAGCATCCAGAATTGCCAATGTCGTCTAATGATATAGATGCAAATATCTCTCCTCCTATCAATTTGCCAGGATTCTGCCTCATCGTATCTTGTCCAGGGGGTTTCAAATGTACAAGATTTGTGCGGTAGCACTTGTCCAAAGCGACTCTCTTTGGACTCAGGTCGAATCATATGCCTGAGCATCCAGAATTGCCAATGTCGTCTAGTGATATAGATGCAAATATCTTCACTCTTATCTATTTGACGGGATTCTGGCTCATCGTATCTTGTCCAGGAGGTTCAGGTGTACAATATTTGTGCTGTAGCACTTGTGCAAAGCGACTCTCTTTGGACTCAGATCGATGCATAAGCCGAAGCATCCAGAATTGCCAATGTCGTCCAATGATATAGATGCAAATATCTCTCCTCCTATCAATTTGCCAGGATTCTGCCTCGTCATACCTTTTCCAGGACGTCCAAATGCACAGGTTTTGGGCGGCAGCATTTGCCCAAACAGAATCTCTTTGGATTCAGGTCGAATCATAAGCCGGAGCATCCAGCATTGCCAATGTCGTCCAATGATATAGATGCAAATATCTTCACTCCTATCAATTTGACAGGATTCTGGCTCATCGTGTCTTGTCCAGGAGGATCAAGTGTACAAGATTTGTGCGGTAGCACTAGACAAAAGCGAAAGCCTTTGGAGTCAGGTCGAAACATATGCCGAGCATCCAGAATTGCCAATGTCGTTCAATGATATAGATGCAAATATCTTTACTCATATCAATTTGACAGGATTCTGCCTCATCGTAACTTGTCCAGGAGGTTCAGGTGTACAATATTTGTGCGGTAGCACTAGACAAAAGCGAATCTCTTTGGACTCAGATCGATCCATAAGCCGAAGCATTCAGAATTGCCAATATCGTCCAAAGATATAGATGCAAATATCATTACTCCTATCAATTTGCCAGGAATCTGCCTCATCATACCTTTTCCAGGAGGTCCAAATGCACAAGATATCTGCGATAGCACTTGTGCAAAGCGAATCTATTTGGACTCAGGTCGAATCATAAGCCGGAGCATCCAGAATTGCCAATGTCGTCCAATGATATAGATGCAAATATCATTACTCCTATCAATTTGCCAGGAATCTGCCTCATCATACCTTTTCCAGGAGGTCCAAATGCACAAGATATCTGCGATAGCACTTGTGCAAAGCGAATCTATTTGGACTCAGGTCGAATCATAAGCCGGAGCATCCAGAATTGCCAATGTCGTCCAATGATATAGATGCACATATTTTTACTCCTAACAATGTAATAGGATTCTGCCACATCATACTTTGTCCAGGAGGTCCAAATGTACAAGAATTCTTGCCGCATCACTTGTCCAACGCGACTCCATTTGGACTCAGGTCGAATCATAAGCCGGAGCATCCAGAATTGCCAATGTCGTCCAATGATATAGATGCAAATATCTTTACTCCTGACAATGTGACAGAATTCTGCCTCATCGTATCTTGTCCAGGGGGTCCAAATGGACAAGATTTGCGCGGCAGCATTTGTCCAAACCGACTCTCTTTGGACTCAGGTCGATCCATATGCCGAAGTAACAAAAATTGCCGAACTTAACCGAATGATTTAGATGCAAATATCTTAACTCCTATCAATTTTCCAGGATTCTGCCTCACCGTATCTTGTCCAGGAGGTCCAAATGTACAGGATTTGTGCGGTAGAACTTGTCCAAAGCGACTCTCTTTGGACTCAGGTTCCGATCATATGCCTGAGCATCCAGAATTGCCAATGTCGTCTAGTGATATAGATGCAAATATCTTCACTCTTATCAATTTGACGGGATTCTGGCTCATCGTATCTTGTCCAGGAGGTTCAGGTGTACAATATTTGTGCGGTAGCACTAGACAAAAGCGAATCTCTTTGGACTCAGATCGATCCATAAGCCGAAGCATCCAGAATTGCCAATGTCGTCTAATGATATAGATGCAAATATCTCTCCTCCTATCAATTTGCCAGGATTCCGCCTCATCGTATCTTGTCCAGGGGGTTTCAAATGTATAAGATTTGTGCGGTAGCTCTTGTCCAAAGCGACTCTCTTTGGACTCAGGTCGAATCATATGCCTGAGCATCCAGAATTGCCAATGTCGTCTAGTGATATAGATGCAAATATATTCACTCCTATCAATTTGACAGGATTCTGGCTCATCGTGTCTTGTCCAGGAGGATCAAGTGTACAAGATTTGTGCGGTAGCACTAGACAAAAGCGAAAGCCTTTGGAGTCAGGTCGAAACATAAGCCGAGCATCCAGAATTGCCAATGTCGTTCAATGATATAGATGCAAATATCTTTACTCCTATCAATTTGACAGGATTCTGCCTCATCATATCTTGTCCAGGAGGTCCAAATGGACAAGATTTGGGCGTCAGCATTTGTCCAACGCGACTCTCTTCGAACACAGGTCGATCCATATGCCGAAGTAACAAAAATTGCCGAACTTAACCGAATGATTTAGATGCAAATATCTTAACTCCTATCAATTTTCCAGGATTCTGCCTCATCATACCTTGTCCAGGAGGTCCAAATGTACATGACTTGTGCGGTAGCACTTCTCCAAAGCGACTCTCTTTGGCCTCCGGTCGAATCATATGCCGAGAATCCAGAATTGCCAATGTCGTCCAATGATATAGATGCAAATATCTTTACTCCTATCAATGTGATAGGATTCTGCCACATCATACTTTGTCCAGGAGGTCCAAATGTACAAGATTTGTTGCCGTAGCACTTGTCCAAAGCGACTCTCTTTGGACTCAGATCGATGCATAAGCCGAAGCATCCAGAATTGCCAATGTCGTCTAATGATATAGATGCAAATATCTCTCCTCCTATCAATTTGCCAGGATTCTGCCTCATCGTATCTTGTCCAGGGGGTTTCAAATGTACAAGATTTGTTGCGGTAGCACTTGTCCAAAGCGACTCTCTTTGGACTCAGGTCGAATCATATGCCTGAGCATCCAGAATTGCCAATGTCGTCTAGTGATATAGATGCAAATATCTTCACTCTTATCAATTTGACGGGATTCTGGCTCATCGTATCTTGTCCAGGAGGTTCAGGTGTACTATATTTGTGCGGTAGCACTTGTCCAAAGCGACTCTCTTTGGACTCAGGTCGAATCATATGCCTGAGCATCCAGAATTGCCAATGTCGTCCAATGATATAGATGCAAATATCTTTACTCCTAACAATGTGACAGAATTCTGCCTCATCATACTTTGTCCGGGAGGTCCAAATGTACAAGATTTGTTGCGGTAGCACTTGTCCAATGCGACTCTCTTTGGACTCAGATCGATGGATAAGCCGAAGCATCCAGAATTGCCAATGTCGTCCAATGATATAGATGCAAATATCTCTCCTTCTATTAATTTGCCAGGATTCTGCCTCATCGTATCTTGTCCAGGGGGTGTAAATGTACAAGATATGGGCGGCAGCATTTGTCCAAACCGACTCTCTTTGGACACAGGTCGATCCATATGCCGAAGTAACAAAAATTGCCGATTTTAACCGAAGGATTTAGATGCAAATATCTTAACTCCTATCAATTTTCCTGGATTCTACCTCACCGTATCTTGTCCAGGAGGTCCAAATGTACAGGATTTATGGGGTACCACTAGACAAAAGCGAATCTCTTTGGACTCAGATCGATCCATAAGCCTGAGCATCCAGAATTGCCAAGACGTCCAATGATATAGATGCAAATATCTTCACTCTTATCTATTTGACGGGATTCTGGCTCATCGTATCTTGTCCAGGAGGTTCAGGTGTACAATATTTGTGCTGTAGCACTTGTCCAAAGCGACTCTATTTGGACTCAGATCGATGCATAAGCCGAAGCATCCAGAATTGCCAATGTCGTCCAATGATATAGATGCAAATATCTCTCCTCCTATCAATTTTCCAGGATTCTGCCTCGTCATACCTTTTCCAGGACGTCCAAATGCACAAGTTTTGGGCGGCAGCATTTGCCCAAACCGAATCTCTTTGGATTCAGGTCGAATCATAAGCCGGAGCATCCAGCATTGCCAATGTCGTCCAATGATATAGATGCAAATATCTTCACTCCTATCAATTTGACAGGATTCTGGCTCATCGTGTCTTGTCCAGGAGGATCAAGTGTACAAGATTTGTGCGGTAGCACTAGACAAAAGCGAAAGCCTTTGGAGTCAGGTCGAAACATATGCCGAGCATCCAGAATTGCCAATGTCGTTCAATGATATAGATGCAAATATCTTTACTCCTATCAATTTGACAGGATTCTGCCTCATCATATCTTGTCCAGGAGGTCCAAATGGACAAGATTTGGGCGTCAGCATTTGTCCAACGCGACTCTCTTCGAACACAGGTCGAATCATATGCCTGAGCACCCAGAATTGCCAATGTCGTCCAAAGATATAGATGCAAATATGTTTACTCCTATCAATTTGTCAGGATTCTGTCTCATCATACCCTGTTCCGGATGTTCAAATGTACAAGGTTTGGGTGGTAGCACTTGTCCAAAGCGACTCTCCTTGGACTCAGGTCGAATCATAAACCGGAGCATACAGCATTGCCATGGCGTCCAATGATATAGATGCAAATATCTTCACTCCTATTAATTCGACAGGATTCTGGCTCATCGTGTCTTGTCCAGGAGGATCAAGTGTACAAGATTTGTGCGTTAGCACTTCACAAAAGCGACTCTCTTCGAACACAGGTCGAATCATATGCCTGAGCACCCAGAATTGCCAATGTCGTCCAAAGATATAGATGCAAATATGTTTACTCCTATCAATTTGACAGGATTCTGCCTCGCCGTATCTTGTCCAGGAGGTCCAAATTTACAAGATTTGTGGGGTAGCAGTAGTCCAAAGCGACACTCTTTGGACTCAGGTCGAATCATATGACCAGCATCCAGAATTGCCAATGACGTCCAAAGATATAGATGCAAATATCTTCAGTCTTATCAACTTGACAGGATTCTGGCTCATCCTATCTTGTTCAGGAGTTTCAGGTGTACAAGATTTGTGCGGTAGCACTAGACAAAAGCGAATCTCTTTGGACTCAGATCGATGCATAAGCCGAAGCATCCAGAATTGCCAATGTCGTCTAATGATATAGATGCAAATATCTCTCCTCCTATCAATTTGCCAGGATTCTGCCTTATCGTATCTTGTCCAGGGGGTTTCTAATGTACAAGATTTGTGCGGTAGCACTTGTCCAAAGCGACTCTCTTTGGACTCAGGTCGAAACATATGCCTGAGCATCCAGAATTGCCAATGTCGTCTAGTGATATAGATGCAAATATCTTCACTCTTATCAATTTGACGGGATTCTGGCTCATCGTATCTTGTCCAGGAGGTTCAGGTGTACAATATTTGTGCGGTAGCACTTGTCCAAAGCGACTCTCTTTGGACTCAGGTCGAATCATATGCCTGAGCATCCAGAATTGCCAATGTCGTCCAAAGATATAGATGCAAATACCTTTACTCCTATCAATTTGACAGGATTCTGCCTCACGGTATCTTGTCCAGGAGGTCCAAATTTACAAGATTTGTGGTGTAGCAGTAGTCCAAAGCGACTCTCTTTGGACTCAGGTCGAATCATATCCCTGAGCATCCAGAATTGCCAATGTCGTCCAATGATATAGATGCAAACATCTTCACACCTATCAAATTGACAGGATTCTGCCTCATCATTCCTTTTCCAGGAGGTCCAAATGCACAAGATTTGGCCGGCAGCATTTGTCCAAACCGACACTCTTTGGACTCAGGTCGAATCATAAGCCGGAGCATCCAGAATTGCCAATGTCGTCCAATGATATAGATGCAAATATCTTTACTCCTATCAATTTGACAGGATTCTGCCTCATCGTAACTTGTCCAGGAGGTTCAGGTGTACAATATTTGTGCGGTAGCACTAGACAAAAGCGAATCTCTTTGGACTCAGATCGATCCATAAGCCGAAGCATTCAGAATTGCCAATATCGTCCAAAGATATAGATGCAAATATCTTTACTCCTATCAATTTGCCAGGAATCTGCCTCATCATACCTTTTCCAGGAGGTCCAAATGCACAAGATTTGTGCGGTAGCACGTGTCCAAAACGACTCTCTTTGGCCTCCGGTCAAATCATATGCCGGAGCATCCAGAATTGCCAATGTCGTCTAGTGATATAGATGCAAATATCGTCACTCCTATCGATGTGATAGGATTCTGCCTCATCATACCTTGTCCAGGAGGTCCAAATGTACAAGATTTGTGCGGTAGCACTTGTCCAAAACGACTCTCTTTGGACTCAGGACGAATCATATGCCGGAGCATCCAGAATTGCTAATGTCGTCCAATGATATAGATGCAAATATCTTCACTCCTATCAATGTGACAGGATTCTGCCTCATTTTCCAGGAGGTCCAAATGCACAAGATTTCTGCGGTAGCACTTGTGCAAAGCGACTCTATTTGGATTCAGGTCGAATCATATGCCGGAGCATCCAGAATTGCCAATGTCGTCCAATGATATTGATGCAAATATCTTTACTCCTATCAATTTGACAGGATTCTGCCTCATCGTTTCTTGTCCAGGGTGTCCAAATGTACAACATGTGTGCTGTAGCACTTGTCCAAAGCGACTCTCTTTGGACTCAGGTCGAATCATAAGCCGGAGCATCCAGAATTGCCAATGTCGTCCAATGATATAGATGCAAATATCTTTACTCGTATCAATTTGACAGGATTCTGCCTCATCATAACTTGTCCAGGAGGTTCAGGTGTACAAAATTTGTGCGGTAGCACTAGACAAAAGCGAATCTCTTTGGACTCAGATCGATCCATAAGCCGAAGCATCCAGAATTGCCAATGTCGTCCAATGATATAGATGCAAATATCTTCACTCCTATCAATGTGACAGGATTCTGCCTCATCATACCTTTTCCAGGAGGTCCAAATGCACAAGATATCTGCGATAGCACTTGTGCAAAGCAACTCTCTTTGGACTCAGGTCGAATCATAAGCCGGAGCATCCAGAATTGCCAATGTCGTCCAATGATATAGATGCAAATATCTTCACTCCTATCAATGTGACAGGATTCTGCCTCATCATACCTTTTCCAGGAGGTCCAAATGCACAAGATATCTGCGATAGCACTTGTGCAAAGCGACTCTCTTTGGACTCAGGTCGAATCATAAGCCGAAGCATCCAGAATTGCCAATGTCGTGCAATGATATAGATGCAAATATCTTTACTCCTATCAATGTGACAGGATTCTGCCTCATCGTATATTGTCCAGGGGGTCCAAATGAACAACATGTGTGCGGTAGCACTTGTCCAAAGCGACTCTCTTTGGACTCAGGTCGAATCATAAGCCGGAGCATCCAGAATTGCCAATGTCGTCCAATGATATAGATGCAAATATCTTTACTCCTAACAATGTAAAAAGATTCTGCCACATCATACTTTGTCCAGGAGGTCCAAATGTACAAGATTTGTGCGGTAGCACTAGACAAAAGCGAAAGCCTTTGGACTCATGCCGATCCATAAGCCGAAGCATCCAGAATTGCCAATGTCGTGCAATGATATAGATGCAAATATCTTTACTCCTATCAATGTGACAGGATTCTGCCTCATCGTATCTTGTCCAGGGGTCCAAATGTACAAGATTTGTGCGGTAGCACTTGTCCAAAGCGACTCTCCTTGGACTCAGGTCGAATCATAAACAGGAGCATCCAGCATTGCCAATGTTGACCAATGATATAGATGCAAAAAACCTTCACTCCTATCAATTTGACAGGATTCTGGCTCATCGTGTCTTGTCCAGGAGGATCAAGTGTACAAGATTTGTGCGGTAGCACTAGACAAAAGCGAAAGCCTTTGGACTCATGCCGATCCATAAGCCGAAGCATCCAGAATTGCCAATGTCGTGCAATGATATAGATGCAAATATCTTTACTCCTATCAATGTGACAGGATTCTGCCTCATCGTATCTTGTCCAGGGGTCCAAATGTACAAGATTTGAGCGGTAGCACTTGTCCAAAGCGACTCTCTTTGGACTCAGGTCGAATCATAAGTCTGAGCATCCAGAATTGCCAATCACGTCCAATGATATACATGCAAATATCTTCACTCTTATCAATTTGACAGGATTCTGGTTCATCGTATCTTGTCAAGGAGGTCCAGGTGTACAAGATTTGTGCGGTAGCACTAGACAAAAGCCACTATCTTTGGACTCAGTTGAATCATACGCCTGAACATCCAGGATGGCCAATGCGGTCCAATGATATAGATGCAAATATCTTCACTCCCATCAATTTGACAGGATTCTGCCTCATCATACCTTGTCCAGGAGGTCCAAATGTACAAGATTTGTGCGGTAGCACTTGTCCAAAGCGACTCTCTTTGGACTCAGGTCGAATCATATGCCGGAGCATCCAGAATTGCCAATGTCGTCCAATGATATTTATGCAAATATCTTTACTCCTATCAATTTGACAGGATTCTGGCTCATCGTATATTGTCCAGGTGGTCCAAATGAACAACATGTGTGCGGTAGCACTTGTCCAAAGCGACTCTCTTTGGACTCAGGTCGAATCATAAGCCGGAGCATCCAGAATTGCCAATGTCGTCCAATGATATAGATGCAAATATCTTTACTCCTAACAATGTAATAAGATTCTGCCACATCATACTTTGTCCAGGGGGTCCAAATGTACAAGATTTGTTGCCGCATCACTTGTCCAAAGCGACTCCATTTGGACTCAGGTCGAATCATAAGCCTGAGCATCCAGAATTGCCAATGTCGTCCAACGATATAGATGCAAATATCTTCACTCCTATCAATTTGACAGGATTCTGGCTCATCGTGTCTTGTCCAGGAGGATCAAGTGTACAAGATTTGTGCGGTAGCACTAGACAAAAGCGAAAGCCTTTGGACTCATGCCGATCCATAAGCCGAAGCATCCAGAATTGCCAATGTCGTCCAATGATATAGATGCAAATATCTTCACTCCTATCAATGTGACAGGATTCTGCCTCATCATACCTTTTCCAGGAGGTCCAAATGCACAAGATATCTGCGATAGCACTTGTGCAAAGCGACTCTCTTTGGACTCAGGTCGAATCATAAGCCGGAGCATCCAGAATTGCCAATGTCGTCCAATGATATAGATGCAAATATCTTCACTCCTATCAATGTGACAGGATTCTGCCTCATCATACCTTTTCCAGGAGGTCCAAATGCACAAGATATCTGCGATAGCACTTGTGCAAAGCGACTCTCTTTGGACTCAGGTCGAATCATAAGCCGAAGCATCCAGAATTGCCAATGTCGTGCAATGATATAGATGCAAATATCTTTACTCCTATCAATGTGACAGGATTCTGCCTCATCGTATATTGTCCAGGGGGTCCAAATGAACAACATGTGTGCGGTAGCACTTGTCCAAAGCGACTCTCTTTGGACTCAGGTCGAATCATAAGCCGGAGCATCCAGAATTGCCAATGTCGTCCAATGATATAGATGCAAATATCTTTACTCCTAACAATGTAAAAAGATTCTGCCACATCATACTTTGTCCAGGAGGTCCAAATGTACAAGATTTGTGCGGTAGCACTAGACAAAAGCGAAAGCCTTTGGACTCATGCCGATCCATAAGCCGAAGCATCCAGAATTGCCAATGTCGTGCAATGATATAGATGCAAATATCTTTACTCCTATCAATGTGACAGGATTCTGCCTCATCGTATCTTGTCCAGGGGTCCAAATGTACAAGATTTGTGCGGTAGCACTTGTCCAAAGCGACTCTCCTTGGACTCAGGTCGAATCATAAACAGGAGCATCCAGCATTGCCAATGTTGACCAATGATATAGATGCAAAAAACCTTCACTCCTATCAATTTGACAGGATTCTGGCTCATCGTGTCTTGTCCAGGAGGATCAAGTGTACAAGATTTGTGCGGTAGCACTAGACAAAAGCGAAAGCCTTTGGACTCATGCCGATCCATAAGCCGAAGCATCCAGAATTGCCAATGTCGTGCAATGATATAGATGCAAATATCTTTACTCCTATCAATGTGACAGGATTCTGCCTCATCGTATCTTGTCCAGGGGTCCAAATGTACAAGATTTGAGCGGTAGCACTTGTCCAAAGCGACTCTCTTTGGACTCAGGTCGAATCATAAGTCTGAGCATCCAGAATTGCCAATCACGTCCAATGATATACATGCAAATATCTTCACTCTTATCAATTTGACAGGATTCTGGTTCATCGTATCTTGTCAAGGAGGTCCAGGTGTACAAGATTTGTGCGGTAGCACTAGACAAAAGCCACTATCTTTGGACTCAGTTGAATCATACGCCTGAACATCCAGGATGGCCAATGCGGTCCAATGATATAGATGCAAATATCTTCACTCCCATCAATTTGACAGGATTCTGCCTCATCATACCTTGTCCAGGAGGTCCAAATGTACAAGATTTGTGCGGTAGCACTTGTCCAAAGCGACTCTCTTTGGACTCAGGTCGAATCATATGCCGGAGCATCCAGAATTGCCAATGTCGTCCAATGATATTTATGCAAATATCTTTACTCCTATCAATTTGACAGGATTCTGGCTCATCGTATATTGTCCAGGTGGTCCAAATGAACAACATGTGTGCGGTAGCACTTGTCCAAAGCGACTCTCTTTGGACTCAGGTCGAATCATAAGCCGGAGCATCCAGAATTGCCAATGTCGTCCAATGATATAGATGCAAATATCTTTACTCCTAACAATGTAATAAGATTCTGCCACATCATACTTTGTCCAGGGGGTCCAAATGTACAAGATTTGTTGCCGCATCACTTGTCCAAAGCGACTCCATTTGGACTCAGGTCGAATCATAAGCCTGAGCATCCAGAATTGCCAATGTCGTCCAACGATATAGATGCAAATATCTTCACTCCTATCAATTTGACAGGATTCTGGCTCATCGTGTCTTGTCCAGGAGGATCAAGTGTACAAGATTTGTGCGGTAGCACTAGACAAAAGCGAAAGCCTTTGGACTCATGCCGATCCATAAGCCGAAGCATCCAGAATTGCCAATGTCGTCCAATGATATAGATGCAAATATCTTCACTCCTATCAATGTGACAGGATTCTGCCTCATCATACCTTTTCCAGGAGGTCCAAATGCACAAGATATCTGCGATAGCACTTGTGCAAAGCGACTCTCTTTGGACTCAGGTCGAATCATAAGCCGGAGCATCCAGAATTGCCAATGTCGTCCAATGATATAGATGCAAATATCTTCACTCCTATCAATGTGACAGGATTCTGCCTCATCATACCTTTTCCAGGAGGTCCAAATGCACAAGATATCTGCGATAGCACTTGTGCAAAGCGACTCTCTTTGGACTCAGGTCGAATCATAAGCCGAAGCATCCAGAATTGCCAATGTCGTGCAATGATATAGATGCAAATATCTTTACTCCTATCAATGTGACAGGATTCTGCCTCATCGTATATTGTCCAGGGGGTCCAAATGAACAACATGTGTGCGGTAGCACTTGTCCAAAGCGACTCTCTTTGGACTCAGGTCGAATCATAAGCCGGAGCATCCAGAATTGCCAATGTCGTCCAATGATATAGATGCAAATATCTTTACTCCTAACAATGTAAAAAGATTCTGCCACATCATACTTTGTCCAGGAGGTCCAAATGTACAAGATTTGTGCGGTAGCACTAGACAAAAGCGAAAGCCTTTGGACTCATGCCGATCCATAAGCCGAAGCATCCAGAATTGCCAATGTCGTGCAATGATATAGATGCAAATATCTTTACTCCTATCAATGTGACAGGATTCTGCCTCATCGTATCTTGTCCAGGGGTCCAAATGTACAAGATTTGTGCGGTAGCACTTGTCCAAAGCGACTCTCCTTGGACTCAGGTCGAATCATAAACAGGAGCATCCAGCATTGCCAATGTTGACCAATGATATAGATGCAAAAAACCTTCACTCCTATCAATTTGACAGGATTCTGGCTCATCGTGTCTTGTCCAGGAGGATCAAGTGTACAAGATTTGTGCGGTAGCACTAGACAAAAGCGAAAGCCTTTGGACTCATGCCGATCCATAAGCCGAAGCATCCAGAATTGCCAATGTCGTGCAATGATATAGATGCAAATATCTTTACTCCTATCAATGTGACAGGATTCTGCCTCATCGTATCTTGTCCAGGGGTCCAAATGTACAAGATTTGAGCGGTAGCACTTGTCCAAAGCGACTCTCTTTGGACTCAGGTCGAATCATAAGTCTGAGCATCCAGAATTGCCAATCACGTCCAATGATATACATGCAAATATCTTCACTCCCATCAATTTGACAGGATTCTGCCTCATCATACCTTGTCCAGGAGGTCCAAATGTACAAGATTTGTGCGGTAGCACTTGTCCAAAGCGACTCTCTTTGGACTCAGGTCGAATCATATGCCGGAGCATCCAGAATTGCCAATGTCGTCCAATGATATTTATGCAAATATGTTTACTCCTATCAATTTGACAGGATTCTGGATCATCGTATATTGTCCAGGTGGTCCAAATGAACAACATGTGTGCGGTAGCACTTGTCCAAAGCGACTCTCTTTGGACTCAGGTCGAATCATAAGCCGGAGCATCCAGAATTGCCAATGTCGTCCAATGATATAGATGCAAATATCTTTACTCCTAACAATGTAATAAGATTCTGCCACATCATACTTTGTCCAGGGGGTCCAAATGTACAAGATTTGTTGCCGCATCACTTGTCCAAAGCGACTCCATTTGGACTCAGGTCGAATCATAAGCCTGAGCATCCAGAATTGCCAATGTCGTCCAATGATATAGATGCAAATATCTTCACTCCTATCAATTTGACAGGATTCTGGCTCATCGTGTCTTGTCCAGGAGGATCAAGTGTACAAGATTTGTGCGGTAGCACTAGACAAAAGCGAAAGCCTTTGGACTCATGCCGATCCATAAGCCGAAGCATCCAGAATTGCCAATGTCGTGCAATGATATAGATGCAAATATCTTTACTCCTATCAATGTGACAGGATTCTGCCTCATCGTATCTTGTCCAGGGGTCCAAATGTACAAGATTTGAGCGGTAGCACTAGACAAAAGCGAATCTCTTTGGACTCAGATCGATCCATAAGCCGAAGCATTCAGAATTGCCAATATCGTCCAAAGATATAGATGCAAATATCATTACTCCTATCAATTTGCCAGGAATCTGCCTCATCATACCTTTTCCAGGAGGTCCAAATGCACAAGATATCTGCGATAGCACTTGTGCAAAGCGAATCTATTTGGACTCAGGTCGAATCATAAGCCGGAGCATCCAGAATTGCCAAT
Source organism: Priocnemis perturbator (assembly GCA_963942575.1). Classification (NCBI taxonomy): domain Eukaryota; kingdom Metazoa; phylum Arthropoda; class Insecta; order Hymenoptera; family Pompilidae; genus Priocnemis; species Priocnemis perturbator. Next base: position 1,697,209 of record CAWWDK010000133.1, on the reverse strand, counting down.
GTCGTCCAATGATATAGATGCACATATTTTTACTCCTAACAATGTAATAGGATTCTGCCACATCATACTTTGTCCAGGAGGTCCAAATGTACAAGAATTCTTGCCGCATCACTTGTCCAACGCGACTCCATTTGGACTCAGGTCGAATCATAAGCCGGAGCATCCAGAATTGCCAATGTCGTCCAATGATATAGATGCAAATATCTTTACTCCTGACAATGTGACAGAATTCTGCCTCATCGTGTCTTGTCCAGGGGGTCCAAATGGACAAGATTTGCGCGGCAGCATTTGTCCAAACCGACTCTCTTTGGACTCAGGTCGATCCATATGCCGAAGTAACAAAAATTGCCGAACTTAACAGAATGATTTAGATGCAAATATCTTAACTCCTATCAATTTTCCAGGATTCTGCCTCACCGTATCTTGTCCAGGAGGTCCAAATGTACAGGATTTGTGCGGTAGAACTTGTCCAAAGCGACTCTCTTTGGACTCAGGTTCCGATCATATGCCTGAGCATCCAGAATTGCCAATGTCGTCTAGTGATATAGATGCAAATATCTTCACTCTTATCAATTTGACGGGATTCTGGCTCATCGTATCTTGTCCAGGAGGTTCAGGTGTACAATATTTGTGCGGTAGAACTAGACAAAAGCGAATCTCTTTGGACTCAGATCGATCCATAAGCCGAAGCATCCAGAATTGCCAATGTCGTCTAATGATATAGATGCAAATATCTCTCCTCCTATCAATTTGCCAGGATTCCGCCTCATCGTATCTTGTCCAGGGGGTTTCAAATGTATAAGATTTGTGCGGTAGCTCTTGTCCAAAGCGACTCTCTTTGGACTCAGGTCGAATCATATGCCTGAGCATCCAGAATTGCCAATGTCGTCTAGTGATATAGATGCAAATATATTCACTCCTATCAATTTGACAGGATTCTGGCTCATCGTGTCTTGTCCAGGAGGATCAAGTGTACAAGATTTGTGCGGTAGCACTAGACAAAAGCGAAAGCCTTTGGAGTCAGGTCGAAACATAAGCCGAGCATCCAGAATTTCCAATGTCGTCCAATGATATAGATGCAAATATCTTTACTCCTAACAATGTAATAGGATTCTGCCACATCATACTTTGTCCAGGAGGTCCAAATGTACAAGTTTTGTTGCCGTAGCACTTGTCCAAAGCGACTCTCTTTGGACTCAGGTCGAATCATATGCCTGAGCATCCAGAATTGCCAATGTCGTCCAAAGATATAGATGCAAATATCTTTACTCCTATCAATTTGACAGGATTCTGCCTCACGGTATCTTGTCCAGGAGGTCCAAATTTACAAGATTTGTGGGGTAGCAGTAGTCCAAAGCGACTCTCTTTGGACTCAGGTCGAATCATATCCCTGAGCATCCAGAATTGCCAATGTCGTCCAATGATATAGATGCAAACATCTTCACACCTATCAAATTGACAGGATTCTGCCTCATCATACCTTTTCCAGGAGGTCCAAATGCACAAGATTTGGCCGGCAGCATTTGTCCAAACCGACACTCTTTGGACTCAGGTCGAATCATAAGCCGGTGCATCCAGAATTGCCAATGTCGTCCAATGATATAGAAGCAAATATCTTTACTCCTAACAATGTGACAGAATTCTGCCTCATCATACTTTGTCCGGGAGGTCCAAATGTACAAGATTTGTTGCGATAGCACTTGTCCAATGCGACTCTCTTTGGACTCAGATCGATGGATAAGCCGAAGCATCCAGAATTGCCAATGTCGTCCAATGATATAGATGCAAATATCTCTCCTCCTATTAATTTGCCAGGATTCTGCCTCATCGTATCTTGTCCAGGGGGTGTAAATGGATAAGATTTGGGCGGCAGCATTTGTCCAAACCGACTCTCTTTGGACACAGGTCGATCCATATGCCGAAGTAACAAAAATTGCCGATCTTAATCGAATGATTTAGATGCAAATATCTTAACTCCTATCAATTTTCCTGGATTCTGCCTCACCGTATCTTGTCCAGGAGGTCCAAATGTACAGGATTTATGGGGTAGCAGTAGTCCATAGCGACGCTCTTTGGACTCAGTCGAATCATAGGCTGAATATCCAGGATTGCCAATGTCGTCCAATGATATAGATGCAAATATCTTCACTCCTATCATTGTGACAGGATTCTGCCTCATCATATCTTGTCCAGGAGGTCCAAATGGACAATATTTGTGCGGTAACCCTTGTCCAAACCGACTCTCTTTTTGGACTCAGATCGAATCATAAGCCGGGCTCCAGAATTGCCAATGTAGACCAATGATATAGATGCAAACATCTTTACTCCTATCAATTTGGCAGGATTTTGTCTCATCATACCCTGTTCCGGATGTTCAAATGTACAAGGTTTGGGTGGTAGCACTTGTCCAAAGCGACTCTCCTTGGACTCAGGTCGAATCATAAACCGGAGCATCCAGCATTGCCATGGCGTCCAATGATATAGATGCAAATATCTTCACTCCTATTAATTCGACAGGATTCTGGCTCATCGTGTCTTGTCCAGGAGGATCAAGTGAACAAGATTTGTGCGTTAGCACTTCACAAAAGCGAATCTCTTTAGACTCAGGTCGATTCATATGCCGAAGCATCCAGAATTGCCATGTCGTCCAATGATACAGATGCAAATATCTTTACTGCTATCGATTTGACAGGATTCTGCCTCACCATACCTTGTACACGAGGTTCACAAGGTACAAGATTTGTGAGGTAGCCCTTGTCCAAAGCGACTGTCTTTGGATTCAGGTCGAATCATAAGCCGGAGCATCCAGAATTGCCATTGTCGTCCAATGATATAGATGCAAATATCTTTACTCCTATCAATTTGACAGGATTCTGCCTCATCGTATATTGTCCAGGGGGTCCAAATGAACAACATGTGTGCGGTAGCACTTGTCCAAAGCGACTCTCTTTGGAATCAGGTCGAATCATAAGCCGGAGCATCCAGAATTGCCAATGTCGTCCAAAGATATAGATGCAAATATCATTACTCCTATCAATTTGCCAGGATTCTGGTTCATCGTATCTTGTCAAGGAGGTCCAGGTGTACAAGATTTGTGCGGTAGCACTAGACAAAAGCCACTATCTTTGGACTCAGTTGAATCATACGCCTGAACATCCAGGATGGCCAATGCGGCCCAATGATATAGATGCAAATATCTTCACTCCCATCAATTTGACAGGATTCTGCCTCATCATACCTTGTCCAGGAGGTCCAAATGTACAAGATTTGTGCGGTAGCACTTGTCCAAAGCGACTCTCTTTGGACTCAGGTCGAATCATATGCCGGAGCATCCAGAATTGCCAATGTCGTCCAATGATATTTATGCAAATATCTTTACTCCTATCAATTTGACAGGATTCTGGCTCATCGTATATTGTCCAGGTGGTCCAAATGAACAACATGTGTGCGGTAGCACTTGTCCAAAGCGACTCTCTTTGGACTCAGGTCGAATCATAAGCCGGAGCATCCAGAATTGCCAATGTCGTCCAATGATATAGATGCAAATATCTTTACTCCTAACAATGTAATAAGATTCTGCCACATCATACTTTGTCCAGGAGGTCCAAATGTACAAGATTTGTTGCCGCATCACTTGTCCAAAGCGACTCCATTTGGACTCAGGTCGAATCATAAGCCTGAGCATCCAGAATTGCCAATGTCGTCCAATGATATAGATGCAAATATTTTCACTCCTATCAATTTGACAGGATTCTGGCTCATCGTGTCTTGTCCAGGAGGATCAAGTGTACAAGATTTGTGCGGTAGCACTAGACAAAAGCGAAAGCCTTTGGACTAATGCCGATCCATAAGCCGAAGCATCCAGAATTGCCAATGTCGTGCAATGATATAGATGCAAATATCTTTACTCCTATCAATGTGACAGGATTCTGCCTCATCGTATCTTGTCCAGGGGTCCAAATGTACAAGATTTGAGCGGTAGCACTAGACAAAAGCGAATCTCTTTGGACTCAGATCGATCCATAAGCCGAAGCATTCAGAATTGCCAATATCGTCCAAAGATATAGATGCAAATATCATTACTCCTATCAATTTGCCAGGAATCTGCCTCATCATACCTTTTCCAGGAGGTCCAAATGCACAAGATATCTGCGATAGCACTTGTGCAAAGCGAATCTATTTGGACTCAGGTCGAATCATAAGCCGGAGCATCCAGAATTGCCAATGTCGTCCAATGATATAGATGCACATATTTTTACTCCTAACAATGTAATAGGATTCTGCCACATCATACTTTGTCCAGGAGGTCCAAATGTACAAGAATTCTTGCCGCATCACTTGTCCAACGCGACTCCATTTGGACTCAGGTCGAATCATAAGCCGGAGCATCCAGAATTGCCAATGTCGTCCAATGATATAGATGCAAATATCTTTACTCCTGACAATGTGACAGAATTCTGCCTCATCGTGTCTTGTCCAGGGGGTCCAAATGGACAAGATTTGCGCGGCAGCATTTGTCCAAACCGACTCTCTTTGGACTCAGGTCGATCCATATGCCGAAGTAACAAAAATTGCCGAACTTAACCGAATGATTTAGATGCAAATATCTTAACTCCTATCAATTTTCCAGGATTCTGCCTCACCGTATCTTGTCCAGGAGGTCCAAATGTACAGGATTTGTGCGGTAGAACTTGTCCAAAGCGACTCTCTTTGGACTCAGGTTCCGATCATATGCCTGAGCATCCAGAATTGCCAATGTCGTCTAGTGATATAGATGCAAATATCTTCACTCTTATCAATTTGACGGGATTCTGGCTCATCGTATCTTGTCCAGGAGGTTCAGGTGTACAATATTTGTGCGGTAGAACTAGACAAAAGCGAATCTCTTTGGACTCAGATCGATCCATAAGCCGAAGCATCCAGAATTGCCAATGTCGTCTAATGATATAGATGCAAATATCTCTCCTCCTATCAATTTGCCAGGATTCCGCCTCATCGTATCTTGTCCAGGGGGATTCAAATGTATAAGATTTGTGCGGTAGCTCTTGTCCAAAGCGACTCTCTTTGGACTCAGGTCGAATCATATGCCTGAGCATCCAGAATTGCCAATGTCGTCTAGTGATATAGATGCAAATATATTCACTCCTATCAATTTGACAGGATTCTGGCTCATCGTGTCTTGTCCAGGAGGATCAAGTGTACAACATTTGTGCGGTAGCACTAGACAAAAGCGAAAGCCTTTGGAGTCAGGTCGAAACATAAGCCGAGCATCCAGAATTTCCAATGTCGTCCAATGATATAGATGCAAATATCTTTACTCCTAACAATGTAATAGGATTCTGCCACATCATACTTTGTCCAGGAGGTCCAAATGTACAAGTTTTGTTGCCGTAGCACTTGTCCAAAGCGACTCTCTTTGGACTCAGGTCGAATCATATGCCTGAGCATCCAGAATTGCCAATGTCGTCCAAAGATATAGATGCAAATATCTTTAATCCTATCAATTTGACAGGATTCTGCCTCACGGTATCTTGTCCAGGAGGTCCAAAATTACAAGATTTGTGGGGTAGCAGTAGTCCAAAGCGACTCTCTTTGGACTCAGGTCGAATCATATCCCTGAGCATCCAGAATTGCCAATGTCGTCCAATGATATAGATGCAAACATCTTCACACCTATCAAATTTACAGGATTCTGCCTCATCATACCTTTTCCAGGAGGTCCAAATGCACAAGATTTGGCCGGCAGCATTTGTCCAAACCGACACTCTTTGGACTCAGGTCGAATCATAAGCCGGTGCATCCAGAATTGCCAATGTCGTCCAATGATATAGAAGCAAATATCTTTACTCCTAACAATGTGACAGAATTCTGCCTCATCATACTTTGTCCGGGAGGTCCAAATGTACAAGATTTGTTGCGATAGCACTTGTCCAATGCGACTCTCTTTGGACTCAGATCGATGGATAAGCCGAAGCATCCAGAATTGCCAATGTCGTCCAATGATATAGATGCAAATATCTCTCCTCCTATTAATTTGCCAGGATTCTGCCTCATCGTATCTTGTCCAGGGGGTGTAAATGGATAAGATTTGGGCGGCAGCATTTGTCCAAACCGACTCTCTTTGGACACAGGTCGATCCATATGCCGAAGTAACAAAAATTGCCTATCTTAATCGAATGATTTAGATGCAAATATCTTAACTCCTATCAATTTTCCTGGATTCTGCCTCACCGTATCTTGTCCAGGAGGTCCAAATGTACAGGATTTATGGGGTAGCAGTAGTCCATAGCGACGCTCTTTGGACTCAGTCGAATCATAGGCTGAATATCCAGGATTGCCAATGTCGTCCAATGATATAGATGCAAATATCTTCACTCCTATCATTGTGACAGGATTCTGCCTCATCATATCTTGTCCAGGAGGTCCAAATGGACAAGATTAGACGTCAGCATTTGTCCAACGCGACTCTCTTCGAACTCAGGTCGAATCATATGCCGAGCATCCAGAATTGCCAATGTCGTCCAATGATATAGATGCAAATATATTTACTCCTATCAATGTGATAGGATTCTGCCTCATCATACCTTGTCCAGGAGGTCCAAATGTACATGACTTGTGCGGTAGCACTTCTCCAAAGCGACTCTCTTTGGCCTCCGGTCGAATCATATGCCGAGAATCCAGAATTGCCAATGTCGTCCAATGATATAGATGCAAATATCTTTACTCCTATCAATGTGATAGGATTCTGCCTCATCATACCTTGTTCCGGAGGTTCAAATGTACAATATTTGTGCGGTAACCCTTGTCCAAACCGACTCTCTTTTTGGACTCAGATCGAATCATAAGCCGGGCTCCAGAATTGCCAATGTAGACCAATGATATAGATGCAAACATCTTTACTCCTATCAATTTGGCAGGATTTTGTCTCATCATACCCTGTTCCGGATGTTCAAATGTACAAGGTTTGGGTGGTAGCACTTGTCCAAAGCGACTCTCCTTGGACTCAGGTCGAATCATAAACCGGAGCATCCAGCATTGCCATGGCGTCCAATGATATAGATGCAAATATCTTCACTCCTATTAATTCGACAGGATTCTGGCTCATCGTGTCTTGTCCAGGAGGATCAAGTGAACAAGATTTGTGCGTTAGCACTTCACAAAAGCGAATCTCTTTAGACTCAGGTCGATTCATATGCCGAAGCATCCAGAATTGCCATGTCGTCCAATGATACAGATGCAAATATCTTTACTGCTATCGATTTGACAGGATTCTGCCTCACCATACCTTGTACACGAGGTTCACAAGGTACAAGATTTGTGAGGTAGCCCTTGTCCAAAGCGACTGTCTTTGGATTCAGGTCGAATCATAAGCCGGAGCATCCAGAATTGCCATTGTCGTCCAATGATATAGATGCAAATATCTTTACTCCTATCAATTTGACAGGATTCTGCCTCATCGTATATTGTCCAGGGGGTCCAAATGAACAACATGTGTGCGGTAGCACTTGTCCAAAGCGACTCTCTTTGGAATCAGGTCGAATCATAAGCCGGAGCATCCAGAATTGCCAATGTCGTCCAAAGATATAGATGCAAATATCATTACTCCTATCAATTTGCCAGGATTCTGCCTCATCATACCTTTTTCAGGAGGTCCAAATGCACAAGATTTCTGCGGTAGCACTTGTCCATAGCGACGCTCTTTGGACTCAGTCGAATCATAGGCTGAATATCCAGGATTGCCAATGTCGTCCAATGATATAGATGCAAATATCTTCATTCCTATCAATGTGACAGGATTCTGCCTCACCGTATCTTGTCCAGGAGGTCCAAATGGACATGATTTGGGCGGCAGCATTGTGTCCAACGCGACTCTGTTTGAACTCAGGTCGAAACATAAGCCGAGCATCCAGAATTGCCAATGTCGTCCAATGCTATAGATGCAAATATCTTTACTCCTAAAAATGTAATAGGATTCTGCCACATCATACTTTGTCCAGGAGGTCCAAATGTACAAGATTTGTTGCCGTAGCACTTGTCCAAAGCGACTCCCTTTGGACTCAGGTCGAATCATAAGCCTGAGCATCCAGAATTGCCAATGTCGTCCAATGATATAGATGCAAATATCTTTACTCCTATCAATTTGACAGGAATCTGCCTCATCGTAACTTGTCCAGGAGGTTCAGGTGTACAATATTTGTGCGGTAGCACTAGACAAAAGCGAATCTCTTTGGACTCAGATCGATCCATAAGCCGAAGCATTCAGAATTACCAATGTCGTCCAAAGATATAGATGCAAATATCTTTACTCCTATCAATTTGACAGGATTCTGCCTCACGGTATCTTGTCCAGGAGGTCCAAATTTACAAGATTTGTGGGGTAGCATTTGTCCAAACCGACACTCTTTGGACTCAGGTCGAATCATAAGCCGGAGCATCCAGAATTGCCAATGTCGTCCAATGATATAGATGCAAATATCTTTACTCCTAACAATGTGACAGAATTCTGCCTCATCATACTTTGTCCGGGAGGTCCAAATTTACAAGATTTGTTGCGGTAGCACTTGTCCAATGCGACTCTCTTTGGACTCAGATCGATGGATAAGCCGAAGCATCCAGAATTGCCAATGTCGTCCAATGATATAGATGCAAATATCTCTCCTCCTATTAATTTGCCAGGATTCTGCCTCATCGCCTCTTGTCCAGGGGGTGTAAATGGACAAGATTTGGGCGGCAGCATTTGTCCAAACCGACTCTCTTTGGACTCAGGTCGATCCATATACCGAAGTAACAAAAATTGCCGATCTTAACCGAATGATTTAGATGCAAATATCTTAACTCCTATCAAATTTTCCTGGATTCTGCCTCACCGTATCTTGTCCAGGAGGTCCAAATGTACAGGATTTATGGGGTAGCAGTAGTCCAAAGCGACTGTCTTTGGACTCAGATCGATGCATAAGCCGAAGCATCCAGAATTGCCAATGTCGTCTAATGATATAGATGCAAATATCTCTCCTCCTATCAATTTGCCAGGATTCTGCCTCATCGTATCTTGTCCAGGGGGTTTCAAATGTACAAGATTTGTGCGGTAGCACTTGTCCAAAGCGACTCTCTTTGGACACAGGTCGAATCATATGCCTGAGCATCCAGAATTGCCAATGTCGTCCAATGATATAGATGCAAATATCTTTACTCCTAACAATGTGACAGAATTCTGCCTCATCATACTTTGTCCGGGAGGTCCAAATGTACAAGATTTGTTGCGGTAGCACTTGTCCAATGCGACTCTCTTTGGACTCAGATCGATGGATAAGCCGAAGCATCCAGAATTGCCAATGTCGTCCAATGATATAGATGCAAATATCTCTCCTTCTATTAATTTGCCAGGATTCTGCCTCATCGTATCTTGTCCAGGGGGTGTAAATGTACAAGATATGGGCGGCAGCATTTGTCCAAACCGACTCTCTTTGGACACAGGTCGATCCATATGCCGAAGTAACAAAAATTGCCGATTTTAACCGAAGGATTTAGATGCAAATATCTTAACTCCTATCAATTTTCCTGGATTCTGCCTCACCGTATCTTGTCCAGGAGGTCCAAATGTACAGGATTTATGGGGTAGCACTAGACAAAAGCGAATCTCTTTGGACTCAGATCGATCCATATGCCGGAGCATCCAGAATTGCCAACGTCGTCCAATGATATTGATTCAAATATGTTTACTCCTATCAATGTGACAGAATTCTGCCTCATCATACCTTCTCCAGGAGGTCCAAATGCACAAGTTTTGGGCGGCAACATTTGCCCAAACCGACTCTCTTTGGATTCAGGTCGAATCATATGCCTGAGCATCCAGAATTGCCAATGTGGTCCAATGATATAGATGCAAATATCTTCACTCCTATCAATGTGACAGAATTCTGCCTCATCATACCTTCTCCAGGAGGTCCAAATGCACAAGTTTTGGGCGGCAACATTTGCCCAAACCGACTCTCTTTGGATTCAGGTCGAATCATATGCCGGAGCATCCAGAATTACCAATGTCGTTCAATGATATAGATGCAAATATCTTCACTCATATCAATGTGACAGGATTCTGCCTCATCATACCTTTTCCAGGAGGTCCAAATGCACAAGTTTTGGGCGGCAACATTTGCCCAAACCGACTCTCTTTGGATTCAGGTCGAATCAAATGCCGAGCATCCAGAATTGCCATGTCGTCCAATGATACAGATGCAAATATCATCACTCCTATGAATGTGATAGGATTCTGCCTCATCATAATTTGTACAGGAGGTTCAAATGTACAAGATTTGTGCGGTAGCCCTTGTCCAAAGCGACCCTCTTTGGACTCATGTCGAATCATAAGACGGTGCATCCAGAATTGCCAATGTCGTCCAATGATATAGATGCAAATATCTTTACTGCTATCAATTTGACAGGATTCTGCCTCATCATATCTTGTCCAATGGGTCCAAATGTACAAGATTTGTGCGTTAGCACTTCACAAACGCGAATCTCTTTGGACTGAGGTCGAATCATAAGCCGGGACATCCAGAATTGCCAATGTAGACCAATGATATAGATGCACACATCTTTACTCCTATCAATTTGACAGGATTCTGCCTCATCGTGTCTTGTCCAGGAGGATCAACTGTACAAGATTTGTACGGTAGCACTAGACGAAAGCGAAACTCTTTGCACTCAGGTCGAATAATATGCCGAGCATCCAGAATTGCCAAAGTCGTCCAATGATATAGATGCAAATATCTTTACTCCTATCAATGTGATAGGATTCTGCCTCATCATACCTTGTTCCAGAGGTTCAAATGTACAAGATTTGTGCAGTAGCAGTAGACAAAAGCGAAACTCTTTGAACTCAGTCGAATCATATGCCGAGCATCCAGAATTGCCATCTCGTCCAATGATATAGATGCAAACATCTTCACTCCTATCAATTTGATAGGATTCTGTCTCATCATACCCTGTTCCGGATGTTCGAATGTACAAGGTTTGGGTGGTAGCACTTGTCCAAAGCGACTCTCCTTGGATTCAGGTCGAATCATATACCGGAGCATCCAGCATTGCCATGGCGTCCAATGATAGAGATGCAAATATCTTTACTCCTATCAATGTGATAGGATTCTGCCTCATCATACCTTGTTCCGGAGGTTTAAATGTACAAGATTTGTGCGGTAGAACTAGACAAAAGCAAAACTCTTTGAACTCAGGTCGAATCATATGCCGAAGCATCCAGAATTGCCAGGTCGTCCAATGATATAGATGCAAACATCTTCACTCCTATCAATTTGATAGGATTCTGTCTCATCATACCCTGTTCCGGATGTTCAAATGTACAAGGTTTGGGTGGTAGCCCTTGTCCAAAGCGACTGTCTTTGGATTCAGGTCGAATCATAAGCCGGAGCATCCAGAATTGCCAATGTCGTCCAATGATATAGATGCAAATATCTTTACTCCTATCAATTTGACAGGATTCTGCCCCATCGTATATTGTCCAGGGGGTCCAATGTACAAGACTTGTGCGGCAGCACTTGACAAAAGCCAATCTCTTTGACTCAGGTCGAATCATATGCCGATCATCCAGAATTGCCAATGTCGTCCAATGATATAGATGCAAATATCTTTACTCCTATCAATGTGATAGGATTCTGCCTCATCATATCTTGTCCAATGGGTCAAAATGTACAAGATTTGTGCGTTAGCACTTCACATACGCGAATCTCTTTGGACTGAGGTCGAATCATAAGCCGGGGCATCCAGAATTGCCAATGTAGACCAATGATACAGATGCAAATATCATCACTCCTATGAATGTGATAGGATTCTGCCTCATCATACCTTGTACAGGAGGTTCAAATGTAGAAGATTTGTGCGGTAGCCCTTGTCCAAAGCGACTGTCTTTGGAATCAGGTTGAATCATAAGCCGGAGCATCCAGAATTGCCATGTCGTCCAATGATACAGATGCAAATATCATCACTCCTATGAATGTGATAGGAATCTGCCTCTTCATACCTTGTACAGGAGGTTCAAATGTACAAGATTTGTGCGGTAGCCCTTGTCCAAAGCGACTGTCTTTGGATTCAGGTTGAATCATAAGCCCGAGCATCCAGAATTGCCATTGTCGTCCAATGATATAGATGCAAATATCTTTACTGCTATCAATTTGACAGGATTCTGTCTCATCATATCTTGTCCAATGGGTCAAAATGTACAAGATTTGTGCGTTAGCACTTCACAAACGCGAATCTCTTTGGACTGAGGTCGAATCATAAGCCGGGGCATCCAGAATTGCCAATGTAGACCAATGATATAGATGCAAATATCTTTACTCCTATCAATGTGATAGGATTCTGACTCATCATACCTTGTTCCAGAGGTTCAAATGTACAAGATTTGTGCAGTAGCCCTAGACAAAAGCCAAACTCTTTGAACTCAGGTCGAATCATATGCCGAGCATCCAGAATTGCCATGTCGTCCAATGATATAGATGCAAATATCTTTACTCCTATCAATGTGATAGGATTCTGACTCATCATACCTTGTTCCAGAGGTTCAAATGTACAAGATTTGTGCAGTAGCACTAGACAAAAGCCAACTCTTTGAACTCATGTCGAATCATATGCCGAGCATCCAGAATTGCCATGTCGTCCAATGATATAGATGCAAACATCTTCACTCCTATCAATTTGATAGGATTCTGTCTCATCAAAACCCTGTTCCGGATGTTCAAATGTACAAGGTTTGGGTGGTAGCCCTTGTCCAAAGCGACTGTCTTTGGATTCAGGTCGAATCATAAGCCGGAGCATCCAGAATTGCCAATGTCGTCCAATGATATAGATGCAAATATCTTTACTCCTATCAATTTGACAGGATTCTGCCTCATCGTATATTGTCCAGGGGGTCCAATGTACAAGACTTGTGCGGCAGCACTTGACAAAAGCCAATCTCTTTGACTCAGGTCGAATCATATGCCGATCATCCAGAATTGCCAATGTCGTCCAATGATATAGATGCAAATATCTTTACTCCTATCAATGTGATAGGATTCTGCCTCATCATACCTTGTCCAGTAGGTCAAAATGTACAAGATTTGTGCGTTAGCACTTCACAAAAGCAAATCTCTTTGGACTCAGGTCGATTCATATGCCGAAGCATCCATAATTGCCATGTCGTCCAATGATACAGATGCAAATATCATCACTCCTATGAATGTGATAGGATTTTGCCTCATCATACCTTGTACAGGAGGTACAAATGTACAAGATTTGTGCGGTAGCCCTTGTCCAAAGCGACTCTCTTTGGACTCAGGTCGAATCATAAGACGGGGCATCCAGAATTACCAATGTCGTCCAATGATATAGATGCAAATATCTTTACTGCTATCAATTTGACAGGATTCTGCCTCATCATATCTTGTCCAATAGGTCAAAATGTACAAGATTTGTGCGTTAGCACTTCACAAAAGCGAATCTCTTTGGACTGAGGTCGATTCATATGCCGAACCATCCAGAATTGCCATGTCGTCCAATGATACAGATGCAAATATCATCACTCCTATGAATGTGATAGGATTCTGCCTCATCATACCTTCTACAGTAGGTTCAAATGTACAAGATTTGTGCGGTAGCCCTTGTCCAAAGCGACTGTCTCTGGAATCAGGTCGAATCATAAGCCGGAGCATCCAGAATTGCCATTGTCGTCCAATGATATAGATGCAAATATATTTACTGCTATCAGTTTGACAGGGTTCTGCCTCATCGTATCTTGTCCAAGGGGTCCAAATGAACACGATTTGTTGCGGTACCACTTGTTCAAAGCGACATTCTTTGGACTTATGTCGAACCTTAAGCCGGACCATCCAGAATTACCGATGTTGACCAATGATATAGATGCAAATATCTTTACTACTATCAATTTGCCATCATTCTGCCTCATCGTATCTTAACCAGGGAGTCCAAATGTACAAGATTTGTGCGGTAGCACTTGTGCAAAGCGACTCTATTTGGACTCAGGTCGAATCATATGCCGGAGCATCCAGAATTGCCAACGTCGTCCAATGATATTGATTCAAATATGTTTACTCCTATCAATGTGACAGAATTCTGCCTCATCATACCTTCTCCAGGAGGTCCAAATGCACAAGTTTTGGGCGGCAACATTTGCCCAAACCGACTCTCTTTGGATTCAGGTCGAATCATATGCCTGAGCATCCAGAATTGCCAATGTGGTCCAATGATATAGATGCAAATATCTTCACTCCTATCAATGTGACAGAATTCTGCCTCATCATACCTTCTCCAGGAGGTCCAAATGCACAAGATTTGTGCAGTAGCAGTAGACAAAAGCGAAACTCTTTGAACTCAGGTCGAATCATATGCCGAGCATCCAGAATTGCCATCTCGTCCAATGATATAGATGCAAAAATCTTCACTCCTATCAATTTGATAGGATTCTGTCTCATCATACCCTGTTCCGGATGTTCAAATGTACAAGGTTTGGGTGGTAGCACTTGTCCAAAGCGACTCTCCTTGGATTCAGGTCGAATCATATACCGGAGCATCCAGCATTGCCATGGCGTCCAATGATAGAGATGCAAATATCTTTACTCCTATCAATGTGATAGGATTCTGCCTCATCATACCTTGTTCCGGAGGTTTAAATGTACAAGATTTGTGCGGTAGAACTAGACAAAAGCAAAACTCTTTGAACTCAGGTCGAATCATATGCCGAAGCATCCAGAATTGCCAGGTCGTCCAATGATATAGATGCAAACATCTTCACTCCTATCAATTTGATAGGATTCTGTCTCATCATACCCTGTTCTGGATGTTCAAATGTACAAGGTTTGGGTGGTAGCCCTTGTCCAAAGCGACTGTCTTTGGATTCAGGTCGAATCATAAGCCGGAGCATCCAGAATTGCCAATGTCGTCCAATGATATAGATGCAAATATCTTTACTCCTATCAATTTGACAGGATTCTGCCCCATCGTATATTGTCCAGGGGGTCCAATGTACAAGACTTGTGCGGCAGCACTTGACAAAAGCCAATCTCTTTGACTCAGGTCGAATCATATGCCGATCATCCAGAATTGCCAATGTCGTCCAATGATATAGATGCAAATATCTTTACTCCTATCAATGTGATAGGATTCTGCCTCATCATATCTTGTCCAATGGGTCAAAATGTACAAGATTTGTGCGTTAGCACTTCACATACGCGAATCTCTTTGGACTGAGGTCGAATCATAAGCCGGGGCATCCAGAATTGCCAATGTAGACCAATGATACACATGCAAATATCATCACTCCTATGAATGTGATAGGATTCTGCCTCATCATACCTTGTACAGGAGGTTCAAATGTAGAAGATTTGTGCGGTAGCCCTTGTCCAAAGCGACTGTCTTTGGAATCAGGTTGAATCATAAGCCGGAGCATCCAGAATTGCCATGTCGTCCAATGATACAGATGCAAATATCATCACTCCTATGAATGTGATAGGAATCTGCCTCTTCATACCTTGTACAGGAGGTTCAAATGTACAAGATTTGTGCGGTAGCCCTTGTCCAAAGCGACTGTCTTTGGATTCAGGTTGAATCATAAGCCCGAGCATCCAGAATTGCCATTGTCGTCCAATGATATAGATGCAAATATCTTTACTGCTATCAATTTGACAGGATTCTGCCTCATCATATCTTGTCCAATGGGTCAAAATGTACAAGATTTGTGCGTTAGCACTTCACAAACGCGAATCTCTTTGGACTGAGGT
Organism: Priocnemis perturbator; assembly: GCA_963942575.1. NCBI lineage: Eukaryota > Metazoa > Arthropoda > Insecta > Hymenoptera > Pompilidae > Priocnemis > Priocnemis perturbator. Next base: position 1,681,424 of record CAWWDK010000133.1, on the reverse strand, counting down.
CGAATCATAAGCCGGGGCATCCAGAATTGCCAATGTAGACCAATGATATAGATGCAAATATCTTTACTCCTATTAATGTGATAGGATTCTGCCTCATCATACCTTCTCCAGGAGGTCCAAATGCACAAGTTTTGGGCGGCAACATTTGCCCAAACCGACTCTCTTTGGATTCAGGTCGAATCATATGCCTGAGCATCCAGAATTGCCAATGTGGTCCAATGATATAGATGCAAATATCTTCACTCCTATCAATGTGACAGAATTCTGCCTCATCATACCTTCTCCAGGAGGTCCAAATGCACAAGTTTTGGGCGGCAACATTTGCCCAAACCGACTCTCTTTGGATTCAGGTCGAATCATATGCCGGAGCATCCAGAATTACCAATGTCGTTCAATGATATAGATGCAAATATCTTCACTCCTATCAATGTGACAGGATTCTGCCTCATCATACCTTTTCCAGGAGGTCCAAATGCACAAGTTTTGGGCGGCAACATTTGCCCAAACCGACTCTCTTTGGATTCAGGTCGAATCAAATGCCGAGCATCCAGAATTGCCATGTCGTCCAATGATACAGATGCAAATATCATCACTCCTATGAATGTGATAGGATTCTGCCTCATCATAATTTGTACAGGAGGTTCAAATGTACAAGATTTGTGCGGTAGCCCTTGTCCAAAGCGACTCTCCTTGGACTCAGGTCGAATCATAAACCGGAGCATCCAGCATTGCCATGGCGTCCAATGATAAAGATGCAAATATCTTTACTCCTATCAATGTGATAGGGTTCTGCCTCATCATACCTTGTTCCGGAGGTTCAAATGTACAAGATTTGTGCGGTAGCACTAGACAAAAGCGAAACTCTTTGCACTCTGGTCGAATCATATTCCGAGCATCCAGAATTGCCAATGTCGTCCAATGATATAGATGCAAATATCTTTACTGCTATCAATTTGTCAGGATTCTGCCTCATCATACCTTGTTCCGGAGGTTCAAATGTACAAGATTTTTGCGGTAGCCCTTGTCCAAAGCGACTCTCTTTGAACTCAGGTCGAATCGTAAGCCGGGGCATCCAGACTTGCCAATGTCGTCCAATGATATAGATGCAAATATCTTTACTCCTATCAATTTGACAGGATTCTGCCTCATCGTATATTGTCCAGGGGGTCCAAATGTACAAGACTAGTGCGGCAGCACTTGACAAAACCCAATCTCTTTGACTCAGGTCGAATCATATTCCGATCATCCAGAATTGCCAATGTCGTTCAATGATATAGATGCAAATATCTTTACTCCTATCAATGTGATAGGATTCTGCCTCATCATGCCTTGTTCCGGAGGTTCAAATGTACAAGATTTGTGCGGTCGCCCTTGTCCAAAGCGACTCTCTTTGGACTCAGGTCGAATCATAAGCCGGGGCATCCAGAATTGCCAATGTCGTCCAATGATATAGATGCAAACATCTTCACTCCTATCAATTTGACAGGATTCTGTCTCATCATACCCTGTTCTGGATGTTCAAATGTACAAGGTTTGCGCGGTAGCACTTGTCCAAAGCGACTCTCCTTGTACTCAGGTCGAATCATAAACCGGAGCATCCAGCATTGCCATTGTCGTCCAATGATATAGATGCAAATATATTTACTCCTATCAATTTGACAGTATTCTGCCTCGTCGTATCTTGTCCAGGGGGTCTAAATGTACATGATTTGTTGCGGTACCACTTGTCCAAAGCGACATTCTTTGGACTTATGTCGAACCATAAGCCGGACCATCCAGAATTGCCGATGTTGACCAATGATATAGATGCAAATATCTTTACTCCTATTAATTTGACAGGATTCTGCCTCATCATACCTTTTCCAGGAGGTCCAAATGCACATGTTTTGGGCGGCAGCATTTGCCCAAACCGACTCTCTTTGGATTCAGGTCGAATCATAAGCCGGAGCATCCAGAAATGCCAATGTCGTCCAATGATATAGATGCAAATATCTTTACTCCTATCAATTTGACAGGATTCTGCCTCATCGTATCTTGTCCAGGGGGTCCAAATGTACACGATTTGTTGCGGTACCACATGTCCAAAGCGACATTCTTTGGACTTATGTCGAACCATAAGCCAGACCATCCAGAATTACCGATGTTGACCAATGATATACATGCAAATATCTTTACTCCTATTAATTTGACAGGATTCTGCCTGATCATACCTTTTCCAGGAGGTCCAAATGCACATGTTTTGGGCGGCAGCATTTGCCCAAACCGACTCTCTTTGGATTCAGGTCGAATCATAAGCCGGAGCATCCAGAATTGCCACTGTCGTCCAATGATATAGATGCAAATATATTTACTCCTATGAATGTGATAGGATTCTGCCTCATCATACCTTGTACAGGAGGTCCAAATGTACAAGACTTGTTGCGGTAGCACTTGTCCGAAGCGACTCTGTTTGGATTCAGGTCGAATCATAAGCCAGAGCATCCAGAATTGCCAATGTCGTCCAATGATATAGATGCAAATATCTTTTCTCCTATCAATTTGACAGGATTCTGCCGCTATCATATCTTGTCCAGGGGGTCAAAATGATCACGATTTGTGCGTTAGCACTTCACAAAAGCGAATGTCTTTGGACTCAGGTCGATTCATATGCCGAAGCATCCAGAATTACCATGTTGTCCAATGATACAGATGCAAATATCATCACTCCTATGAACGTGATAGGATTCTGCCTCATCATACCTTGTACAGGAGGTTCAAATGTACAAGATTTGTGCGGTAGCTCTTATCCAAAGCGACTGTCTTTGGATTCAGGTCGAATCATAAGCCGGAGCATCCAGAATTGCCATTGTCGTCCAATGATATAGATGCAAATATATTTACTCCTATCAATTTGACAGGATTCTGCCTCATCGTATCTTGTCCAGGGGGTCCAAATGTACAAGACTAGTGCGGCAGCACTTGACAAAACCCAATCTCTTTGACTCAGGTTGAATCATATTCCGATCATCCAGAATTGCCAATGTCGTCCAATGATATAGATGCAAATATCTTTACTCCTATCAATATGATAGGATTCTGCCTCATCATACCTTGTTCCGGAGGTTCAAATGTACAAGATTTGTGCGGTAGCCCTTGTCCAAAGCGACTCTCCTTGGACTCAGGTCGAATCATAAACCGGAGCATCCAGCATTGCCATGGCGTCCAATGATATAGATGCAAATATCTTTACTCCTATCAATGTGATAGGGTTCTGCCTCATCATACCTTGTTCCGGAGGTTCAAATGTACAAGATTTGTGCGGTAGCACTAGACAAAAGCGAAACTCTTTGCACTCTGGTCGAATCATATTCCGAGCATCCAGAATTGCCAATGTCGTCCAATGATATAGATGCAAATATATTTACTGCTATCAATTTGACAGGTTTCTGCCTCATCGTATATTGTCCAGGGGGTCCAAATGCACAAGATTTGTGGGGTAGCCCTTGTCCAAAGCGACTCTCCTTGTACTCAGGTCGAATCATAAACCGGAGCATCCAGCATTGTCATTGTCGTCCAATGATATAGATGCAAATATATTTACTCCTATCAATTTGACAGGATTCTGCCTCATCGTATCTTGTCCAGGGGGTCCAAATGTACAAGACTAGTGCGGCAGCACTTGACAAAACCCAATCTCTTTGACTCAGGTCGAATCATATTCCGATCATCCAGAATTGCCAATGTCGTCCAATGATATAGATGCAAATATCTTTACTCCTATTAATGTGATAGGATTCTGCCTCATCATAGCTTGTACAGGAGGTCCAAATGTACAAGGCTTATTGCGGTAGCACCTGTCCAAAGCGACTCTCTTTGAACTCAGGTCGAATCATATGCCGAACTTCCAGAATTGCCAATGTCGTCCAATGATATAGATGCAAACATCTTCACTCCTATCAATTTCACAGGATTCTGCCTCATCGTATCTTGTCCAGGAGGTTCAAATGTTCAAGATTTGTGCGGTAGCACTTGTCCAAAGCGACGTTCTTTGGACTTAGGTCGAACCATATGCCGGACCATCCAGAATTGCCGTTGTTGACCAATGATATAGATGCAAATATCTTTACTCCTAATAATTTGACAGGATTCTGGCTCATCATGTTTTGTCCAGGAGGATCAAGTGTAGAAGATGTGTGCGGTAGCACTAGACAAAAGCGAAACTCCTTGGACTCAGGTCGATCCATAAGCCGAAGCATCAAGAATTGCCAATGTCGTGCAATGGTATAGATGCAAATATCTTTACTGCAATCAATTTGACAGGATTCTGCCTCATCGTGTCTTGTCCAGGGGGTCCAAATGTACGGGATTTGTTGCGGTAGCACTTGTCCAAAGAGACATTCTTTGGACTTATGTCGAACCATAAGCCGGACCATCCAGAATTGCCGTTGTTGACCAATGATATAGATGCAAATATCTTTACTCCTATTAATTTGACAGGATTCTGCCTCGTCGTATCTTGTCCCGGGGGTCCAAATGTACAAGATTTGTTGCGGTAGTACTTGTCCAAAGCGACTCTCCTTGGACTTAGGTCGAATCATAAGCCTGAGCATCCAGAATTGCCAATGCCGTCTAATGATATAGATGCAAATATCTTCACTCCTATCAATGTGACAGGATTCTGCCTCATCATGCCTTTTCCAGGAGGTCCAAATGCACACGTTTTGGGCGGCAGCATTTGCCCAAACCGACTCTCTTTGGATTCGGGTCGAATCATATGCCGAGCATCCAGAATTGCCAATGTCGTCCAATGATATAGATGCAAATATCTTTACTCCTATCATTGTGATAGGATTCTGCCTCATCATACCTTGTACAGGAGGTCCAAATGTACAAGACTTATTGCGGTAGCACTTGTCCGAAGTGTTTTTATTTTTTAAAGTCTAGAGGAGTGCCTGAGGGAAACTAGTTTTCGCGAGTTGTGGTTTTGTTCGGAGGAGCCTTCGCACTACACTACGCCACACGGCACGTGGCCGGCACAGAACGATAACACGTGGTTGAGGAGTTCCAAAAAAGGTTATTTATTAACTAAACGCACTAAAAACTAGGATTACAGTGTTTGAGGGGCACCAAAGCGTCTTTATATAATCCCTGAGCTGTACCAGTCACCTTCCACTATGCACTAAACGAGAATTGCGCCCGATTTACTCGCTACGATTCGCGACGAATATGAGAGCACCCGGTCACGACTATGCGGAAGACGGTAATGGCCGACGAGAGCGCGCGGAAACCGCGAGAGTACAATTGCCCGAGAAGAACGCGACGCGGCGCTACTGATTAGCAGGCGCGTTTACATAGAGTATGGCCTGAGTATCGACCGCAACGATTGATCTGCAGCGAGCGCGCCGCGGGCGCCTATTGGCCGCCCGCCCGAGGTGACAATGAATACGCAACATTCCGCCCGCCTTAGCCGACAGCGTTGGCTAATCCGTTGACGTGGAGATCGGCACCACCGAGAGCTTGGTGATAGGTCGGACTAGCGTGCCTGAGGACGTCTTTAGCGTGACCACCCTGGTTAGGCCGTCAGCTCCGGGGTGGAGTGAGAGTACCCGAGCCAGAGGCCATTTGGCAGGAGGAAGCCGCTCGTCGGTGATGAGGACTAGTGAATTCTCCCTGATTTGATTGGACGGGTGGTGCCACTTTGAGATGGCCAGATGGCGTTGTAAACACTCCTTCGCCCAGCGTGCCCAGAAAAACTGAAATTTTTGCTGTATCAGTTGCCAGCGAGAGAGACGTGCTACTGGTACCGTGGAGAGTGAAGGTTCGGGCACTGCCGTCAGTGCTGCTCCGATGAGGAAGTGGCCGGGCGTGAGGGCGTCGAGATCGTCGGGGTCGTCAGACAGCGGGTGCAGCGGTCGGGAGTTGAGAACTGCCTCGATTTGCACCAGTAGAGTGGTCAGTTCCTCGAACGTGAGAAAGGTATCCCCGATGGTTCTCCGCAGGTGGTGCTTCACCGACTTGACCGCTGCTTCCCATTTCCCGCCGAAGTGAGGGGCTGCCGGAGGACTGAAAAACCAAATAGTACCATCGCCTGAGAGTAAATGAGAAATTTCCTTGAACTCCCTTGTGCCTGAGGTGAAGAGTTTCCGGAGTGCGGCATCGGCTCCGACAAAATTGGTGCCGCAGTCACTGTGAAGTGACCCGCAGATGCCTCTTCTTCCCACAAATCGTCGGAAGGCTGAGATGAAGGCCTCCGTTGTGTAGTCGGAGACGACCTCGAGGTGGACTGCCGAGGTGACGAAGCAGACAAAGATCGCCAGCCAGCCCTTGTGCGTCTTGGCCCCGCGACCTCGCCAAGTCTTGAGAGTGACCGGTCCTGCGTAGTCGACTCCGGTGTTGAGGAAGGGCCGAGAGGGCGTCACTCTGGACGGAGGTAGCTGTCCCATAAGCTGCTGGGCTCGCACGCCTCGTTGGCGAGCGCAGCGTGTGCAGCGGAGGATGTGAGATCGTACAGGGGCCCTACCCCCAATGATCCAGTAGGTCCTGCGGAGGTGGGCTAGCGTCAGTTGGGTGCCGCCGTGAAGAGTCCGTAGATGGGCATCCGAGATGAGAAGGCGAGTAAGAGGCGAGGCCCGTGGCAGTATGACGGGGTGCTTCGTTCCTTCTGCGAGTTCCGAGTTGCGCAGCCGACCGCCCACCCTCAGGATGCCAGATCGATCGACGAAGGCCGTGAGCCGAGTTAGAGGATGCGTCCGTGAGAGGTGTTGTCCGCGTGCCATGGTTCTGAGCTCTGCTGAGAAGTAAGCACCCTGTGTTGCCCTTACCCAATGTATTCGGGCTGTTTCCATCTCTTCTGAGGTGAGAGGGTTGTGGAGAGAAGATTCCGGGGTGCGCCTGAATCTGGCGATGGCTCGTCGGCACAGTGCCGTGATACGGAGAAGTCGGGTGAGAGACGAATACCGGTGAATTAGTTCCCAGAGAGGGTGAGGTTCCGATGCCGTCGATGCGAGGGTGAGTCCTGGCCGTTCTTCGAGGTCTGCCTTCGGATCAGGTCGCGGCATTGATGATGGCCAATCCTGTTGAGGTAGCGCCAGCCACGGAGGGCCGCTCCACCATAGTAAGTGGTGCGACAGCTGAGCTGGTGTGAGCCCGCGCGACGCGCAGTCGGCGGGGTTGTCCTTGCCTGGTACGAAGCGCCATTGTGCATGTGGGACGAGATCCTGAGCGGTAACCACCCGATTGCGGACGAAGTCCTTCCAACGTGAGGGGTGACTGAGGATCCAGGTGAGAGCAACGGTAGAGTCGGTCCAGAGAAAGGTAGGTGCCCCGACAAGCTCGAGAGTTTCCTGGATGTGCTTGGTGAGTTTGGCGAGAAGTACCGCAGCACCGAGTTCCAATCTGGGAATCGTGAGTGGCTTAAGAGGAGCAACCCGTGTTTTGGCGCTTACCAGAGTGGTGACCGGTTCCGATTCCATGGAGGAGACCCTGACGTAGACGACCGCTGCCATGGCTAGTTGAGAGGCGTCCGAGAAACCATGTAGTTCCACCTGCGTAGTTTGCGTGATGTGCATCCAGCGTGGAATTGAGAGTTGCCGCAATTCAACGAGGTCCGTCCGAAATTGATGCCACCGTTGGCACGTCTGAGGAGACAGAGGATCGTCCCAGCCCAACTTGTCCAGCAACAGTTCCTGAAGCAACATTTTGGCGCGCACGATGACCGGTGCGAGGAAGCCGAGAGGGTCGTATAATTGTGCGACCTCTGAGAGCACCGCCCGTTTCGTGGCTGAGTTTGAGGTGGCAGGGCGTGCATGAAACCTGAAGTCGTCCGCCTGAGGATGCCAAGAGAGGCCCAAGATCTTGACGCCAGCGTCTTCGAGGGGGTGAGCGAGGTCCGAAGAGGGGGACTCGTGAGGGACGGCCTTGAGGAGCTCCGAGTCGTTACTGGCCCATTTTGCCAGAGGGAATCCGCCCGCCTTGCAGAGAGCCGTTACTTGGCGTGCTATCTCCTGAGCTTCCTTCCGATCATCTGACCCGCCGTAGATGTCGTCGACGTATCGCCCCTTTGTAAGAGGTGCGATGGCCAAGGGATACCGATGCCCGTCGTCCTTCACCAGTTGGAGGAGGACCCGCACGGCAAGATACGGGGCCGGGCGGGTGCCGTAGGTGACCGTAGTGAGTTGACACGGGATGAGGGCGCCTTGTTCGTCCGCCCAGAGGATGCGCTGCAGGTCCCAATCATCTGAGTGCACCCTGATTTGGCGAAACATCTTGGTGATGTCCGTTGCGAAGAGGAAGCGGTGTTTCCGCACCCAGAGGATGACGTCGGCGATGTCTACCTGTAGATTGGCTCCTGTGTAGAGAATGTCGTTGAGGGAACGCCCTGAGGAGGTCGGAGCGGATCCGTTGAACACGACCCTGAGCTTTGTGGTGAGGCTTTGTTCCTTGAGGACGCCATGGTGCGGGAGGTAGTACACCGAGGGTGGCTCGGGAGCAGTCTGCGAAAGTTTCCGGAGGTGAGAAAGTTCTTCGTACTCACGGATGAACGACACGTAGAGCTCCTTATAGTGATCGTCGCCTGCGAGCCGTTTGAGTAGGCGTCGAAGCGCTCCCTGCGCCGTAGGCCTAGAGTCGCCCAGACTAGTCACCGAGGCCTTGAGAGGTAGCCTGACCGTGTATCGTCCTGAGGCGTCTCGGGTATGTGTTGCCATAAAGTGCCTTTCGCAGGCGAGCTCGTCCTCGGTGAGACTCTCCGTAGTCCTGATAGTCGCCTCTTCTTGAGTCCAGAATCGCTCGAGGAGATCGTGCAACTGGTGGTCTATCGCAACCGAGTGCGTGGTTGCAGCTTGGCCGGCTCGCCCGTCATCGACCGGTCCGAGTACGACCCATCCTAGTAGTGTGCGGAGGGCGATTGGCTCCTGAGGACTTCCCTTGCGGACGCCGGGCTCCAGCAACTGCCCGTAGGCGTCTGCTCCCAAAATGAAGTCGATCTCTCCGGGGGTGAGGAAGTCAGGATCGGCAAGAGGTATTCCCTGCAGATGTGGCCACCACAGCTCCGGTGCAGAAAATGAGGGCAGCCATGTGGTAGTCTTCCTGAGGATGTGAGCCGTGATGGTGAGTCCTGAGGTCCGGTCGTAGATTGACGTGAGGCGCACCACCATGGCGCCCCGGGTCGAGCCTGAGTGGGTCCCTCCGACGCCGCTGACCCGTATGTTGGAGGGTCGGACGTCCAGCCGCAATGTCTTTGCCGTTCTCTCTGAGACAAATGTGAGCTCTGAGCCGGGGTCAATCAGAATGCGTACCTGATGCGTGGTGCCAAAGATTGACAAGGTGGTGGCCTGACACGTGGCCAGCAGCACGTTCGGCCTGAGGATCCCAGATGGTGGAGGTGTGAGTGCGCTGGCCGGTGGGGTTGAGTGAGAAGTGCCCGGTGTGGTGTGAGGGGTGCCCGGTTGAGGATGGTCCGTGGAGGTGTCCGTTCCTGAGGGTGTCCCGAAGTTAGACTCCTGAGAGTGAGTGACTACCGGCGAGAGAAGGACCGTTTTATTCCGGGGGGCCTTACCCCGCCCTGATATCCCCTGCCATTTCGAAAGGTAGTGCGGTCGCAGCCCCTGACTGTCGGCGTCAAAAATGGCGAGAGGTGCGGGCGAAGGCGTGCGTGGTCTTGGTGGAGGCGTGGGGACTCTGGTCTCCTCACGCTCCGACGGGGCTGGCTCAGCAGCGGGTGCGGCCCTGTAGATGGTTGTGGTGACCGTTTGGGGTTGAGGAGTACCCTGAGGATGGGCCGGCTCGAGGTGGATCATCGTATGATGGAGTCCTCCGCAATGCTGGCACCTCTTATGGTTGCGGCAATTGACGACGTTATGGTTGCCAAGGCAATTGTAGCAAAGCCGCAGATGCTCCACCGCCTGACGGCGTTGCCGCGCGTTTGACCTGCGGAATTCGGGGCAGGCTACGATGAAGTGCTCTGCGCCACAGAGCTCGCAGAGCCGTGGTCGGGGAGTTTCCGACGGTTCTGGGACCGTTGCGTGGGACTTGACTCCTGCGGGAGGCCGAGAACGGGCCTGAGGGTGAGTGGCGGGCTGCTGAGTGTATGCCCTTGGCATCGCGCCCGAGGAGACCCTTGCCTGAGGAGCTCGCCCGCGCTCCTGGTTCTCCAGCCCACGGGCCTGGGCTTGGAGGAAGCTCTGCACCTGTTCGAGCGTGGGCGCCGTGGTCTGAGCTCCCAGCGCCATCTCCCAGAGGGCCCGAGTGGTGTCGTCCATTCGCCGAACCATGATTCTGGCCGCTATCGGCCCCCACTGTCCGGTAGGCGTCCCCAGGGTGCGGAGCGCAAACAGCGCCTCCGTCACCGAGGCGACTATGTCGTCGATGCTGGCGGCAGTGCGCGTGCCTTGTGTGCCGTCCCCGAGAAGTCCGTCGAGGAGTTCCCCTTCCAACACCCGATAATTTTCATATCTGTCGAGGAGTCTCTGCCACGCCAGGTCGAAGGAGGCTGCCTCGACCGGCAGCGTGTCAATACGCCGCGCTGCTTCCCCTGAGAGGGCCGCTCGAAGGATGAGCAGCTTTTCCAGCGGGGGGAACTGCGTGTTCCTCTGCACAAGGGACTCAAAAGTGTCCCGAAAATGCCTCCAGGCAACGAAATCGCCGGAAAACGACGGCAGTGCTACCTGGGGCACGATCGCCCGAGAAAGAGCCTGAGTGGTGACCGGAGGGGTGTTGAGGGGTGCCTGTCTTGCCTGCTCAGCTTGCAGGATACGAAGCGCTGTGGTGGCCTTGGTGTAACGCTCAAAGCACTGGTCATACACCCCTTCGGTAGTGTATTCGAGTTTGTGAAAGTCCAACAGAGGAAGCTCGCACAGGCGATTGTGCTGCTCGTCAAACATCTTCCATGCCTCTTGGAGATGGTCCAACGGGGCTCGCACTGCCTCTGGGTGCAGCGTTTTGAAAGGCTCCCGCCGGGACTCCTCTTCCAGACGCCGGATGAACCGAAAACGGCTCATTTGCCCGGCCACTTTGGCGTCATGCTCCGTCATCACTCGCGTTTTATCCGGCTCGAAGGACCAATGTTTTTATTTTTTAAAGTCTAGAGGAGTGCCTGAGGGAAACTAGTTTTCGCGAGTTGTGGTTTTGTTCGGAGGAGCCTTCGCACTACACTACGCCACACGGCACGTGGCCGGCACAGAACGATAACACGTGGTTGAGGAGTTCCAAAAAAGGTTATTTATTAACTAAACGCTCTAAAAACTAGGATTACAGTGTTTGAGGGGCACCAAAGCGTCTTTATATAATCCCTGAGCTGTACCAGTCACCTTCCACTATGCACTAAAAGAGAATTGCGCCCGATTTACTCGCTACGATTCGCGACGATTATGAGAGCACCCGGTCACGACTATGCGGAAGACGGTAATGGCCGACGAGAGCACGCGGAAACCGCGAGAGTACAATTGCCCGAGAAGAACGCGACGCGGCGCTACTGATTAGCAGGCGCGTTTACATAGAGTATGGCCTGAGTATCGACCGCAACGATTGATCTGCAGCGAGCGCGCCGCGGGCGCCTATTGGCCGCCCGCCCGAGGTGACAATGAATACGCAACACGAAGCGACTCTCTTTGGCCTCCGGTCGAATCATATGCCGGAGCATCCAGAATTGCCAATGTCGTCCAGTGATATTGATGCAAACATCTTTACTCCTATCAATGTGATAGGATTGTGCCTCATCGTATCTTGTCCAGGGGGTCCAAATGTACACGATTTGTTGCGGTAGCACTTGTCCAAAGCGACATTCTTTGGACTAATGTCGAACCATAAGCCGGACCATCCAGAATTGCCGATGTTCACCAATGATATAGATGCAAATATCTTTACTCCTATTAATTTGACAGAATTCTGCCTCATCGTATCTTGTCAAGGGGGTCCAAATGTACAAGATTTGTTGCGGTAGCATTTGTCCAAAACGACTCTCCTTGGACTCAGGTCGAATCATATGCCGAACTTCCAGAATTGCCAATGTCGTCCAATGATATAGATGCAAACATCTTCACTCCTATCAATTTGACAGGATTCTGCCTCATCGTATCTTGTCCAGGAGGTTCAAATGTACAAGATTTGTGCGGTAGACTTGTCCAAAGCGACATTCTTTGGACTTAGGTCGAACCATATGCCGGACCATCCAGAATTGCCGATGTTGACCAATGATATAGATGCAAATATCTTTACTCCTATCAATTTGACAGGATTCTGGCTCATCATGTCTTGTCCAGGAGGATCAAGTGTAGAAGATGTGTGCGATAGCACTAGACAAAAGCGAAACTCCTTGGACTCAGGTCGATCCATATGCCGAAGCATCCAGAATTGCCAATGTCGTGCAATGATATAGATGCAAATATCTTTACTGCTATCAATTTGACAGGATTCTGCCTCATCGTATCTTGTCCACGAGGTTGAAATGTACAAGATTTGTGCGGTAGCACTTGTCCAAAGCGACATTCTTTGGACTTAGGTCGAACCATATTCCGGACCATCCAGAACTGCCGATGTTGACCAATGATATAGATGCAAATATCTTTAATCCTATCAATGTTATAGGATTCTGCCTCATCATACCTTGTTCCGGAGGTTCAAATGTACACGATTTGTTGCGGTAGCACTTGTCCAAAGCGACTCTCCTTGGTCGAATCATATACCTGAGCATCCAAAATTTCCAATGCCGTCTAATGATATAGATGCAAATATCTTCTCTCCTATCAATGTGACAGGATTCTGCCTCATCATACCTTTTCCACGAGGTCCAAATGCACAAGGTTTGGGCGGCAGCATTTGCCCAAACCGACTCTCTTTGGATTCAGGTCGAATCATAAACCGGAGCATCCAGAATTGACAATGTCGTCCAATGATATAGATGCAAATATCTTTACTCCTATCAATTTTACAGGATTCTGCCTCATCGTATATTGTCCAGGGGGTCCAAATGTACAAGACTTGTGCGGTAGCACTTGACAAAAGCCAATCTCTTTGACTCAGGTCGAATCATATGCCGAGCATCCAGAATTGCCAATGTCGTCCAATGATATAGATGCAAATATCTTTACTCCTATCAATTTGACAGGATTCTGCATCATCGTATCTTGTCCAGGGGATCCAAATGTACAAGATGTGTTGCAGTAGTACTTGTCCAAAGCGACATTCTTTGGACTTATGTCGAACCATAAGCCGGACCATCCAGAATTGCCGTTGTTGACCAATGATATAGATGCAAATATCTTTACACCTATTAATTTGACAGGATTCTGCCTCGTCGTATCTTGTCCCGGGGGTCCAAATGTACAAGATTTGTTGCGGTAGCACTTGTCCAAAGCGACATTCTTTGGACTTATGTCGAACCATAAGCCGGACCATGCAGAATTGCCGCTGTTCACCAATGATATAGTTGCAAATATCTTTACTCCTATTAATTTGACAGAATTCTGCCTCATCGTATCTTGTCAAGGGGGTCCAAATGTACAAGATTTGTTGCGGTAGCATTTGTCCAAAACGACTCTCTTTGGATTGAGGTCGCATCATAAACCGGAGCATCCAGAATTGCCAATGTCGTCTAATGATATAGATGCAAATATCTTCACACCTATCAATTTGACAGGATTCTGGCTCATCATGTCTTGTCCAGGAGGATCAAGTGTAGAAGACGTGTGCGGTAGCACTAGACAAAGCGAAACTCCTTGGACCCAGGTCGATCCATAAGCCGAAGCAACCAGAATTGCCAATGTCGTGCAATGATATAGATGCAAATATCTTCTCTCCTATCAATGTGACAGGATTCTGCCTCATCGTATCTTGTCCAGGAGGTCCAAATGCACAAGGTTTGGGCGGTAGCACTTGTCCAAAGCGACATTCTTTAGACTTAGGTCGAACCATAAGCCGGACCATCCAGAACTGCCGATGTTGACCAATGATATAGATGCAAATATCTTTACTCCTATCAATGTGATAGGATTCTGCCTCATCATACCATGTTACGGAGGTTCAAATGTACAAGATTTGTGCGGTAGCCCTTGTCCAAAGCGACTCTCTTTGGACTCAGGTCGAATCATAAGCCGGGGCATCCAGAATTGCCAATGTCGTCCAATGATATAGATACAATTATCTTTACTGCTATCAATTTGACGGGATTCTGCCTCGTCGTATCTTGTCCCGGGGGTCCAAATGTACAAGATTTGTGGCGGTAGCACTTGTCCAAAGCGACTCTCCTTGGACTCAGGTCGAATCATAAGCCTGAGCATCAAGAATTGCCAATGTCGTCCAATGATATAGATGCAAATATCTTCACTCCTATCAATGTGACAGGATTCTGCCTCATCATGCCTTTTCCAGGGGGTCCAAATGTACACCTTTTGGGCGGGAGCATTTGCCCAAACCGACTCTCTTTGGATTGAGGTCGCATCATAAACCGGAGCATCCAGAATTGCCAATGTCGTCTAATGATATAGATGCAAATATCTTCACACCTATCAATTTGACAGGATTCTGGCTCATCATGTCTTGTCCAGGAGGATCAAGTGTAGAAGACGTGTGCGGTAGCACTAGACAAAGCGAAACTCCTTGGACCCAGGTCGATCCATAAGCCGAAGCAACCAGAATTGCCAATGTCGTGCAATGATATAGATGCAAATATCTTCTCTCCTATCAATGTGACAGGATTCTGCCTCATCGTATCTTGTCCAGGAGGTCCAAATGCACAAGGTTTGGGCGGTAGCACTTGTCCAAAGCGACATTCTTTGGACTTAGGTCGAACCATATGCCGGACCATCCAGAATTGCCGATGTTGACCAATGATATAGATGCAAATATCTTTACTCCTATCAATTTGACAGGATTCTGGCTCATCATGTCTTGTCCAGGAGGATCAACTGTAGAAGATGTGTGCGGCACTAGACAAAAGCGAAACTCCTTGGACTCAGGTCGATCCATATGCCGAAGCATCCAGAATTGCCAATGTCGTGCAATGATATAGATGCAAATATCTTTACTGCTATCAATTTGACAGGATTCTGCCTCATCGTATCTTGTCCAGGAGGTTCAAATGTACACGATTTGTGCGGTAGCACTTGTCCAGGCCGACTCTCTTTGGATTCTGGTCTAATTATAATACGGATCCCCAGGATTGCCAATTTCGTCCAATGATATAGACGCAAATATCTTCACTCCTATCAATTTTACAGGATTCTGTCTCATGATATCTTGTCCAGGAGGTTCAAATGTAAAAGATTTGTGCGGTAGCACTTGGCCAGGCCGACTCTATTTGGATTCAGGTCTAATTATAAGCCGGATCCCCAGGATCGCCAATGTCGTCCAATGATATAGATGCAAATATTTTTACTCCCATTAATGTGACTGTCGTTTTGGACAAGTGCTACGGCAACAAATCTTGTACATTTGGACCTCCTGGACAAGATATGATGAGGCCGAATCCTGTCAAATTGATAGGAGTGAAGATATTTGCATCTATATCATTGGACGACATTGGCAATTCTGGATGTTCAGGCTTATGATTCGACCTGAATCCAAGGAGAGTCGTTTTGGACAAATGCTACCGCAACAAATCTTGTACATTTGGACCCCCTTGACAAGATACGATGAGGCAGAATTCTGTCAAATTAATAGGAGTAAAGATATTTGCATCTATATCATTGGTGATCCTCGGCAATTCTGGATGGTCCGGCTTATGGTTCGACATTAGTCCAAAGAATGTCGCTTTGGACAAGTGCTACCGCAACAAATCGTGTACATTTGGACCCCCTGCACAAGATACGATGAGGCAGAATCCTGTCAAATTGGTAGCAGTAAAGATATTTGCATCTATATCATTGCACGACATTGGCAATTCTGGATGCTTCGGCTTATGGATCGACCTGAGTCCAAAGAATGTCGCTTTGGACAAGTGCTACCGCACAAATCTTGTACATTTGAACCTCCTGGACAAGATACGATGAGGCAGAATCCTGTCAAATTGATAGGAGTGAAGATGTTTGCATCTATATCATTAGACGACATTGGCAATTCTGGAAGTTCGGCATATGATTCGACCTGAGTTCAAAGAGATTCGCTTCGGACAAATACTGCCGCCCAAATGTTGTCCATTTGGACCTCCTGGACAAGATATGATGAGGCCGAATCCTGTCAAATTGATAAGAGTGAAGATATTTGCATCTATATCATTGGACGACATTGGCAATTCTGGATGCTCAGGCTTATGATTCGACCTGAGTCCAAGGAGAGTCGTTTTGGACAAATGCTACCGCAACAAATCTTGTACATTTGGACCCCCTTGAAAAGATACGATGAGGCAGAATTCTGTCAAATTAATAAGAGTAAAGATATTTGCATCTATATCATTGGTGATCCTCGGCAATTCTGGATGGTCCGGCTTATGGTTCGACATTAGTCCAAAGAATGTCGCTTTGGAGAAGTGCTACCGCAACAAATCGTGTACATTTGGACCTCCTGGACAAGATATGATGAGGCCGAATCCTGTCAAATTGATAGGAGTGAAGATATTTGCATCTATATCATTGGTCAACATCGGCAATTCTGGATGGTCCGGCTTATGGTTCGACATAAGTCCAAAGAATATCGCTTTGGACAAGTGCTACCGCAACAAATCGTGTACATTTGGACCCCCTGGACAAGATACGATGAGGCAGAATCCTATGACATTGATAGGAGTAAAGATATTTGCATCAATATCACTGGACGACATTGGCAATTGTGGATGCTCTGGCAAATGATTCGACCGGAGGCCAAAGAGAGTCGCTTCGGACAAGTGCTACCGCAATAAATCTTGTACATTTGGACCTCCTGTACAAGGTATGATACAGAATCCTATCACTTTGATAGGAGTAAAGATATTTGCATGTATATCATTGGACGACATTGGCAATTCTGGATGCTCGGCATATGATTCGACCTGAGTCAAAGAGATTGGCTTTTGTCAAGTGCTACCGCACAAGTCTTGTACATTTGGACCCCCTGGACAATATACGATGAGGCAGAATCCTGTCAAATTGACAGGATTAAAGATATTTGCATCTATATCATTGGACGACATTTGCAGTTCTGGATGCTCAGGCTTATGATTCGACCTGAGTCCAAGGAGAGTTGTTTTGGACAAATGCTACCGCAACAAATCTTGTACATTTAGACCCCCTTGACAAGATACGATGAGGCAGAATTCTGTCAAATTAATAGGAGTAAAGATATTTGCATCTATATCATTGGTGAACATCGGCAATTCTGGATGGTCGGACTTATGGTTCGACATTAGTCCAAAGGATGTCGCTTTGGACAAGTGCTACCGCGATAAGTCTTGTACACTTGATCCTCCTGGACAAGACATGATGAGCCAGAATCCTGTCAAATTGATAGGAGTGAAGATATTTGCATCTATATCATTGGACGACATTGGCAATTCTGGATGCTTCGGCTTATGGATCGACCTGAGTCCAAGGAGTTTCGCTTTTGTCTAGTGCTACCGCACACATCTTCTACACTTGATCATCCTGGGCAAGACATGATGAGCCAGAATCCTGTCAAATTGATAGGAGTAAAGATATTTGCATCTATATCATTGGTCAACATCGGCAATTCTGGATGGTCCGGCTTATGGTTCGACATAAGTCCAAAGAATGTCGCTTCGGACAAGCGCTACCGCAACAAATCCCGTACATTTGGACCCCCTGGACAAGACACGATGAGGCAGAATCCTGTGAAATTGATTGCAGTAAAGATATTTGCATCTATACCATTGCACGACATTGGCAATTCTTGAAGCTTCGGCATATGGATCGACCTAAGTCTAAAGAATGCCGCTTTGGGCAAGTGCTACCGCACAAATCTTGTGCATTTGGACCTCCTGGAAAAGGTATGATGAGGCAGAATCCTGTCACATTGATAGGAGTGAAGATATTTGCATCTATATCATTAGACGGCATTGGCAATTCTGAATGCTCAGGCTTATGATTCGACCTGAGTCCAAGGAGAGTCGCTTTGGACAAGTGCTACCGCAACAAATCTTGTACATTTGGACCCCCGGGACAAGATACGACGAGGCAGAATCCTGTCAAATTAATAGGAGTAAAGATATTTGCATCTATATCATTGGTCAACAACGGCAATTCTGGATGGTCCGGCTTATGGTTCGACATAAGTCCAAAGCATGTCGCTTTGGACAAGTGCTACCGCAACAAATCCCGTACATTTGGACCCCCTGGACAAGACACGATGAGGCATAATCCTGTGAAATTGATTGCAGTAAAGATATTTGCATCTATACCATTGCACGATATTGGCAATTCTTGATGCTTCGGCTTATGGATCGACCTGAGTCCAAAGAGTTTCGCTCTTGTCTAGTGCTACCGTACACTTGATCCTCCTTGACAAGACACGATGAGCCAGAATCCTGTCAAATTGATAGCAGTAAAGATAATTGTATCTATATCGTTGGACGACATTGGCAATTCTGGATGCCCCGGCTTATGATTCGACCTAAGTCTATAGAATGCCGCTTTGGACAAGTGCTCCCGCACAAATCTTGTACATTTGAACCTCGTGGACAAGATACGATGAGGCAGAATCCTGTCAAATTGATAGCAGTAAAGATATTTGCATCTATATCATTGCACGACATTGGCAATTCTCGATGCTTCGGCTTATGAATCGACCTGAGTCCAAGGAGTTTCGCTTTTGTCTAGTGCTACCGCACACATCTTCTACACTTGATCCTCCTGGACAAGACATGATGAGCCAGACTCCTGTCAAACTGATAGGAGTGAAGATGTTTGCATCTATATCATTAGACGACATTGGCAATTCTGGAAGTTCGGCATATGATTCGACCTGAGTTCAAAGAGAGTCGCTTTGGTCAAATACTGCCGCCCAAATCTTGTCCATTTGGACCTCCTGGACAAGATATGATGAGGCAGAATCCTGTCACATTGATGGGAGTGAATATATTTGCATCTATATCATTAGAAGGCATTGGCAATTCTGGATGCTCAGGCTTATGATTCGACTTGAGTCCAAGGAGGGTCGTTTTGGACAAGTGCTACCGCAACAAATCGTGTACATTTGGACCCCCTGGACAAGATACGATGAGGCAGAATCCTATGACATTGATAGGAGTAAAGATATTTGCATCAATATCACTGGACGACATTGGCAATTCTGGATGCTCTGGCAAATGATTCGACCGGAGGCAAACGAGAGTCGCTTCGGACAAGTGCTACCGCAATAAATCTTGTACATTTGGACCTCCTGTACAAGGTATGATACAGAATCCTATCACATTGATAGGAGTAAAGATATTTGCATGTATATCATTGGACGACATTGGCAATTCTGGATGCTCGGCATATGATTCGACCTGAGTCGAAGAGATTGGCTTTTGTCAAGTGCTACCGCACAAGTCTTGTACATTTGGACTCCCTGGACAATATACGATGAGGCAGAATCCTGTCAAATTGACAGGATTAAAGATATTTGCATCTATATCATTGGACGACATTTGCAGTTCTGGATGCTCAGGCTTATGATTCGACCTGAGTCCAAGGAGAGTTGTTTTGGACAAATGCTACCGCAACAAATCTTGTACATTTAGACCCCCTTGACAAGATACGATGAGGCAGAATTCTGTCAAATTAATAGGAGTAAATATATTTGCATCTATATCATTGGTGAACATCGGCAATTCTGGATGGTCGGGCTTATGGTTCGACATTAGTCCAAAGGATGTCGCTTTGGACAAGTGCTACCGCAATAAGTTTTGTACACTTGATCCTCCTGGACAAGACATGATGAGCCAGAATCCTGTCAAATTGATAGGAGTGAAGATATTTGTATCTATATCATTGGACGACATTGGCAATTCTGGATGCTTCGGCTTATGGATCGACCTGAGTCCAAGGAGTTTCGCTTTTGTCTAGTGCTACCGCACACATCTTCTACACTTGATCATCCTGGGCAAGACATGATGAGCCAGAATCCTGTCAAATTGATAGGAGTAAAGATATTTGCATCTATATCATTGGTCAACATCGGCAATTCCGGATGGTCCGGCTTATGGTTCGACATAAGTCCAAAGAATGTCGCTTTGGACAAGCGCTACCGCAACAAATCGTATACATTTGGACCCCCTGGACAAGATACGATGAGGCAGAATCCTATCACATTGATAGGAGTAAAGATATTTGCATCAATATCACTGGACGACATTGGCAATTCTGGATGCTCCGGATTATGATGCGACCTGAATCCAAAGAGAGTCGGTTTGGGCAAATGCTGCCGCCTAAAACGTGTGCATTTGGACCTCCTGGAAAAGGTATGATGAGGCAGAATCCTGTCACATTGATAGGAGTGAAGATATTTGCATCTATATCATTAGACGGCATTGGCAATTCTGAATGCTCAGGCTTATGATTCGACCTGAGTCCAAGGAGAGTCGCTTTGGACAAGTGCTACCGCAACAAATCTTGTACATTTGGACCCCCGGGACAAGATACGACGAGGCAGAATCCTGTCAAATTAATAGGAGTAAAGATATTTGCATCTATATCATTGGTCAACAACGGCAATTCTGGATGGTCCGGCTTATGGTTCGACATAAGTCCAAAGAATGTCGCTTTGGACAAGTGCTACCGCAACAAATCCCGTACATTTGGACCCCCTGGACAAGACACGATGAGGCAGAATCCTGTGAAATTGATTGCAGTAAAGATATTTGCATCTATACCATTGCACGACATTGGCAATTCTTGAAGCTTCGGCATATGGATCGACCTAAGTCTAAAGAATGCCGCTTTGGGCAAGTGCTCCCGCACAAATCTTGTACATTTGAACCTCGTGGACAAGATACGATGAGGCAGAATCCTGTCAAATTGATAGCAGTAAAAATATTTGCATCTTTATCATTGCACGACATTGGCAATTCTGGATGCTTCGGCTTATGGATCGACCTGAGTCCAAAGAGTTTCGCTTTTGTGTAGTGCTACCGCGCAAATCTTGTAGACTTTATCCTCCTGGACGAGACATGATGAGCCAGAATCCAGTCAAATTGATAGGAATGAAGATATTTGCATCTATATCATTGGTCAACATCGGCAATTCTGGATGGTCCGGCTTTTGGTTCGACATAAGTCCAAAGAATGTCGCTTTGGACAAGTGCTACCGCAACAAATCGTGTACATTTGCACCCCCTGGACAAGATACGATGAGGCAGAATCCTGTCAAATTGATAGCAGTAAAGATATTTGCATCTATATCATTGCACGACATTGGCAATTCTGAATGCTTCGGCTTATGGATCGACCTGAGTCGAAAGCGTTTCGCTCTTGTCTAGTGCTACCGCACAATTCTTGTACACTTGATCCTCCTGGACAAGACACGATGAGCCGGAATCCTGTCAAATTGATAGCAGTACAGATATTTGTATCTATATCATTGGACGACATTGGCAATTCTGGATGGTCCGGCTTATGGTTCGACATAAGTCCAAAGAATGTCGCTTTGGACAAGTGCTACCGCAACAAATCGTGTACATTTGGACCCCCTGGACAAGATACGATGAGGCAGAATCCTGTCAAATTGATAGGAGTAAAGATATTTGATCTATATCATTGGACGACATTGGCAATTCTGGATGCTCGGCATATGATTCGACCTGAGTCAAAGAGATTGGCTTTTGTCAAGTGCTACCGCACAAGTCTTGTACATTTGGACCCCCTGGACAATATACGATGAGGCAGAATCTTGTCAAATTGATAGGAGTAAAGATATTTGCATCTATATCATTGGACGACATTGGCAATTCTGGATGCTCCTGGTTTATGATTCGACCTGAATCCAAAGAGAGTCGGTTTGGGCAAATGCTGCCGCCCAAACCTTGTGCATTTGGACCTCGTGGAAAAGGTATGATGAGGCAGAATCCTGTCACATTGATAGGAGAGAAGATATTTGCATCTATATCTGTTTGGGAATGCCGCGACGCCGACCAATCGTCGTCGCGGCATCCTCAAGGCGGCCTGAGGGCCGAGTCACACGCGGCTTTCATGCGAGCGCGCCTTTAAAACGCGCGGCACGCGGGCGGCGTTTCCGCCGAATCGGGCGGCCATTATCGTCTCAGCTATTACCGAGAACGCACACGGATTATTGCATTTACGTCTTTCTGGTTTATCTCACGCATTGCTGCACATTGGATCGACTCTTAATATCACGGACTTGCACACATAAATCCCGGATTAAACGCCGAGAAATACACACGGTACATCAACACCGACGACGCAGGCTCTGTACGCGGCGCGAATCGTGCACGTGCACCCGTAACAGGTACTAATCATTGTACGGCGGATACAATTCATACAATTGACTATCTCGCTCATTATAATTGCTACTCTCACTACCGTAGAGCACCTGTGACCATGATTTTATAGACAATAAAGACTCTGTTAAACGGACATTATGTAGACCACGTGGAAACATAACCTCTCCACCGCCAATAGATCTTCTCATTTCCCCCCTTTCCTCTTTCCTTTCATTCCCTCTCATCTCCTCACAACGGGAATCGCGAGATTCTCGAACATTTGGTCCTTCGAGCCGGATTGGCGGTGTGAGAGTGTCCACTATGGTCATTAAAGTGAAAAGTGCAGCGACTCAGTGAACTATGTGAACATTGACTCAATGTGTAGTGACTCTATATGTTCTCGTCTCACGGTGGTATAAAACAATAAGCTTCAGTTCGTGGGCTCATAAAATTGACATTTGACAGGTCAGAAATCAAGCTCTCACTCAAGGACTAGCTCAGGGAACACAAGGCATACCACATCATGGATTCCGAGGAGACACAGCAGGAGGTCTTCGGGGACTCTGACGACAATGGCCCTCCCTCGCCAGCAACACTCACCATCCCGGTGCTCTCAGGAAGCTCTGCTTGCCCTACCACCAAGAGCAGGCCTGCGTCACCTGCGCGCCTTTCTCCAGAACTCGTGGCAAAGGTGAAGACGCAGATGGGGAGGGTCAGTATCCTCAAGGAAATTGCCTCTACCATTCCCAAGGATGGCAAGGGATTATCCATCATGGCGGTCAACCACATCAAGGACAGCCTCACGACCATACACTTGGCGTTTGAGAGGGAGCATGCTCAACTTGAGGCGGCTTGGCCGACTAGTAATATGAAGCATGAGTACTTCCGTATGGAGGTACATAACCTGGAGGCTATCATCGTCTTCCGGGCCAGGCTGGCTTTAAGTGAGCACGAAAATGCACTCACGGCAACGGATCATGGACGCAGCCACACTGAAGATATGGGATCAAGCGCCAAATTGCCGGATATCTCTTTGCCCACGTTCACAGGGGAGTACGAGCAGTGGCCAGCGTTTAGCGAACTGTTTGACTCCCTCGTGCGCAACAACTCAAGGCTGTCCTCAATCCAGAAGCTGCACTACCTGCGTGGTTGCTTATCTGGATCAGCCGCACAGGTGGTGCAAGGGCTCCCTTTGACGGCGGAATCATTGGACGCATCGTGGGACCTTCTCAAGAGACGATATGAAAATAAGCGTCTTCATATCCAAGCTCATCTCGATCGCCTTTACAACATAGGGACGCCCGGAATCAAGGACGCAGCCACATTGTCCAGGCTGACAGCGACTGTCGCGGAGACGACGAAGGCATTGTCGGTGCTCGACAGCGCTCATGACAGGTGGGAATGCCTTCTCGTGCACCATATCATGGCACGATTGGACTCAGCGTCGAGAGAGGCGTGGGAGATTTCACTCGGATCGACTCAAGAATTCCCACGCTTTTCTCAATTGGAAGAGTTCCTGGTGGCGAGAACACGCACACTCGAGCGTTTGGAGAAGGCGCCTGCGACCTCCTCCTCCACGGCATCTACTCGCTCATCGGGCGCAAGCACACAAAGGAAGCCAGCACTGCACACTACACAAGCGGCCACTTCCACCCGGCCAGCCACGGACCCGTCCATTGCCTACCCCTGCGACGCCTGCCAGGGGAGGCACTATATTGTGCAGTGCCCTACCTTTCGACTTATGTCGGTTAAGGAGAGGCACACCATCGCCACTTCTAAGCGCCTCTGCTACAACTGCCTGGGGCGCCACGCTGTGCGTGTCTGTCGGGCACGAACATGTAAGTCGTGCTCCGGCAGGCACCACACGATGCTTCACGGGGCGCAGCCTACCACCGACACCCAGACAGCAGGTACCAGCAAGGAATCTCACTAGGCTGCACGCGCATTCGTCGACCATTCACGGACTTACACACAAGCTACGCTCCTGGCCACAGCGGTAGCAAGGATCGCCTCAAGGAATGGAACACACCTCACCAGGATGCTAATTGACTCAGGGTCCGAACTCACCTTCATCACGGAACGGCTCGTGGATGCACTCAGCATTCAACGGAGCCGATCGAAGGTTTCTATCACGGGCATTGGCGGCTCCAACGCGACAAGAACACGGGGCGTGGCAACGATTACCATCTGTTCGTTGCATTCATCTGCTAAAGTTACGGTCAGAGCTCACATCCTCGAGGAATTGACATCAATCTTACCATCATTCGATGTATCACCTCAGTCATGGCCGCACTTACAAGGTTTGAGGTTAGCAGATCCGGACTTTCTTACGCCTCGCCCTATTGACATCCTTATAGGGGCAGACGCATACGGGCAGGCTATCAAGCCCAACATCATCAAGGGATCGCCATCAATGCCAATCGCTCAGCTTTCCATCTTCGGATGGCTTGTTCTTGGACCAGTAAGCTCACCAGCATCACTAGCTTACTCTTCTCACCACGTCACCCTCCATCGTGACGACAATGCACTCCAAGAACTGCTGACGAAGTTCTGGGTGCAAGAAGAACTGCCATCAGACGTCTCTACCGTTCTCACACCGGAGGAACAAGAGTGTGAGGATCATTTCCTGTCCACGCATTCAAGAGACGCAACTGGGCGATACATTGTACGGATACCTCTCAAGGCGGAATCCAGCACATTAGGCGAATCACGGACTACAGCGCATTGGTGTTTGCAACGACTCCTTAAGAAGTTGGATCGGGGTGGTGAGTACAGCACATTGTACCATCAGTTCATGACCGAGTATCAACAACTCCATCACATGGTCAAGGCACCAGAAACATCCAAAACGGTGTCGCAGTATTATCTGCCTCATCATGGTGTCTTGAAGGAGAGCAGCTCAACAACGAAGCTGCGTGTTGTCTTCAACGGTTCTTGCCCTACCACCTCCGGGCTCTCGGTCAATGACATTATGCACACAGGTCCCAACTTACTTCTCAATATCACGGATGTACTCCTTTGGATACGCAAACACCGCCACATCTTCGCCACAGACATCACAAAGATGTACCGACAGATCAAGGTGCATCACGATGATTGGGATTTACAGCGAATCCTGTGGTTGGATGAACAGCAAAGAGAAGTTCCGTACCAACTCACCACCGTAACCTATGGCACAAAGGCAGCACCATTCCTTGCAGTTCGGGCGCTCCTACAACTCATCAATGATGAGGGCCATAGATTTCCTTTGGCAATACCACCTATTTCTCACGGTCGGTACGTTGATGATATCTTTGGAGGCGCTGACACCGTGGAAGAACTCGTGGAAATCGCACAACAATTAAAGGAACTTTGCAACGCGGGCGGCTTCCCTCTTGCAAAATGGCATTCAACTCACTCAGATGTGTTAACCGCCACCTCTTCGGAAAACACACCAGGATCATT
Organism: Priocnemis perturbator; assembly: GCA_963942575.1. Lineage (NCBI taxonomy): Eukaryota > Metazoa > Arthropoda > Insecta > Hymenoptera > Pompilidae > Priocnemis > Priocnemis perturbator. The sequence continues at coordinate 1,655,659 of CAWWDK010000133.1, read as the reverse complement.
CATCTCTCTCGACGATTGCGCAACAAACATATTAGGACTCATGTGGAGCCCTCAAGAGGATAAATTCGTATTTACACCCAAGTCAGATCATCGCATGGAAAACCTCACAAAACGACGCATCTTATCTGAAGTGGCTCAGATATTTGATCCATTAGGCTTCGCATCACCTGTAATTATCAAGGCGAAAATGCTCCTTCAGGAGCTCTGGTTGCACAAAATTGGATGGGATGACAGCCTGCCATCCCAAATTTCTTCACGGTGGTTATCGCTCAGAGAAGACCTCACAAACTTGGCACTGCTCTTAGTACCAAGATGGCTTCACACGCTTGGGAGTACCACCATCACACTCCACGGCTTCTCTGACGCTTCGCAACTCGCCATGGCGGCGGTAGTTTACATTGCCGTTAACACACCGTCCACAGGAATAGTGACGTCACTAGTTTGTTCAAGGACCAAGGTAGCACCACTTAAAAGACTGACCATCCCGAGGTTGGAGCTTACGGCCGCGCTGTTACTCGCAAAGCTCATGAGATATGTCCAAGCCACACTAAACATGGACATAAGCTCAACCTATTTGTGGACGGATTCCCAGGTAACTCTCACATGGATCAAAGCCCATCCCTCTCGCTGGAAAGATTATGTCCGGAACAGGGTGTCGCAAATCCAAGAGCTCACATCAAGATCTGAATGGAGACACGTTCCTGGCACTTCCAATCCAGCGGACTGCGCCTCAAGGGGAATCACAACGGAGCAATTACGAACACATGAGCTGTGGTGGACGGGACCACCATGGCTCACTCAATCAGCGGACACATGGCCAACACAAACTTCATCTCCTGACGAGTCCTCGGCTCTCGAGGCTCGACCGGGAATCTCATTGATTGTGGCCTCACCAAAAGTCGACTACCACTGGGGCCTCATATACCGCTACTCATCACTTGGTAAATTGCTCAGGATTACTGCTCTTTGTTTCAGAATTCGCTCACGGTTGAGAAAATGTTCTGTCTCATCACCATTAACGAACATTACACCATCTGACTTGGACATGGCAAAGATTTTCTGGATAAAGGCGACTCAATCGGCATACTTCTCACACGAATTGAAGCAACTGGAATCGCACACACAACTGCCGAACAATCACGCTCTTCACCGATTGACGGCTTACATCGATGACCAAGGGGTCATGCGAGTGGGAGGTCGACTCAACGAGTCATCTCTCCCTTACGAAGGCAAACATCAAGCCATATTGCCTCGCCATTCACGTTTGTCCGATCTCATTATAGATGATGCCCACCGTCGAACACTTCATGGCGGTACACAACTTACACTGGCTCATCTTCGGCAAACGTACTGGATTATCGGCGGAAGAGCACCTGTGAAGTCCCATATTCTCAAATGCGTGATATGTGCAAGGCAGAGGGGGATCCGTGCCTGTCAATTGATGGGCCAACTACCTCTCTGTCGTGTCACACCATCACGGGCATTTTCTCACGTCGGAGTGGACTACGCAGGACCGATTACAATCAAGGCATGGAAAGGAAGAGGCTCAAAACCACATAAGGGCTGGATTTGTGTTTTTGTTTGTCTCACAACATCGGCAGTACATCTCGAGGCGGTAACGGACTACTCGACAGATGGATTCATTGCAACTTATCGGCGCTTCTCATCAAGACGGGGAATTCCACACACCTTCTACTCAGACTGCGGGACTAATTTTGTGGGAGCAGAAAGGGTCTTACACAACCTTTTCACCCAGAGTTCCGCCGAACACCAGGTCATCTCGAAGGTATTGGCATCGGACAACACACAGTGGTCGTTCAATCCACCGGCGGCTCCACACATGGGTGGAAAATGGGAAGCAGCGGTGAAGTCCACCAAATTTCATCTCAGGAGGACTGTAGGTGAGACCGTACTCACCTACGAAGAACTCAGCACCCTGCTTGCCCAAATAGAGGCTATTCTCAATTCACGACCACTGGAGCCCCTCAGTGATGATCCAGAAGACATGGCTGTGCTCACCCCTGGACACTTCCTCACCGGCAGCGCCATCACTTCCATTCCGGAGCCATCGCTCCTTGATACAAATGTGTCAAGGTTGACTCGGTGGCAATTAATCCAGCAGAAGGTACAGCAATTTTGGTCTCAATGGTCTACTCATTATTTGCAATTTCAACAGGCAATCTCCAAATGGCACCATCCAATCAACAACATCAAGGTTGGCTCCATGGTGCTACTCACGGACGAGCGCTTTCCACCAAGCAAATGGCCCCTCGCCCGAGTTACGGTTCTTCACCCGGGCAAGGATGGACTCACCAGAGTGGTGACATTGAAAACCGCGACGGCGACACTCACACGGCCAATCTCCAAGCTTGCCGTGCTGCCAATCACCACCTCCGAACAAGATCAGCAAGGGGCATCATCAACCTCCGTTGCTGATGGCGGGCGGAATGTTTGGGAATGCCGCGACGCCGACCAATCGTCGTCGCGGCATCCTCAAGGCGGCCTGAGGGCCGAGTCACACGCGGCTTTCATGCGAGCGCGCCTTTAAAACGCGCGGCACGCGGGCGGCGTTTCCGCCGAATCGGGCGGCCATTATCGTCTCAGCTATTACCGAGAACGCACACGGATTATTGCATTTACGTCTTTCTGGTTTATCTCACGCATTGCTGCACATTGGATCGACTCTTAATATCACGGACTTGCACACATAAATCCCGGATTAAACGCCGAGAAATACACACGGTACATCAACACCGACGACGCAGGCTCTGTACGCGGCGCGAATCGTGCACGTGCACCCGTAACAGGTACTAATCATTGTACGGCGGATACAATTCATACAATTGACTATCTCGCTCATTATAATTGCTACTCTCACTACCGTAGAGCACCTGTGACCATGATTTTATAGACAATAAAGACACTGTTAAACGGACATTATGTAGACCACGTGGAAACATAACCTCTCCACCGCCAATAGATCTTCTCATTTCCCCCCTTTCCTCTTTCCTTTCATTCCCTCTCATCTCCTCACAACGGGAATCGCGAGATTCTCGAACAATATCATTAGACGGCATTGGCAATTCTGGATGCTCAGGCATATGATTCGACCTGAGTCCAAGGAGAGTCGCTTTGGACAAGTGCTACCGCAACAAGTCTTGTACATTTGGACCCCCTGGACAATATACGATGAGGCAGAATCCTGTCAAATTGATAGGAGTAAAGATATTTGCATCTATATCATTGGACGACATTGGCAATTCTGGATGCTCGGCTTATGTTCGACCTAAGTCCAAAGAATGTCCCTTTGGACAAGTGCTACCGCACAAATCTTGTACATTTGAACCTCCTGGACAAGATACGATGAGGCAGAATCCTGTCAAATTGATAGGAGTGAAGATGTTTGCATCTCTATCATTGGACGACATTGGCAATTCTGGAAGTTCGGCATATGATTCGACCTGAGTCCAAAGAGAGTCGCTTCGGACAAGTGCTACCGCAACAAATCTTGTACATTTGGACCCCCGGGACAAGATACGACGAGGCAGAATCCTGTCAAATTCATAGGAGTAAAGATATTTGCATCTATATCATTGGTCAACAACGGCAATTCTGGATGGTCCGGCTTATGGTTCGACATAAGTCCAAAGAATGCCGCTTTGGACAAGTGCTACCGCAACAAATCTTGTACATTTGGATCCCCTGGACAAGATACGATGAGGCAGAATCCTGTCAAATTGATAGGAGTGAAGATATTTGCATCTGTATCATTAGACGGCATTGGCAATTCTGAATGCTCAGGCTTATGATTCGACCTGAGTCCAAGGAGAGTCGCTTTGGACAAGTGCTACCGCAACAAATCTTGTACATTTGGACCCCCGGGACAAGATACGACGAGGCAGAATCCTGTCAAATTAATAGGAGTAAAGATATTTGCATCTATATCATTGGTCAACAACGGCAATTCTGGATGGTCCGGCTTATGGTTCGACATAAGTCCAAAGAATGTCGCTTTGGACAAGTGCTACCGCAACAAATCCCGTACATTTGGACCCCCTGGACAAGACACGATGAGGCAGAACCCTGTGAAATTGATTGCAGTAAAGATATTTGCATCTATACCATTGCACGACATTGGCAATTCTTGATGCTTCGGCATATGGATCGACCTAAGTCTAAAGAATGCCGCTTTGGGCAAGTGCTCCCGCACAAATCTTGTACATTTGAACCTCGTGGACAAGATACGATGAGGCAGAATCCTGTCAAATTGATAGCAGTAAAGATATTTGCATCTATATCATTGCACGACATTGGCAATTCTGGATGCTTCGGCTTATGGATCGACCTGAGTCCAAAGAGTTTCGCTTTTGTGTAGTGCTACCGCACAAATCTTGTATACTTTATCCTCCTGGACGAGACATGATGAGCCAGAATCCAGTCAAATTGATAGGAATGAAGATATTTGCATCTATATCATTGGTCAACATCGGCAATTCTGGATGGTCCGGCTTTTGGTTCGACATAAGTCCAAAGAATGTCGCTTTGGACAAGTGCTACCGCAACAAATCGTGTACATTTGCACCCCCTGGACAAGATACGATGAGGCAGAATCCTGTCAAATTGATAGCAGTAAAGATATTTGCATCTATATCATTGCACGACATTGGCAATTCTGAATGCTTCGGCTTATGGATCGACCTGAGTCGAAAGCGTTTCGCTCTTGTCTAGTGCTACCGCACAATTCTTGTACACTTGATCCTCCTGGACAAGACACGATGAGCCAGAATCCTGTCAAATTGATAGCAGTACAGATATTTGTATATATATCATTGGACGACATTGGCAATTCTGGAAGTTCGGCATATGATTCGACCTGAGTTCAAAGAGAGTCGCTTTGGTCAAATACTGCCGCCCAAATCTTGTCCATTTGGACCTCCTGGACAAGATATGATGAGGCAGAATCCTGTCAAATTGATAGCAGTAAAGATAATTGTATCTATATCATTGGACGACATTGGCAATTCTGGATGCCCCGGCTTATGATTCGACCTGAGTCCAAGGAGGGTCGTTTTGGACAAGTGCTACCGCAACAAATCTTGTACATTTGGACCCCCTGGACAAGATACGATGAGGCAGAATCCTGTCAAATTAATAGGAGTAAAGATATTGGCATCTATATCATTGGTCAACATCGGCAATTCTGGATGGTCCGGCTTTTGGTTCGACATAAGTCCAAAGAATGTCGCTTTGGACAAGTGCTACCGCAACAAATCGTGTACATTTGGACCCCCTGGACAAGATACGATGAGGCAGAATCCTATCACATTGATAGGAGTAAAGATATTTGCATCAATATCACTGGACGACATTGGCAATTCTGGATGCTCCGGCAAATGATTCGACCGGAGGCCAAAGAGAGTCGCTTCGGACAAGTGCTACCGCAATAAGTCTTGTACATTTGGACCTCCGGTACAAGGTATGATGCAGAATCCTATCACATTGATAGGAGTAAAGATATTTGCATCTATATCATTAGACGGCATTGGCAATTCTGAATGCTCAGGCTTATGATTCGACCTGAGTCCAAGGAGAGTCGCTTTGGACAAGTGCTACCGCAACAAATCTTGTACATTTGGACCCCCGGGACAAGATACGACGAGGCAGAATCCTGTCAAATTAATAGGAGTAAAGATATTTGCATCTATATCATTGGTCAACAACGGCAATTCTGGATGGTCCGGCTTATGGTTCGACATAAGTCCAAAGAATGTCGCTTTGGACAAGTGCTACCGCAACAAATCCCGTACATTTGGACCCCCTGGACAAGGCACGATGAGGCAGAACCCTGTGAAATTGATTGCAGTAAAGATATTTGCATCTATACCATTGCACGACATTGGCAATTCTTGATGCTTCGGCATATGGATCGACCTAAGTCTAAAGAATGCCGCTTTGGGCAAGTGCTCCCGCACAAATCTTGTACATTTGAACCTCGTGGACAAGATACGATGAGGCAGAATCCTGTCAAATTGATAGCAGTAAAGATATTTGCATCTATATCATTGCACGACATTGGCAATTCTGGATGCTTCGGCTTATGGATCGACCTGAGTCCAAAGAGTTTCGCTTTTGTGTAGTGCTACCGCACAAATCTGGTAGACTTTATCCTCCTGGACGAGACATGATGAGCCAGAATCCAGTCAAATTGATAGGAATGAAGATATTTGCATCTATATCATTGGTCAACATCGGCAATTCTGGATGGTCCGGCTTTTGGTTCGACATAAGTCCAAAGAATGTCGCTTTGGACAAGTGCTACCGCAACAAATCGTGTACATTTGCACCCCCTGGACAAGATACGATGAGGCAGAATCCTGTCAAATTGATAGCAGTAAAGATATTTGCATCTATATCATTGCACGACATTGGCAATTCTGAATGCTTCGGCTTATGGATCGACCTGAGTCGAAAGCGTTTCGCTCTTGTCTAGTGCTACCGCACAATTCTTGTACACTTGATCCTCCTGGACAAGACACGATGAGCCAGAATCCTGTCAAATTGATAGCAGTACAGATATTTGTATCTATATCATTGGACGACATTGGCAATTCTGGAAGTTCGGCATATGATTCGACCTGAGTTCAAAGAGAGTCGCTTTGGTCCAATACTGCCGCCCAAATCTTGTCCATTTGGACCTCCTGGACAAGATATGATGAGGCAGAATCCTGTCAAATTGATAGCAGTAAAGATAATTGTATCTATATCATTGGACGACATTGGCAATTCTGGATGCCCCGGCTTATGATTCGACCTGAGTCCAAGGAGGGTCGTTTTGGACAAGTGCTACCGCAACAAATCTTGTACATTTGGACCCCCTGGACAAGATACGATGAGGCAGAATCCTGTCAAATTAATAGGAGTAAAGATATTGGCATCTATATCATTGGTCAACATCGGCAATTCTGGATGGTCCGGCTTTTGGTTCGACATAAGTCCAAAGAATGTCGCTTTGGACAAGTGCTACCGCAACAAATCGTGTACATTTGGACCCCCTGGACAAGATACGATGAGGCAGAATCCTATCACATTGATAGGAGTAAAGATATTTGCATCAATATCACTGGACGACATTGGCAATTCTGGATGCTCCGGCAAATGATTCGACCGGAGGCCAAAGAGAGTCGCTTCGGACAAGTGCTACCGCAATAAGTCTTGTACATTTGGACCTCCTGTACAAGGTATGATGCAGAATCCTATCACATTGATAGGAGTAAAGATATTTGCATCAATATCACTGGACGACATTGGCAATTCTGGATGCTCCGGCAAATGATTCGACCGGAGGCCAAAGAGAGTCGCTTCGGACAAGTGCTACCGCAATAAGTCTTGTACATTTGGACCTCCTGTACAAGGTATGATGCAGAATCCTATCACATTGATAGGAGTAAAGATATTTGCATCTATATCATTAGACGGCATTGGCAATTCTGAATGCTCAGGCTTATGATTCGACCTGAGTCCAAGGAGAGTCGCTTTGGACAAGTGCTACCGCAACAAATCTTGTACATTTGGACCCCCGGGACAAGATACGACGAGGCAGAATCCTGTCAAATTAATAGGAGTAAAGATATTTGCATCTATATCATTGGTCAACAACGGCAATTCTGGATGGTCCGGCTTATGGTTCGACATAAGTCCAAAGAATGTCGCTTTGGACAAGTGCTACCGCAACAAATCCCGTACATTTGGACCCCCTGGACAAGACACGATGAGGCAGAACCCTGTGAAATTGATTGCAGTAAAGATATTTGCATCTATACCATTGCACGACATTGGCAATTCTTGATGCTTCGGCATATGGATCGACCTAAGTCTAAAGAATGCCGCTTTGGGCAAGTGCTCCCGCACAAATCTTGTACATTTGAACCTCGTGGACAAGATACGATGAGGCAGAATCCTGTCAAATTGATAGCAGTAAAGATATTTGCATCTATATCATTGCACGACATTGGCAATTCTGGATGCTTCGGCTTATGGATCGACCTGAGTCCAAAGAGTTTCGCTTTTGTGTAGTGCTACCGCACAAATCTTGTAGACTTTATCCTCCTGGACGAGACATGATGAGCCAGAATCCAGTCAAATTGATAGGAATGAAGATATTTGCATCTATATCATTGGTCAACATCGGCAATTCTGGATGGTCCGGCTTTTGGTTCGACATAAGTCCAAAGAATGTCGCTTTGGACAAGTGCTACCGCAACAAATCGTGTACATTTGCACCCCCTGGACAAGATACGATGAGGCAGAATCCTGTCAAATTGATAGCAATAAAGATATTTGCATCTATATCATTGCACGACATTGGCAATTCTGAATGCTTCTGCTTATGGATCGACCTGAGTCGAAAGCGTTTCGCTCTTGTCTAGTGCTACCGCACAATTCTTGTACACTTGATCCTCCTGGACAAGACACGATGAGCCAGAATCCTGTCAAATTGATAGCAGTACAGATATTTGTATCTATATCATTGGACGACATTGGCAATTCTGGAAGTTCGGCATATGATTCGACCTGAGTTCAAAGAGAGTCGCTTTGGTCAAATACTGCCGCCCAAATCTTGTCCATTTGGACCTCCTGGACAAGATATGATGAGGCAGAATCCTGTCAAATTGATAGCAGTAAAGATAATTGTATCTATATCATTGGACGACATTGGCAATTCTGGATGCCCCGGCTTATGATTCGACCTGAGTCCAAGGAGGGTCGTTTTGGACAAGTGCTACCGCAACAAATCTTGTACATTTGGACCCCCTGGACAAGATACGATGAGGCAGAATCCTGTCAAATTAATAGGAGTAAAGATATTGGCATCAATATCACTGGACGACATTGGCAATTCTGGATGCTCCGGCAAATGATTCGACCGGAGGCCAAAGAGAGTCTCTTCGGACAAGTGCTACCGCAATAAGTCTTGTACATTTGGACCTCCTGTACAAGGTATGATGCAGAATCCTATCACATTGATAGGAGTAAAGATATTTGCATCTATATCATTAGACGGCATTGGCAATTCTGAATGCTCAGGCTTATGATTCGACCTGAGTCCAAGGAGAGTCGCTTTGGACAAGTGCTACCGCAACAAAGCTTGTACATTTGGACCCCCGGGACAAGATACGACGAGGCAGAATCCTGTCAAATTTTTAGGAGTAAAGATATTTGCATCTATATCATTGGTCAACAACGGCAATTCTGGATGGTCCGGCTTAGGGTTCGACATAAGTCCAAAGAATGTCGCTTTGGACAAGTGCTACCGCAACAAATCCCGTACATTTGGACCCCCTGGACAAGACACGATGAGGCAGAATCCTGTGAAATTGATTGCAGTAAAGATATTTGCATCTATACCATTGCACGACATTGGCAATTCTTGAAGCTTCAGCATATGGATCGACCTAAGTCTAAAGAATGCCGCTTTGGGCAAGTGCTCCCGCACAAATCTTGTACATTTGAACCTCGTGGACAAGATACGATGAGGCAGAATCCTGTCAAATTGATAGCAGTAAAGATATTTGCATCTATATCATTGCACGACATTGGCAATTCTGGATGCTTCGGCTTATGGATCGACCTGAGTCCAAAGAGTTTCGCTTTTGTGTAGTGCTACCGCACAAATCTTGTAGACTTTATCCTCCTGGACGAAACATGATGAGCCAGAATCCAGTCAAATTGATAGGAATGAAGATATTTGCATCTATATCATTGGTCAACATCGGCAATTCTGGATGGTCCGGCTTTTGGTTCGACATAAGTCCAAAGAATGTCGCTTTGGACAAGTGCTACCGCAACAAATCGTGTACATTTGCACCCCCTGGACAAGATACGATGAGGCAGAATCCTGTCAAATTGAAAGCAGTAAAGATATTTGCATCTATATCATTGCACGACATTGGCAATTCTGAATGCTCCGGCATATGATTCGCCCGGAGGCCAAAGAGAGTCGCTTTGGACACGTGCTACGGCACAAATCTTGTACATCTGGACCTCTTGGACAAGATACGATGAGGCAGAATCCTGTCAAATTGATAGCAGTAAAGATATTTGCATCTATATCATTGCACGACATTGGCAATTCCGGATGCTTCGGCTTATGGATCGACCTGAGTCCAAAGAGTTTCGCTTTTGTGTAGTGCTACCGCACAAATCTTGTACACTTGATCCTCCTGGACAAGACACGATGAGCCAGAATCCTGTAAAATTCATAGGAGTTAAGATATTTGCATCTATATCATTGGACGACATTGGCAATTCTGAATGCTCGGCATATGATTCGACCTGAGTCCAAAGAGAGTCGCTTTGGACAAGTGCTACCTCACAAATCTTGTATGTGTGGACCTCTTGTACAAGGTATGATGAGGCAGAATCCTATCACATTGATAGGATTACAGATATTTGCATCTATATCATTGGACGACATTGGCAATTCTGGATGCTCCGGCGTATGATTCGACCGGAGGCCAAAGAGAGTCGCTTTGGACAAGTGCTACCACACAAATCTTGTACTTTTGGACCTCCTGGACAATATACGATGAGGCAAAATCCTGTCAAATTGATAACAGTAAATATATTTGCATCTATATCATTGGACGACATTGGCAATTCTGGTTGCTCCGGCTTATGATTCGACCTGAATCCAAAGACAGTCGCTTTGGACAAGTGCTACCGCACAAATGTTGTACATTTAGACCTCCTGGAAAAGATATGACGAGGCAGAATCCTGTCACATTGATAGGAGTGAAGATATTTGCATCTAAATCATTGGACGACATTGGCGATTCTGGATGCTTCGGCTTATGATTCGACCTGAGTCCAAAGAGAGTCGCTTTGGACAAATGCTGCCGCCCAAATCTTGTATATTTGGACCCCCTGGACAAGGTATGATGAGGCAGAATCCTATCACATCGATAGGAGTGAAGATATTTGCATCTATATCACTAGACGACATTGGCAATTCTGGATGCTTCGGCTTATGGATCGACCTGAGTCCAAAGAGTTTCGCTTTAGTCTAGTGCTACCGCACAAATCTTGTACACTTGATCCTCCTGGACAAGGCAAGATGAGCCAGAATCCTGTCAAATTGATAGAAGTGAAGATATTTGCATCTATATCACTAGACGACATTGGCAATTCTGGATGCTCCGGCATATGATTTGACCGGAGGCCAAAGAGAGTCGCTTTGGACACGTGCTACCGCACAAATCTTGTACATTTGGACCCCCTGGACAAGATACGATGAGGCAGAATACTGTCAAATTGATAGAAGTAAAGATATTTGCATCTATATCATTGCACGACATTGGCAATTCTGGATGCTTCGGCTTATGGATCGACTTGTGTCCAAAGAGTTTCGCTTTTGTCTAGTGCTACCGCACAAAACTTGTACACTTGGACCTCCTGTACAAGGTATGATGAGGCAGAATCGCATCACATTGATAGGAGTAAAGATATTTGCATCTATATCATTGGACGACATTGGCAATTCTGGATGCTCCGGCATATAATTCGCCCGGAGGCCAAAGAGAGTAGCTTTGGACACGTGCTACGGCACAAATCTTGTACATCTGGACCTCTTGGACAAGATACGATGAGGCAGAATCCTGTCAAATTGATAGCAGTAAAGATATTTGCATCTATATCATTGCACGACATTGGCAATTCTGGATGCTTCGGCTTATGGATCGACCTGAGTCCAAAGAGTTTCGCTTTAGTCTAGTGCTACCGCACAAATCTTGTACACTTGATCCTCCTGGACAAGGCACGATGAGCCAGAATCCTGTCAAATTGATAGAAGTGAAGATATTTGCATCTATATCACTAGACGACATTGGCAATTCTGGATGCTCCGGCATATGATTTGACCGGAGGCCAAAGAGAGTCGCTTTGGACACGTGCTACCGCACAAATCTTGTACATTTGGACCCCCTGGACAAGATACGATGAGGCAGAATACTGTCAAATTGATAGAAGTAAAGATATTTGCATCTATATCATTGCACGACATTGGCAATTCTGGATGCTTCGGCTTATGGATCGACTTGTGTCCAAAGAGTTTCGCTTTTGTCTAGTGCTACCGCACAAAACTTGTACACTTGATCCTCCTGGACAAGACACGATGAGCCAGACTCCTGTTAAATTGATAGGAGTGAAGATATTTGCATCTATATCATTAGACGGCATTAGCAATTCTGGATGGTCGGCATATGATTCTACCTGAGTTCAAAGAGAGTCGCTTTGGACACGTGCTACCGCACAAATCTTGTACATTTCCAGGACCCCCTGGAAAAGATGCGAAAAGGCAGAATCCTGTCAAATTGATAGCAGTAAAAATATTTGTATCTATATCATTGGACGACATTAGCAATTCTGGATGCTTCGGCTTTTGGATCGACCTGAGTCCAAAGAGTTTCGCTTTAGTCTAGTGCTACCGCACAAATCTTGTACACTTAATACTCCTGGACAAGGCACGATGAGCCAGAATCCTGTCACATTGATAGGAGTGAAGATATTTGCATCTATATCATTGGACGACATTGGCAATAATGGAAGCTCCGGCTTATGATTCGACCTGAGTCCAAAGAAAGTCGCTTTGGACAAGTGCTACCGCACAAATCTTGTTCATTTGGACCTCCTGGGCAAGGTATGATGAGGCAGAATCCTATCACATCGATAGGAGTGAAGATATTTATATCTATATCACTAGACGACATTGGCAATTCTGGATGCTCCGGCATATGATTTGACCGGAGGCCAAAGAGAGTCGCTTTGGACACGTGCTACTGCACAAATCTTGTACATTTGGACCCCCTGGACAAGATACGATGAGGCAGAATACTGTCAAATTGATAGAGGTAAAGATATTTGCAGCTATATCATTGCACAACATTGGCAATTCTGGATGCTTCGGCTTATGGACCGACCTGATTCCAAAGAGTTTCGCTTTTGTCTAGTGCTACCGCACAAATCTTGTACATTTGAATCTCCTGGAAAAGGTATGGCGAGGCAGAATCCTGTCACATTGATAGTAGTAAAGATATTTGCATCGATATCATTGGACGACATAGGCAATCCTGGGGATCCGGCTCATGATTCGATCGGAGGCCAAAGAGAGTCGCTTTGGACACGTGCTACCGCACAAATCTTTTACATTTGGACCCCCTGGACAAGATGCTTTGAGGCAGAATCCTGTCAAATTGATTGCAGTCAAAATATTTGCATCTATATCATTGGACGACATTGGCAATTCTGGATGCTTCGGCTTATGGATCGACCTGAGTCCAAAGAGTTTCGCTTTTGTCTAGTGCTACCGCACAAAACTTGTACACTTGATCCTCCTGGACAAGACACGATGAGCCAGAATCCTGTTAAATTGATAGGAGTGAAGATATTTGCATCTAAATCATTGGACGACATTGGCAATTCTGGATGCTTCGGCTTATGATTCGACCTGAGTCCAAAGAGAGTCGCTTTGGACAAATGCTGCCGCCCAAATCTTGTATATTTGGACACCCTGGACAAGGTATGATGAGGCAGAATCCTATCACATCGATAGGAGTGAAGATATTTGCATCTATATCACTAGACGACATTGGCAATTCTGGATGCTTCGGCTTATGGATCGACCTGAGTCCAAAGAGTTTCGCTTTAGTCTAGTGCTACCGCACAAATCTTGTACACTTGATCCTCCTGGACAAGGCACGATGAGCCAGAATCCTGTCAAATTGATAGAAGTGAAGATATTTGCATCTATATCACTAGACGACATTGGCAATTCTGGATGCTCCGGCATATGATTTGACCGGAGGCCAAAGAGAGTCGCTTTGGACACGTGCTACCGCACAAATCGTGTACATTTGGACCCCCTGGACAAGATACGATGAGGCAGAATACTGTCAAATTGATAGAAGTAAAGATATTTGCATCTATATCATTGCACGACATTGGCAATTCTGGATGCTTCGGCTTATGGATCGACTTGTGTCCAAAGAGTTTCGCTTTTGTCTAGTGCTACCGCACAAAACTTGTACACTTGATCCTTCTGGACAAGACACGATGAGCCAGACTCCTGTTAAATTGATAGGAGTGAAGATATTTGCATCTATATCATTAGACGGCATTAGCAATTCTGGATGGTCGGCATATGATTCTACCTGAGTTCAAAGAGAGTCGCTTTGGACACGTGCTACCGCACAAATCTTGTACATTTCCAGGACTCCCTGGAAAAGATGCGAAAAGGCAGAATCCTGTCAAATTGATAGCAGTAAAAATATTTGTATCTATATCATTGGACGACATTAGCAATTCTGGATGCTTCGGCTTTTGGATCGACCTGAGTCCAAAGAGTTTCGCTTTAGTCTAGTGCTACCGCACAAATCTTGTACACTTAATACTCCTGGACAAGGCACGATGAGCCAGAATCCTGTCACATTGATAGGAGTGAAGATATTTGCATCTATATCATTGGACGACATTGGCAATAATGGAAGCTCCGGCTTATGATTCGACCTGAGTCCAAAGAAAGTCGCTTTGGACAAGTGCTACCGCACAAATCTTGTTCATTTGGACCTCCTGGGCAAGGTATGATGAGGCAGAATCCTATCACATCGATAGGAGTGAAGATATTTATATCTATATCACTAGACGACATTGGCAATTCTGGATGCTCCGGCATATGATTTGACCGGAGGCCAAAGAGAGTCGCTTTGGACACGTGCTACTGCACAAATCTTGTACATTTGGACCCCCTGGACAAGATACGATGAGGCAGAATACTGTCAAATTGATAGAGGTAAAGATATTTGCATCTATATCATTGGACGACATTGGCAATTCTGGATGTCCCGTCTTATGATTCGACCTGAGTCCAAAGAGAGTCGCTTTGGACAAGGGCTACCGCCCAAATCTTGTCCATTTGGACCTCCTGTACAAGGCATGATGAGGCAGAATCCTATCACATTGATAGGAGTAAAGATATTTGCATCTATATCATTGGTCAACATCGGCAGTTCTGGATGGTCCGGCTTATGGTTCGACCTAACTCCAAAGAATGTCACTTTGGACAAGTGCTACCCAAAAAAACTTGTACATTTGAACCTCGTGGTCAAGATACGATGAGGCAGAATCATGTCAAATTGATAGGAGTAAAGATATTTGCATCTATATCATTGGTCAACATCGGCAATTCTGGATGGTCCGGCTTATGGTTCGACATAAGTCCAAAGAATGTCGCTTTGGACAAGTGCTACCGCAACAAATCGTGTACATTTGGACCCCCTGGACAAGATACGATGAGGCAGAATCCTTTCAAATTGATTGCAGTAAAGATATTTGGATCTATACCATTGCTCGACATTAGCAATTCTTGATGCTTCGGCCTATGGATCGACCTGAGTCCAAAGAGAGTCGCTTTGGACAAGGGCTACCGCACAAGTCTTGTACCTTTGGACCCCCTGGACAATATACGATGAGCCAGAATCCTGTCAAATTTATAGCAGTAAAGATATTTGCATCTATATCATTGGACGACATTGGCAATTCTGGATGCCCCGGCTTATGATTCGACCTGAGTCCAAAGAGAGTCGCTTCGGACAAGGGCTACCGCACAAATCTTGTACATTTGAACCTCCGGACAAGGTATGCTGAGGCAGAATACTGTCAAATTGATAGAGGTAAAGATATTTGCATCTATATCATTGGACGACATTGGCAATTCTGGATGTCCCGTCTTATGATTCGACCTGAGTCCAAAGAGAGTCGCTTTGGACAAGGGCTACCGCCCAAATCTTGTCCATTTGGACCTCCTGTACAAGGCATGATGAGGCAGAATCCTATCACATTGATAGGAGTAAAGATATTTGCATCTATATCATTGGTCAACATCGGCAGTTCTGGATGGTCCGGCTTATGGTTCGACCTAACTCCAAAGAATGTCACTTTGGACAAGTGCTACCCAAAAAACTTGTACATTTGAACCTCGTGGTCAAGATACGATGAGGCAGAATCATGTCAAATTGATAGGAGTAAAGATATTTGCATCTATATCATTGGTCAACATCGGCAATTCTGGATGGTCCGGCTTATGGTTCGACATAAGTCCAAAGAATGTCGCTTTGGACAAGTGCTACCGCAACAAATCGTGTACATTTGGACCCCCTGGACAAGATACGATGAGGCAGAATCCTTTCAAATTGATAGCAGTAAAGATATTTGGATCTATACCATTGCTCGACATTAGCAATTCTTGATGCTTCGGCCTATGGATCGACCTGAGTCCAAAGAGAGTCGCTTTGGACAAGGGCTACCGCACAAGTCTTGTACCTTTGGACCCCCTGGACAATATACGATGAGCCAGAATCCTGTCAAATTTATAGCAGTAAAGATATTTGCATCTATATCATTGGACGACATTGGCAATTCTGGATGCCCCGGCTTATGATTCGACCTGAGTCCAAAGAGAGTCGCTTCGGACAAGGGCTACCGCACAAATCTTGTACATTTGAACCTCCGGACAAGGTATGCTGAGGCAGCATCCTATCACATTGATGGGAGTAAAGATATGTGCATCTATATCATTGCACGACATTGGCAATTCTGGATGCTTCGGCTTATGATTCGACCTGAGTCCAAAGAGAGTCGCTTTGGACAAATGCTGCCGCCCAAATCTTGTATATTTGGACCCCCTGGACAAGGTATGATGAGGCAGAATCCTATCACATCGATAGGAGTGAAGATATTTGCATCTATATCACTAGATGACATTGGCAATTCTGGATGCTTCGGCTTATGGATCGACCTGAGTCCAAAGAGTTTCGCTTTAGTCTAGTGCTACCGCACAAATAGTGTACACTTGATCCTCCTGGACAAGGCACGATGAGCCAGAATCCTGTCAAATTGATAGAAGTGAAGATATTTGCATCTATATCACTAGACGACATTGGCAATTCTGGATGCTCCGGCATATGATTTGACCGGAGGCCAAAGAGAGTCGCTTTGGACACGTGCTACCGCACAAATCTTGTACATTTGGACCCCCTGGACAAGATACGATGAGGCAGAATACTGTCAAATTGATAGAAGTAAAGATATTTGCATCTATATCATTGCACGACATTGGCAATTCTGGATGCTTCGGCTTATGGATCGACTTGTGTCCAAAGAGTTTCGCTTTTGTCTAGTGCTACCGCACAAAACTTATACACTTGATCCTCCTGGACAAGACACGATGAGCCAGACTCCTGTTAAATTGATAGGAGTGAAGATATTTGCATCTATATCATTAGACGGCATTAGCAATTCTGGATGGTCGGCATATGATTCTACCTGAGTTCAAAGAGAGTCGCTTTGGACACGTGCTACCGCACAAATCTTGTACATTTGGACCCCCTGGAAAAGATGCGAAAAGGCAGAATCCTGTCAAATTGATAGCAGTAAAAATATTTGTATCTATATCATTGGACGACATTGGCAATTCTGGATGCTCCGGCATATGATTCGCCCGGAGGCCAAAGAGAGTCGCTTTGGACACGTGCCACCGCACAAATCTTGTACATCTGGACCTCTTGCTCAAGATACGATGAGGCAGAATCCTGTCAAATTGATAGCAGTGAAGATATTTGCATCTATATCACTAGACGACATTGGCAATTCTGGATGCTCCGGCATATGATTTGACCGGAGGCCAAAGAGAGTCGCTTTGGACACGTGCTACCGCACAAATCTTGTACATTTGGACCCCCTGGACAAGATACGATGAGGCAGAATACTGTCAAATTGATAGAAGTAAAGATATTTGCATCTATATCATTGCACGACATTGGCAATTCTGGATGCTTCCGCTTATGGATCGACTTGTGTCCAAAGAGTTTCGCTTTTGTCTAGTGCTACCGCACAAAACCTGTACACTTGATCCTCCTGGACAAGACACGATGAGCCAGAATCCTGTTAAATTGATAGGAGTGAAGATATTTGCATCTATATCATTAGACGGCATTAGCAATTCTGGATGGTCGGCATATGATTCTACCTGAGTTCAAAGAGAGTCGCTTTGGACACGTGCTACCGCACAAATCTTGTACATTTGGATCCCCTGGACAAGATGCGATGAGGCAGAATCCTGTCAAATTGATAGCAGTAAAAATATTTGCATCTATATGATTGCACGACATTAGCAATTCTGGATGCTTCGGCTTATGGATCGACCTGAGTCCAAAGAATTTCGCTTTTGTCTAGTGCTACCGCACAAATCTTGTACACTTGATCCTCCTGGACAAGACACGATGAGCCAGAATCCTGTCAAATTGATAGAAGTGAAGATATTTGAATCTATATCACTAGACGACATTGGCAATTCTGAATGCTCCGGCATATGTTTTGACCGGAGGCCAAAGAGAGTCGCTTTGGACACGTGCTATCGCACAAATCTTGTACATTTGGACCCCCTGGACAAGATACGATGAGGCAGAATACTGTCAAATTGATAGAAGTAAAGATATTTGCATCTATATCATTGGACGACATTGGCAATTCTGGATGTTTCGGCTTATGGATCGACCTGAGTCAAAGAGTTTCGCTTTTGTCTAGTGCTACCGCACATATCTTGTACAGTTGATCCTCCTGGACAAGACACGATGAGCCAGAATCCTGTCAAATTGATAGGAGTAAAGATATTTGCATCTATATCATTCCGATAAGATCGGCAATTTGTGTTACTCCGGCATATGGATCGACCTGAGTCCAACGAGAGTCGGTTTGGACAAATGCTGCGGCTCAAAACTTGTGCATTTGGACCTCCTGGAAAAGGTATGATAAGGCAGAATCCTGTCACAATGATAGGAGTGAAGATATTTGCATCTATATCATTGGACGACATTGGCAATTCTGGATGCACCGGCTTATGATTCGACCTGAGTCCAAAGAGAGTCGCTTTGGACAAGTGTTACCGCACAAATCTTGTATGTGTGGACCTCCTGTACAAGGTATGATGAGGCAGAATCCTATCACATTGATAGGAGTAAAGATATTTGCATCTATATCATTGGACGACATTGGCAATTCTGGATGCTCCGACGTATGATTCGACCGGAGGCCAAAGAGAGTCGCTTTGGACAAGTGCTACCGCACAAATCTTGTATGTGTGGACCTCCTGTACAAGGTATGATGAGGCAGAATCCTATCACATTGATAGGAGTAAAGATATTTGCATCTATATTATTGGACGACATTGGCAATTCTGGATGCACCGGCTTATGATTCGACCTGAGTCCAAAGAGAGTCGCTTTGGACAAGTGCTACCGCACAAGTATTGTACATTTGGACCCCCTGGACAATATACGATGAGGCAGAATCCTGTCAAATTGATAGCAGTAATGATATTTGCATCTATACCATTGCACGACATTGGCAATTCTTGATGCTTCGGCTTATGGATCGACCAGAGTCCAATGAGTTTCGCTTTTGACAAGTGCTACCGCACAAATCTTGTACATTTGGACCTCCTGTACAAGGTATGATGTGACAGAATCCTATCACATTGATAGGAGTAATGAAATTTGCATCTATATCACTGGGCGACATTGGCAATTCTGGATGCTCCGGCCTATGATTCGACCTGAATCCAAAGAGCGTCGCTTTGGACACGTGCTACCGCACAAATCTTGTACATTTGGAACCCCTGGACAAGACACGATGAGCCAGAATCCTGTCAAATTGATAGCAGTAATGATATTTGCATCTATATCATTGCACGACTTTGGCAATTCTGGTTGATTCGGCTTATGGATCGACCTGAGTCCAAAGAGTTTCGCTTTTGTCTAGTGCTACCGCACAAATCGTGTACATTTGATCCCACCTGGACAAGACACGATGAGCCAGAATCCTGTCAAATTGATTGGAGTGAAGATATTTGCATCTACATCATTGGACGACATTGGCAATTCTGGATGCTCCAGTTTATGGTTCGACATAAGTCCAAAGAATGTCGCTTTGGACAAGTGCTACCGCAACAAATCGTGTACATTTGGACCCCCTGGACAAGATACGATGAGGCAGAATGCTGTCACATTGATAGGAGTAAAGATATTTGCATCTATATCATTGGACGACATTGGCAATTCTGGATGCTCCGGTTTATGATTCGACCTGAGTCCAAAGAGAGTCGCTTCGGACAAGTGCTACCGCAATAAGTCTTGTACATTTGGACCTCCTGTACAAGGTATGATGAGGCAGAATCCTATCACATTGATAGGAGTAAAGATATTTGCATCTATATCATTGGACGACATTGGAAATTCTCGATGCTCGGCTTATGATTCGACCTAAGTTCAAAGAGAGTCGCTTTGGACAAATGCTGCCGCCCAAATCTTGTCCATTTGGACCACCTGGACAAGATATGATGAGGCAGAATCCTGTCAAATTGATAGGAGTGAAGATGTTTGCATCTATATCATTGGACGACATTGGCAATTCTGGAAGATCGGCGAATGATTCGACCTGAGTTCAAAGAGAGTCGCCTTGGACAAATACTGCCGCCCAAATCTTGTCCATTTGGACCTCCTGGACAAGATATGATGAGGCCGAAACCTGTCAAATTGATAGGAATGAAGATATTTGCATCTATATCATTGGACGACATTGGCAATTTTGGATGCTCCGGCATATGATTCGACCGGAGGCCAAAGAGAGTCGCTTTGGACAAGTGTTACCGCAACAAATCTTGTACATTTGGATCCCCTGGACAAGATACGATGAGGCAGAATCCTGTCAAATAAATAGGAGTAAAGATAGCTGTATCTATATCACTGGACGACATTGGCCATTCTGGATGCTCCGGCATATGATTCGACCGGAGGCTAAAGAGAGTCGCTTTGGACACGTGCTGCCGCACAAATCTTATACATTTGGACCCCCTGGACAAGATACGATGAGGCAGAATCCTGTCAAATTGATAGCAGTAAAGATATTTGCATCTATATCATTGCACGACATTGGCAATTCTGGTTGATTCGGCTTATGGATCGACCTGAGTCCAAAGAGTTTAGCTTTTGTCTAGTGCTACCGCACAAATCGTGTACACTTGATCCTCCTGGACAAGACATGATGAGCCAGAATCCTGTCAAATTGATTGGAGTGAAGATATTTGCATCTATATCATTGGACGACATTGGCAATTCTGAATGCTCCGGCTTATGATTCGACCGGAGCCCAAAGAGAGTCGCTTTGGACAAGTGCTACCGCACAAATCGTGTACATTTGGACCTCCTGTACAAGGTATGATGAGGCAGAATCGAATTACATTTATAGGAGTATATATATATATGCATCTATATCATTGGACGACATTGGAAATTCTCGATGCTCGGCTTATGATTCGACCTAAGTTCAAAGAGAGTCGCTTTGGACAAATGCTGCCGCCCAAATCTTGTCCATTTGGATCACCTGGACAAGATATGATGAGGCAGAATCCTGTCAAATTGATAGGAGTGAAGATATTTGCATCTATATCATTAGACGGCATTGGCAATTCTGGATGCTCAGGCTTGTGATTCGACCTGAGTCCAAGGAGAGTCGCTTTGGACAAGTGCTACCGCAACAAATCTTGTACATTTGGACCCCCGGGACAAGATACGACGAGGCAGAATCCTGTCAAATTAATAGGAGTAAATATATTTGCATCTATATCAATGGTCAACAACGGCAATTCTGGATGGTCCGGCTTATGGTTCGACATAAGTCCAAAGAATGTCGCTTTGGACAAGTGCTACCGCAACAAATCGCGTACATTTTAACCCCCTGGACAAGACACGATGAGGCAGAATCCTGTCAAATTGATAGCAGTAAAGGTATTTGCATCTATACCATTGCACGACATTGGCAATTCTTGATGCTTCGGGTAATGGATCGACCTGAGTCCAAAGAGTTTCGCTTTGGACAAGTGCTACCGCACAAATCTTCTACATTTCGACCTCCTGTACAAGGTATGATGAGGCAGAATTCTACCACATTGATATGAGTAAAGATATTTGCATCTATATCACTGGACGACCTTGGCCATTCTGGATGCTCCGGCATATGATTCGACCGGAGGCCAAAAAGAGTCGCTTCGGACAAGTGCTACCGCAATAAGTCTTGTACATTTGGACCCCCTGGATAAGATACGATGAGGCAGAATCCTATCACATTGATAGGAGTAAAGATATTTGCATCAATATCACTGGACGACATTGGCAATTCTGGATGCTCCGGCATATGATTCGACCGGAGGCCAAAGAGAGTCGCTTCGGACAAGTGCTACCGCAATAAGTCTTGTACATTTGCACCCCCTGGATAAGATACGATGAGGCAGAATCCTATCACATTGATAGGAGTAAAGATATTTGCATCTATATCATTGGACGACATTGGCAATTCTGGTTGCTCCGGCATATGATTCGACCGGAGGCCAAAGAGAGTCGCTTTGGACACGTGCTACCGCACAAATCTTGTACATTTGGACCCCCTGGATAAGATACGATGAGGCAGAATCCTGTCAAATTAATAGGAGTAGAATATTGGCATCTATATCATTGGTCAACAACGGCAATTCTGGATGGTCCGGCTTATGGTTCGACATAAGTCAAAGAATGTCGCTTTGGACAAGTGCTACCGCAACAAATCGCGTACATTTGGACCCCCTGGACAAGACACGATGAGGCAGAATCCTGTCAAATTGATAGGAGTAAAGATATTTGCATCTATATCACTGGACGACATTGGCAATTCTGGATGCTGCGGCGTATGATTCGACCTGAGTTCAAAGAGAGTCGCTTTGGACAAATACTGCCGCCCAAATCATGTCCATTTGGACCTCCGGAACAAGGTATGATGAGGCAGAATCCTATCACATTGATAGGAGTAAAGATATGTGAATCTATATCATTGGACGACATTGGCAATTCTGGATGCTCAGGCTTATGGATCGACCTGAGTCCAAGGAGTTTCGCTTTCGTCTAGTGCTAGCACACACATCTTCTACGCTTGATCCTCCTGGACAAGACATGATGAGCCAGAATCCTGTCAAATTGACAGGAGTGAAGATATTTGCATCTATATCATTCCGATAAGATCGGCAATTTGTGTTACTCCGGCATATGGATCGACCTGAGTCCAACGAGAGTCGGTTTGGACAAATGCTGCGGCTCAAAACTTGTGCATTTGGACCTCCTGGAAAAGGTATGATAAGGCAGAATCCTGTCACAATGATAGGAGTGAAGATATTTGCATCTATATCATTGGACGACATTGGCAATTCTGGATGCAGCGGCTTATGATTCGACCTGAGTCCAAAGAGAGTCGCTTTGGACAAGTGTTACCGCACAAATCTTGTATGTGTGGACCTCCTGTACAAGGTATGATGAGGCAGAATCCTATCACATTGATAGGAGTAAAGATATTTGCATCTATATCATTGGACGACATTGGCAATTCTGGATGCTCCGACGTATGATTCGACCGGAGGCCAAAGAGAGTCGCTTTGGACAAGTGCTACCGCACAAATCTTGTATGTGTAGACCTCCTGTACAAGGTATGATGAGGCAGAATCCTATCACATTGATAGGAGTAAAGATATTTGCATCTATATCATTGGACGACATTGGCAATTCTGGATGCTCCGGCATATGATTCGACCTGAATCCAAAGACAGTCGCTTTGGACAAGTGCTACCACACAAATCGTGTACTTTCGGACCTCCTGGACAATATATGATGAGGCAGAATCCTGTCACATTGATAGGAGTGAAGATACTTGCATCTAAATCATTGGACGAAATTGGCAATTTTGGATGCTCCGGCTTATGATTCGACCTGAATCCAAAGACAGTCGCTTTGGACAAGTGCTACCGCACAAATGTTGTACATTTAGACCTCCTGGAAAAGATATGATGAGGCAGAATCCT
The DNA here is from genome assembly GCA_963942575.1 of Priocnemis perturbator. NCBI lineage: Eukaryota > Metazoa > Arthropoda > Insecta > Hymenoptera > Pompilidae > Priocnemis > Priocnemis perturbator. Next base: position 1,631,676 of record CAWWDK010000133.1, on the reverse strand, counting down.
GTCACATTGATAGGAGTGAAGATATTTGAATCTAAATCATTGGACGACATTGGCAATTCTGGATGCTTTGGCTTATGGATCAACCTGAGTCCAAAGAGTTTCGCTTTTGTCTAGTGCTACCGCACAAATCTTGTACACTTGATCCTCCTGGACAAGACACGATGAGCCAGAATCCGGTCAAATTGATAGGAGTGAAGATATTTGCATCTATATCATTGGACCACATTGGCAATTCTGGATGCTGCGGCGTATGATTCGACCGAAGGCCAAAGAGAGTCGCATTGTACAAGTGCTACCGCACAAGTCTTGTACATTTGGGCCCCCTGGACAATATACGATGAGGCAGAATCCTGTCAAATTGATGTGAGTAAAGATATTTGCATTTATATCATTAGACGGCATTGGCAATTCTGGACGCTCAGGCTTTTGATTCGACCTGAGTCCAAGGAGAGTCGCTTTGGACAAGTGCTACCGCAACAAATCTTGCACATTAGGACCCCCTGGAAAAGATACGATGAGGCAGAATCCTGTCATATTAATAGGAGTAAAGATATTTGCATCTATATCATTGGTAAAGATCGGCAATTCTGGATGATCCGGCTTATGGTTCGACATAAGTCCAAAGAATGTCGCTTTGGACAAGTGCTACCGCAACAAATCGTGTACATTTGGACTCCCTGGGCAAGATACGATGAGGCAGAATCCTGTCAAATTGATAGCAGTAATGATATTTGTATCTATACCATTGCACGACATTGGCAATTCTTGATGCTTCGGCTTATGGATCGACCTGAGTCCAAAGAGTTTCGCTTTGGACAAGTGCTACAGCAAAAATCTTGTACATTTGGACCTCCTGTACAAGGTATGATGTGGCAGAATCCTATCACATTGATAGGAGTAAAGAAATTTGCATTTATATCACTGGGCGACATTGGCAATTCTGGATGCTCCGGCCTATGATTCGACCTGAATCCAAAGAGAGTCGCTTTGGACACGTGCTACCGCACAAATCGTGTATATTTGGACCCCCTGGACGAGACACGATGAGCCAGAATCCTGTCAAATTTATAGGAGTAAAGATATTTGCATCTATATCATTGGTCAACATCGGCAATTCTGGATGCTCCGGCGTATGATTCGACCGGAGGCCAAAGAGAGTCGCATTGTACAAGTGCTACCGCACAAGTATTGTACATTTGGACCCCCTGGACAATATACGATGAGGCAGAATCCTGTCAAATTGATAGCAGTAATGATATTTGCATCTATACCATTGCACGACATTGGCAATTCTTGATGCTTCGGATTATGGATCGACCAGAGTCCAATGAGTTTCGCTTTGGACAAGTGCTACCGCACAAATCTTGTACATTTGGACCTCCTGTACAAGGTATGATGAGGCAGAATCCTATCACATTGATAGGAGTAAAGATATTTGCATCTATATCATTGGACGACATTGGAAATTCTCGATGCTCGGCTTATGATTCGACCTAAGTTCAAAGAGAGTCGCTTTGGACAAATGCTGCCGCCCAAATCTTGTCCATTTGGACCACCTGGACAAGATATGATGAGGCAGAATCCTGTCAAATTGATAGGAGTGAAGATGTTTGCATCTATATCATTGGACGACATTGGCAATTCTGGAAGATCGGCGAATGATTCGACCTGAGTTCAAAGAGAGTCGCCTTGGACAAATACTGCCGCCCAAATCTTGTCCATTTGGACCTCCTGGACAAGATACGATGAGGCAGAATCCTGTCAAATAAATAGGAGTAAAGATAGCTGTATCTATATCACTGGACGACATTGGCCATTCTGGATGCTCCGGCATATGATTCGACCGGAGGCTAAAGAGAGTCGCTTTGGACACGTGCTGCCGCACAAATCTTATACATTTGGACCCCCTGGACAAGATACGATGAGGCAGAATCCTGTCAAATTGATAGCAGTAAAGATATTTGCATCTATATCATTGCACGACATTGGCAATTCTGGTTGATTCGGCTTATGGATCGACCTGAGTCCAAAGAGTTTAGCTTTTGTCTAGTGCTACCGCACAAATCGTGTACACTTGATCCTCCTGGACAAGACATGATGAGCCAGAATCCTGTCAAATTGATTGGAGTGAAGATATTTGCATCTATATCATTGGACGACATTGGCAATTCTGAATGCTCCGGCTTATGATTCGACCGGAGCCCAAAGAGAGTCGCTTTGGACAAGTGCTACCGCACAAATCGTGTACATTTGGACCTCCTGTACAAGGTATGATGAGGCAGAATCGAATTACATTTATAGGAGTATATATATATATGCATCTATATCATTGGACGACATTGGAAATTCTCGATGCTCGGCTTATGATTCGACCTAAGTTCAAAGAGAGTCGCTTTGGACAAATGCTGCCGCCCAAATCTTGTCCATTTGGATCACCTGGACAAGATATGATGAGGCAGAATCCTGTCAAATTGATAGGAGTGAAGATATTTGCATCTATATCATTAGACGGCATTGGCAATTCTGGATGCTCAGGCTTGTGATTCGACCTGAGTCCAAGGAGAGTCGCTTTGGACAAGTGCTACCGCAACAAATCTTGTACATTTGGACCCCCGGGACAAGATACGACGAGGCAGAATCCTGTCAAATTAATAGGAGTAAATATATTTGCATCTATATCAATGGTCAACAACGGCAATTCTGGATGGTCCGGCTTATGGTTCGACATAAGTCCAAAGAATGTCGCTTTGGACAAGTTCTACCGCAACAAATCGCGTACATTTTAACCCCCTGGACAAGACACGATGAGGCAGAATCCTGTCAAATTGATAGCAGTAAAGGTATTTGCATCTATACCATTGCACGACATTGGCAATTCTTGATGCTTCGGGTAATGGATCGACCTGAGTCCAAAGAGTTTCGCTTTGGACAAGTGCTACCGCACAAATCTTCTACATTTCGACCTCCTGTACAAGGTATGATGAGGCAGAATTCTACCACATTGATATGAGTAAAGATATTTGCATCTATATCACTGGACGACCTTGGCCATTCTGGATGCTCCGGCATATGATTCGACCGGAGGCCAAAAAGAGTCGCTTCGGACAAGTGCTACCGCAATAAGTCTTGTACATTTGGACCCCCTGGATAAGATACGATGAGGCAGAATCCTATCACATTGATAGGAGTAAAGATATTTGCATCAATATCACTGGACGACATTGGCAATTCTGGATGCTCCGGCATATGATTCGACCGGAGGCCAAAGAGAGTCGCTTCGGACAAGTGCTACCGCAATAAGTCTTGTACATTTGCACCCCCTGGATAAGATACGATGAGGCAGAATCCTATCACATTGATAGGAGTAAAGATATTTGCATCTATATCATTGGACGACATTGGCAATTCTGGTTGCTCCGGCATATGATTCGACCGGAGGCCAAAGAGAGTCGCTTTGGACACGTGCTACCGCACAAATCTTGTACATTTGGACCCCCTGGATAAGATACGATGAGGCAGAATCCTGTCAAATTAATAGGAGTAGAATATTGGCATCTATATCATTGGTCAACAACGGCAATTCTGGATGGTCCGGCTTATGGTTCGACATAAGTCAAAGAATGTCGCTTTGGACAAGTGCTACCGCAACAAATCGCGTACATTTGGACCCCCTGGACAAGACACGATGAGGCAGAATCCTGTCAAATTGATAGGAGTAAAGATATTTGCATCTATATCACTGCACGACATTGGCAATTCTGGATGCTGCGGCGTATGATTCGACCTGAGTTCAAAGAGAGTCGCTTTGGACAAATACTGCCGCCCAAATCATGTCCATTTGGACCTCCGGAACAAGGTATGATGAGGCAGAATCCTATCACATTGATAGGAGTAAAGATATGTGAATCTATATCATTGGACGACATTGGCAATTCTGGATGCTCAGGCTTATGGATCGACCTGAGTCCAAGGAGTTTCGCTTTCGTCTAGTGCTAGCGCACACATCTTCTACGCTTGATCCTCCTGGACAAGACATGATGAGCCAGAATCCTGTCAAATTGACAGGAGTGAAGATATTTGCATCTATATCATTCCGATAAGATCGGCAATTTGTGTTACTCCGGCATATGGATCGACCTGAGTCCAACGAGAGTCGGTTTGGACAAATGCTGCGGCTCAAAACTTGTGCATTTGGACCTCCTGGAAAAGGTATGATAAGGCAGAATCCTGTCACAATGATAGGAGTGAAGATATTTGCATCTATATCATTGGACGACATTGGCAATTCTGGATGCAGCGGCTTATGATTCGACCTGAGTCCAAAGAGAGTCGCTTTGGACAAGTGTTACCGCACAAATCTTGTATGTGTGGACCTCCTGTACAAGGTATGATGAGGCAGAATCCTATCACATTGATAGGAGTAAAGATATTTGCATCTATATCATTGGACGACATTGGCAATTCTGGATGCTCCGACGTATGATTCGACCGGAGGCCAAAGAGAGTCGCTTTGGACAAGTGCTACCGCACAAATCTTGTATGTGTAGACCTCCTGTACAAGGTATGATGAGGCAGAATCCTATCACATTGATAGGAGTAAAGATATTTGCATCTATATCATTGGACGACATTGGCAATTCTGGATGCTCCGGCATATGATTCGACCTGAATCCAAAGACAGTCGCTTTGGACAAGTGCTACCACACAAATGGTGTACTTTCGGACCTCCTGGACAATATATGATGAGGCAGAATCCTGTCACATTGATAGGAGTGAAGATACTTGCATCTAAATCATTGGACGAAATTGGCAATTTTGGATGCTCCGGCTTATGATTCGACCTGAATCCAAAGACAGTCGCTTTGGACAAGTGCTACCGCACAAATGTTGTACATTTAGACCTCCTGGAAAAGATATGATGAGGCAGAATCCTGTCACATTGATAGGAGTGAAGATATTTGAATCTAAATCATTGGACGACATTGGCAATTCTGGATGCTTTGGCTTATGGATCAACCTGAGTCCAAAGAGTTTCGCTTTTGTCTAGTGCTACCGCACAAATCTTGTACACTTGATCCTCCTGGACAAGACACGATGAGCCAGAATCCGGTCAAATTGATAGGAGTGAAGATATTTGCATCTATATCATTGGACCACATTGGCAATTCTGGATGCTGCGGCGTATGATTCGACCGAAGGCCAAAGAGAGTCGCATTGTACAAGTGCTACCGCACAAGTCTTGTACATTTGGGCCCCCTGGACAATATACGATGAGGCAGAATCCTGTCAAATTGATGTGAGTAAAGATATTTGCATTTATATCATTAGACGGCATTGGCAATTCTGGACGCTCAGGCTTTTGATTCGACCTGAGTCCAAGGAGAGTCGCTTTGGACAAGTGCTACCGCAACAAATCTTGCACATTAGGACCCCCTGGAAAAGATACGATGAGGCAGAATCCTGTCATATTAATAGGAGTAAAGATATTTGCATCTATATCATTGGTAAAGATCGGCAATTCTGGATGATCCGGCTTATGGTTCGACATAAGTCCAAAGAATGTCGCTTTGGACAAGTGCTACCGCAACAAATCGTGTACATTTGGACTCCCTGGGCAAGATACGATGAGGCAGAATCCTGTCAAATTGATAGCAGTAATGATATTTGTATCTATACCATTGCACGACATTGGCAATTCTTGATGCTTCGGCTTATGGATCGACCTGAGTCCAAAGAGTTTCGCTTTGGACAAGTGCTACAGCAAAAATCTTGTACATTTGGACCTCCTGTACAAGGTATGATGTGGCAGAATCCTATCACATTGATAGGAGTAAAGAAATTTGCATTTATATCACTGGGCGACATTGGCAATTCTGGATGCTCCGGCCTATGATTCGACCTGAATCCAAAGAGAGTCGCTTTGGACACGTGCTACCGCACAAATCGTGTATATTTGGACCCCCTGGACAAGACACGATGAGCCAGAATCCTGTCAAATTTATAGGAGTAAAGATATTTGCATCTATATCATTGGTCAACATCGGCAATTCTGGATGCTCCGGCGTATGATTCGACCGGAGGCCAAAGAGAGTCGCATTGTACAAGTGCTACCGCACAAGTATTGTACATTTGGACCCCCTGGACAATATACGATGAGGCAGAATCCTGTCAAATTGATAGCAGTAATGATATTTGCATCTATAACATTGCACGACATTGGCAATTCTTGATGCTTCGGCTTATGGATCGACCAGAGTCCAATGAGTTTCGCTTTGGACAAGTGCTACCGCACAAATCTTGTACATTTGGACCTCCTGTACAAGGTATGATGAGGCAGAATCCTATCACATTGATAGGAGTAAAGATATTTGCACCTATATCATTGGACGACATTGGAAATTTTCGATGCTCGGCTTATGATTCGACCTAAGTTCAAAGAGAGTCGCTTTGGACAAATGCTGCCGCCCAAATCTTGTCCATTTGGACCACCTGGACAAGATATGATGAGGCAGAATCCTGTCAAATTGATAGGAGTGAAGATGTTTGCATCTATATCATTGGACGACATTGGCAATTCTGGAAGATCGGCGAATGATTCGACCTGAGTTCAAAGAGAGTCGCCTTGGACAAATACTGCCGCCCAAATCTTGTCCATTTGGACCTCCTGGACAAGATATGATGAGGCCGAAACCTGTCAAATTGATAGGAATGAAGATATTTGCATCTATATCATTGGACGACATTGGCAATTTTGGATGCTCCGGCATATGATTCGACCGGAGGCCAAAGAGAGTCGCTTTGGACAAGTGTTACCGCAACAAATCTTGTACATTTGGATCCCCTGGACAAGATACGATGAGGCAGAATCCTGTCAAATAAATAGGAGTAAAGATAGCTGTATCTATATCACTGGACGACATTGGCCATTCTGGATGCTCCGGCATATGATTCGACCGGAGGCTAAAGAGAGTCGCTTTGGACACGTGCTGCCGCACAAATCTTATACATTTGGACCCCCTGGACAAGATACGATGAGGCAGAATCCTGTCAAATTGATAGCAGTAAAGATATTTGCATCTATATCATTGCACGACATTGGCAATTCTGGTTGATTCGGCTTATGGATCGACCTGAGTCCAAAGAGTTTAGCTTTTGTCTAGTGCTACCGCACAAATCGTGTACACTTGATCCTCCTGGACAAGACATGATGAGCCAGAATCCTGTCAAATTGATTGGAGTGAAGATATTTGCATCTATATCATTGGACGACATTGGCAATTCTGAATGCTCCGGCTTATGATTCGACCGGAGCCCAAAGAGAGTCGCTTTGGACAAGTGCTACCGCACAAATCGTGTACATTTGGACCTCCTGTACAAGGTATGATGAGGCAGAATCGAATTACATTTATAGGAGTATATATATATATGCATCTATATCATTGGACGACATTGGAAATTCTCGATGCTCGGCTTATGATTCGACCTAAGTTCAAAGAGAGTCGCTTTGGACAAATGCTGCCGCCCAAATCTTGTCCATTTGGATCACCTGGACAAGATATGATGAGGCAGAATCCTGTCAAATTGATAGGAGTGAAGATATTTGCATCTATATCATTAGACGGCATTGGCAATTCTGGATGCTCAGGCTTGTGATTCGACCTGAGTCCAAGGAGAGTCGCTTTGGACAAGTGCTACCGCAACAAATCTTGTACATTTGGACCCCCGGGACAAGATACGACGAGGCAGAATCCTGTCAAATTAATAGGAGTAAATATATTTGCATCTATATCAATGGTCAACAACGGCAATTCTGGATGGTCCGGCTTATGGTTCGACATAAGTCCAAAGAATGTCGCTTTGGACAAGTGCTACCGCAACAAATCGCGTACATTTTAACCCCCTGGACAAGACACGATGAGGCAGAATCCTGTCAAATTGATAGCAGTAAAGGTATTTGCATCTATACCATTGCACGACATTGGCAATTCTTGATGCTTCGGGTAATGGATCGACCTGAGTCCAAAGAGTTTCGCTTTGGACAAGTGCTACCGCACAAATCTTCTACATTTCGACCTCCTGTACAAGGTATGATGAGGCAGAATTCTACCACATTGATATGAGTAAAGATATTTGCATCTATATCACTGGACGACCTTGGCCATTCTGGATGCTCCGGCATATGATTCGACCGGAGGCCAAAAAGAGTCGCTTCGGACAAGTGCTACCGCAATAAGTCTTGTACATTTGGACCCCCTGGATAAGATACGATGAGGCAGAATCCTATCACATTGATAGGAGTAAAGATATTTGCATCAATATCACTGGACGACATTGGCAATTCTGGATGCTCCGGCATATGATTCGACCGGAGGCCAAAGAGAGTCGCCTCGGACAAGTGCTACCGCAATAAGTCTTGTACATTTGCACCCCCTGGATAAGATACGATGAGGCAGAATCCTATCACATTGATAGGAGTAAAGATATTTGCATCTATATCATTGGACGACATTGGCAATTCTGGTTGCTCCGGCATATGATTCGACCGGAGGCCAAAGAGAGTCGCTTTGGACACGTGCTACCGCACAAATCTTGTACATTTGGACCCCCTGGATAAGATACGATGAGGCAGAATCCTGTCAAATTAATAGGAGTAGAATATTGGCATCTATATCATTGGTCAACAACGGCAATTCTGGATGGTCCGGCTTATGGTTCGACATAAGTCAAAGAATGTCGCTTTGGACAAGTGCTACCGCAACAAATCGCGTACATTTGGACCCCCTGGACAAGACACGATGAGGCAGAATCCTGTCAAATTGATAGGAGTAAAGATATTTGCATCTATATCACTGGACGACATTGGCAATTCTGGATGCTGCGGCGTATGATTCGACCTGAGTTCAAAGAGAGTCGCTTTGGACAAATACTGCCGCCCAAATCATGTCCATTTGGACCTCCGGAACAAGGTATGATGAGGCAGAATCCTATCACATTGATAGGAGTAAAGATATGTGAATCTATATCATTGGACGACATTGGCAATTCTGGATGCTCAGGCTTATGGATCGACCTGAGTCCAAGGAGTTTCGCTTTCGTCTAGTGCTAGCGCACACATCTTCTACGCTTGATCCTCCTGGACAAGACATGATGAGCCAGAATCCTGTCAAATTGACAGGAGTGAAGATATTTGCATCTATATCATTCCGATAAGATCGGCAATTTGTGTTACTCCGGCATATGGATCGACCTGAGTCCAACGAGAGTCGGTTTGGACAAATGCTGCGGCTCAAAACTTGTGCATTTGGACCTCCTGGAAAAGGTATGATAAGGCAGAATCCTGTCACAATGATAGGAGTGAAGATATTTGCATCTATATCATTGGACGACATTGGCAATTCTGGATGCAGCGGCTTATGATTCGACCTGAGTCCAAAGAGAGTCGCTTTGGACAAGTGTTACCGCACAAATCTTGTATGTGTGGACCTCCTGTACAAGGTATGATGAGGCAGAATCCTATCACATTGATAGGAGTAAAGATATTTGCATCTATATCATTGGACGACATTGGCAATTCTGGATGCTCCGACGTATGATTCGACCGGAGGCCAAAGAGAGTCGCTTTGGACAAGTGCTACCGCACAAATCTTGTATGTGTAGACCTCCTGTACAAGGTATGATGAGGCAGAATCCTATCACATTGATAGGAGTAAAGATATTTGCATCTATATCATTGGACGACATTGGCAATTCTGGATGCTCCGGCATATGATTCGACCTGAATCCAAAGACAGTCGCTTTGGACAAGTGCTACCACACAAATCGTGTACTTTCGGACCTCCTGGACAATATATGATGAGGCAGAATCCTGTCACATTGATAGGAGTGAAGATACTTGCATCTAAATCATTGGACGAAATTGGCAATTTTGGATGCTCCGGCTTATGATTCGACCTGAATCCAAAGACAGTCGCTTTGGACAAGTGCTACCGCACAAATGTTGTACATTTAGACCTCCTGGAAAAGATATGATGAGGCAGAATCCTGTCACATTGATAGGAGTGAAGATATTTGAATCTAAATCATTGGACGACATTGGCAATTCTGGATGCTTTGGCTTATGGATCAACCTGAGTCCAAAGAGTTTCGCTTTTGTCTAGTGCTACCGCACAAATCTTGTACACTTGATCCTCCTGGACAAGACACGATGAGCCAGAATCCGGTCAAATTGATAGGAGTGAAGATATTTGCATCTATATCATTGGACCACATTGGCAATTCTGGATGCTGCGGCGTATGATTCGACCGAAGGCCAAAGAGAGTCGCATTGTACAAGTGCTACCGCACAAGTCTTGTACATTTGGGCCCCCTGGACAATATACGATGAGGCAGAATCCTGTCAAATTGATGTGAGTAAAGATATTTGCATTTATATCATTAGACGGCATTGGCAATTCTGGACGCTCAGGCTTTTGATTCGACCTGAGTCCAAGGAGAGTCGCTTTGGACAAGTGCTACCGCAACAAATCGTGTACATTTGGACTCCCTGGGCAAGATACGATGAGGCAGAATCCTGTCAAATTGATAGCAGTAATGATATTTGTATCTATACCATTGCACGACATTGGCAATTCTTGATGCTTCGGCTTATGGATCGACCTGAGTCCAAAGAGTTTCGCTTTGGACAAGTGCTACAGCAAAAATCTTGTACATTTGGACCTCCTGTACAAGGTATGATGTGGCAGAATCCTATCACATTGATAGGAGTAAAGAAATTTGCATTTATATCACTGGGCGACATTGGCAATTCTGGATGCTCCGGCCTATGATTCGACCTGAATCCAAAGAGAGTCGCTTTGGACACGTGCTACCGCACAAATCGTGTATATTTGGACCCCCTGGACAAGACACGATGAGCCAGAATCCTGTCAAATTTATAGGAGTAAAGATATTTGCATCTATATCATTGGTCAACATCGGCAATTCTGGATGCTCCGGCGTATGATTCGACCGGAGGCCAAAGAGAGTCGCATTGTACAAGTGCTACCGCACAAGTATTGTACATTTGGACCCCCTGGACAATATACGATGAGGCAGAATCCTGTCAAATTGATAGCAGTAATGATATTTGCATCTATACCATTGCACGACATTGGCAATTCTTGATGCTTCGGCTTATGGATCGACCAGAGTCCAATGAGTTTCGCTTTGGACAAGTGCTACCGCACAAATCTTGTACATTTGGACCTCCTGTACAAGGTATGATGTGACAGAATCCTATCACATTGATAGGAGTAATGAAATTTGCATCTATATCACTGGGCGACATTGGCAATTCTGGATGCTCCGGCCTATGATTCGACCTGAATCCAAAGAGCGTCGCTTTGGACACGTGCTACCGCACAAATCTTGTACATTTGGAACCCCTGGACAAGACACGATGAGCCAGAATCCTGTCAAATTGATAGCAGTAATGATATTTGCATCTATACCATTGCACGACATTGGCAATTCTTGATGCTTCGGGTTATGGATCGACCTGAGTCCAAAGAGTTTCGCTTTGGACAAGTGCTACCGCAAAAATCTTGTTCATTTGGACCTCCTGTACAAGGTATGATGTGGCAGAATCCTATCACATTGACAGGAGTAAAGAAATTTGCATTTATATCACTGGGCGACATTGGCAATTCTGGATGCTCCGGCCTATGATTCGACCTGAATCCAAAGAGAGTCGCTTTGGACACGTGCTACCGCACAAATCTTGTACATTTGGACCTCCTGGACAAGACACGATGAGCCAGAATCCTGTCAAATTTATAGGAGTAAATATATTTGCATCTATATCATTGGTCAACATCGGCAATTCTGGATGCTCCGGCGTATGATTCGACCGGAGGCCAAAGAGAGTCGCATTGTACAAGTGCTACCGCACAAGTATTGTACATTTGGACCCCCTGGACAATATACGATGAGGCAGAATCCTGTCAATTTGATAGCAGTAATGATATTTGCATCTATACCATTGCACGACATTGGCAATTCTTGATGCTTCGGCTTATGGATCGACCTGAGTCCAATGAGTTTCGCTTTGGACAAGTGCTACCGCACAAATCTTGTACATTTGATCCCCCTGGACAAGATGGGATGAGGCAGAATCCTGTCAAATTGATAGGAGTAAAGATATTTGCATCTATATCATTGGACGACATTGGCAATCCTGGGGATCCGGCTTATGATTGGACCTGAATCCAAAGAGAGTCGGTCTGGACAAGTGTTACCACCCAAATCTTGTACACTTGAACCTCCTGGACAAGATACGATGAGGCAGAATCCTGTCCATTGATAGGATTGAAGATATTTGCATCTATATCATTGGTCAACATCGGCAATTCCGGATGGTCCGGCTTATGGTTCGACATAAGTCCAAAGAATGTCGCCTTGGACAAGTGCTACCGCAACAAATCGTGTACATTTGGACCCCCTGGACAAGACACGATGAAGCAGAATCCTGTCAAATTAATAGGAGTAAAGATATTTGCATCTACATCATTGGTCAACATCGGCAATTCTGGATGGTCCGGCTTATGGTTCGACCTAAGTCCAAAGAATGTCGCTTTGGACATGTTAGCGTCATCGCGGTAGAAAGGGAGAGGGGGCACGTTTTGAGTGGTCACTCCAGGCGGTGACGGCTGGTTTACAAAGGCTTGAGTTGGGCGATAGCCGAGACAATAATATCGGTCGATGATATTTAGATAGTCGGATGTCAATCGTCGCAGGTTCTTGGGATCGCGGTGCTGTATACAGTATCGCGCACGTATGGAATCTGAGGCGGCAGCAAAGGGCCCGACGCCTTGTTGCTGGCCGCCGAGTAGATGCCTAATTCTTTGAGAAGGCACGTGCACGGGACCGATGGCCCGACGTCATCGATTCTTCGTTGCACGTGCGAAGTGATAAGCACTCGAATAAAGGATCTGGCCACGGAGTGGGGAGAGGCTTTGAACTCTCTGGAAAGAGGACTGTGTCAAGGGACACAGCACTTCCCCCAGAACCCTAGAGCGGTGCATTCATATTCTTAAAATTTCCAGCATATTTATAACATCAGAAGTGGGATTCATATCCAATTGCTACCACGTTAGCAGGCTTTACGCAAGCATTTATTATTTCTCGTTACTACGACATTTATTTTTACTTTTCTTTCTTTTTTGTGTTTTCAATTTGTGTTTTGTGAGTTTTATGTGTAATAATAAGGAGAGACAGCATGGGTACCCCGGCCGAGATGCCATCCGTCGAAGACATAGTGCGCGAGGTACTGTTGAAACTTGGAAACACTGTTCCTTCGTGCAGTGTTCCTACTCCTGCGACAAACGCAAACACAGCTTCAAGTGAGGTAATGGAACTGATACCCGAATTTGGCGCCAACGAATTAGCCGACGATTCGAATGTCTGGTGCGACTTGGTGGAAGAGATTACCAAGACCGCTACGGACCAACAACGTTTGTCCTTGGCGACACACGCCCTTACTGGACCCGCGAGAAGGTGGCACAGGGAGTGGATGGGGAGGCCGCACACGTGGGGAAAATTTCGTGAAGACCTGTGCTCGGTGTTCGTGTCAGAAAAAAGACTGCATTCGCGAATGCTTCGCGCGATCTCTTATACCAGTGAGACCGCTGTGTCATACGCCGAATACGCGCGTACGAAGTTGATGTACCTGGAGCAGACGCGTGTGAACTTTAAGCCAGAGGAACTGGTCGAGCTCCTAATCGGTGCAATTGTGGATGAAAATGTTCGGCAAGCGATGCTGATCGGCAACCATCAGACGACCGCGGGTGCGATTGTTGCAATCACCCAATTTGGGAAGACGGTGCGGAAAAGAAGGCGTCGAAGGAGAGGGAAAGGCCTGGCCGAAAACGGTGCTATCTATGCAACGAAGAGGGCCATTTGAAACACCAGTGCGTCAAGAAACGGAGGCCGGACAATGACCGTAACCACCCACCGACGTATTGTCTCGTGCAGTTTTTGTTCGAAACGTGGACACGTGGAAGCCGATTGCTTCCTTAAGCAACGGCAGGCGCGGGATGCCCAGGGCCACAAATGAACTGAAGGAAACTGTGGAAACCCCGAAACAAACGTGTGTTATTCCATGGACCACAAGCTGACGCCTATCTTACTGAAAGACATGCTAATCCGGAATTGTCTCATCGATAATGGTTCTACCTGTTCCCTGATTAGACAGCGAATTGCCAAGGGGAGCTTGAAGGTCGATCCGTACACAACGACGGTACGGGGGTTGTGCGAGTCGAGTGTGACTACACTTGGATGCACGACGGCGGTCGTGCAAACTGAGGATGTGTCAGTAGAATTGGACTTGTTCGTTGTTCCTGATTCGTCCATATTGTATGACGTTATTATCGGGAAAAACGTCCTAAGTGACGGCGGCCTGCAGATAGTCACCGATCCGGATGGGACGACGAGACTGCAACACTGCACAACCGGGATTCGCAAGGATAACGAAGGGACGAAGCTCCAACTACTATGCAGCGTGGCAGACGCACTAGATGTCGACGTACGCGGCGATTTGAAGACGCTGTTGAGCCGCTACGAGCGTATGATAACGACGGGAAACAATGTACGGCGCGTGAGTACTGGAGAACTTAAAATTGTGACGACCAGCGAAAAGGTAATAAATTACCATCCATACCGTTTGTCGATTGTCGAGAGACAGAAAGTACGCGAGATTGTAGCCGATTTGTTGAAGCACGATATAATACGCGAGAGTGTATCGCCTTATGCAAGCCCTATAATTCTTGTTAAAAAGAAAAATGGAAAAAACCGCATGTGCGTTGATTTTCGTGCGCTGAATCATATTACCCAAAAAAATCGGTATCCGTTACCTCTAATAGACGATCAACTGGACCGCTTAGGTAAAGGGAGATTTTTCACCACATTAGACATGGCATCCGGGTTTTATCAAATCCCGATCGCGCCGGACTCAATCGAAAAATCTGCTTTTGTAACACCGGACGGTCATTATGAGTTTATGCGGATGCCCTTCGGGTTGGCCAACGCTCCGGCTGTGTTTCAGCGGGCCATAAACGTTGCGTTAGGGAATCTCCGAAATAGTATTGCTCTGGTATACATGGACGATATTCTCATTCCGTCCGAGACGGTTGCGGAGGGTTTCGAACACTTAGAACGCGTGTTAGAAGCTCTTGACAAAGCAGGGTTCTCGCTGAACATAGAAAAATGTGCGTTCTTCAAAAGAACGATAGAATATTTAGGAAGAGATGTATCCTCTGAGGGCATTAGACCGGGTAAGGAGAAAGTTAAAGCCTTGTTAGAATCGCCGGTACCAGCTAACGTAAGACAGGTACGGCAATTCATGGGTTTGGCTAGCTATTTCCGTAAGTTTATTCCCGAGTTTGCTGTTCGTACGGCATGCGTGACAAAATTGACAAAGAATAACGAGCCATGGCATTGGGGTGAAGAACAAGACAGAGCTAGTGAATATGTTCTTACTAAGCTTAGCTCTAAACCATTGCTCGTAGTTTTTGATCCCAAGCGAGAGACAGAGTTACACACGGACGCGAGTTCAATCGGCTACGGTAGCATACTATTTCAAAAGATAGACGGTGATATGAGAGTGATTGCGTATTTTAGTCGTCGTACGTCACCCGAGGAATCGCGATACCACTCGTAAAAGTTGGAGACGCTTGCGGTAGTGAACGCTCTGAAGTATTTTCGTGTCTATCTTTTGGGAATAAGGTTTAAAATCATAACGGACTGCAATGCGATAAAGGCAACAAAATGTAAAAAGGATTTACTACCACGTATTGCCAGATGGTGGGTCTTCTTACAGGACTATACGTTTGACTTGGAATACAGGAAAGGAAAATACGTCGAGCATGTAGATTATTTAAGCAGGAATCCGCGTAAGGATTATCGTGTAAATGTTATTTGCGAAGGCTCATGGCTCGAGATCGCTCAAAAGCAAGACGACGAGACAAAAAATATGATTGAACGCGTGGACGCGAATTATACTCTTGGCAATGATTTCGAGGTTAGGCAGGGTATCTTGTGCAGAAAGATACGCCGGGATACGGGTCGTGTTGTATACCGTAGTTTTGTGCCAAAAGGTAGTCGCCTAGGCTTGCTGCGCATTTACCATGATGACAATTTTCATGTCGGCTACGATAAGACGTATGACCGTGTGGCGCAGAAATATCGGTTCCCGCAAATGCGGAAATTCGTTGAAAAATACCTGGAACACTGTATCATCTGCGTGGTATCGAAGCGCCGTACCGGAGCGAAACAATGGTTCTTACATTCGATTCCTAAGACACCGGTACCGTTTTACACGATTCACTGCGATTGCGTAGGACCGTTTGAGCAATCCAAAGAGGGTTTCCAGCACATTATAGTCGTAGTAGATGCTTTTACTAAGTATGCACAGCTCGTTCCATTAAAATCGCTGAGTGGGCCTGAAACGCTCCAAGTATTTAAAGAACGTTTGACTTTATTTGGAACGCCGCGTGTTGTGGTACTAGACCGAGCTACGAACTTCACGTATAAACCGCTTCAACAAATTATCCGGAAACAGGATATAGATTTACATCTTATCGCGACGGGAGCCCCGCGAGCAAACGGGCAAGCCGAACGGTATGTTTCAACGGTAACAAATTTGCTCACAGTTGAAGCAGGTAAAAGTAAGGAATGGCCGAGTAAATTAGCAAAATTAATGATTACGTTAAATACAACGGTTCAAAAATCAACGGGGTTTTCGCCAAGTAGATTGTTGTTCGGATTAGAGCAAAGTGCCGGTAAGGCAGTTGGCATCGAAGCTGGATTGCCGGATACGAATGAAGAAATAAATTTAAATCACGACAGAACAATAGCTGCGAATCGTCTAAAAGAAAATGCTGCAATACAGAATGAAAGATTTAATCAAAAGCGCAGGGACAATATTGTATACAGCTCGGGCGATACAGTGTTCGTGAAACCGGCTGATACGAGGAGAGCTAAGTTAGACGATAAGTACGTCGGACCATTCACAATTACTCAAGTCCTAACAAATGACCGTTTTGAAATAATTAGCAAAACGGGTAGACCTCAGGTTGTGCCTAAAGATCGGTTACGACACTGGAAAGGTGAATGGGCAGGCGATTTCGATGGTATCGAAAGCGAGGGTGAAGGCGTGGATGAACCGTGTTAGCGGTGAATTGTGTGTTCAATCTTGTAGCGACATTGCAGTTTTGTATTCTTTGATTTTAATCGAATAAAAATAATCTTTTGATAAAACTGGTTTAATTTGTTGAGGGAGACACAATGTTGCGCCTGAATAGGGAAACGGCATGGTACCGTTGCAGCTGCATATTGTTGTGTGCGGAATAGAGGACTTCTCATTGTAAAGCTCCTCCTTGGGTGACATAAGGTCACGGACTTGGGACAGTATTTTAGAGTTTGAAAGGCATGCACTTTTGCAGGGAAAGAGATCTGTAATCTTGTTATAACGCTGCGGTGTGACATTACGGGGTGGCTGCTAGCTATGTTACATCGTAGGATGCTTGGTTGACGCTGAAGCCGAGAGTGGGTTGGGTAGCACCATGTGGTGGTTGCTAACCATGCTACCTGCGGAAATACTTAGGATTTTTGTGGAAGGCCGTAGACGGTAAATTTTGACAATTAGGTGTTGATGCTTCTCGAGAGCGCGAAGCAGGTCAGTTTGGCCGTGTTAGCGTCATCGCGGTAGAAAGGGAGAGGGGGCACGTTTTGAGTGATCACTCCAGGCGGTGACGGCTGGTTTACAAAGGCTTGTGTTGGGCGATAGCCGAGACAATAATATCGGTCGATGATATTTAGATAGTCGGATGTCAATCGTCGCAGGTTCTTGGGATCGCGGTACTGTATACAGTATCGCGCACGTATGGAATCTGAGGCGGCAGCAAAGGGCCCGACGCCTTGTTGCTGGCCGCCGAGGAGATGCCTAATTCTTTGAGAAGGCACGAGCACGGGACCGATGGCCCGACGTCATCGATGCTTCGTTGCACGTGCGAAGTGATAAGCACTCGAATAAAGGATCTGGCCACGGAGTGGGGAGAGGCTTTGAACTCTCTGGAAAGAGTACTGTGTCAAGGGACACAGCACTTCCCCCAGAACCATAGAGCGGTGCATTCATATTCTTAAAATTTCCAGCATATTTATAACAGACAAGTGCTACCGCAACAAATTGTGTACATGTGGACCCCCTGGACAAGATACGATGAGGCAGAATCCTGTCAAAGTGATAGCAGTAAAGGTATTTTCATCTATACCATTGCACGAGATTGGCAATTCTTGATGCTTCGGCTTATGGATCGACCTGAGTCCAAAGAGTTTCGCTTTGGACAAGTGCTACCGCACAAATCTTCTACATTTCGACCTCCTGTACAAGGTATGATGAGGCAGAATCCTACCACATTGATATGAGTAAAGATATTTGCATCTATATCACTGGACGACATGGCCATTCTGGATGCTCCGGCATATGATCCGACCGGAGGCTAAAGAGAGTCGCTTTGGACACGTGCTGCCGCACAAATCTTATACATTTGGACCCCCTGGACAAGATACGATGAGGCAGAATCCTGTCAAATTGATAGCAGTAAAGATATTTGCATCTATATCATTGCACGACTTTGGCAATTCTGGTTGATTCGGCTTATGGATCGACCTGAGTCCAAAGAGTTTCGCTTTTGTCTAGTGCTACCGCACAAATCGTGTACATTTGATCCCACCTGGACAAGACACGATGAGCCAGAATCCTGTCAAATTGATTGGAGTGAAGATATTTGCATCTACATCATTGGACGACATTGGCAATTCTGGATGCTCCAGTTTATGGTTCGACATAAGTCCAAAGAATGTCGCTTTGGACAAGTGCTACCGCAACAAATCGTGTACATTTGGACCCCCTGGACAAGATACGATGAGGCAGAATGCTGTCACATTGATAGGAGTAAAGATATTTGCATCTATATCATTGGACGACATTGGCAATTCTGGATGCTCCGGTTTATGATTCGACCTGAGTCCAAAGAGAGTCGCTTCGGACAAGTGCTACCGCAATAAGTCTTGTACATTTGGACCTCCTGTACAAGGTATGATGAGGCAGAATCCTATCACATTGATAGGAGTAAAGATATTTGCATCTATATCATTGGACGACATTGGAAATTCTCGATGCTCGGCTTATGATTCGACCTAAGTTCAAAGAGAGTCGCTTTGGACAAATGCTGCCGCCCAAATCTTGTCCATTTGGACCACCTGGACAAGATATGATGAGGCAGAATCCTGTCAAATTGATAGGAGTGAAGATGTTTGCATCTATATCATTGGACGACATTGGCAATTCTGGAAGATCGGCGAATGATTCGACCTGAGTTCAAAGAGAGTCGCCTTGGACAAATACTGCCGCCCAAATCTTGTCCATTTGGACCTCCTGGACAAGATATGATGAGGCCGAAACCTGTCAAATTGATAGGAATGAAGATATTTGCATCTATATCATTGGACGACATTGGCAATTTTGGATGCTCCGGCATATGATTCGACCGGAGGCCAAAGAGAGTCGCTTTGGACAAGTGTTACCGCAACAAATCTTGTACATTTGGATCCCCTGGACAAGATATGATGAGGCAGAATTCTACCACATTGATATGAGTAAAGATATTTGCATCTATATCACTGGACGACCTTGGCCATTCTGGATGCTCCGGCATATGATTCGACCGGAGGCCAAAAAGAGTCGCTTCGGACAAGTGCTACCGCAATAAGTCTTGTACATTTGGACCCCCTGGATAAGATACGATGAGGCAGAATCCTATCACATTGATAGGAGTAAAGATATTTGCATCAATATCACTGGACGACATTGGCAATTCTGGATGCTCCGGCATATGATTCGACCGGAGGCCAAAGAGAGTCGCTTCGGACAAGTGCTACCGCAATAAGTCTTGTACATTTGCACCCCCTGGATAAGATACGATGAGGCAGAATCCTATCACATTGATAGGAGTAAAGATATTTGCATCTATATCATTGGACGACATTGGCAATTCTGGTTGCTCCGGCATATGATTCGACCGGAGGCCAAAGAGAGTCGCTTTGGACACGTGCTACCGCACAAATCTTGTACATTTGGACCCCCTGGATAAGATACGATGAGGCAGAATCCTGTCAAATTAATAGGAGTAGAATATTGGCATCTATATCATTGGTCAACAACGGCAATTCTGGATGGTCCGGCTTATGGTTCGACATAAGTCAAAGAATGTCGCTTTGGACAAGTGCTACCGCAACAAATCGCGTACATTTGGACCCCCTGGACAAGACACGATGAGGCAGAATCCTGTCAAATTGATAGGAGTAAAGATATTTGCATCTATATCACTGGACGACATTGGCAATTCTGGATGCTGCGGCGTATGATTCGACCTGAGTTCAAAGAGAGTCGCTTTGGACAAATACTGCCGCCCAAATCATGTCCATTTGGACCTCCGGAACAAGGTATGATGAGGCAGAATCCTATCACATTGATAGGAGTAAAGATATGTGAATCTATATCATTGGACGACATTGGCAATTCTGGATGCTCAGGCTTATGGATCGACCTGAGTCCAAGGAGTTTCGCTTTCGTCTAGTGCTAGCGCACACATCTTCTACGCTTGATCCTCCTGGACAAGACATGATGAGCCAGAATCCTGTCAAATTGACAGGAGTGAAGATATTTGCATCTATATCATTAGACGGCATTGGCAATTCTGGATGCTCAGGCTTATGATTCGACCTGAGTCCAAGGAGAGCCGCTTTGGACAAGTGCTACCGCAACAAATCTTGTACATTTGTACCCCCTGGACAAGATACGATGAGGCAGAATCCTGACAAATTGATAGGAGTAAAGATATTTGCATCTATATCACTGGACGACATTGGCAATTCTGGATGCTGCGGCATATGATTCGACTGGAGGCCAAAGAGAGTCGCCTCGGAAAAGTGCTACCGCAATAAGTCTTGTACATTTGGACCTCCTGTACAAGATACGATGAGGCAGAATCCTGCCACATTGATAGGAGTAAAGATATTTGCATCTATATCATTAGACGACATTGGCAATTCTGGATACTCGGCATATGATTCGACCTGAGTCAAAGAGATTGGCTTTTGTCAAGTGCTGCCGCACAAGTCTTGTATATTTGGACCCCCTGGACAATATACGATGAGGCAGAATCCTGTCAAATTGATAGGAGTAAAGATATTTGCATCTATATCATTGGACGACATTGGCAATTCTGGATGCTCCGGCATATGATTCGACCGGAGGCCAAAGAGAGTCGCTTTGGACACGTGCTACCGCACAAATCTTGTACATTTGGACCCCCTGGATAAGATACGATGAGGCAGAATGCTGTCAAATTGATAGCAGTAAAGATATTTGCATCTATATCATTGGAGGACATTGGCAATTATGGATGCTCCGGTTTATGATTCGACCTGAGTCCAAAGAGAGTCGCTTCGGACAAGTGCTACCGCAATAAGTCTTGTACATTTGGACCTCCTGTACAAGGTATGATGAGGCAGAATCCTATCACATTGATAGGAGTAAAGATATTTGCATCTATATCATTGGACGACATTGGAAATTCTCGATGCTCGGCTTATGATTCGACCTAAGTTCAAAGAGAGTCGCTTTGGACAAATGCTGCCGCTCAAATCTTGTCCATTTGGACCACCTGGACAAGATATGATGAGGCAGAATCCTGTCAAATTAATAGGAGTAAATATATTTGCATCTATATCAATGGTCAACAACGGCAATTCTGGATGGTCCGGCTTATGGTTCGACATAAGTCCAAAGAATGTCGCTTTGGACAAGTGCTACCGCAACAAATCGCGTACATTTTAACCCCCTGGACAAGACACGATGAGGCAGAATCCTGTCAAATTGATAGCAGTAAAGGTATTTGCATCTATACCATTGCACGACATTGGCAATTCTTGATGCTTCGGGTAATGGATCGACCTGAGTCCAAAGAGTTTCGCTTTGGACAAGTGCTACCGCACAAATCTTCTACATTTCGACCTCCTGTACAAGGTATGATGAGGCAGAATTCTACCACATTGATATGAGTAAAGATATTTGCATCTATATCACTGGACGACCTTGGCCATTCTGGATGCTCCGGCATATGATTCGACCGGAGGCCAAAAAGAGTCGCTTCGGACAAGTGCTACCGCAATAAGTCTTGTACATTTGGACCCCCTGGATAAGATACGATGAGGCAGAATCCTATCACATTGATAGGAGTAAAGATATTTGCATCAATATCACTGGACGACATTGGCAATTCTGGATGCTCCGGCATATGATTCGACCGGAGGCCAAAGAGAGTCGCTTCGGACAAGTGCTACCGCAATAAGTCTTGTACATTTGCACCCCCTGGATAAGATACGATGAGGCAGAATCCTATCACATTGATAGGAGTAAAGATATTTGCATCTATATCATTGGACGACATTGGCAATTCTGGTTGCTCCGGCATATGATTCGACCGGAGGCCAAAGAGAGTCGCTTTGGACACGTGCTACCGCACAAATCTTGTACATTTGGACCCCCTGGATAAGATACGATGAGGCAGAATCCTGTCAAATTAATAGGAGTAGAATATTGGCATCTATATCATTGGTCAACAACGGCAATTCTGGATGGTCCGGCTTATGGTTCGACATAAGTCAAAGAATGTCGCTTTGGACAAGTGCTACCGCAACAAATCGCGTACATTTGGACCCCCTGGACAAGACACGATGAGGCAGAATCCTGTCAAATTGATAGGAGTAAAGATATTTGCATCTATATCACTGGACGACATTGGCAATTCTGGATGCTGCGGCGTATGATTCGACCTGAGTTCAAAGAGAGTCGCTTTGGACAAATACTGCCGCCCAAATCATGTCCATTTGGACCTCCGGAACAAGGTATGATGAGGCAGAATCCTATCACATTGATAGGAGTAAAGATATGTGAATCTATATCATTGGACGACATTGGCAATTCTGGATGCTCAGGCTTATGGATCGACCTGAGTCCAAGGAGTTTCGCTTTCGTCTAGTGCTAGCGCACACATCTTCTACGCTTGATCCTCCTGGACAAGACATGATGAGCCAGAATCCTGTCAAATTGACAGGAGTGAAGATATTTGCATCTATATCATTAGACGGCATTGGCAATTCTGGATGCTCAGGCTTATGATTCGACCTGAGTCCAAGGAGAGCCGCTTTGGACAAGTGCTACCGCAACAAATCTTGTACATTTGTACCCCCTGGACAAGATACGATGAGGCAGAATCCTGACAAATTGATAGGAGTAAAGATATTTGCATCTATATCACTGGACGACATTGGCAATTCTGGATGCTGCGGCATATGATTCGACTGGAGGCCAAAGAGAGTCGCCTCGGAAAAGTGCTACCGCAATAAGTCTTGTACATTTGGACCTCCTGTACAAGATACGATGAGGCAGAATCCTGCCACATTGATAGGAGTAAAGATATTTGCATCTATATCATTAGACGACATTGGCAATTCTGGATACTCGGCATATGATTCGACCTGAGTCAAAGAGATTGGCTTTTGTCAAGTGCTGCCGCACAAGTCTTGTACATTTGGACCCCCTGGACAATATACGATGAGGCAGAATCCTGTCAAATTGATAGGAGTAAAGATATTTGCATCTATATCATTGGTCAACAACGGCAATTCTGGATGCTCCGGCATATGATACGCCCGGAGGCCAAAGACAGTCGCTTTGGACAAGTGCTACCGCAACAAATCGCGTACATTTGGACCCCCTGGATAAGATACGATGAGGCAGAATCCTGTCAAATTGATAGCAGTAAAGATATTTACATCTATATCATTGGACAACATCGGCAGTTCTGGATGGTCCGGCTTATGGTTCGACCTAAGTCCAAAGAATGTCGCTTTGGACAAGTGCTACCCACAAATCTTGTACATTTGAACCTCGTGGACAAGATACGATGAGGCAGAATCCTGTCAAATTGATAGCAGTAAAGATATTTGTATCTATATCATTGGATGACATTGGCAATTCTGGATGCTTCGGCTTATGGATCGACCTGAGTCCAAAGAGTTTCGCTTTTGTCTAGTGCTACCGCACAAATTTTGTACACTTGATCCTCCTGGACAAGACATGATGAGCGAGAATCCTGTCGAATTGATAGGAGTGAAGGTATTTGCATCTATATCATTGGACGACATTGGCAATGCTGGATGCTCCGGTTTATGATTCGACCTGAGTCCAAGGAGAATCGCTTTGGACAAGTGCTACCGCCCAAACCTTGTACATTTGAACATCGGGAACAGGGTATGATGAGACAGAATCCTGTCAAATTGATAGGAGTGAAGATGTTTGCACCTATATCATTGGACGACATTGGCAATTCTGGATGCTCCGGCTTATGATTCGAACTGAGTTCATAGAGAGTCGCTTTGGACAAAAGCTGCCGCAAATCTTGTCTATTTGGACCTCCTGGACAAGATAAGATGAGGCAGAATCCTATCACATTGATAGGAGTGAAGATATTTGCATATATATCATTCCGATAAGATCGGCAATTTTTGTTACATCGGCATATGGATCGACCTGAGGCCAACGAGAGTCGGTTTGGACAAATGCTGCGGCACAAAACTTGCGCATATGGACCTCCTGGAAAAGGTATAATGAGGCAGAATCCTGTCACAATAATAGGATTGAAGATATTTGCATCTATATCATTGGACGACATTGGCAATTCTGGATGCAACGGCTTATGATTCGACCTGAGTTCAAAGAGAGTCGCTTTGGACAAGTGCTACCGCACAAATATTGTACATTTGGACCTCCTGTACAAGGTATGATGAGGCAGAATCATATCACATTGATAGGAGTAAAGATATTTGCATCTATATCACTGGACGACATTGGCAATTCTGGATGCTCCGGCTTATGATTCGACCTGAATCCAAAGAGAGTCGGTTTGGGCAAATGCTGCCGCCCAAAACTTGTGCATTTGGACGTCCTGGAAATGGTATGATGAGGCAGAATCCTGTCACATTGATAGGAGTGAAGATATTTGCATCTATATCATTGAACGACATTGGCAATTCTGGATCCTCGGCATATGATTCGACCTGAGTTCAAAGAGAGTCGGTTTGGGCAAATGGTGCCGACCAAATCATGTGCATTTGGACGTCCTGGAAAAGTTAAGATGTGGCAGAATCCTATCACATTGATGGGAGTGAAAATATTTGCATCTATATTACTGGACAACATTGGCAATTCTGGATGCTCCGGCGTATGATTCGACCGGAGGCCAAAGAGAGTCGCTTTGGACAAGTGCTACCACACAAATCTTGTACTTTTGGACCCCCTGGACAATATATGATGAGGCAGTATCCTGTCAAATTGATAGTAGTAAATATATTTGCATCTGTATCATTGCACGACATTGGCAATTCTGGATGCTTCGGCTTATGATTCGACCTGAATCCAAGGAGAGTCGCTTTGAACAAGTGCTACCGCACAAATCTTGTACACTTGATCCTCCTAGACAAGACACGATGAGCCAGAATCCTGTAAAATTGATAGGAGTGAAGATATTTGCATCTATATCATTGGACGACATTGGCAATTCTGGATGCTCCGGCGTATGATTCGATCAGAGGCCAAAGAGAGTCGCTTCGGACAAGTGCTACCACACAAATCTTGTACTTTTGGACCCCCTGGACAATATACGATGAGGCAGAATCCTGTCAAATTGATAGCATTAAAGATATTTGTATCTATATCATTGGACGACATTGGCAATTCTGGATGCTCCGGCTTATGATTCGACCTGAATCCAAAGACAGTCGCTTTGGACAAGTGCTACCGCACACATGTTGTACATTTAGACCTCCTGTAAAAGATATGATGAGGCAGAATCCTGTCACATTGATAGGAGTGAAGATATTTGCATCTAAATCATTGGACGACATTGGCAATTCTGGATGCTTCGGCTTATGATTCGACCTGAGTCGAAAGAGAGTCGCTTTGGACAAGTGCTACCGCACAAATCTTGTACATTTGGTCCTCCTGGACAAGGTATGATGAGGCAGAATCCCATCACATTGATAGGAGTAAAGATATTTGCATCTATATCATTGGACGACATTGGCAATTCTGGATGCTCCGGCATATGATTCACTCGGAGGCCAAAGAGAGTCGCTTTGGACACGTGCTACCGCACAAATCTTGTACATCTGGACCCCCTGGGCAAGATACGATGAGGCAGAATCCTGTCAAATTGATAGCAGTAAAGATATTTGCATCTATATCATTGCACGACATTGGCAATTCTGGATGCTTCGGCTTATGGATCGACCTGAGTCCAAAGAGTTTCGCTTTTGTCTAGTGCTACCGCACAAATCTTGTACACTTGATCCTCCTAGACAAGACACGATGAGCCAGAATCCTGTAAAATTGATAGGAGTGAAGATATTTGCATCTATATCATTGGACGACATTGGCAATTCTGGATGCTCCGGCGTATGATTCGATCGGAGGCCAAAGAGAGTCGCTTTGGACAAGTGCTACCACACAACTCTTGTACATTTGGACCCCTTGGACAAGATACGATCAGGCAGAATACTGTCAAATTGATAGAAGTAAAGATATTTGCATCTATATCCTTGCACGACATTGGCAATTCTGGATGCTTCGGCTTATGGATCGACCTGTGTCCAAAGAGTTTCGCTTTTGTCTAGTGCTACCGCACAAAACTTGTACACTTCATCCTCCTCGACAAGACACGATGAGCCAGAATCCTGTTAAATTGATAGGAGTGAAGATATTTGCATCTATATCATTAGACGGCATTAGCAATTCTGGATGGTCGGCATATTATTCTACCTGAGTTCAAAGAGAGTCGCTTTGGACACGTGCTACCGCACAAATATTGTACATTTGGATCCCCTGGACAAGATGCGATGAGGCAGAGTCCTATCAAATTGATAGCAGTAAAAATATTTGCATCTATATCATTGGACGGCATTGGCAATTCTGGATGCTTCGGCTTATGGATCGACCTGAGTCCAAAGAGTTTCGCTTTTGTCTAGTGCTACCGCACACATCTTGTACACTTGATCCTCCTGGACAAGACTCGATGAGCCAGAATCCTGTCAAATTCATAGGAGTGAAGATATTTGCATCTATATCACTAGGCGACATTGGTAATTCTGGATTCTCCGGCATATGATTTGACCGGAGGCCAAAGAGAGTCGCTTTGGACACGTGCTACCGCACAAATCTTGTACATTTGGACCCCCTGGACAAGATGTGATGAGGCAGAATCCTGTCAAGTTGATAGCAGTAAAAATATTTGCATCTATATCATTGGACGACATTGGCAATTCTGGATGCTCGGCATATGATTCGACCTGAGTCCAAAGAGAGTCGCTTTGGACAAGTGCTACCGCACAAATCTTGTACATTTGGACACCCTGGACAATATACGATGAGGCAGAGTGCTGTAAAATTGATAGGAGTGAAGATATTTGCATCTATATCATTGGAAGACATTGGCAATTCTGGATGCTCCGGCATATGATTCGCCCGGAGGCCAAAGAGAGTCGCTTTGGACACGTGCTACCGCACAAATCTTGTACATCTAGATCCCCTGGACAAAATACGATGAGGCAGAATCCTGTCAAATTGATAGCAGTAAAGATATTTGTATCTATATCATTGCACGACATTGGCAATTCTGGATGCTTCGGCTTATGGATCGACCTGCGTCCAAAGAGTTTCGCTTTTGTCTAGTGCTACCGCACAAATCTTTTACACTTGATCCTCCTAGACAGGACACGATGAGCCAGAATCCTGTAAATTGATAGGAGTGACGATATTTGCATCTATATCATTGGACGACATTGGCAATTCTGGATGCTCCGGCATATCATTCGCCCGGAGTTCAAAGTGAGTCGCTTTGGACAAGTGCTACAGCGCAAATCTTATACATTTGTGCCCTCCTTTACAAGATACGGAGAAGCAGAATGCTGTAAAATTGATAGGAGTAAAGATATTTGCATTTAAATCATTGGACGACATTGGTAATTCTGGATGCTCCGGCGTATGATTCGACCTGAATCCAAAGGGAGTCGGTTTGGGCAAATGCTGCCGCCCAAAACTTGTGCATTTGGACCTCCTGGAAAAGGTATTATTGAGGCAGAATCCTGTCACATTGATAGGAGTGAAGATATTTGCATCTATATCATTGGACGACATTGGCAATTCTGGATGCTCCGGCTTATGATTCGACCTGAGTCCAAAGAGAGTCGCTTTGGACAAGTGCTAACGCACAAATCTTGTTCATTTGGACCTCCTGGACAAGGTATGATGAGGCAGAATCCTATCACAGAGATGGGAGTGAAGATATTTGCATCTATATCACTAGACGACATTGGCAATTCTGGATGCTCCGGCATATGATTTGACCGGAGGCCAAAGAGAGTCGCTTTGGACACGTGCTATCACACAAATCTTGTACATTTGGACCCCCTGGACAAGATACGATGAGGCAGAATACTGTCAAATTGATAGAAGTAAAGATATTTGCATCTATATCATTGCACGACATTGGCAATTCTGGATGCTTCGGCTTATGGATCGACCTGTGTCCAAAGAGTTTCGCTATTGTCTAGTGCTACCGCACAAAACTTGTACACTTGATCCTCCTGGACAAGACACGATGAGCCAGAATCCTGTTAAATTGATAGGAGTGAAGATATTTGCATCTATATCATTAGACGGCATTAGCAATTCTGGATGGTCGGCATATGATTCTACCTGCGTTCAAAGAGAGTCGCTTTGGACAAGTGCTACCACACAAATCTTGTACATTTGGATCCCCTGGACAAGATGCAATGAGGCAGAATCCTGTCAAATGGATAGGAGTGAAGATATTTGCATCTATATCACTAGACGACATTGGCAATTCTGGATGCTCCGGCATATGATTTGACCGGAGGCCAAAGAGAGTCGCTTTGGACACGTGCTACCGCACAAATCTTGTACATCTAGACCCCCTGGACAAAATACGATGAGGCAGAATCCTGTCAAATTGATAGCAGTAAAGATATTTGTATCTATATCATTGCACGACATTGGCAATTCTGGATGCTCCGGCATATGATTTGACCGGAGGCCAAAGAGAGTCGCTTTGGACACGTGCCACCTCACAAATGCTGTACACTTAGACCTCCTGTTAAAGATATGATGAGGCAGAATCCTGTCACATTGATAGGAGTGAAGATATTTGCATCTAAATCATTGAACGACATTGGCAATTCTGGATGCTTCGGCTTATGATTCGACCTTAGTCCAAAGAGAGTCGCTTTGGACAAGTGCTACCGCACAAATCTTGTCTGTGTGAACCTCCTGTACAAGGTATGATGAGGAAGAATCCTATCACATTGATAGGAGTAAAGATATTTGCATCTAAATCATTGAACGACATTGGCAATTCTGGATGCTTCGGCTTATGATTCGACCTGAGTCGAAAGAGAGTCGCTTTGGACACGTGCTACCGCACAAATCTTGTACATTTGGACCCCCTGGACAAGATACGATGAGCCAGAATCCTGTTAAAGTGATAGGAGTGAAGATATTTGCATCTATATCATTAGACGGCATTAGCAATTCTGGATGGTCCGGCGTATGATTCGGACCGGAGGCCAAAGAGAGTCGCTTTGGACAAGTGCTACCACACAAATCTTGTACTTTTGGACCCCCTGGACAATATAACATGAGGCAGAATCCTGTCAAATTGATAGTAGTAAATATATTTGCATCTATATCATTGGACGACATTGGCAATTCTGGATGCTCCGGCTTACGATTCGACCTGAATCCAAAGACAGTCGCTTTGGACAAGTGCTACAGCACAAATGTTGTACATTTAGACCTCCTGGAAAAGATATGATGAGGCAGAATCCTGTCACATTGATAGGAGTGAATATATTTGCATCTAAATCATTGGACGACATTGGCAATTCTGGATGCTTCGGCTTGTGATTCGACCTGAGTCCAAAGAGAGTCGCTTTGGACAAGTGCTACCGCACAAATCTTGTACATCTGGACCCCCTGGGCAAGATACGATGAGGCAGAATCCTGTCACATTGATAGGAGTGAAGATATTTGCATCTAAATCACTGGACCACATTGGTAATTCTGAATGCTCCGGCATATGATTTGACCGGAGGCCAAAGAGACTCGCTTTGGACACGTGCTACCGCACAAATCTTGTACATTTTGACCCCCTGGACAAGATACGATGAGGCAGAATACTGTCAAATTGATAAAAGTAAAGATATTTGCATCTATATCCTTGCACGACATTGGCAATTCTGGATGCTTCGGCTTATGGATCGACATGTGTCCAAAGAGTTTCGCTTTTGTCTAGTGCTACCGCACAAAACATGTACACTTGATCCTCCTCGACAAGACACGATGAGCCAGAATCCTGTTAAATTGATAGGAGTGAAGATATTTGCATCTATATCACTAGACGACATTGGCAATTCTGGATGCTTGAAGCATCCAGAATTGCCAATGTCTTCCAATGATATAGATGCAAATATTTTTACTGCTATCAATTTGACAGGATTTTGTCTCATCGCATCTTGTCCAGGGAATCCAAATGTACAAGATTTGTGCGGTAGCACGTGTCCAAAGCGACTCTCTTTGAACTCAGGTAGAATCATATGCCGACCGTCCAGAATTGCTAATGCCGTCTAATGATATAGATGCAAATATCTTCACTCCTATCAATGCGATAGGATTCTGCCTCATCATACCTTGTCCAGGAGGTCCAAATGTACAAGATTTGTTGCGGTAGCACTTGTCCGAAGCGACTCTCTTTGGACTCAGGTCGAATCATAAGCCTGAGCATCCGGAATTGCCAATGTCGTCCAATGATGTAGATGCAAATATCTTTACTCCTATCAATGTGATAGGATTCTGCCTCATCATACCTTGTACAGGAGGTCCAAATGTACAAGATTTGTTGCGGTAGCACTTGTCTAATCCGACTCTCCTTGGACTCAGGTCGAAGCATAAGCCTGAGCATCCAGAAATGCCAATGTCGTCTAGTGATATAGATGCAAATATCTTCACTCCTATCAATTTGACAGGATTCTGCCTCATGTTATATTGTCCAGGGGGTACAAAAGTACAAGATTTGTGTGGTAGCACTTGTCCAAAGCGACTCTCTTTGGCCTCCGGTCAAATCATATGCCGGAGCATTCAGAATTACCAATGTGGTCCAGTGATTTAGATGCAAATATCTTCACTCCTATGAATTTGACAGGATTCTGCCTCATCGTATCTTGTCCAGGGGGTCCAAATGTACAAAATTTGTGCGGTAGCACGTGTCCAAAGCGACTGTCTTTGGATTCAGGTCGAATCATAAGCCGGAGCATCCAGAATTGCCAATGTCGTCCAATGATATAGATGCAAATATCTTTACACCTATCAATGTGATGGGATTCGGCCTCATCATACCTTGTACAGGAGGTCCAAATGAACAAGATTTGTGGGGTAGCACTTGTCCAAAGCGACTCTCTTTGGACTCAGGTCGAATCGTATGCCTGAGCATCCAGAATTGCCAGTGCCGTCTAATGATATACATGCAAATATCTTTACTGCTATCAATTTGACAGGATTCTACCTCATCGTATCTTGCCCAGGGGGTCCAAATGTACACGATTTGTTGCGGTAGCACTTTGCCAAATCGACTCTCTTTGGACTCAGGTCGAATCATATGCCGGGGCATTCAGAATTGCCAATGTCGTCCAATGATATAGATGCAAATATATTTACTCCTATAAATATGACAGGATTCTGCCTCATCATACCTTTTCCAGGAGGTCCAAATGCACAAGTTTTGGGCGGTAGCACTAGACAAAAGCGAAACTCTTTGGACACAGGTCGATCCATAAGCCGAAGCATCCAGAATTGCCAATGTCGTGCAATGATATAGATGCAAATATCTTTACTCCTATCAATTTGACAGGATTCTACCTCATCGTATATTGTCCAGGGGGTCCAAATGTACAAGACTTGTGCGGAAGCACTTGTACAAAGCGACTCTCTTTGGCCTCCGGTCGATTCATACGCCGGAGCATCCAGAATTGCCAATGTGGTCCAATGATATAGATACAAATATCTTCACTCCTATGAATTTGACAGGATTCTGCCTCATCGTATCTTGTCCAGGGGGTCCAAATGTACAAGATTTGTGCGGTAGCCCTTGTCCAAAGCGACACTCTTTGACCTCCGGTCGAATCATAAGCCGCAGCATCCAGAATTGCCAATGTCGTCCAATGATATAGATGCAAATATCTTCAATCCTATCATTGGACAGGATTCTGCCTCATCATACCTTTACCAGGAGGTCCAAATGCACAAGCCTTGGGCTGCAGCATTTCCCTAAACCGACTCTCTTTGGATTCAGGTCGAACCATAAGCCGGAGCATCCAGAATTGCCAATGTCGTCCAATGATATAGCTGCAAATATCTTTACTCCTATCAATTTGACAGGATTCTGCCTCATCGTGTATTGTGCAGGGGGTCTAAATGTACAAGATTTGTGCGGTAGAACTTTTCCCAAGCGATTCTCTTTGAACTGAGGTCGAATCATGAGCCGGATCATCCAGAATTGCCAATGTCGTCCAATGATATAGATGCAAACATCTTCACTCCTATCAATTTAACAGGATTCTGCCTCATCATATCTTGTCCAGGAGGTCCAACTGGACAAGATTTGGGCGGCAGCATTTGTCCAAAACGACTCTCTTCGAACTTAGGTCGGATCATAAGCCGAGCATTCAGAATTTCCAATGTCGTCCAATGATATAGATGCAAATATCTTTACTGCTATCAATTTGACAGGATTCTGCCTCATCGCATCTTGTCCAGGGGGTCCAAATGTACAAGACTTGTGCGGTAGCACGTGTCCAAAGCGACTCTCTTTGGCCTCCGGTCGAATCATATGACGGAGCATCCAGGATTGCCAATGTCGTGCAATGATATAGATGCAAATATCTTTACTGCTATCAATTTGACAGGATTCTGCCTCATCGCATCTTGTCCAGGAGGTCCAAATGTACAAGACTTGTGCGGTAGCACGTGTCCAAAGCGACTCTCTTTGGCCTCCGGTCGAATCATATGCCGGAGCATCCAGAATTGCCAATGTCGTCCAATGATATACGTGCAAACATCTTCACTGCTATCAATTTGACAGGATTCTGCCTCACCATATCTTGTACACGAGGTCCAAATGTACAATATTTGTGCTGTAGCACTTGTCCAAAGCGACATTATTTGGACTTAGGTAGAACCATAAGCCGGACCATCCAGAACAGCCGATGTTGACCAATGATATAGATGCAAATATCTTTACTCCTATTAATTTCACAGGTTTTCTGCCTCACCGTATCTTGTACACGAGGTCCAAATGTACAATATTTGTGTTGTAGCACTTGTCCAAAGCGACTCCCTTTGGCCTCAGGTCGATCCACAAGCCGAAGAATAAAAAATTGCCAATGTGGCCAAATGATATAGATGCAAATATCTTTACTCCTATCAATTTGACAGGATTCTACCTCATCATATCTTGTCCAGGAGGTTCAAATGTACACGATTTGTGAGGTAGCACTTGTCCAAAGCGACGCTCTTAGGATTCCGGTCGAATCATATGCCGGAGCATCCAGAATTGCCAATGTCGCCCAGTGATATAGATGCAAATATCTTCACTCCTATCAATTTAACAGGATTCTGCCACATCATATCTTGTCCAGGAGGTCCAAATGGACAAGATTTGGGCGGCAGCATTTGTCCAAAACGACTCTCTTCGAACTCAGGTCGAATCATAAGCCGAGCATTCAGAATTTCCAATGTCGTCCAATGATATAGATGCAAATACCTTGACTGCTATCAATTTGACAGGATTCTACCTGATCGCATCTTGTCCAGGGGGTCCAAATGTACAAGACTTGTGCAGTAGCACGTGTCCAAAGCGACTCTCTTTGGCCTCCGGTCGAATCATATGCCGGAGCATCCAGAATTGCCAATGTCGTCCAATGATATAAATGCAAATATCTTTAATGCTATCAATTTGACAAGATTCTGCCTCATCGTATCTTGTGCAGGGGGTCCAAATGTACACGATTTGTTGCGGTAGCACTTGTCCAAAGCGACTATATTTGGAATCAGGTCGAATCAAAAGCCGGGGCATCCAGAATTGCCAATGTCGTCCAATGATATAGATGCAAATATCTCTACTGCTATCAATTTGACAGGATTCTGCCTCATCATACCTTGTCCAGTAGGTCAAAATTTACAAGATTTGTGCGGTAGCCCTTGTCCAAAGCGACTCTCTTTGGACTCAGGTCGAATCATAAGCCGCAGCATCCAGAATTGCCAATGTCGTCCAATGATATAGATGCAAATATCTTCAATCCTATTAATGGACAGGATTCTGCCTCATCATACCTTTACCAGGAGGTCCAAATGCACAAGCCTTGGGCGGCAGCATTTCCCTAAACCGAATCTCTTTGGATTCAGGTCGAATCATAAGCCGGAGCATCCACAATTGCCAATGTCGTCCAATGATATAAATGCAAATATCTTTACACCTATCAATTTGACAGGATTCTGCCTCATCGTATCTTGTCCACGAGGTTCAAATGTACAAGATTTGTGCGGTAGCACGTGTCCAAAGCGACACTCTTTGGCCTCCGGTCGAATCATATGCCGGAGCATCCAGAATTGCCAATGTCGCCCAGTGATATAGATGCAAATATCTTTACTCCTATCAATGTGATAGGATTCTGCCTCATCATGCCTTGTATAAGATTAGTGCGGTAGCACTTGTCCAAAGCCAAACTCTTTGGACTCAGGTCGAACCATAAGCCGAAGCATCAAGTATTGCCAATGTCGTGCAATGGTATAGATGCAAATATCTTTACTGCTATCAATTTGACAGGATTCTGCCTCATCGCATCTTGTCCAGGGGGTCCAAATTTACAAGATTTGTGCGATAGCACGTGTCCAATGCGACTCTCTTTGGCCTCCGGTCGAATCATATGCCGGAGCATCCAGACTTGCCAATGTCGCCCAGTGATATAGATACAAATATCTTTACTCCTATCAATGTGATAGGATTCTGCCTCATCATGCCTTGTACAGGAGGTGCAAATGTACAAGACTTGTGCGGTAGCACGTGTCCAAAGCGACTCTCTTTGGCCTCTGGTCGAATCATATGCCGGAGCATCCAGAATTGCCAATGTCGTCCAATGATATAGATGCAAATATCTTTATTCCTATCAATTTGACAGGATTCTGCCTCATGGTATCTTGTCCACGAGGTTCAAATGTACAAGATTTGTGCGGTAGCACGTGTCCAAAGCGACTAACTTTGGCCTCCGGGCGAATCATATGCCGGAGCATCCAGAATTGCCAATGTCGTCCAATGATATAGATGCAAATATCTTTACTCCTATCAATGTGATGGGATTCTGCCTCATCACACCTTGTACAGGAGGTCCAAATGTACAAGATTTGTGCGGCAGCACTTGTCCAAAGCGACTCTCTTTGGACTCAGGTCGAATCATAAGCCGAAGCATCCAGAATTGCCAATGTCCTTCAATGATTTAGATGCAAATATCTTCACTCCTATCAATGTGACAGGATTCTGCGTCATCATATCTTTTCCAGGATATTCAAATGTACAAGATTTGTGCGGTAGCCCTTACCCAAAGCGACACTCTTTGACCTCCGGTCGAATCATAAGCCGCAGCATCCAGAATTGCCAATGTCGTCCAATGATATAGATGCAAATATCCTTACTCCTATCAATTTGCCAGGATTCTGCCTCATCGTATCTTGTCCAGGAGATTCAAAATGTACAAGATTTGTGCGGTAGCCCTTGTCCAAAGCGACACTCTTTGACCTCCGGTCGAATCATAAGCCGCAGCATCCAGAATTGCCAATGTCGTCCAATGATATAGATGCAAATATATTCAATCCTATCATTGGACAGGATTCTGCCTCATCATACCTTTACTAGGAGGTCCAAATGCACAAGCAATGGGCGGCAGCATTTCCCTAAACCGACTCTCTTTGGATTCAGGTCGAATCATAAGCCGGAGCATCCAGAATTGCCAATGTCGTCCAATGATATAGCTGCAAATATCTTTACTCCTATCAATTTGACAGGATTCTGCCTCATCGTGTATTGTGCAGGGGGTCTAAATGTACAAGATTTGTGCGGTAGAACTTTTCCCAAGCGATTCTCTTTGAACTGAGGTCGAATCATGAGCCGGATCATCCAGAATTGCCAATGTCGTCCAATGATATAGATGCAAACATCTTCACTCCTATCAATTTAACAGGATTCTGCCTCATCATATCTTGTCCAGGAGGTCCAAATTTACAAGATTTGTGCGGTAGCCCTTGTCCAAAGCGACTCTCTTTGGACTCAGGTCGAATCATATGCCGGAGCATCCAGACTTGCCAATGTCGCCCAGTGATATAGATGCAAATATCTTTCCTCCTATCAATTTGCCAGGATTCTGCCTCATCGTATCTTATCCAGGGGGTTAAAATGTACAAGATTAGTGGGGTAGTACTTGTCCAAAGCGGCTCTCTTTGGACTCAGGTCGAATCATTAGCCGAGCATCCAGAATTGCCAATGTCGTCCAATGATATAGGTGCAAACATCTTCACTGCTATTAATTTGACAGGTTTTCTGCCTCACCGCATCTTGTACACGAGGTCCAAATGTACAAGATTTGTGCGGTAGCACTTGTCCAAAGCGACATTCTTTGGACTTAGGTCGAACCATAAGCCGGACCATCCAGAACTGCTGATGCTGACCAATGATATAGATGCAAATATCTTTTCTCCTATCAATTGTACAAGATTCTGTCTCATCGTATCTTTTCCAGGTGGTCCATATGTACAAGATTTGATCGGTTGCACTTGTCTAAAGCGACTCTCTTTGGCCTCCGGTCGAATCATATGACGGATCCCAGGATTGCCAATGTCGTCCAATGATATAGATGCAAATATCTTTACTCCGATCAATTGTACAGGATTCTGCCTCATCGTATCTTTTTCAGGTGGTCCATATGTACAAGATTTGAGCGGTAGCACTTGTCTAAAGCGACTCTCTTTGGCCTCCGGTCGAATCATATGTCGCAGCATGCAGAATTGCCAATGTCGTCCAATGATATAGAGGCAAATATCCTTACTCCTATCAATTTGCCAGGATTCTGCCTCATCGTATCTTGTCCAGGAGATTCAAATGTACTCGATTTGTGCGTTAGCACTTGTCCAAAGCGACTCTCTTTGGACTCAAGTCGAATCATAAACCGGAGCATCCAAAATTGCCAATGTCGTCCAATGTTATAGATGCAAATATCCTCACTCCCATCAATTTTACAGAATTTTGCCGCATCTTATCTTGTCCAGGAGGTCCAAATGGACAGAATTTGGGCGGCAGCATTTGTCCAAAGCGATTCTCTTTGAACTCAGGTCGATCCATATGCCGAAGTACCCTAAATTGCCGATATTGTCCAATGATATAGATGCAAATATCTTCACTCCTATCGATATGATAGGATTCTGCCTCATCATACCTTGTCCAGGAGGTCCAAATGAACAAGATTTGTGCGGTAGCACTTGTCCAAAGCGACTGTCTTTGGATTCAGGTCGAATCATAAGCCGGAGCATCCAGAATTGCCAATGTCGTCCAATGATATAGATGCAAATATATTTACTACTATCAATTTGACAGGTTTCTGCCTCATCATATATTGTCCAGGGGGTCCAAAAGTACAAGATTTGTGTGGTAGCACTTATCCAAAGCGACTCTCTTTGGCCTCCGGTCGAATCATACGCCGGAGCATCCAGAATTGCCAATGTTGTCCAATTATATAGATGCAAAAAACCTTCACTCCTATCAATTTGATAGGATTCTGGCTCATCGTGTCTTGTCCAGGAGGATCAAGTGTACAAGATTTGTGCGGTAGCACTAGACAAAAGCGAAAGCCTTTGGACTCATGCCGATCCATAAGCCGAAGCATCCAGAATTGCCAATGTCGTGCAATGATATAGATGCAAATATCTTTACTCCTAACAATGTAATAGGATTCTGCCACATCATACTTTGTCCAGGAGGTCCAAATGTACAAGATTTGTTGCCGCATCACTTGTCCAAAGCGACTCCATTTGGACTCAGGTCGAATCATAAGCCTGAGCATCCAGAATTGCCAATGTCGTCCAATGATATAGATGCAAATATCTTTACTCCTATCAATGTGATAGGATTCTGCCTCATCATACCTTGTACAGGAGGTTCAAATTTACAAGATTTGTGAAGTAGCCCTTGTCCAAAGCGACTGTCTTTGGATTCAGGTCGAATCATAAGCCGGAGCATCCAGAATTGCCATTGTCGTCCAATGATATAGATGCAAATATATTTACTGCTATGAATTTGACAGGATTCTGCCTCATCGTATCTTGTCCAGGGGGTCCAAATGTACACGATTTGTTGCGGTACCACTTGTCCAAAGCGACATTCTTTGGACTTATGTCGAACCATAAGCCGGACCATCCAGAATTGCCGATGTTGACCAATGATATAGATGCAAATATCTTTACTCCTATTAATTTCACAGGATTCTGCCTCATCATACCTTTTCCAGGAGGTCCAAATGCACATGTATTGGGCGGCAGCATTTGCCCAAACCGACTCTCTTTGCACTCAGGTCGAATCATATGCCGAGCATCCAGAATTGCCAATGTCGTCCAATGATATAGTTGCAAATATCTTTACTCCTATCAATGTGATAGGATTCTGCCTCATCATACCTACTTCCGGAGGTTCAAATGTACACGATTTGTGCGGTAGCCCTTGTCCAAAGCGACTCTCTTTGGACTCAGGTCGAATCATGAACCGGGGCATCCAGAATTGCCAATGTCGTCCAATAATATAGATGCAAATATCTTTACTGCTATCAATTTGACAGGATTCTGCCTCATCATACCTTTTCCAGGAGGTCCAAATGCACATGTATTGGGCGGCAGCATTTGTCCAAACCGGCTCTCTTTGCACTCAGGTCGAATCATATGCCGAGCATCCAGAATTGCCAATGTCGTCCAATGATATAGATGCAAATATCTTTACTCCTATCAATGTGATAGGATTCTGCCTCATCATACCTACTTCCGGAGGTTCAAATGTACACGATTTGTGCGGTAGCCCTTGTCCAAAGCGACTCTCTTTGGACTCAGGTCGAATCATAAGCCGGGGCAACCAGAATTGCCAATGTCGTCCAATGATATAGATGCAAATATCTTTACTGCTATCAATTTGACAGGATCCTGCCTCATCATACCTTTTCCAGGAGGTCCAAATGCACAAGATTTGTGCGGTAGCACGTGTCCAAAACGAATCTCTTTGGCCTCCGGTCAAATCATATGCCGGAGCATCCAGAATTGCCAATGTCGTCTAGTGATATAGATCCAAATATCGTTACTCCTGTCGATGTGATAGGATTCTGCCTCATCATACCTTGTCCAGGAGGTCCAAATGTACAAGATTTGTGCGGTAGCACTTGTCCAAAGCGACTCTCTTTGACTCAG
Organism: Priocnemis perturbator; assembly: GCA_963942575.1. Classification (NCBI taxonomy): domain Eukaryota; kingdom Metazoa; phylum Arthropoda; class Insecta; order Hymenoptera; family Pompilidae; genus Priocnemis; species Priocnemis perturbator. Next base: position 1,591,901 of record CAWWDK010000133.1, on the reverse strand, counting down.
GTCGAATCATAAGCCGGAGCATCCAGAATTGCCAATGTCGTCCAATGATATAGATGCAAATATCTTCACTCCTATAAATTTGCCAGGATTCTGCCTCATCATACCTTTTCCAGGAGGTCCAAATGCACAAGATTTGGGCGGCAGCATTTGTCCAAACCGACACTCTTTGGACTCAGGTCGAATCATATGCCCAGCATCCAGAATTGCCAATGACGTCCAAAGATATAGATACAAATATCTTCAGTCTTATCAACTTGACAGGATTCTGGCTCATCGTATCTTGTTCAGGAGGTTCAGGTGTACAAGATTTGTGCGGTAGCACTAGACAAAAGCGAATCTCTTTGGACTCAGATCGGTGCATAAGCCGAAGCATCCAGAATTGCCAATGTCGTCTAATGATATAGATGCAAATATCTCTCCTCCTATCAATTTGCCAGGATTCTGCCTCATCGGATCTTGTCCAGGGGGTTTCAAATGTACAAGTTTTGTGCGGTAGCACTTGTCCAAAGCGACTCTCCTTGGACTCAGGTCGAATCATAAACCGGAGCATCCAGCATTGCCAATGTTGTCCAATTATATAGATGCAAAAAACCTTCACTCCTATCAATTTGATAGGATTCTGGCTCATCGTGTCTTGTCCAGGAGGATCAAGTGTACAAGATTTGTGCGGTAGCACTAGACAAAAGCGAAAGCCTTTGGACTCATGCCGATCCATAAGCCGAAGCATCCAGAATTGCCAATGTCGTGCAATGATATAGATGCAAATATCTTTACTCCTAACAATGTAATAGGATTCTGCCACATCATACTTTGTCCAGGAGGTCCAAATGTACAAGATTTGTTGCCGCATCACTTGTCCAAAGCGACTCCATTTGGACTCAGGTCGAATCATAAGCCTGAGCATCCAGAATTGCCAATGTCGTCCAATGATATAGATGCAAATATCTTTACTCCTATCAATTTGCCAGGATTCTGCCTCATCATACCTTTTTCAGGAGGTCCAAATGCACAAGATTTGTGCGGTAGCACTTGTGCAAAGCGACTCTATTTGGACTCAGGACGAATCATAAGCCGGTACATCCAGAATTGCTAATGTCGTCCAATGATATAGCTGCAAATATCTTCACTCCTATCAATGTGACAGGACTCTGCCTCATCATACCTTCCGCAGGAGGTCCAAATGCACAAGTTTTGGCGGCAACATTTGCCCAAACCGACTCTCTTTGGATTCAGGTCGAATCATATGCCGGAGCATCCAGAATGGCCAATGTCGTCCAATGATATAGATGCAAATAACTTTACTCCTAACAATGTAATAGTATTCTGCCACATCATACTTTGTCCAGGAGGTCCAAATGCACAAGATTTGTGCGGTAGCACTTGTGCAAAGCGACTCTATTTGGACTCAGGTCGAATCATAAGCCGGAGCATCCAGAATTGCCAATGTCGTCCAATGACATAGATGCAAATATCTTTACTCCTAACAATGTAATAGTATTCTGCCACATCATACTTTGTCCAGGAGGTCCAAATGTACAAGATTTCTTGCCGCATCACTTGTCCAAAGCGACTCCATTTGGACTCAGGTCGAATCATAAGCCTGAGCATCCAGAATTGCCAATGTCGTCCAATGATATAGATGCAAATAACTTTACTCCTATCAATTTGACAGGATTCTGCCTCATCGTAACTTGTCCAGGGTGTCCAAATGTACAAGATCTGCGCGGTAGCACTTGTCCAAAGCGACTCTCTTTGTACTCAGGTCGATCCATAAGCCGGAGCATCCAGAATTACCAATGTCGTCCAATGATATAGATGCAAATATCTTTACTCCTATCAATCTGCCAGGATTCTGCCTCATCGTATCTTGTCCAGGGAGTCCAAATGTACAAGATTTGTGCGGTAGCACTTGTCCAAAGCGATTCCCTATGGATTCAGGTCGTATCATATGGCGAAGAATCCAGAATTGCCAATGTCGTCCAATGATATAGATGCAAATATCTTCACTCCTATAAATTTGACAGGATTCTGCCTCATCATACCTTTTCCAGGAGGTCCAAATGTACAAGATTTGGGCGGCAGCATTTGTCCAAACCGACACTCTTTCAACTCAGGTCGAATCATAAGCCGGAGCATCCAGAATTGCCAATGTCGTCCAATGATATAGATGCAAATATCTTCACTCCTATTAATTCGACAGGATTCTGCCTCATCATACCTTTTCCAGGAGGTCCAAATGCACAAGATTTCTGCGGTAGCACTTGTGCAAAGCGACTCTATTTGGACTCAGGTCGAATCATAATCCGGAGCATCCAGCATTGCCATGGCGTCCAATGATATAGATGCAAATATCTTCACTCCTATTAATTCGACAGGATTCTGGCTCATCGTGTCTTGTCCAGGAGGATCAAGTGTACAAGATTTGTGCGGTCGCCCTTGTCCAAAGCGACTCTCTTTGGACTCAGGTCGAATCATAAGCCGTGGCATCCAGAATTGCCAATGTCTTCCAATGATATAGATGCAAATATTTTTACTGCTACCAATTTGACAGGATTCTGCCTCATCGTATCTTGACCAGGGGGTCCACACGTATAAGATTTGTGCGGTAGCACGTGTCCAAAGCGACTCGCTTTGGCCCCCGGTCGAATCATATGCCGGAGCATTCAGAATTGTCAATGTCGTCCAGTGATATAGATTCAAATATCTTCACTCCTAAAAATTTAATAGGATTCTGCCTCATCATACCTTGTCCAGTAGGTCAAAATGTACAAGATTTGTGCGTTAGCACTTCACAAAAGCGAATCTCTTTGGACTCAGGTCGATTCATATGCCGAAGCATCCACAATTGCCATGTCGTCCAATGATACAGATGCAAATATCATCACTCCTATGAATGTGATAGGATTCTGCCTCATCATACCTTGTACAGGAGGTCCAAATGTACACGACTTGTTGCGGTAGCACTTGGTCGAAGCGACTCTCTTTGGACTCAGGTCGAATCAGAAGCCGGAGCATCCAGAATTACCAATGTCGTCCAATGATATAGATGCAAATATCATCACTCCTATCAATGTGACAGGATTCTGCCTCATCATACCTTTTCCAGGAGGTCCAAATGCACAAGATTTCTGCGGTAGCACTTGTGCAAAGCGACTCTATTTGGACTCAGGTCGAATCATATGCCGGAGCATCCAGAATTGCCAATGTCGTCCAATGATATTGATGCAAATATCTTTCCTCCTATCAATTTGACAGGATTCTGCCTCATCGTTTCTTGTCCAGGGTGTCCAAATGTACAACATGTGTGCGGTAGCACTTGTCCAAAGCGACTCTCTTTGGACTCAGGTCGAATCATATGCCGTTGCATCCAGAATTGACAATGTCGTCCGATGATATAGATGCAAATATCTTTACTCCTAACAATATAATAGGATTCTGCCACATCATACTTTGTCCAGGAGGTCCAAATGTACAAGATTTCTTGCCGCATCACTTGTCCAAAGCGACTCCATTTGGACTCAGGTCGAATCATAAGCCTGAGCATCCAGAATTGCAAATGTCGTCCAATGATATAGATGCAAATATCTTTACTCCTATCAATTTGACAGGATTCTGCCTCATCGTAACTTGTCCGGGGTGTCCAAATGTACAAAATTTGTTGCGGTAGCACTTGTCCAATGCGACTCTCTTTGGACTCAGATCGATGCATAAGCCGAAGCGTCCAGAATTGCCAATGTCGTCCAATGATATAGATGCAAATATCTCTCCTCCTATCAATTTGCCAGGATTTTGCCTCACCGTATCTTGTCCAGGGGGTCCAAATGGACAAGATTTGGGCGGCAGCATTTGTCCAAACCGACTCTCTTTGGACTCAGGTCGATCCATATGCCGAAGTAACATAAATTGCCGATCTTAACCGAATGATTTAGATGCAAATATCTTATCTCCTATCAATTTTCCAGGATTCTGCCTCACCGTATCTTGTCCAGGAGGTCCAAATGTACAGGATTTGTGGGGTAGCAGTAGTCCATAGCGACTCTCTTTGGACTCAGTCGAATCATAGGCTGAATATCCAGGATTGCCAATGTCGTCCAATGATATAGATGAAAATATCTTCACTCCTATCATTGTGACTGGATTCTGCCTCATCATATCTTGTCCAGGAGGTCCAAATGGACAAGATTTGGGCGTCAGCATTTGTCCAACGCGACTCTCTTCGAACTCAGGTCGAATCATATGCCTGAGCACCCAGAATTGCCAATATCGTCCAAAGATATAGATGCAAATATCTTTACTCCTATCAATTTGACAGGATTCTGCCTCATCGTATCTTGTCCAGGAGGTCCAAATTTACAAGATTTGTGGGGTAGCAGTAGTCGAAAGCGACACTCTTTGGACTCAGGTCGAATCATATGCCCAGCATCCAGAATTGCCAATGACGTCCAAAGATATAGATGCAAATATCTTTACTCCTATCAATTTGACAGGATTATGCCTCATCGTTTCTTGTCCAGGGTGTCCAAATGTACAACATGTGTGCAGTAGCACTTGTCCAAAGCGACTCTCTTTGGACTCAGGTCGAATCATAAGCCGGAGCATCCAGAATTGCCAATGTCGTCCAATGACATAGATGCAAATATCTTTACTCCTAACAATGTAATAGGATTCTGCCACATCATACTTTGTCCAGGAGGTCCAAATGCACAAGATTTCTGCGGTAGCACTTGTGCAAAGCGACTCTATTTGGACTCAGGTCAAATCATATGCCGGAGCATCCAGAATTGCCAATGTCGTCTAGTGATATAGATGCAAATATCGTCACTCCTATCGATGTGATAGGATTCTGCCTAATCATACCTTGTCCAGGAGGTCCAAATGTACAAGATTTGTGCGGTAGCACTTGTCCAAAGCGACTCTCTTTGACTCAGGTCGAATCATAAGCCGGAGCATCCAGAATTGCCAATGTCGTCCAATGATATAGATGCAAATATCTTTACTCCTATGAATTTGACAGGATTCTGCCTCATCGTATATTGTCCAGGGGGTCCAAATGAACAAGATTTGTGCGGTAGCACGTGTCCAATGCGACTGTCTTTGGATTCAGGTCGAATCATAAGCCGGAGCATCCAGAATTGCCAATGTCGTCCAATGATATAGATGCAAATATATTTACTCCTATCAATTTAACAGGATTCTGCCTCATCATACCTTGTCCAGTAGGTCTAAATGTACAAGATTTGTGCGGTAGCACTAGACAAAAGCGAAACTCTTTGGACTCAGGTCGATCCATAAGCCGAAGCATTCAGAATTGCCAATGTCGTCCAAAGATATAGATGCAAATATCTTTACTCCTATCAATTTGACAGGAATCTGCCTCATCGTAACTTGTCCAGGAGATTCAGGTGTACAATATTTGTGCGGTAGCACTAGACAAAAGCGAATCTCTTTGGACTCAGATCGATCCATAAGCCGAAGCATTCAGAATTGCCAATGTCGTCCAAAGATATAGATGCAAATATCTTTACTCATATCAATTTGACAGGATTCTGCCTCATCGTATATTATCCAGGGGGTCCAAATGAACAACATGTGTGCGGTAGCACTTGTCCAAAGCGACTCTCTTTGGAATCAGGTCGAATCATAAGCCGGAGCATCCAGCATTGCCAATGTCGTCCAATGATATAGATGTAAATATCTTTACTCCTATCAATTTGCCAGGATTCTGCCTCATCATACCTTTTTCAGGAGGTCCAAATGCACAAGATTTCTGCGGTAGCACTTGTGCAAAGCGACTCTATTTGGACTCAAGTCGAATCATATGCCGGAGCATCCAGAATTGCCAATGTCGTGCAATGATATAGATGCAAATATCTTCACTCCTATAAATTTGCCAGGATTCTGCCTCATCATACCTTTTCCAGGAGGTCCAAATGCACAAGATTTGGGCGGCAGCATTTGTCCAAACCGACACTCTTTGGACTCAGGTCGAATCATATGCCCAGCATCCAGAATTGCCAATGACGTCCAAAGATATAGATGCAAATATCTTCAGTCTTATCAACTTGACAGGATTCTGGCTCATCGTGTCTTGTCCAGGAGGATCAAGTGTACAAGATTTGTGCGGTAGCACTAGACAAAAGCGAAAGCCTTTGGACTCATGCCGATCCATAAGCCGAAGCATCCAGAATTGCCAATGTCGTGCAATGATATAGATGCAAATATCTTTACTCCTATCAATGTGACAGGATTCTGCCTCATCGTATCTTGTCCAGGGGTCCAAATGTACAAGATTTGAGCGGTAGCACTTGTCCAAAGCGACTCTCTTTGGACTCAGGTCGAATCATAAGTCTGAGCATCCAGAATTGCCAATCACGTCCAATGATATACATGCAAATATCTTCACTCTTATCAATTTGACAGGATTCTGGTTCATCGTATCTTGTCAAGGAGGTCCAGGTGTACAAGATTTGTGCGGTAGCACTAGACAAAAGCCACTATCTTTGGACTCAGTCAAATCATACGCCTGAACATCCAGGATGGCCAATGCGGTCCAATGATATAGATGCAAATATCTTCACTCCCATCAATTTGACAGGATTCTGCCTCATCATACCTTGTCCAGGAGGTCCAAATGTACAAGATTTGTGCGGTAGCACTTGTCCAAAGCGACTCTCTTTGGACTCAGGTCGAATCATATGCCGGAGCATCCAGAATTGCCAATGTCGTCCAATGATATTGATGCAAATATCTTTACTCCTATCAATTTGACAGGATTCTGCCTCATTGTATATTGTCCAGGGGGTCCAAATGAACAACATGTGTGCGGTAGTACTTGTCCAAAGCGACTCTCTTTGGACTCAGGTCGAATCATAAGCCGGAGCATCCAGAATTGCCAATGTCGTCCAATGATATAGATGCAAATATCTTTACTCCTAACAATGTAATAAGATTCTGCCACATCATACTTTGTCCAGGAGGTCAAAATGTACAAGATTTGTGCGTTAGCACTTCACAAAAGCGAATCTCTTTGGATTCAGGTCGAATCATAAGGCGGAGCATCCAGAATTGCCAATGTCGTCCAATGATATAGATGCAAATATCTTTACTCCTATCAATTTGACAGGATTCTGCCTCATCGTATATTGTCCAGAGGGTCCAAATGTACAAGACTTGTGCGGCAGCACTTGACAAAAGCCAATCTCTTTGACTCAGGTCGAATCATATGCTGATCATTCAGAATTGCCTTTGTCGTCCAATGATATAGATGCAAATATCTTTACTCCTATCAATGTGATAGGATTCTGCCGCATCATACCTTGTTCCAGAGGTTCAAATGTACAAGATTTGTGCGGTCGCCCTTGTCCAAAGCCACTCTCTTTGGACTCAGGTCGAATCATAAGCCGGGGCATCCAGAATTGCCAATGTCGTCCAATGATATAGATGCAAATATCTTCACTCCTATCATTGTGACAGGATTCTGCCTCAGCATACCTTTTCCAGGAGGTCCAAATGCACAAGTTTTGTGCCGCAGCATTTGTCCAAACCGACTCTCGTTGGACTCAGGTCGATCCATATGCCGAAGTAACAAAAATTGCCGATCTTAACGGAATGATATAGATGCAAATATCTTTACTCCTATCAAATTGCCATCATTCTGCCTCATCGTATCTTAACCAGGGAGTCCAAATGTACAAGATTTGTGCGGTAGCACTTGTCCAAAGCGACTCTCTTTGGCCTCCGGTCGAATCATATGCCGGAGCATCCAGAATTGCCAATGTCGTCCAATGGTATAGATGCAAATATCTTTACTCCTGTCAATTTGACAGGAATCTGCCTCATCATATCTTGTCCAGGAGGTCCAAATGGACAGGATTTGTGCGGGAGAACTAGACAAAAGCGAAACTCTTTGCACTCAGGTCGAATCATATGCCGAGCATCCAGAATTGCCAATGCAGACCAATGATATAGATGCAAACATCTTTACTCCTATCAATTTGTCAGGATTCTGTCTCATCATACCCTGTTCCGGATGTTCAAATGTACAAGATTTGTGCGGTAGCACTTGTCCAAAGCGACTCTCTTTGGACTCAGGTCGAATCATATGCCGGAGCATCCAGAATTGCCAATGTCGTCCAATGATATTGATGCAAATATCTTTACTCCTATCAATTTGACAGGATTCTGCCTCATTGTATATTGTCCAGGGGGTCCAAATGAACAACATGTGTGCGGTAGCACTTGTCCAAAGCGACTCTCTTTGGACTCAGGTCGAATCATAAGCCGGAGCATCCAGAATTGCCAATGTCGTCCAATGATATAGATGCAAATATCTTTACTCCTAACAATGTAATAAGATTCTGCCTCATCATACCTTTTCCAGGAGGTCCAAATGCACAAGATTTGGGCGGCAGCATTTGTCCAAACCGACACTCTTTGGACTCAGGTCGAATCATATGCCCAGCATCCAGAATTGCCAATGACGTCCAAAGATATAGATGCAAATATCTTCAGTCTTATCAACTTGACAGGATTCTGGCTCATCGTATCTTGTTCAGGAGGTTCAGGTGTACAAGATTTGTGCGGTAGCACTAGATAAAGCAAATCTCTTTGGACTCAGATCGATGCATAAGCCGAAGCATCCAGAATTGCCAATGTCGTCTAATGATATAGATGCAAATATCTCTCCTCCTATCAATTTGCCAGGATTCTGCCTCAGCGTATCTTGTCCAGGGGGTTTCAAATGTACAAGATTTGTGCGGTAGCACTTGTCCAAAGTGACTCTCTTTGGACTCAGGTCGAATCATATGCCGAGCATCCAGAATTGCCAATGTCGTCCAATGATATAGATGCAAATATCTTTACTCCTATCAATGTGATAGGATTCTGCCTCATCATACCTTGTTCCGGAGGTTCAAATGTACACGATTTGTTGCGGTACCACTTGTCCAAAGCGACATTCTTTGGACTTATGTCGAACCATAAGCCGGACCATCCAGAATTGCCAATGTCGTCCAATGATATAGATGCAAATATCTTTACTGCTATCAATTTGACAGGATTCTGCCTCATCATATCTTGTCCAATAGGTCAAAATGTACAAGATTTGTGCGTTAGCACTTCACAAAAGCGAATCTCTTTGGACTGAGGTCGATTCATATGCCGAACCATCCAGAATTGCCATGTCGTCCAATGATACAGATGCAAATATCATCACTCCTATGAATGTGATAGGATTCTGCCTCATCATACTTTGTACAGGAGGTTCAAATGTACAAGATTTGTGCGGTAGCCCTTGTCCAAAGCGACTGTCTTTGGAATCAGGTCGAATCATAAGCCGGAGCATCCAGAATTGCCATTGTCGTCCAATGATATAGATGCAAATATATTTACTGCTATCAATTTGACAGGATTCTGCCTCATCGTATCTTGTTCAGGGGGTCCAAATGTACACGATTTGTTGCGGTACCACTTGTCCAAAGCGACATTCTTTGGTCTTATGTCGAACCATAAGCCGGACCATCCAGAATTGCCGATGTTGACCAATGATATAGATGCAAATATCTTTACTCCTATTAATTTGACAGGATTCTGCCTCATCGTATATTGTCCAGGGGGTCCAAATGTACAAGATTTGTGCGGTAGCACTAGACAAAAGCGAAAGCCGTTGGACTCATGCCGATCCATAAGCCGAAACATCCAGAATTGCCAATGTGGTCCAATGATATAGATGCAAATATCTTCACTCCAATCAATTTGACAGGATTCTGCCTCATCATACCTTTTCCAGGAGGTCCAAATGCACAAGATTTGTGCGGTAGCACTTGTCCAAAGCGACTCTCTTTGGATTCAGGTCGAATCATAAGCCGAAGCATCCAGAATTGCCAATGTCGTGCAATGATATAGATGCAAATATCTTTACTCCTATCAATGTGACAGGATTCTGCCTCATCGTATCTTGTCCAGGGGTCCAAATGTACAAGATTTGAGCGGTAGCACTTGTCCAAAGCGACTCTCTTTGGACTCAGGTCGAATCATAAGTCTGAGCATCCAGAATTGCCAATCACGTCCAATGATATACATGCAAATATCTTCACTCCCATCAATTTGACAGGATTCTGCCTCATCATACCTTGTCCAGGAGGTCCAAATGTACAAGATTTGTGCGGTAGCACTTGTCCAAAGCGACTCTCTTTGGACTCAGGTCGAATCATATGCCGGAGCATCCAGAATTGCCAATGTCGTCCAATGATATTGATGCAAATATCTTTACTCCTATCAATTTGACAGGATTCTGCCTCATTGTATATTGTCCAGGGGGTCCAAATGAACAACATGTGTGCGGTAGCACTTGTCCAAAGCGACTCTCTTTGGACTCAGGTCGAATCATAAGCCGGAGCATCCAGAATTGCCAATGTCGTCCAATGATATAGATGCAAATATCTTTACTCCTAACAATGTAATAAGATTCTGCCACATCATACTTTGTCCAAGAGGTCCAAATGTACAAGATTTGTTGCCGCATCACTTGTCCAAAACGACTCCATTTGGACTCAGGTCGAATCATAAGCCTGAGCATCCAGAATTGCCAAAGTCGTCCAATGATATTGATGCAAACATCTTTACTCCTATCAATTTGACAGCATTCTGCCTCATCGTATCTTGTCCAGGGAGTCCAAATGTACAAGATTTGTGCGGTAGCACTTGTCCAAAGCGACTCCCTATGGATTCAGGTCGAATCATATGCCGGAGCATCCAGAATTGCCAATGTCGTCCAATGATATTGATGCAAATATCTTTACTCCTATCAATTTGACAGCATTCTGCCTCATCTTATCTTGTCCAGGGAGTCCAAATGTACAAGATTTGTGCGGTAGCACTTGTCCAAAGCGACTCCCTATGGATTCAGGTCGTATCATAAGGCGAAGGATGCAGAATTGCCAATGTCGTCCAATGATATAGATGCAAATATCTTCACTCCTATAAAATTGCCAGGATTCTGCCTCATCATACCTTTTCCAGGAGGTCCAAATGCACAAGATTTGGGCGGCAGCATTTGTCCAAGCCGACACTCTTTGGACTCAGGTCGAATCATATGCCCAGCATCCAGAATTGCCAATGACGTCCAAAGATATAGATGCAAATATCTTCAGTCTTATCAACTTGACAGGATTCTGGCTCATCGTATCTTGTTCAGGAGGTTCAGGTTTACAAGATTTGTGCGGTAGCACTAGATAAAGCAAATCTCTTTGGACTCAGATCGATGCATAAGCCGAAGCATCCAGAATTGCCAATGTCGTGCAATGATATAGATGCAAATATCTCTCCTCCTATCAATTTGCCAGGATTCTGCCTCAGCGTATCTTGTCCAGGGGGTTTCAAATGTACAAGATTTGAGCGGTAGCACTTGTCCAAAGCGACTCTCTTTGGACTCAGGTCGAATCATAAGCCGGGGCATCCAGAATTACCAATGTCGTCCAATGATATAGATGCAAACATCTTTACTCCTATCAATTTGACAGGATTCTGCCTCATCATACCTTTTCCAGGAGGTCCAAATGCACAAGATATCTGCGATAGCACTTGTGCAAAGCGACTCTCTTTGGACTCAGGTCGAATCATAAGCCGGAGCATCCAGAATTGCCAATGTCGTCCAATGATATAGATGCAAATATCTTCACTCCTATCAATGTGACAGGATTCTGCCTCATCATACCTTTTCCAGGAGGTCCAAATGCACAAGATATCTGCGATAGCACTTGTGCAAAGCGACTCTCTTTGGACTCAGGTCGAATCATAAGCCGGAGCATCCAGAATTGCCAATGTCGTCCAATGATATAGATGCAAATATCTTCACTCCTATCAATGTGACAGGGTTCTGCCTCATCATACCTTTTCCAGGAGGTCCAAATGCACAAGATATCTGCGATAGCACTTGTGCAAAGCGACTCTCTTTGGACTCAGGTCGAATCATAAGCCGAAGCATCCAGAATTGCCAATGTCGTGCAATGATATAGATGCAAATATCTTTACTCCTATCAATGTGACAGGATTCTGCCTCATCGTATCTTGTCCAGGGGGTTTCAAATGTACAAGATTTGTGCGGTAGCACTTGTCCAAAGCGACTCTCTTTGGACTCAGGTCGAATCATATGCCTGAGCATCCAGAATTGCCAATGTCGTCTAGTGATATAGCTGCAAATATCTTCACTCTTATCTATTTGACGGGATTCTGGCTCATCCTATCTTGTCCAGGAGGTTCAGGTGTACAATATTTGTGCTGTAGCACTTGTCCAAAGCGACTCTCTTTGGACTCAGATCGATGCATAAGCCGAAGCATCCAGAATTGCCAATGTCGTCCAATGATATAGATGCGAATATCTCTCCTCCTATCAATTTGCCAGGATTCTGCCTCGTCATACCTTTTCCAGGACGTCCAAATGCACAAGTTTTGGGCGGCAGCATTTGCCCAAACCGAATCTCTTTGGATTCAGGTCGAATCATAAGCCGGAGCATCCAGCATTGCCAATGTCGTCCAATGATATAGATGCAAATATCTTCACTCCTATCAATTTGACAGGATTCTGGCTCATCGTGTCTTGTCCAGGAGGATCAAGTGTACAAGATTTGTGCGGTAGCACTAGACAAAAGCGAAAGCCTTTGGAGTCAGGTCGAAACATAAGCCGAGCATCCAGAATTGCCAATGTCGTTCAATGATATAGATGCAAATATCTTTACTCCTATCAATTTGACAGGATTCTGCCTCATCGTAACTTGTCCAGGAGGTTCAGGTGTACAATATTTGTGCGGTAGCACTAGACAAAAGCGAATCTCTTTGGACTCAGATCGATCCATAAGCCGAAGCATTCAGAATTGCCAATATCGTCCAAAGATATAGATGCAAATATCTTTACTCCTATCAATTTGCCAGGAATCTGCCTCATCATACCTTTTCCAGGAGGTCCAAATGCACAAGATTTGTGCGGTAGCACGTGTCCAAAACGACTCTCTTTGGCCTCCGGTCAAATCATATGCCGGAGCATCCAGAATTGCCAATGTCGTCTAGTGATATAGATGCAAATATCGTCACTCCTATCGATGTGATAGGATTCTGCCTCATCATACCTTGTCCAGGAGGTCCAAATGTACAAGATTTGTGCGGTAGCACTTGTCCAAAACGACTCTCTTTGGACTCAGGTCGAATCATATGCCGGAGCATCCAGAATTGCTAATGTCGTCCAATGATATAGATGCAAATATCTTCACTCCTATCAATGTGACAGGATTCTGCCTCATTTTCCAGGAGGTCCAAATGCACAAGATTTCTATGGTAGCACTTGTGCAAAGCGACTCTATTTGGATTCAGGTCGAATCATATGCCGGAGCATCCAGAATTGCCAATGTCGTCCAATGATATTGATGCAAATATCTTTACTCCTATCAATTTGACAGGATTCTGCCTCATCGTTTCTTGTCCAGGGTGTCCAAATGTACAACATGTGTGCTGTAGCACTTGTCCAAAGCGACTCTCTTTGGACTCAGGTCGAATCATAAGCCGGAGCATCCAGAATTGCCAATGTCGTCCAATGATATAGATGCAAATATCTTTACTCCTATCAATTTGACAGGATTCTGCCTCATCATAACTTGTCCAGGAGGTTCAGGTGTACAAAATTTGTGCGGTAGCACTAGACAAAAGCGAATCTCTTTGGACTCAGATCGATCCATAAGCCGAAGCATCCAGAATTGCCAATGTCGTCCAATGATATAGATGCAAATATCTTCACTCCTATCAATGTGACAGGATTCTGCCTCATCATACCTTTTCCAGGAGGTCCAAATGCACAAGATATCTGCGATAGCACTTGTGCAAAGCGACTCTCTTTGGACTCAGGTTGAATCATATGCCGGAGCATCCAGAATTGCCAATGTCGTCCAATGATATTGATGCAAATATCTTTACTCCTATCAATTTGACAGGATTCTGCCTCATCGTATATTGTCCAGGGGGTCCAAATGAACAACATGTGTGCGGTAGCACTTGTCCAAAGCGACTCTCTTTGGACTCAGGTCGAATCATAAGCCGGAGCATCCAGAATTGCCAATGTCGTCCAATGATATAGATGCAAATATCTTTACTCCTAACAATGTAAAAAGATTCTGCCACATCATACTTTGTCCAGGAGGTCCAAATGTACAAGATTTGTTGCCGCATCACTTGTCCAAAGCGACTCCATTTGGACTCAGGTCGAATCATAAGCCTGAGTATCCAGAATTGCCAATGTCGTCCAATGATATAGATGCAAATATCTTCACTCCTATCAATTTGACAGGATTCTGGCTCATCGTGTCTTGTCCAGGAGGATCAAGTGTACAAGATTTGTGCGGTAGCACTAGACAAAAGCGAAAGCCTTTGGACTCATGCCGATCCATAAGCCGAAGCATCCAGAATTGCCAATGTCGTGCAATGATATAGATGCAAATATCTTTACTCCTATCAATGTGACAGGATTCTGCCTCATCGTATCTTGTCCAGGGGTCCAAATGTACAAGATTTGTGCGGTAGCACTTGTCCAAAGCGACTCTCCTTGGACTCAGGTCGAATCATAAACAGGAGCATCCAGCATTGCCAATGTTGACCAATGATATAGATGCAAAAAACCTTCACTCCTATCAATTTGACAGGATTCTGGCTCATCGTGTCTTGTCCAGGAGGATCAAGTGTACAAGATTTGTGCGGTAGCACTAGACAAAAGCGAAAGCCTTTGGACTCATGCCGATCCATAAGCCGAAGCATCCAGAATTGCCAATGTCGTGCAATGATATAGATGCAAATATCTTTACTCCTATCAATGTGACAGGATTCTGCCTCATCGTATCTTGTCCAGGGGTCCAAATGTACAAGATTTGAGCGGTAGCACTTGTCCAAAGCGACTCTCTTTGGACTCAGATCGATGCATAAGCCGAAGCATCCAGAATTGCCAATGTCGTCTAATGATATAGATGCAAATATCTCTCCTCCTATCAATTTGCCAGGATTCTGCCTCATCGTATCTTGTCCAGGGGGTTTCAAATGTACAAGATTTGTGCGGTAGCACTTGTCCAAAGCGACTCTCTTTGGACTCAGGTCGAATCATATGCCTGAGCATCCAGAATTGCCAATGTCGTCTAGTGATATAGATGCAAATATCTTCACTCTTATCTATTTGACGGGATTCTGGCTCATCGTATCTTGTCCAGGAGGTTCAGGTGTACAATATTTGTGCGGTAGCACTAGACAAAAGCGAATCTCTTTGGACTCAGATCGATCCATAAGCCGAAGCATTCAGAATTGCCAATATCGTCCAAAGATATAGATGCAAATATCATTACTCCTATCAATTTGCCAGGAATCTGCCTCATCATACCTTTTCCAGGAGGTCCAAATGCACAAGATATCTGCGATAGCACTTGTGCAAAGCGAATCTATTTGGACTCAGGTCGAATCATAAGCCGGAGCATCCAGAATTGCCAATGTCGTCCAATGATATAGATGCACATATTTTTACTCCTAACAATGTAATAGGATTCTGCCACATCATACTTTGTCCAGGAGGTCCAAATGTACAAGAATTCTTGCCGCATCACTTGTCCAACGCGACTCCATTTGGACTCAGGTCGAATCATAAGCCGGAGCATCCAGAATTGCCAATGTCGTCCAATGATATAGATGCAAATATCTTTACTCCTGACAATGTGACAGAATTCTGCCTCATCGTATCTTGTCCAGGGGGTCCAAATGGACAAGATTTGCGCGGCAGCATTTGTCCAAACCGACTCTCTTTGGACTCAGGTCGATCCATATGCCGAAGTAACAAAAATTGCCGAACTTAACCGAATGATTTAGATGCAAATATCTTAACTCCTATCAATTTTCCAGGATTCTGCCTCACCGTATCTTGTCCAGGAGGTCCAAATGTACAGGATTTGTGCGGTAGAACTTGTCCAAAGCGACTCTCTTTGGACTCAGGTTCCGATCATATGCCTGAGCATCCAGAATTGCCAATGTCGTCTAGTGATATAGATGCAAATATCTTCACTCTTATCAATTTGACGGGATTCTGGCTCATCGTATCTTGTCCAGGAGGTTCAGGTGTACAATATTTGTGCGGTAGCACTAGACAAAAGCGAATCTCTTTGGACTCAGATCGATCCATAAGCCGAAGCATCCAGAATTGCCAATGTCGTCTAATGATATAGATGCAAATATCTCTCCTCCTATCAATTTGCCAGGATTCCGCCTCATCGTATCTTGTCCAGGGGGTTTCAAATGTATAAGATTTGTGCGGTAGCTCTTGTCCAAAGCGACTCTCTTTGGACTCAGGTCGAATCATATGCCTGAGCATCCAGAATTGCCAATGTCGTCTAGTGATATAGATGCAAATATATTCACTCCTATCAATTTGACAGGATTCTGGCTCATCGTGTCTTGTCCAGGAGGATCAAGTGTACAAGATTTGTGCGGTAGCACTAGACAAAAGCGAAAGCCTTTGGAGTCAGGTCGAAACATAAGCCGAGCATCCAGAATTGCCAATGTCGTTCAATGATATAGATGCAAATATCTTTACTCCTATCAATTTGACAGGATTCTGCCTCATCATATCTTGTCCAGGAGGTCCAAATGGACAAGATTTGGGCGTCAGCATTTGTCCAACGCGACTCTCTTCGAACACAGGTCGATCCATATGCCGAAGTAACAAAAATTGCCGAACTTAACCGAATGATTTAGATGCAAATATCTTAACTCCTATCAATTTTCCAGGATTCTGCCTCATCATACCTTGTCCAGGAGGTCCAAATGTACATGACTTGTGCGGTAGCACTTCTCCAAAGCGACTCTCTTTGGCCTCCGGTCGAATCATATGCCGAGAATCCAGAATTGCCAATGTCGTCCAATGATATAGATGCAAATATCTTTACTCCTATCAATGTGATAGGATTCTGCCACATCATACTTTGTCCAGGAGGTCCAAATGTACAAGATTTGTTGCCGTAGCACTTGTCCAAAGCGACTCTCTTTGGACTCAGATCGATGCATAAGCCGAAGCATCCAGAATTGCCAATGTCGTCTAATGATATAGATGCAAATATCTCTCCTCCTATCAATTTGCCAGGATTCTGCCTCATCGTATCTTGTCCAGGGGGTTTCAAATGTACAAGATTTGTTGCGGTAGCACTTGTCCAAAGCGACTCTCTTTGGACTCAGGTCGATCCATATGCCGAAGTAACAAAAATTGCCGATTTTAACCGAAGGATTTAGATGCAAATATCTTAACTCCTATCAATTTTCCTGGATTCTGCCTCACCGTATCTTGTCCAGGAGGTCCAAATGTACAGGATTTATGGGGTACCACTAGACAAAAGCGAATCTCTTTGGACTCAGATCGATCCATAAGCCTGAGCATCCAGAATTGCCAAGACGTCCAATGATATAGATGCAAATATCTTCACTCTTATCTATTTGACGGGATTCTGGCTCATCGTATCTTGTCCAGGAGGTTCAGGTGTACAATATTTGTGCTGTAGCACTTGTCCAAAGCGACTCTATTTGGACTCAGATCGATGCATAAGCCGAAGCATCCAGAATTGCCAATGTCGTCCAATGATATAGATGCAAATATCTCTCCTCCTATCAATTTTCCAGGATTCTGCCTCGTCATACCTTTTCCAGGACGTCCAAATGCACAAGTTTTGGGCGGCAGCATTTGCCCAAACCGAATCTCTTTGGATTCAGGTCGAATCATAAGCCGGAGCATCCAGCATTGCCAATGTCGTCCAATGATATAGATGCAAATATCTTCACTCCTATCAATTTGACAGGATTCTGGCTCAACGTGTCTTGTCCAGGAGGATCAAGTGTACAAGATTTGTGCGGTAGCACTAGACAAAAGCGAAAGCCTTTGGAGTCAGGTCGAAACATATGCCGAGCATCCAGAATTGCCAATGTCGTTCAATGATATAGATGCAAATATCTTTACTCCTATCAATTTGACAGGATTCTGCCTCATCATATCTTGTCCAGGAGGTCCAAATGGACAAGATTTGGGCGTCAGCATTTGTCCAACGCGACTCTCTTCGAACACAGGTCGAATCATATGCCTGAGCACCCAGAATTGCCAATGTCGTCCAAAGATATAGATGCAAATATGTTTACTCCTATCAATTTGTCAGGATTCTGTCTCATCATACCCTGTTCCGGATGTTGAAATGTACAAGGTTTGGGTGGTAGCACTTGTCCAAAGCGACTCTCCTTGGACTCAGGTCGAATCATAAACCGGAGCATACAGCATTGCCATGGCGTCCAATGATATAGATGCAAATATCTTCACTCCTATTAATTCGACAGGATTCTGGCTCATCGTGTCTTGTCCAGGAGGATCAAGTGTACAAGATTTGTGCGGTAGCACTAGACAAAAGCGAAAGCCTTTGGAGTCAGGTCGAAACATAAGCCGAGCATCCAGAATTTCCAATGTCGTCCAATGATATAGATGCAAATATCTTTACTCCTAACAATGTAATAGGATTCTGCCACATCATACTTTGTCCAGGAGGTCCAAATGTACAAGTTTTGTTGCCGTAGCACTTGTCCAAAGCGACTCTCTTTGGACTCAGGTCGAATCATATGCCTGAGCATCCAGAATTGCCAATGTCGTCCAAAGATATAGATGCAAATATCTTTACTCCTATCAATTTGACAGGATTCTGCCTCACGGTATCTTGTCCAGGAGGTCCAAATTTACAAGATTTGTGGGGTAGCAGTAGTCCAAAGCGACTCTCTTTGGACTCAGGTCGAATCATATCCCTGAGCATCCAGAATTGCCAATGTCGTCCAATGATATAGATGCAAACATCTTCACACCTATCAAATTGACAGGATTCTGCCTCATCATACCTTTTCCAGGAGGTCCAAATGCACAAGATTTGGCCGGCAGCATTTGTCCAAACCGACACTCTTTGGACTCAGGTCGAATCATAAGCCGGTGCATCCAGAATTGCCAATGTCGTCCAATGATATAGAAGCAAATATCTCTCCTTCTATTAATTTGCCAGGATTCTGCCTCATCGTATCTTGTCCAGGGGGTGTAAATGTACAAGATATGGGCGGCAGCATTTGTCCAAACCGACTCTCTTTGGACACAGGTCGATCCATATGCCGAAGTAACAAAAATTGCCGATTTTAACCGAAGGATTTAGATGCAAATATCTTAACTCCTATCAATTTTCCTGGATTCTGCCTCACCGTATCTTGTCCAGGAGGTCCAAATGTACAGGATTTATGGGGTAGCAGTAGTCCAAAGCGACTGTCTTTGGACTCAGATCGATGCATAAGCCGAAGCATCCAGAATTGCCAATGTCGTCTAATGATATAGATGCAAATATCTCTCCTCCTATCAATTTGCCAGGATTCTGCCTCATCGTATCTTGTCCAGGGGGTTTCAAATGTACAAGATTTGTGCGGTAGCACTTGTCCAAAGCGACTCTCTTTGGACTCAGGTCGAATCATATGCCTGAGCATCCAGAATTGCCAATGTCGTCCAATGATATAGATGCAAATATCTTTACTCCTAACAATGTGACAGAATTCTGCCTCATCATACTTTGTCCGGGAGGTCCAAATGTACAAGATTTGTTGCGGTAGCACTTGTCCAATGCGACTCTCTTTGGACTCAGATCGATGGATAAGCCGAAGCATCCAGAATTGCCAATGTCGTCCAATGATATAGATGCAAATATCTCTCCTTCTATTAATTTGCCAGGATTCTGCCTCATCGTATCTTGTCCAGGGGGTGTAAATGTACAAGATATGGGCGGCAGCATTTGTCCAAACCGACTCTCTTTGGACACAGGTCGATCCATATGCCGAAGTAACAAAAATTGCCGATTTTAACCGAAGGATTTAGATGCAAATATCTTAACTCCTATCAATTTTCCTGGATTCTGCCTCACCGTATCTTGTCCAGGAGGTCCAAATGTACAGGATTTATGGGGTAGCACTAGACAAAAGCGAATCTCTTTGGACTCAGATCGATCCATAAGCCTGAGCATCCAGAATTGCCAAGACGTCCAATGATATAGATGCAAATATCTTCACTCTTATCAATTTGACAGGATTCTGGTTCATCGTATCTTGTCAAGGAGGTTCAGGTGTACAAGATTTGTGCGGTAGCACTAGACAAAAGCGAATCTTTTTGGACTCAGATCGATCCATAAGCCGGAGCATCCAGAATTGCCAATGTCGTCCAATGATATAGATGCAAATATCTTCACTTCAATCAATTTGACAGGATTATGTCTCATCATACCCTGTTCCGGAGGTTCAAATGTATTAGGTTTGTGCGGAAGCACTTGTCCAAAGCGATCCTCATTGGCCTCCGCTCGAATCATATGCCGGAGCATCCAGAATTGCCAATGACGTCCAATGATATAGATGCAAATATTTTAACTCCTATCAATGTTACAGCATTCTGCCTCATCGTATCTTGTCCAGGAGGTTGAAATGTACAAGATTTGTGCGGAAGCCCTTGTCCAAAGCGACTCTCTTTGGTCTCAGGTCGAATCATAAGCCGGAGCATCCAGAATTGCCAATGTCGTCCAATGGTATAGATGCAAATATCTTTACTCCTATCAATTTGCCAGGATTGTGCCTCATCATACCTTTTTCAGGAGGTCCAAATGCACAAGATTTCTGCGGTAGCACTTGTGCAAAGCGACTCTATTTGGACTCAGGTCGAATCATATGCCGGAGCATCCAGAATTGCCAACGTCGTCCAATGATATTGATTCAAATATGTTTACTCCTATCAATGTGACAGAATTCTGCCTCATCATACCTTCTCCAGGAGGTCCAAATGCACAAGTTTTGGGCGGCAACATTTGCCCAAACCGACTCTCTTTGGATTCAGGTCGAATCATATGCCTGAGCATCCAGAATTGCCAATGTGGTCCAATGATATAGATGCAAATATCTTCACTCCTATCAATGTGACAGAATTCTGCCTCATCATACCTTCTCCAGGAGGTCCAAATGCACAAGTTTTGGGCGGCAACATTTGCCCAAACCGACTCTCTTTGGATTCAGGTCGAATCATATGCCGGAGCATCCAGAATTACCAATGTCGTTCAATGATATAGATGCAAATATCTTCACTCCTATCAATGTGACAGGATTCTGCCTCATCATACCTTTTCCAGGAGGTCCAAATGCACAAGTTTTGGGCGGCAACATTTGCCCAAACCGACTCTCTTTGGATTCAGGTCGAATCAAATGCCGAGCATCCAGAATTGCCATGTCGTCCAATGATACAGATGCAAATATCATCACTCCTATGAATGTGATAGGATTCTGCCTCATCATAATTTGTACAGGAGGTTCAAATGTACAAGATTTGTGCGGTAGCCCTTGTCCAAAGCGACCCTCTTTGGACTCAGGTCGAATCATAAGACGGTGCATCCAGAATTGCCAATGTCGTCCAATGATATAGATGCAAATATCTTTACTGCTATCAATTTGACAGGATTCTGCCTCATCATATCTTGTCCAATGGGTCCAAATGTACAAGATTTGTGCGTTAGCACTTCACAAACGCGAATCTCTTTGGACTGAGGTCGAATCATAAGCCGGGGCATCCAGAATTGCCAATGTAGACCAATGATATAGATGCACACATCTTTACTCCTATCAATTTGACAGGATTCTGCCTCATCGTGTCTTGTCCAGGAGGATCAACTGTACAAGATTTGTACGGTAGCACTAGACGAAAGCGAAACTCTTTGCACTCAGGTCGAATAATATGCCGAGCATCCAGAATTGCCAAAGTCGTCCAATGATATAGATGCAAATATCTTTACTCCTATCAATGTGATAGGATTCTGCCTCATCATACCTTGTTCCAGAGGTTCAAATGTACAAGATTTGTGCAGTAGCAGTAGACAAAAGCGAAACTCTTTGAACTGAGTCGAATCATATGCCGAGCATCCAGAATTGCCATCTCGTCCAATGATATAGATGCAAACATCTTCACTCCTATCAATTTGATAGGATTCTGTCTCATCATACCCTGTTCCGGATGTTCGAATGTACAAGGTTTGGGTGGTAGCACTTGTCCAAAGCGACTCTCCTTGGATTCAGGTCGAATCATATACCGGAGCATCCAGCATTGCCATGGCGTCCAATGATAGAGATGCAAATATCTTTACTCCTATCAATGTGATAGGATTCTGCCTCATCATACCTTGTTCCGGAGGTTTAAATGTACAAGATTTGTGCGGTAGAACTAGACAAAAGCAAAACTCTTTGAACTCAGGTCGAATCATATGCCGAAGCATCCAGAATTGCCAGGTCGTCCAATGATATAGATGCAAACATCTTCACTCCTATCAATTTGATAGGATTCTGTCTCATCATACCCTGTTCCGGATGTTCAAATGTACAAGGTTTGGGTGGTAGCCCTTGTCCAAAGCGACTGTCTTTGGATTCAGGTCGAATCATAAGCCGGAGCATCCAGAATTGCCAATGTCGTCCAATGATATAGATGCAAATATCTTTACTCCTATCAATTTGACAGGATTCTGCCCCATCGTATATTGTCCAGGGGGTCCAATGTACAAGACTTGTGCGGCAGCACTTGACAAAAGCCAATCTCTTTGACTCAGGTCGAATCATATGCCGATCATCCAGAATTGCCAATGTCGTCCAATGATATAGATGCAAATATCTTTACTCCTATCAATGTGATAGGATTCTGCCTCATCATATCTTGTCCAATGGGTCAAAATGTACAAGATTTGTGCGTTAGCACTTCACATACGCGAATCTCTTTGGACTGAGGTCGAATCATAAGCCGGGGCATCCAGAATTGCCAATGTCGTCCAATGATATAGATGCAAATATCATCACTCCTATGAATGTGATAGGATTCTGCCTCATCATACCTTGTCCAGGAGGTCCAAATGTACATGACTTGTGCGGTAGCACTTCTCCAAAGCGACTCTCTTTGGCCTCCGGTCGAATCATATGCCGAGAATCCAGAATTGCCAATGTCGTCCAATGATATAGATGCAAATATCTTTACTCCTATCAATGTGATAGGATTCTGCCTCATCATACCTTGTTCCGGAGGTTCAAATGTACAATATTTGTGCGGTAACCCTTGTCCAAACCGACTCTCTTTTTGGACTCAGATCGAATCATAAGCCGGGCTCCAGAATTGCCAATGTAGACCAATGATATAGATGCAAACATCTTTACTCCTATCAATTTGGCAGGATTTTGTCTCATCATACCCTGTTCCGGATGTTCAAATGTACAAGGTTTGGGTGGTAGCACTTGTCCAAAGCGACTCTCCTTGGACTCAGGTCGAATCATAAACCGGAGCATCCAGCATTGCCATGGCGTCCAATGATATAGATGCAAATATCTTCACTCCTATTAATTCGACAGGATTCTGGCTCATCGTGTCTTGTCCAGGAGGATCAAGTGAACAAGATTTGTACGTTAGCACTTCACAAAAGCGAATCTCTTTAGACTCAGGTCGATTCATATGCCGAAGCATCCAGAATTGCCATGTCGTCCAATGATACAGATGCAAATATCTTTACTGCTATCGATTTGACAGGATTCTGCCTCACCATACCTTGTACACGAGGTTCACAAGGTACAAGATTTGTGAGGTAGCCCTTGTCCAAAGCGACTGTCTTTGGATTCAGGTCGAATCATAAGCCGGAGCATCCAGAATTGCCATTGTCGTCCAATGATATAGATGCAAATATCTTTACTCCTATCAATTTGACAGGATTCTGCCTCATCGTATATTGTCCAGGGGGTCCAAATGAACAACATGTGTGCGGTAGCACTTGTCCAAAGCGACTCTCTTTGGAATCAGGTCGAATCATAAGCCGGAGCATCCAGAATTGCCAATGTCGTCCAAAGATATAGATGCAAATATCATTACTCCTATCAATTTGCCAGGATTCTGCCTCATCATACCTTTTTCAGGAGGTCCAAATGCACAAGATTTCTGCGGTAGCACTTGTCCATAGCGACGCTCTTTGGACTCAGTCGAATCATAGGCTGAATATCCAGGATTGCCAATGTCGTCCAATGATATAGATGCAAATATCTTCATTCCTATCAATGTGACAGGATTCTGCCTCACCGTATCTTGTCCAGGAGGTCCAAATGGACATGATTTGGGCGGCAGCATTGTGTCCAACGCGACTCTGTTTGAACTCAGGTCGAAACATAAGCCGAGCATCCAGAATTGCCAATGTCGTCCAATGATATAGATGCAAATATCTTTACTCCTAACAATGTGACAGAATTCTGCCTCATCATACTTTGTCCGGGAGGTCCAAATTTACAAGATTTGTTGCGGTAGCACTTGTCCAATGCGACTCTCTTTGGACTCAGATCGATGGATAAGCCGAAGCATCCAGAATTGCCAATGTCGTCCAATGATATAGATGCAAATATCTCTCCTCCTATTAATTTGCCAGGATTCTGCCTCATCGTATCTTGTCCAGGGGGTGTAAATGGACAAGATTTGGGCGGCAGCATTTGTCCAAACCGACTCTCTTTGGACTCAGGTCGATCCATATACCGAAGTAACAAAAATTGCCGATCTTAACCGAATGATTTAGATGCAAATATCTTAACTCCTATCAAATTTTCCTGGATTCTGCCTCACCGTATCTTGTCCAGGAGGTCCAAATGTACAGGATTTATGGGGTAGCAGTAGTCCAAAGCGACTGTCTTTGGACTCAGATCGATGCATAAGCCGAAGCATCCAGAATTGCCAATGTCGTCTAATGATATAGATGCAAATATCTCTCCTCCTATCAATTTGCCAGGATTCTGCCTCATCGTATCTTGTCCAGGGGGTTTCAAATGTACAAGATTTGTGCGGTAGCACTTGTCCAAAGCGACTCTCTTTGGACTCAGGTCGAATCATATGCCTGAGCATCCAGAATTGCCAATGTCGTCCAATGATATAGATGCAAATATCTTTACTCCTAACAATGTGACAGAATTCTGCCTCATCATACTTTGTCCGGGAGGTCCAAATGTACAAGATTTGTTGCGGTAGCACTTGTCCAATGCGACTCTCTTTGGACTCAGATCGATGGATAAGCCGAAGCATCCAGAATTGCCAATGTCGTCCAATGATATAGATGCAAATATCTCTCCTTCTATTAATTTGCCAGGATTCTGCCTCATCGTATCTTGTCCAGGGGGTGTAAATGTACAAGATATGGGCGGCAGCATTTGTCCAAACCGACTCTCTTTGGACACAGGTCGATCCATATGCCGAAGTAACAAAAATTGCCGATTTTAACCGAAGGATTTAGATGCAAATATCTTAACTCCTATCAATTTTCCTGGATTCTGCCTCACCGTATCTTGTCCAGGAGGTCCAAATGTACAGGATTTATGGGGTAGCACTAGACAAAAGCGAATCTCTTTGGACTCAGATCGATCCATAAGCCTGAGCATCCAGAATTGCCAAGACGTCCAATGATATAGATGCAAATATCTTCACTCTTATCAATTTGACAGGATTCTGGTTCATCGTATCTTGTCAAGGAGGTTCAGGTGTACAAGATTTGTGCGGTAGCACTAGACAAAAGCGAATCTTTTTGGACTCAGATCGATCCATAAGCCGGAGCATCCAGAATTGCCAATGTCGTCCAATGATATAGATGCAAATATCTTCACTTCAATCAATTTGACAGGATTATGTCTCATCATACCCTGTTCCGGAGGTTCAAATGTATTAGGTTTGTGCGGAAGCACTTGTCCAAAGCGATCCTCATTGGCCTCCGCTCGAATCATATGCCGGAGCATCCAGAATTGCCAATGACGTCCAATGATATAGATGCAAATATTTTAACTCCTATCAATGTTACAGCATTCTGCCTCATCGTATCTTGTCCAGGAGGTTGAAATGTACAAGATTTGTGCGGAAGCCCTTGTCCAAAGCGACTCTCTTTGGTCTCAGGTCGAATCATAAGCCGGAGCATCCAGAATTGCCAATGTCGTCCAATGGTATAGATGCAAATATCTTTACTCCTATCAATTTGCCAGGATTGTGCCTCATCATACCTTTTTCAGGAGGTCCAAATGCACAAGATTTCTGCGGTAGCACTTGTGCAAAGCGACTCTATTTGGACTCAGGTCGAATCATATGCCGGAGCATCCAGAATTGCCAATGTGGTCCAATGATATAGATGCAAATATCTTCACTCCTATCAATGTGACAGAATTCTGCCTCATCATACCTTCTCCAGGAGGTCCAAATGCACAAGTTTTGGGCGGCAACATTTGCCCAAACCGACTCTCTTTGGATTCAGGTCGAATCATATGCCGGAGCATCCAGAATTACCAATGTCGTTCAA
This sequence comes from Priocnemis perturbator, assembly GCA_963942575.1. Lineage (NCBI taxonomy): Eukaryota > Metazoa > Arthropoda > Insecta > Hymenoptera > Pompilidae > Priocnemis > Priocnemis perturbator. Next base: position 1,565,472 of record CAWWDK010000133.1, on the reverse strand, counting down.
TGATATAGATGCAAATATCTTCACTCCTATCAATGTGACAGGATTCTGCCTCATCATACCTTTTCCAGGAGGTCCAAATGCACAAGTTTTGGGCGGCAACATTTGCCCAAACCGACTCTCTTTGGATTCAGGTCGAATCAAATGCCGAGCATCCAGAATTGCCATGTCGTCCAATGATACAGATGCAAATATCATCACTCCTATGAATGTGATAGGATTCTGCCTCATCATAATTTGTACAGGATGTTCAAATGTACAAGATTTGTGCGGTAGCCCTTGTCCAAAGCGACCCTCTTTGGACTCAGGTCGAATCATAAGACGGTGCATCCAGAATTGCCAATGTCGTCCAATGATATAGATGCAAATATCTTTACTGCTATCAATTTGACAGGATTCTGCCTCATCATATCTTGTCCAATGGGTCCAAATGTACAAGATTTGTGCGTTAGCACTTCACAAACGCGAATCTCTTTGGACTGAGGTCGAATCATAAGCCGGGGCATCCAGAATTGCCAATGTAGACCAATGATATAGATGCACACATCTTTACTCCTATCAATTTGACAGGATTCTGCCTCATCGTGTCTTGTCCAGGAGGATCAACTGTACAAGATTTGTACGGTAGCACTAGACGAAAGCGAAACTCTTTGCACTCAGGTCGAATAATATGCCGAGCATCCAGAATTGCCAAAGTCGTCCAATGATATAGATGCAAATATCTTTACTCCTATCAATGTGATAGGATTCTGCCTCATCATACCTTGTTCCAGAGGTTCAAATGTACAAGATTTGTGCAGTAGCAGTAGACAAAAGCGAAACTCTTTGAACTGAGTCGAATCATATGCCGAGCATCCAGAATTGCCATCTCGTCCAATGATATAGATGCAAACATCTTCACTCCTATCAATTTGATAGGATTCTGTCTCATCATACCCTGTTCCGGATGTTCGAATGTACAAGGTTTGGGTGGTAGCACTTGTCCAAAGCGACTCTCCTTGGATTCAGGTCGAATCATATACCGGAGCATCCAGCATTGCCATGGCGTCCAATGATAGAGATGCAAATATCTTTACTCCTATCAATGTGATAGGATTCTGCCTCATCATACCTTGTTCCGGAGGTTTAAATGTACAAGATTTGTGCGGTAGAACTAGACAAAAGCAAAACTCTTTGAACTCAGGTCGAATCATATGCCGAAGCATCCAGAATTGCCAGGTCGTCCAATGATATAGATGCAAACATCTTTACTCCTATCAATGTGATAGGATTCTGCCTCATCATACCTTGTTCCGGAGGTTCAAATGTACAAGATTTGTGCGGTAGCCCTTGTCCAATGCGACTCTCTTTGGACTCAGGTCGAATCATAAGCCTGAGCATCCAGAATTGCCAATGTTGTCCAATGTTATAGATGCAAACATCTTTACTCCTATTAATTTGACAGGATTCTGCCTCATCGTGTCTTGTCCAGGAGGATCAAATGTACCAGATTTGTACGGTAGCACTAGACAAAAGCGAAACTCTTTGCACTCAGGTCGAATCATATGCCGAGCATCCAGAATTGCCAATGTCGTCCAATGATATAGATGCAAATATCTTTACTCCTATCAATGTGATAGGATTCTATCTCATCATACCTTGTTCCGGAGGTTTAAATGTACAAGATTTGTGCGGTAGAACTAGACAAAAGCAAAACTCTTTGAACTCAGGTCGAATCATATGCCGAGCATCCAGAATTGCGATGTCGTCCAATGATACAGATGCAAATATCATCACTCCTATGAATGTGATAGGATTCTGCCTCATCATACCTTGTACAGGAGGTCCAAATGTACAAGACTTGTTGCGCTAGCACTTGTCCGAAGCGACTCTCTTTGACTCAGGTCGAATCATATGCCGATCATTCAGAATTGCCAATGTCGTCCAATGATATAGATTCAAATATCTTTACTCATATCAATGTGATAGGATTCTGCCTCATCATACCTTGTTCCGGAGGTTCAAATGTACAAGACATGTGCGGTAGCCATTGTCCAAAGCAACTGTCTTTGGATTCAGGTCGAATCATAAGCCGGAGCATCCAGAATTGCCAATGTCGTCCAATGATATAGATGCAAATATCTTTACTCCTATCAATGTGATAGGATTCTGCCTCATCCTGCCTTGTTCCGGAGGTTCAAATGTACAAGATTTGTGCGGTCGCCCTTGTCCAAAGCGACTCTCTTTGGACTCAGGTCGAATGATAAGCCGGGGCATCCAGAATTGCCAATGTCGTCCAGTGATATAGATTCAAATATCTTTACTCCTATCAATGTGATAAGATTCTGCCTCATCATACCTTGTTCCGGAGGTTCAAATATACAAGATTTGTGCGGTAGCCCTTGTCCAAAGCGACCCTCTTTGGACTCAGGTCGAATCATAAGCCGGAGCATCCAGCATTGCCATGGCGTCCAATGATAGAGATGCAAATATCTTCACTCCTATCAATTTGACAGGATTCTGCCTCATCATACCTTTTCCAGGAGGATCAAGTGTACAAGATTTGTGCGGTAGCACTAGACAAAAGCGAAACTCTTTGGATTCAGGTCGAATCATATGCCGGAGCATCCAGAATTGCCAATGTCGTCCAGTGATATAGATTCAAATATCTTTACTCCTATCAATGTGATAGGATTCTGCCTCATCATACCTTGTCCAGTAGGTCAAAATGTACAAGATTTGTGCGTTAGCACTTCACAAAAGCGAATCTCTTTGGACTCAGGTCGATTCATATGCCGAAGCATCCAGAATTGCCATGTCGTCCAATGATACAGATGCAAATATCATCACTCCTATCAATGTGATAGGATTCTGCCTCATCGTATCTTAACCAGGGGGTCCAAATGTACAAGATTTGTGCGGTAGCACTTGTCCAAAGCGACTCTCTTTGGCCTCCGGTCGAATCATATGCCGGAGCATCCAGAATTGCCAATGTTGTCCAATGATATAAATGCAAATATCTTCACTCCTATTCATTCGACAGGATTCTGGCTCATCGTGTCTTGTCCAGGAGGATCAAGTGTACAAGATTTGTGCGTTAGCATTTCACAAAAGCGAATCTCTTTGGACTCAGGTCGATTCATATGCCGAAGCATCCAGAATTGCAATGTCGTCCAATTATACAGATGCAAATATCTTTACTGCTATCAATTTGACAGGATTCTGCCTCATCATACCTTGTCCAGTAGGTCAGAATGTACAAGATTTGTGCGGTAGCCCTTGTCCAAAGCGACTCTCTTTGGACTCAGGTCGAATCATAAGCCGGAGCATCCAGCATTGCCATGGCGTCCAATGATAGAGATGCAAATATCTTCACTCCTATCAATTTGACAGGATTCTGCCCCATCATACCTTGTCCAGGAGAATCAAGTGTACAAGATTTGTGCGGTAGCACTAGACAAAAGCGAAACTCTTTGGATTCAGGTCGAATCATAAGCCGGAGCATTCAGAATTGCCAATATCGTTCAATGATATAGATGCAAATATCTTTACTCCTATCTATTTGACAGGATTCTGCCTCATCGTATATTGTCCAGGGGGTCCAAATGTACAAGACTTGTGCGGCAGCACTTTACAAAAGCCAATCTCTTTGACTCAGGTCGAATCATATGCCGATCATCCAGAATTGCCATGTCGTCCAATGATACAGATGCAAATATCATCACTCCTATGAATGTGATGGGATTCTGCCTCATCATACCTTGTACAGGAGGTTCAAATGTACAAGACTTGTGCGGCAGCACTTAACAAAAGCCAATCTCTTTGACTCAGGTCGAATCATATGCCGATCATCCAGAATTGCCAATGTCGTCCAATGATATCGATGCAAATATCTTTTCTCCTATCAATTTGACAGGATTCTGCCGCTATCATATCTTGTCCACGGGGTCAAAATATACAAGACTTGTGCGGTAGCACTTGACAAAAGTCAATCTCATTGACTCAGGTCGAATCATATGCCGATCATCCAGAATTGCCAAAGTCGTCCAATGATATAGATGCAAATATCTTTACTGCTACCAATTTGACAGGATTCTGCCTCATCGTATCTTAACCAGGGGGTCCAAATGTACAAGATTTGTGCGGTAGCACTTGTCCAAAGCGACTCTCTTTGGCCTCCGGTCGAATCATATGCCGGAGCATCCAGAATTGCCAATGTTCTCCAATGATAAAGATGCAAATATCTTCACTCCTATTAATTCGACAGGATTCTGGCTCATCATGTCTTGTCCAGGAGGATCAAGTTTACAAGATTTGTGCGTTAGCACTTCACAAAAGCGAATCTCTTTGGACTCAGGTCGATTCATATGCCGAAGCATCCAGAATTGCCATGTCGTCCAATGATACAGATGCAAATATCTTTACTGCTATCAATTTGACAGGATTCTGCCTCATCATACCTTGTCCAGTAGGTCAGAATGTACAAGATTTGTGCGGTCGCCCTTGTCCAAAGCGACTCTCTTTGGACTCAGGTCGAATCATAAGCCGGGGCATCCAGAATTGCCAATGTCGTCCAATGATATAGATGCACATATCTTCACTCCTATCAATTTGCCAGGATTCTGCCTCATCGTATCTTAACCAGGGGGTCCAAATATACAAGATTTGTGCGGTAGCACTTGTCCAAAGCGACTCTCTTTGGCCTCCGGTCGAATCATATGCCGGAGCATCCAGAATTGCCAATGTTGTCCAATGATATAGATGCAAATAACTTCACTCCTATTAATTCGACAGGATTCTGGCTCATCGTGTCTTGTCCAGGAGGATCAAGTGTACAAGATTTGTGCGTTAGCACTTCACAAAAGCGAATCTCTTTGGGCTCAGGTCGATTCATATGCCGAAGCATCCAGAATTGCCATGTCGTCCAATGATACAGATGCAAATATCTGTACTGCTATCAATTTGACAGGATTCGGCCTCATCATACCTTGTACAGCATGTTCAAATGTACAAGATTTGTGCGGTAGCCCTTGTCCGGAGCGACTGTCTTTGGATTCAGGTCGAATCATAAGCCGGAGCATCCAGAATTGCCATTGTCGTCCAATGATATAGATGCAAATATCTTTACTGCTACCAATTTGACAGGATTCTGCCTCATCGTATCTTGACCAGGGGGTCCAAATGTACAAGATTCGTGCGGTACCACGTGTCCAAAGCGACTCTCTTTGGCCTCCGGTCGAATCATATGCCGGAGCATCCAGAATTGCCAATGTTGTCCAATGATATAGATGCAAATAACTTCACTCCTATTAATTCGACAGGATTCTGGCTCATCGTGTCTTGTCCAGGAGGATCAAGTGTACAAGATTTGTGCGTTAGCACTTCACAAAAGCGAATCTCTTTGGGCTCAGGTCGATCCATATGCCGAAGTAACAAAAATTGCCGATCTTATCGGAATGATATAGATGCAAATATCTTTACTCCTATCAATTTGCCAGGATTCTGTATCATCGTATCTTAACCAGGGGGTCCAAATGTACAAGATTTGTGCGGTAGCACTTGTCCAAAGCGACTCTCTTTGGCCTCCGGTCGAATCATATGCCGGAGTATCCAGAATTGGCAATGTCGTCCAATGATATAGAAGCAAATAACTTTGCTCCTGTCAATTTGACAGGATTCTGCCTCATCATACCTTGTTCCGGAGGTTCAAATGTACAAGATTTGTGCGGTATTACTTGTCCAAAGCGACTCTCTTTGGACTCAGGTCGCATCATAAGCCGGAGCATCCAGAATTGCCAATGTCGTCCAATGATACAGATGCAAATATCTTTACTCCTATCAATGTGATAGGATTCTGCCTCATCATGCCTTGTACAGGAGATCCACACTTACAAGATGTGTGCGGTAGCACTTGTCCAAAGCGACTCTCTTTGGACTCAGGTAGAATCATAAGCCGGTGCATCCAGAATTGCCAATGTCGTCCAATGATATAGATGCAAATATCTTTACTGCTACCAATTTGACAGGATTCTGCCTCATCGTATCTTGACCAGGGGGTCCAAATGTACAAGATTTGTGCGGTAGCACGTGTCCAAAGCGACTCTCTTTGGACTCAGATCGAATCATAAGCCAGAGCATCCAGAATTTCCAATGTCGTCCAATGATATAGATGCAAATATCTTTTCTCCTATCAATTTGACAGGATTCTGCCTCTATCATATCTTAACCAGGGGGTTCAAATGTACAAGATTTGTGCGGTAGCACTTGTCCAAAGCGACTCTCTTTGGCCTCCGGTCGAATCATATGCCGGAGCATCCAGAATTGCCAATGTTGTCCAATGATATAGATGCAAATATCTTCACTCCTATTAATTCGACAGGATTCTGGCTCATCGTGTCTTGTCCAGGAGGATCAAGTGTACAAGATTTGTGCGTTAGAACTTCACAAAAGCGAATCTCTTTGGGCTCAGGTCGATTCATATGCCGAAGCATCCAGAATTGCCATTGTCGTCCAATGATATAGATGCAAATATCTTTACTGCTATCAATTTGACAGGATTCTGCCTCATCATACCTTGTCCAGTAGGTCAGAATGTACAAGATTTGTGCGGTGGCGCTTTTCCAAAGCGACTCTCTTTGGACTCAGGTCGAATCATAAGCCGGGGCATCCAGAATTGCCAATGTCGTCCAATGATATAGATGCAAATATCTTTACTGCTACCAATTTGACAGGATTCTGCCTCATCGTATCTTGACCAGGGGGTCCAAATGTACAAGATTTGTGCGGTAGCACGTGTCCAAAGCGACTCTCTTTGGCCCCCGGTCGAATCATATGCCGGTGCTTCCAGAATTGCCAATGTTGTCCAATGATATAGATGCAAATATCTTCACTCCCATCATTGTGACAGGATTCTGCCTCAGCATACCTTTTCCAGGAGGTCCAAATGGACAAGATTTGTGCGGTAGCACTTGACAAATGCCAATCTCTTTGACTCAGGTCGAATCATATGCCGAGAATCCAGAATTGCCAATGTCGTCCAATGATATAGATGCAAATATCTTTACTCCTATCAATGTGATAGGATTCTGCCTCATCATACCTTGTTCCGGAGGTTCAAATGTACAATATTTGTGCGGCAGCCCTTGTCCAAAGCGACTCTCTTTAGACTCAGGTCGAATCATAGGCCGGGGCATCCAGAATTGCCAATGTCGTCCAATGATATAGATGCAAATATCTTTACTGCTACCAATTTGACAGGATTCTGCCTCATCGTATCTTGACCAGGGGGTCCAAATGTACAAGATTTGTGCGGTAGCACGTGTCCAAAGCGACTCTCTTTGGCCCCCGGTCGAATCATATGCCGGTGCTTCCAGAATTGCCAATGTTGTCCAATGATATAGATGCAAATATCTTTACTCCTATCAATTTGACAGGATTCTGCCTCATCATACGTTGTTCCGGAGGTTCAAATGTACAAGATTTGTGCGGTAGCCCTTGTCCAAAGCGACTCTCTTTGGACTCATGTCGAATCATAAGACGGAGCATCCTGAATTGCCTATGTTGTCCAATGATATAGATGCAAACATCTTTACTCCTATCAATTTGACAGGATTCTGCCTCATCATGTCTTGTCCAGGAGGATCAAGTGTACAAGATTTGTACCGTAGCACTAGACAAAAGCGAAACTCTTTGCACTCAGGTCGAATCATATGCCGAGCATCCAGAATTGCCAATGTCGTCCAATGATATAGATGCAAATATCTTTACTCCTATCAATGTGATAGGATTCTGCCTCATCATGCCTTGTTCCGGAGGTTCAAATGTACAAGATTTGTGCGGCAGCACTTGACAAAAGCCAATCTCTTTGACTCAGGTCGAATCATATGCCGCTCATCCAGAATTGCCAATGTCGTCCAATGATATAGATTCAAATATCTTTACTCCTATCAATGTGATAGGATTATGCCTCATCATACCTTGTCCAGGAGGTCCAAATGTACAAGATTTGTGCGTTAGCACTTCACAAAAGCGAATCTCTTTGGACTCAGGTCGATTCATATGCCGAAACATCCAGAATTGCCATGTCGTCCAATGATACAGATGCAAATATCATCACTCCTATGAATGTGATGGGATTCTGCCTCATCATACCTTGTACAGGAGGTTCAAATGTACAAGATTTGTGAGGTAGCCCTTGTCCAAAGCGACTGTCTTGGGATTCAGGTCGAATCATAAGCCGGAGCATCCAGAATTGCCAATGTCGTCCAATGATATAGATGCAAATATATTTACTGCTATCAATTTGACAGGATTCTGCCTCATCGTATCTTGTACAGGGGGTCCACATGTACACGATTTGTTGCGGAACCACTTGTCCAAAGCGACATTCTTTGGACTTATGTCGAACCATAAGCCGGACCATCCAGAATTGCCGATGTTGACCAATGATATAGATGCAAATATCTTTACTGCTATCAATTTGACAGGATTCTGTCTCATTATACCCTGTTCCGGATGTTCAAATGTACAAGATTTGTGCGGTCGCCCTTGTCCAAAGCGACTCTCTTTGGACTCAGGTCGAATCATAAGCCGGGGCATCCAGAATTGCCAATGTTGTCCAATGATATAGATGTAAATATCTTTACTGCTATCAATTTGACAGGATTCTGCCTCATCATACATTGTCCAGTAGGTCAGAATGTACAAGCCTTGTGCGGTCGCCCTTGTCCAAAGCGACTCTCTTTGGATTCAGGTCGAATCATAAGCCGGAGCATCCTGAATTGCCATTGTCGTCCAATGATATAGATGCAAATATCTTTACTGCTATCAATTTGACAGGATTCTGGCTCATCATACCTTGTTGAGTAGGTCAGAATGTACAAGATTTGTGCGTTAGCACTTCACAAAAGCGAATCTCTTTGGACTCAGGTCGATTCATATGCCGAAGCATCCAGAATTGCCATGTCGTCCAATGATACAGATGCAAATATCATCACTCCTATGAATGTGATGGGATTCTGCCTCATCATACCTTGTACAGGAGGTTCAAATGTACAAGATTTGTGAGGTAGCCCTTGTCCAAAGCGACTGTCTTGGGATTCAGGTCGAATCATAAGCCGTAGCATCCAGAATTGCCAATGTCGTCCAATAATATAGATGCAAATATATTTACTGCTATCAATTTGACAGGATTCTGCCTCATCGTATCTTGTACAGGGGGTCCAAATGTACACGATTTGTTGCGGAACCACTTGTCCACAGCGACATTCTTTGGACTTATGTCGAACCATAAACCGAACCATCCAGAATTGCCGATGTTGACCAATGATATAGATGCAAATATCTTTACTGCTATCAATTTGACAGGATTCTGTCTCATCATACCCTGTTCCGGATGTTCAAATGTACAAGGTTTGGGTGGTAGCACTTGTCCAAAGCGACTCTCCTTGGACTCAGGTCGAATCATATACCGGAGCATACAGAATTGCCAATGTCGTCCAATGATATATATGCAAACATCTTCACTCCTATCAATTTGACAGGATTCTGTCTCATCATACCCTGTTCCGGATGTTCAAATGTACAAGGTTTGGGTGGTAGCACTTGTCCAAAGCGACTCTCCTTGGACTCAGGTCGAATCATAAACCGGAGCATCCAGAATTGCCAATGTCGTGCAATGATATAGATGCAAATATCTTTACTGCTATCAATTTGACAGGATTCTGCCTCATCATATCTTGTCCAATAGGTTAAAATGTACAAGATTTGTGCGTTAGCACTTCACAAAAGCGAATCTCTTTGGACTTATGTCGAATCATAAGACGGGGCATCCAGAATTGCCAATGTCGTCCAATGATACAGATACAAATATCATCACTCCTATGAATGTGATAGGATTCTGCCTCATCATACCTTGTACAGGAGGTCCAAATGCACATGTTTTCGGCGGCAGCATTTGCCCAAACCGACTCTCTTTGGATTCAGGTCGGATCATAAGCCGGAGCATCCTGAATTGCCAATGTCGTCCAATGATATAGATGCAAATATCTTTTCTCCTATCAATGTGATAGGATTCTGCCTCATCATGCCTTGTTCCGGAGGTTCAAATGTACAAGACTTATGCGGTAGCACTTGACAAAAGTCAATCTCTTTGACTCAGGTCGAATCATATGCCGATCATCCAGAATTGCCAATGTCGTCCAATGATATAGATGCAAATATCTTTACTCATATCAATGTGATAGGATTCTGCCTCATCATACCTTGTTCCGGTGGTTCAAATGTACAATATTTGTGCGGTAGCCCTTGTCCAAAGCGACTCTCTTTGGACTCAGGTCGAATAATAAGCCGGGGCATCCAGAATTGCCAATGTAGACCAATGATATAGATGCAAACATCTTAACTCCTATCAATTTGACAGGATTCTGCCTCATCGTGTCTTGTCAAGGAGGATCAAGTGTACAAGGTTTGTACGGTAGCACTAGACAAAAGCGAAACTCTTTGCGCTCAGGTCGAATCATATGCCGAGCATCCAGAATTGCCAATGTCGTCCAATGATATAGATGCAAATATCTTTACTCCTATCAATGTGATAGGATTCTGCCTCATCATACCTTGTTCCGGAGGTTCAAATGTACAAGAGTTGTGCGGTAGCACTAGACAAAAGCGAAACTCTTTGAACACAGGTGGAATCATATGCCGAGCATCCAGAATTGCCAATGTTGACCAATGATATAGATGGAAATATCTTTACTCCTATCAATTTGACAGGATTCTGCCTCATCGTATATTGTCCAGGGGGTCCAAATGTACAAGACTTGTGCGGCAGCACTTGACAAAAGCCAATCTCTTTGACTCAGGTCAAATCATATGCCGATCATCCAGAATTGCCAATGTCGTCCAATGATATAGATGCAAACATCTTCACTCCTATCAATTTGATAGGATTCTGCCTCATCATGTCTTGTTCCAGAGGTTCAAATGTACAAGATTTGTGCGGTAGCCCTTGTCCAAAGCGAATGTCTTTGGATTCAGGTCGAATCATAAGCCGGAGCATCCAGAATTGCCATTGTCGTCCAATGATATAGATGCAAATATCTTTAGAGCTATCAATTTGACAGGATTCTGCCTCATCATACCTTGTCCAGTATGTCAGAATGTACAAGATTTGTGCGGTCGCCCTTGTCCAAAGCGACTCTCTTTGGACTCAGGTCGAATCATAAGCCGGGGCATCCAGAATTGCCAAGGTCGTCCAATGATATAGATGCAAATATCTTTACTGCTACCAATTTGACAGGATTCTGCCTCATTGTATCTTGACCAGGGGGTCCAAATGTACAAGATTTGTGAGGTAGCACGTGTCCAAAGCGACTCTCTTTGGCCACCGGTCGAATCATATGCCGGAGCATCCAGAATTGCCAATGTCGTCCAGTGATATAGATTCAAATATCTTCACCCCTATCAATTCAACAGGATTCTCGCTCATCGTGCCTTGTCCAGGAGGATCAAGTGTACAAGATTTGTGCGTTAGCACTTCACAAAAGCGAATCTCTTTGGACTCAGGTCGATTCCTATGCCGAAGCATCCAGAATTGCCATGTCGTCCAATGATACAGATACAAATATCTTTACTGCTATCAATTTGACAGGATTCTGCCTCATCATACCTTGTCCAGTAGGTCAGAATGTACCAGATTTGAGCGGTCGCCCTTGTCCAAAGCGACTCTCTTTGGATTTAGGTCGAATCATAAGCCGGAGCATCCAGAATTGCCATTATCGTCCAATGATATAGATGCAAATATCTTTACTGCTATCAATTTGACAGGATTCTGCCTCATCATACCTTGTCCAGTAGGTCAGAATGTACAAGATTTGTGCGGTCGCCCTTGTCCAAAGCGACTCTCTTTGGATTCAGGTCGAATCATAAGCCGGAGCATCCAGAATTGCCATTGTCGTCCAATGATATAGATGCAAATATCTTTACTGCTATCAATTTGACAGGATTCTGCCTCATCATACCTTGTCGAGTAGGGCAGAATGTACAAGATTTGTGCGGTCGCCCTTGTCCAAAGCGACTCTCTTTGGACTCATGTCGAATCATATGCCAGAGCATCCAGAATTGCCAATGCCGTCCAATGATATAGATGCAAATATCTTTTCTCCTATCAATTTGACAGGATTCTGCCGCTATCATATCTTGTCCAGGGGGTCAAAATGTACAAGACTTGTGCGTTAGCACTTCACAAAAGTCAATCTCTTTGACTCAGGTCGAATCATACGCCGATCATCCAGAATTGCCAATGTCGTCCAATGATATAGATGCAAATATCTTTACTGCTATCAATTTGACAGGATTCTGCCTCATCATATCTTGTCCAATAGGTCAAAATGTACAAGATTTGTGCGTTAGCACTTCACAAAAGCGAATCTCTTTGGACTTATGTCGAATCATAAGACGGGGCATCCAGAATTGCCAATGTCGTCCAATGATACAGATACAAATATCATCACTCCTATGAATGTGATAGGATTCTGCCTCATCATACCTTGTACAGGAGGTCCAAATGCACATGTTTTGGGCGGCAGCATTTGCCCAAACCGACTCTCTTTGGATTCAGGTCGAATCATAAGCCGGAGCATCCTGAATTGCCAATGTCGTCCAATGATATAGATGCAAATATCTTTTCTCCTATCAATTTGACAGGATTCTGCCTCTATCATATCTTGTCCAGGGGGTCAAAACGTACAAGACTTATGCGGTAGCACTTGACAAAAGTCAATCTCTTTGACTCAGGTCGAATCATATGCCGATCATCCAGAATTGCCAATGTCGTCCAATGATATAGATGCAAATATCTTTACTCCTATCAATGTGATAGGATTCTGCCTCATCATGCCTTGTTCCGGAGGTTCAAATGTACAAGATTTCTGCGGTCGCCCTTGTCCAAAGAGACTCTCTTTGGACTCAGGTCGAATCATAAGCCGGGGCATCCAGAATTGCCAATGTCGTCCAATGATATAGATGCAAGTATCTTTACTGCTATCAATTTGACAGGATTCTGTCTCATCATACCTTGTCCAGTAGGTCAGAATGTACAAGATTTGTGCGGTCGCCCTTGTCCAAAGCGACTCTCTTTGGATTCAGGTCGAATCATAAGCCGGAGCATCCAGAATTGCCATTGTCGTCCAATGATATAGATGCAAATATCTTTACTGCTACCAATTTGACAGGATTCTGCCTCATTGTATCTTGACCAGGGGTTCCAAATGTACAAGATTTGTGGGGTAGCACGTGTTCAAAGCGACTCTCTTTGGCCACCGGTCGAATCATATGCCGAAGCATCCAGAATTGCCATGTCGTCCAATGATACAGATGCAAATATAATCACTCCTATGAATGTGATGGGATTCTGCCTCATCATACCTTGTACAGGAGGTTTCAATGTACAAGATTTGTGAGGTAGCCCTTGTCCAAAGCGACTGTCTTGGGATTCAGATCGAATCATAAGCCGGAGCATCCAGAATTGCCAATGTCGTCCAATGATATAGATGCAAATATATTTACTGCTATCAATTTGACAGGATTCTGCCTCATCGTATCTTGTACAGGGGGTCCAAATGTAAACGATTTGTTGCCGAACCACTTGTCCAAAGCAACATTCTTTGGACTTATGTCGAACCATAAGCCGGACCATCCAGAATTGCCGATGTTGACCAATCATATAGATGCAAATATCTTTACACCTATTAATTTGACAGGATTCTGCCTCAATATAACTTTTCCAGGAGGTCCAAATACACATGATTTGGGCGGCAGCATTTGCCCAAACCGACTCTCTTTGGATTCTGGTCGAATCATAAGCCGGAGCATCCTGAATTGCCAATGTCGTCCAATGATATAGATGCAAATATCTTTTCTCCTATCAATTTGACAGGATTCTGCCTGTATCATATCTTGTCCAGGGGGTCAAAATGTACAAGACTTGTGCGGTAGCACTTGACAAAAGTCAATCTCTTTGACTCAGGTCGAATCATATGCCGATCATCCAGAATTGCCAATGTCGTCCAATGATATAGATGCAAATATCTTTACTGCTATCAATTTGACAGGATTCTGCCTCATCATACCTTGTCCAGTATGTCAGAATGTACAAGATTTGTGCGGTCGCCCTTGTCCAAAGCGACTCTCTTTGGACTCAGGTCGAATCATAAGCCGGGGCATCCAGAATTGCCAAGGTCGTCCAATGATATAGATGCAAATATCTTTACTGCTACCAATTTGACAGGATTCTGCCTCATTGTATCTTGACCAGGGGGTCCAAATGTACAAGATTTGTGAGGTAGCACGTGTCCAAAGCGACTCTCTTCGGCCACCGGTCGAATCATATGCCGGAGCATCCAGAATTGCCAATGTCGTCCAGTGATATAGATTCAAATATCTTCACCCCTATCAATTCAACAGGATTCTCGCTCATCGTGTCTTGTCCAGGAGGATCAAGTGTACAAGATTTGTGCGTTAGCACTTCACAAAAGCGAATCTCTTTGGACTCAGGTCGATTCCTATGCCGAAGCATCCAGAATTGCCATGTCGTCCAATGATACAGATACAAATATCTTTACTGCTATCAATTTGACAGGATTCTGCCTCATCATACCTTGTCCAGTAGGTCAGAATGTACACGATTTGTGCGGTCGCCCTTGTCCAAAGCGACTCTCTTTGGATTTAGGTCGAATCATAAGCCGGAGCATCCAGAATTGCCATTATCGTCCAATGATATAGATGCAAATATCTTTACTGCTATCAATTTGACAGGATTCTGCCTCATCATACCTTGTCCAGTAGGTCAGAATGTACAAGATTTGTGCGGTCGCCCTTGTCCAAAGCGACTCTCTTTGGACTCATGTCGAATCATATGCCAGAGCATCCAGAATTGCCAATGCCGTCCAATGATATAGATGCAAATATCTTTTCTCCTATCAATTTGACAGGATTCTGCCGCTATCATATCTTGTCCAGGGGGTCAAAATGTACAAGACTTGTGCGTTAGCACTTCACAAAAGTCAATCTCTTTGACTCAGGTCGAATCATACGCCGATCATCCAGAATTGCCAATGTCGTCCAATGATATAGATGCAAATATCTTTACTGCTATCAATTTGACAGGATTCTGCCTCATCATATCTTGTCCAATAGGTCAAAATGTACAAGATTTGTGCGTTAGCACTTCACAAAAGCGAATCTCTTTGGACTTATGTCGAATCATAAGACGGGGCATCCAGAATTGCCAATGTCGTCCAATGATACAGATACAAATATCATCACTCCTATGAATGTGATAGGATTCTGCCTCATCATACCTTGTACAGGAGGTCCAAATGCACATGTTTTGGGCGGCAGCATTTGCCCAAACCGACTCTCTTTGGATTCAGGTCGAATCATAAGCCGGAGCATCCTGAATTGCCAATGTCGTCCAATGATATAGATGCAAATATCTTTTCTCCTATCAATTTGACAGGATTCTGCCTCTATCATATCTTGTCCAGGGGGTCAAAACGTACAAGACTTATGCGGTAGCACTTGACAAAAGTCAATCTCTTTGACTCAGGTCGAATCATATGCCGATCATCCAGAATTGCCAATGTCGTCCAATGATATAGATGCAAATATCTTTACTCCTATCAATGTGATAGGATTCTGCCTCATCATGCCTTGTTCCGGAGGTTCAAATGTACAAGATTTCTGCGGTCGCCCTTGTCCAAAGAGACTCTCTTTGGACTCAGGTCGAATCATAAGCCGGGGCATCCAGAATTGCCAATGTCGTCCAATGATATAGATGCAAGTATCTTTACTGCTATCAATTTGACAGGATTCTGTCTCATCATACCTTGTCCAGTAGGTCAGAATGTACAAGATTTGTGCGGTCGCCCTTGTCCAAAGCGACTCTCTTTGGATTCAGGTCGAATCATAAGCCGGAGCATCCAGAATTGCCATTGTCGTCCAATGATATAGATGCAAATATCTTTACTGCTACCAATTTGACAGGATTCTGCCTCATTGTATCTTGACCAGGGGTTCCAAATGTACAAGATTTGTGGGGTAGCACGTGTTCAAAGCGACTCTCTTTGGCCACCGGTCGAATCATATGCCGAAGCATCCAGAATTGCCATGTCGTCCAATGATACAGATGCAAATATAATCACTCCTATGAATGTGATGGGATTCTGCCTCATCATACCTTGTACAGGAGGTTTCAATGTACAAGATTTGTGAGGTAGCCCTTGTCCAAAGCGACTGTCTTGGGATTCAGATCGAATCATAAGCCGGAGCATCCAGAATTGCCAATGTCGTCCAATGATATAGATGCAAATATATTTACTGCTATCAATTTGACAGGATTCTGCCTCATCGTATCTTGTACAGGGGGTCCAAATGTAAACCATTTGTTGCCGAACCACTTGTCCAAAGCAACATTCTTTGGACTTATGTCGAACCATAAGCCGGACCATCCAGAATTGCCGATGTTGACCAATCATATAGATGCAAATATCTTTACACCTATTAATTTGACAGGATTCTGCCTCAATATAACTTTTCCAGGAGGTCCAAATACACATGATTTGGGCGGCAGCATTTGCCCAAACCGACTCTCTTTGGATTCTGGTCGAATCATAAGCCGGAGCATCCTGAATTGCCAATGTCGTCCAATGATATAGATGCAAATATCTTTTCTCCTATCAATTTGACAGGATTCTGCCTGTATCATATCTTGTCCAGGGGGTCAAAATGTACAAGACTTGTGCGGTAGCACTTGACAAAAGTCAATCTCTTTGACTCAGGTCGAATCATATGCCGATCATCCAGAATTGCCAATGTCGTCCAATGATATAGATGCAAATATCTTTACTGCTATCAATTTGACAGGATTCTGCCTCATCATACCTTGTCCAGTATGTCAGAATGTACAAGATTTGTGCCGTCGCCCTTGTCCAAAGCGACTCTCTTTGGACTCAGGTCGAATCATAAGCCGGGGCATCCAGAATTGCCAAGGTCGTCCAATGATATAGATGCAAATATCTTTACTGCTACCAATTTGACAGGATTCTGCCTCATTGTATCTTGACCAGGGGGTCCAAATGTACAAGATTTGTGAGGTAGCACGTGTCCAAAGCGACTCTCTTCGGCCACCGGTCGAATCATATGCCGGAGCATCCAGAATTGCCAATGTCGTCCAGTGATATAGATTCAAATATCTTCACCCCTATCAATTCAACAGGATTCTCGCTCATCGTGTCTTGTCCAGGAGGATCAAGTGTACAAGATTTGTGCGTTAGCACTTCACAAAAGCGAATCTCTTTGGACTCAGGTCGATTCCTATGCCGAAGCATCCAGAATTGCCATGTCGTCCAATGATACAGATACAAATATCTTTACTGCTATCAATTTGACAGGATTCTGCCTCATCATACCTTGTCCAGTAGGTCAGAATGTACACGATTTGTGCGGTCGCCCTTGTCCAAAGCGACTCTCTTTGGATTTAGGTCGAATCATAAGCCGGAGCATCCAGAATTGCCATTATCGTCCAATGATATAGATGCAAATATCTTTACTGCTATCAATTTGACAGGATTCTGCCTCATCATACCTTGTCCAGTAGGTCAGAATGTACAAGATTTGTGCGGTCGCCCTTGTCCAAAGCGACTCTCTTTGGATTCAGGTCGAATCATAAGCCGGAGCATCCAGAATTGCCATTGTCGTCCAATGATATAGATGCAAATATCTTTTCTCCTATCAATTTGACAGGATTCTGCCGCTATCATATCTTGTCCAGGGGGTCAAAATGTACAAGACTTGTGCGTTAGCACTTCACAAAAGTCAATCTCTTTGACTCAGGTCGAATCATACGCCGATCATCCAGAATTGCCAATGTCGTCCAATGATATAGATGCAAATATCTTTACTGCTATCAATTTGACAGGATTCTGCCTCATCATATCTTGTCCAATAGGTCAAAATGTACAAGATTTGTGCGTTGGCACTTCACAAAAGCGAATCTCTTTGGACTTATGTCGAATCATAAGACGGGGCATCCAGAATTGCCAATGTCGTCCAATGATACAGATACAAATATCATCACTCCTATGAATGTGATAGGATTCTGCCTCATCATACCTTGTACAGGAGGTCCAAATGCATATGTTTTGGGCGGCAGCATTTGCCCAAACCGACTCTCTTTGGATTCAGGTCGAATCATAAGCCGGGGCATCCAGAATTGCCAAGGTCGTCCAATGATATAGATGCAAATATCTTTACTGCTATCAATTTGACAGGATTCTGCCTCTAACATATCTTGTCCAGGGGGTCAAAATGTACAAGACTTATGTGGTAGCACTTGACAAAAGTCAATCTTTTTGACTCAGGTCGAATCATATGCCGATCATCCAGAATTGCCAATGTCGTCCAATGATATAGATGCAAATATCTTTACTGCTATCAATTTGTCAGGATTCTGCCTCATCATACCTTGTTCCGGAGGTCCAAATGCACATGTTTTGGGCGGCAGCATTTGCCCAAAGCGACTCTCCTTGGACTCAGGTCGATTCATATGCCGAAGCATCCAGAATTACCATGTCGTCCAATGATACAGATGCAAATATCATCACTCCTATGAATGTGATAGGATTCTGCCTCATCATTCTTTGTACAGGAGGTTCAAATGTACAAGATTTGTGCGGTAGCCCTTGTCCAAAGCGACTCTCCTTGTACTCAGGTCGAATCATAAACCGGAGCATCCAGCATTGCCATTGTCGTCCAATGATATAGATGCAAATATATTTACTCCTATCAATTTGACAGTATTCTGCCTCGTCGTATCTTGTCCAGGGGGTCCAAATGTACACGATTTGTTGCGGTACCACTTGTCCAAAGCAACATTCTTTGGACTTATGTCGAACCATAAGCCGGACCATCCAGAATTGCCGATGTTGACCAATGATATAGATGCAAATATCTTTACTCCTATTAATTTGACAGGATTCTGCCTCATCATACCTTTTCCAGGAGGTCCAAATGCACATGTTTTGGGTGGCAGCATTTGCCCAAACCGACTCTCTTTTGATTCAGGTCGAATCATAAGCCGGAGCATCCAGAATTGCCAATGTCGTCCAATGATATAGATGCAAATATCTTTACTCCTATGAATGTGATAGGATTCTGCCTCATCATACCTTGTACAGGAGGTCCAAATGCACATGTTTTGGGCGGCAGCATTTGCCCAATCCGACTCTCTTTGGATTCAGGTCGGATCATAAGCCGGAGCATCCTGAATTGCCAATGTCGTCCAATGATATAGATGCAAATATCTTTTCTCCTATCAATTTGACAGGATTCTGCCTCTATCATATCTTGTCCAGGGGGTCAAAACGTACAAGTCTTATGCGGTAGCACTTGACAAAAGTCAATCTCTTTGACTCAGGTCGAATCATATGCCGATCATCCAGAATTGCCAATGTCGTCCAATGATATAGATGCAAATATCTTTACTCCTATCAATGTGATAGGATTCTGCCTCATCATGCCTTGTTCCGGAGGTTCAAATGTACAAGACTTATGCGGTAGCACTTGACAAAAGTCAATCTCTTTGACTCAGGTCGAATCATATGCCGATCATCCAGAATTGCCAATGTCGTCCAATGATATAGATGCAAATATCTTTACTCATATCAATGTGATAGGATTCTGCCTCATCATACCTTGTTCCGGTGGTTCAAATGTACAATATTTGTGCGGTAGCCCTTGTCCAAAGCGACTCTCTTTGGACTCAGGTCGAATAATAAGCCGGGGCATCCAGAATTGCCAATGTAGACCAATGATATAGATGCAAACATCTTAACTCCTATCAATTTGACAGGATTCTGCCTCATCGTGTCTTGTCAAGGAGGATCAAGTGTACAAGGTTTGTACGGTAGCACTAGACAAAAGCGAAACTCTTTGCGCTCAGGTCGAATCATATGCCGAGCATCCAGAATTGCCAATGTCGTCCAATGATATAGATGCAAATATCTTTACTCCTATCAATGTGATAGGATTCTGCCTCATCATACCTTGTTCCGGAGGTTCAAATGTACAAGAGTTGTGCGGTAGCACTAGACAAAAGCGAAACTCTTTGAACACAGGTGGAATCATATGCCGAGCATCCAGAATTGCCAATGTTGACCAATGATATAGATGGAAATATCTTTACTCCTATCAATTTGACAGGATTCTGCCTCATCGTATATTGTCCAGGGGGTCCAAATGTACAAGACTTGTGCGGCAGCACTTGACAAAAGCCAATCTCTTTGACTCAGGTCAAATCATATGCCGATCATCCAGAATTGCCAATGTCGTCCAATGATACAGATGCAAATATAATCACTCCTATGAATGTGATGGGATTCTGCCTCATCATACCTTGTACAGGAGGTTTCAATGTACAAGATTTGTGAGGTAGCCCTTGTCCAAAGCGACTGTCTTGGGATTCAGATCGAATCATAAGCCGGAGCATCCAGAATTGCCAATGTCGTCCAATGATATAGATGCAAATATATTTACTGCTATCAATTTGACAGGATTCTGCCTCATCCTATCTTGTACAGGGGGTCCAAATGTAAACGATTTGTTGCCGAACCACTTGTCCAAAGCAACATTCTTTGGACTTATGTCGAACCATAAGCCGGACCATCCAGAATTGCCGATGTTGACCAATCATATAGATGCAAATATCTTTACACCTATTAATTTGACAGGATTCTGCCTCAATATAACTTTTCCAGGAGGTCCAAATACACATGATTTGGGCGGCAGCATTTGCCCAAACCGACTCTCTTTGGATTCTGGTCGAATCATAAGCCGGAGCATCCTGAATTGCCAATGTCGTCCAATGATATAGATGCAAATATCTTTTCTCCTATCAATTTGACAGGATTCTGCCTGTATCATATCTTGTCCAGGGGGTCAAAATGTACAAGACTTGTGCGGTAGCACTTGACAAAAGTCAATCTCTTTGACTCAGGTCGAATCATATGCCGATCATCCAGAATTGCCAATGTCGTCCAATGATATAGATGCAAATATCTTTACTGCTATCAATTTGACAGGATTCTGCCTCATCATACCTTGTCCAGTATGTCAGAATGTACAAGATTTGTGCGGTCGCCCTTGTCCAAAGCGACTCTCTTTGGACTCAGGTCGAATCATAAGCCGGGGCATCCAGAATTGCCAAGGTCGTCCAATGATATAGATGCAAATATCTTTACTGCTACCAATTTGACAGGATTCTGCCTCATTGTATCTTGACCAGGGGGTCCAAATGTACAAGATTTGTGAGGTAGCACGTGTCCAAAGCGACTCTCTTCGGCCACCGGTCGAATCATATGCCGGAGCATCCAGAATTGCCAATGTCGTCCAGTGATATAGATTCAAATATCTTCACCCCTATCAATTCAACAGGATTCTCGCTCATCGTGTCTTGTCCAGGAGGATCAAGTGTACAAGATTTGTGCGTTAGCACTTCACAAAAGCGAATCTCTTTGGACTCAGGTCGATTCCTATGCCGAAGCATCCAGAATTGCCATGTCGTCCAATGATACAGATACAAATATCTTTACTGCTATCAATTTGACAGGATTCTGCCTCATCATACCTTGTCCAGTAGGTCAGAATGTACACGATTTGTGCGGTCGCCCTTGTCCAAAGCGACTCTCTTTGGATTTAGGTCGAATCATAAGCCGGAGCATCCAGAATTGCCATTATCGTCCAATGATATAGATGCAAATATCTTTACTGCTATCAATTTGACAGGATTCTGCCTCATCATACCTTGTCCAGTAGGTCAGAATGTACAAGATTTGTGCGGTCGCCCTTGTCCAAAGCGACTCTCTTTGGACTCATGTCGAATCATATGCCAGAGCATCCAGAATTGCCAATGCCGTCCAATGATATAGATGCAAATATCTTTTCTCCTATCAATTTGACAGGATTCTGCCGCTATCATATCTTGTCCAGGGGGTCAAAATGTACAAGACTTGTGCGTTAGCACTTCACAAAAGTCAATCTCTTTGACTCAGGTCGAATCATACGCCGATCATCCAGAATTGCCAATGTCGTCCAATGATATAGATGCAAATATCTTTACTGCTATCAATTTGACAGGATTCTGCCTCATCATATCTTGTCCAATAGGTCAAAATGTACAAGATTTGTGCGTTAGCACTTCACAAAAGCGAATCTCTTTGGACTTATGTCGAATCATAAGACGGGGCATCCAGAATTGCCAATGTCGTCCAATGATACAGATACAAATATCATCACTCCTATGAATGTGATAGGATTCTGCCTCATCATACCTTGTACAGGAGGTCCAAATGCACATGTTTTGGGCGGCAGCATTTGCCCAAACCGACTCTCTTTGGATTCAGGTCGAATCATAAGCCGGAGCATCCTGAATTGCCAATGTCGTCCAATGATATAGATGCAAATATCTTTTCTCCTATCAATTTGACAGGATTCTGCCTCTATCATATCTTGTCCAGGGGGTCAAAACGTACAAGACTTATGCGGTAGCACTTGACAAAAGTCAATCTCTTTGACTCAGGTCGAATCATATGCCGATCATCCAGAATTGCCAATGTCGTCCAATGATATAGATGCAAATATCTTTACTCCTATCAATGTGATAGGATTCTGCCTCATCATGCCTTGTTCCGGAGGTTCAAATGTACAAGATTTCTGCGGTCGCCCTTGTCCAAAGAGACTCTCTTTGGACTCAGGTCGAATCATAAGCCGGGGCATCCAGAATTGCCAATGTCGTCCAATGATATAGATGCAAGTATCTTTACTGCTATCAATTTGACAGGATTCTGTCTCATCATACCTTGTCCAGTAGGTCAGAATGTACAAGATTTGTGCGGTCGCCCTTGTCCAAAGCGACTCTCTTTGGATTCAGGTCGAATCATAAGCCGGAGCATCCAGAATTGCCATTGTCGTCCAATGATATAGATGCAAATATCTTTACTGCTACCAATTTGACAGGATTCTGCCTCATTGTATCTTGACCAGGGGTTCCAAATGTACAAGATTTGTGGGGTAGCACGTGTTCAAAGCGACTCTCTTTGGCCACCGGTCGAATCATATGCCGAAGCATCCAGAATTGCCATGTCGTCCAATGATACAGATGCAAATATAATCACTCCTATGAATGTGATGGGATTCTGCCTCATCATACCTTGTACAGGAGGTTTCAATGTACAAGATTTGTGAGGTAGCCCTTGTCCAAAGCGACTGTCTTGGGATTCAGATCGAATCATAAGCCGGAGCATCCAGAATTGCCAATGTCGTCCAATGATATAGATGCAAATATATTTACTGCTATCAATTTGACAGGATTCTGCCTCATCGTATCTTGTACAGGGGGTCCAAATGTAAACGATTTGTTGCCGAACCACTTGTCCAAAGCAACATTCTTTGGACTTATGTCGAACCATAAGCCGGACCATCCAGAATTGCCGATGTTGACCAATCATATAGATGCAAATATCTTTACACCTATTAATTTGACAGGATTCTGCCTCAATATAACTTTTCCAGGAGGTCCAAATACACATGATTTGGGCGGCAGCATTTGCCCAAACCGACTCTCTTTGGATTCTGGTCGAATCATAAGCCGGAGCATCCTGAATTGCCAATGTCGTCCAATGATATAGATGCAAATATCTTTTCTCCTATCAATTTGACAGGATTCTGCCTGTATCATATCTTGTCCAGGGGGTCAAAATGTACAAGACTTGTGCGGTAGCACTTGACAAAAGTCAATCTCTTTGACTCAGGTCGAATCATATGCCGATCATCCAGAATTGCCAATGTCGTCCAATGATATAGATGCAAATATCTTTACTGCTATCAATTTGACAGGATTCTGCCTCATCATACCTTGTCCAGTATGTCAGAATGTACAAGATTTGTGCCGTCGCCCTTGTCCAAAGCGACTCTCTTTGGACTCAGGTCGAATCATAAGCCGGGGCATCCAGAATTGCCAAGGTCGTCCAATGATATAGATGCAAATATCTTTACTGCTACCAATTTGACAGGATTCTGCCTCATTGTATCTTGACCAGGGGGTCCAAATGTACAAGATTTGTGAGGTAGCACGTGTCCAAAGCGACTCTCTTCGGCCACCGGTCGAATCATATGCCGGAGCATCCAGAATTGCCAATGTCGTCCAGTGATATAGATTCAAATATCTTCACCCCTATCAATTCAACAGGATTCTCGCTCATCGTGTCTTGTCCAGGAGGATCAAGTGTACAAGATTTGTGCGTTAGCACTTCACAAAAGCGAATCTCTTTGGACTCAGGTCGATTCCTATGCCGAAGCATCCAGAATTGCCATGTCGTCCAATGATACAGATACAAATATCTTTACTGCTATCAATTTGACAGGATTCTGCCTCATCATACCTTGTCCAGTAGGTCAGAATGTACACGATTTGTGCGGTCGCCCTTGTCCAAAGCGACTCTCTTTGGATTTAGGTCGAATCATAAGCCGGAGCATCCAGAATTGCCATTATCGTCCAATGATATAGATGCAAATATCTTTACTGCTATCAATTTGACAGGATTCTGCCTCATCATACCTTGTCCAGTAGGTCAGAATGTACAAGATTTGTGCGGTCGCCCTTGTCCAAAGCGACTCTCTTTGGATTCAGGTCGAATCATAAGCCGGAGCATCCAGAATTGCCATTGTCGTCCAATGATATAGATGCAAATATCTTTTCTCCTATCAATTTGACAGGATTCTGCCGCTATCATATCTTGTCCAGGGGGTCAAAATGTACAAGACTTGTGCGTTAGCACTTCACAAAAGTCAATCTCTTTGACTCAGGTCGAATCATACGCCGATCATCCAGAATTGCCAATGTCGTCCAATGATATAGATGCAAATATCTTTACTGCTATCAATTTGACAGGATTCTGCCTCATCATATCTTGTCCAATAGGTCAAAATGTACAAGATTTGTGCGTTGGCACTTCACAAAAGCGAATCTCTTTGGACTTATGTCGAATCATAAGACGGGGCATCCAGAATTGCCAATGTCGTCCAATGATACAGATACAAATATCATCACTCCTATGAATGTGATAGGATTCTGCCTCATCATACCTTGTACAGGAGGTCCAAATGCATATGTTTTGGGCGGCAGCATTTGCCCAAACCGACTCTCTTTGGATTCAGGTCGAATCATAAGCCGGGGCATCCAGAATTGCCAAGGTCGTCCAATGATATAGATGCAAATATCTTTACTGCTATCAATTTGACAGGATTCTGCCTCTAACATATCTTGTCCAGGGGGTCAAAATGTACAAGACTTATGTGGTAGCACTTGACAAAAGTCAATCTTTTTGACTCAGGTCGAATCATATGCCGATCATCCAGAATTGCCAATGTCGTCCAATGATATAGATGCAAATATCTTTACTGCTATCAATTTGTCAGGATTCTGCCTCATCATACCTTGTTCCGGAGGTCCAAATGCACATGTTTTGGGCGGCAGCATTTGCCCAAAGCGACTCTCCTTGGACTCAGGTCGATTCATATGCCGAAGCATCCAGAATTACCATGTCGTCCAATGATACAGATGCAAATATCATCACTCCTATGAATGTGATAGGATTCTGCCTCATCATTCTTTGTACAGGAGGTTCAAATGTACAAGATTTGTGCGGTAGCCCTTGTCCAAAGCGACTCTCCTTGTACTCAGGTCGAATCATAAACCGGAGCATCCAGCATTGCCATTGTCGTCCAATGATATAGATGCAAATATATTTACTCCTATCAATTTGACAGTATTCTGCCTCGTCGTATCTTGTCCAGGGGGTCCAAATGTACACGATTTGTTGCGGTACCACTTGTCCAAAGCAACATTCTTTGGACTTATGTCGAACCATAAGCCGGACCATCCAGAATTGCCGATGTTGACCAATGATATAGATGCAAATATCTTTACTCCTATTAATTTGACAGGATTCTGCCTCATCATACCTTTTCCAGGAGGTCCAAATGCACATGTTTTGGGTGGCAGCATTTGCCCAAACCGACTCTCTTTTGATTCAGGTCGAATCATAAGCCGGAGCATCCAGAATTGCCAATGTCGTCCAATGATATAGATGCAAATATCTTTACTCCTATGAATGTGATAGGATTCTGCCTCATCATACCTTGTACAGGAGGTCCAAATGCACATGTTTTGGGCGGCAGCATTTGCCCAATCCGACTCTCTTTGGATTCAGGTCGGATCATAAGCCGGAGCATCCTGAATTGCCAATGTCGTCCAATGATATAGATGCAAATATCTTTTCTCCTATCAATTTGACAGGATTCTGCCTCTATCATATCTTGTCCAGGGGGTCAAAACGTACAAGTCTTATGCGGTAGCACTTGACAAAAGTCAATCTCTTTGACTCAGGTCGAATCATATGCCGATCATCCAGAATTGCCAATGTCGTCCAATGATATAGATGCAAATATCTTTACTCCTATCAATGTGATAGGATTCTGCCTCATCATGCCTTGTTCCGGAGGTTCAAATGTACAAGACTTATGCGGTAGCACTTGACAAAAGTCAATCTCTTTGACTCAGGTCGAATCATATGCCGATCATCCAGAATTGCCAATGTCGTCCAATGATATAGATGCAAATATCTTTACTCATATCAATGTGATAGGATTCTGCCTCATCATACCTTGTTCCGGTGGTTCAAATGTACAATATTTGTGCGGTAGCCCTTGTCCAAAGCGACTCTCTTTGGACTCAGGTCGAATAATAAGCCGGGGCATCCAGAATTGCCAATGTAGAC
Organism: Priocnemis perturbator; assembly: GCA_963942575.1. Lineage (NCBI taxonomy): Eukaryota > Metazoa > Arthropoda > Insecta > Hymenoptera > Pompilidae > Priocnemis > Priocnemis perturbator. Next base: position 1,538,608 of record CAWWDK010000133.1, on the reverse strand, counting down.
CAATGATATAGATGCAAACATCTTAACTCCTATCAATTTGACAGGATTCTGCCTCATCGTGTCTTGTCAAGGAGGATCAAGTGTACAAGGTTTGTACGGTAGCACTAGACAAAAGCGAAACTCTTTGCGCTCAGGTCGAATCATATGCCGAGCATCCAGAATTGCCAATGTCGTCCAATGATATAGATGCAAATATCTTTACTCCTATCAATGTGATAGGATTCTGCCTCATCATACCTTGTTCCGGAGGTTCAAATGTACAAGAGTTGTGCGGTAGCACTAGACAAAAGCGAAACTCTTTGAACACAGGTGGAATCATATGCCGAGCATCCAGAATTGCCAATGTTGACCAATGATATAGATGGAAATATCTTTACTCCTATCAATTTGACAGGATTCTGCCTCATCGTATATTGTCCAGGGGGTCCAAATGTACAAGACTTGTGCGGCAGCACTTGACAAAAGCCAATCTCTTTGACTCAGGTCAAATCATATGCCGATCATCCAGAATTGCCAATGTCGTCCAATGATATAGATGCAAACATCTTCACTCCTATCAATTTGATAGGATTCTGCCTCATCATGTCTTGTTCCAGAGGTTCAAATGTACAAGATTTGTGCGGTAGCCCTTGTCCAAAGCGAATGTCTTTGGATTCAGGTCGAATCATAAGCCGGAGCATCCAGAATTGCCATTGTCGTCCAATGATATAGATGCAAATATCTTTAGAGCTATCAATTTGACAGGATTCTGCCTCATCATACCTTGTCCAGTATGTCAGAATGTACAAGATTTGTGCGGTCGCCCTTGTCCAAAGCGACTCTCTTTGGACTCAGGTCGAATCATAAGCCGGGGCATCCAGAATTGCCAAGGTCGTCCAATGATATAGATGCAAATATCTTTACTGCTACCAATTTGACAGGATTCTGCCTCATTGTATCTTGACCAGGGGGTCCAAATGTACAAGATTTGTGAGGTAGCACGTGTCCAAAGCGACTCTCTTTGGCCACCGGTCGAATCATATGCCGGAGCATCCAGAATTGCCAATGTCGTCCAGTGATATAGATTCAAATATCTTCACCCCTATCAATTCAACAGGATTCTCGCTCATCGTGCCTTGTCCAGGAGGATCAAGTGTACAAGATTTGTGCGTTAGCACTTCACAAAAGCGAATCTCTTTGGACTCAGGTCGATTCCTATGCCGAAGCATCCAGAATTGCCATGTCGTCCAATGATACAGATACAAATATCTTTACTGCTATCAATTTGACAGGATTCTGCCTCATCATACCTTGTCCAGTAGGTCAGAATGTACCAGATTTGAGCGGTCGCCCTTGTCCAAAGCGACTCTCTTTGGATTTAGGTCGAATCATAAGCCGGAGCATCCAGAATTGCCATTATCGTCCAATGATATAGATGCAAATATCTTTACTGCTATCAATTTGACAGGATTCTGCCTCATCATACCTTGTCCAGTAGGTCAGAATGTACAAGATTTGTGCGGTCGCCCTTGTCCAAAGCGACTCTCTTTGGATTCAGGTCGAATCATAAGCCGGAGCATCCAGAATTGCCATTGTCGTCCAATGATATAGATGCAAATATCTTTACTGCTATCAATTTGACAGGATTCTGCCTCATCATACCTTGTCGAGTAGGGCAGAATGTACAAGATTTGTGCGGTCGCCCTTGTCCAAAGCGACTCTCTTTGGACTCATGTCGAATCATATGCCAGAGCATCCAGAATTGCCAATGCCGTCCAATGATATAGATGCAAATATCTTTTCTCCTATCAATTTGACAGGATTCTGCCGCTATCATATCTTGTCCAGGGGGTCAAAATGTACAAGACTTGTGCGTTAGCACTTCACAAAAGTCAATCTCTTTGACTCAGGTCGAATCATACGCCGATCATCCAGAATTGCCAATGTCGTCCAATGATATAGATGCAAATATCTTTACTGCTATCAATTTGACAGGATTCTGCCTCATCATATCTTGTCCAATAGGTCAAAATGTACAAGATTTGTGCGTTAGCACTTCACAAAAGCGAATCTCTTTGGACTTATGTCGAATCATAAGACGGGGCATCCAGAATTGCCAATGTCGTCCAATGATACAGATACAAATATCATCACTCCTATGAATGTGATAGGATTCTGCCTCATCATACCTTGTACAGGAGGTCCAAATGCACATGTTTTGGGCGGCAGCATTTGCCCAAACCGACTCTCTTTGGATTCAGGTCGAATCATAAGCCGGAGCATCCTGAATTGCCAATGTCGTCCAATGATATAGATGCAAATATCTTTTCTCCTATCAATTTGACAGGATTCTGCCTCTATCATATCTTGTCCAGGGGGTCAAAACGTACAAGACTTATGCGGTAGCACTTGACAAAAGTCAATCTCTTTGACTCAGGTCGAATCATATGCCGATCATCCAGAATTGCCAATGTCGTCCAATGATATAGATGCAAATATCTTTACTCCTATCAATGTGATAGGATTCTGCCTCATCATGCCTTGTTCCGGAGGTTCAAATGTACAAGATTTCTGCGGTCGCCCTTGTCCAAAGAGACTCTCTTTGGACTCAGGTCGAATCATAAGCCGGGGCATCCAGAATTGCCAATGTCGTCCAATGATATAGATGCAAGTATCTTTACTGCTATCAATTTGACAGGATTCTGTCTCATCATACCTTGTCCAGTAGGTCAGAATGTACAAGATTTGTGCGGTCGCCCTTGTCCAAAGCGACTCTCTTTGGATTCAGGTCGAATCATAAGCCGGAGCATCCAGAATTGCCATTGTCGTCCAATGATATAGATGCAAATATCTTTACTGCTACCAATTTGACAGGATTCTGCCTCATTGTATCTTGACCAGGGGTTCCAAATGTACAAGATTTGTGGGGTAGCACGTGTTCAAAGCGACTCTCTTTGGCCACCGGTCGAATCATATGCCGAAGCATCCAGAATTGCCATGTCGTCCAATGATACAGATGCAAATATAATCACTCCTATGAATGTGATGGGATTCTGCCTCATCATACCTTGTACAGGAGGTTTCAATGTACAAGATTTGTGAGGTAGCCCTTGTCCAAAGCGACTGTCTTGGGATTCAGATCGAATCATAAGCCGGAGCATCCAGAATTGCCAATGTCGTCCAATGATATAGATGCAAATATATTTACTGCTATCAATTTGACAGGATTCTGCCTCATCGTATCTTGTACAGGGGGTCCAAATGTAAACGATTTGTTGCCGAACCACTTGTCCAAAGCAACATTCTTTGGACTTATGTCGAACCATAAGCCGGACCATCCAGAATTGCCGATGTTGACCAATCATATAGATGCAAATATCTTTACACCTATTAATTTGACAGGATTCTGCCTCAATATAACTTTTCCAGGAGGTCCAAATACACATGATTTGGGCGGCAGCATTTGCCCAAACCGACTCTCTTTGGATTCTGGTCGAATCATAAGCCGGAGCATCCTGAATTGCCAATGTCGTCCAATGATATAGATGCAAATATCTTTTCTCCTATCAATTTGACAGGATTCTGCCTGTATCATATCTTGTCCAGGGGGTCAAAATGTACAAGACTTGTGCGGTAGCACTTGACAAAAGTCAATCTCTTTGACTCAGGTCGAATCATATGCCGATCATCCAGAATTGCCAATGTCGTCCAATGATATAGATGCAAATATCTTTACTGCTATCAATTTGACAGGATTCTGCCTCATCATACCTTGTCCAGTATGTCAGAATGTACAAGATTTGTGCGGTCGCCCTTGTCCAAAGCGACTCTCTTTGGACTCAGGTCGAATCATAAGCCGGGGCATCCAGAATTGCCAAGGTCGTCCAATGATATAGATGCAAATATCTTTACTGCTACCAATTTGACAGGATTCTGCCTCATTGTATCTTGACCAGGGGGTCCAAATGTACAAGATTTGTGAGGTAGCACGTGTCCAAAGCGACTCTCTTCGGCCACCGGTCGAATCATATGCCGGAGCATCCAGAATTGCCAATGTCGTCCAGTGATATAGATTCAAATATCTTCACCCCTATCAATTCAACAGGATTCTCGCTCATCGTGTCTTGTCCAGGAGGATCAAGTGTACAAGATTTGTGCGTTAGCACTTCACAAAAGCGAATCTCTTTGGACTCAGGTCGATTCCTATGCCGAAGCATCCAGAATTGCCATGTCGTCCAATGATACAGATACAAATATCTTTACTGCTATCAATTTGACAGGATTCTGCCTCATCATACCTTGTCCAGTAGGTCAGAATGTACACGATTTGTGCGGTCGCCCTTGTCCAAAGCGACTCTCTTTGGATTTAGGTCGAATCATAAGCCGGAGCATCCAGAATTGCCATTATCGTCCAATGATATAGATGCAAATATCTTTACTGCTATCAATTTGACAGGATTCTGCCTCATCATACCTTGTCCAGTAGGTCAGAATGTACAAGATTTGTGCGGTCGCCCTTGTCCAAAGCGACTCTCTTTGGACTCATGTCGAATCATATGCCAGAGCATCCAGAATTGCCAATGCCGTCCAATGATATAGATGCAAATATCTTTTCTCCTATCAATTTGACAGGATTCTGCCGCTATCATATCTTGTCCAGGGGGTCAAAATGTACAAGACTTGTGCGTTAGCACTTCACAAAAGTCAATCTCTTTGACTCAGGTCGAATCATACGCCGATCATCCAGAATTGCCAATGTCGTCCAATGATATAGATGCAAATATCTTTACTGCTATCAATTTGACAGGATTCTGCCTCATCATATCTTGTCCAATAGGTCAAAATGTACAAGATTTGTGCGTTAGCACTTCACAAAAGCGAATCTCTTTGGACTTATGTCGAATCATAAGACGGGGCATCCAGAATTGCCAATGTCGTCCAATGATACAGATACAAATATCATCACTCCTATGAATGTGATAGGATTCTGCCTCATCATACCTTGTACAGGAGGTCCAAATGCACATGTTTTGGGCGGCAGCATTTGCCCAAACCGACTCTCTTTGGATTCAGGTCGAATCATAAGCCGGAGCATCCTGAATTGCCAATGTCGTCCAATGATATAGATGCAAATATCTTTTCTCCTATCAATTTGACAGGATTCTGCCTCTATCATATCTTGTCCAGGGGGTCAAAACGTACAAGACTTATGCGGTAGCACTTGACAAAAGTCAATCTCTTTGACTCAGGTCGAATCATATGCCGATCATCCAGAATTGCCAATGTCGTCCAATGATATAGATGCAAATATCTTTACTCCTATCAATGTGATAGGATTCTGCCTCATCATGCCTTGTTCCGGAGGTTCAAATGTACAAGATTTCTGCGGTCGCCCTTGTCCAAAGAGACTCTCTTTGGACTCAGGTCGAATCATAAGCCGGGGCATCCAGAATTGCCAATGTCGTCCAATGATATAGATGCAAGTATCTTTACTGCTATCAATTTGACAGGATTCTGTCTCATCATACCTTGTCCAGTAGGTCAGAATGTACAAGATTTGTGCGGTCGCCCTTGTCCAAAGCGACTCTCTTTGGATTCAGGTCGAATCATAAGCCGGAGCATCCAGAATTGCCATTGTCGTCCAATGATATAGATGCAAATATCTTTACTGCTACCAATTTGACAGGATTCTGCCTCATTGTATCTTGACCAGGGGTTCCAAATGTACAAGATTTGTGGGGTAGCACGTGTTCAAAGCGACTCTCTTTGGCCACCGGTCGAATCATATGCCGAAGCATCCAGAATTGCCATGTCGTCCAATGATACAGATGCAAATATAATCACTCCTATGAATGTGATGGGATTCTGCCTCATCATACCTTGTACAGGAGGTTTCAATGTACAAGATTTGTGAGGTAGCCCTTGTCCAAAGCGACTGTCTTGGGATTCAGATCGAATCATAAGCCGGAGCATCCAGAATTGCCAATGTCGTCCAATGATATAGATGCAAATATATTTACTGCTATCAATTTGACAGGATTCTGCCTCATCGTATCTTGTACAGGGGGTCCAAATGTAAACGATTTGTTGCCGAACCACTTGTCCAAAGCAACATTCTTTGGACTTATGTCGAACCATAAGCCGGACCATCCAGAATTGCCGATGTTGACCAATCATATAGATGCAAATATCTTTACACCTATTAATTTGACAGGATTCTGCCTCAATATAACTTTTCCAGGAGGTCCAAATACACATGATTTGGGCGGCAGCATTTGCCCAAACCGACTCTCTTTGGATTCTGGTCGAATCATAAGCCGGAGCATCCTGAATTGCCAATGTCGTCCAATGATATAGATGCAAATATCTTTTCTCCTATCAATTTGACAGGATTCTGCCTGTATCATATCTTGTCCAGGGGGTCAAAATGTACAAGACTTGTGCGGTAGCACTTGACAAAAGTCAATCTCTTTGACTCAGGTCGAATCATATGCCGATCATCCAGAATTGCCAATGTCGTCCAATGATATAGATGCAAATATCTTTACTGCTATCAATTTGACAGGATTCTGCCTCATCATACCTTGTCCAGTATGTCAGAATGTACAAGATTTGTGCGGTCGCCCTTGTCCAAAGCGACTCTCTTTGGACTCAGGTCGAATCATAAGCCGGGGCATCCAGAATTGCCAAGGTCGTCCAATGATATAGATGCAAATATCTTTACTGCTACCAATTTGACAGGATTCTGCCTCATTGTATCTTGACCAGGGGGTCCAAATGTACAAGATTTGTGAGGTAGCACGTGTCCAAAGCGACTCTCTTCGGCCACCGGTCGAATCATATGCCGGAGCATCCAGAATTGCCAATGTCGTCCAGTGATATAGATTCAAATATCTTCACCCCTATCAATTCAACAGGATTCTCGCTCATCGTGTCTTGTCCAGGAGGATCAAGTGTACAAGATTTGTGCGTTAGCACTTCACAAAAGCGAATCTCTTTGGACTCAGGTCGATTCCTATGCCGAAGCATCCAGAATTGCCATGTCGTCCAATGATACAGATACAAATATCTTTACTGCTATCAATTTGACAGGATTCTGCCTCATCATACCTTGTCCAGTAGGTCAGAATGTACACGATTTGTGCGGTCGCCCTTGTCCAAAGCGACTCTCTTTGGATTTAGGTCGAATCATAAGCCGGAGCATCCAGAATTGCCATTATCGTCCAATGATATAGATGCAAATATCTTTACTGCTATCAATTTGACAGGATTCTGCCTCATCATACCTTGTCCAGTAGGTCAGAATGTACAAGATTTGTGCGGTCGCCCTTGTCCAAAGCGACTCTCTTTGGATTCAGGTCGAATCATAAGCCGGAGCATCCAGAATTGCCATTGTCGTCCAATGATATAGATGCAAATATCTTTTCTCCTATCAATTTGACAGGATTCTGCCGCTATCATATCTTGTCCAGGGGGTCAAAATGTACAAGACTTGTGCGTTAGCACTTCACAAAAGTCAATCTCTTTGACTCAGGTCGAATCATACGCCGATCATCCAGAATTGCCAATGTCGTCCAATGATATAGATGCAAATATCTTTACTGCTATCAATTTGACAGGATTCTGCCTCATCATATCTTGTCCAATAGGTCAAAATGTACAAGATTTGTGCGTTGGCACTTCACAAAAGCGAATCTCTTTGGACTTATGTCGAATCATAAGACGGGGCATCCAGAATTGCCAATGTCGTCCAATGATACAGATACAAATATCATCACTCCTATGAATGTGATAGGATTCTGCCTCATCATACCTTGTACAGGAGGTCCAAATGCATATGTTTTGGGCGGCAGCATTTGCCCAAACCGACTCTCTTTGGATTCAGGTCGAATCATAAGCCGGGGCATCCAGAATTGCCAAGGTCGTCCAATGATATAGATGCAAATATCTTTACTGCTATCAATTTGACAGGATTCTGCCTCTAACATATCTTGTCCAGGGGGTCAAAATGTACAAGACTTATGTGGTAGCACTTGACAAAAGTCAATCTTTTTGACTCAGGTCGAATCATATGCCGATCATCCAGAATTGCCAATGTCGTCCAATGATATAGATGCAAATATCTTTACTGCTATCAATTTGTCAGGATTCTGCCTCATCATACCTTGTTCCGGAGGTCCAAATGCACATGTTTTGGGCGGCAGCATTTGCCCAAAGCGACTCTCCTTGGACTCAGGTCGATTCATATGCCGAAGCATCCAGAATTACCATGTCGTCCAATGATACAGATGCAAATATCATCACTCCTATGAATGTGATAGGATTCTGCCTCATCATTCTTTGTACAGGAGGTTCAAATGTACAAGATTTGTGCGGTAGCCCTTGTCCAAAGCGACTCTCCTTGTACTCAGGTCGAATCATAAACCGGAGCATCCAGCATTGCCATTGTCGTCCAATGATATAGATGCAAATATATTTACTCCTATCAATTTGACAGTATTCTGCCTCGTCGTATCTTGTCCAGGGGGTCCAAATGTACACGATTTGTTGCGGTACCACTTGTCCAAAGCAACATTCTTTGGACTTATGTCGAACCATAAGCCGGACCATCCAGAATTGCCGATGTTGACCAATGATATAGATGCAAATATCTTTACTCCTATTAATTTGACAGGATTCTGCCTCATCATACCTTTTCCAGGAGGTCCAAATGCACATGTTTTGGGTGGCAGCATTTGCCCAAACCGACTCTCTTTTGATTCAGGTCGAATCATAAGCCGGAGCATCCAGAATTGCCAATGTCGTCCAATGATATAGATGCAAATATCTTTACTCCTATGAATGTGATAGGATTCTGCCTCATCATGCCTTGTTCCGGAGGTTCAAATGTACAAGATTTGTGCGGTCGCCCTTGTCCAAAGCGACTCTCTTTGGACTCAGGTCGAATCATAAGCCGGGGCATCCAGAACTGCCAATGTCGTCCAATGATATAGATGTAAATATCTTTACTGCTATCAATTTGACAGGATTCTGCCTCATCATACCTTGTTCCGGAGGTTCAAATGTACAAGATTTGTGCGGTAGCCCTTGTCCAAAGCGACTCTCTTTGGACTCAGGTCGAATCATAAGACGGGGCATCCAGAATTGCCAATGTCGTCCAATGATACAGATGCAAATATCATTACTCCTATGAAGGTGATAGAATTCTGCCTCATCATACCTTGTACAGGAGGTCCAAATGTACAAGACTTGTTGCGGTAGCACTTGTCCGAAGCGACTCTGTTTGGACTCAGGTCGAATCATAAGCCAGAGCATCCAGAATTGCCAATGTCGTCCAATGATATAGATGCAAATATCTTTTCTCCTATCAATTTGACAGGATTCTGCCGCTATCATATCTTGACCAGGGGGTCAAAATGTACAAGATTTGTGCGTTAGCACTTCACAAAAGCGAATCTCTTTGGACTCAGGTCGATTCATATGCCGAAGCATCCAGAATTACCATGTCGTCCAATGATACAGATGCAAATATCATCACTCCTATGAATGTGATAGGATTCTGCCTCATCATAACTTGTACAGGAGGTTCAAATGTACAAGATTTGTGCGGTCGCCCTTGTCCAAAGCGACTCTCTTTGGACTCAGGTCGAATCATAAGCCGGGGCATCCAGAATTGCCAATGTCGTCCAATGATATAGATGCAAATATCTTAACTGCTATCAATTTGACAGGATTCTGCCTCATCATACCTTGTTCCGGAGGTTCAAATGTACAAGATTTTTGCGGTAGCCCTTGTCCAAAGCGACTCTCTTTGGACTCAGGTCGAATCATAAGCCGGAGCATCCAGAATTGCCAATATCGTCCAATGATATAGATGCAAACATCTTCACTCCTATCATTTTGACAGGATTCTGTCTCATCATACCCTGTTCCGGATGTTCAAATGTACAAGGTTTGGGCGGTAGCACTTGTCCAAAGCGACTCTCCATGGACTCAGGTCGAATCATAAACCGGAGCATCCAGCATTGCCATGGCGTCCAATGATATAGATGCAAATATCTTTACTCCTATCAATATGATAGGATTCTGCCTCATCATACTTTGTTCCGGAGGTTCAAATGTACAAGATTTGTGCGGTAGCCCTTGTCCAAAGCGACTCTCTTTGGACTCAGGTCGAATCATAAGACGGGGCATCCAGAATTGCCAATGTCGTCCAATGATATAGATGCAAATATCTTTTCTCCTATCAATTTGACAGGATTCTGCCGCTATCATATCTTGACCAGGGGGTCAAAATGTACAAGATTTGTGCGTTAGCACTTCACAAAAGCGAATCTCTTTGGACTCAGGTCGATTCATATGCCGAAGCATCCAGAATTACCATGTCGTCCAATGATACAGATGCAAATATCATCACTCCTATGAATGTGATAGGATTCTGCCTCATCATACCTTGTACAGGAGGTTCAAATGTACAAGATTTGTGCGGTAGCCCTTGTCCAAAGCGACTGTCTTTGGATTCAGGTCCATTCATAAGCCGGAACATCCAGAATTGCCATTGTCGTCCAATGATATAGATGCAAATATCTTTACTGCTACCAATTTGACAGGTTTCAGCCGCATCGTATCTTGTCCAGGGGGTCCAAATGTATACGATTTGTTGCGGTACCACTTGTCCAAAGCGACATTCTTTGGACTTATGTCGAACCATAAGCCGGACCGTCCAGAATTGCCGATGTTGACCAATGATATAGATGCAAATATCTTTACTCCTATTAATTTGACAGGATTCTGCCTCATCATACCTTTTCCAGGAGGTCCAAATGCACATGTTTTTGGCGGCAGCATTTGCCCAAACCGACTCTCTTTGGATTCAGGTCGAATCATAAGCCGGAGCATCCAGAATTGCCAATGTCGTCCAATGATATAGATGCAAATATCTTTACTCCTATCAATTTGACAGGATTCTGCCTCATCGTATATTGTCCAGGGGGTCCAAATGTACAAGATTTTTGCGGTAGCCCTTTTCCAAAGCGACTCTCTTTGAACTCAGGTCGAATCGTAAGCCGGGGCACCCAGAATTGCCAATGTCGTCCAATGATATAGATGCAAATATATTTACTCCTATGAATGTGATAGGATTCTGCCTCATCATACCTTGTACAGGAGGTCCAAATGTACAAGACTTGTTGAGGTAGCACTTGTCCGAAGCGACTCTGTTTGGACTCAGGTCGAATCATAAGCCAGAGCATCCAGAATTGCCAATGTCGTCCAATGATATAGATGCAAATATCTTTTCTCCTATCAATTTGACAGGATTCTGCCGCTATCATATCTTGTCCAGGGGGTCAAAATGTACAAGATTTGTGCGTTAGCACTTCACAAAAGCGAATCTCTTTGGACTCAGGTCGAATCATAAACCGGAGCATCCAGCATTGCCATGGCGTCCAATGATATTGATGCAAATATCTTTACTCCTATCAATGTGATAGGATTCTGCCTCGTCATACCTTGTTCCAGAGGTTCAACTGTACATGATTTGTGCGGTAGCCCTTGTCCAAACCGACTCTCTTTGTACTCAGGTCGAATCATAAGCCGGGGCATCCAGAATTGCCAATGTCGTCCAATGATATAGATGCAAATATCTTTACTGCTATCAATTTGTCAGGATTCTGCCTCATCATGCCTTGTTCCGGAGGTTCAAATGTACAAGATTTTTGCGGTAGCCCTTGTCCAAAGCGACTCTCTTTGAACTCAGGTCGAATCGTAAGCCGGGGCATCCAGAATTGCCAATGTCGTCCAATGATATAGATGCAAATATCTTTACTGCTATCAATTTGACAGGATTCTGCCTCATCATACCTTGTCTAGTAGGTCAAAATGTACGAGATTTGTGCGGTAGTCCTTGTCCAAAGCGACTATCTTTGGACTCAGGTCGAATCATATGCCGGAGCATCCAGAATTGCCAATGTCGTCCAATTATATAGATGCAAACATCTTCACTCCTATCAATTTGACAGGATTCTGTCTCATCATACCCTGTTCCGGATGTTCAAATGTACAAGGTTTGCGAGGTAGCACTTGTCCAAAGCGACTCTCCTTGTACTCAGGTCGAATCATAAACCGGAGCATCCAGCATTGCCATTGTCATCCAATGATATAGATGCAAATATATTTATTCCTATCAATTTGACAGGATTCTGCCTCATCGTATCTTGTCCAGGGGGTCCAAACGTACACGATTTGTTGCGGTACCACTTGTCCAAAGCGACATTCTTTGGACTTATGTCGAACCATAAGCCGGACCATCCAGAATTGCCGATGTTGACCAATGATATAGATGCAAATATCTTTACTCCTATTAATTTGACAGGATTCTGCCTCATCATACCCTTTCCAGGAGGTCCAAAAGCACATTTTTTGGGCGGCAGCATTTGCCCAAACCGACTCTCTTTGGATTCAGGTCGAATCATAAGCCGGAGCATCCAGAATTACCATGTCGTCCAATGATACAGATGCAAATATCATCACTCCTATGAATGTGATAGGATTCTGCCTCATCATAACTTGTACAGGAGGTTCAAATGTACAAGATTTGTGCGGTAGCCCTTGTCCAAAGCGACTGTCTTTGGATTCAGGTCGAATCATAAGCCGGAGCATCCAGAATTGCCAATATCGTCCAATGATATAGATGCAAACATCTTCACTCCTATCATTTTGACAGGATTCTGTCTCATCATACCCTGTTCCGGATGTTCAAATGTACAAGGTTTGGGCGGTAGCACTTGTCCAAAGCGACTCTCCATGGACTCAGGTCGAATCATAAACCGGAGCATCCAGCATTGCCATGGCGTCCAATGATATAGATGCAAATATCTTTACTCCTATCAATATGATAGGATTCTGCCTCATCATACTTTGTTCCGGAGGTTCAAATGTACAAGATTTGTGCGGTAGTCCTTGTCCAAAGCGACTCTCTTTGGCCTCAGGTCGAATCATAAGACGGGGCATCCAGAATTGCCAATGTCGTCCAATGATACAGATGCAAATATCATTACTCCTATGAATGTGATAGGATTCTGCCTCATCATACCTTGTACAGGAGGTCCAAATGTACAAGACTTGTTGCGGTAGCACTTGTCCGAAGCGACTCTGTTTGGACTCAGGTCGAATCATAAGCCAGAGCATCCAGAATTGCCAATGTCGTCCAATGATATAGATGCAAATATCTTTTCTCCTATCAATTTGACAGGATTCTGCCGCTATCATATCTTGTCCAGGGGGTCGAAATGTACAAGATTATTGCGTTAGCACTTCACAAAAGCGAATCTCTTTGGACTCAGGTCGATTCATATGCCGAAGCATCCAGAATTACCATGTCGTCCAATGATACAGATGGAAATATCATCACTCCTATGAATGTGATAGGATTCTGCCTCATCATAACTTGTACAGGAGGTTCAAATGTACAAGATTTGTGCGGTACCACTTGTCCAAAGCGACATTCTTTGGACTTATGTCGAACCATAAGCCGGACCATCCAGAATTGCCAATGTCGTCCAATGATACAGATGCAAATATCTTTACTGCTATCAATTTGACAGGATTCTGCCTCATCATACCTTGTCCAGTAGGTCAAAATGTATAAGATTTGTGCGGTAGCCCTTGTCCAAAGCGACTCTCCTTGGACTCAGGTCGAATCATAAACCGGAGCATCCATCATTGCCATGGCGTCCAATGATATAGATGCAAATATCTTTACTCCTATCAATGTGATAGGATTCTGCCTCATCATACCTTGTTCCGGAGGTTCAAATGTACAAGATTTGTGCGGCAGCACTATACAAAAGCGAAACTCTTTGCACTCAGGTCGAATCATATTCCGAGCATCCAGAATTGCCAATGTCGTCCAATGATATAGATGCAAATATCTTTACTCCTATCAATGTGATAGGATTCTGCCTCATCATACCTTGTTCCGGAGGTTCAAATGTACAAGATTTGTGCGGTAGCCCTTGTCCAAAGCGACTCTCTTTGGACTCAGGTCGAATCATAAGCCGGGGCATCCAGAAATGCCAATGTCGTCCAATGATATAGATGCAAATATCTTTACTGCTATCAATTTGTCAGGATTCTGCCTCATCATACCTTGTTCCGGAGGTTCAAATGTACAAGATTTTTGCGGTAGCCCTTGTCCAAAGCGACTCTCTTTGAACTCAGGTCGAATCGTAAGCCGGGGCATCCATAATTGCCAATGTCGTCCAATGATATAGATGCAAATATCTTTACTGCTATCAATTTGACAGGATTCTGCCTCATCATACCTTGTCCAGTATGTCAGAATGTACAAGATTTGTGCGGTAGCCCTTGTCCAAAGCGACTCTCTTTGGACTCAGGTCGAATCATAAGCCGGAGCATCCAGAATTGCCAATGTCGTCCAAAGATATAGATGCAAACATCTTCACTCCTATCAATTTGACAGGATTCTGTCTCATCATACCCTGTTCCGGAGGTTTAAATGTACAAGGTTTGCGCGGTAGCACTTGTCCAAAGCGACTCTCTTTGAACTCAGGTCGAATCATAAGCCGGGGCATCCAGCATTGCCATTGTCGTCCAATGATATAGATGCAAATATCTTTACTCCTATCAATGTGATAGGATTCTGCCTCATCATACCTTGTTCCGGAGGTTCAAATGTACAAGATTTGTGCGGTAGCTCTTGTCCAAAGCGACTCTCTTTGGATTCAGGTCGAATCATATGCCGGAGCATCCAGAATTGCCATTGTCGTCCAATGATTTAGATGCAAATATCTTTACTGCTATCAATTTGACAGGATTCTGCCTCATCATACCTTGTTCCGGAGGTTCAAATGTACAAGATTTTTGCGGTAGCACTTGTCCAAAGCGACTCTCCTTGGACTCAGGTCGAATCATAAACCGGAGCATCCAGCATTGCCATGGCGTCCAATGATATAGATGCAAATATCTTTACTCCTATCAATATGATAGGATTCTGCCTCATCATACTTTGTTCCGGATGTTCAAATGTACAAGATTTGTGCGGTAGTCCTTGTCCAAAGCGACTCTCTTTGGACTCAGGTCGAATCATAAGACGGGGCATCCAGAATTGCCAATGTCGTCCAATGATACAGACGCAAATATCATTACTCCTATGAATGTGATAGGATTCTGCCTCATCATACCTTGTACAGGAGGTCCAAATGTACAAGACTTGTTGCGGTAGCACTTGTCCGAAGCGACTCTGTTTGGACTCAGGTCGAATCATAAGCCAGAGCATCCAGAATTGCCAATGTCGTCCAATGATATAGATGCAAATATCTTTTCTCCTATCAATTTGACAGGATTCTGCCGCTATCATATCTTGTCCAGGGGGTCAAAATGTACAAGATTTGTGCGTTAGCACTTCACAAAAGCGAATCTCTTTGGACTCAGGTCGATTCATATGCCGAAGCATCCAGAATTACCATGTCGTCCAATGATACAGATGCAAATATCATCACTCCTATGAATGTGATAGGATTCTGCCTCATCATAACTTGTACAGGAGGTTCAAATGTACAAGATTTGTGCGGTAGCCCTTGTCCAAAGCGACTGTCTTTGGATTCAGGTCGAATCATAAGCCGGAGCATCCAGAATTGCCATTGTCGTCCAATGATATAGATGCAAATATAATTACTCCTATCAATTTGACAGGTTTCTGCCTCATCGTATCTTGTCCAGGGGGTCCAAATATATACGATTTGTTGCGGTACCACTTGTCCAAAGCGACATTCTTTGGACTTATGTCGAACCATAAGCCGGACCATCCAGAATTGCCGATGTTGACCAATGATATAGATGCAAATATCTTTACTCCTATTAATTTGACAGGATTCTGCCTCATCATACCTTTTCCAGGGGGTCCAAATGCACATGTTTTGGGCGGCAGCATTTGCCCAAACCGACTCTCTTTGGATTCAGGTCGAATCATAAGCCGGAGCATCCAGAACTGCCAATGTCGTCCAATGATATAGATGCAAATATCTTTACTCCTATCAATTTGACAGCGATTCTGCCTCATCGTATATTGTCCGGGGGGCCCAAATGTACAAGACTTGTGCGGCAGCACTTGACAAAAGCCAATCTCTTTGACTCAGGTCGAATCATATGCCGATCATCCAGAATTGCCAATGTCGTCCAATGATATAGATGCAAATATCTTTACTCCTATGAATGTGATAGGATTCTGCCTCATCATGCGTTGTTCCGGAGGTTCAAATGTACAAGATTTGTGCGGTCGCCCTTGTCCAAAGCGACTCTCTTTGGACTCAGGTCGAATCATAAGCCGGAGCATCCAGAATTGCCAATGTCGTCCAATGATATAGATGCAAATATCTTTACTCCTATGAATGTGATAGGATTCTGCCTCATCATGCCTTGTTCCGGAGGTTCAAATGTACAAGATTTGTGCGGTCGCCCTTGTCCAAAGCGACTCTCTTTGGACTCAGGTCGAATCATAAGCCGGGGCATCCAGAATTGCCAATGTCGTCCAATGATATAGATGTAAATATCTTTACTGCTATCAATTTGACAGGATTCTGCCTCATCATACCTTGTTCCGGAGGTTCAAATGTACAAGATTTGTGCGGTAGCCCTTGTCCAAAGCGACTCTCTTTGGACTCAGGTCGAATCATAAGCCGGAGCATCCAGAATTGCCAATGTCGTCCAATGATACAGATGCAAATATCATCACTCCTATGAATGTGATAGGATTCTGCCTCATCATACTTTGCACAGGAGGTTCAAATGTACAAGATTTGTGCGGTAGCCCTTGTCCAAAGCGACTCTCCTTGTACTCAGGTCGAATCATAAACCGGAGCATCCAGCATTGCCATTGTCGTCCAATGATATAGATGCAAATATATTTACTCCTATCAATTTGACAGTATTCTGCCTCGTCGTATCTTGTCCAGGGGGCCCAAATGTACACGACTTGTGCGGCAGCACTTGACAAAAGCCAATCTCTTTGACTCAGGTCGAATCATATGCCGATCATCCAGAATTGCCAATGTCGTCCAATGATATAGATGCAAATATATTTACTCCTATGAATGTGATAGGATTCTGCCTCATCATACCTTGTACAGGAGGTCCAAATGTACAAGACTTGTTGAGGTAGCACTTGTCCGAAGCGACTCTGTTTGGACTCAGGTCGAATCATAAGCCAGAGCATCCAGAATTGCCAATGTCGTCCAATGATATAGATGCAAATATCTTTTCTCCTATCAATT
Source organism: Priocnemis perturbator (assembly GCA_963942575.1). NCBI lineage: Eukaryota > Metazoa > Arthropoda > Insecta > Hymenoptera > Pompilidae > Priocnemis > Priocnemis perturbator. The sequence goes on along the minus strand of CAWWDK010000133.1, from coordinate 1,521,338 downwards.
TGACAGGATTCTGCCGCTATCATATCTTGTCCAGGGGGTCAAAATGTACAAGATTTGTGCGTTAGCACTTCACAAAAGCGAATCTCTTTGGACTCAGGTCGAATCATAAACCGGAGCATCCAGCATTGCCATGGCGTCCAATGATATAGATGCAAATATCTTTACTCCTATCAATGTGATAGGATTCTGCCTCGTCATACCTTGTTCCGGAGGTTCAAATGTACAAGATTTGTGCGGTAGCCCTTGTCCAAAGCGACTCTCTTTGTACCCAGGTCGAATCATAAGCCGGGGCATCCAGAATTGCCAATGTCGTCCAATGATATAGATGCAAATATCTTTACTGCTATCAATTTGTCAGTATTCTGCCTCATCATGCCTTGTTCCGGAGGTTCAAATGTACAAGATTTTTGCGGTAGCCCTTGTCCAAAGCGACTCTCTTTGAACTCAGGTCGAATCGTAAGCCGGGGCATCCAGAATTGCCAATGTCGTCCAATGATATAGATGCAAATATCTTTACTGCTATCAATTTGACAGGATTCTGCCTCATCATACCTTGTCTAGTAGGTCAAAATGTACGAGATTTGTGCGGTAGCCCTTGTCCAAAGCGACTATCTTTGGACTCAGGTCGAATCATATGCCGGAGCATCCAGAATTGCCAATGTCGTCCAATTATATAGATGCAAACATCTTCACTCCTATCAATTTGACAGGATTCTGTCTCATCATACCCTGTTCCGGATGTTCAAATGTACAAGGTTTGCGAGGTAGCACTTGTCCAAAGCGACTCTCCTTGTACTCAGGTCGAATCATAAACCGGAGCATCCAGCATTGCCATTGTTGTCCAATGATATAGATGCAAATATATTTACTCCTATCAATTTGACAGGATTCTGCCTCATCGTATCTTGTCCAGGGGGTCCAAACGTACACGATTTGTTGCGGTACCACTTGTCCAAAGCGACGTTCTTTGGACTTATGTCGAACCATAAGCCGGACAATCCAGAATTGCCAATGTCGTCCAATGATATAGATGCAAATATCTTTACTCCTATCAATTTGACAGGATTCTGCCTCATCGTATATTGTCCAGGGGGTCCAAATGTACAAGTCTTGTGCGGCAGCACTTGACAAAAGCGACTGTCTTTGGATTCAGGTCGAATCATGAGCCGGAGCATCCAGAATTGCCATTGTCGTCCAATGATATAGATGCAAATATATTTACTCCTATGAATGTGATAGGATTCAGCCTCATCATACCTTGTTCCGGAGGTTCAAATGTACAAGATTTGTGCGGTAGCCCTTGTCCAAAGCGACTCTCTTTGGACTCAGGTCGAATCATAAGCCGGAGCATCCAGAATTGCCAATGTCGTCCAATTATATAGATGCAAACATCTTCACTCCTATCAATTTGACAGGATTCTGTCTCATCATACCCTGTTCCGGATGTTCAAATGTACAAGGTTTGCGCGGTAGCACTTGTCCAAAGCGACTCTCCTTGTACTCAGGTCGAATCATAAACCGGAGCATCCAGCATTGCCATTGTCGTCCAATGATATATATGCAAATATATTTACTCCTATCAATTTGACAGGATTCTGCCTCATCGTATCTTGTCCAGGGGGTCCAAATGTACACGATTTGTTGCGGTACCACTTGTCCAAAGCGACATTCTTTGGACTTATGTCGAACCATAAGCCGGACAATCCAGAATTGCCGATGTTGACCAATGATATAGATGCAAATACCTTTACTCCTATCAATTTGACAGGATTCTGCCTCATCATACCTTTTCCAGGAGGTCCAAATGCACATGTTTTGGGCGGCAGCATTTGCCCAAACCGACTCTCTTTGGATTCAGGTCGAACCATAAGCCGGAGCATCCAGAATTGCCAATGTCGTCCAATGATATAGATGCAAATAGCTTTACTCCTATCAATTAGACAGGATTCTGCCTCATCGTATATTGTCCAGGGGGTCCAAATGTACAAGTCTTGTGCGGCAGCACTTGACAAAAGCGACTGTCTTTGGATTCAGGTCGAATCATGAGCCGGAGCATCCAGAATTGCCATTGTCGTCCAATGATATAGATGAAAATATATTTACTCCTATCAATTTGACAGGTTTCTGCCTCATCGTATATTGTCCAGGGGGTCCAAATGTACAAGATTTGTGCGGTAGCCCTTGTCCAAAGCGACTCTCTTTGGACTCAGGTCGAATCATAAGCCGGGGCATCCAGAATTGCCGATGTTGACCAATGATATAGATGCAAATATCTTTACTCCTATTAATTTGACAGGATTCTGCGTCATCATATCTTTTCCAGGAGGTCCAAATGCACATGTTTTGGGCGGCAGCATTTGCCCAAACCGACTCTCTTTGGATTCAGGTCGAATCATAAGCCGGGGCATCCAGAATTGCCAATGTCGTCCAATGATATAGATGCAAACATCTTCACTCCTATCAATTTGATAGGATTCTGCGTCATCATACCTTTTCCAGGAGGTCCAAATGCACATGTTTTGGGCGGCAGCATTTGCCCAAACCGACTCTCTTTGGATTCAGGTCGAATCATAAGCCGGGGCATCCAGAATTGCCAATGTCGTCCAATGATATAGATGCAAACATCTTCACTCCTATCAATTTGACAGGATTCTGTCTCATCATACCCTGTTCCGGATGTTCAAATGTACAAGGTTTGCGCGGTAGCACTTGTCCAAAGCGACTCTCCTTGTACTCAGATCGAATCATAAACCGGAGCATCCAGCATTGCCATTGTCGTCCAATGATATAGATGCATATATATTTACTCCTATCAATTTGACAGTATTCTGCCTCGTCGTATCTTGTCCAGGGGGTCTAAATGTACACGATTTGTTGCGGTACCACTTGTCCAAAGCGACATTCTTTGGACTTATGTCGAACCATAAGCCGGACCATCCAGAATTGCCGATGTTGACCAATGATATAGATGCAAATATCTTTACTCCTATTAATTTGACAGGATTCTGCCTCATCATACCTTTTCCAGGAGGTCCAAATGCACATGTTTTGGGCGGCAGCATTTGCCCAAACCGACTCTCTTTGGATTCAGGTCGAATCATAAGCCGGAGCATCCAGAATTGCCAATGTCGTCCAATGATATAGATGCAAATATCTTTACTCCTATCAATTTGACAGCGATTCTGCCTCATCGTATATTGTCCGGGGGGTCCAAATGTACAAGACTTGTGCGGCAGCACTTGACAAAAGCCAATCTCTTTGACTCATGTCGAATCATATGCCGATCATCCAGAATTGCCAATGTCGTCCAATGATATAGATGCAAATATCTTTACTCCTATGAATGCGATAGGATTCTGCCTCATCATGGCTTGTTCCGGAGGTTCAAATGTACAAGATTTGTGCGGTCGCCCTTGTCCAAAGCGACTCTCTTTGGACTCAGGTCGAATCATAAGCCGGGGCATCCAGAATTGCCGATGTTGACCAATGATATAGATGCAAATATCTTTACTCCTATTAATTTGACAGGATTCTGCCTCATCATACCTTTTCCAGGAGGTCCAAATGCACATGTTTTGGGCGGCAGCATTTGCCCAAACCGACTCTCTTTGAACTCAGGTCGAATCGTAAGCCGGGGCATCCAGAATTGCCAATGTCGTCCAATGATATAGATGCAAATATCTTTACTCCTATCAATGTGATAGGGTTCTGCCTCATCATACCTTGTTCCGGAGGTTCAAATGTACAAGATTTGTGCGGTAGCACTAGACAAAAGCGAAACTCTTTGCACTCTGGTCGAATCATATTCCGAGCATCCAGAATTGCCAATGTCGTCCAATGATATAGATGCAAATATCTTTACTGCTATCAATTTGTCAGGATTCTGCCTCATCATACCTTGTTCCGGAGGTTCAAATGTACAAGATTTTTGCGGTAGCCCTTGTCCAAAGCGACTCTCTTTGAACTCAGGTCGAATCGTAAGCCGGGGCATCCAGACTTGCCAATGTCGTCCAATGATATAGATGCAAATATCTTTACTCCTATCAATTTGACAGGATTCTGCCTCATCGTATATTGTCCAGGGGGTCCAAATGTACAAGACTAGTGCGGCAGCACTTGACAAAACCCAATCTCTTTGACTCAGGTCGAATCATATTCCGATCATCCAGAATTGCCAATGTCGTTCAATGATATAGATGCAAATATCTTTACTCCTATCAATGTGATAGGATTCTGCCTCATCATGCCTTGTTCCGGAGGTTCAAATGTACAAGATTTGTGCGGTCGCCCTTGTCCAAAGCGACTCTCTTTGGACTCAGGTCGAATCATAAGCCGGGGCATCCAGAATTGCCAATGTCGTCCAATGATATAGATGCAAACATCTTCACTCCTATCAATTTGACAGGATTCTGTCTCATCATACCCTGTTCTGGATGTTCAAATGTACAAGGTTTGCGCGGTAGCACTTGTCCAAAGCGACTCTCCTTGTACTCAGGTCGAATCATAAACCGGAGCATTCAGCATTGCCATTGTCGTCCAATGATATAGATGCAAATATATTTACTCCTATCAATTTGACAGTATTCTGCCTCGTCGTATCTTGTCCAGGGGGTCTAAATGTACATGATTTGTTGCGGTACCACTTGTCCAAAGCGACATTCTTTGGACTTATGTCGAACCATAAGCCGGACCATCCAGAATTGCCGATGTTGACCAATGATATAGATGCAAATATCTTTACTCCTATTAATTTGACAGGATTCTGCCTCATCATACCTTTTCCAGGAGGTCCAAATGCACATGTTTTGGGCGGCAGCATTTGCCCAAACCGACTCTCTTTGGATTCAGGTCGAATCATAAGCCGGAGCATCCAGAAATGCCAATGTCGTCCAATGATATAGATGCAAATATCTTTACTCCTATCAATTTGACAGGATTCTGCCTCATCGTATCTTGTCCAGGGGGTCCAAATGTACACGATTTGTTGCGGTACCACATGTCCAAAGCAACATTCTTTGGACTTATGTCGAACCATAAGCCAGACCATCCAGAATTACCGATGTTGACCAATGATATACATGCAAATATCTTTACTCCTATTAATTTGACAGGATTCTGCCTGATCATACCTTTTCCAGGAGGTCCAAATGCACATGTTTTGGGCGGCAGCATTTGCCCAAACCGACTCTCTTTGGATTCAGGTCGAATCATAAGCCGGAGCATCCAGAATTGCCACTGTCGTCCAATGATATAGATGCAAATATATTTACTCCTATGAATGTGATAGGATTCTGCCTCATCATACCTTGTACAGGAGGTCCAAATGTACAAGACTTGTTGCGGTAGCACTTGTCCGAAGCGACTCTGTTTGGACTCAGGTCGAATCATAAGCCAGAGCATCCAGAATTGCCAAAGTCGTCCAATGATATAGATGCAAATATCTTTTCTCCTATCAATTTGACAGGATTCTGCCGCTATCATATCTTGTCCAGGGGGTCAAAATGATCACGATTTGTGCGTTAGCACTTCACAAAAGCGAATGTCTTTGGACTCAGGTCGATTCATATGCCGAAGCATCCAGAATTACCATGTTGTCCAATGATACAGATGCAAATATCATCACTCCTATGAACGTGATAGGATTCTGCCTCATCATACCTTGTACAGGAGGTTCAAATGTACAAGATTTGTGCGGTAGCTCTTATCCAAAGCGACTGTCTTTGGATTCAGGTCGAATCATAAGCCGGAGCATCCAGAATTGCCATTGTCGTCCAATGATATAGATGCAAATATATTTACTCCTATCAATTTGACAGGATTCTGCCTCATCGTATCTTGTCCAGGGGGTCCAAATGTACAAGACTAGTGCGGCAGCACTTGACAAAACCCAATCTCTTTGACTCAGGTTGAATCATATTCCGATCATCCAGAATTGCCAATGTCGTCCAATGATATAGATGCAAATATCTTTACTCCTATCAATATGATAGGATTCTGCCTCATCATACCTTGTTCCGGAGGTTCAAATGTACAAGATTTGTGCGGTAGCCCTTGTCCAAAGCGACTCTCCTTGGACTCAGGTCGAATCATAAACCGGAGCATCCAGCATTGCCATGGCGTCCAATGATATAGATGCAAATATCTTTACTCCTATCAATGTGATAGGGTTCTGCCTCATCATACCTTGTTCCGGAGGTTCAAATGTACAAGATTTGTGCGGTAGCACTAGACAAAAGCGAAACTCTTTGCACTCTGGTCGAATCATATTCCGAGCATCCAGAATTGCCAATGTCGTCCAATGATATAGATGCAAATATATTTACTGCTATCAATTTGACAGGTTTCTGCCTCATCGTATATTGTCCAGGGGGTCCAAATGCACAAGATTTGTGGGGTAGCCCTTGTCCAAAGCGACTCTCCTTGTACTCAGGTCGAATCATAAACCGGAGCATCCAGCATTGTCATTGTCGTCCAATGATATAGATGCAAATATATTTACTCCTATCAATTTGACAGGATTCTGCCTCATCGTATCTTGTCCAGGGGGTCCAAATGTACAAGACTAGTGCGGCAGCACTTGACAAAACCCAATCTCTTTGACTCAGGTCGAATCATATTCCGATCATCCAGAATTGCCAATGTCGTCCAATGATATAGATGCAAATATCTTTACTCCTATTAATGTGATAGGATTCTGCCTCATCATAGCTTGTACAGGAGGTCCAAATGTACAAGGCTTATTGCGGTAGCACCTGTCCAAAGCGACTCTCTTTGAACTCAGGTCGAATCATATGCCGAACTTCCAGAATTGCCAATGTCGTCCAATGATATAGATGCAAACATCTTCACTCCTATCAATTTCACAGGATTCTGCCTCATCGTATCTTGTCCAGGAGGTTCAAATGTTCAAGATTTGTGCGGTAGCACTTGTCCAAAGCGACGTTCTTTGGACTTAGGTCGAACCATATGCCGGACCATCCAGAATTGCCGTTGTTGACCAATGATATAGATGCAAATATCTTTACTCCTAATAATTTGACAGGATTCTGGCTCATCATGTTTTGTCCAGGAGGATCAAGTGTAGAAGATGTGTGCGGTAGCACTAGACAAAAGCGAAACTCCTTGGACTCAGGTCGATCCATAAGCCGAAGCATCAAGAATTGCCAATGTCGTGCAATGGTATAGATGCAAATATCTTTACTGCAATCAATTTGACAGGATTCTGCCTCATCGTGTCTTGTCCAGGGGGTCCAAATGTACGGGATTTGTTGCGGTAGCACTTGTCCAAAGAGACATTCTTTGGACTTATGTCGAACCATAAGCCGGACCATCCAGAATTGCCGTTGTTGACCAATGATATAGATGCAAATATCTTTACTCCTATTAATTTGACAGGATTCTGCCTCGTCGTATCTTGTCCCGGGGGTCCAAATGTACAAGATTTGTTGCGGTAGTACTTGTCCAAAGCGACTCTCCTTGGACTTAGGTCGAATCATAAGCCTGAGCATCCAGAATTGCCAATGCCGTCTAATGATATAGATGCAAATATCTTCACTCCTATCAATGTGACAGGATTCTGCCTCATCATGCCTTTTCCAGGAGGTCCAAATGCACACGTTTTGGGCGGCAGCATTTGCCCAAACCGACTCTCTTTGGATTCGGGTCGAATCATATGCCGAGCATCCAGAATTGCCAATGTCGTCCAATGATATAGATGCAAATATCTTTACTCCTATCAATGTGATAGGATTCTGCCTCATCATACCTTGTACAGGAGGTCCAAATGTACAAGACTTATTGCGGTAGCACTTGTCCGAAGTGTTTTTATTTTTTAAAGTCTAGAGGAGTGCCTGAGGGAAACTAGTTTTCGCGAGTTGTGGTTTTGTTCGGAGGAGCCTTCGCACTACACTACGCCACACGGCACGTGGCCGGCACAGAACGATAACACGTGGTTGAGGAGTTCCAAAAAAGGTTATTTATTAACTAAACGCACTAAAAACTAGGATTACAGTGTTTGAGGGGCACCAAAGCGTCTTTATATAATCCCTGAGCTGTACCAGTCACCTTCCACTATGCACTAAACGAGAATTGCGCCCGATTTACTCGCTACGATTCGCGACGAATATGAGAGCACCCGGTCACGACTATGCGGAAGACGGTAATGGTCGACGAGAGCGCGCGGAAACCGCGAGAGTACAATTGCCCGAGAAGAACGCGACGCGGCGCTACTGATTAGCAGGCGCGTTTACATAGAGTATGGCCTGAGTATCGACCGCAACGATTGATCTGCAGCGAGCGCGCCGCGGGCGCCTATTGGCCGCCCGCCCGAGGTGACAATGAATACGCAACATTCCGCCCGCCTTAGCCGACAGCGTTGGCTAATCCGTTGACGTGGAGATCGGCACCACCGAGAGCTTGGTGATAGGTCGGACTAGCGTGCCTGAGGACGTCTTTAGCGTGACCACCCTGGTTAGGCCGTCAGCTCCGGGGTGGAGTGAGAGTACCCGAGCCAGAGGCCATTTGGCAGGAGGAAGCCGCTCGTCGGTGATGAGGACTAGTGAATTCTCCCTGATTTGATTGGACGGGTGGTGCCACTTTGAGATGGCCAGATGGCGTTGTAAACACTCCTTCGCCCAGCGTGCCCAGAAAAACTGAAATTTTTGCTGTATCAGTTGCCAGCGAGAGAGACGTGCTACTGGTACCGTGGAGAGTGAAGGTTCGGGCACTGCCGTCAGTGCTGCTCCGATGAGGAAGTGGCCGGGCGTGAGGGCGTCGAGATCGTCGGGGTCGTCAGACAGCGGGTGCAGCGGTCGGGAGTTGAGAACTGCCTCGATTTGCACCAGTAGAGTGGTCAGTTCCTCGAACGTGAGAAAGGTATCCCCGATGGTTCTCCGCAGGTGGTGCTTCACCGACTTGACCGCTGCTTCCCATTTCCCGCCGAAGTGAGGGGCTGCCGGAGGACTGAAAAACCAAATAGTACCATCGCCTGAGAGTAAATGAGAAATTTCCTTGAACTCCCTTGTGCCTGAGGTGAAGAGTTTCCGGAGTGCGGCATCGGCTCCGACAAAATTGGTGCCGCAGTCACTGTGAAGTGACCCGCAGATGCCTCTTCTTCCCACAAATCGTCGGAAGGCTGAGATGAAGGCCTCCGTTGTGTAGTCGGAGACGACCTCGAGGTGGACTGCCGAGGTGACGAAGCAGACAAAGATCGCCAGCCAGCCCTTGTGCGTCTTGGCCCCGCGACCTCGCCAAGTCTTGAGAGTGACCGGTCCTGCGTAGTCGACTCCGGTGTTGAGGAAGGGCCGAGAGGGCGTCACTCTGGACGGAGGTAGCTGTCCCATAAGCTGCTGGGCTCGCACGCCTCGTTGGCGAGCGCAGCGTGTGCAGCGGAGGATGTGAGATCGTACAGGGGCCCTACCCCCAATGATCCAGTAGGTCCTGCGGAGGTGGGCTAGCGTCAGTTGGGTGCCGCCGTGAAGAGTCCGTAGATGGGCATCCGAGATGAGAAGGCGAGTAAGAGGCGAGGCCCGTGGCAGTATGACGGGGTGCTTCGTTCCTTCTGCGAGTTCCGAGTTACGCAGCCGACCGCCCACCCTCAGGATGCCAGATCGATCGACGAAGGCCGTGAGCCGAGTTAGAGGATGCGTCCGTGAGAGGTGTTGTCCGCGTGCCATGGTTCTGAGCTCTGCTGAGAAGTAAGCACCCTGTGTTGCCCTTACCCAATGTATTCGGGCTGTTTCCATCTCTTCTGAGGTGAGAGGGTTGTGGAGAGAAGAGTCCGGGGTGCGCCTGAATCTGGCGATGGCTCGTCGGCACAGTGCCGTGATACGGAGAAGTCGGGTGAGAGACGAATACCGGTGAATTAGTTCCCAGAGAGGGTGAGGTTCCGATGCCGTCGATGCGAGGGTGAGTCCTGGCCGTTCTTCGAGGTCTGCCTTCGGATCAGGTCGCGGCATTGATGATGGCCAATCCTGTTGAGGTAGCGCCAGCCACGGAGGGCCGCTCCACCATAGTAAGTGGTGCGACAGCTGAGCTGGTGTGAGCCCGCGCGACGCGCAGTCGGCGGGGTTGTCCTTGCCTGGTACGAAGCGCCATTGTGCATGTGGGACGAGATCCTGAGCGGTAACCACCCGATTGCGGACGAAGTCCTTCCAACGTGAGGGGTGACTGAGGATCCAGGTGAGAGCAACGGTAGAGTCGGTCCAGAGAAAGGTAGGTGCCCCGACAAGCTCGAGAGTTTCCTGGATGTGCTTGGTGAGTTTGGCGAGAAGTACCGCAGCACCGAGTTCCAATCTGGGAATCGTGAGTGGCTTAAGAGGAGCAACCCGTGTTTTGGCGCTTACCAGAGTGGTGACCGGTTCCGATTCCATGGAGGAGACCCTGACGTAGACGACCGCTGCCATGGCTAGTTGAGAGGCGTCCGAGAAACCATGTAGTTCCACCTGCGTAGTTTGCGTGATGTGCATCCAGCGTGGAATTGAGAGTTGCCGCAATTCAACGAGGTCCGTCCGAAATTGATGCCACCGTTGGCACGTCTGAGGAGACAGAGGATCGTCCCAGCCCAACTTGTCCAGCAACAGTTCCTGAAGCAACATTTTGGCGCGCACGATGACCGGTGCGAGGAAGCCGAGAGGGTCGTATAATTGTGCGACCTCTGAGAGCACCGCCCGTTTCGTGGCTGAGTTTGAGGTGGCAGGGCGTGCATGAAACCTGAAGTCGTCCGCCTGAGGATGCCAAGAGAGGCCCAAGATCTTGACGCCAGCGTCTTCGAGGGGGTGAGCGAGGTCCGAAGAGGGGGACTCGTGAGGGACGGCCTTGAGGAGCTCCGAGTCGTTACTGGCCCATTTTGCCAGAGGGAATCCGCCCGCCTTGCAGAGAGCCGTTACTTGGCGTGCTATCTCCTGAGCTTCCTTCCGATCATCTGACCCGCCGTAGATGTCGTCGACGTATCGCCCCTTTGTAAGAGGTGCGATGGCCAAGGGATACCGATGCCCGTCGTCCTTCACCAGTTGGAGGAGGACCCGCACGGCAAGATACGGGGCCGGGCGGGTGCCGTAGGTGACCGTAGTGAGTTGACACGGGATGAGGGCGCCTTGTTCGTCCGCCCAGAGGATGCGCTGCAGGTCCCAATCATCTGAGTGCACCCTGATTTGGCGAAACATCTTGGTGATATCCGTTGCGAAGAGGAAGCGGTGTTTCCGCACCCAGAGGATGACGTCGGCGATGTCTACCTGTAGATTGGCTCCTGTGTAGAGAATGTCGTTGAGGGAACGCCCTGAGGAGGTCGGAGCGGATCCGTTGAACACGACCCTGAGCTTTGTGGTGAGGCTTTGTTCCTTGAGGACGCCATGGTGCGGGAGGTAGTACACCGAGGGTGGCTCGGGAGCAGTCTGCGAAAGTTTCCGGAGGTGAGAAAGTTCTTCGTACTCACGGATGAACGACACGTAGAGCTCCTTATAGTGATCGTCGCCTGCGAGCCGTTTGAGTAGGCGTCGAAGCGCTCCCTGCGCCGTAGGCCTAGAGTCGCCCAGACTAGTCACCGAGGCCTTGAGAGGTAGCCTGACCGTGTATCGTCCTGAGGCGTCTCGGGTATGTGTTGCCATAAAGTGCCTTTCGCAGGCGAGCTCGTCCTCGGTGAGACTCGCCGTAGTCCTGATAGTCGCCTCTTCTTGAGTCCAGAATCGCTCGAGGAGATCGTGCAACTGGTGGTCTATCGCAACCGAGTGCGTGGTTGCAGCTTGGCCGGCTCGCCCGTCATCGACCGGTCCGAGTACGACCCATCCTAGTAGTGTGCGGAGGGCGATTGGCTCCTGAGGACTTCCCTTGCGGACGCCGGGCTCCAGCAACTGCCCGTAGGCGTCTGCTCCCAAAATGAAGTCGATCTCTCCGGGGGTGAGGAAGTCAGGATCGGCAAGAGGTATTCCCTGCAGATGTGGCCACCACAGCTCCGGTGCAGAAAATGAGGGCAGCCATGTGGTAGTCTTCCTGAGGATGTGAGCCGTGATGGTGAGTCCTGAGGTCCGGTCGTAGATTGACGTTAGGCGCACCACCATGGCGCCCCGGGTCGAGCCTGAGTGGGTCCCTCCGACGCCGCTGACCCGTATGTTGGAGGGTCGGACGTCCAGCCGCAATGTCTTTGCCGTTCTCTCTGAGACAAATGTGAGCTCTGAGCCGGGGTCAATCAGAATGCGTACCTGATGCGTGGTGCCAAAGATTGACAAGGTGGTGGCCTGACACGTGGCCAGCAGCACGTTCGGCCTGAGGATCCCAGATGGTGGAGGTGTGAGTGCGCTGGCCGGTGGGGTTGAGTGAGAAGTGCCCGGTGTGGTGTGAGGGGTGCCCGGTTGAGGATGGTCCGTGGAGGTGTCCGTTCCTGAGGGTGTCCCGAAGTTAGACTCCTGAGAGTGAGTGACTACCGGCGAGAGAAGGACCGTTTTATTCCGGGGGGCCTTACCCCGCCCTGATATCCCCTGCCATTTCGAAAGGTAGTGCGGTCGCAGCCCCTGACTGTCGGCGTCAAAAATGGCGAGAGGTGCGGGCGAAGGCGTGCGTGGTCTTGGTGGAGGCGTGGGGACTCTGGTCTCCTCACGCTCCGACGGGGCTGGCTCAGCAGCGGGTGCGGCCCTGTAGATGGTTGTGGTGACCGTTTGGGGTTGAGGAGTACCCTGAGGATGGGCCGGCTCGAGGTGGATCATCGTATGATGGAGTCCTCCGCAATGCTGGCACCTCTTATGGTTGCGGCAATTGACGACGTTATGGTTGCCAAGGCAATTGTAGCAAAGCCGCAGATGCTCCACCGCCTGACGGCGTTGCCGCGCGTTTGACCTGCGGAATTCGGGGCAGGCTACGATGAAGTGCTCTGCGCCACAGAGCTCGCAGAGCCGTGGTCGGGGAGTTTCCGACGGTTCTGGGACCGTTGCGTGGGACTTGACTCCTGCGGGAGGCCGAGAACGGGCCTGAGGGTGAGTGGCGGGCTGCTGAGTGTATGCCCTTGGCATCGCGCCCGAGGAGACCCTTGCCTGAGGAGCTCGCCCGCGCTCCTGGTTCTCCAGCCCACGGGCCTGGGCTTGGAGGAAGCTCTGCACCTGTTCGAACGTGGGCGCCGTGGTCTGAGCTCCCAGCGCCATCTCCCAGAGGGCCCGAGTGGTGTCGTCCATTCGCCGAACCATGATTCTGGCCGCTATCGGCCCCCACTGTCCGGTAGGCGTCCCCAGGGTGCGGAGCGCAAACAGCGCCTCCGTCACCGAGGCGACTATGTCGTCGATGCTGGCGGCAGTGCGCGTGCCTTGTGTGCCGTCCCCGAGAAGTCCGTCGAGGAGTTCCCCTTCCAACACCCGATAATTTTCATATCTGTCGAGGAGTCTCTGCCACGCCAGGTCGAAGGAGGCTGCCTCGACCGGCAGCGTGTCAATACGCCGCGCTGCTTCCCCTGAGAAGGCCGCTCGAAGGATGAGCAGCTTTTCCAGCGGGGGGAACTGCGTGTTCCTCTGCACAAGGGACTCAAAAGTGTCCCGAAAATGCCTCCAGGCAACGAAATCGCCGGAAAACGACGGCAGTGCTACCTGGGGCACGATCGCCCGAGAAAGAGCCTGAGTGGTGACCGGAGGGGTGTTGAGGGGTGCCTGTCTTGCCTGCTCAGCTTGCAGGATACGAAGCGCTGTGGTGGCCTTGGTGTAACGCTCAAAGCACTGGTCATACACCCCTTCGGTAGTGTATTCGAGTTTGTGAAAGTCCAACAGAGGAAGCTCGCACAGGCGATTGTGCTGCTCGTCAAACATCTTCCATGCCTCTTGGAGATGGTCCAACGGGGCTCGCACTGCCTCTGGGTGCAGCGTTTTGAAGGGCTCCCGCCGGGACTCCTCTTCCAGACGCCGGATGAACCGAAAACGGCTCATTTGCCCGGCCACTTTGGCGTCATGCTCCGTCATCACTCGCGTTTTATCCGGCTCGAAGGACCAATGTTTTTATTTTTTAAAGTCTAGAGGAGTGCCTGAGGGAAACTAGTTTTCGCGAGTTGTGGTTTTGTTCGGAGGAGCCTTCGCACTACACTACGCCACACGGCACGTGGCCGGCACAGAACGATAACACGTGGTTGAGGAGTTCCAAAAAAGGTTATTTATTAACTAAACGCTCTAAAAACTAGGATTACAGTGTTTGAGGGGCACCAAAGCGTCTTTATATAATCCCTGAGCTGTACCAGTCACCTTCCACTATGCACTAAAAGAGAATTGCGCCCGATTTACTCGCTACGATTCGCGACGAATATGAGAGCACCCGGTCACGACTATGCGGAAGACGGTAATGGCCGACGAGAGCACGCGGAAACCGCGAGAGTACAATTGCCCGAGAAGAACGCGACGCGGCGCTACTGATTAGCAGGCGAGTTTACATAGAGTATGGCCTGAGTATCGACCGCAACGATTGATCTGCAGCGAGCGCGCCGCGGGCGCCTATTGGCCGCCCGCCCGAGGTGACAATGAATACGCAACACGAAGCGACTCTCTTTGGCCTCCGGTCGAATCATATGCCGGAGCATCCAGAATTGCCAATGTCGTCCAGTGATATTGATGCAAACATCTTTACTCCTATCAATGTGATAGGATTGTGCCTCATCGTATCTTGTCCAGGGGGTCCAAATGTACACGATTTGTTGCGGTAGCACTTGTCCAAAGCGACATTCTTTGGACTAATGTCGAACCATAAGCCGGACCATCCAGAATTGCCGATGTTCACCAATGATATAGATGCAAATATCTTTACTCCTATTAATTTGACAGAATTCTGCCTCATCGTATCTTGTCAAGGGGGTCCAAATGTACAAGATTTGTTGCGGTAGCATTTGTCCAAAACGACTCTCCTTGGACTCAGGTCGAATCATATGCCGAACTTCCAGAATTGCCAATGTCGTCCAATGATATAGATGCAAACATCTTCACTCCTATCAATTTGACAGGATTCTGCCTCATCGTATCTTGTCCAGGAGGTTCAAATGTACAAGATTTGTGCGGTAGACTTGTCCAAAGCGACATTCTTTGGACTTAGGTCGAACCA
This sequence comes from Priocnemis perturbator, assembly GCA_963942575.1. Taxonomy (NCBI): domain Eukaryota; kingdom Metazoa; phylum Arthropoda; class Insecta; order Hymenoptera; family Pompilidae; genus Priocnemis; species Priocnemis perturbator. The sequence goes on along the minus strand of CAWWDK010000133.1, from coordinate 1,506,287 downwards.
TATGCCGGACCATCCAGAATTGCCGATGTTGACCAATGATATAGATGCAAATATCTTTACTCCTATCAATTTGACAGGATTCTGGCTCATCATGTCTTGTCCAGGAGGATCAAGTGTAGAAGATGTGTGCGATAGCACTAGACAAAAGCGAAACTCCTTGGACTCAGGTCGATCCATATGCCGAAGCATCCAGAATTGCCAATGTCGTGCAATGATATAGATGCAAATATCTTTACTGCTATCAATTTGACAGGATTCTGCCTCATCGTATCTTGTCCACGAGGTTGAAATGTACAAGATTTGTGCGGTAGCACTTGTCCAAAGCGACATTCTTTGGACTTAGGTCGAACCATATTCCGGACCATCCAGAACTGCCGATGTTGACCAATGATATAGATGCAAATATCTTTAATCCTATCAATGTTATAGGATTCTGCCTCATCATACCTTGTTCCGGAGGTTCAAATGTACACGATTTGTTGCGGTAGCACTTGTCCAAAGCGACTCTCCTTGGTCGAATCATATACCTGAGCATCCAAAATTTCCAATGCCGTCTAATGATATAGATGCAAATATCTTCTCTCCTATCAATGTGACAGGATTCTGCCTCATCATACCTTTTCCACGAGGTCCAAATGCACAAGGTTTGGGCGGCAGCATTTGCCCAAACCGACTCTCTTTGGATTCAGGTCGAATCATAAACCGGAGCATCCAGAATTGACAATGTCGTCCAATGATATAGATGCAAATATCTTTACTCCTATCAATTTTACAGGATTCTGCCTCATCGTATATTGTCCAGGGGGTCCAAATGTACAAGACTTGTGCGGTAGCACTTGACAAAAGCCAATCTCTTTGACTCAGGTCGAATCATATGCCGAGCATCCAGAATTGCCAATGTCGTCCAATGATATAGATGCAAATATCTTTACTCCTATCAATTTGACAGGATTCTGCATCATCGTATCTTGTCCAGGGGATCCAAATGTACAAGATGTGTTGCAGTAGTACTTGTCCAAAGCGACATTCTTTGGACTTATGTCGAACCATAAGCCGGACCATCCAGAATTGCCGTTGTTGACCAATGATATAGATGCAAATATCTTTACACCTATTAATTTGACAGGATTCTGCCTCGTCGTATCTTGTCCCGGGGGTCCAAATGTACAAGATTTGTTGCGGTAGCACTTGTCCAAAGCGACATTCTTTGGACTTATGTCGAACCATAAGCCGGACCATGCAGAATTGCCGCTGTTCACCAATGATATAGTTGCAAATATCTTTACTCCTATTAATTTGACAGAATTCTGCCTCATCGTATCTTGTCAAGGGGGTCCAAATGTACAAGATTTGTTGCGGTAGCATTTGTCCAAAACGACTCTCCTTGGACTCAAGTCGAATCATAAGCCTGAGCATCCAGAATTGCCAATGTCGTCCAATGATATAGATGCACATATCTTTACTCCTATCAATGTGATAGGATTCTGCCTCATCATACGTTGTTCCGGAAGTCCAAATGGACAAGATTTGGCGGCAGTATGTGTCCAAAGCGACTCTCCTTGGACTCAGGTCGAATGATATGACGAACTTCCAGAATTGCCAATGTCGTCTAATTATATAGATGCAAATATCTTCTCTCCTATCAATGTGACAGGATTCTGCCTCATCGTATCTTGTCCAGGAGGTCCAAATGCACAAGGTTTGGGCGGTAGCACTTGTCCAAAGCGACATTCTTTAGACTTAGGTCGAACCATAAGCCGGACCATCCAGAACTGCCGATGTTGACCAATGATATAGATGCAAATATCTTTACTCCTATCAATGTGATAGGATTCTGCCTCATCATACCATGTTACGGAGGTTCAAATGTACAAGATTTGTGCGGTAGCCCTTGTCCAAAGCGACTCTCTTTGGACTCAGGTCGAATCATAAGCCGGGGCATCCAGAATTGCCAATGTCGTCCAATGATATAGATACAATTATCTTTACTGCTATCAATTTGACAGGATTCTGCCTCGTCGTATCTTGTCCCGGGGGTCCAAATGTACAAGATTTGTGGCGGTAGCACTTGTCCAAAGCGACTCTCCTTGGACTCAGGTCGAATCATAAGCCTGAGCATCAAGAATTGCCAATGTCGTCCAATGATATAGATGCAAATATCTTCACTCCTATCAATGTGACAGGATTCTGCCTCATCATGCCTTTTCCAGGGGGTCCAAATGTACACCTTTTGGGCGGGAGCATTTGCCCAAACCGACTCTCTTTGGATTGAGGTCGCATCATAAACCGGAGCATCCAGAATTGCCAATGTCGTCTAATGATATAGATGCAAATATCTTCACACCTATCAATTTGACAGGATTCTGGCTCATCATGTCTTGTCCAGGAGGATCAAGTGTAGAAGACGTGTGCGGTAGCACTAGACAAAGCGAAACTCCTTGGACCCAGGTCGATCCATAAGCCGAAGCAACCAGAATTGCCAATGTCGTGCAATGATATAGATGCAAATATCTTCTCTCCTATCAATGTGACAGGATTCTGCCTCATCGTATCTTGTCCAGGAGGTCCAAATGCACAAGGTTTGGGCGGTAGCACTTGTCCAAAGCGACATTCTTTAGACTTAGGTCGAACCATAAGCCGGACCATCCAGAACTGCCGATGTTGACCAATGATATAGATGCAAATATCTTTACTCCTATCAATGTGATAGGATTCTGCCTCATCATACCATGTTACGGAGGTTCAAATGTACAAGATTTGTGCGGTAGCCCTTGTCCAAAGCGACTCTCTTTGGACTCAGGTCGAATCATAAGCCGGGGCATCCAGAATTGCCAATGTCGTCCAATGATATAGATACAATTATCTTTACTGCTATCAATTTGACGGGATTCTGCCTCGTCGTATCTTGTCCCGGGGGTCCAAATGTACAAGATTTGTGGCGGTAGCACTTGTCCAAAGCGACTCTCCTTGGACTCAGGTCGAATCATAAGCCTGAGCATCAAGAATTGCCAATGTCGTCCAATGATATAGATGCAAATATCTTCACTCCTATCAATGTGACAGGATTCTGCCTCATCATGCCTTTTCCAGGGGGTCCAAATGTACACCTTTTGGGCGGGAGCATTTGCCCAAACCGACTCTCTTTGGATTGAGGTCGCATCATAAACCGGAGCATCCAGAATTGCCAATGTCGTCTAATGATATAGATGCAAATATCTTCACACCTATCAATTTGACAGGATTCTGGCTCATCATGTCTTGTCCAGGAGGATCAAGTGTAGAAGACGTGTGCGGTAGCACTAGACAAAGCGAAACTCCTTGGACCCAGGTCGATCCATAAGCCGAAGCAACCAGAATTGCCAATGTCGTGCAATGATATAGATGCAAATATCTTCTCTCCTATCAATGTGACAGGATTCTGCCTCATCGTATCTTGTCCAGGAGGTCCAAATGCACAAGGTTTGGGCGGTAGCACTTGTCCAAAGCGACATTCTTTGGACTTAGGTCGAACCATATGCCGGACCATCCAGAATTGCCGATGTTGACCAATGATATAGATGCAAATATCTTTACTCCTATCAATTTGACAGGATTCTGGCTCATCATGTCTTGTCCAGGAGGATCAACTGTAGAAGATGTGTGCGGCACTAGACAAAAGCGAAACTCCTTGGACTCAGGTCGATCCATATGCCGAAGCATCCAGAATTGCCAATGTCGTGCAATGATATAGATGCAAATATCTTTACTGCTATCAATTTGACAGGATTCTGCCTCATCGTATCTTGTCCAGGAGGTTCAAATGTACACGATTTGTGCGGTAGCACTTGTCCAGGCCGACTCTCTTTGGATTCTGGTCTAATTATAATACGGATCCCCAGGATTGCCAATTTCGTCCAATGATATAGACGCAAATATCTTCACTCCTATCAATTTTACAGGATTCTGTCTCATGATATCTTGTCCAGGAGGTTCAAATGTAAAAGATTTGTGCGGTAGCACTTGGCCAGGCCGACTCTATTTGGATTCAGGTCTAATTATAAGCCGGATCCCCAGGATCGCCAATGTCGTCCAATGATATAGATGCAAATATTTTTACTCCCATTAATGTGACTGTCGTTTTGGACAAGTGCTACGGCAACAAATCTTGTACATTTGGACCTCCTGGACAAGATATGATGAGGCCGAATCCTGTCAAATTGATAGGAGTGAAGATATTTGCATCTATATCATTGGACGACATTGGCAATTCTGGATGTTCAGGCTTATGATTCGACCTGAATCCAAGGAGAGTCGTTTTGGACAAATGCTACCGCAACAAATCTTGTACATTTGGACCCCCTTGACAAGATACGATGAGGCAGAATTCTGTCAAATTAATAGGAGTAAAGATATTTGCATCTATATCATTGGTGATCCTCGGCAATTCTGGATGGTCCGGCTTATGGTTCGACATTAGTCCAAAGAATGTCGCTTTGGACAAGTGCTACCGCAACAAATCGTGTACATTTGGACCCCCTGCACAAGATACGATGAGGCAGAATCCTGTCAAATTGGTAGCAGTAAAGATATTTGCATCTATATCATTGCACGACATTGGCAATTCTGGATGCTTCGGCTTATGGATCGACCTGAGTCCAAAGAATGTCGCTTTGGACAAGTGCTACCGCACAAATCTTGTACATTTGAACCTCCTGGACAAGATACGATGAGGCAGAATCCTGTCAAATTGATAGGAGTGAAGATGTTTGCATCTATATCATTAGACGACATTGGCAATTCTGGAAGTTCGGCATATGATTCGACCTGAGTTCAAAGAGATTCGCTTCGGACAAATACTGCCGCCCAAATGTTGTCCATTTGGACCTCCTGGACAAGATATGATGAGGCCGAATCCTGTCAAATTGATAAGAGTGAAGATATTTGCATCTATATCATTGGACGACATTGGCAATTCTGGATGCTCAGGCTTATGATTCGACCTGAGTCCAAGGAGAGTCGTTTTGGACAAATGCTACCGCAACAAATCTTGTACATTTGGACCCCCTTGAAAAGATACGATGAGGCAGAATTCTGTCAAATTAATAAGAGTAAAGATATTTGCATCTATATCATTGGTGATCCTCGGCAATTCTGGATGGTCCGGCTTATGGTTCGACATTAGTCCAAAGAATGTCGCTTTGGAGAAGTGCTACCGCAACAAATCGTGTACATTTGGACCTCCTGGACAAGATATGATGAGGCCGAATCCTGTCAAATTGATAGGAGTGAAGATATTTGCATCTATATCATTGGTCAACATCGGCAATTCTGGATGGTCCGGCTTATGGTTCGACATAAGTCCAAAGAATATCGCTTTGGACAAGTGCTACCGCAACAAATCGTGTACATTTGGACCCCCTGGACAAGATACGATGAGGCAGAATCCTATGACATTGATAGGAGTAAAGATATTTGCATCAATATCACTGGACGACATTGGCAATTGTGGATGCTCTGGCAAATGATTCGACCGGAGGCCAAAGAGAGTCGCTTCGGACAAGTGCTACCGCAATAAATCTTGTACATTTGGACCTCCTGTACAAGGTATGATACAGAATCCTATCACTTTGATAGGAGTAAAGATATTTGCATGTATATCATTGGACGACATTGGCAATTCTGGATGCTCGGCATATGATTCGACCTGAGTCCAAGGAGAGTCGCTTTGGACAAGTGCTACCGCAACAAATCTTGTACATTTGGACCCCCGGGACAAGATACGACGAGGCAGAATCCTGTCAAATTGATAGGAGTGAAGATGTTTGCATCTATATCATTAGACGACATTGGCAATTCTGGAAGTTCGGCATATGATTCGACCTGAGTTCAAAGAGAGTCGCTTTGGTCAAATACTGCCGCCCAAATCTTGTCCATTTGGACCTCCTGGACAAGATATGATGAGGCAGAATCCTGTCAAATTGATAGGAGTAAAGATAATTGTATCTATATCATTGGACGACATTGGCAATTCTGGATGCCCCGGCTTATGATTCGACCTGAGTCCAAGGAGGGTCGTTTTGGACAAGTGCTACCGCAACAAATCTTGTACATTTGGACCCCCTGGACAAGATACGATGAGGCAGAATCCTGTCAAATTAATAGGAGTAAAGATATTGGCATCTATATCATTGGTCAACATCGGCAATTCTGGATGGTCCGGCTTTTGGTTCGACATAAGTCCAAAGAATGTCGCTTTGGACAAGTGCTACCGCAACAAATCGTGTACATTTGGACCCCCTGGACAAGATACGATGAGGCAGAATCCTGTCAAATTGATAGGAGTAAAGATATTTGATCTATATCATTGGACGACATTGGCAATTCTGGATGCTCGGCATATGATTCGACCTGAGTCAAAGAGATTGGCTTTTGTCAAGTGCTACCGCACAAGTCTTGTACATTTGGACCCCCTGGACAATATACGATGAGGCAGAATCTTGTCAAATTGATAGGAGTAAAGATATTTGCATCTATATCATTGGACGACATTGGCAATTCTGGATGCTCCGGTTTATGATTCGACCTGAATCCAAAGAGAGTCGGTTTGGGCAAATGCTGCCGCCCAAACCTTGTGCATTTGGACCTCGTGGAAAAGGTATGATGAGGCAGAATCCTGTCACATTGATAGGAGAGAAGATATTTGCATCTATATCATTAGACGGCATTGGCAATTCTGGATGCTCAGGCATATGATTCGACCTGAGTCCAAGGAGAGTCGCTTTGGACAAGTGCTACCGCAACAAGTCTTGTACATTTGGACCCCCTGGACAATATACGATGAGGCAGAATCCTGTCAAATTGATAGGAGTAAAGATATTTGCATCTATATCATTGGACGACATTGGCAATTCTGGATGCTCGGCTTATGTTCGACCTAAGTCCAAAGAATGTCCCTTTGGACAAGTGCTACCGCACAAATCTTGTACATTTGAACCTCCTGGACAAGATACGATGAGGCAGAATCCTGTCAAATTGATAGGAGTGAAGATGTTTGCATCTCTATCATTGGACGACATTGGCAATTCTGGAAGTTCGGCATATGATTCGACCTGAGTCCAAAGAGAGTCGCTTCGGACAAGTGCTACCGCAACAAATCTTGTACATTTGGACCCCCGGGACAAGATACGACGAGGCAGAATCCTGTCAAATTCATAGGAGTAAAGATATTTGCATCTATATCATTGGTCAACAACGGCAATTCTGGATGGTCCGGCTTATGGTTCGACATAAGTCCAAAGAATGCCGCTTTGGACAAGTGCTACCGCAACAAATCTTGTACATTTGGATCCCCTGGACAAGATACGATGAGGCAGAATCCTGTCAAATTGATAGGAGTGAAGATATTTGCATCTGTATCATTAGACGGCATTGGCAATTCTGAATGCTCAGGCTTATGATTCGACCTGAGTCCAAGGAGAGTCGCTTTGGACAAGTGCTACCGCAACAAATCTTGTACATTTGGACCCCCGGGACAAGATACGACGAGGCAGAATCCTGTCAAATTAATAGGAGTAAAGATATTTGCATCTATATCATTGGTCAACAACGGCAATTCTGGATGGTCCGGCTTATGGTTCGACATAAGTCCAAAGAATGTCGTTTTGGACAAGTGCCACCGCAACAAATCCCGTACATTTGGACCCCCTGGACAAGACACGATGAGGCAGAATCCTGTCAAATTTATTGCAGTAAAGATATTTGCATCTATACCATTGCACGACATTGGCAATTCTTGATGCTTCGGCTTATGGATCGACCTGAGTCCAAAGAGTTTCGCTCTTGTCTAGTGCTACCGTACACTTGATCCTCCTGGACAAGACACGATGAGCCAGAATCCTGTCAAATTGATAGCAGTAAAGATAATTGTATCTATATCATTGGACGACATTGGCAATTTTGGATGCCCCGGCTTATGATTCGACCTGAGTCCAAGGAGGGTCGTTTTGGACAAGTGCTACCGCAACAAATCTTGTACATTTGGACCTCCTGGACAAGATATGATGAGGCAGAATCCTGTCAAATTGATAGGAGTGAAGATGTTTGCATCTATATCATTAGACGACATTGGCAATTCTGGAAGTTCGGCATATGATTCGACCTGAGTTCAAAGAGAGTCGCTTTGGTCAAATACTGCCGCCCAAATCTTGTCCATTTGGACCTCCTGGACAAGATATGATGAGGCAGAATCCTGTCAAATTGATAGGAGTAAAGATAATTGTATCTATATCATTGGACGACATTGGCAATTCTGGATGCCCCGGCTTATGATTCGACCTGAGTCCAAGGAGGGTCGTTTTGGACAAGTGCTACCGCAACAAATCTTGTACATTTGGACCCCCTGGACAAGATACGATGAGGCAGAATCCTGTCAAATTAATAGGAGTAAAGATATTGGCATCTATATCATTGGTCAACATCGGCAATTCTGGATGGACCGGCTTTTGGTTCGACATAAGTCCAAAGAATGTCGCTTTGGACAAGTGCTACCGCAACAAATCGTGTACATTTGGACCCCCTGGACAAGATACGATGAGGCAGAATCCTATCACATTGATAGGAGTAAAGATATTTGCATCAATATCACTGGACGACATTGGCAATTCTGCATGCTCCGGCAAATGATTCGACCGGAGGCCAAAGAGAGTCGCTTCGGACAAGTGCTACCGCAATAAGTCTTGTACATTTGGACCTCCTGTACAAGGTATGATGCAGAATCCTATCACATTGATAGGAGTAAAGATATTTGCATCTATATCATTAGACGGCATTGGCAATTCTGAATGCTCAGGCTTATGATTCGACCTGAGTCCAAGGAGAGTCGCTTTGGACAAGTGCTACCGCAACAAATCTTGTACATTTGGACCCCCGGGACAAGATACGACGAGGCAGAATCCTGTCAAATTAATAGGAGTAAAGATATTTGCATCTATATCATTGGTCAACAACGGCAATTCTGGATGGTCCGGCTTATGGTTCGACATAAGTCCAAAGAATGTCGCTTTGGACAAGTGCTACCGCAACAAATCCCGTACATTTGGACCCCCTGGACAAGACACGATGAGGCAGAATCCTGTGAAATTGATTGCAGTAAAGATATTTGCATCTATACCATTGCACGACATTGGCAATTCTTGAAGCTTCGGCATATGGATCGACCTAAGTCTAAAGAATGCCGCTTTGGGCAAGTGCTCCCGCACAAATCTTGTACATTTGAACCTCGTGGACAAGATACGATGAGGCAGAATCCTGTCAAATTGATAGCAGTAAAAATATTTGCATCTTTATCATTGCACGACATTGGCAATTCTGGATGCTTCGGCTTATGGATCGACCTGAGTCCAAAGAGTTTCGCTTTTGTGTAGTGCTACCGCGCAAATCTTGTAGACTTTATCCTCCTGGACGAGACATGATGAGCCAGAATCCAGTCAAATTGATAGGAATGAAGATATTTGCATCTATATCATTGGTCAACATCGGCAATTCTGGATGGTCCGGCTTTTGGTTCGACATAAGTCCAAAGAATGTCGCTTTGGACAAGTGCTACCGCAACAAATCGTGTACATTTGCACCCCCTGGACAAGATACGATGAGGCAGAATCCTGTCAAATTGATAGCAGTAAAGATATTTGCATCTATATCATTGCACGACATTGGCAATTCTGAATGCTTCGGCTTATGGATCGACCTGAGTCGAAAGCGTTTCGCTCTTGTCTAGTGCTACCGCACAATTCTTGTACACTTGATCCTCCTGGACAAGACACGATGAGCCGGAATCCTGTCAAATTGATAGCAGTACAGATATTTGTATCTATATCATTGGACGACATTGGCAATTCTGGATGGTCCGGCTTATGGTTCGACATAAGTCCAAAGAATGTCGCTTTGGACAAGTGCTACCGCAACAAATCGTGTACATTTGGACCCCCTGGACAAGATACGATGAGGCAGAATCCTGTCAAATTGATAGGAGTAAAGATATTTGATCTATATCATTGGACGACATTGGCAATTCTGGATGCTCGGCATATGATTCGACCTGAGTCAAAGAGAATGGCTTTTGTCAAGTGCTACCGCACAAGTCTTGTACATTTGGACCCCCTGGACAATATACGATGAGGCAGAATCTTGTCAAATTGATAGGAGTAAAGATATTTGCATCTATATCATTGGACGACATTGGCAATTCTGGATGCTCCGGTTTATGATTCGACCTGAATCCAAAGAGAGTCGGTTTGGGCAAATGCTGCCGCCCAAACCTTGTGCATTTGGACCTCGTGGAAAAGGTATGATGAGGCAGAATCCTGTCACATTGATAGGAGAGAAGATATTTGCATCTATATCTGTTTGGGAATGCCGCGACGCCGACCAATCGTCGTCGCGGCATCCTCAAGGCGGCCTGAGGGCCGAGTCACACGCGGCTTTCATGCGAGCGCGCCTTTAAAACGCGCGGCACGCGGGCGGCGTTTCCGCCGAATCGGGCGGCCATTATCGTCTCAGCTATTACCGAGAACGCACACGGATTATTGCATTTACGTCTTTCTGGTTTATCTCACGCATTGCTGCACATTGGATCGACTCTTAATATCACGGACTTGCACACATAAATCCCGGATTAAACGCCGAGAAATACACACGGTACATCAACACCGACGACGCAGGCTCTGTACGCGGCGCGAATCGTGCACGTGCACCCGTAACAGGTACTAATCATTGTACGGCGGATACAATTCATACAATTGACTATCTCGCTCATTATAATTGCTACTCTCACTACCGTAGAGCACCTGTGACCATGATTTTATAGACAATAAAGACTCTGTTAAACGGACATTATGTAGACCACGTGGAAACATAACCTCTCCACCGCCAATAGATCTTCTCATTTCCCCCCTTTCCTCTTTCCTTTCATTCCCTCTCATCTCCTCACAACGGGAATCGCGAGATTCTCGAACATTTGGTCCTTCGAGCCGGATTGGCGGTGTGAGAGTGTCCACTATGGTCATTAAAGTGAAAAGTGCAGCGACTCAGTGAACTATGTGAACATTGACTCAATGTGTAGTGACTCTATATGTTCTCGTCTCACGGTGGTATAAAACAATAAGCTTCAGTTCGTGGGCTCATAAAATTGACATTTGACAGGTCAGAAATCAAGCTCTCACTCAAGGACTAGCTCAGGGAACACAAGGCATACCACATCATGGATTCCGAGGAGACACAGCAGGAGGTCTTCGGGGACTCTGACGACAATGGCCCTCCCTCGCCAGCAACACTCACCATCCCGGTGCTCTCAGGAAGCTCTGCTTGCCCTACCACCAAGAGCAGGCCTGCGTCACCTGCGCGCCTTTCTCCAGAACTCGTGGCAAAGGTGAAGACGCAGATGGGGAGGGTCAGTATCCTCAAGGAAATTGCCTCTACCATTCCCAAGGATGGCAAGGGATTATCCATCATGGCGGTCAACCACATCAAGGACAGCCTCACGACCATACACTTGGCGTTTGAGAGGGAGCATGCTCAACTTGAGGCGGCTTGGCCGACTAGTAATATGAAGCATGAGTACTTCCGTATGGAGGTACATAACCTGGAGGCTATCATCGTCTTCCGGGCCAGGCTGGCTTTAAGTGAGCACGAAAATGCACTCACGGCAACGGATCATGGACGCAGCCACACTGAAGATATGGGATCAAGCGCCAAATTGCCGGATATCTCTTTGCCCACGTTCACAGGGGAGTACGAGCAGTGGCCAGCGTTTAGCGAACTGTTTGACTCCCTCGTGCGCAATAACTCAAGGCTGTCCTCAATCCAGAAGCTGCACTACCTGCGTGGTTGCTTATCTGGATCAGCCGCACAGGTGGTGCAAGGGCTCCCTTTGACGGCGGAATCATTGGACGCATCGTGGGACCTTCTCAAGAGACGATATGAAAATAAGCGTCTTCATATCCAAGCTCATCTCGATCGCCTTTACAACATAGGGACGCCCGGAATCAAGGACGCAGCCACATTGTCCAGGCTGACAGCGACTGTCGCGGAGACGACGAAGGCATTGTCGGTGCTCGACAGCGCTCATGACAGGTGGGAATGCCTTCTCGTGCACCATATCATGGCACGATTGGACTCAGCGTCGAGAGAGGCGTGGGAGATTTCACTCGGATCGACTCAAGAATTCCCACGCTTTTCTCAATTGGAAGAGTTCCTGGTGGCGAGAACACGCACACTCGAGCGTTTGGAGAAGGCGCCTGCGACCTCCTCCTCCACGGCATCTACTCGCTCATCGGGCGCAAGCACACAAAGGAAGCCAGCACTGCACACTACACAAGCGGCCACTTCCACCCGGCCAGCCACGGACCCGTCCATTGCCTACCCCTGCGACGCCTGCCAGGGGAGGCACTATATTGTGCAGTGCCCTACCTTTCGACTTATGTCGGTTAAGGAGAGGCACACCATCGCCACTTCTAAGCGCCTCTGCTACAACTGCCTGGGGCGCCACGCTGTGCGTGTCTGTCGGGCACGAACATGTAAGTCGTGCTCCGGCAGGCACCACACGATGCTTCACGGGGCGCAGCCTACCACCGACACCCAGACAGCAGGTACCAGCAAGGAATCTCACTAGGCTGCACGCGCATTCGTCGACCATTCACGGACTTACACACAAGCTACGCTCCTGGCCACAGCGGTAGCAAGGATCGCCTCAAGGAATGGAACACACCTCACCAGGATGCTAATTGACTCAGGGTCCGAACTCACCTTCATCACGGAACGGCTCGTGGATGCACTCAGCATTCAACGGAGCCGATCGAAGGTTTCTATCACGGGCATTGGCGGCTCCAACGCGACAAGAACACGGGGCGTGGCAACGATTACCATCTGTTCGTTGCATTCATCTGCTAAAGTTACGGTCAGAGCTCACATCCTCGAGGAATTGACATCAATCTTACCATCATTCGATGTATCACCTCAGTCATGGCCGCACTTACAAGGTTTGAGGTTAGCAGATCCGGACTTTCTTACGCCTCGCCCTATTGACATCCTTATAGGGGCAGACGCATACGGGCAGGCTATCAAGCCCAACATCATCAAGGGATCGCCATCAATGCCAATCGCTCAGCTTTCCATCTTCGGATGGCTTGTTCTTGGACCAGTAAGCTCACCAGCATCACTAGCTTACTCTTCTCACCACGTCACCCTCCATCGTGACGACAATGCACTCCAAGAACTGCTGACGAAGTTCTGGGTGCAAGAAGAACTGCCATCAGACGTCTCTACCGTTCTCACACCGGAGGAACAAGAGTGTGAGGATCATTTCCTGTCCACGCATTCAAGAGACGCAACTGGGCGATACATTGTACGGATACCTCTCAAGGCGGAATCCAGCACATTAGGCGAATCACGGACTACAGCGCATTGGTGTTTGCAACGACTCCTTAAGAAGTTGGATCGGGGTGGTGAGTACAGCACATTGTACCATCAGTTCATGACCGAGTATCAACAACTCCATCACATGGTCAAGGCACCAGAAACATCCAAAACGGTGTCGCAGTATTATCTGCCTCATCATGGTGTCTTGAAGGAGAGCAGCTCAACAACGAAGCTGCGTGTTGTCTTCAACGGTTCTTGCCCTACCACCTCCGGGCTCTCGGTCAATGACATTATGCACACAGGTCCCAACTTACTTCTCAATATCACGGATGTACTCCTTTGGATACGCAAACACCGCCACATCTTCGCCACAGACATCACAAAGATGTACCGACAGATCAAGGTGCATCACGATGATTGGGATTTACAGCGAATCCTGTGGTTGGATGAACAGCAAAGAGAAGTTCCGTACCAACTCACCACCGTAACCTATGGCACAAAGGCAGCACCATTCCTTGCAGTTCGGGCGCTCCTACAACTCATCAATGATGAGGGCCATAGATTTCCTTTGGCAATACCACCTATTTCTCACGGTCGGTACGTTGATGATATCTTTGGAGGCGCTGACACCGTGGAAGAACTCGTGGAAATCGCACAACAATTAAAGGAACTTTGCAACGCGGGCGGCTTCCCTCTTGCAAAATGGCATTCAACTCACTCAGATGTGTTAACCGCCACCTCTTCGGAAAACACACCAGGATCATTCATCTCTCTCGACGATTGCGCAACAAACATATTAGGACTCATGTGGAGCCCTCAAGAGGATAAATTCGTATTTACACCCAAGTCAGATCATCGCATGGAAAACCTCACAAAACGACGCATCTTATCTGAAGTGGCTCAGATATTTGATCCATTAGGCTTCGCATCACCTGTAATTATCAAGGCGAAAATGCTCCTTCAGGAGCTCTGGTTGCACAAAATTGGATGGGATGACAGCCTGCCATCCCAAATTTCTTCACGGTGGTTATCGCTCAGAGAAGACCTCACAAACTTGGCACTGCTCTTAGTACCAAGATGGCTTCACACGCTTGGGAGTACCACCATCACACTCCACGGCTTCTCTGACGCTTCGCAACTCGCCATGGCGGCGGTAGTTTACATTGCCGTTAACACACCGTCCACAGGAATAGTGACGTCACTAGTTTGTTCAAGGACCAAGGTAGCACCACTTAAAAGACTGACCATCCCGAGGTTGGAGCTTACGGCCGCGCTGTTACTCGCAAAGCTCATGAGATATGTCCAAGCCACACTAAACATGGACATAAGCTCAACCTATTTGTGGACGGATTCCCAGGTAACTCTCACATGGATCAAAGCCCATCCCTCTCGCTGGAAAGATTATGTCCGGAACAGGGTGTCGCAAATCCAAGAGCTCACATCAAGATCTGAATGGAGACACGTTCCTGGCACTTCCAATCCAGCGGACTGCGCCTCAAGGGGAATCACAACGGAGCAATTACGAACACATGAGCTGTGGTGGACGGGACCACCATGGCTCACTCAATCAGCGGACACATGGCCAACACAAACTTCATCTCCTGACGAGTCCTCGGCTCTCGAGGCTCGACCGGGAATCTCATTGATTGTGGCCTCACCAAAAGTCGACTACCACTGGGGCCTCATATACCGCTACTCATCACTTGGTAAATTGCTCAGGATTACTGCTCTTTGTTTCAGAATTCGCTCACGGTTGAGAAAATGTTCTGTCTCATCACCATTAACGAACATTACACCATCTGACTTGGACATGGCAAAGATTTTCTGGATAAAGGCGACTCAATCGGCATACTTCTCACACGAATTGAAGCAACTGGAATCGCACACACAACTGCCGAACAATCACGCTCTTCACCGATTGACGGCTTACATCGATGACCAAGGGGTCATGCGAGTGGGAGGTCGACTCAACGAGTCATCTCTCCCTTACGAAGGCAAACATCAAGCCATATTGCCTCGCCATTCACGTTTGTCCGATCTCATTATAGATGATGCCCACCGTCGAACACTTCATGGCGGTACACAACTTACACTGGCTCATCTTCGGCAAACGTACTGGATTATCGGCGGAAGAGCACCTGTGAAGTCCCATATTCTCAAATGCGTGATATGTGCAAGGCAGAGGGGGATCCGTGCCTGTCAATTGATGGGCCAACTACCTCTCTGTCGTGTCACACCATCACGGGCATTTTCTCACGTCGGAGTGGACTACGCAGGACCGGTTACAATCAAGGCATGGAAAGGAAGAGGCTCAAAACCACATAAGGGCTGGATTTGTGTTTTTGTTTGTCTCACAACATCGGCAGTACATCTCGAGGCGGTAACGGACTACTCGACAGATGGATTCATTGCAACTTATCGGCGCTTCTCATCAAGACGGGGAATTCCACACACCTTCTACTCAGACTGCGGGACTAATTTTGTGGGAGCAGAAAGGGTCTTACACAACCTTTTCACCCAGAGTTCCGCCGAACACCAGGTCATCTCGAAGGTATTGGCATCGGACAACACACAGTGGTCGTTCAATCCACCGGCGGCTCCACACATGGGTGGAAAATGGGAAGCAGCGGTGAAGTCCACCAAATTTCATCTCAGGAGGACTGTAGGTGAGACCGTACTCACCTACGAAGAACTCAGCACCCTGCTTGCCCAAATAGAGGCTATTCTCAATTCACGACCACTGGAGCCCCTCAGTGATGATCCAGAAGACATGGCTGTGCTCACCCCTGGACACTTCCTCACCGGCAGCGCCATCACTTCCATTCCGGAGCCATCGCTCCTTGATACAAATGTGTCAAGGTTGACTCGGTGGCAATTAATCCAGCAGAAGGTACAGCAATTTTGGTCTCAATGGTCTACTCATTATTTGCAATTTCAACAGGCAATCTCCAAATGGCACCATCCAATCAACAACATCAAGGTTGGCTCCATGGTGCTACTCACGGACGAGCGCTTTCCACCAAGCAAATGGCCCCTCGCCCGAGTTACGGTTCTTCACCCGGGCAAGGATGGACTCACCAGAGTGGTGACATTGAAAACCGCGACGGCGACACTCACACGGCCAATCTCCAAGCTTGCCGTGCTGCCAATCACCACCTCCGAACAAGATCAGCAAGGGGCATCATCAACCTCCGTTGCTGATGGCGGGCGGAATGTTTGGGAATGCCGCGACGCCGACCAATCGTCGTCGCGGCATCCTCAAGGCGGCCTGAGGGCCGAGTCACACGCGGCTTTCATGCGAGCGCGCCTTTAAAACGCGCGGCACGCGGGCGGCGTTTCCGCCGAATCGGGCGGCCATTATCGTCTCAGCTATTACCGAGAACGCACACGGATTATTGCATTTACGTCTTTCTGGTTTATCTCACGCATTGCTGCACATTGGATCGACTCTTAATATCACGGACTTGCACACATAAATCCCGGATTAAACGCCGAGAAATACACACGGTACATCAACACCGACGACGCAGGCTCTGTACGCGGCGCGAATCGTGCACGTGCACCCGTAACAGGTACTAATCATTGTACGGCGGATACAATTCATACAATTGACTATCTCGCTCATTATAATTGCTACTCTCACTACCGTAGAGCACCTGTGACCATGATTTTATAGACAATAAAGACACTGTTAAACGGACATTATGTAGACCACGTGGAAACATAACCTCTCCACCGCCAATAGATCTTCTCATTTCCCCCCTTTCCTCTTTCCTTTCATTCCCTCTCATCTCCTCACAACGGGAATCGCGAGATTCTCGAACAATATCATTAGACGGCATTGGCAATTCTGGATGCTCAGGCATATGATTCGACCTGAGTCCAAGGAGAGTCGCTTTGGACAAGTGCTACCGCAACAAGTCTTGTACATTTGGACCCCCTGGACAATATACGATGAGGCAGAATCCTGTCAAATTGATAGGAGTAAAGATATTTGCATCTATATCATTGGACGACATTGGCAATTCTGGATGCTCGGCTTATGTTCGACCTAAGTCCAAAGAATGTCCCTTTGGACAAGTGCTACCGCACAAATCTTGTACATTTGAACCTCCTGGACAAGATACGATGAGGCAGAATCCTGTCAAATTGATAGGAGTGAAGATGTTTGCATCTCTATCATTGGACGACATTGGCAATTCTGGAAGTTCGGCATATGATTCGACCTGAGTCCAAAGAGAGTCGCTTCGGACAAGTGCTACCGCAACAAATCTTGTATATTTGGACCCCCGGGACAAGATACGACGAGGCAGAATCCTGTCAAATTCATAGGAGTAAAGATATTTGCATCTATATCATTGGTCAACAACGGCAATTCTGGATGGTCCGGCTTATGGTTCGACATAAGTCCAAAGAATGCCGCTTTGGACAAGTGCTACCGCAACAAATCTTGTACATTTGGATCCCCTGGACAAGATACGATGAGGCAGAATCCTGTCAAATTGATAGGAGTGAAGATATTTGCATCTGTATCATTAGACGGCATTGGCAATTCTGAATGCTCAGGCTTATGATTCGACCTGAGTCCAAGGAGAGTCGCTTTGGACAAGTGCTACCGCAACAAATCTTGTACATTTGGACCCCCGGGACAAGATACGACGAGGCAGAATCCTGTCAAATTAATAGGAGTAAAGATATTTGCATCTATATCATTGGTCAACAACGGCAATTCTGGATGGTCCGGCTTATGGTTCGACATAAGTCCAAAGAATGTCGTTTTGGACAAGTGCCACCGCAACATATCCCGTACATTTGGACCCCCTGGACAAGACACGATGAGGCAGAATCCTGTCAAATTGATTGCAGTAAAGATATTTGCATCTATATCATTAGACGGCATTGGCAATTCTGAATGCTCAGGCTTATGATTCGACCTGAGTCCAAGGAGAGTCGCTTTGGACAAGTGCTACCGCAACAAATCTTGTACATTTGGACCCCCGGGACAAGATACGACGAGGCAGAACCCTGTGAAATTGATTGCAGTAAAGATATTTGCATCTATACCATTGCACGACATTGGCAATTCTTGATGCTTCGGCATATGGATCGACCTAAGTCTAAAGAATGCCGCTTTGGGCAAGTGCTCCCGCACAAATCTTGTACATTTGAACCTCGTGGACAAGATACGATGAGGCAGAATCCTGTCAAATTGATAGCAGTAAAGATATTTGCATCTATATCATTGCACGACATTGGCAATTCTGGATGCTTCGGCTTATGGATCGACCTGAGTCCAAAGAGTTTCGCTTTTGTGTAGTGCTACCGCACAAATCTTGTAGACTTTATCCTCCTGGACGAGACATGATGAGCCAGAATCCAGTCAAATTGATAGGAATGAAGATATTTGCATCTATATCATTGGTCAACATCGGCAATTCTGGATGGTCCGGCTTTTGGTTCGACATAAGTCCAAAGAATGTCGCTTTGGACAAGTGCTACCGCAACAAATCGTGTACATTTGCACCCCCTGGACAAGATACGATGAGGCAGAATCCTGTCAAATTGATAGCAGTAAAGATATTTGCATCTATATCATTGCAAGACATTGGCAATTCTGAATGCTTCGGCTTATGGATCGACCTGAGTCGAAAGCGTTTCGCTCTTGTCTAGTGCTACCGCACAATTCTTGTACACTTGATCCTCCTGGACAAGACACGATGAGCCAGAATCCTGTCAAATTGATAGCAGTACAGATATTTGTATATATATCATTGGACGACATTGGCAATTCTGGAAGTTCGGCATATGATTCGACCTGAGTTCAAAGAGAGTCGCTTTGGTCAAATACTGCCGCCCAAATCTTGTCCATTTGGACCTCCTGGACAAGATATGATGAGGCAGAATCCTGTCAAATTGATAGCAGTAAAGATAATTGTATCTATATCATTGGACGACATTGGCAATTCTGGATGCCCCGGCTTATGATTCGACCTGAGTCCAAGGAGGGTCGTTTTGGACAAGTGCTACCGCAACAAATCTTGTACATTTGGACCCCCTGGACAAGATACGATGAGGCAGAATCCTGTCAAATTAATAGGAGTAAAGATATTGGCATCTATATCATTGGTCAACATCGGCAATTCTGGATGGTCCGGCTTTTGGTTCGACATAAGTCCAAAGAATGTCGCTTTGGACAAGTGCTACCGCAACAAATCGTGTACATTTGGACCCCCTGGACAAGATACGATGAGGCAGAATCCTATCACATTGATAGGAGTAAAGATATTTGCATCAATATCACTGGACGACATTGGCAATTCTGGATGCTCCGGCAAATGATTCGACCGGAGGCCAAAGAGAGTCGCTTCGGACAAGTGCTACCGCAATAAGTCTTGTACATTTGGACCTCCGGTACAAGGTATGATGCAGAATCCTATCACATTGATAGGAGTAAAGATATTTGCATCTATATCATTAGACGGCATTGGCAATTCTGGATGCTCGGCATATGATTCGACCTGAGTCAAAGAGAATGGCTTTTGTCAAGTGCTACCGCACAAGTCTTGTACATTTGGACCCCCTGGACAATATACGATGAGGCAGAATCTTGTCAAATTGATAGGAGTAAAGATATTTGCATCTATATCATTGGACGACATTGGCAATTCTGGATGCTCCGGTTTATGATTCGACCTGAATCCAAAGAGAGTCGGTTTGGGCAAATGCTGCCGCCCAAACCTTGTGCATTTGGACCTCGTGGAAAAGGTATGATGAGGCAGAATCCTGTCACATTGATAGGAGAGAAGATATTTGCATCTATATCTGTTTGGGAATGCCGCGACGCCGACCAATCGTCGTCGCGGCATCCTCAAGGCGGCCTGAGGGCCGAGTCACACGCGGCTTTCATGCGAGCGCGCCTTTAAAACGCGCGGCACGCGGGCGGCGTTTCCGCCGAATCGGGCGGCCATTATCGTCTCAGCTATTACCGAGAACGCACACGGATTATTGCATTTACGTCTTTCTGGTTTATCTCACGCATTGCTGCACATTGGATCGACTCTTAATATCACGGACTTGCACACATAAATCCCGGATTAAACGCCGAGAAATACACACGGTACATCAACACCGACGACGCAGGCTCTGTACGCGGCGCGAATCGTGCACGTGCACCCGTAACAGGTACTAATCATTGTACGGCGGATACAATTCATACAATTGACTATCTCGCTCATTATAATTGCTACTCTCACTACCGTAGAGCACCTGTGACCATGATTTTATAGACAATAAAGACACTGTTAAACGGACATTATGTAGACCACGTGGAAACATAACCTCTCCACCGCCAATAGATCTTCTCATTTCCCCCCTTTCCTCTTTCCTTTCATTCCCTCTCATCTCCTCACAACGGGAATCGCGAGATTCTCGAACAATATCATTAGACGGCATTGGCAATTCTGGATGCTCAGGCATATGATTCGACCTGAGTCCAAGGAGAGTCGCTTTGGACAAGTGCTACCGCAACAAGTCTTGTACATTTGGACCCCCTGGACAATATACGATGAGGCAGAATCCTGTCAAATTGATAGGAGTAAAGATATTTGCATCTATATCATTGGACGACATTGGCAATTCTGGATGCTCGGCTTATGTTCGACCTAAGTCCAAAGAATGTCCCTTTGGACAAGTGCTACCGCACAAATCTTGTACATTTGAACCTCCTGGACAAGATACGATGAGGCAGAATCCTGTCAAATTGATAGGAGTGAAGATGTTTGCATCTCTATCATTGGACGACATTGGCAATTCTGGAAGTTCGGCATATGATTCGACCTGAGTCCAAAGAGAGTCGCTTCGGACAAGTGCTACCGCAACAAATCTTGTATATTTGGACCCCCGGGACAAGATACGACGAGGCAGAATCCTGTCAAATTCATAGGAGTAAAGATATTTGCATCTATATCATTGGTCAACAACGGCAATTCTGGATGGTCCGGCTTATGGTTCGACATAAGTCCAAAGAATGCCGCTTTGGACAAGTGCTACCGCAACAAATCTTGTACATTTGGATCCCCTGGACAAGATACGATGAGGCAGAATCCTGTCAAATTGATAGGAGTGAAGATATTTGCATCTGTATCATTAGACGGCATTGGCAATTCTGAATGCTCAGGCTTATGATTCGACCTGAGTCCAAGGAGAGTCGCTTTGGACAAGTGCTACCGCAACAAATCTTGTACATTTGGACCCCCGGGACAAGATACGACGAGGCAGAATCCTGTCAAATTAATAGGAGTAAAGATATTTGCATCTATATCATTGGTCAACAACGGCAATTCTGGATGGTCCGGCTTATGGTTCGACATAAGTCCAAAGAATGTCGTTTTGGACAAGTGCCACCGCAACATATCCCGTACATTTGGACCCCCTGGACAAGACACGATGAGGCAGAATCCTGTCAAATTGATTGCAGTAAAGATATTTGCATCTATATCATTAGACGGCATTGGCAATTCTGAATGCTCAGGCTTATGATTCGACCTGAGTCCAAGGAGAGTCGCTTTGGACAAGTGCTACCGCAACAAATCTTGTACATTTGGACCCCCGGGACAAGATACGACGAGGCAGAACCCTGTGAAATTGATTGCAGTAAAGATATTTGCATCTATACCATTGCACGACATTGGCAATTCTTGATGCTTCGGCATATGGATCGACCTAAGTCTAAAGAATGCCGCTTTGGGCAAGTGCTCCCGCACAAATCTTGTACATTTGAACCTCGTGGACAAGATACGATGAGGCAGAATCCTGTCAAATTGATAGCAGTAAAGATATTTGCATCTATATCATTGCACGACATTGGCAATTCTGGATGCTTCGGCTTATGGATCGACCTGAGTCCAAAGAGTTTCGCTTTTGTGTAGTGCTACCGCACAAATCTTGTAGACTTTATCCTCCTGGACGAGACATGATGAGCCAGAATCCAGTCAAATTGATAGGAATGAAGATATTTGCATCTATATCATTGGTCAACATCGGCAATTCTGGATGGTCCGGCTTTTGGTTCGACATAAGTCCAAAGAATGTCGCTTTGGACAAGTGCTACCGCAACAAATCGTGTACATTTGCACCCCCTGGACAAGATACGATGAGGCAGAATCCTGTCAAATTGATAGCAGTAAAGATATTTGCATCTATATCATTGCAAGACATTGGCAATTCTGAATGCTTCGGCTTATGGATCGACCTGAGTCGAAAGCGTTTCGCTCTTGTCTAGTGCTACCGCACAATTCTTGTACACTTGATCCTCCTGGACAAGACACGATGAGCCAGAATCCTGTCAAATTGATAGCAGTACAGATATTTGTATATATATCATTGGACGACATTGGCAATTCTGGAAGTTCGGCATATGATTCGACCTGAGTTCAAAGAGAGTCGCTTTGGTCAAATACTGCCGCCCAAATCTTGTCCATTTGGACCTCCTGGACAAGATATGATGAGGCAGAATCCTGTCAAATTGATAGCAGTAAAGATAATTGTATCTATATCATTGGACGACATTGGCAATTCTGGATGCCCCGGCTTATGATTCGACCTGAGTCCAAGGAGGGTCGTTTTGGACAAGTGCTACCGCAACAAATCTTGTACATTTGGACCCCCTGGACAAGATACGATGAGGCAGAATCCTGTCAAATTAATAGGAGTAAAGATATTGGCATCTATATCATTGGTCAACATCGGCAATTCTGGATGGTCCGGCTTTTGGTTCGACATAAGTCCAAAGAATGTCGCTTTGGACAAGTGCTACCGCAACAAATCGTGTACATTTGGACCCCCTGGACAAGATACGATGAGGCAGAATCCTATCACATTGATAGGAGTAAAGATATTTGCATCAATATCACTGGACGACATTGGCAATTCTGGATGCTCCGGCAAATGATTCGACCGGAGGCCAAAGAGAGTCGCTTCGGACAAGTGCTACCGCAATAAGTCTTGTACATTTGGACCTCCGGTACAAGGTATGATGCAGAATCCTATCACATTGATAGGAGTAAAGATATTTGCATCTATATCATTAGACGGCATTGGCAATTCTGAATGCTCAGGCTTATGATTCGACCTGAGTCCAAGGAGAGTCGCTTTGGACAAGTGCTATCGCAACAAATCTTGTACATTTGGACCCCCGGGACAAGATACGACGAGGCAGAATCCTGTCAAATTAATAGGAGTAAAGATATTTGCATCTATATCATTGGTCAACAACGGCAATTCTGGATGGTCCGGCTTATGGTTCGACATAAGTCCAAAGAATGTCGCTTTGGACAAGTGCTACCGCAACAAATCCCGTACATTTGGACCCCCTGACAAGGCACGATGAGGCAGAACCCTGTGAAATTGATTGCAGTAAAGATATTTGCATCTATACCATTGCACGACATTGGCAATTCTTGATGCTTCGGCATATGGATCGACCTAAGTCTAAAGAATGCCGCTTTGGGCAAGTGCTCCCGCACAAATCTTGTACATTTGAACCTCGTGGACAAGATACGATGAGGCAGAATCCTGTCAAATTGATAGCAGTAAAGATATTTGCATCTATATCATTGCACGACATTGGCAATTCTGGATGCTTCGGCTTATGGATCGACCTGAGTCCAAAGAGTTTCGCTTTTGTGTAGTGCTACCGCACAAATCTGGTAGACTTTATCCTCCTGGACGAGACATGATGAGCCAGAATCCAGTCAAATTGATAGGAATGAAGATATTTGCATCTATATCATTGGTCAACATCGGCAATTCTGGATGGTCCGGCTTTTGGTTCGACATAAGTCCAAAGAATGTCGCTTTGGACAAGTGCTACCGCAACAAATCGTGTACATTTGCACCCCCTGGACAAGATACGATGAGGCAGAATCCTGTCAAATTGATAGCAGTAAAGATATTTGCATCTATATCATTGCACGACATTGGCAATTCTGAATGCTTCGGCTTATGGATCGACCTGAGTCGAAAGCGTTTCGCTCTTGTCTAGTGCTACCGCACAATTCTTGTACACTTGATCCTCCTGGACAAGACACGATGAGCCAGAATCCTGTCAAATTGATAGCAGTACAGATATTTGTATCTATATCATTGGACGACATTGGCAATTCTGGAAGTTCGGCATATGATTCGACCTGAGTTCAAAGAGAGTCGCTTTGGTCCAATACTGCCGCCCAAATCTTGTCCATTTGGACCTCCTGGACAAGATATGATGAGGCAGAATCCTGTCAAATTGATAGCAGTAAAGATAATTGTATCTATATCATTGGACGACATTGGCAATTCTGGATGCCCCAGCTTATGATTCGACCTGAGTCCAAGGAGGGTCGTTTTGGACAAGTGCTACCGCAACAAATCTTGTACATTTGGACCCCCTGGACAAGATACGATGAGGCAGAATCCTGTCAAATTAATAGGAGTAAAGATATTGGCATCTATATCATTGGTCAACATCGGCAATTCTGGATGGTCCGGCTTTTGGTTCGACATAAGTCCAAAGAATGTCGCTTTGGACAAGTGCTACCGCAACAAATCGTGTACATTTGGACCCCCTGGACAAGATACGATGAGGCAGAATCCTATCACATTGATAGGAGTAAAGATATTTTCATCAATATCACTGGACGACATTGGCAATTCTGGATGCTCCGGCAAATGATTCGACCGGAGGCCACAGAGAGTCGCTTCGGACAAGTGCTACCGCAATAAGTCTTGTACATTTGGACCTCCTGTACAAGGTATGATGCAGAATCCTATCACATTGATAGGAGTAAAGATATTTGCATCAATATCACTGGACGACATTGGCAATTCTGGATGCTCCGGCAAATGATTCGACCGGAGGCCAAAGAGAGTCGCTTCGGACAAGTGCTACCGCAATAAGTCTTGTACATTTGGACCTCCTGTACAAGGTATGATGCAGAATCCTATCACATTGATAGGAGTAAAGATATTTGCATCTATATCATTAGACGGCATTGGCAATTCTGAATGCTCAGGCTTATGATTCGACCTGAGTCCAAGGAGAGTCGCTTTGGACAAGTGCTACCGCAACAAATCTTGTACATTTGGACCCCCGGGACAAGATACGACGAGGCAGAATCCTGTCAAATTAATAGGAGTAAAGATATTTGCATCTATATCATTGGTCAACAACGGCAATTCTGGATGGTCCGGCTTATGGTTCGACATAAGTCCAAAGAATGTCGCTTTGGACAAGTGCTACCGCAACAAATCCCGTACATTTGGACCCCCTGGACAAGACACGATGAGGCAGAACCCTGTGAAATTGATTGCAGTAAAGATATTTGCATCTATACCATTGCACGACATTGGCAATTCTTGATGCTTCGGCATATGGATCGACCTAAGTCTAAAGAATGCCGCTTTGGGCAAGTGCTCCCGCACAAATCTTGTACATTTGAACCTCGTGGACAAGATACGATGAGGCAGAATCCTGTCAAATTGATAGCAGTAAAGATATTTGCATCTATATCATTGCACGACATTGGCAATTCTGGATGCTTCGGCTTATGGATCGACCTGAGTCCAAAGAGTTTCGCTTTTGTGTAGTGCTACCGCACAAATCTTGTAGACTTTATCCTCCTGGACGAGACATGATGAGCCAGAATCCAGTCAAATTGATAGGAATGAAGATATTTGCATCTATATCATTGGTCAACATCGGCAATTCTGGATGGTCCGGCTTTTGGTTCGACATAAGTCCAAAGAATGTCGCTTTGGACAAGTGCTACCGCAACAAATCGTGTACATTTGCACCCCCTGGACAAGATACGATGAGGCAGAATCCTGTCAAATTGATAGCAGTAAAGATATTTGCATCTATATCATTGCACGACATTGGCAATTCTGAATGCTTCTGCTTATGGATCGACCTGAGTCGAAAGCGTTTCGCTCTTGTCTAGTGCTACCGCACAATTCTTGTACACTTGATCCTCCTGGACAAGACACGATGAGCCAGAATCCTGTCAAATTGATAGCAGTACAGATATTTGTATCTATATCATTGGACGACATTGGCAATTCTGGAAGTTCGGCATATGATTCGACCTGAGTTCAAAGAGAGTCGCTTTGGTCAAATACTGCCGCCCAAATCTTGTCCATTTGGATCTCCTGGACAAGATATGATGAGGCAGAATCCTGTCAAATTGATAGCAGTAAAGATAATTGTATCTATATCATTGGACGACATTGGCAATTCTGGATGCCCCGGCTTATGATTCGACCTGAGTCCAAGGAGGGTCGTTTTGGACAAGTGCTACCGCAACAAATCTTGTACATTTGGACCCCCTGGACAAGATACGATGAGGCAGAATCCTGTCAAATTAATAGGAGTAAAGATATTGGCATCTATATCATTGGTCAACATCGGCAATTCTGGATGGTCCGGCTTTTGGTTCGACATAAGTCCAAAGAATGTCGCTTTGGACAAGTGCTACCGCAACAAATCGTGTACATTTGGACCCCCTGGACAAGATACGATGAGGCAGAATCCTATCACATTGATAGGAGTAAAGATATTTGCATCAATATCACTGGACGACATTGGCAATTCTGGATGCTCCGGCAAATGATTCGACCGGAGGCCAAAGAGAGTCGCTTCGGACAAGTGCTACCGCAATAACTCTTGTACATTTGGACCTCCTGTACAAGGTATGATGCAGAATCCTATCACATTGATAGGAGTAAAGATATTTGCATCTATATCATTAGACGGCATTGGCAATTCTGAATGCTCAGGCTTATGATTCGACCTGAGTCCAAGGAGAGTCGCTTTGGACAAGTGCTACCGCAACAAATCTTGTACATTTGGACCCCCGGGACAAGATACGACGAGGCAGAATCCTGTCAAATTAATAGGAGTAAAGATATTTGCATCTATATCATTGGTCAACAACGGCAATTCTGGATGGTCCGGCTTATGGTTCGACATAAGTCCAAAGAATGTCGCTTTGGACAAGTGCTACCGCAACAAATCCCGTACATTTGGACCCCCTGGACAAGACACGATGAGGCAGAACCCTGTGAAATTGATTGCAGTAAAGATATTTGCATCTATACCATTGCACGACATTGGCAATTCTTGATGCTTCGGCATATGGATCGACCTAAGTCTAAAGAATGCCGCTTTGGGCAAGTGCTCCCGCACAAATCTTGTACATTTGAACCTCGTGGACAAGATACGATGAGGCAGAATCCTGTCAAATTGATAGCAGTAAAGATATTTGCATCTATATCATTGCACGACATTGGCAATTCTGGATGCTTCGGCTTATGGATCGACCTGAGTCCAAAGAGTTTCGCTTTTGTGTAGTGCTACCGCACAAATCTTGTAGACTTTATCCTCCTGGACGAGACATGATGAGCCAGAATCCAGTCAAATTGATAGGAATGAAGATATTTGCATCTATATCATTGGTCAACATCGGCAATTCTGGATGGTCCGGCTTTTGGTTCGACATAAGTCCAAAGAATGTCGCTTTGGACAAGTGCTACCGCAACAAATCGTGTACATTTGCACCCCCTGGACAAGATACGATGAGGCAGAATTCTGTCAAATTGATAGTAGTAAAGATATTTGCATCTATATCATTGCACGACATTGGCAATTCTGAATGCTTCTGCTTATGGATCGACCTGAGTCGAAAGCGTTTCGCTCTTGTCTAGTGCTACCGCACAATTCTTGTACACTTGATCCTCCTGGACAAGACACGATGAGCCAGAATCCTGTCAAATTGATAGCAGTACAGATATTTGTATCTATATCATTGGACGACATTGGCAATTCTGGAAGTTCGGCATATGATTCGACCTGAGTTCAAAGAGAGTCGCTTTGGTCAAATACTGCCGCCCAAATCTTGTCCATTTGGACCTCCTGGACAAGATATGATGAGGCAGAATCCTGTCAAATTGATAGCAGTAAAGATAATTGTATCTATATCATTGGACGACATTGGCAATTCTGGATGCCCCGGCTTATGATTCGACCTGAGTCCAAGGAGGGTCGTTTTGGACAAGTGCTACCGCAACAAATCTTGTACATTTGGACCCCCTGGACAAGATACGATGAGGCAGAATCCTGTCAAATTAATAGGAGTAAAGATATTGGCATCAATATCACTGGACGACATTGGCAATTCTGGATGCTCCGGCAAATGATTCGACCGGAGGCCAAAGAGAGTCTCTTCGGACAAGTGCTACCGCAATAAGTCTTGTACATTTGGACCTCCTGTACAAGGTATGATGCAGAATCCTATCACATTGATAGGAGTAAAGATATTTGCATCTATATCATTAGACGGCATTGGCAATTCTGAATGCTCAGGCTTATGATTCGACCTGAGTCCAAGGAGAGTCGCTTTGGACAAGTGCTACCGCAACAAAGCTTGTACATTTGGACCCCCGGGACAAGATACGACGAGGCAGAATCCTGTCAAATTAATAGGAGTAAAGATATTTGCATCTATATCATTGGTCAACAACGGCAATTCTGGATGGTCCGGCTTAGGGTTCGACATAAGTCCAAAGAATGTCGCTTTGGACAAGTGCTACCGCAACAAATCCCGTACATTTGGACCCCCTGGACAAGACACGATGAGGCAGAATCCTGTGAAATTGATTGCAGTAAGGATATTTGCATCTATACCATTGCACGACATTGGCAATTCTTGAAGCTTCAGCATATGGATCGACCTAAGTCTAAAGAATGCCGCTTTGGGCAAGTGCTCCCGCACAAATCTTGTACATTTGAACCTCGTGGACAAGATACGATGAGGCAGAATCCTGTCAAATTGATAGCAGTAAAGATATTTGCATCTATATCATTGCACGACATTGGCAATTCTGGATGCTTCGGCTTATGGATCGACCTGAGTCCAAAGAGTTTCGCTTTTGTGTAGTGCTACCGCACAAATCTTGTAGACTTTATCCTCCTGGACGAAACATGATGAGCCAGAATCCAGTCAAATTGATAGGAATGAAGATATTTGCATCTATATCATTGGTCAACATAGGCAATTCTGGATGGTCCGGCTTTTGGTTCGACATAAGTCCAAAGAATGTCGCTTTGGACAAGTGCTACCGCAACAAATCGTGTACATTTGCACCCCCTGGACAAGATACGATGAGGCAGAATCCTGTCAAATTGAAAGCAGTAAAGATATTTGCATCTATATCATTGCACGACATTGACAATTCTGAATGCTTCGGCTTATGGATCGACCTGAGTCGAAAGCGTTTCGCTCTTGTCTAGTGCTACCGCACAATTCTTGTACACTTGATCCTCCTGGACAAGACACGATGAGCCAGAATCCTGTCAAATTGATAGCAGTACAGATATTTGTATCTATATCATTGGACGACATTGGCAATTCTGGATGGTCCGGCTTATGGTTCGACATAAGTCCAAAGAATGTCGCTTTGGACAAGTGCTACCGCAACAAATCGTGTACATTTGGACCCCCTGGACAAGATACGATGAGGCAGAATCCTGTCAAATTGATAGGAGTAAAGATATTTGCATCTATATCATTGGACGACATTGGCAATTCTGGATGCTCGGCATATGATTCGACCTGAGTCAAAGAGATTGGCTTTTGTCAAGTGCTACCGCACAAGTCTTGTACATTTGGACCCCCGGGACAAGATACGACGAGGCAGAATCCTGTCAAATTCATAGGAGTAAAGATATTTGCATCTATATCATTGGTCAACAACGGCAATTCTGGATGGTCCGGCTCAAGGTTCGACATAAGTCCAAAGAATGTCGCTTTGGACAAGTGCTACCGCAACAAATCTTGTACATTTGGATCCCCTGGACAAGATACGATGAGGCAGAATCCTGTCAAATTGATAGGAGTAAAGATATTTGCATCTATATCATTGGACGACATTGGCAATTCTGGATGCTCGGCATATGATTCGACCTGAGTCAAAGAGATTGGCTTTTGTCAAGTGCTACCGCACAAGTCTTGTACATTTGGACCCCCTGGCCAATATACGATGAAGCAGAATCCTGTCAAATTGATAGGAGTGAAGGTATTTGCATCTATATCATTGGACGACATTGGCAATTCTGGATGCTCAGGCTTATGATTCGACCTGAGTCCAAGGAGAGTCGTTTTGGACAAATGCTACCGCAACAAATCTTGTACATTTAGACCCCCTTGACAAGATACGATGAGGCAGAATCCTGTCAAGTTGATTGCAGTAAAGATATTTGCATCTATACCATTGCACGACATTGGCAATTCTTGATGCTTCGGCTTATGGATCGACCTGAGTCCAAAGAGTTTCGCTCTTGTCTAGTGCTACCGTACACTTGATCCTCCTGGACAAGACACGATGAGCCAGAATCCTGTCAAATTGATAGCAGTAAAGATAATTGTATCTGTATCATTGGACGACATTGGCAATTCTGGATGCCCCGGCTTATGATTCGACCTAAGTCCAAAGAATGTCCCTTTGGACAAGTGCTACCGCACAAATCTTGTACATTTGAACCTCCTGGACAAGATACGATGAGGCAGAATCCTGTCAAATTGATAGGAGTGAAGATGTTTGCATCTCTATCATTGGACGACATTGGCAATTCTGGAAGTTCGGCATATGATTCGACCTGAGTCCAAAGAGAGTCGCTTCGGACAAGTGCTACCGCAACAAATCTCGTACATTTGGTTCCCCTGGACAAGATACGATGAGGCAGAATCCTGTCAAATTGATAGGAGTGAAGATATTTGCATCTGTATCATTAGACGGCATTGGCAATTCTGAATGCTCAGGCTTATGATTCGACCTGAGTCCAAGGAGAGTCGCTTTGGACAAGTGCTACCGCAACAAATCTTGTACATTTGGACCCCCGGGACAAGATACGACGAGGCAGAATCCTGTCAAATTAATAGGAGTAAAGATATTTGCATCTATATCATTGGTCAACAACGGCAATTCTGGATGGTCCGGCTTATGGTTCGACATAAGTCCAAAGAATGTCGTTTTGGATAAGTGCCACCGCAACAAATCCCGTACATTTGGACCCCCTGGACAAGACACGATGAGGCAGAATCCTGTCAAATTGATTGCAGTAAAGATATTTGCATCTATACCATTGCACGACATTGGCAATTCTTGATGCTTCGGCTTATGGATCGACCTGAGTCCAAAGAGTTTCGCTCTTGTCTAGTGCTACCGTACACTTGATCCTCCTGGACAAGACACGATGAGCCAGAATCCTGTCAAATTGATAGCAGTAAAGATAATTGTATCTGTATCATTGGACGACATCGGCAATTCTGGATGCCCCGGCTTATGATTCGACCTAAGTCCAAAGAATGTCCCTTTGGACAAGTGCTACCGCACAAATCTTGTACATTTGAACCTCCTGGACAAGATACGATGAGGCAGAATCCTGTCAAATTGATAGCAGTAAAGATATTTGCATCTATATCATTGCACGACATTGGCAATTCTGGATGCTTCGGCTTATGGATCGACCTGAGTCCAAAGAGTTTCGCTTTTGTGTAGTGCTACCGCACAAATCTTGTAGACTTTATCCTCCTGGACGAGACATGATGAGCCAGAATCCAGTCAAATTAATAGGAATGAAGATATTTGCATCTATATCATTGGTCAACATCGGCAATTCTGGATGGTCCGGCTTTTGGTTCGACATAAGTCCAAAGAATGTCGCTTTGGACAAGTGCTACCGCAACAAATCGTGTACATTTGCACCCCCTGGACAAGATATGATGAGGCAGAATCCTGTCAAATTGATAGCAGTAAAGATATTTGCATCTATATCATTGCACGACATTGGCAATTCTGAATGCTTCGGCTTATGGATCGACCTGAGTCGAAAGCGTTTCGCTCTTGTCTAGTGCTACCGCACAATTCTTGTACACTTGATCCTCCTGGACAAGACACGATGAGCCAGAATCCTGTCAAATTGATAGCAGTACAGATATTTGTATCTATATCATTGGACGACATTGGCAATTCTGGATGGTCCGGCTTATGGTTCGACATAAGTCCAAAGAATGTCGCTTTGGACAAGTGCTACCGCAACAAATCGTGTACATTTGGACCCCCTGGACAAGATACGATGATGCAGAATCCTATCACATTGATAGGAGTAAAGATATTTGCATCTATATCATTGCACGACATTGGCAATTCTGGAAGTTCGGCTTATGATTCGACCTGAGTTCAAAGAGAGTCGCTTTGGACAAATACTGCCTCCCAAATCTTGTCCATTTGGACCTCCTGGACAAGATATGATGAGGCCGAATCCTGTCAAATTGATAGGAGTGAAGGTATTTGCATCTATATCATTGGACGACATTGGCAATTCTGGATGCTCAGGCTTATGATTCGACCTGAGTCCAAAGAGAGTCGCTTCGGACAAGTGCTACCGCAATAAGTCTTGTACACTTGATCCTCCTGGACAAAACATGATGAGCCAGAATCCTGTCAAATTGATAGGAGTGAAGATATTTGCATCTATATCATTAGACGACATTGGCAATTCTGGATGCTTCGGCATATGATTCGACCTGAGTCAAAGAGATTGGTTTTTGTCAAGTGCTGCCGCACAAGTCTTGTACATTTGGGCCCCCTGGACAATATACGATGAGGCAGAATCCTGTCAAATTGATAGGAGTAAAGATATTTGCATCTATATCATTGGACGACATTGGCAATTCTGGATGCTCGGCTTATGTTCGACCTAAGTCCAAAGAATGTCCCTTTGGACAAGTGCTACCGCACAAATCTTGTACATTTGAACCTCCTGGACAAGATACGATGAGGCAGAATCCTGTCAAATTGATAGGAGTGAAGATGTTTGAATCTCTATCATTGGACGACATTGGCAATTCTGGAAGTTCGGCATATGATTCGACCTGAGTCCAAAGAGAGTCGCTTCGGACAAGTGCTACCGCAACAAATCTTGTACATTTGGACCCCCGGGACAAGATACGACGAGGCAGAATCCTGTCAAATTCATAGGAGTAAAGATATTTGCATCTATATCATTGGTCAACAACGGCAATTCTGGATGGTCCGGCTTATGGTTCGACATAAGTCCAAAGAATGTCGCTTTGGACAAGTGCTACCGCAACAAATCTTGTACATTTGGATCCCCTGGACAAGATACGATGAGGCAGAATCCTGTCAAATTGATAGGAGTAAAGATATTTGCATCTATATCATTGGACGACATTGGCAATTCTGGATGCTCGGCATATGATTCGACCTGAGTCAAAGAGATTGGCTTTTGTCAAGTGCTACTGCACAAGTCTTGTACATTTGGACCCCCTGGACAATATACGATGAGGCAGAATCTTGTCAAATTGATAGGAGTAAAGATATTTGCATCTATATCATTGGACGACATTGGCAATTCTGGATGCTCCGGTTTATGATTCGACCTGAATCCAAGGAGAGTCGCTTTGGACAAGTGGTACCGCAACAAATCTTGTACATTTGGACCCCCGGGACAAGATACGACGAGGCAGAATCCTGTCAAATTAATAGGAGTAAAGATATTTGCATCTATATCATTGGTCAACAACGGCAATTCTGGATGGTCCGGCTTATGGTTCGACATAAGTCCAAAGAATGTCGCTTTGGACAAGTGCTACCGCAACAAATCCCGTACATTTGAACCCCCTGGACAAGACACGATGAGGCAGAATCCTGTGAAATTGATTGCAGTAAAGATATTTGCATCTATACCATTGCACGACATTGGCAATTCTTGAAGCTTCGGCATATGGATCGACCTAAGTCTAAAGAATGCCGCTTTGGGCAAGTGCTCCCGCACAAATCTTGTACATTTGAACCTCGTGGACAAGATACGATGAGGCAGAATCCTGTCAAATTGATAGCAGTAAAGATATTTGCATCTATATCATTGCACGACATTGGCAATTCTGGATGCTTCGGCTTATGGATCGACCTGAGTCCAAAAGTTTCGCTTTTGTGTAGTGCTACCGCACAAATCTTGTAGACTTTATCCTCCTGGACGAGACATGATGAGCCAGAATCCAGTCAAATTGATAGGAATGAAGATATTTGTATCTATATCATTGGACGACATTGGCAATTCTGGATGGTCCGGCTTATGGTTCGACATAAGTCCAAAGAATGTCGCTTTGGACAAGTGCTACCGCAACAAATCGTGTACATTTGGACCCCCTGGACAAGATACGATGAGGCAGAATCCTGTCAAATTGATAGGAGTAAAGATATTTGCATCTATATCATTGGACGACATTGGCAATTCTGGATGCTCGGCATATGATTCGACCTGAGTCAAAGAGATTGGCTTTTGTCAAGTGCTACCGCACAAGTCTTGTACATTTGGACCCCCTGGACAATATACGATGAGGCAGAATCTTGTCAAATTGATAGGAGTAAAGATATTTGCATCTATATCATTGGACGACATTGGCAATTCTGGATGCTCCGGTTTATGATTCGACCTGAATCCAAAGAGAGTCGGTTTGGGCAAATGCTGCCGCCCAAACCTTGTGCATTTGGACCTCGTGGAAAAGGTATGATGAGGCAGAATCCTGTCACATTGATAGGAGAGAAGATATTTGCATCTATATCATTAGACGGCATTGGCAATTCTGGATGCTCGGGCATATGATTCGACCTGAGTCCAAGGAGAGTCGCTTTGGACAAGTGCTACCGCAACAAATCTTGTACATTTGGACCCCCGGGACAAGATACGACGAGGCAGAATCCTGTCAAATTCATAGGAGTAAAGATATTTGCATCTATATCATTGGTCAACAACGGCAATTCTGGATGGTCCGGCTCAAGGTTCGACATAAGTCCAAAGAATGTCGCTTTGGACAAGTGCTACCGCAACAAATCTTGTACATTTGGATCCCCTGGACAAGATACGATGAGGCAGAATCCTGTCAAATTGATAGGAGTAAAGATATTTGCATCTATATCATTGGACGACATTGGCAATTGTGGATGCTCGGCATATGATTCGACCTGAGTCAAAGAGATTGGCTTTTGTCAAGTGCTACCGCACAAGTCTTGTACATTTGGACCCCCTGGACAATATACGATGAGGCAGAATCCTGTCCAATTGATAGGAGTGAAGATATTTGCATCTATATCATTGGACGACATTGGCAATTCTGGATGCTCAGGCTTATGATTCGACCTGAGTCCAAGGAGAGTCGTTTTGGACAAATGCTACCGCAACAAATCTTGTACATTTAGACCCCCTTGACAAGATACGATGAGGCAGAATTCTGTCAAATTAATAGGAGTAAAGATATTTGCATCTATATCATTGGTGAACATCGGCAATTCTGGATGGTCCGGCTTATGGTTCGACATTAGTCCAAAGGATGTCGCTTTGGACAAGTGCTACCGCAACAAATCCCGTACATTTGGACCCCCTGGACAAGACACGATGAGGCAGAATCCTGTGAAATTGATTGCAGTAAAGATATTTGCATCTATATCATTGCACGACATTGGCAATTCTGAATGCTTCGGCTTATGGATCGACCTGAGTCGAAAGCGTTTCGCTCTTGTCTAGTGCTACCGCACAATTCTTGTACACTTGATCCTCCTGGACAAGACACGATGAGCCAGAATCCTGTCAAATTGATAGGAATGAAGATATTTGCATCTATATCATTGGTCAACATCGGCAATTCTGGATGGTCCGGCTTTTGGTTCGACATAAGTCCAAAGAATGTCGCTTTGGACAAGTGCTACCGCAACAAATCGTGTACATTTGCACCCCCTGGACAAGATACGATGAGGCAGAATCCTGTCAAATTGATAGCAGTAAAGATATTTGCATCTATATCATTGCACGACATTGGCAATTCTGAATGCTTCGGCTTATGGATCGACCTCAGTCGAAAGCGTTTCGCTCTTGTCTAGTGCTACCGCACAATTCTTGTACACTTGATCCTCCTGGACAAGACACGATGAGCCAGAATCCTGTCAAATTGATAGCAGTACAGATATTTGTATCTATATCATTGGACGACATTGGCAATTCTGGATGGTCCGGCTTATGGTTCGACATAAGTCCAAAGAATGTCGCTTTGGACAAGTGCTACCGCAACAAATCGTGTACATTTGGACCCCCTGGACAAGATACGATGATGCAGAATCCTATCACATTGATAGGAGTAAAGATATTTGCATCTATATCATTGCACGACATTGGCAATTCTGGAAGTTCGGCATATGATTCGACCTGAGTTCAAAGAGATTGGTTTTTGTCAAGTGCTGCCGCACAAGTCTTGTACATTTGGGCCCCCTGGACAATATACGATGAGGCAGAATCCTGTCAAATTGATAGGAGTAAAGATATTTGCATCTATATCATTGGACGACATTGGCAATTCTGGATGCTCGGCTTATGTTCGACCTAAGTCCAAAGAATGTCCCTTTGGACAAGTGCTACCGCACAAATCTTGTACATTTGAACCTCCTGGACAAGATACGATGAGGCAGAATCCTGTCAAATTGATAGGAGTGAAGATGTTTGCATCTCTATCATTGGACGACATTGGCAATTCTGGAAGTTCGGCATATGATTCGACCTGAGTCCAAAGAGAGTCGCTTCGGACAAGTGCTACCGCAACAAATCTTGTACATTTGGACCCCCGGGACAAGATACGACGAGGCAGAATCCTGTCAAATTCATAGGAGTAAAGATATTTGCATCTATATCATTGGTCAACAACGGCAATTCTGGATGGTCCGGCTTATGGTTCGACATAAGTCCAAAGAATGTCGCTTTGGACAAGTGCTACCGCAACAAATCTTGTACATTTGGATCCCCTGGACAAGATACGATGAGGCAGAATCCTGTCAAATTGATAGGAGTAAAGATATTTGCATCTATATCATTGGACGACATTGGCAATTCTGGATGCTCGGCATATGATTCGACCTGAGTCAAAGAGATTGGCTTTTGTCAAGTGCTACTGCACAAGTCTTGTACATTTGGACCCCCTGGACAATATACGATGAGGCAGAATTCTGTCAAATTAATAGGAGTAAAGATATTTGCATCTATATCATTGGTGAACATCGGCAATTCTGGATGGTCCGGCTTATGGTTCGACATTAGTCCAAAGGATGTCGCTTTGGACAAGTGCTACCGCAACAAATCCCGTACATTTGGACCCCCTGGACAAGACACGATGAGGCAGAATCCTGTGAAATTGATTGCAGTAAAGATATTTGCATCTATATCATTGCACGACATTGGCAATTCTGAATGCTTCGGCTTATGGATCGACCTGAGTCGAAAGCGTTTCGCTCTTGTCTAGTGCTACCGCACAATTCTTGTACACTTGATCCTCCTGGACAAGACACGATGAGCCAGAATCCTGTCAAATTGATAGGAATGAAGATATTTGCATCTATATCATTGGTCAACATCGGCAATTCTGGATGGTCCGGCTTTTGGTTCGACATAAGTCCAAAGAATGTCGCTTTGGACAAGTGCTACCGCAACAAATCGTGTACATTTGCACCCCCTGGACAAGATACGATGAGGCAGAATCCTGTCAAATTGATAGTAGTAAAGATATTTGCATCTATATCATTGCACGACATTGGCAATTCTGAATGCTTCGGCTTATGGATCGACCTCAGTCGAAAGCGTTTCGCTCTTGTCTAGTGCTACCGCACAATTCTTGTACACTTGATCCTCCTGGACAAGACACGATGAGCCAGAATCCTGTCAAATTGATAGCAGTACAGATATTTGTATCTATATCATTGGACGACATTGGCAATTCTGGATGGTCCGGCTTATGGTTCGACATAAGTCCAAAGAATGTCGCTTTGGACAAGTGCTACCGCAACAAATCGTGTACATTTGGACCCCCTGGACAAGATACGATGATGCAGAATCCTATCACATTGATAGGAGTAAAGATATTTGCATCTATATCATTGCACGACATTGGCAATTCTGGAAGTTCGGCATATGATTCGACCTGAGTTCAAAGAGATTGGTTTTTGTCAAGTGCTGCCGCACAAGTCTTGTACATTTGGGCCCCCTGGACAATATACGATGAGGCAGAATCCTGTCAAATTGATAGGAGTAAAGATATTTGCATCTATATCATTGGACGACATTGGCAATTCTGGATGCTCGGCTTATGTTCGACCTAAGTCCAAAGAATGTCCCTTTGGACAAGTGCTACCGCACAAATCTTGTACATTTGAACCTCCTGGACAAGATACGATGAGGCAGAATCCTGTCAAATTGATAGGAGTGAAGATGTTTGCATCTCTATCATTGGACGACATTGGCAATTCTGGAAGTTCGGCATATGATTCGACCTGAGTCCAAAGAGAGTCGCTTCGGACAAGTGCTACCGCAACAAATCTTGTACATTTGGACCCCCGGGACAAGATACGACGAGGCAGAATCCTGTCAAATTCATAGGAGTAAAGATATTTGCATCTATATCATTGGTCAACAACGGCAATTCTGGATGGTCCGGCTTATGGTTCGACATAAGTCCAAAGAATGTCGCTTTGGACAAGTGCTACCGCAACAAATCTTGTACATTTGGATCCCCTGGACAAGATACGATGAGGCAGAATCCTGTCAAATTGATAGGAGTAAAGATATTTGCATCTATATCATTGGACGACATTGGCAATTCTGGATGCTCGGCATATGATTCGACCTGAGTCAAAGAGATTGGCTTTTGTCAAGTGCTACTGCACAAGTCTTGTACATTTGGACCCCCTGGACAATATACGATGAGGCAGAATCCTGTCAAATTAATAGGAGTAAAGATATTTGCTTCTATATCATTGGTCAACAACGGCAATTCTGGATGGTCCGGCTTATGGTTCGACATAAGTCCAAAGAATGTCGTTTTGGACAAGTGCTACCGCAACAAATCTTGTACATTTGGATCCCCTGGACAAGATACGATGAGGCAGAATCCTGTCAAATTGATAGGAGTAAAGATATTTGCATCTATATCATTGGACGACATTGGCAATTCTGGATGCTCGGCATATGATTCGACCTGAGTCAAAGAGATTGGCTTTTGTCAAGTGCTACCGCACAAGTCCTGTACATTTGGACCCCCTGGACAATATACGATGAGGCAGAATCCTGTCAAATTGATAGGAGTGAAGATATTTGCATCTATATCATTGGACGACATTGGCAATTCTGGATGCTCAGGCTTATGATTCGACCTGAGTCCAAGGAGAGTCGTTTTGGACAAATGCTACCGCAACAAATCTTGTACATTTAGACCCCCTTGACAAGATACGATGAGGCAGAATTCTGTCAAATTAATAGGAGTAAAGATATTTGCATCTATATCATTGGTGAACATCGGCAATTCTGGATGGTCCGGCTTATGGTTCGACATTAGTCCAAAGGATGTCGCTTTGGACAAGTGCTACCGCAATAAGTCTTGTACACTTGATCCTCCTGGACAAGACATGATGAGCCAGAATCCTGTCAAATTGATAGGAGTGAAGATATTTGCATCTATATCATTGGACGACATTGGCAATTCTGGATGCTTCGGCTTATGGATCGACCTGAGTCCAAGGAGTTTCGCTTTTGTCTAGTGCTACCGCACACATCTTCTACACTTGATCATCCTGGGCAAGACATGATGAGCCAGAATCCTGTCAAATTGATAGGAGTAAAGATATTTGCATCTATATCATTGGTCAACATCGGCAATTCTGGAAGGTCCGGCTTATGGTTCGACATAAGTCCAAAGAATGTCGCTTTGGACAAGCGCTACCGCAACAAATCGTATACATTTGGACCCCCTGGACAAGATACGATGAGGCAGAATCCTATCACATTGATAGGAGTAAAGATATTTGCATCAATATCACTGGACGACATTGGCAATTCTGGATGCTCCGGCAAATGATTCGACCGGAGGCCAAAGAGAGTCGCTTCGGACAAGTTCTACCGCAATAAGTCTTGTACATTTGAACCTCCTGTACAAGGTATGATGCAGAATCCAATCACATTGATAAGAGTAAAGATATTTGCATCTATATCATTGGACGACATTGGCAATTCTGGATTCTCGGCATATGATTCGACCTGAGTCAAAGAGATTGGTTTTTGTCAAGTGCTGCCGCACAAGTCTTGTACATTTGGACCCCCTGGACAATATACGATGAGGCAGAATCTTGTCAAATTGATAGGAGTAAAGATATTTGCATCTATATCATTGGACGACATTGGCAATTCTGGATGCTCCGGTTTATGATTCGACCTGAATCCAAAGAGAGTCGGTTTGGGCAAATGCTGCCGCCCAAACCTTGTGCATTTGGACCTCGTGGAAAAGGTATGATGAGGCAGAATCCTGTCACATTGATAGGAGAGAAGATATTTGCATCTATATCATTAGACGGCATTGGCAATTCTGGATGCTCAGGCATATGATTCGACCTGAGTCCAAGGAGAGTCGCTTTGGACAAGTGCTACCGCAACAAATCTTGTACATTTGGACCCCCGGGACAAGATACGACGAGGCAGAATCCTGTCAAATTCATAGGAGTAAAGATATTTGCATCTATATCATTGGTCAACAACGGCAATTCTGGATGGTCCGGCTCAAGGTTCGACATAAGTCCAAAGAATGTCGCTTTGGACAAGTGCTACCGCAACAAATCTTGTACATTTGGATCCCCTGGACAAGATACGATGAGGCAGAATCCTGTCAAATTGATAGCAGTAAAGATATTTGCATCTATATCATTGGTGAACATCGGCAATTCTGGATGGTCCGGCTTATGGTTCGACATTAGTCCAAAGGATGTCGCTTTGGACAAGTGCTACCGCAACAAATCCCGTACATTTGGACCCCCTGGACAAGACACGATGAGGCAGAATCCTGTGAAATTGATTGCAGTAAAGATATTTGCATCTATATCATTGCACGACATTGGCAATTCTGAATGCTTCGGCTTATGGATCGACCTGAGTCGAAAGCGTTTCGCTCTTGTCTAGTGCTACCGCACAATTCTTGTACACTTGATCCTCCTGGACAAGACACGATGAGCCAGAATCCTGTCAAATTGATAGGAATGAAGATATTTGCATCTATATCATTGGTCAACATCGGCAATTCTGGATGGTCCGGCTTTTGGTTCGACATAAGTCCAAAGAATGTCGCTTTGGACAAGTGCTACCGCAACAAATCGTGTACATTTGCACCCCCTGGACAAGATACGATGAGGCAGAATCCTGTCAAATTGATAGCAGTAAAGATATTTGCATCTATATCATTGCACGACATTGGCAATTCTGAATGCTTCGGCTTATGGATCGACCTCAGTCGAAAGCGTTTCGCTCTTGTCTAGTGCTACCGCACAATTCTTGTACACTTGATCCTCCTGGACAAGACACGATGAGCCAGAATCCTGTCAAATTGATAGCAGTACAGATATTTGTATCTATATCATTGGACGACATTGGCAATTCTGGATGGTCCGGCTTATGGTTCGACATAAGTCCAAAGAATGTCGCTTTGGACAAGTGCTACCGCAACAAATCGTGTACATTTGGACCCCCTGGACAAGATACGATGATGCAGAATCCTATCACATTGATAGGAGTAAAGATATTTGCATCTATATCATTGCACGACATTGGCAATTCTGGAAGTTCGGCATATGATTCGACCTGAGTTCAAAGAGATTGGTTTTTGTCAAGTGCTGCCGCACAAGTCTTGTACATTTGGGCCCCCTGGACAATATACGATGAGGCAGAATCCTGTCAAATTGATAGGAGTAAAGATATTTGCATCTATATCATTGGACGACATTGGCAATTCTGGATGCTCGGCTTATGTTCGACCTAAGTCCAAAGAATGTCCCTTTGGACAAGTGCTACCGCACAAATCTTGTACATTTGAACCTCCTGGACAAGATACGATGAGGCAGAATCCTGTCAAATTGATAGGAGTGAAGATGTTTGCATCTCTATCATTGGACGACATTGGCAATTCTGGAAGTTCGGCATATGATTCGACCTGAGTCCAAAGAGAGTCGCTTCGGACAAGTGCTACCGCAACAAATCTTGTACATTTGGACCCCCGGGACAAGATACGACGAGGCAGAATCCTGTCAAATTCATAGGAGTAAAGATATTTGCATCTATATCATTGGTCAACAACGGCAATTCTGGATGGTCCGGCTTATGGTTCGACATAAGTCCAAAGAATGTCGCTTTGGACAAGTGCTACCGCAACAAATCTTGTACATTTGGATCCCCTGGACAAGATACGATGAGGCAGAATCCTGTCAAATTGATAGGAGTAAAGATATTTGCATCTATATCATTGGACGACATTGGCAATTCTGGATGCTCGGCATATGATTCGACCTGAGTCAAAGAGATTGGCTTTTGTCAAGTGCTACTGCACAAGTCTTGTACATTTGGACCCCCTGGACAATATACGATGAGGCAGAATCCTGTCAAATTAATAGGAGTAAAGATATTTGCTTCTATATCATTGGTCAACAACGGCAATTCTGGATGGTCCGGCTTATGGTTCGACATAAGTCCAAAGAATGTCGTTTTGGACAAGTGCTACCGCAACAAATCTTGTACATTTGGATCCCCTGGACAAGATACGATGAGGCAGAATCCTGTCAAATTGATAGGAGTAAAGATATTTGCATCTATATCATTGGACGACATTGGCAATTCTGGATGCTCGGCATATGATTCGACCTGAGTCAAAGAGATTGGCTTTTGTCAAGTGCTACCGCACAAGTCCTGTACATTTGGACCCCCTGGACAATATACGATGAGGCAGAATCCTGTCAAATTGATAGGAGTGAAGATATTTGCATCTATATCATTGGACGACATTGGCAATTCTGGATGCTCAGGCTTATGATTCGACCTGAGTCCAAGGAGAGTCGTTTTGGACAAATGCTACCGCAACAAATCTTGTACATTTAGACCCCCTTGACAAGATACGATGAGGCAGAATTCTGTCAAATTAATAGGAGTAAAGATATTTGCATCTATATCATTGGTGAACATCGGCAATTCTGGATGGTCCGGCTTATGGTTCGACATTAGTCCAAAGGATGTCGCTTTGGACAAGTGCTACCGCAATAAGTCTTGTACACTTGATCCTCCTGGACAAGACATGATGAGCCAGAATCCTGTCAAATTGATAGGAGTGAAGATATTTGCATCTATATCATTGGACGACATTGGCAATTCTGGATGCTTCGGCTTATGGATCGACCTGAGTCCAAGGAGTTTCGCTTTTGTCTAGTGCTACCGCACACATCTTCTACACTTGATCATCCTGGGCAAGACATGATGAGCCAGAATCCTGTCAAATTGATAGGAGTAAAGATATTTGCATCTATATCATTGG
Organism: Priocnemis perturbator; assembly: GCA_963942575.1. NCBI lineage: Eukaryota > Metazoa > Arthropoda > Insecta > Hymenoptera > Pompilidae > Priocnemis > Priocnemis perturbator. Next base: position 1,462,410 of record CAWWDK010000133.1, on the reverse strand, counting down.
TCAACATCGGCAATTCTGGAAGGTCCGGCTTATGGTTCGACATAAGTCCAAAGAATGTCGCTTTGGACAAGCGCTACCGCAACAAATCGTATACATTTGGACCCCCTGGACAAGATACGATGAGGCAGAATCCTATCACATTGATAGGAGTAAAGATATTTGCATCAATATCACTGGACGACATTGGCAATTCTGGATGCTCCGGCAAATGATTCGACCGGAGGCCAAAGAGAGTCGCTTCGGACAAGTTCTACCGCAATAAGTCTTGTACATTTGAACCTCCTGTACAAGGTATGATGCAGAATCCAATCACATTGATAAGAGTAAAGATATTTGCATCTATATCATTGGACGACATTGGCAATTCTGGATTCTCGGCATATGATTCGACCTGAGTCAAAGAGATTGGTTTTTGTCAAGTGCTGCCGCACAAGTCTTGTACATTTGGACCCCCTGGACAATATACGATGAGGCAGAATCCTGTCAAATTGATAGGAGTAAAGATATTTGCATCTATATCATTGGACGACATTGGCAATTCTGGATACTCGGCTTATGTTCGACCTAAGTCCAAAGAATGTCCCTTTGGACAAGTGCTACCGCACAAATCTTGTACACTTGATCCTCCTGGACAAGACACGATGAGCCAGAATCCTGTCAAATTGATAGCAGTACAGATATTTGTATCTATATCATTGGACGACATTGGCAATTCTGGATGGTCCGGCTTATGGTTCGACATAAGTCCAAAGAATGTCGCTTTGGACAAGTGCTACCGCAACAAATCGTGTACATTTGGACCCCCTGGACAAGATACGATGATGCAGAATCCTATCACATTGATAGGAGTAAAGATATTTGCATCTATATCATTGCACGACATTGGCAATTCTGGAAGTTCGGCATATGATTCGACCTGAGTTCAAAGAGAGTCGCTTTGGACAAATACTGCCTCCCAAATCTTGTCCATTTGGACCTCCTGGACAAGATATGATGAGGCCGAATCCTGTCAAATTGATAGGAGTGAAGGTATTTGCATCTATATCATTGGACGACATTGGCAATTCTGGATGGTCCGGCTTATGGTTCGACATAAGTCCAAAGAATGTCGCTTTGGACAAGTGCTACCGCAACAAATCTTGTACATTTGGACCCCCGGGACAAGATACGACGAGGCAGAATCTTGTCAAATTGATAGGAGTAAAGATATTTGCATCTATATCATTGGACGACATTGGCAATTCTGGATGCTCCGGTTTATGATTCGACCTGAATCCAAAGAGATGCGGTTTGGGCAAATGCTGCCGCCCAAACCTTGTGCATTTGGACCTCGTGGAAAAGGTATGATGAGGCAGAATCCTGTCACATTGATAGGAGAGAAGATATTTGCATCTATATCATTAGACGGCATTGGCAATTCTGGATGCTCAGGCATATGATTCGACCTGAGTCCAAGGAGAGTCGCTTTGGACAAATGCTACCGCAACAAATCTTGTACATTTGGACCCCCGGGACAAGATACGACGAGGCAGAATCCTGTCAAATTCATAGGAGTAAAGATATTTGCATCTATATCATTGGTCAACAACGGCAATTCTGGATGGTCCGGCTTATGGTTCGACATAAGTCCAAAGAATGTCGCTTTGGACAAGCGCTACCGCAACAAATCGTATACATTTGGACCCCCTGGACAAGATACGATGAGGCAGAATCCTATCACATTGATAGGAGTAAAGATATTTGCATCAATATCACTGGACGACATTGGCAATTCTGGATGCTCCGGATTATGATGCGACCTGAATCCAAAGAGAGTCGGTTTGGGCAAATGCTGCCGCCTAAAACGTGTGCATTTGGACCTCCTGGAAAAGGTATGATGAGGCAGAATCCTGTCACATTGATAGGAGTGAAGATATTTGCATCTATATCATTAGACGGCATTGGCAATTCTGAATGCTCAGGCTTATGATTCGACCTGAGTCCAAGGAGAGTCGCTTTGGACAAGTGCTACCGTAACAAATCTTGTACATTTGGACCCCCGGGACAAGATACGACGAGGCAGAATCCTGTCAAATTAATAGGAGTAAAGATATTTGCATCTATATCATTGGTCAACAACGGCAATTCTGGATGGTCCGGCTTATGGTTCGACATAAGTCCAAAGAATGTCGCTTTGGACAAGTGCTACCGCAACAAATCCCGTACATTTGGACCCCCTGGACAAGACACGATGAGGCAGAATCCTGTGAAATTGATTGCAGTAAAGATATTTGCATCTATATCATTGCACGACATTGGCAATTCTGAATGCTTCGGCTTATGGATCGACCTGAGTCGAAAGCGTTTCGCTCTTGTCTAGTGCTACCGCACAATTCTTGTACACTTGATCCTCCTGGACAAGACACGATGAGCCAGAATCCTGTCAAATTGATAGCAGTACAGATATTTGTATCTATATCATTGGACGACATTGGCAATTCTGGATGGTCCGGCTTATGGTTCGACATAAGTCCAAAGAATGTCGCTTTGGACAAGTGCTACCGCAACAAATCGTGTACATTTGGACCCCCTGGACAAGATACGATGAGGCAGAATCCTGTCAAATTGATAGGAGTAAAGATATTTGCATCTATATCATTGGACGACATTGGCAATTCTGGATGCTCGGCATATGATTCGACCTGAGTCAAAGAGATTGGCTTTTGTCAAGTGCTACCGCACAAGTCTTGTACATTTGGACCCCCTGGACAATATACGATGAGGCAGAATCTTGTCAAATTGATAGGAGTAAAGATATTTGCATCTATATCATTGGACGACATTGGCAATTCTGGATGCTCCGGTTTATGATTCGACCTGAATCCAAAGAGAGTCGGTTTGGGCAAATGCTGCCGCCCAAACCTTGTGCATTTGGACCTCGTGGAAAAGGTATGATGAGGCAGTATCCTGTCACATTGATAGGAGAGAAGATATTTGCATCTATATCATTAGACGGCATTGGCAATTCTGGATGCTCAGGCATATGATTCGACCTGAGTCCAAGGAGAGTCGCTTTGGACAAGTGCTACCGCAACAAATCTTGTACATTTGGACCCCCGGGACAAGATACGACGAGGCAGAATCCTGTCAAATTGATAGCAGTAAAGATATTTGCATCTATATCATTGCACGACATTGGCAATTCTGAATGCTTCGGCTTATGGATCGACCTGAGTCGAAAGCGTTTCGCTCTTGTCTAGTGCTACCGCACAATTCTTGTACACTTGATCCTCCTGGACAAGACACGATGAGCCAGAATCCTGTCAAATTGATAGCAGTACAGATATTTGTATCTATATCATTGGACGACATTGGCAATTCTGGATGGTCCGGCTTATGGTTCGACATAAGTCCAAAGAATGTCGCTTTGGACAAGTGCTACCGCAACAAATCGTGTACATTTGGACCCCCTGGACAAGATACGATGATGCAGAATCCTATCACATTGATAGGAGTAAAGATATTTGCATCTATATCATTGCACGACATTGGCAATTCTGGAAGTTCGGCATATGATTCGACCTGAGTTCAAAGAGAGTCGCTTTGGACAAATACTGCCTCCCAAATCTTGTCCATTTGGACCTCCTGGACAAGATATGATGAGGCCGAATCCTGTCAAATTGATAGGAGTGAAGGTATTTGCATCTATATCATTGGACGACATTGGCAATTCTGGATGGTCCGGCTTATGGTTCGACATAAGTCCAAAGAATGTCGCTTTGGACAAGTGCTACCGCAACAAATCTTGTACATTTGGACCCCCGGGACAAGATACGACGAGGCAGAATCTTGTCAAATTGATAGGAGTAAAGATATTTGCATCTATATCATTGGACGACATTGGCAATTCTGGATGCTCCGGTTTATGATTCGACCTGAATCCAAAGAGATGCGGTTTGGGCAAATGCTGCCGCCCAAACCTTGTGCATTTGGACCTCGTGGAAAAGGTATGATGAGGCAGAATCCTGTCACATTGATGGGAGAGAAGATATTTGCATCTATATCATTAGACGGCATTGGCAATTCTGGATGCTCAGGCATATGATTCGACCTGAGTCCAAGGAGAGTCGCTTTGGACAAATGCTACCGCAACAAATCTTGTACATTTGGACCCCCGGGACAAGATACGACGAGGCAGAATCCTGTCAAATTCATAGGAGTAAAGATATTTGCATCTATATCATTGGTCAACAACGGCAATTCTGGATGGTCCGGCTTATGGTTCGACATAAGTCCAAAGAATGTCGCTTTGGACAAGCGCTACCGCAACAAATCGTATACATTTGGACCCCCTGGACAAGATACGATGAGGCAGAATCCTATCACATTGATAGGAGTAAAGATATTTGCATCAATATCACTGGACGACATTGGCAATTCTGGATGCTCCGGATTATGATGCGACCTGAATCCAAAGAGAGTCGGTTTGGGCAAATGCTGCCGCCTAAAACGTGTGCATTTGGACCTCCTGGAAAAGGTATGATGAGGCAGAATCCTGTCACATTGATAGGAGTGAAGATATTTGCATCTATATCATTAGACGGCATTGGCAATTCTGAATGCTCAGGCTTATGATTCGACCTGAGTCCAAGGAGAGTCGCTTTGGACAAGTGCTACCGTAACAAATCTTGTACATTTGGACCCCCGGGACAAGATACGACGAGGCAGAATCCTGTCAAATTAATAGGAGTAAAGATATTTGCATCTATATCATTGGTCAACAACGGCAATTCTGGATGGTCCGGCTTATGGTTCGACATAAGTCCAAAGAATGTCGCTTTGGACAAGTGCTACCGCAACAAATCCCGTACATTTGGACCCCCTGGACAAGACACGATGAGGCAGAATCCTGTGAAATTGATTGCAGTAAAGATATTTGCATCTATATCATTGCACGACATTGGCAATTCTGAATGCTTCGGCTTATGGATGGACCTGAGTCGAAAGCGTTTCGCTCTTGTCTAGTGCTACCGCACAATTCTTGTACACTTGATCCTCCTGGACAAGACACGATGAGCCAGAATCCTGTCAAATTGATAGCAGTACAGATATTTGTATCTATATCATTGGACGACATTGGCAATTCTGGATGGTCCGGCTTATGGTTCGACATAAGTCCAAAGAATGTCGCTTTGGACAAGTGCTACCGCAACAAATCGTGTACATTTGGACCCCCTGGACAAGATACGATGAGGCAGAATCCTGTCAAATTGATAGGAGTAAAGATATTTGCATCTATATCATTGGACGACATTGGCAATTCTGGATGCTCGGCATATGATTCGACCTGAGTCAAAGAGATTGGCTTTTGTCAAGTGCTACCGCACAAGTCTTGTACATTTGGACCCCCTGGACAATATACGATGAGGCAGAATCTTGTCAAATTGATAGGAGTAAAGATATTTGCATCTATATCATTGGACGACATTGGCAATTCTGGATGCTCCGGTTTATGATTCGACCTGAATCCAAAGAGAGTCGGTTTGGGCAAATGCTGCCGCCCAAACCTTGTGCATTTGGACCTCGTGGAAAAGGTATGATGAGGCAGTATCCTGTCACATTGATAGGAGAGAAGATATTTGCATCTATATCATTAGACGGCATTGGCAATTCTGGATGCTCAGGCATATGATTCGACCTGAGTCCAAGGAGAGTCGCTTTGGACAAGTGCTACCGCAACAAATCTTGTACATTTGGACCCCCGGGACAAGATACGACGAGGCAGAATCCTGTCAAATTCATAGGAGTAAAGATATTTGCATCTATATCATTGGTCAACAACGGCAATTCTGGATGGTCCGGCTCAAGGTTCGACATAAGTCCAAAGAATGTCGCTTTGGACAAGTGCTACCGCAATAAGTCTTGTACACTTGATCCTCCTGGACAAGACATGATGAGCCAGAATCCTGTCAAATTGATAGGAGTGAAGATATTTGCATCTATATCATTGGACGACATTGGCAATTCTGGATGCTTCGGCTTATGGATCGACCTGAGTCCAAGGAGTTTCGCTTTTGTCTAGTGCTACCGCACACATCTTCTACACTTGATCATCCTGGGCAAGACATGATGAGCCAGAATCCTGTCAAATTGATAGGAGTAAAGATATTTGCATCTATATCATTGGTCAACATCGGCAATTCTGGAAGGTCCGGCTTATGGTTCGACATAAGTCCAAAGAATGTCGCTTTGGACAAGCGCTACCGCAACAAATCGTATACATTTGGACCACCTGGACAAGATACGATGAGGCAGAATCCTATCACATTGATAGGAGTAAAGATATTTGCATCAATATCACTGGACGACATTGGCAATTCTGGATGCTCCGGCAAATGATTCGACCGGAGGCCAAAGAGAGTCGCTTCGGACAAGTTCTACCGCAATAAGTCTTGTACATTTGACCCTCCTGTACAAGGTATGATGCAGAATCCAATCACATTGATAAGAGTAAAGATATTTGCATCTATATCATTGGACGACATTGGCAATTCTGGATTCTTGGCATATGATTCGACCTGAGTCAAAGAGATTGGTTTTTGTCAAGTGCTGCCGCACAAGTCTTGTACATTTGGACCCCCTGGACAATATACGATGAGGCAGAATCCTGTCAAATTGATAGGAGTAAAGATATTTGCATCTATATCATTGGACGACATTTTCAATTCTGGATACTCGGCTTATGTTCGACCTAAGTCCAAAGAATGTCCCTTTGGACAAGTGCTACCGCACAAATCTTGTACATTTGAACCTCCTGGACAAGATACGATGAGGCAGAATCCTGTCAAATTGATAGGAGTGAAGATGTTTGCATCTCTATCATTGGACGACATTGGCAATTCTGGAAGTTCGGCATATGATTCGACCTGAGTCCAAAGAGAGTCGCTTCGGACAAGTGCTACCGCAACAAATCTTGTACATTTGGACCCCCGGGACAAGATACGATGAGGCAGAATCCTGTCAAATTCATAGGAGTAAAGATATTTGCATCTATATCATTGGTCAACAACGGCAATTCTGGATGGTCCGGCTTATGGTTCGACATAAGTCCAAAGAATGTCGCTTTGGACAAGTGCTACCGCAACAAATCCCGTACATTTGGACCCCCTGGACAAGACACGATGAGGCAGAATCCTGTGAAATTGATTGCCGTAAAGATATTTGCATCTATATCATTGCACGACATTGGCAATTCTGAATGCTTCGGCTTATGGATCGACCTGAGTCGAAAGCGTTTCGCTCTTGTCTAGTGCTACCGCACAATTCTTGTACACTTGATCCTCCTGGACAAGACACGATGAGCCAGAATCCTGTCAAATTGATAGCAGTACAGATATTTGTATCTATATCATTGGACGACATTGGCAATTCTGGATGGTCCGGCTTATGGTTCGACATAAGTCCAAAGAATGTCGCTTTGGACAAGTGCTACCGCAACAAATCGTGTACATTTGGACCCCCTGGACAAGATACGATGAGGCAGAATCCTGTCAAATTGATAGGAGTAAAGATATTTGCATCTATATCATTGGACGACATTGGCAATTCTGGATGCTCGGCATATGATTCGACCTGAGTCAAAGAGATTGGCTTTTGTCAAGTGCTACCGCACAAGTCTTGTACATTTGGACCCCCTGGACAATATACGATGAGGCAGAATCTTGTCAAATTGATAGGAGTAAAGATATTTGCATCTATATCATTGGACGACATTGGCAATTCTGGATGCTCCGGTTTATGATTCGACCTGAATCCAAAGAGAGTCGGTTTGGGCAAATGCTGCCGCCCAAACCTTGTGCATTTGGACCTCGTGGAAAAGGTATGATGAGGCAGTATCCTGTCACATTGATAGGAGAGAAGATATTTGCATCTATATCATTAGACGGCATTGGCAATTCTGGATGCTCAGGCATATGATTCGACCTGAGTCCAAGGAGAGTCGCTTTGGACAAGTGCTACCGCAACAAATCTTGTACATTTGGACCCCCGGGACAAGATACGACGAGGCAGAATCCTGTCAAATTGATAGCAGTAAAGATATTTGCATCTATATCATTGCACGACATTGGCAATTCTGAATGCTTCGGCTTATGGATCGACCTGAGTCGAAAGCGTTTCGCTCTTGTCTAGTGCTACCGCACAATTCTTGTACACTTGATCCTCCTGGACAAGACACGATGAGCCAGAATCCTGTCAAATTGATAGCAGTACAGATATTTGTATCTATATCATTGGACGACATTGGCAATTCTGGATGGTCCGGCTTATGGTTCGACATAAGTCCAAAGAATGTCGCTTTGGACAAGTGCTACCGCAACAAATCGTGTACATTTGGACCCCCTGGACAAGATACGATGATGCAGAATCCTATCACATTGATAGGAGTAAAGATATTTGCATCTATATCATTGCACGACATTGGCAATTCTGGAAGTTCGGCATATGATTCGACCTGAGTTCAAAGAGAGTCGCTTTGGACAAATACTGCCTCCCAAATCTTGTCCATTTGGACCTCCTGGACAAGATATGATGAGGCCGAATCCTGTCAAATTGATAGGAGTGAAGGTATTTGCATCTATATCATTGGACGACATTGGCAATTCTGGATGGTCCGGCTTATGGTTCGACATAAGTCCAAAGAATGTCGCTTTGGACAAGTGCTACCGCAACAAATCTTGTACATTTGGACCCCCGGGACAAGATACGACGAGGCAGAATCTTGTCAAATTGATAGGAGTAAAGATATTTGCATCTATATCATTGGACGACATTGGCAATTCTGGATGCTCCGGTTTATGATTCGACCTGAATCCAAAGAGATGCGGTTTGGGCAAATGCTGCCGCCCAAACCTTGTGCATTTGGACCTCGTGGAAAAGGTATGATGAGGCAGAATCCTGTCACATTGATGGGAGAGAAGATATTTGCATCTATATCATTAGACGGCATTGGCAATTCTGGATGCTCAGGCATATGATTCGACCTGAGTCCAAGGAGAGTCGCTTTGGACAAATGCTACCGCAACAAATCTTGTACATTTGGACCCCCGGGACAAGATACGACGAGGCAGAATCCTGTCAAATTCATAGGAGTAAAGATATTTGCATCTATATCATTGGTCAACAACGGCAATTCTGGATGGTCCGGCTTATGGTTCGACATAAGTCCAAAGAATGTCGCTTTGGACAAGCGCTACCGCAACAAATCGTATACATTTGGACCCCCTGGACAAGATACGATGAGGCAGAATCCTATCACATTGATAGGAGTAAAGATATTTGCATCAATATCACTGGACGACATTGGCAATTCTGGATGCTCCGGATTATGATGCGACCTGAATCCAAAGAGAGTCGGTTTGGGCAAATGCTGCCGCCTAAAACGTGTGCATTTGGACCTCCTGGAAAAGGTATGATGAGGCAGAATCCTGTCACATTGATAGGAGTGAAGATATTTGCATCTATATCATTAGACGGCATTGGCAATTCTGAATGCTCAGGCTTATGATTCGACCTGAGTCCAAGGAGAGTCGCTTTGGACAAGTGCTACCGTAACAAATCTTGTACATTTGGACCCCCGGGACAAGATACGACGAGGCAGAATCCTGTCAAATTAATAGGAGTAAAGATATTTGCATCTATATCATTGGTCAACAACGGCAATTCTGGATGGTCCGGCTTATGGTTCGACATAAGTCCAAAGAATGTCGCTTTGGACAAGTGCTACCGCAACAAATCCCGTACATTTGGACCCCCTGGACAAGACACGATGAGGCAGAATCCTGTGAAATTGATTGCAGTAAAGATATTTGCATCTATATCATTGCACGACATTGGCAATTCTGAATGCTTCGGCTTATGGATCGACCTGAGTCGAAAGCGTTTCGCTCTTGTCTAGTGCTACCGCACAATTCTTGTACACTTGATCCTCCTGGACAAGACACGATGAGCCAGAATCCTGTCAAATTGATAGCAGTACAGATATTTGTATCTATATCATTGGACGACATTGGCAATTCTGGATGGTCCGGCTTATGGTTCGACATAAGTCCAAAGAATGTCGCTTTGGACAAGTGCTACCGCAACAAATCGTGTACATTTGGACCCCCTGGACAAGATACGATGAGGCAGAATCCTGTCAAATTGATAGGAGTAAAGATATTTGCATCTATATCATTGGACGACATTGGCAATTCTGGATGCTCGGCATATGATTCGACCTGAGTCAAAGAGATTGGCTTTTGTCAAGTGCTACCGCACAAGTCTTGTACATTTGGACCCCCTGGACAATATACGATGAGGCAGAATCTTGTCAAATTGATAGGAGTAAAGATATTTGCATCTATATCATTGGACGACATTGGCAATTCTGGATGCTCCGGTTTATGATTCGACCTGAATCCAAAGAGAGTCGGTTTGGGCAAATGCTGCCGCCCAAACCTTGTGCATTTGGACCTCGTGGAAAAGGTATGATGAGGCAGTATCCTGTCACATTGATAGGAGAGAAGATATTTGCATCTATATCATTAGACGGCATTGGCAATTCTGGATGCTCAGGCATATGATTCGACCTGAGTCCAAGGAGAGTCGCTTTGGACAAGTGCTACCGCAACAAATCTTGTACATTTGGACCCCCGGGACAAGATACGACGAGGCAGAATCCTGTCAAATTCATAGGAGTAAAGATATTTGCATCTATATCATTGGTCAACAACGGCAATTCTGGATGGTCCGGCTCAAGGTTCGACATAAGTCCAAAGAATGTCGCTTTGGACAAGTGCTACCGCAATAAGTCTTGTACACTTGATCCTCCTGGACAAGACATGATGAGCCAGAATCCTGTCAAATTGATAGGAGTGAAGATATTTGCATCTATATCATTGGACGACATTGGCAATTCTGGATGCTTCGGCTTATGGATCGACCTGAGTCCAAGGAGTTTCGCTTTTGTCTAGTGCTACCGCACACATCTTCTACACTTGATCATCCTGGGCAAGACATGATGAGCCAGAATCCTGTCAAATTGATAGGAGTAAAGATATTTGCATCTATATCATTGGCCAACATCGGCAATTCTGGAAGGTCCGGCTTATGGTTCGACATAAGTCCAAAGAATGTCGCTTTGGACAAGCGCTACCGCAACAAATCGTATACATTTGGACCACCTGGACAAGATACGATGAGGCAGAATCCTATCACATTGATAGGAGTAAAGATATTTGCATCAATATCACTGGACGACATTGGCAATTCTGGATGCTCCGGCAAATGATTCGACCGGAGGCCAAAGAGAGTCGCTTCGGACAAGTTCTACCGCAATAAGTCTTGTACATTTGACCCTCCTGTACAAGGTATGATGCAGAATCCAATCACATTGATAAGAGTAAAGATATTTGCATCTATATCATTGGACGACATTGGCAATTCTGGATTCTTGGCATATGATTCGACCTGAGTCAAAGAGATTGGTTTTTGTCAAGTGCTGCCGCACAAGTCTTGTACATTTGGACCCCCTGGACAATATACGATGAGGCAGAATCCTGTCAAATTGATAGGAGTAAAGATATTTGCATCTATATCATTGGACGACATTGGCAATTCTGGATACTCGGCTTATGTTCGACCTAAGTCCAAAGAATGTCCCTTTGGACAAGTGCTACCGCACAAATCTTGTACATTTGAACCTCCTGGACAAGATACGATGAGGCAGAATCCTGTCAAATTGATAGGAGTGAAGATGTTTGCATCTCTATCATTGGACGACATTGGCAATTCTGGAAGTTCGGCATATGATTCGACCTGAGTCCAAAGAGAGTCGCCTCGGACAAGTGCTACCGCAACAAATCTTGTACATTTGGACCCCCGGGACAAGATACGATGAGGCAGAATCCTGTCAAATTCATAGGAGTAAAGATATTTGCATCTATATCATTGGTCAACAACGGCAATTCTGGATGGTCCGGCTTATGGTTCGACATAAGTCCAAAGAATGCCGCTTTGGACAAGTTCTACCGCAACAAATCTTGTACATTTGGTTCCCCTGGACAAGATACGATGAGGCAGAATCCTGTCAAATTGATAGGAGTGAAGATATTTGCATCTGTATCATTAGACGGCATTGGCAATTCTGAATGCTCAGGCTTATGATTCGACCTGAGTCCAAGGAGAGTCGCTTTGGACAAGTGCTACCGCAACAAATCTTGTACATTTGGACCCCCGGGACAAGATACGACGAGGCAGAATCCTGTCAAATTAATAGGAGTAAAGATATTTGCATCTATATCATTGGTCAACAACGGCAATTCTGGATGGTCCGGCTTATGGTTCGACATAAGTCCAAAGAATGTCGTTTTGGACAAGTGCCACCGCAACAAATCCCGTACATTTGGACCCCCTGGACAAGACACGATGAGGCAGAATCCTGTCAAATTGATTGCAGTAAAGATATTTGCATCTATACCATTGCACGACATTGGCAATTCTTGATGCTTCGGCTTATGGATCGACCTGAGTCCAAAGAGTTTCGCTCTTGTCTAGTGCTACCGTACACTTGATCCTCCTGGACAAGACACGATGAGCCAGAATCCTGTCAAATTGATAGCAGTAAAGATAATTGTATCTGTATCATTGGACGACATTCGCAATTCTGGATGCCCCGGCTTATGATTCGACCTAAGTCCAAAGAATGTCCCTTTGGACAAGTGCTACCGCACAAATCTTGCACATTTGAACCTCCTGGACAAGATACGATGATGCAGAATCCTGTCAAATTGATAGGAGTGAAGATGTTTGCATCTCTATCATTGGACGACATTGGCAATTCTGGAAGTTCGGCATATGATTCGACCTGAGTCCAAAGAGAGTCGCTTCGGACATGTGCTACCGCAACAAATCTTGTACATTTGGTTCCCCTGGACAAGATACGATGAGGCAGAATCCTGTCAAATTGATAGGAGTGAAGATATTTGCATCTGTATCATTAGACGGCATTGGCAATTCTGAATGCTCAGGCTTATGGATCGACCTGAGTCCAAGGAGTTTCGCTTTTGTCTAGTGCTACCGCACACATCTTCTACACTTGATCATCCTGGGCAAGACATGATGAGCCAGAATCTTGTCAAATTGATAGGAGTAAAGATATTTGCATCTATATCATTGGACGACATTGGCAATTCTGGATGCTCCGGTTTATGATTCGACCTGAATCCAAAGAGAGTCGGTTTGGGCAAATGCTGCCGCCCAAACCTTGTGCATTTGGACCTCGTGGAAAAGGTATGATGAGGCAGTATCCTGTCACATTGATAGGAGAGAAGATATTTGCATCTATATCATTAGACGGCATTGGCAATTCTGGATGCTCAGGCATATGATTCGACCTGAGTCCAAGGAGAGTCGCTTTGGACAAGTGCTACCGCAACAAATCTTGTACATTTGGACCCCCGGGACAAGATACGACGAGGCAGAATCCTGTCAAATTGATAGCAGTAAAGATATTTGCATCTATATCATTGCACGACATTGGCAATTCTGAATGCTTCGGCTTATGGATCGACCTGAGTCGAAAGCGTTTCGCTCTTGTCTAGTGCTACCGCACAATTCTTGTACACTTGATCCTCCTGGACAAGACACGATGAGCCAGAATCCTGTCAAATTGATAGCAGTACAGATATTTGTATCTATATCATTGGACGACATTGGCAATTCTGGATGGTCCGGCTTATGGTTCGACATAAGTCCAAAGAATGTCGCTTTGGACAAGTGCTACCGCAACAAATCGTGTACATTTGGACCCCCTGGACAAGATACGATGATGCAGAATCCTATCACATTGATAGGAGTAAAGATATTTGCATCTATATCATTGCACGACATTGGCAATTCTGGAAGTTCGGCATATGATTCGACCTGAGTTCAAAGAGAGTCGCTTTGGACAAATACTGCCTCCCAAATCTTGTCCATTTGGACCTCCTGGACAAGATATGATGAGGCCGAATCCTGTCAAATTGATAGGAGTGAAGGTATTTGCATCTATATCATTGGACGACATTGGCAATTCTGGATGGTCCGGCTTATGGTTCGACATAAGTCCAAAGAATGTCGCTTTGGACAAGTGCTACCGCAACAAATCTTGTACATTTGGACCCCCGGGACAAGATACGACGAGGCAGAATCTTGTCAAATTGATAGGAGTAAAGATATTTGCATCTATATCATTGGACGACATTGGCAATTCTGGATGCTCCGGTTTATGATTCGACCTGAATCCAAAGAGATGCGGTTTGGGCAAATGCTGCCGCCCAAACCTTGTGCATTTGGACCTCGTGGAAAAGGTATGATGAGGCAGAATCCTGTCACATTGATGGGAGAGAAGATATTTGCATCTTATCATTAGACGGCATTGGCAATTCTGGATGCTCAGGCATATGATTCGACCTGAGTCCAAGGAGAGTCGCTTTGGACAAATGCTACCGCAACAAATCTTGTACATTTGGACCCCCGGGACAAGATACGACGAGGCAGAATCCTGTCAAATTCATAGGAGTAAAGATATTTGCATCTATATCATTGGTCAACAACGGCAATTCTGGATGGTCCGGCTTATGGTTCGACATAAGTCCAAAGAATGTCGCTTTGGACAAGCGCTACCGCAACAAATCGTATACATTTGGACCCCCTGGACAAGATACGATGAGGCAGAATCCTATCACATTGATAGGAGTAAAGATATTTGCATCAATATCACTGGACGACATTGGCAATTCTGGATGCTCCGGATTATGATGCGACCTGAATCCAAAGAGAGTCGGTTTGGGCAAATGCTGCCGCCTAAAACGTGTGCATTTGGACCTCCTGGAAAAGGTATGATGAGGCAGAATCCTGTCACATTGATAGGAGTGAAGATATTTGCATCTATATCATTAGACGGCATTGGCAATTCTGAATGCTCAGGCTTATGATTCGACCTGAGTCCAAGGAGAGTCGCTTTGGACAAGTGCTACCGTAACAAATCTTGTACATTTGGACCCCCGGGACAAGATACGACGAGGCAGAATCCTGTCAAATTAATAGGAGTAAAGATATTTGCATCTATATCATTGGTCAACAACGGCAATTCTGGATGGTCCGGCTTATGGTTCGACATAAGTCCAAAGAATGTCGCTTTGGACAAGTGCTACCGCAACAAATCCCGTACATTTGGACCCCCTGGACAAGACACGATGAGGCAGAATCCTGTGAAATTGATTGCAGTAAAGATATTTGCATCTATATCATTGCACGACATTGGCAATTCTGAATGCTTCGGCTTATGGATCGACCTGAGTCGAAAGCGTTTCGCTCTTGTCTAGTGCTACCGCACAATTCTTGTACACTTGATCCTCCTGGACAAGACACGATGAGCCAGAATCCTGTCAAATTGATAGCAGTACAGATATTTGTATCTATATCATTGGACGACATTGGCAATTCTGGATGGTCCGGCTTATGGTTCGACATAAGTCCAAAGAATGTCGCTTTGGACAAGTGCTACCGCAACAAATCGTGTACATTTGGACCCCCTGGACAAGATACGATGAGGCAGAATCCTGCCAAATTGATAGGAGTAAAGATATTTGCATCTATATCATTGGACGACATTGGCAATTCTGGATGCTCGGCATATGATTCGACCTGAGTCAAAGAGATTGGCTTTTGTCAAGTGCTACCGCACAAGTCTTGTACATTTGGACCCCCTGGACAATATACGATGAGGCAGAATCTTGTCAAATTGATAGGAGTAAAGATATTTGCATCTATATCATTGGACGACATTGGCAATTCTGGATGCTCCGGTTTATGATTCGACCTGAATCCAAAGAGAGTCGGTTTGGGCAAATGCTGCCGCCCAAACCTTGTGCATTTGGACCTCGTGGAAAAGGTATGATGAGGCAGTATCCTGTCACATTGATAGGAGAGAAGATATTTGCATCTATATCATTAGACGGCATTGGCAATTCTGGATGCTCAGGCATATGATTCGACCTGAGTCCAAGGAGAGTCGCTTTGGACAAGTGCTACCGCAACAAATCTTGTACATTTGGACCCCCGGGACAAGATACGACGAGGCAGAATCCTGTCAAATTCATAGGAGTAAAGATATTTGCATCTATATCATTGGTCAACAACGGCAATTCTGGATGGTCCGGCTCAAGGTTCGACATAAGTCCAAAGAATGTCGCTTTGGACAAGTGCTACCGCAATAAGTCTTGTACACTTGATCCTCCTGGACAAGACATGATGAGCCAGAATCCTGTCAAATTGATAGGAGTGAAGATATTTGCATCTATATCATTGGACGACATTGGCAATTCTGGATGCTTCGGCTTATGGATCGACCTGAGTCCAAGGAGTTTCGCTTTTGTCTAGTGCTACCGCACACATCTTCTACACTTGATCATCCTGGGCAAGACATGATGAGCCAGAATCCTGTCAAATTGATAGGAGTAAAGATATTTGCATCTATATCATTGGCCAACATCGGCAATTCTGGAAGGTCCGGCTTATGGTTCGACATAAGTCCAAAGAATGTCGCTTTGGACAAGCGCTACCGCAACAAATCGTATACATTTGGACCACCTGGACAAGATACGATGAGGCAGAATCCTATCACATTGATAGGAGTAAAGATATTTGCATCAATATCACTGGACGACATTGGCAATTCTGGATGCTCCGGCAAATGATTCGACCGGAGGCCAAAGAGAGTCGCTTCGGACAAGTTCTACCGCAATAAGTCTTGTACATTTGACCCTCCTGTACAAGGTATGATGCAGAATCCAATCACATTGATAAGAGTAAAGATATTTGCATCTATATCATTGGACGACATTGGCAATTCTGGATTCTTGGCATATGATTCGACCTGAGTCAAAGAGATTGGTTTTTGTCAAGTGCTGCCGCACAAGTCTTGTACATTTGGACCCCCTGGACAATATACGATGAGGCAGAATCCTGTCAAATTGATAGGAGTAAAGATATTTGCATCTATATCATTGGACGACATTGGCAATTCTGGATACTCGGCTTATGTTCGACCTAAGTCCAAAGAATGTCCCTTTGGACAAGTGCTACCGCACAAATCTTGTACATTTGAACCTCCTGGACAAGATACGATGAGGCAGAATCCTGTCAAATTGATAGGAGTGAAGATGTTTGCATCTCTATCATTGGACGACATTGGCAATTCTGGAAGTTCGGCATATGATTCGACCTGAGTCCAAAGAGAGTCGCCTCGGACAAGTGCTACCGCAACAAATCTTGTACATTTGGACCCCCGGGACAAGATACGATGAGGCAGAATCCTGTCAAATTCATAGGAGTAAAGATATTTGCATCTATATCATTGGTCAACAACGGCAATTCTGGATGGTCCGGCTTATGGTTCGACATAAGTCCAAAGAATGCCGCTTTGGACAAGTTCTACCGCAACAAATCTTGTACATTTGGTTCCCCTGGACAAGATACGATGAGGCAGAATCCTGTCAAATTGATAGGAGTGAAGATATTTGCATCTGTATCATTAGACGGCATTGGCAATTCTGAATGCTCAGGCTTATGATTCGACCTGAGTCCAAGGAGAGTCGCTTTGGACAAGTGCTACCGCAACAAATCTTGTACATTTGGACCCCCGGGACAAGATACGACGAGGCAGAATCCTGTCAAATTAATAGGAGTAAAGATATTTGCATCTATATCATTGGTCAACAACGGCAATTCTGGATGGTCCGGCTTATGGTTCGACATAAGTCCAAAGAATGTCGTTTTGGACAAGTGCCACCGCAACAAATCCCGTACATTTGGACCCCCTGGACAAGACACGATGAGGCAGAATCCTGTCAAATTGATTGCAGTAAAGATATTTGCATCTATACCATTGCACGACATTGGCAATTCTTGATGCTTCGGCTTATGGATCGACCTGAGTCCAAAGAGTTTCGCTCTTGTCTAGTGCTACCGTACACTTGATCCTCCTGGACAAGACACGATGAGCCAGAATCCTGTCAAATTGATAGCAGTAAAGATAATTGTATCTGTATCATTGGACGACATTCGCAATTCTGGATGCCCCGGCTTATGATTCGACCTAAGTCCAAAGAATGTCCCTTTGGACAAGTGCTACCGCACAAATCTTGCACATTTGAACCTCCTGGACAAGATACGATGATGCAGAATCCTGTCAAATTGATAGGAGTGAAGATGTTTGCATCTCTATCATTGGACGACATTGGCAATTCTGGAAGTTCGGCATATGATTCGACCTGAGTCCAAAGAGAGTCGCTTCGGACATGTGCTACCGCAACAAATCTTGTACATTTGGTTCCCCTGGACAAGATACGATGAGGCAGAATCCTGTCAAATTGATAGGAGTGAAGATATTTGCATCTGTATCATTAGACGGCATTGGCAATTCTGAATGCTCAGGCTTATGATTCGACCTGAGTCCAAGGAGAGTCGCTTTGGACAAGTGCTACCGCAACAAATCTTGTACATTTGGACCCCCGGGACAAGATACGACGAGGCAGAATCCTGTCAAATTAATAGGAGTAAAGATATTTGCATCTATATCATTGGTCAACAACGGCAATTCTGGATGGTCCGGCTTATGGTTCGACATAAGTCCAAAGAATGTCGTTTTGGACAAGTGCCACCGCAACAAATCCCGTACATTTGGACCCCCTGGACAAGACACGATGAGGCAGAATCCTGTCAAATTGATTGCAGTAAAGATATTTGCATCTATACCATTGCACGACATTGGCAATTCTTGATGCTTCGGCTTATGGATCGACCTGAGTCCAAAGAGTTTCGCTCTTGTCTAGTGCTACCGTACACTTGATCCTCCTGGACAAGACACGATGAGCCAGAATCCTGTCAAATTGATAGCAGTAAAGATAATTGTATCTGTATCATTGGACGACATTGGCAATTCTGGATGCCCCGGCTTATGATTCGACCTAAGTCCAAATAATGTCCCTTTGGACAAGTGCTACCGCACAAATCTTGTACATTTGAACCTCCTGGACAAGATACGATGAGGCAGAATCCTGTCAAATTGATAGCAGTAAAGATATTTGCATCTATATCATTGCACGACATTGGCAATTCTGGATGCTTCGGCTTATGGATCGACCTGAGTCCAAAAGTTTCGCTTTTGTGTAGTGCTACCGCACAAATCTTGTAGACTTTATCCTCCTGGACGAGACATGATGAGCCAGAATCCAGTCAAATTGATAGGAATGAAGATATTTGCATCTATATCATTGGTCAACATCGGCAATTCTGGATGGTCCGGCTTTTGGTTCGACATAAGTCCAAAGAATGTCGCTTTGGACAAGTGCTACCGCAACAAATCGTGTACATTTGGACCCCCTGGACAAGATACGATGAGGCAGAATCCTATCACATTGATAGGAGTAAAGATGTTTGCATCAATATCACTGGACGACATTGGCAATTCTGGATGCTCCGGCATATGATTCGACCGGAGGCCAAAGAGAGTCGCTTCGGACAAGTGCTGCCGCAATAAGTCTTGTACATTTTGACCTCCTGTACAAGGTATGATGAGGCAGAATCCTATCACATTGATAGGAGTAAAGATATTTGCATCTATATCATTGGACGACATTGGTAATTCTGGATGCTCGGCATATGATTCGACCTGAGTCAAAGAGATTGGCTTTTGTCAAGTGCTGCCGCACAAGTCTTGCACATTTGGACCCCCTGGACAATATACGATGAGGCAGAATCCTGTCAAATTGATAGGAGTAAAGATATTTGCATCTATATCATTGGACGACATTGGCAATCCTGGATGCTCCGGTTTATGATGCGACCTGAATCCAAAGAGAGTCGGTTTGTGCAAATGCTGCCGCCCAAAACGTGTGCATTTGGACCTCCTGGAAAAGGCATGATGAGACAGAATCCTGTCACATTGACAGGAGTGAAGATATTTGCATCTGTATCATTAGACGGCATTGGCAATTCTGAATGCTCAGGCTTATGATTCGACCTGAGTCCAAGGAGAGTCGCTTTGGACAAGTGCTACCGCAACAAATCTTGTACATTTGGACCCCCGGGACAAGATACGACGAGGCAGAATCCTGTCAAATTAATAGGAGTAAAGATATTTGCATCTATATCATTTGTCAACAACGGCAATTCTGGATGGTCCGGCTTATGGTTCGACATAAGTCCAAAGAATGTCGCTTTGGACAAGTGCCACCGCAACAAATCCCGTACATTTGGACCCCCTGGACAAGACACGATGAGGCAGAATCGTGTCAAATTGATTGCAGTAAAGATATTTGCATCTATACCATTGCACGACATTGGCAATTCTTGATGCTTCGGCATATGGATCGACCTGAGTCCAAAGTGTTTCGCTCTTGTCTAGTGCTACCGTGCACTTGATCCTCCTGGACAAGACACGATGAGCCAGAATCCTGTCAAATTGATAGCAGTAAAGATAATTGTATCTATATCATTGGACGACATTGGCAATTCTGGATGCCCCGGCTTATGATTCGACCTAAGTCTAAAGAATGCCGCTTTGGACAAGTGCTCCCGCACAAATCTTGCACATTTGAACCTCCTGGACAAGATACGATGAGGCAGAATCCTGTCAAATTGATAGGAGTGAAGATGTTTGCATCTCTATCATTGGACGACATTGGCAATTCTGGAAGTTCGGCATATGATTCGACCTGAGTCCAAAGAGAGTCGCTTCGGACAAGTGCTCCCGCACAAATCTTGTACATTTGAACCTCCTGGACAAGATACGATGAGGCAGAATCCTGTCAAATTGGTAGAAGTAAAGATGTTTGCATCAATATCACTGGACGACATTGGCAATTCTGGATGCTCCGGCATATGATTCGACCGGAGGCCAAAGAGAGTCGCTTCGGACAAGTGCTACCGCAATAAGTCTTGTACATTCGGACCTCCTGTACAAGGTATGATGAGGCAGAATCCTATCACATTGATAGGAGTAAAGATATTTGCATCTATATCATTGGACGACATTGGTAATTCTGGATGCTCGGCATATGATTCGACCTCAGTCAAAGAGATTGGCTTTTGTCAAGTGCTGCCGCACAAGTCTTGCACATTTGGACCCCCTGGACAATATACGATGAGGCAGAATCCTGTCAAATTGATAGGAGTAAAGATATTTGCATCTATATCATTGGACGACATTGGCAATCCTGGATGCTCCGGTTTATGATGCGACCTGAATCCAAAGAGAGTCGGTTTGGGCAAATGCTGCCGCCCAAAATGTGTGCATTTGGACCTCCTGGAAAAGGCATGATGAGGCAGAATCCTGTCACATTGGCAGGAGTGAAGATATTTGCATCTGTATCATTAGACGGCATTGGCAATTCTGAATGCTCAGGCTTATGATTCGACCTGAGTCCAAGGAGAGTCGCTTTGGACAAGTGCTACCGCAACAAATCTTGTACATTTGGACCCCCGGGACAAGATACGACGAGGCAGAATCCTGTCAAATTAATAGGAGTAAAGATATTTGCATCTATATCATTTGTCAACAACGGCAATTCTGGATGGTCCGGCTTATGGTTCGACATAAGTCCAAAGAATGTCGCTTTGGACAAGTGCCACCGCAACAAATCCCGTACATTTGGACCCCCTGGACAAGACACGATAAGGCAGAATCGTGTCAAATTGATTGCAGTAAAGATATTTGCATCTATACCATTGCACGACATTGGCAATTCTTGATGCTTCGGCATATGGATCGACCTGAGTCCAAAGTGTTTCGCTCTTGTCTAGTGCTACCGTGCACTTGATCCTCCTGGACAAGACACGATGAGCCAGAATCCTGTCAAATTGATAGCAGTAAAGATAATTGTATCTATATCATTGGACGACATTGGCAATTCTGGATGCCCCGGCTTATGATTCGACCTAAGTCTAAAGAATGCCGCTTTGGACAAGTGCTCCCGCACAAATCTTGTACATTTGAACCTCCTGGACAAGATACGATGAGGCAGAATCCTGTCAAATTGATAGGAGTGAAGATGTTTGCATCTCTATCATTGGACGACATTGGCAATTCTGGAAGTTCGGCATATGATTCGACCTGAGTCCAAAGAGAGTCGCTTCGGACAAGTGCTCCCGCACAAATCTTGTACATTTGAACCTCCTGGACAAGATACGATGAGGCAGAATCCTGTCAAATTGGTAGAAGTAAAGATGTTTGCATCAATATCACTGGACGACATTGGCAATTCTGGATGCTCCGGCATATGATTCGACCGGAGGCCAAAGAGAGTCGCTTCGGACAAGTGCTACCGCAATAAGTCTTGTACATTCGGACCTCCTGTACAAGGTATGATGAGGCAGAATCCTATCACATTGATAGGAGTAAAGATATTTGCATCTATATCATTGGACGACATTGGTAATTCTGGATGCTCGGCATATGATTCGACCTCAGTCAAAGAGATTGGCTTTTGTCAAGTGCTGCCGCACAAGTCTTGCACATTTGGACCCCCTGGACAATATACGATGAGGCAGAATCCTGTCAAATTGATAGGAGTAAAGATATTTGCATCTATATCATTGGACGACATTGGCAATCCTGGATGCTCCGGTTTATGATGCGACCTGAATCCAAAGAGAGTCGGTTTGGGCAAATGCTGCCGCCCAAAACGTGTGCATTTGGACCTCCTGGAAAAGGCATGATGAGGCAGAATCCTGTCACATTGGCAGGAGTGAAGATATTTGCATCTGTATCATTAGACGGCATTGGCAATTCTGAATGCTCAGGCTTATGATTCGACCTGAGTCCAAGGAGAGTCGCTTTGGACAAGTGCTACCGCAACAAATCTTGTACATTTGGACCCCCGGGACAAGATACGACGAGGCAGAATCCTGTCAAATTCATAGGAGTAAAGATATTTGCATCTATATCATTGGTCAACAACGGCAATTCTGGATGGTCCGGCTTATGGTTCGACATAAGTCCAAAGAATGTCGCTTTGGACAAGCGCTACCGCAACAAATCGTATACATTTGGACCCCCTGGACAAGATACGATGAGGCAGAATCCTATCACATTGATAGGAGTAAAGATATTTGCATCAATATCACTGGACGACATTGGCAATTCTGGATGCTCCGGATTATGATGCGACCTGAATCCAAAGAGAGTCGGTTTGGGCAAATGCTGCCGCCTAAAACGTGTGCATTTGGACCTCCTGGAAAAGGTATGATGAGGCAGAATCCTGTCACATTGATAGGAGTGAAGATATTTGCATCTATATCATTAGACGGCATTGGCAATTCTGAATGCTCAGGCTTATGATTCGACCTGAGTCCAAGGAGAGTCGCTTTGGACAAGTGCTACCGTAACAAATCTTGTACATTTGGACCCCCGGGACAAGATACGACGAGGCAGAATCCTGTCAAATTAATAGGAGTAAAGATATTTGCATCTATATCATTGGTCAACAACGGCATTTCTGGATGGTCCGGCTTATGGTTCGACATAAGTCCAAAGAATGTCGCTTTGGACAAGTGCTACCGCAACAAATCTTGTACATTTGGACCCCCGGGACAAGATACGACGAGGCAGAATCCTGTCAAATTCATAGGAGTAAAGATATTTGCATCTATATCATTGGTCAACAACGGCAATTCTGGATGGTCCGGCTCAAGGTTCGACATAAGTCCAAAGAATGTCGCTTTGGACAAGTGCTACCGCAACAAATCTTGTACATTTGGATCCCCTGGATAAGATACGATGAGGCAGAATCCTGTCAAATTGATAGGAGTAAAGATATTTGCATCTATATCATTGGACGACATTGGCAATTCTGGATGCTCGGCATATGATTCGACCTGAGTCAAAGAGATTGGCTTTTGTCAAGTGCTACCGCACAAGTCTTGTACATTTGGACCCCCTGGACAATATACGATGAGGCAGAATCCTGTCAAATTGATAGGAGTGAAGATATTTGCATCTATATCATCGGACGACATTGGCAATTCTGGATGCTCAGGCTTATGATACGACCTGAGTCCAAGGAGAGTCGTTTTGGACAAATGCTACCGCAACAAATCTTGTACATTTAGACCCCCTTGACAAGATACGATGAGGCAGAATTCTGTCAAATTAATAGGAGTAAAGATATTTGCATCTATATCATTGGTGAACATCGGCAATTCTGGATGGTCCGGCTTATGGTTCGACATTAGTCCAAAGGATGTCGCTTTGGACAAGTGCTACCGCAATAAGTCTTGTACACTTGATCCTCCTGGACAAGACATGATGAGCCAGAATCCTGTCAAATTGATAGGAGTGAAGATATTTGCATCTATATCATTGGACGACATTGGCAATTCTGGATGCTTCGGCTTATGGATCGACCTGAGTCCAAGGAGTTTCGCTTTTGTCTAGTGCTACCGCACACATCTTCTACACTTGATCATCCTGGGCAAGACATGATGAGCCAGAATCCTGTCAAATTGATAGGAGTAAAGATATTTGCATCTATATCATTGGTCAACATCGGCAATTCTGGAAGGTCCGGCTTATGGTTCGACATAAGTCCAAAGAATGTCGCTTTGGACAAGCGCTACCGCAACAAATCGTATACATTTGGACCACCTGGACAAGATACGATGAGGCAGAATCCTATCACATTGATAGGAGTAAAGATATTTGCATCAATATCACTGGACGACATTGACAATTCTGGATGCTCCGGCAAATGATTCGACCGGAGGCCAAAGAGAGTCGCTTCGGACAAGTTCTACCGCAATAAGTCTTGTACATTTGACCCTCCTGTACAAGGTATGATGCAGAATCCAATCACATTGATAAGAGTAAAGATATTTGCATCTATATCATTGGACGACATTGGCAATTCTGGATTCTTGGCATATGATTCGACCTGAGTCAAAGAGATTGGTTTTTGTCAAGTGCTGCCGCACAAGTCTTGTACATTTGGACCCCCTGGACAATATACGATGAGGCAGAATCCTGTCAAATTGATAGGAGTAAAGATATTTGCATCTATATCATTGGACGACATTGGCAATTCTGGATACTCGGCTTATGTTCGACCTAAGTCCAAAGAATGTCCCTTTGGACAAGTGCTACCGCACAAATCTTGTACATTTGAACCTCCTGGACAAGATACGATGAGGCAGAATCCTGTCAAATTGATAGGAGTGAAGATGTTTGCATCTCTATCATTGGACGACATTGGCAATTCTGGAAGTTCGGCATATGATTCGACCTGAGTCCAAAGAGAGTCGCTTCGGACAAGTGCTACCGCAACCAATCTTGTACATTTGGACCCCCGGGACAAGATACGACGAGGCAGAATCCTGTCAAATTAATAGGAGTAAAGATATTTGCATCTATATCATTGGTCAACAACGGCAATTCTGGATGGTCCGGCTTATGGTTCGACATAAGTCCAAAGAATGTCGTTTTGGACAAGTGCCACCGCAACAAATCCCGTACATTTGGACCCCCTGGACAAGACACGATGAGGCAGAATCCTGTCAAATTGATTGCAGTAAAGATATTTGCATCTATACCATTGCACGACATTGGCAATTCTTGATGCTTCGGCTTATGGATCGACCTGAGTCCAAAGAGTTTCGCTCTTGTCTAGTGCTACCGTACACTTGATCCTCCTGGACAAGACACGATGAGCCAGAATCCTGTCAAATTGATAGCAGTAAAGATAATTGTATCTGTATCATTGGACGACATTCGCAATTCTGGATGCCCCGGCTTATGATTCGACCTAAGTCCAAAGAATGTCCCTTTGGACAAGTGCTACCGCACAAATCTTGCACATTTGAACCTCCTGGACAAGATACGATGATGCAGAATCCTGTCAAATTGATAGGAGTGAAGATGTTTGCATCTCTATCATTGGACGACATTGGCAATTCTGGAAGTTCGGCATATGATTCGACCTGAGTCCAAAGAGAGTCGCTTCGGACATGTGCTACCGCAACAAATCTTGTACATTTGGTTCCCCTGGACAAGATACGATGAGGCAGAATCCTGTCAAATTGATAGGAGTGAAGATATTTGCATCTGTATCATTAGACGGCATTGGCAATTCTGAATGCTCAGGCTTATGATTCGACCTGAGTCCAAGGAGAGTCGCTTTGGACAAGTGCTACCGCAACAAATCTTGTACATTTGGACCCCCGGGACAAGATACGACGAGGCAGAATCCTGTCAAATTAATAGGAGTAAAGATATTTGCATCTATATCATTGGTCAACAACGGCAATTCTGGATGGTCCGGCTTATGGTTCGACATAAGTCCAAAGAATGTCGTTTTGGACAAGTGCCACCGCAACAAATCCCGTACATTTGGACCCCCTGGACAAGACACGATGAGGCAGAATCCTGTCAAATTGATTGCAGTAAAGATATTTGCATCTATACCATTGCACGACATTGGCAATTCTTGATGCTTCGGCTTATGGATCGACCTGAGTCCAAAGAGTTTCGCTCTTGTCTAGTGCTACCGTACACTTGATCCTCCTGGACAAGACACGATGAGCCAGAATCCTGTCAAATTGATAGCAGTAAAGATAATTGTATCTGTATCATTGGACGACATTGGCAATTCTGGATGCCCCGGCTTATGATTCGACCTAAGTCCAAATAATGTCCCTTTGGACAAGTGCTACCGCACAAATCTTGTACATTTGAACCTCCTGGACAAGATACGATGAGGCAGAATCCTGTCAAATTGATAGCAGTAAAGATATTTGCATCTATATCATTGCACGACATTGGCAATTCTGGATGCTTCGGCTTATGGATCGACCTGAGTCCAAAAGTTTCGCTTTTGTGTAGTGCTACCGCACAAATCTTGTAGACTTTATCCTCCTGGACGAGACATGATGAGCCAGAATCCAGTCAAATTGATAGGAATGAAGATATTTGCATCTATATCATTGGTCAACATCGGCAATTCTGGATGGTCCGGCTTTTGGTTCGACATAAGTCCAAAGAATGTCGCTTTGGACAAGTGCTGCCGCAATAAGTCTTGTACATTTTGACCTCCTGTACAAGGTATGATGAGGCAGAATCCTATCACATTGATAGGAGTAAAGATATTTGCATCTATATCATTGGACGACATTGGTAATTCTGGATGCTCGGCATATGATTCGACCTGAGTCAAAGAGATTGGCTTTTGTCAAGTGCTGCCGCACAAGTCTTGCACATTTGGACCCCCTGGACAATATACGATGAGGCAGAATCCTGTCAAATTGATAGGAGTAAAGATATTTGCATCTATATCATTGGACGACATTGGCAATCCTGGATGCTCCGGTTTATGATGCGACCTGAATCCAAAGAGAGTCGGTTTGTGCAAATGCTGCCGCCCAAAACGTGTGCATTTGGACCTCCTGGAAAAGGCATGATGAGACAGAATCCTGTCACATTGACAGGAGTGAAGATATTTGCATCTGTATCATTAGACGGCATTGGCAATTCTGAATGCTCAGGCTTATGATTCGACCTGAGTCCAAGGAGAGTCGCTTTGGACAAGTGCTACCGCAACAAATCTTGTACATTTGGACCCCCGGGACAAGATACGACGAGGCAGAATCCTGTCAAATTAATAGGAGTAAAGATATTTGCATCTATATCATTTGTCAACAACGGCAATTCTGGATGGTCCGGCTTATGGTTCGACATAAGTCCAAAGAATGTCGCTTTGGACAAGTGCCACCGCAACAAATCCCGTACATTTGGACCCCCTGGACAAGACACGATGAGGCAGAATCGTGTCAAATTGATTGCAGTAAAGATATTTGCATCTATACCATTGCACGACATTGGCAATTCTTGATGCTTCGGCATATGGATCGACCTGAGTCCAAAGTGTTTCGCTCTTGTCTAGTGCTACCGTGCACTTGATCCTCCTGGACAAGACACGATGAGCCAGAATCCTGTCAAATTGATAGCAGTAAAGATAATTGTATCTATATCATTGGACGACATTGGCAATTCTGGATGCCCCGGCTTATGATTCGACCTAAGTCTAAAGAATGCCGCTTTGGACAAGTGCTCCCGCACAAATCTTGTACATTTGAACCTCCTGGACAAGATACGATGAGGCAGAATCCTGTCAAATTGATAGGAGTGAAGATGTTTGCATCTCTATCATTGGACGACATTGGCAATTCTGGAAGTTCGGCATATGATTCGACCTGAGTCCAAAGAGAGTCGCTTCGGACAAGTGCTCCCGCACAAATCTTGTACATTTGAACCTCCTGGACAAGATACGATGAGGCAGAATCCTGTCAAATTGGTAGAAGTAAAGATGTTTGCATCAATATCACTGGACGACATTGGCAATTCTGGATGCTCCGGCATATGATTCGACCGGAGGCCAAAGAGAGTCGCTTCGGACAAGTGCTACCGCAATAAGTCTTGTACATTCGGACCTCCTGTACAAGGTATGATGAGGCAGAATCCTATCACATTGATAGGAGTAAAGATATTTGCATCTATATCATTGGACGACATTGGTAATTCTGGATGCTCGGCATATGATTCGACCTCAGTCAAAGAGATTGGCTTTTGTCAAGTGCTGCCGCACAAGTCTTGCACATTTGGACCCCCTGGACAATATACGATGAGGCAGAATCCTGTCAAATTGATAGGAGTAAAGATATTTGCATCTATATCATTGGACGACATTGGCAATCCTGGATGCTCCGGTTTATGATGCGACCTGAATCCAAAGAGAGTCGGTTTGGGCAAATGCTGCCGCCCAAAACGTGTGCATTTGGACCTCCTGGAAAAGGCATGATGAGGCAGAATCCTGTCACATTGGCAGGAGTGAAGATATTTGCATCTGTATCATTAGACGGCATTGGCAATTCTGAATGCTCAGGCTTATGATTCGACCTGAGTCCAAGGAGAGTCGCTTTGGACAAGTGCTACCGCAACAAATCTTGTACATTTGGACCCCCGGGACAAGATACGACGAGGCAGAATCCTGTCAAATTAATAGGAGTAAAGATATTTGCATCTATATCATTTGTCAACAACGGCAATTCTGGATGGTCCGGCTTATGGTTCGACATAAGTCCAAAGAATGTCGCTTTGGACAAGTGCCACCGCAACAAATCCCGTACATTTGGACCCCCTGGACAAGACACGATGAGGCAGAATCGTGTCAAATTGATTGCAGTAAAGATATTTGCATCTATACCATTGCACGACATTGGCAATTCTTGATGCTTCGGCATATGGATCGACCTGAGTCCAAAGTGTTTCGCTCTTGTCTAGTGCTACCGTGCACTTGATCCTCCTGGACAAGACACGATGAGCCAGAATCCTGTCAAATTGATAGCAGTAAAGATAATTGTATCTATATCATTGGACGACATTGGCAATTCTGGATGCCCCGGCTTATGATTCGACCTAAGTCTAAAGAATGCCGCTTTGGACAAGTGCTCCCGCACAAATCTTGTACATTTGAACCTCCTGGACAAGATACGATGAGGCAGAATCCTGTCAAATTGATAGGAGTGAAGATGTTTGCATCTCTATCATTGGACGACATTGGCAATTCTGGAAGTTCGGCATATGATTCGACCTGAGTCCAAAGAGAGTCGCTTCGGACAAGTGCTCCCGCACAAATCTTGTACATTTGAACCTCCTGGACAAGATACGATGAGGCAGAATCCTGTCAAATTGGTAGAAGTAAAGATGTTTGCATCAATATCACTGGACGACATTGGCAATTCTGGATGCTCCGGCATATGATTCGACCGGAGGCCAAAGAGAGTCGCTTCGGACAAGTGCTACCGCAATAAGTCTTGTACATTCGGACCTCCTGTACAAGGTATGATGAGGCAGAATCCTATCACATTGATAGGAGTAAAGATATTTGCATCTATATCATTGGACGACATTGGTAATTCTGGATGCTCGGCATATGATTCGACCTCAGTCAAAGAGATTGGCTTTTGTCAAGTGCTGCCGCACAAGTCTTGCACATTTGGACCCCCTGGACAATATACGATGAGGCAGAATCCTGTCAAATTGATAGGAGTAAAGATATTTGCATCTATATCATTGGACGACATTGGCAATCCTGGATGCTCCGGTTTATGATGCGACCTGAATCCAAAGAGAGTCGGTTTGGGCAAATGCTGCCGCCCAAAACGTGTGCATTTGGACCTCCTGGAAAAGGCATGATGAGGCAGAATCCTGTCACATTGGCAGGAGTGAAGATATTTGCATCTGTATCATTAGACGGCATTGGCAATTCTGAATGCTCAGGCTTATGATTCGACCTGAGTCCAAGGAGAGTCGCTTTGGACAAGTGCTACCGCAACAAATCTTGTACATTTGGACCCCCGGGACAAGATACGACGAGGCAGAATGCGGTCAAATTAATAAGAGTAAAGATATTTGCATCTATATCATTGGTCAACAACGGCAATTCTGGATGGTCCGGCTTATGGTTCGACATAAGTCCAAAGAATGTCGCTTTGGACAAGTGCCACCGCAAAAATCCCGTACATTTGGACCCCCTGGACAAGACACGATGAGGCAGAATCGTGTCAAATTGATTGCAGTAAAGATATTTGCATCTATACCATTGCACGACATTGGCAATTCTTGATGCTTCGGCATATGGATCGACCTGAGTCCAAAGTGTTTCGCTCTTGTCTAGTGCTACCGTGCACTTGATCCTCCTGGACAAGACACGATGAGCCAGAATCCTGTCAAATTGATAGCAGTAAAGATAATTGTATCTATATCATTGGACGACATTGGCAATTCTGGATGCCCCGGCTTATGATTCGACCTAAGTCTAAAGAATGCCGCTTTGGACAAGTGCTCCCGCACAAATCTTGTACATTTGAACCTCCTGGACAAGATACGATGAGGCAGAATCCTGTCAAATTGATAGGAGTGAAGATGTTTGCATCTCTATCATTGGACGACATTGGCAATTCTGGAAGTTCGGCATATGATTCGACCTGAGTCCAAAGAGAGTCGCTTCGGACAAGTGCTCCCGCACAAATCTTGTACATTTGAACCTCCTGGACAAGATACGATGAGGCAGAATCCTGTCAAATTGGTAGAAGTAAAGATGTTTGCATCAATATCACTGGACGACATTGGCAATTCTGGATGCTCCGGCATATGATTCGACCGGAGGCCAAAGAGAGTCGCTTCGGACAAGTGCTACCGCAATAAGTCTTGTACATTCGGACCTCCTGTACAAGGTATGATGAGGCAGAATCCTATCACATTGATAGGAGTAAAGATATTTGCATCTATATCATTGGACGACATTGGTAATTCTGGATGCTCGGCATATGATTCGACCTCAGTCAAAGAGATTGGCTTTTGTCAAGTGCTGCCGCACAAGTCTTGCACATTTGGACCCCCTGGACAATATACGATGAGGCAGAATCCTGTCAAATTGATAGGAGTAAAGATATTTGCATCTATATCATTGGACGACATTGGCAATCCTGGATGCTCCGGTTTATGATGCGACCTGAATCCAAAGAGAGTCGGTTTGGGCAAATGCTGCCGCCCAAAACGTGTGCATTTGGACCTCCTGGAAAAGGCATGATGAGGCAGAATCCTGTCACATTGGCAGGAGTGAAGATATTTGCATCTGTATCATTAGACGGCATTGGCAATTCTGAATGCTCAGGCTTATGATTCGACCTGAGTCCAAGGAGAGTCGCTTTGGACAAGTGCTACCGCAACAAATCTTGTACATTTGGACCCCCGGGACAAGATACGACGAGGCAGAATGCGGTCAAATTAATAAGAGTAAAGATATTTGCATCTATATCATTGGTCAACAACGGCAATTCTGGATGGTCCGGCTTATGGTTCGACATAAGTCCAAAGAATGTCGCTTTGGACAAGTGCCATCGCAACAAATCCCGTACATTTGGACCCCCTGGACAAGACACGATGAGGCAGAATCGTGTCAAATTGATTGCAGTAAAGATATTTGCATCTATACCATTGCACGACATTGGCAATTCTTGATGCTTCGGCTTATGGATCGACCTGAGTCCAAAGAGTTTCGCTCTTGTCTAGTGCTACCGTGCACTTGAACCTCCTGGACAAGACACGATGAGCCATAATCCTGTCAAATTGATAGCAGTAAAGATAATTGTATCTATATCATTGGACGACATTGGCAATTCTGGATGCCCCGGCTTATGATTCGACCTAAGTCTAAAGAATGCCGCTTTGGACAAGTGCTCCCGCACAAATCTTGTACATTTGAACCTCCTGGACAAGATACGATGAGGCAGAATCCTGTCAAATTGATAGGAGTGAAGATGTTTGCATCTCTATCATTGGACGACATTGGCAATTCTGGAAGTTCGGCATATGATTCGACCTGAGTCCAAAGAGAGTCGCTTCGGACAAGTGCTCCCGCACAAATCTTGTACATTTGAACCTCCTGGACAAGATACGATGAGGCAGAATCCTGTCAAATTGGTAGAAGTAAAGATGTTTGCATCAATATCACTGGACGACATTGGCAATTCTGGATGCTCCGGCATATGATTCGACCGGAGGCCAAAGAGAGTCGCTTCGGACAAGTGCTACCGCAATAAGTCTTGTACATTCGGACCTCCTGTACAAGGTATGATGAGGCAGAATCCTATCACATTGATAGGAGTAAAGATATTTGCATCTATATCATTGGACGACATTGGTAATTCTGGATGCTCGGCATATGATTCGACCTCAGTCAAAGAGATTGGCTTTTGTCAAGTGCTGCCGCACAAGTCTTGCACATTTGGACCCCCTGGACAATATACGATGAGGCAGAATCCTGTCAAATTGATAGGAGTAAAGATATTTGCATCTATACCATTGGACGACATTGGCAATCCTGGATGCTCCGGTTTATGATGCGACCTGAATCCAAAGAGAGTCGGTTTGGGCAAATGCTGCCGCCCAAAACGTGTGCATTTGGACCTCCTGGAAAAGGCATGATGAGGCAGAATCCTGTCACATTGACAGGAGTGAAGATATTTGCATCTGTATCATTAGACGGCATTGGCAATTCTGAATGCTCAGGCTTATGATTCGACCTGATTCCAAGGAGAGTCGCTTTGGACAAGTGCTACCGCAACAAATCTTGTACATTTGGACCCCCGGGACAAGATACGACGAGGCAGAATGCGGTCAAATTAATAGGAGTAAAGATATTTGCATCTATATCATTGGTCAACAACGGCAATTCTGGATGGTCCGGCTTATGGTTCGACATAAGTCCAAAGAATGTCGCTTTGGACAAGTGCCATCGCAACAAATCCCGTACATTTGGACCCCCTGGACAAGACACGATGAGGCAGAATCGTGTCAAATTGATTGCAGTAAAGATATTTGCATCTATACCATTGCACGACATTGGCAATTCTTGATGCTTCGGCTTATGGATCGACCTGAGTCCAAAGAGTTTCGCTCTTGTCTAGTGCTACCGTGCACTTGAACCTCCTGGACAAGACACGATGAGCCATAATCCTGTCAAATTGATAACAGTAAAGATAATTGTATCTATATCATTGGACGACATTGGCAATTCTGGATGCCCCGGCTTATGATTCGACCTAAGTCTAAAGAATGCCGCTTTGGACAAGTGCTCCCGCACAAATCTTGTACATTTGAACCTCCTGGACAAGATACGATGAGGCAGAATCCTGTCAAATTGATAGGAGTGAAGATGTTTGCATCTCTATCATTGGACGACATTGGCAATTCTGGAAGTTCGGCATATGATTCGACATAAGTCCAAAGAATGTCGCTTTGGACAAGTGCTACCGCACAAATCTTGTACATTTGATCCTCATGGACAAGATACGATGAGGCAGAATCCTGTCAAATTGGTAGCAGTAAAGATATTTGCATCTATATCATTGCACGACATTGGCAATTCTGGATGCTTCGGCTTATGGATCGACCTGAGTCCACGGCGTTTCGCTTTTGTCTAGTGCTACCGCACACATCTTCTACACTTGATCATCCTGGACAAGACATGATGAGCCAGAATCCTGTCAAATTGATAGGAGTGAAGATGTTTGCATCTATATCATTAGACGACATTGGCAATTCTGGAAGTTCGGCATATGATTCGACCTGAGTCCAAGGAGAGTCGTTTTGGACAAGTGCTACCGCAACAAATCTTGTACATTTGGACCCCCTCAACAAGATACGATGAGGCAGAATCCTGTCAAATTAATAGGAGTAAAGATATTTGCATCTATATCATTGGTCAACATCGGCAATTCTGGATGGTCCGGCTTATGGTACGACATAAGTCCAAAGAATGTCGCTTTGGACAAGTGCTACCGCAACAAATCGTGTACATTTGGACCCCCTGGACAAGATACGATGAGACAGAATCCTATCACATTGATAGGAGTAAAGATATTTGCATCTATATCATTGGACGACATTGGTAATTCTGGATGCTCGGCATATGATTCGAGCTGAGTCAAAGAGATTGGCTTTTGTCAAGTGCTACCGCACAAGTTTTGTACATTTGGACCCCCTGGACAATATACGATGACGCAGAATCCTGTCAAATTGATAGGAGTAAAGATATTTGCATCTATATCATTGGACAACATTGGCAATTCTGGATGCTCCAGTTTATGATTCGACCTGAATCCAAAGAGAGTCGGTTTGGGCAAATGCTGCCGCCCAAACCTTGTGCATTTTGACCTCGTGGAAAAGGTATGATGAGGCAGAATCCTGTCACATTGATAGGGGAGAAGATATTTGCATCTATATCATTAAACGGCATTGGCAATTCTGGATGCTCAGGCATTTGATTCGACCTGAGTCCAAGGAGAGTCGCTTTGGACAGGTGCTACCGCAACAAATCTTGTACATTTGGACCCCCTGGACAAGACACGACGAGGCAGAATCCTGTCAAATTGATAGGAGTAAAGATATTTGCATCTATATCATTGGTCAACATCGGCAATTCTGGATGGTCCGGCTTATGGTTCGACCTAAGTCCAAAGAGTTTCGCTCTTGTCTAGTGCTACCGTACACTTGATCCTCCTGGACAAGACACGATGAGCCAGAATCCTGTCAAATTGATAGCAGTAAAGATAATTGTATCTATATCATTGGACGACATTGGCAATTCTGGATGCCCCGGCTTATGATTCGACCTAAGTCTAAAGAATGCCGCTTTGGACAAGTGCTCCCGCACAAATCTTGTACATTTGAACCTCGTGGACAAGATACGATGAGACAGAATCCTATCACATTGATAGGAGTAAAGATATTTGCATCTATATCATTGGACGACATTGGTAATTCTGGATGCTCGGCATATGATTCGAGCTGAGTCAAAGAGATTGGCTTTTGTCAAGTGCTACCGCACAAGTTTTGTACATTTGGACCCCCTGGACAATATACGATGACGCAGAATCCTGTCAAATTGATAGGAGTAAAGATATTTGCATCTATATCATTGGACGACATTGGCAATTCTAGATGCTCCAGTTTATGATTCGACCTGAATCCAAAGAGAGTCGGTTTGGGCAAATGCTGCCGCCCAAACCTTGTGCATTTTGACCTCGTGGAAAAGGTATGATGAGGCAGAATCCTGTCACATTGATAGGGGAGAAGATATTTGCATCTATATCATTAAACGGCATTGGCAATTCTGGATGCTCAGGCATTTGATTCGACCTGAGTCCAAGGAGAGTCGCTTTGGACAGGTGCTACCGCAACAAATCTTGTACATTTGGACCCCCTGGACAAGACACGACGAGGCAGAATCCTGTCAAATTGATAGGAGTAAAGATATTTGCATCTATATCATTGGTCAACATCGGCAATTCTGGATGGTCCGGCTTATGGTTCGACCTAAGTCCAAAGAATGTCGCATTGGACAAGTGCTACCGCACAAATCTTGTACATTTGAACCTCCTGGACAAGATACAATGAGGCAGAATTCTGTCAAATTGATAGGAGTGATGATGTTTGCATCTATATCATTGGACGACATTGGGAATTCTGGAAGATCGGCATATGATTCGACCTGAGTCCAAGAAGAGTCGTTTTGGACAAGTGCTACCGCAACAAATCTTGTACATTTTGACCCCCTGGACAAGATACGATGAGGCAGAATCCTGTCAAATTAATAGGAGTAAAGATATTTGCATCTATATCATTGGTCAACATCGGCAATTCTGGATGGTCCGGCTTTTGGTTCGACATAAGTCCAAAGAATGTCGCTTTGGACAAGTGCTACCGCTACAAATCGTGTACATTTGGACCCCCTGGACAAGATACGATGAGGCAGAATCCTATCACTTTGTAGGAGTAAAGATATTTGCATCAATATCACTGGACGACATTGGCAATTCTGGATGCTCCGGTTTATGATTCGACCTGAATCCAAAGAGAGTTGGTTTTGGCAAATGCTGCCGCCCAAACCTTGTGCATTTGGACCTCGTGGAAAAGGAATGATGAGGCAGAATCCTGTCACATTGATAGGAGAGAAGATATTTGCATCTATATCATTAGACGGCATTGGCAATTCTGGATGCTCAGGCATATGATTCGACCTGAGACCAAGGAGAGTCGCTTTGGACAAGTGCTACCGCAACAAATCTTGTACATTTGAACCTCCGGAACAAGGCATGATGAGGCATAATCCTATCACATTGATAGGAGTAAAGATATTTGCATCTATATCATTGGTCAACATCGGCAGTTCTGGATGGTCCGGCTTATGGTTCGACCTAAGTCCAAAGAATGTCGCTTTGGACAAGTGCTACCGTTCAAATCTTGTACATTTGAACCTCGTGGACAAGATACGATGAGGCAGAATCCTGTCAAATTGATAGCAGTAAAGATATTTGCATCTATATCATTGGTCAACATCGGCAATTCTGGATGGTCCGGCTTATGGTTCGACCTAAGTCCAAAGAGTTTCGCTCTTGTCTAGTGCTACCGTACACTTGATCCTCCTGGACAAGACACGATGAGCCAGAATCCTGTCAAATTGATAGCAGTAAAGATAATTGTATCTATATCATTGGACGACATTGGCAATTCTGGATGCCCCGGCTTATGATTCGACCTAAGTCTAAAGAATGCCGCTTTGGACAAGTGCTCCCGCACAAATCTTGTACATTTGAACCTCGTGGACAAGATACGATGAGGCTGAATCCTGTCAAATTGATAGGAGTAAAGATATTTGCATCTATATCATTGGTCAACATCGGCAATTCTGGATGGTCCGGCTTATGGTTCGACCTAAGTCCAAAGAATGTCGCTTTGGACAGGTGCTACCGCACAAATCTTGTACATTTGGACCCCCTGGATAAGATACGATGAGGCAGAATCCTGTCAAATTGACAGCAGTAAAGATATTTGCATCTATATCATTGGATGACATTGGCAATTCTGGATGCCCCGGCTTATGATTCGACCTGAATCCAAGAGAGTCGTTTTGGGCAAATGCTGCCGCCCAAAACTTGTGCATTTGGACCTCCTTGAAATGGTATGATGAGGCAGAATCCTGTCACATTGATAGGAGAGAAGATATTTGCATCTATATCATTAGATGGCATTGGCAATTCTGGATGCTCAGGCATATGATTCGACCTGAGTCCAAGAAGAGTCGTTTTGGACAAGTGCTACCGCAACAAATCTTGTACATTTTGACCCCCTGGACAAGATACGATGAGGCAGAATCCTGTCAAATTAATAGGAGTAAAGATATTTGCATCTATATCATTGGTCAACATCGGCAATTCTGGATGGTCCGGCTTTTGGTTCGACATAAGTCCAAAGAATGTCGCTTTGGACAAGTGCTACCGCTACAAATCGTGTACATTTGGACCCCCTGGACAAGATACGATGAGGCAGAATCCTATCACTTTGTAGGAGTACAGATATTTGCATCAATATCACTGGACGACATTGGCAATTCTGGATGCTCCGGTTTATGATTCGACCTGAATCCAAAGAGAGTTGGTTTGGGCAAATGCTGCCGCCCAAACCTTGTGCATTTGGACCTCGTGGAAAAGGAATGATGAGGCAGAATCCTGTCACATTGATAGGAGAGAAGATATTTGCATCTATATCATTAGACGGCATTGGCAATTCTGGATGCTCAGGCATATGATTCGACCTGAGACCAAGGAGAGTCGCTTTGGACAAGTGCTACCGCAACAAATCTTGTACATTTGAACCTCCGGAACAAGGCATGATGAGGCATAATCCTATCACATTGATAGGAGTAAAGATATTTGCATCTATATCATTGGTCAACATCGGCAGTTCTGGATGGTCCGGCTTATGGTTCGACCTAAGTCCAAAGAATGTCGCTTTGGACAAGTGCTACCGTTCAAATCTTGTACATTTGAACCTCGTGGACAAGATACGATGAGGCAGAATCCTGTCAAATTGATAGCAGTAAAGATATTTGCATCTATATCATTGGTCAACATCGGCAATTCTGGATGGTCCGGCTTATGGTTCGACCTAAGTCCAAAGAGTTTCGCTCTTGTCTAGTGCTACCGTACACTTGATCCTCCTGGACAAGACACGATGAGCCAGAATCCTGTCAAATTGATAGCAGTAAAGATAATTGTATCTATATCATTGGACGACATTGGCAATTCTGGATGCCCCGGCTTATGATTCGACCTAAGTCTAAAGAATGCCGCTTTGGACAAGTGCTCCCGCACAAATCTTGTACATTTGAACCTCGTGGACAAGATACGATGAGGCTGAATCCTGTCAAATTGATAGGAGTAAAGATATTTGCATCTATATCATTGGTCAACATCGGCAATTCTGGATGGTCCGGCTTATGGTTCGACCTAAGTCCAAAGAATGTCGCTTTGGACAGGTGCTACCGCACAAATCTTGTACATTTGGACCCCCTGGATAAGATACGATGAGGCAGAATCCTGTCAAATTGACAGCAGTAAAGATATTTGCATCTATATCATTGGATGACATTGGCAATTCTGGATGCCCCGGCTTATGATTCGACCTGAATCCAAGAGAGTCGTTTTGGGCAAATGCTGCCGCCCAAAACTTGTGCATTTGGACCTCCTTGAAATGGTATGATGAGGCAGAATCCTGTCACATTGATAGGAGAGAAGATATTTGCATCTATATCATTAGACGGCATTGGCAATTCTGGATGCTCAGGCATATGATTCGACCTGAGTCCAAGAAGAGTCGCTTTGGACAAGTGCTACCGCAACAAATCTTGTACATTTGGACCCCCTGGACAAGATACGATGAGGCAGAATCCTGTCAAATTGATAGGAGTAAAGATATTTGCATCTATATCATTGGTCAACATCGGCAATTCTGGATGGTCCGGCTTATGTTTCGACATAAGTCCAAAGAATGTCGCTTTGGACAAGTGCTACCGCAACGAATCGTGTACATTTGAACCTCGTGGACAAGATACGATGAGGCAGAATCTTGTCAAATTGATAGCAGTAAAGATATTTGCATCTATATCATTGCACGACATTGGCAATTCTGGATGCTTCGGCTTATGGATCGACCTGAGTCCAAGGAGTTTCGCTTTTGTCTAGTGCTACCGCACACATCTTCTACACTTAATCCTCCTGGACAAGACATCATGAGCCAGAATCCTGTCAAATTGATAGGAGTGAAGATATTTGCGTCTATATCATTGGACGACAATGGCAATTCTGGAAGTTCGGCATATGATTCGACCTGAGTGCAAAGAGAGTCGCTTCGGACAAGTGCTACCGCAATAAGTCTTGTACATTTGGATCTCCTGTACAAGGTATGATGAGGCAGAATCATATCACATTGATAGGAGTAAAGATATTTGCATCTATATGATTCGACCTGAGTCCAAAGAGAGTCGCTTTGGACAAATACTGCCGCCCAAATCTTGTCCATTTGGACCTCCGGAACAAGGTATGATGAGGCAGAATCCTATCACATTGATAGGATTAAAGATATTTGCATCTATATCATTGGACGACATTGGCAATTCTGGAAGTTCGGCATATGATTCGACCTGAGTTCAAAGAGAGTCGCTTTGGACAAATACTGCAGCCCAAATCTTGTCCATTTGGACCTCCGGAACAAGGTATGATGAGGCAGAATCCTATCACATTGATAGGAGTAAAGATATGTGAATCTATATCATTGGACGACATTGGCAATTCTGGATGCTCAGGCTTATGGATCGACCTGAGTACAAGGAGTTTCGCTTTTGTCTAGTGCTACCGCACACATCTTCTACGCTTGATCCTCCTGGACAGGACATCATGAGCCAGAATCCTGTCAAATTGATAGGAGTGAAGATATTTGCATCTATATCATTAGACGGCATTGGCAATTCTGGATCCTCAGGCTTATGATTCGACCTGAGCCCAAGGAGAGTCGCTTTGGACAAGTGCTACCGCAACAAATCTTGTACATTTGGACCCCCTGGACAAGATACGATGATTCAGAATCCTGTCAAATTGATAGCAGTAAAGATATTTGCATCTATATCATTGGACGGCATTGGAAATTCTGGATGCTCCGGCTTATGATTCGACCTGAATCCAAAGAGAGTTGGTTTGGGCAAATGCTGCCGCCCAAAACATGTGCATTTGGACCTCCTGGAAAATGTATGATGAGGCAGAATCCTGTCACATTGATGGGAGTGAAGATATTTGCATCTATATCATTAGAAGGTATTGGCAATTCTGGATGCTCAGGCTTATGATTCGACCTGAGTCCAAAGAGAGTCGGTTTGGGCAAATGCTGCCGCCCAAAACTTGTGCATTTGGGCCTCCTGGAAACGGTATGATGAGGCAGAATCCTGTCACATTGATAGGAGTGAAGATATTTGCAACTATATCATTAGACGGCATTGGCAATTCTGGAAGTTCGGCATATGATTCGGCCTGAGTCCAAGGAGAGTCGCTTTGTACAAGTGCTACCGCAACAAAACTTGTACATTTGGACCCCCTGGACAAGATACGATGAGGCAGAATCCTGTCAAATTGATAGGAGTAAAGGTATTTGCATCTATATCATTGGTCAACATCGGCAATTCTGGATGGTCCGGCTTATGGTTCGACCTAAGTTCAAAGAATGTCGCTTTGGACAAGTGCTACCGCACAAATCTTGTACATTTGAACCTCCTGTACAAGGTATGATGAGGCAGAATCCTATCACATTAATAGGATTAAAGATATTTGCATCTATATCATTGGACGACATTGGCAATTCTGGAAGTTCGGCATATGATTCGACCTGAGTGCAAAGAGAGTCGCTTTGGACAAGTGCTACCGCAACAAATCTTGTACATTTGGACCCCCGGGACAAGATACGAAGAGGCAGAATCCTCTCAAATTAATAGGAGTAAAGATATTTGCATCTATATCATTGGTCAACAACGGCAATTCTGGATGGTCCGGCTTATGGTTCGACATAAGTCCAAAGAATGTCGCTTTGGACAAGTGCTACCGCAAGAAATCCCGTACATTTGGACCCCCTGGACAAGACACGATGAGGCAGAATCCTGTCAAATTGATTGCAGTAAAGATATTTGCATCTATACCATTGCACGACATTGGCAATTCTTGATGCTTCGGCTTATGGATCGACCTGAGTCCAAAGAGTTTGGCTCTTGTATAGTGCTACCGTACACTTGATCCTCCTGGACAAGACACGATGAGCCAGAATCCTGTCAAATTGATAGCAGTAAAGATAATTGTATCTATATCATTGGACTACATTGGCAATTCTGGATGCCCCGGCTTATGATTCGACCTAAGTCTAAAGAATGCCGCTTTGGACAAGTGCTCCCGCACAAATCTTGTACATTTGAACCTCCGGAACAAGGTATGATGAGGCAGAATCCTATCACATTGATTGCAGTAAAGATATTTGCACCAATATCATTGGTCAACATCGGCAGTTCTGGATGGTCCGGCTTATGGTTCGACCTAAGTCCAAAGAATGTCGCTTTGGACAAGTGCTACCGCAACAAATCTTGTCCATTTGGACCTCCGGAACAAGGTATGATGAGGCAGAATCCTATCACATTGATAGGAGTAAAGATATTTGCATCTATATCATTGGACGACATTGGTAATTCTGGATGCTCGGCATATGATTCGACCTGAGTCAAAGAGATTGGGTTGTGTCAAGTGCTACCGCACAAGTCTTGTACATTTGGACCCCCTGGACAATATATGATGACGCAGAATCCTGTCAAATTGATGGGAGTAAAGATATTTGCATCTATATCATTGGACGACATTGGCAATTCTGGATGCTCCAGTTTATGATTCGACCTGAATCCAAAGAGAGTCGGTTTGGGCAAATGCTGCCGCCCAAACCTTGTGCATTTGGACCTCGTGGAAAAGGTATGATGAGGCAGAATCCTGTCACATTGATTGGAGAGAAGATATTTGCATCTATATCATTAAACGGCATTGGCAATTCTGGATGCTCAGGCTTTTGATTCGACCTGAGTCCAAGGAGAGTCGCTTTGGACAGGTGCTACCGCAACAAATCTTGTACATTTGGACCCCCTGGACAAGACACGATGAGGCAGAATCCTGTCACATTGATAGGAGTAAAGATATTTGCATCTATATCATTGGTCAACATCGGCAATTCTGGATGGTCCGGCTTATGGTTCGACCTAAGTCCACAGAATGTCGCATTGGACAAGTGCTACCCCACAAATCTTGTACATTTGAACCTCCTGGACAAGATACGATGAGGCAGAATCCTGTCAAATTGATAGGAGTGATGATGTTTGCATCTATATCATTGGACGACATTGGGAATTCTGGAAGATCGGCATATGATTCGACCTGAGTCCAAGGAGAGTCGTTTTGGACAAGTGCTACCGCAACAAATCTTGTACATTTGGACCCCCTGGACAAGATACGATGAGGCAGAATCCTATCACATTGATAGGAGTAAAGATATTTGCATCAATATCACTGGACGACATTGGCAATTCTGGATGCTCCGGCAAATGATTCGACCGGAGGCCAAAGAGAGTCGCTTCGGACAAGTGCTACCGCAATAAGTCTTGTACATTTGGACCTCCTGTACAAGGTATGATGCAGAATCCTATCACATTGATAGGAGTAAAGATATTTGCATCTATATCATTGGACGATATTGGCAATTCTGGATGCTCCGGTTTATGATTCGACCTGAAACCAAAGAGAGTTGGTTTGGGCAAATGCTGCCGCCCAAACCTTGTGCATTTGGACCTCGTGGAAAAGGAATGATGAGGCAGAATCCTGTCACATTGATAGGAGAGAAGATATTTGCATCTATATCATTAGACGGCATTGGCAATTCTGGATGCTCAGGCATATGATTCGACCTGAGTCCAAGGAGAGTCGCTTTGGACAAGTGCTACCGCAACAAATCTTGTACATTTGAACCTCCGGAACAAGGTATGATGAGGCATAATCCTATCACATTGATAGGAGTAAAGATATTTGCATCTATATCATTGGTCAACATCGGCAGTTCTGGATGGTCCGGCTTATGGTTCGACCTAAGTCCATAGAATGTCGCTTTGGACAAGTGCTACCGTTCAAATCTTGTACATTTGAACCTCGTGGACAAGATACGATGAGGCAGAATCCTGTCAAATTGATAGCAGTAAAGATATTTGCATCTATATCATTGGTCAACATCGGCAATTCTGGATGGTCCGGCTTATGGTTCGACCTAAGTCCAAAGAGTTTCGCTCTTGTCTAGTGCTACCGTACACTTGATCCTCCTGGACAAGACGCGATGAGCCAGAATCCTGTCAAATTGATAGCATTAAAGATAATTGTATCTATATCATTGGACAACATTGGCAATTCTGGATGCCCCGGCTTATGATTCGACCTAAGTCTAAAGAATGCCG
Organism: Priocnemis perturbator; assembly: GCA_963942575.1. NCBI lineage: Eukaryota > Metazoa > Arthropoda > Insecta > Hymenoptera > Pompilidae > Priocnemis > Priocnemis perturbator. The sequence continues at coordinate 1,418,386 of CAWWDK010000133.1, read as the reverse complement.
CTTTGGACAAGTGCTCCCGCACAAATCTTGTACATTTGAACCTCGTGGACAAGATACGATGAGGCAGAATCCTGTCAAATTGATAGGAGTAAAGATATTTGCATCTATATCATTGGTCAACATCGGCAATTCTGGATGGTCCGGCTTATGGTTCGACCTAAGTCCAAAGAATGTCGCTTTGGACAGGTGCTACCGCACAAATCTTGTACATTTGGAACCCCTGGATAAGATACGATGAGGCAGAATCCTGTCAAATTGACAGCAGTAAAGATATTTGCATCTATATCATTGGACGACATTGGCAATTCTGGATGCCCCGGCTTATGATTCGACCTGAATCCAAGAGAGTCGTTTTGGGCAAATGCTGCCGCCCAAAACTTGTGCATTTGGACCTCCTTGAAATGGTATGATGAGGCAGAATCCTGTCACATTGATAGGAGAGAAGATATTTGCATCTATATCATTAGACGGCATTGGCAATTCTGGATGCTCAGGCATATGATTCGACCTGAGTCCAAGAAGAGTCGCTTTGGACAAGTGCTACCGCAACAAATCTTGTACATTTGGACCCCCTGGACAAGATACGATGAGGCAGAATCCTGTCAAATTGATAGGAGTAAAGATATTTGCATCTATATCATTGGTCAACATCGGCAATTCTGGATGGTCCGGCTTATGTTTCGACATAAGTCCAAAGAATGTCGCTTTGGACAAGTGCTACCGCAACGAATCGTGTACATTTGAACCTCGTGGACATGATACGATGAGGCAGAATCTTGTCAAATTGATAGCAGTAAAGATATTTGCATCTATATCATTGCACGACATTGGCAATTCTGGATGCTTCGGCTTATGGATCGACCTGAGTCCAAGGAGTTTCGCTTTTGTCTAGTGCTACCGCACACATCTTCTACACTTAATCCTCCTGGACAAGACATCATGAGCCAGAATCCTGTCAAATTGATAGGAGTGAAGATATTTGCGTCTATATCATTGGACGACATTGGCAATTCTGGAAGTCCGGCATATGATTCGACCTGAGTGCAAAGAGAGTCGCTTCGGACAAGTGCTACCGCAATAAGTCTTGTACATTTGGATCTCCTGTACAAGGTATGATGAGGCAGAATCCTATCACATTGATAGGAGTAAAGATATTTGCATCTATATCATTAGACGGCATTGGCAATTCTGGATGCTCCGGCATATGATTCGACCTGAGTCCAAGAAGAGTCGCTTTGGACAAATACTGCCGCCCAAATCTTGTACATTTGAACCTCCTGGACAAGATACGATCAGGCAGAATCCTGTCAAATTGATAGGAGTAAAGATATTTGCATCTATATGATTCGACCTGAGTCCAAAGAGAGTCGCTTTGGACAAATACTGCCGCCCAAATCTTGTACATTTGAACCTCCTGGACAAGATACGATGAGGCAGAATCCTGTCAAATTGATAGGAGTGATGATGTTTGCATCTATATCATTGGACGACATTGGCAATTCTGGAAGTTCGGCATATGATTCAACCTGAGTCAAAGAGATTGGCTTTGGACAGGTGCTACCGCAACAAATCTTGTACATTTGGACCCCCTGGACAAGACACGATGACGCAGAATCCTGTCAAATTGATAGGAGTAAAGATATTTGCATCTATATCATTGGTCAACATCGGCAATTCTGGATGGTCCGGCTTATGGTTCGACCTAAGTCCACAGAATGTCGCATTGGACAAGTGCTACCGCAATAAGTCTTGTACATTTGGACACCCTGGATAAGATACGATGAGGCAGAATCCTGTCAAATTGATAGGAGTGATGATGTTTGCATCTATATCATTAGACGACATTGGCAATTCTGGAAGATCGACATATGATTCGACCTGAGTCCAAGGAGAGTCGTTTTGGACAAGTGCTACCGCAACAAATCTTGTACATTTGGACCCCCTGGACAAGATACGACGAGGCAGAATCCTGTCAAATTAATAGGAGTAAAGATATTTGCATCTATATCATTGGTCAACATCGGCAATTCTGGATGGTCCGGCTTATGGTTCGACATAAGTCCAAAGAATGTCGCTTTGGACAAGTGCTACCGCAACAAATCGTGTACATTTGGACCCCCTGGATAAGATACGATGAGGCAGAATCCTATCACATTGATAGGAGTAAAGATATTTGCATCTATATCATTGGACGACATTGGCAATTCTGGATGCTCCGGTTTATGATTCGACCTGAATCCAAGAGAGTCGGTTTGGGCAAATGCTGCCGCCCAAAACTTGTGCATTTGGACCTCCTGGAAATGGTATGATGAGGTTGAATCCGGCCACATTGATAGGAGAGAAGATATTTGGATCTATATCATTAGACGGCATTGGCAATTCTGGATGCTCAGGCATATGATTCGACCTGAGTCCAAGAAGAGTCGCTTTGGACAAGTGCTACCGCAACAAATCTTGTACATTTGGACCCCCTGGACAAGATACGATGAGGCAGAATCCTGTCAAATTCATAGGAGTAAAGATATTTGCATCTATATCATTGGACGACATTGGCAATTCTGGATGCTCCGGTTTATGATTCGACCTGAATCCAAAGAGAGTCGGTTTGGGCAAATGCTGCCGCCCAAAACTTGTGCATTTGGACCTCCTGGAAAAGGTGTGATGAGGCAGAATCCTATCACATTGATAGGAGTAAAGATATTTGCATCTATATCATTGGTCAACATCGGCAGTTCTGGATGGTCCGGCTTATGGTCCGACCTAAGTCCAAAGAATGTCGCTTTGGACAAGTGCTACCGCACAAATCTTGTACATTTGAACCTCGTGGACAAGATACGATGAGGCAGAATCTTGTCAAATTGATAGCAGTAAAGATATTTGCATCTATATCATTGCACGACATTGGCAATTCTGGATGCTTCGGCTTATGGATCGACCTGAGTCCAAGGAGTTTCGCTTTTGTCTAGTGCTACCGCACACATCTTCTACACTTGATCCTCCTGGACAAGACATGATGAGCCAGAACCCTGTCAAATTGATAGGAGTGAAGATATTTGCATCTATATCATTGGACGACATTGGCAATTCTGGAAGTTCGGCATATGATTCAACCTGAGTGCAAAGAGAGTCGCTTCGGACAAGTGCTACCGCAATAAGTCTTGTACATTTGGATCTCCTGTACAAGGTATGATGAGGCAGAATCCTATCACATTGATAGGAGTAAAGATATTTGCATCTATATGATTCGACCTGAGTCCAAAGAGAGTCGCTTTGGACAAATACTGCCGCACAAATCTTGTCCATTTGGACCTCCGGAACAAGGTATGATAAGTCAGAATCCTATCACATTGATAGGAGTAAAACTATTTTGCATCTATATCATTGGACGACGTGGGCAATTCTGGATGCTCCGGTATATGATTCGACCTGAATCCAAAGAGAGTCGGTTTGGGCAAATGCTGCCGCCCAAAACTTGTGCATTTGGGCCTCCTGGAAACGGTATGATGAGGCAGAATCCTGTCACATTGATAGGAGTGAAGATATTTGCATCTGTATCATTTGTCAACATCGGCAGTTCTGGATGGTCCGGCTTATGGTTCGAACTAAGTCCAAAGAATTTCGCTTTGGACAAGTGCTACCGCACAAATCTTGTACATTTGAACCTCCTGGCCAAGATACGATGAGGCAGAATCCTGTCAAATTGATAGGAGTGAAGATGTTTGCATCTATATCATTGGACGACATTGGCAATTCTGGAAGTTCGGCATATGATTCGACCTGAGTCCAAAGAGAGTCGCTTCGGACAAGTGCTACCGCAATAAGTCTTGTACATTTGGACCTCCTGTACAAGGTATGATGAGGCAGAATCCTATAACATTGATAGGAGTGAAGATATTTGCATCTATATCATTGGACGACATTGGCAATTCTGGAAGTTCGGCATATGATTCAACCTGAGTCAAAGAGATTGGCTTTTGTCAAGTGCTACCGCACAAGTCTTGTACATTTGGACTCCCTGGACAATATACGATGAGGCAGAATCCTGTTAAATTGATAGGAGTAAAGATATTTGCATCTATATCATTGGACGATATTGGCAATTCTGGATGCTCCGGTTTATGATTCGACCTGAATCCAAAGAGAGTCGGTTTGGGCAAATGCTGCCGCCCAAACCTTGTGCATTTGGACCTCGTGGAAAAGGAATGATGAGGCAGAATCCTGTCACATTGATAGGAGTAAAGATATTTGCATCTATATGATTCGACCTGAGTCCAAAGAGAGTCGCTTTGGGCAAATACTGCCGCCCAAACCTTGTGCATTTGGACCTCGTGGAAAAGGAATGATGAGGCAGAATCCTGTCACATTGATAGGAGAGAAGATATTTGCATCTATATCATTAGACGGCATTGGCAATTCTGGATGCTCAGGCATATGATTCGACCTGAGTCCAAGGAGAGTCGCTTTGGACAAGTGCTACCGCAACAAATCTTGTACATTTGAACCTCCGGAACAAGGTATGATGAGGCAGAATCCTATCACATTAATAGGAGTAAAGATATGTGCATCTATATCATTGGTCAACATCGGCAGTTCTGAATGGTCCGGCTTATGGTTCGACCTAAGTCCATAGAATGTCGCTTTGGACAAGTGCTACCGCACAAATCTTGTACATTTGAACCTCGTGGACAAGATACGATGAGGCAGAATCCTGTCAAATTGATAGCAGTAATGATATTTGCATCTATATCATTGCACGACATTGGCAATTCTGGATGCTTCGGCTTATTGATCGACCTGAGTCCAAGGAGAGTCGCTTTGGACAAGTGCTACCGCACAAATCTTGTACATTTGAACCTTCTGGACAAGATACGATGAGGCAGAATCCTGTCAAATTGATAGGAGTGAAGATGTTTGCATCTATATCATTGGACGACATTGGCAATTCTGGAAGATCGGCAAATGATTCGACCTGAGTTCAAAGAGAGTCGCTTTGGGCAAATACTGCCGCCCAAATCTTGTCCATTTGGACCTCCTGGACAAGATATGATGAAGCCGAATCCTGTTAAATTGATAGGAGTGAAGATATTTGCATCTATATCATTGGACGACATTGGCAATTCTGGATGCTCAGGCTTATGATTCGACCTGAGTCCAAAGAGAGTCGCTTCGGACAAGTGCTACCGCAATAATTCTTGTACATTTGGACCTCCTGTACAAGGTATGATGAGGCAGAATCCTATCACATTGATAGGAGTAAAGATATGTGAATCTATATCATTGGACGACATTGGCAATTCTGAATGCTCAGGCTTATGGATCGACCTGAGTACAAGGAGTTTCGCTTTTGTCTAGTGTTACCGCACACATCTTCTACGCTTGATCCTCCTGGACAAGACATCATGAGCCAGAATCCTGTCAAATTGATAGGAGTGAAGATATTTGCATCTATATCATTAGACGGCATTGGCAATCCTGGATGCTCAGGCTTATGATTCGACCTGAGTCCAAGGAGAGTCGCTTTGGACAAGTGCTACCGCAACAAATCTTGTACATTTGGACCCCCTGGACAAGATACGATGAGGCAGAATCCTGTCAAATTGATAGGTGTGAAGATGTTTGCATCTATATCATTGGACGACATTCGCAATTCTGGAAGATTGGCATTTGATTCGACCTGAGTTCGAAGAGAGTCGCTTTGGACAATTACTGCCGCCCAAATCTAGTCCATTTGGACCTCCTGGACAAGATATGATGAGGCCGAATCCTGTCAAATTGATAGGAGTGAAGATATTTGCATCTATATCATTGGAAGACATTGGCAATTCTGGATGCTCAGGATTATGATTCGACCTGAGTCCAAAGAGAGTCGCTTCGGACAAGTGCTACCGCAATAAGTCTTGTACATTTGGACCTCCTGTACAAGGCATGATGAGGCAGAATCCTATCACATTGATGGGAGTGAAGATATTTGCATCTATATCATTAGAAGGCATTGGCAATTCTGGATGCTCAGGCTTATGATTCGACCTGAGTCCAAGGAGAGTCGTTTTGGACAAGTGCTACCGCAACAAATCTTGTACATTTGGACCCCCTGGACAAGATACGATGAGGCAGAATCCTGTCAAATTAATAGGAGTAAAGATATTTGCAGCTATATCATTGGTCAACATCGGCAATTCTGGATGATACGGCTTATGGTTCGACATAAGTCCAAAGAATGTCGCTTTGGACAAGTGCTACCGCAACAAATCGTGTACATTTGGACCCCCTGGATAAGATACGATGAGGCAGAATCCTATCACATTGATAGGAGTAAAGATATTTGCATCTATATCATTGCACGACATTGGCAATTCTGGATGCTTCGGCTTATGGATCGACCTGAGTCCAAGGAGTTTCGCTTTTGTCTAGTGCTACCGCACACATCTTCTACACTTGATCCTCCTGGACAAGACATGATGAGCCAGAACCCTGTCAAATTGATAGGAGTGAAGATATTTGCATCTATATCATTGGACGACATTGGCAATTCTGGAAGTTCGGCATATGATTCAACCTGAGTGCAAAGAGAGTCGCTTCGGACAAGTGCTACCGCAATAAGTCTTGTACATTTGGATCTCCTGTACAAGGTATGATGAGGCAGAATCCTATCACATTGATAGGAGTAAAGATATTTGCATCTATATGATTCGACCTGAGTCCAAAGAGAGTCGCTTTGGACAAATACTGCCGCACAAATCTTGTCCATTTGGACCTCCGGAACAAGGTATGATAAGGCAGAATCCTATCACATTGATAGGAGTAAAACTATTTTGCATCTATATCATTGGACGACGTGGGCAATTCTGGATGCTCCGGTATATGATTCGACCTGAATCCAAAGAGAGTCGGTTTGGGCAAATGCTGCCGCCCAAAACTTGTGCATTTGGGCCTCCTGGAAACGGTATGATGAGGCAGAATCCTGTCACATTGATAGGAGTGAAGATATTTGCATCTGTATCATTTGTCAACATCGGCAGTTCTGGATGGTCCGGCTTATGGTTCGAACTAAGTCCAAAGAATTTCGCTTTGGACAAGTGCTACCGCACAAATCTTGTACATTTGAACCTCCTGGCCAAGATACGATGAGGCAGAATCCTGTCAAATTGATAGGAGTGAAGATGTTTGCATCTATATCATTGGACGACATTGGCAATTCTGGAAGTTCGGCATATGATTCGACCTGAGTCCAAAGAGAGTCGCTTCGGACAAGTGCTACCGCAATAAGTCTTGTACATTTGGACCTCCTGTACAAGGTATGATGAGGCAGAATCCTATAACATTGATAGGAGTGAAGATATTTGCATCTATATCATTGGACGACATTGGCAATTCTGGAAGTTCGGCATATGATTCAACCTGAGTCAAAGAGATTGGCTTTTGTCAAGTGCTACCGCACAAGTCTTGTACATTTGGACTCCCTGGACAATATACGATGAGGCAGAATCCTGTTAAATTGATAGGAGTAAAGATATTTGCATCTATATCATTGGACGATATTGGCAATTCTGGATGCTCCGGTTTATGATTCGACCTGAATCCAAAGAGAGTCGGTTTGGGCAAATGCTGCCGCCCAAACCTTGTGCATTTGGACCTCGTGGAAAAGGAATGATGAGGCAGAATCCTGTCACATTGATAGGAGTAAAGATATTTGCATCTATATGATTCGACCTGAGTCCAAAGAGAGTCGCTTTGGACAAATACTGCCGCCCAAATCTTGTACATTTGAACCTCCTGGACAAGATACGATGAGGCAGAATCCTGTCAAATTGATAGGAGTGATGATGTTTGCATCTATATCATTGAACGACATTGGCAATTCTGGAAGATCGGCATATGATTCGACCTGAGTCCAAGGAGAGACGTTTTGGACAAGTGCTACCGCAACAAATCTTGTACATTTGGACCTCCTGGACAAGATACGATGAGGCAGAATCCTGTCAAATTGATAGGAGTGAAGATGTTTGCATCTATATCATTGGACGACATTGGCAATTCTGGAAGTTCGGCATATGATTCGACCTGAGTCCAAAGAGAGTCGCTTCGGACAAGTGCTACCGCAATAAGTCTTGTACATTTGGACCTCCTGTACAAGGTATGATGAGGCAGAATCCTATAAAATTGATAGGAGTGAAGATATTTGCATCTATATCATTGAACGACATTGGCAATTCTGGAAGATCGGCATATGATTCGACCTGAGTAAAAGGAGAGACGTTTTGGACAAGTGCTACCGCAATAAGTCTTGTACATTTGGACCTCCTGGACAAGATACGATGAGGCAGAATCCTGTCAAATAAATAGGAGTAAAGATATTTGCATCTATATCATTGGTCAACATCGGCATTTCTAGATGGTCCGGCTTATGGTTCGACCTAAGTCCAAAGAATGTCGCATTGGACAAGTGCTACCGCACAAATCTTGTACATTTGAACCTCCTGGACAAGATACGATGAGGCAAAATCCTGTCAAATTGATAGGAGTGATGATGTTTGCATCTATATCATTGAACGACATTGGCAATTCTGGAAGATCGGCATATGATTCGACCTGAGTCCAAGGAGAGACGTTTTGGACAAGTGCTATCGCAACAAATCTTGTACATTTGGACCTCCTGGACAAGATACGATGAGGCAGAATCCTGACAAATATATAGGAGTAAAGATATTTGCATCTATATCATTGGTCAACAACGGCAATTCTGGATGGTCCGGTTTATGGTTCGACATAAGTCCAAAGAATGTCGCTTTGGACAAGTGCTGCCGTAACAAATCGTGTACATTTCGACCCCCTGGACAAGATACGATGAGGCAGAATCCTTTCAAATTGATAGCAGTAAAGATATTTGGATCTATACCATTGCTCGACATTGGCAATTCTTGATGCTTCGGCCTATGCATCGACCTGAGTCCAAAGAGAGTCGCTTTGGACAAGGGCTACCGCACAAGTCTTGTACTTTTGGACCCCCTGGACAATATACGATGAGGCAGAATCCTGTAAAATTCATAGGAGTAAAGATATTTGCATCTATATCGTTGGACGACATTGGCAATTCTGGTTGCTCCGGTTTATGATTCGACCTGAATCCAAGGAGAGTCGCTTTGGACAAGTGCTACCGCAACAAAACTTGTACATTTGGACCCCCTGGACAAGATACGATGAGGCAGAATCCTGTCAAATTGATAGGAGTAAAGATATTTGCATCTATATCATTGGTCAACATTGGCAATTCTGGATGGTCCGGCTTATGGTTCGACCTAAGTCCAAAGAATGTCGCTTTGGACAAGTGCTACCGCACAAATCTTGTACATTTGAACCTCCTGGACAAGTTACGATGAGGCAGAATCCTGTCAAATTGATAGGAGTGAAGATGTTTGCATCTATATCATTGGACGACATTGGCAATTCTGGAAGTTCGGCATATGATTCGACCTGAGTTCAAAGAGAGTCGCTTTGGACAAATACTGCAGCCCAAATCTTGTCCATTTGGACCTCCGGAACAAGGTATGATGAGGCAGAGTCCTATCACATTGATAGGATTAAAGATATTTGCATCTATATCATTGGACGACATTGGCAATTCTGGAAGTTCGGCATATGATTCGACCTGAGTGCAAAGAGAGTCGCTTCGGAAAAGTGCTACCGCAATAAGTCTTGTACATTTGGATCTCCTGTACAAGGTATGATGAGGCAGAATCCTATCACATTGATAGGAGTAAAGATATTTGCATCTATATGATTCGACCTGAGTCCAAAGAGAGTCGCTTTGGACAAATACTGCCGCCCAAATCTTGTCCATTTGGACCTCCGGAACAAGGTATGATGAGGCAGAATCCTATCACATTGATAGGAGTAAAGATATTTGCATCTATATCATTGGTCAACATCGGCAGTTCTGGATGGTCCGGCTTATGGTTCGACCTAAGTCCAAAGAGAGTCGCTTCGGACAAGTGCTACCGCAATAAGTCTTGTACATTTGGACCTCCTGTACAAGGTATGATGAGGCAGAATCCTATCAAATTGATAGGAGTGAAGATATTTGCATCTATATCATTGGACGACATTGGCAATTCTGGAAGTTCGGCATATGATTCAACCTGAGTCAAAGAGATTGGCTTTTGTCAAGTGCTACCGCACAAGTCTTGTACATTTGGACCCCCTGGACAATATACGATGAGGCAGAATCCTTTCAAATTGATAGGAGTAAAGATATTTGCATCCATATCATTGGACGATATTGGCAATTCTGGATGCTCCGGTTTATGATTCGACCTGAATCCAAAGAGAGTCGGTTTGGGCAAATACTGCCGCCCAAACCTTGTGCATTTGGACCTCGTGGAAAAGGAATGATGAGGCAGAATCCTGTCACATTGATAGGAGAGAAGATATTTGCATCTATATCATTAGACGGCATTGGCAATTCTGGATGCTCAGGCATATGATTCGACCTGAGTCCAAGGAGAGTCGCTTTGGACAAGTGCTACCGCAACAAATATTGTACATTTGAACCTCCGGAACAAGGTATGATGAGGCAGAATCCTATCACATTAATAGGAGTAAAGATATGTGCATCTATATCATTGGTCAACATCGGCAGTTCTGAATGGTCCGGCTTATGGTTCGACCTAAGTCCATAGAATGTCGCTTTGGACAAGTGCTACCGCACAAATCTTGTACATTTGAACCTCGTGGACAAGATACGATGAGGCAGAATCCTGTCAAATTGATAGCAGTAATGATATTTGCATCTATATCATTGCACGACATTGGCAATTCTGGATGCTTCGGCTTATTGATCGACCTGAGTCCAAGGAGAGTCGCTTTGGACAAGTGCTACCGCACAAATCTTGTACATTTGAACCTTCTGGACAAGATACGATGAGGCAGAATCCTGTCAAATTGATAGGAGTGAAGATGTTTGCATCTATATCATTGGACGACATTGGCAATTCTGGAAGATCGGCAAATGATTCGACCTGAGTTCAAAGAGAGTCGCTTTGGGCAAATACTGCCGCCCAAATCTTGTCCATTTGGACCTCCTGGACAAGATATGATGAAGCCGAATCCTGTTAAATTGATAGGAGTGAAGATATTTGCATCTATATCATTGGACGACATTGGCAATTCTGGATGCTCAGGCTTATGATTCGACCTGAGTCCAAAGAGAGTCGCTTCGGACAAGTGCTACCGCAATAATTCTTGTACATTTGGACCTCCTGTACAAGGTATGATGAGGCAGAATCCTATCACATTGATAGGAGTAAAGATATGTGAATCTATATCATTGGACGACATTGGCAATTCTGAATGCTCAGGCTTATGGATCGACCTGAGTACAAGGAGTTTCGCTTTTGTCTAGTGTTACCGCACACATCTTCTACGCTTGATCCTCCTGGACAAGACATCATGAGCCAGAATCCTGTCAAATTGATAGGAGTGAAGATATTTGCATCTATATCATTAGACGGCATTGGCAATCCTGGATGCTCAGGCTTATGATTCGACCTGAGTCCAAGGAGAGTCGCTTTGGACAAGTGCTACCGCAACAAATCTTGTACATTTGGACCCCCTGGACAAGATACGATGAGGCAGAATCCTGTCAAATTGATAGGTGTGAAGATGTTTGCATCTATATCATTGGACGACATTCGCAATTCTGGAAGATTGGCATTTGATTCGACCTGAGTTCGAAGAGAGTCGCTTTGGACAATTACTGCCGCCCAAATCTAGTCCATTTGGACCTCCTGGACAAGATATGATGAGGCCGAATCCTGTCAAATTGATAGGAGTGAAGATATTTGCATCTATATCATTGGAAGACATTGGCAATTCTGGATGCTCAGGATTATGATTCGACCTGAGTCCAAAGAGAGTCGCTTCGGACAAGTGCTACCGCAATAAGTCTTGTACATTTGGACCTCCTGTACAAGGCATGATGAGGCAGAATCCTATCACATTGATGGGAGTGAAGATATTTGCATCTATATCATTAGAAGGCATTGGCAATTCTGGATGCTCAGGCTTATGATTCGACCTGAGTCCAAGGAGAGTCGTTTTGGACAAGTGCTACCGCAACAAATCTTGTACATTTGGACCCCCTGGACAAGATACGATGAGGCAGAATCCTGTCAAATTAATAGGAGTAAAGATATTTGCAGCTATATCATTGGTCAACATCGGCAATTCTGGATGATACGGCTTATGGTTCGACATAAGTCCAAAGAATGTCGCTTTGGACAAGTGCTACCGCAACAAATCGTGTACATTTGGACCCCCTGGACAAGATACGATGAGGCAGAATCCTGTCAAATTGATAGCAGTAATGATATTTCCATCTATATCATTGGACGGCATTGGCAATTCTGGATGCTCCGGCTTATGATTCGACCTGAATCCAAAGAGAGTTGGTTTGGGCAAATGCTGCCGCACAAAACATGTGCATTTGGACCTCCTGGAAAATGTATGATGAGGCAGAATCCTGTCACATTGAAGGGAGTGAAGATATTTGCATCTATATCATTAGAAGGCATTGGCAATTCTGGATGCTCAGGCTGATGATTCGACCTGAGTCCAAGGAAAGTCGTTTTGGACAAGTGCTACCGTAACAAATCTTGTACATTTGGACCCCCTGGACAAGATACGATGAGGCAGAATCCTGTCAAATTAATAGGAGTAAAGATATTTGCATCTATATCATTGGTCAACATCGGCAATTCTGGATGGTCCGGCTTATGGTTCGACATAAGCCCAAAGAATGTCGCTTTGGACAAATACTGCCGCCCAAATCTTGTCCATTTGGACCTCCTGGACAAGATATGATGAAGCCGAATCCTGTCAAATTAATAGGAGTAAAGGTATTTGCAGCTATATCATTGGTCAACATCGGCAATTCTGGATGATACGGCTTATGGTTCGACATAAGTCCAAAGAATGTCGCTTTGGACAAGTGCTACCGCAACAAATCGTGTACATTTGGACCCCCTGGACAAGATACGATGAGGCAGAATCCTGTCAAATTGATAGCAGTAATGATATTTCCATCTATATCATTGGACGGCATTGGCAATTCTGGATGCTCCGGCTTATGATTCGACCTGAATCCAAAGAGAGTTGGTTTGGGCAAATGCTGCCGCCCAAAACATGTGCATTTGGACCTCCTGGAAAATGTATGATGAGGCAGAATCCTGTCACATTGAAGGGAGTGAAGATATTTGCATCTATATCATTAGAAGGCATTGGCAATTCTGGATGCTCAGGCTGATGATTCGACCTGAGTCCAAGGAAAGTCGTTTTGGACAAGTGCTACCGTAACAAATCTTGTACATTTGGACCCCCTGGACAAGATACGATGAGGCAGAATCCTGTCAAATTAATAGGAGTAAAGATATTTGCATCTATATCATTGGTCAACATCGGCAATTCTGGATGGTCCGGCTTATGGTTCGACATAAGCCCCAAGAATGTCGCTTTGGACAAATACTGCCGCCCAAATCTTGTCCATTTGGACCTCCTGGACAAGATATGATGAAGCCGAATCCTGTTAAATTGATAGGAGTGAAGTTATTTGCATCTATATCATTGGTCAACATCGGCAATTCTGGATGGTCCGGCTTATGGTTCGACATAAGTCCAAAGAATGTCGCTTTGGACAAGTGCTACCGCAACAAATCGTGTACATTTGGACCCCCTGGATAAGATACGATGAGGCAGAATCCTATCACATTGATAGGAGTAAAGATATTTGCATCTATATCATTGGACGACATTGGCAATTCTGGATGCTCCGGTTTATGATTCGACCTGAATCCAAGAGAGTCGGTTTGGGCAAATGCTGCCGCCCAAAACTTGTGCATTTGGACCTCCCGGAAATGGTATGATGAGGTTGAATCCGGCCACATTGATAGGAGAGAAGATATTTGGATCTATATCATTAGACGGCATTGGCAATTCTGGATGCTCAGGCATATGATTCGACCTGAGTCCAAGAAGAGTCGCTTTGGACAAGTGCTACCGCAATAAGTCTTGTACATTTGGACCTCCTGTACAAGGTATGATGAGGCAGAATCCTATAACATTGATAGGAGTGAAGATATTTGCATCTATATCATTGGACGACATTGGCAATTCTGGAAGTTCGGCATATGATTCAACCTGAGTCAAAGAGATTGGCTTTTGTCAAGTGCTACCGCACAAGTCTTGTACATTTGGACTCCCTGGACAATATACGATGAGGCAGAATCCTGTTAAATTGATAGGAGTAAAGATATTTGCATCTATATCATTGGACGATATTGGCAATTCTGGATGCTCCGGTTTATGATTCGACCTGAATCCAAAGAGAGTCGGTTTGGGCAAATGCTGCCGCCCAAACCTTGTGCATTTGGACCTCGTGGAAAAGGAATGATGAGGCAGAATCCTGTCATATTGATAGGAGTAAAGATATTTGCATCTATATGATTCGACCTGAGTCCAAAGAGAGTCGCGTTGGACAAATACTGCCGCTCAAATCTTGTACATTTGAACCTCCTGGACAAGATACGATGAGGCAGAATCCTGTCAAATTGATAGGAGTAAAGATATTTGCATCTATATGATTCGACCTGAGTCCAAAGAGAGTCGCTTTGGACAAATACTGCCGCCCAAATCTTGTACATTTGAACCTCCTGGACAAGATACGATGAGGCAGAATCCTGTCAAATTGATAGGAGTGATGATGTTTGCATCTATATCATTGAACGACATTGGCAATTCTGGAAGATCGGCATATGATTCGACCTGAGTCCAAGGAGAGACGTTTTGGACAAGTGCTACCGCAACAAATCTTGTACATTTGGACCCCCTGGACAAGATACGATGAGGCAGAATCCTGTCAAATTGATAGGTGTGAAGATGTTTGCATCTATATCATTGGACGACATTCGCAATTCTGGAAGATTGGCATTTGATTCGACCTGAGTTCGAAGATAGTCGCTTTGGACAAATACTGCCGCCCAAATCTAGTCCATTTGGACCTCCTGGACAAGATATGATGAGGCCGAATCCTGTCAAATTGATAGGAGTGAAGATATTTGCATCTATATCATTGGACGACATTGGCAATTCTGGATGCTCAGCATTATGATTCGACCTGAGTCCAAAGAGAGTCGCTTCGGACAAGTGCTACCGCAATAAGTCTTGTACATTTGGACCTCCTGTACAAGGCATGATGAGGCAGAATCCTATCACATTGATGGGAGTGAAGATATTTGCATCTATATCATTAGAAGGCATTGGCAATTCTGGATGCTCAGGCTTATGATTCGACCTGAGTCCAAGGAGAGTCGTTTTGGACAAGTGCTACCGCAACAAATCTTGTACATTTGGACCCCCTGGACAAGATACGATGAGGCAGAATCCTGTCAAATTAATAGGAGTAAAGATATTTGCAGCTATATCATTGGTCAACATCGGCAATTCTGGATGATCCGGCTTATGCTTCGACATAAGTCCAAAGAATGTCGCTTTGGACAAGTGCTACCGCAACAAATCGTGTACATTTGGACCCCCTGGACAAGATACGATGAGGCAGAATCCTGTCAAATTGATAGCAGTAAAGATATTTCCATCTATATCATTGGACGGCATTGGCAATTCTGGATGCTCCGGCTTATGATTCGACCTGAATCCAAAGAGAGTTGGTTTGGGCAAATGCTGCCGCCCAAAACATGTGCATTTGGACCTCCTGGAAAATGTATGATGAGGCAGAATCCTGTCACATTGAAGGGAGTGAAGATATTTGCATCTATATCATTAGAAGGCATTGGCAATTCTGGATGCTCAGGCTGATGATTCGACCTGAGTCCAAGGAAAGTCGTTTTGGACAAGTGCTACCGTAACAAATCTTGTACATTTGGACCCCCTGGACAAGTTACGATGAGGCAGAATCCTGTCAAATTAATAGGAGTAAAGATATTTGCATCTACATCATTGGTCAACATCGGCAATTCTGGATGGTCCGGCTTATGGTTCGACATAAGCCCAAAGAATGTCGCTTTGGACAAGTGCTGCCGCAACAAATCGTGTACATTTGGACCCCCTGGACAAGATACGATGAGGCAGAATCCTATCACATTGATAGGAGTAAAGATATTTGCATCTATATCATTGGACGACATTGGCAATTCTGGATGCTCAGGCTTATGATTCGACCTGAGTCCAAAGAGAGTCGCTTCGGACAAGTGCTACCGCAATAAGTCTTGTACATTTGGACCTCCTGTACAAGGCATGATGAGGCAGAATCCTATCACATTGATGGGAGTGAAGATATTTGCATTTATATCATTAGAAGGCATTGGCAATTCTTGATGCTTCGGCCTATGCATCGACCTGAGTCCAAAGAGAGTCGCTTTGGACAAGGGCTACCGCACAAGTCTTGTACTTTTGGACCCCCTGGACAATATACGATGAGGCAGAATCCTGTAAAATTCATAGGAGTAAAGATATTTGCATCTATATCGTTGGACGACATTGGCAATTCTGGTTGCTCCGGTTTATGATTCGACCTGAATCCAAGGAGAGTCGCTTTGGACAAGTGCTACCGCAACAAAACTTGTACATTTGGACCCCCTGGACAAGATACGATGAGGCAGAATCCTGTCAAATTGATAGGAGTAAAGATATTTGCATCTATATCATTGGTCAACATTGGCAATTCTGGATGGTCCGGCTTATGGTTCGACCTAAGTCCAAAGAATGTCGCTTTGGACAAGTGCTACCGCACAAATCTTGTACATTTGAACCTCCTGGACAAGTTACGATGAGGCAGAATCCTGTCAAATTGATAGGAGTGAAGATGTTTGCATCTATATCATTGGACGACATTGGCAATTCTGGAAGTTCGGCATATGATTCGACCTGAGTTCAAAGAGAGTCGCTTTGGACAAATACTGCAGCCCAAATCTTGTCCATTTGGACCTCCGGAACAAGGTATGATGAGGCAGAGTCCTATCACATTGATAGGATTAAAGATATTTGCATCTATATCATTGGACGACATTGGCAATTCTGGAAGTTCGGCATATGATTCGACCTGAGTGCAAAGAGAGTCGCTTCGGAAAAGTGCTACCGCAATAAGTCTTGTACATTTGGATCTCCTGTACAAGGTATGATGAGGCAGAATCCTATCACATTGATAGGAGTAAAGATATTTGCATCTATATGATTCGACCTGAGTCCAAAGAGAGTCGCTTTGGACAAATACTGCCGCCCAAATCTTGTCCATTTGGACCTCCGGAACAAGGTATGATGAGGCAGAATCCTATCACATTGATAGGAGTAAAGATATTTGCATCTATATCATTGGTCAACATCGGCAGTTCTGGATGGTCCGGCTTATGGTTCGACCTAAGTCCAAAGAGAGTCGCTTCGGACAAGTGCTACCGCAATAAGTCTTGTACATTTGGACCTCCTGTACAAGGTATGATGAGGCAGAATCCTATCAAATTGATAGGAGTGAAGATATTTGCATCTATATCATTGGACGACATTGGCAATTCTGGAAGTTCGGCATATGATTCAACCTGAGTCAAAGAGATTGGCTTTTGTCAAGTGCTACCGCACAAGTCTTGTACATTTGGACCCCCTGGACAATATACGATGAGGCAGAATCCTTTCAAATTGATAGGAGTAAAGATATTTGCATCCATATCATTGGACGATATTGGCAATTCTGGATGCTCCGGTTTATGATTCGACCTGAATCCAAAGAGAGTCGGTTTGGGCAAATACTGCCGCCCAAACCTTGTGCATTTGGACCTCGTGGAAAAGGAATGATGAGGCAGAATCCTGTCACATTGATAGGAGAGAAGATATTTGCATCTATATCATTAGACGGCATTGGCAATTCTGGATGCTCAGGCATATGATTCGACCTGAGTCCAAGGAGAGTCGCTTTGGACAAGTGCTACCGCAACAAATCTTGTACATTTGAACCTCCGGAACAAGGTATGATGAGGCAGAATCCTATCACATTAATAGGAGTAAAGATATGTGCATCTATATCATTGGTCAACATCGGCAGTTCTGAATGGTCCGGCTTATGGTTCGACCTAAGTCCATAGAATGTCGCTTTGGACAAGTGCTACCGCACAAATCTTGTACATTTGAACCTCGTGGACAAGATACGATGAGGCAGAATCCTGTCAAATTGATAGCAGTAATGATATTTGCATCTATATCATTGCACGACATTGGCAATTCTGGATGCTTCGGCTTATTGATCGACCTGAGTCCAAGGAGAGTCGCTTTGGACAAGTGCTACCGCACAAATCTTGTACATTTGAACCTTCTGGACAAGATACGATGAGGCAGAATCCTGTCAAATTGATAGGAGTGAAGATGTTTGCATCTATATCATTGGACGACATTGGCAATTCTGGAAGATCGGCAAATGATTCGACCTGAGTTCAAAGAGAGTCGCTTTGGGCAAATACTGCCGCCCAAATCTTGTCCATTTGGACCTCCTGGACAAGATATGATGAAGCCGAATCCTGTTAAATTGATAGGAGTGAAGATATTTGCATCTATATCATTGGACGACATTGGCAATTCTGGATGCTCAGGCTTATGATTCGACCTGAGTCCAAAGAGAGTCGCTTCGGACAAGTGCTACCGCAATAATTCTTGTACATTTGGACCTCCTGTACAAGGTATGATGAGGCAGAATCCTATCACATTGATAGGAGTAAAGATATGTGAATCTATATCATTGGACAACATTGGCAATTCTGAATGCTCAGGCTTATGGATCGACCTGAGTACAAGGAGTTTCGCTTTTGTCTAGTGTTACCGCACACATCTTCTACGCTTGATCCTCCTGGACAAGACATCATGAGCCAGAATCCTGTCAAATTGATAGGAGTGAAGATATTTGCATCTATATCATTAGACGGCATTGGCAATCCTGGATGCTCAGGCTTATGATTCGACCTGAGTCCAAGGAGAGTCGCTTTGGACAAGTGCTACCGCAACAAATCTTGTACATTTGGACCCCCTGGACAAGATACGATGAGGCAGAATCCTGTCAAATTGATAGGTGTGAAGATGTTTGCATCTATATCATTGGACGACATTCGCAATTCTGGAAGATTGGCATTTGATTCGACCTGAGTTCGAAGAGAGTCGCTTTGGACAATTACTGCCGCCCAAATCTAGTCCATTTGGACCTCCTGGACAAGATATGATGAGGCCGAATCCTGTCAAATTGATAGGAGTGAAGATATTTGCATCTATATCATTGGAAGACATTGGCAATTCTGGATGCTCAGGATTATGATTCGACCTGAGTCCAAAGAGAGTCGCTTCGGACAAGTGCTACCGCAATAAGTCTTGTACATTTGGACCTCCTGTACAAGGCATGATGAGGCAGAATCCTATCACATTGATGGGAGTGAAGATATTTGCATCTATATCATTAGAAGGCATTGGCAATTCTGGATGCTCAGGCTTATGATTCGACCTGAGTCCAAGGAGAGTCGTTTTGGACAAGTGCTACCGCAACAAATCTTGTACATTTGGACCCCCTGGACAAGATACGATGAGGCAGAATCCTGTCAAATTAATAGGAGTAAAGATATTTGCAGCTATATCATTGGTCAACATCGGCAATTCTGGATGATACGGCTTATGGTTCGACATAAGTCCAAAGAATGTCGCTTTGGACAAGTGCTACCGCAACAAATCGTGTACATTTGGACCCCCTGGACAAGATACGATGAGGCAGAATCCTGTCAAATTGATAGCAGTAATGATATTTCCATCTATATCATTGGACGGCATTGGCAATTCTGGATGCTCCGGCTTATGATTCGACCTGAATCCAAAGAGAGTTGGTTTGGGCAAATGCTGCCGCACAAAACATGTGCATTTGGACCTCCTGGAAAATGTATGATGAGGCAGAATCCTGTCACATTGAAGGGAGTGAAGATATTTGCATCTATATCATTAGAAGGCATTGGCAATTCTGGATGCTCAGGCTGATGATTCGACCTGAGTCCAAGGAAAGTCGTTTTGGACAAGTGCTACCGTAACAAATCTTGTACATTTGGACCCCCTGGACAAGATACGATGAGGCAGAATCCTGTCAAATTAATAGGAGTAAAGATATTTGCATCTATATCATTGGTCAACATCGGCAATTCTGGATGGTCCGGCTTATGGTTCGACATAAGCCCAAAGAATGTCGCTTTGGACAAATACTGCCGCCCAAATCTTGTCCATTTGGACCTCCTGGACAAGATATGATGAAGCCGAATCCTGTCAAATTAATAGGAGTAAAGGTATTTGCAGCTATATCATTGGTCAACATCGGCAATTCTGGATGATACGGCTTATGGTTCGACATAAGTCCAAAGAATGTCGCTTTGGACAAGTGCTACCGCAACAAATCGTGTACATTTGGACCCCCTGGACAAGATACGATGAGGCAGAATCCTGTCAAATTGATAGCAGTAATGATATTTCCATCTATATCATTGGACGGCATTGGCAATTCTGGATGCTCCGGCTTATGATTCGACCTGAATCCAAAGAGAGTTGGTTTGGGCAAATGCTGCCGCCCAAAACATGTGCATTTGGACCTCCTGGAAAATGTATGATGAGGCAGAATCCTGTCACATTGAAGGGAGTGAAGATATTTGCATCTATATCATTAGAAGGCATTGGCAATTCTGGATGCTCAGGCTGATGATTCGACCTGAGTCCAAGGAAAGTCGTTTTGGACAAGTGCTACCGTAACAAATCTTGTACATTTGGACCCCCTGGACAAGATACGATGAGGCAGAATCCTGTCAAATTAATAGGAGTAAAGATATTTGCATCTATATCATTGGTCAACATCGGCAATTCTGGATGGTCCGGCTTATGGTTCGACATAAGCCCCAAGAATGTCGCTTTGGACAAATACTGCCGCCCAAATCTTGTCCATTTGGACCTCCTGGACAAGATATGATGAAGCCGAATCCTGTTAAATTGATAGGAGTGAAGTTATTTGCATCTATATCATTGGTCAACATCGGCAATTCTGGATGGTCCGGCTTATGGTTCGACATAAGTCCAAAGAATGTCGCTTTGGACAAGTGCTACCGCAACAAATCGTGTACATTTGGACCCCCTGGATAAGATACGATGAGGCAGAATCCTATCACATTGATAGGAGTAAAGATATTTGCATCTATATCATTGGACGACATTGGCAATTCTGGATGCTCCGGTTTATGATTCGACCTGAATCCAAGAGAGTCGGTTTGGGCAAATGCTGCCGCCCAAAACTTGTGCATTTGGACCTCCCGGAAATGGTATGATGAGGTTGAATCCGGCCACATTGATAGGAGAGAAGATATTTGGATCTATATCATTAGACGGCATTGGCAATTCTGGATGCTCAGGCATATGATTCGACCTGAGTCCAAGAAGAGTCGCTTTGGACAAGTGCTACCGCAATAAGTCTTGTACATTTGGACCTCCTGTACAAGGTATGATGAGGCAGAATCCTATAACATTGATAGGAGTGAAGATATTTGCATCTATATCATTGGACGACATTGGCAATTCTGGAAGTTCGGCATATGATTCAACCTGAGTCAAAGAGATTGGCTTTTGTCAAGTGCTACCGCACAAGTCTTGTACATTTGGACTCCCTGGACAATATATGATGAGGCAGAATCCTGTTAAATTGATAGGAGTAAAGATATTTGCATCTATATCATTGGACGATATTGGCAATTCTGGATGCTCCGGTTTATGATTCGACCTGAATCCAAAGAGAGTCGGTTTGGGCAAATGCTGCCGCCCAAACCTTGTGCATTTGGACCTCGTGGAAAAGGAATGATGAGGCAGAATCCTGTCATATTGATAGGAGTAAAGATATTTGCATCTATATGATTCGACCTGAGTCCAAAGAGAGTCGCGTTGGACAAATACTGCCGCTCAAATCTTGTACATTTGAACCTCCTGGACAAGATACGATGAGGCAGAATCCTGTCAAATTGATAGGAGTAAAGATATTTGCATCTATATGATTCGACCTGAGTCCAAAGAGAGTCGCTTTGGACAAATACTGCCGCCCAAATCTTGTACATTTGAACCTCCTGGACAAGATACGATGAGGCAGAATCCTGTCAAATTGATAGGAGTGATGATGTTTGCATCTATATCATTGAACGACATTGGCAATTCTGGAAGATCGGCATATGATTCGACCTGAGTCCAAGGAGAGACGTTTTGGACAAGTGCTACCGCAACAAATCTTGTACATTTGGACCCCCTGGACAAGATACGATGAGGCAGAATCCTGTCAAATTGATAGGTGTGAAGATGTTTGCATCTATATCATTGGACGACATTCGCAATTCTGGAAGATTGGCATTTGATTCGACCTGAGTTCGAAGATAGTCGCTTTGGACAAATACTGCCGCCCAAATCTAGTCCATTTGGACCTCCTGGACAAGATATGATGAGGCCGAATCCTGTCAAATTGATAGGAGTGAAGATATTTGCATCTATATCATTGGACGACATTGGCAATTCTGGATGCTCAGCATTATGATTCGACCTGAGTCCAAAGAGAGTCGCTTCGGACAAGTGCTACCGCAATAAGTCTTGTACATTTGGACCTCCTGTACAAGGCATGATGAGGCAGAATCCTATCACATTGATGGGAGTGAAGATATTTGCATCTATATCATTAGAAGGCATTGGCAATTCTGGATGCTCAGGCTTATGATTCGACCTGAGTCCAAGGAGAGTCGTTTTGGACAAGTGCTACCGCAACAAATCTTGTACATTTGGACCCCCTGGACAAGATACGATGAGGCAGAATCCTGTCAAATTAATAGGAGTAAAGATATTTGCAGCTATATCATTGGTCAACATCGGCAATTCTGGATGATCCGGCTTATGCTTCGACATAAGTCCAAAGAATGTCGCTTTGGACAAGTGCTACCGCAACAAATCGTGTACATTTGGACCCCCTGGACAAGATACGATGAGGCAGAATCCTGTCAAATTGATAGCAGTAAAGATATTTCCATCTATATCATTGGACGGCATTGGCAATTCTGGATGCTCCGGCTTATGATTCGACCTGAATCCAAAGAGAGTTGGTTTGGGCAAATGCTGCCGCCCAAAACATGTGCATTTGGACCTCCTGGAAAATGTATGATGAGGCAGAATCCTGTCACATTGAAGGGAGTGAAGATATTTGCATCTATATCATTAGAAGGCATTGGCAATTCTGGATGCTCAGGCTGATGATTCGACCTGAGTCCAAGGAAAGTCGTTTTGGACAAGTGCTACCGTAACAAATCTTGTACATTTGGACCCCCTGGACAAGATACGATGAGGCAGAATCCTGTCAAATTAATAGGAGTAAAGATATTTGCATCTATATCATTGGTCAACATCGGCAATTCTGGATGGTCCGGCTTATGGTTCGACATAAGCCCCAAGAATGTCGCTTTGGACAAATACTGCCGCCCAAATCTTGTCCATTTGGACCTCCTGGACAAGATATGATGAAGCCGAATCCTGTTAAATTGATAGGAGTGAAGTTATTTGCATCTATATCATTGGTCAACATCGGCAATTCTGGATGGTCCGGCTTATGGTTCGACATAAGTCCAAAGAATGTCGCTTTGGACAAGTGCTACCGCAACAAATCGTGTACATTTGGACCCCCTGGATAAGATACGATGAGGCAGAATCCTATCACATTGATAGGAGTAAAGATATTTGCATCTATATCATTGGACGACATTGGCAATTCTGGATGCTCCGGTTTATGATTCGACCTGAATCCAAGAGAGTCGGTTTGGGCAAATGCTGCCGCCCAAAACTTGTGCATTTGGACCTCCCGGAAATGGTATGATGAGGTTGAATCCGGCCACATTGATAGGAGAGAAGATATTTGGATCTATATCATTAGACGGCATTGGCAATTCTGGATGCTCAGGCATATGATTCGACCTGAGTCCAAGAAGAGTCGCTTTGGACAAGTGCTACCGCAATAAGTCTTGTACATTTGGACCTCCTGTACAAGGTATGATGAGGCAGAATCCTATAACATTGATAGGAGTGAAGATATTTGCATCTATATCATTGGACGACATTGGCAATTCTGGAAGTTCGGCATATGATTCAACCTGAGTCAAAGAGATTGGCTTTTGTCAAGTGCTACCGCACAAGTCTTGTACATTTGGACTCCCTGGACAATATACGATGAGGCAGAATCCTGTTAAATTGATAGGAGTAAAGATATTTGCATCTATATCATTGGACGATATTGGCAATTCTGGATGCTCCGGTTTATGATTCGACCTGAATCCAAAGAGAGTCGGTTTGGGCAAATGCTGCCGCCCAAACCTTGTGCATTTGGACCTCGTGGAAAAGGAATGATGAGGCAGAATCCTGTCATATTGATAGGAGTAAAGATATTTGCATCTATATGATTCGACCTGAGTCCAAAGAGAGTCGCGTTGGACAAATACTGCCGCTCAAATCTTGTACATTTGAACCTCCTGGACAAGATACGATGAGGCAGAATCCTGTCAAATTGATAGGAGTAAAGATATTTGCATCTATATGATTCGACCTGAGTCCAAAGAGAGTCGCTTTGGACAAATACTGCCGCCCAAATCTTGTACATTTGAACCTCCTGGACAAGATACGATGAGGCAGAATCCTGTCAAATTGATAGGAGTGATGATGTTTGCATCTATATCATTGAACGACATTGGCAATTCTGGAAGATCGGCATATGATTCGACCTGAGTCCAAGGAGAGACGTTTTGGACAAGTGCTACCGCAACAAATCTTGTACATTTGGACCCCCTGGACAAGATACGATGAGGCAGAATCCTGTCAAATTGATAGGTGTGAAGATGTTTGCATCTATATCATTGGACGACATTCGCAATTCTGGAAGATTGGCATTTGATTCGACCTGAGTTCGAAGATAGTCGCTTTGGACAAATACTGCCGCCCAAATCTAGTCCATTTGGACCTCCTGGACAAGATATGATGAGGCCGAATCCTGTCAAATTGATAGGAGTGAAGATATTTGCATCTATATCATTGGACGACATTGGCAATTCTGGATGCTCAGCATTATGATTCGACCTGAGTCCAAAGAGAGTCGCTTCGGACAAGTGCTACCGCAATAAGTCTTGTACATTTGGACCTCCTGTACAAGGCATGATGAGGCAGAATCCTATCACATTGATGGGAGTGAAGATATTTGCATCTATATCATTAGAAGGCATTGGCAATTCTGGATGCTCAGGCTTATGATTCGACCTGAGTCCAAGGAGAGTCGTTTTGGACAAGTGCTACCGCAACAAATCTTGTACATTTGGACCCCCTGGACAAGATACGATGAGGCAGAATCCTGTCAAATTAATAGGAGTAAAGATATTTGCAGCTATATCATTGGTCAACATCGGCAATTCTGGATGATCCGGCTTATGCTTCGACATAAGTCCAAAGAATGTCGCTTTGGACAAGTGCTACCGCAACAAATCGTGTACATTTGGACCCCCTGGACAAGATACGATGAGGCAGAATCCTGTCAAATTGATAGCAGTAAAGATATTTCCATCTATATCATTGGACGGCATTGGCAATTCTGGATGCTCCGGCTTATGATTCGACCTGAATCCAAAGAGAGTTGGTTTGGGCAAATGCTGCCGCCCAAAACATGTGCATTTGGACCTCCTGGAAAATGTATGATGAGGCAGAATCCTGTCACATTGAAGGGAGTGAAGATATTTGCATCTATATCATTAGAAGGCATTGGCAATTCTGGATGCTCAGGCTGATGATTCGACCTGAGTCCAAGGAAAGTCGTTTTGGACAAGTGCTACCGTAACAAATCTTGTACATTTGGACCCCCTGGACAAGTTACGATGAGGCAGAATCCTGTCAAATTAATAGGAGTAAAGATATTTGCATCTACATCATTGGTCAACATCGGCAATTCTGGATGGTCCGGCTTATGGTTCGACATAAGCCCAAAGAATG
This sequence comes from Priocnemis perturbator, assembly GCA_963942575.1. Lineage (NCBI taxonomy): Eukaryota > Metazoa > Arthropoda > Insecta > Hymenoptera > Pompilidae > Priocnemis > Priocnemis perturbator. Next base: position 1,392,295 of record CAWWDK010000133.1, on the reverse strand, counting down.
TCGCTTTGGACAAGTGCTGCCGCAACAAATCGTGTACATTTGGACCCCCTGGACAAGATACGATGAGGCAGAATCCTATCACATTGATAGGAGTAAAGATATTTGCATCTATATCATTGGACGACATTGGCAATTCTGGATGCTCAGGCTTATGATTCGACCTGAGTCCAAAGAGAGTCGCTTCGGACAAGTGCTACCGCAATAAGTCTTGTACATTTGGACCTCCTGTACAAGGCATGATGAGGCAGAATCCTATCACATTGATGGGAGTGAAGATATTTGCATCTATATCATTAGAAGGCATTGGCAATTCTGGATGCTCAGGCCTATGATTCGACTGAGTCCAAGGAGAGTCGTTTTGGACAAGTGCTACCGCAACAAATCTTGTACATTTGGACCCCCTGGACAAGATACGATGAGGCAGAATCCTATCACATTGATAGGAGTAAAGATATTTGCATCAATATCACTGGACGACATTGGCAATTCTGGATGCTCCGGCATATGATTCGACCTAAGTCCAAAGAATGTCGCTTTGGACAAGTGCTACTCACAAATCTTATACATTTGAACCTCGTGGACTAGATACGATGAGGCAGAATCCTATCACATTGATAGGAGTAAAGATATTTGCATCTATATCATTGCACGACATTGGCAATTCTGGATGCTTCGGCTTATGTACCGTCCTGAGTCCAAAGAGTTTCGCTTTTGTCTAGTGCTACCGCACAAATCTTGTACATTTGAATCTCCTGGAAAAGCTATGGTGAGGCAGAACCCTGTCACATTGATAGTAGTAAAGATATTTGCATCGATATCATTGGACGACATTGGCAATCCTGGGGATCCGGCTCATGATTCGATCGTAGGCCAAAGAGAGTTGCTTTGGACACGTGCTACCACACAAATCGTCTACTTTTGGACCCCCTGCACAATATACGATGAGGCAGAATCCTGTCAAATTGATAGCAGTAAAGATATATGCATCTATATCATTGGACGACATTGGCCAATTCTGGATGCTCGGCTTATGATTCGACCTGAGTCCAAAGAGAGTCGGTTTGGACAAATGCTGCCGCTAACAAACTTGTACATTAGGACCTCCTGGAAAAGGTATGCTAAGGCAGAATCCTATCACATTAATGGGAGTAAAGATATTTGCATCTATATCATTGGACGACATTGGCAATCCTGGGGATCCGGCATATAATCAGACCTGAATCCAAAGAGAGTCCGCCTGGGCAAGTGCTACCGCACAAATCTTGTACATTTGAAACTCCTGGACAAGATATGATGAGGCAGAATGCTGTAGAATTGATAGGAGTGAGGATATTTGCCTCTATATCATTGGACGACATTGGCAATTCTGGAAGTTCGGCATATGATTCGACCTGAGTGCAAAGAGAGTCGCTTCGGACAAGTGCTACCGCAAATAAGTCTTGTACATTTGGATCTCCCGGACAAGATATGATGAGGCAGAATGCTGTAAAATTGATCGGAGTGAGGATATTTGCCTCTATATAATTGGACAATATCGGCAATTTTGGATTCTTCGCCTTATGATTAGACCTGAATCCAAAGAGATTCGCTTTGGTCAAGTGCTACCGCACAAACCTTGTATATTTGTACCTCCTGGACAAGATACGATGAGGCAGAATGCTGTAAAATTTATAGCAGTGAAGATATTTGCATCTATATCATTGGACGACATTGGCCATTTCTGGATGCTCGGCTTATGATTTGACCTGAATCCACAGAGAGTCGGCCTGGACAAGTGCTACCGCACAAATCTTGTACATTTGGACCTCCTGGGCGAGATACGATGAGTCAGAATGCTGTAAAATTGATAGGAGTGAGGATATTTGCCTGTATATCATTGGTCAACAACGGCAATTCTGGATGCTCCGGCTTATGGATCGACCTGAGTCGAAAGCGTTTCGCTCTTGTCTAGTGCTACCGCACAATTCTTGTACACTTGATCCTCCTGGACAAGACACGATGAGGCTGAATCCTGTCAAATTGATAGGAGTAAAGATATTTGCATCTATACCATTGCACGACATTGGCAATTCTGGATGCTCCGGCTTATGATTCGACCTGAATCCAAAGGGAGTCGGTTTGGGCAAATGCTGCCGCCCACAACTTGTGCATTTGGACCTCCTGGAAAAGGTATGATGAGGCAGAATCCTGTCACATTTGTAGGAGTGAAGATATTTGCATCTAAATCATTGGACGACATTGGCAATTCTGGATGCTTCGGCTTATGATTCGACCTGAGTCCAAAGAGAGTCGCTTTGGACAAGTGCTACCGCACAATTCTTGTACATTTGGACCTCCTGTACAAGGTATGATGAGGCAGAATCCCATCACATTGATAGGAGTAAAGATATTTGCATCTATATCATTGGACGACATTGGCAATTCTGGATGCTCGGCAGATGATTCGACCTGAGTTCAAAGAGAGTCGCTTTGGACAAATGCTGTCGCCCAAATCTTGTATATTTGGACCTCCTGGACAAGTTATGATGAGGCAGAATCCAATCACATCGATAGGAGTGAAGATATTTGCATCTATATCACTAGACGACATTGGCAATTCTGGATGCACCGGCTTATGATTCGACCTGAGTCCAAAGACAGTCGCTTTGGACACGTGCTACCGCACAAATCTTATACATCTGGACCCCCTGGGCAAGATACGATGAGGCAGAATCCTGTCAAATTGATAGCAGTAAAGATATTTGCATCTATATCATTGCACGACATTGGCAATTCTGGATGCTTCGGCTTATGGATAGACCTGAGTCCAAAGAGTTTCGCTTTTGTCTAGTGCTACCGCACAAATGTTGTACATTTGAACCTCCTGGACAAGATACGATGAGCCAGAATCCTGTCAAAATGATAGGAGTGAAGATATTTGCATCTATATCATTGGACGACATTGGCAATTCTGGAAGTTCGGCATATGATTCGACCTGAGTGCAAAGAGAGTCGTTTCGGACAAGTGCTACCGCAATAAGTCTTGTACATTTGGATCTCCTGTACATGGTATGATGAGGCAGAATCCTATCACATTGATAGGAGTAAAGATATTTGCATCTATATGATTCGACCTGAGTCGAAGAGAGTCGCTTTGGACATGGGCTACCGCACAAATCTTGTACATTTGGACCTCCTGGGCAAGATACGATGAGGCAGAATCCTGTACAATTGATAGGAGTAAAGATATTTGCATCTATATCATTGGACGACATTAGCCAGTTCTGGAAGCTTCGACATATGAATCGAACGGAGGCCAAAGAAAGTCGCTTTGCACAAGTGCTAACGCACAAATCTCAGACATTTGAACCTCCTGGACAAGATACGATGAGACAGAATCCTGTACAATTGATAGGAGTAAAGATATTTGCATCTATATCATTGGACGACATTGGCAATCCTGGGGATCCGGCATATAATTAGACCTGATTCCAAAGAGAGTCGGCCTGTACAAGTGCTACCGCACAAATCTTGTACATTTGTACCTCCTGGACAAGATACGATGAGGCAGAATGCTGTAAAATTAATAGCAGTGAGGATATTTGCATCTATATCATTGGTAAAATATCGGCAATTTTGGATTCTGCGCCATATGATTCGACCTGAATCCAAAGCGAGTCTCTATGGACAAGTGCTACCGGACAAATCGTGTATACTTGAATCTCCTGGACAAGATACCATGAGGCAGAATCCTTCCAAATTGATAGGAGTGAAGATATATGCATCTATATCATTGGACGACATTGGCCAATTCTGGATGCTCGGCTTATGATTCGACCTGAGTCCAAAGAGAGTCGGTTTGGACAAATGCTGCCGCTAACAAACTTGTACATTAGGACCTCCTGGAAAAGGTATGCTGAGGCAGAATCCTATCACATTAATGGGAGTAAAGATATTTGCATCTATATCATTGGACGACATTGGCAATCCTGGGGATCCGGCATATAATCAAACCTGAATCCAAAGAGAGTCCGCCTGGGCAAGTGCTACCGCACAAATCTTGTACATTTGAAACTCCTGGACAAGATATGATGAGGCAGAATGCTGTAGAATTGATAGGAGTGAGGATATTTGCCTCTATATCATTGGACGACATTGGCAATTCTGGAAGTTCGGCATATGATTCGACCTGAGTGCAAAGAGAGTCGCTTCGGACAAGTGCTACCGCAAATAAGTCTTGTACATTTGGATCTCCCGGACAAGATATGATGAGGCAGAATGCTGTAAAATTGATAGGAGTGAGGATATTTGCCTCTATATAATTGGACAATATCGGCAATTTTGGATTCTTCGCCTTATGATTAGACCTGAATCCAAAGAGATTCGCTTTGGTCAAGTGCTACCGCACAAACCTTGTATATTTGTACCTCCTGGACAAGATACGATGAGGCAGAATGCTGTAAAATTTATAGCAGTGAAGATATTTGCATCTATATCATTGGACGACATTGGCCATTTCTGGATGCTCGGCTTATGATTTGACCTGAATCCACAGAGAGTCGGCCTGGACAAGTGCTACCGCACAAATCTTGTACATTTGGACCTCCTGGGCGAGATACGATGAGTCAGAATGCTGTAAAATTGATAGGAGTGAGGATATTTGCCTGTATATCATTGGTCAACAACGGCAATTCTGGATGCTTCGGCTTATGGATCGACCTGAGTCGAAAGCGTTTCGCTCTTGTCTAGTGCTACCGCACAATTCTTGTACACTTGATCCTCCTGGACAAGACACGATGAGGCTGAATCCTGTCAAATTGATAGGAGTAAAGATATTTGCATCTATACCATTGCACGACATTGGCAATTCTGGATGCTCCGGCTTATGATTCGACCTGAATCCAAAGGGAGTCGGTTTGGGCAAATGCTGCCGCCCACAACTTGTGCATTTGGACCTCCTGGAAAAGGTATGATGAGGCAGAATCCTGTCACATTTATAGGAGTGAAGATATTTGCATCTATATCATTGGACGACATTGGCAATTCTGGATGCTCCGGCTCATGATTCGATCTGAATCCAAAGAGATTCGGTTTGGGGAAATGCTGCCGCCCAAAGCTTGTGCATTTGGACCTCTTGGACAAGATATGATGAGGCAGAATCCCATCACATTGATAGGAGTGAAGATATTTGCATCTATATCATTGGACGACATTGGCAATTCTGGATGCACCGGCTTATGATTCCACCTGAGTCCAAAGAGAGTCGCTTTGGACACGTGCTACCGCACAAATCTTATACATCTGGACCCCCTGGGCAAGATACGATGAGGCAGAATCCTGTCAAATTGATAGCAGTAAAGATATTTGCATCTATATCATTGCACGACATTGGCAATTCTGGATGCTTCGGCTTATGGATCGACCTGAGTCCAAAGAGTTTCGCTTTTGTCTAGTGCTACCGCACAAATCTTGTACACTTGATCCTCCTGGACAAGACACGATGAGCCAGAATCCTGTAAAATTGATAGGAGTGAAGATATTTGCATCTATATCATTGGACGACATTGGCAATTCTGGATGCTCGGCATATGATTCGACCTGAGTCCAAAGAGAGTCGCTTTGGACAAGTGCTACCGCACAAATCTTGTCTGTGTGGACCTCCTGTACAAGGTATGATGAGGCAGAATCCTATCACATTCATAGGAGTAAAGATATTTGCATCTATATCATTGGACGACATTGGCAATTCTGGATGCTCCGGCGTATGATTCGACCGGAGGCCAAAGAGAGTCGCTTTGGACAAGTGCTACCACACAAATCTTGTACATTCGGACGCCCTGGACAATATAGGATGGGGCAGAATCCTGTCAAATTGATAGGAGTAAAGATATTTGCATCTATATCGTTGGACGACATTGGCAATTCTGGATGCTCCGGCTTATGATTCGACCTGAATCCAAAGGGAGTCGGTTTGGGCAAATGCTGCCGCCCACAACTTGTGCATTTGGACCTCCTGGAAAAGGTATGATGAGGCAGAATCCTGTCACATTTATAGGAGTGAAGATATTTGCATCTATATCATTGGACGACATTGGCAATTCTGGATGCACCGGCTTATGATTCGACCTGAGTCCAAAGAGAGTCGCTTTGGACAAGTGCTACCGCACAAATCTTGTCTGTGTGGACCTCCTGTACAAGGTATGATGAGGCAGAATCCTATCACATTCATAGGAGTAAAGATATTTGCATCTATATCATTGGACGACATTGGCAATTCTGGATGCTCCGGCGTATGATTCGACCGGAGGCCAAAGAGAGTCGCTTTGGACAAGTGCTACCACACAAATCTTGTACTTTTGGCCCCCCTGGACAATATATGATGAGGCAGAATCCTGTCAAATTGATAGTAGTAAATATATTTGCATCTAAATCATTGGACGACATTGGCAATTCTGGATGCTCCGGCTTATGATTCGACCTGAGTCCAAAGAGAGTCGCTTTGGACAAGTGCTACCGCACAAATCTTGTTCATTTTGACCTCCTGGACAAGGTATGATGAGGCAGAATCCTATCATATCAATAGGAGTGAAGATATTTGCATCTATATCACTAGACGACATTGGCAATTCTGGATGCTTCGGCTTATGTACCGTCCTGAGTCCAAAGAGTTTCGCTTTTGTCTAGTGCTACCGCACAAATCTTGTACATTTGAATCTCCTGGAAAAGCTATGGTGAGGCAGAACCCTGTCACATTGATAGTAGTAAAGATATTTGCATCGATATCATTGGACGACATTGGCAATCCTGGGGATCCGGCTCATGATTCGATCGGAGGCCAAAGAGAGTTGCTTTGGACACGTGCTACCACACAAATCGTCTACTTTTGGACCCCCTGCACAATATACGATGAGGTAGAATCCTGTCAAATTGATAGCAGTAAAGATATTTGCATCTATATCATTGGACGACATTGGCAATTCTGGATGCTCCGGCTAATGATTCGACCTGAATCCAAAGACAGTCGCTTTGGACAAGTGCTACCGCACACATGTTGTACATTTAGACCTCCTGGAAAAGAAATGATGAGGCAGAATCCTGTCACATTGATAGGAGTGAAGATATTTGCATCTAAATCATTGGACGACATTGGCAATTCTGGATTTCGGCTTATGATTCGACCTGAGTCCAAAGAGAGTCGCTTTGGACAAGTGCTACCGCACAATTCTTGTACATTTGGACCTCCTGTACAAGGTATGATGAGGCAGAATCCCATCACATTGATAGGAGTAAAGGTATTTGCATCTATATCATTGGACTACATTGGCAATTCTGGATGCTCGGCAGATGATTCGACCTGAGTTCAAGGAGAGTCGCTTTGGACAAATGCTGCCGCCCAAATCTTGTATATTAGGACCTCCTGGACAAGTTATGATGAGGCAGAATCCTATCACATCGATAGGAGTGAAGATATTTGCATCTATATCATTGGACGACATTGGCATTTCTGGATGCTCCGGCTTATGATTCGACCTGAGTCCAAAGAGAGTCGCTTTGGACAATTGCTACTGCACAAATCTTGTTCATTTTGACGTCCTGGATAAGGTATGATGAGGCAGAATCCTATCATATCAATAGGAGTGAAGATATTTGCATGTATATCACTAGACGACATTGGCAATTCTGGATGCTCCGGCATATGATTTGACCGGAGGCCAAAGAGAGTCGCTTTGGACACGTGCTACCGCACAAATCTTGTACATTTGGACCCCCTGGACAAGATGCGATCAGGCAGAATCCTGTCAAATTGATAGCAGTAAAAATATTTGCATCTATATCATTGGACGACATTGGCAATCCTGGATGCTTCGGCTTATGGATCGTTCCTGAGTCCAAAGAGTTTCGCTTTTGTCTAGTGCTACCGCACAAATCTTGTACACTTGATCCTCCTGGACAAGACCCAATGAGCCAGAATCCTGTAAAATTGATAGAAGTGAATATATTCGCATCTATATCATTGGACGACATTAGCAATTCTGGAAGTTCGGCATAAGATTCGACCTGAGTTCAAAGAGAGTCGCTTTGGATAAACACTGCCGCCCAAATCTTGTCCATTTGGACCTCCTGGGCAAGATGTGATGAGGCCGAATCCTGTCAAATTGATAGGAGTGAAGATATTTGCATCTATATCATTGGACGACATTGGCAATTCTGGATTCTCCGGCATATGATTTGACCGGAGGCCAAAGAGAGTCGCTTTGGACACGTGCTACCGCACAAATCTTGTACATTTGGACCCCCTGGACAAGATACGATGAGGCAGAATACTGTCAAATTGATAGAAGTAAAGATATTTGCATCTATATCATTGCACGTCATTGGCAATTCTGGATGCTTCGGCTTATGGACCGACCTGAGTCCAAAGAGTTTCGCTTTTGTCTAGTGCTACCGCACAAATCTTGTACATTTGAATCTCCTGGAAAAGGTATGGTGAGGCAGAATCCTGTCACATTGATAGTAGTAAAGATATTTGCATCGATATCATTGGACGACATTGGCAATCCTGGGGATCCGGCTCATGATTCGATCGGAGGCCAAAGAGAGTCGCTTTGGACACGTGCTACCGCAGAAATCTTGTACATTTGGACCCCCTGGACAAGATGCGATCAGGCAGAATCCTGTCAAATTGATAGCAGTAAGGATATTTGCATCTATATCATTGGACGACATTGGCAATTCTGGATGCTCCGGCTTATGATTCGACCTGAATCCAAAGACAGTCGCTTTGGACAAGTGCTACCGCACACATGTTGTACATTTAGACCTCCTGGAAAAGAAATGATGAGGCAGAATCCTGTCACATTGATAGGAGTGTAGATATTTGCATCTATATCACTAGACGACATTGGCAATTCTGGATGCTCCGGCATATGATTTGACCGGAGGCCAAAGAGAGTCGCTTTGGACACGTGCTACCGCACAAATCTTGTACATTTGGACCCCCTGGATAAGATACGATGAGGCAGAATCCTGTCAAATTGATAGCAGTGAAGATATTTGCATCTATATCATTGCACGACATTGGCAATTCTGGATGCTTCGGCTTATGGACCGTCCTGAGTCCAAAGAGTTTCGCTTTTGTCTAGTGCTACCGCACAAATCTTGTTCATTTGAATCTTCTGGGAAAGCTATGGTGAGGCAGAATCCTGTCACATTGATAGTAGTAAAGATATTTGCATCGATATCATTGGACGACATTGGCAATCCTGGGGATCCGGCTCATGATTCGATCGGAGGCCAAAGAGAGTTGCTTTGGACACGTGCTAACACACAAATCGTCTACTTTTCGACCCCCTGCACAATATACGATGAGGCAGAATCCTGTCAAATTGATAGCAGTAAAGATATTTGCATCTATATCATTGGACGACATTGGCAATTCTGGATGCTCCGGCTTATGATTCGACCTGAATCCAAAGACAGTCGCTTTGGACAAGTGCTACCGCACACATGTTGTACATTTAGACCTCCTGGAAAAGAAATGATGAGGCAGAATCCTGTCACATTGATAGGAGTGAAGATATTTGCATCTAAATCATTGGACGACATTGGCAATTCTGGATGCTTCGGCTTATGATTCGACCTGAGTCCAAAGAGAGTCGCTTTGGACAAGTGCTACCGCACAATTATTGTACATTTGGACCTCCTGTACAAGGTATGATGAGGCAGAATCCCATCACATTGATAGGAGTAAAGGTATTTGCATCTATATCATTGGACTACATTGGCAATTCTGGATGCTCGGCAGATGATTCGACCTGAGTTCAAGGAGAGTCGCTTTGGACAAATGCTGCCGCCCAAATCTTGTATATTTGGACCTCCTGGACAAGTTATGATGAGGCAGAATCCTATCACATCGATAGGAGTGAAGATATTTGCATCTATATCATTGGACGACATTGGCATTTCTGGATGCTCCGGCTTATGATTCGACCTGAGTCCAAAGAGAGTCGCTTTGGACAATTGCTACCGCACAAATCTTGTTCATTTTGACGTCCTGGATAAGGTATGATGAGGCAGAATCCTATCATATCAATAGGAGTGAAGATATTTGCATGTATATCACTAGACGACATTGGCAATTCTGGATGCTCCGGCATATGATTTGACCGGAGGCCAAAGAGAGTCGCTTTGGACACGTGCTACCGCACAAATCTTGTACATTTGGACCCCCTGGACAAGATGCGATCAGGCAGAATCCTGTCAAATTGATAGCAGTAAAAATATTTGCATCTATATCATTGGACGACATTGGCAATCCTGGATGCTTCGGCTTATGGATCGTTCCTGAGTCCAAAGAGTTTCGCTTTTGTCTAGTGCTACCGCACAAATCTTGTACACTTGATCCTCCTGGACAAGACCCAATGAGCCAGAATCCTGTAAAATTGATAGGAGTGAATATATTTGCATCTATATCATTGGACGACATTAGCAATTCTGGAAGTTCGGCATAAGATTCGACCTGAGTTCAAAGAGAGTCGCTTTGGATAAACACTGCCGCCCAAATCTTGTCCATTTGGACCTCCTGGGCAAGATGTGATGAGGCCGAATCCTGTCAAATTGATAGGAGTGAAGATATTTGCATCTATATCATTGGACGACATTGGCAATTCTGGATTCTCCGGCATATGATTTGACCGGAGGCCAAAGAGAGTCGCTTTGGACACGTGCTACCGCACAAATCTTGTACATCTGGACCCCCTGGGCAAGATACGATGAGGCAGAATCCTGTCAAATTGATAGCAGTAAAGATATTTGCATCTATATCATTGCACGATATTGGCAATTCTGGATGCTTCGGCTTATGGACCGTCCTGATTCCAAAGAGTTTCGCTTTTGTCTAGTGTTACCGCAATAAGTCTTGTACATTTGGACCTCCTGTACAAGGTATGATGAGACAGAATCCTATCACATTGATAGGAGTAAAGATACTTGCATCTATATCATTGGACGACATTGGCAATTCTGGAAGTTCGGCATATGATTCGACCTGAGTTCAAAGAGAGTCGCTTTGGACAAATACTGCCGCCCAACTCTTGTCCATTTGGACCTCCGGAACAAGGTATGATGAGGCAGAATCCTATCACATTGATAGGAGTCAAGATATTTGCATCTATATCATTGGACGACATTGGCAATTCTGGATGCTTCGGCTTATGGATCGACCTGAGTCCAAAGAGTTTCGCTTTTGTCTAGTGCTACCGCACAAATCTTGTACACTTGATCCTCCTGGACAAGACACGATGAGCCAGAATCCTGTAAAATTGATAGGAGTGAAGATATTTGCATCTATATCATTGGACGACATTGGCAATTCTGGATGCTCGGCATATGATACGACCTGAGTCCAAAGAGAGTCGCTTTCGACAAGTGCTACCGCACAAATCTTGTCTGTGTGGACCTCCTGTACAAGGTATGATGAGGCAGAATCCCATCACATTGATAGGAGTAAAGATATTTGCATCTATATCATTGGACGACATTGGCAATTCTGGATGCTCCGGCATATGATTCGCCCGGAGGCCAAAGAGAGTCACTTTGGACACGTGCTACCGCACAAATCTTGTACATCTGGACCCCCTGGGCAAGATACGATGAGGCAGAATCCTGTCAAATTGATAGCAGTAAAGATAATTGCATCGAAATCATTGAACGACATTGGCAATACTGGATGCTTCGGCTTATGATTCGACCTGAGTCCAAAGAGAGTCGCTTTGGACAAGTGCTACCGCACAATTCTTGTATGTGTGGACCTCCTGTACAAGGTATGATGAGGCAGAATCCTTTCAAATTGATAGGTTTGAAGATGTTTGCATCTATATCATTGGACGACATTGGCAATTCTGGATGATCCGCCTGATGATTCGACCTGATTCCAAAGAGATTCGCTTTGGACAAGTGCTACCGCACAAATCTTGTACATTTGGACCTCCTGTACAAGGTATGATGAGGCAGAATCCTATCACATTGATAGGAGTAAAGATATTTGCATGTATATCAATGGGCGACATTGGCAATTCTGGACGCTCCGGCATATGATTCGACCGGAGGCCAAAGAGAGTCGCTTTGGACACGTGCTACCGCACAAATCTTGTAAATTTGGACCTCCTGTACAAGGTATGATGAGGCAGAATCCTTTCAAATTGATAGGTGTGAAGATGTTTGCATCTATATCATTGGACGACATTGGCAATTCTTGATGCTTCGGCTTATGGATCGACCTGAGTCCAAAGAGATTCATTTTTGTGAAGTTCTAACGCACAAATCTTGTACATTTGGACCTCCTGCACAAGGTATGATGAGGCAGAATCCTATCGCATTGATAGGAGTAAAGATATTTGCATCTGTATCATTGGTCAACATAGGCAGTTCATGATGGTCCGGATTATGGTTCGACCTAAGTCCAAAGGATGTCGCTTTGGACAAGTGCTACCCACAAATCTTGTACATTTGAACCTCGTGGACAAGATACGATGAGGCAGAATCCTGTCAAATTGATAGCAGTAAAGATATTTGCATCTATATAATTGCACGATAATGGCAATTCTGGATGCTTCGGCTTATGGATCGACCTGAGTCCAAAGAGTTTCGATTTTGTCTATTGCTACCGGACAACTCTTGTACACTTGATCCTCCTGGACAAGACACGATGAGCCAGAATCCTGTCAAATTGAGAGCAGTAAAGATATTTGCATCTATATCATTGCACTGCAATGGCAATTCCGGATGCTTCGGCTTATGGATCGACCTGAGTCCAAAGAGATTCATTTTTGTGAAGTGCTAAGGCACAAATCTTGTACATTTGGACCTCCTGTACAAGGTATGATGAGGCAGAATCCTATCACATTGATAGGAGTAAAGATATTTGCATGTATATCAATGGGCGACATTGGCAATTCTGGACGCTCCGGCATATGATTCGACCGGAGGCCAAAGAGAGTCGCTTTGGACACGTGCTACCGCACAAATCTTGTAAATTTGGACCTCCTGTACAAGGTATGATGAGGCAGAATCCTTTCAAATTGATAGGTGTGAAGATGTTTGCATCTATATCATTGGACGACATTGGCAATTCTTGATGCTTCGGCTTATGGATCGACCTGAGTCCAAAGAGATTCATTTTTGTGAAGTTCTAACGCACAAATCTTGTACATTTGGACCTCCTGCACAAGGTATGATGAGGCAGAATCCTATCGCATTGATAGGAGTAAAGATATTTGCATCTGTATCATTGGTCAACATAGGCAGTTCATGATGGTCCGGATTATGGTTCGACCTAAGTCCAAAGGATGTCGCTTTGGACAAGTGCTACCCACAAATCTTGTACATTTGAACCTCGTGGACAAGATACGATGAGGCAGAATCCTGTCAAATTGATAGCAGTAAAGATATTTGCATCTATTTAATTGCACGATAATGGCAATTCTGGATGCTTCGGCTTATGGATCGACCTGAGTCCAAAGAGTTTCGATTTTGTCTATTGCTACCGGACAACTCTTGTACACTTGATCCTCCTGGACAAGACACGATGAGCCAGAATCCTGTCAAATTGAGAGCAGTAAAGATATTTGCATCTATATCATTGCACGACATTGGCAATTCTGGATGCTTGGGCTTATGGATCGACCTGAGTCCAAAGAGTTTCGCTTTTGTCTAGTGCTACCGCACAAATCTTGTACACTTGATCCTCCTGGACAAGACGCGATGAGCCAGAATCCTGTCAAATTGATAGGAGTGAAGATATTTGCATCTATATCATTAGACGGCCTTGGCAATTCAGGATGCTCTGGCATATGATTCGACCTGAGTTCAAATAGAGTCGCTTTGGACAAATACTGCCGCCCTAATCTTGTACATGTGGACCTCCTGGACAAGATGTGATGAGGCCGAATCCTGTCAAATTGATAGGAGTAAAGATATTTGCATCCATACCATTGCACGACATTGGCAATTCTTGATGCTTCGGCTTATGGATCGACCTGAGTCCAAAGAGATTCATTTTTGTGAAGTGCTAACGCACAAATCTTGTACATTTGGACCTCCTGCACAAGGTATGATGAGGCAGAATCCTATCACATTGATAGGATAAAGATATTTGTATCTATATCACTGGACGACATTGGCAATTCTGGATGCTCCGGCATATGATTCGACCGGAGGTTAAAGAGAGTCGCTTTGGACAAGTGCTACCGCACAAATCTTGTACATTTGGACCCCCTGGACAAGATACGATGATTCAGAATCCTGTCAAATTAATAGGAGTAAAGATATTTGCATCTATATCATTGGTCAACAACGGCAATTCTGGATGCACAGGCTTATGATTCGACCTAAGTCCAAAGAATGTCGCTTTGGACAAGTGCTAACGCACAAATCTTGTACATTTGAACCTCGTGGACAAGATACGATGAGACAGAATCCTGGCAAATTGATAGCAGTAAAGATATTTGCATCTATATCATTGCACGACAATGGCAATTCTGGATGCTTCGGCTTATGGATCGACCTGAGCCCAAAGAGTTCGATTTTGTCTAGTGCTACCGCACAAATCTTGTACACTTGATCCTCCTGGACAAGACCCGATGATCCAGAATCCTGTCAAATTGATAGCAGTAAAGGTATTTGCATCTATATAATTGGACGACATTGGCAATTCTGAATGCCCCGGCTTATGATTCGACCTGAGTCCAAAGAGAGTTGCTTTGGACAAGGGCTACCGCACAAATCTTGTACATTTGAACCTCCGGAACAAGGTATGATGAGGCAGAATCCTATCACATTGATAGGAGTAAAGATATTTGCATCTATATCATTGGTCAACATCGGCAGTTCATGATGGTCCGGATTATGGTTCGACCTAAGTCCAAAGAATGTCGCTTTGGACAAGTGCTACCCACAAATCTTGTACATTTTAACCTCGTGGACAAGATACGATGAGGCAGAATCCTGTCAAATTGATAGCAGTAAAGATATTTGCATCTATATAATTGCACGATAATGGCAATTCTGGATGCTTCGGCTTATGGACCTGAGTCCAAAGAGTTTCGATTTTGTCTATTGCTACCGGACAACTCTTGTACACTTGATCCTCCTGGACAAGACACGATGAGCTAGAATCCTGTCAATTTGATAGCAGTAAACATATTTGCATCTATATCATTGCACTACAATGGCAATTCCGGATGCTTCGGCTTATGGATCGACCTGAGTCCAAAGAGATTCATTTTTGTGAAGTGCTAAGGCACAAATCTTGTACATTTGGACCTCCTGCACAAGGTATGATGAGGCAGAATCCTATCACATTAATAGGAGTAAAGATATTTGCATCTATATCACAGGACGACATTGGCAATTCTGGATGCTCCGGCATATCATTCGACCTAAGTCCAAAGAATGTCGCCTTGGACAAGTGCTACTCACAAACCTTGTACATTTGAACCTCGTGGACTAGATACGATGAGGCAGAATCCTGTCAAATTGATAGCAGTAAAGATATTTGCATCTATATCATTGCACGACATTGGCAATTCTGGATGCTTGGGCTTATGGATCGACCTGAGTCCAAAGAGTTTCGCTTTTGTCTAGTGCTACCGCACAAATCTTGTACACTTGATCCTCCTGGACAAGACGCGATGAGCCAGAATCCTGTCAAATTGATAGGAGTGAAGATATTTGCATCTATATCATTAGACGGCCTTGGCAATTCAGGATGCTCTGGCATATGATTCGACCGGAGGTTAAAGAGAGTCGCTTTGGACAAGTGCTACCGCACAAATCTTGTACATTTGAACCTCGTGGACAAGATACGATGAGGCAGAATCCTGTCAAATTGATAGCAGTAAAGATATTTGCATCTATATCATTGCACGACAATGGCAATTCTGGATGTTTCGGCTTATGGATCAACCTGAGCCCAAAGAGTTTCGATTTTGTCTAGTGCTACCGCACAAATCTTGTACATTTGGACCCCCTGGACAAGATACGATGAGGCAGAATCCTGTCAAATTAATAGGAGTAAAGATATTTGCATCTATATCATTGGTCAACAACGGCAATTCTGGATGCACAGGCTTATGATTCGACCTGAGTCCAAAGAGATTCGCTTCGGACAAGCGCTACCGCAATAAGTCTTGTACATTTGAACCTCCGGAACAAGGTACGATGAGGCAGAATCCTGTCAAATTGATAGCAGTAAAGATATTTGTAACTATATCATTGCACGACATTGGCAATTCTGGATGCTTGGGCTTATGGATCGACCTGAGTCCAAAGAGATTCATTTTTGTGAAGTGCTAACGCACAAATCTTGTACATTTGGACCTCCTGCACAAGGTAAGATGAGGCAGAATCCTATCACATTGATAGGAGTAAAGATATTTGCATCTATATCACTGGACGACATTGGCAATTCTGGATGCTCCGGCATATGATTCGACCGGAGGTTAAAGAGAGTCGCTTTGGACAAGTGCTACCGCACAAATCTTGTACATTTGAACCTCGTGGACAAGATACGATGAGGCAGAATCCTGTCAAATTGATAGCAGTAAAGATATTTGCATCTATATCATTGCACGACAATGGCAATTCTGGATGTTTCGGCTTATGGATCAACCTGAGCCCAAAGAGTTTCGATTTTGTCTAGTGCTACCGCACAAATCTTGTACATTTGGACCCCCTGGACAAGATACGATGAGGCAGAATCCTGTCAAATTAATAGGAGTAAAGATATTTGCATCTATATCATTGGTCAACAACGGCAATTCTGGATGCACAGGCTTATGATTCGACCTGAGTCCAAAGAGATTCGCTTCGGACAAGCGCTACCGCAAACAAATCTTATACATTTGGACCCCCGGGACAAGACACGATGAGGCAGAATCCTGTTAAATTGATTGCAGTAAAGATATTTGCATCTATATCATTACACGATATTGGCAATTCTGGATACTTGGGCTTATGGATCGACCTAAGTCCAAAGAATGTCGCTTTGGACAAGTGCTACCGCAACAAATTGTGTACATTTGGACCCCCTGGACAAGATACGATGAGGCAGAATCCTGTCAAATTGATAGCAGTAAAGGTATTTGCATCTATACCATTGCACGACATTGGCAATTCTTGATGCTTCGGCTTATGGATCGACCTGAGTCCAAAGAGTTTCGCTTCGGACAAGCGCTACCGCAATAAGTCTTGTACATTTGAACCTCCGGAACAAGGTACGATGAGGCAGAATGCTTCACATTGATAGGAGTTAAGATATTTGCATCTATATCATTAGACGGCATTGGCAATTCTGGATGCTCAGGCATATGATTCGACCTGAGTCCAAAGAGAGTTGCTTTGGACAAGGGCTACCGCACAAATCTTGTACATTTGAACCTCCGGAACAAGGCATGATGAGGCAGAATCCTATCACATTGATAGGAGTAAAGATATTTGCATCTATATCATTGGTCAACATCGGCAGTTCTGGATGGTCCGGCTTATGGTTCGACCTAAGTCCAAATAATGTCGCTTTGGACAAGTGCTACCGCACAAATCTTGTACATTTGAACCTCGTGGACAAGATACGATGAGGCGGAATCCTGTCAAATTGATAGCAGTAAAGATATTTGCATCTATATGATTGCACGACAATGGCAATTCCGGATGCTTCGGCTTATGATTCGACCTGAGTCCAAAGAGACTTGCTTTGGACAAGGGCTACCGCACAAATCTTGTACATTTGAACCTCCGGAACAAGGTATGATGAGGCAGAATCCTATCACATTGATAGGAGTAAAGATATTTGCATCTATATCATTGGACGACATTGGCAATTCTGGATGCTCAGGCTTATGGTTCGACCTAAGTCCAAAGAATGTCGCTTTGGACAAGTGCTACCGCACAAATCTTGTACATTTGAACCTCGTGGACAAGATACGATGTGGCAGAATCCTGGCAAATTGATAGCAGTAAAGATATTTGCATCTATATCATTGCACGACAATGGCAATTCTGGATGCTTCGGCTTATGGATCGACCTGAGCCCAAAGAGTTCGATTTTGTCTAGTGCTACCGCACAAATCTTGTACACTTGATCCTCCTGGACAAGACACGATGATCCAGAATCCTGTCAAATTGATAGCAGTAAAGGTATTTGCATCTATATAAATGGACGACATTGGCAATTCTGAATGCCCCGGCTTATGATTCGACCTGAGTCCAAAGAGAGTTGCTTTGGACAAGGGCTACCTGACAATTCTTGTACATTTGAACCTCCGGAACAAGGTATGATGAGGCAGAATCCTATCACATTGATAGGAGTAAAGATATTTGCATCTATATCACTGGACGACATTGGCAATTCTGGATGCTCCGGCATATGATTCGACCTAAGTCCAAAGAATGTCGCTTTGGACAAGTGCTACTCACAAATCTTGTACATTTGAACCTCGTGGACTAGATACGATGAGGCAGAATCCTGTCAAATTGATAGCAGTAAAGATATTTGCATCTATATCATTGCACGACATTGGCAATTCTGGATGCTTGGGCTTATGGATCGACCTGAATCCAAAGAGTTTCGCTTTTGTCTAGTGCTACCGCACAAATCTTGTACACTTAATCCTCCTGGACAAGACGCGATGAGCCAGAATCCTGTCAAATTGATAGGAGTGAAGATATTTGCATCTATATCATTAGACAGCCTTGGCTATTCAGGATGCTCTGGCATATGATTCGACCTGAGTTCAAATAGAGTCGCTTTGGACAAATACTGCCGCCCAAATCTTGTACATGTGGACCTCCTGGACAAGATATGATGAGGCCGAATCCTGTCAAATTGATAGGAGTAAAGATATTTGCATCTATATCATTGGACGACATTGGCAATTCTGGATCCTTAGGCTTATGATTCGACCTGAGTCCAAAGAATGTCGCTTTGGACAAGTGCTACCGCACAAATCTTGTACATTTGAACCTCGTGGACAAGGTACGATGATGCAGAATCCTGTCAAATTTATAGCAGTAAAGATATTTGCATCTATATCATTGCACGACAATGGCAATTCTGGATTTTTCGGCTTATGGAGCAACCTGAGCCCAAAGAGTTTCGATTTTGTCTAGTGCTACCGCACAAATCTTGTACACTTGATCCTCCTGGACAAGACACGATGAGCCAGAATCCTGTCAAATTGATAGCAGTAAAGGTATTTGCATCTATATAATTGGACGACATTCAGCAATTCTGAATGCCCCGGCTTATGATTCGATCTGAGTCCAAAGAGAGTCGCTTTGGACAAGGTCTACCGCACAAATCTTGTGCATTTGGACCTCCTGGAAAAGGTATGATGAGGCAGAATCCTATCACATTGATAGGAGTAAAGATATTTGCATTAATATCATTAGACGGCATTGGCAATTCTGGATGCTCAGGCTTATGATTCGACCTGAGTCCAAGGTGAGTCGCTTTGGACAAGTGCTACCGCAACAAATCTTGTACATTTGGACCCCCTGAACAAGATACGATGAGGCAGAATCCTGTCAAATTAATAGGAGTAAAGATATTTGCATCTATATCATTGGTCAACAACGGCAATTCTGGATGGTCCGGCTTATGGTTCGACATAAGTCCAAAGAATGTCGCTTTGGACAAGTGCTACCGCAACAAATCGTGTACATATGGACCCCCTGGACAAGATACGATGAGGCAGAATCCTATCACATTGATAGGAGTGAAGATATTTGCATCTATATGATTGAACGACATTGGCAATTCTGGATGCTCAGGCTTATGATTCGACCTGAGTCCAAAGAGATTCGCTTCGGACAAGCGCTACCGCAATAAGTCTTGTACATTTGGACCTCCTGTACAAGGTATGATGAGACAGAATCCTATCACATTGATAGGAGTAAAGATATTTGCATCTATATCATTGGACGACATTGGCAATTCTGGAAGTTCGACATATGATTCGACCTCAGTTCAAAGAGAGTCGCTTTGGACTAATACTGCCGCCCAAATCTTGTCCATTTGGACCACCTGGACAAGATATGATGAGGCCGAATCCTGTCAAATTGATAGGAGTGAAGATATTTGCATCGATATCATTGGACGACATTGGCAATTCTGGATGCTCAGGCTTATGATTCGACCTGAGTCCAAAGAGAGTCGCTTCGAACTGCACCCGCAATAAGTCTTGTACATTTGGACCTCCTGTACAAGGTACGATGAGGCAGAATCCTATCACATCGATAGGAGTAAAGATATTTGCATCTATATCATTGGACGACATTGGCAATTCTGGATGCTTCGGCTTATGGATCGACCTGAGTCCAAAGAGATTCATTTTTGTGAAGTGCTAACGCACAAATCTTGTACATTTGGACCTCCTGCACAAGGTATGATGAGGCAGAATCCTATCACATTGATAGGAGTAAAGATATTTGCATCTATATCACTGGACGACATTGGCAATTCTGGATGCTGCGGCATATGATTCGACCGGAGGTCAAAGAGAGTCGCTTTGGACACGTGCTACCGCACAAATCTTGTACATTTGGACCCCCTGGATAAGATACGATGAGGCAGAATCCTGTCAAATTGATAGCAGTAAAGATATTTGCATCTATATCATTGGACGACATAGGCAATTCTGGATGCTCAGCATATCATTCGACCTGAGTCCAAGGAGAGTCGCTTTGGACAAGTGCTACCGCAACAATTCTTGTACATTTGGATCCCCGGGACAAGATACGATGAGGCAGAATCCTGTCAAATTAATAGGAGTAAAGATATTTGAATCTATATCATTGGTCAACAACGGCAATACTGGATGGTCCGGCTTATGGTTCGACATAAGTCCAAAGAATGTCGCTTTGGACAAGTGCTACCGCAACAAATCGCGTACATTTGGACCCCCTGGACAAGACACGATGAGGCTGAATCCTGTTAAATTGATTGCAGTAAAGATATTTGCATCCATACCATTGCACGACATTGGCAATTCTTGATGCTTCGGCTTATGGATCGACCTGAGTCCAAAGAGATTCATTTTTGTGAAGTGCTAACACACAAATCTTGTACATTTGGACCTCCTGCAGAAGGTATGATGAGGCAGAATCCTATCACATTGATAGGAGTAAAGATATTTGCATCTATATCACTGGACGACATTGGGAATTCTGGATGCTCCGGCATATGATTCGACCGGAGGTTAAAGAGAGTCGCTTTGGACAAGTGCTACCGCACAAATATTGTACATTTGAACCTCGTGGACAAGATACGATGAGGCAGAATCCTGTCAAATTGATAGCAGTAAATATATTTGCATCTATATCATTGCACGACAATGGCAATTCTGGATGTTTCGGCTTATGGATCAACCTGAGCCCAAAGAGTTTCGATTTTGTCTAGTGCTACCGCACAAATCTTGTACATTTGGACCCCGTGGACAAGATACGATGAGGCAGAATCCTGTCAAATTAATAGGAGTAAAGATATTTGCATCTATATCATTGGTCAACAACGGCAATTCTGGATGCACAGGCTTATGATTCGACCTGAGTCCAAAGAGATTCGCTTCGGACAAGCGCTACCGCAATAAGTCTTGTACATTTGAACCTCCGGAACAAGGTACGATGAGGCAGAATCCTATCACATTGATAGGAGTAAAGATATTTGCATCTATATCATTAGACGGCATTGGCAATTCTGGATGCTCAGGCATATGATTCGACCTGAGTCCAAAGAATGTCGCTTTGGACAAGTGCTAACGCACAAATCTTATACATTTGAACCTCGTGGACAAGATACGATGAGGCAGAATCCTGGCAAATTGATAGCAATAAAGATATTTGCATCTATATCATTGCACGACAATGGCAATTCTGGATGCTTCGGCTTATGGATCGACCTGAGCCCAAAGAGTTCGATTTTGTCTAGTGCTACCGCACAAATCTTGTACACTTGATCCTCCTGGACAAGACCCGATGATCCAGAATCCTGTCAAATTGATAGCAGTAAAGGTATTTGCATCTGCATAATTGGACGACATTGGCAATTCTGAATGCCCCGGCTTATGATTCGACCTGAGTCCAAAGAGAGTTGCTTTGGACAAGGGCTACCGCACAAATCTTGTACATTTGAACCTCCGGAACAAGGTATGATGAGGCAGAATGCTATCACATTGATAGGAGTAAAGATATTTGCATCTATATCATTGGTCAACGTCGGCAGTTCATGATGGTCCGGTTTATGGTTCGACCTAAGTCCAAAGAATGTCGCTTTGGACAAGTGCTACCGCACAAATCTTGTACATTTGAACCTCGTGGACAAGATACGATGAGGCAGAATCCTGTCAAATTGATAGCAGTAAAGATATTTGCATCTATATCATTGCACGACAATGGCAATTCTGGATGTTTCGGCTTATGGATCAACCTGAGCCCAAAAAGTTTCGATTTTGTCTAGTGCTACCGCACAAATCTTGTACATTTGGACCCCCTGGACAAGATACGATGAGGCAGAATCCTGTCAAATTAATAGGAGTAAAGATATTTGCATCTATATCATTGGTCAACAACGGCAATTCTGGATGCACAGGCTTATGATTCGACCTGAGTCCAAAGAGATTCGCTTCGGACAAGCGCTACCGCAATAAGTCTTGTACATTTGAACCACCGGAACAAGGTACGATGAGGCAGAATGCTATCACATTGATAGGAGTAAAGATATTTGCATCTATATCATTAGACGGCATTGGCAATTCTGGATGCTCAGGCTTATGATTCGACCTGAGTCCAAAGAATGTCGCTTTGGACAAGTGCTACCGCACAAATCTTGTGCATTTGAACCTTCGGAACAAGGTATGATGAGGCAGAATCCTATCACATTGATAGGAGTGAATATATTTGCATCTATATCATTAGACGGCCTTGGCAATTCAGGATGCTCTGGCTTATGATTCGACCTGAGTTCGTATAGAGTCGCTTTGGACAAATACTGCCGCCCAAATCTTGTACATGTGGACCTCCTGGACAAGACACGATGAGCCAGAATCCTGTCAAATTGATAGCAGTAAAGGTATTTGCATCTATATAATTGGACGACATTGGCAATTCTGAATGCCCCGGCTTATGATTCGACCTGAGTCCAAAGAGAGTTGCATTGGACAAGGGCTACCGCACAAATCTTGTTCATTTGAACCTCCGGAACAAGGTATGATGAGGCAGAATCCTATCACATTGATAGGAGTAAAGATATTTGCATCTATATCATTGGTCAACATCGGCAGTTCTGGATGGTCCGGCTTATGGTTCGACCTAAGTCCAAATAATGTCGGTTTGGACAAGTGCTACCGCACAAATCTTGTACATTTGAACCTCGTGGACAAGATACGATGAGGCAGAATCCTGTCAAATTGATAGCAGTAAAGATATTTGCATCTATATGATTGCACGACAATGGCAATTCCGGATGCTTCGGCTTATGATTCGACCTGAGTCCAAAGAGACTTGCTTTGGACAAGGGCTACCGCACAAATCTTGTACATTTGAACCTCCGGAACAAGGTATGATGAGGCAGAATCCTATCACATTGATAGGAGTAAAGATATTTGCATCTATATCATTGGACGACATTGGCAATTCTGGATGCTCAGGCTTATGGTTCGACCTAAGTCCAAAGAATGTCGCTTTGGACAAGTGCTACCGCACAAATCTTGTACATTTGAACCTCGTGGACAAGATACGATGTGGCAGAATCCTGGCAAATTGATAGCAGTAAAGATATTTGCATCTATATCATTGCACGACAATGGCAATTCTGGATGCTTCGGCTTATGGATCGACCTGAGCCCAAAGAGTTCGATTTTGTCTAGTGCTACCGCACAAATCTTGTACACTTGATCCTCCTGGACAAGACACGATGATCCAGAATCCTGTCAAATTGATAGCAGTAAAGGTATTTGCATCTATATAAATGGACGACATTGGCAATTCTGAATGCCCCGGCTTATGATTCGACCTGAGTCCAAAGAGAGTTGCTTTGGACAAGGGCTACCTGACAATTCTTGTACATTTGAACCTCCGGAACAAGGTATGATGAGGCAGAATCCTATCACATTGATAGGAGTAAAGATATTTGCATCTATATCACTGGACGACATTGGCAATTCTGGATGCTCCGGCATATGATTCGACCTAAGTCCAAAGAATGTCGCTTTGGACAAGTGCTACTCACAAATCTTGTACATTTGAACCTCGTGGACTAGATACGATGAGGCAGAATCCTGTCAAATTGATAGCAGTAAAGATATTTGCATCTATATCATTGCACGACATTGGCAATTCTGGATGCTTGGGCTTATGGATCGACCTGAATCCAAAGAGTTTCGCTTTTGTCTAGTGCTACCGCACAAATCTTGTACACTTAATCCTCCTGGACAAGACGCGATGAGCCAGAATCCTGTCAAATTGATAGGAGTGAAGATATTTGCATCTATATCATTAGACAGCCTTGGCAATTCAGGATGCTCTGGCATATGATTCGACCTGAGTTCAAATAGAGTCGCTTTGGACAAATACTGCCGCCCAAATCTTGTACATGTGGACCTCCTGGACAAGATATGATGAGGCCGAATCCTGTCAAATTGATAGGAGTAAAGATATTTGCATCTATATCATTGGACGACATTGGCAATTCTGGATCCTTAGGCTTATGATTCGACCTGAGTCCAAAGAATGTCGCTTTGGACAAGTGCTACCGCACAAATCTTGTACATTTGAACCTCGTGGACAAGGTACGATGATGCAGAATCCTGTCAAATTTATAGCAGTAAAGATATTTGCATCTATATCATTGCACGACAATGGCAATTCTGGATTTTTCGGCTTATGGAGCAACCTGAGCCCAAAGAGTTTCGATTTTGTCTAGTGCTACCGCACAAATCTTGTACACTTGATCCTCCTGGACAAGACACGATGAGCCAGAATCCTGTCAAATTGATAGCAGTAAAGGTATTTGCATCTATATAATTGGACGACATTCAGCAATTCTGAATGCCCCGGCTTATGATTCGATCTGAGTCCAAAGAGAGTCGCTTTGGACAAGGTCTACCGCACAAATCTTGTGCATTTGGACCTCCTGGAAAAGGTATGATGAGGCAGAATCCTATCACATTGATAGGAGTAAAGATATTTGCATTAATATCATTAGACGGCATTGGCAATTCTGGATGCTCAGGCTTATGATTCGACCTGAGTCCAAGGTGAGTCGCTTTGGACAAGTGCTACCGCAACAAATCTTGTACATTTGGACCCCCTGAACAAGATACGATGAGGCAGAATCCTGTCAAATTAATAGGAGTAAAGATATTTGCATCTATATCATTGGTCAACAACGGCAATTCTGGATGGTCCGGCTTATGGTTCGACATAAGTCCAAAGAATGTCGCTTTGGACAAGTGCTACCGCAACAAATCGTGTACATATGGACCCCCTGGACAAGATACGATGAGGCAGAATCCTATCACATTGATAGGAGTGAAGATATTTGCATCTATATGATTGAACGACATTGGCAATTCTGGATGCTCAGGCTTATGATTCGACCTGAGTCCAAAGAGATTCGCTTCGGACAAGCGCTACCGCAATAAGTCTTGTACATTTGGACCTCCTGTACAAGGTATGATGAGACAGAATCCTATCACATTGATAGGAGTAAAGATATTTGCATCTATATCATTGGACGACATTGGCAATTCTGGAAGTTCGACATATGATTCGACCTCAGTTCAAAGAGAGTCGCTTTGGACTAATACTGCCGCCCAAATCTTGTCCATTTGGACCACCTGGACAAGATATGATGAGGCCGAATCCTGTCAAATTGATAGGAGTGAAGATATTTGCATCGATATCATTGGACGACATTGGCAATTCTGGATGCTCAGGCTTATGATTCGACCTGAGTCCAAAGAGAGTCGCTTCGAACTGCACCCGCAATAAGTCTTGTACATTTGGACCTCCTGTACAAGGTACGATGAGGCAGAATCCTATCACATCGATAGGAGTAAAGATATTTGCATCTATATCATTGGACGACATTGGCAATTCTGGATGCTTCGGCTTATGGATCGACCTGAGTCCAAAGAGATTCATTTTTGTGAAGTGCTAACGCACAAATCTTGTACATTTGGACCTCCTGCACAAGGTATGATGAGGCAGAATCCTATCACATTGATAGGAGTAAAGATATTTGCATCTATATCACTGGACGACATTGGCAATTCTGGATGCTGCGGCATATGATTCGACCGGAGGTCAAAGAGAGTCGCTTTGGACACGTGCTACCGCACAAATCTTGTACATTTGGACCCCCTGGATAAGATACGATGAGGCAGAATCCTGTCAAATTGATAGCAGTAAAGATATTTGCATCTATATCATTGGACGACATAGGCAATTCTGGATGCTCAGCATATCATTCGACCTGAGTCCAAGGAGAGTCGCTTTGGACAAGTGCTACCGCAACAATTCTTGTACATTTGGATCCCCGGGACAAGATACGATGAGGCAGAATCCTGTCAAATTAATAGGAGTAAAGATATTTGAATCTATATCATTGGTCAACAACGGCAATACTGGATGGTCCGGCTTATGGTTCGACATAAGTCCAAAGAATGTCGCTTTGGACAAGTGCTACCGCAACAAATCGCGTACATTTGGACCCCCTGGACAAGACACGATGAGGCTGAATCCTGTTAAATTGATTGCAGTAAAGATATTTGCATCCATACCATTGCACGACATTGGCAATTCTTGATGCTTCGGCTTATGGATCGACCTGAGTCCAAAGAGATTCATTTTTGTGAAGTGCTAACACACAAATCTTGTACATTTGGACCTCCTGCAGAAGGTATGATGAGGCAGAATCCTATCACATTGATAGGAGTAAAGATATTTGCATCTATATCACTGGACGACATTGGGAATTCTGGATGCTCCGGCATATGATTCGACCGGAGGTTAAAGAGAGTCGCTTTGGACAAGTGCTACCGCACAAATATTGTACATTTGAACCTCGTGGACAAGATACGATGAGGCAGAATCCTGTCAAATTGATAGCAGTAAATATATTTGCATCTATATCATTGCACGACAATGGCAATTCTGGATGTTTCGGCTTATGGATCAACCTGAGCCCAAAGAGTTTCGATTTTGTCTAGTGCTACCGCACAAATCTTGTACATTTGGACCCCGTGGACAAGATACGATGAGGCAGAATCCTGTCAAATTAATAGGAGTAAAGATATTTGCATCTATATCATTGGTCAACAACGGCAATTCTGGATGCACAGGCTTATGATTCGACCTGAGTCCAAAGAGATTCGCTTCGGACAAGCGCTACCGCAATAAGTCTTGTACATTTGAACCTCCGGAACAAGGTACGATGAGGCAGAATCCTATCACATTGATAGGAGTAAAGATATTTGCATCTATATCATTAGACGGCATTGGCAATTCTGGATGCTCAGGCATATGATTCGACCTGAGTCCAAAGAATGTCGCTTTGGACAAGTGCTAACGCACAAATCTTATACATTTGAACCTCGTGGACAAGATACGATGAGGCAGAATCCTGGCAAATTGATAGCAATAAAGATATTTGCATCTATATCATTGCACGACAATGGCAATTCTGGATGCTTCGGCTTATGGATCGACCTGAGCCCAAAGAGTTCGATTTTGTCTAGTGCTACCGCACAAATCTTGTACACTTGATCCTCCTGGACAAGACCCGATGATCCAGAATCCTGTCAAATTGATAGCAGTAAAGGTATTTGCATCTGCATAATTGGACGACATTGGCAATTCTGAATGCCCCGGCTTATGATTCGACCTGAGTCCAAAGAGAGTTGCTTTGGACAAGGGCTACCGCACAAATCTTGTACATTTGAACCTCCGGAACAAGGTATGATGAGGCAGAATGCTATCACATTGATAGGAGTAAAGATATTTGCATCTATATCATTGGTCAACGTCGGCAGTTCATGATGGTCCGGTTTATGGTTCGACCTAAGTCCAAAGAATGTCGCTTTGGACAAGTGCTACCGCACAAATCTTGTACATTTGAACCTCGTGGACAAGATACGATGAGGCAGAATCCTGTCAAATTGATAGCAGTAAAGATATTTGCATCTATATCATTGCACGACAATGGCAATTCTGGATGTTTCGGCTTATGGATCAACCTGAGCCCAAAAAGTTTCGATTTTGTCTAGTGCTACCGCACAAATCTTGTACATTTGGACCCCCTGGACAAGATACGATGAGGCAGAATCCTGTCAAATTAATAGGAGTAAAGATATTTGCATCTATATCATTGGTCAACAACGGCAATTCTGGATGCACAGGCTTATGATTCGACCTGAGTCCAAAGAGATTCGCTTCGGACAAGCGCTACCGCAATAAGTCTTGTACATTTGAACCACCGGAACAAGGTACGATGAGGCAGAATGCTATCACATTGATAGGAGTAAAGATATTTGCATCTATATCATTAGACGGCATTGGCAATTCTGGATGCTCAGGCTTATGATTCGACCTGAGTCCAAAGAATGTCGCTTTGGACAAGTGCTACCGCACAAATCTTGTGCATTTGAACCTCCGGAACAAGGTATGATGAGGCAGAATCCTATCACATTGATAGGAGTGAATATATTTGCATCTATATCATTAGACGGCCTTGGCAATTCAGGATGCTCTGGCTTATGATTCGACCTGAGTTCGTATAGAGTCGCTTTGGACAAATACTGCCGCCCAAATCTTGTACATGTGGACCTCCTGGACAAGACACGATGAGCCAGAATCCTGTCAAATTGATAGCAGTAAAGGTATTTGCATCTATATAATTGGACGACATTGGCAATTCTGAATGCCCCGGCTTATGATTCGACCTGAGTCCAAAGAGAGTTGCATTGGACAAGGGCTACCGCACAAATCTTGTTCATTTGAACCTCCGGAACAAGGTATGATGAGGCAGAATCCTATCACATTGATAGGAGTAAAGATATTTGCATCTATATCATTGGTCAACATCGGCAGTTCTGGATGGTCCGGCTTATGGTTCGACCTAAGTCCAAATAATGTCGGTTTGGACAAGTGCTACCGCACAAATCTTGTACATTTGAACCTCGTGGACAAGATACGATGAGGCAGAATCCTGTCAAATTGATAGCAGTAAAGATATTTGCATCTATATGATTGCACGACAATGGCAATTCCGGATGCTTCGGCTTATGATTCGACCTGAGTCCAAAGAGAGTTGCTTTGGACAAGGGCTACCGCACAAATCTTGTACATTTGAACCTCCGGAACAAGGTATGATGAGGCAGAATCCTATCACATTGATAGGAGTAAAGATATTTGCATCTATATCATTGGACGACATTGGCAATTCTGGATGCTCAGGCTTATGATTCGACCTAAGTCCAAAGAATGTCGCTTTGGACAAGTGCTACCGCACAAATCTTGTACATTTGAACCTCGTGGACAAGATACGATGTGGCAGAATCCTGGCAAATTGATAGCAGTAAAGATATTTGCATCTATATCATTGCACGATAATGGCAATTCTGGATGCTTCGGCTTATGGATCGACCTGAGTCCAAAGAGTTTCGATTTTGTCTATTGCTACCGGACAAATCTTGTACACTTGATCCTCCTGGACAAGACACGATGAGCCAGAATCCTGTCAAATTGATAGCAATAAAGATATTTGCATCTATATCATTGCACTACAATGGCAATTCCGGATGCTTCGGCTTATGGATCGACCTGAGTCCAAAGAGATTCATTTTTGTGAAGTGCTAACGCACAAATCTTGTACATTTGGACCTCCTGCACAAGGTATGATGAGGCAGAATCCTATCACATTGATAGGAGTAAAGATATTTGCATCTATATCACTGGACGACATTGGCAATTCTAGATGCTCCGGCATATGATTCGACCTAAGTCCAAAGAATGTCGCTTTGGACAAGTGCTACTCACAAATCTTGTACATTTGAACCTCGTGGACTAGATACGATGAGGCAGAATCCTGTCAAATTGATAACAGTAAAGATATTTGCATCTATTTCATTGCACGACATTGGCAATTCTGGATGCTTGGGCTTATGGATCGACCTGAGTCCAAAGAGTTTCGCTTTTGTCTAGTGCTACCGCACAAATCTTGTACACTTGATCCTCCTGGACAAGACGCGATGAGCCAGAATCCTGTCAAATTGATAGGAGTGAAGATATTTGCATCTATATCATTAGACAGCCTTGGCAATTCAGGATGCTCTGACATATGATTCGACCTGAGTTCAAATAGAGTCGCTTTGGACAAATACTGCCGCCCAAATCTTGTACATTTGGACCCCCTGGATAAGATACGAAGAGGCAGAATCCTGTCAAATTAATAGGAGTAAAGATATTTGAATCTATACCATTGCACGACATTGGCAATTCTTGATGCTTCGGCTTTTGGATCGACCTGAGTCCAAAGAGTTTCGCTTAGGACAAGTGCTACCGCACAAATCTTCTACATTTCGACCTCCTGTACAAGTATGATGAGGCAGAATCCTACCACATTGATATGAGTAAAGATATTTGCATCTATATCATTGGACGACATTGGCCATTCTGGATGCTCAGCATATCATTCGACCTGAGTCCAAAGAGAGTCGCTTTGGACAAATCCTACAACACAAATATTGTACATTTGGACCTCGTGTATAAGATACGGTGAGGCAGAATCCTGTCAAATTAATACGAGTAAAGATATTTGCATCTATATCATTGGACGACATTGGCAATTCTCGATGCTTCGGCATATGGATCGACCTGAGTCCAAAGAGTTTCGCTTTTGTCTAGTGCTACCGCACAAATCTTGTACATTTGAACCTCCGGAACAAGGTACGATGAGGCAGAATCCTATCACATTGATAGAAGTAAAGATATTTGCATCTATATCATTGGTCAACATTGGCAGTTCTGGAATGTCCGGCTTATGGTTCGACCTAAGTCCAAAGAATGTCGCTTTGGACAAGTGCTACCCACAAATCTTGTACATTTGGAACTCCTGCACAAGGTATGATGAGGCAGAATCCTATCACATTGATAGGACTAAAGATATTTGCATCTATATCATTGGACGACATTGGCAATTCTGGATGCTTCGGCTTATGGATCGTCCTGAGTCCAAAGAGATTCATTTTTGTGAAGTGCTAACGCACAAATCTTGTACATTTGGACCTCCTGCACAAGGTATGATGAGGCAGAATCCTATCACATTGATAGGAGTAAAGATATTTGCATCTGTATCACTGGACGACATTGGCAATTCTGGATGCTGCGGCATATGATTCGACCGGAGGTCAAAGAGAGTCGCTTTGGACACGTGCTACCGCACAAATCTTGTACATTTGGACCCCCTGGATAAGATACGATGAGGCAGAATCCTGTCAAATTGATAGCAGTAAAGATATTTGCATCTATATCATTGGACGACATTGGCAATTCTGGATGCTGCGGCATATGATTCGACCGGAGGTCAAAGAGAGTCGCTTTGGACACGTGCTACCGCACAAATCTTGTACATTTGGACCCCCTGGATAAGATACGATGAGGCAGAATCCTGTCAAATTGATAGCAGTAAAGATATTTGCATCTATATCATTGAACGACATTGGCAATTCTGGATGCTTGGGCTTATGGATCGACCTGAGTCCAAAGAATGTCGCTTTGGACAAGTGCTACCGCAACAAATTGTGTACATTTGGACCCCCTGGACAAGATACGATGAGGCAGAATCCTGTCAAATTGATAGCAGTAAAGGTATTTGCATCTATACCATTGCACGACATTGGCAATTCTTGATGCTTCGGCTTATGGATCGACCTGAGACCAAAGAGTTTCGCTTTGGACAAGTGCTACCGCACAAATCTTCTACATTTCGACCTCCTGTACAAGTATGATGAGGCAGAATCCTACCACATTGATATGAGTAAAGATATTTGCATCTATATCACTGGACGACATTGGCCATTCTGGATGCTCAGCATATCATTCGACCTGAGTCCAAAGAGAGTCGCTTTGGACAAGTGCTACAACACAAATATTGTACATTTGGACCTCGTGTACAAGATACGGTGAGGCAGAATCCTATCACATTGATAGGAGTAAAGATATTTGCATCTATATCATTGGTCAACATTGGCAGTTCTGGATGGTCCGGCTTATGGTTCGACCTAAGTCCAAAGAATGTCGCTTTGGACAAGTGCTACCCACAAATCTTGTACATTTGAACCTCGTGGACTAGATACGATGAGGCAGAATCCTGTCAAATTTATAGCAGTAATGATATTTGCATCTATACCATTGCACGACATTGGCAATTCTTGATGCTTCGGCTTATGGATCGACCTGAGACCAAAGAGTTTCGCTTTGGACAAGTGCTACCGCACAAATCTTCTACATTTCGACCTCCTGTACAAGTATGATGAGGCAGAATCCTACCACATTAATACGAGTAAAGATATTTGCATCTATATCATTGGACGACATTGGGAATTCTGGATGCTTCGGCATATGGATCGACCTGAGTCCAAAGAGTTTCGCTTTTGTCTAGTGCTACCGCACAAATCTTGTACATTTGGACCCCCTGGACAATATACGATGAGGCAGAATCCTGTCAAATTGATAGCAGTAAAGATATTTGCATCTATATCATTGGACGACATTGGCAATTCTGGATGCTCCGGTTTATGATTCGACCTGAATCCAAAGAAAGTCGGTTTGGGCAAATGCTGCCGCCCAAGACTTGTGCATTTGGACCTCCTGGAAAAGGTATGATGAGGCAGAATCCTGTCACATTGATAGGAGTAAAGATATTTGCATCTATATCATTGGACGACATCGGCAATTCTGGATGCTTCGGCTTATGGATCGACCTGAGTCCAAAGAGTTCGATTTTGTCTAGTGCTACCGCACAAATCTTGTTCACTTGATCCTCCTGGACAATACACGATGAGCCAGAATCCTGTCAAATTCATAGCAGTAAAGGTATTTGCATCTATATGATTGAACGACATTGGCAATTCTGGAAGTTCGACATATGATTCGACCTCAGTTCAAAGAGAGTCGCTTTGGACAAATACTGCCGCCCAAATCTTGTCCATTTGGACCACCTGGACAAGATATGATGAGGCCGAATCCTGTCAAATTGATAGGAGTGAAGATATTTGCATCTATATCATTAGACGACATTGGCAATTCTGGATGCTCAGGCTTATGATTCGACCTAAGTCCAAAGAGAGTCGCTTCGAACTGCACCCGCAATAAGTCTTGTACATTTGGACCTCCTGTACAAGGTACGATGAGGCAGAATCCTATCACATCGATAGGAGTAAAGATATTTGCATCTATATCATTGAACGACATTGGCAATTCTGGATGCTTCGGCTTATGGATCGACCTGAGTCCAAAGAGATTCATTTTTGTGAAGTGCTAACGCACAAATCTTCTACATTTGGACCTCCTGCACAAGGTATGATGAGGCAGAATCCTATCACATTGATAGGAGTAAAGATATTTGCATCTATATCACTGGACGACATTGGTAATTCTGGATGCTTGGGCTTATGGATCGACCTGAGTCCAAAGAGAGTTGCTTTGGACAAGGTCTACCGCACATATCTTGTACACTTGATCCTCCTGGACAAGACACGATGAGCCAGAATCCTGTCAAATTGATAGCAGTAAAGGTATTTGCATCTATATAATTGGACGACATTGGCAATTCTGAATGCCCCGGCTTATGATTCGACCTGAGTCCAAAGAGAGTTGCTTTGGACAAGGGCTACCGCACAAATCTTGTACATTTGAACCTCCGGCCCAAGGTATGATGAGGCAGAATCCTATCACATTGATAGGAGTAAAGATATTTGCATCTATATCATTGGTCAACATCGGCAGTTCTGAATGGTCCGGCTTATGGTTCGACCTAAGTCCAAAGAGAGTCGCTTCGAACTGCACCCGCAATAAGTCTTGTACATTTGGACCTCCTGTACAAGGAACGATGAGGCAGAATCCTCTCACATTGATAGGAGTGAAGATATTTGCATCAATATTATTAGACGGCATTGGCAATTCTGGATGCTCAGGCTTATGATTCGACCTGAGTCCAAAGAGAGTCGCTTCGAACTACACCCGCAATAAGTCTTGTACATTTGGACCTCCTGTACAAGGTACGATGAGGCAGAATCCTGTCACATTGATAGGAGTGAAGATATTTGCATCTATATCATTAGACGTCATTGGCAATTCTGGATGCTCAGGCTTATGATTCGACCTGAGTCCAAGGAGAGTCGCTTTGGACAAGTGCTACCGCAACAAATCTTGTACATTTGGACCCCCGGGACAAGACACGATGAGGCAGAATCCTGTTAAATTGATTGCAGTAAAGATATTTGCATCTATATCATTGCACGACATTGGCAATTCTGGATGCTTGGGCTTATGGATCGACCTGAGTCCAAAGAATGTCGCTTTGGACAAGTGCTACCGCACTAATCTTGTACATTTGGACCCCCTGGATAAGATACGATGAGGCAGAATCCTGTCAAATTGATAGCAGTAAAGATATTTGCATCTATATCATTGGACGACATTGGCAATTCTGGTTGCCCCGGGTTATGATTCGACCTGAGTCCAGAGAGTTTCGCTTTGGACAAGTGCTACCGCACAAATCTTCTACATTTCGACCTCCTGTACAAGTATGATGAGGCAGAATCCTACCACATTGATATGAGTAAAGATATTTGCATCTATATCACTGGACGACATTGGCCATTCTGGATGCTCAGCATATCATTCGACCTGAGTCCAAGGAGAGTCGCTTTGGACAAGTGCTACCGCAACAAATCTTGTACATTTGGACCCCCGGGACAAGATACGATGAGGCAGAATCCTGTCAAATTAATAGGAGTAAAGATATTTGAATCTATATCATTGGTCAACAACGGCAATTCTGGATGGTCCGGCTTATGGTTCGGCATAAGTCCAAAGAATGTCGCTTTGGACAAGTGCTACCGCAACAAATCGCGTACATTTGGACCCCCTGGACAAGACACGATGAGGCAGAATCCTGTTAAATTGATTGCAGTAAAGATATTTGCATCCATACCATTGCACGAAATTGGCAATTCTGGATGCTCCGGCATATGATTCGACCGGAGGTCAAAGAGAGTCGCTTTGGACACGTGCAACCGCACAAATCTTGTACATTTGGACCCCCTGGATAAGATACGATGAGGCAGAATCCTGTCAAATTAATAGGAGTAAAGATATTTGAATCTATACCATTGCACGACATTGGCAATTCTTGATGCTTCGGCTTATGGATCGACCTGAGTCCAAAGAGTTTCGCTTAGGACACGTGCTACCGCACAAATCTTCTACATTTCGACCTCCTGTACAAGTATGATGAGGCAGAATCCTAACACATTGATATGAGTAAAGATATTTGCATCTATATCACTGGACGACATTGGCCATTCTGGATGCTCAGCATATCATTCGACCTGAGTCCAAAGAGAGTCGCTTTGGACAAATGCTACAACACAAATATTGTACATTTGGACCTCGTGTATAAGATACGGTGAGGCAGAATCCTGTCAAATTAATACGAGTAAAGATATTTGCATCTATATCATTGGACGACATTGGCAATTCTCGATGCTTCGGCATATGGATCGACCTGAGTCCAAAGAGTTTCGCTTTTGTCTAGTGCTACCGCACAAATCTTGTACATTTGAACCTCCGGAACAAGGTACGATGAGGCAGAATCCTATCACATTGATAGAAGTAAAGATATTTGCATCTATATCATTGGTCAACATTGGCAGTTCTGGATGGTCCGGCTTATGGTTCGACCTAAGTCCAAAGAATGTCGCTTTGGACAAGTGCTACCCACAAATCTTGTACATTTGGACCTCCTGCACAAGGTATGATGAGGCAGAATCCTATCACATTGATAGGAGTAAAGATATTTGCATCTATATCATTGGACGACATTGGCAATTCTGGATGCTTCGGCTTATGGATCGTCCTGAGTCCAAAGAGATTCATTTTTGTGAAGTGCTAACGCACAAATCTTGTACATTTGGACCTCCTGCACAAGGTATGATGAGGCAGACTCCTATCACATTGATAGGAGTAAAGATATTTGCATCTGTATCACTGGACGACATTGGCAATTCTGGATGCTGCGGCATATGATTCGACCGGAGGTCAAAGAGAGTCGCTTTGGACACGTGCTACCGCACAAATCTTCTACATTTGGACCCCCTGGATAAGATACGATGAGGCAGAATCCTGTCAAATTGATAGCAGTAAAGATATTTGCATCTATATCATTGGACGACATTGGCAATTCTGGTTGCCCCGGCTTATGATTCGCCCTGAGACCAAAGAGAGTCGCTTTGGACAAGGTCTACCGCACAAATCTTGTACATTTGAACCTCCGGAACAAGGTACGATGAGGCAGAATCCTATCACATTGATAGGAGTAAAGATAGTTGCATCTATGTCATTGGTCAACATTGGCAGTTCTGGATGGTCCGGCTTATGGTTCGACCTAAGTCCAAAGAATGTCGCTTTGGACAAGTGCTACCCACAAATCTTGTACATTTGGACCTCCTGCACAAGGTATGATGAGGCAGAATCCTATCACATTGATAGGAGTGAGGATATTTGCCTGTATATCATTGGTCAACAACGGCAATTCTGGATGCTTCGGCTTATGGATCGACCTGAGTCGAAAGCGTTTCGCTCTTGTCTAGTGCTACCGCACAATTCTTGTACACTTGATCCTCCTGGACAAGACACGATGAGGCTGAATCCTGTCAAATTGATAGGAGTAAAGATATTTGCATCTATACCATTGCACGACATTGGCAATTCTGGATGCTCCGGCTTATGATTCGACCTGAATCCAAAGGGAGTCGGTTTGGGCAAATGCTGCCGCCCACAACTTGTGCATTTGGACCTCCTGGAAAAGGTATGATGAGGCAGAATCCTGTCACATTTATAGGAGTGAAGATATTTGCATCTATATCATTGGACGACATTGGCAATTCTGGATGCTCCGGCTCATGATTCGATCTGAATCCAAAGAGATTCGGTTTGGGGAAATGCTGCCGCCCAAAGCTTGTGCATTTGGACCTCTTGGACAAGATATGATGAGGCAGAATCCCATCACATTGATAGGAGTGAAGATATTTGCATCTATATCATTGGACGACATTGGCAATTCTGGATGCACCGGCTTATGATTCGACCTGAGTCCAAAGAGAGTCGCTTTGGACACGTGCTACCGCACAAATCTTATACATCTGGACCCCCTGGGCAAGATACGATGAGGCAGAATCCTGTCAAATTGATAGCAGTAAAGATATTTGCATCTATATCATTGGACGACATTGGCAATTCTGGATGCTTCGGCTTATGGATCGACCTGAGTCCAAAGAGTTTCGCTTTTGTCTAGTGCTACCGCACAAATCTTGTACACTTGATCCTCCTGGACAAGACACGATGAGCCAGAATCCTGTAAAATTGATAGGAGTGAAGATATTTGCATCTATATCATTGGACGACATTGGCAATTCTGGATGCCCGGCATATGATTCGACCTGAGTCCAAAGAGAGTCGCTTTGGACAAGTGCTACCGCACAAATCTTGTCTGTGTGGACCTCCTGTACAAGGTATGATGAGGCAGAATCCTATCACATTCATAGGAGTAAAGATATTTGCATCTATATCATTGGACGACATTGGCAATTCTGGATGCTCCGGCGTATGATTCGACCGGAGGCCAAAGAGAGTCGCTTTGGACAAGTGCTACCACACAAATCTTGTACTTTTGGCCCCCCTGGACAATATATGATGAGGCAGAATCCTGTCAAATTGATAGTAGTAAATATATTTGCATCTAAATCATTGGACGACATTGGCAATTCTGGATGCTCCGGCTTATGATTCGACCTGAGTCCAAAGAGAGTCGGTTTGGACAAATGCTGCCGCTAACAAACTTGTACATTAGGACCTCCTGGAAAAGGTATGCTGAGGCAGAATCCTATCACATTAATGGGAGTAAAGATATTTGCATCTATATCATTGGACGACATTGGCAATCCTGGGGATCCGGCATATAATCAGACCTGAATCCAAAGAGAGTCCGCCTGGGCAAGTGCTACCGCACAAATCTTGTACATTTGAAACTCCTGGACAAGATATGATGAGGCAGAATGCTGTAGAATTGATAGGAGTGAGGATATTTGCCTCTATATCATTGGACGACATTGGCAATTCTGGAAGTTCGGCATATGATTCGACCTGAGTGCAAAGAGAGTCGCTTCGGACAAGTGCTACCGCAAATAAGTCTTGTACATTTGGATCTCCCGGACAAGATATGATGAGGCAGAATGCTGTAAAATTGATAGGAGTGAGGATATTTGCCTCTATATAATTGGACAATATCGGCAATTTTGGATTCTTCGCCTTATGATTAGACCTGAATCCAAAGAGATTCGCTTTGGTCAAGTGCTACCGCACAAACCTTGTATATTTGTACCTCCTGGACAAGATACGATGAGGCAGAATGCTGTAAAATTTATAGCAGTGAAGATATTTGCATCTATATCATTGGACGACATTGGCCATTTCTGGATGCTCGGCTTATGATTTGACCTGAATCCACAGAGAGTCGGCCTGGACAAGTGCTACCGCACAAATCTTGTACATTTGGACCTCCTGGGCGAGATACGATGAGTCAGAATGCTGTAAAATTGATAGGAGTGAGGATATTTGCCTGTATATCATTGGTCAACAACGGCAATTCTGGATGCTTCGGCTTATGGATCGACCTGAGTCGAAAGCGTTTCGCTCTTGTCTAGTGCTACCGCACAATTCTTGTACACTTGATCCTCCTGGACAAGACACGATGAGGCTGAATCCTGTCAAATTGATAGGAGTAAAGATATTTGCATCTATACCATTGCACGACATTGGCAATTCTGGATGCTCCGGCTTATGATTCGACCTGAATCCAAAGGGAGTCGGTTTGGGCAAATGCTGCCGCCCACAACTTGTGCATTTGGACCTCCTGGAAAAGGTATGATGAGGCAGAATCCTGTCACATTTATAGGAGTGAAGATATTTGCATCTATATCATTGGACGACATTGGCAATTCTGGATGCTCCGGCTCATGATTCGATCTGAATCCAAAGAGATTCGGTTTGGGGAAATGCTGCCGCCCAAAGCTTGTGCATTTGGACCTCTTGGACAAGATATGATGAGGCAGAATCCCATCACATTGATAGGAGTGAAGATATTTGCATCTATATCATTGGACGACATTGGCAATTCTGGATGCACCGGCTTATGATTCGACCTGAGTCCAAAGAGAGTCGCTTTGGACACGTGCTACCGCACAAATCTTATACATCTGGACCCCCTGGGCAAGATACGATGAGGCAGAATCCTGTCAAATTGATAGCAGTAAAGATATTTGCATCTATATCATTGCACGACATTGGTAATTCTGGATGCTTCGGCTTATGGATCGACCTGAGTCCAAAGAGTTTCGCTGTTGTCTAGTGCTACCACACAAATCTTGTACACTTGATCCTCCTGGACAAGACACGATGAGCCAGAATCCTGTAAAATTGATAGGAGTGAAGATATTTGCATCTATATCATTGGACGACATTGGCAATTCTGGATGCTCGGCATATGATTCGACCTGAGTCCAAAGAGAGTCGCTTTGGACAAGTGCTACCGCACAAATCTTATACATCTGGACCCCCTGGGCAAGATACGATGAGGCAGAATCCTGTCAAATTTATAGCAGTAATGATATTTGCATCTATACCATTGCACGACATTGGCAATTCTTGATGCTTCGGCTTATGGATCGACCTGAGACCAAAGAGTTTCGCTTTGGACAAGTGCTACCGCACAAATCTTCTACATTTCGACCTCCTGTACAAGTATGATGAGGCAGAATCCTACCACATTAATACGAGTAAAGATATTTGCATCTATATCATTGGACGACATTGGGAATTCTGGATGCTTCGGCATATGGATCGACCTGAGTCCAAAGAGTTTCGCTTTTGTCTAGTGCTACCGCACAAATCTTGTACATTTGGACCCCCTGGACAATATACGATGAGGCAGAATCCTGTCAAATTGATAGGAGTGAAGATATTTGCATCTATATCATTAGACAGCCTTGGCAATTCAGGATGCTCTGACATATGATTCGACCTGAGTTCAAATAGAGTCGCTTTGGACAAATACTGCCGCCCAAATCTTGTACATTTGGACCCCCTGGATAAGATACGAAGAGGCAGAATCCTGTCAAATTAATAGGAGTAAAGATATTTGAATCTATACCATTGCACGACATTGGCAATTCTTGATGCTTCGGCTTTTGGATCGACCTGAGTCCAAAGAGTTTCGCTTAGGACAAGTGCTACCGCACAAATCTTCTACATTTCGACCTCCTGTACAAGTATGATGAGGCAGAATCCTACCACATTGATATGAGTAAAGATATTTGCATCTATATCATTGGACGACATTGGCCATTCTGGATGCTCAGCATATCATTCGACCTGAGTCCAAAGAGAGTCGCTTTGGACAAATCCTACAACACAAATATTGTACATTTGGACCTCGTGTATAAGATACGGTGAGGCAGAATCCTGTCAAATTAATACGAGTAAAGATATTTGCATCTATATCATTGGACGACATTGGCAATTCTCGATGCTTCGGCATATGGATCGACCTGAGTCCAAAGAGTTTCGCTTTTGTCTAGTGCTACCGCACAAATCTTGTACATTTGAACCTCCGGAACAAGGTACGATGAGGCAGAATCCTATCACATTGATAGAAGTAAAGATATTTGCATCTATATCATTGGTCAACATTGGCAGTTCTGGAATGTCCGGCTTATGGTTCGACCTAAGTCCAAAGAATGTCGCTTTGGACAAGTGCTACCCACAAATCTTGTACATTTGGAACTCCTGCACAAGGTATGATGAGGCAGAATCCTATCACATTGATAGGACTAAAGATATTTGCATCTATATCATTGGACGACATTGGCAATTCTGGATGCTTCGGCTTATGGATCGTCCTGAGTCCAAAGAGATTCATTTTTGTGAAGTGCTAACGCACAAATCTTGTACATTTGGACCTCCTGCACAAGGTATGATGAGGCAGAATCCTATCACATTGATAGGAGTAAAGATATTTGCATCTGTATCACTGGACGACATTGGCAATTCTGGATGCTGCGGCATATGATTCGACCGGAGGTCAAAGAGAGTCGCTTTGGACACGTGCTACCGCACAAATCTTGTACATTTGGACCCCCTGGATAAGATACGATGAGGCAGAATCCTGTCAAATTGATAGCAGTAAA
The DNA here is from genome assembly GCA_963942575.1 of Priocnemis perturbator. Classification (NCBI taxonomy): domain Eukaryota; kingdom Metazoa; phylum Arthropoda; class Insecta; order Hymenoptera; family Pompilidae; genus Priocnemis; species Priocnemis perturbator. The sequence goes on along the minus strand of CAWWDK010000133.1, from coordinate 1,350,737 downwards.
GATATTTGCATCTATATCATTGGACGACATTGGCAATTCTGGATGCTGCGGCATATGATTCGACCGGAGGTCAAAGAGAGTCGCTTTGGACACGTGCTACCGCACAAATCTTGTACATTTGGACCCCCTGGATAAGATACGATGAGGCAGAATCCTGTCAAATTGATAGCAGTAAAGATATTTGCATCTATATCATTGAACGACATTGGCAATTCTGGATGCTTGGGCTTATGGATCGACCTGAGTCCAAAGAATGTCGCTTTGGACAAGTGCTACCGCAACAAATTGTGTACATTTGGACCCCCTGGACAAGATACGATGAGGCAGAATCCTGTCAAATTGATAGCAGTAAAGGTATTTGCATCTATACCATTGCACGACATTGGCAATTCTTGATGCTTCGGCTTATGGATCGACCTGAGACCAAAGAGTTTCGCTTTGGACAAGTGCTACCGCACAAATCTTCTACATTTCGACCTCCTGTACAAGTATGATGAGGCAGAATCCTACCACATTGATATGAGTAAAGATATTTGCATCTATATCACTGGACGACATTGGCCATTCTGGATGCTCAGCATATCATTCGACCTGAGTCCAAAGAGAGTCGCTTTGGACAAGTGCTACAACACAAATATTGTACATTTGGACCTCGTGTACAAGATACGGTGAGGCAGAATCCTATCACATTGATAGGAGTAAAGATATTTGCATCTATATCATTGGTCAACATTGGCAGTTCTGGATGGTCCGGCTTATGGTTCGACCTAAGTCCAAAGAATGTCGCTTTGGACAAGTGCTACCCACAAATCTTGTACATTTGAACCTCGTGGACTAGATACGATGAGGCAGAATCCTGTCAAATTTATAGCAGTAATGATATTTGCATCTATACCATTGCACGACATTGGCAATTCTTGATGCTTCGGCTTATGGATCGACCTGAGACCAAAGAGTTTCGCTTTGGACAAGTGCTACCGCACAAATCTTCTACATTTCGACCTCCTGTACAAGTATGATGAGGCAGAATCCTGTCAAATTGATAGCAGTAAAGATATTTGCATCTATATCATTGGACGACATTGGCAATTCTGGATGCTCCGGTTTATGATTCGACCTGAATCCAAAGAAAGTCGGTTTGGGCAAATGCTGCCGCCCAAGACTTGTGCATTTGGACCTCCTGGAAAAGGTATGATGAGGCAGAATCCTGTCACATTGATAGGAGTAAAGATATTTGCATCTATATCATTGGACGACATCGGCAATTCTGGATGCTTCGGCTTATGGATCGACCTGAGTCCAAAGAGTTCGATTTTGTCTAGTGCTACCGCACAAATCTTGTTCACTTGATCCTCCTGGACAATACACGATGAGCCAGAATCCTGTCAAATTCATAGCAGTAAAGGTATTTGCATCTATATGATTGAACGACATTGGCAATTCTGGAAGTTCGACATATGATTCGACCTCAGTTCAAAGAGAGTCGCTTTGGACAAATACTGCCGCCCAAATCTTGTCCATTTGGACCACCTGGACAAGATACGATGAGGCCGAATCCTGTCAAATTGATAGGAGTGAAGATATTTGCATCTATATCATTAGACGACATTGGCAATTCTGGATGCTCAGGCTTATGATTCGACCTAAGTCCAAAGAGAGTCGCTTCGAACTGCACCCGCAATAAGTCTTGTACATTTGGACCTCCTGTACAAGGTACGATGAGGCAGAATCCTATCACATCGATAGGAGTAAAGATATTTGCATCTATATCATTGAACGACATTGGCAATTCTGGATGCTTCGGCTTATGGATCGACCTGAGTCCAAAGAGATTCATTTTTGTGAAGTGCTAACGCACAAATCTTCTACATTTGGACCTCCTGCACAAGGTATGATGAGGCAGAATCCTATCACATTGATAGGAGTAAAGATATTTGCATCTATATCACTGGACGACATTGGTAATTCTGGATGCTTGGGCTTATGGATCGACCTGAGTCCAAAGAGAGTTGCTTTGGACAAGGTCTACCGCACATATCTTGTACACTTGATCCTCCTGGACAAGACACGATGAGCCAGAATCCTGTCAAATTGATAGCAGTAAAGGTATTTGCATCTATATAATTGGACGACATTGGCAATTCTGAATGCCCCGGCTTATGATTCGACCTGAGTCCAAAGAGAGTTGCTTTGGACAAGGGCTACCGCACAAATCTTGTACATTTGAACCTCCGGCCCAAGGTATGATGAGGCAGAATCCTATCACATTGATAGGAGTAAAGATATTTGCATCTATATCATTGGTCAACATCGGCAGTTCTGAATGGTCCGGCTTATGGTTCGACCTAAGTCCAAAGAGAGTCGCTTCGAACTGCACCCGCAATAAGTCTTGTACATTTGGACCTCCTGTACAAGGAACGATGAGGCAGAATCCTCTCACATTGATAGGAGTGAAGATATTTGCATCAATATTATTAGACGGCATTGGCAATTCTGGATGCTCAGGCTTATGATTCGACCTGAGTCCAAAGAGAGTCGCTTCGAACTACACCCGCAATAAGTCTTGTACATTTGGACCTCCTGTACAAGGTACGATGAGGCAGAATCCTGTCACATTGATAGGAGTGAAGATATTTGCATCTATATCATTAGACGTCATTGGCAATTCTGGATGCTCAGGCTTATGATTCGACCTGAGTCCAAGGAGAGTCGCTTTGGACAAGTGCTACCGCAACAAATCTTGTACATTTGGACCCCCGGGACAAGACACGATGAGGCAGAATCCTGTTAAATTGATTGCAGTAAAGATATTTGCATCTATATCATTGCACGACATTGGCAATTCTGGATGCTTGGGCTTATGGATCGACCTGAGTCCAAAGAATGTCGCTTTGGACAAGTGCTACCGCACTAATCTTGTACATTTGGACCCCCTGGATAAGATACGATGAGGCAGAATCCTGTCAAATTGATAGCAGTAAAGATATTTGCATCTATATCATTGGACGACATTGGCAATTCTGGTTGCCCCGGGTTATGATTCGACCTGAGTCCAGAGAGTTTCGCTTTGGACAAGTGCTACCGCACAAATCTTCTACATTTCGACCTCCTGTACAAGTATGATGAGGCAGAATCCTACCACATTGATATGAGTAAAGATATTTGCATCTATATCACTGGACGACATTGGCCATTCTGGATGCTCAGCATATCATTCGACCTGAGTCCAAGGAGAGTCGCTTTGGACAAGTGCTACCGCAACAAATCTTGTACATTTGGACCCCCGGGACAAGATACGATGAGGCAGAATCCTGTCAAATTAATAGGAGTAAAGATATTTGAATCTATATCATTGGTCAACAACGGCAATTCTGGATGGTCCGGCTTATGGTTCGGCATAAGTCCAAAGAATGTCGCTTTGGACAAGTGCTACCGCAACAAATCGCGTACATTTGGACCCCCTGGACAAGACACGATGAGGCAGAATCCTGTTAAATTGATTGCAGTAAAGATATTTGCATCCATACCATTGCACGAAATTGGCAATTCTGGATGCTCCGGCATATGATTCGACCGGAGGTCAAAGAGAGTCGCTTTGGACACGTGCAACCGCACAAATCTTGTACATTTGGACCCCCTGGATAAGATACGATGAGGCAGAATCCTGTCAAATTAATAGGAGTAAAGATATTTGAATCTATACCATTGCACGACATTGGCAATTCTTGATGCTTCGGCTTATGGATCGACCTGAGTCCAAAGAGTTTCGCTTAGGACACGTGCTACCGCACAAATCTTCTACATTTCGACCTCCTGTACAAGTATGATGAGGCAGAATCCTACCACATTGATATGAGTAAAGATATTTGCATCTATATCACTGGACGACATTGGCCATTCTGGATGCTCAGCATATCATTCGACCTGAGTCCAAAGAGAGTCGCTTTGGACAAATGCTACAACACAAATATTGTACATTTGGACCTCGTGTATAAGATACGGTGAGGCAGAATCCTGTCAAATTAATACGAGTAAAGATATTTGCATCTATATCATTGGACGACATTGGCAATTCTCGATGCTTCGGCATATGGATCGACCTTAGTCCAAAGAGTTTCGCTTTTGTCTAGTGCTACCGCACAAATCTTGTACATTTGAACCTCCGGAACAAGGTACGATGAGGCAGAATCCTATCACATTGATAGAAGTAAAGATATTTGCATCTATATCATTGCACGACATTGGCAATTCTGGATGCTCCGGCTTATGATTCGACCTGAATCCAAAGGGAGTCGGTTTGGGCAAATGCTGCCGCCCACAACTTGTGCATTTGGACCTCCTGGAAAAGGTATGATGAGGCAGAATCCTGTCACATTTATAGGAGTGAAGATATTTGCATCTATATCATTGGACGACATTGGCAATTCTGGATGCTCCGGCTCATGATTCGATCTGAATCCAAAGAGATTCGGTTTGGGGAAATGCTGCCGCCCAAAGCTTGTGCATTTGGACCTCTTGGACAAGATATGATGAGGCAGAATCCCATCACATTGATAGGAGTGAAGATATTTGCATCTATATCATTGGACGACATTGGCAATTCTGGATGCACCGGCTTATGATTCGACCTGAGTCCAAAGAGAGTCGCTTTGGACACGTGCTACCGCACAAATCTTGTACATTTGGATCTCCTGTACAAGGTATGATGAGGCAGAATCCTATCACATTGATAGGAGTAAAGATATGTGCATGTATATCACTGGGCGACATTGGCAATTCTGGATGCTCCTTCATATGATTCGACCGGAGGCCAAAGAGAGTCGCTTTGGACACGTGCTACCGCACAAATCGTGTAAATTTGGACCCCCTGGACAAGATACGATGAGGCAGAGTCCTGTCAAATTGATAGCAGTAAAGATATTTGCATCTATATCATTGCACGATATTGGCAATTCTGGATGCTTCGGCATATGGATCGACCTGAGTCCAAAGAGTTTCGCTTTTGTCTAGTGCTACCGCACAAATCTTGTAGATTTGGATCTCCTGTACAAGGTATGATGAGGCAGAATCCTATCACATTGATAGGAGTAAAGAAATTTGCATCTATATCACTGGGCGACATTGGCAATTCTGGATGCTCCGGCATATGATTCGACCGGAGGCCAAAGAGAGTCGCTTTGGAGACGTGCTACCACACAAATCTTGTAAATTTGGACCCCCTGGACAAGATACGATGAGGCAGAGTTCTGTCAAATTGATAGGAGTAAAGATATTTGCATCTATATCATTGGTCAACATCGGCAATTCTGGATGGTCCGGCTTATGTTTCGACCTAAGGCCGAAGAATGTCGCTTTGGACAAGTGCTACCGCAACAAATTGTGTACATTTGGACCCCCTGGACAAGATACGATGAGGCAGAATCCTGTCAAATTGATAGGAGTGAAGATATTTGCACCTATATCATTGGACGACATTGGCAATTCTGGATGCTCAGGCTTATGATTCGACCGGAGGCCAAAGACAGTCGTTTTGGACACGTGCTACCGCACAAATCTTGTAAATTTGGACCCCCTGTACAAGATACGTTGAGGCAGAATCCTGTCAAATTGATAGGAGTAAAGATATTTGCATCTATATCACTCGGCGACATTGGCAATTCTGGATGCTCCGGCATATGATTCGACCGGAGGCCAAAGAGAGTCGCTTTGGACACGTGCTAACGCACAAATCTTGTAAATTTGGACCCCCTGGACAAGATACGTTGAGGCAGTGTCCTGTCAAATTGATAGGAGTAAAGATATTTGCATGTATATCATTGGTCAACATCGGCAATTCTGGATAGTCCGGATATGTTTCGACCTAAGTCCAAAGAATGTCGCTTTGGACAAGTGCTACCGCAACAAATTGTGTACATTTGGACCCCCTGGACAAGATACGATGAGGCAGAATCCTGTCAAATTGATAGCAGTAAAGGAATTTGCATCTATACCATTAAACGACATTGGCAATTCTTGATGCTCGGCATATGATTCGACCTGAGTCAAAAGAGTTTCGCTTTGGACAAGTGCTACCGCACAAATCTTGTACACTTGATCCTCCTGGACAAGACGCGATGAGCCAGAATCCTGTCAAATTGATAGGAGTGAAGATATTTGCATCTACATCATTGGACGACATTGGCAATTCTGGATGCCCCGGCTTATGATTCGACCTGAGTCCAAAGAGAGTCGCTTTGGACAAGGTCTACCGCACAAATCTTGTACATTTGGACCTCCGGGACAAGATATGATGAGGCAGAATCCTGTCAAATTGATAGGAGTAAAGATATTTGCATCTATATCATTGGACGACATTGGCAATTCTGGATGCTCGGCATATGATTCGACCGGAGGCCAAAGACAGTCGCTTTGGACACGTGCTACAGCACAAATCTTGTAAATTTGGACCCCCTGTACAAGATACGATGAGGCAGAGGCCTGTCAAATTGATAGCAGTAAAGATATTTGCATCTATATCATTGCACAAAATTGGCAATTCTGGATGCTTCGGCATATGGATCGACTGAGTCCAAAGAGTTTCGCTCTTGTCTAGTGCTACCGCACAAATTTTGTACACTTGATCCTCCTGGACAAGACACGATGAGGCAGAATCTTGTCAAATTGATAGGAGTAAAAATGTTTGCATCTATATCATTGGGCTACATTGGCAATTCTGGATGCCCCGGCTTATGATTCGACCTGAGTCCAAAGATAGTCGCTTTGGACAGGGGCTACCGCACAAATCTTGTACATTTGAACCTCCTGGAGAAGATACGATGAGGCAGAATCCTGTCAAATTGATAGGAGTTAAGATATTTGCATCTATATCATTCCGATAAGATAGGCAATTTTTGTTACTGCGGCATATGGATCGACCTGAGTCCAAAGAGAGTCGCTTTGGACAAATGCTACCGCACAAATCTTGTATGTGTGGAGCTCCTGTACAAGGTATGATGAGGCAGAATCCTTTCAAAGTGATAGGTGTGAAGATGTTTGCATCTATATCATTGGACGACACTGGCAATTCTGGATGATCCGGCTCATGATTCGACCTGATTCCAAAGAGAGTCGCTTTGGACAAGTGCTACCGCACAAATCTTGTACATTTGGACCTCCGGGACAAGATATGATGAGGCAGAATCCTGTCAAATTGATAGGAGTAAAGATATTTGCATCTATATCATTGGACGACATTGGCAATTCTGGATGCTCGGCATATGATTCGACCGGAGGCCAAAGACAGTCGCTTTGGACACGTGCTACCGCACAAATCTTGTAAATTTGGACCCCCTGTACAAGATACGATGAGGCAGAGTCCTGTCAAATTGATAGCAGTAAAGATATTTGCATCTATATCATTGCACAAAATTGGCAATTCTGGATGCTTCGGCATATGGATCGACTGAGTCCAAAGAGTTTCGCTCTTGTCTAGTGCTACCGCACAAATTTTGTACACTTGATCCTCCTGGACAAGACACGATGAGGCAGAATCTTGTCAAATTGATAGGAGTAAAGATGTTTGCATCTATATCATTGGGCTACATTGGCAATTCTGGATGCCCCGGCTTATGATTCGACCTGAGTCCAAAGATAGTCGCTTTGGACAAGGGCTACCGCACAAATCTTGTACATTTGAACCTCCTGGAGAAGATACGATGAGGCAGAATCCTGTCAAATTGATAGGAGTTAAGATATTTGCATCTATATCATTCCGATAAGATAGGCAATTTTTGTTACTGCGGCATATGGATCGACCTGAGTCCAAAGAGAGTCGCTTTGGACAAGTGCTACCGCACAAATCTTGTATGTGTGGAGCTCCTGTACAAGGTATGATGAGGCAGAATCCTTTCAAAGTGATAGGTGTGAAGATGTTTGCATCTATATCATTGGACGACATTGGCAATTCTGGATGATCCGGCTCATGATTCGACCTGATTCCAAAGAGAGTCGCTTTGGACAAGTGCTACCGCACAAATCTTGTACATTTGGACCTCCTGTACAATGTATGATGAGGCAGAATCCTATCACATTGATAGGAGTAAAGATATGTGCATGTATATCACTGGGCGACATTGGCAATTCTGGATGCTGCTTCATATGAATCGACCGGAGGCCAAAGAAAGTCGCTTTGGACACGTGCTACCGCACAAATCGTGTAAATTTGGACCCCCTGGACAAGATACGATAAGGCAGAGTCCTGTCAAATTGATACGAGTAAAGATATTTGCATCTATATGATTGGACGACATTGGCAATTCTGGATGCCCCGGCTTATGATTCGACCTGAGTCCAAAAGAGTCGCTTTGGACAAGGGCTACCGCACAAATCTTGTACATGTGAACCTCCGAAACAAGGTATGATGGGGCAGAATCCTATCACATTGATAGGAGTAAAGATATTTGCATCTATATCATTGGACGACATTGGCAATTCTGGATGCTCGGCATATGATTCGACCTGAGTTCAAAGAGTTTCGCTCTTGTCTAGTGCTACCGCACAAATCTTGTACACTTGATCCTCCTGGACAAGACACGATGAGGCAGAATCTTGTCAAATTGATAGGAGTAAAGATGTTTGCATCTATATCATTGGGCTACATTGGCAATTCTGGATGCCCCGGCTTATGATTCGACCTGAGTCCAAAGAGAGTCGCTTTGGACAAGGGCTACCGCACAAATCTTGTATATTTGAACCTCCGGTACAAGGTATGATGAGGCAGAATCCTATCTAATTGATAGGAGTAAAGATATTTGCATCTATATCATTGGACGACATTGGCAATTCTGGATGCTCGGCATATGATTCGACCGGAGGCCAAAGACAGTCGCTTTGGACACGTGCTCCCGCACAAATCTTGTACATTTGGACCTCCTGTACAATGTATGATGAGGCAGAATCCTATCACATTGATAGGAGTAAAGATATGTGCATGGATATCACTGGGCGACAATGGCAATTCTGGATGCTTCGGCTTATGGATCGACCTGTGTCCAAAGAGATTGGCTTTTGTCAAGTGCTACCACACAAATCTTGTACATTTGAACCTCCTAGAGAAGATACGATGAGGCAGAATCCTGTCAAATTGATAGGAGTAAAGATATTTGCATCTATATCATTGGACGACATTGGCAATTCTGGATGCTTGGCATATGATTCGACCGGAGGCCAAAGAGAGTCGCTTTGGACAAGGTCTACCGCACAAATCTTGTACATTTGGACCTCCGGGACAAGATATGATGAGGCAGAATCCTGTCAAATTGATAGGAGTAAAGATATTTGCGTCTATATCATTGCACGACATTGGCAATTCTGGATGCTTCGGCATATGGATCGACCTGAGTCCAAAGAGTTTCGCTTTTGTCTAGTGCTAACGCACAAATCTTGTACATTTGGACCTCCTGTACAAGGTATGATGAGGCAGAATCCTATCACATTGATAGGAGTAAAGATATTTGCATCTATATCACTGGGCGACATTGGCAATTCTGGATGCTCCGGCATATGATTCGACCGGAGGCCAAAGAGAGTCGCTTTGGAGACGTGCTACCACAGAAATCTTGTAAATTTGGACCCCCTGGACAAGATACGATGAGGCAGAGTCCTGTCAAATTGATGGGAGTAAAGATATTTGCATCTATATCATTGGTCAACATCGGCAATTCTGGATGGTCCGGCTTAAGTTTCGACCTAAGGCCAAAGAATGTCGCTTTGGACAAGTGCTACCGCAACAAATTGTGTACATTTGGACCCCCTGGACAAGATACGATGAGGCAGAATCCTGTCAAATTGATAGGAGTGAAGATATTTGCACATATATCATTGAACGACATTGGCAATTCTGGATGCTCAGGCTTATGATTCGACCGGAGGCCAAAGACAGTCGCTTTGGACACGTGCTACCGCACAAATCTTGTAAATTTGGACCCTCTGTACAAGATACGATGAGGCAGAGTCCTGTCAAATTGATAGCAGTAAAGATATTTGCATCTATTTCATTGCACGACATTGGCAATTCTGGATGCTTCGGCATATGGATCGACCTGAGTCCAAAGAGTTTCGCTTTTGTCTAGTGCTACCGCACAAATCTTGCCCATTTGGACCTCCTGGATAAGATATGATAAGGCAGAATCCTGTCAAATTGATAGCAGTAAAGATATTTGCATCTATATCATTGGACGACATTGGCTATTCTGGATGCTCCGGCGTATGATTCGACCGGAGGCCAAAGAGAGTCGCTTTGGACAAGTGCTACCACACAAATCATGTACTTTTGGACCCTCTGGACAATATACGTTGAGGCAGAATCCTGTCAAATTAATAGCAGTAAAGATATTTGCATCTATATCATTGGACGACATTGGCAATTCTGGATGCTCCGGCTTATGATTCGACCTGAATCCAAAGACAGTCGCTTTGGACAAGTAATACCGCACAAATCTTGTACATTTGAACCTCCGGAACAAGCTATGATGAGGCAGAATCCTGTCACATTGATAGGAGTTGTTGCGTATTCATAGTCACCTCGGGCCGGCGGCCAATGAGCGCCCGCGACGTTCTCACCAAAATCAATAACGCGGTCGATACTCGGGCGATACGTTATGTAAACGCGCCTGCTCATTAGTAGCGCCGCGTCGCGTTCTTCTCGGGCAATTGTTCTCTCGCGGTTCCCGCGCGCTCTCGTCGGCCATTACCAACCTCTGCATAGTAGTGATCGGGTGCTTTCTCTCATTCTTACCGAATACTAGTGCGGAATTCGAGTGCAGTTCTCGCATAGTGCGTTGTAGAAAGTGACTTAAAGTGACTGTAAAGGCGAAGGGAATAGAAAGACGCTTTGGTGCCCCTCAAACATTGTACTCCGTAGGTTAAGTGTCTTAGTTTAATAAAGCGTGTTCGTGCCTTCTCACCCACGTGGACTTTCTTGTGCCGGCCACGTGCCGTGTGCGCAATTTTAGTGCTAAAACTCCTCAGAGCAACTCAACACCCGCGTTAACCAGTCCTCTCAGGCACTCCTCAAGGCTTATTAAAAAACATTGGTCCTTCGAGCCGGATAAAGCGCGTGTGAAAAAGTGGGGTTAGAGTGAGAAAAGGGAGATGAGAGAGCACGACGGCCCGACGGAAAGGTGGCCGGCCAGATGAGCCGCTTTCGTTTTATAAAGCGACTCGAGGAGGAGTCCATGAAGGCGCGTTTCAAGACGCTCCACCCAGAAGCCGTACGGACGCAGCTTGAGCATCTCCAAGCTGCGTGGACGAAATTTGATGAGCAGCACGACAGACTGTGCGAGCTCCCGGTGGATGCATTCCACAAGCTCTAGTACACCTCCGTGGAGGTGTACGATCAGTGCCTCCAACTATTCACCGAGGCTACTACAGCACTGCGTGTTCTGCAGGCGGAACATCAAAAAAAGGAGCGAATCGGGACCCCTCAACCGCCCGGCAATCCTCAGGTGCTTTCCAGGGCCATTGTTCCTCAGGTGGCCCTCCCCCCTTCTCAGGTGATTTTACCGCTTGGCGGCTATTCAGGGACACCTTCGAGTCACTGGTGGCCAAGAACTCCCAGTTCTCGGCGCTGAAGAATCTGCTAGTCCTGAAGGCCTCCCTCACCGGCGAAGCAGCGCACCGGCACGACACCCTGCCTGTCGAGGCTGCATCATTCGAGCTAGCGTGGCAGCGTCTCCGTGACTGGTACGACAATCGCAGAATTCTCGAGGGCGACCTCATCGATCGGCTCCTCGGGGATGGGACCCAATGCTCTCGCAACGCCAACAGCCTCGATGAGCTCGTCACCTCCGTCAACGAGCCCCTGTTCGCCCTCAAGACGCTCGGGATCGACACAAAACAATGGGGCCCCGTGGCCGCACGCATCACGGTCCGGAGATTGGACGAGGCAACCAGGGCACTGTGGGAGATATCCTTGGGAACGTCAACCACGTCTCCTACTCTCACGGAGGTACAAGAGTTTCTCCACGCCCAGGCCCGAGGGCTCGAGAATCAGGAGCGTGGACGAGCGCCGTCGGGTACTCATTCCTCAGGCGCCACAGCGCGATCGGGACCCCCTGACTCCTCTGCCTCCTCGCAGACTCGCTCTAGGCCTTCGCTCGGTGCCAGAGCACATGTAGCAGATGCGGTGCCAGATGAGACTCCTCGGGCACGAATGTGCGAGCTGTGCAGCGAGGAACACTTTATTGTGTCATGCCCCGAGTTCCGGGCAGCCAATGCATCATAGAGACGGCAGGCGGTGGAACAGTTGCGGTTGTGCTACAACTGCCTTGGTAATCACAACGTGGTTAACTGTCGCAACCGCGAACGGGGCCAGCACTGCGGGGGGCTTCATCATTCGATGATCCATCTGCAACCGGCGCACTCTCAGGGAGTCCTCAACCCCGCACAGTCACCGTGTACAGGCCAGCACCCACGGCGGAGCCGGCGGCCGAGCAGGAGCCGGCTGAGCTGGAGACCACTCTCCGAGCGCCCTCACCACAGCAGGATGCCAAGCCGCTCGCCATCGTGGATACGGACGCGCAGGGACTGCGACCACATTACTTGTCCAAGTGGCAGGGGATTTCAGGGCGGGGTAAGCCCCTCCCCCCTCACCGGAGTAGAACCTCCTACTCCCGTCATAGATCCACCCTCAGGAAAACTAAACTCGGGACATCCTCAGGAACGACAGCCTCAACGGAACCCCCTCAACCAGGCACTCCTCTCGCAACACTGGGCACTCCTCTTGCGCCTCCACCGGCCAGCGCACTCACCCTTCCTCCATCAGGGTATCTCAGGCCGAATGTGCTGCTGGCCACTTGCCAGGCCATCACCTTGTCAATCTATGGCACCACGCATCAGGTACGCATGCTGATCGACCCCGGCTCAGAACTATCCTTTGTCTCAGAGAGAACGGCGAAGACGCTGCTGCTGGAAGTACGGCCCTCCAACATACGGATCACCGGGGTCGGAGGTACCCATTCAGGTTCCACACGGGGAGTGGCGACTGTTCTCCTCACGTCGATCTACGACCAGACTGCATCGTTCACCATCACGGTTCACATCCACAAGAAAACCACCACGTGGCTACCCTCATTCTCCGCTCCGGAGCTCTGGTGGCCGCATCTGCAGGAGATACCACTCGCCGACCCAGATTTCCTCAACCCCGGAGAAATCGATATCATCTTGGGAGTCGACGTGTACGGTAGGCTGCTCGAGCCCGGTGTTATCAAGGGGAGTCCTCAGGAGCCAATCGCCCTCCGCACCCTTCGCATGGGTCGTACTCGGCCCGGTCGATGACGAGTTAGCAGGTCAGACCGCAACCACGCACGCGGTCGCTATCGACCATCACCTGCACGACCTTCTCGAGCGATTCTGGGTTCAAGAGGAGACGACGATCCGGACTACAGCGAGCCTCATCAATGATATTGTCGCGACTTTCCTAAATGCGCGACCGATCAGCGGCTTCGGGCCGCCTCGGCACCGCTCGGGTCTTACCCGATCTTTCGCTAACTCCTCTCCCGCTCTCCCTTCCGCCGCCCCGGGTGGATCGAGCAGCTCGTGGGCTGCGGGAGCGGGGAGCGGGGGGGACTTGTTTCCCGGAATAGGACACCTGTGCGACCGCTAATTAGTCGTTAGCCTATTGTCGGTGAGGATACATCTATTTCTGAGTATTGCGAGTGATTTTCTGAGAACCTTAGTTTTTTTTTGAGTGAGCGTGCGAACCGTCTGCGGTCCGTCTTGGGATCTCTGTCCCGCGCGTCTTAACGAGAACTTTCTCGTCCTGTACTTTATAGACCCTTTTGGGAAGTTAGGAGAACATTAAAAGGACCGGAGTTCATTGAAAGCGCTATCTTGATTTTATTTGCCCTTTACACACCAGTCGAACCTGTAGAAAGCAATTCCCCTAGAATTTAAGTATTTCATGCCCAAGTCACCACGTATTTTTAGTAACTAGAATCGATACATAACGACAATCGATACAGAGCGAGATATATCGATCGCGCGCTCGTTCGCTTCTTCGTCCATTACTGTCGGTCTAAAACTTTGTCGCTGTGATACACGCTGTAAGCCGAAACTCATCTGAATAAATAACTTGCCATCCACTACGAGCCATACAAGATACCTGCATCCCTAACAGGTTATGGGCCCAGGCTACGTGTTGCGACAAGTATTTTTCTAATTTTTTGGTCTTTACATCCATTTTATAATACTCTCCTGTGAGTCTAACCTGGTCTAACCCGAGCCACGTGCAAGAGCGGAAAAACCACGAAATGGAGGCCGAAGTGACAAAGATCACCAAGTTAAAGAGTGCGGCGAACTGGGCGCAGTGGAAATTTCAGATCTCGATCCTACTAAATGATAAGGACACTTTTAGGGTGGTGAGCGGCGCTTTTATCAAGCCCCTACCAGTCCGAGAACCGACAGCTGCACAGAGTTTGGAACTCAACAACTGGTTAAAGGCAGACAGTACAGCACAAAGGATCATTGCAACAAGTGTGGCTGACTCACAATTAGTCCACATTATGAACTGCAGCTCCGCGAAGGACATGTGGGAAGCACTGCACAATCTATATGAGCAGAGGTCAGAGACGGGCATACACATGTTGCAACAAAAATGGTACCGGGTGACCAAGGATCCCAAGGACAACATGGCGTCACACATTGCGAAACTGAAGGATCTAGCGCATCGCTTAGAAGCACTGGGTGAGCCTATTGCTGATTCTATGGTCATAACCAAAATCCTAATGACACTGCCTACAACATATAACCATTTCATAACGGCGTGGGAGTCAACTCCACAAAGCGAACGTACACTCTCAAATCTGGTAGAGAGACTTCTTGCAGAGGAGATAAGATTTTTCAGCCATACGGAAGAGTTAACGGAGGCCTTAGCGGCAATGAAAACGTCTTCCAAGAAAAGCAACGGAAACTGGAAAGGAAACCGACATTCCAAGTCAACAAAGGAGATGAAATACGCTAGTAAGGACCAGGAAGATGTCTGTTTCAATTGTAAACAACCAGGACATAATCGAGAGAAATTTAACGTGCGACACCTGGCGTGAGCCTTAATTCACACGGCCCCCTGTTACGCAAGCGCAAACGAGGCATGGATCGAGATTATCGCTCGATCAACGCGCAACCGAAGTTGCGTCCCGGTCTAGAGGGTTGCCAGCCCATCATCTTACCGGTGGAAGCGAGGCCTTTCTAAACCTCTCCCATAGTTCTGCCACTATGGTAGGCGAGTTCATTGAGTGGAACTCCCGCACCGGGGTTTCATCCCCTCGCCGGCGATGTCGGCTTTTAACCACTACCACGACGATTGCAACCCCTAAAGGATGCCGTCCCAAATGATGGGGGCCAATGGCAGCTCGAGGTAAACATGCGGTGGGACGTTCCCACACGCCGACCGCGCTACCACTGGTGGGCCCCATCCCCGTCTACCGATTATACTCCGGTGGAGTGGACGCACGGCCAGGCAACCGCTCAGCGTCCTGCTCATGTTAGCGAGACTTCTCTCACTGCGTTCGATGAGTAACCGTCGAGGTCGCGGCTGCGATCAACTCTACCACACATCTTTGCTGCCGGTGGCTTCTGTTACCCACGAGCGTGGGATTGGGTAGCTCCGCCGGCAACTTTATGGGTGGGCAGCGTGTGGTCTGCCCCCAGGTTCGTCTCGGATACTAGATCTTATAGATCCGACACCTCAAACGACGACCCGGCAAACCCACCCGGAAAAACAACCGGAGCATCCAGAATTGCCAATGTCGTCCAATGATATAGATGCAAATATGCCGGAGCATCCAGAATTGCCAATGTCGTCCAATGATATAGATGCAAACATCTTCACTCATATCAAACAACCAGGACATTGGGCACACGGCTGTCGGGTAGGAAAGATGAAGGAGTCATGCCGCGACAAGCAACCCAAAGGTCAAGCGTTGATAGCGCATACAGCTGAATCGTTGGACGGGCCACAGGGTACTACAAACACGTGGTATCTGGACTCTGGTGCTACGCATCATATGTCCAATCAGGAACAATGGTTTGTAAATTTAGAATTTTTTGAAAACCCTCACCCAGTCAACGTGGGAAAAATGGGCGAGTCAGTGGGAGCCCTAGGCAGCGGCGATATAAACATCCTTGCCTATAATGGAAAAACGTGGATTGAAAAGCATTTAGCCAATGTCCTGTTTGTTCCATACCTGCGCTATAACCTCTTTTCAGCTGGTTCAGCACTTGACAAGGGATTGCTTCAAGTTTCTACTGCAGGGGGATGTCATTTTGAGAAGGACGGCATTACCGTTGCAGTGGGAGTAAGGAAACACAAATTATGCGAAATGCAATTTAGGACACTCACCCCAGCGAGTAGTCAGATGGAAGCGAGTCTAGCCGTAAAGGACAGCCTTCAATCCTGGCACGAAAGACTGGCGCATCAGAACGTTGCTTACGTGAAGCAGTACCTTCAAACTCAAGGAATTCCGGTAACAGACCAAATTTTCTTTTGTGAAGGATGTGCTTTCGGTAAGGCACACAGACTTCCCTTTCCCAAGAGAAAGTCGACAGACTACAAGGCGAAAGTCCCGGGTGAGCTGGTGCATGCGGATTTATGTGGACCCTTTCAAGAGGAATCCATAAATGGATCGCGTTACCTCTTGGTGTTTAAAGACGATTTTTCACGCTATTCGACAGTATATTTTCTGAGATCCAAAGATGAAACTGTGGAACGTATAAAGGACTTCATCGCCATGGTAAAGAATCATGTAGGAAGAAGCATAAAAACTTTGCGCACGGACAATGGTCTAGAGTTTGTCAACGCAAGGGTACGGGATGTATTGAGAAAACAGGGCATACAGCATCAAAGAACCGTGAGCTATACCCCAGAACAAAACGGGATCGCAGAAAGAGAAAACCGAACACTCGTTGAAGCTATGAGATCCATGATCCACATGAGGAAATTACCGCTGAAATTATGGGCTGAAGGAATAAATACCGCAGCTTATGTAATGAACCGTACTAGGATGACCGCTCAACGGCCGGAAACGCCGTATAGTCTGTGGTTCGGTCGAACGGCTAAATTGGAAAAATTCATTCCTTTTGGAACCACTGCGTACGCGCACATTCCAAAGGAAAAGCGTCAAAAACTTGATAAAAAGGCGGAAAAAGGGTACTTCGTAGGATATGGCATAGATGTTAAAGGGTCAAGGATTTGGGTCCCCGACACCGATAGAGTGGACACAAGGAGGGACGTCATCTTTAATGAAAATGACCCCTACCCTGGAAACCTAATCGAAGCAAATACGAGTAATGAATCGCAGACGTTCAAGTGTCCGGAGGAACCCGCACCTGAACCACAAGAACACGAGCCGCAAATATCCCACGAGCCGATGGAATCCATTGACCTATTGGAAGAAGCATCTGATGGCGAAAATAACTGGAAATCCGCGGACGAGCACTCCGATTCTGAAAATCAAGAAGTCGAGCAATTAGCCGCCCAAGAACAACTTCGGGTAGCCAGAGTCCTGCGAGACAGAGACAGGATCAGAAGGCCGAGCAGGTATGAAAATGGAATTAATTCTGACGTCGCCCTTTTTGCAGAAATTGAGGAACCGCAAAACTATCAGGAAGCAATCGCAAGCCGATATGCACACCAATGGAAGCAAGCCATGGATGACGAAATCAACTCTCTCAGGAAGAACAATACATGGAGTATTGTGTGCCGAGAAGACGGAAGAAAACCAGTCGAAAACCGATGGGTATACAAGGTCAAAAAGAAACCTGACGGAAGCATCGACAGATTCAAGGCGAGGCTTGTGGCCAAAGGCTATTCACAAAAGAAGGGAATAGACTACCACGAAACCTTTAGCCCAGTTGTCAAATTCGATTCCATTCGTATAATTCTGGCCTTAGCAGCATCAAGGAACTTGGTCTTACGACAGTTCGACATAAAAACAGCCTTTCTCAATGGAAAACTGTCAGAAACTGTTTATATGGAACAACCGGAAGGCTACGAGCACGGACCGAATCATATCTGTAAACTGGAGAGAAGTCTATATGGGTTGAAGCAAGCCTCGAGATGTTGGCACGAACGATTTACAAATTTCCTGAAGAAATCCAACCTGGAAGCCACAAAATCTGACACGTGCGTCTTCACCAACAATCAACGGGAGAACACGTTGATACTGGCTATCTATATCGACGACGGCATCATAGCAGCGTCAGATGAGACAACGGCGGATACGCTGTTGACTCAACTCAAACAAGAATTCGAAATAACCGAAGGGAATTTAAGTCTCCTTTTAGGCCTCGAGATAGACCAAAAGACGGACGGCTCAATCTTCGTACATCAGTCCGGATTTGCCCAGAGGGTGCTGGAGCGATTCAACATCACCGAGGCAAACCCAGTAACAGTTCCCATGGACAAGCACCAAGAACTAAGCATCATGGTACACGGAAAGGAAAACCCTGGGGAGGTCCGAGCACCATACAGGGAGGCCGTCGGATCGCTAATGTATCTGGCAGTAGGCACAAGACCGGACATAGCATTTGCACTAAGCACTGTAAGTCAGCACTTAGAATCACCCGATAAGATTCACTGGAATGCCGTAAAACGAATTTTAAAATATTTAAAAGGAACCGCAAATTACGGATTATTGTTTGAAGCGTGTGCGAAAACCGATTTGTTAGCATTTAGCGACGCCGATTACGCGGGAGATATTGAGACTCGTAGGTCGACGTCAGGCTACGTGTTCAAAATGGGGGGAAGCACAATTTCGTGGTGCTCGCAAAAGCAAAGAGCAGTTGCATTATCAACGACAGAATCTGAATTTATAGCTGCGGCACAGACAATTAAAGAATTAATTTGGTTGCGTCGCTTATTGAGTGAAATTACGAAAGGGGAAATTGTAAAACCTAAGTTACTTCTTGACAACCAGAGCGCGATAAAGCTGTTAAAAAACCCCGAATTTCACAAACGCACCAAACATATAGATATAAGATACCATTTTGCGCGCGAGAAAGAACAAGAGGGCCTTTTTGATTTAGAATATGTTCCTACTGAGAAACAGCAGGCCGATATACTCACTAAGCCGTTATTAAGAGAACGTTTTTGTTACCTCCGAGACTTACTAAATATAAAGCCAAAGATGTGATTTTAAGTTTAAAAATAAGCATATAAGACTGAGTTAAGAAACGAATAAGACTGATTTGTGACAGAGTGCATGAAAAGTGGGAGTGTAGAAAGCAATTCCCCTAGAATTTAAGTATTTCATGCCCAAGTCACCACGTATTTTTAGTAACTAGAATCGATACATAACGACAATCGATACAGAGCGAGATATATCGATCGCGCGCTCGTTCGCTTCTTCGTCCATTACTGTCGGTCTAAAACTTTGTCGCTGTGATACACGCTGTAAGCCGAAACTCATCTGAATAAATAACTTGCCATCCACTACGAGCCATACAAGATACCTGCATCCCTAACAGAACCAATCGTCTTTTCTTAACATCTCTTCTTGCATTATACTAACAGATCGAGCACTGCTATCCGACCACTTGAGGTTTCGGACGAGGATTCGATCAAACAGATATAGAGGCAAATATCCTTACTCCTATAAATTCTGCAGCATTCTGCCTCATCGTATCTTGTCCAGGAGGCTCAAATGTACAAGACTTGTGCGGTAGGACTTGCCCAGGACGACTCTCTTTGGATTCAGGTCTAATTATAAGCCGGATCCCCAGGATTGCCAATGTCGTCCAATGATATAGATGCAAATATCTACACTGCTATCAATTTGACAGGATTCTGTCTCATCGTATCCTGTCCAGGAGGTTCAAATGTACAAGATTTGTGCGGTAGCACTTGACAAAAACGAATCGTTTTGGACTCAGTTCGAATCACAAGCCGAGCATCCAGAATTGGCCAATGTCGTCCAATGAAATAGATGCAAATTTCTTCACTCCTATCAATTTGAAACGATTCTGCCCCATCGTATCTTATCTAGGAGGTTCAAATGTACCCGATTTGTGCCGTAGCACTTGACAAAAGCGAATCGCTTGGGACTCAGGTCGATCCATATGCCGAAGCATCCAGAATTGCCAATGTCGTCCAATGATATAGATGCAAATATCTTTACTCCTATGAATGTGATTGGATTCTGCCTCATCAAACCTTGTCCAGCAGATTCAAATGTACAAGACTTATTGCGGTAGCACTTGTCCGAAGCGACTCTCTTTGGCCTCCGTCCGAATCATATGCCGGAGCATGCAGAATTGCCGTTGTTGACCAATGATATAGATGCAAATATCTTTACTCCTATTAATTTGACAGGATTCTGCCTCATCGTATCTTGTCCAGGGGGTCCAAATGTACAAGATTTGTTGCGGTAGCACTTGTCCAAAGCGACTCTCCTTGGACTCAGGTCGAATCATATGCCGGAGCATCCAGAATTGCCAATGTCGTCCAGTGATATAGATGCAAATATCTTTACTCCTATTAATGTGATCGGATTCTGCCTCATAATACCTTGTTCCGGAGGTGCAAATGTACAAGATTTGAGCGGTAGCCCTTGTCCAAAGCGACTCTCTTTGGACTCAGGTCGAATCATATGCCGAAATTCCAGAATTGCCAATGTCGTCCAATGATATAGATGCAAATATCTTTACTCCTATCAATGTGATAGTATTCTGCCTCATCATACCTTGTTCCGGAGGTTCAAATGTACAAGATTTGTGCGGTAGCACTTGTCTAAAGCCACATTCTTTGGACTTAGGTCGAACATAAGCCGGACCATCCAGAATTGCCGATGTTGACCAATGATATAGATGCAAATATCTTTACTCCTATCAATGGGATCGGATTCTGCCTCATCATACCTTGTTCCGGAGGTCCAAATGGACCAGATTTGGGCGGCAGTATTTGTCCAAAGCGACTCTCTTTGAACTCAGGTCGAATCATATGCCGAAATTCCAGAATTGCCAATGTCGTCCAATGATATAGATGCAAATATCTTTACTCCTATGAATGTGATAGGATTCTGCCTCATCATACGTTGTACAGGAGGTTCAAATGTACAAGACTTATTGCGGTAGCACTTGTCCGAAGCGACTCTCTTTGGCCTCCGTCCGAATCATACGCCGGAGCATCCAGAATTGCCGTTGTTGACCAATGATATAGATGCAAATATCTTTACTCCTATTAATTTGACAGGATTCTACCTCATCCCATCTTGTCCAAGGGGTCCAAATGTACACGATTTGTTGCGGTAGCACTTGTCCAAAGCGACATTCTTTGGACTTATGTCGAACCATAAGCCGGACCATCCAGAATTGCCGATGTTGACCAATGATATAGATGCAAATATCTTTACTCCTATTAATTTGACAGGATTCTGCCTCATCCTTTCTTGTCCAAGGGGTTCAAATGTACAAGATTTGTTGCGGTAGCACTTGTCCAAAGCGACTCTCCTTGGACTCAGGTCGAATCATATGCCGGAGCATCCAGAATTGCCAATGTCGTCCAGTGATATAGATGCAAATATCTTCACTCCTATTAATGTGATAGGATTCTGCCTCATCATACTTGTTCCAGAGGTGCAAATGTACAAGGTTCGTGCGGTAGCACTTGTCCAAAGCGAATCTCTTTGGATTCAAGTCGAATCATAAACCGGAGCATCCGGAATTGCCAATGTCGTCCAATGATATAGATGCAAATATCTTTACTCCTGTCAATTTGACAGGATTCTGCCTCATCGTATATAGTCCAGGGGGTCCAAATGTACAAGACTTGTGCGGTAGCACTTGACAAAAGCCAATCTCTTTGACTCAGGTCGAATCATATGCCGAGCATCCAGAATTGCCAATGTCGTCCAATGATATAGATGCAAATATCTTTACTCCTATCAATGTGATGGGATTCTGCCTCATCATACGTTGTACAGGAGGTCCAAATGTACAAGACTTATTGCGGTAGCACTTGTCCGAAGCGACTGTCTTTGGCCTCCGGTCGAATCATATGCCGGAGCATCCAGAATTGCCAATGTCGTCCAGTGATATAGATGCAAATATGTTTACTCCAATCAATGTGATAGGATTCTGCCTCATCATACCTTTTCCAGGAGGTCCAAATGTACAAGATTAATGCGGTAGCACTTGTACAATGCGACTCTCTTTGGCCTCCGGCCGAATCGTACGCCGGAGCATCCAGAATTGCCAATGTGGTCCAATGATATAGATGCAAATATCTTCACTCCTATCAATTTAACGGGATTCTGGCTCATCGTATCTTGTCCAGGGGGTCCAAATGCACAAGTTTTGGGCGGCTGCATTTGCCCAAACCGACTCTCTTTGGATTTAGGTCGAATCATAAGCCGGAGCATCCAGAATTGCCAGTGTCGTCCAATGATATAGAAGCAAATATCTTTACTCCCATCAATTTGATGGGATTCTGCCTTATCGTATATTGACCATGGGGTCCAAATGTACAAGATTTGTTGCGGTAGCACATGTCCAAACCGACTCTCTTTGGATTCACATCGAATCATAAGCCGGAGCATCCAGAATTGCCAATGTCGTCCAATGATATAGATGCAAATATCTATACTCCTATCAATGTGACAGGATTCTGCCTCATCATACCTTGTCCAGGAGGTCCAAATGTACAAGATTTGTGCGGTAGCACTTGTCCAAAGCGACTCTCTTTGGACTCAGGTCGAATCATAGGCCTGAGCATCCAGAATTGCCAATGTCGTCCAATGATATAGATGCAAAAATCTTCACTCCGATCAATTTGACAGCATTCTGCCTCATCGTATCTTGTCCAGGGGGTCCAAATGGACACGATTTGTTGCAGTAGCATATTTCCAAAGCGACTCCCTTTGGACTCAGGTCGAATAATATGCGTGAGCATTCAGAATTGCCAATGCCGTCTAATGATATAGATGCAAATATCTATACTCCTATCAATGTGACAGGATTCTGCCTCATCATAACTTTTCCAGACGTCCAAATGCACAAGTTTTGGGTGGCAACATTTGCCCAAACCGACTCTCTTTCATTCAGGTCGAATCAGAAGCCGGAGCATCCAGAATTGCCATTGTCGTCCAATGATATAGATGCAAATATCTATACTCCTACCAATGTGACAGGATTCTGCCTCATCATACCTTTTCCAGACGTCCAAATGCACAAGTTTTGGGTGGCAACATTTGCCCAAACCGACTCTCTTTGATTCAGGTCGAATCATAAGCCGGAGCATCCAGAATTGCCATTGTCGTCCAAAGATGTAGATGCAAATATCTTTACTCCTATCAATTTGACAGGATTCTGCCTCATCGTATATTGTCCAGGGGGTCCAAATGTACAAGATTTGTGCGGTGGCACTTGTCCAAAGCGACTCTCTTTGGCCTCCGGTCGAATCATACGCCGGAGCATCCAGAATTGCCAATGTGGTCCAATGATATAGATGCAAATATCTTCACTCCTATCAATGTGACAGGATTCTGCCTCATCATACCTTTTCCAGGAGGTCCAAATGTACAAGATTTGTGCGGTAGCACTTGTACAATGCGACTCTCTTTGGCCTCCGGCCGAATCGTACGCCGGAGCATCCAGAATTGCCAATGTGGTCCAATGATATAGATGCAAATATCTTCACTCCTATCAATTTAACGGGATTCTGGCTCATCGTATCTTGTCCAGGGTGTCCAAATGCACAAGTTTAGGGTGGCAATATTTGCCCAAACCGACTCTCTTTGATTCAGGTCGAATCATAAGCCGGAGCATCCAGAATCGCCGTTGTCGTCCAATGATGTAGATGCAAATACCTTTACTCCTATCAATTTGACAGGATTCTGCCTCATCTTATATTGTCCAGGGGGTCCAAATGTACAAGATTTGTGCGGTGGCACTTGTCCAAAGCGACTCTCTTTGGCCTCCGGTCGAATCATACGCCGGAGCATCCAGAATTGCCAATGTGGTCCAATGATATAGATGCAAATATCTTCACTCCCATCAATGTGACAGGATTCTGCCTCATCATACCTTTTCCAGGAGGTCCAAATGTACAAGATTTGTGCGGTAGCACTTGTCCAAAGCGACTCTCTTTGGACTCGGGTCGAATCATAGGCCTGAGCATCCAGAATTGCCAATGTCGTCCAATGATATAGATGCAAAAATCTTCACTCCTATCAATTTGACAGCATTCTGGCTCATCGTATCTTGTCCAGGGGGTCCAAATGTACAAGATTTGTTGCTGTAGCACGTGTCCAAAGCGACTCTCTTTGCCCTCCGGTTGAATCATATGCCGGAGCATCCAGAATTGCCAATGACGTCCAATGATATAGATGCAAATATCTTCACTCCTATCAATGTGACAGGATTCTGCCTCATCGTGCCTTTTCCAGGACGTCCAAATGCACAAGTTTAGGGTGGCAATATTTGCCCAAACCGACTCTCTTTGATTCAGGTCGAATCATAAGCCGGAGCATCCAGAATCGCCGTTGTCGTCCAATGATGTAGATGCAAATATCTTTACTCCCATCATTTTGATAGGATTCTGCCTTATCGTATATTGACCAGGGGGTCCAAATGTACAAGACTTGTGCGGTAGCACTTGTACAATGCGACTCTCTTTGGCCTCCGGCCGAATCGTACGCCGGAGCATCCAGAATTGCCAATGTGGTCCAATGATATAGATGCAAATATCTTCACTCCTATCAATTTGACAGGATTCTGCCTCATCATATCTTGTCCAGGATGTCGAAATGGACAAGATTTGGGCGGCAGCACTTGTCCGAAGCGACTCTCTTTGGAATCAAGTCGAATCATAAGCCTGAGCATCCAGAATTGCCAATACCGTCTAATGATATAGATGCAAATATCTTCACTCCTATCAATTTGACAGGGTTCTGGCTCATCGTGTCTTGTCCAGGAGGATCAAGTGTACAAGATTTGTACGGTAGCACTAGACAAAGGCGAAACTCTTTGGACTCAGGTCGATCCATAAGACGAAGCATCCAGAATTGCCAATGTGGTCCAATGATATAGATGCAAATATCTTCACTCCTATCAATTTAACGGGATTCTGGCTCATCGTATCTTGTCCAGGGGGTCGAAATGTACAAGATTTGTTGCTGTAGCACGTGTCCAAAGTGTCTCTCTTTGCCCTCCGGTTGAATCATAAGCCGGAGCATCCAGAATTGCCAATGTCGTCCAATGATATAGATGCAAATATCTTTACTCCCATCAATTTGATAGGATTCTGCCTTATCGTATATTGACCAGGGGGTCCAAATGTACAAGACTTGTGCGGTAGCACTTGTACAATGCGACTCTCTTTGGCCTCCGGCCGAATCGTACGCCGGAGCATCCAGAATTGCCAATGTGGTCCAATGATATAGATGCAAATATCTTCACTCCTATCAATTTAACGGGATTCTAGCTCATCGTATCTTGTCCAGGGGGTCCAAATGTACAAGATTTGTGGCGGTAGCACATGTCCAAACCGACTCTCTTTGGATTCATATCGAATCATAAGCCGGAGCATCCAGAATTGCCAATGTCGTCCAATGATATAGATGCAAATATCTTTACTCCCATCAATTTGACAGAATTCTGCCTCATCGTATATTGACCAGGGGGTCCTAATGTACAAGATTTGGGCGGTAGCATTTGCCCAAACCGACCCTATTTGGATTCAGGTCGAATCATAAGCCGGAGCATCCAGAATTGCCAATGTCGTCCAATGATATAGATGCAAATATCTTCACTCCTATCAATTTAACGGGATTCTGGCTCATCGTATCTTGTCCAGGGGGTCCAAATGCACAAGTTTTGAGCGGCAGTATTTGCCCAAACCGACTTTCTTTGGATTTAGGTCGAATCATAAGCCGGAGCATCCAGAATTGCCAATGTGGTCCAATGATATAGATGCAAATATCTTCACTCCTATCAATGTGACAGGATTCTGCCTCATCATACCTTTTCCAGGAGGTCCAAATGTACAAGATTTGTGCGGTAGCACTTGTCCAAAGCGACTGTCTTTGGACTCAGGTCGAATCATAGGCCTGAGCATCCAGAATTGCCAATGTCGTCCAATGATATAGATGCAAAAATCTTCACTCCTATCAATTTGACAGCATTCTGGCTCATCGTATATTGTCCAGGGGGTCCAAATGTACAAGATTTGTTGCTGTAGCACGTGTCCAAAGCGACTCTCTTTGCCCTCCGGTTGAATCATATGCCGGAGCATCCAGAATTGCCAATGTCGTGCAATGAAATAGATGCAAATATCTTTACTGCTATCAATTTGACAGGATTCTCCCTGATGGTATCTTGTCCAGGAGTTTCAAACGTACAAGATTTGTGTGGTAGCACTTGTCCAAAACGACTCTATTAGGCCTCCGTTCGAATCATACGCCGGAGCATCCAGAATTGCCAATGTGGTCCAATGATATAGATGCAAATATCTTCACTCCTATCAATTTGACAGGATTCTGCCTCATGGTGTCTTGTCCAGGAGGTTCAAATGTACAAGATTTGTGCGGTAGCACTTGTCCAAAGCGACATTCTTTGGAATCAAGTCGAATCATAAGCCTGAGCATCCAGAATTTCCAAAGTCGTCCAATGATGTAGATGCAAATATCTTTACTCCTATCAATGTGACAGGATTCTGCCTCATCATACCTTTTCCAGGAGGTCCAAATGTACAAGATTTGTGCGGTAGCACTTGTCCAAAGCGACTCTCTTTGATTCAGGTCGAATCATAAGCCGGAGCATCCAGAATCGCCGTTGTCGTCCAATGATGTAGATGCAAATATCTTTACTCCTATCAATTTGACAGGATTCTGCCTCATCTTATATTGTCCAGGGGGTCCAAATGTACAAGATTTGTGCGGTGGCACTTGTCCAAAGCGACTCTCTTTGGCCTCCGGTCGAATCATACGCCGGAGCATCCAGAATTGCCAATGTGGTCCAATGATATAGATGCAAATATCTTCACTCCTATCAATGTGACAGGATTCTGCCTCATCATACCTTTTCCAGGAGGTCCAAATGTACAAGATTTGTGCGGTAGCACTTGTCCAAAGCGACTCTCTTTGGACTCGGGTCGAATCATAGGCCTGAGCATCCAGAATTGCCAATGTCGTCCAATGATATAGATGCAAAAATCTTCACTCCTATCAATTTGACAGCATTCTGGCTCATCGTATCTTGTCCAGGGGGTCCAAATGTACAAGATTTGTTGCTGTAGCACGTGTCCAAAGCGACTCTCTTTGCCCTCCGGTTGAATCATATGCCGGAGCATCCAGAATTGCCAATGACGTCCAATGATATAGATGCAAATATCTTCACTCCTATCAATGTGACAGGATTCTGCCTCATCGTGCCTTTTCCAGGACGTCCAAATGCACAAGTTTAGGGTGGCAATATTTGCCCAAACCGACTCTCTTTGATTCAGGTCGAATCATAAGCCGGAGCATCCAGAATCGCCGTTGTCGTCCAATGATGTAGATGCAAATATCTTTACTCCCATCATTTTGATAGGATTCTGCCTTATCGTATATTGACCAGGGGGTCCAAATGTACAAGACTTGTGCGGTAGCACTTGTACAATGCGACTCTCTTTGGCCTCCGGCCGAATCGTACGCCGGAGCATCCAGAATTGCCAATGTGGTCCAATGATATAGATGCAAATATCTTCACTCCTATCAATCTGACAGGATTCTGCCTCATCATATCTTGTC
Organism: Priocnemis perturbator; assembly: GCA_963942575.1. Lineage (NCBI taxonomy): Eukaryota > Metazoa > Arthropoda > Insecta > Hymenoptera > Pompilidae > Priocnemis > Priocnemis perturbator. The sequence continues at coordinate 1,322,979 of CAWWDK010000133.1, read as the reverse complement.
CAGGATGTCGAAATGGACAAGATTTGGGCGGCAGCACTTGTCCGAAGCGACTCTCTTTGGAATCAAGTCGAATCATAAGCCTGAGCATCCAGAATTGCCAATACCGTCTAATGATATAGATGCAAATATCTTCACTCCTATCAATTTGACAGGGTTCTGGCTCATCGTGTCTTGTCCAGGAGGATCAAGTGTACAAGATTTGTACGGTAGCACTAGACAAAGGCGAAACTCTTTGGACTCAGGTCGATCCATAAGACGAAGCATCCAGAATTGCCAATGTGGTCCAATGATATAGATGCAAATATCTTCACTCCTATCAATTTAACGGGATTCTGGCTCATCGTATCTTGTCCAGGGGGTCGAAATGTACAAGATTTGTTGCTGTAGCACGTGTCCAAAGCGTCTCTCTTTGCCCTCCGGTTGAATCATAAGCCGGAGCATCCAGAATTGCCAATGTCGTCCAATGATATAGATGCAAATATCTTTACTCCCATCAATTTGATAGGATTCTGCCTTATCGTATATTGACCAGGGGGTCCAAATGTACAAGACTTGTGCGGTAGCACTTGTACAATGCGACTCTCTTTGGCCTCCGGCCGAATCGTACGCCTGAGCATCCAGAATTGCCAATGTCGTCCAATGATATAGATGCAAAAATCTTCACTCCTATCAATTTGACAGCATTCTGGCTCATCGTATCTTGTCCAGGGGGTCCAAATGTACAAGATTTGTTGCTGTAGCACGTGTCCAAAGCGACTCTCTTTGCCCTCCGGTTGAATCATATGCCGGAGCATCCAGAATTGCCAATGACGTCCAATGATATAGATGCAAATATCTTCACTCCTATCAATGTGACAGGATTCTGCCTCATCGTGCCTTTTCCAGGACGTCCAAATGCACAAGTTTAGGGTGGCAATATTTGCCCAAACCGACTCTCTTTGATTCAGGTCGAATCATAAGCCGGAGCATCCAGAATCGCCGTTGTCGTCCAATGATGTAGATGCAAATATCTTTACTCCCATCATTTTGATAGGATTCTGCCTTATCGTATATTGACCAGGGGGTCCAAATGTACAAGACTTGTGCGGTAGCACTTGTACAATGCGACTCTCTTTGGCCTCCGGCCGAATCGTACGCCGGAGCATCCAGAATTGCCAATGTGGTCCAATGATATAGATGCAAATATCTTCACTCCTATCAATTTGACAGGATTCTGCCTCATCATATCTTGTCCAGGATGTCGAAATGGACAAGATTTGGGCGGCAGCACTTGTCCGAAGCGACTCTCTTTGGAATCAAGTCGAATCATAAGCCTGAGCATCCAGAATTGCCAATACCGTCTAATGATATAGATGCAAATATCTTCACTCCTATCAATTTGACAGGGTTCTGGCTCATCGTGTCTTGTCCAGGAGGATCAAGTGTACAAGATTTGTACGGTAGCACTAGACAAAGGCGAAACTCTTTGGACTCAGGTCGATCCATAAGACGAAGCATCCAGAATTGCCAATGTGGTCCAATGATATAGATGCAAATATCTTCACTCCTATCAATTTAACGGGATTCTGGCTCATCGTATCTTGTCCAGGGGGTCGAAATGTACAAGATTTGTTGCTGTAGCACGTGTCCAAAGTGTCTCTCTTTGCCCTCCGGTTGAATCATAAGCCGGAGCATCCAGAATTGCCAATGTCGTCCAATGATATAGATGCAAATATCTTTACTCCCATCAATTTGATAGGATTCTGCCTTATCGTATATTGACCAGGGGGTCCAAATGTACAAGACTTGTGCGGTAGCACTTGTACAATGCGACTCTCTTTGGCCTCCGGCCGAATCGTACGCCGGAGCATCCAGAATTGCCAATGTGGTCCAATGATATAGATGCAAATATCTTCACTCCTATCAATTTAACGGGATTCTAGCTCATCGTATCTTGTCCAGGGGGTCCAAATGTACAAGATTTGTGGCGGTAGCACATGTCCAAACCGACTCTCTTTGGATTCATATCGAATCATAAGCCGGAGCATCCAGAATTGCCAATGTCGTCCAATGATATAGATGCAAATATCTTTACTCCCATCAATTTGACAGAATTCTGCCTCATCGTATATTGACCAGGGGGTCCTAATGTACAAGATTTGGGCGGTAGCATTTGCCCAAACCGACCCTATTTGGATTCAGGTCGAATCATAAGCCGGAGCATCCAGAATTGCCAATGTCGTCCAATGATATAGATGCAAATATCTTCACTCCTATCAATTTAACGGGATTCTGGCTCATCGTATCTTGTCCAGGGGGTCCAAATGCACAAGTTTTGAGCGGCAGTATTTGCCCAAACCGACTTTCTTTGGATTTAGGTCGAATCATAAGCCGGAGCATCCAGAATTGCCAATGTGGTCCAATGATATAGATGCAAATATCTTCACTCCTATCAATGTGACAGGATTCTGCCTCATCATACCTTTTCCAGGAGGTCCAAATGTACAAGATTTGTGCGGTAGCACTTGTCCAAAGCGACTGTCTTTGGACTCAGGTCGAATCATAGGCCTGAGCATCCAGAATTGCCAATGTCGTCCAATGATATAGATGCAAAAATCTTCACTCCTATCAATTTGACAGCATTCTGGCTCATCGTATATTGTCCAGGGGGTCCAAATGTACAAGATTTGTTGCTGTAGCACGTGTCCAAAGCGACTCTCTTTGCCCTCCGGTTGAATCATATGCCGGAGCATCCAGAATTGCCAATGTCGTGCAATGAAATAGATGCAAATATCTTTACTGCTATCAATTTGACAGGATTCTCCCTGATGGTATCTTGTCCAGGAGTTTCAAACGTACAAGATTTGTGTGGTAGCACTTGTCCAAAACGACTCTATTAGGCCTCCGTTCGAATCATACGCCGGAGCATCCAGAATTGCCAATGTGGTCCAATGATATAGATGCAAATATCTTCACTCCTATCAATTTGACAGGATTCTGCCTCATGGTGTCTTGTCCAGGAGGTTCAAATGTACAAGATTTGTGCGGTAGCACTTGTCCAAAGCGACATTCTTTGGAATCAAGTCGAATCATAAGCCTGAGCATCCAGAATTTCCAAAGTCGTCCAATGATGTAGATGCAAATATCTTTACTCCTATCAATGTGACAGGATTCTGCCTCATCATACCTTTTCCAGGAGGTCCAAATGTACAAGATTTGTGCGGTAGCACTTGTCCAAAGCGACTCTCTTTGATTCAGGTCGAATCATAAGCCGGAGCATCCAGAATCGCCGTTGTCGTCCAATGATGTAGATGCAAATATCTTTACTCCTATCAATTTGACAGGATTCTGCCTCATCTTATATTGTCCAGGGGGTCCAAATGTACAAGATTTGTGCGGTGGCACTTGTCCAAAGCGACTCTCTTTGGCCTCCGGTCGAATCATACGCCGGAGCATCCAGAATTGCCAATGTGGTCCAATGATATAGATGCAAATATCTTCACTCCTATCAATGTGACAGGATTCTGCCTCATCATACCTTTTCCAGGAGGTCCAAATGTACAAGATTTGTGCGGTAGCACTTGTCCAAAGCGACTCTCTTTGGACTCGGGTCGAATCATAGGCCTGAGCATCCAGAATTGCCAATGTCGTCCAATGATATAGATGCAAAAATCTTCACTCCTATCAATTTGACAGCATTCTGGCTCATCGTATCTTGTCCAGGGGGTCCAAATGTACAAGATTTGTTGCTGTAGCACGTGTCCAAAGCGACTCTCTTTGCCCTCCGGTTGAATCATATGCCGGAGCATCCAGAATTGCCAATGACGTCCAATGATATAGATGCAAATATCTTCACTCCTATCAATGTGACAGGATTCTGCCTCATCGTGCCTTTTCCAGGACGTCCAAATGCACAAGTTTAGGGTGGCAATATTTGCCCAAACCGACTCTCTTTGATTCAGGTCGAATCATAAGCCGGAGCATCCAGAATCGCCGTTGTCGTCCAATGATGTAGATGCAAATATCTTTACTCCCATCATTTTGATAGGATTCTGCCTTATCGTATATTGACCAGGGGGTCCAAATGTACAAGACTTGTGCGGTAGCACTTGTACAATGCGACTCTCTTTGGCCTCCGGCCGAATCGTACGCCGGAGCATCCAGAATTGCCAATGTGGTCCAATGATATAGATGCAAATATCTTCACTCCTATCAATCTGACAGGATTCTGCCTCATCATATCTTGTCCAGGATGTCGAAATGGACAAGATTTGGGCGGCAGCACTTGTCCGAAGCGACTCTCTTTGGAATCAAGTCGAATCATAAGCCTGAGCATCCAGAATTGCCAATACCGTCTAATGATATAGATGCAAATATCTTCACTCCTATCAATTTGACAGGGTTCTGGCTCATCGTGTCTTGTCCAGGAGGATCAAGTGTACAAGATTTGTACGGTAGCACTAGACAAAGGCGAAACTCTTTGGACTCAGGTCGATCCATAAGACGAAGCATCCAGAATTGCCAATGTGGTCCAATGATATAGATGCAAATATCTTCACTCCTATCAATTTAACGGGATTCTGGCTCATCGTATCTTGTCCAGGGGGTCGAAATGTACAAGATTTGTTGCTGTAGCACGTGTCCAAAGCGTCTCTCTTTGCCCTCCGGTTGAATCATAAGCCGGAGCATCCAGAATTGCCAATGTCGTCCAATGATATAGATGCAAATATCTTTACTCCCATCAATTTGATAGGATTCTGCCTTATCGTATATTGACCAGGGGGTCCAAATGTACAAGACTTGTGCGGTAGCACTTGTACAATGCGACTCTCTTTGGCCTCCGGCCGAATCGTACGCCTGAGCATCCAGAATTGCCAATGTGGTCCAATGATATAGATGCAAATATCTTCACTCCTATCAATTTAACGGGATTCTAGCTCATCGTATCTTGTCCAGGGGGTCCAAATGTACAAGATTTGTGGCGGTAGCACATGTCCAAACCGACTCTCTTTGGATTCATATCGAATCATAAGCCGGAGCATCCAGAATTGCCAATGTCGTCCAATGATATAGATGCAAATATCTTCACTCCTAACAATTTAACGGGATTCTGGCTCATCGTATCTTGTCCAGGGGGTCCAAATGCACAAGTTTTGAGCGGCAGCATTTGCCCAAACCGACTCTCTTTGGATTTAGGTCGAATCATAAGCCGGAGCATCCAGAATTGCCAATGTGGTCCAATGATATAGATGCAAATATCTTCACTCCTATCAATGTGACAGGATACTGCCTCATCATACCTTTTCCAGGAGGTCCAAATGTACAAGATTTGTGCGGTAGCACTTGTCCAAAGCGACTCTCTTTGGACTCAGGTCGAATCATAGGCCTGAGCATCCAGAATTGCCAATGTCGTCCAATGATATAGATGCAAAAATCTTCACTCCTATCAATTTGACAGCATTCTGGCTCATCGTATATTGTCCAGGGGGTCCAAATGTACAAGATTTGTTGCTGTAGCACGTGTCCAAAGCGACTCTCTTTGCCCTCCGGTTGAATCATATGCCGGAGCATCCAGAATTGCCAATGCCGTCCTATGATATAGATGCAAATATCTTCACTCCTATCAATTTGACAGGATTCTGGCTCATCGTGTCTTGTCCAGGAGGATCAATTGTACAAGATTTGTGCGGTGGCACTAGACAAAAGCGAAACTCTTTGGACTCAGGTCGATCCATTAGCCGAAGCATCCAGAATTGCCAATGTCGTGCAATGATGTAGATGCAAATATCTTTACTCCCATCATTTTGATAGGATTCTGCCTTATCGTATATTGACCAGAGGGTCCAAATGTACAAGACTTGTGCGGTAGCACTTGTACAATGCGACTCTCTTTGGCCTCCGGCCGAATCGTACGCCGGAGCATCCAGAATTGCCAATGTGGTCCAATGATATGGATGCAAATATCTTCACTCCTATCAATTTGACAGGATTCTGCCTCATCATATCTTGTCCAGGATGTCGAAATGGACAAGATTTGGGCGGCAGCACTTGTCCGAAGCGACTCTCTTTGGAATCAAGTCGAATCATAAGCCTGAGCATCCAGAATTGCCAATACCGTCTAATGATATAGATGCAAATATCTTCACTCCTATCAATTTGACAGGATTCTGGCTCATCGTGTCTTGTTCAGGAGGATCAAGTGTACAAGATTTGTACGGTAGCACTAGACAAAGGCGAAACTCTTTGGACTCAGGTCGATCCATAAGACGAAGCATCCAGAATTGCCAATGTGGTCCAATGATATAGATGCAAATATCTTCACTCCTATCAATTTAACGGGATTCTGGCTCATCGTATCTTGTCCAGGGGGTCGAAATGTACAAGATTTGTTGCTGTAGCACGTGTCCAAAGCGTCTCTCTTTGCCCTCCGGTTCAATCATAAGCCGGAGCATCCAGAATTGCCAATGTCGTCCAATGATATAGATGCAAATATCTTTACTCCCATCAATTTGACAGAATTCTGCCTCATCGTATATTGACCAGGGGGTCCAAATGTACAAGATTTGGGCGGTAGCATTTGCCCAAACCGACCCTATTTGGATTCAGGTCGAATCATAAGCCGGAGCATCCAGAATTGCCAATGTCGTCCAATGATATAGATGCAAATATCTTCACTCCTATCAATTTAACGGGATTCTGGCTCATCGTATCTTGTCCAGGGGGTCCAAATGCACAAGTTTTGAGCGGCAGCATTTGCCCAAACCGACTCTCTTTGGATTTAGGTCGAATCATAAGCCGGAGCATCCAGAATTGCCAATGTGGTCCAATGATATAGATGCAAATATCTTCACTCCTATCAATGTGACAGGATTCTGCCTCATCATACCTTGTCCAGGAGGTCCAAATGTACAAGATTTGTGCGGTAGCACTTGTCCAAAGCGACTCTCTTTGGACTCAGGTCGAATCATAGGCCTGAGCATCCAGAATTGCCAATGTCGTCCAATGATATAGATGCAAAAATCTTCACTCCGATAAATTTGACAGCATTCTGCCTCATCGTATCTTGTCCAGGGGGTCCAAATGGACACGATTTGTTGCAGTAGCATATTTCCAAAGCGACTCCCTTTGGACTCAGGTCGAATCATATGCGTGAGCATTCAGAATTGCCAATGCCGTCTAATGATATAGATGCAAATATGTTCACTCCTTTCAATTTGACAGGATTCTGGCTCATCGTGTCTTGTCCAGGAGGATCAATTGTACAAGATTTGTGCGGTAGCACTAGACAAAAGCGAAACTCTTTGGACTCAGGTCGATCCATAAGCCGAAGCATCCAGAATTGCCAATGTCGTGCAATGAAATAGATGCAAATATCTTTACTGCTATCAATTTGACAGGATTCTCCCTGATCGTATCTTGTCCAGGAGTTTCAAACTTACAAGATTTGTGTGGTAGCACTTGTCCAAAACGACTCTCTTTGGACTCAGGTCGAATCATAAACCCGAGCATCCAGCATTGCCAATGTCGTCCAATTATATAGATGCAAACATCTTCACTCCTATCAATTTGACAGGATTCTGCCTCATCGTATCTTGTCCAGGAGGTTCAAATGTACAAGATTTGTGCGGTAGCACTTGTCCAAAGCGACATTCTTTGTAATCAAGTCGAATCATAAGCCTGAGCATCCAGAATTTCCAAAGTCGTCCAATGATATAGATGCAAATATCTATACTCCTATCAATGTGACAGGATTCTGCCTCATCATACCTTTTCCAGACGCCCAAATGCACAAGTTTTGGGTGGCAACATTGGCCCAAACCGACTCTCTTTGATTCAGGTCGAATCATAAGCCGGAGCATCCAGAATTGCCATTGTCGTCCAATGATGTAGATGCAAATATCTTTACTCCTATCAATTTGACAGGATTCTGCCTCATCGTATATTGTCCAGGGGGTCCAAATGTACAAGATTTGTGCGGTGGCACTTGTCCAAAGCGACTCTCTTTGGCCTCCGGTCGAATCATACGCCGGAGCATCCAGAATTGCCAATGTGGTCCAATGATATAGATGCAAATATCTTCACTCCTATCAATGTGACAGGATTCTGCCTCATCATACCTTTTCCAGGAGGTCCAAATGTACAAGATTTGTGCGGTAGCACTTGTACAATGCGACTCTCTTTGGCCTCCGGCCAAATCGTACGCCGGAGCATCCAGAATTGCCAATGTGGTCCAATGATATAGATGCAAATATCTTCACTCCTGTCAATTTAACGGGATTCTGGCTCATCGTATCTTGTCCAGGGGGTCCAAATGCACAAGTTTTGGGCGGCTGCATTTGCCCAAACCGACTCTCTTTGGATTTAGGTCGAATCATAAGCCGGAGCATCCAGAATTGCCAGTGTCGTCCAATGATATAGAAGCAAATATCTTTACTCCCATCAATTTGATAGGATTCTGCCTTATCGTATATTGACCATGGGGTCCAAATGTACAAGATTTGTTGCGGTAGCACATGTCCAAACCGACTCTCTTTGGATTCACATCGAATCATAAGCCGGAGCATCCAGAATTGCCAATGTCGTCCAATGATATAGATGCAAATATCTTTACTCCCATCAATTTGACAGAATTCTGCCTCATCGTATATTGACCAGGGGGTCCAAATGTACAAGATTTGGGCGGCAGCATTTGTCCAAAGCGACTCTCTTTGAACTCAGGTCGAATCATATGCCGAGCATCCAGAAATGCCAATGTCGTCCAATGATATAGATGCAAATATCTATACTCCTATCAATGTGACAGGATTCTGCCTCATCATACCTTTTCCAGGACGTCCAAATGCACAAGTTTTTGGTGGCAACATTTGCCCAAACCGACTCTCTTAGATTCAGGTCGAATCATAAGCCGGAGCAACGAGAATTGCCATTGTCGTCCAATGATGTAGATGCAAATACCTTTACTCCTATCAATTTGACAGGATTCTGCCTCATCGTATATTATCCAGGGGGTCCAAATGTACAAGATTTGTGCGGTGGTACTTGTCCAAAGCGACTCTCTTTGGCCTCCGGTCGAATCATACGCCGGAGCATCCAGAATTGCCAATGTGGTCCAATGATATAGATGCAAATATCTTCACTCCTATCAATTTGACAGGATTCTGTCTCATCATACCCTGTTCCAGAGGTTCAAATGTACAAGAATTGTGCGGTAGCACGTGTCCAAAGCGACTCTCTTTGGCCTCCGGTCGAATCATATGCCGGAGCATCCAGAATTGCCAATGCCGTCCAATGATATAGATGCAAATATCTTTACTCCCATCAATTTGATAGGATTCTGACTTATCGTATATTGACCAGGGGGTCCAAATGTACAAGACTTGTGCGGTAGCACTTGTACAATTCGACTCTCTTTGGCCTCCGGCCGAATCATATGCCGGAGCATCCAGAATTGCCAATGTGGTCCAATGATATAGATGCAAATATCTTCACTCCTATCAATTTAACGGGATTCTGGCTCATCGTATCTTGTCCAGGGGGTCCACATGTACAAGATTTGTTGCGGTAGCACATGTCCAAACCGACTCTCTTTGGATTCACATCGAATCATAAGCCGGAGCATCCAGAATTGCCAATGTCGTCCAATGATATAGACGCAAATATCTATACTCGTATCAATGTGACAGGATTCTGCCTCATCGTACCTTTTCCAGGACGTCCAAATGCACAAGTTTAGGGTGGCAATATTTGCCCAAACCGACTCTCTTTGATTCAGGTCGAATCATAAGCCGGAGCATCCAGAATTGCCATTGTCGTCCAATGATGTAGATGCAAATACCTTTACTCCTATCAATTTGACAGGATTCTGCCTCATCGTATATTGTCCAGGGGGTCCAAATGTACAAGATTTGTGCGGTGGCACTTGTCCAAAGCGACTCTCTTTGGCCTCCGGTAGAATCATACGCCGGAGCATCCAGAATTGCCAATGTGGTCCAATGATATAGTTGCAAATATCTTCACTCCTATCAATGTGACAGGATTCTGCCTCATCATACCTTTTCCAGGAGGTCCAAATGTACAAGACTTGTTGCGGTAGCACTTGTCCGAAGCGACTCTCTTTGATTCAGGTCGAATCATAAGCCGGAGCATCCAGAATTGCCATTGTCGTCCAATGATGTAGATGCAAATATCTTTACTCCTATCAATTTGACAGGATTCTGCCTCATCGTATATTGTCCAGGGGGTCCAAATGTACAAGATTTGTGCGGTACCACATGTCCAAACCGACTCTCTTTGGATTCACATCGAATCATAAGCCGGAGCATCCAGAATTGCCAATGTCGTCCAATGATATAGATGCAAATATCTTTACTCCCATCAATTTGACAGGATTCTGCCTCATCGTATATTGACCAGGGGGTCCAAATGTACAATATTTGGGCGGCAGCATTTGTCCAAGGCGACTCTCTTTGGCCTCCGTTCGAATCATATGCCGGAGCATCCAAAAATGCCAATGTCGTCCAATGATATAGATGCAAATATCTATACTCCTATCAACGTGATAGGATTCTGCCTCATCATACCTTGCCCAGGAGGTCCAAATGTACAAGATTTTTGGGGAAGCACGTGACAAAAGCGAATCCCTTTGGACTCAGGTCGATCCATATACCGACGCATCGAAAGTTGCCAATGTCGTCCTATGATATAGATGCTAATATCTTTACTGCTATCAATTGGACAGGATTCTGCCTGATCTTATCTTGTCCAGGAGTTTCAAACGTACAAGATTTGTGTGGTAGCACTTGTCCAAAACGACTCTCTTCGGACTCAGGTCGAATCATATACCGGAGTATCCAGAAATGCCAATGTCGTCCAATGATATAGATCCAAACATCTTCACTCCTATCAATTTGACAGCATTCTGCCTCATCGTATCTTGTCCAGGGGGTCCAAATGGACACGATTTGTTGCGATAGCATATGTCCAAAGCGACTCTCTTTGGACTCAGGTCGAATCATAAGCCTGAGCACCCAGAATTGCCAATGCCGTCCAATGATATAGATGCAAATATCTTTACTCCCATCAATTTGACAGGATTCTGCCTCATCGTATATTGACCAGGGGGTCCAAATGGACAAGATTTGGGCGGCGGCATTTATCCAAAGCGACTCTCTTTGGACTCAGGTCGAATCATAAACCGGAGCATCCAGCATTGCCAATGTCTTCCAATTATATAGATGCAAACATCTTCACTCCTATCAATGTGATAGGTTTCTGCCTCATCATACCTTGTACAGGAGGTCCAAATGTACAAGACCTGTTGCGGTAGCACTTGTCCGAAGCGACTCTCTTTGATTCAGGTCGAATCATAAGCCGGAGCATCCAGAATTGCCATTGTCGTCCAATGATGTAGATGCAAATATCTTTACTCCTATCAATTTGACAGGATTCTGCCTCATCGTATATTGTCCAGGGGGTCCAAATGTACAAGATTTGTGCGGTAGCACATGTCCAAACCGACTCTCTTTGGATTCACATCGAATCATAAGCCGGAGCATCCAGAATTGCCAATGTCGTCCAATGATATAGATGCAAATATCTTTACTCCCATCAATTTGACAGGATTCTGCCTCATCGTATATTGACCAGGGGGTCCAAATGTACAATATTTGGGCGGCAGCATTTGTCCAAAGCGACTCTCTTTGGCCTCCGTTCGAATCATATGCCGGAGCATCCAAAAATGCCAATGTCGTCCAATGATATAGATACAAATATCTATACTCCTATCAACGTGATAGGATTCTGCCTCATCATACCTTGCCCAGGAGGTCCAAATGTACAAGATTTTTGGGGAAGCACGTGACAAAAGCGAATCCCTTTGGACTCAGGTCGATCCATATACCGACGCATCGAAAGTTGCCAATGTCGTCCTATGATATAGATGCTAATATCTTTACTGCTATCAATTTGACAGGATTCTGCCTGATCGTATCTTGTCCAGGAGTTTCAAACGTACAAGATTTGTGTGGTAGCACTTGTCCAAAACGACTCTCTTTGGACTCAGGTCGAATCATAAACCGGAGCATCCAGCATTGCCAATGTCGTCCAATTATATAGATGCAAACATCTTCACTCCTATCAATTTGACAGGATTCTGCCTCATCGTATCTTGTCCAGGAGGTTCAAATGTACAAGATTTGTGCGGTAGCACATGTCCAAAGCGACTCTCTTCGGACTCAGGTCGAATCATATACCGGAGCATCCAGCATTGCCAATGTCGTCCAATGATATAGATGCAAACATCTTCACTCCTATCAATTTGACAGGATTCTGCCTCATCGTATCTTGTCCAGGAGGTTCAAATGTACAAGATTTGTGCGGTAGCACTTGTCCAAAGTGACTCTCTTCGGACTCAGGTCGAATCATATACCGGAGCATCCAGCATTGCCAATGTCGTCCAATTATATAGATGCAAATATCTTTACTGCTATAAATTTGACAGGATTCTGCCTCATCGTATCTTGTCCAGTGGGTCCAAATGTACAAGATTTGGGCGGTAGTACGTGTCCAAAGCGACTCTCTTTGGCCTCCGGTCGAATCATAAACCGGAGCATCCAGAAATGCCAATGTCGTCCAATGATGTAGATCCAAACATCTTCACTCCTATCAATTTGACAGCATTCTGCCTCATCGTATCTTGTCCAGGGGGTCCAAATGGACACGATTTGTTGCGATAGCATATGTCCAAAGCGACTCTCTTTGCCCTCCGGTTGAATCATATGCCGGAGCATCCAGAATTGCCAATGACGTCCAATGATATAGATGCAAATATCTTCACTCCTATCAATGTGACAGGATTCTGCCTCATCGTGCCTTTTCCAGGACGTCCAAATGCACAAGTTTAGGGTGGCAATATTTGCCCAAACCGACTCTCTTTGATTCAGGTCGAATCATAAGCCGGAGCATCCAGAATCGCCGTTGTCGTCCAATGATGTAGATGCAAATATCTTTACTCCCATCATTTTGATAGGATTCTGCCTTATCGTATATTGACCAGGGGGTCCAAATGTACAAGACTTGTGCGGTAGCACTTGTACAATGCGACTCTCTTTGGCCTCCGGCCGAATCGTACGCCGGAGCATCCAGAATTGCCAATGTGGTCCAATGATATAGATGCAAATATCTTCACTCCTATCAATTTGACAGGATTCTGCCTCATCATATCTTGTCCAGGATGTCGAAATGGACAAGATTTGGGCGGCAGCACTTGTCCGAAGCGACTCTCTTTGGAATCAAGTCGAATCATAAGCCTGAGCATCCAGAATTGCCAATACCGTCTAATGATATAGATGCAAATATCTTCACTCCTATCAATTTGACAGGGTTCTGGCTCATCGTGTCTTGTCCAGGAGGATCAAGTGTACAAGATTTGTACGGTAGCACTAGACAAAGGCGAAACTCTTTGGACTCAGGTCGATCCATAAGACGAAGCATCCAGAATTGCCAATGTGGTCCAATGATATAGATGCAAATATCTTCACTCCTATCAATTTAACGGGATTCTGGCTCATCGTATCTTGTCCAGGGGGTCGAAATGTACAAGATTTGTTGCTGTAGCACGTGTCCAAAGTGTCGCTCTTTGCCCTCCGGTTGAATCATAAGCCGGAGCATCCAGAATTGCCAATGTCGTCCAATGATATAGATGCAAATATCTTTACTCCCATCAATTTGATAGGATTCTGCCTTATCGTATATTGACCAGGGGGTCCAAATGTACAAGACTTGTGCGGTAGCACTTGTACAATGCGACTCTCTTTGGCCTCCGGCCGAATCGTACGCCGGAGCATCCAGAATTGCCAATGTGGTCCAATGATATAGATGCAAATATCTTCACTCCTATCAATTTAACGGGATTCTAGCTCATCGTATCTTGTCCAGGGGGTCCAAATGTACAAGATTTGTGGCGGTAGCACATGTCCAAACCGACTCTCTTTGGATTCATATCGAATCATAAGCCGGAGCATCCAGAATTGCCAATGTCGTCCAATGATATAGATGCAAATATCTTTACTCCCATCAATTTGACAGAATTCTGCCTCATCGTATATTGACCAGGGGGTCCTAATGTACAAGATTTGGGCGGTAGCATTTGCCCAAACCGACCCTATTTGGATTCAGGTCGAATCATAAGCCGGAGCATCCAGAATTGCCAATGTCGTCCAATGATATAGATGCAAATATCTTCACTCCTATCAATTTAACGGGATTCTGGCTCATCGTATCTTGTCCAGGGGGTCCAAATGCACAAGTTTTGAGCGGCAGTATTTGCCCAAACCGACTTTCTTTGGATTTAGGTCGAATCATAAGCCGGAGCATCCAGAATTGCCAATGTGGTCCAATGATATAGATGCAAATATCTTCACTCCTATCAATGTGACAGGATTCTGCCTCATCATACCTTTTCCAGGAGGTCCAAATGTACAAGATTTGTGCGGTAGCACTTGTCCAAAGCGACTGTCTTTGGACTCAGGTCGAATCATAGGCCTGAGCATCCAGAATTGCCAATGTCGTCCAATGATATAGATGCAAAAATCTTCACTCCTATCAATTTGACAGCATTCTGGCTCATCGTATATTGTCCAGGGGGTCCAAATGTACAAGATTTGTTGCTGTAGCACGTGTCCAAAGCGACTCTCTTTGCCCTCCGGTTGAATCATATGCCGGAGCATCCAGAATTGCCAATGTCGTGCAATGAAATAGATGCAAATATCTTTACTGCTATCAATTTGACAGGATTCTCCCTGATGGTATCTTGTCCAGGAGTTTCAAACGTACAAGATTTGTGTGGTAGCACTTGTCCAAAACGACTCTATTAGGCCTCCGTTCGAATCATACGCCGGAGCATCCAGAATTGCCAATGTGGTCCAATGATATAGATGCAAATATCTTCACTCCTATCAATTTGACAGGATTCTGCCTCATGGTGTCTTGTCCAGGAGGTTCAAATGTACAAGATTTGTGCGGTAGCACTTGTCCAAAGCGACATTCTTTGGAATCAAGTCGAATCATAAGCCTGAGCATCCAGAATTTCCAAAGTCGTCCAATGATGTAGATGCAAATATCTTTACTCCTATCAATGTGACAGGATTCTGCCTCATCATACCTTTTCCAGGAGGTCCAAATGTACAAGATTTGTGCGGTAGCACTTGTCCAAAGCGACTCTCTTTGATTCAGGTCGAATCATAAGCCGGAGCATCCAGAATCGCCGTTGTCGTCCAATGATGTAGATGCAAATATCTTTACTCCTATCAATTTGACAGGATTCTGCCTCATCTTATATTGTCCAGGGGGTCCAAATGTACAAGATTTGTGCGGTGGCACTTGTCCAAAGCGACTCTCTTTGGCCTCCGGTCGAATCATACGCCGGAGCATCCAGAATTGCCAATGTGGTCCAATGATATAGATGCAAATATCTTCACTCCTATCAATGTGACAGGATTCTGCCTCATCATACCTTTTCCAGGAGGTCCAAATGTACAAGATTTGTGCGGTAGCACTTGTCCAAAGCGACTCTCTTTGGACTCGGGTCGAATCATAGGCCTGAGCATCCAGAATTGCCAATGTCGTCCAATGATATAGATGCAAAAATCTTCACTCCTATCAATTTGACAGCATTCTGGCTCATCGTATCTTGTCCAGGGGGTCCAAATGTACAAGATTTGTTGCTGTAGCACGTGTCCAAAGCGACTCTCTTTGCCCTCCGGTTGAATCATATGCCGGAGCATCCAGAATTGCCAATGACGTCCAATGATATAGATGCAAATATCTTCACTCCTATCAATGTGACAGGATTCTGCCTCATCGTGCCTTTTCCAGGACGTCCAAATGCACAAGTTTAGGGTGGCAATATTTGCCCAAACCGACTCTCTTTGATTCAGGTCGAATCATAAGCCGGAGCATCCAGAATCGCCGTTGTCGTCCAATGATGTAGATGCAAATATCTTTACTCCCATCATTTTGATAGGATTCTGCCTTATCGTATATTGACCAGGGGGTCCAAATGTACAAGACTTGTGCGGTAGCACTTGTACAATGCGACTCTCTTTGGCCTCCGGCCGAATCGTACGCCGGAGCATCCAGAATTGCCAATGTGGTCCAATGATATAGATGCAAATATCTTCACTCCTATCAATCTGACAGGATTCTGCCTCATCATATCTTGTCCAGGATGTCGAAATGGACAAGATTTGGGCGGCAGCACTTGTCCGAAGCGACTCTCTTTGGAATCAAGTCGAATCATAAGCCTGAGCATCCAGAATTGCCAATACCGTCTAATGATATAGATGCAAATATCTTCACTCCTATCAATTTGACAGGGTTCTGGCTCATCGTGTCTTGTCCAGGAGGATCAAGTGTACAAGATTTGTACGGTAGCACTAGACAAAGGCGAAACTCTTTGGACTCAGGTCGATCCATAAGACGAAGCATCCAGAATTGCCAATGTGGTCCAATGATATAGATGCAAATATCTTCACTCCTATCAATTTAACGGGATTCTGGCTCATCGTATCTTGTCCAGGGGGTCGAAATGTACAAGATTTGTTGCTGTAGCACGTGTCCAAAGCGTCTCTCTTTGCCCTCCGGTTGAATCATAAGCCGGAGCATCCAGAATTGCCAATGTCGTCCAATGATATAGATGCAAATATCTTTACTCCCATCAATTTGATAGGATTCTGCCTTATCGTATATTGACCAGGGGGTCCAAATGTACAAGACTTGTGCGGTAGCACTTGTACAATGCGACTCTCTTTGGCCTCCGGCCGAATCGTACGCCTGAGCATCCAGAATTGCCAATGTGGTCCAATGATATAGATGCAAATATCTTCACTCCTATCAATTTAACGGGATTCTAGCTCATCGTATCTTGTCCAGGGGGTCCAAATGTACAAGATTTGTGGCGGTAGCACATGTCCAAACCGACTCTCTTTGGATTCATATCGAATCATAAGCCGGAGCATCCAGAATTGCCAATGTCGTCCAATGATATAGATGCAAATATCTTCACTCCTATCAATTTAACGGGATTCTGGCTCATCGTATCTTGTCCAGGGGGTCCAAATGCACAAGTTTTGAGCGGCAGCATTTGCCCAAACCGACTCTCTTTGGATTTAGGTCGAATCATAAGCCGGAGCATCCAGAATTGCCAATGTGGTCCAATGATATAGATGCAAATATCTTCACTCCTATCAATGTGACAGGATTCTGCCTCATCATACCTTTTCCAGGAGGTCCAAATGTACAAGATTTGTGCGGTAGCACTTGTCCAAAGCGACTCTCTTTGGACTCAGGTCGAATCATAGGCCTGAGCATCCAGAATTGCCAATGTCGTCCAATGATATAGATGCAAAAATCTTCACTCCTATCAATTTGACAGCATTCTGGCTCATCGTATATTGTCCAGGGGGTCCAAATGTACAAGATTTGTTGCTGTAGCACGTGTCCA
Source organism: Priocnemis perturbator (assembly GCA_963942575.1). Taxonomy (NCBI): domain Eukaryota; kingdom Metazoa; phylum Arthropoda; class Insecta; order Hymenoptera; family Pompilidae; genus Priocnemis; species Priocnemis perturbator. The sequence goes on along the minus strand of CAWWDK010000133.1, from coordinate 1,305,500 downwards.
AAGCGACTCTCTTTGCCCTCCGGTTGAATCATATGCCGGAGCATCCAGAATTGCCAATGCCGTCCTATGATATAGATGCAAATATCTTCACTCCTATCAATTTGACAGGATTCTGGCTCATCGTGTCTTGTCCAGGAGGATCAATTGTACAAGATTTGTGCGGTGGCACTAGACAAAAGCGAAACTCTTTGGACTCAGGTCGATCCATTAGCCGAAGCATCCAGAATTGCCAATGTCGTGCAATGATGTAGATGCAAATATCTTTACTCCCATCATTTTGATAGGATTCTGCCTTATCGTATATTGACCAGAGGGTCCAAATGTACAAGACTTGTGCGGTAGCACTTGTACAATGCGACTCTCTTTGGCCTCCGGCCGAATCGTACGCCGGAGCATCCAGAATTGCCAATGTGGTCCAATGATATGGATGCAAATATCTTCACTCCTATCAATTTGACAGGATTCTGCCTCATCATATCTTGTCCAGGATGTCGAAATGGACAAGATTTGGGCGGCAGCACTTGTCCGAAGCGACTCTCTTTGGAATCAAGTCGAATCATAAGCCTGAGCATCCAGAATTGCCAATACCGTCTAATGATATAGATGCAAATATCTTCACTCCTATCAATTTGACAGGATTCTGGCTCATCGTGTCTTGTCCAGGAGGATCAAGTGTACATGATTTGTACGGTAGCACTAGACAAAGGCGAAACTCTTTGGACTCAGGTCGATCCATAAGACGAAGCATCCAGAATTGCCAATGTGGTCCAATGATATAGATGCAAATATCTTCACTCCTATCAATTTAACGGGATTCTGGCTCATCGTATCTTGTCCAGGGGGTCGAAATGTACAAGATTTGTTGCTGTAGCACGTGTCCAAAGCGTCTCTCTTTGCCCTCCGGTTCAATCATAAGCCGGAGCATCCAGAATTGCCAATGTCGTCCAATGATATAGATGCAAATATCTTTACTCCCATCAATTTGACAGAATTCTGCCTCATCGTATATTGACCAGGGGGTCCAAATGTACAAGATTTGGGCGGTAGCATTTGCCCAAACCGACCCTATTTGGATTCAGGTCGAATCATAAGCCGGAGCATCCAGAATTGCCAATGTCGTCCAATGATATAGATGCAAATATCTTCACTCCTATCAATTTAACGGGATTCTGGCTCATCGTATCTTGTCCAGGGGGTCCAAATGCACAAGTTTTGAGCGGCAGCATTTGCCCAAACCGACTCTCTTTGGATTTAGGTCGAATCATAAGCCGGAGCATCCAGAATTGCCAATGTGGTCCAATGATATAGATGCAAATATCTTCACTCCTATCAATGTGACAGGATTCTGCCTCATCATACCTTGTCCAGGAGATCCAAATGTACAAGATTTGTGCGGTAGCACTTGTCCAAAGCGACTCTCTTTGGACTCAGGTCGAATCATAGGCCTGAGCATCCAGAATTGCCAATGTCGTCCAATGATATAGATGCAAAAATCTTCACTCCGATAAATTTGACAGCATTCTGCCTCATCGTATCTTGTCCAGGGGGTCCAAATGGACACGATTTGTTGCAGTAGCATATTTCCAAAGCGACTCCCTTTGGACTCAGGTCGAATCATATGCGTGAGCATTCAGAATTGCCAATGCCGTCTAATGATATAGATGCAAATATGTTCACTCCTTTCAATTTGACAGGATTCTGGCTCATCGTGTCTTGTCCAGGAGGATCAATTGTACAAGATTTGTGCGGTAGCACTTGTCCAAAGCGACATTCTTTGTAATCAAGTCGAATCATAAGCCTGAGCATCCAGAATTTCCAAAGTCGTCCAATGATATAGATGCAAATATCTATACTCCTATCAATGTGACAGGATTCTGCCTCATCATACCTTTTCCAGACGCCCAAATGCACAAGTTTTGGGTGGCAACATTGGCCCAAACCGACTCTCTTTGATTCAGGTCGAATCATAAGCCGGAGCATCCAGAATTGCCATTGTCGTCCAATGATGTAGATGCAAATATCTTTACTCCTATCAATTTGACAGGATTCTGCCTTATCGTATATTGACCATGGGGTCCAAATGTACAAGATTTATTGCGGTAGCACATGTCCAAACCGACTCTCTTTGGATTCACATCGAATCATAAGCCGGAGCATCCAGAATTGCCAATGTCGTCCAATGATATAGATGCAAATATCTTTACTCCCATCAATTTGACAGAATTCTGCCTCATCGTATATTGACCAGGGGGTCCAAATGTACAAGATTTGGGCGGCAGCATTTGTCCAAAGCGACTCTCTTTGAACTCAGGTCGAATCATATGCCGAGCATCAAGAAATGCCAATGTCGTCCAATGATATAGATGCAAATATCTATACTCCTATCAATGTGACAGGATTCTGCCTCATCATACCTTTTCCAGGACGTCCAAATGCACAAGTTTTTGGTGGCAACATTTGCCCAAACCGACTCTCTTAGATTCAGGTCGAATCATAAGCCGGAGCAACGAGAATTGCCATTGTCGTCCAATGATGTAGATGCAAATACCTTTACTCCTATCAATTTGACAGGATTCTGCCTCATCGTATATTATCCAGGGGGTCCAAATGTACAAGATTTGTGCGGTGGTACTTGTCCAAAGCGACTCTCTTTGGCCTCCGGTCGAATCATACGCCGGAGCATCCAGAATTGCCAATGTGGTCCAATGATATAGATGCAAATATCTTCACTCCTATCAATTTGACAGGATTCTGTCTCATCATACCCTGTTCCAGAGGTTCAAATGTACAAGAATTGTGCGGTAGCACGTGTCCAAAGCGACTCTCTTTGGCCTCCGGTCGAATCATATGCCGGAGCATCCAGAATTGCCAATGCCGTCCAATGATATAGATGCAAATATCTTTACTCCCATCAATTTGATAGGATTCTGACTTATCGTATATTGACCAGGGGGTCCAAATGTACAAGACTTGTGCGGTAGCACTTGTACAATTCGACTCTCTTTGGCCTCCGGCCGAATCATATGCCGGAGCATCCAGAATTGCCAATGTGGTCCAATGATATAGATGCAAATATCTTCACTCCTATCAATTTAACGGGATTCTGGCTCATCGTATCTTGTCCAGGGGGTCCACATGTACAAGATTTGTTGCGGTAGCACATGTCCAAACCGACTCTCTTTGGATTCACATCGAATCATAAGCCGGAGCATCCAGAATTGCCAATGTCGTCCAATGATATAGACGCAAATATCTATACTCGTATCAATGTGACAGGATTCTGCCTCATCGTACCTTTTCCAGGACGTCCAAATGCACAAGTTTAGGGTGGCAATATTTGCCCAAACCGACTCTCTTTGATTCAGGTCGAATCATAAGCCGGAGCATCCAGAATTGCCATTGTCGTCCAATGATGTAGATGCAAATACCTTTACTCCTATCAATTTGACAGGATTCTGCCTCATCGTATCTTGTCCAGGAGGTTCAAATGTACAAGATTTGTGCGGTAGCACTTGTGCAAAGCGACATTCTTTGGAATCAAGACGAATCATAAGCCTGAGCATCCAGAATTTCCAAAGTCGTCCAATGATATAGATGCAAATATCTATACTCCTATCAATGTGACAGGATTCTGCCTCATCATACCTTTTCCAGATGTCCAAATGCACAAGTTTTGGGTGGCAACATTTGCCCAAACCGACTCTCTTTGATTCAGGTCGAATCATAAGCCGGAGCATCCAGAATTGCCAATGTCGTCCAATGATGTAGATGCAAATATCTTTACTCCTATCAATTTGACAGGATTCTGCCTCATCGTATATTGTCCAGGGGGTCCAAATGTACAAGATTTGCGCGGTGGCACTTGTCCAAAGCGACTCTCTTTGGCCTCCGGTCGAATCATACGCCGGAGCATCCAGAATTGCCAATGTGGTCCAATGATATAGATGCAAATATCTTCACGCCTATCAATTTGACAGGATTCTGCCTCATCATATCTTTTCCAGGATGTCGAAATGGACAAGATTTGAGCGGCAGCACTTGTCCGAAGAGACTCTCTTTGGAATCAAGTCGAATCATAAGCCTGAGCATCCAGAATTGCCAATACCGTCTAATGATATAGATGCAAATATCTTTACTCCCATCAATTTGATAGGATTCTGCCTTATCGTATATTGACCAGGGGGTCCAAATGTACAAGATTTGGGCGGCAGCATTTGTCCAAAGCGACTCTCTTTGAACTCAGGTCGAATCATATGCCGAGCATCCAGAAATGCCAATGTCGTCCAATGATATAGATGCAAATATCTTTACTCCCATCAATTTGATAGGATTCTGCCTTATCGTATATTGACCAGGGGGTCCAAATGTACAAGACTTGTGCGGTAGCACTTGTACAATGCGACTCTCTTTGGCCTCCGGCCGAATCGTACGCCGGAGCATCCAGAATTGCCATTGTCGTCCAATGATGTAGATGCAAATATCTTTACTCCTATCAATTTGACAGGATTCTGCCTCATCGTATATTGTCCAGGGGGTCCAAATGTACAAGATTTGTGCGGTGGCACTTGTCCAAAGCGACTCTCTTTGGCCTCCGGTCGAATCCTACGCCGGAGCATCCAGAATTGCCAATGTGGTCCAATGATATAGATGCAAATATCTTCACTCCTATCAATTTGACAGGATTCTGTCTCATCATACCCTGTTCCAGGAGGTCCAAATGCACAAGTTTTGGGCGGCAGCATTTGCCCAAACCGACCCTATTTGGATTCAGGTCGAATCATAAGCCGGAGCATCCAGAATTGCCAATGTCGTCCAATGATATAGATGCAAATATCTTCACTCCTATCAATTTAACGGGATTCTGGATCATCGTATCTTGTCCAGGGGGTCCAAATGCACAAGTTTTGAGCGGCAGCATTTGCCCAAACCGACTCTCTTTGGATTTAGGTCGAATCATAAGCCGGAGCATCCAGAATTGCCAATGTCGTCCAATGATATAGATGCAAATATCTTTACTCCCATCAATTTGATAGGATTCTGCCTTATCGTATATTGACCAGGGGGTCCAAATGTACAAGACTTGTGCGGTAGCACTTGTACAATGCGACTCTCTTTGGCCTCCGGCCGAATCGTACGCCGGAGCATCCGGAATTGCCAATGTCGTCCAATGATATAGATGCAAATATCTTCACTCCTATCAATTTGACAGGATTCTGTCTCATCATACCCTGTTCCAGGAGGTCCAAATGCACAAGTTTTGGGCGGCAGCATTTGCCCAAACCGACCCTATTTGGATTCAGGTCGAATCATAAGCCGGAGCATCCAGAATTGCCAATGTCGTCCAATGATATAGAAGCAAATATCTTTACTCCCATCAATTTGATAGGATTCTGCCTTATCGTATATTGACCAGGGGGTCCAAATGTACAAGATTTGGGCGGCAGCTTTTGTCCAAAGCGACTCTCTTTTATGGCGCCCTTTGAATTAGGCGCCGGACGACCGGGAGCGCGGGGCGAAGAAGCGCGGTAGTCCGAGCGTGCGAGATCAAGGGCGCGGACGACAGTTGGGCATCGACGAGTGATGCGTGCGGATGTATCGACTGACTTATGTACCTTATTGTTTTACGTAATAAACCTATTTAGTTGGAGACGTTGGGAGTACGTTTACTCGGAAGCATTCTTCCGGACGAAGTCCACTACAGTTTCAGAAGTGGGATCTGAACGCGATTAGAAGAGTGTAACCTTATGTGTAGTGGGCAGTGAGCAAGTTACAGTACAGTAATATCGAAGCCAGGATGCCTGTACTAGGACAGATTCCGGCAGTGTGCGAAAATATAACGAAGGCGCAGACCAAGACCATTAAGAGTTTGCACAAGCTAGTGTTCGGCACCGACGGTGATCGGGGAAATAGGAAGCGGCTACGAGAATTTCCTGGATTCACGTTTACGGTCGAGTCCCCGCCATGTACTGAAAAAGTTTTGTGGGCTGTGAAAGAACTAACTTTGGGTGATTTGATTGCCATTTGCAATGTGCTAATGATAGAGTATGGAGGTGAGGCAGAGGTGGTGGCTCGTCGGATATGTGAACATTTAATAAATTTGGAACTGTTGAGTGCAACGGACGGAATATCGGAAGTGGATTCGGACGATGAGGACGCGAACACGACAATCCGTAATATGGGGGAGCTGAGGTTGGCGGATGTGCAGCAGGAAGAAGGCACGGTTGAACGACAAGCCCATAGGGAGGAAGCACCGGCATTTACCCTTAGTTTCCGGGATATCGAAGACACTATTCGAAAATTTAGTGGTAAAGAGAATTACGCAGTAGAAGCATGGATCGCGGAATTCGAAGATACGGCTAAGTTATTCAAGTGGACGGAGCTACAGAAGTTTTTGTTTGGCAAGAAGTGTTTGACCGGACTCGCTAAATTATTTTTGCAAGGAGAAAGGGGAATAATGGATTGGACGACCTTACGTAGACGATTGCTGCAAGAATTTTCATCGGTGGTAAACAGTGCACAGTTACACCAAATGCTGTGCAGGCGAAAGATGCAGCGGGAAGAATCGGTACAGGAATATTTTTTGATTATGAAGGAGCTCGCAGCCAGAGGTTCGACTGAGGCGGCGGCGTTAATTCAATATATTGTGGATGGAATTCCGGATGACATCAATCGGAAAATTACATTGTATAATGCGCGTACGTTGGCAGAATTAAAAGAACAATTAGAGGTATACGAGAGGATACGGGGAAGAGTAACAGCGCATTCGACGGAAGGCGATCCATATCGACCGGAGGCAATAAGAAGAGGACCGCCAACAATGTCAACATTGCCAAACAATGCCGGGTTGCGGTGTTATAACTGCAACGAGTCTGGACACACATCGCCGGTATGCCCGAAGCCGAGGAGAGTGCGGGGTTCCTGCTACGTCTGCGGATCGGCCGAACATCAAAGGAACACGTGCCCGCAGCGGCCTACTACGTCATCAAGGGAGCCGACGCCGAGAACGGCAGCGAGGACGACCAATGCGGCAACACATTTGGTGCAGACAAACCATAGCATTGTCCCATCATATGAGTTAGAGATAACGTTGGACATCGGTAAAACTATTGCTGTTTTAGACACGGGTAGTCCAATTTCGCTATTAAGTTTAAGTCTGATTCCGCCAGAAGAGAAAATTGAACCTTATACAGATTCATTGTGTTTTGAAGGTGTGAATAAGAGCAAAATTTCAATCTTAGGCCGGTTAAAGCAAAATGTGCGCATAGCCAGTTGCGACGTTAGTATATATTTCTTTGTAACACCGGAATCGACGATGAGCTGCACCTGTTTGTTAGGTAGAGATTTTATGTCAAACGAGAACATTGAGATAAGTATAGGAAAGGCGATAGACATTAGAAAGAAACCTGGATCGGAAAGGAAAGATGATTTTAATTCGCAAATTATGAAAATAGACGTTACAGCAGAGAAGGATAGCCCTATTGGTGTTCGGATTAACGAAAACCTGCCGTGGGAAATAAAAGATGAGGTACAGGGAATTGTTGAGAACTGGTATACCAAGGCGACTAAACCGGCAGCTCCTTGCGTCAATTTAGATATGGAATTAGTACTAAAACCGAATCATCAACCTTTCTTTTCTCGTCCGAGACGGCTGTCTTATATCGAGAAGGAGGCGGTGAAAGATATCGTTAACGACTTGCTAGCGCGGAAGATTATTCGGCCGAGTACTTCGCAATACTGCAGCCCTATTGTACTAGTTAGGAAAAAATCGGGACAGTACCGGATGGCGGTGGATTATCGCGAATTGAATAAAATAACGTTACGCGATAATTTTCCGATGCCCAGGATTGACGATCAAATTGATCAATTAAAGGAGAAAGCTTATTTTACGAGATTGGACCTTAAGGATGCCTTTCATCATGTGACTCTTAAGGGGAATTCGGTGCAGTATACGTCGTTCACTACGTTCATGGGGCAGTTCGAATACGTAAAAATGCCCTTTGGGTTGGCAAACGGCCCTGCCTTCTTTATGAGATTCATTCATGCTGTTTGTCGCGAATTAATTGCTCAGGGAAAAGTATTAATTTATGTCGACGATATGATAATTGCTACTGAAACAATTGAAGGGAATTTATCAATTTTAAAAGAAGTTTTGAATGTTTTGGTTAATAACTGTTTGGAATTGAGACTAGAGAAATGTGGATTCCTGGAAACTACCGTAACTTATCTGGGATATAGCATAGATGTAAACGGTATTGCTCCAAGTAAGGAGCACATGCAGGCCGTTGCAGATTATCCAGTTCCCAGAAATTTTCGCGAATTGCAAAGTTTTTTGGGCCTAGTCTCTTATTTTAGAAAATTCATACAGAATTTTGCAGTATCAGCCAAGGCTCTGTATGATTTACTGAAGTCGAAGGTCGACTTTAAGTGGGACGAGGAAGCGTTAAATTCTTTTGAAAAGTTAAAAAGTATGCTCATGTTGGAACCAGTGTTGTCCATTTACTCACCAACAGCAGAAACTGAGTTGCACTGTGACGCCAGCATGCATGGTTTTGGATCGATCTTATTACAAAAGCAGAAAGACGGAAAGTTTCATCCAATCAGCTATTTTAGTAAGCGGACATCGAAGGCCGAGTCTGCTTATCATAGTTTTGAACTGGAAGCACTTGCGATTGTGAATTCGCTTGAGCGATTTCGAGTATATTTGCATGGAATTCCATTTAAAATCGTTACAGATTGCAATAGTTTAAAACTTACGCTGGAAAGAAAGGAGGTAAATCCTAGAATTTTGCGGTGGTCGTTAATTTTAAGGAATTATAACTATACGTTAGAACATCGTCCGGGTGAGAAATTACAGCATGCAGACGCGCTTAGCCGACATCATTCCATCCTGATAATCACAGAAAATACTTTTGAGAGAAATTTGGAAATTTTGCAAGACCGGGACGAAAGAATTACTGACATCCGGAATGACTTAGAGCATAGAGAACACAAGTACTACGAATTAAATAACGGGTTAGTTTACCGTAAATATAAGGGAAAATTATTGTTTTATGTTCCGTCTTCCATGGTCGACAGGGTAATCCAAGCGAATCACGACGAAATAGGTCACCAAGGTAGCAACAAGACATGCGAATACTTATTGCGTGTGTATTGGTTTCCGGAGATGAAATCACAAGTACAAAGGTATATTTCAACTTGTCTCAAATGTATTACGTATTCGACAATAGCAAATCGAGTAGAGGGTAAGTTGCACTGCCCCGATAAGGGTAAAGAACCCTTTTATTGTTTACATGTGGATCATTATGGTCCTCTGGAGCGATCGGGTCATCGTCAAAAATACCTTTTCGAAGTAATAGATGCGTTTTCCAAATTCGTGAAATTTTATCCTACCGTTAGCACTAGCGCGGATGAGGTTATTCGACACTTGAAAACATATTTCTCCACCTATAGCCGTCCGAGGAAAATTGTATCGGATAGGGGAACCGCGTTCACGGCGGAAAAATTCAAAGAGTTTATGGCCCATTGGGGCATACAACATGTTTTAATTGCAGCGGCGACGCCTCACGCAAATGGGCAAATCGAACGGGTAAATCGGTCTTTAACACCCATGTTGTCAAAGTTAACCTCGAGTACTACGAATTGGGACCGAGTGATAGGCGAGGTTGAATTTGCTTTAAACAATACGGTGAATCGAGCTACAGGAGATAGTCCGGCGAAGCTTTTATTCGGAATGAATCAAGTAGGACCAATTAATGATAGTCTGCGATTGATTTTAGAGGAACAACAAGTCGCTACACGTGATTTGGAAAGTAGTAGGAACCAGGCAGCTGGGAAAATACTGGCGACAAACGTATATAATACTAGACACTACGATCTAAGGCATAAACCACCTGTTAAGTATAAAGAAGGTGATTACGTCATGATAAAAAATGTAGATGTAAGCGTTGGGGTAAATAAGAAATTACTCCCTAAATTTCGAGGACCTTATGTCGTGCGGAAGGTGTTGGACAAGGACAGATATGTTATTTCGGATCCAGAGGGGCATCAATTGACGCAACGTCCTTTTGAAAGTGTTTGTGCGCCAGAGAATATGAAACCGTGGATGAACACTTAGAATAGTTGTACGGTTGCTTATGTTAGCGATACTGAGAGAAGGGTTCATGTATGATGGCCCACGTTTTATTTTCTAAGATTATTCGTGTATTATGGTTCACCTTTTACTTTTTAGTTGTGTTTGATATTCTAGATATAAGTGTAAGCGGGAAAAGGGAAAAGTTTGACTGGCGTCGGATTGAGGGCAATCCGTGTTGTCAGTATGGCCGAGCTATGGCGCCCTTTGAATTAGGCGCCGGACGACCGGGAGCGCGGGGCGAAGAAGCGCGGTAGTCCGAGCGTGCGAGATCAAGGGCGCGGACGACAGTTGGGCATCGACGAGTGATGCGTGCGGATGTATCGACTGACTTATGTACCTTATTGTTTTACGTAATAAACCTATTTAGTTGGAGACGTTGGGAGTACGTTTACTCGGAAGCATTCTTCCGGACGAAGTCCACTACACTTTGAACTCAGGTCGAATCATATGCCGAAGCATCCAGAATTGCCAATGTCGTGCAATGATATAGATGCAAATATCTTTACTGTTATCAATCTGACAGAATTCTGCCTCATCGTATATTATCCAGGGGGTCCAAATGTACAAGATTTGTGCGGTAACACTTGTCCAAAGCGACTCTCTTTGGACTCAGGTCGAATCATAAGCCTGAGCATCCAGAATTGCTAATGTCGTCCAATGATATAGATGCAAATATCTTTACTGTTATCAATCTGACAGAATTCTGCCTCATCGTATATTATCCAGGGGGTCCAAATGTACAAGATTTGTGCGGTAACACTTGTCCAAAGCGACTCTCTTTGGACTCAGGTCGAATCATAAGCCTGAGCATCCAGAATTGCTAATGTCGTCCAATGATATAGATGCAAATATCTTCACTCCTATCAATTTGACAGGATTCTGCCTCATCATACCTTGTACAGGAGGTCCAAATGTACAATATTTGTGCGTTAGCACTTGTCCAAAGCGAAACTCTTTGGACTCAGGTCGATCCATAAGCCGATGCATCAAGAACTGCCAAAGTAGCCCAATAATATAGATGCAAACATCTTTACTCCTATCAATTTGACAGGATTCTGCCTCATCGTGTCTTGTCCAGGAGGATCGGGTGTACAAGATTTGTTCGGTAGCACTAGACAATTGCGAAACTCTTTGAACTCAGGTAGAATCATATGCCGAGCATCCAGAATTGCCAATGTTGTCCAATGATATAGATGCAAATATCTTTACTCCTATCAATTTGACAGGATTCTGCCTCATCGTATCTTGTCCAGGAGGTCAAAATGGACAAGATTTGGGCGGCAGCATTTGTCCAAAGCGACTTTCTTTGAACTCAGGTCGAATCATAAGCCGAAGCATCCAGAATTGCCAATGTCGTGCAATGATATAGATGCAAATATCTTTACTGTTATCAATTTGACAGAATTCTGCCTCATCGTGTATTGTCCAGGGGGTCCAAATGTACAAGATTTGTGCGGTAGCACTTGTCCAAAGCGGCTCTCCTTGGACTCAGGTCGAATCATAAGCCTGAGCATCCAGAATTGCCAATGCCGTCTAATGATATAGATGCAAATATCTTCACTCCTATCAATGTGACAGGATTCTGCCTCATCATACCTTTTCCAGGAGGTCCAACTGCACATGTTTTGGGCGGCAGCATTTGCCAAAACCGACTCTCTTTGGACTCAGGTCGAATCATAAGCCGGGGCATCCAGAATTGCCAATGCCGTCCAATGATATAGATACAAATATCTTCATTCCTACGATTTTGACAGGATTCTGTCTCATCATACCCTGTTCCGGATGTCCAAATGTACAAGGTTTGGGCGGTAGCACTTGTCCAAAACGACTCTCTTTGGACTCAGGTCGAATCATAAACCGGAGCATCCAGCATTGCCAATGTCGTCCAATGATATACATGCAAACATCTTCACTCCTATCAATTTGACAGGATTCTGCTTCATCGTATCTTGTCCAGGAGGTCAAAATGGATAAGATTTGAGTGGCAGCATTTGTCCAAAGCGACTTTCTTTGAACTCAGGTCGAATCATAAGCCGAAGCATCCAGAATTGCCAATGTCGTGCAATGATATAGATGCAAATATCTTTACTGTTATCAATCTGACAGAATTCTGCCTCATCGTATATTGTCCAGGGGGTCCAAATGTACAAGATTTGTGCGGTAACACTTGTCCAAAGCGACTCTCTTTGGACTCAGGTCGAATCATAAGCCTGAGCATCCAGAATTGCTAATGTCGTCCAATGATATAGATGCAAATATCTTCACTCCTATCAATTTGACAGGATTCTGCCTCATCATACCTTGTACAGGAGGTCCAAATGTACAATATTTGTGCGTTAGCACTTGTCCAAAGCGAAACTCTTTGGACTCAGGTCGATCCATAACCCGATGCATCAAGAATTGCCAATGTCGTGCAATGGTATAGATGCAAATATCTTTACTCCTATCAATCTGACAGGATTCTGCCTCATCGTATATTGTCCAGGGGGTCCAAATGTACAAGATTTGTGCGGTAGCACTTGTCTGAAGCGACTCTCTTTGGCCTCCGGTCGAATCATAAGCCGGAGCATCCAGAATTGCCAATGTCGTCCAATGATATAGATGCAAACATCTTCACTCCTATCAATGTGATAGGATTCTGCCTCATCATACCTTGTTCCTAGGTTCAAATGTACAAAATTTATGCGTTATTACATGTCCAAAGCGACTGTCTTTGGATTCAGGTCGAATCAAATGCCGGAGCATCCAGAATTACCAATGTCGTCCAATGATATAGATGCAAATATCATTACTCCTATCAATGTGATAGGATTCTGCCTCATCATACCTTGTACAGGATGTCCAAATATATACGATTTGTGCGGTAGCACTTGTCCAAAGCGAATCTCTTTAGACTCAGGTCGATCCATAAGCCGAAGCATCCAGATTTGCCAATGTCGTCCAATGATATAGATGCAAATATCCTGACTCCTATAGATTTGACAGAATTCTGCCTAACCGTATCTCGTCCAGGGGGTCCAAATGTACAAGATTTGTGCGTTAGCAATTGTCCAGGCAGACTCTCTTTGGACTCAGGTCGAATCAAATGCCGGGGCATCGAGAATTGCCAATGTCGTCCAATGATATAGATGGAAATATCTTCACTCCTATCAATTTGATAGGATTCTGCCTCATGGTCTCTTGTCCTGGAGGTTCAATTGTACAAGATTTGTGCGGTAGCACTTGGCGAAAGTGAATCTCTTTGGACTCAGGATGATCCATATGCCGAAGCATCCAGAATTGCCAATGTCATTCAATGATATAGATGCAAATTTCTTTACTCCTATCAATTTGACAGCATTCTGCCTCATCGTATCTTAACCAGGGGGTCCATATGTACAAGATTTGTGCGGTAGCACTTGTCCAAAGCGACTCTCTTTGGCCTCCGGTCGAATCATATGCCGGAGCATCCAGAATTGCCAATGTCGTCCAATGATATAGATGCAAATATCTTCACTCCTATCAATTTGATAGGATTCTGCCTAATGGTCTCTTATCCTGGAGGTTCCAATGTACAAGATTTGTTCGGTAGCACTTGTCCAAAGCGAATCTCTTTGGATTCAGGTTGATCCATAAGCCGAAGCATCCAGAATTGCCAATGTCATTCAATGATATAGATGCAAATATCTTCACTCCTTCAATTTGATAGGATTCTGCCTCATGGTCTCTTGTCCTGGAGGTTCCAATGTACAAGATTTGTCCGGTAGCACTTGTCCAAAGCGAATCTCTTTGGATTCAGGTCGAATCATAAGCCGAAGTGACAATAATTGCCGATGTTATCCGAATTATATTGATGCAAATATCTGAACTCCTTTCAATTTGACAGTATTCTGCCTCATCGTATCGTGTCCAGGAGGATCAAATGTACAAGATTTGTGCGGTAGCACTTTTCCAAAGCGACTCTCTTTGGACTCAGGTCGATCTATATGCCGGTGCATCCAGAATTGCCAATGTCGTCCTATGATATAGATGCAAATATCTTCACTCCTATCAATTTGACAGGATTCTGCCTCATCGTATCTTGTCCAAGAGGTTCAAATGTACAAGATTTGTGCAGTAGCACTTGGCAAAAGCGACTCTCTTTGCACTCAGGTCGATCCATATGCCGAAGTGACAATAATTGCCGATGTTATCCGAATGATATTGATGCAAATATCTGAACTCCTTTCAATTTGACAGTATTCTGCCTCATCGTATCGTGTCCAGGAGGATCAAATGTACAAGATTTGTGCGGTAGCACTTTTCCAAAGCGACTCTCTTTGGACTCAGGTCGATCCATATGCCGGAGCATCCAGAATTGCCAATGTCGTCCAATGATATAGATGCAAATATCTTCACTCCTATCAATTTGATAGGATTCTGCCTAATGGTCTCTTGTCCTGGAGGTTCCAATGTACAAGATTTGTTCGGTAGCACTTGTCCAAAGCGAATCTCTTTGGATTCAGGTTGATCCATAAGCCGAAGCATCCAGAATTGCCAATGTCACTCAATGGTATAGATGCAAATATCTTTACTCCTATCAATTTGACAGCATTCTGCCTCATCGTATCTTAACCAGGGGGTCCATATGTACAAGATTTGTGCGGTAGCACTTGTCCAAAGCGACTCTCTTTGGCCTCTGGTCGAATCATATGCCGGAGCATCCAGAATTGCCAATGTCGTCCAATGATATAGATGCAAATATCTTCACTCCTATCAATTTGGTAGGATTCTGCCTAATGGTCTCTTGTCCTGGAGGTTCCAATGTACAAGATTTGTTCGGTAGCACTTGCCCAAAGCGAATCTCTTTGGATTCAGGTCGATCCATAAGCCGGAGCATCCAGAATTGCCAATGTCGTCCAATGATATAGAGGTAGATATCCTGACTCCTAACCATTTGACAGCATTCTGCCTCAGCGTATCTTGTCCAGGAAGTTCAAATGTCCAAGATTTGTGCGCTAGCACTTGTCCAGGCCGACTCTCTTTGGATTCAGGTCTAATCATAAGCCGGATCCCCATGATTGCCAATGTCGTCCAGTGATATAGATGCAAATATCTTTACTACTATCAATGTGACAGGATTCTGCCTCATCATACTTGTTCCAGAGGTGCAAATCTACAAGGTTTGTGTGGTAGCACTTGTCCAAAGCGAATCACTTTAGACTCAGGTCGATCCGTAAACCGAGGCATCCAAAATTGCCAATGTCGTCCAATGATATAGATGCAAATATCTTTACTCCTATCAATTGTAAAGGATTCTGCCTCATAGTATCTTTTCCAGGGGGTCCAAATGTACACGATTTGTTGCGGTAGCACTAGTCCAAAGCGACTCTCTTTGGACTCAGGTCGAATCATAAGCCGGGGCATCCAGAATTGCCAATGTCGTCCAATGATATAGATGCAAATATCTTTACTGCTATCAATTTGACAGGATTCCGCCTCATCAAACCTTGTCCAGTAGGTCAAAATGTACAAGATTTGTGCGGTAGCCCTTCTCCAAAGCGACTCTCTTTGGACTCAGTACGAATTATAAGCCGGGGCATCCAGAATTGCCAATGTCGTCCAATGATATAGATGCAAATATCTTCACTCCTATCAATTTGACAGGAATCTCCCACATCATATCTTGTCCAGGAGGTCCAAATGGACAAGATTTGTGCAGTATCACTTGACGAAAGCCAATCTCTTTGACTCAGGTCGAACCATATGCCGAGCATCCATAATTGCCAATGTCGTCCAATGATATAGATGCAAATATCTTCACTCCTATCAATTTGACAGGATACTGTCTCATCATACCCTGTTCCGGATGTTCAAATGTACAAGGTTTGGGCGGTAGCACTTGTCCAAAGCGACTCTCCTTGGACTCAGGTCGAATCATAAACCGGAGCATCCAGAATTGCCAAAATAGCCCAATGATATAGATGCAAATATCTTAACTCCTATCAATTTGCCAGGATTCTGCCTCATCATACCGTGCCCAGGAGGTCCAAATGGACAAGGTTTGGGCGGCAGAATTTGTCCAAAGCGACTCCCTTTGGATTCAGGTCGAATCATATGCCGGAGCATCCAGAATTGCCATTGTCGTCCAATGATGTAGATGCAAATATCTTTACTCCTATCAATTTGACAGGATACTGCCACATCGTATATTGTCCAGGGGGTCCAAATGTACAAGATTTATGCGGTAGCACTTGTCCAAAGCGACTCTCTTTGACCTCCGGTCGAATCATATGCCGGAGCATCCAGAATTGCCAATGTCGTCCAATGATATAGATGCAAATATCTTCGCTCCTATCAATTTGACAGGATTCTGTCTCATCATACCCTGTTCCGGATGTTCAAATGTACAAACCTTGGGCGGTAGCACTTCTCCAAAGCGACTCTCCTTGGACTCAGGTCGAATCATATACCGAAGCATCCAGCACTGCCAATGTCGTCCAATGATATAGATGCAAATATGTTCACACCTATCAATTTGACAGGATTCAGGCTCATCATATCTTGTCCAGGAGGTCCAAATGGACAAGATTTGTGCAGTAGCACTTGACGAAAGCCAATCTCTTTGACTCAGGTCGAATCATATGCCGAGCATCCATAATTGCCAATGTCGTGCAATGATATAGATGCAAATATCTTTACTGCTATCAACTTGACAGGATTCTGCCTCATCGTATCTTGTCCAGGGGGTCCAAATGTACAGGATTTGTTGCGGTAGCACTAGTCCAAAGCGACTCTCTTTGGACTCAGTACGAATGATAAGCCGGGGCATCCAGAATTGCCAATGTCGTCCAATGATATAGATACAAATATCTTTACTCCTATCAATGTGATTCGATTCTGCCTCATCATACCTTGTCCAGTAGGTCAAAATGTACAAGATTTGCGCGTTAGAACTTCACAAAAGCGAATCTCTTTGGACTCAGGTCGATTCATATGCCGAAGCATCCAGAATTGCCAATGTTGTCCAATGATATAGATGCAAATATCTTTACTGTTATCAATTTGACAGGATTCTGCCTCATCGTATCTTGTCCAGGAGGTAAAAATGGACAAGATTTGGGCGGCAGCATTTGTCCAAAGCGACTTTCTTTGAACTCAGGTCGAATCATAAGTCGAAGCATCCTGAATTGCCAATGTCGTGCAATGATATAGATGCAAATATCTTTACTGTTATCAATTTGACAGAATTCTGCCTCATCGTGTATTGTCCAGGGGTTCCAAATGTACAATATTTGTGCGTTAGCACTTGTCCAAAGCGAAACTCTTTGGACTCAGGTCGATCCATAAGCCGATGCATCAAGAATTGCCAATGTCGTGCAATGGTATAGATGCAAATATCTTTACTCCTATCAGTCTGACAGGATTCTGCCTCATCGTATATTGTTCAGGGGGTCCAAATGTACAAGATTTGTGCGGTAGCACTTGTCTGAAGCGACTCTCTTTGGCCTCCAGTCGAATCATAAGCCGGAGCATCCAGAATTGCCAATGTCGTCCAATGATATAGATGCAAACATCTTCACTCCTATCAATGTGATAGGATTCTGCCTCATCATACCTTGTTCCTAGGTTCAAATGTACAAAATTTATGCGTTATCACATGTCCAAAGCGACTGTCTTTGGATTCAGGTCGAATCAAATGCCGGAGCATCCAGAATTGCCAATGTTGTCCAATGATATAGATGCAAATATCTTTACTGCTATCAATTTGACAGGAATCTGCCTCATCATACCTTGTCCAGTAGGTCAAAATGTACAAGATTTGTGCGGTAGCAATTGTCCAAAGCGACTCTCTTTGGACTCAGGTCGAATCATAAGCCTGAGCATCCAGAATTGCTAATGTCGTCCAATGATATAGATGCAAATATCTTCACTCCTATCAATTTGACAGGAATCTGCCTCACCATATCTTTTCCAAGAGGTACAAATGTACAAGATTTGTGCGGCAGCACTTGTCCAAAGCGATATTCTTTGGATTTATGTCGAATCATATGCCGGAGCATCCAGAATTGCCAATGTCGTCCAGTGATATAGATGCAAATATCTTTACCGCTATCAATTTAACAGGATTCTGTCTCATCGTGTCTTGCCCAGGAGGATTAAGTGTACAAGATTTGTGCGGTAGCATTAGACAAAAGCGAATCTCTTTGATTCAGGTCGATCCATAAGCCGAACCATCCAGAATTGCCAATGTCGTGCAATCATATAGATGCGAATATCTTTACTCCTATCAATGTGATAAGATTCTGCCTCATCATACCTTGTTCCGGAGGTTTAAATGTACAAGATTTGTGCGGTAGCACGTGTCCAAAGCGACTCTCTTTGGCCTCCGGTCGAATCATATGCCGGAGCATCCAGAATTGCCAATGTCGTCCAATGATATAGATGCAAATATCCTCACTCCTATCAATTTGGCAGGATTCTGCCTCATCGTATCTTGTCCAGGAAGATCAAATGTACAATATTTGTGCGGTAGCACTTGTCCAGGCCGACTGTCTTTGGACTCAGGTCGAATCATAAACCGGAGCATCCAGCACTGCCAATGTCGTCCAATGATATAGATGCAAATATCTTCACTCCTATCAATTTGACAGGATTCAGGCTCATCGTGCCTTCTCCAGGAGGATCAAGTGTACAACATTTGTGCGGCAGCGTTAGACAAAAGCGAAACTCTTTGGACTCAGGTCGATCAATAAGCCGAAGCATCCAGAATTGCCAATGTCGTGCAATGATATAGATGCAAATATCTTTACTGCTATTAATTTGACAGGATTCTGCCTCATCGTATCTTGTCCAGGGGGTCCAAATGTACACGATTTGTTGCGGTAGCACTAGTCCAAAGCGACGCTCTTTGGACTCAGGTCGAATCATAAGCCGGGGCATCCAGAATTGCCAATGTCATCCAATGATATAGATGCAAATATCTTTACTGCTATCAATTTGACAGGATTCTGAATCATCCTACCTTGTCCAGTAGGTCAAAATGTACAAGATTTGTGCGGTAGCCCTTCTCCAAAGCGACTCTCTTTGGACTCAGTACGAATTATAAGCCGGGGCATCCAGAATTGCCAATGTCGTCCAATGATATAGATACAAATATCTTTACTCCTATCAATGTGATTCGATTCTGCCTCATCATACCTTGTCCAGTAGGTCAAAATGTACAAGATTTCCACGTTAGCACTTCACAAAAGCGAATCTCTTTGGACTCAGGTCGATTCATAAGCCGAAGCATCCAGAATTGCCAATGTTGTCCAATGATACAGATGCAAATATCTTTACTGCTATCAATTTGACAGGATTCTGCCTCATCATGCCTTTTCCAGTAGGTCAAAATGTGCCAGATTTGTGCGTTAGCACTTCACAAAAGCGAATCTCTTTGGACTCAGGTCGATTCATATGCCGAACCATCCAGAATTGCCAATGTCGTGCATTCATATAGATGCAAATATCTTTACTCCTATCAATGTGATAAGATTCTGCCTCATCATACCTTGTTCCGGAGGTTTAAATGTACAAGGTTTGGGCGGTAGCACTTGTCCAAAGCGACTCTCCTTGGACTCAGGTCGAATCATAAACCGGAGCATCCAGAATTGCCAAAATAGCCCAATGATATAGATGCAAATATCTTAACTCCTATCAATTTGCCAGGATTCTGCCTCATCATACCGTGCCCAGGAGGTCCAAATGGACAAGGTTTGGGCGGCAGAATTTGTCCAAAGCGACTCCCTTTGGATTCAGGTCGAATCATATGCCGGAGCATCCAGAATTGCCATTGTCGTCCAATGATGTAGATGCAAATATCTTTACTCCTATCAATTTGACAGGATACTGCCACATCGTATATTGTCCAGGGGGTCCAAATGTACAAGATTTATGCGGTAGCACTTGTCCAAAGCGACTCTCTTTGGCCTCCGGTCGAATCATATGCCGGAGCATCCAGAATTGCCAATGTCGTCCAATGATATAGATGCAAATATCTTCGCTCCTATCAATTTGACAGGATTCTGTCTCATCATACCCTGTTCCGGATGTTCAAATGTACAAACCTTGGGCGGTAGCACTTCTCCAAAGCGACTCTCCTTGGACTCAGGTCGAATCATATACCGAAGCATCCAGCACTGCCAATGTCGTCCAATGATATAGATGCAAATATGTTCACACCTATCAATTTGACAGGATTCAGGCTCATCATATCTTGTCCAGGAGGTCCAAATGGACAAGATTTGTGCAGTAGCACTTGACGAAAGCCAATCTCTTTGACTCAGGTCGAATCATATGCCGAGCATCCATAATTGCCAATGTCGTGCAATGATATAGATACAAATATCTTTACTGCTATCAACTTGACAGGATTCTGCCTCATCGTATCTTGTCCAGGGGGTCCAAATGTACAGGATTTGTTGCGGTAGCACTAGTCCAAAGCGACTCTCTTTGGACTCAGTACGAATGATAAGCCGGGGCATCCAGAATTGCCAATGTCGTCCAATGATATAGATACAAATATCTTTACTCCTATCAATGTGATTAGATTCTGCCTCATCATACCTTGTCCAGTAGGTCAAAATGTACAAGATTTGCGCGTTAGAACTTCACAAAAGCGAATCTCTTTGGACTCAGGTCGATTCATATGCCGAAGCATCCAGAATTGCCAATGTTGTCCAATGATATAGATGCAAATATCTTTACTGTTATCAATTTGACAGGATTCTGCCTCATCGTATCTTGTCCAGGAGGTAAAAATGGACAAGATTTGGGCGGCAGCATTTGTCCAAAGCGACTTTCTTTGAACTCAGGTCGAATCATAAGTCGAAGCATCCTGAATTGCCAATGTCGTGCAATGATATAGATGCAAATATCTTTACTGTTATCAATTTGACAGAATTCTGCCTCATCGTGTATTGTCCAGGGGTTCCAAATGTACAATATTTGTGCGTTAGCACTTGTCCAAAGCGAAACTCTTTGGACTCAGGTCGATCCATAAGCCGATGCATCAAGAATTGCCAATGTCGTGCAATGGTATAGATGCAAATATCTTTACTCCTATCAGTCTGACAGGATTCTGCCTCATCGTATATTGTCCAGGGGGTCCAAATGTACAAGATTTGTGCGGTAGCACTTGTCTGAAGCGACTCTCTTTGGCCTCCAGTCGAATCATAAGCCGGAGCATCCAGAATTGCCAATGTCGTCCAATGATATAGATGCAAACATCTTCACTCCTATCAATGTGATAGGATTCTGCCTCATCATACCTTGTTCCTAGGTTCAAATGTACAAAATTTATGCGTTATCACATGTCCAAAGCGACTGTCTTTGGATTCAGGTCGAATCAAATGCCGGAGCATCCATAATTGCCAATGTCGTCCAATGATATAGATGCAAACATCTTTACTGCTATCAATTTGACAGGATTCTGAATCATCCTACCTTGTCCAGTAGGTCAAAATGTACAAGATTTGTGCGGTAGCCCTTCTCCAAAGCGACTCTCTTTGGACTCAGTACGAATTATAAGCCGGGGCATCCAGAATTGCCAATGTCGTCCAATGATATAGATACAAATATCTTTACTCCTATCAATGTGATTCGATTCTGCCTCATCATACCTTGTCCAGTAGGTCAAAATGTACAAGATTTCCACGTTAGCACTTCACAAAAGCGAATCTCTTTGGACTCAGGTCGATTCATAAGCCGAAGCATCCAGAATTGCCAATGTTGTCCAATGATATAGATGCAAATATCTTTACTGCTATCAATTTGACAGGAATCTGCCTCATCATACCTTGTCCAGTAGGTCAAAATGTACAAGATTTGTGCGGTAGCAATTGTCCAAAGCGACTCTCTTTGGACTCAGGTCGAATCATAAGCCTGAGCATCCAGAATTGCTAATGTCGTCCAATGATATAGATGCAAATATCTTCACTCCTATCAATTTGACAGGAATCTGCCTCACCATATCTTTTCCAAGAGGTACAAATGTACAAGATTTGTGCGGCAGCACTTGTCCAAAGCGATATTCTTTGGACTTATGTCGAATCATATGCCGGAGCATCCAGAATTGCCAATGTCGTCCAGTGATATAGATGCAAATATCTTTACCGCTATCAATTTAACAGGATTCTGTCTCATCGTGTCTTGCCCAGGAGGATTAAGTGTACAAGATTTGTGCGGTAGCATTAGACAAAAGCGAATCTCTTTGATTCAGGTCGATCCATAAGCCGAACCATCCAGAATTGCCAATGTCGTGCAATCATATAGATGCGAATATCTTTACTCCTATCAATGTGATAAGATTCTGCCTCATCAAACCTTGTTCCGGAGGTTTAAATGTACAAGATTTGTGCGGTAGCACGTGTCCAAAGCGACTCTCTTTGACCTCCGGTCGAATCATATGCCGGAGCATCCAGAATTGCCAATGTCGTCCAATGATATAGATGCAAATATCCTCACTCCTATCAATTTGGCAGGATTCTGCCTCATCGTATCTTGTCCAGGAAGATCAAATGTACAATATTTGTGCGGTAGCACTTGTCCAGGCCGACTGTCTTTGGACTCAGGTCGAATCATAAACCGGAGCATCCAGCACTGCCAATGTCGTCCAATGATATAGATGCAAATATCTTCACTCCTATCAATTTGACAGGATTCAGGCTCATCGTGCCTTCTCCAGGAGGATCAAGTGTACAACATTTGTGCGGCAGCGTTAGACAAAAGCGAAACTCTTTGGACTCAGGTCGATCAATAAGCCGAAGCATCCAGAATTGCCAATGTCGTGCAATGATATAGATGCAAATATCTTTACTGCTATTAATTTGACAGGATTCTGCCTCATCGTATCTTGTCCAGGGGGTCCAAATGTACACGATTTGTTGCGGTAGCACTAGTCCAAAGCGACGCTCTTTGGACTCAGGTCGAATCATAAGCCGGGGCATCCAGAATTGCCAATGTCATCCAATGATATAGATGCAAATATCTTTACTGCTATCAATTTGACAGGATTCTGAATCATCCTACCTTGTCCAGTAGGTCAAAATGTACAAGATTTGTGCGGTAGCCCTTCTCCAAAGCGACTCTCTTTGGACTCAGTACGAATTATAAGCCGGGGCATCCAGAATTGCCAATGTCGTCCAATGATATAGATACAAATATCTTTACTCCTATCAATGTGATTCGATTCTGCCTCATCATACCTTGTCCAGTAGGTCAAAATGTACAAGATTTCCACGTTAGCACTTCACAAAAGCGAATCTCTTTGGACTCAGGTCGATTCATATGCCGAAGCATCCAGAATTGCCAATGTCGTCCAATGATATAGATGCAAATATCTTCACTCCTATCAATTTGACAGGAATCTGCCTCATCATACCTTGTCCAGTAGGTCAAAATGTACAAGATTTGTGCGGTAGCAATTGTCCAAAGCGACTCTCTTTGGACTCAGGTCGAATCACAAGCCTGAGCATCCAGAATTGCTAATGTCGTCCAATGATATAGATGCAAATATCTTCACTCCTATCAATTTGACAGGAATCTGCCTCACCATATCTTTTCCAAGAGGTACAAATGTACAAGATTTGTGCGGCAGCACTTGTCCAAAGCGATATTCTTTGGACTTATGTCGAATCATATGCCGGAGCATCCAGAATTGCCAATGTCGTCCAGTGATATAGATGCAAATATCTTTACCGCTATCAATTTAACAGGATTCTGCCTCATCGTGTCTTGCCCAGGAGGATTAAGTGTACAAGATTTGTGCGGTAGCATTAGACAAAAGCGAAGCTCTTTGATTCAGGTCGATCCATAAGCCGAACCATCCAGAATTGCCAATGTCGTGCATTCATATAGATGCAAATATCTTTACTCCTATCAATGTGATAAGATTCTGCCTCATCATACCTTGTTCCGGAGGTTTAAATGTACAAGATTTGTGCGGTAGCACGTGTCCAAAGCGACTCTCTTTGGCCTCCGGTCGAATCATATGCCGGAGCATCCAGAATTGCCAATGTCGTCCAATGATATAGATGCAAATATCCTCACTCCTATCAATTTGGCAGGATTCTGCCTCATCGTATCTTGTCCAGGAAGATCAAATGTACAATATTTGTGCGGTAGCACTTGTCCAGGCCGACTGTCTTTGGACTCAGGTCGAATCATAAACCGGAGCATCCAGAATTGCCAATCTCGTCCAATGATATAGATGCAAACATCTCCACACCTATCAATTTGACAGGATTCTGTCTCATCACACCTTGTACAGGAGGTCCACACATACAAGATTTGTGCGGTAGCACTTGTCCAAATCGACTCTCTTTGGACTCAGGTCGAATCATATGCCGGGGCATCCAGGATTGCCAATGTCGTCCAATGATATAGATGCAAATATCTTAACTCCTATAAATTTGAAAGGATTCTGCTTCATCGTATCTTGTCCATGAGTTTCAAATGTACAAGATTTGTGCGGTAGCACTTGACAAAGGCCAAACTCTTTGGACTCAGGTAGAATCATATGCCGAGCATCCAGAATTGCCAATGTCGTCCAATGATATATGCAAATATCTTTACTCCTATCAATTTGACAGGATTCTGCTTCATCGTATCTTGTACAGGAGGTCCAAATGTACACGATTTGTGCGGTAGCACTTGTCCAAAGCGACTCTCTTTGGACTCAGGTCGAATCATAATCCTGAGCATCCAGAATTGCCAAAGACGTCCAATGATATAGATGCAAATATCTTTCCTCCTATCAATTTGACAGGATTCTGCCACATCTTATCTTGTCCAGGAGGTTCAAATGTACAAGATTTGTGCGTTAGCACTTCACAAAAGCGAATCTCTTTGGACTCAGGTCGAATCATATGCCGGAGCATCCAGAATTGCCAATGTCGTCCAATGATATAGATGCAAATATCATTACTGCTATCAATATGACAGGATTCTGCCTCATCATACCTTGTTCCGGAGGTTCAAATGTATAGGATTTGTACTGCAGTACTTGTCCAGAGCGACTCTCTTGGTATTCAGGTCGAATCATATGCCGGAGCATCCAGAATTGCCAAATGACGTCCATTGATATAGATGCAAATATCTTTCCTCCTATCAATTTGACAGGATTTTGCCTCATCATATCTTGTCCAGGAGGTTCAAATGTACAAGATTTGTGCGGTAGCACTTGTCCAAAGCGACTCTCTTTGGTCTCAGGTCGAATCATAAGCCGAGCATCCAGAATTTCCTATGTCGTCCAATGATATAGATGCAAATATCTCTACTCCTATCAATGTGATTCGATTCAGCCTCATCATACCTTGTACAGGAGGTTGAAATGTACACGATTTGTGCGGTAGCACTTGTCCAAAGCGACTCTCTTTGGACTCAGGTCGAATCATAAGCCTGAGCATCCAGAATTGCCAAAGACGTCCAATGATATAGATGCAAATATCTTCACTGTTATCAATTTGACAGGATTCGGGCTCATCGTATCTTGTTCAGGAGGTTCAGGTGTACAAGATTTGTGCGGTAGCACTTGTCCAAAGCGACTCTCTTTGGACTCAGGTCGATCCATATGCCGAAATAACAAAAATTGCAGATCTTATCGGAATGATATAGATGCAAATATCTTAACTCCTATCAATTTGACAGGATTCTGCCCCATCGTATCTTCTCCAGGAGGTTCAAATGTACAAGATTTGTGGGGTAGCACTTGACAAAAGCCAATCTCTTTGGACTCAGGTCGATTCATATGCCGAGCATCCAGAATTGCCAAAAGCCAATCTCTTTGGACTCAGGTCGAATCATATGCCGAGCCTCCAGGAATGCCAATGTCGTCCAATGATATAAATGCAAATATCTTTACTCCTATCAATATGATAGCATTCTGCCTCATCATACCTTGTTCCGGAGGTGCAAAAGTACAAGATTTGAGCGGGAGCCCTTGTCCAAAGCGACTCTCTTTGGTCTCAGGTCGAATCATAAGCCGAGCATCCAGAATTTCCAATGTCGTCCATTGATATAGATGCAAATATCTCTACTCCTATCAATGTGATTCGATTCAGCCTCATCATACCTTGTACAGGAGGTTGAAATGTACACGATTTGTGCGGTAGCACTTGTCCGAAGCGACTCTCTTTGAACTCAGGTCGAATCATAAGCCGAGCATCCAGAATTGCCAATGTCGTCCAATGATATAGATGCAAATATCTTTACTCCTATCAATGTAATAGGATTCTGCCTCATCATAGCTGGTCCAGGAGGTCCAAATGTACAAGATTTGTGTGGTAGCACTTGTCCAAAGCGACTCTCTTTGGACTCAGGTCGCATAATAAACCGGAGCATCCAGAATTGCCAATGTCGTCCAATTATATAGATGCAAATATCATCACTCCTATCAATTTGACAGGATTCTGCCTAATCATATCTTATCCAGGAGGTTCAAATGAACAAGATTTGTGGGGTAGCATTTGTCCAAAGCGACTCTCTTTGGACTCAGGTCGAATCATAAGCCGAGGCATCCAGAATTGCCAATGACGTCCATTGATATAGATGCAAATATCTCTACTCCTATCAATGTGATTCGATTCAGCCTCATCATACCTTGTACAGGAGGTTGAAATGTACACGATTTGTGCGGTAGCACTTGTCCGAAGCGACTCTCTTTGATTCAGGTCGATCCATAAGCCGAACCATCCAGAATTGCCAATGTCGTGCTATCATATAGATGCAAATATCTTTACTCCTATCAATGTGATAAGATTCTGCCTCATCATACCTTGTTCCGGAGGTTTAAATGTACAAGATTTGTGCGGTAGCACGTGTCCAAAGCGACTCTCTTTGGCCTCCGGTCGAATCATATGCCGGAGCATCCAGAATTGCCAATGTCGTCCAATGATATAGATGCAAATATCCTCACTCCTATCAATTTGGCAGGATTCTGCCTCATCGTATCTTGTCCAGGAAGATCAAATGTACAATATTTGTGCGGTAGCACTTGTCCAGGCCGACTGTCTTTGGACTCAGGTCGAATCATAAACCGGAGCATCCAGAATTGCCAAATGTCGTCCATTGATATAGATGCAAATATCTTTCCTCCTATCAATTTGACAGGATTTTGCCTCATCATATCTTGTCCAGGAGGTTCAAATGTACAAGATTTGTGCGGTAGCACTTGTCCAAAGCGACTCTCTTTGGTCTCAGGTCGAATCATAAGCCGAGCATCCAGAATTTCCTATGTCGTCCAATGATATAGATGCAAATATCTCTACTCCTATCAATGTGATTCGATTCAGCCTCATCATACCTTGTACAGGAGGTTGAAATGTACACGATTTGTGCGGTAGCACTTGTCCAAAGCGACTCTCTTTGGACTCAGGTCGAATCATAAGCCTGAGCATCCAGAATTGCCAAAGACGTCCAATGATATAGATGCAAATATCTTCACTGTTATCAATTTGACAGGATTCGGGCTCATCGTATCTTGTTCAGGAGGTTCAGGTGTACAAGATTTGTGCGGTAGCACTTGTCCAAAGCGACTCTCTTTGGACTCAGGTCGATCCATATGCCGAAATAACAAAAATTGCAGATCTTATCGGAATGATATAGATGCAAATATCTTAACTCCTATCAATTTGACAGGATTCTGCCCCATCGTATCTTCTCCAGGAGGTTCAAATGTACAAGATTTGTGGGGTAGCACTTGACAAAAGCCAATCTCTTTGGACTCAGGTCGATTCATATGCCGAGCATCCAGAATTGCCAAAAGCCAATCTCTTTGGACTCAGGTCGAATCATATGCCGAGCATCCAGGAATGCCAATGTCGTCCAATGATATAAATGCAAATATCTTTACTCCTATCAATATGATAGCATTCTGCCTCATCATACCTTGTTCCGGAGGTGCAAAAGTACAAGATTTGAGCGGGAGCCCTTGTCCAAAGCGACTCTCTTTGGTCTCAGGTCGAATCATAAGCCGAGCATCCAGAATTTCCAATGTCGTCCATTGATATAGATGCAAATATCTCTACTCCTATCAATGTGATTCGATTCAGCCTCATCATACCTTGTACAGGAGGTTGAAATGTACACGATTTGTGCGGTAGCACTTGTCCGAAGCGACTCTCTTTGAACTCAGGTCGAATCATAAGCCGAGCATCCAGAATTGCCAATGTCGTCCAATGATATAGATGCAAATATCTTTACTCCTATCAATGTAATAGGATTCTGCCTCATCATAGCTGGTCCAGGAGGTCCAAATGTACAAGATTTGTGTGGTAGCACTTGTCCAAAGCGACTCTCTTTGGACTCAGGTCGAATAATAAACCGGAGCATCCAGAATTGCCAATGTCGTCCGATTATATAGATGCAAATATCATCACTCGTATCAATTTGACAGGATTCTGCCTAATCATATCTTATCCAGGAGGTTCAAATGAACAAGATTTGTGGGGTAGCATTTGTCCAAAGCGACTCTCTTTGGACTCAGGTCGAATCATAAGCCGAGGCATCCAGAATTGCCAATGACGTCCATTGATATAGATGCAAATATCTTTCCGCCTATCAATTTGACAGGATTCTGCCTAATATTATCTTGTCCAGGAGGTTCAAATGTACAAGATTTGTGCGTTAGCACTTCACAAAAGCGTATCTCTTTGGACTCAGGTCGAATCATAAGCCGAGCATCCAGAATTTCCAATGTCGTCCAATGATATAGATGCAAATATCTCTACTCCTATCAATGTGATTCGATTCCGCCTCATCATACCTTGTACAGGAGGTTGAAATGTACACGATTTGTGCGGTAGCACTTGTCCGAAGCGACTCTCTTTGAACTCAGGTCGAATCATAAGCCGAGCATCCAGAATTTCCAATGTCGTCCATTGATATAGATGCAAATATCTCTACTCCTATCAATGTGATTCGATTCAGCCTCATCATACCTTTTCCAGGAGGTCCAAATGTACAAGACTTGTGCGGTAGCACTTGACAAAAGCCAATCTCTTTGGCTTAAGTCGAATCATAAGCCGGGGCATCCAGAATTGCCAATGACGTCCATTCATATAGATGCAAATATCTTTCCTCCTATCAATTTGACAGGATTCTGCCTCATCTTATCTTGTCCAGGAGGTTCAAATGTACAATATTTGTGCGTTAGCACTTCACAAAAGCGAATCTCTTTGGACTCAGGTCGAATCATATGCCGGAGCATACAGAATTGCCAATGTCGTCCAATGATATAGATGCAAATATCATCACTTCTGTCAATTTGACAGGATTCTGCCTCATCATATCTTATCCAGGAAGTTCAAATGTACAAGATTTGTGGGGTAGCATTTGACAAAAGCAAATCTCTTTGGAGTCAGGTCGAATCATATGCCCAGCGTCCAGAATTGCCAATGTCGTCCAATTATATAGATGCAAATATCTCTGCTCCTATCAATTTGCCAGGATTCTCCCTCATCGTATCTTGTCCAGGGGGTTCAAATGTACAATATTTGTGCGGTAGCACTTGTCCAAAGCGACTCTCTTTGGACTCAGGTCGATCCATATGCCAAAGTAACAAAAATTGCAGATCTTATCGGAATGATATAGATGCAAATATCTTAACTCCTATCAATTTGACAGGATTCTGCCCCATCGTATCTTCTCCAGGATGTTCAAATGTACAAGATTTGTGCGGTAGCACTTGACAAAAGCCAATCTCTTTGGACTCAGGTCGATTGATATGCCGAGCATCCAGAATTGCCAATGTCGTCCAATGATATAGATGCAAATATCTCTACTCCTATCAATGTGATTCGATTCAGCCTCATCATACCTTGTACAGGAGGTCCAAATATACACGATTTGTGCGGTAGCACTTGTCCAAAGCGATTCTCTTTGGACTCAGGTCGAATCATAAGCCGGAGCATCCAGAATTGCCAATGTCGTCCAATGATATAGATGCAAATATCTTTACTGATATCAATGTGGTAGGATTCTGCCTCATCATACCTTGTACAGGAGGTCCACACATACAAGATTTGTGCGGTAGCACTTGTCCAAAGCGACTCTCTTTGGACTCAGGTCGAATCATATGCCGGGGCATCCAGGATTGCCAATGTCGTCCAATGATATAGATGCAAATATCATCACTCCTATCAATTTGACAGGATTCTGCTTCATCGTATCTTGTACAGGAGGTCCAAATGTACACGATTTGTGCGGTAGCACTTGTCCAAAGCGACTCTCTTTGGACTCAGGTCGAATCATAAGCCGGGGCATCCAGAATTGCCAATGTCATCCAATGATATAGATGCAAATATCTTTACTGCTATCAATTTGACAGGATTCTGAATCATCCTACCTTGTCCAGTAGGTCAAAATGTACAAGATTTGTGCGGTAGCCCTTCTCCAAAGCGACTCTATTTGGACTCAGTACGAATTATAAGCCGGGGCATCCAGAATTGCCAATGTCGTCCAATGATATAGATACAAATATCTTTACTCCTATCAATGTGATTTGATTCTGCCTCATCATACCTTGTCCAGTAGGTCAAAATGTACAAGATTTCCACGTTAGCACTTCACAAAAGCGAATCTCTTTGGACTCAGGTCGATTCATAAGCCGAAGCATCCAGAATTGCCAATGTTGTCCAATGATATAGATGCAAATATCTTTACTGCTATCAATTTGACAGGATTCTGCCTCATCATGCCTTGTCCAGTAGGTCAAAATGTACCAGATTTGTGCGTTAGCACTTCACAAAAGCGAATCTCTTTGGACTCAGGTCGATTCATATGCGGAAGCATCCAGAATTGCCAATGTCGTCCAATGATATAGATGCAAATATCTTCACTCCTATCAATTTGACAGGAATCTGCCTCATCATACCTTGTCCAGTAGGTCAAAATGTACAAGATTTGTGCGGTAGCAATTGTCCAAAGCGACTCTCTTTGGACTCAGGTCGAATCATAAGCCTGAGCATCCAGAATTGCTAATGTCGTCCAATGATATAGATGCAAATATCTTCACTCCTATCAATTTGACAGGAATCTGCCTCACCATATCTTTTCCAAGAGGTACAAATGTACAAGATTTGTGCGGCAGCACTTGTACAGGCCGACTCTCTGTGGATTCAGGTCTAATTATAAGCCGGTTCCCCACGATTGCCAATGTCGTACAATGATTTAGATGCAAATATCTTCGCTCCTATGAATTTGATAATGTCATTGGACGGCATTGGCAATACTGGGGATCAGTCTTATAATTAGACCTGAATCTAAAGAGAGTCGGCCTGTACAAGTACTACCGCACAAATCTTGTACATTTGAACCTCCTGGACAAGATATGATGAGGCAGAATGCTGTAAAATTGATAGCAGTGAGGATATTTGCGTCTATATCATTGGACAATATCGGCAATTTTGGATTCTTCGCCATATGATTCGACCTGAATACAAAGGGAGTCGCTTTGGACAAGTGCTACCGCACAAATCTTGTACATTCGGACCCCCTGCACAAGATACGAAGAGGCTGAATCCTGTCAATTTGATAGGAGTAAAGATATATGCATCTATATAATTGGACGACATTGGCAATTCTGGATGCTCGGCTTATGATTCGACCGGAGGCCAAAGAGAGTCGCTTTGGACAAGTGCTACCGCACAAATCTTGTACATTTGGACCTCCTGGGCAAGATACGATGAGACAGAAACTTGTCAAATTGACAGCAGTGAAGATTTTTGCATCTATATCATTGGACGACATTGGCAATTCTGGATGCTTCGGCTTATGGATCGACCTGTGTACAAAGAGATTCGCTTTTGTCAAGTGCTACCGCACAAATCCTGTACACTTGAACCTCCTGGACAAGGTATAATGAGGCAGAATCCTATTACATTGATAGGAGTAAAGATATTAGCATCTATATCTTTGGACGACATTGGCAATTCTGAATGCTGCGACATATGATTGGACCGGAGGCCAAAGAGAGTCGCTTTGCACAAGTGCTACCGCACAAATCGTGTACATTTGAATGTCCTGGACAAGATACCATGAGGCAGAATCCTGTCAAATTGATAGGAGAGAAGATATTTGCATCTATATCACAAAACGACATTGGCAATTTTGGATGCTCCGGCATTTGGATCGACCTCAGTCCAAAGAGAGTCGCTTTGGACAAGTGCCACCGCACAAATCTTGTACATTTGGACCTCCTGGACAAGATACGATGAGACAGAAACTTGTCAAATTGACAGCAGTGAAGATTATTGCATCTATATCATTGGACGACATTGGCAATTCTGGATGCTTCGGATTATGGATCGACCTGTGTCCAAAGAGATTCGCTTTTGTCAAGTGCTACCGCACAAATCATGTACATTTGAACCTCCTGGACAAGGTATGATGAGGCAGAATCCTATTACATTGATAGGAGTAAAGATATTAGCATCTATATCATTGGACGACATTGGCAATCCTGGGGATCCGGCTTTTGAATCGACCTGAATCCAAAGAGTTTCGCTTTTGTCTAGTGCTACCGCACAAATCTTGTACACTTGATCCACCTGGACAAGACACGCTGAGGCAGGATTCTATCACATTGATAGGAGTAAAGATATTTGCATCTATATCATTGGACGACATTGGCAATTCTGGAAGTTCGGCATATGATTCGACCTGAGATCAAAGAGTGTCGCTTTGGACAAATACTGCCCCCAAATCGTTTGTCCATTTGGACCTCCTGGATAAGATATGATGAGGCAGAGTCCTGTCAAATTGATAGGAGTGAAGATATTAGCATCTATACCATTGCACGACATTGGCAATTCTTGATGCTTTGGCACATGATTCGACCTGAGTCCAAAGAGAATCGCTTTTGCGAAGTGCTAACGCACAAATCTTGTACATTTGAACCTCCTGGACAAGATATGATGAGGCAGAATCATGTCAAATTGATAGGAATAAAGATATTTGCATCTATATCAATGGACGTCATTTGCAATTCTGGATGTTCCGGCATATAATTCGACCTGAATCCCAAGAGAGTCGCTTTGGACAAGTACTACAGCACAAATCCTGTACATTTGGACCTCCTGTACAAGGTATGATGAGGCAGAATCCTGTCAAATTGATAGGAGTGAAGATGTTTGCATCTATATCACTTTATACGACATTGGCAATTCTGGATGCTCCGGTTTATGATTCGACCTGTGTCCAAAGAGAGTCGCTTTGGACAAATGCTGCCGCCCAAATCTCGTACATTTGAACCTCCTGGAAAAGGTATGATGAGGCAGAATCCAGTCACATTGAGAGTAGTAAAGATATTTGCATCTATATCATTGGACGACATTGGCAATCCTGGGGATCCGGCTTATAATTCGACCTGAATCCAAAGAGAGTCGGCCTGGACAAGTGCTACCGCAAAAACCTTGTACACTTGGACCCCCTGGACAAGATACGATGCGGGAGAATCCTGGCAAATTGATAGGAGTGAAGATATTTGCATCTATATCACAGGACGACATTGGCAATTTTGGATGCTCCGGCATTTGGATCGACCTGAGTCCAAAGAGAGTCGCTTTGGACAAGTGCTACCGCACAAATCTTGTACATTTGATCCCCCTGGACAAGATACGATGAGGCAGAATCGTGTCAATTGATAGGAGTAAAGATATTTGCATCTATATCATTAGACGGCACTGGCAATTCTCGATGCTCAGGTTAATGATCCGACATGAGTCCAAAGAGAGTCGCTTTGGACAAGGGCTACCGCACAAATCTTGTACATTTGAACCTCCGGAACAAGGTATGATGAAGCAGAACCTATCACATTGATAGGAGAAAAGATATTTGCATCTATATCATTGGACGGCATTGGCAATTCTGGTTGCTCCGGCGTATGATTCGACCGGAGGCCAAAGAGAGTCGATTTGGACAAGTGCTACCGCACAAATCTTGTAGATTTGGACCCCCTGGACAATATACGATGAGGCAGAATCCTGTCAAAATGATAGGAGTAAAGATATTTGCATCTACATCATTGGACGACAATGGCAATTCTGGATGCTCCGGCTTATAATTCGACCTGAATCAAAGAGAGTCGGTTTGGGCAAATGCTGCCGCCCAAAACTTGTGCATTTAGACGTCCTGGAGAAGGTATGATGAGGCAGAATCCTGTGACATTGATAGGAGTGTAGATATTTGCATCTATATCATTGGACGACATTGGCAATTCTGGATGCTCGGCATATGATTCGACCTGAGTCCAAAAAGGGTCGCTTTGGACAAATGCTACCGCACAAATCTTGTCCATTTGACCCCCTGGACAAGATGCGATGAGGCAGAATCCTGCCAAATTGATAGCAGTAAAGATACTTGCATCTATATCATTGGATGACATTGGCAATTCTGGATGCTTCGGATTATGGATCGACCTGTGTCCAAAGAGATTCGCTCTTGTGAAGTGCTAACGCACAAATCTTGTACATTTTAACCTACTGGACAAGGTATGAGGAGGCAGAATCCTATCACATTCATAGGAGTGAAGATATTTGTATCTATATCATTAGACTGCATTGGCAATTCTCGATGCTCAGGCTTATGATCCGACATGAGTCCAAAGAGAGTCGCTTTGGACAAGTGCTACCGCAACAAATCGTGTACATTTGGACCCCCTGGAGCAAGATACGATGAGGCAGAATCCTGTCGAATTGATAGGAGTGAAGATATTTGCATCTATGTCATTAGACTGCATTGGCAATTCTGGATGCCCCGGCTTATGATTCGACCTGAGTTCAAAGAGTTTCGCTTTTGTCTAGGGCTACCGCACAAATCTTGTACACTTGATCCTCCTGGACAAGACACGATGAGGCAGAATTCTATCACATTGATAGGAGTAAAGATATTTGCATCTATATCATTGGACGACATTGACAATTCTGGATGCTCGGCATATGATTCGACCTGAGTTCAAAGAGTTTCGCTTTTGTCTAGGGCTACCGCACAAATCTTG
The DNA here is from genome assembly GCA_963942575.1 of Priocnemis perturbator. Lineage (NCBI taxonomy): Eukaryota > Metazoa > Arthropoda > Insecta > Hymenoptera > Pompilidae > Priocnemis > Priocnemis perturbator. Next base: position 1,270,374 of record CAWWDK010000133.1, on the reverse strand, counting down.
TACACTTGATCCTCCTGGACAAGACACGATGAGGCAGAATTCTATCACATTGATAGGAGTAAAGATATTTGCATCTATATCATTGGACGACATTGGCAATTCTGGAAGTTCGGCATATGATTCGACCTGAGTTCAAAGATAGTCGCTTTGGACAAGTGCTACCGCAACAAATCGTGTACATTTGGACCCCCTGGAGCAAGATACGATGAGGCAGAATCCTGTCGAATTGATAGGAGTGAAGATATTTTCATCTATATCATTAGACTGCATTGGCAATTCTGGATGCTCAGGCTTATGATTCGACCTGAGTCCAAAGAGAGTCGCTTCGGACAAGTGCTACCGCAACAAGGCTTGTACATTTAAACCTCCTGGACAAGGTATGATGAGGCAAAATCCTGGCAAATTGATAGGAGTTAAGATATTTGCATCTATATCATTCGGATAACATCGGCAATTTTTGTCACCTCGGCATATGGATCGACCTGAGTCCAAAGAGAGTCGCTTTGGACAAATGCTGCCGCACAATCTTGTACATTTGAACGTCCTGGACAAGGTATGGTGAGGCAGAATCCAGTCTCATTTAGAGTAGTTAAGATATTTGCATCTATATCATTGGACGACATTGGCAATCTTGGGGATCCGGCTTATAATTCGACCTGAATCCAAAGAGAGTCGGCCTGGACAAGTGCTACCGCAACAAGGCTTGTACATTTGAACCTCCTGGACAAGATACGATGAGGCAGAATCCTATCACATTGATAGGAATAAAGATATTTGCATCTATATTACTGGGCGACATTGGCAATTTTGGATGCTCCGGCATTTGGATCGACCTGAGTTCAAAGATAGTCGCTTTGGACACATACTGCCGCCCAAATCTTTTGTCCATTTGGACATCCTGGATAAGATATGATGAGGCAGAGTCCTGTCAAATTGATTGGAGTGAAGATATTGGCATCTATATCATTGGACGACATTGGCAATTCTGAATGCTCGGCTTATGATTCGACCTGAATCCAAAGAGAGTCGCTTTAGACAACTGCTGCCGCCCAAGTCTTGTCCATTTGGACAACCTGGACAAGGTATGATGAGGCAAATTCCTGGCAAATTGATAGGAGTTAAGATATTTGCATCTATATCATTCGGATAACATCGGCAATTTTTGTCACCTCGGCATATTGATCGACCTGAGTCCAAAGAGAGTCGCTTTGGACAAATGCTGCCGCACAAATCTTGTACATTTGAACGTCCTGGAAAAGGTATGGTGAGGCAGAATCCAGTCACATTTAGAGTAATTAAGATATTTGCATCTATATCATTGGACGACATTGGCAATCTTGGGGATCCGGCTTATAACTCGACCTGAATCCAAAGAGAGTCGGCCTGGACAAGTGCTACCGCAAAAATCTTGTACACTTGGACCCCCTCGACAAGTTACGATGCGGGAGACTCCTGGCAAATTGATAGGAGTGAAGATATTTGCATCCATATCATTGGACGACATTGGCAATTCTGAATGCTGCGACATATGATTCGACCGGAGGCCAAAGAGAATCGCTTTGGACAAGTGCTACCGCACAAATCGTGTACATTTGAATCTCCTGGATAAGATACCATGAGGCAGAATCCTGTCAAATTGATAGGAGAGAAGATTTTTGCATCTATATCATAGGACGACATTGGCAATTTTGGATGCTCCAGCATTTGGATCGACCTGAGTCCAAAGAGAGTCGCTTTGGAGTAGTGGTACCGCACAAATCTTGTACATTTGAACCTCCTGGACAAGGTATGATGAGGCAGAATCCTATTACATTGATAGGAGTAAAGATATTAGCATCTATATCATTGGACGACATTGGCAATCCTGGGGATCCGGCTTTTGATTCGACCTGAATCCAAAGAGTTTCGCTTTTGTCTAGTGCTACCGCACAAATCTTGTACACTTGATCCTCCTGGACAAGACACGATGAGGCAGGATTCTATCACATTGATAGGAGTAAAGATATTTGCATCTATATCATTGGACGACATTGGCAATTCTGGAAGTTCGGCATATGATTCGACCTGAGTTCAAAGAGAGTCGCTTTGGACAAATACTGCCCCCAAATCGTTTGTCCATTTGGACCTCCTGGATAAGATATGATGAGGCAGAGTCCTGTCAAATTGATAGGAGTGAAGATATTAGCATCTATATCATTGGACGACATTGGCAATTCTGGATGCTCGGCATATGATTCGACCTGAATCCAAAGAGAGTCGCATTAGACAACTGCTGCCGCCCAAGTCTTGTCCATTTGGACCTCCTGGACTAGGTATGATGAGGCAAAATCCTGGCAAATTGATAGCAGTAAAGATACTTGCATCTATATCATTGGATGACATTGGCAATTCTGGATGCTGCGGCTTATGGATCGACCTGTGTCCAAAGAGATTCGCTCTTGTGAAGTGCTAACGCACAAATCTTGTACATTTTAACCTACTGAACAAGGTATGAGGAGGCAGAATCCTATCACATTCATAGGAGTGAAGATATTTGTATCTATATCATTAGACTGCATTGGCAATTCTCGATGCTCAGGCTTATGATCCGACATGAGTCCAAAGAGAGTCGCTTTGGACAAGTGCTACCGCAACAAATCGTGTACATTTGGACCCCCTGGAGCAAGATACGATGAGGCAGAATCCTGGCGAATTGATAGGAGTGAAGATATTTGCATCTATATCATTAGACTGCATTGGCAATTCTAGATGCCCCGGCTTATGATTCGACCTGAGTCCAAAGAGAGTCGCTTCGGACAAGTGCTACCGCAACAAGGCTTGTACATTTGAACCTCCGGAACAAGGTATGATGAGGCAGAAACCTATCACATTGATAGGAGAAAAGATATTTGCATCTATATCATTGGACGACATTGGCAATTCTGGATGCTCGGCATATGATTCGAACTGAGTCAAAGAGATTGGCTTTTGTCAAGTGCTACCGCACAAATCTTGTACATTTGAACCTCCTGGACAAGATACGATGAGGCAGAATCCTGTCCAATTGATAGGAGTGAAGATATTTTCATCTATATCATTAGACTGCATTGGCAATTCTGGATGTTCAGGCTTATGATTCGACCTGAGTCCAAAGAGAGTCGCTTCGGACAAGTGCTACCGCAACAAGGCTTGTACATTTAAACCTCCTGGACAAGGTATGATGAGGCAAAATCCTGGCAAATTGAAAGGAGTTAAGATATTTGCATCCATATCATTCGGATAACATCGGCAATTTTTGTCACCTCGGCATATGGATCGACCTGAGTCCAAAGAGAGTCGCTTTGGACAAATGCTGCCGCACAAATCTTGTACATTTGAACGTCCTGGAAAAGGTATGGTGAGGCAGAAACCAGTCACATTTAGAGTAGTTAAGATATTTGCATCTATATCATTGGACGACATTGGCAATCTTGGGGATCCGGCTTATAATTCGACCTGAATCCAAAGAGAGTCGGCCTGGACAAGTGCTACCGCAACAAGGCTTGTACGTTTGAACCTCCTGGACAAGATACGATGAGGCAGAATCCTATCACATTGATAGGAATAAAGATATTTGCATCTATATTACTGGGCGACATTGGCAATTTTGGATGCTCCGGCATTTGGATCGACCTGAGTCCAAAGAGAGTCGCTTTGGAGTAGTGCTACCGCACAAATCTTGTACATTTGGACCTCGTGAACAAGGAATGATGAGGCAGAATCCCATCACATTGATAGGAGTAAATATATTTGCATCTATATCATTGGACGACATTGGCAATTCTGGATGCTCGGCATATGATTCGACCTGAGTCCAAAAAGAGTCGCTTTGGACAAATGCTACCGCACAAATCTTGTCCATTTGACCCCCTGGACAAGATGCGATGAGGCAGAATCCTGCCAAATTGATAGCAGTAAAGATACTTGCATCTATATCATTGGATGACATTGGCAATTCTGGATGCTTCGGCGTATGATTCGACCGGAGGCCAAAGAGAGTCGATTTGGACAAGTGCTACCGCACAAATCTTGTACATTTGGACCCCCTGGACAATATACGATGAGGCAGAATCCTGTCAAAATGATAGGAGTAAAGATATTTGCATCTACATCATTGGACGACAATGGCAATTCTGGATGCTCCGGCTTATAATTCGACCTGAATCAAAGAGAGTCGGTTTGGGCAAATGCTGCCGCCCAACACTTGTGCATTTAGACGTCCTGGAGAAGGTATGATGAGGCAGAATCCTGTGACATTGATAGGAGTGTAGATATTTGCATCTATATCATTGGACGACATTGGCAATTCTGGATGCTCGGCATATGATCCGACATGAGTCCAAAGAGAGTCGCTTTGGACAAGTGCTACCGCAACAAATCGTGTACATTTGGACCCCCTGGAGCAAGATACGATGAGGCAGAATCCTGTCGAATTGATAGGAGTGAAGATATTTGCTACTATATCATTGGACTGCATTGGCAATTCTGGATGCCCCGGCTTATGATTCGACCTGAGTCCAAAGAGAGTCGCTTTGGACAAGGGCTACCGCACAAATCTTGTACATTTGAACCTCCGGAACAAGGTATGATGAGGCAGAAACCTATCACATTGATAGGAGAAAAGATATTTGCATCTATATCATTGGACGACATTGGCAATTCTGGATGCTCGGCATATGATTCGAACTGAGTCAAAGAGATTGGCTTTTGTCAAATGCTACCGCACAAATCTTATACATTTGAACCTCCTGGACAAGATACGATGAGGCAGAATCCTGTCCAATTGATAGGAGTGAAGATATTTGCATCTATATCATTAGACTGCATTGGCAATTCTGGTTGCTTAGGCTTATGATTCGACCTGAGTCCAAAGAGAGTCGCTTCGGACAAGTGCTACCGCAACAAGGCTTGTACATTTGGACCTCCTGGACAAGATACGACGAGGCAGAATCCTATCACATTGATAGGAGTAAAGATATTTGCATCTATATTTCTGGGCGACATTGGCAATTCTGGATGGTCCGGCATATGGTTCGACATATGTCCAAAGAATGTCGCTTTGGACAAGTGCTACCGCACAAATCTTGTACATTTGAACCTCCGGAACAAGGTATGATGGGGCAGAATCCTATCACATGGATAGGAGTAAAGATATTTGCATCTATATCATTGGACGACATTGACAATTCTGGATGCTCGGCATATGATTCGACCTGAGTTCAAAGAGTTTCGCTTTTGTCTAGGGCTACCGCACAAATCTTGTACACTTGATCCTCCTGGACAAGACACGATGAGGCAGAATTCTATCACATTGATAGGAGTAAAGATATTTGCATCTATATCATTGGACGACATTGGCAATTCTGGAAGTTCGGCATATGATTCGACCTGAGTTCAAAGATAGTCGCTTTGGACAAATACTGCCCCCCAAATCTTTTGTCCATTCGGACATCCTGGATAAGATATGATGAGGCAGAGTCCTGTCAAATTGATAGGAGTGAAGATATTTGCATCTATATCATTGGACGACATTGGCAATTCTGGATGCTCGGCTTATGATTCGACCTGAATCCAAAGAGAGTCGCTTTAGACAACTGCTGCCGCCCAAGTCTTGTCCATTTGGACGTCCTGGACAAGGTATGATGAGGCAAAATCCTGGCAAATTGATAGGAGTTAAGATATTTGCATCTATATCATTCGGATAACATCGGCAATTTTTGTCACCTCGGCATATGGATCGACCTGAGTCCAAAGAGAGTCGCTTTGGACAAATGCTGCCGCACAAATCTTGTACATTTGAACGTCCTGGAAAAGGTATGGTGAGGCAGAATCCAGTCACATTTAGAGTAGTTAAGATATTTGCATCTATATCATTGGACGACATTGGCAATCTTGAGGATCCGGCTTATAATTCGACCTGAATCCAAAGAGAGTCGGCCTGGACAATTGCTACCGCAACAAGGCTTGTACAATTTGAACCTCCTGGACAAGATACGATGAGGCAGAATCCTATCACATTGATACGAGTAAAGATATTTGCATCTATATTACTGGGCGACATTGGCAATTCTGGATGGTCCGGCATATGGTTCGACATAAGTCCAAAGAATGTCGCTTTGGACAAGTGCTACCGCACAAATCGTGTACATTTGAATCTCCTGGATAAGATACCATGAGGCAGAATCCTGTCAAATTGAAAGGAGAGAAGATATTTGCATCTATATCATAGGACGACATTGGCAATTTTGGATGCTCCGGCATTTGGATCGACCTGAGTCCAAAGAGAGTCGCTTTGGAGTAGTGCTACCGCACAAATCTTGTACATTTGGACCTCCTGTACAAGGAATGATGAGGCAGAATCCCATCACATTGATAGGAGTAAATATATTTGCATCTATATCATTGGACGACATTGGCAATTCTGGATGCTCGGCATATGATTCGACCTGAGTCCAAAGAGAGTCTCTTTGGACAAGTGCTACCGCACAAATCTTGTTCATTTGAACTTCCTGGGCAAGGTATGATGAGGCCGAATCCTGTCACATTAATAGGAGTGCAGATATTTGCATCTATATCATTGGACAGCATTGCAATCCTGGGGAACCGGCTTATAATTAGACCTGAATCCAAAGAGAGTCGGTTTGGATAAATGCTGCCGCCCAAAACTTGTGCATTTAGACGTCCTGGAAAAAAGGTATGATGAGGCAGAATCCTGTGACATTGATAGCAGTGTAGATATTTGCATCTATATCATTGGACGACATTGGCAATTCTGGATGCTCGGCATATGATTCGACCTGAGTCCAAAAAGAGTCGCTTTGGACAAGTGCTACCGCACAAATCTTGTACATTTGAACCACCTGGACAAGGTATGATTAGGTAGAATCCTGGCAAATTGATAGGAGTTAAGATATTTGCATCTATATCATTGGACAATATCGGCAATTTTGGGTTCTTTGCCTTATGATTCGACCTGCAACCAGAGGGAGTCGCTTTGGACAAGTGCTACAGCACAAATCTTGTACATTTGATCCCCCTGGACAAGATACGATGAGGCAGAATCCTGTCAAATTGATAGGAGATAATATATTTTCATCTATATCATAGGACGACATTGGCAATTTTGGACGCTTCGGCATATGGATCGACCTGAGTCCAAAGAGAGTCGCTTTGGACAAGTGCTACCGTTGAAATCGTGTACAATTGATCCTCCTGGACGAGATACGATGAGGCAGAATCCTGTCAAATTGATAGGAGTTAAGGTATTTGCATCTATATTATTGGACGAAATTTGCAATTCTGGATGCTCGGCTTATGATTCGACCTGAGTCCAAAGATAGTCGCTTTGGACAAGTGCTACCGCACAAACCTTGTAGATTTGCACTTCTGGAACAACGTATGATCACAGAATCCTGTCAAATTTTTAGGTGTAAAGGTATTTGCATCTATATCATTGGACGGCATTGGCAATTCTGGATGCTCGGCTTATGATTCGACCTGAGTCCAAGGAGATTCGCTTTTGTCAAGTGCTACCGCACAATTCGTGCACATTTGGACCTCCTGGACAAGGTTTGATGAGGCAGAATCCTATCACATTGATAGGAGCAAAGATATTTGCATCTATATCATTGGACGACATTGGCAATTCTGGATGCTCGGCTTATGATTCGACCTGAGTCCAAAGAGAGTGGCTTTGGACAAGTGCTACCGCACAAATCTTGTATGTGTAGACCTCCTGTACACGGTATGATGAGGCAGAATCCTGTCAAATTGATAGGATGTTTGCATCTATATCATTGGACGACATTGGCAATTCTGGATGCTCCGGTTTATGATTCGACCGGAGTCCAAAGAGAGTCGCTTTGGACAGGTGCTACCGCACAAATCTTGTACATTTGGACCTCCAGGACCAGGCATGATGAGGCAGAATCCTATTACATTGATAGGAGTAAAGATATTTGCATCTATATCATTGGACGACATTGGCAATTCTGGATGCTTGGCATATGAATCGACCTGAGTCCAAAGAGCTTGGCTTTTGTCAAGTGTTACCGCACAAATCATGTACATTTGAACCTCCTGGACAAGATACGATGAAGCAGAATCCTGTCAAATTGATAGGAGTAAAGATGTTTGCATATATCATTAGACGACATTGGCAATTCTGGGTACTTCGGCTTATGATTCGACCTGAGTTCAACGAGAGTCGCTTTGGACAAGTGCTTCCGCACAAATCAGGTACATTTGAACCTCATGGACAAGGTATGATGAGGCAGAATCCTATCATATTGATAGGAATAAAGATATTTGCATCTATATCAATGGACGTCATTGGCAATTCTGGATGTTCCGGAATATGATTCGACCTGAGTCCAAAGAGAGTCGCTTTGGACAAGGGCTACCGCACAAATCTTGTACATTTGAACCTCCGGAACAAGGTATGATGAGGCAGAAACCTATCACATTGATAGGAGAAAAGATATTTGCATCTATATCATTGGACGACATTGGCAATTCTGGATGCTCGGCATATGATTCGAACTGAGTCAAAGAGATTGGCTTTTGTCAAATGCTACCGCACAAATCTTATACATTTGAACCTCCTGGACAAGATACGATGAGGCAGAATCCTGTCCAATTGATAGGAGTGAAGATATTTGCATCTATATCATTAGACTGCATTGGCAATTCTGGTTGCTCAGGCTTATGATTCGACCTGAGTCTAAAGAGAGTCGCTTCGGACAAGTGCTACCGCAACAAGGCTTGTACATTTGGACCTCCTGGACAAGATACGACGAGGCAGAATCCTATCACATTGATAGGAGTAAAGATATTTGCATCTATATTTCTGGGCGACATTGGCAATTCTGGATGGTCCGGCATATGGTTCGACATATGTCCAAAGAATGTCGCTTTGGACAAGTGCTACCGCACAAATCTTGTACATTTGAACCTCCGGAACAAGGTATGATGGGGCAGAATCCTATCACATGGATAGGAGTAAAGATATTTGCATCTATATCATTGGACGACATTGACAATTCTGGATGCTCGGCATATGATTCGACCTGAGTTCAAAGAGTTTCGCTTTTGTCTAGGGCTACCGCACAAATCTTGTACACTTGATCCTCCTGGACAAGATACGATGAGGCAGAATCCTGTCAAAATGATAGGAGTAAAGATATTTGCATCTATATCATTCGGATAACATCGGCAATTTTCGTTGCTTCGGCATATGGATCGACCTGAGTCCAAAGAGAGTCGGTTTGGATAAATGCTACCGCACAAATCTTGTACATTTGATCCTCCTGGACAAGGTATGATTAGGCAGAATCCTGGCAAATTGATAGGAGTAAAGATATTTGCATCTATATTTCTGGGCGACATTGGCAATTCTGGATGGTCCGGCATATGGTTCGACATATGTCCAAAGAATGTCGCTTTGGACAAGTGCTACCGCACAAATCGTGTACATTTGAATCTCCTGGATAAGATACCATGAGGCAGAATCCTGTCAAATTGATAGGAGAGAAGATATTTGCATCTATATCATAGGACGACATTGGCAATTTTGGATGCTCCGGCATTTGGATCGACCTGAGTCCAAAGAGAGTCGCTTTGGAGTAGTGCTACCGCACAAATCTTGTACATTTGGACCTCCTGTACAAGGAATGATGAGGCAGAATCCCATCACATTGATAGGAGTAAATATATTTGCATCTATATCATTGGACGACATTGGCAATTCTGGATGCTCGGCATATGATTCGACCTGAGTCCAAACAGAGTCGCTTTGGACAAATGCTGCCGCACAAATCTTGTACATTTGAACGTCCTGGAAAAGGTATGGTGAGGCAGAATCCAGTCACATTTATAGTAGTTAAGATATTTGCATCTATATCATTGGACGACATTGGCAATCTTGGGGATCCGGCTTATAATTCGACCTGAATCCAAAGAGAGTCGGCCTGGACAAGTGCTACCGCAAAAATCTTGTACACTTGGACCCCCTGGACAAGATACGATGCGGGAGACTCCTGGCAAATTGATAGGAGTGAAGATATTTGCATCCATATCATTGGACGACATTGGCAATTTTTGATGCTTTGGCAAATGGATCGACCTGAGTGCAGAGAGAGTCGCTTTGGACAAGTGCGACCGCACAATTCGTGCACATTTGGACCTCCTGGACAAGGTTTGATGAGGCAGAATCCTATCACATTGATAGGAGTAAAGATATTTGCATCTATATCATTGGACGACATTGGCAATTCTGGATGCTCGGCTTATGATTCGACCTGAGTCCAAAGATAGTCGCTTTGGACAAGTGCTACCGCACAAACCTTGTAGATTTGCACCTCTGGAAAAACGTATGATAACAGAATCCTGTCAAATTGTTAGGTGTAAAGGTATTTGCATCAATATCATTGGACGACATTGGCAATTCTGGATGCTCGGCTTATGATTCGACATGAGTCCAAAGAGAGTCGCTTTGGACAAGTGCTACCGCACAAATCTTGTTCATTTGAACTTCCTGGGCAAGGTATGATGAGGCCGAATCCTGTCACATTAATAGGAGTGCAGATATTTGCATCTATATCATTGAACAGCATTGCAATCCTGGGGAACCGGCTTATAATTAGACCTGAATCCAAAGAGAGTCGGTTTGGACAAATGCTGCCGCCCAAAACTTGTGCATTTAGACGTCCTGGAAAAAAGGTATGATGAGGCAGAATCCTGTGACATTGATAGCAGTGTAGATATTTGCATCTATATCATTGGACGACATTGGCAATTCTGGATGCTCGGCTTATGATTCGACATGAGTCCAAAGAGAGTCGCTTTGGACAAGTGCTACCGCACAAATCTTGTTCATTTGAACTTCCTGGGCAAGGTATGATGAGGCCGAATCCTGTGACATTGATAGCAGTGTAGATATTTGCATCTATATCATTGGACGACATTGGCAATTCTGGATGCTCGGCTTATGATTCGACCTGAGTCCAAAGAGAGTCGCTTTGGACAAGTGCTACCGCACAAACCTTGTAGATTTGCACCTCTGGAACAACGTATGATGACAGAATCCTGTCGAATTGTTTGGAGTCAAGGTATGTGCATCTATATCATTGGATAATATCGGAAATTTATGATGCTGCGGCAATGGATCGACCTGAGTCCAAAGAGAGTCGCTTTGGACAAGTGCTACCGCACAAATCTTGTACATTTCGACCTCCTGGACAAGGTATGATGAGGCAGAATCCTATCTCATTGATAGGAGTAAAGATATTTGCATCTATATCATTGGACGACATTGGCAATTCTGGATGCTGCGACATATGATTCGACCGGAGGCCAAAGAGAGTCGCTTTGGACGAGGGCTAGCCCTCAAATCTTGTACATATGGACCTCCTGGAAAAGATACGATGAGGCAGAATCCTGTACAATTGATAGGAGTAAAGATATTTGCATCTATATCATTGGACGGCATTGGCAATTGTAGATACTTCGGCATATAGATCGACCTGAGTCCAAAGAGATTCGCTTTTGTCCAGTGCTACCGCACAAATCTTGTGCATTTGGACCTTCTGGAAAAGGTATGATGAGGCAGAAGCCTGGCAAATTGATAGGAGTTAAGATATTTGCATCTATATCATTCGGATAACATTGGCAATTCTGGATGCTTCGGCTCATGGATCGACCTGAGTACAAAGACATTCGCTTTTGTCAAGTGCTACCACACAAATCTTGTACATTTGAACCACCTGGACAAGGTATGATGAGGCAGAATCCTGTCACATTGACATGAGTAAAGATATGTGCATCTATATCATTGGGCGGCATTGGCAATCCTGGGGATCCGGCATATGATTCGACCTGGATCCAAAGAGAGTCGGTCTGGACAAGTGCTAACGCACAGATGTTGTACATTTGATCCTCCTGGACAAGATACGATGAGGCAGAATCCTGTCAAAATGATAGGAGTAAAGATATTTGCATCTATATCATTCGGATAACATCGGCAATTTTCGTTGCTTCGGCATATGGATCGACCTGAGTCCAAAGAGAGTCGGTTTGGATAAATGCTACCGCACAAATCTTGTACATTTGATCCTCCTGGACAAGGTATGATTAGGCAGAATCCTGGCAAATTGATAGGAGTAAAGATATTTGCATCTATATTTCTGGGCGACATTGGCAATTCTGGATGGTCCGGCATATGGTTCGACATATGTCCAAAGAATGTCGCTTTGGACAAGTGCTACCGCACAAATCGTGTACATTTGAATCTCCTGGATAAGATACCATGAGGCAGAATCCTGTCAAATTGATAGGAGAGAAGATATTTGCATCTATATCATAGGACGACATTGGCAATTTTGGATGCTCCGGCATTTGGATCGACCTGAGTCCAAAGAGAGTCGCTTTGGAGTAGTGCTACCGCACAAATCTTGTACATTTGGACCTCCTGTACAAGGAATGATGAGGCAGAATCCCATCACATTGATAGGAGTAAATATATTTGCATCTATATCATTGGACGACATTGGCAATTCTGGATGCTCGGCATATGATTCGACCTGAGTTCAAAGAGTTTCGCTTTTGTCTAGTGCCACCGCACAAATCTTGTACACTTGATCCTCCTGGACAAGACACGATGAGGCAGAATTCTATCACATTGATAGGAGTAAAGATATTTGCATCTATATCATTGGACGACATTGGCAATTCTGGATGCTTCGGCTTATGGATCGACCTGTGTCCAAAGAGATTCGCTTTTGTCAAGTGCTACCGCACAAATCATGTACATTTGAACCTCCTGGACAAGGTATGACGAGGCAGAATCCTATTACATTGATAGAAGTAAAGATATTAGCATCTATATCATTGGACGACATTGGCAATCCTGGGGATCCGGCTTTTGATTCGACCTGAATCCAAAGAGTTTCGCTTTTGTCTAGTGCTACCGCACAAATCTTGTACACTTGATCCTCCTGGACAAGACACGATGAGGCAGGATTCTATCACATTGATAGGAGTAAAGATATTTGCATCTATATCATTGGACGACATTGGCAATTCTGGAAGTTCGGCATATGATTCGACCTGAGTTCAAAGAGAGTCGCTTTGGACAAATACTGCCGCCCAAATCTTTTGTCCATTTGGACCTCCTGGACAAGATATGATGAGGCAGAGTCCTGTCAAATTGATAGGAGTGAAGATATTTGCATTTATATCATTCGGATAACATCGGCAATTTTTGTCACTTCGGCATAGGGATCGACCTGTGTCCAAAGAGAGTCGCTTTGGACAAATGCTGCCGCCCAAATCTTGTGCATTTGAACCTCCTGGAAAAGGTATGGAGAGGCAGAATCCAGTCACATTGAGAGTAGTAAAGATATTTGCATCTATATCATTGGACGACATTGGCAATCCTGGGGATCCGGCTTATAATTCGACCTGAATCCAAAGAGAGTCGGCCTGGACAAGTGCTACCGCAAAAATCTTGTACACTTGGACCTCCTGGGCACGATACGATGCGGGAGAATCCTGGCAAATTGACAGCAGTGAAGATTTTTGCATCTATATCATTGGACGACATTGGCAATTTTGGATGCTCCGGTATTTGGATCGACCTGAGTCCAAAGAGAGTCGCTTTGGACAAGTGCTACCGTTGAAATCGTGTACAATTGATCCTCCTGGACGAGATACGATGAGGCAGAATCCTGTCAAATTGATAGGAGTTAATGTATTTGCATCTATATTATTGGACGAAATTTGCAATTCTGGATGCTCGGCTTATGATTCGACCTGAGTCCAAAGATAGTCGCTTTGGACAAGTGCTACCGCACAAACCTTGTAGATTTGCACTTCTGGAACGACGTATGATCACAGAACCCTGTCAAATTTTTAGGTGTAAAGGTATTTGCATCTATATCATTGGACGGCATTGGCAATTCTGGATGCTCGGCTTATGATTCGACCTGAGTCCAAAGAGAGTCGCTTTGGACAAGTGCTACAGCACAAACCTTGTAGATTTGCACCTCTGGAACAACGTATGATGACAGAATCCTGTCGAATTGTTTGGAGTCAAGGTATGTGCATCTATATCATTGGATAATATCGGAAATTTTTGATGCTGCGGCAATGGATCGACCTGAGTCCAAAGAGAGTCGCTTTGGACAAGTGCTACCGCACAAATCTTGTACATTTGGACCCCCTGGACAAGGTATGATGAGGCAGAATCCTATCTCATTGATAGGAGTAAAGATATTTGCATCTATATCATTGGACGACATTGGCAATTCTGGATGCTGCGACATATGATTCGACCGGAGTCCAAAGAGATTCACTTTTGTCAAGTGCTACCGCACAAATCTTGTGCATTTGAACCTCCTGGACAAGATGCGATGAGGCAGAATCCTGTCAAATTGATAGGAGATAATATATTTGCATCTATATCATAGGACGACATTGGCAATTTTGGACGCTTCGGCATATGGATCGACCTGAGTCCAAAGAGAGTCGCTTTGGACAAGTGCTACCGTTGAAATCGTGTACAATTGATCCTCCTGGACGAGATACGATGAGGCAGAATCCTGTCAAATTGATAGGAGTTAAGGTATTTGCATCTATATTATTGGACGAAATTTGCAATTCTGGATGCTCGGCTTATGATTCGACCTGAGTCCAAAGATAGTCGCTTTGGACAAGTGCTACCGCACAAACCTTGTAGATTTGCACTTCTGGAACAACGTATGATCACAGAATCCTGTCAAATTTTTAGGTGTAAAGGTATTTGCATCTATATCATTGGACGGCATTGGCAATTCTGGATGCTCGGCTTATGATTCGACCTGAGTCCAAAGATAGTCGCTTTGGACAAGTGCTACCGCACAAACATTGTAGATTTGCACCTCTGGAACAACGTATGATGACAGAATCCTGTCATATTGTTTGGAGTCAAGGAATGTGCATCTATATCATTGGATAATATCGGAAATTTTTGATGCTGCGGCAATGGATCGACCTGAGTCCAAAGAGAGTCGCTTTGGACAAGTGCTACCGCACAAATCTTGTACATTTGGACCCCCTGGACAAGGTATGATGAGGCAGAATCCTATCTCATTGATAGGAGTAAAGATATTTGCATCTATATCATTGGACGACATTGGCAATTCTGGATGCTGCGACATATGGTTCGACCGGAGGCCAAAGAGAGTCGCTTTGGACGAGGGCTAGCGCTCAAATCTTGTACATATGGACCTCCTGGAACAGATACGCTGAGGGAGAATCCTGGCAAATTGATAGGAGTAAAGATATTTGCATCTATATCATTGGACGACATTGGCAATTTTGGATGCTTCGGCATATGGATCAACCTGAGTCCAAAGAGATTCACTTTTGTCAAGTGCTACCGCACAAATCTTGTGCATTTGAACCTCCTGGACAAGATGCGATGAGGCAGAATCCTGTCAAATTGATAGGAGATAATATATTTGCATCTATATCATAGGACGACATTAGCAATTTTGGACGCTTCGGCATATGGATCGACCTGAGTCCAAAGAGAGTCGCTTTGGACAAGTGCTACCGCACAAATCTTGTACATTTGGACCACCTGGACAAGGTATGATGAGGCAGAATCCTATCTCATTGATAGGAGTAAAGATATTTGCATCTATATCATTGGACGACATTGGCAATTCTGGATGCTGCGACATATGATTCGACCGGAGGCCAAAGAGAGTCGCTTTGGACGAGGGCTAGCGCTCAAATCTTGTACATATGGACCTCCTGGAACAGATACGATGAGGGAGAATCCTGGCAAATTGATAGGAGTAAAGATATTTGCATCTATATCATTGGACGACATTGGCAATTTTGGATGCTTCGGCATATGGATCAACCTGAGTCCAAAGAGATTCACTTTTGTCAAGTGCTACCGCACAAATCTTGTGCATTTGAACCTCCTGGACAAGATGCGATGAGGCAGAATCCTGTCAAATTGATAGGAGATAATATATTTGCATCTATATCATAGGACGACATTGGCAATTTTGGACGCTTCGGCATATGGATCGACCTGAGTCCAAAGAGAGTCGCTTTGGACAAGTGCTACCGTTGAAATCGTGTACAATTGATCCTCCTGGACGAGATACGATGAGGCAGAATCCTGTCAAATTGATAGGAGTTAAGGTATTTGCATCTATATTATTGGACGAAATTTGCAATTCTGGATGCTCGGCTTATGATTCGACCTGAGTCCAAAGATAGTCGCTTTGGACAAGTGCTACCGCACAAACCTTGTAGATTTGCACTTCTGGAACAACGTATGATCACAGAATCCTGTCAAATTTTTAGGTGTAAAGGTATTTGCATCTATATCATTGGACGGCATTGGCAATTCTGGATGCTCGGCTTATGATTCGACCTGAGTCCAAAGATAGTCGCTTTGGACAAGTGCTACCGCACAAACATTGTAGATTTGCACCTCTGGAACAACGTATGATGACAGAATCCTGTCATATTGTTTGGAGTCAAGGAATGTGCATCTATATCATTGGATAATATCGGAAATTTTTGATGCTGCGGCAATGGATCGACCTGAGTCCAAAGAGAGTCGCTTTGGACAAGTGCTACCGCACAAATCTTGTACATTTGGACCCCCTGGACAAGGTATGATGAGGCAGAATCCTATCTCATTGATAGGAGTAAAGATATTTGCATCTATATCATTGGACGACATTGGCAATTCTGGATGCTGCGACATATGGTTCGACCGGAGGCCAAAGAGAGTCGCTTTGGACGAGGGCTAGCGCTCAAATCTTGTACATATGGACCTCCTGGAACAGATACGCTGAGGGAGAATCCTGGCAAATTGATAGGAGTAAAGATATTTGCATCTATATCATTGGACGACATTGGCAATTTTGGATGCTTCGGCATATGGATCGACCTGAGTCCAAAGAGAGTCGCTTTGGACAAGTGCTACCGTTGAAATCGTGTACAATTGATCCTCCTGGACGAGATACGATGAGGCAGAATCCTGTCAAATTGATAGGAGTTAATGTATTTGCATCTATATTATTGGACGAAATTTGCAATTCTGGATGCTCGGCTTATGATTCGACCTGAGTCCAAAGATAGTCGCTTTGGACAAGTGCTACCGCACAAACCTTGTAGATTTGCACTTCTGGAACAACGTATGATCACAGAACCCTGTCAAATTTTTAGGTGTAAAGGTATTTGCATCTATATCATTGGACGGCATTGGCAATTCTGGATGCTCGGCTTATGATTCGACCTGAGTCCAAAGAGAGTCGCTTTGGACAAGTGCTACAGCACAAACCTTGTAGATTTGCACCTCTGGAACAACGTATGATGACAGAATCCTGTCGAATTGTTTGGAGTCAAGGTATGTGCATCTATATCATTGGATAATATCGGAAATTTTTGATGCTGCGGCAATAGATCGACCTGAGTCCAAAGAGAGTCGCTTTGGACAAGTGCTACCGCACAAATCTTGTACATTTGGACCCCCTGGACAAGGTATGATGAGGCAGAATCCTATCTCATTGATAGGAGTAAAGATATATGCATCTATATCATTGGACGACATTGGCAATTCTGGATGCTGCGACATATGATTCGACCGGAGGCCAAAGAGAGTCGCTTTGGACGAGGGCTAGCGCTCAAATCTTGTACATATGGACCTCCTGGAACAGATACGATGAGGGAGAATCCTGGCAAATTGATAGGAGTAAAGATATTTGCATCTATATCATTGGACGACATTGGCAATTTTGGATGCTTCGGCATATGGATCAACCTGAGTCCAAAGAGATTCACTTTTGTCAAGTGCTACCGCACAAATCTTGTGCATTTGAACCTCCTGGACAAGATGCGATGAGGCAGAATCCTGTCAAATTGATAGGAGATAATATATTTGCATCTATATCATAGGACGACATTGGCAATTTTGGACGCTTCGGCATATGGATCGACCTGAGTCCAAAGAGAGTCGCTTTGGACAAGTGCTACCGTTGAAATCGTGTACAATTGATCCTCCTGGACGAGATACGATGAGGCAGAATCCTGTCAAATTGATAGGAGTTAAGGTATTTGCATCTATATTATTGGACGAAATTTGCAATTCTGGATGCTCGGCTTATGATTCGACCTGAGTCCAAAGATAGTCGCTTTGGACAAGTGCTACCGCACAAACCTTGTAGATTTGCACTTCTGGAACAACGTATGATCACAGAATCCTGTCAAATTTTTAGGTGTAAAGGTATTTGCATCTATATCATTGGACGGCATTGGCAATTCTGGATGCTCGGCTTATGATTCGACCTGAGTCCAAAGATAGTCGCTTTGGACAAGTGCTACCGCACAAACATTGTAGATTTGCACCTCTGGAACAACGTATGATGACAGAATCCTGTCATATTGTTTGGAGTCAAGGAATGTGCATCTATATCATTGGATAATATCGGAAATTTTTGATGCTGCGGCAATGGATCGACCTGAGTCCAAAGAGAGTCGCTTTGGACAAGTGCTACCGCACAAATCTTGTACATTTGGACCCCCTGGACAAGGTATGATGAGGCAGAATCCTATCTCATTGATAGGAGTAAAGATATTTGCATCTATATCATTGGACGACATTGGCAATTCTGGATGCTGCGACATATGGTTCGACCGGAGGCCAAAGAGAGTCGCTTTGGACGAGGGCTAGCGCTCAAATCTTGTACATATGGACCTCCTGGAACAGATACGCTGAGGGAGAATCCTGGCAAATTGATAGGAGTAAAGATATTTGCATCTATATCATTGGACGACATTGGCAATTTTGGATGCTTCGGCATATGGATCAACCTGAGTCCAAAGAGATTCACTTTTGTCAAGTGCTACCGCACAAATCTTGTGCATTTGAACCTCCTGGACAAGATGCGATGAGGCAGAATCCTGTCAAATTGATAGGAGATAATATATTTGCATCTATATCATAGGACGACATTAGCAATTTTGGACGCTTCGGCATATGGATCGACCTGAGTCCAAAGAGAGTCGCTTTGGACAAGTGCTACCGTTGAAATCGTGTACAATTGATCCTCCTGGACGAGATACGATGAGGCAGAATCCTGTCAAATTGATAGGAGTTAAGGTATTTGCATCTATATTATTGGACGAAATTTGCAATTCTGGATGCTCGGCTTATGATTCGACCTGAGTCCAAAGATAGTCGCTTTGGACAAGTGCTACCGCACAAACCTTGTAGATTTGCACTTCTGGAACAACGTATGATCACAGAATCCTGTCAAATTTTTAGGTGTAAAGGTATTTGCATCTATATCATTGGACGGCATTGGCAATTCTGGATGCTCGGCATATAGATCGACCTGAGTCCAAAGAGATTCGCTTTTGTCCAGTGCTACCACACAAATCTTGTACATTTGGACCTTCTGGAAAAGGTATGATGAGGCAGAAGCCTGGCAAATTCATAGGAATTAAGATATTTGCATCTATATCATTCGGATAACATTGGCAATTCTGGATGCTTCGGCTCATGGATCGACCTGAGTACAAAGACATTCGCTTTTGTCAAGTGCTACCACACAAATCTTGTACATTTGAACCACCTGGACAAGGTATGATGAGGCAGAATCCTGTCACATTGACAGGAGTAAAGATATGTGCATCTATATCATTGGGCGGCATTGGCAATCCTGGGGATTCGGCATATGATTCGACCTGGATCCAAAGAGAGTCGGTCTGGACAAGTGCTACCGCACAAAGGTTGTACATTTGATCCTCCTGGACAAGATACGATGAGGCAGAATCCTGTCAAAATGATAGGAGTAAAGATATTTGCATCTATATCATTCGGATAACATCGGCAATTTTCGTTGCTTCGGCATATGGATCGACCTGAGTCCAAAGAGAGTCGGTTTGGATAAATGCTACCGCACAAATCTTGTACATTTGATCCTCCTGGACAAGGTATGATTAGGCAGAATCCTGGCAAATTGATAGGAGTTAAGATATTTGCATCTATATCATTGGACATTATCGCAATTTTGGGTTCTTTGCCTTATGATTCGACCTGCAACCAGAGGGACTCGCTTTGGACAAGTGCTACCGCACAAATCTTGTACATTTGATCCCCCTGGACAAGATACGATGAGGCAGAATCGTGTCAATTGATAGGAGTAAAGATATATCCATCTATATTATTGGACGAAATTTGCAATTCTGGATGCTTCGGCTTATGTATCGACCTGAGTCCAAAGAGATTCGCTTTTGTCAAGTGCTACCGCACAATTCGTGCACATTTGGACCTCCTGGACAAGGTTTGATGAGGCAGAATCCTATCACATTGATAGGAGCAAAGATATTTGCATCTATATCATTGGACGACATTGGCAATTCTGGATGCTCGGCTTATGATTCGACCTGAGTCCAAAGATAGTCGCTTTGGACAAGTGCTACCGCACAAACCTTGTAGATTTGCACCTCTGGAAAAACGTATGATCACAGAATCCTGTCAAATTGTTAGGTGTAAAGGTATTTGCATCTATATCATTGGACGACATTGGCAATTCTGGATGCTCGGCTTATGATTCGACCTGAGTCCAAAGAGAGTCGCTTTGGACAAGTGCTACAGCACAAACCTTGTAGATTTGCACCTCTGGAACAACGTATGATGACAGAATCCTGTCGAATTGTTTGGAGTCAAGGTATGTGCATTTATATCATTGATTAATATCGGAAATTTATGATGCTGCGGCAATGGATGGACCTGAGTCCAAAGAGAGTCGCTTTGGACAAGTAATACCACACAAATCTTGTACATTTGAACCTCCTGGAGAAGATACGTTGAGGCAGAATCCAGTCTAATTGATAGGAGTTATGATAATTGCATCTATATCATTCCGATAAGATCGGCAATTTTTGTTACTTTGGCATATGGATCGACCTGAGTCCAAAGAGAGTGGCTTTGGACAAGTGCTACCGCACACATCTTGTATGTGTGGACCTCCTGTACACGGTATGATGAGGCAGAATCCTGTCAAATTGATAGGATGTTTGCATATATATCATTGGACGACATTGGCAATTCTGGATGCTCCGGTTTATGATTCGACCGGAGTCCAAAGAGAGTCGCTTTGGACAAGTGCTACCGCACAAATCTTGTACATTTGGACCTCCAGGACCAGGCATGATGAGGCAGAATCCTATTACATTGATAGGAGTAAAGATATTTGCATCTATATCATCGGACGACATTGGCAATTCTGGATGCTTGGCATATGAATCGACCTGAGTCCAAAGAGCTTGGCTTTTGTCAAGTGTTACCGCACAAATCATGTACATTTGAAACTCCTGGACAAGACACGATGAAGCAGAATCCTGTCAAATTGATAGGAGTAAAGATGTTTGCATATATCATTAGACGACATTTGCAATTCTGGATACTTCGGCTTATGATTCGACCTGAGTTCAACGAGAGTCGCTTTGGACAAGTGCTTCCGCACAAATCAGGTACATTTGAACCTCATGGACAAGGTATGATGAGGCAGAATCCTATCATATTGATAGGAATAAAGATATTTGCATCTATATCAATGGACGTCATTGGCAATTCTGGATGTTCCGGAATATAATTCGACCTGAATCCAAAGAGAGTCGCTTTCGACAAGTAGTACAGCACAAATCCGCTACATTTGAACCTCCGGAACAAGGTATGATGAGGCAGAATCCTGTCATATTGACAGGAGTAAAGATATTTGCATTTATACCATTGCACGACATGGCAATTCTGGATACTTCGGCATATGATTCGACCTGAGTTGAACGAGAATCGCTTTGGACAAGTGCTTCCGCACAAATCATGTACATTTGAACCTCCTGGACAAGATACGATGAAGCAGAATCCTGTCAAATTGATAGGAGTAAAGATATTTGCATATATCATTGGACGACATTGGCAATTCTGGATGCTCGGCATATGATTCGACCTGAGTCCAAAGACAGTCGCTTTGGACAAGTAATACCGCACAAATCTTGTACATTTGAACGTCCTGGAAAAGGTATGGTGAGGCAGAATCCAGTCACATTTAGAGTAGTTAAGATATTTGCATCTATATCATTGGACGACATTGGCATTTCTGGATGCTCGGCATATGATTCGACCTGAGTTCAAAGAGTTTCGCTTTTGTCTAGTGCCACCGCACAAATCTTGTACACTTGATCCTCCTGGACAAGACACGATGAGGCAGAATTCTATCACATTGATAGGAGTAAAGATATTTGCATCTATATCATTGGACGACATTGGCAATTCTGGAAGTTCGGCATATGATTCGACCTGAGTTCAAAGATAGTCGCTTTGGACAAGTGCTACCGCAACAAATCGTGTACATTTGGACCCCCTGGAGCAAGATACGATGAGGCAGAATCCTGTCGAATTGATAGGAGTGAAGATATTTTCATATATATCATTAGACTGCATTGGCAATTCTGGATGCTCAGGCTTATGATTCGACCTGAGTCCAAAGAGAGTCGCTTCGGGCAAGTGCTACCGCAACAAGGCTTGTACATTTAAACCTCCTGGACAAGGTATGATGAGGCAAAATCCTGGCAAATTGATAGGAGTTAAGATATTTGCATCTATATCATTCGGATAACATCGGCAATTTTTGTCACCTCGGCATATGGATCGACCTGAGTCCAAAGAGAGTCGCTTTGGACAAATGCTGCCGCACAAATCTTGTACATTTGAACGTCCTGGAAAAGGTATGGTGAGGCAGAATCCAGTCACATTTAGAGTAGTTAAGATATTTGCATCTATATCATTGGACGACATTGGCAATCTTGGGGATCCGGCTTATAATTCGACCTGAATCCAAAGAGAGTCGGCCTGGACAAGTGCTACCGCACAAATCTTGTACATTTGAACCTCCGGCACAAGGTATGATGAGGCAGAATCCTATCACATTGATAGGAGAAAAGATATTTGCATCTATATCATTGGACGACATTGGCAATTCTGGATGCTCGGCATATGATTCGAACTGAGTCAAAGAGATTGGCTTTTGTCAAGTGCTACCGCACAAATCTTGTACATTTGAACCTCCTGGACAAGATACGATGAGGCAGAATCCTGTCCAATTGATAGGAGTGAAGATATTTGTATCTATATCATTGGACGACATTGGCAATTCTGGATGCTGCGACATATGATTCGACCGGAGGCCAAAGAGAGTCGCTTTGGACGAGGGCTAGCGCTCAAATCTTGTACATATGGACCTCCTCGAAAAGATACGATGAGGCAGAATCCTGTACAATTGATAGGAGTAAAGATATTTGCATCTATATCATTGGACGGCATTGGCAATTGTAGATAATTCGGCATATAGATCGACCTGAGTCCAAAGAGATTCGCTTTTATCCAGTGCTACCGCACAAATCTTGTGCATTTGGACCTTCTGGAAAAGGTATGATGAGGCAGAAGCCTGGCAAATTGATAGGAGTTAAGATATTTGCATCTATATCATACGGATAACATTGGCAATTCTGGATGCTTCGGCTCATGGATCGACCTGAGTACAAAGACATTCGCTTTTGTCAAGTGCTACCACACAAATCTTGTACATTTGAACCACCTGGACAAGGTATGATGAGGCAGAATCCTGTCACATTGACAGGAGTAAAGATATATGCATCTATATCATTGGACATTATCGGCAATTTTGGGTTCTTTGCCTTATGATTCGACCTGCAACCAGAGGGAGTCGCTTTGGACAAGTGCTACCGCACAAATCTTGTACATTTGATCCCCCTGGTCAAGATACGATGAGGCAGAATCGTGTCAATTGATAGGAGTAAAGATATTTCCATCTATATTATTGGACGAAATTTGCAATTCTGGATGCTTCGGCTTATGGATCGACCTGAGTCCAAAGAGATTCGCTTTTGTCAAGTGCTACCGCACAAATCTTGTGCATTTGAACCTCCTGGACAAGATGCGATGAGGCAGAATCCTGTCAAATTGATAGGAGATAATATATTTGCATCTATATCATAGGACGACAATGGCAATTTTGGACGCTTCGGCATATGGATCGACCTGAGTCCAAAGAGAGTCGCTTTGGACAAGTGCTACCGTTGAAATCGTGTACAATTGATCCTCCTGGACGAGATACGATGAGGCAGAATCCTGTCAAATTGATAGGAGTTAAGGTATTTGCATCTATATTATTGGACGAAATTTGCAATTCTGGATGCTCGGCTTATGATTCGACCTGAGTCCAAAGATAGTCGCTTTGGACAAGTGCTACCGCACAAACCTTGTAGATTTGCACTTCTGGAACAACGTATGATCACAGAATCCTGTCAAATTTTTAGGTGTAGAGGTATTTGCATCTATATCATTGGACGACATTGGCAATTCTGGATGCTCGGCTTATGATTCGACCTGAGTCCAAAGAGAGTCGCTTTGGACAAGTGCTACCGCACAAACCTTGTAGATTTGCACCTCTGGAACAACGTATGATGACAGAATCCTGTCGAATTGTTTGGAGTCAAGGTATGTGCATCTATATCATTGGATAATATCAGAAATTTATGATGCTGCGGCAATGGATCGACCTGAGGCCAAAGAGAGTCGCTTTGGACAAGTGCTACCGCACAAATCTTGTACATTTCGACCTCCTGGACAAGGTATGATGAGGCAGAATCCTATCTCATTGATAGGAGTAAAGATATTTGCATCTATATCATTGGACGACATTGGCAATTCTGGATGCTGCGACATATGATTCGACCGGAGGCCAAAGAGAATCGCTTTGGACGAGGGCTAGCGCTCAAATCTTGTACATATGGACCTCCTGGAAAAGATACGATGAGGCAGAATCCTGTACAATTGATAGGAGTAAAGATATTTGCATCTATATCATTGGACGGCATTGGCAATTGTAGATACTTCGGCATATAGATCGACCTGAGTCCAAAGAGATTCGCTTTTGTCCAGTGCTACCGCACAAATCTTGTGCATTTGGACCTTCTGGAAAAGGTATGATGAGGCAGAAGCCTGGCAAATTGATAGGAGTTAAGATATTTGCATCTATATCATTCGGATAACATTGGCAATTCTGGATGCTTCGGCTCATGGATCGACCTGAGTACAAAGACATTCGCTTTTGTCAAGTGCTACCACACA
Organism: Priocnemis perturbator; assembly: GCA_963942575.1. NCBI lineage: Eukaryota > Metazoa > Arthropoda > Insecta > Hymenoptera > Pompilidae > Priocnemis > Priocnemis perturbator. The sequence continues at coordinate 1,245,131 of CAWWDK010000133.1, read as the reverse complement.
AATCTTGTACATTTGAACCACCTGGACAAGGTATGATGAGGCAGAATCTTGTCACATTGACAGGAGTAAAGATATGTGCATCTATATCATTGGGCGGCATTGGCAATCCTGGGGATCCGGCATATGATTCGACCTGGATCCAAAGAGAGTCGGTCTGGACAAGTGCTACCGCACAAATGTTGTACATTTGATCCACCTGGACAAGATACGATGAGGCAGAATCCTGTAAAAATGATAGGAGTAAAGATATTTGCATCTATATCATTCGGATAACATCGGCAATTTTCGTTGCTTCGGCGTATGGATCGACCTGAGTCCAAAGAGAGTCGGTTTGGATAAATGCTACCGCACAAATCTTGTACATTTGATCCTCCTGGACAAGGTATGATTAGGCAGAATCCTGGCAAATTGATAGGAGTTAAGATATTTGCATCTATATCATTGGACATTATCGGCAATTTTGGGTTCTTTGCCTTATGATTCGACCTCCAACCAGAGGGACTCGCTTTGGACAAGTGCTACCGCACAAATCTTGTGCATTTGAACCTCCTGGACAAGATGCGATGAGGCAGAATCCTGTCAAATTGATAGGAGCAAAGATATTTGCATCTATATCATTGGACGACATTGGCAATTCTGGATGCTGCGACATATGATTCGACCGGAGGCCAAAGAGAGTCGCTTTGGACGAGGGCTAGCGTTCAAATCTTGTACATATGGACCTCCTGGAAAAGATACGATGAGGCAGAATCCTGTACAATTGATAGGAGTAAAGATATTTGCATCTATATCATTGGACGGCATTGGCAATTGTAGATACTTCGGCATATAGATCGACCTGAGTCCAAAGAGATTCGCTTTTGTCCAGTGCTACCGCACAAATCTTGTGCATTTGGACCTTCTGGAAAAGGTATGATGAGGCAGAAGCCTGGCAAATTGATAGGAGTTAAGATATTTGCATCTATATCATTGGACATTATCGGCAATTTTGGGTTCTTTGCCTTATGATTCGACCTGCAACCAGACGGACTCGCTTTGGACAAGTGCTACCGCACAAATCTTGTACATTTGATCCCCCTGGACAAGATACGATGAGGCAGAATCGTGTCAATTGATAGGAGTAAAGATATATCCATCTACATTATTGGACGAAATTTGCAATTCTGGATGCTTCGGCTTATGTATCGACCTGAGTCCAAAGAGATTCGCTTTTGTCAAGTGCTACCGCACAATTCGTGCACATTTGGACCTCCTGGACAAGGTTTGATGAGGCAGAATCCTATCACATTGATAGGAGCAAAGATATTTGCATCTATATCATTGGACGACATTGGCAATTCTGGATGCTCGGCTTATGATTCGACCTGAGTCCAAAGATAGTCGCTTTGGACAAGTGCTACCGCACAAACCTTGTAGATTTGCACCTCTGGAAAAACGTATGATCACAGAATCCTGTCAAATTGTTAGGTGTAAAGGTGTTTGCATCTATATCATTGGACGACATTGGCAATTCTGGATGCTTGGCTTATGATTCGACCTGAGTCCAAAGAGAGTCGCTTTGGACAAGTGCTACAGCACAAACCTTGTAGATTTGCACCTCTGGAACAACGTATGATGACAGAATCCTGTCGAATTGTTTGGAGTCAAGGTATGCGCATCTATATCATTGATTAATATCGGAAATTTATGATGCTGCGGCAATGGATCGACCTGAGTCCAAAGAGAGTCGCTTTGGACAAGTAATACCACACAAATCTTGTACATTTGAACCTCCTGGAGAAGATACGATGAGGCAGAATCCTGTCTAATTGATAGGAGTTATGATATTTGCATCTATATCATTCCGATAAGATCGGCAATTTTTGTTACTTTGGCATTTGGATCGACCTGAGTCCAAAGAGAGTGGCTTTGGACAAGTGCTACCGCACAAATCTTGTATGTGTGGACCTCTTGTACAAGGTATGTTGAGGCAGTATCCTGTCAAATTGATAGGTGTGCAGATATTTGCATTTGCATCATTTGGCCACATTGGCAATTTTTTATGCTTCGGCTTGTGGATCGACCTGAGGCCAAACGGAGTCGCTTTGGACAAGTGCTACAACAGAAATATTGTACATTTGGACCTCGTGTACAAGATACGGTGAGGCAGAATCCTGTCAAATTAATAGGAGTAAAGATATTTGCATCTATATCATTGGACGACATTGGCAATTTTGGATGCTCCGGGTTATGATTCGATCTGAGTCCAAAGAGAGTCGCTTTGGACAAGTGCTACCGCACAAATCCTGTACATTTGAACCTCCTGGACAAGATATGATGAGGCAGAATCCTGTCAAATTGATATGAGTGAAGATGTTTGCATCTATATCATTGGACGACATGGGCAATTCTGGGTGCTCCGGCACATGATTCGACCTGAGTCCAAAGAGAATCGCTTTGGATAGGTGCGACCGCACAAATCTCGTACATTTGAACCTCCTGGACAAGATAACTTGAAGCAGAATCCTGTCAAATTGATAGGAGTAAAGGTGTTTGCATCTATATTATTGGACGACATTGGTATTCCTGGATGCTCGGCATATGATTCGACCTGAGTCCAAAGAGATTGGCTTTTGTCAAGTGCTACCGCACAAATCTTGTACATTTGAACCTCCTGGACAAGATACGATGAAGCAGAATAATGTCAAATAGATAGGAGTAAAGATATTTGCATATATCTTTGGACGACATTGGCAATTCTGGATGCTCGGCATATGATTCGACCTGAGTCCAAAGAGTTTGGCTTTTGTCAAGTGCTACCGCACAAATCTTGTACATTTGAACCTCATGGACAAGATACGATGAGGCAGAATCCTGTCAAATTGATAGGAGTGAAGATGTTTGCATCTATATCACTTTCTACGACATTGGCAATTCTGGATGCTCCGGTTTATGATTCGACCTGGGTCCAAAGAGAGTCGCTTTGGACAAGTGCTACCGCACAAACCTTGTACATTTAAACCTAGGAACAAGGTATGTTGAGGCAGAATCCTATCACATTGATAGGAGTAAAGATATTTGCGTCTATATCATTGGACGACATTGGCAATTCTGGATTCTCCGGCTTATGATTCGACCTGAGTCCAAAGAGATTCGCTTTGGACAAGGGCTCCCGCTCAAATCTTGTACATTTGAACCTCCTGGAGAAGATACGATGAGGTAGAATCCTGTCTAATTGATAGGAGTTGTGATATTTGCATCTATATCATTCCAATAAGATCGGCAACTTTTGTTATTTCGGCATATGGATCGACCTGAGTCCAAAGAGAGTCGCTTTGGACAAGTGCTACCGCACAAATCTTGTACATTTGAGCCTCCTGGAGAAGATACGATGAGGTAGAATCCTGTCTAAATGGTAGGAGTTATGATATTTGCATCTATATCATTCCGATAAGATCGGCAATTTTTGTTACTTCGGCATATGGATCGAACTGAGTCCAAAGAGAGTCGCTTTGGACAAGTGCTACCGCACAAATCTTGTATGTGTGGACCTCCTGTACACGGTATGATGAGGCAGAATCCTGTCAAATTGATAGGATGTTTGCATCTATATCATTGGACGACATTGGCAATTCTGGATGCTCCGGTTTATGATTCGACCGGAGTCCAAAGAGAGTCGCTTTGGACAAGTGCTACCGCACAAATCTTGTACATTTGGACCTCCAGGACCAGGCATGATGAGGCAGAATCCTATTACATTGATAGGAGTAAAGATATTTGCATCTATATCATTGGACGACATTGGCAATTCTGGATGCTTGGCTAATGAATCGACCTGAGTCCAAAGAGCTTGGCTTTTGTCAAGTGTTACCGCACAAATCATGTACATTTGAACCTCCTGGACAAAATACGATGAAGCAGAATCCTGTCAAATTGATAGGAGTAAAGATGTTTGCATATATCATTAGACGACATTGGCAATTCTGGATACTTCGGCTTATGATTCGACCTGAGTTCAACGAGAGTCGCTTTGGACAAGTGCTTCCGCACAAATCATGTACATTTGAACCTCATGGACAAGGTATAATGAGGCAGAACCCTATCATATTGATAGGAATAAAGATATTTGCATCTATATCAATGGACGTCATTGGCAATTCTGGATGTTACGGCATATGATTCGACCTGAATCCAAAGAGAGTCGCTTTGGACAAGTGCTACCGCACAAATCTTGTACACTTGATCCTCCTGGACAAGACACGATGAGCCAGAATCCTGTCGAATTGATATCAGTAAAGATATTTGCATCTATATCATTGCACGACAGTGGCAATTCAGGATGCTCAGGCTTATGATTCGACCTGAGTCCAAAGAGAGTCGCTTCGGACAAGTGCTACCGCAACAATTCTTGTACATTTGGACCTCCTGTACAAGGTATGATGAGGCAGAATCCTATCACATTGATAGGAGTAAAGATATTTGAATAAATATCATTGGACGACATTGGCAATCCTGGGGATCCGGCTTATAATTAGGCCTGAATCCAAAGAAAGTCGGCCTGTATAACTGCTACCGCACAAATCTTGTACATTTGTACCTCCTGGACAAGATACGATGAGGCAGAATGCTGTAAAATCGATAGCAGTGAGGATATTTGCGTCTCTATCATTGGACAATATCGGCAATTGTGGATTCATCGCCAAATGAAACGACCTGAATCCAAAGAGTGTCGCTTTGGACAAGTGCTACCGCACAAATCTTGTACATTTGGACCTCCAGGACCAGGCATGATGAGGCAGAATCCTATTACATTGATAGGAGTAAAGTTATTTGCATCTATATCATTGGACGACATTGGCTATTCTGGATGCTTGGCATATTAATCGACCTGAGTCCAAAGAGCTTGGCTTTTGTCAAGTGTTACCGCACAAATCATGTACATTTGAACCTCCTGGACAAGATACGATGAAGCAGAATCCTGTCAAATTGATAGGAGTAAAGATCTTTGCATATATCATTAGACGACATTGGCAATTCTGGATACTTCGGCTTAGGATTCGACCTGAGTTCAAAGAGAGTCGCTTTGGACAAGTGCTACCGCACAAATCTTGTATGTGTGGACCTCCTGTACAAGGTATGATGAGGCAGTATCCTGTCAAATTGATAAGAGTAAAGATATTTGCATCTATACCATTGCACGACATTGGCAATTCTTGATGCTTTGGCACATGATTCGACCTGAGTCCAAAGAGAATCGCTTTTGCGAAGTGCTAACGCACAAATCTTGTACATTTGAACCTCCTGGACAAGATATGATGAGGCAGAATCATGTCAAATTGATAGGAATAAAGATATTTGCATCTATATCAATGGACGTCATTTGCAATTCTGGATGTTCCGGCATATAATTCGACCTGAATCCCAAGAGAGTCGCTTTGGACAAGTACTACAGCACAAATCCTGTACATTTGGACCTCCTGTACAAGGTATGATGAGGCAGAATCCTGTCAAATTGATAGGAGTGAAGATGTTTGCATCTATATCACTTTCTACGACATTGGCAATTCTGGATGCTCCGGTTTATGATTCGACCTGGGTCCAAAGAGAGTCGCTTTGGACAAGTGCTACCGCACAAACCTTGTACATTTAAACCTAGGAACAAGGTATGTTGAGGCAGAATCCTATCACATTGATAGGACACACACACATTGAAGATGTTTGCATCTATATCATCGGACAACATTGGCAATTCTGGATGCTCGGCTTATGATTCGACCTGAGTCCAAAGAGAGTCGCTTTGGACAAGTGCTACCGCACAAATCTTGTACATTTGAACCTCCTGGACAAGATATGATGAGGCAGAATCCTGTCTTATTGATAAGAGTAAATATATTTGTATCTATATCATTGCACGACAATGGCAATTCTGGATGCTTCGGCTTATGGATCGACCTGAGTCCAAAGAGATTGGCTTTTGTCAAGTGTTACCGCACAAATATTGTACATTTGGACCCCTTGGACAAGATACGATGAGGCAGAATTCTGTCAAATTGATAGCAGTGAAGATATTTGCATCTATATCATTGGACGACATTGGCAATCCTGGGGATCCGGCTTATAATTAGACCTGAATCCAAAGAAAGTCGGCCTGTATAACTGCTACCGCACAAATCTTGTACATTTGTACCTCCTGGACAGGATACGATGAGGCAGAATGCTGTAAAATTGATAGCAGTGAGGATATTTGCCTCTCTATCATTGGACAATATCGGCAATTTTGGATTCTTCGCCAAATGATTCGACCTGAATCCAAAGGGAGTCGCTTTGGACAAGTGCTAACGCACAAATTGTGTACATTTGAACCTCCTGGACAAGATACGATGAGGCAGAATCCTGTCAAATTGATATGAGTGAAGATGTTTGCATCTATATCACTTTCTACGACATTGGCAATTCTGGATGCTCCGGTTTATGATTCGACCTGGGTCCAAAGAGAGTCGCTTTGGACAAATGCTACCGCACAAACCTTGTACATTTAAACCTAGGAACAAGGTATGTTGAGGCAGAATCCTATCACATTGATAGGACACACACACATTGAAGATGTTTGCATCTATATCATCGGACAACATTGGCAATTCTGGATGCTCGGCTTATGATTCGACCTGAGTTCAAAGAGAGTCGCTTTGGACAAGGGCTGCCGCACAAATCTTGTACATTTGAACCTCCGGAACAAGGTATGATGAGGCAGAATCCTATCACATTGATAGGAGTAAAGATATTTGCATCTATATCACTGGACGACATTGGCAATTCGCGATGCTCCGGCATATGATTCGTCCGGAGGCCAAAGAGATGCGCTTTGGACACGTGCTACCGCGCAAATCGTGTACATTTGGACCCCCTGGACAAGATACGATAAGGCAGAATCCTGTCATATTAATAGCAGTAAATATATTTGCATCTATATCATTGCACGACAATGGCAATTCTGGATGCTTCGGCTTATGGATCGACCTGAGTCCAAAGAGATTGGCTTTTGTCAAGTGTTACCGCACAAATATTGTACATTTGGACCCCTTGGACAAGATACGATGAGGCAGAATCCTGTCAAATTGATAGGAGTAAAGGTGTTTGCATCTATATCATTGGACGACATTGGTATTCCTGGATGCTCGGCATATGATTCGACCTGAGTCCAAAGAGATTGGCTTTTGTCAAGTGTTACCGCACAAATCTTGTACATTTGAACCTCCTGGAGAAGATGTGATGAGGCAAAATCCTGTCAATTTGATAGGACTAAATATGTTTGCATCTATATCATTGGACGACATTGGCAATTCTGGATGCCCCGGCTTATGATTCGACCTGAGTCCAAAGAGATTGGCTTTTGTCAAGTGTTACCGCACAAATCTTGTACATTTGAACCTCCTGGACAAGATACGATGAAGCAGAATCCTGTCAAATTGATAGGAGTAAAGATTTTTGCATATATCATTGGACGACATTGGCAATTCTGGATGCTCGGCATATGATTCGACCTGAGTCCAAAGAGAGTCGCTTCGGACAAGTGCTACCGCAACAATTCTTGTACATTTGGACCTCCTGTACAAGGTATGATGAGGCAGAATCCTATCACATTGATAGGAGTAAAGATATTTGCATCTATATCACTGGACGACATTGGCAATTCTCGATGCTCCGGCATATGATTCGTCCGGAGGCCAAAGAGATGCGCTTTGGACACGTGCTACCGCGCAAATCGTGTACATTTGGACCCCCTGGACAAGATACGATGAGGCAGAATCCTGTCAAATTGATAGCAGTAAAGATATTTGCATCTATATCATTGGACGACATTGGCTATTCTGGATGCTCCGGCGTATGATTCGACCGGAGGCCAAAGAGAGTCGCTTTGGACAAGTGCTACCACACAAATCATGTACTTTTGGACCCTCTGGACAATATACGTTGAGGCAGAATCCTGTCAAATTAATAGCAGTAAAGATATTTGCATCTATATCATTGGACGACATTGGCAATTCTGGATGCTCCGGCTTATGATTCGACCTGAATCCAAAGACAGTCGCTTTGGACAAGTAATACCGCACAAATCTTGTACATTTGAACCTCCGGAACAAGCTATGATGAGGCAGAATCCTGTCACATTGATAGGAGTTGTTGCGTATTCATAGTCACCTCGGGCCGGCGGCCAATGAGAGCCCGCGACGTTCTCACCAAAATCAATAACGCGGTCGATACTCGGGCGATACGTTATGTAAACGCGCCTGCTCATTAGTAGCGCCGCGTCGCGTTCTTCTCGGGCAATTGTTCTCTCGCGGTTCCCGCGCGCTCTCGTCGGCCATTACCAACCTCTGCATAGTAGTGATCGGGTGCTTTCTCTCATTCTTACCGAATACTAGTGCGGAATTCGAGTGCAGTTCTCGCATAGTGCGTTGTAGAAAGTGACTTAAAGTGACTGCAAAGGCGAAGGGAATAGAAAGACGCTTTGGTGCCCCTCAAACATTGTACTCCGTAGGTTAAGTGTCTTAGTTTAATAAAGCGTGTTCGTGCCTTCTCACCCACGTGGACTTTCTTGTGCCGGCCACGTGCCGTGTGCGCAATTTTAGTGCTAAAACTCCTCAGAGCAACTCAACACCCGCGTTAACCAGTCCTCTCAGGCACTCCTCAAGGCTTATTAAAAAACATTGGTCCTTCGAGCCGGATAAAGCGCGTGTGAAAAAGTGAGGTTAAAGTGAGAAAAGGGAGATGAGAGAGCACGACGGCCCGACGGAAAGGTGGCCGGCCAGATGAGCCGCTTTCGTTTTATAAAGCGACTCGAGGAGGAGTCCATGCAGGCGCCTTTCAAGACGCTCCACCCAGAAGCCGTACGGACGCAGCTTGAGCATCTCCAAGCTGCGTGGACGAAATTTGATGAGCAGCACGACAGACTGTGCGAGCTCCCGGTGGATGCATTCCACAAGCTCTAGTACACCTCCGTGGAGGTGTACGATCAGTGCCTCCAACTATTCACCGAGGCTACTACAGCACTGCGTGTTCTGCAGGCGGAACAGCAAAAAAAGGAGCGAATCGGGACCCCTCAACCGCCCGGCAATCCTCAGGTGCTTTCCAGGGCCATTGTTCCTCAGGTGGCCCTCCCCCCTTCTCAGGTGATTTTACCGCTTGGCGGCTATTCAGGGACACCTTCGAGTCACTGGTGGCCAAGAACTCCCAGTTCTCGGCGCTGAAGAATCTGCTAGTCCTGAAGGCCTCCCTCACCGGCGAAGCAGCGCACCGGCACGACACCCTGCCTGTCGAGGCTGCATCATTCGAGCTAGCGTGGCAGCGTCTCCGTGACTGGTACGACAATCGCAGGATACTCGAGGGCGACCTCATCGATCGGCTCCTCGGGGATGGGACCCAATGCTCTCGCAACGCCAACAGCCTCGATGAGCTCGTCACCTCCGTCAACGAGCCCCTGTTCGCCCTCAAGACGCTCGGGATCGACACAAAACAATGGGGCCCCGTGGCCGCACGCATCACGGTCCGGAGATTGGACGAGGCAACCAGGGCACTGTGGGAGATATCCTTGGGAACGTCAACCACGTCTCCTACTCTCACGGAGGTACAAGAGTTTCTCCACGCCCAGGCCCGAGGGCTCGAGAATCAGGAGCGTGGACGAGCGCCGTCGGGTACTCATTCCTCAGGCGCCACAGCGCGATCGGGACCCCCTGACTCCTCTGCCTCCTCGCAGACTCCCTCTAGGCCTTCACTCGGTGCCAGAGCACATGTAGCAGATGCGGTGCCAGATGAGACTCCTCGGGCACGAATGTGCGAGCTGTGCAGCGAGGAACACTTTATTGTGTCATGCCCCGAGTTCCGGGCAGCCAATGCATCATAGAGACGGCAGGCGGTGGAACAGTTGCGGTTGTGCTACAACTGCCTTGGTAATCACAACGTGGTTAACTGTCGCAACCGCGAACGGGGCCAGCACTGCGGGGGGCTTCATCATTCGATGATCCATCTGCAACCGGCGCACTCTCAGGGAGTCCTCAACCCCGCACAGTCACCGTGTACAGGCCAGCACCCACGGCGGAGCCGGCGGCCGAGCAGGAGCCGGCTGAGCTGGAGACCACTCTCCGAGCGCCCTCACCACAGCAGGATGCCAAGCCGCTCGCCATCGTGGATACGGACGCGCAGGGACTGCGACCACATTACTTGTCCAAGTGGCAGGGGATTTCAGGGCGGGGTAAGCCCCTCCCCCCTCTCCGGAGTAGAACCTCCTACTCCCGTCATAGATCCACCCTCAGGAAAACTAAACTCGGGACATCCTCAGGAACGACAGCCTCAACGGAACCCCCTCAACCAGGCACTCCTCTCGCAACACTGGGCACTCCTCTTGCGCCTCCACCGGCCAGCGCACTCGCCCTTCCTCCATCAGGGTATCTCAGGCCGAATGTGCTGCTGGCCACTTGCCAGGCCATCACCTTGTCAATCTATGGCACCACGCATCAGGTACGCATGCTGATCGACCCCGGCTCAGAACTATCCTTTGTCTCAGAGAGAACGGCGAAGACGCTGCTGCTGGAAGTACGGCCCTCCAACATACGGATCACCGGGGTCGGAGGTACCCATTCAGTTTCCACACGGGGAGTGGCGACTGTTCTCCTCACGTCGATCTACGACCAGACTGCATCGTTCACCATCACGGTTCACATCCACAAGAAAACCACCACGTGGCTACCCTCATTCTCCGCTCCGGAGCTCTGGTGGCCGCATCTGCAGGAGATACCACTCGCCGACCCAGATTTCCTCAACCCCGGAGAAATCGATATCATCTTGGGAGTCGACGTGTACGGTAGGCTGCTCGAGCGCGGTGTTATCAAGGGGAGTCCTCAGGAGCCAATCGCCCTCCGCACCCTTCGGATGGGTCGTACTCGGCCCGGTCGATGACGAGTTAGCAGGTCAGACCGCAACCACGCACGCGGTCGCTATCGACCATCACCTGCACGACCTTCTCGAGCGATTCTGGGTTCAAGAGGAGACGACGATCCGGATTACAGCGAGCCTCATCAATGATATTGTCGCGACTTTCCAAAATGCGCGACCGATCAGCGGCTTCGGGCCGCCTCGGCACCGCTCGGGTCTTACCCGATCTTTCGCTAACTCCTCTCCCGCTCTCCCTTCCGCCGCCCCGGGTGGATCGAGCAGCTCGTGGGCTGCGGGAGCGGGGAGCGGGGGGGACTTGCTTCCCGGAATAGGACACCTGTGCGACCGCTAATTAGTCGTTAGCCTATTGTCGGTGAGGATACATCTATTTCTGAGTATTGCGAGTGATTTTCTGAGAACCTTAGTTTTTTTTTGAGTGAGCGTGCGAAACGTCTGCGGTCCGTCTTGGGATCTCTATCCCGCGCGTCTTAACGAGAACTTTCTCGTCCTGTACTTTATAGACCCTTTTGGGAAGTTAGGAGAACATTAAAAGGACCGGAGTTCATTGAAAGCGCTATCTTGATTTTATTTGCCCTTTACACACCAGTCGAACCAATCGTCTTTTCTTAACATCTCTTCTTGCATTATACTAACAGATCGAGCACTGCTATCCGACCACTTGAGGTTTCGGACGAGGATTCGATCAAACAGATATAGAGGCAAATATCCTTACTCCTATAAATTCTGCAGCATTCTGCCTCATCGTATCTTGTCCGGGAGGCTCAAATGTACAAGACTTGTGCGGTGGCACTTGCCCAGGACGACTCTCTTTGGATTCAGGTCTAATTATAAGCCGGATCCCCAGGATTGCCAATGTCGTCCAATGATATAGATGCAAATATCTACACTGCTATCAATTTGACAGGATTCTGTCTCATCGTATCCTGTCCAGGAGGTTCAAATGTACAAGATTTGTGCGGTAGCACTTGACAAAAACGAATCGTTTTGGACTCAGTCCGAATCACAAGCCGAGCATCCAGAATTGGCCAATGTCGTCCAATGAAATAGATGCAAATTTCTTCACTCCTATCAATTTGAAACGATTCTGCCCCATCGTATCTTATCTAGGAGGTTCAAATGTACCCGATTTGTGCGGTAGCACTTGACAAAAGCGAATCGCTTGGGACTCAGGTCGATCCATATGCCGAAGCATCCAGAATTGCCAATGTCGTCCAATGATATAGATGCAAATATCTTTACTCCTATGAATGTGATTGGATTCTGCCTCATCAAACCTTGTCCAGCAGATTCAAATGTACAAGACTTATTGCGGTAGCACTTGTCCGAAGCGACTCTCTTTGGCCTCCGTCCGAATCATATGCCGGAGCATGCAGAATTGCCGTTGTTGACCAATGATATAGATGCAAATATCTTTACTCCTATTAATTTGACAGGATTCTGCCTCATCGTATCTTGTCCAGGGGGTCCAAATGTACAAGATGTGTTGCGGTAGCACTTGTCCAAAGCGACTCTCCTTGGACTCAGGTCGAATCATATGCCGGAGCATCCAGAATTGCCAATGTCGTCCAGTGATATAGATGCAAATATCTTTACTCCTATTAATGTGATCGGATTCTGCCTCATAATACCTTGTTCCGGAGGTTCAAATGTACAAGATTTGAGCGGTAGCCCTTGTCCAAAGCGACTCTCTTTGGACTCAGGTCGAATCATATGCCGAAATTCCAGAATTGCCAATGTCGTCCAATGATATAGATGCAAATATCTTTACTCCTATCAATGTGATAGGATTCTGCCTCATCATACCTTGTTCCGGAGGTTCAAATGTACAAGATTTGTGCGGTAGCACTTGTCCAAAGCGACATTCTTTGTAATCAAGTCGAATCATAAGCCTGAGCATCCACAATTTCCAAAGTCGTCCAATGATATAGATGCAAATATCTATACTCCTATCAATGTGACAGGATTCTGCCTCATCATACCTTTTCCAGACGTCCAAATGCACAAGTTTTGGGTGGCAACATTTGCCCAAACCGACTCTCTTTGATTCAGGTCGAATCATAAGCCGGAGCATCCAGAATTGCCATTGTCGTCCAATGATGTAGATGCAAATATCTTTACTCCTATCAATTTGACAGGATTCTGCCTCATCGTATATTGTCCAGGGGGTCCAAATGTACAAGATTTGTGCGGTGGCACTTGTCCAAAGCGACTCTCTTTGGCCTCCGGTCGAATCATACGCCGGAGCATCCAGAATTGCCAATGTGGTCCAATGATATAGATGCAAATATCTTCACTCCTATCAATGTGACAGGATTCTGCCCCATCATACCTTTTCCAGGAGGTCCAAATGTACAAGATTTGTGCGGTAGCACTTGTACAATGCGACTCTCTTTGGCCTCCGGCCGAATCGTACGCCGGAGCATCCAGAATTGCCAATGTGGTCCAATGATATAGATGCAAATATCTTCACTCCTATCAATTTAACGGGATTCTGGCTCATCGTATCTTGTCCAGGGGGTCCAAATGCACATGTTTTGGGCGGCTGCATTTGCCCAAACCGATTCTCTTTGGATTTAGGTCGAATCATAAGCCGGAGCATCCAGAATTGCCAGTGTCGTCCAATGATATAGAAGCAAATATCTTTACTCCCATCAATTTGATGGGATTCTGCCTTATCGTATATTGACCATGGGGTCCAAATGTACAAGATTTGTCGCGGTAGCACATGTCCAAACCGACTCTCTTTGGATTCACATCGAATCATAAGCCGGAGCATCCAGAATTGCCAATGTCGTCCAATGATATAGATGCAAATATCTTTACTCCCATCAATTTGACAGAATTCTGCCTCATCGTATATAGACCAGGGGGTCCAAATGTACAAGATTTGTGCGGTAGCACTTGTCCAAAGCGACTCTCTTTGGACTCAGGTCGAATCATAGGCCTGAGCATCCAGAATTGCCAATGTCGTCCAATGATATAGATGCAAAAATCTTCACTCCGATCAATTTGACAGCATTCTGCCTCATCGTATCTTGTCCAGGGAGTCCAAATGGACACGATTTGTTGCAGTAGCATATTTCCAAAGCGACTCCCTTTGGACTCAGGTCGAATAATATGCGTGAGCATTCAGAATTGCCAATGCCGTCTAATGATATAGATGCAAATATCTATACTCCTATCAATGTGACAGGATTCTGCCTCATCATACCTTTTCCAGACGTCCAAATGCACAAGTTTTGGGTGGCAACATTTGCCCAAACCGACTCTGTTTCATTCAGGTCGAATCATAAGCCGGAGCATCCAGAATTGCCAATACCGTCTAATGATATAGATGCAAATATCTTCACTCCTATCAATTTGACAGGGTTCTGGCTCATCGTGTCTTGTCCAGGAGGATCAAGTGTACAAGATTTGTACGGTAGCACTAGACAAAGGCGAAACTCTTTGGACTCAGGTCGATCCATAAGACGAAGCATCCAGAATTGCCAATGTGGTCCAATGATATAGATGCAAATATCTTCACTCCTATCAATTTAACGGGATTCTGGCTCATCGTATCTTGTCCAGGGGGTCGAAATGTACAAGATTTGTTGCTGTAGCACGTGTCCAAAGCGTCTCTCTTTGCCCTCCGGTTGAATCATAAGCCGGAGCATCCAGAATTGCCAATGTCTTCCAATGATATAGATGCAAATATCTTTACTCCCATCAATTTGATAGGATTCTGCCTTATCGTATATTGACCAGGGGGTCCAAATGTACAAGACTTGTGCGGTAGCACTTGTACAATGCGACTCTCTTTGGCCTCCGGCCGAATCGTACGCCGGAGCATCCAGAATTGCCAATGTGGTCCAATGATATAGATGCAAATATCTTCACTCCTATCAATTTAACGGGATTCTAGCTCATCGTATCTTGTCCAGGGGGTCCAAATGTACAAGATTTGTGGCGGTAGCACATGTCCAAACCGACTCTCTTTGGATTCATATCGAATCATAAGCCGGAGCATCCAGAATTGCCAATGTCGTCCAATGATATAGATGCAAATATCTTTACTCCCATCAATTTGACAGAATTCTGCCTCATCGTATATTGACCAGGGGGTCCAAATGTACAAGATTTGGGCGGTAGCATTTGCCCAAACCGACCCTATTTGGATTCAGGTCGAATCATAAGCCGGAGCATCCAGAATTGCCAATGTCGTCCAATGATATAGATGCAAATATCTTCACTCCTATCAATTTAACGGGATTCTGGCTCATCGTATCTTGTCCAGGGGGTCCAAATGCACAAGTTTTGAGCGGCAGCATTTGCCCAAACCGACTCTCTTTGGATTTAGGTCGAATCATAAGCCGGAGCATCCAGAATTGCCAATGTGGTCCAATGATATAGATGCAAATATCTTCACTCCTATCAATGTGACAGGATTCTACCTCATCATACCTTTTCCAGGACGTCCAAATGTACAAGATTTGTGCGGTAGCACTTGTCCAAAGCGACTCTCTTTGGACTCAGGTCGAATCATAGGCCTGAGCATCCAGAATTGCCAATGTCGTCCAATGATATAGATGCAAAAATCTTCACTCCTATCAATTTGACAGCATTCTGGCTCATCGTATATTGTCCAGGGGGTCCAAATGTACAAGATTTGTTGCTGTAGCACGTGTCCAAAGCGACTCTCTTTGCCCTCCGGTTGAATCATATGCCGGAGCATCCAGAATTGCCAATGCCGTCCTATGATATAGATGCAAATATCTTCACTCCTATCAATTTGACAGGATTCTGGCTCATCGTGTCTTGTCCAGGAGGATCAATTGTACAAGATTTGTGCGGTGGCACTTGTCCAAAGCGACTCTCTTTGGCCTCCGGTCGAATCATACGCCGGAGCATCCAGAATTGCCAATGTGTTCCAATGATATAGATGCAAATATCTTCACTCCTATCAATGTGACAGGATTCTGCCTCATCATACCTTTTCCAGGAGGTCCAAATGTACAAGATTTGTGCGGTAGCACTTGTACAATGCGACTCTCTTTGGCCTCCGGCCGAATCGTACGCCGGAGCATCCAGAATTGCCAATGTGGTCCAATGATATAGATGCAAATATCTTCACTCCTATCAATTTAACGGGATTCTGGCTCATCGTATCTTGTCCAGGGGGTCCAAATGCAGATGTTTTGGGCGGCTGCATTTGCCCAAACCGATTCTCTTTGGATTTAGGTCGAATCATAAGCCGGAGCATCCAGAATTGCCAGTGTCGTCCAATGATATAGAAGCAAATATCTTTACTCCCATCAATTTGATGGGATTCTGCCTTATCGTATATTGACCATGGGGTCCAAATGTACAAGATTTGTCGCGGTAGCACATGTCCAAACCGACTCTCTTTGGATTCACATCGAATCATAAGCCGGAGCATCCAGAATTGCCAATGTCGTTCAATGATATAGATGCAAATATCTTTACTCCCATCAATTTGACAGAATTCTGCCTCATCGTATATAGACCAGGGGGTCCAAATGTACAAGATTTGTGCGGTAGCACTTGTCCAAAGCGACTCTCTTTGGACTCAGGTCGAATCATAGGCCTGAGCATCCAGAATTGCCAATGTCGTCCAATGATATAGATGCAAAAATCTTCACTCCGATCAATTTGACAGCATTCTGCCTCATCGTATCTTGTCCAGGGAGTCCAAATGGACACGATTTGTTGCAGTAGCATATTTCCAAAGCGACTCCCTTTGGACTCAGGTCGAATAATATGCGTGAGCATTCAGAATTGCCAATGCCGTCTAATGATATAGATGCAAATATCTATACTCCTATCAATGTGACAGGATTCTGCCTCATCATACCTTTTCCAGACGTCCAAATGCACAAGTTTTGGGTGGCAACATTTGCCCAAACCGACTCTGTTTCATTCAGGTCGAATCATAAGCCGGAGCATCCAGAATTGCCAATACCGTCTAATGATATAGATGCAAATATCTTCACTCCTATCAATTTGACAGGGTTCTGGCTCATCGTGTCTTGTCCAGGAGGATCAAGTGTACAAGATTTGTACGGTAGCATTAGACAAAGGCGAAACTCTTTGGACTCAGGTCGATCCATAAGACGAAGCATCCAGAATTTCCAATGTGGTCCAATGATATAGATGCAAATATCTTCACTCCTATCAATTTAACGGGATTCTGGCTCATCGTATCTTGTCCAGGGGGTCGAAATGTACAAGATTTGTTGCTGTAGCACGTGTCCAAAGCGTCTCTCTTTGCCCTCCGGTTGAATCATAAGCCGGAGCATCCAGAATGCCAATGTCTTCCAATGATATAGATGCAAATATCTTTACTCCCATCAATTTGATAGGATTCTGCCTTATCGTATATTGACCAGGGGGTCCAAATGTACAAGACTTGTGCGGTAGCACTTGTACAATGCGACTCTCTTTGGCCTCCGGCCGAATCGTACGCCGGAGCATCCAGAATTGCCAATGTGGTCCAATGATATAGATGCAAATATCTTCACTCCTATCAATTTAACGGGATTCTAGCTCATCGTATCTTGTCCAGGGGGTCCAAATGTACAAGATTTGTGGCGGTAGCACATGTCCAAACCGACTCTCTTTGGATTCATATCGAATCATAAGCCGGAGCATCCAGAATTGCCAATGTCGTCCAATGATATAGATGCAAATATCTTTACTCCCATCAATTTGACAGAATTCTGCCTCATCGTATATTGACCAGGGGGTCCAAATGTACAAGATTTGGGCGGTAGCATTTGCCCAAACCGACCCTATTTGGATTCAGGTCGAATCATAAGCCGGAGCATCCAGAATTGCCAATGTCGTCCAATGATATAGATGCAAATATCTTCACTCCTATCAATTTAACGGGATTCTGGCTCATCGTATCTTGTCCAGGGGGTCCAAATGCACAAGTTTTGAGCGGCAGCATTTGCCCAAACCGACTCTCTTTGGATTTAGGTCGAATCATAAGCCGGAGCATCCAGAATTGCCAATGTGGTCCAATGATATAGATGCAAATATCTTCACTCCTATCAATGTGACAGGATTCTGCCTCATCATACCTTTTCCAGGACGTCCAAATGTACAAGATTTGTGCGGTAGCACTTGTCCAAAGCGACTCTCTTTGGACTCAGGTCGAATCATAGGCCTGAGCATCCAGAATTGCCAATGTCGTCCAATGATATAGATGCAAAAATCTTCACTCCTATCAATTTGACAGCATTCTGGCTCATCGTATATTGTCCAGGGGGTCCAAATGTACAAGATTTGTTGCTGTAGCACGTGTCCAAAGCGACTCTCTTTGCCCTCCGGTTGAATCATATGCCGGAGCATCCAGAATTGCCAATGCCGTCCTATGATATAGATGCAAATATCTTCACTCCTATCAATTTGACAGGATTCTGGCTCATCGTGTCTTGTCCAGGAGGATCAATTGTACAAGATTTGTGCGGTGGCACTAGACAAAAGCGAAACTCTTTGGACTCAGGTCGATCCATTAGCCGAAGCATCCAGAATTGCCAATGTCGTGCAATGAAATAGATGCAAATATCTTTACTGCTATCAATTTGACAGGATTCTCCCTGATGGTATCTTGTCCAGGAGTTTCAAACGTACAAGATTTGTGTGGTAGCACTTGTCCAAAACGACTCTATTAGGCCTCCGGTCGAATCATACGCCGGAGCATCCAGAATTGCCAATGTGGTCCAATGATATAGATGCAAATATCTTCACTCCTATCAATTTGACAGGATTCTGCCTCATGGTGTCTTGTCCAGGAGGTTCAAATGTACAAGATTTGTGCGGTAGCACTTGTCCAAAGCGACATTCTTTGGAATCAAGTCGAATCATAAGCCTGAGCATCCAGAATTTCCAAAGTCGTCCAATGATGTAGATGCAAATATCTTTACTCCCATCATTTTGATAGGATTCTGCCTTATCGTATATTGACCAGGGGGTCCAAATGTACAAGACTTGTGCGGTAGCACTTGTACAATGCGACTCTCTTTGGCCTCCGGCCGAATCGTACGCCGGAGCATCCAGAATTGCCAATGTGGTCCAATGATATAGATGTAAATATCTTCACTCCTATCAATTTGACAGGATTCTGCCTCATCATATCTTGTCCAGGATGTCGAAATGGACAAGATTTGGGCGGCAGCACTTGTCCGAAGCGACTCTCTTTGGAATCAAGTCGAATCATAAGCCTGAGCATCCAGAATTGCCAATGTCGTCCAATGATATAGATGCAAATATCTTTACTCCCATCAATTTGACAGAATTCTGCCTCATCGTATATTGACCAGGGGGTCCAAATGTACAAGATTTGGGCGGTAGCATTTGCCCAAACCGACTCTCTTTGGATTTAGGACGAATCATAAGCCGGAGCTTCCAGAATTGCCAATGTGGTCCAATGATATAGATGCAAATATCTTCACTCCTATCAATGTGACAGGATTCTGCCTCATCATACCTTGTCCAGGAGGTCCAAATGTACAAGATTTGTGCGGTAGCACTTGTCCAAAGCGACTCTCTTTGGACTCAGGTCGAATCATAGGCCTGAGCATCCAGAATTGCCAATGTCGTCCAATGATATAGATGCAAAAATCTTCACTCCGATAAATTTGACAGCATTCTGCCTCATCGTATCTTGTCCAGGGGGTCCAAATGGACACGATTTGTTGCAGTAGCATATTTCCAAAGCGACTCCCTTTGGACTCAGGTCGAATCATATGCGTGAGCATTCAGAATTGCCAATGCCGTCTAATGATATAGATGCAAATATGTTCACTCCTATCAATTTGACAGGATTCTGGCTCATCGTGTCTTGTCCAGGAGGATCAATTGTACAAGATTTGTGCGTTAGCACTAGACAAAAGCGAAACTCTTTGGACTCAGGTCGATCCATAAGCCGAAGCATCCAGAATTGCCTATGTCGTGCAATGAAATAGATGCAAATATCTTTACTGCTATCAATTTGACAGGATTCTCCCTGATCGTATCTTGTCCAGGAGTTTCAAACGTACAAGATTTGTGTGGTAGCACTTGTCCAAAACGACTCTCTTTGGACTCAGGTCGAATCATAAACCCGAGCATCCAGCATTGCCAATGTCGTCCAATTATATAGATGCAAACATCTTCACTCCTATCAATTTGACAGGATTCTGCCTCATCGTATCTTGTCCAGGAGGTTCAAATGTACAAGATTTGTGCGGTAGCACTTGTCCAAAGCGACATTCTTTGTAATCAAGTCGAATCATAAGCCTGAGCATCCAGAATTTCCAAAGTCGTCCAATGATATAGATGCAAATATCTATACTCCTATCAATGTGACAGGATTCTGCCTCATCATACCTTTTCCAGACGCCCAGATGCACAAGTTTTGGGTGGCAACATTTGCCCAAACCGACTCTCTTTGATTCAGGTCGAATCATAAGCCGGAGCATCCAGAATTGCCATTGTCGTCCAATGATGTAGATGCAAATATCTTTACTCCTATCAATTTGACAGGATTCTGCCTCATCGTATATTGTCCAGGGGGTCCAAATGTACAAGATTTGTGCGGTGGCACTTGTCCAAAGCGACTCTCTTTGGCCTCCGGTCGAATCATACGCCGGAGCATCCAGAATTGCCAATGTGGTCCAATGATATAGATGCAAATATCTTCACTCCTATCAATGTGACAGGATTCTGCCTCATCATACCTTTTCCAGGAGGTCCAAATGTACAAGATTTGTGCGGTAGCACTTGTACAATGCAACTCTCTTTGGCCTCCGGCCAAATCGTACGCCGGAGCATCCAGAATTGCCAATGTGGTCCAATGATATAGATGCAAATATCTTCACTCCTGTCAATTTAACGGGATTCTGGCTCATCGTATCTTGTCCAGGGGTTCCAAATGCACAAGTTTTGGGCGGCTGCATTTGCCCAAACCGACTCTCTTTGGATTTAGGTCGAATCATAAGCCGGAGCATCCAGAATTGCCAGTGTCGTCCAATGATATAGATGCAAAAATCTTCACTCCTATCAATTTGACAGCATTCTGGCTCATCGTATCTTGTCCAGGGGGTCCAAATGTACAAGATTTGTTGCTGTAGCACGTGTCCAAAGCGACTCTCTTTGCCCTCCGGTTGAATCATATGCCGGAGCATCCAGAATTGCCAATGACGTCCAATGATATAGATGCAAATATCTTCACTCCTATCAATGTGACAGGATTCTGCCTCATCGTGCCTTTTCCAGGACGTCCAAATGCACAAGTTTAGGGTGGCAATATTTGCCCAAACCGACTCTCTTTGATTCAGGTCGAATCATAAGCCGGAGCATCCAGAATCGCCGTTGTCGTCCAATGATGTAGATGCAAATATCTTTACTCCCATCATTTTGATAGGATTCTGCCTTATCGTATATTGACCAGGGGGTCCAAATGTACAAGACTTGTGCGGTAGCACTTGTACAATGCGACTCTCTTTGGCCTCCGGCCGAATCGTACGCCGGAGCATCCAGAATTGCCAATGTGGTCCAATGATATAGATGCAAATATCTTCACTCCTATCAATTTGACAGGATTCTGCCTCATCATATCTTGTCCAGGATGTCGAAATGGACAAGATTTGGGCGGCAGCACTTGTCCGAAGCGACTCTCTTTGGAATCAAGTCGAATCATAAGCCTGAGAATCCAGAATTGCCAATACCGTCTAATGATTTAGATGCAAATATCTTCACTCCTATCAATTTGACAGGGTTCTGGCTCATCGTGTCTTGTCCAGGAGGATCAAGTATACAAGATTTGTACGGTAGCACTAGACAAAGGCGAAACTCTTTGGACTCAGGTCGATCCATAAGACGAAGCATCCAGAATTGCCAATGTGGTCCAATGATATAGATGCAAATATCTTCACTCCTATCAATTTAACGGGATTCTGGCTCATCGTATCTTGTCCAGGGGGTCGAAATGTACAAGATTTGTTGCTGTAGCACGTGTCCAAAGCGTCTCTCTTTGCCCTCCGGTTGAATCATAAGCCGGAGCATCCAGAATTGCCAATGTCGTCCAATGATATAGATGCAAATATCTTTACTCCCATCAATTTGACAGAATTCTGCCTCATCGTATATTGACCAGGGGGTCCAAATGGACACGATTTGTTGCAGTAGCATATTTCCAAAGCGACTCCCTTTGGACTCAGGTCGAATCATATGCGTGAGCATTCAGAATTGCCAATGCCGTCTAATGATATAGATGCAAATATGTTCACTCCTATCAATTTGACAGGATTCTGGCTCATCGTGTCTTGTCCAGGAGGATCAATTGTACAAGATTTGTGCGTTAGCACTAGACAAAAGCGAAACTCTTTGGACTCAGGTCGATCCATAAGCCGAAGCATCCAGAATTGCCAATGTCGTGCAATGAAATAGATGCAAATATCTTTACTGCTATCAATTTGACAGGATTCTCCCTGATCGTATCTTGTCCAGGAGTTTCAAACGTACAAGATTTGTGTGGTAGCACTTGTCCAAAACGACTCTCTTTGGACTCAGGTCGAATCATAAACCCGAGCATCCAGCATTGCCAATGTCGTCCAATTATATAGATGCAAACATCTTCACTCCTATCAATTTGACAGGATTCTGCCTCATCGTATCTTGTCCAGGAGGTTCAAATGTACAAGATTTGTGCGGTTGCACTTGTCCAAAGCGACATTCTTTGTAATCAAGTCGAATCATAAGCCTGAGCATCCAGAATTTCCAAAGTCGTCCAATGATATAGATGCAAATATCTATACTCCTATCAATGTGACAGGATTCTGCCTCATCATACCTTTTCCAGACGCCCAAATGCACAAGTTTTGGGTGGCAACATTTGCCCAAACCGACTCTCTTTGATTCAGGTCGAATCATAAGCCGGAGCATCCAGAATTGCCATTGTCGTCCAATGATGTAGATGCAAATATCTTTACTCCTATCAATTTGACAGGATTCTGCCTCATCGTATATTGTCCAGGGGGTCCAAATGTACAAGATTTGTGCGGTGGCACTTGTCCAAAGCGACTCTCTTTGGCCTCCGGTCGAATCATACGCCGGAGCATCCAGAATTGCCAATGTGGTCCAATGATATAGATGCAAATATCTTCACTCCTATCAATGTGACAGGATTCTGCCTCATCATACCTTTTCCAGGAGGTCCAAATGTACAAGATTTGTGCGGTAGCACTTGTACAATGCGACTCTCTTTGGCCTCCGGCCAAATCGTACGCCGGAGCATCCAGAATTGCCAATGTGGTCCAATGATATAGATGCAAATATCTTCACTCCTGTCAATTTAACGGGATTCTGGCTCATCGTATCTTGTCCAGGGGGTCCAAATGCACAAGTTTTGGGCGGCTGCATTTGCCCAAACCGACTCTCTTTGGATTTAGGTCGAATCATAAGCCGGAGCATCCAGAATTGCCAGTGTCGTCCAATGATATAGAAGCAAATATCTTTACTCCCATCAATTTGATAGGATTCTGCCTTATCGTATATTGACCATGGGGTCCAAATGTACAAGATTTGTTGCGGTAGCACATGTCCAAACCGACTCTGTTTGGATTCACATCGAATCATAGGCCTGAGCATCCAGAATTGCCAATGTCGTCCAATGATATAGATGCAAAAATCTTCACTCCTATCAATTTGACAGCATTCTGGCTCATCGTATCTTGTCCAGGGGGTCCAAATGTACAAGATTTGTTGCTGTAGCACGTGTCCAAAGCGACTCTCTTTGCCCTCCGGTTGAATCATATGCCGGAGCATCCAGAATTGCCAATGACGTCCAATGATATAGATGCAAATATCTTCACTCCTATCAATGTGACAGGATTCTGCCTCATCGTGCCTTTTCCAGGACGTCCAAATGCACAAGTTTAGGGTGGCAATATTTGCCCAAACCGACTCTCTTTGATTCAGGTCGAATCATAAGCCGGAGCATCCAGAATCGCCGTTGTCGTCCAATGATGTAGATGCAAATATCTTCACTCCTATCAATTTAACGGGATTCTGGCTCATCGTATCTTGTCCAGGGGGTCGAAATGTACACGATTTGTTGCTGTAGCACGTGTCCAAAGCGTCTCTCTTTGCCCTCCGGTTCAATCATAAGCCGGAGCATCCAGAATTGCCAATGTCGTCCAATGATATAGATGCAAATATCTTTACTCCCATCAATTTGACAGAATTCTGCCTCATCGTATATTGACCAGGGGGTCCAAATGTACAAGATTTGGGCGGTAGCATTTGCCCAAACGGACCCTATTTGGATTCAGGTCGAATCATAAGCCGGAGCATCCAGAATTGCCAATGTCGTCCAATGATATAGATGCAAATATCTTCACTCCTATCAATTTAACGGGATTCTGGCTCATCGTATCTTGTCCAGGGGGTCCAAATGCACAAGTTTTGAGCGGCAGCATTTGCCCAAACCGACTCTCTTTGGATTTAGGTCGAATCATAAGCCGGAGCATCCAGAATTGCCAATGTGGTCCAATGATATAGATGCAAATATCTTCACTCCTATCAATGTGACAGGATTCTGCCTCATCATACCTTGTCCAGGAGGTCCAAATGTACAAGATTTGTGCGGTAGCACTTGTCCAAAGCGACTCTCTTTGGACTCAGGTCGAGTCATAGGCCTGAGCATCCAGAATTGCCAATGTCGTCCAATGATATAGATGCAAAAATCTTCACTCCGATCAATTTTACAGCATTCTGCCTCGTCGTATCTTGTCCAGGGGGTCCAAATGGATACGATTTGTTGCAGTAGCATATTTCCAAAGCGACTCTCTTTGGATTTAGGTCGAAACATAAGCCGGAGCATCCAGAATTGCCAGTGTCGTCCAATGATATAGATGCAAATATCTTTACTCCCATCAATTTGATAGGATTCTGCCTTATCGTATATTGACCATGGGGTCCAAATGTACAAGACTTGTGCGGTAGCACTTTTACAATGCGACTCTCTTTGGCCTCCGGCCGAATCGTACGCCGGAGCATCCAGAATTGCCAATGTGGTCCAATGATATAGATGCAAATATCTTCACTCCTATCAATTTAACGGGATTCTGGCTCATCGTATCTTGTCCAGGGGGTCCAAATGTATAATATTTGTTGCGGTAGCACATGTCCAAACCGACTCTCTTTGGATTCACATCGAATCATAAGCCGGAGCATCCAGAATTGCCAATGTCGTCCAATGATATAGACGCAAATATCTATACTCCTATCAATGTGACAGGATTCTGCCTCATCGTGCCTTTTCCAGGACGTCCAAATGCACAAGTTTAGGGTGGCAATATTTGCCCAAACCGACTCTCTTTGATTCAGGTCGAATCATAAGCCGGAGCATCCAGAATCGCCGTTGTCGTCCAATGATGTAGATGCAAATATCTTTACTCCTATCAATTTGACAGGGTTCTGCCTCATCTTATATTGTCCAGGGGGTCCAAATGTACAAGATTTGTGCGGTGGCACTTGTCCAAAGCGACTCTCTTTGGCCTCCGGTCGAATCATACGCCGGAGCATCCAGAATTGCCAATGTGGTCCAATGATATAGATGCAAATATCTTCACTCCTATCAATGTGACAGGATTCTGCCTCATCATACCTTTTCCAGGAGGTCCAAATGTACAAGATTTGTGCGGTAGCACTTGTCCAAAGCGACTCTCTTTGGACTCAGGTTGAATCATATGCCGGAGCATCCAGAATTGCCAATGCCGTCTAATGATATAGATGCAAATATCTTCACTCCTATCAATTTGACAGGATTCTGGCTCATCGTGTCTTGTCCAGGAGGATCAATTGTACAAGATTTGTGCGGTGGCACTAGACAAAAGCGAAACTCTTTGGACTCAGGTCGATCCATAAGCCGAAGCATCCAGAATTGCCAATGTCGTGCAATGAAATAGATGCAAATATCTTTACTGCTATCAATTTGACAGGATTCTCCCTGATCGTATCTTGTCCAGGAGTTTCAAACATACAAGATTTGTATGGTAGCACTTGTCCAAAACGACTCTATTAGGCCTCCGGTCGAATCATACGCCGGAGCATCCAGAATTGCCAATGTGGTCCAATGATATAGATGCAAATATCTTCACTCCTATCAATTTGACAGGATTCTGCCTCATGGTGTCTTGTCCAGGAGGTTCAAATGTACAAGATTTGTGCGGTAGCACTTGTCCAAAGCGACATTCTTTCGAATCAAGTCGAATCATAAGCCTGAGCATCCAGAATTTCCAAAGTCGTCCAATGATATAGATGCAAATATCTATACTCCTATCAATGTGACAGGATTCTGCCTCATCATACCTTTTCCAGACGTCCAAATGCACAAGTTTTGGGTGGCAACATTTGCCCAAACCGACTCTCTTTGATTCAGGTCGAATCATAAGCCGGAGCATCCAGAATTGCCATTGTCGTCCAATGATGTAGATGCAAATATCTTCACTCCTATCAATTTGACAGGGTTCTGGCTCATCGTGTCTTGTCCAGGAGGATCAAGTGTACAAGATTTGTGCGGTAGCACTAGACAAAGGCGAAACTCTTTGGACTCAGGTCGATCCATAAGACGAAGCATCCAGAATTGCCAATGTGGTCCAATGATATAAATGCAAATATCTTCACTCCTATCAATTTAACGGGATTCTGGCTCATCGCATCTTGTCCAGGGGGTCCAAATGTACAAGATTTGTTGCTGTAGCACGTGTCCAAAGCGACTCTCTTTGCCCTCCGGTTGAATCATAAGCCGGAGCATCCAGAATTGCCAATGTCGTCCAATGATATAGATGCAAATATCTTTACTCCCATCAATTTGATAGGATTCTGCCTTATCGTATATTGACCATGGGGTCCAAATGTACAAGATTTGTTGCGGTAGCACATGTCCAAACCGACTCTCTTTGGATTCACATCGAATCATAAGCCGGAGCATCCAGAATTGCCAATGTCGTCCAATGATATAGATGCAAATATCTTTACTCCCATCAATTTGACAGAATTCTGCCTCATCGTATATAGACCAGGGGGTCAAAATGTATAAGATTTGGGCGGCAGCATTTGTCCAAAGCGACTCTCTTTGAACTCAGGTCGAATCATATGCCGAGCATCCAGAAATGCCAATGTCGTCCAATGATATAGATGCAAATATCTATACTCCTATCAATGTGACAGGATTCTGCCTCATCATACCTTGTCCAGGGGGTCCAAATGTACAAGATTTGTGCGGTAGCACTTGTCCAAAGCGACTCTCTTTGGACTCAGGTCGAGTCATAGGCCTGAGCATCCAGAATTGCCAATGTCGTCCAATGATATAGATGCAAAAATCTTCACTCCGATCAATTTGACAGCATTCTGCCTCATCGTATCTTGTCCAGGGGATCCAAATGGACACGATTTGTTGCAGTAGCATATTTCCAAAGCGACTCTCTTTGGATTTAGGTCGAAACATAAGCCGGAGCATCCAGAATTGCCAGTGTCGTCCAATGATATAGATGCAAATATCTTTACTCCCATCAATTTGATAGGATTCTGCCTTATCGTATATTGACCATGGGGTCCAAATGTACAAGACTTGTGCGGTAGCACTTTTACAATGCGACTCTCTTTGGCCTCCGGCCGAATCGTACGCCGGAGCATCCAGAATTGCCAATGTGGTCCAATGATATAGATGCAAATATCTTCACTCCTATCAATTTAACGGGATTCTGGCTCATCGTATCTTGTCCAGGGGGTCCAAATGTATAATATTTGTTGCGGTAGCACATGTCCAAACCGACTCTCTTTGGATTCACATCGAATCATAAGCCGGAGCATCCAGAATTGCCAATGTCGTCCAATGATATAGACGCAAATATCTATACTCCTATCAATGTGACAGGATTCTGCCTCATCGTGCCTTTTCCAGGACGTCCAAATGCACAAGTTTAGGGTGGCAATATTTGCCCAAACCGACTCTCTTTGATTCAGGTCGAATCATAAGCCGGAGCATCCAGAATCGCCGTTGTCGTCCAATGATGTAGATGCAAATATCTTTACTCCTATCAATTTGACAGGGTTCTGCCTCATCTTATATTGTCCAGGGGGTCCAAATGTACAAGATTTGTGCGGTGGCACTTGTCCAAAGCGACTCTCTTTGGCCTCCGGTCGAATCATACGCCGGAGCATCCAGAATTGCCAATGTGGTCCAATGATATAGATGCAAATATCTTCACTCCTATCAATGTGACAGGATTCTGCCTCATCATACCTTTTCCAGGAGGTCCAAATGTACAAGATTTGTGCGGTAGCACTTGTCCAAAGCGACTCTCTTTGGACTCAGGTTGAATCATATGCCGGAGCATCCAGAATTGCCAATGCCGTCTAATGATATAGATGCAAATATCTTCACTCCTATCAATTTGACAGGATTCTGGCTCATCGTGTCTTGTCCAGGAGGATCAATTGTACAAGATTTGTGCGGTGGCACTAGACAAAAGCGAAACTCTTTGGACTCAGGTCGATCCATAAGCCGAAGCATCCAGAATTGCCAATGTCGTGCAATGAAATAGATGCAAATATCTTTACTGCTATCAATTTGACAGGATTCTCCCTGATCGTATCTTGTCCAGGAGTTTCAAACATACAAGATTTGTATGGTAGCACTTGTCCAAAACGACTCTATTAGGCCTCCGGTCGAATCATACGCCGGAGCATCCAGAATTGCCAATGTGGTCCAATGATATAGATGCAAATATCTTCACTCCTATCAATTTGACAGGATTCTGCCTCATGGTGTCTTGTCCAGGAGGTTCAAATGTACAAGATTTGTGCGGTAGCACTTGTCCAAAGCGACATTCTTTCGAATCAAGTCGAATCATAAGCCTGAGCATCCAGAATTTCCAAAGTCGTCCAATGATATAGATGCAAATATCTATACTCCTATCAATGTGACAGGATTCTGCCTCATCATACCTTTTCCAGACGTCCAAATGCACAAGTTTTGGGTGGCAACATTTGCCCAAACCGACTCTCTTTGATTCAGGTCGAATCATAAGCCGGAGCATCCAGAATTGCCATTGTCGTCCAATGATGTAGATGCAAATATCTTCACTCCTATCAATTTGACAGGGTTCTGGCTCATCGTGTCTTGTCCAGGAGGATCAAGTGTACAAGATTTGTGCGGTAGCACTAGACAAAGGCGAAACTCTTTGGACTCAGGTCGATCCATAAGACGAAGCATCCAGAATTGCCAATGTGGTCCAATGATATAAATGCAAATATCTTCACTCCTATCAATTTAACGGGATTCTGGCTCATCGCATCTTGTCCAGGGGGTCCAAATGTACAAGATTTGTTGCTGTAGCACGTGTCCAAAGCGACTCTCTTTGCCCTCCGGTTGAATCATAAGCCGGAGCATCCAGAATTGCCAATGTCGTCCAATGATATAGATGCAAATATCTTTACTCCCATCAATTTGATAGGATTCTGCCTTATCGTATATTGACCATGGGGTCCAAATGTACAAGATTTGTTGCGGTAGCACATGTCCAAACCGACTCTCTTTGGATTCACATCGAATCATAAGCCGGAGCATCCAGAATTGCCAATGTCGTCCAATGATATAGATGCAAATATCTTTACTCCCATCAATTTGACAGAATTCTGCCTCATCGTATATAGACCAGGGGGTCAAAATGTATAAGATTTGGGCGGCAGCATTTGTCCAAAGCGACTCTCTTTGAACTCAGGTCGAATCATATGCCGAGCATCCAGAAATGCCAATGTCGTCCAATGATATAGATGCAAATATCTATACTCCTATCAATGTGACAGGATTCTGCCTCATCATACCTTGTCCAGGGGGTCCAAATGTACAAGATTTGTGCGGTAGCACTTGTCCAAAGCGACTCTCTTTGGACTCAGGTCGAGTCATAGGCCTGAGCATCCAGAATTGCCAATGTCGTCCAATGATATAGATGCAAAAATCTTCACTCCGATCAATTTGACAGCATTCTGCCTCATCGTATCTTGTCCAGGGGATCCAAATGGACACGATTTGTTGCAGTAGCATATTTCCAAAGCGACTCTCTTTGGATTTAGGTCGAAACATAAGCCGGAGCATCCAGAATTGCCAGTGTCGTCCAATGATATAGATGCAAATATCTTTACTCCCATCAATTTGATAGGATTCTGCCTTATCGTATATTGACCATGGGGTCCAAATGTACAAGACTTGTGCGGTAGCACTTTTACAATGCGACTCTCTTTGGCCTCCGGCCGAATCGTACGCCGGAGCATCCAGAATTGCCAATGTGGTCCAATGATATAGATGCAAATATCTTCACTCCTATCAATTTAACGGGATTCTGGCTCATCGTATCTTGTCCAGGGGGTCCAAATGTATAATATTTGTTGCGGTAGCACATGTCCAAACCGACTCTCTTTGGATTCACATCGAATCATAAGCCGGAGCATCCAGAATTGCCAATGTCGTCCAATGATATAGACGCAAATATCTATACTCCTATCAATGTGACAGGATTCTGCCTCATCGTGCCTTTTCCAGGACGTCCAAATGCACAAGTTTAGGGTGGCAATATTTGCCCAAACCGACTCTCTTTGATTCAGGTCGAATCATAAGCCGGAGCATCCAGAATTGCCAATGTCGTCCAATGATATAGATGCAAATATCTTCACTCCTATCAATTTGACAGGGTTCTGGCTCATCGTGTCTTGTCCAGGAGGATCAAGTGTACAAGATTTGTACGGTAGCACTAGACAAAGGCGAAACTCTTTGGACTCAGGTCGATCCATAAGACGAAGCATCCAGAATTGCCAATGTGGTCCAATGATATAGATGCAAATATCTTCACTCCTATCAATTTAACGGGATTCTGGTTCATCGTATCTTGTCCAGGGGGTCGAAATGTACAAGATTTGTTGCTGTAGCACGTGTCCAAAGCGTCTCTCTTTGCCCTCCGGTTGAATCATAAGCCGGAGCATCCAGAATTGCCAATGTCGTCCAATGATATAGATGCAAATATCTTTACTCCCATCAATTTGATAGGATTCTGCCTTATCGTATATTAACCAGGGGGTCCAAATGTACAAGACTTGTGCGGTAGCACTTGTACAATGCGACTCTCTTTGGCCTCCGGCCGAATCGTACGCCGGAGCATCCAGAATTGCCAATGTGGTCCAATGATATAGATGCAAATATCTTCACTCCTATCAATTTAACGGGATTCTAGCTCATCGTATCTTGTCCAGGGGGTCCAAATGTACAAGATTTGTGGCGGTAGCACATGTCCAAACCGACTCTCTTTGGATTCATATCGAATCATAAGCCGGAGCATCCAGAATTGCCAATGTCGTCCAATGATATAGATGCAAATATCTTTACTCCCATCAATTTGACAGAATTCTGCCTCATCGTATATTGACCAGGGGGTCCAAATGTACAAGATTTGGGCGGTAGCATTTGCCCAAACCGACCCTATTTGGATTCAGGTCGAATCATAAGCCGGAGCATCCAGAATTGCCAATGTCGTCCAATGATATAGATGCAAATATCTTCACTCCTATCAATTTAACGGGATTCTGGCTCATCGTATCTTGTCCAGGGGGTCCAAATGCACAAGTTTTGAGCGGCAGCATTTGCCCAAACCGACTCTCTTTGGATTTAGGTCGAATCATAAGCCGGAGCATCCAGAATTGCCAATGTGGTCCAATGATATAGATGCAAATATCTTCACTCCTATCAATGTGACAGGATTCTGCCTCATCATACCTTTTCCAGGAGGTCCAAATGTACAAGATTTGTGCGGTAGCACTTGTCCAAAGCGACTCTCTTTGGACTCAGGTCGAATCATAGGCCTGAGCATCCAGAATTGCCAATGTCGTCCAATGATACAGATGCAAAAATCTTCACTCCTATCAATTTGACAGCATTCTGGCTCATCGTATATTGTCCAGGGGGTCCAAATGTACAAGATTTGTTGCTGTAGCACGTGTCCAAAGCGACTCTCTTTGCCCTCCGGTTGAATCATATGCCGGAGCATCCAGAATTGCCAATGCCGTCCTATGATATAG
Source organism: Priocnemis perturbator (assembly GCA_963942575.1). Taxonomy (NCBI): domain Eukaryota; kingdom Metazoa; phylum Arthropoda; class Insecta; order Hymenoptera; family Pompilidae; genus Priocnemis; species Priocnemis perturbator. Next base: position 1,213,082 of record CAWWDK010000133.1, on the reverse strand, counting down.
ATGCAAATATCTTCACTCCTATCAATTTGACAGGATTCTGGCTCATCGTGTCTTGTCCAGGAGGATCAATTGTACAAGATTTGTGCGGTGGCACTAGACAAAAGCGAAACTCTTTGGACTCAGGTCGATCCACTAGCCGAAGCATCCAGAATTGCCAATGTCGTGCAATGAAATAGATGCAAATATCTTTACTGCTATCAATTTGACAGGATTCTCCCTGATGGTATCTTGTCCAGGAGTTTCAAACGTACAAGATTTGTGTGGTAGCACTTGTCCAAAACGACTCTATTAGGCCTCCGGTCGAATCATACGCCGGAGCATCCAGAATTGCCAATGTGGTCCAATGATATACATGCAAATATCTTCACTCCCATCAATTTGACAGAATTCTGCCTCATCGTATATTGACCAGGGGGTCCAAATGTACAAGATTTGGGCGGTAGCATTTGCCCAAACCGACCCTATTTGGATTCAGGTCGAATCATAAGCCGGAGCATCCAGAATTGCCAATGTCGTCCAATGATATAGATGCAAATATCTTCACTCCTATCAATTTAACGGGATTCTGGCTCATCGTATCTTGTCCAGGGGGTCCAAATGCACAAGTTTTGAGCGGCAGCATTTGCCCAAACCGACTCTCTTTGGCCTCCGGCCGAATCGTACGCCGGAGCATCCAGAATTGCCAATGTGGTCCAATGATATAGATGCAAATATCTTCACTCCTATCAATTTAACGGGATTCTAGCTCATCCTATCTTTTCCAGGTGGTCCAAATGTACAAGATTTGTTGCGGTAGCACATGTCCAAACCGACTCTCTTTCGATTCATATCGAATCATAAGCCGGAGCATCCAGAATTGCCAATGTCGTCCAATGATATAGATGCAAATATCTTTACTCCCATCAATTTGACAGAATTCTGCCTCATCGTATATTGACCAGGGGGTCCAAATGTACAAGATTTGGGCGGCAGCATTTGTCCAAAGCGACTCTCTTTGAACTCAGGTCGAATCATATGCCGAGCATCCAGAAATGCCAATGTCGTCCAATGATATAGATGCAAATATCTATACTCCTATCAATGTGACAGGATTCTGCCTCATCATACCTTTTCCAGGACGTCCAAATGCACAAGTTTTGAGCGGCAGCATTTGCCCAAACCGACCCTATTTGGATTCAGGTCGAATCCTACGCCGGAGCATCCAGAATTGCCAATGTGGTCAAATGATATAGATGCAAATATCTTCACTCCTATCAATTTGACAGGATTCTGTCTCATCATACCCTGTTCCAGGAGGTCCAAATGCACAAGTTTTGGGCGGCAGCATTTGCCCAAACCGACCCTATTTGGATTCAGGTCGAATCATAAGCCGGAGCATCCAGAATTGCCAATGTCGTCCAATGATATAGACGCAAATATCTTCACTCCTATCAATTTAACGGGATTCTGGATCATCGTATCTTGTCCAGGGGGTCCAAATGCACAAGTTTTGAGCGGCAGCATTTGCCCAAACCGACTCTCTTTGGATTTAGGTCGAATCATAAGCCGGAGCATCCAGAATTGCCAATGTCGTCCAATGATATAGATGCAAATATCTTCACTCCTATCAATCTGACAGGATTCTGCCTCATCATATCTTGTCCAGGATGTCGAAATGGACAAGATTTGGGCGGCAGCACTTGTCCGAAGCGACTCTCTTTGGAATCAAGTCGAATCATAAGCCTGAGCATCCAGAATTGCCAATACCGTCTAATGATATAGATGCAAATATCTTCACTCCTATCAATTTGACAGGGTTCTGGCTCATCGTGTCTTGTCCAGGAGGATCAAGTGTACAAGATTTGTACGGTAGCACTAGACAAAGGCGAAACTCTTTGGACTCAGGTCGATCCATAAGACGAAGCATCCAGAATTGCCAATGTGGTCCAATGATATAGATGCAAATATCTTCACTCCTATCAATTTAACGGGATTCTGGTTCATCGTATCTTGTCCAGGGGGTCGAAATGTACAAGATTTGTTGCTGTAGCACGTGTCCAAAGCGTCTCTCTTTGCCCTCCGGTTGAATCATAAGCCGGAGCATCCAGAATTGCCAATGTCGTCCAATGATATAGATGCAAATATCTTTACTCCCATCAATTTGATAGGATTCTGCCTTATCGTATATTGACCAGGGGGTCCAAATGTACAAGACTTGTGCGGTAGCACTTGTACAATGCGACTCTCTTTGGCCTCCGGCCGAATCGTACGCCGGAGCATCCAGAATTGCCAATGTGGTCCAATGATATAGATGCAAATATCTTCACTCCTATCAATTTAACGGGATTCTAGCTCATCGTATCTTGTCCAGGGGGTCCAAATGTACAAGATTTGTGGCGGTAGCATTTGCCCAAACCGACCCTATTTGGATTCAGGTCGAATCCTACGCCGGAGCATCCAGAATTGCCATGTCGTCCAATGATACAGATGCAAATATCTTTACTCCTATCAATTTGACAGGAATCTGCCTCATCATATCTTGTCCAGGAGGTCCAAATGGACAAGATTTGTGCGGTAGCACTTGACAAATGCCAATCTCTTTGACTCAGGTCGAATCATATGCCGAGAATCGAGAATTGCCAATGTCGTCCAATGATATAGATGCAAATATCTTTACTCCTATCAATGTGATAGGATTCTGCCTCATCATAACTTGTTCCGGAGGTTCAAATGTACAAGATTTGAGCGGTAGCACTAGACAAAAGCGAAACTCTTTGAACTCAGGTCGAATCATATGCCGAGCTCCCAGAATTGCCAATGTCGTCCAATGATATAGATGCAAATATCTTTACTCCTATTGTTCCGCATTGCGTATATTAATGCGCATTTGTAACGCACGCGCGGCGAACACGTTGCTCGCGGCCGTGACGTAGGGAATGTGGCGGCGGCGGCCACTTCCTCGCGCGCTTCGTTAACACGTTCCCGCGTAATTATGTGCGATCTCACGTGCGACCGTCTTGCGCAATCAAAACACGTGATCGCTCAAGACGGTAGCCGGCGATTTTAGTAGTTCTAATTGGCTTGCGAGCCGAAGCTGAGGAAGAGTGGGAGGCGACGATCGTCTCGTCGTGCGGCCGGCCCTGACTGGACATTAATTCCAAGAAAAGCCGAAGACAAGTGACAGTGCACGTGCCAGAACGAACTTTCGAATAGTCCAGGAAAACTTTACCGCCTATTCCGGGGCTAGCCTATATCTCAACGGTTACATTTGTAGAGTGTATAAGTGATTATTGTGCAGTACAGTGCTAAAAATATATACAACAATTCCGAAATTTCTCGTTAACCATTACACCGCCTGAATAAAAAGCCTTCCGTTCATCTTCTATCCATCCTCCGCATCCCGAGCACCGCTCCCAGAAATATTCTTCCCCAAAGAGAATCGGTCGCCGTTTGCGGAGAAATCCACAAACACCTATCAATTTGACAGGAATCTGCCTCATCATATATCTTGTCCAGGAGGTCCAAATGGACAAGATTTGTGCGGCAGCACTTGTCCAAGGCGACATTCTTTGGACTTATGTCGAACCATATGCCGGACCATCCAGAATTGCCGATGTTGACGAATGATATAGATGCAAATATCTTTACTCCTATCAATTTGAAAGGATTCTGACTCATCATACCTTGTCCAGTAGGTCAAAATGTACAAGATTTGTGCGGTAGCCCTTGTCCAAAGCGACTCTCTTTGGACTCAGGTCGAATCATAAGCCGGAGCATCCAGAATTGCCAATGTCGTGCAATGATATAGATGCAAATACCTTCACTCCTATCAATTCGACAGGATTCTGGCTCATCGTGTCTTGTCCAGGAGGATCAAGTGTACAAGATTCGTGCAGTAGCGCTAGACAAAAGCGAAACTCTTTGGACTCAGGTCGATCCATAAGCCGAACCATCCAGAATTGCCAATGTCGTGCAATGATATAGATGCAAATATCTTGACTGCTATCAATTTGACAGGAATCTGCCTCATCATATCTTGTCCAGGAGGTCCAAATGGACAAGATTTGTGCGGTAGAACTTGACAATAGCCAATCTCTTCGACTCAGGTCGAATCATAAGCTGGAGCATCCAGAATTGCCAATGTCGTCCAATGATATAGATGCAAATATCTTTACTCGTATCAATTTGACAGGAATCTGCCTCATCATATCTTGTCCAGGAGTTCCAAATGGACAAGATTTGTGCGGTAGCACTTGACAAAAGCCAATCTATTTGACTCAGGTCGAATCATATGCCGAGCATCCAGAATTTCCAATGTCGTCCAATGATATAGATGCAAATATATTTACTCCTATCAATGTGATAGGATTCTGCCTCATCATACCTTATACAGGAGGTCCAAATGTACAAGACTTGTTGCGGTAGCACTTGGCAAAAGTCAATCTCTTTGACTCAGGTCGAATCATATGCCGATCATCCAGAATTGCCAATGTCGTCCAATGATATAGATGCAAATATCTTTACTGCTATAAATTTGACAGGATTCTGCCTCATCATATCTTGTCCAATAGGTCAAAATGTACAAGATTTGTGCGTTAGCACTTCACAAAAGCGAATCTCTTTGGACTGAGGTCGATTCATATGCCGAACCATCCAGAATTGCCATGTCGTCCAATGATACAGATGCAAATATCATGACTCCTATGAATGTGATAGGATTCTGCTTCATCATCATACCTTGTACAGGAGGTTCAAATGTACAAGATTTGTGCGGTAGCCCTTGTCCAAAGCGACTGTCTTTGGATTCAGGTCGAATCATAAGCCGGAGCATCCAGAATTACCATTGTCGTCCAATGATATAGATGCAAATATATTTACTGCTATCAATTTGACAGGATTCTGCCTCATCGTATCTTGTCCAGGGGGTCCAAATGTACATGATTTGTTGCGGTACCACTTGTCCAAAGCGACATTCTTTGGACTTATGTCGAACCATAAGCCGGACCATCCAGAATTGCCGATGTTGACCAATGATATAGATGCAAATATCTTTACTCCTATTAATTTGACAGGATTCTGCCTCATCATACCTTCTCCAGGAAGTCCAAACGCACATGTTTTGGGCGACAGCATTTGCCCAAACCGACTCTCTTTGGATTCAGGTCGAATCATAAGCCGGAGCATCCAGAAATGCTAATGTCGTGCAATGATATAGATGCAAATATCTTTACTGCTACCAATTTGACAGGATTCTGCCTCATCGTATCTTGACCAGGGGGTCCAATGTACAAGATGTGTGCGGTAGCACGTGTCTAAAGCGACTCTCTTTGGCCACCGGTCGAATCACATGCCGGAGCATCCAGAATTGCCAATGTCGTCCAATGATATAGATGCAAATATCTTTTCTCCTATCAATGTGATAGGATTCTGCCTCATCATACCTTGTTCCGGAGGTTCAAATGTACAAGATTTGTGCGGTAGCACTAGACAAAAGCGAAGCTCTTTGAACTCAGGTCGAATCATATGCCGAGCATCCAGAATTGCCAATGTCGTCCAATGATATAGATGCAAACATCTTAACTCCTATCAATTTGACAAGATTCTGTCTCATCATACCCTGTTCCGGATGTTCAAATGTACAAGGTTTGGGTGGTAGCACTTGTCCAAAGCGACTCTGCTTGGACTCAGGTCGAATCATAAACCGGAGCATCCAGCATTGACATAGCGTCCAATGATATAGATACAAGCATCTTTACTCCTATCAATTTGACAGGATTCTGCCTCATCGTGTCTTGTCCAGGAGGTCCAAATGGACAAGATTTGTGCGGTAGCACTTGTCCAAGGCGACATTCTTTGACTTATGTCGAACCATATGCCGGACCATCCAGAATTGCGGATGTTGACCAATGATATAGATGCAAATATCTTTACTCCTATTAATTTGACAGGATTCTGCCTCATCGTATCTTGTCCAGGGGGTCCAAATGTACAAGATTTGTTGCGGTAGCACTTGCCCAAAGCGACTCTCCTTGGACTCAGGTCGAATCATAAGCCGGGGCATCCAGAATTGCCAATGTAGACCAATGATATAGATACAAGCATCTTTACTCCTATCAATTTGACAGGATTCTGCCTCATCGTGTCTTGTCCAGGAGGATCAAGTGCACAAGTTTTGTGCCGCAGCATTTGTCCAAACCGACTCTCGTTGGACTCAGGTCGATCCATATGCCGAAGTAACAAAAATTGCCGATCTTATCGGAATGATATAGATGCAAATATCTTCACTCCTATCAATTTGCCAGGATTCTGCCTCATCGTATCTTGACCAGGGGGTCCAATGTACAAGATGTGTGCGGTAGCACGTGTCTAAAGCGACTCTCTTTGGCCACCGGTCGAATCACATGCCGGAGCATCCAGAATTGCCAATGTCGTCCAATGATATAGATGCAAATATCTTTTCTCCTATCAATGTGATAGGATTCTGCCTCATCATACCTTGTTCCGGAGGTTCAAATGTACAAGATTTGTGCGGTAGCACTAGACAAAAGCGAAACTCTTTGAACTCAGGTCGAATCATATGCCGAGCTCCCAGAATTGCCAATGTCGTCCAATGATATAGATGCAAATGTCTTTATTCCTATCAAGTTGACAGGAATCTGCCTCATCATATCTTGTCCAGGAGGTCCAAATGGACAAGATTTGTGCGGTAGCACTTGTCCAAGGCGACATTCTTTGGACTTATGTCGAACCATATGCCGGACCATCCAGAATTGCCGATGTTGACCAATGATATAGATGCAAATATCTTTACTCCTATTAATTTGACAGGATTCTGCCTCATCGTATCTTGTCCAGGGGGTCCAAATGTACACGATTTGTTGCGGTACCACTTGTCCAAAGCGACTCTCCTTGGACTCAGGTCGATTCATAAGCCGGACCATCCAGAATTGCCGATGTTGACCAATGATATAGATGCAAATATCTTTACTCCTATTAATTTGACAGGATTCTGCCTCATCATACCTTTTCCAGGATGTCCAAATGCACATGTTTTGGGCGGCAGCATTTGCCCAAACCGACTCTCTTTGGATTCAGGTCGAATCATAAGCCGGAGCATCCAGAATTGCCAATGTCGTGCAATGATATAGATGCAAATATCTTTACTGCTACCAATTTGACAGGATTCTGCCTCATCGTATCTTGACCAGGGGGGCAAAATGTACAAGATTTGTGCATTAGCACTTCACAAAAGTGAATCTCTTTGGACTCGGGTCGATTCATATGCCGAAGCATCCAGAATTGCCATGTCGTCCAATGATACAGATGCAAATATCATCACTCCTATGAATGTGATAGGATTCTGCCCCATCATACCTTTTCCAGGATGTCCAAATGCACATGTTTTGGGCGGCAGCATTTGCCCAAACCGACTCTCTTTGGATTCAGGTCGTATCATAAGCCGGAGCATCCAGAATTGCCAATGTCGTGCAATGATATAGATGCAAATATCTTTACTGCTCCCAATTTGACAGGATTCTGCCTCATCGTATCTTGACCAGGGGGTCAAAATGTACAAGATTTGTGCATTAGCACTTCACAAAAGTGAATCTCTTTGGACTCGGGTCGATTCATATGCCGAAGCATCCAGAATTGCCATGTCGTCCAATGATACAGATGCAAATATCATCACTCCTATGAATGTGATAGGATTCTGCCTCGTCATACCTTGTACAGGAGGTTCAAATGTACAAGATTTGTGCGGTAGCCCTTGTCCAAAGCGACTGTCTTTGGATTCAGGTCGAATCATAAGCCGGAGCATCCAGAATTGCCATTGTCGTCCAATGATATAGATGCAAATATATTTACTCCTATTAATTTGACAGGATTCTGCCTCATCATACCTTTTCCAGGAGGTCCAAATGCACATGTTTTGGGCGGCAGCATTTGCCCAAAACGACTCTCTTTGGATTCAGGTCGAATCATAAGCCGGAGCATCCAGAATTGCGAATGTCGTCCAATGATATAGATGCAAATATCTTTACTCCTATCAATGTGATAGGATTCTGACTCATCATACCTTGTACAGGGGGTCCAAATGTACAAGATTTGTGCGGTAGCACGTGTCCAAAGCGACTCTCTTTGGCCACCGGTCGAATCATATGCCGGAGCATCCAGAATTGCCAATGTCGTCCAGTGATATAGATTCAAATATCTTTACTCCTATCAATGTGATAGGATTCTGCCTCATCATAACTTGTTCCGGAGGTTCAAATGTACAAGATTTGAGCGGTAGCACTAGACAAAAGCGAAACTCTTTGAACTCAGGTCGAATCATATGCCGAGCTCCCAGAATTGCCAATGACGTCCAATGATATAGATGCAAATATCTTTACTCCTATTGTTCCGCATTGCGTATATTAATGCGCATTTGTAACGCACGCGCGGCGAACACGTTGCTCGCGGCCGTGACGTAGGGAATGTGGCGGCGGCGGCCACTTCCTCGCGCGCTTCGTTAACACGTTCCCGCGTAATTATGTGCGATCTCACGTGCGACCGTCTTGCGCAATCAAAACACGTGATCGCTCAAGACGGTAGCCGGCGATTTTAGTAGTTCTAATTGGCTTGCGAGCCGAAGCTGAGGAAGAGTGGGAGGCGACGATCGTCTCGTCGTGCGGCCGGCCCTGACTGGACATTAATTCCAAGAAAAGCCGAAGACAAGTGACAGTGCACGTGCCAGAACGAACTTTCGAATAGTCCAGGAAAACTTTACCGCCTATTCCGGGGCTAGCCTATATCTCAACGGTTACATTTGTAGAGTGTATAAGTGATTATTGTGCAGTACAGTGCTAAAAATATATACAACAATTCCGAAATTTCTCGTTAACCATTACACCGCCTGAATAAAAAGCCTTCCGTTCATCTTCTATCCATCCTCCGCATTCCGAGCACCGCTCCCAGAAATATTCTTCCCCAAAGAGAATCGGTCGCCGTTTGCGGAGAAATCCACAAACACCTATCAATTTGACAGGAATCTGCCTCATCATATATCTTGTCCAGGATGTCCAAATGGACAAGATTTGTGCGGCAGCACTAGACAAAAGCGAAACTCTTTGCACTCAGGTCGAATCATATTCCGAGCATCCAGAATTGCCAATGTCGTCCAATGATATAGATGCAAACATCTTCACTCCCATCAATTTGACAGGATTCTGTCTTATCATACCCTGTTCCGGATGTTCAAATGTACAAGGTTTGGGCGGTAGCACTTGTCCAAAGCGACTCTCCTTGGACTCAGGTCGAATCATAAACCGGAGCATCCAGCATTGCCATGGCGTCCAATGATATAGATGCAAATATCTTTACTCCTATCAATTTGACAGGATTCTGCCTCATCATACCTTGTTCCGGAGGTTCAAATGTACAAGATTTGTGCGGTAGCACTAGACAAAAGCGAAACTCTTTGCACTCAGGTCGAATCATATTCCGAGCATCCAGAATTGCCAATGTCGTCCAATGATATAGATGCAAATATCTTTACTCCTATCAATGTGATAGGATTCTGCCTCATCATACCTTGTCCAGTAGGTCAAAATGTACAAGATTTGTGCGGTAGCCCTTGTCCAAAGCGACTCTCCTTGGACTCAGGTCGAATCATAAACCGGAGCATCCAGCATTGCCATGGCGTCCAATGATATAGATGCAAATATCTTTAATGCTATCAATTTGACAGGATTCTGCCTCATCATACCTTGTTCCGGAGGTTCAAATGTACAAGATTTTTGCGGTAGCCCTTGTCCAAAGCGACTCTCTTTGGACTCAGGTCGAATCATACGCCGGAGCATCCAGAATTGCCAATGTCGTCCAATGATATAGATGCAAACATCTTCACTGCTATCAATTTGACAGGATTCTGTCTCATCATACTTTGTTCCGGAGGTTCAAATGTACAAGATTTGTGCGGTAGTCCTTGTCCAAAGCGACTCTCTTTGGACTCAGGTCGAATCATAAGCCGGGGCATCCAGAATTGCCAATGTCGTCCAATGATATAGATGCAAATATCTTTACTGCTATCAATTTGACAGGATTCTGCCACATCATACCTTGTTCCAGAGGTTCAAATGTACAAGATTTTTGCGGTAGCCCTTGTCCAAAGCGACTCTCTTTGGACTCAGGTCGAATCGTAAGCCGGAGCATCCAGCATTGCCATTGTCGTCCAATGATATAGATGCAAATATATTTACTCCTATCAATGTGACAGGATTCTGCCTCGTCGTATCTAGTCCAGGGGGTCCAAAAGTACACGATTTGTTGCGGTACGACTTGTCCAAAGCGACATTCTTGGGACTTATGTCGAACCATAAGCCGGACCATCCAGAATTGCCGATTTTGACCAATGATATAGATGCAAATATCTTTACTCCTATTAATTTGACAGGATTCTGCCTCATCATACCTTTTCCAGGAGGTCCAAATGCACATGTTTTGGGCGGCAGCATTTGCCAAACCGACTCTCTTTGGATTCAGGTCGAATCATAAGCCGGAGCATCCAGAATTGCCAATGTCGTCCAATGATATAGATGCAAATATCTTTACTCCTATCAATTTGACAGGATTCTGCCTCATCGTATATTGTCCAGGGGGTCCAAATGTACAAGACTTGTGCGGCAGCACTTGACAAAAGCCAATCTCTTTGACTCAGGTCGAATCATATGCCGATCATCCAGAATTGCCAATGTCGTCCAATGATATAGATGCAAATATCTTTACTCCTATCAATGTGATAGGATTCTGCCTCATCATGCCTTGTTCCGGAGGTTCAAATGTACAAGATTTTTGCGGTAGCCCTTGTCCAAAGCGACTCTCTTTGGACTCAGGTCGAATCGTAAGCCGGAGCATCCAGCATTGCCATTGTCGTCCAATGATATAGATGCAAATATATTTACTCCTATCAATGTGACAGTATTCTGCCTCGTCGTATCTTGTCCAGGGGGTCCAAATGTACACGATTTGTTGCGGTACCACTTGTCCAAAGCGACATTCTTTGGACTTATGTCGAACCATAAGCCGGACCATCCAGAATTGCCGATGTTGACCAATGATATAGATGCAAATATCTTTACTCCTATTAATTTGACAGGATTCTGCCTCATCATGCCTTTTCCAGGAGGTCCAAATGCACATGTTTTGGGCGGCAGCATTTGCTCAAACCGACTCTCTTTGGATTCAGGTCGAATCATTAGCCGGAGCATCCAGAATTGCCAATGTCGTCCAATGATATAGATGCAAATATCTTTACTCCTATCAATATGACAGGATTCTGCCTCATCGTATATTGTCCAGGGGGTCCAAATGTACAAGACTTGTGCGGCAGCACTTGACAAAAGCCAATCTCTTTTACTCAGGTCGAATCATATGCCGATCATCCAGAATTACCATGTCGTCCAATGATACAGATGCAAATATCATCACTCCTATGAATGTGATAGGATTCTGCCTCATCATACCTTGTACAGGAGGTTCAAATGTACAAGATTTGTGCGGTAGCCCTTGTCCAAAGCGACTGTCTTTGGATTCAGGTCGAATCATAAGCCGGAGCATCCAGAATTGCCAATGTCGTCCAATGATATAGATGCAAATATCTTTACTCCTATCAATTTGAAAGGATTCTGCCTCATCATACCTTGTTCCGGAGGTTCAAATGCACAAAATTTTTGCGGTAGCCCTTGTCCAAAGCGACTCTCTTTGGACTCAGGTCGAATCATAAGCCGGAGCATCCAGAATTGCCAATGTCGTCCAATGATATAGATGCAAATATCTTTACTCCTATCAATGTGATAGGATTCTGCCTCATCATACCTTGTTCCGGAGGTTCAAATGTACAAGATTTGTGCGGTAGCCCTTACCCAAAGCGACTCTCTTTGGACTCAGGTCGAATCATAAGCCGGGGCATCCAGAACTGCCAATTTCGTCCAATGATATAGATGCAAATATCTTTACACCTATCAATTTGACAGGATTCTGCCTCATCATACCTTGTTCCGGAGGTTCAAATGTACAAGATTTTTGCGGTAGCCCTTGTCCAAAGCGACTCTCTTTGGACTCAGGTCGAATCATACGCCGGAGCATCCAGAATTGCCAATGTCGTCCAATGATATAGATGCAAACATCTTCACTCCTATCAATTTGACAGGATTCTGTCTCATCATACTTTGTTCCGGAGGTTCAAATGGACAAGATTTGTGCGGTAGTCCTTGTCCAAAGCGACTCTCTTTGGACTCAGGTCGAATCATAAGCCGGGGCATCCAGAATTGCCAATGTCGTCCAATGATATAGATGCAAATATCTTTACTGCTATCAATTTGACAGGATTCTGCCTCATCATACCTTGTTCCAGAGGTTCAAATGTACAAGATTTTTGCGGTAGCCCTTGTCCAAAGCGACTCTCTTTGGACTCAGGTCGAATCGTAAGCCGGAGCATCCAGCATTGCCATTGTCGTCCAATGATATAGATGCAAATATATTTACTCCTATCAATGTGACAGGATTCTGCCTCGTCGTATCTAGTCCAGGGGGTCCAAAAGTACACGATTTGTTGCGGTACGACTTGTCCAAAGCGACATTCTTGGGACTTATGTCGAACCATAAGCCGGACCATCCAGAATTGCCGATTTTGACCAATGATATAGATGCAAATATCTTTACTCCTATTAATTTGACAGGATTCTGCCTCATCATACCTTTTCCAGGAGGTCCAAATGCACATGTTTTGGGCGGCAGCATTTGCCAAACCGACTCTCTTTGGATTCAGGTCGAATCATAAGCCGGAGCATCCAGAATTGCCAATGTCGTCCAATGATATAGATGCAAATATCTTTACTCCTATCAATTTGACAGGATTCTGCCTCATCGTATATTGTCCAGGGGGTCCAAATGTACAAGACTTGTGCGGCAGCACTTGACAAAAGCCAATCTCTTTGACTCAGGTCGAATCATATGCCGATCATCCAGAATTGCCAATGTCGTCCAATGATATAGATGCAAATATCTTTACTCCTATCAATGTGATAGGATTCTGCCTCATCATGCCTTGTTCCGGAGGTTCAAATGTACAAGATTTTTGCGGTAGCCCTTGTCCAAAGCGACTCTCTTTGGACTCAGGTCGAATCGTAAGCCGGAGCATCCAGCATTGCCATTGTCGTCCAATGATATAGATGCAAATACATTTACTCCTATCAATGTGACAGTATTCTGCCTCGTCGTATCTTGTCCAGGGGGTCCAAATGTACACGATTTGTTGCGGTACCACTTGTCCAAAGCGACATTCTTTGGACTTATGTCGAACCATAAGCCGGACCATCCAGAATTGCCGATGTTGACCAATGATATAGATGCAAATATCTTTACTCCTATTAATTTGACAGGATTCTGCCTCATCATGCCTTTTCCAGGAGGTCCAAATGCACATGTTTTGGGCGGCAGCATTTGCCCAAACCGACTCTCTTTGGATTCAGGTCGAATCATTAGCCGGAGCATCCAGAATTGCCAATGTCGTCCAATGATATAGATGCAAATATCTTTACTCCTATCAATATGACAGGATTCTGCCTCATCGTATATTGTCCAGGGGGTCCAAATGTACAAGACTTGTGCGGCAGCACTTGACAAAAGCCAATCTCTTTTACTCAGGTCGAATCATATGCCGATCATCCAGAATTACCATGTCGTCCAATGATACAGATGCAAATATCATCACTCCTATGAATGTGATAGGATTCTGCCTCATCATACCTTGTACAGGAGGTTCAAATGTACAAGATTTGTGCGGTAGCCCTTGTCCAAAGCGACTGTCTTTGGATTCAGGTCGAATCATAAGCCGGAGCATCCAGAATTGCCAATGTCGTCCAATGATATAGATGCAAATATCTTTACTCCTATCAATTTGAAAGGATTCTGCCTCATCATACCTTGTTCCGGAGGTTCAAATGCACAAAATTTTTGCGGTAGCCCTTGTCCAAAGCGACTCTCTTTGGACTCAGGTCGAATCATAAGCCGGAGCATCCAGAATTGCCAATGTCGTCCAATGATATAGATGCAAATATCTTTACTCCTATCAATGTGATAGGATTCTGCCTCATCATACCTTGTTCCGGAGGTTCAAATGTACAAGATTTGTGCGGTAGCCCTTACCCAAAGCGACTCTCTTTGGACTCAGGTCGAATCATAAGCCGGGGCATCCAGAACTGCCAATTTCGTCCAATGATATAGATGCAAATATCTTTACTCCTATCAATTTGACAGGATTCTGCCTCATCGTATATTGTCCAGGGGGTCCAAATGTACAAGACTTGTGCGGCAGCACTTGACAAAAGCCAATCTCTTTGACTCAGGTCGAGTCATATGCCGATCATCCAGAATTGCCAATGTCGTCCAGTGATATAGATGCAAACATCTTCACTCCTATCAATTTGACAGGATTCTGTCTTATCATACCCTGTTCCGGATGTTCAAATGTACAAGGTTTGGGCGGTAGCACTTGTCCAAAGCGACTCTCCTTGGACTCAGGTCGAATCATAAACCGGAGCATCCAGCATTGCCATGCGCGTCCAATGATATAGATGCAAATATCTTTACTCCTATCAATGTGATAGGATTCTGCCTCATCATACTTTGTTCCGGAGGTTCAAATGTACAAGATTTGTGCGGTAGTCCTTGTCCAAAGCGACTCTCTTTGGACTCAGGTTGAATCATAAGCCGGGGCATCCAGAATTGCCAATGTCGTCCAATGATATAGATGCAAATATCTTTACTGCTACCAATTTGACAGGATTCTACCTCATCATACCTTGTTCCGGAGGTTCAAATGTACAAGATTTTTGCGGTAGCCCTTGTCCAAAGCGACTCTCTTTGGACTCAGGTCGAATCGTAAGCCGGAGCATCCAGCATTGCCATTGTCGTCCAATGATATAGATGCAAATATATTTACTCCTATCAATGTGACAGGATTCTGCCTCGTCGTATCTTGTCCAGGGGGTCCAAATGTACATGATTTGTTGCGGTACCACTTGTCCAAAGCGACATTCTTTGGACTTATGTCGAACCATAAGCCGGACCATCCAGAATTGCCGATGTTGACCAATGATATAGATGCAAATATCTTTACTCCTATTAATTTGACAGGATTCTGCCTCATCATACCTTCTCCAGGAAGTCCAAACGCACATGTTTTGGGCGACAGCATTTGCCCAAACCGACTCTCTTTGGATTCAGGTCGAATCATAAGCCGGAGCATCCAGAAATGCTAATGTCGTGCAATGATATAGATGCAAATATCTTTACTGCTACCAATTTGACAGGATTCTGCCTCATCGTATCTTGACCAGGGGGTCCAATGTACAAGATGTGTGCGGTAGCACGTGTCTAAAGCGACTCTCTTTGGCCACCGGTCGAATCACATGCCGGAGCATCCAGAATTGCCAATGTCGTCCAATGATATAGATGCAAATATCTTTTCTCCTATCAATGTGATAGG
The DNA here is from genome assembly GCA_963942575.1 of Priocnemis perturbator. Classification (NCBI taxonomy): domain Eukaryota; kingdom Metazoa; phylum Arthropoda; class Insecta; order Hymenoptera; family Pompilidae; genus Priocnemis; species Priocnemis perturbator. The sequence continues at coordinate 1,197,574 of CAWWDK010000133.1, read as the reverse complement.
ATTCTGCCTCATCATACCTTGTTCCGGAGGTTCAAATGTACAAGATTTGTGCGGTAGCACTAGACAAAAGCGAAGCTCTTTGAACTCAGGTCGAATCATATGCCGAGCATCCAGAATTGCCAATGTCGTCCAATGATATAGATGCAAACATCTTAACTCCTATCAATTTGACAAGATTCTGTCTCATCATACCCTGTTCCGGATGTTCAAATGTACAAGGTTTGGGTGGTAGCACTTGTCCAAAGCGACTCTGCTTGGACTCAGGTCGAATCATAAACCGGAGCATCCAGCATTGACATAGCGTCCAATGATATAGATACAAGCATCTTTACTCCTATCAATTTGACAGGATTCTGCCTCATCGTGTCTTGTCCAGGAGGTCCAAATGGACAAGATTTGTGCGGTAGCACTTGTCCAAGGCGACATTCTTTGGACTTATGTCGAACCATATGCCGGACCATCCAGAATTGCGGATGTTGACCAATGATATAGATGCAAATATCTTTACTCCTATTAATTTGACAGGATTCTGCCTCATCGTATCTTGTCCAGGGGGTCCAAATGTACAAGATTTGTTGCGGTAGCACTTGCCCAAAGCGACTCTCCTTGGACTCAGGTCGAATCATAAGCCGGGGCATCCAGAATTGCCAATGTAGACCAATGATATAGATACAAGCATCTTTACTCCTATCAATTTGACAGGATTCTGCCTCATCGTGTCTTGTCCAGGAGGATCAAGTGCACAAGTTTTGTGCCGCAGCATTTGTCCAAACCGACTCTCGTTGGACTCAGGTCGATCCATATGCCGAAGTAACAAAAATTGCCGATCTTATCGGAATGATATAGATGCAAATATCTTCACTCCTATCAATTTGCCAGGATTCTGCCTCATCGTATCTTGACCAGGGGGTCCAATGTACAAGATGTGTGCGGTAGCACGTGTCTAAAGCGACTCTCTTTGGCCACCGGTCGAATCACATGCCGGAGCATCCAGAATTGCCAATGTCGTCCAATGATATAGATGCAAATATCTTTTCTCCTATCAATGTGATAGGATTCTGCCTCATCATACCTTGTTCCGGAGGTTCAAATGTACAAGATTTGTGCGGTAGCACTAGACAAAAGCGAAACTCTTTGAACTCAGGTCGAATCATATGCCGAGCTCCCAGAATTGCCAATGTCGTCCAATGATATAGATGCAAATGTCTTTATTCCTATCAAGTTGACAGGAATCTGCCTCATCATATCTTGTCCAGGAGGTCCAAATGGACAAGATTTGTGCGGTAGCACTTGTCCAAGGCGACATTCTTTGGACTTATGTCGAACCATATGCCGGACCATCCAGAATTGCCGATGTTGACCAATGATATAGATGCAAATATCTTTACTCCTATTAATTTGACAGGATTCTGCCTCATCGTATCTTGTCCAGGGGGTCCAAATGTACACGATTTGTTGCGGTACCACTTGTCCAAAGCGACTCTCCTTGGACTCAGGTCGATTCATAAGCCGGACCATCCAGAATTGCCGATGTTGACCAATGATATAGATGCAAATATCTTTACTCCTATTAATTTGACAGGATTCTGCCTCATCATACCTTTTCCAGGATGTCCAAATGCACATGTTTTGGGCGGCAGCATTTGCCCAAACCGACTCTCTTTGGATTCAGGTCGAATCATAAGCCGGAGCATCCAGAATTGCCAATGTCGTGCAATGATATAGATGCAAATATCTTTACTGCTACCAATTTGACAGGATTCTGCCTCATCGTATCTTGACCAGGGGGGCAAAATGTACAAGATTTGTGCATTAGCACTTCACAAAAGTGAATCTCTTTGGACTCGGGCCGATTCATATGCCGAAGCATCCAGAATTGCCATGTCGTCCAATGATACAGATGCAAATATCATCACTCCTATGAATGTGATAGGATTCTGCCCCATCATACCTTTTCCAGGATGTCCAAATGCACATGTTTTGGGCGGCAGCATTTGCCCAAACCGACTCTCTTTGGATGCAGGTCGTATCATAAGCCGGAGCATCCAGAATTGCCAATGTCGTGCAATGATATAGATGCAAATATCTTTACTGCTACCAATTTGACAGGATTCTGCCTCATCGTATCTTGACCAGGGGGTCAAAATGTACAAGATTTGTGCATTAGCACTTCACAAAAGTGAATCTCTTTGGACTCGGGTCGATTCATATGCCGAAGCATCCAGAATTGCCATGTCGTCCAATGATACAGATGCAAATATCATCACTCCTATGAATGTGATAGGATTCTGCCTCATCATACCTTGTACAGGAGGTTCAAATGTACAAGATTTGTGCGGTAGCCCTTGTCCAAAGCGACTGTCTTTGGATTCAGGTCGAATCATAAGCCGGAGCATCCAGAATTGCCATTGTCGTCCAATGATATAGATGCAAATATATTTACTCCTATTAATTTGACAGGATTCTGCCTCATCATACCTTTTCCAGGAGGTCCAAATGCACATGTTTTGGGCGGCAGCATTTGCCCAAAACGACTCTCTTTGGATTCAGGTCGAATCATAAGCCGGAGCATCCAGAATTGCGAATGTCGTCCAATGATATAGATGCAAATATCTTTACTCCTATCAATGTGATAGGATTCTGACTCATCATACCTTGTACAGGGGGTCCAAATGTACAAGATTTGTGCGGTAGCACGTGTCCAAAGCGACTCTCTTTGGCCACCGGTCGAATCATATGCCGGAGCATCCAGAATTGCCAATGTCGTCCAGTGATATAGATTCAAATATCTTTACTCCTATCAATGTGATAGGATTCTGCCTCATCATAACTTGTTCCGGAGGTTCAAATGTACAAGATTTGAGCGGTAGCACTAGACAAAAGCGAAACTCTTTGAACTCAGGTCGAATCATATGCCGAGCTCCCAGAATTGCCAATGACGTCCAATGATATAGATGCAAATATCTTTACTCCTATTGTTCCGCATTGCGTATATTAATGCGCATTTGTAACGCACGCGCGGCGAACACGTTGCTCGCGGCCGTGACGTAGGGAATGTGGCGGCGGCGGCCACTTCCTCGCGCGCTTCGTTAACACGTTCCCGCGTAATTATGTGCGATCTCACGTGCGACCGTCTTGCGCAATCAAAACACGTGATCGCTCAAGACGGTAGCCGGCGATTTTAGTAGTTCTAATTGGCTTGCGAGCCGAAGCTGAGGAAGAGTGGGAGGCGACGATCGTCTCGTCGTGCGGCCGGCCCTGACTGGACATTAATTCCAAGAAAAGCCGAAGACAAGTGACAGTGCACGTGCCAGAACGAACTTTCGAATAGTCCAGGAAAACTTTACCGCCTATTCCGGGGCTAGCCTATATCTCAACGGTTACATTTGTAGAGTGTATAAGTGATTATTGTGCAGTACAGTGCTAAAAATATATACAACAATTCCGAAATTTCTCGTTAACCATTACACCGCCTGAATAAAAAGCCTTCCGTTCATCTTCTATCCATCCTCCGCATCCCGAGCACCGCTCCCAGAAATATTCTTCCCCAAAGAGAATCGGTCGCCGTTTGCGGAGAAATCCACAAACACCTATCAATTTGACAGGAATCTGCCTCATCATATATCTTGTCCAGGAGGTCCAAATGGACAAGATTTGTGCGGCAGCACTTGTCCAAGGCGACATTCTTTGGACTTATGTCGAACCATATGCCGGACCATCCAGAATTGCCGATGTTGACGAATGATATAGATGCAAATATCTTTACTCCTATCAATTTGACAGGATTCTGCCCCATCGTGTATTGTCCAGGGGGTCCAAATGTACAAGACTTGTGCGGCAGCACTTGACAAAAGCCAATCTCTTTGACTCAGGTCGAGTCATATGCCGATCATCCAGAATTGCCAATGTCGTCCAATGATATAGATGCAAACATCTTCACTCCCATCAATTTGACAGGATTCTGTCTTATCATACCCTGTTCCGGATGTTCAAATGTACAAGGTTTGGGCGGTAGCACTTGTCCAAAGCGACTCTCCTTGGACTCAGGTCGAATCATAAACCGGAGCATCCAGCATTGCCATGGCGTCCAATGATATAGATGCAAATATCTTTACTCCTATCAATTTGACAGGATTCTGCCTCATCATACCTTGTTCCGGAGGTTCAAATGTACAAGATTTGTGCGGTAGCACTAGACAAAAGCGAAACTCTTTGCACTCAGGTCGAATCATATTCCGAGCATCCAGAATTGCCAATGTCGTCCAATGATATAGATGCAAATATCTTTACTCCTATCAATGTGATAGGATTCTGCCTCATCATACCTTGTCCAGTAGGTCAAAATGTACAAGATTTGTGCGGTAGCCCTTGTCCAAAGCGACTCTCCTTGGACTCAGGTCGAATCATAAACCGGATCATCCAGCATTGCCATGGCGTCCAATGATATAGATGCAAATATCTTTACTGCTATCAATTTGACAGGATTCTGCCTCATCATACCTTGTTCCGGAGGTTCAAATGTACAAGATTTTTGCGGTAGCCCTTGTCCAAAGCGACTCTCTTTGGACTCAGGTCGAATCATACGCCGGAGCATCCAGAATTGCCAATGTCGTCCAATGATATAGATGCAAACATCTTCACTGCTATCAATTTGACAGGATTCTGTCTCATCATACTTTGTTCCGGAGGTTCAAATGTACAAGATTTGTGCGGTAGTCCTTGTCCAAAGCGACTTTCTTTGGACTCAGGTCGAATCATAAGCCGGGGCATCCAGAATTGCCAATGTCGTCCAATGATATAGATGCAAATATCTTTACTGCTATCAATTTGACAGGATTCTGCCACATCATACCTTGTTCCAGAGGTTCAAATGTACAAGATTTTTGCGGTAGCCCTTGTCCAAAGCGACTCTCTTTGGACTCAGGTCGAATCGTAAGCCGGAGCATCCAGCATTGCCATTGTCGTCCAATGATATAGATGCAAATATATTTACTCCTATCAATGTGACAGGATTCTGCCTCGTCGTATCTAGTCCAGGGGGTCCAAAAGTACACGATTTGTTGCGGTACGACTTGTCCAAAGCGACATTCTTGGGACTTATGTCGAACCATAAGCCGGACCATCCAGAATTGCCGATTTTGACCAATGATATAGATGCAAATATCTTTACTCCTATTAATTTGACAGGATTCTGCCTCATCATACCTTTTCCAGGAGGTCCAAATGCACATGTTTTGGGCGGCAGCATTTGCCAAACCGACTCTCTTTGGATTCAGGTCGAATCATAAGCCGGAGCATCCAGAATTGCCAATGTCGTCCAATGATATAGATGCAAATATCTTTACTCCTATCAATTTGACAGGATTCTGCCTCATCGTATATTGTCCAGGGGGTCCAAATGTACAAGACTTGTGCGGCAGCACTTGACAAAAGCCAATCTCTTTGACTCAGGTCGAATCATAAGCCGGGGCATCCAGAATTGCCAATGTCGTCCAATGATATAGATGCAAATATCTTTACTGCTATCAATTTGACAGGATTCTGCCACATCATACCTTGTTCCAGAGGTTCAAATGTACAAGATTTTTGCGGTAGCCCTTGTCCAAAGCGACTCTCTTTGGACTCAGGTCGAATCGTAAGCCGGAGCATCCAGCATTGCCATTGTCGTCCAATGATATAGATGCAAATATATTTACTCCTATCAATGTGACAGGATTCTGCCTCGTCGTATCTAGTCCAGGGGGTCCAAAAGTACACGATTTGTTGCGGTACGACTTGTCCAAAGCGACATTCTTGGGACTTATGTCGAACCATAAGCCGGACCATCCAGAATTGCCGATTTTGACCAATGATATAGATGCAAATATCTTTACTCCTATTAATTTGACAGGATTCTGCCTCATCATACCTTTTCCAGGAGGTCCAAATGCACATGTTTTGGGCGGCAGCATTTGCCAAACCGACTCTCTTTGGATTCAGGTCGAATCATAAGCCGGAGCATCCAGAATTGCCAATGTCGTCCAATGATATAGATGCAAATATCTTTACTCCTATCAATTTGACAGGATTCTGCCTCATCGTATATTGTCCAGGGGGTCCAAATGTACAAGACTTGTGCGGCAGCACTTGACAAAAGCCAATCTCTTTGACTCAGGTCGAATCATATGCCGATCATCCAGAATTGCCAATATCGTCCAATGATATAGATGCAAATATCTTTACTGCTATCAATTTGACAGGATTCTGCCTCATCATACCTTGTTCCAGAGGTTCAAATGTACAAGATTTTTGCGGTAGCCCTTGTCCAAAGCGACTCTCTTTGGACTCAGGTCGAATCGTAAGCCGGAGCATCCAGCATTGCCATTGTCGTCCAATGATATAGATGCAAATATATTTACTCCTATCAATGTGACAGGATTCTGCCTCGTCGTATCTAGTCCAGGGGGTCCAAAAGTACACGATTTGTTGCGGTACGACTTGTCCAAAGCGACATTCTTGGGACTTATGTCGAACCATAAGCCGGACCATCCAGAATTGCCGATTTTGACCAATGATATAGATGCAAATATCTTTACTCCTATTAATTTGACAGGATTCTGCCTCATCATACCTTTTCCAGGAGGTCCAAATGCACATGTTTTGGGCGGCAGCATTTGCCAAACCGACTCTCTTTGGATTCAGGTCGAATCATAAGCCGGAGCATCCAGAATTGCCAATGTCGTCCAATGATATAGATGCAAATATCTTTACTCCTATCAATTTGACAGGATTCTGCCTCATCGTATATTGTCCAGGGGGTCCAAATGTACAAGACTTGTGCGGCAGCACTTGACAAAAGCCAATCTCTTTGACTCAGGTCGAATCATATGCCGATCATCCAGAATTGCCAATGTCGTCCAATGATATAGATGCAAATATCTTTACTCCTATCAATGTGATAGGATTCTGCCTCATCATGCCTTGTTCCGGAGGTTCAAATGTACAAGATTTTTGCGGTAGCCCTTGTCCAAAGCGACTCTCTTTGGACTCAGGTCGAATCGTAAGCCGGAGCATCCAGCATTGCCATTGTCGTCCAATGATATAGATGCAAATACATTTACTCCTATCAATGTGACAGTATTCTGCCTCGTCGTATCTTGTCCAGGGGGTCCAAATGTACACGATTTGTTGCGGTACCACTTGTCCAAAGCGACATTCTTTGGACTTATGTCGAACCATAAGCCGGACCATCCAGAATTGCCGATGTTGACCAATGATATAGATGCAAATATCTTTACTCCTATTAATTTGACAGGATTCTGCCTCATCATGCCTTTTCCAGGAGGTCCAAATGCACATGTTTTGGGCGGCAGCATTTGCCCAAACCGACTCTCTTTGGATTCAGGTCGAATCATTAGCCGGAGCATCCAGAATTGCCAATGTCGTCCAATGATATAGATGCAAATATCTTTACTCCTATCAATATGACAGGATTCTGCCTCATCGTATATTGTCCAGGGGGTCCAAATGTACAAGACTTGTGCGGCAGCACTTGACAAAAGCCAATCTCTTTTACTCAGGTCGAATCATATGCCGATCATCCAGAATTACCATGTCGTCCAATGATACAGATGCAAATATCATCACTCCTATGAATGTGATAGGATTCTGCCTCATCATACCTTGTACAGGAGGTTCAAATGTACAAGATTTGTGCGGTAGCCCTTGTCCAAAGCGACTGTCTTTGGATTCAGGTCGAATCATAAGCCGGAGCATCCAGAATTGCCAATGTCGTCCAATGATATAGATGCAAATATCTTTACTCCTATCAATTTGAAAGGATTCTGCCTCATCATACCTTGTTCCGGAGGTTCAAATGCACAAAATTTTTGCGGTAGCCCTTGTCCAAAGCGACTCTCTTTGGACTCAGGTCGAATCATAAGCCGGAGCATCCAGAATTGCCAATGTCGTCCAATGATATAGATGCAAATATCTTTACTCCTATCAATGTGATAGGATTCTGCCTCATCATACCTTGTTCCGGAGGTTCAAATGTACAAGATTTGTGCGGTAGCCCTTACCCAAAGCGACTCTCTTTGGACTCAGGTCGAATCATAAGCCGGGGCATCCAGAACTGCCAATTTCGTCCAATGATATAGATGCAAATATCTTTACTCCTATCAATTTGACAGGATTCTGCCTCATCGTATATTGTCCAGGGGGTCCAAATGTACAAGACTTGTGCGGCAGCACTTGACAAAAGCCAATCTCTTTGACTCAGGTCGAGTCATATGCCGATCATCCAGAATTGCCAATGTCGTCCAGTGATATAGATGCAAACATCTTCACTCCTATCAATTTGACAGGATTCTGTCTTATCATACCCTGTTCCGGATGTTCAAATGTACAAGGTTTGGGCGGTAGCACTTGTCCAAAGCGACTCTCCTTGGACTCAGGTCGAATCATAAACCGGAGCATCCAGCATTGCCATGCGCGTCCAATGATATAGATGCAAATATCTTTACTCCTATCAATGTGATAGGATTCTGCCTCATCATACTTTGTTCCGGAGGTTCAAATGTACAAGATTTGTGCGGTAGTCCTTGTCCAAAGCGACTCTCTTTGGACTCAGGTCGAATCATAAGCCGGGGCATCCAGAATTGCCAATGTCGTCCAATGATATAGATGCAAATATCTTTACTGCTACCAATTTGACAGGATTCTACCTCATCATACCTTGTTCCGGAGGTTCAAATGTACAAGATTTTTGCGGTAGCCCTTGTCCAAAGCGACTCTCTTTGGACTCAGGTCGAATCGTAAGCCGGAGCATCCAGCATTGCCATTGTCGTCCAATGATATAGATGCAAATATATTTACTCCTATCAATGTGACAGGATTCTGCCTCGTCGTATCTTGTCCAGGGGGTCCAAATGTACACGATTTGTTGCGGTACCACTTGTCCAAAGCGACATTCTTGGGACTTATGTCGAACCATAAGCCGGACCATCCAGAATTGCCGATTTTGACCAATGATATAGATGCAAATATCTTTACACCTATTAATTTGACAGGATTCTGCCTCATCATACCTTTTCCAGGAGGTCCAAATGCACATTTTTTGGGCGGCAGCATTTGCCACACCGACTCTCTTTGGATTCAGGTCGAATCATAAGCCGGAGCATCCAGAATTGCCAATGTCGTCCAATGATATAGATGCAAATATCTTTACTCCTATCAATTTGACAGGATTCTGCCTCATCATGCCTTGTTCCGGAGGTTCAAATGTACAAGATTTGTGCGGTCGCCCTTGTCCAAAGCGACTCTCTTTGGATTCAGGTCGAATCATAAGCCGGAGCATCCAGAATTGCCAATGTCGTCCAATGATATAGATGCAAATATCTTTACTCCTATCAATTTGACAGGATTCTGCCTCATCGTATATTGTCCAGGGGGTCCAAATGTACAAGACTTGTGCGGCAGCACTTGACAAAAGCCAATCTCTTTGACTCAGGTCGAATCATATGCCGATCATCCAGAATTGCCAATGTCGTCCAATGATATAGATGCAAATATCTTTACTCCTATCAATGTGATAGGATTCTGCCTCATCATACCTTGTTCCGGAGGTTCAAATGTACAAGATTTTTGCGGTAGCCCTTGTCCAAAGCGACTCTCTTTGGACTCAGGTCGAATCGTAAGCCGGAGCATCCAGCATTGCCATTGTCGTCCAATGATATAGATGCAAATACATTTACTCCTATCAATGTGACAGTATTCTGCCTCGTCGTATCTTGTCCAGGGGGTCCAAATGTACACGATTTGTTGCGGTACCACTTGTCCAAAGCGACATTCTTTGGACTTATGTCGAACCATAAGCCGGACCATCCAGAATTGCCGATGTTGACCAATGATATAGATGCAAATATCTTTACTCCTATTAATTTGACAGGATTCTGCCTCATCATGCCTTTTCCAGGAGGTCCAAATGCACATGTTTTGGGCGGCAGCATTTGCCCAAACCGACTCTCTTTGGATTCAGGTCGAATCATTAGCCGGAGCATCCAGAATTGCCAATGTCGTCCAATGATATAGATGCAAATATCTTTACTCCTATCAATATGACAGGATTCTGCCTCATCGTATATTGTCCAGGGGGTCCAAATGTACAAGACTTGTGCGGCAGCACTTGACAAAAGCCAATCTCTTTTACTCAGGTCGAATCATATGCCGATCATCCAGAATTACCATGTCGTCCAATGATACAGATGCAAATATCATCACTCCTATGAATGTGATAGGATTCTGCCTCATCATACCTTGTACAGGAGGTTCAAATGTACAAGATTTGTGCGGTAGCCCTTGTCCAAAGCGACTGTCTTTGGATTCAGGTCGAATCATAAGCCGGAGCATCCAGAATTGCCAATGTCGTCCAATGATATAGATGCAAATATCTTTACTCCTATCAATTTGAAAGGATTCTGCCTCATCATACCTTGTTCCGGAGGTTCAAATGCACAAAATTTTTGCGGTAGCCCTTGTCCAAAGCGACTCTCTTTGGACTCAGGTCGAATCATAAGCCGGAGCATCCAGAATTGCCAATGTCGTCCAATGATATAGATGCAAATATCTTTACTCCTATCAATGTGATAGGATTCTGCCTCATCATACCTTGTTCCGGAGGTTCAAATGTACAAGATTTGTGCGGTAGCCCTTACCCAAAGCGACTCTCTTTGGACTCAGGTCGAATCATAAGCCGGGGCATCCAGAACTGCCAATTTCGTCCAATGATATAGATGCAAATATCTTTACTCCTATCAATTTGACAGGATTCTGCCTCATCGTATATTGTCCAGGGGGTCCAAATGTACAAGACTTGTGCGGCAGCACTTGACAAAAGCCAATCTCTTTGACTCAGGTCGAGTCATATGCCGATCATCCAGAATTGCCAATGTCGTCCAGTGATATAGATGCAAACATCTTCACTCCTATCAATTTGACAGGATTCTGTCTTATCATACCCTGTTCCGGATGTTCAAATGTACAAGGTTTGGGCGGTAGCACTTGTCCAAAGCGACTCTCCTTGGACTCAGGTCGAATCATAAACCGGAGCATCCAGCATTGCCATGCGCGTCCAATGATATAGATGCAAATATCTTTACTCCTATCAATGTGATAGGATTCTGCCTCATCATACTTTGTTCCGGAGGTTCAAATGTACAAGATTTGTGCGGTAGTCCTTGTCCAAAGCGACTCTCTTTGGACTCAGGTCGAATCATAAGCCGGGGCATCCAGAATTGCCAATGTCGTCCAATGATATAGATGCAAATATCTTTACTGCTACCAATTTGACAGGATTCTACCTCATCATACCTTGTTCCGGAGGTTCAAATGTACAAAATTTTTGCGGTAGCCCTTGTCCAAAGCGACTCTCTTTGGACTCAGGTCGAATCGTAAGCCGGAGCATCCAGCATTGCCATTGTCGTCCAATGATATAGATGCAAATATATTTACTCCTATCAATGTGACAGGATTCTGCCTCGTCGTATCTTGTCCAGGGGGTCCAAATGTACACGATTTGTTGCGGTACCACTTGTCCAAAGCGACATTCTTGGGACTTATGTCGAACCATAAGCCGGACCATCCAGAATTGCCGATTTTGACCAATGATATAGATGCAAATATCTTTACACCTATTAATTTGACAGGATTCTGCCTCATCATACCTTTTCCAGGAGGTCCAAATGCACATTTTTTGGGCGGCAGCATTTGCCACACCGACTCTCTTTGGATTCAGGTCGAATCATAAGCCGGAGCATCCAGAATTGCCAATGTCGTCCAATGATATAGATGCAAATATCTTTACTCCTATCAATTTGACAGGATTCTGCCTCATCATGCCTTGTTCCGGAGGTTCAAATGTACAAGATTTGTGCGGTCGCCCTTGTCCAAAGCGACTATCTTTGGACTCAGGTCGAATCATAAGCCGGGTCATCCAGAATTGCCAATGTCGTCCAATGATATAGATGCAAATATATTTACTGCTATCAATTGGACAGGATTCTGCCTCATCATACCTTGTTCCGGAGGTTCATATGTACAAGATTTTTGCGGTAGCCCTGGTCCAAAGCGACTCTCTTTGGACTCAGGTCGAATCGTAAGCCGGAGCATCCAGCATTGCCATGGTCGTCCAATGATATAGATGCAAATATATTTACTCCTATCAATGTGACAGTATTCTGCCTCGTCGTATCTTGTCCAGGGGGTCCAAATGTACACGATTTGTTACGGTACCACTTGTCCAAAGCGACATTCTTTGGACTTATGTCGAACCATAAGCCGGACCATCCAGAATTGCCGATGTTGACCAATGATATAGATGCAAGTATCTTTACTCCTATTAATTTGACAGGATTCTGCCTCATCATGCCTTTTCCAGGAGGTCCCAATGCACATGTTTTGGGCGGCAGCATTTGCCCAAACCGACTCTCTTTGGATTCAGGTCGAATCAAAAGCCGGAGCATCCAGAATTGCCAATGTCGTCCAATGATATAGATGCAAATATCTTTACTCCTATCAATATGACAGGATTCTGCCTCATCGTATATTGTCCAGGGGGTCCAAATGTACAAGACTTGTGCGGCAGCACTTGACAAAAGCCAATCTCTTTTACTCAGGTCGAATCATATGCCGATCATCCAGAATTACCATGTCGTCCAATGATACAGATGCAAATATCATCACTCCTATCTATTTGACAGGATTCTGTCTCAACATACCCTGTTCCGGATGTTCAAATGTACAAGGTTTGGGCGGTAGCACTTGTCCAAAGCGACTCTCCTTGGACTCAGGTCGAATCATAAACCGGAGCATCCAGCATTGCCATGGCGTCCAATGATATACATGCAAATATCTTTACTCCTATCAATGTGATAGGATTCTGCCTCATCATACTTTGTTCTGGAGGTTCAAATGTACAAGATTTGTGCGGTAGTCCTTGTCCAAAGCGACTCTCTTTGGACTCAGGTCGAATCATAAGCCGGGGCATCCAGAATTGCCAATGTCGTCCAATGATATAGATGCAAATATCTTTACTGCTACCAATTTGACAGGATTCTACCTCATCATACCTTGTTCCGGAGGTTCAAATGTACAAGATTTTTGCGGTAGCCCTTACCCAAAGCGACTCTCTTTGGACTCAGGTCGAATCATAAGCCGGGGCATCCAGAACTGCCAATTTCGTCCAATGATATAGATGCAAATATCTTTACTCCTATCAATTTGACAGGATTCTGCCTCATCGTATATTGTCCAGGGGGTCCAAATGTACAAGACTTGTGCGGCAGCACTTGACAAAAGCCAATCTCTTTGACTCAGGTCGAGTCATATGCCGATCATCCAGAATTGCCAATGTCGTCCAGTGATATAGATGCAAACATCTTCACTCCTATCAATTTGACAGGATTCTGTCTTATCATACCCTGTTCCGGATGTTCAAATGTACAAGGTTTGGGCGGTAGCACTTGTCCAAAGCGACTCTCCTTGGACTCAGGTCGAATCATAAACCGGAGCATCCAGCATTGCCATGGCGTCCAATGATATAGATGCAAATATCTTTACTCCTATCAATGTGATAGGATTCTGCCTCATCATACTTTGTTCCGGAGGTTCAAATGTACAAGATTTGTGCGGTAGTCCTTGTCCAAAGCGACTCTCTTTGGACTCAGGTCGAATCATAAGCCGGGACATCCAGAATTGCCAATGTCGTCCAATGATATAGATGCAAATATCTTTACTGCTACCAATTTGACAGGATTCTGCCTCGTCGTATCTTGTCCAGGGGGTCCAAATGTACACGATTTGTTGCGGTACCACTTGTCCAAAGCGACATTCTTGGGACTTATGTCGAACCATAAGCCGGACCATCCAGAATTGCCGATTTTGACCAATGATATAGATGCAAATATCTTTACTCCTATTAATTTGACAGGATTCTGCCTCATCATACCTTTTCCAGGAGGTCCAAATGCACATTTTTTGGGCGGCAGCATTTGCCACACCGATTCTCTTTGGATTCAGGTCGAATCATAAGCCGGAGCATCCAGAATTGCCAATGTCGTCCAATGATATAGATGCAAATATCTTTACTGCTATCAATTTGTCAGGATTCTGCCTCATCGTACCTTGTTCCGGAGGTTGAAATGTACGAGATTTGTGAGGTAGCCCTTGTCCAAAGCGACTCTCCTTGGACTCAGGTCGATTCATATGCCGAAGCATCCAGAATTACCATGTCGTCCAATGATACAGATGCAAATATCATCACTCCTATGAATGTGATAGGATTCTGCCTCATCATACCTTGTACAGAAGGTTCAAATGTACAAGATTTGTGCGGTAGCCCTTGTCCAAAGCGACTGTCTTTGGATTCAGGTCGAATCATAAGCCGGAGCATCCAGAATTGCCAATGTCGTCCAATGATATAGATGCAAATATCTTTACTCCTATCAATGTGATAGGATTCTGCCTCATCATACCTTGTTCCGGAGGTTCAAATGTACAAGATTTGTGCGGTAGCCCTTGCGCAAAGCGACTCTCTTTGGACTCAGGTCGAATCATAAGCCGGGGCATCCAGAATTGCCAATGTCGTCCAATGATATAGATGCAAATATCTTTACTCCTATCAATTTGACAGGATTCTGCCTCATCGTATATTGTCCAGGGGGTCCAAATGTACAAGACTTGTGCGGCAGCACTTGACAAAAGCCAATCTCTTTGACTCAGGTCGAATCATATGCCGATCATCCAGAATTGCCAATGTCGTCCACTGATATAGATGCAAATATCTTTACTCCTATCAATGTGATAGGATTCTGCCTCATCATGCTTTGTTCCGGAGGTTCAAATGTACAAGATTTGTGCGGTCGCCCTTGTCCAAAGCGACTCTCTTTGGACTCAGGTCGAATCATAAGCCGGGGCATCCAGAATTGCCAATGTCGTCCAATGATATAGATGCAAATATCTTTACTGCTATCAATTGGACAGGATTCTGCCTCATCATACCTTGTTCCGGAGGTTCATATGTACAAGATTTTTGCGGTAGCCCTGGTCCAAAGCGACTCTCTTTGGACTCAGGTCGAATCGTAAGCCGGAGCATCCAGCATTGCCATGGTCGTCCAATGATATAGATGCAAATATATTTACTCCTATCAATGTGACAGTATTCTGCCTCGTCGTATCTTGTCCAGGGGGTCCAAATGTACACGATTTGTTACGGTACCACTTGTCCAAAGCGACATTCTTTGGACTTATGTCGAACCATAAGCCGGACCATCCAGAATTGCCGATGTTGACCAATGATATAGATGCAAATATCTTTACTCCTATTAATTTGACAGGATTCTGCCTCATCATGCCTTTTCCAGGAGGTCCCAATGCACATGTTTTGGGCGGCAGCATTTGCCCAAACCGACTCTCTTTGGATTCAGGTCGAATCATAAGCCGGAGCATCCAGAATTGCCAATGTCGTCCAATGATATAGATGCAAATATCTTTACTCCTATCAATATGACAGGATTCTGCCTCATCGTATATTGTCCAGGGGGTCCAATTGTACAAGACTTGTGCGGCAGCACTTGACAAAAGCCAATCTCTTTTACTCAGGTCGAATCATATGCCGATCATCCAGAATTACCATGTCGTCCAATGATACAGATGCAAATATCATCACTCCTATGAATGTGATAGGATTCTGCCTCATCATACCTTGTACAGGAGGTTCAAATGTACAAGATTTGTGCGGTAGCCCTTGTCCAAAGCGACTGTCTTTGGATTCAGGTCGAATCATAAGCCGGAGCATCCAGAATTGCCAATGTCGTCCAATGATATAGATGCAAATATCTTTACTCCTATCAATTTGAAAGGATTCTGCCTCATCATACCTTGTTCCGGAGGTTCAAATGCACAAAATTTTTGCGGTAGCCCTTGTCCAAAGCGACTCTCTTTGGACTCAGGTCGAATCATAAGCCGGAGCATCCAGAATTGCCAATGTCGTCCAATGATATAGATGCAAATATCTTTACTCCTATCAATGTGATAGGATTCTGCCTCATCATACCTTGTTCCGGAGGTTCAAATGTACAAGATTTGTGCGGTAGCCCTTACCCAAAGCGACTCTCTTTGGACTCAGGTCGAATCATAAGCCGGGGCATCCAGAACTGCCAATTTCGTCCAATGATATAGATGCAAATATCTTTACTCCTATCAATTTGACAGGATTCTGCCTCATCGTATATTGTCCAGGGGGTCCAAATGTACAAGACTTGTGCGGCAGCACTTGACAAAAGCCAATCTCTTTGACTCAGGTCGAGTCATATGCCGATCATCCAGAATTGCCAATGTCGTCCAGTGATATAGATGCAAACATCTTCACTCCTATCAATTTGACAGGATTCTGTCTTATCATACCCTGTTCCGGATGTTCAAATGTACAAGGTTTGGGCGGTAGCACTTGTCCAAAGCGACTCTCCTTGGACTCAGGTCGAATCATAAACCGGAGCATCCAGCATTGCCATGGCGTCCAATGATATAGATGCAAACATCTTCACTCCTATCAATTTGACAGGATTCTGTCTCAACATACCCTGTTCCGGATGTTCAAATGTACAAGGTTTGGGCGGTAGCACTTGTCCAGAGCGACTCTCCTTGGACTCAGGTCGAATCATAAACCGGAGCAACCAGCATTGCCATGGCGTCCAATGATATACATGCAAATATCTTTACTCCTATCAATGTGATAGGATTCTGCCTCATCATACTTTGTTCCGGAGGTTCAAATGTACAAGATTTGTGCGGTAGTCCTTGTCCAAAGCGACTCTCTTTGGACTCAGGTCGAATCATAAGCCGGGGCATCCAGAATTGCCAATGTCGTCCAATGATATAGATGCAAATATCTTTACTGCTACCAATTTGACAGGATTCTACCTCATCATACCTTGTTCCGGAGGTTCAAATGTACAAGATTTTTGCGGTAGCCCTTACCCAAAGCGACTCTCTTTGGACTCAGGTCGAATCATAAGCCGGGGCATCCAGAACTGCCAATTTCGTCCAATGATATAGATGCAAATATCTTTACTCCTATCAATTTGACAGGATTCTGCCTCATCGTATATTGTCCAGGGGGTCCAAATGTACAAGACTTGTGCGGCAGCACTTGACAAAAGCCAATCTCTTTGACTCAGGTCGAGTCATATGCCGATCATCCAGAATTGCCAATGTCGTCCAGTGATATAGATGCAAACATCTTCACTCCTATCAATTTGACAGGATTCTGTCTTATCATACCCTGTTCCGGATGTTCAAATGTACAAGGTTTGGGCGGTAGCACTTGTCCAAAGCGACTCTCCTTGGACTCAGGTCGAATCATAAACCGGAGCATCCAGCATTGCCATGGCGTCCAATGATATAGATGCAAATATCTTTACTCCTATCAATGTGATAGGATTCTGCCTCATCATACTTTGTTCCGGAGGTTCAAATGTACAAGATTTGTGCGGTAGTCCTTGTCCAAAGCGACTCTCTTTGGACTCAGGTCGAATCATAAGCCGGGGCATCCAGAATTGCCAATGTCGTCCAATGATATAGATGCAAATATCTTTACTGCTACCAATTTGACAGGATTCTACCTCATCATACCTTGTTCCGGAGGTTCAAATGTACAAGATTTTTGCGGTAGCCCTTGTCCAAAGCGACTCTCTTTGGACTCAGGTCGAATCGTAAGCCGGAGCATCCAGCATTGCCATTGTCGTCCAATGATATAGATGCAAATATATTTACTCCTATCAATGTGACAGGATTCTGCCTCATCATACCTTGTTCCGGAGGTTCAAATGTACAAGATTTGTGCGGTAGCCCTTACCCAAAGCGACTCTCTTTGGACTCAGGTCGAATCATAAGCCGGGGCATCCAGAACTGCCAATTTCGTCCAATGATATAGATGCAAATATCTTTACTCCTATCAATTTGACAGGATTCTGCCTCATCGTATATTGTCCAGGGGGTCCAAATGTACAAGACTTGTGCGGCAGCACTTGACAAAAGCCAATCTCTTTGACTCAGGTCGAGTCATATGCCGATCATCCAGAATTGCCAATGTCGTCCAGTGATATAGATGCAAACATCTTCACTCCTATCAATTTGACAGGATTCTGTCTTATCATACCCTGTTCCGGATGTTCAAATGTACAAGGTTTGGGCGGTAGCACTTGTCCAAAGCGACTCTCCTTGGACTCAGGTCGAATCATAAACCGGAGCATCCAGCATTGCCATGGCGTCCAATGATATAGATGCAAACATCTTCACTCCTATCAATTTGACAGGATTCTGTCTCAACATACCCTGTTCCGGATGTTCAAATGTACAAGGTTTGGGCGGTAGCACTTGTCCAGAGCGACTCTCCTTGGACTCAGGTCGAATCATAAACCGGAGCATCCAGCATTGCCATGGCGTCCAATGATATACATGCAAATATCTTTACTCCTATCAATGTGATAGGATTCTGCCTCATCATACTTTGTTCCGGAGGTTCAAATGTACAAGATTTGTGCGGTAGTCCTTGTCCAAAGCGACTCTCTTTGGACTCAGGTCGAATCATAAGCCGGGGCATCCAGAATTGCCAATGTCGTCCAATGATATAGATGCAAATATCTTTACTGCTACCAATTTGACAGGATTCTACCTCATCATACCTTGTTCCGGAGGTTCAAATGTACAAGATTTTTGCGGTAGCCCTTACCCAAAGCGACTCTCTTTGGACTCAGGTCGAATCATAAGCCGGGGCATCCAGAACTGCCAATTTCGTCCAATGATATAGATGCAAATATCTTTACTCCTATCAATTTGACAGGATTCTGCCTCATCGTATATTGTCCAGGGGGTCCAAATGTACAAGACTTGTGCGGCAGCACTTGACAAAAGCCAATCTCTTTGACTCAGGTCGAGTCATATGCCGATCATCCAGAATTGCCAATGTCGTCCAGTGATATAGATGCAAACATCTTCACTCCTATCAATTTGACAGGATTCTGTCTTATCATACCCTGTTCCGGATGTTCAAATGTACAAGGTTTGGGCGGTAGCACTTGTCCAAAGCGACTCTCCTTGGACTCAGGTCGAATCATAAACCGGAGCATCCAGCATTGCCATGGCGTCCAATGATATAGATGCAAATATCTTTACTCCTATCAATGTGATAGGATTCTGCCTCATCATACTTTGTTCCGGAGGTTCAAATGTACAAGATTTGTGCGGTAGTCCTTGTCCAAAGCGACTCTCTTTGGACTCAGGTCGAATCATAAGCCGGGGCATCCAGAATTGCCAATGTCGTCCAATGATATAGATGCAAATATCTTTACTGCTACCAATTTGACAGGATTCTACCTCATCATACCTTGTTCCGGAGGTTCAAATGTACAAGATTTTTGCGGTAGCCCTTGTCCAAAGCGACTCTCTTTGGACTCAGGTCGAATCGTAAGCCGGAGCATCCAGCATTGCCATTGTCGTCCAATGATATAGATGCAAATATATTTACTCCTATCAATGTGACAGGATTCTGCCTCGTCGTATCTTGTCCAGGGGGTCCAAATGTACACGATTTGTTGCGGTACCACTTGTCCAAAGCGACATTCTTGGGACTTATGTCGAACCATAAGCCGGACCATCCAGAATTGCCGATTTTGACCAATGATATAGATGCAAATATCTTTACTCCTATTAATTTGACAGGATTCTGCCTCATCATACCTTTTCCAGGAGGTCCAAATGCACATTTTTTGGGCGGCAGCATTTGCCACACCGACTCTCTTTGGATTCAGGTCGAATCATAAGCCAGAGCATCCAGAATTGCCAATGTCGTCCAATGATATAGATGCAAATATCTTTACTGCTATCAATTTGTCAGGATTCTGCCTCATCGTACCTTGTTCCGGAGGTTCAAATGTACGAGATTTGTGCGGTAGCCCTTGTCCAAAGCGACTCTCCTTGGACTCAGGTCGATTCATATGCCGAAGCATCCAGAATTACCATGTCGTCCAATGATACAGATGCAAATATCATCACTCCTATGAATGTGATAGGATTCTGCCTCATCATACCTTGTACAGAAGGTTCAAATGTACAAGATTTGCGCGGTAGCCCTTGTCCAAAGCGACTGTCTTTGGATTCAGGTCGAATCATAAGCCGGAGCATCCAGAATTGCCAATGTCGTCCAATGATATAGATGCAAATATCTTTACTCCTATCAATGTGATAGGATTCTGCCTCATCATACCTTGTTCCGGAGGTTCAAATGTACAAGATTTGTGCGGTAGCCCTTGCGCAAAGCGACTCTCTTTGGACTCAGGTCGAATCATAAGCCGGGGCATCCAGAATTGCCAATTTCGTCCAATGATATAGATGCAAATATCTTTACTCCTATCAATTTGACAGGATTCTGTCTCATCGTATATTGTCCAGGGGGTCCAAATGTACAAGACTTGTGCGGCAGCACTTGACAAAAGCCAATCTCTTTGACTCAGGTCGAGTCATATGCCGATCATCCAGAATTGCCAATGTCGTCCATTGATATAGATGCAAACATCTTCACTCCTATCAATTTGACAGGATTCTGTCTTATCATACCCTGTTCCGGATGTTCAAATGTACAAGGTTTGGGCGGTAGCACTTGTCCAAAGCGTCTCTCCTTGGACTCAGGTCGAATCATAAACCGGAGCATCCAGCATTGCCATGGCGTCCAATGACATAGATGCAAATATCTTTACTCCTATCAATGTGATAGGATTCTGCCTCATCATACCTTGTTCCGAAGGTTCAAATGTACAAGATTTGTGCGGTAGCAATAGACAAAAGCGAAACTCTTTGCACTCAGGTCGAATCATATTCCGAGCATCCAGAATTGCCAATGTCGTCCAATGATATAGATGCAAATATCTTTACTCCGATCAGTGTGATAAGATTCTGCCTGATCATACCTTGTTCCGGAGGTTCAAATGTACAAGATTTGTGCGGTAGCCCTTGTCCAAAGCGACTCTCTTTGGACTCAGGTCGAATCATAAGCCGGGGCATCCAGAATTGCCAATGTCGTCCAATGATATAGATGCAAATATCTTTACTGCTATCAATTTGACAGGATTCTGCCTCATCATACCTTGTCCAGTAGGTCAAAATGTACGAGATTTGTGTGGTAGCCCTTGTCCAAAGCGACTCTCCTTGGACTCAGGTCGATTCATATGCCGAAGCATCCAGAATTACCATGTCGTCCAATGATACAGATGCAAATATCATCACTCCTATGAATGTGATAGGATTCTGCCTCATCATACCTTGTACAGGAGGTTCAAATGTACAAGATTTGTGCGGTAGCCCTTGTCCAAAGCGACTGTCTTTGGATTCAGGTCGAATCATATGCCGGAGCATCCAGAATTGCCATTGTCGTCCAATGATATAGATGCAAATATATTTACTCCTATCAATTTGACAGGTTTCTGCCTCATCGTATCTTGTCCAGGGGGTCCAAATGTATACGATTTGTTGCGGTACCACTTGTCCAAAGCGACTCTCTCTGGACTCAGGTCGAATCATAAGCCGGGGCATCCCGAATTGCCAATGTCGTCCAATGATATAGATGCAAATATCTTTACTGCTATCAATTTGACAGGATTCTGCCTCATCATACCTTGTCCAGTAGGTCAAAATGTACAAGATTTGTGCGGTAGCCCTTGTCCAAAGCGACTCTCCTTGGACTCAGGTCGAATCATAAACCGGAGCATCCAGCATTGCCATGGCGTCCAATGATATTGATGCAAATATCTTTACTCCTATCAATGTGATAGGATTCTGCCTCATCATACCTTGTTCCGGAGGTTCAAATGTACAAGATTTGTGCGGTAGCACTAGACAAAAGCGAAACTCTTTGCACTCAGGTCGAATCATATTCCGAGCATCCAGAATTGCCAATGTCGTCCAATGATATAGATGCAAATATCTTTACTCCTATCAATGTGATAGGATTCTGCCTCATCATACCTTGTCCAGTAGGTCAAAATGTACAAGATTTGTGCGGTAGCCCTTGTCCAAAGCGACTCTCCTTGGACTCAAGTCGAATCATAAACCGGAGCATCCAGCATTGCCATGGCGTCCAATGATATAGATGCAAATATCTTTACTCCAATCAATGTGACAGGATTCTGCCTCATCACACCTTGTCCAGGGGGGCCAAATGTACAAGACTTGTGCGGCAGCACTTGACAAAAGCCAATCTCTTTGACTTAGGTCGAATCATATGCAGATCATCCAGAATTGCCAATGTCGTCCAATGATATAGATGCAAATATCTTTACTCCTATCAATTTGACAGTATTCTGCCTCGTCGTATCTTGTCCAGGGGGTCCAAATGTACACGATTTGTTGCGCTACCACTTGTCCAAAGCGACATTCTTTGGACTTATGTCGAACCATAAGCCGGACCATCCAGAATTGCCGATGTTGACCAATGATATAGATGCAAATATCTTTACTCCTATTCATTTGACAGGATTCTGCCTCATCATACCTTTTCCAGGAGGTCCAATTGCACATGTTTTGGGCGGCAGCATTTGCCCAAACCGACTCTCTTTGGATTCAGGTCGAATCATAAGCCGGAGCATCCAGAATTGCCAATGTCGTCCAATGATATAGATGCAAATATCTTTACTCCTATCAATTTGACAGGATTCTGCCTCATCGTATATTGTCCAGGGGGTCCAATTGTACAAGACTTGTGCGGCAGCACTTGACAAAAGCCAATCTCTTTGACTCAGGTCGAATCATATGCCGATCATCTAGAATTGCCAATGTCGCCCAATGATATAGATGCAAATATCTTTACTCCTATGAATGTGATAGGATTCTGCCTCATCATGCCTTGTTCCGGAGGTTCAAATGTACAAGATTTGTGCGGTCGCCCTTGTCCAAAGCGACTCTCTTTGGACTCAGGTCGAATCGTAAGCCGGAGCATCCAGCATTGCCATTGTCGTCCAATGATATAGATGCAAATATATTTACTCCTATCAATTTGACAGGATTCTGCCTCGTCGTATCTTGTCCAGGGGGTCCAAATGTACACGATTTGTTGCGGTACCACTTGTCCAAAGCGACATTCTTTGGACTTATGTCGAACCATAAGCCGGACCATCCAGAATTGCCGATGTTAACCAATGATATACATGCAAATATCTTTACTCCTATCAATGTGATAGGATTCTGCCTCATCATACCTTGTTCCGGAGGTTCAAATGTACAAGATTTGTGCGGTAGCCCTTGCCCAAAGCGACTCTCTTTGGACTCAGGTCGAATCATATGCCGGGGCATCCAGAATTGCCAATTTCGTCCAATGATATAGATGCAAATATCTTTACTGCTATCAATTTGTCATGATTCTGCCTCATCATACCTTGTTCCGGAGGTTCAAATGTACAAGATTTTTGCGGTAGCCCTTGTCCAAAGCGACTCTCTTTGAACTCAGTTCGAATCGTAAGCCGGGGCATCCAGAATTGCCAATGTCGTCCAATGATATAGATGCAAATATCTTTACTGCTATCAATTTGTCAGGATTCTGCCTCATCATACCTTGTTCCGGAGGTTCAAATGTACAAGATTTGTGCGGTAGCCCTTGTCCAAAGCGACTGTCTTTGGATTCAGGTCGAATCATAAGCCGGAGCATCCAGAATTGCCAATGTCGTCCAATGATATAGATGCAAATATCTTTACTCCTATCAATTTGGCAGGATTCTGCCTCATCATACCTTGTTCCGGAGGTTCAAATGCACAACATTTTTGCGGTAGCCCTTGTCCAAAGCGACTCTCTTTGGACTCAGGTCGAATCATAAGCCGGAGCATCCAGAATTGCCAATGTCGTCCAATGATATAGATGCAAATATCTTTACTCCTATCAATGTGATAGGATTCTGCCTCATCATACCTTGTTCCGGAGGTTCAAATGTACAAGATTTGTGCGGTAGCCCTTACCCAAAGCGACTCTCTTTGGACTCAGGTCGAATCATAAGCCGGGGCATCCAGAACTGCCAATTTCGTCGAATGATATAGATGCAAATATCTTTACTCCTATCAATTTCACAGGATTCTGCCTCATCGTATATTGTCCAGGGGGTCCAAATGTACAAGACTTGTGCGGCAGCACTTGACAAAAGCCAATCTCTTTGACCCAGGTCGAGTCATATGCCGATCATCCAGAATTGCCAATGTCGTCCAATGATATAGATGCAAATATCTTCACTCCTATCAATTTGACAGGATTCTGTCTCAACATACCCTGTTCCGGATGTTCAAATGTACAAGGTTTGGGCGGTAGCACTTGTCCAAAGCGACTCTCCTTGGACTCAGGTCGAATCATAAACCGGAGCATCCAGCATTGCCATGGTGTCCAATGATATAGATGCAAATATCTTTACTCCTATCAATGTGATAGGATTCTGCCTCATCATACTTTGTTCCGGAGGTTCAAATGTACAAGATTTGTGCGGTAGTCCTTGTCCAAAGCGACTCTCTTTGGACTCAGGTCGAATCATAAGCCGGGGCATCCAGAATTGCCAATGTCGTCCAATGATATAGATGCAAATATCTTTACTGCTACCAATTTGACAGGATTCTACCTCATCATACCTTGTTCCGGAGGTTCAAATGTACAAGATTTTTGCGGTAGCCCTTGTCCAAAGCGACTCTCTTTGGACTCAGGTCGAATCGTAAGCCGGAGCATCCAGCATTGCCATTGTCGTCCAATGATATAGATGCAAATATATTTACTCCTATCAATGTGCAAGGATTCTGCCTCGTCGTATCTTGTCCAGGGGGTCCAAATGTACACGATTTGTTGCGGTACCACTTGTCCAAAGCGACATTCTTGGGACTTATGTCGAACCATAAGCCGGACCATCCAGAATTGCCGATTTTGACCAATGATATAGATGCAAATATCTTTACTCCTATTAATTTGACAGGATTCTGCCTCATCATACCTTTTCCAGGAGGTCCAAATGCACATTTTTTGGGCGGCAGCATTTGCCACACCGACTCTCTTTGGATTCAGGTCGAATCATAAGCCGGAGCATCCAGAATTGCCAATGTCGTCCAATGATATAGATGCAAATATCTTTACTCCTATCAATTTGACAGGATTCTGCCTCATCGTATATTGTCCAGGGGGTCCAAATGTACAAGACTTGTGCGGCAGCACTTGACAAAAGCCAATCGCTTTGACTCAGGTCGAATCATATGCCGATCATCCAGAATTGCCAATGTCGTCCAATGATATAGATGCAAATATCTTTACTCCTATCAATGTGATAGGATTCTGCCTCATCATGCCTTGTTCCGGAGGTTCAAATGTACAAGATTTGTGCGGTCGCCCTTGTCCAAAGCGACTCTCTTTGGACTCAGGTCGAATCATAAGCCGGGGCATCCAGAATTGCCAATGTCGTCCAATGATATAGATGCAAATATCTTTACTCCTATCAATGTGATAGGATTCTGCCTCATCATACCTTGTTCCGGAGGTTCAAATGTACAAGATTTGTGCGGTAGCACTAGACAAAAGCGAAACTCTTTGCACTCAGGTCGAATCATATTCCGAGCATCCAGAATTGCCAATGTCGTCCAATGATATAGATGCAAATATCTTTACTCCTATCAATATGACAGGATTCTGCCTCATCGTATATTGTCCAGGGGGTCCAAATGTACAAGACTTGTGCGGCAGCACTTGACAAAAGTCAATCTCTTTGACTCAGGTCGAATCATAAGCCGGAGCATCCAGAATTGCCAATGTCGTCCAATGATATAGATGCAAATATCTTTACTCCTATCAATTTGACAGGATTCTGCCTCATCTTATATTGTCCAGGGGGTCCAAATGTACAAGACTTGTGCGGCAGCACTTGACAAAAGCCAATCTCTTTGACTCAGGTCGAGTCATATGCCGATCATCCAGAATTGCCAATGTCGTCCAATGATATAGATGCAAACATCTTCACTCCTATCAATTTGACAGGATTCTGTCTCATCATACCCTGTTCCGGATGTTCAAATGTACAAGGTTTGGGCGGTAGCACTTGTCCAAAGCGACTCTCCTTGGACTCAGGTCGAATCATAAACCGGAGCATCCAGCATTGCCATGGCGTCCACTGATATAGATGCAAATATTTTTACTGCTATCAATTTGACAGTATTCTGCCTTGTCGTATCTTGTCCAGGGGGTCCAAATGTACACGATTTGTTGGGGTACCACTTGTCCAAAGCGACATTCTTTGGACTTATGTCGAACCATAAGCCGGACCATCCAGAAGTGCCGATGTTGACCAATGATATAGATGCAAATATATTTACTCCTATCAATTTGACAGGTTTCTGCCTCATCGTATCTTGTCCAGGGGGTCCAAATGTATACGATTTGTTGCGGTACCACTTGTCCAAAGCGACTCTCTTTGGATTCAGGTCGAATCATAAGCCGGAGCATCCAGAATTGCCAATGTCGTCCACTGATATAGATGCAAATATCTTTACTGCTATCAATTTGACAGGATTCTGCCTCATCATACCTTGTTCCGGAGGTTCAAATGTACAAGATTTTTGCGATAGCCCTTGTCCAAAGCGAGTCTCTTTGGACTCAGGTCGAATCGTAAGCCGGGGCATCCAGAATTGCCAATGTCGTCCAATGATATAGATGCAAATATCTTTACTGCTATCAATTTGACAGGATTCTGCCTCACCATACCTTGTCCAGTAGGTCAAAATGTACGAGATTTGTGCGGTAGCCCCTGTCCAAAGCGACTCTCCTTGGACTCAGGTCGACTCATATGCCGAAGCATCCAGAATTACCATGTCGTCCAATGATACAGATGCAAATATCATCACTCCTATGAATGTGATAGGATTCTGCCTCATCATACCTTGTACAGGAGGTTCAAATGTACAAGATTTGTGCGGTAGCCCTTGTCCAAAGCGACAGTCTTTGGATTCAGGTCGATCCATAAGACGAACCATCCAGAATTGCCCATGTCGTGCAATGATATAGATGCAAATATCTTTACTGCTATCAATTTGACAGTATTCTGCCTCATCGTATCTTGACCAGGGGGTCCAAATGTACAAGATTTGTGCGGTAGCACGTGTCCAAAACGACTCTCTTTGGACTCAGGTCAAAGCAAAAGCCAGAGCATCCAGAATTGCTAATGTCGTGCAATGATATAGATGCAAATATCTTTACTCCTATCAATGTGATAGGTTTCTGCCTCATCATACTTTGTTCCGGAGGTTCAAATGTACAAGATTTGTGCGGTTGTCCTTGTCCAAAGCGACTCTCTTTGGACTCAGGTCGAATCATAAGACGGGGCATCCAGAATTGCCAATGTCGTCCAATGATACAGATGCAAATATCATCACTCCTATGAATGTGATAGGATTCTGCCTCATCATACCTTTTCCAGGAGGTCCAAATGCACATGTTTTGGGCGGCAGCATTTGCCCAAACCGACTCTCTTTGGATTCAGGTCGAATCATAAGCCGGAGCATCCAGAATTGCTAATGTCGTCCAATGATACAGATGCAAATATCATCACTCCTATGAATGTGATAGGATTCTGCCTCATCATACCTTTTCCAGGAGGTCCAAATGCACATGTTTTGGGCGGCAGCATTTGCCCAAACCGACTCTCTTTGGATTCAGGTCGAATCATAAGCCGGAGCATCCAGAATTGCTAATGTCGTCCAATGATACAGATGCAAATATCATTACTCCTATGAATGTGATAGGATTCTGCCTCATCATACCTTGTACAGGAGGTTCAAATGTACAAGATTTGTGCGGTAGCCCTTGTCCAAAGCGACTGTCTTTGGATTCAGGTCGAATCATAAGCCGGAGCATCCAGAATTGCCAATGTCGTCCAATGATATAGATGCAAATATCTTTACTCCTATCAATTTGACAGGATTCTGCCTCATCGTATATTGTCCAGGGGGTCCAAATGTACAAGAC
Organism: Priocnemis perturbator; assembly: GCA_963942575.1. Classification (NCBI taxonomy): domain Eukaryota; kingdom Metazoa; phylum Arthropoda; class Insecta; order Hymenoptera; family Pompilidae; genus Priocnemis; species Priocnemis perturbator. The sequence goes on along the minus strand of CAWWDK010000133.1, from coordinate 1,169,520 downwards.
TTGTGCGGCAGCACTTGACCGAAGCCAATCTCTTTGACTCAGGTCGAGTCATATGCCGATCATCCAGAATTGCCAATGTCGTTCAATGATATAGATGCAAACATCTTCACTCCTATCAATTTGACAGGATTCTGTCTCATCATACCCTGTTCCGGATGTTCAAATGTACAAGGTTTGGGCGGTAGCACTTGTCCAAAGCGACTCTCCTTGGACTCAGGTCGAATCATAAACCGGAGCATCCAGCATTGCCATGGCGTCCAATGATATAGATGCAAATATCTTTACTCCTATGAATGTGATAGGATTCTGCCTCATCATGCTTTGTTCCGGAGGTTCAAATGTACAAGATTTGTGCGGTAGTCCTTATCCAAAGCGACTCTCTTTGGACTCAGGTCGAATCATAAGACGGGGCATCCAGAATTGCCAATGTCGTCCAATGATACAGATGCAAATATCATTACTCCTATGAATGTGATAGGATTCTGCCTCATCATACCTTGTACAGGAGGTCCAAATGTACAAGACTTGTTGCGGTAGCACTTGTCCGAAGCGACTCTGTTTGGACTCAGGTCGAATCATAAGCCAGAGCATCCAGAATTGCCAATGTCGTCCAATGATATAGATGCAAATATCTTTTCTCCTATCAATTTGACAGGATTCTGCCGCTATCATATCTTGTCCAGGGGGTCAAAATGTACAAGATTTGTGCGTTAGCACTTCACAAAAGCGAATCTCTTTGGACTCAGGTCGATTCATATGCCGAAGCATCCAGAATTACCTTGTCGTCCAATGATACAGATGCAAATATCATCACTCCTATGAATGTGATAGGATTCTGCCTCATCATACCTTGTACAGGAGGTTCAAATGTACAAGATTTGTGCGGTAGCCCTTGTCCAAAGCGACTGTCTTTGGATTCAGGTCGAATCATCCAGAATTACCATGTCGTCCAATGATACAGATGCAAATATCATCACTCCTATGAATGTGATAGGATTCTGCCTCATCATACCTTGTACAGGAGGTTCAAATGTACAAGATTTGTGCGGTAGCCTTTCTCCAAAGCGACTGTCTTTGGATTCAGGTCGAATCATAAGCCGGAGCATCCAGAATTGCCAATGTCGTCCAATGATATAGATGCAAATATCTTTACTCCTATCAATGTGATAGGATTCTGCCTCATCATACCTTGTTCCGGGGGTTCAAATGTACAAGATTTGCGCGGTAGCCCTTGTCCAAAGCGACTCTCTTTGGACTCAGGTCGAATCATAAGCCGGGGCATCCAGAATTGCCAATGTCGTCCAATGATGTAGATGCAAATATCTTTACTGCTATCAATTTGTCAGGATTCTGCCTCATCACACCTTGTTCCGGAGGTCAAAATGTACGAGATTTGTGCGGTAGCCCTTGTCCAAAGCGACTGTCTTTGGATTCAGGTCGAATCATAAGCCGGAGCATCCAGAATTGCCAATGTCGTCCAATGATATAGATGCAAATATCTTTACTCCTATCAATGTGACAGGATTCTGCCTCATCATACCTTGTTCCGGGGGTTCAAATGTACAAGATTTGCGCGGTAGCCCTTGTCCAAAGCGACTCTCTTTGGACTCAGGTCGAATCATAAGCCGGGGCATCCAGAATTGCCAATGTCGTCCAATGATATAGATGCAAATATCTTTACTGCTATCAATTTGTCAGGATTCTGCCTCATCACACCTTGTTCCGGAGGTTCAAATGTACAAGATTTTTGCGGTAGCCCTTGTCCAAAGCGACTCTCTTTGAACTCAGGTCGAATCGTAAGCCGGGGCATCCAGAAATGCCAATGTCGTCCAATGATATAGATGCAAATATCTTTACTGCTATCAATTTGACAGGATTCTGCCTCATCATACCTTGTCCAGTAGGTCAAAATGTACGAGATTTGTGCGGTAGCCCTTGTCCAAAGCGACTCTCTTTGGACTCAGGTCGAATCATAAGCCGGAGCATCCAGAATTGCCAATGTCGTCCAATGATATAGATGCAAATATCTTTACTGCTACAAATTTGACAGGTTTCTGCCTCATCGTATCTTGTCCAGGGGGTCCAAATGTATACGATTTGTTGCAGTACCCCTTGTCCAAAGTGACATTCTTTGGACTTATGTCGAACCATAAGCCGGACCATCCAGAATTGCCGATGTTGACCAATGATATAAATGCAAATATCTTTACTCCTATTAATTTGACAGGATTCTGCCTCATCATACCTTTTCCAGGAGGTCCAAATGCACATGTTTTGGGCGGCAGCATTTGCCCAAACCGACTCTCTTTGGATTCAGGTCGAATCATAAGCCGGAGCATCCAGAATTGCCAATGTCGTCCAATGATATAGATGCAAATATCTTTACTCCTATCAATTTGACAGGATTCTGCCTCATCGTATATTGTCCAGGGGGTCCAAATGTACAAGATTTGTGCGGTAGCCCTTGTCCAAAGCGACTCTCTTTGGACTCAGGTCGAATCATAAGCCGGGGCATCCAGAATTGCCAATGTCGTCCAATGATATAGATGCAAATATCTTTACTGCTATCAATTTGACAGGATTCTGCCTCATCATACCTTGTCCAGTAGGTCAATATGTACAAGATTTGTTCGGTAGCCCTTGTCCAAAGCGACTCTCTTTGAACTCAGGTCGAATCGTAAGCCGGGGCATCCAGAATTGCCAATGTCGTCCAATGATATAGATGCAAATATCTTTACTGCTATCAATTTGACAGGATTCTGCCTCATCATACCTTGTCCAGTAGGTCAAAATGTACGAGATTTGTGCGGTAGCCCTTGTCCAAAGCGACTCTCTTTGGACTCAGGTCGAATCATAGGCCGGAGCATCCAGAATTGCCAATGTCGTCCAATGATATAGATGCAAATATCTTTACTGCTACAAATTTGACAGGTTTCTGCCTCATCGTATCTTGTCCAGGGGGTCCAAATGTATACGATTTGTTGCAGTACCCCTTGTCCAAAGTGACATTCTTTGGACTTATGTCGAACCATAAGCCGGACCATCCAGAATTGCCGATGTTGACCAATGATATAAATGCAAATATCTTTACTCCTATTAATTTGACAGGATTCTGCCTCATCATACCTTTTCCAGGAGGTCCAAATGCACATGTTTTGGGCGGCAGCATTTGCCCAAACCGACTCTCTTTGGATTCAGGTCGAATCATAAGCCGGAGCATCCAGAATTGCCAATGTCGTCCAATGATATAGATGCAAATATCTTTACTCCTATCAATTTGACAGGATTCTGCCTCATCGTATATTGTCCAGGGGGTCCAAATGTACAAGATTTGTGCGGTAGCCCTTGTCCAAAGCGACTCTCTTTGGACTCAGGTCGAATCATAAGCCGGGGCATCCAGAATTGCCAATGTCGTCCAATGATATAGATGCAAATATCTTTACTGCTATCAATTTGACAGGATTCTGCCTCATCATACCTTGTCCAGTAGGTCAATATGTACAAGATTTGTGCGGTAGCCCTTGTCCAAAGCGACTCTCCTTGGACTCAGGTCGAATCATAAACCGGAGCATCCGGCATTGCCATGGCGTCCAATGATATAGATGCAAATATCTTTACTCCTATCAATGTGATGGGATTCTGCCTCATCACACCTTGTTCCGGATGTTCAAATGTACAAGGTTTGGGCGGTAGCACTTGTCCAAAGCGACTCTCCTTGGACTCAGGTCGAATCATAAACCGGAGCATCCAGCATTGCCATGGCGTCCAATGATATAGATGCAAATATCTTTACTCCTGTCAATGTGATAGGATTCTGCCTCATCATACCTTGTTCCGGAGGTTCAAATGTACAAGATTTGTGCGGTAGCACTAGACAAAAGCGAAACTCTTTGCACTCAGGTCGAATCATATTCCGACCATCCAGAATTGCCAATGTCGTCCAATGATATAGATGCAAATATCTTTACTCCTATCAATGTGATAGGATTCTGCCTCATCATACCTTGTTCCGGAGGTTCAAATGTACAAGATTTGTGCGGTAGGCCTTGTCCAAAGCGACTCTCTTTGGACTCAGGTCGAATCATAAGCCGGGGCATCCAGAATTGCCAATGTCGTCCAATGATATAGATGCAAATATCTTTACTGCTATCAATTTGACAGGATTCTGCCTCATCATACCTTGTTCCGGAGGTTCAAATGTACAAGATTTTTGCGGTAGCCCTTGTCCAAAGCGAGTCTCTTTGGACTCAGGTCGAATCGTAAGCCGGGGCATCCAGAATTGCCAATGTCGTCCAATGATATAGATGCAAATATCTTTACTGCTATCAATTTGACAGGATTCTGCCTCACCATACCTTGTCCAGTAGGTCAAAATGTACGAGATTTGTGCGGTAGCCCTTGTCCAAAGCGACTCTCCTTGGACTCAGGTCGACTCATATGCCGAAGCATCCAGAATTACCATGTCGTCCAATGATACAGATGCAAATATCATCACTCCTATGAATGTGATAGGATTCTGCCTCATCATACCTTGTACAGGAGGTTCAAATGTACAAGATTTGTGCGGTAGCCCTTGTCCAAAGCGACTCTCCTTGGACTCAGGTCGAATCATAAACCGGAGCATCCAGCATTGCCATGGCGTCCAATGATATAGATGCAAATATCTTTACTCCTATCAATGTGATAGGATTCTGCCTCATCATACCTTGTTCCGGAGGTTCAAATGTACAAGATTTGTGCGGTAGCACTAGACAAAAGCGAAACTCTTTGCACTCAGGTCGAATCATATTCCGAGCATCCAGAATTGCCAATGTCGTCCAATGATATAGATGCAAATATCTTTACTCCTATCAATGTGATAGGATTCTGCCTCATCATACCTTGTTCCGGAGGTTCAAATGTACAAGATTTGTGCGGTAGCCCTTGTCCAAAGCGACTCTCTTTGGACTCAGGTTGAATCATAAGCCGGGGCATCCAGAATTGCCAATGTCGTCCAATGATATAGATGCAAATATCTTTACTGCTATCAATTTGACAGGATTCTGCCTCATCATACCTTGTTCCGGAGGTTCAAATGTACAAGATTTTTGCGGTAGCCCTTATCCAAAGCGAGTCTCTTTGGACTCAGGTCGAATCGTAAGCCGGGGCATCCAGAATTGCCAATGTCGTCCAATGATATAGATGCAAATATCTTTACTGCTATCAATTTGACAGGATTCTGCCTCACCATACCTTGTCCAGTAGGTCAAAATGTACGAGATTTGTGCGGTAGCCCTTGTCCAAAGCGACTCTCCTTGGACTCAGGTCGACTCATATGCCGAAGCATCCAGAATTACCATGTCGTCCAATGATACAGATGCAAATATCATCACTCCTATGAATGTGATAGGATTCTGCCTCATCATACCTTGTACAGGAGGTTCAAATGTACAAGATTTGTGCGGTAGCCCTTATCCAAAGCGACTGTCTTTGGATTCAGGTCGAATCATAAGCCGGAGCATCCAGAATTGCCATTGTCGTCCAATGATATAGATGCAAATATATTTACTCCTATCAATTTGACAGGTTTCTGCCTCATCGTATCTTGTCCAGGGGGTCCAAATGTATACGATTTGTTGCGGTACCACTTGTCCAAAGCGACATTCTTTGGACTTATGTCGAACCATAAGCCGGACCATCCAGAATTGCCGATGTTGACCAATGATATAGATGCAAATATCTTTACTCCTATTAATTTGACAGGATTCTGCCTCATCATACCTTGTTCCGGAGGTTCAAATGTACAAGATTTGTGCGGTAGCCCTTGTCCAAAGCGACTCTCTTTGGACTCAGGTCGAATCATAAGCCGGGGCATCCAGAATTGCCAATGTCGTCCAATGATATAGATGCAAATATCTTCACTGCTATCAATTCGACAGGATTCTGGCTCATCGTGTCTTGTCCAGGAGGATCAAGTGTACAAGATTTGTGCGGTAGCACTAGACAGAAGCGAAACTCTTTGGCCTCAGGTCGATCCATAAGACGAACCATCCAGAATTGCCCATGTCGTGCAATGATATAGATGCAAATATCTTTACTGCTATCAATTTGACAGTATTCTGCCTCATCGTATCTTGACCAGGGGGTCCAAATGTACAAGATTTGTGCGGTAGCACGTGTCCAAAACGACTCTCTTTGGACTCAGGTCAAAGCAAAAGCCAGAGCATCCAGAATTGCTAATGTCGTGCAATGATATAGATGCAAATATCTTTACTCCTATCAATGTGATAGGTTTCTGCCTCATCATACTTTGTTCCGGAGGTTCAAATGTACAAGATTTGTGCGGTAGTCCTTGTCCAAAGCGACTCTCTTTGGACTCAGGTCGAATCATAAGACGGGGCATCCAGAATTGCCAATGTCGTCCAATGATACAGATGCAAATATCATCACTCCTATGAATGTGATAGGATTCTGCCTCATCATACCTTTTCCAGGAGGTCCAAATGCGCATGTTTTGGGCGGCAGCATTTGCCCAAACCGACTCTCTTTGGATTCAGGTCGAATCATAAGCCGGAGCATCCAGAATTGCTAATGTCGTCCAATGATACAGATGCAAATATCATTACTCCTATGAATGTGATAGGATTCTGCCTCATCATACCTTGTACAGGAGGTCCAAATGTACAAGACTTGTTGCGGTAGCACTTGTCCGAAGCGACTCTGTTTGGACTCAGGTCGAATCATATGCCAGAGCATCCAGAATTGCCAATGTCGTCCAATGATATAGATGCAAATATCTTTTCTCCTATCAATTTGACAGGATGCTGCCGCTATCATATCTTGTCCAGGCGGTCAAAATGTACAAGATTTGTGCGTTAGCACTTCACAAAAGCGAATCTCTTTGGACTCAGGTCGATTCATATGCCGAAGCATCCAGAATTACCATGTCGTCCAATGATACAGATGCAAATATCATCACTCCTATGAATGTGATAGGATTCTGCCTCATCATAACTTGTACAGGAGGTTCAAATGTACAAGATTTGTGCGGTAGCCCTTGTCCAAAGCGACTGTCTTTGGATTCAGGTCGAATCATAAGCCGGAGCATCCAGAATTGCCATTGTCGTCCAATGATATAGATGCAAATATATTTACTCCTATCAATTTGACAGGTTTCTGCCTCATCGTATCTTGTCCAGGGGGTCCAAATGTATACGATATGTTGCGGTACCACTTGTCCAAAGCGACATTCTTTGGACTTATGTCGAACCATAAGCCGGATCATCCAGAATTGCCGATGTTGACCAATGATATAGATGCAAATATCTTTACTCCTTGTTCGAGAATCTCGCGATTCCCGTTGTGAGGAGATGAGAGGGAATGAAAGGAAAGAGGAAAGGGGGGAAATGAGAAGATCTATTGGCGGTGGAGAGGTTATGTTTCCACGTGGTCTACATAATGTCCGTTTAACAGAGTCTTTATTGTCTATAAAATCATGGTCACAGGTGCTCTACGGTAGTGAGAGTAGCAATTATAATGAGCGAGATAGTCAATTGTATGAATTGTATCCGCCGTACAATGATTAGTACCTGTTACGGGTGCACGTGCACGATTCGCGCCGCGTACAGAGCCTGCGTCGTCGGTGTTGATGTACCGTGTGTATTTCTCGGCGTTTAATCCGGGATTTATGTGTGCAAGTCCGTGATATTAAGAGTCGATCCAATGTGCAGCAATGCGTGAGATAAACCAGAAAGACGTAAATGCAATAATCCGTGTGCGTTCTCGGTAATAGCTGAGACGATAATGGCCGCCCGATTCGGCGGAAACGCCGCCCGCGTGCCGCGCGTTTTAAAGGCGCGCTCGCATGAAAGCCGCGTGTGACTCGGCCCTCAGGCCGCCTTGAGGATGCCGCGACGACGATTGGTCGGCGTCGCGGCATTCCCAAACACTCCTATTAATTTGACTGGATTCTGCCTCATCATACCTTTTCCAGGAGGTCCAAATGCACATGTTTTGGGCGGCAGCATTTGCCCAAACCGTCTCTCTTTGGATTCAGGTCGAATCATAAGCCGGAGCATCCAGAATTGCCAATGTCGTCCAATGATATAGATGCAAATATCTTTACTCCTATCAATTTGACAGGATTCTGCCTCATCGTATATTGTCCAGGGGGTCCAAATGTACAAGATTTGTGCGGTAGCCCTTGTCCAAAGCGACTCTCCTTGGACTCAGGTCGAATCATAAACGGGAGCATCCAGCATTGCAATGGCGTCCAATGATATAGATGCAAATATCTTTACTCCTATCAATGTGATAGGATTCTGCCTCATCATACCTTGTTCCGGAGGTTCAAATGTACAATATTTGTGCGGTAGCACTAGACAAATGCGAAACTCTTTGCACTCAGGTCGAATCATATTCCGAGCATCCAGAATTGCCAATGTCGTCCAATGATATAGATGCAAATATCTTTACTCCTATCAATTTGACAGCGATTCTGCCTCATCGTATATTGTCCGGGGGGTCCAAATGTACAAGACTTGTGCGGCAGCACTTGACAAAAGCCAATCTCTTTGACTCATGTCGAATCATATGCCGATCATCCAGAATTGCCAATGTCGTCCAATGATATAGATGCAAATATCTTTACTCCTATGAATGTGATAGGATTCTGCCTCATCATGCCTTGTTCCGGAGGTTCAAATGTACAAGATTTGTGCGGTCGCCCTTGTCCAAAGCGACTCTCTTTGGACTCAGGTCGAATCATAAGCCGGGGCATCCAGAATTGCCAATGTCGTCCAATGATATAGATGCAAATATCTTTACTGCTATCAATTTGACACGATTCTGCCTAATCATACCTTGTTCCGGAGGTTCAAATGTACAAGATTTTTGCGGTAGCCCTTGTCCAAAGCGACTCTCTTTGGACTCAGGTCGAATCATAAGCCGGAGCATCCAGAATTGCCAATGTCGTCCAATGATATAGATGCAAATATCTTTAGTCCTATGAATGTGATAGGATTCTGCCTCATCATGCCTTGTTCCGGAGGTTCAAATGTACAAGATTTGTGCGGTCGCCCTTGTCCATAGCGACTCTCTTTGGACTCAGGTCGAATCATAAGCCGGGGCATCCAGAATTGCCAATGTCGTCTAATAATATAGATGTAAATATCTTTACTGCTATCAATTTGACAGGATTCTGCCTCATCATACCTTGTTCCGGAGGTTCAAATGTACAAGATTTGTGCGGTAGCCCTTGTCCAAAGCAACTCTCTTTGGACTCAGGTCGAATCATAAGACGGGGCATCCAGAATTGCCAATGTCGTCCAATGATACAGATACAAATATCATTACTCCTATGAATGTGATAGAATTCTGCCTCATCATACCTTGTACAGGAGGTCCAAATGTACAAGACTTGTTGCGGTAGCACTTGTCCAAAGCGACCCTCTTTGGACTCAGGTCGAATCATAAGCCGGGACATCCAGAATTGCCAATGTTGTCCAATGATATAGATGCAAATATCTTTACTGCTATCAATTTGACAGGATTCTGCCTCATCATACCTTGTTCCGGAGGTTCAAATGTACAAGATTTGTGCGGTACCACTTGTCCAAAGCGACATTCTTTGGACTTATGTCGAATCATAAAACGGAGCATCCAGCATTGCCATGGCGTCCAATGATATAGATGCAAATATCTTTACTCCTATCAATGTGATAGGATTCTGCCTCATCATACCTTGTTCCGGAGGTTCAAATGTACAAGATTTGTGCGGTAGCACTAGACAAAAGCGAATCTCTTTGCATTCAGGTCGAATCATATTCCGAGCATCCAGAATTGCCAATGTCGTCCAATGATATAGATCCAAATATCTTTACTCCTATCAATGTGATAGGATTCTGCCTCATCATACCTTGTTCCGGAGGTTCAAATGTACAAGATTTGTGCGGTAGCCCTTGTCCAAAGCGACTCTCTTTGGACTCAGGTCGAATCATAAGCCGGGGCATCCAGAATTGCCAATGTCGTCCAATGATATAGATGCAAATATCTTTACTGCTATCAATTTGTCAGGATTCTGCCTCATCATACCTTGTTCCGGAGGTTCAAATGTACAAGATTTTTGCGGTAGCCCTTGTCCAAAGCGACTCTCTTTGAACTCAGGTCGAATCGTAAGCCGGGGCATCCAGAATTGCCAATGTCGTCCAATGATATAGATGCAAATATCTTTACTGCTATCAATTTGACAGGATTCTGCCTCATCATACCTTGTCCAGTAGGTCAAAATGTACGAGATTTGTGCGGTAGCCCTTGTCCAAAGCGACTCTCTTTGGACTCAGGTCGAATCATAAGCCGGAGCATCCAGAATTGCCAATGTCGTCCAATGATATAGATGCAAATATCTTTACTGCTACCAATTTGACAGGTTTCTGCCTCATCGTATCTTGTCCAGGGGGTCAAAATGTATACGATTTGTTGCGGTACCCCTTGTCCAAAGTGACATTCTTTGGACTTATGTCGAACCATAAGCCGGACCATCCAGAATTGCCGATGTTGACCAATGATATAAATGCAAATATCTTTACTCCTATTAATTTGACAGGATTCTGCCTCACCATACCTTTTCCAGGAGGTCCAATTGCACATGTTTTGGGCGGCAGCATTTGCCCAAACCGACTCTCTTTGGATTCAGGTCGAATCATAAGCCGGAGCATCCAGAATTGCCAATGTCTTCCAATGATATAGATTGCAAATATCTTTACTCCTATCAATTTGACAGGATTCTGCCTCATCGTATATTGTCCAGGGGGTCCAAATGTACAAGATTTGTGCGGTAGCCCCTGTCCAAAGCGACTCTCTTTGGACTCAGGTCGAATCATAAGCCGGGGCATCCAGAATTGCCAATGTCGTCCAATGATATAGATGCAAATATCTTTACTGCTATCAATTTGACAGGATTCTGCCTCATCATACCTTGTCCAGTAAATCAATATGTACAAGATTTGTGCGGTAGCCCTTGTCCAAAGCGACTCTCCTTGGACTCAGGTCGAATCATAAACCGGAGCATCCGGCATTGCCATGGCGTCCAATGATATAGATGCAAATATCTTTACTCCTATCAATGTGATGGGATTCTGCCTCATCATACCTTGTTCCGGATGTTCAAATGTACAAGGTTTGGGCGGTAGCACTTGTCCAAAGCGACTCTCCTTGGACTCAGGTCGAATCATATTCCGAGCATCCAGAATTGCCAATGTCGTCCAATGATATAGATGCAAATATCTTTACTCCTATCAATGTGATAGGATTCTGCCTCATCATACCTTGTTCCGGAGGTTGAAATGTACAAGATTTGTGCGGTAGCCCTTGTCCAAAGCGACTCTCTTTGGGCTCAGGTCGAATCATAAGCCGGGGCATCCAGAATTGCCAATGTCGTCCAATGATATAGATGCAAATATCTTTACTGCTATCAATTGGACAGGATTCTGCCTCACCATACCTTGTCCAGTAGGTCAAAATGTACGAGATTTGTGCGGTAGCCCTTGTCCAAAGCGACTCTCCTTGGACTCAGGTCGACTCATATGCCGAAGCATCCAGAATTACCATGTCGTCCAATGATACAGATGCAAATATCATCACTCCTATGAATGTGATAGGATTCTGCCTCATCATACCTTGTACAGGAGGTTCAAATGTACAAGATTTGTGCGGTACCCCTTGTCCAAAGCGACTGTCTTTGGATTCAGGTCGAATCATAAGCCGGAGCATCCAGAATTGCCATTGTCGTCCAATGATATAGATGCAAATATATTTACTCCTATCAATTTGACAGGTTTCTGCCTCATCGTATCTTGTCCAGGGGGTCCAAATGTATACGATTTGTTGCGGTACCACTTGTCCAAAGCGACTCTCTCTGGACTCAGGTCGAATCATAAGCCGGGGCATCCAGAATTGCCAATGTCGTCCAATGATATAGATGCAAATATCTTTACTGCTATCAATTTGACAGGATTCTGCCTCATCATACCTTGTCCAGTAGGTCAAAATGTACAAGATTTGTGCGGTAGCCCTTGTCCAAAGCGACTCTCCTTGGACTCAGGTCGAATCATAAAACGGAGCATCCAGCATTGCCAATGTCGTCCAATGATATAGATGCAAATATCTTTACTGCTATCAATTTGACAGGATTCTGCCTCATCATACCTTGTCCAGTAGGTCAAAATGTACGAGATTTGTGCGGTAGCCCTTGTCCAAAGCGACTCTCTTTGGACTCAGGTCGAATCATAAGCCGGAGCATCCAGAATTGCCAATGTCGTCCAATGATATAGATGCAAATATCTTTACTGCTACCAATTTGACAGGTTTCTGCCTCATCGTATCTTGTCCAGGGGGTCAAAATGTATACGATTTGTTGCGGTACCCCTTGTCCAAAGTGACATTCTTTGGACTTATGTCGAACCATAAGCCGTACCATCCAGAATTGCCGATGTTGACCAATGATATAAATGCAAATATCTTTACTCCTATTAATTTGACAGGATTCTGCCTCACCATACCTTTTCCAGGAGGTCCAATTGCACATGTTTTGGGCGGCAGCATTTGCCCAAACCGACTCTCTTTGGATTCAGGTCGAATCATAAGCCGGAGCATCTAGAATTGCCAATGTCTTCCAATGATATAGATGCAAATATCTTTACTCCTATCAATTTGACAGGATTCTGCCTCATCGTATATTGTCCAGGGGGTCCAAATGTACAAGATTTGTGCGGTAGCCCCTGTCCAAAGTGACATTCTTTGGACTTATGTCGAACCATACGCCGGAGCATCAAGAATTGCCAATGTCGTCCAATGATATAGATGCAAACATCTTCACTCCAATCAATTTGACAGGATTCTGCCTCATCATATCTTGTCCAGGAGGTCCAAATGCACAAGATTTTGGCGGCAGCATTGGTCCAAAGCGACTCTCTTTGGACTGAGGTCGAATCATATGCCGAGCATCCAGAATTGGCCAATGTCTTCCAATGATATAGATGCAAATATTATCACTCCTATCAATTTGACAGGATTCTGCCTCATGGTATCTTGTCCAGGAGATTCAAATGTACACGATTTGTGCGGTAGCACATGTCCAAAGCGACTCCCTTTGAATTCAGGTCTAATTATAAGCCGGATCCCCAGGATTGCCAATGTCGTCCAATGATATAGATGCAAATATCTTCACTCCTATCAATTTTACAGCATTCTGCCGCATCTTATCTTGTAGAGGAGGTTCAAATGTACAAGATTTGTGCGGTAGCACTTGTCTAGATCGACGATCTTTGGATTCAGGTCGAATCATAAGCGGGATCCCCAGGATTGCCAATGTCGTCCAATGATATAGATGCAAATAACTTTACTCTTATCAATTTGCCAGGATTCTGCCTCATCGTATCTTAACCACGGGGTCCAAATGTACAAGATTTGTGCGGTAGCACTTGTCCAAAGCGACTCTTTTTGGCCTCCGGTCGAATCATATGCCGAAGCATCCAGAATTGCCAATGTGGTCCAATGATATAGATGCAAATATCTTAACTCCTATCAATTTGAAAGGATTCTGCCTCATCGTATCTTGTCCATGAGGTTCAAATGTACAAGATTTGTGCGGTAGCACTTGACAAAAGCCAAACTCTTTGGCCTCAGGTCGAATCATATGCCGGGGCATCCAGGATTGCCAATGTCGTCCAATGATATAGATGCAAATATCTTAACTCCTGTCAATTTGGCAGGTTTCTGCCCCATCGTAACTTCTCCAGGAGGTTCAAATGTACAAGATTTGTGCGGTAGCACTAGACAAAAGCGAAACTCTTTGGACTCAGGTCGATTCATATGCCGAGCATCCAGAATTGCCAAAAGCCAATCTCTTTGGACTCAGGTCGAATCATATGCCGAGCATCCAGGAATGCCAATGTCGTCCAATGATATAAATGCAAATATCTTTACTCCTATCAATATGATAGCATTCTGCCTCATCATACCTTGTTCCGGAGGTACAAATGTACAAGATTTGTGCGGGAGCCCTTGTCCAAAGCGACTCTCTTTGGACTCAGGTCGAATCATAAGCCGGGGCACCCAGAATTGCCAATGACGTCCATTGATATAGATGCAAATATCTTTACTGCTATCAATATGACAGGATTCTGCCTCATCATACCTTGTTCCGGAGGTTCAAATGTACAGGATTTGTGCTGCAGTACTTGTCCAGAGCGACTCTCTTGGATTCAGGTCGAATCATATGCCGGAGCATCCAGAATTGCCAAATGACGTCCATTGATATAGATGCAAATATCTTTCCTCCTATCAATTTGACAGGATTCTGCCTCATTATATCTTATCCAGGAGGTTCAAATGTACAAGATTTGTGCGGTAGCACTTGTCCAAAGCGACTCTCTTTGGACTCAGGTCGAATCATAAGCCGGAGCATCCAGAATTGCCAATGTCGTCCAATGATATAGATGCAAACATCTTCACTCCTATCAATTTGACAGGATTCTGCCTCATCGTATATTGTCCAGGGGGTCCAAATGTACAAGATTTGTGCGGTGGCACTTGTCCAAAGCGACTCTCTTTGGCCTCCGGTCGAACCATACGCCGGAGCATCAAGAATTGCCAATGTCGTCCAATGATATAGATGCAAACATCTTCACTCCAATCAATTTGACAGGATTCTGCCTCATCATATCTTGTCCAGGAGGTCCAAATGCACAAGATTTTGGCGGCAGCATTGGTCCAAAGCGACTCTCTTTGGACTGAGGTCGAATCATATGCCGAGCATCCAGAATTGGCCAATGTCTTCCAATGATATAGATGCAAATATTATCACTCCTATCAATTTGACAGGATTCTGCCTCATGGTATCTTGTCCAGGAGATTCAAATGTACACGATTTGTGCGGTAGCACATGTCCAAAGCGACTCCCTTTGAATTCAGGTCTAATTATAAGCCGGATCCCCAGGATTGCCAATGTCGTCCAATGATATAGATGCAAATATCTTCACTCCTATCAATTTTACAGCATTCTGCCGCATCTTATCTTGTAGAGGAGGTTCAAATGTACAAGATTTGTGCGGTAGCACTTGTCTAGATCGACGATCTTTGGATTCAGGTCGAATCATAAGCGGGATCCCCAGGATTGCCAATGTCGTCCAATGATATAGATGCAAATAACTTTACTCTTATCAATTTGCCAGGATTCTGCCTCATCGTATCTTAACCACGGGGTCCAAATGTACAAGATTTGTGCGGTAGCACTTGTCCAAAGCGACTCTTTTTGGCCTCCGGTCGAATCATATGCCGAAGCATCCAGAATTGCCAATGTGGTCCAATGATATAGATGCAAATATCTTAACTCCTATCAATTTGAAAGGATTCTGCCTCATCGTATCTTGTCCATGAGGTTCAAATGTACAAGATTTGTGCGGTAGCACTTGACAAAAGCCAAACTCTTTGGCCTCAGGTCGAATCATATGCCGGGGCATCCAGGATTGCCAATGTCGTCCAATGATATAGATGCAAATATCTTAACTCCTGTCAATTTGGCAGGTTTCTGCCCCATCGTAACTTCTCCAGGAGGTTCAAATGTACAAGATTTGTGGGGTAGCACTTGACAAAAGCGACTCTCTTTGACTCAGGTCGAATCATATGCCGATCATCCAGATTTACCAATGTCGTCCAATGATATAGATGCAAATATCTTTACTCCTATGAATGTGATAGGATTCTGCCTCATCATGCCTTGTTCCGGAGGTTCAAATGTACAAGATTTGTGCGGTCGCCCTTGTCCAAAGCGACTCTCTTTGGACTCAGGTCGAATCATAAACCGGGGCATCCAGAATTGCCAATGTCGTCCAATGATATAGATGTAAATATCTTTACTGCTATCAATTTGACAGGATTCTGCCTCATCATACCTTGTTCCGGAGGTTCAAATGTACAAGATTTTTGCGGTAGCCCTTGTCCAAAGCGACTCTCTTTGGACTCAGGTCGAATCATAAGCCGGAGCATCCAGAATTGCCAATGTCGTCCAATGATATAGATGCAAACATCTTCACTCCTATCAATTTGACAGGATTCTGTTTCATCATACCCTGTTCCGGATGTTCAAATGTACAAGGTTTGGGCGGTAGCACTTGTCCAAAGCGACTCTCCTTGGACTCAGGTCGAATCATAAGCCAGGGCATCCAGAATTGCCAATGTCGTTCAATGATATAGATGCAAATATCTTTTCTCCTATCAATTTGACAGGATTCTGCCTCATCATACTTTGTTCCGGAGGTTCAAATGTACAAGATTTGTGCGTTAGCACTTCACAAAAGCGAATCTCTTTGGACTCAGGTCGATTCATATGCCGAAGCATCCAGAATTACCATGTCGTCCAATGATACAGTTGCAAATATCATCGCTCCTATGAATGTGATAGGATTCTGCCTCATCATACCTTGTACAGGAGGTTCAAATGTACAAGATTAGTGTGGTAGCCCTTGTCCAAAGCGACTGTCTTTGGATTCAGGTCGAATCATAAGCCGGAGCGTCCAGAATTGCCATTGTCGTCCAATGATATAGATGCAAGTATCTTTACTGCTACCAATTTGACAGGTTTCTGCCGCATCGTATCTTGTCCAGGGGGTCCAAATGTATACGATTTGTTGCGGTACCACTTGTCCAAAGCGACATTCTTTGGACTTATGTCGAACCATAAGCCGGACCGTCCAGAATTGCCGATGTTGACCAATGATATAGATGCAAATATCTTTACTCCTATTAATTTGACAGGATTCTGCCTCATCATACCTTTTCCAGGAGGTCCAAATGCACATGTTTTGGGCGGCAGCATTTGCCCAAACGGACTCTCTCTGGATTCAGGTCGAATCATAAGCCGGAGCATCCAGAAGTGCCAATGTCGTCCAATGATATAGATGCAAATATCTTTACTCCTATCAATTTGACAGGATTCTGCCTCATCGTATATTGGCCAGGGGGTCCAAATGTACAAGATTTGTGCGGTAGCCCTTGTCCAAAGCGACTCTCTTTGGACTCAGGTCGAATCATAAGCCGCGGCATCCAGAATTGCCAATGTCGTCCAATTATATAGATGCAAATATCTTTACTCCTATTAATTTGACAGGATTCTGCCTCATCTTATATTGTCCAGGGGGTCCAAATGTACAAGACTTGTGCGGCAGCACTTGACAAAAGCGACTGTCTTTGGATTCAGGTCGAATCATAAGCCGGAGCATCCAGGATTGCCAATGTCGTCCAATGATATAGATGCAAATATCTTAACTCCTGTCAATTTGGCAGGTTTCTGCCCCATCGTAACTTCTCCAGGAGGTTCAAATGTACAAGATTTGTGCGGTAGCACTAGACAAAAGCGAAACTCTTTGGACTCAGGTCGATTCATATGCCGAGCATCCAGAATTGCCAAAAGCCAATCTCTTTGGACTCAGGTCGAATCATATGCCGAGCATCCAGGAATGCCAATGTCGTCCAATGATATAAATGCAAATATCTTTACTCCTATCAATATGATAGCATTCTGCCTCATCATACCTTGTTCCGGAGGTACAAATGTACAAGATTTGTGCGGGAGCCCTTGTCCAAAGCGACTCTCTTTGGACTCAGGTCGAATCATAAGCCGGGGCACCCAGAATTGCCAATGACGTCCATTGATATAGATGCAAATATCTTTACTGCTATCAATATGACAGGATTCTGCCTCATCATACCTTGTTCCGGAGGTTCAAATGTACAGGATTTGTGCTGCAGTACTTGTCCAGAGCGACTCTCTTGGATTCAGGTCGAATCATATGCCGGAGCATCCAGAATTGCCAAATGACGTCCATTGATATAGATGCAAATATCTTTCCTCCTATCAATTTGACAGGATTCTGCCTCATTATATCTTATCCAGGAGGTTCAAATGTACAAGATTTGTGCGGTAGCACTTGTCCAAAGCGACTCTCTTTGGACTCAGGTCGAATCATAAGCCGGAGCATCCAGAATTGCCAATGTCGTCCAATGATATAGATGCAAACATCTTCACTCCTATCAATTTGACAGGATTCTGCCTCATCGTATATTGTCCAGGGGGTCCAAATGTACAAGATTTGTGCGGTGGCACTTGTCCAAAGCGACTCTCTTTGGCCTCCGGTCGAACCATACGCCGGAGCATCAAGAATTGCCAATGTCGTCCAATGATATAGATGCAAACATCTTCACTCCAATCAATTTGACAGGATTCTGCCTCATCATATCTTGTCCAGGAGGTCCAAATGCACAAGATTTTGGCGGCAGCATTGGTCCAAAGCGACTCTCTTTGGACTGAGGTCGAATCATATGCCGAGCATCCAGAATTGGCCAATGTCTTCCAATGATATAGATGCAAATATTATCACTCCTATCAATTTGACAGGATTCTGCCTCATGGTATCTTGTCCAGGAGATTCAAATGTACACGATTTGTGCGGTAGCACATGTCCAAAGCGACTCCCTTTGAATTCAGGTCTAATTATAAGCCGGATCCCCAGGATTGCCAATGTCGTCCAATGATATAGATGCAAATATCTTCACTCCTATCAATTTTACAGCATTCTGCCGCATCTTATCTTGTAGAGGAGGTTCAAATGTACAAGATTTGTGCGGTAGCACTTGTCTAGATCGACGATCTTTGGATTCAGGTCGAATCATAAGCGGGATCCCCAGGATTGCCAATGTCGTCCAATGATATAGATGCAAATAACTTTACTCTTATCAATTTGCCAGGATTCTGCCTCATCGTATCTTAACCACGGGGTCCAAATGTACAAGATTTGTGCGGTAGCACTTGTCCAAAGCGACTCTTTTTGGCCTCCGGTCGAATCATATGCCGAAGCATCCAGAATTGTCAATGTGGTCCAATGATATAGATGCAAATATCTTAACTCCTATCAATTTGAAAGGATTCTGCCTCATCGTATCTTGTCCATGAGGTTCAAATGTACAAGATTTGTGCGGTAGCACTTGACAAAAGCCAAACTCTTTGGCCTCAGGTCGAATCATATGCCGGGGCATCCAGGATTGCCAATGTCGTCCAATGATATAGATGCAAATATCTTAACTCCTGTCAATTTGGCAGGTTTCTGCCCCATCGTAACTTCTCCAGGAGGTTCAAATGTACAAGATTTGTGGGGTAGCACTTGACAAAAGCGACTCTCTTTGACTCAGGTCGAATCATATGCCGATCATCCAGATTTACCAATGTCGTCCAATGATATAGATGCAAATATCTTTACTCCTATGAATGTGATAGGATTCTGCCTCATCATGCCTTGTTCCGGAGGTTCAAATGTACAAGATTTGTGCGGTCGCCCTTGTCCAAAGCGACTCTCTTTGGACTCAGGTCGAATCATAAACCGGGGCATCCAGAATTGCCAATGTCGTCCAATGATATAGATGTAAATATCTTTACTGCTATCAATTTGACAGGATTCTGCCTCATCATACCTTGTTCCGGAGGTTCAAATGTACAAGATTTTTGCGGTAGCCCTTGTCCAAAGCGACTCTCTTTGGACTCAGGTCGAATCATAAGCCGGAGCATCCAGAATTGCCAATGTCGTCCAATGATATAGATGCAAACATCTTCACTCCTATCAATTTGACAGGATTCTGTTTCATCATACCCTGTTCCGGATGTTCAAATGTACAAGGTTTGGGCGGTAGCACTTGTCCAAAGCGACTCTCCTTGGACTCAGGTCGAATCATAAGCCAGGGCATCCAGAATTGCCAATGTCGTTCAATGATATAGATGCAAATATCTTTTCTCCTATCAATTTGACAGGATTCTGCCTCATCATACTTTGTTCCGGAGGTTCAAATGTACAAGATTTGTGCGTTAGCACTTCACAAAAGCGAATCTCTTTGGACTCAGGTCGATTCATATGCCGAAGCATCCAGAATTACCATGTCGTCCAATGATACAGTTGCAAATATCATCGCTCCTATGAATGTGATAGGATTCTGCCTCATCATACCTTGTACAGGAGGTTCAAATGTACAAGATTAGTGTGGTAGCCCTTGTCCAAAGCGACTGTCTTTGGATTCAGGTCGAATCATAAGCCGGAGCGTCCAGAATTGCCATTGTCGTCCAATGATATAGATGCAAGTATCTTTACTGCTACCAATTTGACAGGTTTCTGCCGCATCGTATCTTGTCCAGGGGGTCCAAATGTATACGATTTGTTGCGGTACCACTTGTCCAAAGCGACATTCTTTGGACTTATGTCGAACCATAAGCCGGACCGTCCAGAATTGCCGATGTTGACCAATGATATAGATGCAAATATCTTTACTCCTATTAATTTGACAGGATTCTGCCTCATCATACCTTTTCCAGGAGGTCCAAATGCACATGTTTTGGGCGGCAGCATTTGCCCAAACGGACTCTCTCTGGATTCAGGTCGAATCATAAGCCGGAGCATCCAGAAGTGCCAATGTCGTCCAATGATATAGATGCAAATATCTTTACTCCTATCAATTTGACAGGATTCTGCCTCATCGTATATTGGCCAGGGGGTCCAAATGTACAAGATTTGTGCGGTAGCCCTTGTCCAAAGCGACTCTCTTTGGACTCAGGTCGAATCATAAGCCGCGGCATCCAGAATTGCCAATGTCGTCCAATTATATAGATGCAAATATCTTTACTCCTATTAATTTGACAGGATTCTGCCTCATCTTATATTGTCCAGGGGGTCCAAATGTACAAGACTTGTGCGGCAGCACTTGACAAAAGCGACTGTCTTTGGATTCAGGTCGAATCATAAGCCGGAGCATCCAGAATTGCCATTGTCGTCCAATGATATAGATGCAAATATATTTACTCCTATGAATGTGATAGGATTCTGCCTCATCATACCTTGTACAGGAGGTCCAAATGTACACGACTTGTTGCGGTAGCACTTGTTCGGAGCGACTCTGTTTGGACTCAGGTCGAATCATAAGCCAGAGCATCCAGAATTTCCAATGTCGTCCAATGATATAGATGCAAATATCTTTTCTCCTATCAATTTTACAGGATTCTGCCGCTATCATATCTTGTCCAGGGGGTCAAAATGTACAAGATTTGTGCGTTAGCACTTCACAAAAGCGAATCTCTTTGGACTCAGGTCGAATCATAAACCGGAGCATCCAGCATTGCCGTGGCGTCCAATGATATAGATGCAAATATCTTTACTCCTATCAATGTGATAGGATTCTGCCTCATCATACCTTGTTCCGGAGGTTCAAATGTACATGATTTGTGCGGTAGCCCTTGTCCAAAGCGACTCTCTTTGGACTCAGGTCGAATCATAAGCCGGAGCATCCAGAATTGCCAATTTCGTCCAATGATATAGATGCAAATAACTTTACTCCTATCAATGTGATAAGATTCTGCCTCATCATACCTTGTTCCGGAGGTTCAAATGTACAAGATTTGTGCGGTAGCCCTTGTCCAAAGCGACTCTCTTTGGACTCAGGTCGAATCATAAGCCGGGGCATCTAGAATTGCCAATGTCGTCCAATGATATAGATGCAAATACCTTTACTGCTATCAATTTGTCAGGATTCTGCCTCATCATACCTTGTTCCGGAGGTTCAAATGTACACGATTTTTGCGGTAGCCCTTGTCCAAAGCGACTCTCTTTGAACTCAGGTCGAATCGTAAGCCGGGGCATCCAGAATTGCCAATGTCGTCCAATGATATAGATGCAAATATCTTTACTCCTGTTAATTTGACAGGATTCTGCCTCATCGTATATTGTCCAGGGGGTCCAAATGTACACGATTTGTTGCGGTACCACTTGTCCAAAGCGACATTCTTTGGACTTATGTCGAACCAAAAGCCGGACCATCCAGAATTGCCGATGTTGACCAATGATATAGATGCAAATATCTTTACTCCTATTAATTTGACAGGATTCTGCCTCATCATACCTTTTCCAGGAGGTCCAAATGAACATGTTTTGCGCGGCAGCATTTGCCCAAACCGACTCTCTTTGGATTCAGGTCGAATCATAAGCCGGAGCATCCAGAATCGCCATTGTCGTCCAATGATATAGATGCAAATATATTTACTCCTATGAATGTGATAGGATTCTGCCTCATCATACCTTGTACAGGAGGTCCAAATGTACAAGACTTGTTGCGGTAGCACTTGTCCGAAGCGACTCTGTTTGGACTCAGGTCGAATCATAAGCCAGAGCATCCAGAATTGCCAATGTCGTCCAATGATATAGATGCAAATATCTTTTCTCCTATCAATTTGACAGGATTCTGCCGCTATCATATCTTGTCCAGGGGGTCAAAATGTACAAGATTTGTGCGTTAGCACTTCACGAAAGCGAATCTCTTTGGACTCAGGTCGAATCATAAACCGGAGCATCCAGCATTGCCATGGCGTCCAATGATATAGATGCAAATATCTTTACTCCTATCAATGTGATAGGATTCTGCCTCATCATACCTTGTTCCGGAGGTTCAAATGTACAAGATTTGTGCGGTAGCACTTGTCCAAAGCGACTCTCTTTCGACTCAGGTCGAATCATAAGCCGGGGCATCCAGAATTGCCAATGTCGTCCAATGATATAGATGCAAATATCTTTACTGCTATCAATTTGACAGGATTCTGCCTCATCATACCTTGTTCCGGAGGTTCAAATGTACAAGATTTTTGCGGTAGCCCTTGTCCAAAGCGACTCTCTTTGGACTCAGGTCGAATCATAAGCCGGAGCATCCAGAATTGCCAATGTCGTCCAATGATATAGATGCAAATAACTTTACTCCTATCAATGTGATAGGATTCTGCCTCATCATACCTTGTTCCGGTGGTTCAAATGTACAAGATTTGTGCGGTAGCCCTTGTCCAAAGCGACTCTCTTTGGACTCAGGTCGAATCATATGCCGGGGCATCCGGAATTGCCAATTACGTCCAATGATATAGATGCAAATATCTTTACTGCTATCAATTTGTCAGGATTCTGACTCATCATACCTTGTTCCGGAGGTTCAAATGTACAAGATTTTTGCGGTAGCCCTTGTCCAAAGCGACTCTCTTTGAACTCAGGTCGAATCGTAAGCCGGGGCATCCAGAATTGCCAATGTCGTCCAATGATATAGATGCAAATATCTTTACTCCTGTTAATTTGACAGGATTCTGCCTCATCGTATATTGTCCAGGGGGTTCAAATGTACAAGATTTTTGCGGTAGCCCTTGTCCAAAGCGACTCTCTTTGGACTCAGGTCGAATCATAAGCCGGAGCATCCAGAATTGCCAATGTCGTCCAATGATATAGATGCAAATAACTTTACTCCTATCAATGTGATAGGATTCTGCCTCATCATACCTTGTACAGGAGGTCCAAATGTACAAGACTTGTTGCGGTAGCACTTGTCCGAAGCGACTCTGTTTGGACTCAGGTCGAATCATAAGCCAGAGCATCCAGAATTGCCAATGTCGTCCAATGATATAGATGCAAATATCTTTTCTCCTATCAATTTGACTGGATTCTGCCGCTATCATATCTTGTCCAGGGGGTCAAAATGTACAAGATTTGTGCGTTAGCACTTCACAAAAGCGAATCTCTTAGGACTCAGGTCGAATCATAAACCGGAGCATCCAGCATTGCCATGGCGTCCAATGATATAGATGCAAATATCTTTACTCCTATCAATGTGGTAGGATTCTGCCTCATCATACCTTGTTCCGGAGGTTCAAATGTACAAGATTTGTGCGGTAGCCCTTGTCCAAAGCGACTCTCTTTGGACTCAGGTCGAATCATAAGCCGGGGCATCCAGAATTGCCAATGTCGTCCAATGATATAGATGCAAATATCTTTACTGCTATCAATTTGTCAGGATTCTGCCTCATCATACCTTGTTCCGGAGGTTCAAATGTACAAGATTTTTGCGGTAGCCCTTGTCCAAAGCGACTCTCTTTGAACTCAGGTCGAATCGTAAGCCGGGGCATCCAGAATTGCCAATGTCGTCCAATGATATAGATGCAAATATCTTTACTCCTATCAATTTGACAGGATTCTGTCTCATCATACCCTGTTCCGGATGTTCAAATGTACAAGGTTTGCGCGGTAGAACTTGTCCAAAGCGACTCTCCTTGTAATCAGGTCGAATCATAAGCCGGAGCATCCAGAATTGCCAATGTCGTCCAATTATATAGATGCAAATATCTTTACTCCTATCAATTTGACAGGATTCTGCCTCATCGTATATTGTCCAGGGGGTCCAAATGTACAAGACTTGTGCGGCAGCACTTGACAAAAGCGACTGTCTTTGGATTCAGGTCGAATCATACGCCGGAGCATCCAGAATTGCCATTGTCGTCCAATGATATAGATGCAAATATATTTACTCCTATCAATTTGACAGGATTCTGCCTCATCGTATCTTGTCCAGGGGGTCCAAATGTACACAATTTGTTGCGGTACCACTTGTCCAAAGCGACATTCTTTGGACTTATGTCGAACCATGAGCCGGACCATCCAGAATTGCCGATGTTGACCAATGATATAGATGCAAATATCTTTACTCCTATTAATTTGACAGGATTCTGCCTCATCGTATATTGTCCAGGGGGTCCAAATGTACAAGACTTGTTGCGGCAGCACTTGTCCGAAGCGACTCTGTTTGGACTCAGGTCGAATCATAAGCCAGAGCATCCAGAATTGCCAATGTCGTCCAATGATATAGATGCAAATATCTTTTCTCCTATCAATTTGACAGGATTCTGCCGCTATCATATCTTGTCCAGGGGGTCAAAATGATCAAGATTTGTGCGTTAGCACTTCACAAAAGCGGCTCTCCTTGGACTCAGGTCGAATCATAAACCGGAGCATCCAGCATTGCCATGGCGTCCAATGATATAGATGCAAATATCTTTACTCCTATCAATTTGACAGGATTCTGCCTCATCGTACATTGTCCAGGGGGTCCAAATGTACAAGACTAGTGCGGCAGCCCTTGTCCAAAGCGACTCTCCTTGGACTCAGGTCGAATCATAAACCGGAGCACCCAGCATTGCCATGGCGTCCAATGATATAGATGCAAATATCTTTACTCCTATCAATGTGATAGGGTTCTGCCTCATCATACCTTGTTCCGGAGGTTCAAATGTACAAGATTTGTGCGGTAGCACTAGACAAAAGCGAAACTCTTTGCACTCTGGTCGAATCACATTCCGAGCATCCAGAATTGCCAATGACGTCCAATGATATAGATGCAAATATCTTTACTGCTATCAATGTGATAGGATTCTGCCTCATCATACCTTGTTCCGGAGGTTCAAATGTACAAGATTTGTGCGGTAGCCCTTGTCCAAACGACTCTCTTTGGACTCAGGTCGAATCATAAGCCGGAGCATCCAGAATTGCCAATGTCGTCCAATTATATAGATGCAAACATCTTCACTCCTATCAATTTGACAGGATTCTGTCTCATCATACCCTGTTCCGGATGTTCAAATGTACAAGGTTTGCGCGGTAGCACTTGTCCAAAGCGACTCTCGTTGTACTCAGGTCGAATCATAAACCGGAGCATCCAGCATTGCCATTGTCGTCCAATGATATAGATGCAAATATCTTTACTGCTATCAATGTGATAGGATTCTGCCTCATCATACCTTTTCCAGGAGGTCCAAATGCACATGTTTTGGGCGGCAGCATTTGCCCAAACCGACTCTCTTTGGATTCAGATCGAACCATAAGCCGGAGCATCCAGAATTGCCAATGTCGTCCAATGATATAGATGCAAATATCTTTACTCCTATCAATTTGACAGGATTCTGCCTCATCGTATATTGTCCAGGGGGTCCAAATGTACAAGTCTTGTGCGGCAGCACTTGACAAAAGCGAGTGTCTTTGGATTCAGGTCGAATCATGAGCCGGAGCATCCAGAATTGCCATTGTCATCCAATGATATAGATGCAAATATCTTTACTGCTATCAATTTGTCAGGATTCTGCCTCATCATACCTTGTTCCGGAGGTTCAAATGTACAAGATTTTTGCGGTAGCCCTTGTCCAAAGCGACTCTCTTTGAACTCAGGTCGAATCGTAAGCCGGGGCATCCAGACTTGCCAATGTCGTCCAATGATATAGATGCAAATATCTTTACTCCTATCAATTTGACAGGATTCTGCCTCATCGTATATTGTCCAGGGGGTCCAAATGTACAAGACTAGTGCGGCAGCACTTGACAAAACCCAATCTCTTTGACTCAGGTCGAATCATATTCCGATCATCCAGAATTGCCAATGTCGTCCAATGATATAGATGCAAATATCTTTACTCCTATCAATGTGATAGGATTCTGTCTCATCATGCCTTGTTCCGGAGGTTCAAATGTACAAGATTTGTGCGGTAGCACTAGACAAAAGCGAAACTCTTTGCACTCTGGTCGAATCATATTCCGAGCATCCAGAATTGCCAATGACGTCCAATGATATAGATGCAAATATCTTTACTGCTATCAATGTGATAGGATTCTGCCTCATCATACCTTGTTCCGGAGGTTCAAATGTACAAGATTTGTGCGGTAGCCCTTGTCCAAAGCGACTCTCTTTGGACTCAGGTCGAATCATAAGCCGGAGCATCCAGAATTGCCAATGTCGTCCAATTATATAGATGCAAACATCTTCACTCCTATCAATTTGACAGGATTTTGTCTCATCATACCCTGTTCCGGATGTTCAAATGTACAAGGTTTGCGCGGTAGCACTTGTCCAAAGCGACTCTCCTTGTACTCAGGTCGAATCATAAACCGGAGCATCCAGCATTGCCATTGTCGTCCAATGATATAGATGCAAATATCTTTACTGCTATCAATGTGATAGGATTCTGCCTCATCGTACCTTTTCCAGGAGGTCCAAATGCACATGTTTTGGGCGGCAGCATTTGCCCAAACCGACTCTCTTTGGATTCAGATCGAACCATAAGCCGGAGCATCCAGACTTGCCAATTTCGTCCAATGATATAGATGCAAATATCTTTACTCCTATCAATTTGACAGGATTCTGCCTCATCGTATATTGTCCAGGGGGTCCAAATGTACAAGACTAGTGCGGCAGCACTTGACAAAACCCAATCTCTTTGACTCAGGTCGAATCATATTCCGATCATCCAGAATTGCCAATGTCGTCCAATGATATAGATGCAAATATCTTTACTCCTATCAATGTGATAGGATTCTGTCTCATCATGCCTTGTTCCGGAGGTTCAAATGTACAAGATTTTTGCGGTAGCCCTTGTCCAAAGCGACTCTCTTTGAACTCAGGTCGAATCGTAAGCCGGGGCATCCAGACTTGCCAATGTCGTCCAATGATATAGATGCAAATATCTTTACTCCTATCAATTTGACAGGATTCTGCCTCATCGTACATTGTCCAGGGGGTCCAAATGTACAAGACTAGTGCGGCAGCCCTTGTCCAAAGCGACTCTCCTTGGACTCAGGTCGAATCATAAACCGGAGCATCCAGCATTGCCATGGCGTCCAATGATATAGATGCAAATATCTTTACTCCTATCAATGTGATAGGGTTCTGCCTCATCATACCTTGTTCCGGAGGTTCAAATGTACAAGATTTGTGCGGTAGCACTAGACAAAAGCGAAACTCTTTGCACTCTGGTCGAATCACATTCCGAGCATCCAGAATTGCCAATGACGTCCAATGATATAGATGCAAATATCTTTACTGCTATCAATGTGATAGGATTCTGCCTCATCATACCTTGTTCCGGAGGTTCAAATGTACAAGATTTGTGCGGTAGCCCTTGTCCAAACGACCCTCTTTGGACTCAGGTCGAATCATAAGCCGGAGCATCCAGAATTGCCAATGTCGTCCAATTATATAGATGCAAACATCTTCACTCCTATCAATTTGACAGGATTCTGTCTCATTATACCCTGTTCCGGATGTTCAAATGTACAAGGTTTGCGCGGTAGCACTTGTCCAAAGCGACTCTCGTTGTACTCAGGTCGAATCATAAACCGGAGCATCCAGCATTGCCATTGTCGTCCAATGATATAGATGCAAATATCTTTACTGCTATCAATGTGATAGGATTCTGCCTCATCATACCTTTTCCAGGAGGTCCAAATGCACATGTTTTGGGCGGCAGCATTTGCCCAAACCGACTCTCTTTGGATTCAGATCGAACCATAAGCCGGAGCATCCAGAATTGCCAATGTCGTCCAATGATATAGATGCAAATATCTTTACTCCTATCAATTTGACAGGATTCTGCCTCATCGTATATTGTCCAGGGGGTCCAAATGTACAAGTCTTGTGCGGTACCACTTGACAAAAGCGACTGTCTTTGGATTCAGGTCGAATCATAAGCCGGAGCATCCAGAATTGCCATTGTCGTCCAATGATATAGATGCAAATATATTTACTCCTATCAATTTAACAGGTTTCTGCCTCATCGTATATTGTCCAGGGGGTCCAAATGTACAAGATTTGTGCGGTAGCCCTTGTCCAAAGCGACTCTCTTTGGACTCTGGTCGAATCATAAGCCGGGGCATCCAGAATTGCCAATGTCGTCCAATGATATAGATGCAAACATCTTCACTCTTATCAATTTGATAGGATTCTGCCTCATCATACCTTTTCCAGGAGGTCCAAATGCACATGTTTTGGGCGGCAGCATTTGCCCAAACCGACTCTCTTTGGATTTAGGTCGAATCATAAG
Source organism: Priocnemis perturbator (assembly GCA_963942575.1). Classification (NCBI taxonomy): domain Eukaryota; kingdom Metazoa; phylum Arthropoda; class Insecta; order Hymenoptera; family Pompilidae; genus Priocnemis; species Priocnemis perturbator. Next base: position 1,140,788 of record CAWWDK010000133.1, on the reverse strand, counting down.
CCGGGGCATCCAGAATTGCCAATGTCGTCCAATGATATAGATGCAAATATCTTTACTCCTATCAATGTGATAGGATTCTGTCTCATCATGCCTTGTTCCGGAGGTTCAAATGTACAAGATTTGTACGGTCGCCCTTGTCCAAAGCGACTCTCTTTGGACTCAGGTCGAATCATAAGCCGGGGCATCCAGAATTGCCGATGTTGACCAATGATATAGATGCAAATATCTTTACTCCTATCAATTTGACAGGTTTCTGCCTCATCGTATCTTGTCCAGGGGGTCCAAATGTACAAGATTTGTGCGGTAGCCCTTGTCCAAAGCGACTGTCTTTGGATTCAGGTCGAATCATAAGCCGGAGCATCCAGAATTGCCATTGTCGTCCAATGATATAGATGCAAATATCTTTACTGCTACCAATTTGACAGGTTTCTGCCGCATCGTATCTTGTCCAGGGGGTCCAAATGTATACGATTTGTTGCGGTACCACTTGTCCAAAGCGACATTCTTTGGACTTATGTCGAACCATAAGCTGGACCGTCCAGAATTGCCGATGTTGACCAATGATATAGATGCAAATATCTTTACTCCTATTAATTTGACAGGATTCTGCCTCATCATACCTTTTCCAGGAGGTCCAAATGCACATGTTTTGGGCGGCAGCATTTGCCCAAACCGACTCTCTCTGGATTCAGGTCGAATCATAAGCCGGAGCATCCAGAATTGCCAATGTCGTCCAATGATATAGATGCAAATATCTTTACTCCTATCAATTTGACAGGATTCTGCCTCATCGTATATTGTCCAGGGGGTTCAAATGTACAAGATTTGTGCGGTAGCCCTTGTCCAAAGCGACTCTCTTTGGACTCAGGTCGAATCATAAGCCGGGGCATCCAGAATTGCCAATGTCGTCCAATGATATAGATGCAAATATCTTTACTGCTATCAATTTGACAGGATTCTACTTCATCGTATATTGTCCAGGGGGTCCAAATGTACAAGATTTGTGCGGTAGCCCTTGTCCAAAGCGACTCTCCTTGGACTCAGGTCGAATCATAAGCCGGGACATCCAGAATGGCCAATGTCGTCCAATGATATAGATGCAAATATCTTTACTGCTATCAATTTGTCAGGATTCTGCCTCATCATACCTTGTACAGGAGGTCCAAATGTACAAGTCTTGTTGCGGTAGCACTTGTCCGAAGCGACTCTGTTTGGACTCAGGTCGAATCATAAGCCAGAGCATCCAGAATTGTCAATGTCGTCCAATAATATAGATGCAAATATCTTTTCTCCTATCAATTTGACAGGATTCTGCCTCATCATACCTTGTTCCGGAGGTTCAAATGTACAAGATTTGTGCGGTAGCACTAGACCAAAGCGAAACTCTTTGCACTCAGGTCGAATCATATGCCGAGCATCCAGAATTGCCAATGTCGTCCAATGATATAGATGCAAATATCTTTACTCCTATCAATGTGATAGGATTCTGCCTCATCATACCTTGTTCCGGAGGTTCAAATGTACAAGATTTGTGCGGTAGCCCTTGTCCAAAGCGACTCTCTTTGGACTCAGGTCGAATCATAAGCTGGGGCATCCAGAATTGCCAATGTCGTCCAATGATATAGATGCAAATATCTTTACTGCTATCAATTTGTCAGGATTCTGCCTCATCATACCTTGTCCAGGAGGTCCAAATGTACAAGGTTTGTGCGGTAGCACTTGTCCAAAGCGACTCTCCTTGTACTCAGGTCGAATCATAAACCGGAGCATCCAGCATTGCCATTGTCGTCCAATGATATAGATGCAAATATATTTACTCCTATCAATTTGACAGGATTCTGCCTCATCGTATCTTGTCCAGGCGGTCCAAATGTACACGAGTTGTTGCGGTACCACTTGTCCAAAGCGACATTCTTTGGACTTATGTCGAACCATAAGCCGGACCATCCAGAATTGCCGATGTTGACCAATGATATAGATGCAAATATCTTTTCTCCTATCAATTTGACAGGATTCTGCCTCATCATACCTTGTTCCGGAGGTTCAAATGTACAAGATTTGTGCGGTAGCACTAGACCAAAGCGAAACTCTTTGCACTCAGGTCGAATCATATGCCGAGCATCCAGAATTGCCAATGTCGTCCAATGATATAGATACAAATATCTTTACTGCTGTCAATTTGACAGGATTCTGCCTCATCATACCTTGTCCAGTAGGTCAAAATGTACACGATTTGTTGCGGTACCACTTGTCCAAAGCGACATTCTTTGGACTTATGTCGAACCATAAGCCGGACCATCCAGAATTGCCGATGTTGACCAATGATATAGATGCCAATATCTTTACTCCTATTAATTTGACAGGATTCTGCCTCATCATACCTTGTTCCGGAGGTTCAAATGTACAAGATTTTTGCGGTAGCCCTTGTCCAAAGCGACTCTCTTTGGACTCAGGTCGAATCGTAAGCCGGGGCATCCAGAATTGCCAATGTCGTCCAATGATATAGATGCAAATATCTTTACTCTTATCAATTTGACAGGATTCTGCCGCTATCATATCTTGTCCAGGGGGTCAAAATGTACAAGATTTGCGCGTTAGCACTTCACAAAAGCGAATCTCTTTGGACTCAGGTCGATTCATATGCCGAAGCATCCAGAATTACCAATTCGTCCAATGATACAGATGCAAATATCATCACTCCTATGAATGTGATAGGATTCTGCCTCATCATACCTTGTACAGGAGGTTCAAATGTACAAGATTTGTGCGGTAGCCCTTGTCCAAAGCGACTGTCTTTGGATTCAGGTCGAATCATAAGCCGGAGCATTCAGAATTGCCGATGTCGTCCAATGATATAGATGCAAATATCTTTACTGCTATCAATTTGACAGGATTCTGCCTCATCATACCTTGTCCAGTAGGTCAAAATGTACAAGATTTGTGCGGTAGCCCATGTCCAAAGCGACTCTCCTTGGACTCAGGTCGAATCATAAGCCGGACCATCCAGAATTGCCGATGTTGACCAATGATATAGATGCAAATATCTTTACTCCTATTAATTTGACAGGATTCTGCCTCATCATACCTTTTCCAGGAGGTCCAAATGCTCATGTTTTGGGCGGCAGCATTTGCCCAAACCGACTCTCTTTGGATTCAGGTCGAATCATAAGCCGGGGCATCCAGCATTGCCATTGTCGTCCAATGATATAGATGCAAATATATTTACTCCTATAATTTGACAGGATTTGTTGCGGTACCACTTATCCAAAGCGACATTCTTTGGACTTATGTCGAACCATAAGCCGGAGCATCCAGAATTGCCAATGTCGTCCAATGATATAGATGCAAATATCTTTACTCCTATCAATTTGACAGGATTCTACTTCATCGTATATTGTCCAGGGGGTCCAAATGTACAAGACTTGTGCGGCAGCACTTGACAAAAGCGACTGTCTTTGGATTCAAGTCGAATCATAACCCGGAGCATCCAGAATTGCCATTGTCGTCCAATGATATAGATGCAAATATATTTACTCCTATGAATGTGATAGGATTCTGCCTCATCATACCTTGTACAGGAGGTCCAAATGTACAAGACTTGTTGCGGTAGCACTTGTCCGAAGCGACTCTGTTTGGACTCAGGTCGAATCATAAGCCAGAGCATCCAGAATTGCCAATGTCGTCCAATAATATAGATGCAAATATCTTTTCTCCTATCAATGTGATAGGATTCTGCCTCATCATACCTTGTTCCGGAGGTTCAAATGTACAAGATTTGTGCGGTAGCCCTTGTCCAAAGAGACTCACTTTGGACTCAGGTCGAATCATAAGCCGGGGCATCCAGAATTGCCAATGTCGTCCAATGATATAGATGCAAATATCTTTACTGCTATCAATTTGTCAGGATTCTGCCTCATCATACCTTGTCCAGTAGGTAAAAATGTACAAGATTTGTGCGGTAGCCCTTGTCCAAAGCGACTCTCTTTGGACTCAGGTCGAATCATAAGCCGGAGCATCCAGAATTGCCAATGTCGTCCAATTATATAGATGCAAATATCTTTACTGCTATCAATTTGACAGGATTCTGTCTCATCATACCCTGTTCCGGATGTTCAAATGTACAAGGTTTGCGCGGTAGCACTTGTCGAAAGCGACTCTCTTTGGACTCAGGTCGAATCGTAAGCCGGGGCATCCAGAATTGCCAATGTCGTCCAATGATATAGATGCAAATATCTTTACTGTTATCAATTTGACAGGATTCTGCCTCATCGTATCTTGTCCAGGGCGTCCAAATGTACACGATTTGTTGCGGTACCACTTGTCCAAAGCGACATTCTTTGGACTTATGTCGAACCATAAGCCGGACCATCCAGAATTGCCGATGTTGACCAATGATATAGATGCAAATATCTTTACTCCTATTAATTTGACAGGATTCTGCCTCATCATACCTTTTCCAGGAGGTCCAAATGCTCATGTTTTGTGCGGCAGCATTTGCCCAAACCGACTCTCTTTGGATTCAGGTCGAATCATAAGCCGGGGCATCCAGCATTGCCATTGTCGTCCAATGATATAGATGCAAATATATTTACTCCTATCAATTTGACAGGATTCTGCCTCATCGTATCTTGTCCAGGGGGTCCAAATGTACACGATTTGTTACGGTACCACTTGTCCAAAGCGACATTCTTTGGACTTATGTCGAACCATAAGCCGGAGCATCCAGAATTGCCAATGTCGTCCAATGATATAGATGCAAATATCTTTACTCCTATCAATTTGACAGGATTCTAACTCATCGTATATTGTCCAGGGGGTCCAAATGTACAAGACTTGTGCGGCAGCACTTGACAAAAGCGACTGTCTTTGGATTCAAGTCGAATCATAACCCGGAGCATCCAGAATTGCCATTGTCGTCCAATGATATAGATGCAAATATATTTACTCCTATGAATGTGGTAGGATTCTGCCTCATCATACCTTGTACAGGAGGTCCAAATGTACAAGACTTGTTGCGGTAGCACTTGTCCGAAGCGACTCTGTTTGGACTCAGGTCGAATCATAAGCCGGGGCATCCAGAATTGCCAATGTCGTCCAATGATATAGATGCAAACATCTTCACTCCTTTCAATTTGATAGGATTCTGTCTCATCATACCCTGTTCCGGATGTTCAAATGTACAAGGTTTGGGCGGTAGCACTTGTCCAAAGCGACTCTCTTTGGATTCAGGTCGAATCATAAGCCGGGGCATCCAGAATTGCCAATGTCGTCCAATGATATAGATGCAAATATCTTTTCTGCTACCAATTTGACAGGATTCTGCCTCATCACACCTTGTTCCGGAGGTTCAAATGTACCAGATTTTTGCGGTAGCCCTTGTCCAAAGCGACTCTCTTTGGACTCAGGTCGAATCGTAAGCCGGGGCATCCAGAATTGCCAATGTCGTCCAATGATATAGATGCAAATATCTTTACTGCTGTCAATTTGACAGGATTCTGCCTCATCATACCTTGTCCAGTAGGTCAAAATGTACACGATTTGTTGCGGTACCACTTGTCCAAAGCGACATTCTTTGGACTTATGTCGAACCATAAGCCGGACCATCCAGAATTGCCGATGTTGACCAATGATATAGATGCAAATATCTTTACTGCTATCAATTTGACAGGATTCTGCCTCATCATACCTTGTTCCGGAGGTTCAAATGTACAAGATTTTTGCGGTAGCCCTTGTCCAAAGCGACTCTCTTTGGACTCAGGTCGAATCGTAAGCCGGGGCATCCAGAATTGCCAATGTCGTCCAATGATATAGATGCAAATATCTTTACTGTTATCAATTTGACAGGATTCTGCCTCATCATACCTTGTCCAGTAGATCAAAATGTACAAGATTTGTGCGGTAGCCCTTGTCCAAAGCGACTCTCTTTGGACTCAGGTCGAATCATAAGCCGGGGCATCCAGAATTGCCAATGTCGTCCAATGATATAGATGCAAATATCTTTACTGTTATCAATTTGACAGGATTCTGCCTCATCATACCTTGTCCAGTAGATCAAAATGTACACGATTTGTTGCGGTACCACTTGTCCAAAGCGACATTCTTTGGACTTATGTCGAACCATAAGCCGGACCATCCAGAATTGCCGATGTTGACCAATGATATAGATGCAAATATCTTTACTCCTATTAATTGGACAGGATTCTGCCTCATCATACCTTTTCCAGGAGGTCCAAATGCTCATGTTTTGGGCGGCAGCATTTGCCCAAACCGACTCTCTTTGGATTCAGGTCGAATCATAAGCCGGGGCATCCAGCATTGCCATTGTCGTCCAATGATATAGATGCAAATATATTTACTCCTATCAATTTGACAGGATTCTGCCTCATCGTATTTTGTCCAGGGGGTCCAAATGTACACGATTTGTTGCGGTACCACTTGTCCAAAGCGACATTCTTTGGACTTATGTCGAACCATAAGCCGGAGCATCCAGAATTGCCAATGTCGTCCAATGATATAGATGCAAATATCTTTACTCCTATCAATTTGACAGGATTCTACTTCCTCGTATATTGTCCAGGGGGTCCAAATGTACAAGACTTGTGCGGCAGCACTTGACAAAAGCGACTGTCTTTGGATTCAGGTCGAATCATAAGCCGGGGCATCCAGAATTGCCAATGTCGTCCAATGATATAGATGCAAACATCTTCACTCCTATCAATTTGATAGGATTCTGCCTCATCATACCTTTTCCAGGAGGTCCAAATGCACATGTTTTGGGCGGCAGCATTTGCCCAAACCGACTCTCTTTGGATTCAGGTCGAAACATAAGCCGGGGCATCCAGAATTGCCAATGTCGTCCAATGATATAGATGCAAACATCTTCACTCCTATCAATTTGATAGGATTCTGCCTCATCATACCTTTTCCAGGAGGTCCACATGTACAAGGTTTGCGCGGTAGCACTTGTCCAAAGCGACTCTCCTTGTACTCAGGTCGAATCATAAACCGGAGCATCCAGCATTGCCATTGTCGTCCAATGATATAGATGCAAATATATTTACTCCTATCAATTTGACAGGATTCTGCCTCATCGTATCTTGTCCAGGCGGTCCAAATGTACACGAGTTGTTGCGGTACCACTTGTCCAAAGCGACATTCTTTGGACTTATGTCGAACCATAAGCCGGACCATCCAGAATTGCCGATGTTGACCAATGATATAGATGCAAATATCTTTTCTCCTATCAATTTGACAGGATTCTGCCTCATCATACCTTGTTCCGGAGGTTCAAATGTACAAGATTTGTGCGGTAGCACTAGACCAAAGCGAAACTCTTTGCACTCAGGTCGAATCATATGCCGAGCATCCAGAATTGCCAATGTCGTCCAATGATATAGATACAAATATCTTTACTGCTGTCAATTTGACAGGATTCTGCCTCATCATACCTTGTCCAGTAGGTCAAAATGTACACGATTTGTTGCGGTACCACTTGTCCAAAGCGACATTCTTTGGACTTATGTCGAACCATAAGCCGGACCATCCAGAATTGCCGATGTTGACCAATGATATAGATGCCAATATCTTTACTCCTATTAATTTGACAGGATTCTGCCTCATCATACCTTGTTCCGGAGGTTCAAATGTACAAGATTTTTGCGGTAGCCCTTGTCCAAAGCGACTCTCTTTGGACTCAGGTCGAATTGTAAGCCGGGGCATCCAGAATTGCCAATGTCGTCCAATGATATAGATGCAAATATCTTTACTCTTATCAATTTGACAGGATTCTGCCACTATCATATCTTGTCCAGGGGGTCAAAATGTACAAGATTTGCGCGTTAGCACTTCACAAAAGCGAATCTCTTTGGACTCAGGTCGATTCATATGCCGAAGCATCCAGAATTACCAATTCGTCCAATGATACAGATGCAAATATCATCACTCCTATGAATGTGATAGGATTCTGCCTCATCATACCTTGTACAGGAGGTTCAAATGTACAAGATTTGTGCGGTAGCCCTTGTCCAAAGCGACTCTCCTTGGACTCAGGTCGAATCATAAGCCGGACCATCCAGAATTGCCGATGTTGACCAATGATATAGATGCAAATATCTTTACTCCTATTAATTTGACAGGATTCTGCCTCATCATACCTTTTCCAGGAGGTCCAAATGCTCATGTTTTGGGCGGCAGCATTTGCCCAAACCGACTCTCTTTGGATTCAGGTCGAATCATAAGCCGGGGCATCCAGCATTGCCATTGTCGTCCAATGATATAGATGCAAATATATTTACTCCTATAATTTGACAGGATTTGTTGCGGTACCACTTATCCAAAGCGACATTCTTTGGACTTATGTCGAACCATAAGCCGGAGCATCCAGAATTGCCAATGTCGTCCAATGATATAGATGCAAATATCTTTACTCCTATCAATTTGACAGGATTCTACTTCATCGTATATTGTCCAGGGGGTCCAAATGTACAAGACTTGTGCGGCAGCACTTGACAAAAGCGACTGTCTTTGGATTCAAGTCGAATCATAACCCGGAGCATCCAGAATTGCCATTGTCGTCCAATGATATAGATGCAAATATATTTACTCCTATGAATGTGATAGGATTCTGCCTCATCATACCTTGTACAGGAGGTCCAAATGTACAAGACTTGTTGCGGTAGCACTTGTCCGAAGCGACTCTGTTTGGACTCAGGTCGAATCATAAGCCAGAGCATCCAGAATTGCCAATGTCGTCCAATAATATAGATGCAAATATCTTTTCTCCTATCAATGTGATAGGATTCTGCCTCATCATACCTTGTTCCGGAGGTTCAAATGTACAAGATTTGTGCGGTAGCCCTTGTCCAAAGCGACTCTCTTTGGACTCAGGTCGAATCATAAGCCGGGGCATCCAGAATTGCCAATGTCGTCCAATGATATAGATGCAAATATCTTTACTGCTATCAATTTGTCAGGATTCTGCCTCATCATACCTTGTCCAGTAGGTAAAAATGTACAAGATTTGTGCGGTAGCCCTTGTCCAAAGCGACTCTCTTTGGACTCAGGTCGAATCATAAGCCGGAGCATCCAGAATTGCCAATGTCGTCCAATTATATAGATGCAAATATCTTTACTGCTATCAATTTGACAGGATTCTGTCTCATCATACCCTGTTCCGGATGTTCAAATGTACAAGGTTTGCGCGGTAGCACTTGTCGAAAGCGACTCTCTTTGGACTTAGGTCGAATCGTAAGCCGGGGCATCCAGAATTGCCAATGTCGTCCAATGATATAGATGCAAATATCTTTACTGTTATCAATTTGACAGGATTCTGCCTCATCGTATCTTGTCCAGGGGGTCCAAATGTACACGATTTGTTGCGGTACCACTTGTCCAAAGCGACATTCTTTGGACTTATGTCGAACCATAAGCCGGACCATCCAGAATTGCCGATGTCGTCCAATGATATAGATGCAAATATCTTTACTGCTATCAATTTGTCAGGATTCTGCCTCATCATACCTTGTCCAGTAGGTAAAAATGTACAAGATTTGTGCGGTAGCCCTTGTCCAAAGCGACTCTCTTTGGACTCAGGTCGAATCATAAGCCGGAGCATCCAGAATTGCCAATGTCGTCCAATTATATAGATGCAAATATCTTTACTGCTATCAATTTGACAGGATTCTGTCTCATCATACCCTGTTCCGGATGTTCAAATGTACAAGGTTTGCGCGGTAGCACTTGTCGAAAGCGACTCTCTTTGGACTTAGGTCGAATCGTAAGCCGGGGCATCCAGAATTGCCAATGTCGTCCAATGATATAGATGCAAATATCTTTACTGTTATCAATTTGACAGGATTCTGCCTCATCGTATCTTGTCCAGGGGGTCCAAATGTACACGATTTGTTGCGGTACCACTTGTCCAAAGCGACATTCTTTGGACTTATGTCGAACCATAAGCCGGACCATCCAGAATTGCCGATGTTGACCAATGATATAGATGCAAATATCTTTACTCCTATTAATTTGACAGGATTCTGCCTCATCATACCTTTTCCAGGAGGTCCAAATGCTCATGTTTTGTGCGGCAGCATTTGCCCAAACCGACTCTCTTTGGATTCAGGTCGAATCATAAGCCGGGGCATCCAGCATTGCCATAGTCGTCCAATGATATAGATGCAAATATATTTACTCCTATCAATTTGACAGGATTCTGCCTCATCGTATCTTGTCCAGGGGGTCCAAATGTACACGATTTGTTGCGGTACCACTTGTCCAAAGCGACATTCTTTGGACTTATGTCGAACCATAAGCCGGAGCATCCAGAATTGCCAATGTCGTCCAATGATATAGATGCAAATATCTTTACTCCTATCAATTTGACAGGATTCTAACTCATCGTATATTGTCCAGGGGGTCCAAATGTACAAGACTTGTGCGGCAGCACTTGACAAAAGCGACTGTCTTTGGATTCAAGTCGAATCATAACCCGGAGCATCCAGAATTGCCATTGTCGTCCAATGATATAGATGCAAATATATTTACTCCTATGAATGTGGTAGGATTCTGCCTCATCATACCTTGTACAGGAGGTCCAAATGTACAAGACTTGTTGCGGTAGCACTTGTCCGAAGCGACTCTGTTTGGACTCAGGTCGAATCATAAGCCTGAGCATCCTGAATTGCCAATGCCGTCTAATGATATAGATGCAAATATCTTCACTCCTATCAATGTGACAGGATTCTGTCTCATCATACCTTTTCCAGGAGGTCCAAATGCACACGTTTTGGGCGGCAGCATTTGCTTAAACCGACTCTCTTTGGATTCAGGTCGCATCATAAACCGGAGCATCCAGAATTGCCAATGTCGTCCAATGATATAGATGCAAATATCTTTACTCCTATCAATTTGACAGGATTCTGCCTCATCGTATATTGTCCAGGGGGTCCAAATGTACAAGACTTGTGCGGTAGCACTTGACAAAAGCCAATCTCTTTGACTCAGGTCGATTAATATGCCGAAGCATCCAGAATTGCCATGACGTCCAATGATACAGTTGCAAATATCATCACTCCTATGAATGTGATAGGATTCTGCCTCATCATAGCTTTTACAAGAGGTCCAAATGTACAAGACTTGTTGCGGTAGCACTTGTCCGAAGCGACTCTCTTTGGACCCAGGTCGAATCATAAGCCTGAGCATCCAGAATTGCCAATGTCGTCCAATGATATAGATGCAAATATCTTTACTCCTATCAATTTGACAGGATTCTGCCTCATCGTATATTGTCCAGGGGGTCCAAATGTACAAGACTTGTGCGGTAGCACTTGACAAAAGCCAATCTCTTTGACTCAGGTCGATTAATATGCCGAAGCATCCAGAATTGCCATGACGTCCAATGATACAGTTGCAAATATCATCACTCCTATGAATGTGATAGGATTCTGCCTCATCATAGCTTTTACAAGAGGTCGAAATGTACAAGACTTGTTGCGGTAGCACTTGTCCGAAGCGACTCTCTTTGGACCCAGGTCGAATCATAAGCCTGAGCATCCAGAATTGCCAATGTCGTCCAATGATATAGATGCAAATATCTTCACTCCTATCAATGTGACAGGAATCTGCCTCATCATATCTTGTCCAGGAGGTCCAAATGGCCAAGATTTGTGCGGTAGCACTTGACAAAAGCCAATCTCTTTGACTCAGGTCGAATCATATGCCGAGCATCCAGAATTGCCAATGTCGTCCAATGATATAGATGCAAATATCTTTACTCCTATCAATGTGATAGGATTCTGCCTCGTCATACCTTGTCCAGGGGGTCAAAATGTACACAGTTTGTTGCGGTAGCACTTGACCAAAGCGAAATTCTTTGGACTTATGTCGAAACATAAGCCGGACCATCCAGAATTGCCGATGTTGACCAATGATATAGATGCAAATATCTTTACTCCTATTAATTTGACAGTATTCTGCCTCATCGTATCTTGTCCAGGGGGTCCAAATGTACAAGATATGTTGCGTTAGCACTTGTCCAAAGCGACCCTACTTGGACTCAGGTCGAATCATAAGTCATCCAGAATTGCCAATGTCGTCCAATGATATAGATGCAAATATCTTTACTCCCATCAATTTGACAGGATTCTGCCTCATCGTATATTGTCCAGGGGGTCCAAATGTACAATACTTGTGAGGTAGCACTTGTACAATGCGACTCTCTTTGGCCTCCGGTCGAATCATACGCCGGTGCATCCAGAATTGCCGATGTTGACCAATGATATAGATGCAAATATCTTTACTCCTATCAATTTGACAGGATTCTGGCTCATCGTGTCTTGTCCAGGGGGTCCAAATGTACAAGATTTGTGCGGTAGCCCTTGTCCAAAGCGACTATCTTTGGATTCAGGTCGAATCATAAGCCTGAGTATCCAGAATTGCGAATGCGGTCTAATGATATAGATGCAAATATCTTCACTCCTATCAATTTGACAGGATTCTGGCTCATCGTGTCTTGTCCAGGAGGATCAAGTGTACAAGATTTGTGCGGCAGCACTTGACAAAAGCCAATCTCTTTGACTCAGGTCGAATCATATGCCGAGCATCCAGAATTGCCAATGTCGTCCAATGATATAGATGCAAATATCTTTACTCCTATCAATGTGATAGGATTCTGCCTCATCATACCTTGTACAGAAGGTCCAAATGTACAAGACTTATTGCGGTAGCACTTGTCCGAAGCGACTCTCTTTGGCCTCCGGTCGAATCATATGCCGGAGCATCCAGAATTGCCAATGTCGTCCAATGATATAGATGCAAATATCTTTACTGCTATCAATTTGACAGGATTCTGCCTCATCATACCTTGTTCCGGAGGTTCAAATGTACAAGATTTTTGCGGTAGCCCTTGTCCAAAGCGACTCTCTTTGGATTCAGGTCGAATCATAAGCCGGGGCATCCAGAATTGCCAATGTCGTCCAATGATATAGATGCAAATATCTTTACTGCTATCAATTTGACAGGATTCTGCCTCATCATACCTTGTCCAGTAGGTCAAAATGTACAAGATTTGTGCGGTAGCCCTTGTCCAAAGCGACTCTCCTTGGACTCAGGTCGAATCATAAACCGGAGCATCCAGCATTGCCATGGCGGCCAATGATATAGATGCAAATATCTTTACTCCTATCAATGTGATAGGATTCTGCCTCATCATACCTTGTTCCGGAGGTTCAAATGTACAAGATTTGTGCGGTAGCACTAGACAAAAGCGAAACTCTTTGCACTCAGGTCGAATCATATTCCGAGCATCCAGAATTGCCAATGTCGTCCAATGATATAGATGCAAATATCTTTACTCCTATCGATGTGATAGGATTCTGCCTCATCATACCTTGTTCCGGAGGTTCAAATGTACAAGATTTGTGCGGTAGCCCTTGTCCAAAGCGATACTCTTTGGACTCAGGTCGAATCATAAGCCGGGGCATCCAGAATTGCCAATGTCGTCCAATGATTTAGATGCAAATATCTTTACTGCTATCAATTTGTCAGGATTCTGCCTCATCATACCTTGTTCCGGAGGTTCAAATGTACAAGATTTTTAGGGTAGCCCTTGTCCAAAGCGACTCTCTTTGAACTCAGGTCGAATCGTAAGCCGGGGCATCCAGAATTGCCAATGTCGTCCAATGATATAGATGCAAATATCTTTACTCCTATCAATTTGACAGGAATCTGCCTCATCATATCTTGTCCAGGAGGTCCAAATGGACAAGATTTGTGCGCTAGCACTTGACAAAAGCCAATCTCTTTGACTCAGGTCGAATCATATGCCGAGCATCCAGAATTGTCAATGTCGTCCAATGATATAGATGCAAATATCTTTACTCCTATTAATTTGACAGGATTCTGCCTCGTCGTATCTTGTCCCGGGGGTCCAAATGTACAAGATTTGTTGCGGTAGCACTTGTCCAAAGCGACTCTCCTTGGACTCAGGTCGAAACATAAGCCGAGCATCCTGAATTGCCAATGCCGTCTAATGATATAGATGCAAATATCTTCACTCCTATCAATGTGACAGGATTCTGCCTCATCATACCTTTTCCAGGAGGTCCAAATGCACACGTTTTGGGCGGCAGCATTTGCCTAAACCGACTCTCTTTGGATTCAGGTCGCATCATAAACCGGAGCATCCAGAATTGCCAATGTCGTCCAATGATATAGATGCAAATATCTTTACTCCTATCAATTTGACAGGATTCTGCCTCATCGTATATTGTCCAGGGGGTCCAAATGTACAAGACTTGTGCGGTAGCACTTGACAAAAGCCAATCTCTTTGACTCAGGTCGATTAATATGCCGAAGCATCCAGAATTGCCATGTCGTCCAATGATACAGTTGCAAATATCATCACTCCTATGAATGTGATAGGATTCTGCCTCATCATAGCTTTTACAAGAGGTCCAAATGTACAAGACTTGTTGCGGTAGCACTTGTCCGAAGCGACTCTCTTTGGACCCTGGTCGAATCATAAGCCTGAGCATCCAGAATTGCCAATGTCGTCCAATGATATAGATGCAAATATCTTCACTCCTATCAATGTCACAGGAATCTGCCTCATCATATCTTGTCCAGGAGGTCCAAATGGCCAAGATTTGTGCGGTAGCACTTGACAAAAGCCAATCTCTTTGACTCAGGTCGAATCATATGCCGAGCATCCAGAATTGCCAATGTCGTCCAATGATATAGATGCAAATATCTTTACTCCTATCAATGTGATAGGATTCTGCCTCGTCATACCTTGTCCAGGGGGTCAAAATGTACACAGTTTGTTGCGGTAGCACTTGACCAAAGCGAAATTCTTTGGACTTATGTCGAACCATAAGCCGGACCATCCAGAATTGCCGATGTTGACCAATGATATAGATGCAAATATCTTTACTCCTATTAATTTGACAGTATTCTGCCTCATCGTATCTTGTCCAGGGGGTCCAAATGTACAAGATATGTTGCGTTAGCACTTGTCCAAAGCGACCCTACTTGGACTCAGGTCGAATCATAAGTCATCCAGAATTGCCAATGTCGTCCAATGATATAGATGCAAATATCTTTACTCCCATCAATTTGACAGGATTCTGCCTCATCGTATATTGTCCAGGGGGTCCAAATGTACAATACTTGTGAGGTAGCACTTGTACAATGCGACTCTCTTTGGCCTCCGGTCGAATCATACGCCGGAGCATCCAGAATTGCCGATGTTGACCAATGATATAGATGCAAATATCTTTACTCCTATCAATTTGACAGGATTCTGGCTCATCGTGTCTTGTCCAGGGGGTCCAAATGTACAAGATTTGTGCGGTAGCCCTTGTCCAAAGCGACTCTCTTTGGATTCAGGTCGAATCATAAGCCTGAGTATCCAGAATTGCGAATGCCGTCTAATGATATAGATGCAAATATCTTCACTCCTATCAATTTGACAGGATTCTGGCTCATCGTGTCTTGTCCAGGAGGATCAAGTGTACAAGATTTGTGCGGCAGCACTTGACAAAAGCCAATCTCTTTGACTCAGGTCGAATCATATGCCGAGCATCCAGAATTGCCAATGTCGTCCAATGATATAGATGCAAATATCTTTACTCCTATCAATGTGATAGGATTCTGCCTCATCATACCTTGTACAGAAGGTCCAAATGTACAAGACTTATTGCGGTAGCACTTGTCCGAAGCGACTCTCTTTGGCCTCCGGTCGAATCATATGCCGGAGCATCCAGAATTGGCAATGTCGTCCAATGATATAGATGCAAATATCTTTACTGCTATCAATTTGACAGGATTCTGCCTCATCATACCTTGATCCGGAGGTTCAAATGTACAAGATTTTTGCGGTAGCCCTTGTCCAAAGCGACTCTCTTTGGACTCAGGTCGAATCATAAGCCGGGGCATCCGGAATTGCCAATGTCGTCCAATGATATAGATGCAAATATCTTTACTGCTATCAATTTGACAGGTTTCTGCCTCATCATACCTTGTCCAGTAGGTCAAAATGTACTAGATTTGTGCGGTAGCCCTTGTCCAAAGCGACTATCCTTGGACTCAGGTCGAATCATAAACCGGAGCATCCAGAATTGCCAATGTGGTCCAATGATATAGATGCAAATATCTTCAATCATATCAATTTGACAGGATTCTGCCTCATCATGCCTTGTTCCGGAGGTTCAAATGTACACGATTTGTGCGGTAGCACTAGACAAAAGCGAAACTCTTTGAACTCAGGTCGAATCATATTCCGAGCATCCAGAATTGCCAATGTCGTCCAATGATATAGATGCAAATATCTTTACTCCTATCAATTTGACAGGATTCTGCCTCATCGTATATTGTCCAGGGGGTCCAAATGTACAAGACTTGTGCGGCAGCACTTGACAAAAGCCAATCTCTTTGACTCAGGTCGAATCATATTCCGATCATCCAGAATTGCCAATGTCGTCCAATGATATAGATGCAAATATCTTTACTCCTATCTATGTGATAGGATTCTGCCTCATCATGCCTTGTTCCGGAGGTTCAAATGTACAAGATTTGTGCGGTCGCCCTTGTCCAAAGCGACTCTCTTTGGCCTCCGGTCGAATCATACGCCGGAGCATCCAGAATTGCCAATGTGGTCCAATGATATAGATGCAAATATCTTCAATCATATCAATTTGACAGGATTCTGTCTCATCATACCCTGTTCCGGATGTTCAAATGTACAAGGTTTGTGTGGTAGCACTTGTCCAAAACGACTCTCTTTGGACATAGGTCGAATCATAAGCCGGAGCATCCAGAATTGCCAATGTTGTCCAATGATATAGATGCAAATATCTATACTCATATTAATTTGACAGGATTCTGCCTCATCATATCTTTTCCAGGGGGTCCTAATGAACAAGATTTGTTGCGGTAGAACTTGTCCAAAGCGACTCTCCTTGGACTCAGGTCGAATCATAAGCCTGAGCATCCAGAATTGCGAATGCCGTCTAATGATATAGATGCAAATATCTTCACTCCTATCAATTTGACAGGATTCGGGTTCATCGTGTCTTGTCCAGGAGGATCAAGTGTACAAGATTTGTGCGGTAGCAATAGACAAAAGCGAAACTCTTTGGACTCAGGTCGATCCATAAGCCGAAGCATCCAGAATTGCCATTGTCGTGCAATAATATAGATGCAAATATCTTTACTGCTATCAACTTGACAGGATTCTGCCTCATCGTATCTTGTCCAGGGGGTCCAAATGTACAAGATTTGTGTGGTAGCACGTGTCCAAAGCGACTCTCTTTGGACTCAGGTCGAATCATATGCCGAACTTCCAGAATTGCCAATGTCGTCCGATGATATAGATGCAAACATCTTCACTCCTATCAATTTGACAGGATTCTGCCACATCATACCTTGTACACGAGGTACAAATGTACAAGATTTGTGCGGTAGCACTTGTGCAAAACGACTCTCTTTGGCCTCCGGTCGAATCATAAGCCGGGGCATCCAGAATTGCCAAGGTAGCCCGATGATATAGATGCAAATATCTTTACTCCTATCAATGTGACAGGATTCTGCCTCATTATACCTTTTCCAGGAGGTCCAAATGCACACGTTTTGGGCGGCAGCATTTGCCCAAACCGACTCTCTTTGGATTTAGGTCGCATCATAAACCGGAGCATCCAGAATTGCCAATGTCGTCCAATGATATAGATGCAAATATCTATACTCATATTAATTTGACAGGATTCTGCCTCATCATATCTTTTCCAGGGGGTCCTAATGAACAAGATTTGTTGCGGTAGCACTTGTCCAAAGCGACTCTCCTTGGACTCAGGTCGAATCATAAGCCTGAGCATCCAGAATTGGGAATGCCGTCTAATGATATAGATGCAAATATCTTCACTCCTATCAATTTGACAGGATTCGGGTTCATCGTGTCTTGTCCAGGAGGATCAAGTGTACAAGATTTGTGCGGTAGCAATAGACAAAAGCGAAACTCTTTGGACTCAGGTCGATCCATAAGCCGAAGCATCCAGAATTGCCATTGTCATGCAATAATATAGATGCAAATATCTTCACTCCTATCAATGTGACAGGATTCTGCCTCATTATACCTTTTCCAGGAGGTCCAAATGCACACGTTTTGGGCGGCAGCATTTGCCCAAACCGACTCTCTTTGGATTTAGGTCGCATCATAAACCGGAGCATCCAGAATTGCCAATGTCGTCCAATGATATAGATGTAAATAGATTTACTCCTATCAATTTGACAGGATTCTGCCTCATCGTATATTGTCCAGGGGGTCCAAATGTACAAGATTTGTGCGGCAGCACTTGACAAAAGCCAATCTCTTTGACTCAGGTCGGATCATATGCCGAGCATCCAGAATTGCCAATGTCGTCCAATGATATAGATGCAAATATCTTTACTCCTATCAATGTGATAGGATTCTGCCTTTTCATACCTTGTTCCGGAGGTTCAACTGGACAAGATTTGGGCGGCAGTATTTGTCCAAAGCGACTCTCTTTGGACTCAGGTCGAATCATATGCCGAACTTCCAGAATTGCCAATGTCGTCCAATGATATAGATGCAAATATCTTTACTCCTATCAATGTGATAGGATTCTGCCTCATCATACCTTGTACAGGAGATCCAAATGTACAAGACTTATTGCGGTAGCACTTGTCCGAAGCGACTCTCTTTGACTCAGGTCGAATCATATGCCGAGCATCCAGAATTGCCAATGTCGTCCAATGATATAGATGCAAATATCTTTACTCCAATCAATGTGATAGGATTCTGCCTTATCATTCCTTGTTCCGGAGGTCCAAATGGACAAGATTTGGGTGGCAGCATTTGTCCGAAGCGACTCTCTGTGGACTCAGGTCGAATCATATGCCGAACTTCCAGAATTGCCAATGACGTCCAAGGATATAGATGCAAATATCTTTACTCCTATCAATGTGGTAGGATTCTGCCTCATCATACCTTGTACAGGAGATCCAAATGTACAAGACTTATTGCGGTAGCACTTGTCCGAAGCGACTCTCTTTGGACCCAGGTCGAATCATATGCCGAACTTCCAGAATTGCCAATGTCGTCCAATGATATAGATGCAAACATCTTCACTCCTATCAATTTGACAGGATTCTGCCACATCATACCTTGTACAGGAGGTCCAAATGTATAAGATTTGTGCGGTAGCACTTGTCCAAAACGACTCTCTTTGGCCTCCGGTCGAATCATAAGCCGGGGCATCCAGAATTGCCAAGGTAGCCCAATGATATAGATGCAAATATCTTTACTCCTATCAATGTGATAGGATTCTGCCTCATCATACCTTGTACAGAAGGTCCAAATGTACAAGACTTATTGCGGTAGCACTTGTCCGAAGCGACTCTCTTTGGCCTCCGGTCGAATCATATGCCGGAGCATCCAGTATTGCCAATGTCGTCCAATGATATAGATGCAAATATCTTTACTGCTATCAATTTGACAGGATTCTGCCTCATCATACCTTGTTCCGGAGGTTCAAATGTACAAGATTTTTGCGGTAACCCTTGTCCAAAGCGACTCTCTTTGGACTCAGGTCGAATCATAAGCCAGGGCATCCAGAATTGCCAATGTCGTCCAATGATATAGATGCAAATATCTTTACTGCTATCAATTTGACAGGATTCTGCCTCATCATACCTTGTCCAGTAGGTCAAAATGTACAAGATTTGTGCGGTAGCACTTGTCCAAAGCGACTCTCCTTGGACTCAGGTCGAATCATAAACCGGAGCATCCAGCATTGCCATGGCGTCCAATGATATAGATGCAAATATCTTTACTCCTATCAATGTGATAGGATTCTGCCTCATCATACCTTGTTCCGGAGGTTCAAATGTACAAGATTTGTGCGGTCGCCCTTGTCCAAAGCGACTCTCTTTGGACTCAGGTCGAATCATAAGCCGGGGCATCCAGATTTGCCAATGTCGTCCAATGATATAGATGCAAATATCTTTACTGCTATCAATGTGATAGGATTCTGCCTCATCATACCTTGTTCCGGAGGTTCAAATGTACAAGATTTGTGCGGTCGCCCTTGTCCAAAGCGACTCTCTTTGGACTCAGGTCGAATCATAAGCCGGGGCATCCAGATTTGCCAATGTCGTCCAATGATATAGATGCAAATATCTTTACTGCTATCAATTTGACAGGATTCTGCCTCATCATACCTTGTCCAGTAGGTCAAAATGTACAAGATTTGTGCGGCAGCACTTGACAAAAGCCAATCTCTTTGACTCAGGTCGAGTCATATACCGATCATCCAGAATTGCCAATGTCGTCCAATGATATAGATGCAAACATCTTCACTCCTATCAATTTGACAGGATTCTGTCTCATCATACCATGTTCCGGATGTTCAAATGTAAAAGGTTTGCGCGGTAGCACTTTTCCAAATCGACTCTCCTTGTACTCAGGTCGAATCATAAACCGGAGCATCCAGCATTGCCATTGTCGTCCAATGATATAGATGCAAATATATTTACTCCTATCAATTTGACAGGATTCTGCCTCATCGTATCTTGTCCAGGGGGTGCAAATGTACACGATTTGTTGCGGTAGCACTTGTCCAAAGCGACATTCTTTGGACTTATGTCGAACCATAAGCCGGACCATCCAGAATTGCCGTTGTTGACCAATGATATAGATGCAAATATCTTTACTCCTATTAATTTGACAGGATTCTGCCTCATCATACCTTGTTCCGGAGGTCCAAATGGACAAGATTTGGGCGGCAGTATTTGTCTAAAGTGGCTCTCTTTGAACTCAGGTCGAATCATATGCCGAACTTCCAGAATTGCCAATGTCGTCCAATGATATAGATGCAAATATCTTTACTCCTATCAATGTGATAGGATTCTGCCTAATCATACCTTGTACAGGAGGTCCATATGTACAAGACTTATTGCGGTAGCGCTTGTCCGAAGCTTCTCTCTTTGGACTCAGGTCGAATCATAAGCCTGAGCATCCAGAATTGCCAATGTCGTCCAATGATATAGATGCAAATATCTTCACTCCTATCAATTTGACAGGATTCGGCCTCATCATATCTTGTCCAGGAGGTCCAAATGGACAAGATTTGGGCGGCAGTATTTGTCCAAAGCGACTCTCTTTGAACTCAGGTCGAATCAAATGCCGATCTTCCAGAATTGCCAATGTCGTCCAATGATATACATTCACATATCATTACTCCTATCAATTTGACAGGATTCTGTCTCATCGTATATTGTCAAGGGGGTCCAAATGTACAAGACTTGTGTGGTAGCCCTTGTCCAAAGCGACTCTCTTTGGACTCAGGTCGAGCCATAGGCCGAAGCATCAAGAATTGCCAATGTCGAGAAATGGAATAGATCCAAATATCTTTACTGCTATCAATATGAAAGGATTCTGCCACATCGTATGTTGTCCAGGGGGTCCAAATGTACAAGATTTGTTGCGGTAGCACTTGTCCAAAGCGACTCTCCTTGGACTCAGGTCGAATCATATGCCTGAGCATCCAGAATTGCCAATGCCGTCTAATGATATAGATGCAAATATCTTCTCTCCTATCAATGTGACAGGATTCTGCCTCATCATACCTTTTCCACGAGGTCCAAATGCACAAGGTTTGGGCGGCAGCATTTGCCCAAACCGACTCTCTTTGGATTCAGGTCGAATCATAAACCGGAGCATCCAGAATTGCCAATATCGTCCAATGATATAGATGCAAATATCTTTACTCCTATCAATTTGACAGGCTTCTGCCTCATCGTATATTGTCCAGGGGGTCCAAATATACAAGACTTGTGCGGTAGCACTTGACAAAAGCCAATCTCTTTGACTCAGGTCGAATCATATGCCGAACTTCCAGAATTGCCAATGTCGTCCAATGATATAGATGCAAACATCTTCACTTCTATCAATGTGATAGGATTTTGCCTCATCGTATCTTGTACAGGAGGTTAAAATGTACAAGATTTGTGCGGTAGCACTTGTCCAAAGCGACATTCTTTGGACTTAGGTCGAACCATATGCCGGACCATCCAGAACTGCCGATGTTGACCAATGATATAGATGCAAATATCTTTACTCCTATCAATGTCATAGGATTCTGCCTCATCATACCTTGTTCCGGAGGTTCAAATGTACAAGATTTGTGCGGTAGCCCTTGTCCAAAGCGACTCTCCTTGGACTCAGGCCGAATCATAAGCCTGAGCATCCAGAATTGCCAATGCCGTCCAGTGATATTGATGCAAATATCTTTACTCCTATCAATGTGATAGGATTCTGCCTCATCGTATCTTGTCCATGGGGTCCAAATGTACACGATTTGTTGCGGTAGCACTTGCCCAAAGCGACATTCTTTGGACTTATGTCGAACCATAAGCCGGACCATCCAGAATTGCCAATGTCGTCCAATGATATAGATACAAATATCTTTACTGCTATCAATTTGACAGGATTCTGGCTCATCGTGTCTTGTCCAGGAGGATCCAGTGTACAAGAATTGTGCGGTAGCACTAGACAAGCGCGAAACGCTTTCGACTCATGTCGATCCTAAAGCCGAAGCATCCAGAATTGCCAATGTCGTGCAATGATATAAATGCAAATATCTTTACTCCCATCAATTTGAGAGGATTCTGCCTCATCGTATATTGTCCAGGGGGTCCAAATGTACAATACTTGTGAGGTAGCACTTGTACAATGCGACTCTCTTTGGACTCAGGTCGAGCCATAGGCCGAAGCATCAAGAATTGCCAATGTCGAGAAATGGAATAGATCCAAATATCTTTACTCCTATCAATTTGACAGGATTCTGGTTCATCGTGTCTTGTCCAGGGGGTCCAAATGTACAAGATTTGTGCGGTAGCCCTTGTCCAAAGCGACTCTCTTTGGATTCAGGTCGAATCATAAGCCTGAGTATCCAGAATTGCGAATGCCGTCTAATGATATAGATGCAAATATCTTCACTCCTATCAATTTGCCAGGATTCTGGCTCATCGTGTCTTGTCCAGGAGGAACAAGTGTACAAGATTTGTGCGGCAACACTTGACAAAAGCCAATCTCTTTGACTCAGGTCGAATCATATGCCGAGCATCCAGAATTGCCAATGTCGTCCAATGATATAGATGCAAATATCTTTACTCCTATCAATGTGATAGGATTCTGCCTCATCATACCTTGTACAGAAGGTCCAAATGTACAAGACTTATTGCGGTAGCACTTGTCCGAAGCGACTCTCTTTGGCCTCCGGTCGAATCATATGCCGGAGCATCCAGAATTGGCAATGTCGTCCAATGATATAGATGCAAATATCTTTACTGCTATCAATTTGACAGGATTCTGCCTCATCATACCTTGTTCCGGAGGTTCAAATGTACAAGATTTTTGCGGTAGCCCTTGTCCAAAGCGGCTCTCTTTGGACTCAGGTCGAATCATAAGCCGGGGCATCCAGAATTGCCAATGTCGTCCAATGATATACATTCACATATCTTTACTCCTATCAATTTGACAGGATTCTGTCTCATCGTATATTGTCAAGGGGGTCCAAATGTACAAGACTTGTGTGGTAGCCCTTGTCCAAAGCGACTCTCTTTGGACTCAGGTCGAGCCATAGGCCGAAGCATCAAGAATTGCCAATGTCGAGAAATGGAATAGATCCAAATATCTTTACTGCTATCAATATGAAAGGATTCTGCCACATCGTATCTTGTCCAGGGGGTCCAAATGTACACGATTTGTTGCGGTAGCACTTGCCCAAAGCGACATTCTTTGGACTTATGTCGAACCATAAGCCGGACCATCCAGAATTGCCAATGTCGTCCAATGATATAGATACAAATATCTTTACTGCTATCAATTTGCCAGGATTCTGGCTCATCGTGTCTTGTCCAGGAGGAACAAGTGTACAAGATTTGTGCGGCAACACTTGACAAAAGCCAATCTCTTTGACTCAGGTCGAATCATATGCCGAGCATCCAGAATTGCCAATGTCGTCCAATGATATAGATGCAAATATCTTTACTCCTATCAATGTGATAGGATTCTGCCTCATCATACCTTGTACAGAAGGTCCAAATGTACAAGACTTATTGCGGTAGCACTTGTCCGAAGCGACTCTCTTTGGCCTCCGGTCGAATCATATGCCGGAGCATCCAGAATTGGCAATGTCGTCCAATGATATAGATGCAAACATCTTCACTCCTATCAATGTGATAGGATTTTGCCTCATCGTATCTTGTACAGGAGGTTCAAATGTACAAGATTTGTGCGGTAGCACTTGTCCAAAGCGACATTCTTTGGACTTAGGTCGAACCATATGCCGGACCATCCAGAACTGCCGATGTTGACCAATGATATAGATGCAAATATCTTTACTCCTATCAATGTCATAGGATTCTGCCTCATCATACCTTGTTCCGGAGGTTCAAATGTACAAGATTTGTGCGGTAGCCCTTGTCCAAAGCGACTCTCCTTGGACTCAGGCCGAATCATAAGCCTGAGCATCCAGAATTGCCAATGCCGTCCAGTGATATTGATGCAAATATCTTTACTCCTATCAATGTGATAGGATTCTGCCTCATCGTATCTTGTCCATGGGGTCCAAATGTACACGATTTGTTGCGGTAGCACTTGCCCAAAGCGACATTCTTTGGACTTATGTCGAACCATAAGCCGGACCATCCAGAATTGCCAATGTCGTCCAATGATATAGATACAAATATCTTTACTGCTATCAATTTGACAGGACTCTGGCTCATCGTGTCTTGTCCAGGAGGAGCCAGTGTACAAGAATTGTGCGGTAGCACTAGACAAGCGCGAAACGCTTTCGACTCATGTCGATCCTAAAGCCGAAGCATCCAGAATTGCCAATGTCGTGCAATGATATAAATGCAAATATCTTCACTCCTATCAATGTGATAGGATTCTGCCTCGTCTTATCTTGTCCCGGGGGTCCAAATGGACAAGATTTGGGTGGCAGTATTTGTCCGAAGCGACTCTCTTTGGACTCAGGTCGAATCATATGCCGAACTTCCAGATTTGCCAATGTCGTCCAAGGATATAGATGCAAATATCTTTACTCCTATCTATGTGATAGGATTCTGCCTCATCATGCCTTGTTCCGGAGGTTCAAATGTACAAGATTTGTGCGGTCGCCCTTGTCCAAAGCGACTCTCTTTGGACTCAGGTCGAATCATAAGCCTGAGCATCCAGAATTGCCAATGCCGTCTAATGATATAGATGCAAATATCTTCACTCCTATCAATGTGACAGGATTCTGCCTCATTATACCTTTTCCAGGAGGTCCAAATGGACAAGATTTGGGTGGCAGTATTTGTCCGAAGCGACTCTCTTTGGACTCAGGTCGAATCATATGCCGAACTTCCAGAATTGCCAATGTCGTCCAAGGATATAGATGCAAATATCTTTACTCCTATCAATGTGGTAGGATTCTGCCTCATCATACCTTGTACAGGAGATCCAAATGTATAAGACTTATTGCGGTAGCACTTGTCCGAAGCGACTCTCTTTGGACCCAGGTCGAATCATATGCCGAACTTCCAGAATTGCCAATGTCGTCCAATGATATAGATGCAAATATCTTTACTCCTATCAATTTGACAGGCTTCTGCCTCATCGTATATTGTCCAGGGGGTCCAAATATACAAGACTTGTGCGGTAGCACTTGACAAAAGCCAATCTCTTTGACTCAGGTCGAATCATATGCCTGAGCATCCAGAATTGCCAATGCCGTCTAATGATATAGATGCAAATATCTTCTCTCCTATCAATGTGACAGGATTCTGCCTCATCATACCTTTTCCACGAGGTCCAAATGCACAAGGTTTGGGCGGCAGCATTTGCCCAAACCGACTCTCTTTGGATTCAGGTCGAATCATAAACCGGAGCATCCAGAATTGCCAATATCGTCCAATGATATAGATGCAAATATCTTTACTCCTATCAATTTGACAGGCTTCTGCCTCATCGTATATTGTCCAGGGGGTCCAAATATACAAGACTTGTGCGGTAGCACTTGACAAAAGCCAATCTCTTTGACTCAGGTCGAATCATATGCCGAACTTCCAGAATTGCCAATGTCGTCCAATGATATAGATGCAAACATCTTCACTCCTATCAATGTGATAGGATTTTGCCTCATCGTATCTTGTACAGGAGGTTCAAATGTACAAGATTTGTGCGGTAGCACTTGTCCAAAGCGACATTCTTTGGACTTAGGCCGAATCATAAGCCTGAGCATCCAGAATTGCCAATGCCGTCCAGTGATATTGATGCAAATATCTTTACTCCTATCAATGTGATAGGATTCTGCCTCATCGTATCTTGTCCATGGGGTCCAAATGTACACGATTTGTTGCGGTAGCACTTGCCCAAAGCGACATTCTTTGGACTTATGTCGAACCATAAGCCGGACCATCCAGAATTGCCAATGTCGTCCAATGATATAGATACAAATATCTTTACTGCTATCAATTTGACAGGATTCTGGCTCATCGTGTCTTGTCCAGGAGGATCCAGTGTACAAGAATTGTGCGGTAGCACTAGACAAGCGCGAAACGCTTTCGACTCATGTCGATCCTAAAGCCGAAGCATCCAGAATTGCCAATGTCGTGCAATGATATAAATGCAAATATCTTCACTCCTATCAATGTGATAGGATTCTGCCTCGTCTTATCTTGTCCCGGGGGTCCAAATGGACAAGATTTGGGTGGCAGTATTTGTCCGAAGCGACTCTCTTTGGACTCAGGTCGAATCATATGCCGAACTTCCAGAATTGCCAATGTCGTCCAAGGATATAGATGCAAATATCTTTACTCCTATCTATGTGATAGGATTCTGCCTCATCATGCCTTGTTCCGGAGGTTCAAATGTACAAGATTTGTGCGGTCGCCCTTGTCCAAAGCGACTCTCTTTGGACTCAGGTCGAATCATAAGCCTGAGCATCCAGAATTGCCAATGCCGTCTAATGATATAGATGCAAATATCTTCACTCCTATCAATGTGACAGGATTCTGCCTCATTATACCTTTTCCAGGAGGTCCAAATGGACAAGATTTGGGTGGCAGTATTTGTCCGAAGCGACTCTCTTTGGACTCAGGTCGAATCATATGCCGAACTTCCAGAATTGCCAATGTCGTCCAAGGATATAGATGCAAATATCTTTACTCCTATCAATGTGGTAGGATTCTGCCTCATCATACCTTGTACAGGAGATCCAAATGTACAAGACTTATTGCGGTAGCACTTGTCCGAAGCGACTCTCTTTGGACCCAGGTCGAATCATATGCCGAACTTCCAGAATTGCCAATGTCGTCCAATGATATAGATGCAAACATCTTCACTCCTATCAATTTGACAGGATTCTGCCACATCATACCTTGTACAGGTGGTCCAAATGTACAAGATTTGTGCGGTAGCACTTGTCCAAAACGTCCCTCTTTGGCCTCCGGTCGAATCATAAGCCGGGGCATCCAGAATTGCCAAGGTAGCCCAATGATATAGATGCAAATATCTTTACTCCTATCAATGTGATAGGATTCTGCCTCATCGTATCTTGTCCAGGGTGTCCAAATGTACACGATTTGTTGTGGTAGCACTTGTCCAAAGCGATATTCTTTGGACTTATGTCGAACCATAAGCCGAAGCATCCAGAATTGCCAATGTCGTCCAATGATATAGATGCAAATATCTTTACTCCTATCAATTTGACAGGATTCTGCCTCATCGTATATTGTCCAAGGGGTCCAAATGTACAAGACTTGTGCGGTAGCACTTGACAAAAGCCAAATCTCTTTGACTCAGGTCGATTCATATGCCGAAGCATCCAGAATTGCCATGACGTCCAATGATACAGATGCAAATATCATCACTCCAATGATTGTGATAGGATTCTGCCTCATCATACCTTTTACAAGAGGTCCAAATGTACAAGACTTGTTGCGGTAGCACTTGTCCGAAGCGACTCTCTTTGGATTCAGGTCGAACCATAAGCCTGAGCATGCAGAATTGCCAATGTCGTCCAATGATATAGATGCAAATATCTTTACGCCTATCAATTTGACAGGATTCTGCCTCATCATACCTTTTACAAGAGGTCCAAATGTACAAGACTTGTTGCGGTAGCACTTGTCCGAAGCGACTCTCTTTGGCCTCCGGTCGAATCATACGCCGGAGCATCCAGAATTGCCAATGTGGTCCAATGATATAGATGCAAATATCTTCAATCATATCAATTTGACAGGATTCTGTCTCATCATACCCTGTTCCGGATGTTCAAATGTACAAGGTTTGTGTGGTAGCACTTGTCCAAAACGACTCTCTTTGGACATAGGTCGAACCATAAGCCGGACCATCCAGAATTGCCGATGTTGGCCAATGATATAGATGCAAATATCTTTACTCCTATCAATTTGACAGGATTCTGCCTCATCGTATATTGTCCAGGGGGTCCAAATGTACAAGATTTGTGCGGTAGCCCTTGTCCAAAGCGACTCTCTTTGGATTCAGGTCGAATCATAAGCCTGAGTATCCAGAATTGCGAATGCCGTCTAATGATATAGATGCAAATATCTTCACTCCTATCAATTTGACAGGATTCTGGCTCATCGTGTCTTGTCCAGGAGGAACAAGTGTACAAGATTTGTGCGGCAGCACTTGACAAAAGCCAATCTCTTTGACTCAGGTCGAATCATATGCCGAGCATCCAGAATTGCCAATGTCGTCCAATGATATAGATGCAAATATCTTTACTCCTATCAATGTGATAGGATTCTGCCTCATCATACCTTGTACAGAAGGTCCAAATGTACAAGACTTATTGCGGTAGCACTTGTCCGAAGCGACTCTCTTTGGCCTCCGGTCGAATCATATGCCGGAGCATCCAGAATTGGCAATGTCGTCCAATGATATAGATGCAAATATCTTTACTGCTATCAATTTGACAGGATTCTGCCTCATCATACCTTGTTCCGGAGGTTCAAATGTACAAGATTTTTGCGGTAGCCCTTGTCCAAAGCGACTCTCTTTGGACTCAGGTCGAATCATAAACCGGAGCATCCAGAATTGCCAATGTGGTCCAATGATATAGATGCAAATATCTTCAATCATATCAATTTGACAGGATTCTGCCTCATCATACCTTGTTCCGGAGGTTCAAATGTACAAGATTTGTGCGGTAGCACTAGACAAAAGCGAAACTCTTTGAACTCAGGTCGAATCATATTCCGAGCATCCAGAATTGCCAATGTCGTCCAATGATATAGATGCAAATATCTTTACTCCTATCAATTTGACAGGATTCTGCCTCATCGTATATTGTCCAGGGGGTCCAAATGTACAAGACTTGTGCGGCAGCACTTGACAAAAGCCAATCTCTTTGACTCAGGTCGAATCATATTCCGATCATCCAGAATTGCCAATGTCGTCCAATGATATAGATGCAAATATCTTTACTCCTATCTATGTGATAGGATTCTGCCTCATCATGCCTTGTTCCGGAGGTTCAAATGTACAAGATTTGTGCGGTCGCCCTTGTCCAAAGCGACTCTCTTTGGCCTCCGGTCGAATCATACGCCGGAGCATCCAGAATTGCCAATGTGGTCCAATGATATAGATGCAAATATCTTCAATCATATCAATTTGACAGGATTCTGTCTCATCATACCCTGTTCCGGATGTTCAAATGTACAAGGTTTGTGTGGTAGCACTTGTCCAAAACGACTCTCTTTGGACATAGGTCGAATCATAAGCCGGAGCATCCAGAATTGCCAATGTTGTCCAATGATATAGATGCAAATATCTATACTCATATTAATTTGACAGGATTCTGCCTCATCATATCTTTTCCAGGGGGTCCTAATGAACAAGATTTGTTGCGGTAGCACTTGTCCAAAGCGACTCTCCTTGGACTCAGGTCGAATCATAAGCCTGGGCATCCAGAATTGCGAATGCCGTCTAATGATATAGATGCAAATATCTTCACTCCTATCAATTTGACAGGATTCGGGTTCATCGTGTCTTGTCCAGGAGGATCAAGTGTACAAGATTTGTGCGGTAGCAATAGACAAAAGCGAAACTCTTTGGACTCAGGTCGATCCATAAGCCGAAGCATCCAGAATTGCCATTGTCGTGCAATAATATAGATGCAAATATCTTTACTGCTATCAACTTGACAGGATTCTGCCTCATCGTATCTTGTCCAGGGGGTCCAAATGTACAAGATTTGTGTGGTAGCACGTGTCCAAAGCGACTCTCTTTGGACTCAGGTCGAATCATATGCCGAACTTCCAGAATTGCCAATGTCGTCCGATGATATAGATGCAAACATCTTCACTCCTATCAATTTGACAGGATTCTGCCACATCATACCTTGTACACGAGGTACAAATGTACAAGATTTGTGCGGTAGCACTTGTCCAAAACGACTCTCTTTGGCCTCCGGTCGAATCATAAGCCGGGGCATCCAGAATAGCCAAGGTAGCCCGATGATATAGATGCAAATATCTTTACTCCTATCAATGTGACAGGATTCTGCCTCGTCTTATCTTGTCCCGGGGGTCCAAATGTACAAGATTTGTTGCGGTAGCACTTGTCCAAAGCGACTCTCCTTGGACTCAGGTCGAATCATAAGCCTGAGCATCCAGAATTGCCAATGCCGTCTAATGATATAGATGCAAATATCTTCACTCCTATCAATGTGACAGGATTCTGCCTCATTATACCTTTTCCAGGAGGTCCAAATGCACACGTTTTGAGCGGCAGCATTTGCCCAAACCGACTCTCTTTGGATTTAGGTCGCATCATAAACCGGAGCATCCAGAATTGCCAATGTCGTCCAATGATATAGATGTAAATATCTTTACTCCTATCAATTTGACAGGATTCTGCCTCATCGTATATTGTCCAGGGGGTCCAAATGTACAAGATTTGTGCGGCAGCACTTGACAAAAGCCAATCTCTTTGACTCAGGTCGGATCATATGCCGAACTTCCAGAATTGCCAATGTCGTCCAATGATATAGATGCAAACATCTTCACTCCTATCAATGTGATAGGATTTTGCCTCATCGTATCTTGTACAGGAGGTTCAAATGTACAAGATTTGTGCGGTAGCACTTGTCCAAAGCGACATTCTTTGGACTTAGGTCGAACCATATGCCGGACCATCCAGAACTGCCGATGTTGACCAATGATATAGATGCAAATATCTTTACTCCTATCAATGTGATAGGATTCTGCCTCATCATACCTTGTTCCGGAGGTTCAAATGTACAAGATTTGTGCGGTAGCCCTTGTCCAAAGCGTCTCTCCTTGGACTCAGGCCGAATCATAAGCCTGAGCATCCAGAATTGCCAATGCCGTCCAGTGATATTGATGCAAATATCTTTACTCCTATCAATGTGATAGGATTCTGCCTCATCGTATCTTGTCCATGGGGTCCAAATGTACACGATTTGTTGCGGTAGCACTTGCCCAAAGCGACATTCTTTGGACTTATGTCGAACCATAAGCCGGACCATCCAGAATTGCCAATGTCGTCCAGTGATATTGATGCAAATATCTTTACTCCTATCAATGTGATAGGATTCTGCCTCATCATACCTTGTTCCGGAGGTCCAAATGGCCAAGATTTGGGCGGCAGTATTTGTCTAAAGCGGCTCTCTTTGAACTCAGGTCGAATCATATGCCGAACTTCCAGAATTGCCAATGTCGTCCAATGATATAGATGCAAATATCTTTACTCCTATCAATGTGATAGGATTCTGCCTCATCATACCTTGTACAGGAGGTCCATATGTACAAGATTTATTGCGGTAGCGCTTGTCCGAAGCTTCTCTCTTTGGACTCAGGTCGAATCATAAGCCTGAGCATCCAGAATTGCCAATGTCGTCCAATGATATAGATGCAAATATCTTCACTCCTATCAATTTGACAGGATTCGGCCTCATCATATCTTGTCCAGGAGGTCCAAATAGACAAGATTTGGGCGGCAGTATTTGTCCAAAGCGACTCTCTTTGAACTCAGGTCGAATCAAATGCCGATCTTCCAGAATTGCCAATGTCGTCCAATGATATACATTCACATATCTTTACTCCTATCAATTTGACAGGATTCTGTCTCATCGTATATTGTCAAGGGGGTCCAAATGTACAAGACTTGTGTGGTAGCCCTTGTCCAAAGCGACTCTCTTTGGACTCAGGTCGAGCCATAGGCCGAAGCATCAAGAATTGCCAATGTCGAGAAATGGAATAGATCCAAATATCTTTACTGCTATCAATATGAAAGGATTCTGCCACATCGTATCTTGTCCAGGGGGTCCAAATGTACAAGATTTGTTGCGGTAGCACTTGTCCAAAGCGACTCTCCTTGGACTCAGGTCGAATCATATGCCTGAGCATCCAGAATTGCCAATGCCGTCTAATGATATAGATGCAAATATCTTCTCTCCTATCAATGTGACAGGATTCTGCCTCATCGTATCTTGTACAGGAGGTTCAAATGTACAAGATTTGTGCGGTAGCACTTGTCCAAAGCGACATTCTTTGGACTCAGGTCGAATCATATGCCGAACTTCCAGAATTGCCAATGTCGTCCAATGATATAGATGCAAACATCTTCACTCCTATCAATGTGATAGGATTTTGCCTCATCGTATCTTGTACAGGAGGTTCAAATGTACAAGATTTGTGCGGTAGCACTTGTCCAAAGCGACATTCTTTGGACTTAGGTCGAACCATATGCCGGACCATCCAGAACTGCCGATGTTGACCAATGATATAGATGCAAATATCTTTACTCCTATCAATGTGATAGGATTCTGCCTCATCATACCTTGTTCCGGAGGTTCAAATGTACAAGATTTGTGCGGTAGCCCTTGTCCAAAGTGACTCTCCTTGGACTCAGGCCGAATCATAAGCCTGAGCATCCAGAATTGACAATGCCGTCCAGTGATATTGATGCAAATATCTTTACTCCTATCAATGTGATAGGATTCTGCCTCATCGTATCTTGTCCATGGGGTCCAAATGTACACGATTTGTTGCGGTAGCACTTGCCCAAAGCGACATTCTTTGGACTTATGTCGAACCATAAGCCGGACCATCCAGAATTGCCAATGTCGTCCAATGATATAGATACAAATATCTTTACTGCTATCAATTTGACAGGATTCTGGCTCATCGTGTCTTGTCCAGGAGGATCCAGTGTACAAGAATTGTGCGGTAGCACTAGACAAGCGCGAAACGCTTTCGACTCATGTCGATCCTAAAGCCGAAGCATCCAGAATTGCCAATGTCGTGCAATGATATAAATGCAAATATCTTCACTCCTATCAATGTGATAGGATTCTGCCTCATCTTATCTTATCCAGGGGGTCCAAATGTACAAGACATATTGCGGTAGCACTTGTCCGAAGCGACTCTCTTTGGCCTCCGGTCGAATCATATGCCGGAGCATCCAGAATTGCCAATGTCGTCCAGTGATATTGATGCAAATATCTTTACTCCTATCAATGTGATAGGATTCTGCCTCATCATACCTTGTTCCGGAGGTTCAAATGTACAAGATTTGCGCGGTAGCCCTTGTCCAAAGCGACTCTCTTTGGACTCAGGTCGAATCATAAGCCGGGGCATCCAGAATTGCCAATGTCGTCCAATGATATAGATGCAAATATCTTTACTGCTATCAATTTGTCAGGATTCTGCCTCATCATACCTTGTCCAGTAGGTCAAAATGTACAAGATTTGTGCGGTAGCCCTTGTCCAAAGCGACTCTCTTTGGACTCAGGTCGAATCATAAGCCGGAGCATCCAGAATTGCCAATGTCGTCCAATTATATAGATGCAAATATCTTTACTGCTATCAATGTGACAGGATTCTGTCTCATCATACCCTGTTCCGGATGTTCAAATGTACAAGGTTTGCGCGGTAGCACTTGTCGAAAGCGACTCTCTTTGGACTCAGGTCGAATCGTAAGCCGGGGCATCCAGAATTGCCAATGTCGTCCAATGATGTTCCTAATTAATTATTTGGCGTGTTATATCGGTCAATAAATAGAATATAGTTGTCCAACGTTTCGGCCGGTTTTCCTGGCCCTCCTCAGGGACTGTTGAACTGTATAAATAAGAGAAGCGAGAAAATATAATGTGATAATTAAATGTTATTTATTAAGCTAATTTATAAGAGTTTGTTTAATGTAAGTTTAGCATGAAATATGTTAACTGCAATAAATAGAGAGAAAGAAGAAGGAAAATTGTATTTAATAGACATTCGTCCAATAGAGATAAATTAGAAGTAAATTCACATTTAAACGTTTACAATGAAAGCAATTAAAATCAGAGCACATTACTCACATGTGGTTTCACTCGAGGTTAAAGGAGTTATGAAGGAGGCGGAGATTTGTTATGTTTTAGTGGGATATACTGCGTGTTGAAGGACAAGAGGATGGGTGTACTGAGGCACATATGTAGCTGTTTGAATTGCCGCAAATGTGGGGAAGGATTTAAAGGGTGGGGGGAAAAAACAAGGAACGGGTTAAACTAAGGAGGAAAGAACACATTTGAATTTGCCGCGCAACTGACCAGAGCTCACCTGGGCAACGTCGTATCATGGCGTCGTCCAGGGCCCGAGTAGAAAATGATAGTGACAGGAGAGGTTATGTGTTCTGTCATATGTAGCTCACCTGAGTGACGGGTGTCGTTGTCATGTCAGGGCCACGTACATCTATTTTGGCAAAGTGAATACAATTCATCTTGTTTTCTTATGACAGTTACACAGAAGGAATGAATTATTAAGTTGACTTGTGACAGATGAACGTCGTAGCGTTTAACGGTGTATTACCAATTACGGAGCAAATGTTGGTAAATGTCCGTAATATCAGGTTTTTCGTACCTTAAGTTTACACATTTGTCATGCTTAATAATTTCAAAGGTTTCAAGGTGTAACCTTCTGTGGTAGATTCTTTCCTTATGTAGAATTTCAAGATTATCGTAGTCAAACAGATGGTCATTTTCTATTCTATGTTTTGTCAGTGCTGTGTGTTGTGTTTCAGGCAAGTTAATGTTTCTCTTGTGTTCATAGGTTCGGATTTTGGAGTTTCGACCGGTTTGGCCAATATAACAGGCGTCACAACCGGCACAAGGGATACGGTATACAATTCCGGTGTGCTTGTCCTTAGGTATGGGATCCTTAATAGGTGGAAATAAGGAGCCGAGGTTATTTCTCACAGAGTAAATTGTGTGTCTTTTATGTTTCCTGAGTAAACGCTTAAGGTGGTCTGATACAAACGGTACGTAAGGTAATACTACGGTGTTTAATCTAGTTATAGGCCCTCTTGAAATCTCTCTAAGTCCTTTTCTTATTTCAGATTCCACCGGATGGTAGTAGTGGAAAGTACGTTGTTTGATCATTTTATTAATAAAGGAAATGGGATAATTATTTTCTTTAAGCGTTTTACGTATTAGGTCTAAATTCTTTTCTCGGAAACAGATGTTAGATAGGTGTAAAGCACGGTCTATTAACCCGATGGTAAGTCCTACTTTATGTGAGATTGGGTGTGCGGAATTGAAGTTTATATACCGTCCCGACCAAGTGTCTTTGTGATACCAATCAGTTATAAGGCCGCTATTATGTCGGATTAGAGTCATATCAAGAAAATTGATCCTACCATTAACTTCTTTTTCAAAAGTAAATTTGAGACGTGTATGGAAGCTATTGAATTTGTCTACAATTTCGTCTATTTTGTTTATAGGTACTGCTGTCACTATGTCATCTACGTATCGCTTATAGAAAGGCAATTCAAAACTCAGCGTGGGTATAACATTTTGTTCTAATTCTTCCATTACGAGGTTCGCCACAGCTGGAGATAGCGGAGAACCCATAGCACAGCCAAAGGTCTGTTTATAAATTCTATTATCGAACAAGAAAATATTATTCTCTAAACAGTCTTTGGTGGCTTTTGTCACGTCCCGGTTGACGATTTCGCGGAATTTCCACGAAGCGACTACAGTCGGGAAGCGACTTTTAATTCCTCCTTTAGTCGAGAGGCCACGGAGCGCGATCTCAGCGACTTGGGGATCCTGGCGGTGCGGTTTTATAGGTCGGGCAAGATGAGTCCCGGATAGAGGATTTCGCGCCTCTTTCGAATGTATGTTTTGTAACGCGGATCAGATCTTGGCACGGTCGCGGGGTATACCGGTGCTTCTAAATCAAGCGGAATGAGTTTCCACGTTGGTGATTTACCCGGTTTTGCCGAGCTCGCAGATGATTTTGCAACTAACGCGTCCTGTATTCTTCTTACGCTGCTTACCGAAGGCTGTACTTCTCTTATATTCGGTCTAACGGCACGACACTCGACTATGCACGGGTTTGGAGTTGGCGGCAGAGATGGTGAATTACCCGGTTTTGCCGAACTCGCGGATGACTTTGTAACTAACGCGTTCTGTGCTCTTCTTACGCCGCTTACTGAAGGCGGTACCTCTCTTATATTGGGTCTAACGGCACGACACTCGACTATACGCGGGTTTGGAGTTGGCGGCAGAGGCCTGTTAGCTTCTGAAGGAATCGCGTAGAAGTTCCTGAGGAGTTTACGTAGTTGATTCTTCCGGCCGGCTCTCTTTTGTCTAGGCATTCGAGGTAGCGTTGGATTTTAGTTTAGAGGCGGATGTGTATGCCGTCAAGCGAATCGTCCTCTTGTTGGCGGGTAAATGGACTGTGTGAGGTAAGGGCAAGTATGGGGGTTATAGGCATTTACGTCGTCGAGCTGTGGTCCTCTCGTTGACTGCTAGGATATGTGGAATGAAGGAATACTTAGACGTAGAGCGTTATGGAAGACTTAGTTTACTTTTAAGGAAGGCAAGGTTTGAATGAATGAAGGTAGTTTGTATAACAAGGTCTATATATTGACTTGACTCTGTGATTCTTACAACGTTAGTTTATACGCTTGACAATGAAAGGGAACTAGATTCTATCTTACCAGTTAATATAACGTTAGGTGAGTGTCGAACCGCAAGTCAGATTGCTTACCGTGAGTAGATTCTGTCGAGTCTTCAGTGGTTGCTTCAGCACTGATTCTTTGATTTATGATTTGAATTTGAGTTTGGTTTTAGATTTAAGAGTTTTGAGATGTGATTGAATAGAACTGAATTGAGCTTTACTTTAGATCTCGTACAAAGAATTGTTCTTCGATATGGTGAATCTGCTTGTCTTCAAGGCGAATTAGTTAATCTTCAAGATGGAATAGTAGCACTGATTTTAGTATATCACAAAATGCAAATGAGCGAAAGAGACTAATGAGCAAAATGTAATGCAATGCAATGAGCCTGATTTTTGGTTCGACCCGGCTTAAATCTAATTACTAGGGCCCGCCGCTAAGGAAGGGGTACGGCCCTTAGAGTGGGGCTCGGCGCTTGACGCAGGCGCGTTGGTGGTAGAGCGCAGTCCACTTGGAGCGCCGCTTGCGCTTTTACTTAGAACTATTGCCCTAGCGGTCGATGGGCATAGACGCAAAGATGTACATATAGAGTTATAACTCGGTCTTATGTTATTATGGCCTTAAATTAAGTGAATGTGAAGGTGAACGAGTGAGGGAGAAGTTCCGTCGCTCGTCCACTTAGGCGACCTCTAGGAGTGTCTTCAAGATACTAGCCGGCTACGTTAGTTCTTATGGTTAAAGGCGGGTCGGAAATGGTGTCGGTAACGACTGGCCGTCACACCATCCCCCTTAAAATAGAATTTTCGTAAGATAAATTCTGGACAAAAGTTTCCGTGATGCGGAAAGTCCCTGCTAGAGGGCGATTTGGAATGATTTAGTTATACTTAGAATTCTACGTATGTTCTATGCTTAATGATTTAAAGATGTCATGATGTGAGCGAAATGTCAGAAGGACAACGAAAGTGACATACTAACAGATTGTGATTTTTTCTTTTGAAAGTCTTTCTACGGATAGGCGTCGGCTAATCTTTTACTTAATTCCGCGTATGACATCTGCGTATCTAAACCTGATTCTACTTTTGCCTGACCTGAGGCTGCTCGTGCATTTTCTTCGGGTGTCGTCCTTGGTTGAGGAATTGGTGCAGTGGTCTCGGTTAGGGCTTCCTTTTGTTGGTGGCCTGGATCAACAGGTTGATTGCGCGTTCCCAGGTGCAGGAGCAGGTGGGTAATAGAGCTCCACAATGCTCCCAGGAGGTGTATGCTCCACCCATAGATTGAGTGGAGAG
Source organism: Priocnemis perturbator (assembly GCA_963942575.1). Lineage (NCBI taxonomy): Eukaryota > Metazoa > Arthropoda > Insecta > Hymenoptera > Pompilidae > Priocnemis > Priocnemis perturbator. The sequence continues at coordinate 1,102,511 of CAWWDK010000133.1, read as the reverse complement.
CGTAACCATGGATCAGTGTATCCACGGTCAGCTTGATGAGACGGAAGATGAGATAGATTCCCATGATTCCGGCGCTTGCCGATCCAAATGTCACAAACCAGGACCAGAGTTTTTGGCCTGATGATATGGCAATTTTCTCCAAAGATTCCTCATCCATGAGGTTGATGAGTGAAACGCTACCTGGTGGAATGTCTCGTCCCATGGCTCCACGAGCTAAGGTATTCAGCATGGCAGGCTTCTCAATCGGGAACATTATGTGGTCCCGCAGTTTGTCCAGGTCCTCTTTGCCGTATATCCCGCTGGTCGCCAGATGTTGTGGGTTTACATATCGCCACCTTGGCTTCGAGAGCGGCTGGATCCTGGGTGGCGCCAAGCTTTCTATGGGCTGAGGAAGGAATCGGAACCAAGTTCCATGTAGATTATACATTGAAGGTAGGAGCTCGCTGCATTCCTTTAAATTGGCATGCTGGGTTAAAATGCGGCTTTTTGGTGTGAGATAGTAAGAAGAATTTTGATAAGATACTGGAAGTTCCTTGTAGCACTCTTCTGTGCGTCGTAATTTTGCTTCGATGGCAATGCATTTCACGATGTGAATTACTTCTCCAGCAACTGTCGCCATGTATCCGGGTCCCTTCATGATGGCGTAGGAGACCTCGTCCGGAGAAACTGAGGCTATTGCGAGGGCGTTCTGCAACACCTGCTTCTCAAGGGCGCACTTCTGCTGGATCACATCGTAGTAGAGCTGATCGATTTGCGTCCTGATATGTTTCTCAACGTATATAAATTTAGAGTTCACGTAACTAAAGATGTCTAAGTTGTTTACCGGTATTCTGCCTTGGACTTTGAAGGTTTTGCCTTTTGTAGTTTCCATAATGAATAATTTCGGGTGTTCTGTCTTTATGATAGTATAACCGCACATTGCAAATTCTGTTGTTTTAGTGAGAGCGAAAGTGGTTTCTTGCGTAGTGACTGTATATAATGTTGGTCCTGAGGTCTTACCTTTCGGGCTCAACTTGTCTGCCAGTCCTTCATACAACACCTCATAGTCGTTGAAGTGACAGTTGTCTTCAGGGATTGAAGACCAGAAGGTGTCACCGCCATCAGCGTCGAGGCATGTTGTATCAGAAATGTCACAGTATAATCCAGAGCGTAGAATGATTTGATGTGAGGATTGCTTAATGGTTGCTTCGTAATTTTGCAGAGTGATTTTAATTGAAGCCTGGACGACGACGTTATTCCAGGTACCGAACGGATCGCTGTATTGGGTGCCGGAGCATTCCCCGTTTACGCCAATTGATCCGGCGAGTGTAATGCTTCGAGATTCAGTGGAGTTCCGTCTTAATTCGGATATATGTACGTTGTTTCCAATTGTGAACATGCCGGTGGTTTGTAGCTGTCTGCATAGTTGAAGTGAAACGGGGAAGAGATATTGTCTTCTACCGTTGTGTACTACGGATGTATGAGAGTGCATGCCGCAGTGGTAAATGGTACGATCGATTTCAATTTTGCATTGTATTACTTCCGTATTGTCGTATTCAGCGAGTTGTAGTAATTGAACGTATTTTTGTGTCTTTTCCGGATGTGTTTGTGGGATTTCGCATTCCCCGATATCTAATAGAGAGAATGTAGAGATATTAAGGGCTTGTCCCCCGCAGTCAAATCCAATGATCGCGTGGGTGCTTCGCATATGAAGTGCGAATAAAGTGAGTATGAATGCGTAGACGTATGATGTCATCTTCATCTTGAAGTGTTCTCAATGGTAGGTGCGGAGCAACTGGTCGTCGGTCCTCAGGTCGGCCTACTTATATGTATACTCTAACCCTACCTACATGTTTCGGCTACCGTCGTGGTGGGGGTCGGACCCGCGTGGGGGTACTTAGGAAGGCGTGGGTGCCAGACATTAAATGGTAATTTTATATGATTTTGTATCGTTATATGAATTTTATTGTGGAATTCTTCCAGGGATATTGGCAGATATTGTGGTGTGGAGTTTATTGTCGTGGACGTCCTGGAATAGTCATCTGCTGATGGATTCGGTAGTATCCGCATAGCCTCTCGCGCCTCAGCAGAGGAATCCCCGTCCGCTCGAATTCATCCACGCACATAGTGCACTCGGCTGCTGGTCGAAGGATGTGCGGTAAACGCAGGCATCTTTCGCACATCGGGATCTGGAATCCCGGTCCCAAAACGAGGTGCACCACCACGAGCAAGTAGTGGCGGACACCCCCCGGTGTTAATGCTGCACACGTGCGGCAGATGAGATATGTATCGGTCACTGCATAGAACTCCGCATGAATGCAGAGGCATGAGTCCACGGCGCGCCGTCGTGCACGCCCAATGGGAGTTGTGGCCCTTCTTCCTGGCCGCATTTTCTTTCGATTCTGTGTGGATGGTAATGAGAGTTGTTTGAACGGTGATGTATGTGATGAGGATTCTTTTTTTTTTATTCTGCTAGGACGACCCACGGAAATGGGTTGACTTTTAATAGGTAGATTTGCAGCTCGTCGCTCCCTTTGAGCTTAGTAAACTCCTTGATCGTCCGCTTGTAGCCGAGAAGCAACCCGAGCCTCTCTCGGCGGAGCCCGGACTCATAGTACTCCTCGGCGCACGCATCGCATGTTGCTGCCGTGGATACGCACGCCGGTGCACGATTGCAAGCCGGACACTCTGGAAAGGGCAATCCGGGTCCCAAGATCAGATGGGTGCCCTTGAGATTGAAATCTATAGGGTCCCCGTAACGGGACAACACGCATCGGATGCACACATGGTGATCTTTCCGAACGGTATACAATCGGGTGTGGACACAGAGGCACTGCGAGAGACCGTCGTACTCGTCGACGTCGTGAATGGGGCATGGGCCCCCCCTGCGCGCAGACTGCATGTTTTCAGCGCTTTCCCTGGGTTACAGCAGACTATGGGGCCGTCGTCGGTCCTTGGTTTGTCTGCGTATATATATAATTTCTAAATTTATGGTTCTACGCGGCCTGAAGCGGGGCTATAATTCTGCGCCAGCTTAAGTTTATTAGTGTGTACGATTTTGAATTTGTTGTTGTATTCTATCTTAACATTATGGTTCGGAAACGTGGCTAGCACCTTGTAGGGCCCTGTATAATGTGCATCCAGCTTTCCTTTCCTAGGCTCTTTTTGCAAGTATATGAAATCGCCAACATTTACGACTTTAGCATTGACCTTTCGGTCATAATACCTTTTTGTTTTAATTTTGGCATTATTGAGGTTTTCGCGCGCGGTCTCTTGTATCGATATTAACTGCGAAGAGAGGCTGCTTAAGTAATTTGCGTAAGTTTCATTTTCTGATTCTACTGTGAGCGGCATACTTGAAGGGACTCGGGCGAGTTTGCCAAAAACCAGCTCATGTGGTGTATATCGGGTTCCTTCATGTACGCTGGTATTATAGGAGAAAGTTGCGAGATTCAGCCACTCATCCCAGTTTGAATTCTTATTGACGAAGTGTTTAAGGTACTCTACTAGTACGTGATGCGATCGTTCTAACGAGCCATTACTCTGAGGATGGAATGCTGTAGTTTTGCACTGTGTTATCTTGAATTTTTTCGCTACGATACGCATTAGGCTACTGAGGAAATTTGTGCCTTGGTCGGTCAGTATGATTTTCGGCGCTCCGAAACGGCAGATGAATGAATTTATGAGGGCGTCAGCTGTGTCAATCGCGGAGATGCCTTGCATGGGTATTGCAAGGGAATATTTTGTTAGCAGATCTTGGATAGTAAGAATGTATGTATTCCCTGAAGGGGTTGTAGTCAATGGCCCAACAACGTCCATTGCTATTTTCTCGAATGCAGTACCGGGTGTGTCCGTCAGTACCATTGGCTGTCGTGTTTTGACTCTACTGAGTTTATTTAACTGGCAACTTGAACATTTTTGAATAAACTGCTGAATGTGAATTTTCATTTGCGGCCAGCAAAACCTTTCACGAATGCGCGCATATGTTTTTGTGACGCCTTTGTGACCCGCAAAGGCGGAGATATGGTTTTCCGCGATAATCTCCTCCCATTGTTCTTTCGGGGGGAGTGTAATCAAGCCCTGGCACGTTATGATTTTAGTAAAACGGCCTGTAAACCGATCTTTGATGTAATGTCGAATGAAGGGCCAGTTTTCTGTCCCTACTCTAGTCTGAGCTATACTAATAGTTTCCAATTGTAATTCGAGGGCCACGTCAACCAGCGACTCTATTGCTTCAAACAGAACTTCTCTGTCGACCCGTGTCGTTAATGTTTCCTTGACAACTAGAGCGATCAGGTACCGCTGCCTGGTCTTTATTACCTTCGCACGACCCAAGGTGAGGTCTTTTAATTTCGGGAATTTATTTGTTTCAGCTAAATCCTCCGCCCCTGCGTCACATGGCTCTCCGCGCATTGTAACGAAGAATGCGAGGTTATCGCTGCGCATGGATAATTTGTCGCGCACTTCAATGAATTGAGGAGTTGGAGGAATGTTGCTATTGGCTATATTTAAATCAATGTCGTAGGACTCGTCGCTGTCTGCAGCAGGATCGTCGGCAAGACACGGTTGTGTTCTGTCACTGTTGGCAATTTTGTCAGCGAGGTTGTCGTTCAACTCAGGATCGTTCTCGTCATTGTTTTTATCAGCGAGGTTGCTGTTCACCTCAGGTTCGTCCTCGTCGTCGTCGGCGAGGTAATCGCTTGCTTCGGCGTTACTGTCGTCATTATTGTCACTATCGTCGTCATCGTTATTGTTGTTGTCGCTGTCGTTGTTGCTAATGTTGCTTTCATTGTCATCGTCGTTGTCGTCGTTATTATTGTCTGTTTCGGAAATGGATGTAGGATCTTTGCCGGGTACCTGACTGGGAGTCCAGTCGGGGTCGGTTTTATGTTTTACGTTTTTGGTTGACTGTTTGTTGGTACCGAAATCACAGTGAAAGTCGGGGTAGGGAGTCCAATTGGGATTAATTTTACGTTTTGTCCTCGCGTTAGTTTGTGTGTCGCCTGTGATTGGGAGTGCCTTGACTATTGGAGGGTTTATGACTGGATTTCGGGAAAGAGCATCTGCATTTACATTTGTCACCCCTGCCTTGTAGACGATTTCGTATTCATACTCGGCCAATTTGAGACGCCAACGTACCAGTCGCGATGTCGGGTCTGTAACCGAGTGCATCCACACGAGCGGCTTATGGTCTGTAATTAGTTTGAAGGTAGTTCCATATAGGTAAGGTCGAAAATGTTGAACGGAATAGACAATCGCGAGGCATTCTTTCTCGATCGTTGAGTAATTAAGTTCTGCTCCGTTTAGTAATCTGGATGTGTACGCGATGGGTAGATCTTCCCCAATTTTGCCTTGGCTTAAAATTCCGCCGATAGCGTACCCGGACGCGTCGGTCGTGAGGTTGAATGGTAACTCGAAGTTCGGATATTGTAGAATTGGTTCGGTGCAGAGTGTGTCGCGGAGGGTGACGAAAGCGTTTTCACATTTTTCCTTCCACTCGAACGGAGTGTCCTTTTTCAAGAGGTTAGTAAGTGGTTTCGCGATGCTCGAGAAATTTGGAATGAAGCGGCGGTAATAGCCTGCGAGACCCAGAAACTGTTTAATGTTTTTCGCGTCGGTTGGTCGTGGAAATTCTTTTACTGATTCTATTTTACGCGGGTCCGGGCGGACACCGTCTTCGCCGATTATGTGCCCTAAATAAGTAACTTCCTTCCGGAGGAACTCGCATTTGTCGGGTTGCAGCCGGAGGTTTGCGTCTCTCAGTCGTTTAGTTAATTTTTCAAATTTTATTTCGTGTTCGCGAAGCGAGCTCGCGTAAATTACTATATCATCCAGATAAACGAACAGTTCGTTGCCTTGAAGTCCCGACAATACGTTATCCATGAGTCTTTGAAAGGTGGCGGGCGCGTTACGGAGTCCGAATGGCATACGTGCGAATTCGTAATGCCCGTAAGGGGTAGAAAATGCAGTTTTAGGTGCGTCCTGCTCGTTCATGCCGATTTGATGGAAACCGCTCGCGAGGTCAAACACACTAAAATATTTGGCGCTCCCGAGCTGGTCGAGTATTTCCGCGATATTGGGTAGCGGGTATGCATCTGCTAATGATTTTTCGTTTAGGCTTCTGTAATCTATCACCATTCTCCATTTCTTGTTGCCATGGGAATCTGGTTTTTTAGGAACTACCCAAAGTGGGGAGTTATATGGAGAGGAAGATGGTCTAATTATGTCATTCTTTAGGAGTTCTGTTACTTGGCGATTGATCTCTTCTTTGTGGATCGGGGGATAACGATATTGCTTGACGTGGATGGGTATGTCGTTTGTGGTAGGAATTCTGTGTTCTACTGCAGACGTTTTTGAAAGGAAGTCCGTCGGGAGATGAAATAAGTCAAGGTTCTGTTCTATCAAGTTGAGAACGTGCGCCTCCTCTTCGGCATTGAGGTGCTTAATCCGTAAAGCTTCTTTTACGGCATCGTAGCGAGGAATGGGAGGGGGTACGTATGATTCGTGAATGATGCGCGCTGTGAATGTATTCGCGGACGTTGACGGACTGTGTATTACGGTTGCATTTGAATGTGATGCAACAGATGCAGAAACTTTATTTAAGTGATTAGAGCTTGATCTTGCGTTTTTACGTGATTCTGGCGGTCTGTAATATCCGATGCGTTCCGTGACGCTTGATTCTACGTGAGTACATGGCTCATAAGTGATGACGTTCACCGCGCGCTCGGCAGCGCTTGATTTTGCATTTATATATGATTCAAATGATTTAGTGTTTGGAGACTGCTCATCGGCGCCTGAGTTTGATTCATTGGATTTAGGATTTGAGGGCTGCTGGTTGGCGCCTGAGTTTGATTCGTTGGATTTAGGATTTGAGGGCTGCTCGTTGGCGCCTGAGTTTGATTTAGTGGATTTAGAATTTGAAGGCTGCTCATCGGCGCCTGAGTTTGATTCATTGGATTTAGAATTTGGAGGCTGCTCATCGGCGCCCGAATTTGATTTAGTGGATTTAGAATTTGAAGGCTGCTCATCGGCGCCCGAATTTGATTTGGTAGATTTAGAATTTGAAGGCTGCTCATCGGCGCCTGAGTTTGATTTAGTGGAGTTAGTTTGGTTAGTACACTCGCTAGTGTTTAGAGTTATATTCTTAAGTGGAGTGATTTCGTCATTGGAGTTCGGCGTTGATGGTATGTTCCCATGGTTGAAACCCGAGACGCAGGATGTTTGGGTCTGCGTAGATGGGATATTTAGGCTGGACGAAGATGCTGCGCCACTTATCTCGTCGTATTCCGAGAGTGTGACCGCCGGCGTAGCGATGATTATGTCGCGATCTGAGGTGTTTATCGCGCGCCCGTACGCTCGGCCGTGCGTATTCTTTACGATGGCTTCTCCGAAAATGACGCCTGGCTCTATCTCGATACGTGGAATATATCCTTCGCGCACCTCTTTATTTTTTACTACTACGGCTATTCCTACGTTAGTACGAGCCGGTATATTTACTGTAAGCGGATTATCGAATGGGATTTCTATATTTTTCCAGATGAGACGGTTTTGCGTGTATGATACCTCGGCGGCATCCGTAAAGAATTCCGATCCCAATATACCGTCGGTTTCTATTGGGAATTTATTGTTGACGACATAAAATTTTACCGGGTATCCAAAAATTTGCATAGTTATTGAGCCTATCGTATTCACGTAGCCATCGGTGATACCGCTAATTTTTAGTTTATCGGCGATATCAATAAGCTCATTCCGGTCAAGTGCCTGAATTTTGACAATGTTCGGTTCTGCGCCTGTATCGACCATGAATTTGGTCTCTGTCATGAGTGATTTGGAAAAAAGGGAGACCGTCGGAACTGCGTTTTTAGAATTTAATCTGATAGTTGTGACTCGGGCATGTTCTCCGCGTACGTCACGTGGACATTCTGTGAGCGGGTTGGGGCGGCCTCCCGAGTCGTTACCGCGGCGCTCGGGGGCCTTACTTCGTTTCCCTGTTCCCGTTGGGCGTTGTTATATTGCCTCTTTCGGCAATCTTGGACCTCGTGTCCAAACTTTTTGCAGTATCTGCATGATATTTGTTCTTGCGAATGCGGTGCAAATGGTGCGGCACTTGGAAAATTATTATTGGGGATCGCGACTTGGTCGCGGTTTACCGGCGGTTGCCCGTTTTTAAACCAGCAGCGCTCTGCCGGGTGTCCGATCCTATTACAAATAGTACATTGTTCACGGGGTTGCTGTTGAGTTGGTGATACGCGTCGGTCGGTGTTTCGCGGCGCGGAATTTCGCGGCGCTGAGTCAGGCATTCGTGTTTGTTGGCGCGGATTTTCATATCTTTCGCGGTCTAATTCGTACCGCCGAAAGAGTTCCTTCGCGCGACTATACGCTTCCGTCAAAGTCGTATCGTTATTGTATGGAAGTTGCGTGCGGATTGACGGCAGAAGGCCGTCGGTAAAACCTTTTAGCGTGAACTCATCTAAATCAGCCAGAGCTTCTCGCGACATTTCTCCATTCGTGACGCGTTCGCTGTCAATAACGGCGGATCTCAAGTCTTTAACTTTATTAATGTATTCGAGAATATGCTCTTCTGGTTGCATGAATATGTTCGATAACTCTCCTCGGTATTGGTATACGGATTTTGGCGGCCCGAATGAAACGCGTAACGCGTCGCACAGTGCCGTTATGGTGGTGCACTGTTCGTCTTCAACAGCTAAATATGCGCGGTCTTTGAGACGGTTTATAAGCAATTTAGTGAGTGTATTTTCCGATTCTGCTGGCAAGATGTCGCGCGCTCTACGGGCTGCGCGAATATATCGGTACACGGGGATATTATACCCGTTAAACGATGGCACAGAATCGACGGCTTCGCGCAACGAAAAACTGGGCGCTTGGCCCCCCGAACCCATTGTCGGCGCAGGGTTACTTTGATGCGTTACCGATGTGTAATTTGGCGCGTTCGGTTTCTGTCTGAAAGTACTCGGACTGGATGTAGCGATTGGTTCAGGCTCATATCCGCGCCTTATCTTATGAACTTCCGCGCATAATGCCGACAGATCCCGACATAATTCGGCTAAAACCCCTGAATCGCTTAACGACTTTTCCTCTGTTTTCCGTAGACTTTCAGCTTCTGCCTTGAGATGGGTTGCCTGTTCTTGCAATTTTACTTCCTTTTCTGCGAGACTCTTACTAACGATGGCCAATTGGGCCTCGGTCAAAGGTTCAGTCATTTTATTTATTTTGACGCGGCGCGTTGAAATGAATTCTCAACCAAACCCACCAGGACTGGAGGTATCCCACCGCTGTCACCAAAAATGTCACGTCCCGGTTGACGATTTCGCGGAATTTCCACGAAGCGACTACAGTCGGGAAGCGACTTTTAATTCCTCCTTTAGTCGAGAGGCCACGGAGCGCGATCTCAGCGACTTGGGGATCCTGGCGGTGCGGTTTTATAGGTCGGGCAAGATGAGTCCCGGATAGAGGATTTCGCGCCTCTTTCGAATGTATGTTTTGTAACGCGGATCAGATCTTGGCACGGTCGCGGGGTATACCGGTGCTTCTAAATCAAGCGGAATGAGTTTCCACGTTGGTGATTTACCCGGTTTTGCCGAGCTCGCAGATGATTTTGCAACTAACGCGTCCTGTATTCTTCTTACGCTGCTTACCGAAGGCTGTACTTCTCTTATATTCGGTCTAACGGCACGACACTCGACTATGCACGGGTTTGGAGTTGGCGGCAGAGATGGTGAATTACCCGGTTTTGCCGAACTCGCGGATGACTTTGTAACTAACGCGTTCTGTGCTCTTCTTACGCCGCTTACTGAAGGCGGTACCTCTCTTATATTGGGTCTAACGGCACGACACTCGACTATACGCGGGTTTGGAGTTGGCGGCAGAGGCCTGTTAGCTTCTGAAGGAATCGCGTAGAAGTTCCTGAGGAGTTTACGTAGTTGATTCTTCCGGCCGGCTCTCTTTTGTCTAGGCATTCGAGGTAGCGTTGGATTTTAGTTTAGAGGCGGATGTGTATGCCGTCAAGCGAATCGTCCTCTTGTTGGCGGGTAAATGGACTGTGTGAGGTAAGGGCAAGTATGGGGGTTATAGGCATTTACGTCGTCGAGCTGTGGTCCTCTCGTTGACTGCTAGGATATGTGGAATGAAGGAATACTTAGACGTAGAGCGTTATGGAAGACTTAGTTTACTTTTAAGGAAGGCAAGGTTTGAATGAATGAAGGTAGTTTGTATAACAAGGTCTATATATTGACTTGACTCTGTGATTCTTACAACGTTAGTTTATACGCTTGACAATGAAAGGGAACTAGATTCTATCTTACCAGTTAATATAACGTTAGGTGAGTGTCGAACCGCAAGTCAGATTGCTTACCGTGAGTAGATTCTGTCGAGTCTTCAGTGGTTGCTTCAGCACTGATTCTTTGATTTATGATTTGAATTTGAGTTTGGTTTTAGATTTAAGAGTTTTGAGATGTGATTGAATAGAACTGAATTGAGCTTTACTTTAGATCTCGTACAAAGAATTGTTCTTCGATATGGTGAATCTGCTTGTCTTCAAGGCGAATTAGTTAATCTTCAAGATGGAATAGTAGCACTGATTTTAGTATATCACAAAATGCAAATGAGCGAAAGAGACTAATGAGCAAAATGTAATGCAATGCAATGAGCCTGATTTTTGGTTCGACCCGGCTTAAATCTAATTACTAGGGCCCGCCGCTAAGGAAGGGGTACGGCCCTTAGAGTGGGGCTCGGCGCTTGACGCAGGCGCGTTGGTGGTAGAGCGCAGTCCACTTGGAGCGCCGCTTGCGCTTTTACTTAGAACTATTGCCCTAGCGGTCGATGGGCATAGACGCAAAGATGTACATATAGAGTTATAACTCGGTCTTATGTTATTATGGCCTTAAATTAAGTGAATGTGAAGGTGAACGAGTGAGGGAGAAGTTCCGTCGCTCGTCCACTTAGGCGACCTCTAGGAGTGTCTTCAAGATACTAGCCGGCTACGTTAGTTCTTATGGTTAAAGGCGGGTCGGAAATGGTGTCGGTAACGACTGGCCGTCACACTTTTAAAAATTCTGATTTGGGAATTTTTAGAGAAGGTGTTTTTAGTTGTTCCCATCTGTTGCCAATGACATTAAGAGCGAGGTCTATAGGGACGTTAGTGAACAGTGCTGTGACATCCAATGAAATCAACACATAATCTGCAGGGATGGTGAATTCAGGTATCTCTTTAACTAGGCTCCAACTGTCTTTTACATGATACCTAGTCTTTCCTACAATTTCGTTTAGTTTCTTGCTCAGAAACGAAGCGAGGTTGTAGGTAGGGCCATTTACTGTGGAAACTATTATTCGCCATGCTAATTCTGGTTTGTGGATTTTTGGTAAACCGTAAGCGCGAGCAGTGTTACTCCAATGCGTTTTAAGTGAGTACGCTACGTTCTCAGAAATCCATTTATTGCGAGCCCAACGTGTGATGCGGCTATTATTCTCCTTTTCGATGGTAGAGGTATATTCGTGTTGGATTACTTTGTACGTGTCACTGTCGCTTAGCATATTGCGGATGTCAGTAAGATATTTTTCTTTTTCCACAGCAACTGTAACATTACCTTTGTCAGCCTTCATTATTAGCAATTGAGGGTTGTCTTTGAGGAACTTTCTAGTGTTTATTAAGTCTTTATGAAATTGTCTATTGGTATTTGATTGATTGTTTTGTCTTTTATATGATTGTAATTTGGCAATTGTTTCATTTCTAATTTCTGTTTTTGTTTCAGGTTGCATAATGTGGACTGTTTCTTCAATTGCTCCCAATAAGCTGAGTAAAGGTAAGTTGTTCTTGTTATAAGGTAAGGAGAATTTCGGCCCCAGTGCCAAGGTGTCTTTTATATTTTCAGGTATTATGGTGTTAGACAAGTTTTTGAACCATCTGTCAGAAGGACCAGCGTGATTACGTTGCTGAGAGTTACGAAGTCTGTTAAATTTGTGAATGAGATTCTGACGGTTACGAAAATATTGTCTCCGAAAATTATTTTCTTGACGTAGAAAGAATGTGTTTACAATTTCTGTTGGTAAGTGGAGTCTGATACGGTGTTCCGTCAATCTAGCTTCGTTTATTAATGCCCTTTCTTTCTCATGCAGATCAAGGAGTTCTAATTTCAAGGCTGATGTTTGAGTTCTATGGAGTAAATTGGTAAATTTATTAGATGTTCTTTGACTGAAGAAAGTGTTTGAATGTAAGAAATTGTTAGAGATTAGATGATGCGGGATAACGCCGTTATCCCTGCATCGTATTAAAAAAGTTTTTTGTAAGTTAAGATTGACCAATTTTTCTTTTATACGTTTCCAATGTTTCAGGTGATGTAATGTGATATGACCAAAATTAGAGCGGATGAAGTTAAAAAAAGAAGAGTTAGCGCCATTATGTTCGATGGTGTTCATTATAGTTTACCTGACCGGTTTTAACGATGATGTTCCTAATTAATTATTTGGCGTGTTATATCGGTCAATAAATAGAATATAGTTGTCCAACGTTTCGGCCGGTTTTCCTGGCCCTCCTCAGGGACTGTTGAACTGTATAAATAAGAGAAGCGAGAAAATATAATGTGATAATTAAATGTTATTTATTAAGCTAATTTATAAGAGTTTGTTTAATGTAAGTTTAGCATGAAATATGTTAACTGCAATAAATAGAGAGAAAGAAGAAGGAAAATTGTATTTAATAGACATTCGTCCAATAGAGATAAATTAGAAGTAAATTCACATTTAAACGTTTACAATGAAAGCAATTAAAATCAGAGCACATTACTCACATGTGGTTTCACTCGAGGTTAAAGGAGTTATGAAGGAGGCGGAGATTTGTTATGTTTTAGTGGGATATACTGCGTGTTGAAGGACAAGAGGATGGGTGTACTGAGGCACATATGTAGCTGTTTGAATTGCCGCAAATGTGGGGAAGGATTTAAAGGGTGGGGGGAAAAAACAAGGAACGGGTTAAACTAAGGAGGAAAGAACACATTTGAATTTGCCGCGCAACTGACCAGAGCTCACCTGGGCAACGTCGTATCATGGCGTCGTCCAGGGCCCGAGTAGAAAATGATAGTGACAGGAGAGGTTATGTGTTCTGTCATATGTAGCTCACCTGAGTGACGGGTGTCGTTGTCATGTCAGGGCCACGTACATCTATTTTGGCAAAGTGAATACAATTCATCTTGTTTTCTTATGACAGTTACACAGAAGGAATGAATTATTAAGTTGACTTGTGACAGATGAACGTCGTAGCGTTTAACGGTGTATTACCAATTACGGAGCAAATGTTGGTAAATGTCCGTAATATCAGGTTTTTCGTACCTTAAGTTTACACATTTGTCATGCTTAATAATTTCAAAGGTTTCAAGGTGTAACCTTCTGTGGTAGATTCTTTCCTTATGTAGAATTTCAAGATTATCGTAGTCAAACAGATGGTCATTTTCTATTCTATGTTTTGTCAGTGCTGTGTGTTGTGTTTCAGGCAAGTTAATGTTTCTCTTGTGTTCATAGGTTCGGATTTTGGAGTTTCGACCGGTTTGGCCAATATAACAGGCGTCACAACCGGCACAAGGGATACGGTATACAATTCCGGTGTGCTTGTCCTTAGGTATGGGATCCTTAATAGGTGGAAATAAGGAGCCGAGGTTATTTCTCACAGAGTAAATTGTGTGTCTTTTATGTTTCCTGAGTAAACGCTTAAGGTGGTCTGATACAAACGGTACGTAAGGTAATACTACGGTGTTTAATCTAGTTATAGGCCCTCTTGAAATCTCTCTAAGTCCTTTTCTTATTTCAGATTCCACCGGATGGTAGTAGTGGAAAGTACGTTGTTTGATCATTTTATTAATAAAGGAAATGGGATAATTATTTTCTTTAAGCGTTTTACGTATTAGGTCTAAATTCTTTTCTCGGAAACAGATGTTAGATAGGTGTAAAGCACGGTCTATTAACCCGATGGTAAGTCCTACTTTATGTGAGATTGGGTGTGCGGAATTGAAGTTTATATACCGTCCCGACCAAGTGTCTTTGTGATACCAATCAGTTATAAGGCCGCTATTATGTCGGATTAGAGTCATATCAAGAAAATTGATCCTACCATTAACTTCTTTTTCAAAAGTAAATTTGAGACGTGTATGGAAGCTATTGAATTTGTCTACAATTTCGTCTATTTTGTTTATAGGTACTGCTGTCACTATGTCATCTACGTATCGCTTATAGAAAGGCAATTCAAAACTCAGCGTGTGTATAACATTTTGTTCTAATTCTTCCATTACGAGGTTCGCCACAGCTGGAGATAGCGGAGAACCCATAGCACAGCCAAAGGTCTGTTTATAAATTCTATTATCGAACAAGAAAATATTATTCTCTAAACAGTCTTTGGTGGCTTTTAAAAATTCTGATTTGGGAATTTTTAGAGAAGGTGTTTTTAGTTGTTCCCATCTGTTGCCAATGACATTAAGAGCGAGGTCTATAGGGACGTTAGTGAACAGCGCTGTGACATCCAATGAAATCAACACATAATCTGCAGGGATGGTGAATTCAGGTATCTCTTTAACTAGGCTCCAACTGTCTTTTACATGATACCTAGTCTTTCCTACAATTTCGTTTAGTTTCTTGCTCAGAAACGAAGCGAGGTTGTAGGTAGGGCCATTTACTGTGGAAACTATTATTCGCCATGCTAATTCTGGTTTGTGGATTTTTGGTAAACCGTAAGCGCGAGCAGTGTTACTCCAATGCGTTTTAAGTGAGTACGCTACGTTCTCAGAAATCCATTTATTGCGAGCCCAACGTGTGATGCGGCCATTATTCTCCTTTTCGATGGTAGAGGTATATTCGTGTTGGATTACTTTGTACGTGTCACTGTCGCTTAGCATATTGCGGATGTCAGTAAGATATTTTTCTTTTTCCACAGCAACTGTAACATTACCTTTGTCAGCCTTCATTATTAGCAATTGAGGGTTGTCTTTGAGGAACTTTCTAGTGTTTATTAAGTCTTTATGAAATTGTCTATTGGTATTTGATTGATTGTTTTGTCTTTTATATGATTGTAATTTGGCAATTGTTTCATTTCTAATTTCTGTTTTTGTTTCAGGTTGCATAATGTGGACTGTTTCTTCAATTGCTCCCAATAAGCTGAGTAAAGGTAAGTTGTTCTTGTTATAAGGTAAGGAGAATTTCGGCCCCAGTGCCAAGGTGTCTTTTATATTTTCAGGTATTATGGTGTTAGACAAGTTTTTGAACCATCTGTCAGAAGGACCAGCGTGATTACGTTGCTGAGAGTTACGAAGTCTGTTAAATTTGTGAATGAGATTCTGACGGTTACGAAAATATTGTCTCCGAAAATTATTTTCTTGACGTAAACGAAATTGTAGGAAAGACTAGGTATCATGTAAAAGACAGTTGGAGCCTAGTTAAAGAGATACCTGAATTCACCATCCCTGCAGATTATGTGTTGATTTCATTGGATGTCACAGCACTGTTCACTAACGTCCCTATAGACCTCGCTCTTAATGTCATTGGCAACAGATGGGAACAACTAAAAACACCTTCTCTAAAAATTCCCAAATCAGAATTTTTAAAAGCCACCAAAGACTGTTTAGAGAATAATATTTTCTTGTTCGATAATAGAATTTATAAACAGACCTTTGGCTGTGCTATGGGTTCTCCGCTATCTCCAGCTGTGGCGAACCTCGTAATGGAAGAATTAGAACAAAATGTTATACCCACGCTGAGTTTTGAATTGCCTTTCTATAAGCGATACGTAGATGACATAGTGACAGCAGTACCTATAAACAAAATAGACGAAATTGTAGACAAATTCAATAGCTTCCATACACGTCTCAAATTTACTTTTGAAAAAGAAGTTAATGGTAGGATCAATTTTCTTGATATGACTCTAATCCGACATAATAGCGGCCTTATAACTGATTGGTATCACAAAGACACTTGGTCGGGACGGTATATAAACTTCAATTCCGCACACCCAATCTCACATAAAGTAGGACTTACCATCGGGTTAATAGACCGTGCTTTACACCTATCTAACATCTGTTTCCGAGAAAAGAATTTAGACCTAATACGTAAAACGCTTAAAGAAAATAATTATCCCATTTCCTTTATTAATAAAATGATCAAACAACGTACTTTCCACTACTACCATCCGGTGGAATCTGAAATAAGAAAAGGACTTAGAGAGATTTCAAGAGGGCCTATAACTAGATTAAACACCGTAGTATTACCTTACGTACCGTTTGTATCAGACCACCTTAAGCGTTTACTCAGGAAACATAAAAGACACACAATTTACTCTGTGAGAAATAACCTCGGCTCCTTATTTCCACCTATTAAGGATCCCATACCTAAGGACAAGCACACCGGAATTGTATACCGTATCCCTTGTGCCGGTTGTGACGCCTGTTATATTGGCCAAACCGGTCGAAACTCCAAAATCCGAACCTATGAACACAAGAGAAACATTAACTTGCCTGAAACACAACACACAGCGCTGACAAAACATAGAATAGAAAATGACCATCTGTTTGACTACGATAATCTTGAAATTCTACATAAGGAAAGAATCTACCACAGAAGGTTACACCTTGAAACCTTTGAAATTATTAAGCATGACAAATGTGTAAACTTAAGGTACGAAAAACCTGATATTACGGACATTTACCAACATTTGCTCCGTAATTGGTAATACACCGTTAAACGCTACGACGTTCATCTGTCACAAGTCAACTTAATAATTCATTCCTTCTGTGTAACTGTCATAAGAAAACAAGATGAATTGTATTCACTTTGCCAAAATAGATGTACGTGGCCCTGACATGACAACGACACCCGTCACTCAGGTGAGCTACATATGACAGAACACATAACCTCTCCTGTCACTATCATTTTCTACTCGGGCCCTGGACGACGCCATGATACGACGTTGCCCAGGTGAGCTCTGGTCAGTTGCGCGGCAAATTCAAATGTGTTCTTTCCTCCTTAGTTTAACCCGTTCCTTGTTTTTTCCCCCCACCCTTTAAATCCTTCCCCACATTTGCGGCAATTCAAACAGCTACATATGTGCCTCAGTACACCCATCCTCTTGTCCTTCAACACGCAGTATATCCCACTAAAACATAACAAATCTCCGCCTCCTTCATAACTCCTTTAACCTCGAGTGAAACCACATGTGAGTAATGTGCTCTGATTTTAATTGCTTTCATTGTAAACGTTTAAATGTGAATTTACTTCTAATTTATCTCTATTGGACGAATGTCTATTAAATACAATTTTCCTTCTTCTTTCTCTCTATTTATTGCAGTTAACATATTTCATGCTAAACTTACATTAAACAAACTCTTATAAATTAGCTTAATAAATAACATTTAATTATCACATTATATTTTCTCGCTTCTCTTATTTATACAGTTCAACAGTCCCTGAGGAGGGCCAGGAAAACCGGCCGAAACGTTGGACAACTATATTCTATTTATTGACCGATATAACACGCCAAATAATTAATTAGGAACATCATCGTTAAAACCGGTCAGGTAAACTATAATGAACACCAATGTCGTCCAATGATATAGATGCAAATACATTTACACCTATCAATTTGACAGGATTCTGCCTCATCATACCTTTTCCAGGAGGTCCAAATGCACATGTTTTGGGCGGCAGCATTTGCCCATACCGACTCTCTTTGGATTCAGGTCGCATCATAAGCCGGGGCATCCAGAATTGCCAATGTCGTCCAATGATATAGATGCAAATATCTTCACTCCTATCAATTTGACAGGAATCTGCCTCATCATATCTTGTCCAGGAGGTCCAAATGGACAAGATTTGTGCGCTAGCACTTGACAAAAGCCAATCTCTTTGACTCAGGTCGAATCATATGCCGAGCATCCAGAATTGCCAATGTCGTCCAATGATATAGATGCAAATATCTTTACTCCTATTAATTTGACAGGATTCTGCCTCGTCGTATCTTGTCCCGGGGGTCCAAATGTACAAGATTTGTTGCGGTAGCACTTGTCCAAAGCGACTCTCCTTGGACTCAGGTCGAATCATAAGCCTGAGCATCCTGAATTGCCAATGCCGTCTAATGATATAGATGCAAATATCTTCACTCCTATCAATGTGACAGGATTCTGCCTCATCATACCTTTTCCAGGAGGTCCAAATGCACACGTTTTGGGCGGCAGCATTTGCCTAAACAGACTCTCTTTGGATTCAGGTCGCTTCATAAACCGGAGCATCCAGAATTGCCAATGTCGTCCAATGATATAGATGCAAATATCTTTACTCCTATCAATTTGACAGGATTCTGCCTCATCGTATATTGTCCAGGGGGTCCAAATGTACAAGACTTGTGCGGTAGCACTTGACAAAAGCCAATCTCTTTGACTCAGGTCGATTAATATGCCGAAGCATCCAGAATTGCCATGACGTCCAATGATACAGTTGCAAATATCATCACTCCTATGAATGTGATAGGATTCTGCCTCATCATAGCTTTTACAAGAGGTCCAAATGTACAAGACTTGTTGCGGTAGCACTTGTCCGAAGCGACTCTCTTTGGACCCAGGTCGAATCATAAGCCTGAGCATCCAGAATTGCCAATGTCGTCCAATGATATAGATGCAAATATCTTCACTCCTATCAATGTGACAGGAATCTGCCTCATCATATCTTGTCCAGGAGGTCCAAATGGCCAAGATTTGTGCGGTAGCACTTGACAAAAGCCAATCTCTTTGACTCAGGTCGAATCATATGCCGAGCATCCAGAATTGCCAATGTCGTCCAATGATATAGATGCAAATATCTTTACTCCTATCAATGTGATAGGATTCTGCCTCGTCATACCTTGTCCAGGGGGTCAAAATGTACACAGTTTGTTGCGGTAGCACTTGACCAAAGCGAAATTCTTTGGACTTATGTCGAACCATAAGCCGGACCATCCAGAATTGCCGATGTTGACCAATGATATAGATGCAAATATCTTTACTCCTATTAATTTGACAGTATTCTGCCTCATCGTATCTTGTCCAGGGGGTCCAAATGTACAAGATATGTTGCGTTAGCACTTGTCCAAAGCGACCCTACTTGGACTCAGGTCGAATCATAAGTCATCCAGAATTGCCAATGTCGTCCAATGATATAGATGCAAATATCTTTACTCCCACCAATTTGACAGGATTCTGCCTCATCGTATATTGTCCAGGGGGTCCAAATGTACAATACTTGTGAGGTAGCACTTGTACAATGCGACTCTCTTTGGCCTCCGGTCGAATCATACGCCGGAGCATCCAGAATTGCCGATGTTGACCAATGATATAGATGCAAATATCTTTACTCCTATCAATTTGACAGGATTCTGGCTCATCGTGTCTTGTCCAGGGGGTCCAAATGTACAAGATTTGTGCGGTAGCCCTTGTCCAAAGCGACTCTCTTTGGATTCAGGTCGAATCATATGCCGGAGCATCCAGAATTGCCAATGTCGTCCAATGATATAGATGCAAATATCTTTACTGCTATCAATTTGACAGGATTCTGCCTCATCATACCTTGTTCCGGAGGTTCAAATGTACAAGATTTTTGTGGTAGCCCTTGTCCAAAGCGACTCTCTTTGGACTCAGGTCGAATCATAAGCCAGGGCATCCAGAATTGCCAATGTCGTCCAATGATATAGATGCAAATATCTTTACTGCTATCAATTTGACAGGATTCTGCCTCATCATACCTTGTCCAGTAGGTCAAAATGTACAAGATTTGTGCGGTAGCCCTTGTCCAAAGCGACTCTCCTTGGACTCAGGTCGAATCATAAACCGGAGCATCCAGCATTGCCATGGCGTCCAATGATATAGATGCAAATATCTTTACTCCTATCAATGTGATAGGATTCTGCCTCATCATACCTTGTTCCGGAGGTTCAAATGTACAAGATTTGTGCGGTAGCACTAGACAAAAGCGAAACTCTTTGAACTCAGGTCGAATCATATTCCGAGCATCCAGAATTGCCAATGTCGTCCAATGATATAGATGCAAATATCTTTACTCCTATCGATGTGATAGGATTCTGCCTCATCATACCTTGTTCCGGAGGTTCAAATGTACAAGATTTGTGCGGTAGCCCTTGTCCAAAGCGACTCTCTTTGGACTCAGGTCGAATCATAAGCCGGGGCATCCAGAATTGCCAATGTCGTCCAATGATATAGATGCAAATATCTTTACTGCTATCAATTTGTCAGGATTCTGCCTCATCATACCTTGTTCCGGAGGTTCAAATGTACAAGATTTGTGCGGTAGCCCTTGTCCAAAGCGACTCTCTTTGAACTCAGGTCGAATCGTAAGCCGGGGCATCCAGAATTGCCAATGTCGTCCAATGATATAGATGCAAATATCTTTACTCCTATCAATTTGACAAGATTCTGCCTCATCGTATATTGTCCAGGGGGTCCAAATGTACAAGACTTGTGCGGCAGCACTTGACAAAAGCCAATCTCTTTGACTCAGGCCGAATCATAAGCCTGAGCATCCAGAATTGCCAATGCCGTCCAATGATATAGATACAAATATCTTTACTGCTATCAATTTGACAGGATTCTGGCTCATCGTGTCTTGTCCAGGAGGATCCAGTGTACAAGAATTGTGCGGTAGCACTAGACAAGCGCGAAACGCTTTCGACTCATGTCGATCCTAAAGCCGAAGCATCCAGAATTGCCAATGTCGTGCAATGATATAAATGCAAATATCTTCACTCCTATCAATGTGACAGGCTTCTGCCTCATCGTATATTGTCCAGGGGGTCCAAATATACAAGACTTGTGCGGTAGCACTTGACAAAAGCCAATCTCTTTGACTCAGGTCGAATCATATGCCGAACTTCCAGAATTGCCAATGTCGTCCAATGATATAGATGCAAACATCTTCACTCCTATCAATGTGATAGGATTTTGCCTCATCGTATCTTGTACAGGAGGTTCAAATGTACAAGATTTGTGCGGTAGCACTTGTCCAAAGCGACATTCTTTGGACTTAGGTCGAACCATATGCCGGACCATCCAGAACTGCCGATGTTGACCAATGATATAGATGCAAATATCTTTACTCCTATCAATGTGATAGGATTCTGCCTCATCATACCTTGTTCCGGAGGTTCAAATGTACAAGATTTGTGCGGTAGCCCTTGTCCAAAGCGACTCTCCTTGGACTCAGGCCGAATCATAAGCCTGAGCATCCAGAATTGCCAATGCCGTCCAGTGATATTGATGCAAATATCTTTACTCTTATCAATGTGATAGGATTCTGCCTCATCGTATCTTGTCCATGGGGTCCAAATGTACACGATTTGTTGCGGTAGCACTTGCCCAAAGCGACATTCTTTGGACTTATGTCGAACCATAAGCCGGACCATCCAGAATTGCCAATGTCGTCCAATGATATAGATACAAATATCTTTACTGCTATCAATTTGACAGGATTCTGGCTCATCGTGTCTTGTCCAGGAGGATCCAGTGTACAAGAATTGTGCGGTAGCACTAGACAAGCGCGAAACGCTTTCGACTCATGTCGATCCTAAAGCCGAAGTATCCAGAATTGCCAATGTCGTGCAATGATATAAATGCAAATATCTTCACTCCTATCAATGTGATAGGATTCTGCCTCATTTTATCTTATCCAGGGGGTCCAAATGTACAAGACATATTGCGGTAGCACTTGTCCGAAGCGACTCTCTTTGGCCTCCGGTCGAATCATATGCCGGAGCATCCAGAATTGCCAATGTCGTCCAGTGATATTGATGCAAATATCTTTACTCCTATCAATGTGATAGGATTCTGCCTCATCATACCTTGTTCCGGAGGTTCAAATGTACAAGATTTGCGCGGTAGCCCTTGTCCAAAGCGACTCTCTTTGGACTCAGGTCGAATCATAAGCCGGGGCATCCAGAATTGCCAATGTCGTCCAATGATATAGATGCAAATATCTTTACTGCTATCAATTTGACAGGATTCTGGCTCATCGTGTCTTGTCCAGGAGGATCCAGTGTACAAGAATTGTGCGGTAGCACTAGACAAGCGCGAAACGCTTTCGACTCATGTCGATCCTAAAGCCGAAGCATCCAGAATTGCCAATGTCGTGCAATGATATAAATGCAAATATCTTCACTCCTATCAATGTGATAGGATTCTGCCTCATCTTATCTTATCCAGGGGGTCCAAATGTACAAGACATATTGCGGTAGCACTTGTCCGAAGCGACTCTCTTTGGCCTCCGGTCGAATCATATGCCGGAGCATCCAGAATTGCCAATGTCGTCCAGTGATATTGATGCAAATATCTTTACTCCTATCAATGTGATAGGATTCTGCCTCATCATACCTTGTTCCGGAGGTTCAAATGTACAAGATTTGCGCGGTAGCCCTTGTCCAAAGCGACTCTCTTTGGACTCAGGTCGAATCATAAGCCGGGGCATCCAGAATTGCCAATGTCGTCCAATGATATAGATGCAAATATCTTTACTGCTATCAATTTGTCAGGATTCTGCCTCATCATACCTTGTCCAGTAGGTCAAAATGTACAAGATTTGTGCGGTAGCCCTTGTCCAAAGCGACTCTCTTTGGACTCAGGTCGAATCATAAGCCGGAGCATCCAGAATTACCAATGTCGTCCAATTATATAGATGCAAATATCTTTACTGCTATCAATTTGACAGGATTCTGTCTCATCATACCCTGTTCCGGATGTTCAAATGTACAAGGTTTGCGCGGTAGCACTTGTCGAAAGCGACTCTCTTTGGACTCAGGTCGAATCGTAAGCCGGGGCATCCAGAATTGCCAATGTCGTCCAATGATATAGATGCAAATATCTTTACTGTTATCAATTTGACAGGATTCTGCCTCATCGTATCTTGTCCAGGGGGTCCAAATGTACACGATTTGTTGCGGTACCACTTGTCCAAAGCGACATTCTTTGGACTTATGTCGAACCATAAGCCGGACCATCCAGAATTGCCGATGTTGACCAATGATATAGATGCAAATATCTTTACTCCTATTAATTTGACAGGATTCTGCCTCATCATACCTTATCCAGGAGGTCCAAATGCTCATGTTTTGTGCGGCAGCATTTGCCCAAACCGACTCTCTTTGGATTCAGGTCGAATCATAAGCCGGGGCATCCAGCATTGCCATTGTCGTCCAATGATATAGATGCAAATATATTTACTCCTATCAATTTGACAGGATTCTGCCTCATCGTATCTTGTCCAGGGGGTCCAAATGTACACGATTTGTTGCGGTACCACTTGTCCAAAGCGACATTCTTTGGACTTATGTCGAACCATAAGCCGGAGCATCCAGAATTGCCAATGTCGTCCAATGATATAGATGCAAATATCTTTACTCCTATCAATTTGACAGGATTCTAACTCATCGTATATTGTCCAGGGGGTCCAAATGTACAAGACTTGTGCGGCAGCACTTGACAAAAGCGACTGTCTTTGGATTCAAGTCGAATCATAACCCGGAGCATCCAGAATTGCCATTGTCGTCCAATGATATAGATGCAAATATATTTACTCCTATGAATGTGATAGGATTCTGCCTCATCATACCTTGTACAGGAGGTCCAAATGTACAAGACTTGTTGCGGTAGCACTTGTCCGAAGCGACTCTGTTTGGACTCAGGTCGAATCATAAGCCGGGGCATCCAGAATTGCCAATGTCGTCCAATGATATAGATGCAAACATCTTCACTCCTTTCAATTTGATAGGATTCTGTCTCATCATACCCTGTTCCGGATGTTCAAATGTACAAGGTTTGGGCGGTAGCACTTGTCCAAAGCGACTCTCTTTGGATTCAGGTCGAATCATAAGCCGGGGCATCCAGAATTGCCAATGTCGTCCAATGATATAGATGCAAATATCTTTTCTGCTATCAATTTGACAGGATTCTGCCTCATCATACCTTGTTCCGGAGGTTCAAATGTACCAGATTTTTGCGGTAGCCCTTGTCCAAAGCGACTCTCTTTGGACTCAGGTCGAATCGTAAGCCGGGGCATCCAGAATTGCCAATGTCGTCCAATGATATAGATGCAAATATCTTTACTGCTGTCAATTTGACAGGATTCTGCCTCATCATACCTTGTCCAGTAGGTCAAAATGTACACGATTTGTTGCGGTACCACTTGTCCAAAGCGACATTCTTTGGACTTATGTCGAACCATAAGCCGGACCATCCAGAATTGCCGATGTTGACCAATGATATAGATGCAAATATCTTTACTGCTATCAATTTGACAGGATTCTGCCTCATCATACCTTGTTCCGGAGGTTCAAATGTACAAGATTTTTGCGGTAGCCCTTGTCCAAAGCGACTCTCTTTGGACTCAGGACGAATCGTAAGCCGGGGCATCCAGAATTGCCAATGTTGTCCAATGATATAGATGCAAATATCTTTACTGTTATCAATTTGACAGGATTCTGCCTCATCATACCTTGTCCAGTAGGTCAAAATGTACAAGATTTGTGCGGTAGCCCTTGTCCAAAGCGACTCTCTTTGGACTCAGGTCGAATCATAAGCCGGAGCATCCAGAATTGCCAATGTCGTCCAATGATATAGATGCAAACATCTTCACTCCTTTCAATTTGACAGGATTCTGTCTCATCATACCCTGTTCCGGATGTTCAAATGTACAAGGTTTGGGCGGTAGCACTTGTCCAAAGCGACTCTCCTTGGACTCAGGTCGAATCATAAACCGGAGCATCCAGCATTGCCATGGCGTCCAATGATATAGATGCAAATATCTTTACTCCTATTAATTTGACAGGATTCTGCCTCGTCGTATCTTGTCCCGGGGGTCCAAATGTACAAGATTTGTTGCGGTAGCACTTGTCCAAAGCGACTCTCCTTGGACTCAGGTCGAATCATAAGCCTGAGCATCCTGAATTGCCAATGCCGTCTAATGATATAGATGCAAATATATTTACTCCTATGAATGTGATAGGATTCTGCCTCATCATACCTTGTACAGGAGGTCCAAATGTACAAGACTTGTTGCGGTAGCACTTGTCCAAAGCGACTCTCCTTGGACTCACGTCGAATCATAAGCCAGAGCATCCAGAATTGCCAATGTCGTCCAATGATATAGATGCAAATATCTTTTCTCCTATCAATTTGACAGGATTCTGCCGCTATCATATCTTTTCCAGGCGGTCAAAATGTACAAGATTTGTGCGTTAGCACTTCACAAAAGCGAATCTCTTTGGACTCAGGTCGATTCATATGCCGAAGCATCCAGAATTACCATGTCGTCCAATAATACAGATGCAAATGTCATCACTCCTATGAATGTGATAGGATTCTGCCTCATCATACCTTGTACAGGAGGTTCAAATGTACAAGATTTGTGCGGTAGCCCTTGTCCAAAGCGACTGTCTTTGGATTCAGGTCGAAACATAAGCCGGAGCATCTAGAATTGCCATTGTCGTCCAATGATATAGATGCAAATACATTTACACCTATCAATTTGACAGGATTCTGGCTCATCGTGTCTTGTCCAGGGCGTCCAAATGTACAAGATTTGTGCGGTAGCACTTGACAAAAGCCAATCTCTTTGACTCAGGTCGAATCATATGCCGAGCATCCAGAATTGCCAATGTCGTCCAATGATATAGAATGAATATCTTTACTCCTATCAATGTGATAGGATTCTGCCTCGTCATACCTTGTCCAGGGGGTCAAAATGTACACAGTTTGTTGCGGTAGCACTTGACCAAAGCGAAATTCTTTGGACTTATGTCGAACCATAAGCCGGACCATCCAGAATTGCCAATGTCGTCCAATCTTTACTCCTATCAATGTGATAGGATTCTGCCTCGTCATACCTTGTCCAGGGGGTCAAAATGTACACAGTTTGTTGCGGTAGCACTTGACCAAAGCGAAATTCTTTGGACTTATGTCGAACCATAAGCCGGACCATCCAGAATTGCCAATGTCGTCCAATGATATAGATGCAAATATCTTTACTCCCATCAATTTGACAGGATTCTGCCTCATCGTATATTGTCCAGGGGGTCCAAATGTACAATACTTGTGAGGTAGCACTTGTACAATGCGACTCTCTTTGGCCTCCGGTCGAATCATACGCCGGAGCATCCAGAATTGCCGATGTTGACCAATGATATAGATGCAAATATCTTTACTCCTATCAATTTGACAGGATTCTGGCTCATCGTGTCTTGTCCAGGGGGTCCAAATGTACAAGATTTGTGCGGTAGCCCTTGTCCAAAGCGACTCTCTTTGGATTCAGGTCGAATCATAAGCCTGAGTATCCAGAATTGCGAATGCCGTCTAATGATATAGATGCAAATATCTTCACTCCTATCAATTTGACAGGATTCTGGCTCATCGTGTCTTGTCCAGGAGGATCAAGTGTACAAGATTTGTGCGGCAGCACTTCACAAAAGCCAATCTCTTTGACTCAGGTCGAATCATATGCCGAGCATCCAGAATTGCCAATGTCGTCCAATGATATAGATGCAAATATCTTTACTCCTATCAATGTGATAGGATTCTGCCTCATCATACCTTGTACAGAAGGTCCAAATGTACAAGACTTATTGCGGTAGCACTTGTCCGAAGCGACTCTCTTTGGCCTCCGGTCGAATCATATGCCGGAGCATCCAGAATTGCCAATGTCGTCCAATGATATAGATGCAAATATCTTTACTGCTATCAATTTGACAGGATTCTGCCTCATCATACCTTGTTCCGGAGGTTCAAATGTACAAGATTTTTGCGGTAGCCCTTGTCCAAAGCGACTCTCTTTGGATTCAGGTCGAATCATAAGCCGGGGCATCCAGAATTGCCAATGTCGTCCAATGATATAGATGCAAATATCTTTACTGCTATCAATTTGACAGGCTTCTGCCTCATCATACCTTGTCCAGTAGGTCAAAATGTACAAGATTTGTGCGGTAGCCCTTGTCCAAAGCGACTCTCCTTGGACTCAGGTCGAATCATATACCGGAGCATCCAGCATTGCCATGGCGGCCAATGATATAGATGCAAATATCTTTACTCCTATCAATGTGATAGGATTCTGCCTCATCGTATATTGTCCAGGGGGTCCAAATGTACAAGATTTGTGCGGTCGCCCTTGTCCAAAGCGACTCTCTTTGGCCTCCGGTCGAATCATACGCCGGAGCATCCAGAATTGCCAATGTGGTCCAATGATATAGATGCAAATATCTTCAATCATATCAATTTGACAGGATTCTGTCTCATCATACCCTGTTCCGGATGTTCAAATGTACAAGGTTTGTGTGGTAGCACTTGTCCAAAACGACTCTCTTTGGACATAGGTCGAATCATAAGCCGGAGCATCCAGAATTGCCAATGTTGTCCAATGATATAGATGCAAATATCTTTACTCCTATCAATTTGACAGGATTCTGCCACATCATACCTTGTACAGGAGGTCCAAATGTACAAGATTTGTGCGGTAGCACTTGTCCAAAACGACCCTCTTTGGCCTCCGGTCGAATCATAAGCCGGGGCATCCAGAATTGCCAAGGTAGCCCAATGATATAGATGCAAATATCTTTACTCCTATCAATGTGACAGGATTCTGCCTCATCGTATCTTGTCCAAGGTGTCCAAATGTACACGATTTGTTGTGGTAGCACTTGTCCAAAGCGATATTCTTTGGACTTATGTCGAACCATAAGCCGAAGCATCCAGAATTGCCAATGTCGTCCAATGATATAGATGCAAATATCTTTACTCCTATCACTTTGACAAGGATTCTGCCTCATCGTATATTGTCCAGGGGGCCAAAATGTACAAGACTTGTGCGGTAGCACTTGTACAATGCGACTCTCTTTGGCCTCCGGTCGAATCATACGCCGGAGCATCCAGAATTGCCAATGTGGTCCAATGATATAGATGCAAATATCTTCAATCATATCAATTTGACAGGATTCTGTCTCATCATACCTTGCTCCGGATGTTCAAATGTACAAGGTTCGTGTGGTAGCACTTGTCCAAAACGACTCTCTTTGGACATAGGTCGAACCATAAGCCGGACCATCCAGAATTGCCGATGTTGGCCAATGATATAGATGCAAATATCTTTACTCCTATCAATTTGACAGGATTCTGCCTCATCGTATATTGTCCAGGGGGTCCAAATGTACAAGACTTGTGCGGTAGCACTTGACAAAAGCCAATCTCTTTGACTCAGGTCGATTAATATGCCGAAGCATCCAGAATTGCCATGACGTCCAATGATACAGTTGCAAATATCATCACTCCTATGAATGTGATAGGATTCTGCCTCATCATAGCTTTTACAAGAGGTCCAAATGTACAAGACTTATTGCGGTAGCACTTGTCCGAAGCGACTCTCTTTGGACCCAGGTCGAATCATAAGCCTGAGCATCCAGAATTGCCAATGTCGTCCAATGATATAGATGCAAATATCTTCACTCCTATCAATGTGACAGGAATCTGCCTCATCATATCTTGTCCAGGAGGTCCACATGGCCAAGATTTGTGCGGTAGCACTTGACAAAAGCCAATCTCTTTGACTCAGGTCGAATCATATGCCGAGCATCCAGAATTGCCAATGTCGTCCAATGATATAGATGCAAATATCTTTACTCCTATCAATGTGATAGGATTCTGCCTCGTCATACCTTGTCCAGGGGGTCAAAATGTACACAGTTTGTTGCGGTAGCACTTGACCAAAGCGAAATTCTTTGGACTTATGTCGAACCATAAGCCGGACCATCCAGAATTGCCGATGTTCACCAATGATATAGATGCAAATATCTTTACTCCTATTAATTTGACAGTATTCTGCCTCATCGTATCTTGTCCAGGGGGTCCAAATGTACAAGATATGTTGCGTTAGCACTTGTCCAAAGCGACCCTACTTGGACTTAGGTCGAATCATAAGCCATCCAGAATTGCCAATGTCGTCCAATGATATAGATGCAAATATCTTTACTCCCATCAATTTGAGAGGATTCTGCCTCATCGTATATTGTCCAGGGGGCCAAAATGTACAAGACTTGTGCGGTAGCACTTGTACAATGCGACTCTCTTTGGCCTCCGGTCGAATCATACGCCGGAGCATCCAGAATTGCCGATGTTGACCAATGATATAGATGCAAATATCTTTACTCCTATCAATTTGACAGGATTCTGGCTCATCGTGTCTTGTCCAGGGGGTCCAAATGTACAAGATTTGTGCGGTA
Source organism: Priocnemis perturbator (assembly GCA_963942575.1). NCBI lineage: Eukaryota > Metazoa > Arthropoda > Insecta > Hymenoptera > Pompilidae > Priocnemis > Priocnemis perturbator. The sequence goes on along the minus strand of CAWWDK010000133.1, from coordinate 1,073,251 downwards.
GCCCTTGTCCAAAGCGACTCTCTTTGGATTCAGGTCGAATCATAAGCCTGAGTATCCAGAATTGCGAATGCCGTCTAATGATATAGATGCAAATATCTTCACTCCTATCAATTTGACAGGATTCTGGCTCATCGTGTCTTGTCCAGGAGGAACAAGTGTACAAGATTTGTGCGGCAGCACTTGACAAAAGCCAATCTCTTTGACTCAGGTCGAATCATATGCCGAGCATCCAGAATTGCCAATGTCGTCCAATGATATAGATGCAAATATCTTTACTCCTATCAATGTGATAGGATTCTGCCTCATCATACCTTGTACAGAAGGTCCAAATGTACAAGACTTATTGCGGTAGCACTTGTCCGAAGCGACTCTCTTTGGCCTCCGGTCGAAACATATGCCGGAGCATCCAGAATTGGCAATGTCGTCCAATGATATAGATGCAAATATCTTTACTGCTATCAATTTGACAGGATTCTGCCTCATCATACCTTGTTCCGGAGGTTCAAATGTACAAGATTTTTGCGGTAGCCCTTGTCCAAAGCGACTCTCTTTGGACTCAGGTCGAATCATAAGCCGGGGCATCCAGAATTGCCAATGTCGTCCAATGATATAGATGCAAATATCTTTATTGCTATCAATTTGACAGGATTCTGCCTCATCATACCTTGTCCAGTAGGTCAAAATGTACTAGATTTGTGCGGTAGCCCTTGTCCAAAGCGACTCTCCTTGGACTCAGGTCGAATCATAAACCGGAGCATCCAGAATTGCCAATGTGGTCCAATGATATAGATGCAAATATCTTCAATCATATCAATTTGACAGGATTCTGCCTCATCATACCTTGTTCCGGAGGTTCAAATGTACAAGATTTGTGCGGTAGCACTAGACAAAAGCGAAACTCTTTGAACTCAGGTCGAATCATATTCCGAGCATCCAGAATTGCCAATGTCGTCCAATGATATAGATGCAAATATATTTACTCCTATCAATTTGACAGGATTCTGCCTCATCGTATATTGTCCAGGGGGTCCAAATGTACAAGACTTGTGCGGCAGCACTTGACAAAAGCCAATCTCTTTGACTCAGGTCGAATCATATTCCGATCATCCAGAATTGCCAATGTCGTCCAATGATATAGATGCAAATATCTTTACTCCTATCTATGTGATAGGATTCTGCCTCATCATGCCTTGTTCCGGAGGTTCAAATGTACAAGATTTGTGCGGTCGCCCTTGTCCAAAGCGACTCTCTTTGGCCTCCGGTCGAATCATACGCCGGAGCATCCAGAATTGCCAATGTGGTCCAATGATATAGATGCAAATATCTTCAATCATATCAATTTGACAGGATTCTGTCTCATCATACCCTGTTCCGGATGTTCAAATGTACAAGGTTTGTGTGGTAGCACTTGTCCAAAACGACTCTCTTTGGACTTATGTCGAACCATAAGCCGGACCATCCAGAATTGCCAATGTCGTCCAATGATATAGATACAAATATCTTTACTGCTATCAATTTGACAGGATTCTGGCTCATCGTGTCTTGTCCAGGAGGATCCAGTGTACAAGAATTGTGCGGTAGCACTAGACAAGCGCGAAACGCTTTCGACTCATGTCGATCCTAAAGCCGAAGCATCCAGAATTGCCAATGTCTTGCAATGATATAAATGCAAATATCTTCACTCCTATCAATGTGATAGGATTCTGCCTCATCTTATCTTATCCAGGGGGTCCAAATGTACAAGACTTATTGCGGTAGCACTTGTCCGAAGCGACTCTCTTTGGCCTCCGGTCGAATCATATGCCGGAGCATCCAGAATTGCCAATGTCGTCCAGTGATATTGATGCAAATATCTTTACTCCTATCAATGTGATAGGATTCTGCCTCATCATACCTTGTTCCGGAGGTCCAAATGGCCAAGATTTGGGCGGCAGTATTTGTCTAAAGCGGCTCTCTTTGAACTCAGGTCGAATCATATGCCGAACTTCCAGAATTGCCAATGTCGTCCAATGATATAGATGCAAATATCTTTACTCCTATCAATGTGATAGGATTCTGCCTCATCATACCTTGTACAGGAGGTCCATATGTACAAGATTTATTGCGGTAGCGCTTGTCCGAAGCTTCTCTCTTTGGACTCAGGTCGAATCATAAGCCTGAGCATCCAGAATTGCCAATGTCGTCCAATGATATAGATGCAAATATCTTCACTCCTATCAATTTGACAGGATTCGGCCTCATCATATCTTGTCCAGGAGGTCCAAATGGACAAGATTTGGGCGGCAGTATTTGTCCAAAGCGACTCTCTTTGAACTCAGGTCTAATCAAATGCCGATCTTCCAGAATTGCCAATGTCGTCCAATGATATACATTCACATATCTTTACTCCTATCAATTTGACAGGATTCTGTCTCATCGTATATTGTCAAGGGGGTCCAAATGTACAAGACTTGTGTGGTAGCCCTTGTCCAAAGCGACTCTCTTTGGACTCAGGTCGAGCCATAGGCCGAAGCATCAAGAATTGCCAATGTCGTGCAATGATATAGATGCAAATATCTTTATTGCTATCAATTTGACAGGATTCTGCCTCATCATATCTTGTCCACGAGGTGCAAATGTACAAGATTTGTGCGGGAGCACTTGTCCAAAGCGGCATTCTTTAGACTTAGGTCGAATCATAAGCCGGGGCATCCAGAATTGCCAATATCGTCCAATGATATAGATACAATTATCTTTACTGCTATCAATTTGACAGGATTCTGGCTCATCGTGTCTTGTCCAGGAGCATCAAGTGTACGGTAGCACTAGACAAGAGCGAAACTCTTTGGACTCAGGTCGATCCATAAGCCGAAGCATCAAGAATTGCTAATGTCGTGCAATGGTATAGATGCAAATATCTTTACTGCAATCAATTTGACAGGATTCTGCCTCATCGTGTCTTGTCCAGGGGGTCCAAATGTACGGGATTTGTTGCGGTAGCACTTGTCCAAAGAGACATTCTTTGGACTTATGTCGAACCATAAGCCGGACCATCCAGAATTGCCGTTGTTGACCAATGATATAGATGCAAATATCTTTACTCCTATTAATTTGACAGGATTCTGCCTCGTCGTATCTTGTCCCGGGGGTCCAAATGTACAAGATTTGTTGCGGTAGCACTTGTCCAAAGCGACTCTCCTTGGACTTAGGTCGAATCATAAGCCTGAGCATCCAGAATTGCCAATGCCGTCTAATGATATAGATGCAAATATCTTCACTCCTATCAATGTGACAGGATTCTGCCTCATCATGCCTTTTCCAGGAGGTCCAAATGCACACGTTTTGGGCGGCAGCATTTGCCCAAACCGACTCTCTTTGGATTCGGGTCGAATCATATGCCGAGCATCCAGAATTGCCAATGTCGTCCAATGATATAGATGCAAATATCTTTACTCCTATCAATGTGATAGGATTCTGCCTCATCATACCTTGTACAGGAGGTCCAAATGTACAAGACTTATTGCGGTAGCACTTGTCCGAAGCGACTCTCTTTGGCCTCCGGTCGAATCATATGCCGGAGCATCCAGAATTGCCAATGTCGTCCAGTGATATTGATGCAAACATCTTTACTCCTATCAATGTGATAGGATTCTGCCTCATCGTATCTTGTCCAGGGGGTCCAAATGTACACGATTTGTTGCGGTAGCACTTGTCCAAAGCGACATTCTTTGGACTAATGTCGAACCATAAGCCGGACCATCCAGAATTGCTGATGTTCACCAATGATATAGATGCAAATATCTTTACTCCTAATAATTTGACAGAATTCTGCCTCATCGTATCTTGTCAAGGGGGTCCAAATGTACAAGATATGTTGCGGTAGCATTTGTCCAAAACGACTCTCCTTGGACTCAGGTCGCATCATAAGCCTGAGCATCCAGAATTGCCAATGACGTCCAATGATATAGATGCAAATATCTTCACTCCTATCAATTTGACAGGATTCGGCCTCATCATATCTTGTCCAGGAGGTCCAAATGGACAACATTTGGGCGGCAGTATTTGTCCAAAGCGACTCTCTTTGAACTCAAGTCGAATCATATGCCGAACTTCCAGAATTGCCAATGTCGTCCAATGATATAGATGCAAACATCTTCACTCCTATCAATTTGACAGGATTCTGCCTCATCGTATCTTGTCCAGGAGGTTCAAATGTACAAGATTTGTGCGGTAGCACTTGTCCAAAGCGACATTCTTTGGACTTAGGTCGAACCATATGCCGGACCATCCAGAATTGCCGATGTCGACCAATGATATAGATGCAAATATCTTTACTCCTATCAATTTGACAGGACTCTGGCTCATCATGTCTTGTCCAGGATGATCAAGTGTAGAAGATGTGTGCGGTAGCACTAGATAAAAGCGAAACTCCTTGGACTCAGGTCGATCCATAAGCCGAAGCATTCAGAATTGCCAATGTCGTGCAATGATATAGATGCAAATATCTTTACTGCTATCAATTTGACAGGATTCTGCCTCCTCGTATCTTGTCCACGAGGTTCAAATGTACAAGATTTGTGCGGTAGCACTTGTCCAAAGCGACATTCTTTGGACTTAGGTCGAACCATATTCCGGACCATCCAGAACTGCCGATATTGACCAATGATATAGATGCAAATATCTTTACTCCTATCAATGTGATAGGATTCTGCCTCATCATACCTTGTTCCGGAGGTTCAAATGTACAAGATTTGTTGCGGTAGCACTTGTCCAAAGCGACTCTCCTTGGACTCAGGCCGAATAATATGCCTGAGCATCCAGAATTGCCAATGCCGTCTAATGATATAGTTGCAAATATCTTCACTCCTATCAATGTGACAGGATTCTGCCTCATCATACCGTTTCCAGGAGGCCCAAATGCACAAGTTTTGGGCGGCAGCATTTGCCCAAACCGACTCTCTTTGGATTCAGGTCGAATCATAAACCGGAGCATCCAGAATTGCCCACGTCGTCCAATGATATAGATGCAAATATCTTTACTCCTATCAATGTGATAGGAATCTGCCTTATGATACCTTGTTCCGGAGGTCCAAATGGACAAGATTTGGGCGGCAGTATTTGTCCAAAGCGACTCTCTTTGGACTCAGGTCGGATCATATAGATGCAAATATCTTTACTCCTATCAATGTGATAGGATTCTGCCTCATCATACCTTGTACAGGAGATCCAAATGTACAAGACTTATTGCGGTAGCACTTGTCCGAAGCGACTCTCTTTGCACTCAGGTCGAATCATATGCCGAACTTCCAGAATTGCCAATGTCGTCCAATGATATCGATGCAAATATCTTCACTCCTATCAATGTGATAGGATTCTGCCTCATCATACCTTTTCCAGGAGGTCCAAATGCACAAGTTTTGGGCGGCAGCATTTGCCCAAACCGACTCTCTTTGGATTCAGGTCGAATCATAAACCGGAGCATCCAGAATTGCCAATGTCGTCCAATGATATAGATGCAAATATCTTTACTCCTATGAATTTGACAGGATTCTGCCTCATCGTATATTGTCCAGGGGGTCCAAGTGTAGAAGATGTGTGCGGTAGCACTAGACAAAAGCGAAACTCCTTGGACTCAGGTCGATCCATAAGCCGAAGCATCCAGAATTGCCAATGTCGTGCAATGATATAGATGCAAATATCTTTACTGCTATCAATTTGACAGGATTCTACCTCATCGTATCTTGTCCACGAGGTTCAAATGTACAAGATTTGTGCGGTAGCACTTGTCCGAAGCGACATTCTTTGGACTTAGGTCGAATCATAAGCCGGACCATCCAGAACTGCCGATGTTGACCAATGATATAGATGCAAATATCTTTACTCCTATCAATGTGATAGGATTCTGCCTCATCATACCATGTTCCGGAGGTTCAAATGTACAAGATTTGTGCGGTAGCCCTTGTCCAAAGCGACTCTCTTTGAACTCAGGTCGAATCATATGCCGAACTTCCAGAATTGCCAATGTCGTCCAATGATATAGATGCAAATATCTTCACTCCTATCAATTTGACAGGATTCTGCCTCATCGTATCTTGTCCACGAGGTTCAAATGTACAAGATTTGTGCGGTAGCACTTGTCCAAAGCGACATTCTTTGGACTTATGTCAAACCATATTCCGGACCATCCAGAACTGCCGATGTTGACCAACGATATAGATGCAAATATCTTTACTCCTATCAATTTGACAGGATTCTGCCTCATCGTATATTGTCCAGGGGGTCCAAATGCACAAGGTTTGGGCGGTAGCACTTGTCCAAAGCGACTCTCCTTGGTCTCAGGTCGAATCATATGCCTGAGCATCCAGAATTTCCAATGCCGTCTAATGATATAGATGCAAATATCTTCTCTCCTATCAATGTGACAGGATTCTGCCTCATCAAACCTTTTCCACGAGGTCCAAATGCACAAGGTTTGGGCGGCAGCATTTGCCCAAACCGACTCTCTTTGGATTCAGGTCGAATCATAAACCGGAGCATCCAGAATTGCCAATGTCGTCCAATGATATAGATGCAAATATCTTTACTCCTATCAATTTGACAGGATTCTGCCTCATCGTATATTGTCCAGGGGGTCCAAATGTACAAGACTTGTGCGGTAGCACTTGACAAAAGCCAATCTCTTTGACTCAGGTCGAATCATATGCCGAGCATCCAGAATTGCCAATGTCGTCCAATGATATAGATGCAAATATCTTTACTCCTATCAATTTGACAGGATTCTGCATCATCGTATCTTGTTCAGGGGATCCAAATGTACAAGATTTGTTGCGGTAGCACTTGTCCGAAGCGACTCTCTTTGGCCTCCGGTCGAAACATATGCCGGAGCATCCAGATTTGCCAATGTCGTCCAGTGATATTGATGCAAACATCTTTACTCCTATCAATGTGATAGGATTCTGCCTCATCGTATCTTGTCCAGGAGGTTCAAATGTACAAGATTTGTGCGGTAGCACTTGTCCAAAGCGACATTCTTTGGACTTAGGTCGAACCATAAGCCGGACCATCCAGAACTGCCGATGTTGACCAATGATATAGATGCAAATATCTTTACTCCTAGCAATGTGATAGGATTCTGGCTCATCATACCTTGTTCCGGAGGTTTAAATGTACAAGATTTGTGCGGTAGCCCTTGTCCAAAGCGACTCTCTTTGGACTCAGGTTGAATCATAAGCCGGGGCATCCAGAATTGCCAATGTCGTCCAATGATGTAGATGCAAATATGTTCACTCCTATTAATTTAACAGGATTCTGCCTCATCGTATCTTGTCCAGGGGGTCCAAATGTACAAGATTTGTGCGGTAGCACGTGTCCAAAGCGACTCTCTTTGGCCTCCGGTCAAATCATATGCCGGAGCATCCTGAATTGCCAATGTCATCCAGTGATATAGATGCAAATATCTTTACTCCTATCAATGTGACAGGATTCTGCCTCATCGTATCTTGTCCAGGGGGTCCAAATGTACAAGATTTGTGCGGTAGCCCTTGTCCAAGGCGACTCTCTTTGGATTCAGGTCGATCCTTAAGCCGAAGCATCCAGAATTGCTAATGTCGACCAATGATATAGAAGCAAATATCTTTACTCCTATCAATGTGATAGGATTCTGCCTCATCATACCTTGTACAGGAGGTGCAAATGTACAAGACTTATTGCGGTAGCACTTGTCCGAAGCGACTCTCTTTGGCCTCCGGTCGAATCATATGCCGGAGCATCCAGAATTGCCAATGTCGTCCAGTGATATTGATGCAAACATCTTTACTCCTATCAATGTGATAGGATTCTGCCTCATCGTATCTTGTCCAGGGGGTCCAAATGTACACGATTTGTTGCGGTAGCACTTGTCCAAAGCGACATTCTTTGGACTAATGTCGAACCATAAGCCGGACCATCCAGAATTGCTGATGTTCACCAATGATATAGATGCAAATATCTTTACTCCTAATAATTTGACAGAATTCTGCCTCATCGTATCTTGTCAAGGGGGTCCAAATGTACAAGATATGTTGCGGTAGCATTTGTCCAAAACGACTCTCCTTGGACTCAGGTCGCATCATAAGCCTGAGCATCCAGAATTGCCAATGACGTCCAATGATATAGATGCACATATCTTTACTCCTATCAATGTGATAGGATTCTGCCTCATCATACCTTGTTCCGGAGGTCCAAATGGACAAGATTTGGGCGGCAGTATTTGTCCAAAGCGACTCTCTTTGAACTCAGGTCGAATCACATGCCGAACTTCCAGAATTGCCAATGTCGTCCAATGATATAGATACAAATATCATTACTCCTATTAATGTGATAGGATTCTGCCTCATCATACCTTGTACAGGAGGTCCAAATGTACAAGACTTATTATTGCGGTAGCACCTGTCCGAAGCGACTCTCTTTGGACTCAGGTCGAATCATAAGCCTGAGCATCCAGAATTGCCAATGTCGTCCAATGATATAGATGCAAATATCTTCACTCCTATCAATTTGACAGGATTCGGCCTCATCATATCTTGTCCAGGAGGTCCAAATGGACAACATTTGGGCGGCAGTATTTGTCCAAAGCGACTCTCTTTGAACTCAAGTCGAATCATATGCCGAACTTCCAGAATTGCCAATGTCGTCCAATGATATAGATGCAAACATCTTCACTCCTATCAATTTGACAGGATTCTGCCTCATCGTATCTTGTCCAGGAGGTTCAAATGTACAAGATTTGTGCGGTAGCACTTGTCCAAAGCGACATTCTTTGGACTTAGGTCGAACCATATGCCGGACCATCCAGAATTGCCGATGTCGACCAATGATATAGATGCAAATATCTTTACTCCTATCAATTTGACAGGACTCTGGCTCATCATGTCTTGTCCAGGATGATCAAGTGTAGAAGATGTGTGCGGTAGCACTAGATAAAAGCGAAACTCCTTGGACTCAGGTCGATCCATAAGCCGAAGCATTCAGAATTGCCAATGTCGTGCAATGATATAGATGCAAATATCTTTACTGCTATCAATTTGACAGGATTCTGCCTCCTCGTATCTTGTCCACGAGGTTCAAATGTACAAGATTTGTGCGGTAGCACTTGTCCAAAGCGACATTCTTTGGACTTAGGTCGAACCATATTCCGGACCATCCAGAACTGCCGATATTGACCAATGATATAGATGCAAATATCTTTACTCCTATCAATGTGATAGGATTCTGCCTCATCATACCTTGTTCCGGAGGTTCAAATGTACAAGATTTGTTGCGGTAGCACTTGTCCAAAGCGACTCTCCTTGGACTCAGGCCGAATAATATGCCTGAGCATCCAGAATTGCCAATGCCGTCTAATGATATAGTTGCAAATATCTTCACTCCTATCAATGTGACAGGATTCTGCCTCATCATACCGTTTCCAGGAGGCCCAAATGCACAAGTTTTGGGCGGCAGCATTTGCCCAAACCGACTCTCTTTGGATTCAGGTCGAATCATAAACCGGAGCATCCAGAATTGCCCACGTCGTCCAATGATATAGATGCAAATATCTTTACTCCTATCAATGTGATAGGAATCTGCCTTATGATACCTTGTTCCGGAGGTCCAAATGGACAAGATTTGGGCGGCAGTATTTGTCCAAAGCGACTCTCTTTGGACTCAGGTCGGATCATATAGATGCAAATATCTTTACTCCTATCAATGTGATAGGATTCTGCCTCATCATACCTTGTACAGGAGATCCAAATGTACAAGACTTATTGCGGTAGCACTTGTCCGAAGCGACTCTCTTTGCACTCAGGTCGAATCATATGCCGAACTTCCAGAATTGCCAATGTCGTCCAATGATATCGATGCAAATATCTTCACTCCTATCAATGTGATAGGATTCTGCCTCATCATACCTTTTCCAGGAGGTCCAAATGCACAAGTTTTGGGCGGCAGCATTTGCCCAAACCGACTCTCTTTGGATTCAGGTCGAATCATAAACCGGAGCATCCAGAATTGCCAATGTCGTCCAATGATATAGATGCAAATATCTTTACTCCTATGAATTTGACAGGATTCTGCCTCATCGTATATTGTCCAGGGGGTCCAAGTGTAGAAGATGTGTGCGGTAGCACTAGACAAAAGCGAAACTCCTTGGACTCAGGTCGATCCATAAGCCGAAGCATCCAGAATTGCCAATGTCGTGCAATGATATAGATGCAAATATCTTTACTGCTATCAATTTGACAGGATTCTACCTCATCGTATCTTGTCCACGAGGTTCAAATGTACAAGATTTGTGCGGTAGCACTTGTCCGAAGCGACATTCTTTGGACTTAGGTCGAATCATAAGCCGGACCATCCAGAACTGCCGATGTTGACCAATGATATAGATGCAAATATCTTTACTCCTATCAATGTGATAGGATTCTGCCTCATCATACCATGTTCCGGAGGTTCAAATGTACAAGATTTGTGCGGTAGCCCTTGTCCAAAGCGACTCTCTTTGAACTCAGGTCGAATCATATGCCGAACTTCCAGAATTGCCAATGTCGTCCAATGATATAGATGCAAATATCTTCACTCCTATCAATTTGACAGGATTCTGCCTCATCGTATCTTGTCCACGAGGTTCAAATGTACAAGATTTGTGCGGTAGCACTTGTCCAAAGCGACATTCTTTGGACTTATGTCAAACCATATTCCGGACCATCCAGAACTGCCGATGTTGACCAACGATATAGATGCAAATATCTTTACTCCTATCAATTTGACAGGATTCTGCCTCATCGTATATTGTCCAGGGGGTCCAAATGCACAAGGTTTGGGCGGTAGCACTTGTCCAAAGCGACTCTCCTTGGTCTCAGGTCGAATCATATGCCTGAGCATCCAGAATTTCCAATGCCGTCTAATGATATAGATGCAAATATCTTCTCTCCTATCAATGTGACAGGATTCTGCCTCATCAAACCTTTTCCACGAGGTCCAAATGCACAAGGTTTGGGCGGCAGCATTTGCCCAAACCGACTCTCTTTGGATTCAGGTCGAATCATAAACCGGAGCATCCAGAATTGCCAATGTCGTCCAATGATATAGATGCAAATATCTTTACTCCTATCAATTTGACAGGATTCTGCCTCATCGTATATTGTCCAGGGGGTCCAAATGTACAAGACTTGTGCGGTAGCACTTGACAAAAGCCAATCTCTTTGACTCAGGTCGAATCATATGCCGAGCATCCAGAATTGCCAATGTCGTCCAATGATATAGATGCAAATATCTTTACTCCTATCAATTTGACAGGATTCTGCATCATCGTATCTTGTTCAGGGGATCCAAATGTACAAGATTTGTTGCGGTAGCACTTGTCCGAAGCGACTCTCTTTGGCCTCCGGTCGAAACATATGCCGGAGCATCCAGATTTGCCAATGTCGTCCAGTGATATTGATGCAAACATCTTTACTCCTATCAATGTGATAGGATTCTGCCTCATCGTATCTTGTCCAGGAGGTTCAAATGTACAAGATTTGTGCGGTAGCACTTGTCCAAAGCGACATTCTTTGGACTTAGGTCGAACCATAAGCCGGACCATCCAGAACTGCCGATGTTGACCAATGATATAGATGCAAATATCTTTACTCCTAGCAATGTGATAGGATTCTGGCTCATCATACCTTGTTCCGGAGGTTTAAATGTACAAGATTTGTGCGGTAGCCCTTGTCCAAAGCGACTCTCTTTGGACTCAGGTTGAATCATAAGCCGGGGCATCCAGAATTGCCAATGTCGTCCAATGATGTAGATGCAAATATGTTCACTCCTATTAATTTAACAGGATTCTGCCTCATCGTATCTTGTCCAGGGGGTCCAAATGTACAAGATTTGTGCGGTAGCACGTGTCCAAAGCGACTCTCTTTGGCCTCCGGTCAAATCATATGCCGGAGCATCCTGAATTGCCAATGTCATCCAGTGATATAGATGCAAATATCTTTACTCCTATCAATGTGACAGGATTCTGCCTCATCGTATCTTGTCCAGGGGGTCCAAATGTACAAGATTTGTGCGGTAGCCCTTGTCCAAGGCGACTCTCTTTGGATTCAGGTCGATCCTTAAGCCGAAGCATCCAGAATTGCTAATGTCGACCAATGATATAGAAGCAAATATCCTGGCTCCTATCAATATGACAGGATTCTGCCTCATCGTATCTTGTCCAGGAGGTTCAAATGTACACGATTTGTGCGGTAGCACTTGTCCAGGCCGACTCTCTTTGGATTCTGGTCTAATTATAATACGGATCCCCAGGATTGCCAATTTCGACCAATAATATAGACGCAAATATCTTCACTCCTATCAATTTTACAGGATTCTGCCTCATGATATCTTGTCCAGGAGGTTCAAATGTAAAAGATTTGTGCGGTAGCACTTGGCCAGGCCGACTCTATTTGGATTCAGGTCTAATTATAAGCCGGATCCCCAGGATCGCCAATGTCGTCCAATGATATTGATGCAAATATTTTTACTCCCATTAATGTGACTGTCGTTTTGGACAAGTGCTACGGCAACAAATCTTGTACATTTGGACCCCCGGGACAAGATACGACGAGGCAGAATCCTGTCAAATTGATAGGAGTAAAGATATTTGCATCTATATCATTGGTCAACATCGGCAATTCTCGATGCTCCGGTTTATGATGCGACCTGAATCCAAAGAGAGTCGGTTTGGGCAAATGCTGCCGCCCAAATCGTGTGCATTTGGACCTCCTGCACAAGATACGATGAGGCAGAATCCTATCACATTGATAGGAGTAAAGATGTTTGCATCAATATCAGTGGACGACATTGGCAATTCTGGATGCTCCGGCATATGATTCGACCGGAGGCCAAAGAGAGTCGCTTCGGACAAGTGCTACCGCAATAAGTCTTGTACATTTGGACCTCCGGAACAAGGTATGATGAGGCATAATCCTATCACATTGATAGGAGTAAAGAGATTTGCATCTATATCATTGGTCAACATCGGCAGTTCTGGATGGTCCGGCTTATGGTTCGACCTAAGTCCATAGAATGTCGCTTTGGACAAGTGCTACCGCACAAATCTTGTACATTTGAACCTCGTGGACAAGATACGATGAGGCAGAATCCTGTCAAATTGATAGCAGTAAAGATATTTGCATCTATATCATTGGTCAACATCGGCAATTCTGGATGGTCCGGCTTATGGTTCGACCTAAGTCCAAAGAGTTTCGCTCTTGTCTAGTGCTACCGTACACTTGATCCTCCTGGACAAGACACGATGAGCCAGAATCCTGTCAAATTGATAGCAGTAAAGATAATTGTATCTATATCATTGGACGACATTGGCAATTCTGGATGCTTCGGCTTATGGATCGACCTGAGTCCAAGGAGTTTCGCTTTTGTCTAGTGCTAACGCACACATCTTCCAAACTTGATCATCCTGGGCAAGACATGATGAGCCAGAATCCTGTCAAATTGATAGGAGTAAAGATATTTGCATCTATATCATTGGTCAACATCGGCAATTCTGGATGGTCCGGCTTATGGTTCGACATAAGTCCAAAGAATGTCGCTTTGGACAAGCGCTACCGCAACAAATCGTGTACATTTGGACCCCCTGGACAAGATACGATGAGGCAGAATCCTATCACATTGATAGGAGTAAAGATATTTGCATCAATATCACTGGACGACATTGGCAATTCTGGATGCTTCGGCTTATGAATCGACCTGAGTCTAAGGAGTTTCGCTTTTGTCTAGTGCTACCGCACACATCTTCTACACTTGATCCTCCTGGACAAGACATGATGAGCCAGAATCCTGTCGAATTGATAGGAGTGAAGATGTTTGCATCTATATCATTAGACGACATTGGCAATTCTGGAAGTTCGGCATATTATTCGACCTGAGTTCAAAGAGAGTCGCTTTGGTCAAATACTGCAGCCCAAATCTTGTCCATTTGGACCTCCTGGATTATATACGATGAGGCAGAATCCTGTCAAATTGATAGGAGTAAAGATATTTGCATCTATATCATTGACGACATTGGCAATTCTGGATGCTCGTTATATGATTCGACCTGAGTCAAAGAGATTGGCTTTTGTCAAGTGCTACCGCACAAGTCTTGTACATTTGGATCTCCTGTACAAGGTATGATGAGGCAGAATCCTATCACATTGATAGGAGTAAAGATATTTGCATCTATATCATTGGACGACATTGGCAATTCTGGATGCTCCGGCAAATGATTCGACCGGAGGCCAAAGAGAGTCGCTTCGGACAACTGCTACCGCAATAAGTCTTGTACATTTGGACCCCCTGGACAAGACACGATGAGCCAGAATCCTGTCAAATTGATAGGAGTAAAGATATTTGCATCTATATCATTGACGACATTGGCAATTCTGGATGCTCGTTATATGATTCGACCTGAGTCAAAGAGATTGGCTTTTGTCAAGTGCTACCGCACAAGTCTTGTACATTTGGACCCCCTGGATTATATACGATGAGGCAGAATCCTGTCAAATTGATAGGAGTAAAGATATTTGCATCTATATCATTGGACGACATTGGCAATTCTGGATGCTCCGGTTTATGATTCGACCTGAATCCAAAGAGAGTCGGTTTGGGCAAATGCTGCCACCCAAACCTTGCGCATTTGGACCTCGTGGAAAAGGTATGATGAGGCAGAATCCTGTCATATTGATAGGAGTGAAGATATTTGCATCTATATCATTAGAAGGCATTGGCAATTCTGGATGCTCAGGCTTATGATTCGACCTGAGTCCAAAGAGAGTCGCTTCGGACAAGTGTTACCGCAATAAGTCTTGTACATTTGGATCTCCTGTACAAGGTATGATGAGGCAGAATCCTATCACATTGGTAGGAGTAAAGATATTTGCATCTATATCATTGGACGACATTGGCAATTCTGGATGCTCCGGCAAATGATTCGACCGGAGGCCAAAGAGAGTCGCTTCGGACAACTGCTACCGCAATAAGTCTTGTACATTTGGACCTCCTGTACAAGGTATGATGCAGAATCCTATCACATTGATCGGAGTAAAGATATTTGCATCTATATCATTGGACGACATTGGCAATTCTGGATGCTCGGCATATGATTCGACCTGAGTCAAAGATATTGGTTTTTGTCAAATAGTGCCGCCCAAATCTTGTCCATTTGGACCTCCTGGACAACATATGGTGAGGCAGAATCCTGTCACATTGATGGGAGTGAAGATATTTGCATCTATATCATTAGAAGGCATTGGCAATTCTGGATGCCCCGGCTTATGATTCGACCTGAGTCCAAAAAGAGTCGCTTTGGTCAAGGGCTACCGCACAAACCTTGTACATTTGAACCTCCGGAACAAGGTATGATGAGGCAGAATCCTATCACATTGATAGGAGTAAAGATATTTGCATCTATATCATTGGTCAACATCGGCAGTTCTGGATGGTCCGGCTTATGGTTCGACCTAAGTCCATAGAATGTCGCTTTGGACAAGTGCTACCGCACAAATCTTGTACATTTGAACCTCGTGGACAAGATACGATGAGGCAGAATCCTGTCAAATTGATAGCAGTAAAGATATTTGCATCTATATCATTGGTCAACATCGGCAATTCTGGATGGTCCGGCTTATGGTTCGACCTAAGTCCAAAGAGTTTCGCTCTTGTCTAGTGCTACCGTACACTTGATCCTCCTGGACAAGACACGATGAGCCAGAATCCTGTCAAATTGATAGCAGTAAAGATAATTGTATCTATATCATTGGACGACATTGGCAATTCTGGATGCCCCGGCTTATGATTCGACCTAAGTCTAAAGAATGCCGCTTTGGACAAGTGCTCCCGCACAAATCTTGTACATTTGAACCTCGTGGACAAGATACGATGAGGCAGAATTCTGTCAAATTGATAGGAGTAAAGATATTTGCATCTATATCATTGCACGACAATGGCAATTCCGGATGCTTCGGCTTATGGATCGACCTGAGTCCAAAGAGTTTCGCTTTTGTCTAGTGCTACCGCACAAATCTTGTACACTTGATCCTCCTGGACAAGACACGATGAGCCAGAATCCTGTCAAATTGATAGGAGTGAAGATATTTGCATCTATATCATTAAACGGCATTGGCAATTCTGGATGCTCAGGCTTTTGATTCGACCTGAGTCCAAGGAGAGTCGCTTTGGACAGGTGCTACCGCAACAAATCTTGTACATTTGGACCCCCTGGACAAGACACGATGAGGCAGAATCCTGTCAAATTGATAGGTGTAAAGATATTTGCATCTATATCATTGGTCAACATCGGCAATTCTGGATGGTCCGGCATATGGTTCGACCTGAGTTCAAAGAGAGTCGCTTTGGACAAATACTGCCGCCCAAATCTTGTCCATTTGGACCTCCGGAACAAGGTATGATGAGGCAGAATCCTATCACATTGATAGGATTAAAGATATGTGAATCTATATCATTGGACGACATTGGCAATTCTGGATGCTCAGGCTTATGATTCGACCTGAGTCCAAAGAGAGTCGCTTCGGACAAGTGCTACCGCAATAAGTCTTGTACATTTGGACCTCCTGTACAAGGTATGATGAGGCAGAATCCTATCACATTGATAGGATTAAAGATATTTGCATCTATATCATTGGACGACATTGGCAATTCTGGAAGTTCGGCATATGATTCGACCGGAGACCAAAGAGAGTCGCTTTGGACACAGCTACCGCACAAATCTTGTACATTTGGACCCCCTGGATAAGATGCGATGAGGCAGAATCCTGTCAAATTGATAGCAGTAAAGATATTTGCATCTATATCATTGGACGACATTGGCAATTCTGGATGCCCCGGCTTATGATTCGACCTGAGTCCAAAGAGAGTCGCTTTGGACAAGGGCTACCGCACAAATCTTGTACATTTGAACCTCCGGAACAAGGTATGATGAGGCAGAATCCCATCACATTGATAGGAGTAAAGATATTTGCATCTATATCATTGGTCAACATCGGCAGTTCTGGATGGTCCGGATCATGGTTCGACATAAGTCCAAAGAATGTCGCTTTGGACAAGTGCTACCGCAGCAAATCGTGTACATTTGCACCCCCTTGACAAGATACGATGAGGCAGAATCCTGTCAAATTGATAGCAGTAAAGATATTTGCATCTATATCATTGCACGACATTGGCAATTCCGGATGCTTCGGCATATGGATCGACCTGAGCCCAAAGAGTTTCGATTTTGTCTAGTGCTACCGCACAAATCTTGTACACTTTATCCTCCTGGACAAGACACGATGAGCCAGAATCCTGTCAAATTGATAGCAGTAAAGGTATTTGCATCTATATCATTGACGACATTGGCAATTCTGGATGCTCGTTATATGATTCGACCTGAGTCAAAGAGATTGGCTTTTGTCAAGTGCTACCGCACAAGTCTTGTCCATTTGGACCTCCGGAACAAGGTATGATGAGGCAGAGTCCTATCACATTGATAGGAGTAAAGATATGTGAATCTATATCATTGGACGACATTGGCAATTCTGGATGCTCAGGCTTATGGATCGACCTGAGTACAAGGAGTTTCGCTTTTGTCTAGTGCTACCGCACACATCTTCTACGCTTGATCCTCCTGGACAAGACATGATGAGCCAGAATCCTGTCAAATTGATAGGAGTGAAGATATTTGCATCTATATCATTAGACGGCATCGGCAATTCTGGATGGTCCGGCTTATGGTTCGACCTAAGTCCAAAGAATGTCGCTTTGGACAAGTGCTACCGCACAAATTTTGTACATTTGAACATCCTGGACAAGATACGATGAGGCAGAATCCTGTCAAATTGATAGGAGTGAAGATGTTTGCATCTATATCATTGGACGACATTGGCAATTCTGGAAGATCGGCAAATGATTCGACCTGAGTTCAAAGAGAGTCGCTTTGGACAAATACTGCCGCCCAAATCTTGTCCATTTGGACCTCCTGGACAAGATACGATGAGGCAGAATCCTGTCAAATTGATAGGAGTGAAGATGTTTGCATCTATATCATTGGACGACATTGGCAATTCTGGAAGTTCGGCATATGGTTCGACCTGAGTTCAAAGAGAGTCGCTTTGGACAAATACTGCCGCCCACATCTTGTCCATTTGGACCTCCGGAACAAGGTATGATGAGGCAGAATCCTATCACATTGATAGGAGTAAAGATATGTGCATCTATATCATTGGACGACATTGGCAATTCTGGATGCTCAGGCTTATGATTCGACCTGAGTCAAAGAGATTGGCTTTTGTCAAGTGCTAACGCACAAGTCTTGTACATTTGGACCCCCTGGACAATATACGATGAGGCAGAATCCTGTCAAATTGATAGGAGTAAAGATATTTGCATCTATATCATCGGACCACATTGGCAATTCTGGATGCTCCGGTTAATAATTCGACCTGAATCCAAGAGAGTCGGTTTGGGCAAATGCTGCCGCCCAAAACTTGTGCATTTGGACCTCCTGGAAAAGGTATGATGAGGCAGAATCCTGTCTCATTGATAGGAGAGAAGATATTTGCATCTATATCATTAGACGGCATTGGCAATTCTGGATGCTCAGGCATATGATTCGACCTGAGTCCAAGAAGAGTCGCTTTGGACAAGTGCTACCACAACAAATCTTGTACATTTGGACCCCCTGGACAAGATACGATGAGGCAGAATCCTGTCAAATTACTAGGAGTAAAGATATTTGCATCTATATCATTGGACGACATTGGCAATTCTGGAAGATCGGCAAATGATTCGACCTGAGTCCAAAGAGAGTCGCTTCGGACAAGTGCTACCGCAATAAGTCTTGTACATTTGTCCCTCCTGTACAAGGTATGATGAGGCAGAATCCTATCATATTGATAGGATTAAAGATATTTGCATCTATATCATTGGACGACATTGGCAATTCTGGAAGTTCGGCATATGATTCGACCTGAGTTCAAAGAGAGTCGCTTTGGACAAATACTGCCGCCCAAATCTTGTCCATTTGGACCTCCGGAACAAGGTATAATGAGGCAGAATCCTATCACATTGATAGGATTAAAGATATGTGAATCTATATCATTGGACGACATTGGCAATTCTGGATGCTCAGGCTTATGGATCGACCTGAGTACAAGGAGTTTCGCTTTTGTCTAGTGCTACCGCACACATCTTCTACGCTTGATCCTCCTGGACAAGACATGATGAGCCAGAATCCTGTCAAATTGATAGGAGTGAAGATATTTGCATCTATATCATTAGACGGCATTGGCAATTCTGGATGCTGAGGCTTATGATTCGACCCGAGTCCAAAGAGAGTCGCTTTGGACAAATACTGCAGCCCAAATCTTGTCCATTTGGACCTCCGGAACAAGGTATGATGAGGCAGAATCCTATCACATTGATAGGAGTAAAGATATGTGCATCTATATCATTGGACGACATTGGCAATTCTGGATGCTCAGGCTTATGATTCGACCTGAGTCCAAGGAGAGTCGCTTCGGACAAGTGCTAACGCACAAATCTTGTACAGTTTGACCTACTGGACAAGGTATGATGAGGCAGAATCCTGTCAAATTGATAGCAGTAATGATATTTGCATCTATATCATTGGACGGCATTGTCAATTCTGGATGCTCCGGCTTATGATTCGACCGGAGGCCAAAGAGGGTCGCTTCGGACAAGTGCTACCGCAATAAGTCTTGTACATTTGGACCCCCTGGATAAAATAAGATGAGGCAGAATCCTGTCAAATTGATAGCAGTAAAGATATTTGCATCTATATCATTGCACGACATTGGCAATTCTGGATGCTTCGGCTTATGGATCGACCTGAGTCCACGGAGTTTCGCTTTTGTCTAGTGCTACCGCACACATCTTCTACACTTGATCCTCCTGAACAAGACATAATGAGCCAGAATCCTGTCAAATTGGTCGGAGTGAAGATATTTGCATCTATATCATTAGACCGCATTGGCAATTCTGGATGCTCAGGCTTATGATTCGACCTGAGTCCAAGGAGAGTCGCTTTGGACAAGTGCTACCACAACAAATCTGGTACATTTGGACCCCATGGACAAGATACGATGAGGCAGAATCCTGTCAAATTAATAGGAGTAAAGATATTTGCATCTATATCATTGGTCAACATCGGCAATTCTGGATGGTCCGGCTTATGGTTCGACATAAGTCCAAAGAATGTCGCTTTGGACAAGTGCTACCGCAACAAATCGTGTACATTTGGACCCCCTGGACAAGATACGATGCGGCAGAATCCTATCACATTGATAGGAGTAAAGATATTTGCATCAATATCACTGGACGACATTGGAAATTCTGGATGCTCCGGCATATGATTCGACCGGAGGCCAAAGAGAGTCGCTTCGGACAAGTGCTACCGCAATAAGTCTTGTACATTTGGACCACCTGGATAAGATAAGATGAGGCAGAATCCTATCACATTGATAGGAGTAAAGATATTTGCATCTATATCATTGGACGACATTGGCAATTCTGGATGCTCCGGTTTATGATTCGACCTGAATCCAAGAGAGTCGGTTTGGGCAAATGCTGCCGCACAAAACTTGTGCATTTGGACCTCCTGGAAAAGGTATGATGAGGCAGAATCCTGTCACATTGATAGGAGAGAAGATATTTGCATCTATATCATAAGACGGCATTGGCAATTCTGGATGCTCAGGCATATGATTCGACCTAAGTCCAAGAAGAGTCGCTTTGGACAAGTGCTACCACAACAAATCTTGTACATTTGGACCCCCTGGACAAGATACGATGAGGCAGAATCCTTTCAAATTGATAGCAGTAAAGATATTTGGATCTATACCATTGCTCGACATTGGCAATTCTTGATGCTTCGGCCTACGGATCGACCTGAGTCCAAAGAGAGTCGCTTTGGACAAGGGCTACCGCACAGGTCTTGTACATTTGGACCCCCTGGACAATATACGATGAGGCAGAATCCTGTCAAATTGACAGGAGTAAAGATATTTGCATCTATATCATTGGACGACATTGGCAATTCTGAATGCTTCGGCTTATGGATCGACCTGAGTCGAAAGCGTTTCACTCTTGTCTAGTGCTACCGCACAATTCTTGTACACTTGATCCTCCTGGACAAGACACGATGAGCCAGAATCCTGTCAAATTGATAGCAGTAAAGATATTTGTATCTATATCAGTGGACGACATTGGCAATTCTGGATGCTCCGGTTTATGATTCGACCTGAATCCAAGAGAGTCGGTTTGGGCAAATGCTGCCGCACAAAACTTGTGCATTTGGACCTCCTGGAAAAGGTATGATGAGGCAGAATCCTGTCACATTGATAGGAGAGAAGATATTTGCATCTATATCATTGGTCAACATCGGCAATTCTGGATGGTCCGGCTTATGGTTCGACGTAAGTCCAAAGAATGTCGCTTTGGACAAGTGCTACCGCAGCAAATCTTGTACATTTGGACCCCCTGGACAAGATACGATGAGGCAGAATCCTATCACATTGATAGGAGTAAAGATATTTGCATCTATATCACTGGACGACATTGGCAATTCTGGATGCTCCGGCATATGATTCGACCGGAGGCCAAAGAGAGTCGCTTTGGACACAGCTACCGCACAAATCTTGTCCATTTGGACCCCCTGGATAAGATACGATGAGGCAGAATCCTGTCAAATTGATAGCAGTAAAGATATTTGCATCTATATCATTGGACGACATTGGCAATTCTGGATGCCCCGGCTTATGATTCGACCTGAGTCCAAAGAGAGTCGCTTTGGACAAGGGCTACCGCACAAATCTTGTACATTTGAACCTCCGGAACAAGGTATGATGAGGCAGAATCCCATCACATTGATAGGAGTAAAGATATTTGCATCTATATCATTGGTCAACATCGGCAGTTCTGGATGGTCCGGCTCATGGTTCGACATAAGTCCAAAGAATGTCGCTTTGGACAAGTGCTACCGCAGCAAATCGTGTACATTTGCACCCCCTTGACAAGATACGATGAGGCAGAATCCTGTCAAATTGATAGCAGTAAAGATATTTGCATCTATATCATTGCACGACATTGGCAATTCCGGATGCTTCGGCATATGGATCGACCTGAGCCCAAAGAGTTTCGATTTTGTCTAGTGCTACCGCACAAATCTTGTACACTTTATCCTCCTGGACAAGACACGATGAGCCAGAATCCTGTCAAATTGATAGCAGTAAAGGTATTTGCATCTATATAAATGGACGACATTGGCAATTCTGAATGCCCCGGCTTATGATTCGACCTGAGTCCAAAGAGAGTTGCTTTGGACAAGGGCTACCGCACAAATCTTGTACATTTGAACCTCCGAAACAAGGTATGATGAGGCAGAATCCTATCACATTGATAGGAGTAAAGATATTTGCATCTATATCATTGGACGACATTGGCAATTCTGGATGCTCAGGCTTATGGTTCGACTTAAGTCCAAAGAATGTCGCTTTGGACAAGTGCTAGCACACAAATCTTGTACATTTGAACCTCGTGGACAAGATACGATGAGGCAGAATCCTATCACATTGATAGGAGTAAAGATATTTGCATCTATATCATTGCACGACAATGGCAATTCCGGATGGTCCGGCTTATGGTTCGAGCTAAGTCCAAAGAATGTCGCTTTGGACAAGTGCTACCCACAAATCTTGTACATTTGAACCTCGTGGACAAGATACGATGAGGCAGAATCCTGTCAAATTGATAGCAGTAAAGATATTTGCATCTATATCATTGCACGACAATGGCAATTCTGGATGCTTCGGCTTATGGATCGACCTGAGTCCAAAGAGATTCGATTTTGTCTAGTGCTACCGGACAAATCTTGTACACTTGATCCTCCTGGACAAGACACGATGAGCCAGAATCCTGTCAAATTGATAGCAGTAAAGATATTTGCATCTATATCATTGCACGACAATGGCAATTCCGGATGCTTCGGCTTATGGATCGACCTGAGCCCAAAGAGTTTCGATTTTGTCTAGTGCTACCGCACAAATCTTGTACTCTTGATCCTCCTGGACAAGACACGATGAGCCAGAATCCTATCACATCGATAGGAGTAAAGATATTTGCATCTATATCATTGGACGACATTGGCAATTCTGGATGTTTCGGCTTATGGATCAACCTGAGCCCAAAGAGTTTCGATTTTGTATAGTGCTACCGCACAAATCTTGTACACTTGATCCTCCTGGACAAGACACGATGAGCCAGAATCCTGTCAAATTGATAGCAGTAAAGGTATTTGCATCTATATCATTAGACGGCATTGGCAATTCTGGATGGTCCGGCTTATGGTTCGACCTAAGTCCAAAGAATGTCGCTTTGGACAAGTGCTACCCACAAATCTTGTACATTTGAACCTCGTGGACAAGATACGATGAGGCAGAATCCTGTCAAATTGATAGCAGTAAAGATATTTGCATCTATATCATTGCACGACAATGGCAATTCTGGATGCTTCGGCTTATGGATCGACCTGAGTCCAAAGAGTTTCGATTTTGTCTAGTGTTACCGGACAAATCTTGTACACTTGATCCTCCTGGACAAGACACGATGAGCCAGAATCCTGTCAAATTGATAGCAATAAAGATATTTGCATCTATATCATTGCACGACAATGGCAATTCTGGATGCTTCGGCTTATGGATCGAACTGAGTCCAAAGAGTTTCGATTTTGTCTAGTGCTACCGGACAAATCTTGTACACTTGATCCTCCTGGACAAGACACGATGAGCCAGAATCCTGTCAAATTGATAGCAGTAAAGATATTTGCATCTATATCATTGCACGACAATGGCAATTCCGGATGCTTCCGCTTATGGATCGACCTGAGTCCAAAGAGTTTCGCTTTTGTCTAGTGCTACCGCACAAATCTTGTACACTTGATCCTCCTGGACAAGACACGATGAGCCAGAATCCTGTCAAATTGATAGGAGTGAAGATGACTGCATCTATATAATTGGGCGCCATTGGCAATTCTGGATGCCCCGGCTTATGATTCGACCTGAGTCCAAAGAGAGTCGCTTTGGACAAGTGCTACCGCACAAATCTTGTACACTTGATCCTCCTGGACAAGACACGATGAGCCAGAATCCTGTCAAATTGATAGGAGTGAAGATATTTGCATCTATATCATTAGACGGCATTGGCAATTCTGGATGGTCCGGCATATAGTTCGACATAAGTCCAAAGAATGTCGCATTGGACAAGTGCTACCGCAATAAGTCTTGTACATTTGGACCTCCTGTACAAGGTATGATGAGGCAGAATCCTATCACATTGATATGAGTAAAGATATTTGCATCTATATCATTGGACGACATTGGCAATTCTGGATGGTCCGGCTTCTGGTTCGACCTAGGTCCAAAGAATGTCGCTTTGGACAAGTGCTACCGCAATAAGTCTTGTACATTTGGACCCCCTGGACAAGATACGATGAGCCAGAATCCCGTTAAATTGATAGGAGTGAAGATATTTGCATCTATATCATTATCCTGTAAAATTGATAGGAGGATAGATATTTGCATCTATATCAATGCACGACATTGGCAATTCTGGATGCTTCGTCATATGGATCGAACTGAGTCCAAAGAGTTTCGCTTTTGTCTAGTGCTACCGCACAAATCTTGTACACTTGATCCTCCTGGACAAGACACGATGAGCCAGAATCCTGTCAAATTGATAGGAGTGAAGATATTTGCATCTATATCATTAGACGGCATTGGCAATTCTGGATGCTCAGGCTTATGATTCGACCTGAGTCCAAGGAGAGTCGCTTTGGACAAGTGCTACCGCAACAAATCTTGTACATTTGGACCCCCTGGACAAGATACGATGAGCCAGAATCCCGTCAAATTGATAGGAGTGAAAATATTTGCATCTATATCATATCCTGTCAAATTGATTGGAGTGAAGATATTTGCATCTATATCATTGGACGACATTGGCAATTCTGGATGCTCCGGCTTATGATTCGACCTGAGTCCAAAGAGAGTCGCTTTGGACAAGTGCTACCGCACAAATCTTGTACATTTGAACCTCCTGGACAAGATATGATGAGGCAGAATCCTGTCAAATTGATAGGAGGATAGATATTTGCATCTATATCAATGGACGTCATTTGGCAATTCTGGATGCTCCGGCATATGATTCGACCTGAATCCCAAGAGAGTCGCTCTGGACAAGTACTGCAGCACAAATCCTGTACATTTGAACCTCCGGAACAAGTTATGATGAGGCAGAATTCTATCACATTCATAGGAGTGATGATATTTTGCATCTATATCACTGGACGACATTGGCAATTCTGGATGCTCCGGCATATGATTCAACCGGAGGGCAAAGAGAGTCGCTTTGGACACGTGCTACCGCACAAATCTTGTACATTTGGACCCCCTGGACAAGATACGATAAGGCAGAATTCTGTCAAATTGATAGCAGTAAAGGTATTTGAATCTATTTCATTGCACGATATTGGCAATTCTGGATGCTTCGGCATATGGATCGACCTGAGTCCAAAGAGTTTCGCTTTTGTCTAGTGCTACCGCACTAATCTTGTACACTTGATCCTCCTGGACAAGACACGATGAGCCGGAATCCTGTCAAATTGATAGGAGTGAAGATATTTGCATCTATATCATTAGACGGCATTGGCAATTCTGGATGCTCAGGCTTATGATGCGACCTGAGTCCAAGGAGAGTCGCTTTGGACAAGTGCTACCGCAACAAATCTTGTACATTAGGACCTCCTGTACAAGGTATGATGAGGCTGAATCGAATCACATTGATAGGAGTAGAGATATTTGCATCTATATCATTGGACGACATTGGAAATTCTGGATGCTCGGCTTATGATTCGACCTGAGTCCAAAGAGAGTCGCTTTGACAAAGGGCTCCCGCACAAATCTTGTACATTTGTACCTCCGGAACAAGGTATGATGAGGCAGAATCCTATCATATTGATAGGAGTAAAGATATTTGCATCTATATCATTGGACGACATTGGCAATACTGTATGCTCGGCATATCAATCGACCTGAATCCAAAGACGGTCGCTTTGGACAAGTAAAACCGCAGAAATCTTGTACATTTGAACCTCCTGAAGAAGATACGATGGGGCAGAATCCTGTCAAATTGATAGGAGTTAAGATATTTGCATCTATATCATTGGTCAACATCGGCAATTCTGGATGGTCCGGTTTATGGTTCGACATAAGTCCAAAGAAGGTCGCTTTGGACAAGTGCTACCGCAACAAATCGTGCACATTTGGACCCCCTGGACAAGATACGATGAGGCAGAATCCTGTTAAATTGATAGCAGTGAAGATATTTCGATCTATACCATTGCACGACATTGGCAATTCTTGATGCTTCGGTTTATGGATCGACGTGAGTCCAAAGAGATTCGTTTTTGTGAAGTGCTAACGCACAAATCTTGTACATTTGGACCTCCTGCACAATGTATGATGAGGCAGAATCCTATCACCTTGATAGGAGTAAAGATATTTGAATCTATATCACTGGACGACATTGGCAGTTCTGGATGCCCCGGCTTATGATTCGACCTGAGTCCAAAGAGAGTCGCTTTGGACAAGGGCTCCCGCACAAATCTTGTATATTTGTACCTCCGGAACAAGGTATGATGAGGCAGAATCCTATCATATTGATAGGAGTAAAGATATTTGCATCTATATCATTTGCACGACATTGGCAATTCTGGAAGTTCGGCATACGATTCGACCTGAGTTCAGAGAGAGTCGCTTCGAACAAGTGCTACCGCAACAAGTCTTGTACATTTGGACCCCCTGGACAAGATACGATGAGCCAGAATCCCGTTAAATTGATAGGAGTGAAGATATTTGCATCTATATCATTATCCTGTCAAATTGATTGGAGTGAAGATATTTGCATCTATATCATTGGACGACATTGGCAATTCTGGATGCTCCGGCTTATGATTCGACCTGAGTCCAAAGAGAGTCGCTTTGGACAATTGCTACCGCACAAATCTTGTACATTTGAACCTCCTGGACAAGATATGATGAGGCAGAATCCTGTCAAATTGATAGGAGGATAGATATTTGCATCTATATCAATGGACGTCATTTGGCAATTCTGGATGTTCCGGCATATGATTCGACCTGAATCCCAAGAGAGTCGCTCTGGACAAGTACTGCAGCACAAATCCTGTACATTTGAATCTCCGGAACAAGGTATGATGAGGCAGAATTCTATCACATTCATAGGAGTGATGATATTTGCATCTATATCTCTAGACGACATTGGCAATTCTGGATGCTCCGGCATATGATTCAACCGGAGGGCAAAGAGAGTCGCTTTGAACACGTGCTACCGCACAAATCTTGTACATTTGGACCCCCTGGACAAGATACGATAAGGCAGAATCCTGTCAAATTGATAGCAGTAAAGATATTTGCATCTATTTCATTGCACGACATTGGCAATTCTGGATGCTTCGGCATATGGATCGAACTGAGTCCAAAGAGTTTCGCTTTTGTCTAGTGCTACCGCACAAATCTTGTACACTTGATCCTCCTGGACAAGACACGATGAGCCAGAATCCTGTCAAATTGATAGGAGTGAAGATATTTGCATCTATATCATTAGAAGGCATTGGCAATTCTGGATGCTCAGGCTTATGATGCGACCCGAGTCCAAGGAGAGTCGCTTTGGACAAGTGCTACCGCAACAAATCTTGTACATTTGGACCTCCTGTACAAGGTATGATGAGGCTGAATCGAATCACATTGATAGGAGTAGAGATATTTGCATCTATATCATTGGACGACATTGGAAATTCTGGATGCTCGGCTTATGATTCGACCTGAGTTCAAAGAGATTCGCTTTTGTGAAGTGCCACCGCACAAATCTTGTACATTTGAACCTCCTGGACAAGATAAGATGAGGCAGAATCCTGTCAAATTGATAGGAGGAAAGATATTTGCATCTATATCAATGGACGTCATTGGCAATTCTGGATGCACGGCATATGATTCGAACTGAGTCCAAAGAGAGGCGCTTTGGACAAGTGCTACCGCACAAATCTTGTACATTTGAACCCCCTGGACAAGATACGATGAGGCAGAATCCTGGCAAATTGATAGGAGCAGAGATATTTGCATCTATATCATTGGACGACATTGGAAATTCTGGATGCTCGGCATATGATTCGACCTGAGTTCAAAGAGAGTCGCTTTGGACAAGTGCTACTGCACAAATCGTGTACATTTGGACCTCCTGTACAAGATATGGTGAGGCAGAATCCTATCACATTGATAGGAGTAAAGATATTTGCATCTATATCATTGGACGACATTGGCAATTCTGGATGCTCGGCATATCAATCGACCTGAGTCCAAAGAGATTGGCTTTTGTCAAGTGCTACCGCACAAATCTTGTACATTTGAACCTCGTGGAGAAGATACGATGGGGCAGAATCCTGTCAAATTGATAGGAGTTAAGATATTTGCATCTATATCATTCCGATAAGATCTGCAATTTTTGTTACTTCGGCATATGGATCGACCTGAGTCCAAAGAGAGTCGCTTTGGACAAGTGCTACCGCACAAATCTTGTACACCTGAACCTCCTGAACAAGATACGGTGAGCCAGAATCCTGTCAAATTGATAACAGTGAAGATATTTGCATCTATATCATTGGACGTCTTTGGCAATTCTGGATGCTCCGGCATATGATACGACCTGAATCCCAATTGAGTCGCTCTGGACAAGTACTGCAGCACAAATCCTGTACATTTGAACCTCCGGAACAAGGTAAGATGAGGCAGAATCCTGTCATATTGATAGCAGTAAAGATAATTGCATCTATATCATTGGACGACATTGGCAATCTGGATGCTCGGCATATCAATCGACCTGAGTCCAAAGAGATTGGCTTTTGTCAAGTGCTACCGCACAAATCTTGTACATTTGAACCTCCTGGAGAAGATACGATGCGGCAGAATCCTGTCAAATTGATAGGAGTTAAGATATTTGCATCTATATAATTCCGATAAGATCTGCAATTTTTGTTACTTCGGCATATGATTCGACCTGACTCCAAAGAGAGTCGCTTCGGACAAGTGCTACCGCAACAAGTCTTGTACATTTGGACCTCCTGTACAAGGTATGATGAGGCAGAATTCTATCACATTCATAGGAGTGATGATATTTGCATCTATATCACTAGACGACATTGGCAATTCTGGATGCTCCGGCATATGATTCGACCTGAGTGCAAAGAGATTCGCTTTTGTGAAGTGCTAACGCACACATCTTGTACATTTGAACCTCCTGGACAAGATAAGATGAGGCAGCATCCTGTCAAATTGATAGGAGGAAAGATATTTGCATCTATATCAATGGACGTCATTGGCAATTCTGGTTGCCCCGGCTTATGATTCGACCTGAGTCCAAAGAGAGTCGCTTTGGACAAGGGCTCCCGCACTTATCTTGTACATTTGTACCTCCGGAACAAGGTATGATGAGGCAGAATCCTATCATATTGATAGGAGTAAAGATATTTGCATTTATATCATTGGACGACATCGGCATTCCTGAATGCTCGGCATATGATTCGACCTGAGTCCAAAGAGATTGGCGTTTGTCAAGTGCTACCGCACAAATCTTGTACATTTGAACCTTCTGGACAAGATACGATGAAGCAGAATCCTGTCAAATTGATAGGAGTAAAGATATTTGCTTATATCTTTGGACGACATTGGCAATTCTGGATGCTCGGCATTTGATTCGACCTGAGTCCAAAGAGAGGCGCTTTGGACAAGTGCTACCGCACAAATCTTGTACATTTGAACCCCCTGGACAAGATACGATGAGGCAGAATCCTGGCAAATTGATAGGAGCAGAGATATTTGCATCTATATCATTGGACGACATTGGAAATTCTGGATGCTCGGCTTATGAATCGACCTGAATTCAAAGAGAGTCGCTTTGGACAAGTAAAACCGCACAAATCTTGTACATTTGAACCTAGGAACAAGTTATGATGAGGTAGAATCCTATCACATTGATAGGAGTGAAGATGATTGCATCTATATAATTGGGCGACATTGGCAATTCTGGATGCCCCGGCTTATGATTCGACCTGAGTCCAAAGAGAGTCGCTTTGGACAAGTGCTACCGCACAAATCTTGTACACTTGATCCTCCTGGACAAGACACGATGAGCCAGAATCCTGTCAAATTGATAGGAGTGAAGATAATTGCATCTATATCATTAGACGGCATTGGCAATTCTGGATGGTCCGGCATATAGTTCGACATAAGTCCAAAGAATGTCGCCTTGGACAAGTGCTACCGCAACAAATCTTGTACATTTGGACCCCCTGGACAAGATAAGATGAGGCAGAATCCTGTCAAATTAATAGGAGTAAAGATATTTGCATCTATATCATTGGTCAACATCGGCAATTCTGGATGGTCCGGCTTATGGTTCGACATAAGTCCAAAGAGTTTCGCTTTTGTCTAGTGCTACCGCACAAACCTTGTACACTTGATCCTCCTGGACAAGACACGATGAGCCAGAATCCTGTCAAATTGATAGGAGTGAAGATATTTGCATCTATATCATTGGACGACATTGGCAATTCTGGATGCTCCGGCATATGATTCGACCTGAGTCCAAAGAGATTCGCTTTTGTGAAGTGCTAACGCACAAATCTTGTACATTTGGACCTCCTGTACAAGGTATGATGAGGCAGAATTCTATCACATTCATAGGAGTGATGATATTTGCATCTATATCACTAGACGACATTGGCAATTCTGGAATTTCGGCATACGATTCGACCTGAGTTCAAAGAGAGTCGCTTCGGACAAGTGCTACCGCAGCAAGTCTTGTACATTTGGACCTCCTGTACAAGGTATGATGAGGCAGAATTCTATCACATTCATAGGAGTGATGATATTTGCATCTATATCACTAGACGACATTGGCAATTCTGGATGCTCCGGCATATGATTCAACCGGAGGGCAAAGAGAGTCGCTTTGGACATGTGCTACCGCACCAATCTTGTACATTTGGACCCCCTGGACAAGTTACGATGAGACAGAATCCTGTCAAATTGATAGGAGTAAAGATATTTGCATCTATATCATTGGACGACATTGGCAATTCTGGATGGTCCGGCTTCTGGTTCGACCTAAGTCCAAAGAATGTCGCATTGGACAAGTGCTACCGCACAAATCTTGTCCATTTGAACCTCCTGGAGAAGATACGATGGGGCAGAATCCTGTCAAATTGATAGGAGTTAAGATATTTGCATCTATATCATTCCGATAAGATCTGCAATTTTTGTTACTTCGGCATATGATTCGACCTGACTCCAAAGAGAGTCGCTTCGGACAAGTGCTACCGCAACAAGTCTTGTACATTTGGACCTCCTGTACAAGGTATTATGAGGCAGAATTCTATCACATTCATAGAAGTGATGATATTTGCATCTATATCACTAGACGACATTGGCAATTCTGGATGCTCCGGCATATGATTCGACCTGAGTCCAAAGAGATTCGCTTTTGTGAAGTGCTAACGCACAAATCTTGTACATTTGAACCTCCTGGACAAGATAAGATGAGGCAGCATCCTGTCAAATTGATAGGAGGAAAGATATTTGCATCTATATCAATGGACGTCATTGGCAATTCTGGATGCCCCGGCTAATGATTCGACCTGAATCCAAGGAGAGTCGCTTTGGACAAATACTGCAGCCCAAATCTGGTCCATTTGGACCTCCGGAACAAGGTATGATGAGGCAGAATCCTATCACATTGATAGGAGTAAAGATATGTGAATCTATATCATTAGACGGCATTGGCAATTCTGGATGCCCCGGCTTATGATTCGACCTGAGTCCAAAAGAGTCGCTTTGGACAAGTGCTACCGCACAAATCTTGTACACTTGATCCTCCTGGACAAGACACGATGAGCCAGAATCCTGTCAAATTGATAGGAGTGAAGATATTTGCATCTATATCATTAGACGGCATTGGCAATTCTGGATGGTCCAGCATATAGTTCGACCTAAGTCCAAAGAATGTCGCTTTGGACAAGTGCTACCGCAATAAGTCTTGTACAGTTGGACCTCCTGTACAAGGTATGATGAGGCAGAATCCTATCACATTGATATGAGTGAAGATATTTGCATCTATATCATTGCACGACATTGTCAATTCTGGATGGTCCGGCTTCTGGTTCGACCTAAGTCCAAAGAATGTCGCTTTGGACAAGTGCTACCGCAATAAGTCTTGTACATTTGGACCTCCTGTACAAGGTATGATGAGGCAGAATCCTATCACATTGATATGAGTGAAGATATTTGCATCTATATCATTGCACGACATTGGCAATTCTGGAAGTTCGGCATACGATTCGACCTGAGTTCAAAGAGAGTCGCTTCGGACAAGTGCTACCGCAGCAAGTCTTGTACATTTGGACCTCCTGTACAAGGTATGATGAGGCAGAATTCTATCACATTCATAGGAGTGATGATATTTGCATCTATATCACTAGACGACATTGGCAATTCTGGATGCTCCGGCATATGATTCAACCGGAGGGCAAAGAGAGTCGCTTTGGACATGTGCTACCGCACAAATCTTGTACATTTGGACCCCCTGGACAAGATACGATGAGCCAGAATCCCGTTAAATTGATAGGAGTGAAGATATTTGCATCTATATCATTATCCTGTCAAATTGATTGGAGTGAAGATATTTGCATCTATATCATTGGACGACATTGGCAATTCTGGATGCTCCGGCTTATGATTCGACCTGAGTCCAAAGAGAGTCGCTTTGGACAATTGCTACCGCACAAATCTTGTACATTTGAACCTCCTGGACAAGATATGATGAGGCAGAATCCTGTCAAATTGATAGGAGGATAGATATTTGCATCTATATCAATGGACGTCATTTGGCAATTCTGGATGTTCCGGCATATGATTCGACCTGAATCCCAAGAGAGTCGCTCTGGACAAGTACTGCAGCACAAATCCTGTACATTTGAATCTCCGGAACAAGGTATGATGAGGCAGAATTCTATCACATTCATAGGAGTGATGATATTTGCATCTATATCTCTAGACGACATTGGCAATTCTGGATGCTCCGGCATATGATTCAACCGGAGGGCAAAGAGAGTCGCTTTGAACACGTGCTACCGCACAAATCTTGTACATTTGGACCCCCTGGACAAGATACGATAAGGCAGAATCCTGTCAAATTGATAGCAGTAAAGATATTTGCATCTATTTCATTGCACGACATTGGCAATTCTGGATGCTTCGGCATATGGATCGAACTGAGTCCAAAGAGTTTCGCTTTTGTCTAGTGCTACCGCACAAATCTTGTACACTTGATCCTCCTGGACAAGACACGATGAGCCAGAATCCTGTCAAATTGATAGGAGTGAAGATATTTGCATCTATATCATTAGAAGGCATTGGCAATTCTGGATGCTCAGGCTTATGATGCGACCCGAGTCCAAGGAGAGTCGCTTTGGACAAGTGCTACCGCAACAAATCTTGTACATTTGGACCTCCTGTACAAGGTATGATGAGGCTGAATCGAATCACATTGATAGGAGTAGAGATATTTGCATCTATATCATTGGACGACATTGGAAATTCTGGATGCTCGGCTTATGATTCGACCTGAGTTCAAAGAGATTCGCTTTTGTGAAGTGCCACCGCACAAATCTTGTACATTTGAACCTCCTGGACAAGATAAGATGAGGCAGAATCCTGTCAAATTGATAGGAGGAAAGATATTTGCATCTATATCAATGGACGACATTGGAAATTCTGGATGCTCGGCATATGATTCGACCTGAGTTCAAAGAGAGTCGCTTTGGACAAGTGCTACTGCACAAATCGTGTACATTTGGACCTCCTGTACAAGATATGGTGAGGCAGAATCCTATCACATTGATAGGAGTAAAGATATTTGCATCTATATCATTGGACGACATTGGCAATTCTGGATGCTCGGCATATCAATCGACCTGAGTCCAAAGAGATTGGCTTTTGTCAAGTGCTACCGCACAAATCTTGTACATTTGAACCTCGTGGAGAAGATACGATGGGGCAGAATCCTGTCAAATTGATAGGAGTTAAGATATTTGCATCTATATCATTCCGATAAGATCTGCAATTTTTGTTACTTCGGCATATGGATCGACCTGAGTCCAAAGAGAGTCGCTTTGGACAAGTGCTACCGCACAAATCTTGTACACCTGAACCTCCTGAACAAGATACGGTGAGCCAGAATCCTGTCAAATTGATAACAGTGAAGATATTTGCATCTATATCATTGGACGTCTTTGGCAATTCTGGATGCTCCGGCATATGATACGACCTGAATCCCAATTGAGTCGCTCTGGACAAGTACTGCAGCACAAATCCTGTACATTTGAACCTCCGGAACAAGGTAAGATGAGGCAGAATCCTGTCATATTGATAGCAGTAAAGATAATTGCATCTATATCATTGGACGACATTGGCAATCTGGATGCTCGGCATATCAATCGACCTGAGTCTAAAGAGATTGGCTTTTGTCAAGTGCTACCGCACAAATCTTGTACATTTGAACCTCCTGGAGAAGATACGATGCGGCAGAATCCTGTCAAATTGATAGGAGTTAAGATATTTGCATCTATATAATTCCGATAAGATCTGCAATTTTTGTTACTTCGGCATATGATTCGACCTGACTCCAAAGAGAGTCGCTTCGGACAAGTGCTACCGCAACAAGTCTTGTACATTTGGACCTCCTGTACAAGGTATGATGAGGCAGAATTCTATCACATTCATAGGAGTGATGATATTTGCATCT
The DNA here is from genome assembly GCA_963942575.1 of Priocnemis perturbator. Taxonomy (NCBI): domain Eukaryota; kingdom Metazoa; phylum Arthropoda; class Insecta; order Hymenoptera; family Pompilidae; genus Priocnemis; species Priocnemis perturbator. Next base: position 1,038,286 of record CAWWDK010000133.1, on the reverse strand, counting down.
ATATCACTAGACGACATTGGCAATTCTGGATGCTCCGGCATATGATTCGACCTGAGTGCAAAGAGATTCGCTTTTGTGAAGTGCTAACGCACACATCTTGTACATTTGAACCTCCTGGACAAGATAAGATGAGGCAGCATCCTGTCAAATTGATAGGAGGAAAGATATTTGCATCTATATCAATGGACGTCATTGGCAATTCTGGTTGCCCCGGCTTATGATTCGACCTGAGTCCAAAGAGAGTCGCTTTGGACAAGGGCTCCCGCACTTATCTTGTACATTTGTACCTCCGGAACAAGGTATGATGAGGCAGAATCCTATCATATTGATAGGAGTAAAGATATTTGCATTTATATCATTGGACGACATCGGCATTCCTGAATGCTCGGCATATGATTCGACCTGAGTCCAAAGAGATTGGCGTTTGTCAAGTGCTACCGCACAAATCTTGTACATTTGAACCTTCTGGACAAGATACGATGAAGCAGAATCCTGTCAAATTGATAGGAGTAAAGATATTTGCTTATATCTTTGGACGACATTGGCAATTCTGGATGCTCGGCATTTGATTCGACCTGAGTCCAAAGAGAGGCGCTTTGGACAAGTGCTACCGCACAAATCTTGTACATTTGAACCCCCTGGACAAGATACGATGAGGCAGAATCCTGGCAAATTGATAGGAGCAGAGATATTTGCATCTATATCATTGGACGACATTGGAAATTCTGGATGCTCGGCTTATGAATCGACCTGAATTCAAAGAGAGTCGCTTTGGACAAGTAAAACCGCACAAATCTTGTACATTTGAACCTAGGAACAAGTTATGATGAGGTAGAATCCTATCACATTGATAGGAGTGAAGATGATTGCATCTATATAATTGGGCGACATTGGCAATTCTGGATGCCCCGGCTTATGATTCGACCTGAGTCCAAAGAGAGTCGCTTTGGACAAGTGCTACCGCACAAATCTTGTACACTTGATCCTCCTGGACAAGACACGATGAGCCAGAATCCTGTCAAATTGATAGGAGTGAAGATAATTGCATCTATATCATTAGACGGCATTGGCAATTCTGGATGGTCCGGCATATAGTTCGACATAAGTCCAAAGAATGTCGCCTTGGACAAGTGCTACCGCAACAAATCTTGTACATTTGGACCCCCTGGACAAGATAAGATGAGGTAGAATCCTGTCAAATTAATAGGAGTAAAGATATTTGCATCTATATCATTGGTCAACATCGGCAATTCTGGATGGTCCGGCTTATGGTTCGACATAAGTCCAAAGAGTTTCGCTTTTGTCTAGTGCTACCGCACAAACCTTGTACACTTGATCCTCCTGGACAAGACACGATGAGCCAGAATCCTGTCAAATTGATAGGAGTGAAGATATTTGCATCTATATCATTGGACGACATTGGCAATTCTGGATGCTCCGGCATATGATTCGACCTGAGTCCAAAGAGATTCGCTTTTGTGAAGTGCTAACGCACAAATCTTGTACATTTGGACCTCCTGTACAAGGTATGATGAGGCAGAATTCTATCACATTCATAGGAGTGATGATATTTGCATCTATATCACTAGACGACATTGGCAATTCTGGAATTTCGGCATACGATTCGACCTGAGTTCAAAGAGAGTCGCTTCGGACAAGTGCTACCGCAGCAAGTCTTGTACATTTGGACCTCCTGTACAAGGTATGATGAGGCAGAATTCTATCACATTCATAGGAGTGATGATATTTGCATCTATATCACTAGACGACATTGGCAATTCTGGATGCTCCGGCATATGATTCAACCGGAGGGCAAAGAGAGTCGCTTTGGACATGTGCTACCGCACCAATCTTGTACATTTGGACCCCCTGGACAAGTTACGATGAGACAGAATCCTGTCAAATTGATAGGAGTAAAGATATTTGCATCTATATCATTGGACGACATTGGCAATTCTGGATGGTCCGGCTTCTGGTTCGACCTAAGTCCAAAGAATGTCGCATTGGACAAGTGCTACCGCACAAATCTTGTCCATTTGAACCTCCTGGAGAAGATACGATGGGGCAGAATCCTGTCAAATTGATAGGAGTTAAGATATTTGCATCTATATCATTCCGATAAGATCTGCAATTTTTGTTACTTCGGCATATGATTCGACCTGACTCCAAAGAGAGTCGCTTCGGACAAGTGCTACCGCAACAAGTCTTGTACATTTGGACCTCCTGTACAAGGTATTATGAGGCAGAATTCTATCACATTCATAGAAGTGATGATATTTGCATCTATATCACTAGACGACATTGGCAATTCTGGATGCTCCGGCATATGATTCGACCTGAGTCCAAAGAGATTCGCTTTTGTGAAGTGCTAACGCACAAATCTTGTACATTTGAACCTCCTGGACAAGATAAGATGAGGCAGCATCCTGTCAAATTGATAGGAGGAAAGATATTTGCATCTATATCAATGGACGTCATTGGCAATTCTGGATGCCCCGGCTAATGATTCGACCTGAATCCAAGGAGAGTCGCTTTGGACAAATACTGCAGCCCAAATCTGGTCCATTTGGACCTCCGGAACAAGGTATGATGAGGCAGAATCCTATCACATTGATAGGAGTAAAGATATGTGAATCTATATCATTAGACGGCATTGGCAATTCTGGATGCCCCGGCTTATGATTCGACCTGAGTCCAAAAGAGTCGCTTTGGACAAGTGCTACCGCACAAATCTTGTACACTTGATCCTCCTGGACAAGACACGATGAGCCAGAATCCTGTCAAATTGATAGGAGTGAAGATATTTGCATCTATATCATTAGACGGCATTGGCAATTCTGGATGGTCCAGCATATAGTTCGACCTAAGTCCAAAGAATGTCGCTTTGGACAAGTGCTACCGCAATAAGTCTTGTACAGTTGGACCTCCTGTACAAGGTATGATGAGGCAGAATCCTATCACATTGATATGAGTGAAGATATTTGCATCTATATCATTGCACGACATTGTCAATTCTGGATGGTCCGGCTTCTGGTTCGACCTAAGTCCAAAGAATGTCGCTTTGGACAAGTGCTACCGCAATAAGTCTTGTACATTTGGACCTCCTGTACAAGGTATGATGAGGCAGAATCCTATCACATTGATATGAGTGAAGATATTTGCATCTATATCATTGCACGACATTGGCAATTCTGGAAGTTCGGCATACGATTCGACCTGAGTTCAAAGAGAGTCGCTTCGGACAAGTGCTACCGCAGCAAGTCTTGTACATTTGGACCTCCTGTACAAGGTATGATGAGGCAGAATTCTATCACATTCATAGGAGTGATGATATTTGCATCTATATCACTAGACGACATTGGCAATTCTGGATGCTCCGGCATATGATTCAACCGGAGGGCAAAGAGAGTCGCTTTGGACATGTGCTACCGCACAAATCTTGTACATTTGGACCCCCTGGACAAGATACGATAAGGCAGAATCCTGTCAAATTGATAGGAGTTAAGATATTTGCATCTATATCATTCCGATAAGATCTGCAATTTTTGTTACTTCGGCATATGGATCGACCTGAGTCCAAAGAGAGTCGCTTTGGACAAGTGCTACCGCACAAATCTTGTACACCTGAACCTCCTGAACAAGATACGATGAGCCAGAATCCTGTCAAATTGATAACAGTGAAGATATTTGCATCTATATCATTGGACGTCTTTGGCAATTCTGGATGCTCAGGCTTATGATTCGACCTGAGTCCAAAGAGAGTCGCTTTGACAAAGGGCTCCCGCACAAATCCTGTACATTTGTACCTCCGGAACAAGGTATGATGAGGCAGAATCCTATCATATTGATAGGAGTAAAGATATTTGTATCTATATCATTGGACGACATTGGCATTCCTGGATGCTCGGCATATAATTCGACCTGAATCCAAAGACGGTCGCTTTGGACAAGTAAAACCGCACAAATCTTGTACACTTGATCCTCCTGGACAAGACACGATGAGCCAGAATCCTGTCAAATTGATAGGAGTGAAGATATTTGCATCTATATCATTAGATGGCATTGGCAATTCTGGATGCTCAGGCTTATGATTCGACCTGAGTCCAAGGAGAGTCGCTCTGGACAAGTACTGCAGCACAAATCCTGTACATTTGAACCTCCGGAACAAGGTATGATGAGGCAGAATCCTGTCATATTGATAGCAGTAAAGATATTTGCATCTATATCATTGGACGACATTGGCAATTCTGGATGCTCCGGCATATGATTCGACCTGAGTCCAAAGAGATTCGCTTTTGTGAAGTGCTAACGCACAAATCTTGTACATTTGGACCTCCTGTACAAGGTATGATGAGGCAGAATTCTATCACATTCATAGGAGTGATCATATTTGCATCTATATCACTAGACGACATTGGCAATTCTGGATGCTGCGGCATATGATTCAACCGGAGGGCAAAGAGAGTCGCTTTGGACACGTGCTACCGCACAAATCTTGTACATTTGGACCCCCTGGACAAGATACGATAAAGCAGAATCCTGTCAAATTGATAGCAGTAAAGATATTTGCATCTATTTCATTGCACGACATTGGCAATTCTGGATGCTTCGGCATATGGATCGACCTGAGTCCAAAGAGCTTCGCTTTTGTCTAGTGCTACCGCACAAATCTTGTACACTTGATCCTCCTGGACAAGACACGATGAGCCAGAATGCTGTCAAATTGATAGGAGTGAGGATGATTGCATCTATATAATTGGGCAACATTGGCAATTCTGGATGCCCCGGCTTATGATTCGACCTGAGTCCAAAGAGAGTCGCTTTGGACAAGTGCTACCGCACAAATCTTGTACACTTGATCCTCCTGGACAAGACACGATGAGCCAGAATCCTGTCAAATTGATAGGAGTGAAGATATTTGCATCTATATCATTAGACGGCATTGGCAATTCCGGATGGTCCGGCATATAGTTCGACATAAGTCCAAAGAATGTCGCCTTGGACAAGTGCTACCGCAACAAATCTTGTACATTTGGACCCCCTGGACAAGATAAGATGAGGCAGAATCCTGTCAAATTAATAGGAGTAAAGATATTTGCATCTATATCATTGGTCAACATCGGCAATTCTGGATGGTCCGGCTTATGGTTCGACATAAGTCCAAAGAAGGTCGCTTTGGACAAGTGCTACCGCAACAAATCGTGTACATTTGGACCCCCTGGACAAGATACGATGAGGCAGAATCCTGTCAAAATGATAGCAGTGAAGATATTTCGATCTATACCATTGCACGACATTGCCAATTCTTGATGCTTCGGGTTATGGATCGACGTGAGTCCAAAGAGATTCGTTTTTGTGAAGTGCTAACGCACAAATCTTGTACATTTGGACCTCCTGCACAATGTATGATGAGGCAGAATCCTATCACATGGATAGGAGTAAAGATATTTGAATCTATATCACTGGACGACATTGGCAGTTCTGGATGCTCTGGCATATGATTCGACCGGAGGCAAAAGACAGTCGCTTTGGATACGTGCTACCGCACAAATCTTGTACATTTGGACCCCCTGGACAAGTTACGATGAGGCAGAATCCTGTCAAATTGATAGGAGTAAAGATATTTGCATCTATATCATTGGACGACATTGGCAATTCTGGATGGTCCGGCTTCTGGTTCGACCTAAGTCCAAAGAATGTCGCTTTGGACAAGTGCTACCGCAATAAGTCTTGTACAGTTGGACCTCCTGTACAAGGTATGATGAGGCAGAATCCTATCACATTGATATGAGTGAAGATATTTGCATCTATATCATTGCACGACATTGGCAATTCTGGAAGTTCGGCATACGATTCGACCTGAGTTCAAAGAGAGTCGCTTCGGACAAGTGCTACCGCAACAAGTCTTGTACATTTGGACCTCCTGTACAAGGTATGATGAGGCAGAATTCTATCACATTCATAGGAGTGATGATATTTGCATCTATATCACTAGACGACATTGGCAATTCTGGATGCTCCGGCATATGATTCAACCGGAGGGCAAAGAGAATCGCTTTGGACACGTGCTACCGCACAAATCTTGTACATTTGGACCCCCTGGACAAGATACGATAAGGCAGAATCCTGTCAAATTGATAGGAGGAAAGATATTTGCATCTATATCAATGGACGTCATTGGCAATTCTGGATGCTTCGGCATATGGATCGACCTGAGTCCAAAGAGTTTCGCTTTTGTCTAGTGCTACCGCACAAATCTTGTACACTTGATCCTCCTGGACAAGACACGATGAGCCAGAATCCTGTCAAATTGATAGGAGTGAAGATATTTGCATCTATATCATTGGACGACATTGGCAATTCTGGATGCTCCGGCATATGATTCGACCTGAGTCCAAAGAGATTCGCTTTTGTGAAGTGCTAACGCACAAATCTTGTACATTTGGACCTCCTGTACAAGGTATGATGAGGCAGAATTCTATCACATTCATAGGAGTGATGATATTTGCATCTATATCACTAGACGACATTGGCAATTCTGGATGCTCCGGCATATGATTCAACCGGAGGGCAAAGAGAGTCGCTTTGGACACGTGCTACCGCACAAATCTTGTACATTTGGACCCCCTGGACAAGTTACGATGAGGCAGAATCCTGTCAAATTGATAGGAGTAAAGATATTTGCATCTATATCATTGGACGACATTGGCAATTCTGGATGGTCCGGCTTCTGGTTCGACCTAAGTCCAAAGAATGTCGCTTTGGACAAGTGCTACCGCACAAATCTTGTCCATTTGAACCTCCTGGAGAAGATACGATGGGGCAGAATCCTGTCAAATTGATAGGAGTTAAGATATTTGCATCTATATCTTTCCGATAAGATCTGCAATTTTTGTTACTTCGGCATATGGATCGACGTGAGTCCAAAGAGAGTCGCTTTGGACAAGTGCTACCGCACAAATCTTGTACACCTGAACCTCCTGAACAAGATACGATGAGCCAGAATCCTGTCAAATTGATAACAGTGAAGATATTTGCATCTATATCATTGGACGTCTTTGGCAATTCTGGATGCTCAGGCTTATGATTCGACCTGAGTCCAAAGAGAGTCGCTTTGACAAAGGGCTCCCGCACAAATCTTGTACATTTGTACCTCCGGAACAAGGTATAATGAGGCAGAATCCTATCATATTGATAGGAGTAAAGATATTTGTATCTATATCATTGGACGACATTGGCATTCCTGGATGCTCGGCATATGATTCGACCTGAATCCAAAGACGGTCGCTTTGGACAAGTAAAACCGCACAAATCTTGTACACTTGATCCTCCTGGACAAGACACGATGAGCCAGAATCCTGTCAAATTGATAGGAGTGAAGATATTTGCATCTATATCATTAGACGGCATTGGCAATTCTGGATGGTCCGGCATATAGTTCGACATAAGTCCAAAGAATGTCGCCTTGGACAAGTGCTACCGCAACAAATCTTGTACATTTGGACCCCCTGGACAAGATAAGATGAGGCAGAATCCTGTCAAATTAATAGGAATAAAGATATTTGCATCTATATCATTGGTCAACATTGGCAATTCTGGATGCTTCGGCATATGGATCGACCTGAGTCCAAAGAGTTTCGCTTTTGTCTAGTGCTACCGCACAAATCGTGTACACTTGATCCTCCTGGACAAGACACGATGAGCCAGAATGCTGTCAAATTGTAAGGAGTGAAGATATTTGCATCTATATCATTAGACGGCATTGGCAATTCTGGATGCTCAGGCTTATGATGCGACCTGAGTCCAAGGAGAGTCGCTTTGGACAAGTGATACCGCAACAAATCTTGTACATTTGGACCTCCTGTACAAGGTATGATGAGGCTGAATCGAATCACATTGATAGGAGTAGAGATATTTGCATCTATATCATTGGACGACATTGGAAATTCTGGATGCTCGGCTTATGATTCGACCTGAGTTCAAAGAGAGTCGCTTTGGACAAGTGCTACCGCACAAATCGTGTACATTTGGACCTCCTGTACAAGATATGGTGAGGCAGAATCCTATCACATTGATAGGAGTAAAGATATTTGCATCTATATCATTGGACGACATTGGCAATTCTGGATGCTCGGCATATCAATCGACCTGAGTCCAAAGAGATTGGCTTTTGTCAAGTGCTACCGCACAAATCTTGTACATTTGAACCTCCTGGAGAAGATACGATGGGGCAGAATCCTGTCAAATTGATAGGAGTTAAGATATTTGCATCTATATAATTCCGATAAGATCTGCAATTTTTGTTACTTCGGCATATGATTCGACCTGACTCCAAAGAGAGTCGCTTCGGACAAGTGCTACCGCAACAAGTCTTGTACATTTGGACCTCCTGTACAAGGTATGATGAGGCAGAATTCTATCACATTCATAGAAGTGATGATATTTGCATCTATATCACTAGACGACATTGGCAATTCTGGATGCTCCGGCATATGATTCGACCTGAGTCCAAAGAGATTCGCTTTTGTGAAGTGCTAACGCACAAATCTTGTACATTTGAACCTCCTGGACAAGATAAGATGAGGCAGCATCCTGTCAAATTGATAGGAGGAAAGATATTTGCATCTATATCAATGGACGTTATTGGTAATTCTGGATGCCCCGGCTAATGATTCGACCTGAATCCAAAGAGAGTCGCTTTGGACAAATACTGCAGCCCAAATCTGGTCCATTTGGACCTCCGGAACAAGGTATGATGAGGCAGAATCCTATCACATTGATAGGAGTAAAGATATGTGAATCTATATCATTAGACGGCATTGGCAATTCTGGATGCCCCGGCTTATGATTCGACCTGAGTCCAAAAGAGTCGCTTTGGACAAGTGCTACCGCACAAATCTTGTACACTTGATCCTCCTGGACAAGACACGATGAGCCAGAATCCTGTCAAATTAATAGGAGTAAAGATATTTGCATCTATATCATTGGTCAACATCGGCAATTCTGGATGGTCCGGCTTATGGTTCGACATAAGTCCAAAGAAGGTCTCTTTGGACAAGTGCTACCGCAACAAATCGTGTACATTTGGTCCCCCTGGACAAGATACGATGAGGCAGAATCCTGTCAAAATGATAGCAGTGAAGATATTTCGATCTCTATCATTGCACGACATTGGTAATTCTTGATGCTTCGGTTTATGGATCGACGTGAGTCCAAAGAGATTCGTTTTTGTGAAGTGCTAACGCACAAATCTTGTACATTTGGACCTCCTGCACAATGTATGATGAGGCAGAATCCTATCACATTGATAGGAGTAGAGATATTTGCATCTATATCATTGGACGACATTGGAAATTCTGGATGCTCGGCTTATGATTCGACCTGAGTTCAAAGAGAGTCGCTTTGGACAAGTGCTACCGCACAAATCGTGTACATTTGGACCTCCTGTACAAGATATGGTGAGGCAGAATCCTATCACATTGATAGGAGTAAAGATATTTGCATCTATATCATTGGACGACATTGGCAATTCTGGATGCTCGGCATATCAATCGACCTGAGTCCAAAGAGTTTCGCTTTTGTGAAGTGCCACCGCACAAATCTTGTACATTTGAACCCCCTGGACAAGATACGATGAGGCAGAATCCTGGCAAATTTATAGCAGTGAAGATATTTCGATCTATACCATTGCACGACATTGGCAATTCTTGATGCTTCGGTTTATGGATCGACGTGAGTCCAAAGAGATTCGTTTTTGTGAAGTGCTAACGCACAAATCTTGTACATTTGGACCTCCTGCACAACGTATGATGAGGCAAAATCCTATCACATTGATAGGAGTAAAGATATTTGAATCTATATCACTGGACGACATTGGCAGTTCTGGATGCTATGGCATATGATTCGACCGGAGGCAAAAGAGAGTCGCTTTGGACACGTGCTACCGCACAAATCTTGTACATTTGGACCCCCTGGACAAGTTACGATGAGACAGAATCCTGTCAAATTGATAGGAGTAAAGATATTTGCATCTATATCATTGGACGACATTGGCAATTCTGGATGGTTCGGCTTCTGGTTCGACCTAAGTCCAAAGAATGTCGCTTTGGACAAGTGCTACCGCACAAATCTTGTACATTTGAACCTCCTGGAGAAGATACGATGGGGCAGAATCCTGTCAAATTGATAGGAGTTAAGATATTTGCATCTATATCATTCCGATAAGATCTGCAATTTTTGTTACTTCGGCATATGGATCGACCTGAGTCCAAAGAGAGTCGCTTTGGACAAGTGCTACCGCACAAATCTTGTACACCTGAACCTCCTGAACAAGATACGGTGAGCCAGAATCCTGTCAAATTGATAACAGTGAAGATATTTGCATCTATATCATTGGACGTCTTTGGCAATTCTGGATGCTCCGGCATATGATTCGACCTGAGTCCAAAGAGATTCGCTTTTGTGAAGTGCTAACGCACAAATCTTGTACATTTGAACCTCCTGGACAAGATAAGATGAGGCAGCATCCTGTCAAATTGATAGGAGGAAAGATATTTGCATCTATATCAATGGACGTCATTGGCAATTCTGGATGCCCCGGCTTATGATTCGACCTGAGTCCAAAGAGAGTCGCTTTGGACAAGGGCTCCCGCACAAATCTTGTACATTTGTACCTCCAGAACAAGGTATGATGAGGCAGAATCCTATCATATTGATAGGAGTAAAGATATTTGCATTTATATCATTGGACGACATCGGCATTCCAGGATGTTCGGCATATGATTCGACCTGAGTCCAAAGAGATTGGCGTTTGTCAAGTGCTACCGCACAAATCTTGTACATTTGAACCTTCTGGACAAGATAAAATGAAGCAGAATCCTGTCAAAATGATAGGAGTAAAGATATTTGCATCTATATCATTGCACGACATTGGCAATTCTGGAGGCTCGGCATATGGATCGACCTGAGTCCAAAGAGAGTCGCTTTGGACAAGTGCTACCGCACAAATCTTGTACACCTGAACCTCCTGAACAAGATACGATGAGCCAGAATCCTGTCAAATTGATAACAGTGAAGATATTTGCATCTATATCATTGGACGACATTGGCAATTCTGGATGCTCCGGCATATGATTCGACCTGAGTACAAAGAGTTTCGCTTTTGTCTAGTGCTACCGCACAAATCTTGTACACTTGATCCTCCTGGACAAGACACGATGAGCCAGAATCCTGTCAAATTGATTGGAGTAAAGACATTTGAATCTATATCACTGGACGACATTGGCAGTTCTGGATGCTCTGGCATATGATTCGACCGGAGGCAAAAGAGAGTCGCTTTGGACACGTGTTACCGCACAAATCTTGTACATTTGGACCCCCTGGACAAGTTACGATGAGGCAGAATCCTGTCAAATTGATAGGAGTAAAGATATTTGCATCTATATCATTGGACGACATTGGCAATTCTGGATGGTCCGGCTTCTGGTTCGACCTAAGTCCAAAGAATGTCGCTTTGGACAAGTGCTACCGCAATAAGTCTTGTACAGTTGGACCTCCTGTACAAGGTATGATGAGGCAGAATCCTATCACATTGATATGAGTGAAGATATTTGCATCTATATCATTGCACGTCATTGGCAATTCTGGAAGTTCGGCATACGATTCGACCTGAGTTCAAAGAGAGTCGCTTCGGACAAGTGCTACCGCAACAAGTCTTGTACATTTGGACCTCCTGTACAAGGTATGATGAGGCAGAATTCTATCACATTCATAGGAGTGATGATATTTGCATTTATATCACTAGAAGACATTGGCAATTCTGGATGCTCCGGCATATGATTCAACCGGAGGGCAAAGAGAATCGCTTTGGACACGTGCTACCGCACAAATCTTGTACATTTGGACCCCCTGGACAAGATACGATAAGGCAGAATCCTGTCAAATTGATAGCAGTAAAGATATTTGCATCTATTTCATTGCACGACATTGGCAATTCTGGATGCTCCGGCATATGATTCGACCTGAGTCCAAAGAGATTCGCTTTTGTGAAGTGCTAACGCACAAATCTTGTACATTTGGACCTCCTGTACAAGGTATGATGAGGCAGAATTCTATCACATTCATAGGAGTGATGATATTTGCATCTATATCACTAGACGACATTGGCAATTCCGGATGATCCGGCATATAGTTCGACATAAGTCCAAAGAATGTCGCCTTGGACAAGTGCTACCGCAACAAATCTTGTACATTTGGACCCCCTGGACAAGATAAGATGAGGCAGAATCCTGTCAAATTAATAGAAGTAAAGATATTTGCATCTATATCATTGGTCAACATCGGCAATTCTGGATGGTCCGGCTTATGGTTCGACATAAGTCCAAAGAAGGTCGCTTTGGACAAGTGCTACCGCAACAAATCTTGTACATTTGGACCCCCTGGACAAGATACGATGAGGCAGAATCCTGTCAAAGTGAGAGCAGTGAAGATATTTGCATCTATATCATTGGACGACATTGGCAATTCTGGATGCTCCGGCATATGATTCGACCTGAGTCCAAAGAGATTCGCTTTTGTGAAGTGCTAACGCACAAATCTTGTACATTTGGGCCTCCTGTACAAGGTATGATGAGGCAGAATTCTATCACATTCATAGGAGTGATGATATTTGCATCCATATCACTAGACGACATTGGCAATTCTGGATGCTCCGGCATATGATTCAACCGGAGGGCAAAGAGAGTCGCTTTGGACACGTGCTACCGCACAAATCTTGTACATTTGGACCCCCTGGACAAGATACGATAAAGCAGAATCCTGTCAAATTGATAGCAGTAAAGATATTTGCATCTATTTCATTGCACGACATTGGCAATTCTGGATGTTTCGGCATATGGATCGACCTGAGTCCAAAGAGTTTCGCTTTTGTCTAGTGCTACCGCACAAATCTTGTACACTTGATCCTCCTGGACAAGACACGATGAGCCAGAATGCTGTCAAATTGTAAGGAGTGAAGATATTTGCATCTATATCATTGGACGACTTTGGCAATTCTGGATGGTCCGGCTTCTGGTTCGACCTAAGTCCAAAGAATGTCCCTTTGGACAAGTGCTACCGCAATAAGTCTTGTACATTTGGACCTCCTGTACAAGGTATGATGAGGCTGAATCGTATCACATTGTTAGGAGTAAAGATATTTGCATCTATATCATTGGACGACATTGGCAATTCAGGATGCTCCGGCTTATGATTCGACCTGAGTCCAAAGAGATTCGTTTTTGTGAAGTGCTAACGCACAAATCTTGTACATTTGGACCTCCTGCACAAGGTATGATGAGGCAGAATCCTATCACATTGATAGGAGTAAAGATATTTGAATCTATATCACTGGACAACATTGGCAGTACTGGATGCTCTGGCATATGATTCGACCGGAGGCAAAAGAGAGTCGCTTTGGACACGTGCTACCGCACAAATCTTGTACATTTGAACCTCCTGTACAAGGTATGATGAGGCAGAATCCTATCACATTGATAGTGTAAAGATATTTGCATCTATATCATTGGACGACATTGGCAATTCTGGATACTCCGGTTTTAGATTCGACCTGAGTCGAAAGAGAGTCGCTTTGGACAAGTGCTACCGCACAAATCTTGTACATTTGGACCTTCTGGACCAGGCATGATGAGGCAGAATCCTATTACATTGATAGGAGTAAAGATATTTGCATATATATCATTGGACGACTTTGGCAATTGTGGATGCTCCGGTATATGATTCGACCTGAGTCCAAAAAGAGTCGCTTTGGACAAGGGCTACCGCACAAATCTTGTACATTTTGACCTACTGGACAAGGTACGATGAGGCAGAATCCTATCACATTCATAGGAGTGATGATATTTGCATCTGTATCATTGGAAGACATGGCAATTCTGGATGCTTCGGCATATGAATCGACCTGAGTCCAAAGAGAGTCGCTTTGGACGAGGGCACCGCAAAAATCTTGTACATTTTGACCTACTGGACAAGGTACGATGAGGCAGAATCCTGTCAAATTGATAGGTGTAAAGATGTTTGCATCTATATCATTGGACGACATTGGCAATTCTGGATACTCCGGTTTTAGATTCGACCTGATTCCAAAGAGAGTCGCTTTGGACAAGTGCTAACGCACAAATCTTGTACATTTGGACCCCCTGGACATGACACGATGAGGCAGAATCCTGTCAAATTGATAGCAGTAAAGATATTTGCATCGTACCATTGCACGACATTGGCAATTCTTGATGCTTCGGTTTATGGATCGACCTGAGTCCAAAGAAGGTCGCTTTGGACAAGTGCTACCGCAACAAATCGTGTACATTTGGACCCCCTGGACAAGATACGATGAGGCAGAATCCTGTCAAAGTGATAGCAGTGAAGATATTTCGATCTATACCATTGCACGACATTGCCAATTCTTGATGCTTCGGTTTATGGATCGACGTGAGTCCAAAGAGATTCGTTTTTGTGAAGTGCTAACGCACAAATCTTGTACATTTGGACCTCCTGCACAATGTATGATGAGGCAGAATCCTATCATATTGATAGGAGTAAAGATATTTGAATCTATATCACTGGACGACATTGGCAGTACTGGATGCTCTGGCATATGATTCGACCGGAGGAAAAAGAGAGTCGCTTTGGACACGTGCTACCGCACAAATCTTGTACATTTGAACCTCCTGTACAAGGTATGATGAGGCAGAATACTATCACATTGATAGGTGTAAAGATATTTGCATCTATATCATTGGAAGACATTGGCAATTCTGGATACACCGGTTTTAGATTCGACCTGAGTCGAAAGAGAGTCGCTTTGGACAAGTGCTACCGCACACATCTTGTACATTTGGACCTTCTGGACCAGGCATGATGAGGCAGAATCCTATTACATTGATAGGAGTAAAGATATTTGCATATATATCATTGGACGACTTTGGCAATTGTGGATGCTCCGGTATATGATTCGACCTGAGTCCAAAGAGAGTCGCTATGGACAAGGGCTACCGCACAAATCTTGTACATTTTGACCTACTGGACAAGGTACGATGAGGCAGAATCCTATCACATTCATAGGAGTGATGATATTTGCATCTGTATCATTGGACGACATGGCAATTCTGGATGCTTCGGCATATGACTCGACCTGAGTCCAAAGAGAGTCGCTTTGGACAAGGGCTACCGCAAAAATCTTGTACATTTTGACCTACTGGACAAGGTACGATGAGGCAGAATCCTGTCAAATTGATAGGTGTAAAGATGTTTGCATCTATATCGTTGGACGACATTGGCAATTCTGGATGCTCCGGCTTATGATTCGACCTGAATCCAAAGAGAGTCGCTTTGGAGAAGTGCTACCACTCAAACCTTGTACATTTGAACATCCGGAACAGGGTATGATGAGACAGAATCCTGTCAAATTGATAGGATTGAAGATATTTGCATCTGTATCATTGGACGATATGGCAATTCTGGATGCTTCGGCATATGAATCGACCTGAGTCCAACGAGATTCGCTTTTGTGAAGTTCTAACGCACAGATCTTGTACACTTGATCCTCCTGGACAAGACACGATGAGCCAGAATCCTGTCAAATTGATAGGAGTGAAGATATTTGCATATATATCATTGGACGATATGGCAATTCTGGATGCTTCGGCATATGAATCGACCTGAGTCCAACGAGATTCGCTTTTGTGAAGTGCTAACGCACAGATCTTGTACATTTTGACCTACTGGACAAGGCATGATGAGCCAGAATCCTGTCAAATTGATAGGAGTGAAGATATTTGCATCTATATCATTCCGATAAGATCGGCAATTTTTGTTACTTCGGCATATGGATCGACCTGAGTCCAACGAGAGTCGGTTTGGACAAATGCTGCGGCACAAAACTTGTGCATTTGCACCTCCTGGAAAAGGTATGATGAGGCAGAATCCTGTCACAATGATAGGAGTGAAGATATTTGCTTCTATATCATTGGACGACATTGACAATTCTGGATAAACCGGCTTATGATTTGACCTGAGTCCAAGGAGAGTCGCTTTGGACAAGTGCTACCGCACAAATCTTGTATGTGTGGACGTCCTGTACAAGGTATGATGAGGCAGAATCCTATCCCATTGATAGGAGTAAAGATAAATGCATTTATATCATTGGACGACATCGGCAATTCTGGATGCTCCGGCGTATGATTCGACCGGAGTTCAAAGAGAGTCGCTTTGGACAAGTGCTACCGCACAAATCTTGTATGTGTGGACGTCCTGTACAAGGTATGATGAGGCAGAATCCTGTCAAATTGATTGGAGTGAAGATATTTGCATCTATGTCACTGGACGACATTGGCAATTCTGGATTCTCCGGCGTATGATTCGACCTGAGTCCAAAGAGAGTCGCTTTGGACAAGTGCTACCACCCAAACCTTGTACATTTGAACATCCGGAACAGGGTATGGTGAGACAGAATCCTATCCCATTGATAGGAGTGAAGATATTTGCATCTATATCATTGGACGACATTGGCAATTCTGGATGCTCCGGCGTATGATTCGACCGGAGGCCAAAGAGAGTCGCTTTGGACAAGTGCTACGGCACAAATCTTGTACATTTGGACCCCCTGGACAATATACGATGAGGCAGAATCCTGTCAAATTGATAGGAGTAAAGATATTTGCGTCTACATCATTGGACGACAATGGCAGTTCTGGATGCTCCGGCTTATGATTCGACCTGAATCCAAAGAGAGTCGGTTTGGGGAAATGCTGCCGCCCAAAGCTTGTGCATATGGACCTCCTGTACAAGGTATGATGAGGCAGAATCCTCTCAAATTGATTGGAGTGAAGATATTTGCATCTATGTCACTGGACGACATTGGCAATTCTGGATTCTCCGGCGTATGATTCGGCCGGAGGCCAAAGAGAGTCGCTTTGGACAAGTGCTACCGCACAAATCTTGTACATTTGGACCCCCTGGACAATATACGATGAGCCAGAATCCTGTCAAATTGATAGGAGTGAAGATATTTGCATCTATATCATTGGACGACATTGGCAATTCTGGATGCTCCGGCTTATGATTCGACCTGAATCCAAAGAGAGTCGCATTGGACAAGTGCTACCACCCAAACCTTGTACATTTGAACATCCGGAACAGGGTATGGTGAGACAGAATCCTATCACATTGATAGGAGTAAAGATATTTGCATTTATATCATTGGACGACATTGGCAATTCTGGATGCTCGGCTTATGATTCGACCTGAGTTCAAAGAGAGTCGCTTTGGACAAATGCTGCCGCACAAATCTTGTACATTTGGACCTCCTGGACCAGGCATGATGAGGCAGAATCCTATTACATTGATAGGAGTAAAGAAATTGGCATATATATCATTGGATGACTTTGGCAATTGTGGATGCTCAGCATATCATTCGACCTGAGTCCAAAGAGAGTCGTTTTGGACAAATTCTGCCGCCCACACCTTGTCCATTTGGACCTCCTGGACCCGATATGATGAGGCAGATTCCTGGCAAATTGATAGGAGTTAAGATGTTTGCATCTATATCACTGGGCGACATTGGCAATTCTGGATGCTCCGGCATATGATTCGTCCGGAGGCCAAAGAGTTTCGCTTTTGTCTAGTGCTACCGCACAAATCTTGTACACTTGATCCTCCTGGACAAGACACGATGAGCCAGAATCCTGTCAATTTGATAGCAGTAATGATATTTGCATCTATACCATTGCACGACATTGGCAATTCTTGATGCTTCGGCTTATGGATCGACCTGAGTCCAAAGAGTTTGGCTTTGGACAAGTGCTGCCGCACAAATCTTGTACATTTGATCCTCCTGGATAAGATGGTATGAGGCAGAATCCTGTCAAATTGATAGCAGTAAAGATATTTGCATCTATACCATTGCACGACATTGGCCATTCTGGATGCTCCGGCTTATGATTCGACCTGAGTCCAAAGAGAGTCGCTTGGACAAGGGCTACCGCACAAAACTTGTACATTTTGACCTACTGGACAAGGTATGATGAGGCAGAATCCTGTCAAATTGATAGGAGTGAAGATATTTGCATCTATATCATTGGACGACATTGGCAAATCTGGATGCTCCGGCTTATGATTCGACCTGAATCCAAAGAGAGTCGCTTTGGACAAGTGCTACCACCCAAACCTTGTACATTTGAACATCCGGAACAGGGTATGGTTAGACAGAATCCTATCCCATTGATAGGAGTAAAGATATTAGCATATATATCATTGCACGACATTGGCAATTCTTGATGCTTCGGCTTATGGATCGACCTGAGTCCAAAGAGTTTCGCTTTGGACAAATGCTGCCGCACAAATCTTGTACATTTGGACCTCCTGGACCAGGCATGATGAGGCGGAATCCTATTACATTGATAGGAGTAAAGATATTGGCAAATATATCATTGGATGACTTTGGCAATTGTGGATGCTCAGCATATCATTCGACCTGAGTCCAAAGAGAGTGGTTTTGGACAAATTCTGCCGCCCACACCTTGTCCATTTGGACCTCCTGGACCCGATATGATGAGGCAGATTCCTGGCAAATTGATAGGAGTTAAGATGTTTGCATCTATATCACTGGGCGACATTGGCAATTCTGGATGCTCCGGCATATGATTCGACCGGAGGCCAAAGAGTTTCGCTTTTGTCTAGTGCTACCGCACAAATCTTGTACACTTGATCCTCCTGGACAAGACACGATGAGCCAGAATCCTGTCAATTTGATAGCAGTAATGATATTTGCATCTATACCATTGCACGACATTGGCAATTTTTGATGCTTCGGCTTATGGATCGACCTGAGTCCAAAGAGTTTGGCTTTGGACAAGTGCTGCCGCACAAATCTTGTACATTTGATCCCCCTGGACAAGCTACGATGCGGCAGAATCCTGTCAAATTGATAGCAGTAAAGATATTTGCATCTATACCATTGCACGACATTGGCAATTCTTGATGCTTCGGCTTATGGATCTACCTGAGTCCAAAGAGTTTCGCTTTGGACAAGTGCTACCGCACAAATCTTGTATGTGTGGACCTCCTGTACAAGGTATGATGAGGCAGAATCCTGTCAAATTGATAGGAGTGAAGATATTTGCATCTATATCATTAGACGGCACTGGAAATTCTGGATGCCTAGGCTTATGTTTCGACCTGAGTCCAAGGAGAGTCGCTTTGGACAAGTGCTACCGCAACAAATCTTGTACATTTGGACCTCCTGTACAAGGTATGATGGGCAGAATCCTACCACATTGATATGAGTAAAGATATTTGCATCAATATCACTGGACGACATTGGCAATTCTGGATGCTCCGGCATATGATTCGACCGGAGGCCAAAGAGAGTCGCTTTGGACACGTGCTGCCGCACAAATCTTATACAGTTGGACCCCCTGGAAAAGATACGATGAGGCAGAATCCTGTCAAATTGATAGCAGTAAAGATATTTGCATCTATATCATTGGACGACATTGGAAATTCCGGATGCACGGCTTATGATTCGACCTGAGTTCAAAGAGAGTCGCTTTGGACAAATCCTGCCGCACAAATCTTGTACATTTGGACCTCCTGGACCAGGCATGATGAGGCAGAATCCTATTACATTGATAGGAGTAAAGATATTCGCATATATATCATAGGATGACTTTGGCAATTGTGGATGCTCAGCAGATCATTCGACCTGAGTCAAAAGAGAGTCGTTTTGGACAAATTCTGCTGCCCAAACCTTGTCCATTTAGACCTCCTGGACCCGATATGATGAGGCAGAATCCTGGCAAATTTATAGGAGTTAAGATGTTTGCATCTATATCATTCGGATAAGATCGGCAATTTTTGTTACTTCGGCATATGGATCGACCTGAGTCCAAAGAGAGTCGCTTTGGACAAGTGCTACCTCACAAATCGTGTACATTTGAACCTCCTGGACAAGATATGATGAGGTAGAATCCTGTCAAGTTGATAGCAGTAAAGATATTTGCATCTATATCATTGGACGACATTCGCAATTCTGGATGCTCCGGCATATGATTCGACCGGAGGGCAAAGAGAGTCGCTTTGGACACGTGCTACCGCACAAATCTTGTACATTTGGACCCCCTGGACAAGATGCGATGAGGCAGAATCCTGTCGAATTGATAGCAGTAAAAATATTTGCATCTTGATCATTGGATGACATTGGCAGTTCTGGATGGGCCGGCTTATGGTTCGACATAAGTCCAAAGAATGTCGCCGTGGACAAGTGCTACCGCAACAAATCGTATACATTTGGACCCCCTGGACAAGATACGATGAGGCAGAATCCTGTCAAATTGATAGCAGTAAAGATATTTGCATCTATACCATTGCACGACATTGGCAATTCTTGATGCTTCGGCTAATGGATCGACCTGAGTCCAACGAGTTTCGCTTTGGACAAGTGCTGCCGACCAAATATTGTCGCTTTGGACCTCCTGGACAAGACACGATGAGCCAGAATCCTGTCAAATTGATAGGAGTGAAGGTTTTTGCATCTATATCATTAGACGGCACTGGCAATTCTGGATGCCTGGGCTTATGTTTCGACCGGAGTCCAAGGAGAGTCGCTTTGGACAAGTGCTACCGCAACAAATCGTGTACATTTGGACCCCCTGGACAAGATACGATGAGGCAGAATCCTATCACATTGATAGGAGTAAAGATATTTGCATCTATATCATTGGACGACATTGGCAATTCTGGATGCTTCGTCTTATTGATCGACCTGAGTCCAAATAGGCATTTGTGTCAAAATGTACACGATTTGTTGCGGTAGTACTTGTCCAAAGCGACATTCTTTGGACTTAGGTCGATCCATAAGCCGAAGCATCAAGAATTGCCAATGTCGTGCAATGGTATAGATGCAAATATCTTTACTGCTATCAATTTGACAGGATTCTGCCTCATCATACCTTGTACAGGACGTCCACACATACCAGATTTGTGCGGTAGCACTTGTCCAAAGCGACTCTCCGTGGACTCAGGTCGAATCATAAGCCGGAGCATCAAGAACTGCCATTGTCGTCCAATGATGTAGACGCAAATATCTTTACTCCTATCAATTTGACAGGATTCTGCCTCATCGTATATTGTCCAGGGGGTCCAAATGTACAAGATTAGTGTGGTAGCACTTGACAAAAGCGAATCTCTTTGGACTCAGGTCGAATCATATGCCAAGCCTCCAGATTTGCCAATGTCGTCCAATGATATAGATGCAAATATCTTTACTCCTATCAAGTTGACAGGATTCAGCCTCATCGTATCTTGTGCAGGGGGTCCGCATGTACAAGATTTGTGCGGTAGCACTTGTCCAAAGCGACTCCCTTTAGATTCAGGTCGAATCGTAAGGCGAAGAATCCAAAATTGCCGATATTGTCCAATGATATAGAGGCAAATATCCTCACTCCTATAAATTTTACAGCCTTCTGCCACATCTGATCTTATCCAGGTGGTTCAATTGTACAAGATTTGGGTGGTAGCACTTGTCCAAACCGACTCTGTTTGGATTCAGGTCGAATCATAAGCCGGATCCCCAGGATTGCCAATGTCGTCCAATGATATAGATGCAAATATCTTTACTCCTATCAATTTGACCGGATTCTGCCTCATCCGATCTTATCCAGGAGGATCAAATGTACAAGATTTGTGCGGTAGCACTTGTCCAAAGCGACTCCCTTTAGATTTAGGTCGACTCATAAGGCGAAGAATCCAAAATTGCCGATCTTGACCAATGATATAGAGGCAATTATCCTCACTCCTATAAATTTTACAGCCTTCTGCCTCATCTTATCTTATCCAGGTGGTTCAAGTGTACAAGATGTGTTCGGTAGCACTAGTCCAAAGCGAAACTCTTTGGACTCATGTCAATCCATAAGCCGAAGCATCAAGAATTGCCAATGTCGTGCAATGGTATAGATGCAAATATCATTACTGCTATCAAATTGATAGGATTCTGGCTCATCGTGTCTTGTCCAGGAGGATCAAGTGTACAAGATTTGTGCGGTAGCACTAGACAAAAGCGAAACTCTTTGGCGTCCGGTCGAATCATATGCCGGAGCATCCAGAATTGCCAATGTCGCCCAGTGATATAGATGCAAACATCTTAACTTCTATAAATTTGCCAGGAATCTGCCTCATCATATCGGGTCCAGGAGGTCCAAATGGACAAGGTGTGGGCGGCAGAATTTGTCCAAAACGACTCTCTTTGGACTCAGGTCGAATGATATGCTGAGCATCCACAATTGCCAAAGTCATCCAATGATATATATGCGAATATCTTTACTCCTATCAATGTAATAGGATTCTGCCTCATCATGCCTGGTCCAGGAGGTCCAAATGTACAAGATTTGTGCGGCAGCATTTGTCCAAAGCGACTCTCTTTGAACTCAGGTCGAATCATAAGCCGAGCATCCAGAATTTCCAATGTCGTCCAATGATATAGATGCAAATATCTTTACTCCTATCAATGTGATTCGATTCTGCCTCATCATACCTTGTACAGGAGGCCCACACATACAGGATTTGTGCGGTAGCACTTGTCCAAAGCGACTCTCTTTGGACTCAGGTCAAATCATAAGCCGGTGCATCCAGAATTGTCAATGTCGTCCAGTGGCATAGATGCAAATATCTTCAATCCTCTCAATGTGATAGGGTTCTGCCTCATCGTATCTTGTCCAGGAGGTCCAAAGGGACAATATTTGGGCGGCAGCACTTGTTCAAAGCGAAACTCTTTGGGCTCAGGTCGATCCATAAGCCGAAGCATCAAGAATTGCCAATGTCGTGCAATGGTATAAATGCAAATATCTTTACTGCTATCAATTTGACAGGATTCTGCCTCATCGTATGTTGTCCAGGGGGTCCAAATGTACACGATTTGTTGCGGTAGCACTTGTCCAAGGCGACATTCTTTGGACTTATGTCGAACCATAAGCCGGACCATCCAGAATTGCCGATGTTGACCAATGATATAGATGCAAATATCTTTACTCCTATTAATTTGACAGGATTCTGCCTCATCGTATCTTGCCCAGGGGGTCCAAATGTACAAGATTTGTTGCGGTAGCACTTGTCCAAAGCGACTCTCCTTGGTCTCAGGTCGAACCATAAGCCGGACCATCCAGAATTGCCGATGTTGACCAATGATGTAGATGCAAATATCTTCACTCCTGTCAATGTGACAGGATTCTGGCTCATCGTGTCTTGTCCAGGAGGATCAACTGTACAAGATTTGTGTGGTGGGACTACACAAAAGCGGAACCCTTTGGACTCAGGTCGATCCATAAGCCGAAGCATCCAGAATTGCCAATGTCATCCAATGATATAGATGCAAATATCTTTAATGCTATCAATTTGACAGGATTCTGCCTCGTCGCATATTGTCCAGGGGGTCCAAATGTACACGATTTGTTGCGGTAGCACTTGTCCAAAGCGGCATTCTTTGGACTTATGTCGAACAATATGCCGGACCATCCAGAATTGCCGTTGTTGACCAATGATATAGATGCAAATATCTTTACTGCTATCAATTTGACAGGATTCTGCCTCATCGTATCTTGTCCACGATGTTCAAATGTACAAGATTTGTGCGGTAGCGCTTGTCCAAAGCGACATTCTTTGGACTCAGGTCGATTCATATGCCGAAGCATCCAGAATTGCCATATCGTCCAATGATACAGATGCAAATATCTTCACACCTATCAATTTGACAGGATTCTGTCTCATCATACCCTGTTCCGGATGTTCAAATGTACAAGGTTTGGGTGGTAGCAATTCTCCAAAGCGACGCTCTTTGGATTCAGGTCGAATCATAAGCCGGAGCATCCAAAATTGCCAATGTCGTCCAATGATATAGATGCAAATATCTTTACTCCTATCAATTTGACAGGATTCTGCCTCATCGTATATTGTCCAGGGGGTCCAAATGTACAAGATTTGTGCCGTAGAACTTGTCGAAAGCGACTCTCTTTGGCCTCCGGTGGAATCATACGCCGGAGCATCTAGAATTGCCAATGTCGTCCAATGATATAAATGCAAATATCTTCACTCCTATAAATTTGACAGGATTCTGTCTCATCATACCTTGTTCCGGATGTTCAAATGTACAAGGTTTGGGCGGTAGCACTTGTCCAAAGCGACTCTCCTTGGACTCAGGTCGAATCATATACCGGAGCATCCAGCATTGCCAAGGTCGTCCAATGATATAGATGCAAATATCTTTACTGCTATCAATTTGGCAGGATTCTGCCTCATCATACCTTGTCCAGTAGGTCAAAATGTACAAGATTTGTGCCGTAGAACTTGTCCAAAGCGACTCTCTTTGGCCTCCCGAGGAATCATACGCCGGAGCATCCAGAATTGCCAATGTCGTCCAATGATATAGATGCAAATATCTTCACTCCTATCAATTTGACAGGATTCTGCCTCATCATGTCTTTTCCAGGACGTCCAAATGCACAAGTTTTGGGCGGCAGCATTTGCCCAAACCGACTCTCTTTGGATTCAGGTCGAATCATAAGCCGGAGCACCCAGAATTGCCAATGTCGTCCAATGATATAGATGGAAATATCTTCACTCCTATCAATTTGACAGGATTCTGCCTCATCGTATCTTGTCCAGGGGGTCCAAATGTACAAGATTTGTGCGGTAGCACTTGTCCAAAGCGACTCTCTTTGGACTCAGGTCGAATAATAAACCGGAGCATCCAGATTTGCCAATGTCGTCCAATGATATAGATGCAAATATCTTCACTCCTATCAATTTGACAGGATTCTGCCTCATCATACCTTGTTCCGGAGGTTCAAATGTACAGGATTTGTGCTGCAGTACTTGTCCAGAGCGACTCTCTTGGGATTCAGGTCGAATCATAAGCCTGAGCATCCAGAATTGCCAAAGACGTCCAATGAAATAGATGCAAATATCTTTACTGCTATCAATATGACAGGATTCTGCCTTATCGTATCTTGTTCAGGGGGTCCAAATGTACAAGATTTGTGCGGTAGCACTTGTCCAAAGCGACTCTCTTTGGACTCAGGTCGAATAATAAACCGGAGCATCCAGAATTGCCAATGTCGTCCAATGATATAGATGCAAATATCTTTACTCCTATCAATGTGATAGGATTCTGCCTCACCATATCTTGTACAGGAGGTCCAAATGTACACGATTTTTGCGGTAGCACTTGTCCAAAGCGACTCTCTTTGAACTCAGGTCGAATCATAAGCCGAGCATCCAGAATTTCCAATGTCGTCCAATGATATAGATGCAAATATCTTCACTCCTATCAATTTGACAGGATTCTGCCTTATCGTATCTTGTTCAGGGGGTCCAAATGTACAAGATTTGTGCGTTAGCACTTCATAAAAGCGAATCTCTTTGGACTCAGGTCGAATCATATGCCGGAGCATCCAGAATTGCCAATGTCGTCCAATGATATAGATGCAAATATCTTTACTGCTATCAATATGACAGGATTCTGCCTCATCATACCTTGTTCCGGTGGTTCAAATGCACAGGATTTGCGCTGCAGTACTTGTCCAGAGCGACTCTCTTGGGATTCAGGTCGAATCATATGCCGGAGCATCCAGAATTGCCAAATGACGTCCATTGATATAGATGCAAATATCATTCCTCCTATCAATTTGACAGGATTCTGCCTCATCATATCTTGTCCAGGAGGATCAAGTGTACAAGATTTGTGCGGTAGCACTTGTCCAAAGCGAAACTCTTTGGACTCAGGTCGATCCATATGCCGAAGCATCCAGAATTGCCAATGTCGTCCAATGATATAGATGCAAATATCTTGACTCCAATCAATTTGACAGGATTCTGGCTCATCGTATCTTGTCCATGAGGTTCAAATGTACAAGATTTGTGCGGTAGCACTTGACAAAAGCCAAACTCTTTGGACTCAGGTCGAATCATAGCCGAGCATCCAGAATTGCCAATGTCGTCCAATGATATATGCAAATATCTTTACTCCTATCAATTTGCCAGGATGCTGCCTCACCGTATCTTGTCCAGGGGGTTCAAATGTACAAGATTTGTGCGGTAGCAATTGACAAAAGCCAATCCCTTTGGACTCAGGTCGATTGATATGCCGAGCATCCAGAATTGCCAATGTCGTCCAATGATATAGATGCAAATATCTTTACTCCTATCAATGTGACAGGATTCTGCCTCAGCATACCGTTTCCAGGAGGTCTTAATGTACAAGTATTTAGCGGCAGCATTTGTCCAAACCAACTCTCTTTGGACTCAGGTCGAATCATAAGCCGAGCATCCAGAATTGGCCAATGTAGTCCAATGATATATACGCAAATATCTTCACTCCTAACAATTTGACAGGATTCTGCCTCATCGTATCTTGCCCAACAAGTCCAAATGTACAAGATTTGTGCGGTAGCACATTTCCAAAACGACTCTCTTTGGTCCGAGGTCGAATCATAACCCGGAGCATCCAGGTTTGCCAATGTCGTCCAATGATTTAGATGCAAATAACCCCACTCCTATCAATTGTACAGCATTCTGCCGCATCTTATCTTGTCCAGGAGGTTCAAATGTACAAGATTTGTGCGGTAGCACTTGGCCAGGCCGACTCTCTTTGGATTCAGGTCTAATTATAAGCCGGATCCTCAGGATTGCCAATGTCGTCCAATGATATAGATGCAAATATCTATACTCCCATCAATCTGACAGGATTCTGCCTCACCATACCTTATCCAGGAGGTCCTAATGTACAAGTTTTTTAGCGGCAGCATTTGTCCAACGCGACTCTGTTTGGACTCAGATCGAATCATAAGCCGAGCATCCAGAATTGCCAATGTCGTCCAATTATATAGATTCAAATATCTTTGCTCCTATCAATTTGCAAGGATTCTCCCTCATCAAACCTTGTCAGGAGGTCCAAATGGACAATATGTGTGTGATAGCACTTGTCCAGATCGACTATCTTTGGATTCAGGTCGAATCATAAGCCGGATCCCCAGGTTTGCCAATGCGTCCAATAATATACATGCAAACATCTTCACTGCCATCAATTTGACAGGATTCTGTCTCACCGTATCTTGTCCAGGAGGTTCAAATATACAAGATTTGTGCGGTAGCACATTTCCAAAATGACTCTCTTCGGTCTGAGGTCGAATCATAGGCCGGAGCATCCAGGATTGCCAATGTCGTCCAATGATATAGATGCAAATATGTTCACTCCTATCAATTTGACAGGATTCTGCCGCATCTTATCTTGTCCAGGAGGTTAATATGTACAAGATTTGTGCGGTGGCACTTGTGCAGATCGACTATCTTTGAATTCAGGGTGAGTCATAAGCCGGATCCCCAGGATTGCCAATGTCGTCCAATAATATAGATGCAAACATCTTCACTCCTATCAATTTTACAGGATTCTGTCTCATCGTATCTTGTCCAGGAGGTACAAATATAAAAGATTTGTGCGGTAGCACTTGACAAAAGCGAATCTCTTTTGAACCAGGTCGATCCATAAGCAGAAGCATCCAGAATTGCCAATGTCGTCCAATGATATAGAGGCAAATATCCTGACGCCTATCAATTTGACAGCATTCTGCCTCAGCGTATCTTGTCCAGGAGGTTCAAATGTACAAGATTTGTGCGGTAGCACTTGTCCAAAGCGACTCCCTTTGGATTCAGGTCGAATCATAAGCCGAGCATCCAGAATTGCCAATGTCGTCCAATGATATAGATGCAAATATGTTCACTCCTATCAATTTGACAGGATTCTGCCGCATCTTATCTTGTCCAGGAGGTTAATATGTACAAGATTTGTGCGGTAGCACTTGTGCAGATCGACTATCTTTGAATTCAGGGTGAATCATAAGCCGGATCCCCAGGATTGCCAATGTCGTCCAATAATATAGATGCAAACATCTTCACTCCTATCAATTTTACAGGATTCTGTCTCATCGTATCTTGTCCAGGAGGTACAAATATAAAAGATTTGGGCGGCAGTGTTTGTCCAAAGCGACTCTCTTTGAACTCTGGTCGAATCATATGCCGAACTTCCAGAATTGCCAATGTCGTCCAGTGATATAGATGCAAACATCTTCACTCCCATCAATTTGACAGGATTCTGTCTCATCATACCCTGTTCCGGATGTTCAAATGTACAAGGTTTGGGCGGTAGCACTAGTCCAAAGCGACTCTCCTTGGACTCAGGTCGAATCGTAAACCGGAGCATCCAGCATTGCCAATGCCGTCAAATTATATAGATGCAATTATCTTTACTCCTATTAATGTGATAGGATTCTGCCTTATCATACCTTGTCCAGGAGGTCCAAATGTACAAGATTTGTGCGGTAGCACTAGACAAAAGCGAAACTCTTTGAACTCAGGTCGAAACATATGCCGAGCATCCAGAATTGCCAATGTCGTCCAATGATATAGATGCAAATATCTTTACTCCTATCAATGTGATAGTATTCTGCCTCATCATACCTTGTACAGGACGTCCACACACACAAGATTTGTGCGGTAGCACTTGTCCAAAGCGACTCTCTTTGGACTCAGGTCGAATCATAAGCCTGAGCATCCAGAATTGCCAATGTCGTCCAATGATATATATGCAAAAATCTTCACTCCTATCAATTTGACAGGATTCTGCCTCATCGTGTCTTGTCCAGGAGGATCAAGTGTACAAGATTTGTGCGGTAGCACTCGACAAAAGCGAAACTCTTTGAACTCAGTTCGAATCATATGCCGAGCATCCAGAATTGCCAATGTCGCCCAATGATATTGATGCAAATATCTTTACTGCTATCAATTTGACAGGATTCTGCCTCATCATACCTTGCCCAGTAGGTAAAAATGTACAAGATTTGTGCGGTAGCACTAGACAAAAGCGAAACTCTTTGAACTCAGGTCGAATTATATGCCGAGCATCCAGAATTGCCAATGTCGTCCAATGACATAGATGCAAATATCTTTACTCCTATCAATTTGACAGCATTTAGCCTCATCGTATCTTGTCAAGGAGGTTCAAATGTAAAAGATTTGTGCGGTAGCACTTGACAAAAGCCAATCTCTTTGACTCAGGTCGAATCATATGCCGAGCATCCAGAATTGCCAATGTCGTCCAATGATATAGATGCAAATATCTTTACTCCTATCAATGTGATAGGATTCTGCCTCATCGTATCTTGACCAGGAGGTTGAAATGTACACGAATTGTGCGGTATCACTTGACAAAAGCAATTCTCTTTGGACTCAGGTCGATCCATATGCCGAAGCATCCAGAATTGCCATTGTCGTCCAATGATATAGATGCAAATATCTTTATTCCTATCAATTGACTGGATTCTGCCTCATCGTATCTTATCAAGGGGGATCAAATGTACAACATTTGTGCGGTAGCACTTTTCGAAAGCGACTCCCTTTGGTTGTAGGTCCAATCATAAGGCAAAGAACCCAAAATTGCCGATATTGTCCAATGATATAGAGGCAAATATCCTCACTCCTATCAATTGTACAGCCTTCTGCCTCATCTTATCTTGTCCAGGAGTTCCAAATGTACACTATTTGTGGGTTAGCACTTGACAAAAGCAAATCTCTTTGGACTCAGTTCGATCCATAAGCCGAAGTATCCAGAATTGCCAATGTCGTCCAATGTTATAGATGCAAATATCTTTACTCCTATCAATGTGACAGGATTCTGGCTCATTGTATCCTGTCCAGGAGGTTCAAGTGTACGAGATTTGTGCGGTAGCAATTGCCCAGGCCGACTCTCTATGGATTCACGTCTAATTATAAGCCGGATCCCCATGATTGCCAATGTCGTCCAATGATATAGATGCAAATAACCTTACTCCAATCAATTTTACAGTATTCTGCCGAATCTTATCTTGTCCAGGAGGTTCAAATGTACAAGATTTGTGCGGTAGCACTTGACAAAAGCGAATCTCTTTGGACTCAGGTCGATCCATAAGCTGAAGCCTCCAGAATTGCCGATGTTGTCCAATTATATAGATGCAATTATCTTTGCTCCTATGAATTTGATAATGTCATTGGACGACATTGGCAATCCTGGGGATCCGTCTTATAATTAGACCTGAATCCAAAGAGAGTCGGCCTGGACAAGTGCTACCGCACAAACCGTGTACATTTGAACCTCCTGGACAAGATACGATGAGGCAGAATCCTGTCAAATTGATAGTAGTGAAGATATTTGCATCTATATCATAGGACGACATTAGGCAACTTTGGATGCATCGGCTTATGATTCGACCTGAGTCCAAAGAGAGTCGGTTTGGACAAATGCTGCCGTTAAAAAACATGTACATTAGGACCTCCTGGAAAAGGTTTGGTAGGGCAGAATCCTATCACATTGATGGGAGTAAAGATATTTGCATCTATATCATTGGACGACATTGTCAATCATGGGGATCCGGCATATAATTAGACCTGAATTCAAAGAGAGTCGGCGTGGGCAAGTGCTACCGCACAACTCTTGTACATTTGAACCTCCTGGACAAGATACGATGAGGCAACATGCTGTAGAATTGATAGGAGTGAGGATATTTGTCTCTATATCATTGGACAATATCGGTAATTTTGGATTCTTCGCCTTATGATTCGACCTGAATCCAAAGGGAGTCGCTTTGGACAAGTGCTACCAGACAGATATTGTACATTTGAACCTCCTGGACAAGGTACCATGAGGCAGAATCCTGTCAAATTGATAGGAGTGAAGATATTTGCATCTATATCTTTGGACGACATTAGGCAATTTTGGATTCTTCGCCATATGATTCGACCTGAATCTAAAGGGAGTCGCTTTGGACAAGTGCTAACGCACAAATCTTGTACATTTGGTCCCCCTGGAAAAGATACGATGAGGCACCATGCTGTAGAATTGATAGGAGTGAGGATATTTGTCTATATATCATTGGACAATATCGGTAATTTTGGATTCTTCGCCTTATGATTCGACCTGAATCCAAAGGGATTCGCTTTGGACAAGTGCTAAAACACAAATATTGTACAGTTGAACCTCCTGGACAAGATACCATGAGGCAGAATCTTGTCAAATTGATAGGAGTGAAGATATTTGCATCTATATCTTTGGACGACATTAGGCAATTTTGGATTCTTCGCCATATGATTCGACCTGAATCTAAAGGGAGTCGCTTTGGACAAGTGCTAACGCACAAATCTTGTACATTTGGACCTCCTGTACAAGGTATAATGAGGCAGCATCCTATCACATTGATAGGAGTAAAGATATTTGCATCTATATCATTGCACGACATTGGCCATTCTGGATGCTTCGGCTTATGGTTCGACCTGAGTCCAAAGAGTTTCGCTTTTGTCTAGTGCTACCGCACAAATCTTGTACACTTGATCCTCCTGGACAAGACACGATTAGCCAGAATCCTGTCAAATTGATAGCAGTAAAGATATTTCCATCTATATCATTGCACGACATTGGCAATTCTGGATGCTTCGGCATATGGATCGACCTGAGTCCAAAGAGTTTCGCTTTTGTCTAGTGCTACCGCACAAATCTTGTACACTTGATCCTCCTGGACAAGACACGATGAGCCAGAATCCTGTCAAATTGATAGGAGTGAAGATATTTGCATCTATATCATTAGACGGCACTGGCAATTCTGGATGCCTAGGATTATGTTTCGAACTGAGTCCAAGGAGAGTCGCTTTGGACAAGTGCTACCGCAACAAATCTTGTACATTTGGACCCCCTGGACAAGATACGGTGAGGCAGAATCCTGTCAAATTAATAGCAGTAAAGATATTTGCATCTATACCATTGCACGACATTGGCAATCCTGGCGATCCGGCTTATGATTCGACCTGAATCCAAAGAGAGTCGGTCTGGACAAGTGCTACTGCACAAATCTTGTACATTTGAACCTCCTTGACAAGATACGATGAGGCAGAATCCTGTCAAATTGATAGGAGTGAAGATATTTGCATCTATACCATAGGACGACATTAGGCAATTTTGGATGCATCGGCATATGGATCGTCCTGAGTCCAAAGAGAGTCGCTTTGGACAAGTGCTACCGCACCAATCGTGGACACTTGGACTTACTGGACAAGATGCGATGAGGCAGAATCCTGTCAAATTGATAGCAGTAAAGATATTTGCATCTATATCATTGCACGACATTGGCAATTCTGGATGCTTCGGCTTATGGATCGACCTGAGTCCAAAGAGTTTCGCTTTGGACAAGTGCTACCGCAACAAATCGTGTACATTTGGACACCCTGGACAAGATACGATGAGACAGAATCCTGTCAAATTGATAGCAGTAATTATATTTGCATCTATACCATTGCACGACATTGGCAATTCTGGATGCTTCGGCTTATGGATCGACCTGAGTCCAAAGAGTTTCGCTTTGGACAAGTGCTACCGCACAGATCTTGTACATTTGGACCTCCGGAACACGGTATGCTGAGATAGAATCCCGTCAAATTGATAGCAGTAAAGATATTTGCATCTATACCATTGCACGACATTGGCAATTCTGGATGCTCCGGCGTATGATTCGACCGGAGGCCAAAGAGAGTCGCATTGTATAAGTGCTACCGCACAAGTATTGTACACTTGGACCCCCTGAACAATATACGATGAGGCAGAATCCTGTCAATTTGATGGGAGTAAAGATATTTGCATCTATATCATTGGACGACATTGGCAATTCTGGATGCTCCGGCTTATGATTCGACCTAAATACAAAGAGAGTCGGTTTGGGCAAATGCTGCCGCCCAAAACTTGTGCATTTGGACCTCCTGGAAAAGGTAGGATGAGGCAGAATCCTGTCACATTGATAGGAGTGAAGATATTTGCATCTATATCATTGGACGACATTGTCAATCCTGGGGATCCGGCATATAATTCGACCTGAATCCAAAGAGAGTCGGTCTGGACAAGTGCTACTGCACAAATCTTGTACATTTGAACCTCCTTGACAAGATACGATGAGGCAGAATCCTGTCAAATTGATAGGAGTGAAGATATTTGCATCTATATCATAGGACGACATTAGGCAATTTTGGATGCATCGGCTTATGATCCGCCCGGAGGCCAAAGAGAGTCGCTTTGGACACGTGCTACCGCCCAAATCTTGTACATTTGGACCCCCTGGACAAGATACGATGAGGCAGAATCCTGTCAAATTGATAGCAGTAAAGATATCTGCATCTATATCATTGCACGACATTGGCAATTCTGGATGCTTCGGCTTATGGATCGACCTGAGTCCAAAGAGATTCGTTTTTGTGAAGTGCTAACGCACAAATCTTGTACATTTGGACCACCTGCACACGGTATGATGAGGCAGAATCGTGTCAAATTGATAGCAGTAAAGATATTTGCATCTATATCATTGGACGACATTGGCAATTCTGGATGCTTCGGCTTATGGATCGACCTGAGTCCAAAGAGTTTCGCTTTGGACAAGTGCTACCGCACAAATCTTGTACATTTGGACCTCCGGAACACGGTATGCTGAGATAGAATCCCGTCAAATTGATAGGAGTAAAGATATTTGCATCTATACCATTGCACGACATTGGCAATTCTGGATGCTCCGGCGTATGATTCGACCGGAGGCCAAAGAGAGTCGCATTGTATAAGTGCTACCGCACAAGTATTGTACATTTGGACCCCCTGAACAATATACGAAGAGGCAGAATCCTGTCAATTTGATGGGAGTAAAGATATTTGCATCTATATCATTGGACGACATTGGCAATTCTGGATGCTCCGGCTTATGATTCGACCTAAATACAAAGAGAGTCGGTTTGGGCAAATGCTGCTGCCCAAAACTTGTGCATTTGGACCTCCTGGAAAAGGTAGGATGAGGCAGAATTCTGTCACATTGATAGGAGTGAAGATATTTGCATCTATATCATTGGACGACATTGTCAATCCTGGGGATCCGGCTTATAATTAGACCTGAATGCAAAGAGAGTCGGCGTGGGCAAGTGCTACCGCACAAACTTGTACATTTGTACCTCCTGGACAAGATGCGATGAGGCAGAATGCTGTACAATTGATAGGAGTGAGGATATTTGCCTCTATATCATTGGACAATATCGGCAATTTTGGATTCTTCGCCATATGATTCGACCTAAATCCAAAGGGAGTCGCTTTGGACAAGTGCTAGCGCACAAATCTTGTACATTTGGTCCCCCTGGAAAAGATACAATGAGGCAAAATCCTGTCAAATTGATGGGAGTAAAGATATTTGCATCTATATCATTGGGCGACATTGCCAATTGTGGATACTTCGGCGTATGATTCGACCTGAATCCAAAGAGAGTCGGTGTGGACAAGTGCTACTGCACAAATCTTGAACATTTGAACGTCCTTGACAAGATACGATGAGGCAGAATCCTGTCAAATTGATAGGAGTGAAGATATTTGCATCTATATCATAGGACGACATTAGGCAATTTTGGATGCATCGGCATATGGATCGACCTGAGTCCAAAGAGAGTCGCTTTGGACAAGTGCTAACGCACCAATCGTGGACACTTGGACATCCTGGCCAAGGTATGATGAGGCAGAATCCTATCACATTGATAGGAGTACAGATATTTGCATCTATATAATTGGACGACATTGGCAATTCTGGATGCTTGGCTTATGATTCGACCTGAGTCCAAAGAGAGTCGGTCTGGACAAATGCTACAGCCCAAATCTTGTACATTTGAAACTCCTGGACAAGATACGATAAGGGAGAATCCTGGCAAATTGATAGGAGTAAAGATATTTGCATCTATATCATTGGACGACATTGGCCAATTCATGACACTTCGGCATATGGATCGACCTGAGTCCAAAGAGATTCGCTTTTGTCAAGTGCTACCCCACTTATATTGTACATGTGAACCTCCTGGATAAGATATGACGGTGCAGAATCCTGTCAAATTTATAGGAGTGAAGATATTTGCATCTTTATCATTGGACTACATTGGCCAAATCTGGATGCTACGACATATGATTCGATCGGAGGCCAAAGATAGTCGCTTTGGACAAGTGCTACCGCAAAAATCTTGTAGATTTGGACACCCTGGACAAGATACGATGAGGCAGAATCCTGTCAAATTGATAGCAGTAAAGATATTTGCATCTGTACCATTGCTCGACATTGGCAATTCTTGATGCTTCGGCTTATTGATCGACCTGAGTCCAAAGAGATTCGTTTTTGTGAAGTGCTAACGCACAAATCTTATACATTTGGACCTCCTGCACACGAAATGATGAGGCAGAATCGTGTCAAATTGATAGCAGTAAAGATATTTGCATGTATATCATTGGACGGCATTGGCAATTCTGGATGCTCAGGCTTATGATTCGACCTGAGTCCAAGGAGAGTCGCTTTGGACAAGTGCTACCGCAACAAATCTTGTACATTTGGACCCCCTGGACAAGTTACGATGAGGCAGAATCCTGTCAAATTGATAGCAGTAAAGATATTTGGATCTATACCATTGCACTTATGATTCGACCTGAGTCCAAGGAGAGTCGCTTTGGACAAGTGCTACCGTAACAAATCTTGTACATTTGGACCCCCTGGACAAGATACGATGAGGCAGAATCCTGTCAAATTGATAGCAGTAAAGATATTTGCATCTATACCATTGCACGACATTGGCAATTCTTGATGCTTCGGCTTATTGATCGACCTGAGTCCAAAGAGATTCGTTTTTGTGAAGTGCTAACGCACAAATCTTGTACATTTGGACCACCTGCACACGGTATGATGAGGCAGAATCGTGTCAAATTGATAGCAGTAAAGATATTTGCATCTATATCATTGGACGGCATTGGCAATTCTGGATGCTCAGGCTTATGATTCGACCTGAGTCCAAGGAGAGTCGCTTTGGACAAGTGCTAACGCACAAATCTTGTACATTTGAACCTCCTGGACAAGATACGATGAGGCAGAATCCTGTCAAATTGATAGGAGTAAAGATATTTGCATCTATATCATTGGTCAACATCGGCAATTCTGGATGGTCCGGCTTATGGTTCGACCTAAGTCCAAAGAATGTCGCTTTGGACAAGTGCTACCGCGATAAGTCTTGTACATTTGGACCTCCTGTACAAGGTGTGATAAGGCAGAGTCCTGTCAAATTGATAGCAGTAAAGATATTTGCATCTATATCATTACACGACATTGGCAATTCTGGATGCTCCGGCTTATGATTCGACCGGAGGCCAAAGAGAGTCGCTTTGGACACGTGCTACCGCACAAATCGTATAAATTTGGACCCCCTGGACAAGATACGATGAGGCAGAATCCTGTCAAATTGATAGCAGTAAAGATATTTGGATTGATACCATTGCACGACATTGGCAATTCTTGATGCTTCGGCTTATTGATCGACCTGAGTCCAAAGAGATTCGTTTTTGTGAAGTGCTAACGCACAAATCTTGTACATTTGAACCTCCTGGACAAGATACGATGAGGCAGAGTCCTGTCAAATTGATAGCAGTAAAGATATTTGCATCTATATCATTGCACGACATTGGCAATTCTGGATGCTTCGGCATATGGATCGACCTGAGTCCAAAGGGTTTCGCTTTTGTCTAGTGCTATCGCACAAATCGTGTACACTTCATCCTCCTGGACAAGACACGATGAGCCAGAATCCTGTCAAATTGATTGGAGTGAAGATATTTGCATCTATATTATTGCACGACATTGGCAATTCTGGATGCTTCGGCATATGGATCGACCTGAGTCGAAAGAGTTTCGCTTTTGTCTAGTGCTACCGCACAAATCTTGTACATTTGGATCTCCTGTACAAGGAATGATGAGGCAGAATCCTATCACATTGATAGCAGTAAAGATATTTGCATCTATATCATTGGACGACATTGGCAATTCTGGATGCTTCGGCTTATGGATCGACCTGAGTCCAAAGAGAGTCGCTTTGGACACGTGCTGCCGCCCAAATCTTGTCCATTTGGACCACCTGGACAAGATATGATGAGCCAGAATCCTATCAGATTGATAGGAGTAAAGATATTTGCATCTACATCACTGGGCGACATTGGCAATTCTGGATGCTCCGGCATATGATTCGACCGGAGGCCAAAGAGAGTCGCTTTGGACACGTGCTACCGCACAAATCGTATAAATTTGGACCCCCTGGACAAGATACGATGAGGCAGAATCCTGTCAAATTGATAGCAGTAAAGATATTTGGATTGATACCATTGCACGACATTGGCAATTCTTGATGCTTCGGCTTATTGATCGACCTGAGTCCAAAGAGATTCGTTTTTGTGAAGTGCTAACGCACAAATCTTGTACATTTGGACCTCCTGCACACGGTATGATGAGGCAGAATCGTGTCAAATTGATAGCAGTAAAGATATTTGCATCTATATCATTGGACGACATTGGCAATTCTGGATGCTTCGGTTTATGGATCGACCTGAGTCCAAAGAGTTTTGCTTTTGTCTAATGCTACCGCACAATTCTTGTACACTTGATCCTCCAGGACAAGACACGCTGAGCCAGAATCCTGTCAAATTGATAGGAGTGAAGATATTTGCATCTATATCATTGGCCGACATTGGCAATTCTGGATGCTCAGGCTTATGATTCGACCTGAGTCCAAAGAGAGTCGCTTCGGACAAGTGCTACCGCAATAAGTCTTGTACATTTGGACATCCTGTACAAGGTATGATGAGGCGGAATCCTATCACATTGATAGGAGTAAAGATATTTGCATCTATATCATTGGACGACATTGGCAATTCTGGAAGTTCGGCATATGATTCGACCTGAGTTCAAAGAGAGTCGCTTTGGACAAATAGTGCCGCAACAAATCTTGTACATTTGGACCCCCTGGACAAGATACGATGAGGCAGAATCCTGTCAAATTGATAGCAGTAAAGATATTTGGATCTATACCATTGCACTTATGATTCGAGCTGAGTCCAGAGAGATTCGTTTTTGTAAAGTGCTAACGCACAAATCTTGTACATTTGGACCTCCCGCACACGGTATGATGCGGCAGAATCGTGTCAAATTGATAGCAGTAAAGATATTTGCATCTATATCATTGGACGGCATTGGCAATTCTGGATTGTCCGGCTTATGGTTCGACATGAGTCCGAAGAATGGTGCATTGGACAAGTGCTACCGCAACAAATCGTGTACATTTGGACCCCCAGGACAAGATACGCTGAGGCAGAATCCTGTCAAATTGATAGCAGTAAAGATATTTGCATCTATATCATTGGTCAACATCGGCAATTCTGGATTGTCCGGCTTATGGTTCGACATGAGTCCGAAGAATGGTGCTTTGGACAAGTGCTACCGCAACAAATCGTGTACATTTGGACCCCCTGGACAAGATACGATGAGGCAGAATCCTGTCAAATTGATAGCAGTAAAGATATTTGCATCTATATCATTGGTCAACATCGGCAATTCTGGATTGTCCGGCTTATGGTTCGACATAAGTCCGAAGAATGGTGCTTTGGACAAGTGCTACCGCAACAAATCGTGTACATTTGGACCCCCTGGACAAGATGCGATGAGGCAGAATCCTGTCAAATTGATAGCAGTAAAGATATTTGGATCTATACCATTGCACGACATTGGCAATTCTGGATGCTTCGGCTTATGGATCGACCTGAGTCCAAAGAGTTTCGCTTTGGACAAGTGCTACCGCACAAATCTTGTACATTTGGACCTCCGGAACACGGTATGCTGAGATAGAATCCCGTCAAATTGATAGGAGTAAAGATATTTGCATCTATACCATTGCACGACATTGGCAATTCTGGATGCTCCGGCGTATGATTCGACCGGAGGCCAAAGAGAGTCGCATTGTATAAGTGCTACCGCACAAGTATTGTACATTTGGACCCCCTGAACAATATACGATGAGGCAGAATCCTTTCAATTTGATGGGAGTAAAGATATTTGCATCTATATCATTGGACGACATTGGCAATTCTGGATGCTCCGGCTTATGATTCGACCTAAATACAAAGAGAGTCGGTTTGGGCAAATGCTGCCGCCCAAAACATGTGCATTTGGACCTCCTGGAAAAGGTAGGATGAGGCAGAATCCTGTCACATTGATAGGAGTGAAGATATTTGCATCTATATCATTGGACGACATTGTCAATCCTGGGGATCCGGCTTATAATTAGACCTGAATTCAAAGAGAGTCGGCGTGGGCAAGTGCTACCGCACAAACTTGTACATTTGTACCTCCTGGACAAGATGCGATGAGGCAGAATGCTGTACAATTGATAGGAGTGAGGATATTTGCCTCTATATCATTGGACAATATCGGCAATTTTGGATTCTTCGCCATATGATTCGACCTAAATCCAAAGGGAGTCGCTTTGGACAAGTGCTAGCGCACAAATCTTGTACATTTGGTCCCCCTGGAAAAGATACAATGAGGCAAAATCCTGTCAAATTGATGGGAGTAAAGATATTTGCATCTATATCTTTGGGCGACATTGCCAATTGTGGATACTTCGGCGTATGATTCGACCTGAATCCAAAGAGAGTCGGTGTGGACAAGTGCTACTGCACAAATCTTGTACATTTGAACGTCCTTGACAAGATACGATGAGGCAGAATCCTGTCAAATTGATAGGAGTGAAGATATTTGCATCTATATCATAGGACGACATTAGGCAATTTTGGATGCATCGGCATATGGATCGACCTGAGTCCAAAGAGAGTCGCTTCGGACAAGTGCTACCGCGATAAGTCTTGTACATTTGGACCTCCTGTACAAGGTGTGATGAGGCAGAATCCTATCACATTGATAGGAGTAAAGATATTTGCATCTATATCACTGGGCGACATTGGCAATTCTGGATGCTCCGGCTTATGATTCGACCGGAGGCCAAAGAGAGTCGCTTTGGACACGTTGCTACCGCACAAATCTTGTAAATTGGGACCCCCTGGACAAGATACGATGAGGCAGAATCCTGTCAAATTGATAGGAGTGAAGATATTTGCATCTATATCATTGGCCGACATTGGCAATTCTGGAAGTTCGGCATATGATTCGACCTGAGTTCAAAGAGAGTCGCTTTGGACAAATACTGCCGCAACAAATCTTGTACATTTGGACCCCCTGGACAAGATACGATGAGGCAGAATCCTGTCAAATTGATAGCAGTAAAGATATTTGAATCTATACCATTGCAATTATGATTCGACCTGAGTCCAAAGAGATTCGTTTTTGTAAAGTGCTAACGCACACATCTTGTATATTTTGACCTACTGGACGAGGTATGATGAGACAGAATCCTGTCAAATTGATAGCAGTGAAGATGTTTGCATCTATATCATTGGACGACCTTGGCAATTCTGGATGCTCCGGCTTATGATTCGACCTGAGTCCAAAGAGAGTAGCTTTGGACAAGGGCTACCCCACAAATCTTTTACATTTTGACCTCCGGAACAAGGAATGATGAGGCAGAATCCTGTAAAATTGATAGCAGTAAAGATATATGCATATATATCACTGGACGACATTGGCAATTCTGGATGCTCCGGCATATGGATCGACGGGAGGCCAAAGAGAGTCGCTTTGGACACGTGCTACCGCACAAATCTTATACATTTGGACCCCCCGGACATAGGATGAGGCAGAATCCTGTCAAATTGATAGCAGTAAAGATATTTGCATCTATATCATTGGACGATATTGGCAATTCTGGATGCCCCGGCTTATGATTCGACCTGAGTCCAAAGAGAGTCGCTTTGGACAAGTGCTACCGCATCAAATAGTGAACATTCGGACCCCCTGGACAAGATACGATGAGGCAGAATCCTGTCAAATTAATATGAGAAAGATATATGTAACTATATCATTGGTCAACATCGGCAATTCTGGATGGTCCGGCTAATGGGTCGACGTCAGTCCAAAGAATGTCGCCTTGGACAAGTGCTACCGCAACAAATCGTGTACATTTGGACCTCCTGGACAAGATACGATGAGGCAGAATCCTGTCAAATTGATAGCAGTAAAGATATTTGCATCTATACCATTGCACGACATTGGTAATTCTTGATGCTTCGGCTTATGGATCGACCTGAGTCCAAAGAGTTTCGCTTTGGACAAGTGCTACCGCACAAATCTTGTACATTTGGACCTCCTGTACAAGGTATGATGGGGCAGAATCCTATCACATTGATAGGAGAAAAGATATTTGCATCTATATCATTGGACGACATTGCCAATTCTTGATGCTCCGGCTTATGATTCGACCTGAATCCAAAGAGAGTCGGTTTGGAAAAATGCTGCCGCCCAAAACATGTGCATTTGGACCTCCTGGAAGAGGTATGATGAGGCAGAATCCTGTCACATTGATAGGAGTGAAGATATTTGCATCTATATCATTGGTCAACATCGGCAATTCTGGATGGTCCGACTTATGGTTCGACATAAGTCCAAAGAATGTGGCCTTGGACAAGTGCTACCGCAACAAATCGTGTACATTTGGACCCCCTGGACAAGATACGATGAGGCAGAATCCTGTCAAATTGATAGCAGTAAAGATATTTGCATCTATACCATTGCACGACATTGGTAATTCTTGATGCTTCGGCTTATGGATCGACCTGAGTCCAAGGAGTTTCGCTTTGGACAAGTTCTACCGCACAAATCTTGTACAGTTGGACCTCCTGTACAAGGTATGATGAGGCAGAATCCTATCACATTGATAGGAGTAAAGA
Organism: Priocnemis perturbator; assembly: GCA_963942575.1. Classification (NCBI taxonomy): domain Eukaryota; kingdom Metazoa; phylum Arthropoda; class Insecta; order Hymenoptera; family Pompilidae; genus Priocnemis; species Priocnemis perturbator. The sequence continues at coordinate 996,462 of CAWWDK010000133.1, read as the reverse complement.
TATTTGCATCTATATCACTGGACGACATTGGCAATTCTGGATGCTCCGGCATATGATTCGACCGGAGGCCAAAGAGAGTCGGCCTAGACAAGTGCTACCACACAAATCTTGTACACTTGAACTTCCTGGAAAAGACACGATGAGCCAGAATCGTATCACATTGATAGCAGTGAAGATGTTTGCATCTATATCATTGGACGACATTGGCAATTCTGGATGCTCCGGCTTATGATTGGACCTGAGTCCAAAGGGAGTATCTTTGGACAAGTAATACCGCACAAATCTTGTACATTTGAACCTCCGGAACAAGGTATGATGAGGCAGAATCCTATCACATTGATAGGAGTGAAGATGTTTGCATCTATATCATTGGACGACATTGGCAATTCTGAATGCTTCGGCTTAAGGATCGACCTGAGTCCAAAGAGTTTCGCTTTTGTCTAGTGCTGCCGCACAAATCTTGAACATTTGAACCTCCGGAACAAGGTATGATGAGGCAGAATCCTATCACATTGATAGAAGTAAAGATATTTGCATCTATATCATTGGTCAACATCGGCAGTTCTGGATGCTCCGGCTTATGGTTCGAACTAAGTCCAAAGAATGTCGCTTTGGACAAGTGCTACCGCACAAATCTTGTACATTTGAACCTCGTGGACAAGATACGATGAGGCAGAATCCTGTCAAATTTATAGCAGTAAAGATATTTGCATCTATATCATTGCAAGACATTGGCAATTCTGGATGCTCCGGTTTATGATTCGACCTGAGTCCAAAGAGAGTCGTTTTGGACAAGGGCTTCCGCACGAATCTTGAACATTTGAACCTCCGGAACAAGGTATGATGAGGCAGAATCCTGTCAAATTGATAGGAGTAAAGATATTTGCATCTATATCATTGGACCACATTGGCATTTCTGGATGCTCTGGCTTATGATTCGACCTGAGTCCAAAGAGAGTCGCTTTGGACATGTGCTACCGCATAAAATCGTGTCCATTTGGACCCCCTGGACGAGATACGATGAGGCAGAATGCTGTCAAATTGATAGCAGTAAAGATATTTGCATCTATATCATTGGACGACATTGGCAATTATGGATGCTCTGGCATATGATTCGACCGGAGGCCAAAGAGAGTCGCTTTGGACAAGTGCCACCGCACAAATCTTGTACAGTTGGACCCTTTGGACAAGATGCGATGCGGCAGAATCCTGTCAAATTGATAGCAGTAAAGATACTTGCATCTATATCATTGGACGACATTGGCAATTCTGGATGCTTCGGCTTATGGATCGACCTGAGTCCAAAGAGAGTCGGTTTGGGCAAATCCTGCCGCCCAAAACATGTGCATTTGGACCTCCTGGACAAGATACGATGAGGCAGAATCCTGTCAAATGGATAGGTGTGAAGATGTTTGCATCTATATCATTGGACGACATTGGCAATTATGGATGCCCCGGCTTATGATTCGTCCTGAGTGTCGATTCGAGTGCTCTGGCTTATGATTCGACCTGAGTCCAAAGAGTTTCGCTTTTGTCTAGTGCTACCGCACAATTCTTGCACACTTGATCCTCCTGGACAAGACACGATGAGGCAGAATCCTGTCAAATTGATAGGTGTGAAGATATTTGCATCTATATCATTGGTTGACATTGGCAATTCTGGATGCTCCGGCGTATGATTCGACCGGAGGCCAAAGAGAGTCGCTTTGGACAAGTGCCACCGCACAAATCTTGTACAGTTGGACCCTTTGGACAAGATGCGATGCGGCAGAATCCTGTCAAATTGATAGCAGTAAAGATACTTGCATCTATATCATTGGACGACATTGGCAATTCTGGATGCTTCGGCTTATGGATCGACCTGAGTCCAAAGAGTTTCGCTTTTGTCTAGTGCTATCGCACAGATCTTGTACACTGGATCCTCCTGGACAAGACACGATGAGGCAGAATCCTGTCAAATTGATAGGAGTGATGATATTTGTATCTATATCATTGGACGACATTGGCAATTCTGGATGCTCCGGCGTATTATTCGACCGGAGGCCAAAGAGAATCGCTTTGGACAAGTGCTACCGCTAAACCTTGTACATTTGAACCTCCGGAACAGGGTATGTTGAGACAGAATCCTGTCAAATTGATAGGAGTGAAGATTTTTGTATCTATATCATTGGACGACATTGGCAATTCTGGATGCCCCGGCTTATGATTCGACCTGAGTCCAAAGAGAGTCGCTTTGGACAAGTGCTACCGCATCAAATAGTGAACATTCGGACCCCCTGGACAAGATACGATGAGGCAGAATCCTGTCAAATTAATATGAGAAAGATATATGTAACTATATCATTGGTCAACATCGGCAATTCTGGATGGTCCGGCTAATGGGTCGACGTCAGTCCAAAGAATGTCGCCTTGGACAAGTGCTACCGCAACAAATCGTGTACATTTGGACCTCCTGGACAAGATACGATGAGGCAGAATCCTGTCAAATTGATAGCAGTAAAGATATTTGCATCTATACCATTGCACGACATTGGTAATTCTTGATGCTTCGGCTTATGGATCGACCTGAGTCCAAAGAGTTTCGCTTTGGACAAGTGCTACCGCACAAATCTTGTACATTTGGACCTCCTGTACAAGGTATGATGGGGCAGAGTCCTATCACATTGATAGGAGAAAAGATATTTGCATCTATATCATTGGACGACATTGCCAATTCTTGATGCTCCGGCTTATGATTCGACCTGAATCCAAAGAGAGTCGGTTTGGAAAAATGCTGCCGCCCAAAACATGTGCATTTGGACCTCCTGGAAGAGGTATGATGAGGCAGAATCCTGTCACATTGATAGGAGTGAAGATATTTGCATCTATATCATTGGTCAACATCGGCAATTCTGGATGGTCCGACTTATGGTTCGACATAAGTCCAAAGAATGTGGCCTTGGACAAGTGCTACCGCAACAAATCGTGTACATTTGGACCCCCTGGACAAGATACGATGAGGCAGAATCCTGTCAAATTGATAGCAGTAAAGATATTTGCATCTATACCATTGCACGACATTGGTAATTCTTGATGCTTCGGCTTATGGATCGACCTGAGTCCAAGGAGTTTCGCTTTGGACAAGTTCTACCGCACAAATCTTGTACAGTTGGACCTCCTGTACAAGGTATGATGAGGCAGAATCCTATCACATTGATAGGAGTAAAGATATTTGCATCTATATCACTGGACGACATTGGCAATTCTGGATGCTCCGGCATATGATTCGACCGGAGGCCAAAGAGAGTCGGCCTAGACAAGTGCTACCACACAAATCTTGTACACTTGAACTTCCTGGAAAAGACACGATGAGCCAGAATCGTATCACATTGATAGCAGTGAAGATGTTTGCATCTATATCATTGGACGACATTGGCAATTCTGGATGCTCCGGCTTATGATTGGACCTGAGTCCAAAGGGAGTATCTTTGGACAAGTAATACCGCACAAATCTTGTACATTTGAACCTCCGGAACAAGGTATGATGAGGCAGAATCCTATCACATTGATAGGAGTGAAGATGTTTGCATCTATATCATTGGACGACATTGGCAATTCTGAATGCTTCGGCTTAAGGATCGACCTGAGTCCAAAGAGTTTCGCTTTTGTCTAGTGCTGCCGCACAAATCTTGAACATTTGAACCTCCGGAACAAGGTATGATGAGGCAGAATCCTATCACATTGATAGAAGTAAAGATATTTGCATCTATATCATTGGTCAACATCGGCAGTTCTGGATGCTCCGGCTTATGGTTCGAACTAAGTCCAAAGAATGTCGCTTTGGACAAGTGCTACCGCACAAATCTTGTACATTTGAACCTCGTGGACAAGATACGATGAGGCAGAATCCTGTCAAATTTATAGCAGTAAAGATATTTGCATCTATATCATTGCAAGACATTGGCAATTCTGGATGCTCCGGTTTATGATTCGACCTGAGTCCAAAGAGAGTCGTTTTGGACAAGGGCTTCCGCACGAATCTTGAACATTTGAACCTCCGGAACAAGGTATGATGAGGCAGAATCCTGTCAAATTGATAGGAGTAAAGATATTTGCATCTATATCATTGGACCACATTGGCATTTCTGGATGCTCTGGCTTATGATTCGACCTGAGTCCAAAGAGAGTCGCTTTGGACATGTGCTACCGCATAAAATCGTGTCCATTTGGACCCCCTGGACGAGATACGATGAGGCAGAATGCTGTCAAATTGATAGCAGTAAAGATATTTGCATCTATATCATTGGACGACATTGGCAATTATGGATGCTCTGGCATATGATTCGACCGGAGGCCAAAGAGAGTCGCTTTGGACAAGTGCCACCGCACAAATCTTGTACAGTTGGACCCTTTGGACAAGATGCGATGCGGCAGAATCCTGTCAAATTGATAGCAGTAAAGATACTTGCATCTATATCATTGGACGACATTGGCAATTCTGGATGCTTCGGCTTATGGATCGACCTGAGTCCAAAGAGAGTCGGTTTGGGCAAATCCTGCCGCCCAAAACATGTGCATTTGGACCTCCTGGACAAGATACGATGAGGCAGAATCCTGTCAAATGGATAGGTGTGAAGATGTTTGCATCTATATCATTGGACGACATTGGCAATTATGGATGCCCCGGCTTATGATTCGTCCTGAGTGTCGATTCGAGTGCTCTGGCTTATGATTCGACCTGAGTCCAAAGAGTTTCGCTTTTGTCTAGTGCTACCGCACAATTCTTGCACACTTGATCCTCCTGGACAAGACACGATGAGGCAGAATCCTGTCAAATTGATAGGTGTGAAGATATTTGCATCTATATCATTGGTTGACATTGGCAATTCTGGATGCTCCGGCGTATGATTCGACCGGAGGCCAAAGAGAGTCGCTTTGGACAAGTGCCACCGCACAAATCTTGTACAGTTGGACCCTTTGGACAAGATGCGATGCGGCAGAATCCTGTCAAATTGATAGCAGTAAAGATACTTGCATCTATATCATTGGACGACATTGGCAATTCTGGATGCTTCGGCTTATGGATCGACCTGAGTCCAAAGAGTTTCGCTTTTGTCTAGTGCTATCGCACAGATCTTGTACACTGGATCCTCCTGGACAAGACACGATGAGGCAGAATCCTGTCAAATTGATAGGAGTGATGATATTTGTATCTATATCATTGGACGACATTGGCAATTCTGGATGCTCCGGCGTATTATTCGACCGGAGGCCAAAGAGAATCGCTTTGGACAAGTGCTACCGCTAAACCTTGTACATTTGAACCTCCGGAACAGGGTATGTTGAGACAGAATCCTGTCAAATTGATAGGAGTGAAGATTTTTGTATCTATATCATTGGACGACATTGGCAATTCTGGATGCTCAGGCCTATGATTCGACCTAAGTCCAAAGAGAGTCGCTTTGGAAACGTGTTAACCCTCAAATCGGGTACATTTGGACCCCCTGGACAAGATGCGATGAGGCAGAATCCTGTCAAATTGATAGCAGTAAAGATACTTGCATCTATATCATTGGACGACATTGGCAATTCTGGATGCTTCGGCTTATGGATCGACCTGAGTCCAAAGAGTTTCGCTTTTGTCTAGTGCTACCGCACAATTCTTGCACACTTGATCCTCCTGGACAAGACACGATGAGGCAGAATCCTGTCAAATTGATAGGAGTGAAGATATTTGCATCTATATCATTAGACGACATTGGCAATTCTGGATGCTCCGGCGTATGATTCGCCCGGAGGCCAAAGAGAGTCGCTTTGGACAAGGGCTACCGCACAAATCTTGTACATTTGAACCTCCGGAACAAGGTATGATGAGGGACAATCCTATCACATTGATAGGAGTAAAGATATTTGCATCTATATCATTGGACGACATTGGCAATTCTGGAAGTTCGGCATATGATTCGACCTGAATCCAAAGAGATTCGCTTTGGACAAGTGCTACCGCAACAAATCGTGAACATTCGGACCCCCTGGACAAGATACGATGAGGCAGAATCCTGTCATATTAATATGAGAAAGATATATGTAACTATATCATTGGTCAACATCGGCAATTCTGGATGGTCCGGCTAATGGGTCGACGTCAGTCCAAAGAATGTCGCCTTGGATAAGTGCTACCGCAACAAATCGTGTACATTTGGACCCCCTGGACAAGATACGATGAGGCAGAATCCTGTCAAATTGATAGCAGTAAAGATATTTGCATCTATACCATTGCACGACATTGGCAATTCTGGATGGTCCGGCTTATGGTTCGACATAAGTCCAAAGAATGTGGCCTTGGACAAGTGCTACCGCAACAAATCGTGTACATTTGGACCCCCTGGACAAGATACGATGAGGCAGAATCCTGTCAAATTGATAGCAGTAAAGATATTTGCATCTATACCATTACACGACATTGGTAATTCTTGATGCTTCGGCTTATGGATCGACCTGAGTCCAAAGAGTTTCGCTTTGGACAAGTGCTACCGCACAAATCTTGTACATTTGGACCTCCTGTACAAGGTATGATGAGGCAGAATCCTATCACATTGATAGGAGAAAAGATATTTGCATCTATATCATTGGACGACATTGCCAATTCTGGATGCTCCGGCTTATGATTCGACCTGAATCCAAAGAGAGTCGGTTTGGAAAATTGCTGCCACCCAAAACATGTGCATTTGGACCTCCTGGAAAAGGTATGATGAGGCAGAATCCTGTCACATTGATAGGAGAGAAGATATTTGCATCTATATCATTGGTCAACATCGGCAATTCTGGATGGTCCGGCTTATGGTTCGACATAAGTCCAAAGAATGTGGCCTTGGACAAGTGCTACCGCAACAAATCGTGTACATTTGGACCCCCTGGAAAAGATATGGTGAGGCAGAATCCTGTCATATTGATAGCAGTAAAGATATTTGCATCTATACCATTGCACGACATTGGCAATTCTTGATGCTTCGGCTTATGGATCGACCTGAGTCCAAGGAGTTTCACTTTGGACAAGTTCTACCGCACAAATCTTGTACAGTTGGACCTCCTGTACAAGGTATGATGAGGCAGAATCCCATCACATTGATAGGAGTAAAGATATTTGCATCTATATCACTGGACGAAATTGGCAATTCTGGATGCTCCGACTTATGATTCGACCTGAGTCCAAAGAGTTTCGCTTTTGTCTAGTGCTACCGCACAAATCTTGTACATTTTGACCTACTGGACAAGGTATGATGAGGCAGAATCCTGTCAAATTGATAGCAGTAAAGATATTTGCATCAATATCATTGGACGACATTGGCAATTCTGGATGCTCCGGCTTATGATTCGACCTGAGTTCAAAGTGAGTCGCTTTGGACAAGTGCTACCGCGCAAATCTTGAACATTTGAACCACCTGGCCAAGATACGATGAGGCAGAATGCTGTAAAATTGTTAGGAGTAAAGATATTTGCATCTTTATCATTGGACGACATTGGCAATTCTGGATGCTCCGGCTTATGATTCGACCTGAGATCAAAGTGAGTCGCTTTGGACAAGTGCTACCGCGCAAATCTTGTACCTTTGAACCACCTGGATAAGATACGATGAGGCAGAATGCTGTAAAATTGTTAGGAGAAAAGATATTTGCATCTATATCATTGGACGTCATTGGCAATTCTGGATGCTGCGGCATATGATTCGACCGGAGGCCAAAGAGAATCGCTTTGGACAAGTGCTACCGCTAAACCTTGTACATTTGAACCTCCGGAACAGGGTATGTTGAGACAGAATCCTGTCAAATTGATAGTAGTGAAGATATTTGCATCTATATCATTGGACCACATTGGCAATTCTGGATGCTCCGGCGTATGATTCGACCGGAGGCCAAAGAGAGTCGCTTTGGACACGTGCTACCCCACAAATCTTGTACATTTGGACTCCCTGGACAAGATGCGATGAGGCAGAATCCTGTCAAATTGATAGCAGTAAAGATATTTGCATCTATATCATTGGACGACGTTGGCAATTCTGGATGATCGGCATATGATTCGAACTGAGTTCAAAGAGTTTCGCTTTTGTCTAATGCTACCGCACAAATCTTGTACATTTTGACCTACTGGACAAGGTATGATGAGGCAGAATCCTGTCAAATTGATAGCAGTAAAGATATTTGCATCAATATCATTGGACGACATCGGCAATTTTGGATGGTCCGGCATATGGTTCGACCTGAGTCCAAAGAGAGTCGCTTTGGACAAGTGCTGCCGCACAAATCTTGTACATTTGGACCTCTTGAACAAGGTATGATGAGGCAGAAACCTATCACATCGATAGGAGTGAAGATATTTGCATTTATATCACTTGACGGCATTGGCAATTCTGGATGCTCCGGCATATGATTCGACCGGAGGCCAAAGAGAGTCGCTTTGGACAAGGGCTCCGGCACAAATCTTGTACATTTGAACCTCCTGGACAAGATACGATGAGGCAGACTGCTGTAAAATTGATAGGAGTGAAGATATTTGCATCTATATCATTGGACGTCATTGGCAATTCTGGATGCTCCGGCATATGATTCGACCGGAGGCCAAAGAGAATCGCTTTGGACAAGTGCTTCCGCACAAACCTTGTACATTTGGACCCCCTGGACACGATACGATGAGGCAGAATCCTATTACATTGTTAGGAGTAAGGATATTTGCATCTATATCATTGGACGACATTGGCAATTCTGGATGCTCGGCTTATGATTCGACCTGAGTTCAAAGAGAGTCGCGTTGGACAAATGCTGCCGCCCAAATCTTGTATATTTGAACCTCCTGGACAAGATACGATTAGGCAGAATCCTGTCAAATGGATAGGTGTGAAGATGTTTGCATCTATATCATTGGACGACATTGGCAATTCTGGATGCTCCGGCATATGATTTGACCGGAGGCCAAAGAGAGTCGCTTTGGACACGTGCTACCGCACAAATCTTGTACCTTTGGACCCCTGGACAAGATACGATGAGGCAGAATACTGTCAAATTGATAGAAGTAAAGATATCTGCATCTATATCATTGCACGACATTGGCAATTCTGGATGATTCGGCTTATGATTCGACCTGAGTCCAAAGAGAGTCGCTTTGGACAAGTGCTACCGCACAAATCTTGTACATTTGGACCTCCTGTACAAGGTATGATGAGGCAGAATCCCTATCACATTGATAGGAGTAAAGATATTTGCATCAATATCATTGGACGACATTGGCAATTCTGGATGCTTCGTCTTATGATTCGACCTGAATCCAACGAGAGTCGGTTTGGACAAATGCTGCCGCCCAAATCTTGTCCATTTGGAACACCTGGAAAAGGTATGATGAGGCAGAATCCTATCAAATTGATAGGAGTAAAGATATTTGCATCTATGTCATTGGACGACATTGGCAATTCTGGATACTTCGGCATATGGAACGATCTGAGTCCAAAGAGATTCGCTTTTGTCAAGTGCTACTCCACAAATATTGTACATTTGAACCTCCTGGACAAGATATGATGAGGCAGAATCCTGTCAAATTGATAGGAGTGAAGATATTTGCATCTATTTCATTGGACGACATTGGCAATTCTGAATGCTCCGGCATATGATTTGACCGGAGGCCAAAGCGAGTCGCTTTGGACACGTGCTACCGCACAAATCTTGTACATTTGGACCCCCTGGACAAGATACGATGAGGCAGAATACTGTCAAATTGATAGAAGTAAAGATATTTGCATCTATATCCTTGCACGACATTGGCAATTCTGGATGCTTCGGCTTATGATTCGCCCGGAGGCCAAAGAGAGTCGGTTTTGTCTAGTGCTACCGCACAAATCTTGTACACTTGATCCTCCTGGACAAGACACGATGAGCCAGAATCCCATCACATTGATAGGAGTAAAGATATTTGCATCAATATCATTGGACGACATTTGCAATTCTGGATGCTTCGGCTTATGATTCGACCTGAGTCCAAAGAGAGTCGCTTTGGATAAGTGCTACAGCACAAATCTTGTACATTTGGACCTCCTGTACAAGGTATGATGAGGCAGAATCCCATCACATTGACAGGAGTAAAGATATTTGCATCTATAACATTGGACGACATTGGCAATTCTGGATGCTCCGGCATATGATTCGCCCGGAGGCCAAAGAGTTTCGCTTTTGTCTAGTGCCACCGCACAAATCTTGTACACTTGATCTTCCTCGACAAGACACGATGAGCCAGAATCCTGTAAAATCGATAGGAGTGAAGATATTTGCATCTATATCATTGGACGACATTGGCAATTCTGGATGCTCGGCATATGATTCGACCTGAGTCCAAAGAGAGTCGCTTTGGACAAGTGCTACCGCGCAAATCTTGTACCTTTGAACCACCTGGATAAGATACGATGAGGCAGAATGCTGTAAAATTGTTAGGAGAAAAGATATTTGCATCTATATCATTGGACGTCATTGGCAATTCTGGATGCTGCGGCATATGATTCGACCGGAGGCCAAAGAGAATCGCTTTGGACAAGTGCTACCGCTAAACCTTGTACATTTGAACCTCCGGAACAGGGTATGTTGAGACAGAATCCTGTCAAATTGATAGTAGTGAAGATATTTGCATCTATATCATTGGACCACATTGGCAATTCTGGATGCTCCGGCGTATGATTCGACCGGAGGCCAAAGAGAGTCGCTTTGGACACGTGCTACCCCACAAATCTTGTACATTTGGACTCCCTGGACAAGATGCGATGAGGCAGAATCCTGTCAAATTGATAGCAGTAAAGATATTTGCATCTATATCATTGGACGACGTTGGCAATTCTGGATGATCGGCATATGATTCGAACTGAGTTCAAAGAGTTTCGCTTTTGTCTAATGCTACCGCACAAATCTTGTACATTTTGACCTACTGGACAAGGTATGATGAGGCAGAATCCTGTCAAATTGATAGCAGTAAAGATATTTGCATCAATATCATTGGACGACATCGGCAATTTTGGATGGTCCGGCATATGGTTCGACCTGAGTCCAAAGAGAGTCGCTTTGGACAAGTGCTGCCGCACAAATCTTGTACATTTGGACCTCTTGAACAAGGTATGATGAGGCAGAAACCTATCACATCGATAGGAGTGAAGATATTTGCATTTATATCACTTGACGGCATTGGCAATTCTGGATGCTCCGGCATATGATTCGACCGGAGGCCAAAGAGAGTCGCTTTGGACAAGGGCTCCGGCACAAATCTTGTACATTTGAACCTCCTGGACAAGATACGATGAGGCAGACTGCTGTAAAATTGATAGGTGTGAAGATATTTGCATCTATATCATTGGACGTCATTGGCAATTCTGGATGCTCCGGCATATGATTCGACCGGAGGCCAAAGAGAATCGCTTTGGACAAGTGCTACCGCTAAACCTTGTACATTTGAACCTCCGGAACAGGGTATGTTGAGACAGAATCCTGTCAAATTGATAGTAGTGAAGATATTTGCATCTATATCATTGGACCACATTGGCAATTCTGGATGCTCCGGCGTATGATTCGACCGGAGGCCAAAGAGAGTCGCTTTGGACACGTGCTACCCCACAAATCTTGTACATTTGGACTCCCTGGACAAGATGCGATGAGGCAGAATCCTGTCAAATTGATAGCAGTAAAGATATTTGCATCTATATCATTGGACGACGTTGGCAATTCTGGATGATCGGCATATGATTCGAACTGAGTTCAAAGAGTTTCGCTTTTGTCTAATGCTACCGCACAAATCTTGTACATTTTGACCTACTGGACAAGGTATGATGAGGCAGAATCCTGTCAAATTGATAGCAGTAAAGATATTTGCATCAATATCATTGGACGACATCGGCAATTTTGGATGGTCCGGCATATGGTTCGACCTGAGTCCAAAGAGAGTCGCTTTGGACAAGTGCTGCCGCACAAATCTTGTACATTTGGACCTCTTGAACAAGGTATGATGAGGCAGAAACCTATCACATCGATAGGAGTGAAGATATTTGCATTTATATCACTTGACGGCATTGGCAATTCTGGATGCTCCGGCATATGATTCGACCGGAGGCCAAAGAGAGTCGCTTTGGACAAGGGCTCCGGCACAAATCTTGTACATTTGAACCTCCTGGACAAGATACGATGAGGCAGACTGCTGTAAAATTGATAGGTGTGAAGATATTTGCATCTATATCATTGGACGTCATTGGCAATTCTGGATGCTCCGGCATATGATTCGACCGGAGGCCAAAGAGAATCGCTTTGGACAAGTGCTTCCGCACAAACCTTGTACATTTGGACCCCCTGGACACGATACGATGAGGCAGAATCCTATTACATTGTTAGGAGTAAGGATATTTGCATCTATATCATTGGACGACATTGGCAATTCTGGATGCTCGGCTTATGATTCGACCTGAGTCCAAAGAGTTTCGCTTTTGTCTAGTGCTACCGCCCAAACCTTGTACATTTGAACATCCGGAACAGGGTATGATGAGACAGAATCCTGTCAAATTGATAGGAGTGAAGATGTTTGCATCTATATCATTGGACGACATTGGCAATTCTGGTTGCTCAGGCTTATGATTCGACCTGAGTCCAAAGAGAGTCGCTTTTGTCTAGTGCTGCCGCACAAATCTTGTACACTTGATCCTCCTGGACAAGACACGATGAGGCAGAATCTTGTCAAATTTATAGGAGTAAAGATGTTTGCAACTATATCATTGGGCTACATTGGCAATTCTGGATGCCCCGGCTTATGATTCGATCTGAGTCCAAAGAGAGTCGCTTTGGACAAGGGTTACCGCACAAATCTTGTACATTTGAACCTCCGGAACAAGGTATGATGAGGCAGTATCCTATCACATTGATAGGAATAAAGTTAATTGCATCTATATCATTGGACGACATTGGCAATTCTGGATGCTCGGCATATGATTCGACCTGAATCCAAAGAGAGTCGGTTTGGGCAAATGCTGCCGCCCAAAACATGTGCATTTGGACCTCCCGGAAAAGGTATGATGAGGCAGAATCCTGTCACATTGATAGGATTGAAGATATTTGCAACTATATCATTGGACGACATTGGCAATTCTGGATGCTCCGGCTTATGATTCGACCTGAGTCCAAAGAGAGTCGCTTTGGACAAGTGCTACCGCACAACTCTTGTACATTTGGACCCCCTGGACAAGATACGATGAGGCAGAATCCTATTACATTGTTAGGAGTAAGGATATTTGCATCTATATCATTGGACGACATTGGCAATCCTGGGGATCCGGCTTCCAATTAGACCTGAATCCAAAGAGAGTCGGCCTGGACAAGTGCAACCGCACAAACATGAATATTTGTACCTCCTGGATAAGATACGATGAGGCAGAATGCTGTAAAATTGATAGCAATGAGGATATTGGCCTGTATATCATTGGACAATATCGCCAATTTTTGATTCTTCGCCATATGATTCGTCCTGAATCCAAAGAGATTCGCTTTTGTCAAGTACTACCCCACAAATCTTGTACATTTGAACCTCCTGGACAAGATATGATGAGGCTGAATCCTGTAAAATCGATAGGAGTGAAGATATTTGCATCTATATCATTGGACGACATTGGCAATTCTGGATGCTCGGCATATGATTCGACCTGAGTCCAAAGAGAGTCGCTTTGGACAAGTGCTACCGCACAAATCTTGTCTGTGTGGACCTCCTGTACAAGGTATGATGAGGCAGAATCCTATCACATTGATAGGAGTAAAGATGTTTGCATCTATATCATTGGACGACATTGGCAATTCTGGATGCTCCGGCATATGATTTGACCGGAGGCCAAAGAGAGTCGCTTTGGACAAGTGCTACCGCACAAGTCTTGTACATTTGGACCTCCTGTACAAGGTATGATGAGGCAGAATCCCATCACATTGATAGGAGTAAAGATATTTGCATCTATATCACTAGACGACATTGGCAATTCTGATTGCTTCGGCTTATGTGTCGACCTGAGTCCAAAGAGTTTCACTTTTGTCTAGTGCTACCGCACAAATCTTGTACACTTGATCCTCCTGGACAAGACACGATGAGCCAGAATCCTGTCAAATTGATCGGAGGGAAGATATTTGCATCTATATCACTAGACGACATTGGCAATTCTGAATGCTCCGGCATATGATTTGACCGGAGGCCAAAGAGAGTCGCTTTGGACACGTGCTACCGCACAAATCTTGTACCTTTGGACCTCTGGACAAGATACGATGAGGCTGAATACTGTCAAATTGATAGAAGTAAAGATATCTGCATCTATATCATTGCACGACATTGGCAATTCTGGATGATTCGGCTTATGGACCGACCTGAGTCCAAAGAGTTTCGCTTTTGTCTAGTGCTACCGCCCAAACCTTGTACATTTGAACATCCGGAACAGGGTATGATGAGACAGAATCCTGTCAAATTGATAGGAGTGAAGATGTTTGCATCTATATCATTGGACGACATTGGCAATTCTGGTTGCTCAGGCTTATGATTCGACCTGAGTCCAAAGAGAGTCGCTTTTGTCTAGTGCTGCCGCACAAATCTTGTACACTTGATCCTCCTGGACAAGACACGATGAGGCAGAATCTTGTCAAATTTATAGGAGTAAAGATGTTTGCAACTATATCATTGGGCTACATTGGCAATTCTGGATGCCCCGGCTTATGATTCGATCTGAGTCCAAAGAGAGTCGCTTTGGACAAGGGTTACCGCACAAATCTTGTACATTTGAACCTCCGGAACAAGGTATGATGAGGCAGTATCCTATCACATTGATAGGAATAAAGTTAATTGCATCTATATCATTGGACGACATTGGCAATTCTGGATGCTCGGCATATGATTCGACCTGAATCCAAAGAGAGTCGGTTTGGGCAAATGCTGCCGCCCAAAACATGTGCATTTGGACCTCCCGGAAAAGGTATGATGAGGCAGAATCCTGTCACATTGATAGGATTGAAGATATTTGCAACTATATCATTGGACGACATTGGCAATTCTGGATGCTCCGGCTTATGATTCGACCTGAGTCCAAAGAGAGTCGCTTTGGACAAGTGCTACCGCACAACTCTTGTACATTTGGACCCCCTGGACAAGATACGATGAGGCAGAATCCTATTACATTGTTAGGAGTAAGGATATTTGCATCTATATCATTGGACGACATTGGCAATCCTGGGGATCCGGCTTCCAATTAGACCTGAATCCAAAGAGAGTCGGCCTGGACAAGTGCAACCGCACAAACATGAATATTTGTACCTCCTGGATAAGATACGATGAGGCAGAATGCTGTAAAATTGATAGCAATGAGGATATTGGCCTGTATATCATTGGACAATATCGCCAATTTTTGATTCTTCGCCATATGATTCGTCCTGAATCCAAAGAGATTCGCTTTTGTCAAGTACTACCCCACAAATCTTGTACATTTGAACCTCCTGGACAAGATATGATGAGGCTGAATCCTGTAAAATCGATAGGAGTGAAGATATTTGCATCTATATCATTGGACGACATTGGCAATTCTGGATGCTCGGCATATGATTCGACCTGAGTCCAAAGAGAGTCGCTTTGGACAAGTGCTACCGCACAAATCTTGTCTGTGTGGACCTCCTGTACAAGGTATGATGAGGCAGAATCCTATCACATTGATAGGAGTAAAGATGTTTGCATCTATATCATTGGACGACATTGGCAATTCTGGATGCTCCGGCATATGATTTGACCGGAGGCCAAAGAGAGTCGCTTTGGACAAGTGCTACCGCACAAGTCTTGTACATTTGGACCTCCTGTACAAGGTATGATGAGGCAGAATCCCATCACATTGATAGGAGTAAAGATATTTGCATCTATATCACTAGACGACATTGGCAATTCTGATTGCTTCGGCTTATGTGTCGACCTGAGTCCAAAGAGTTTCACTTTTGTCTAGTGCTACCGCACAAATCTTGTACACTTGATCCTCCTGGACAAGACACGATGAGCCAGAATCCTGTCAAATTGATCGGAGGGAAGATATTTGCATCTATATCACTAGACGACATTGGCAATTCTGAATGCTCCGGCATATGATTTGACCGGAGGCCAAAGAGAGTCGCTTTGGACACGTGCTACCGCACAAATCTTGTACCTTTGGACCTCTGGACAAGATACGATGAGGCTGAATACTGTCAAATTGATAGAAGTAAAGATATCTGCATCTATATCATTGCACGACATTGGCAATTCTGGATGATTCGGCTTATGGACCGACCTGAGTCCAAAGAGTTTCGCTTTTGTCTAGTGCTACCGCACAAATCTTGTACATTTGAATCTCCTGTACAAGGTATGATAAGGCAGAATCCCATCACATTGATAGGAGTAAAGATATTTGCATCTATATCATTGGACGACATTGGCAATTCTGAATGCTCCGGCATATGATTTGACCGGAGGCCAAAGAGAGTCGCTTTGGACACGTGCTACCGCACAAATCTTGTACATCTGGACCCCCTGGGCAAGATACGATGTGGCAGAATCCTGTCAAATTGATAGCAGTAAAGATATTTGCATCTATATCATTGCACGACATTGGCAATCTGGATGCTTCGGCTTATGGATCGACCTGAGTCCAAAGAGTTTCGCTTTTGTCTAGTGCTACCGCGCAAATCTTGTACACTTGATCCTCCTTGACAAGACACGATGAGCCAGAATCCTGTAAAATTGATAGGAGTGAAGATATTTGCATCTATATCATTGGACGACATTGGCAATTCTGGATGCTCCGGCATATGATTCGCCCGGAGGCCAAAGACAGTCGCTTTGGACACGTGCTACCGCACAAATCTTGTACATCTGGACCCCCTGGGCAAGATACGATGAGGCAGAATTCTGTCAAATTGATAGCAGTAAAGATATTTGCATCTATATCATTGCACGACATTGGCAATTTTGGATGCTTCGGCTTATGGATCGATCTGAGTCCAAAGAGTTTCGCTTTTGTCTAGTGCTACCGCACAAATCTTGTACACTTGATCTTCCTGGACAAGACACGATGAGCCAGAATCCTGTAAAATCGATAGGAGTGAAGATATTTGCATCTATATCATTGGACGACATTGGCAATTCTGGATGCTCGGCATATGATTCGACCTGAGTCCAAAGAGAGTCGCTTTGGACAAGTGCTACCGCACAAATCTTGTCTGTGTGGACCTCCTGTACAAGGTATGATGAGGCAGAATCCCATCACATTTGTAACCGCGCATTTACCCGCGTCACCTATTCCCAGCGCGTCTAAAACACAGCAGCAGTGAAGGTCCTCCCCACCACTAACTTTGCGAGGGATCACGGCAGGTCATCGTACGACCCAATAGAGAGCGCCGTGGTCATCGACAAATCAACTCTCGCGAGGGCCTCCACTGCTGCAGGGGTATAAAAGGGGATGCGAGGCATAGGCTCATTACCAATTCTGGTAGTACACCGATTGAGTCAAGTACCGCAAAAACGATATAAATCAGGAAGGCAAACCCGCCTTAGCGAAACTGTAGCAAAGAGTCTCACCTCGCTCACCTATTTATATGCGCCCAGTTGGGAGTCGCCTGGACATAACCGTCCTGCGGCACTGCGAGAAAAGCTCACGTGTATTGAGATCAGGAAACGGTCAATACGTACCTATTAATCGCATAGAGTCATTAGTAGAATCAGTAAAGAGTGACAATCGTGGTGTGATCTCCTCCGCCTAAACCCCGGCCGAATCTACACTTACGATCTGTACTCTCCTCAGATTATTTTATTTTAAAGGGAATAACGACAATTCGTGTGCCTGCACCGCCCAAACACCGGCCAAGGTTACACGTGGTTATGTCTAAATCAGTAGGAGCTGGGGCCTACTGATCACCCGATTAGAATCGAGATTTATACATAACTAAAAAAATTGCATCAGGACACGAACAGAGCAGAAGTCTCGCAGTCCGCATATCGCGAAGACATATCGATACATATATTAGACAACCGAATACATTGCGAACACGCGTGTCATGA
Organism: Priocnemis perturbator; assembly: GCA_963942575.1. NCBI lineage: Eukaryota > Metazoa > Arthropoda > Insecta > Hymenoptera > Pompilidae > Priocnemis > Priocnemis perturbator. Next base: position 978,381 of record CAWWDK010000133.1, on the reverse strand, counting down.
CACCTCGGTAATCGTGCGACTAAAAGACACTTCATGTACATTTTTCTAGCAGAATATACATTTATCTTACATAACATAAGCCAGTTCATTGCCCTGCCCAGCTGATATATATATTCGTCTCTCTCCTCTAGAGTCCGAACCTGTCTAAAAGGTAAACAAGCCGTGCGGACGTGTGACACCACACGGTCAGCCGCGATACAATTGCGTGCACAACGAGGACGCAAATAAAATCACGCGGCGAATAAAATATATCGCATTCGCGATCTCGCGCATTTCGAACTATTTAAAATGTGCGGTCACAAAATGGCGCCCAACTAAAAGGCACGAATTATATATACAGCAAAACGGGAATAGAACTGATTAGGATAAAATAGGAATTTAAGAAAAATTAAAATTTAAGTTAAAATGAGTAAAGATACGGGAATACAAACGCGAAAGCAGGCAAGCGCGGCTAGGTTATTGGAAACGGAAGGGCGCGAAGTAACGAACGCGGATCAAATCGACGCGAACGCGTTACAGGCCGCGTTAAGCCTAACGGTCGAGCAAATTTGCGGAGAGGACCTTCGGTCATTGCCCCCGACGGCCAATAACAGCGAAGAAGAGCAAGTCGAAGCACCGGTACAAACACAGTCTACAGCAATTATCGAACAAATAACAAAACTTATAGAACATCAAAATACGCGAATTAAAAACTTAGAAGAAAGATTACAGGCACAAATTAATACGAACGTGCAGCTATTAAAAAATGAGATCAGCGAAAAATTAATAATCCACAAACATAATATCAACGGGGTAATACAAGACCAAAAAGCACAAACAGAAGAGGAATTGGATGCGATGGCAACCCACATGAGTGACTTTCGCGCGGAAATCCGAGAAAAGTACCATGGCCTTGAAGTCCTGGCAACAGGGCAAAGCTGCCAGTGTCAAGCGAACGGACGCCGAACTCCAATTCAACCACGCTTTTCACGCTCACGAGAACATGAAGAACCGACTCAAGATGAGGCCGTCGCACCAGCACCCACGGAACGACGAAGGGAGACGAGGGCATCACCGCACCACGACGGAAGCCGAGAAGAGAACAGACACGTACCAACACGGACAAATACTGCAACAACGATGACAAGTGGCCGACCTTTCGTTGTAAAACCAACGTTACCGATCTTCGAAGGAAGGAAGAACGAAAAACCCACGAAGTTTATAAGAGAGCTTGCCACGTTCTTGAACGCCGCGGCCATTCCACTGGATGAAGTGCGATTCATTATCACACAATCGCTCAAAAACATCGCAAGCGAGTGGTGGGACATAGTCGCGGACGAGATTGGTAGTTGGGAGGAATTTAAAAGAGCGTTCCTCAAACGATTTTGGGGACCCGCGGTCCAGAGGCGCGTAAGGGAAGAATTGAGCTCAAGCGCATATAAGGCCGAAAAAGGGGTGTCACGGGTAAATTACGCCATGCGGCTAATAGGCGCAGCACGTGATCTCACCCCGTGCCAACCAGATGAGGAAATTGTCATAACAATATCCCGGCATTTTTCACAGACGATTTACGACTGTGTCGTAGGCCAAAACATTCGAACAATAGACGAATTCCTCTCCATCTTGGAGAGATATGATAACGGTGGCACGGTCAATCGGGCTCGCGAGCTCCAAAGATATGAGGCGCGGGACTCCGGCTGGAGAGTACCTCAGGATACAAGATCATATCCCACGGGTTCCCAACCGCGGCCACAGACATATAAGACGAACGACCGACCGACCAGACCATGGTCAGGTAAACTGCCTCCGCCCAACCAAGCGCGGGTGGCCTGCGTGGAAAAAGAGGAGGACCATGAAGAGGAAGAGGAACCGCAAATAGAACAACCATCGGGAAACGCCGAGAGGGATCCCATAAGAAGCGTTCGAGAAGCATCCCCGCCCGCACGCCCAAGGAGCCCTGTAGTATACAAGGGGATGTAAGCCTGACCATTATCAATACTGCATTTTCCGATACACGACAGGAACTCCTACAGGAGAACACAGTAGGAGAGGGCCTCAATGGGAGCTCGTGTCCCATACTAAACCTACAACTAGGAGGCGCTCCGATTAAAGGTCTCATTGACACGGGCAGTGCGATCACTGCCATTTCCGATGAATGGTTCGTCAGAAATGAGAAGTATCTCAAAGACTGCCCAGCACTACCGGTCGCCACCACCCATATCATCGGTGCAACTGGGAATAAATCATCACGAATCAAGAAGCAAATATGGGCCGCCTTCCGCCATGGCGACACAATCATCGAGTGTGCGATAATCATCGTACCGGGGCTAGTGTGCGAATGCATAATTGGAATGGATACTTTGGGAAAATTAAAGGCCGTCATTGACTTTGAGGAAGGAAAATTATCGATAAAGGACAACGATAAGACAGCTATCTTAAAAATGAACCCGGAATATCAAGGAAGAAGAATTGGAACGTCATGTGCAATCGAAGAGAATCCCGTGCACATGGAGGGGCAGAATGCAGGCCCGCAACTTGAAGAGGGCGTCGGGACACCAGAGCAGCGGATGCAGTTACAGACTGTGATCAACCGATACCCTCAGGTATGGAGGGATGGCATAGGCAGAATTTCATGCTACGAACACCACTTACAGATTAACAGAAAGGAAGCGTACTTCCATCGTACGTACCCAATACCGCTGAAGTATTTGCAAGCTGCAGACGCTGAAATACAACGAATGCTGGACCATGAAATCATACAACCCAGTACGAGCTCGTACATCAACCCGGTGGTGCCGGTACTAAAAAAAAACGGGACTGTCCGATTGTGTTTAGATGCGCGACAATTAAACGAGATCATGGAGAATGATCATGAAATGTCGGAAACTAGCGACACCATCTTTCAGCAATTCGAACAGGTCGGGTATTTAACCAGCTTGGACCTCACAAATAGTTTTTGGCAAATTCCCTTGACTAAGGAGTCGCGGCAGTATACGGCGTTCATGTACCGAGGCAAATGTTATGAGTACTTGGTCACGCCATTTGGACTAAAAACCAGTAGCGCAAGCCTGGTAAGAGCGATGCGGAAAATCCTTGAGGGAATGGAGGGCTTTGTCATCACCTTCATCGATGACATCTTATGTTTCTCGAAGACATTCGAATACCACATTAAGCACGTCGCGGCGGTACTCGAGCGGTTAGCAGCACATAATTTAACAATAAATATGGACAAGTGCAAGTTCATGCGGAAAGAGCTTCGGTTCCTAGGGCACGTTCTTGGTAATGAGGGTATCAAACAGGACCCCGAAAAAATCAGGGAAATAAGGAACTTTCCCACACCCAAAAATATACGCCAGCTCCGAGGCTTTCTAGGACTGATTAATTATTACGGGAAGTTCTCAAGTGAGCATGCCCGATTGATACTTCCGCTAGTACACTTGTTGAGAAAGGGTTGCAAATGGGCATGGAATGAAGAAGAAGAGAGTGCATTCGCCCAAGTCAAGGACGCGTTCTGCACACAAGTCATCCTGAAATACGCGAATAAAAAGAAGGAATTCTACCTCACGACCGATGCAAGTGGGGAAGCCTTGGGCGCAGTACTCGAGCAAGAGGACGAGGAAGGAAAGAGGAGGCCCATCACCTTCGCAAGCCGGACGCTCAAGGGTGCGGAGGTTAATTATTTCACGACCGAAAAAGAATTACTGGCCGTCGTGTGGGCACTGGCCAAGTTCCGATCATATATATATGGGGCGCGCGTGATCTTGCTTACCGACCATAAGGGACTTACATTCTTAAAAAATAGCCGCCTGCATAATCAAAGGCTCACGCGCTGGGCACTTGCAATCCAAGATTATGAGCTGGAGGTCCGCCACCTCCCGGGAAAAGACAATATAATCGCGGATACGTTAAGTCGCATCACGAACACCGATACGGGAACGAACGGAGAGAAGCAAATATCGATATTTGCCGCATTGACTCGCGACATGTCTAGTAGCGTCACCGACGTCCTCCGTAATCTTCGCACATGGCAGTCACGCGACCCGCGAACGCACGCAATTATTAATAAATGCCAGGAGACACCCGGGACAGACAATAACAAGTACCGTATGATCGAGGGAGTTTTAAATCAAATTGACGCGTCCGGAAAAGAAAGGCCAATCGTGCCAAGTCCAGTCGATGAAATCCTCCTCCAGGAAGTTCACGATCTTTACGCGCACCCCGGGGTGGATAGGACCATAGCTATAATTGCGAGCGACTTTTATGTACGACAACTGCATCGCAAGACGCGACGGCTGATCGCTACGTGCGACCTATGCCAACGTGTCAAGGTATCCACGCACTCGCAGCATAGTGATATGCTCAGCATAATTCCGAAAAAGCGCCTCGATGTTCTGTCCGTAGATTATTATGGTCCTCTTCCTCCGTCGCGAGGCGGGGTCAGATATATTCTAGTGGTAAAAGACGTTTTCTCGAAATTTACCAAATTGTACCCGGTAAAGCGCGCGACCACCTGCGTTACGGTGCGTAGAATATTCAGGGATTTCATTCCAACGTACGGGAAGCCTAGGAAGATTATCACGGATCATGGTACCCAATTTACGGCAACAGCATGGAAGGAAGCACTGAGACAGGAGGGAATACAACACTCGCTCTCATCAGTCCGTCATCCTCAAAGTAACCCAGTTGAAAGGGTCAACCGGGAAATCGGTAGAATCCTCCGAACTCTAACGTCCACCGCCCATACGGCGTGGGCACAATGGATAGACGTAGTGGAAACTTGCTGTAATGAAGTCACTCATGCAAGCACAGGAGTTACGCCTGTTGAATTCTTCTTGAAGAAGAAGCCGACGCGACCATGGGCCAAATGGTTGCATCCAGAGGAAGGGGCGACCCTGAGGGAGGACGAATATGCACGGGTGACAGAGCTGGCCTATCGGAGGATGTCAAGCAAAGCCCGCAGTCGCTGCGAACGGGTGAACCAGGGAAAAACACCCGTTAGATATGAAGAAGGAGACGCCGTCTTGTTACGGTCAAATCCGGTCTCCAACGCGGCCGATAGAGAAATCGCCAAGCTCTTCCACCTCTATGAGGGCCCTTACGTCATAACCCACGTCAAAGGACCAGCAACCTTTGTCCTGTGCTTCCCGGAGACAGGAAAGATAAAGGGAACATTTCATGCGACGAGTATAAAACATTACATGAGGAAGAACGCGCTAATAACCGCCAACGCCGAGGAACAACAAATATCACCTCCAGGAGGACGCAAAAAAGATGCGGACTAAGAGCGACTGCCGTGACACAGAGGACAAGGGAGCGCGGACAATCAGTTTGCACAGAACCAAGCACATGAGAAGTCATGTCAGAAAAGCGAACGGTGGGCACGCAGAGTTATGCAGGCTGGAGGATGATATCCCGGGCAACACAAACGGGAATGGACCTCAAATATCAAGAAGTGACTCCGCCAACACTCAAGACGATCACGGCAAGGGTGTGGATACCGCCAACCGGGAAGAGACTGAAGAACGGAGTTTCAACCCAAGCATCACGACTGTGCAAAGATCAACGTATCCAGACGCCACGGCAGGTCCGTACTCTGGAAACCGTACCACCTGCCCGTCGCATCAAACCACCGAGTGTCTTACGGGCAGCAAGATCGCGGCCATCGGTGAGGGAACAGGAGAGGCTTCGAGCGGCACCCTATACCCCATGCAGACCACCAGCAGAAGCCACGGCCAACCCGAGCAAACCCGAAGAACAACCTAGGGCACCACGGCGCAGGGACTGGAGAAATGAGCGCAACACCGATTCGGAACCATCGTCGAATGATTACATCGTTCCCATTCCCCGGCTGAGCACGTGGAACCCACTCGGGCTATCGCTGTCAGGCGATGTGTCCCCAGACGCCGTTGACTCATGCGAGGAATGAGTAACGTGTGGTGAAGTGACAGTGTGAGGTGCAGTGACGGTATGCGGGAGAGAGAACATGTATGGGATATGCAGGCGAGTAGAGAGCGAGAAATGTAGAAAAGGCGAAATAAAGATCATGTGTAAGGAAATAAGTGTGTATATAGCGAGTCCCGACCTTAGAGTATAAGCACAGCGCACGAGCAGCAAAAAACCTGCGTAGCTGCTCGATTAGAGGGCGGGGAAGGGGACATGTGTAACCGCGCATTTACCCGCGTCACCTATTCCCAGCGCGTCTAAAACACAGCAGCAGTGAAGGTCCTCCCCACCACTAACTTTGCGAGGGATCACGGCAGGTCATCGTACGACCCAATAGAGAGCGCCGTGGTCATCGACAAATCAACTCTCGCGAGGGCCTCCACTGCTGCAGGGGTATAAAAGGGGATGCGAGGCATAGGCTCATTACCAATTCTGGTAGTACACCGATTGAGTCAAGTACCGCAAAAACGATATAAATCAGGAAGGCAAACCCGCCTTAGCGAAACTGTAGCAAAGAGTCTCACCTCGCTCACCTATTTATATGCGCCCAGTTGGGAGTCGCCTGGACATAACCGTCCTGCGGCACTGCGAGAAAAGCTCACGTGTATTGAGATCAGGAAACGGTCAATACGTACCTATTAATCGCATAGAGTCATTAGTAGAATCAGTAAAGAGTGACAATCGTGGTGTGATCTCCTCCGCCTAAACCCCGGCCGAATCTACACTTACGATCTGTACTCTCCTCAGATTATTTTATTTTAAAGGGAATAACGACAACTCGTGTGCCTGCACCGCCCAAACACCGGCCAAGGTTACACGTGGTTATGTCTAAATCAGTAGGAGCTGGGGCCTACTGATCACCCGATTAGAATCGAGATTTATACATAACTAAAAAAATTGCATCAGGACACGAACAGAGCAGAAGTCTCGCAGTCCGCATATCGCGAAGACATATCGATACATATATTAGACAACCGAATACATTGCGAACACGCGTGTCATGACACCTCGGTAATCGTGCGACTAAAAGACACTTCATGTACATTTTTCTAGCAGAATATACATTTATCTTACATAACATAAGCCAGTTCATTGCCCTGCCCAGCTGATATATATATTCGTCTCTCTCCTCTAGAGTCCGAACCTGTCTAAAAGGTAAACAAGCCGTGCGGACGTGTGACACCACACGGTCAGCCGCGATACAATTGCGTGCACAACGAGGAAGCAAATAAAATCACGCGGCGAATAAAATATATCGCATTCGCGATCTCGCGCATTTCGAACTATTTAAAATGTGCGGTCACACATTGATAGGAGTAAAGATATTTGCATCTATATCATTGGACGACATTGGCAATTCTGGATGCTCGGCATATGATTCGACCTGAGTCCAAAGAGAGTCGGTTTGGGCAAATGCTGCCGCCCCAAACATGTGCATTTGGACCTCCCGGAAAAGGTATGATGAGGCAGAATCCTGTCACATTGATAGGAGTAAAGATATTTGCATCTATATCACTAGACGACATTGGCAATTCTGAATGCTTCGGCTTATGTATCGACCTGAGTCCAAAGAGTTTCGCTTTTGTCTAGTGCTACCGCACAAATCTTGTACACTTGATCCTCCTGGACAAGACACGATGCGCCAGAATCCTGTCAAATTGATAGCAGTAAAGTTATTTGCATCTATATCATTGGACGACATTGGCAATTCTGGATGCTCCGGCTTATGATTCGACCTGAGTTCAAAGAGAGTCGCGTTGGTCAAATGCTGCCGCCCAAATCTTGTATATTTGAACCTCCTGGACAAGATACGATGAGGCAGAATCCTGTCAAATGGATAGGTGTGAAGATGTTTGCATCTATATCATTGGACGACATTGGCAATTATGGATGCCCCGGCTTATGATTCGACCTGAGTTCAAAGAGAGTTGCGTTGGACAAATGCTGCCGCCCAAATCTTGTATATTTGAACCTCCTGGACAAGATACGATGAGGCAGAATCCTGTCATATGGATAAGTGTGAAGATGTTTGCGTCTATATCATTGGTCAACATCGGCAATTCTGGATGCTTCGGCATATGGATCGACCTGAGTCCAAAGAGTTTCGCTTTTGTCGGATGCTACCGCACAAATCTTGTACACGTGATCCTCCTGGACTAGACACGATGTGCCAGAATCTTGTCAAATTGATAGGAGTGAAGATATTTGCATCTATATCATTGGACCACATAGGCAATTCTGGATGCTCCGGCGTATGATTCGACCGGAGGCCAAAGAGAGTCGCTTTGGACACGTGCTACCCCACAAATCTTGTACATTTGGACTCCCTGGACAAGATGCGATGAGGCAGAATCTTGTCAAATTGATAGCAGTAAAGATATTTGCATCTATATCATTGGACGACATTGGCAATTCTGGATGCTCCGGCATATGATTCGCCCGGAGGCCAAAGACAGTCGCTTTGGACACGTGCTACCGCACAAATCTTGTACATCTGGACCCCCTGGGCAAGATACGATGAGGCAGAATTCTGTCAAATTGATAGCAGTAAAAATATTTGCATCTATATCATTGCACGACATTGGCAATTCTGGATGCTTCGGCTTATGGATCGATCTGAGTCCAAAGAGTTTCGCTTTTGACTAGTGCTACCGCACAAATCTTGTACACTTGATCTTCCTGGACAAGACACTATGAGCCAGAATCCTGTAAAATCGATAGGAGTGAAGATATTTGCATCTATATCATTGGACGACATTGGCAATTCTGGATGCTCGGCATATGATTCGACCTGAGTCCAAAGAGAGTCGCTTTGGACAAGTGCTACCGCACAAATCTTGTCTGTGTGGACCTCCTGTACAAGGTATGATGAGGCAGAATCCTATCACATTGATAGGAGTAAAGATGTTTGCATCTATATCATTGGACGACATTGGCAATTCTGGATGCTCCGACATATGATTTGACCGGAGGCCAAAGAGAGTCGCTTTGGACAAGTGCTACCGCACAATTCTTGTACATTTGGACCTCCTGTACAAGGTATGATGAGGCAGAATCCCATCACATTGATAGGAGTAAAGATATTTGCATCTATATCACTAGACGACATTGGCAATTCTGAATGCTTCGGCTTATGTATCGACCTGAGTCCAAAGAGTTTCGCTTTTGTCTAGTGCTACCGCACAAATCTTGTACACTTGATCCTCCTGGACAAGACACGATGAGCCAGAATCCTGTCAAATTGATAGGAGTGAAGATATTTGCATCTATATCACTAGACGACATTGGTAATTCTGGATGCTCCGGCATATGATTTGACCGGAGGCCAAAGAGAGTCGCTTTGGACACGTGCTACCGCACAAATCTTGTACATTTGGACCCCCTGGACAAGATGCGATGAGGCAGAATCCTGTCAAATTGATAGCAGTAAAAATATTTGCATCTATATCATTGGACGACATTGGCAATTCTGGATGCTCGGCATATGATTCGACATGAGTCCAAAGAGAGTCGCTTTGGACAAGTGCTACCGCACAAATCTTGTACATTTGGACACCCTGGACAATATACGATGAGGCAGAATGCTGTAAAATTGTTAGGAGTGAAGATATTTGCATCTATATTATTGGAAGACATTGGCAATTCTTGATGCTCCGGCATATGATTCGCCCGGAGGCCAAAGAGAGTCGCTTTGGACACGTGCTACCGCACAAATCTTGTACATCTAGACCCCCTGGACAAAATACGATGAGGCAGAATCCTGTCAAATTGATAGCAGTAAAGATATTTGTATTTATATCATTGCACGACATTGGCAATTCTGGATGCTTCGGCTTATGGATCGACCTGAGTCCAAAAAGTTTCGCTTTTGTCTAGTGCTACCGCACAAATCTTGTACACTTGATCCTCCTAGACAAGACACGATGAGCCAGAATCCTGTAAAATTGATAGGAGTGACGATATTTGCATCTATATCATTGGACGACATTGGCAATTCTGGATGATCCGGCATATGATTCGCCCGGAGTTCAAAGTGAGTCGCTTTGGACAAGTGCTACCGCGCAAATCTTGTACATTTGTGACCTCCTTTACAAGATACGATGAGGCAGAATGCTGTAAAATTGATATGAGTGAAGATATTTGCATCTATATCATTGGAAGACATTGGCAATTCTGGATGCTCCGGCTTATGATTCGACCTGAGTCCAAAGAGAGTCGCTTTGGACACGTGCTACCGCACAAATCTTGTACATTTGTGCCCTCCTTTACAAGATACGATGAGGCAGAATGCTGTAAAATTGATAGGAGTAAAGATATTTGCATCTATATCATTGGACGACATTGGCAATTCTGGATGCTCCGGCTTATGATTCGACCTGAATCCAAAGGGAGTCGGTTTGGACAAATGCTGCCGCCCAAAACTTGTGCATTTGGACCTCCTGGAAAAGGTATGATTGAGGCAGAATCCTGTCACATTGATAGGAGTGAAGATATTTGCATCTATATCATTGGACGACATTGGTAATTCTGGATGCTCCGGCTTATGATTCGACCTGAGTCCAAACAGAGTCGCTTTGGACAAGTGCTAACGCACAAATATTGTTCATTTGGACCCCCTGTCAAGACACGATGAGCCAGAATCCTGTTAAATTGATAGGAGTGAAGATAGTTGCATCTATATCATTAGACGGCATTAGCAATTCTGGATGGTCGGCATATGATTCTACCTGAGTTCAAAGAGAGTCGCTTTGGACAAGTGCTACCGCACAAATCTTGTACATTTGGATCCCCTGGACAAGATGCGATGAGGCAGAATCCTGTCAAATTGATAGCAGTAAAAATATTTGCATCTATATCATTGGACGACATTGGCAATTCTGGATGCTCCGGCATATGATTTGACCGGAGGCCAAAGAGAGTCGCTTTGGACACGTGCTACCGCACAAATCTTGTACATTTGAACCCCGTGGACAAGATGCGATGGGGCAGAATCCTGTCCAATTGATAGCAGTAAAGATATTTGCATCTATATCATTGGACGACATTGGCAATTCTGGATGCTCCGGCTTATGATTCGACCTCAATCCAAAGACTGTCGCTTTGGACAAGTGCTACCGCACACATGTTGTACATTTAGACCTCCTGGAAAAGATATGATGAGGCAGAATCCTGTCACATTGATAGGAGTGAAGATATTTGCATCTAAATCATTGGACGACATTGGCAATTCTGGATGCTTCGGCATATGATTCGACCTGAGTCCAAAGAGAGTCGCTTTGGACAAATGCTGCCGCCCAAATCTTGTATATTTGGAACTCCTGGACAAGGTATGATGAGGCAGAATCCTATCACATCGATAGGAGTGAAGATATTTGCATCTATATCACTAGACGACATTGGCAATTCTGAATGCTTCGGCTTATGGATCGACCTGAGTCCAAAGAGTTTCGCTTTTGTCTAGTGCTACCGCACAAATCTTGTACACTTGATCCTCCTGGACAAGACACGATGAGCCAGAATCCTGTCAAATTGATAGGAGTGAAGATATTTGCATCTAAATCATTGGACGACATTGGCAATTCTGGATGCTTCGGCTTATGATTCGACCTGAGTCCAAAGAGAGTCGCTTTGGACAAGTGCTACCGCACAAATCTTGTCTGTGTGGACCTCCTGTACAAGGTATGATGAGGCAGAATCCTATCACATTGATAGGAGTAAAGATATTTGCATCTATATCATTAGACGGCATTAGCAATTCTGGATGGTCGGCATATGATTCTACCTGAGTTCAAAGAGAGTCGCTTTGGACAAGTGCTACCGCACAAATCTTGTACATTTGGACCCCCTGGACAAGATGCGATGAGGCAGAATCCTGTCAAATTGATAGCAGTAAAAATATTTGCATCTATATCATTGGACGACATTGGCAATTCTGGATGCTTCGGCTTATGGATCGACCTGAGTCCAAAGAGTTTCGCTTTTGTCTAGTGCTACCTCACACATCTTGTACACTTGATCCTCCTGGACAAGACACGATGAGCCAGAATCCTGTCAAATTGATAGAAGTAAAGATATTTGCATCTATATCATTGCACGACATTGGCAATTCTGGATGCTCCGGCTTATCATTCGACCTGAATCCAAAGACAGTGGCTTTGGAACAGTGCTACCGCACAAATGTTGTACATTTAGACCTCCTGTTAAAGATATGATGAGGCAGAATCCTGTCAAATTGATAGGAGTGAAGATATTTGCATCTAAATCATTGAACGACATTGGCAATTCTGGATGCTTCGGCTTATGATTCGACCTGAGTCCAAAGAGAGTCGCTTTGGACAAGTGCTACCGCACAAATCTTGTCTGTGTGCACCTCCTGTATAAGGTATGATGAGGCAGAATCCTATCACATTGATAGGAGTAAAAATATTTGCATCTATATCATTGGACGACATTGGCAATTCTGGATGCTCGGCATATGATTCGACCTGAGTCCAAAGAGAGTCGCTTTGGACAAGTGCTACCGCACAAATCTTGTCTGTGTGGACCTCCTGTACAAGGTATGATGAGGCAGAATCCTATCACATTGATAGGAGTAAAGATGTTTGCATCTATATCATTGGACGACATTGGCAATTCTGGATGCTCCGGCATATGATTTGACCGGAGGCCAAAGAGAGTCGCTTTGGACAAGTGCTACCGCACAATTCTTGTACATTTGGACCTCCTGTACAAGGTATGATGAGGCAGAATCCCATCACATTGATAGGAGTAAAGATATTTGCATCTATATCACTAGACGACATTGGCAATTCTGAATGCTTCGGCTTATGTATCGACCTGAGTCCAAAGAGTTTCGCTTTTGTCTAGTGCTACCGCACAAATCTTGTACACTTGATCTTCCTGGACAAGACACGATGAGCCAGAATCCTGTAAAATCGATAGGAGTGAAGATATTTGCATCTATATCATTGGACGACATTGGCAATTCTGGATGCTCGGCATATGATTCGACCTGAGTCCAAAGAGAATCGCTTTGGACAAGTGCTACCGCACAAATCTTGTCTGTGTGGACCTCCTGTACAAGGTATGATGAGGCAGAATCCTATCACATTGATAGGAGTAAAGATGTTTGCATCTATATCATTGGACGACATTGGCAATTCTGGATGCTCCGGCATATGATTTGACCGGAGGCCAAAGAGAGTCGCTTTGGACAAGTGCTACCGCACAATTCTTGTACATTTGGACCTCCTGTACAAGGTATGATGAGGCAGAATCCCATCACATTGATAGGAGTAAAGATATTTGCATCTATATCACTAGACGACATTGGCAATTCTGAATGCTTCGGCTTATGTATCGACCTGAGTCCAAAGAGTTTCGCTTTTGTCTAGTGCTACCGCACAAATCTTGTACACTTGATCCTCCTGGACAAGACACGATGAGCCAGAATCCTGTCAAATTGATAGGAGGAAGATATTTGCATCTATATCACTAGACGACATTGGTAATTCTGGATGCTCCGGCATATGATTTGACCGGAGGCCAAAGAGAGTCGCTTTGGACACGTGCTACCGCACAAATCTTGTACATTTGGACCCCCTGGACAAGATGCGATGAGGCAGAATCCTGTCAAATTGATAGCAGTAAAAATATTTGCATCTATATCATTGGACGACATTGGCAATTCTGGATGCTCGGCATATGATTCGACATGAGTCCAAAGAGATTCGCTTTGGACAAGTGCTACCGCACAAATCTTGTACATTTGGACACCCTGGACAATATACGATGAGGCAGAATGCTGTAAAATTGTTAGGAGTGAAGATATTTGCATCTATATTATTGGAAGACATTGGCAATTCTTGATGCTCCGGCATATGATTCGCCCGGAGGCCAAAGAGAGTCGCTTTCGACACGTGCTACCGCACAAATCTTGTACATCTAGACCCCCTGGACAAAATACGATGAGGCAGAATCCTGTCAAATTGATAGCAGTAAAGATATTTGTATTTATATCATTGCACGACATTGGCAATTCTGGATGCTTCGGCTTATGGATCGACCTGAGTCCAAAAAGTTTCGCTTTTGTCTAGTGCTACCGCACAAATCTTGTACACTTGATCCTCCTAGACAAGACACGATGAGCCAGAATCCTGTAAAATTGATAGGAGTGACGATATTTGCATCTATATCATTGGACGACATTGGCAATTCTGGATGATCCGGCATATGATTCGCCCGGAGTTCAAAGTGAGTCGCTTTGGACAAGTGCTACCGCGCAAATCTTGTACATTTGTGACCTCCTTTACAAGATACGATGAGGCAGAATGCTGTAAAATTGATAGGAGTGAAGATATTTGCATCTATATCATTGGAAGACATTGGCAATTCTGGATGCTCCGGCTTATGATTCGACCTGAGTCCAAAGAGAGTCGCTTTGGACACGTGCTACCGCACAAATCTTGTACATTTGTGCCCTCCTTTACAAGATACGATGAGGCAGAATGCTGTAAAATTGATAGGAGTAAAGATATTTGCATCTATATCATTGGACGACATTGGCAATTCTGGATGCTCCGGCTTATGATTCGACCTGAATCCAAAGGGAGTCGGTTTGGACAAATGCTGCCGCCCAAAACTTGTGCATTTGGACCTCCTGGAAAAGGAATGATTGAGGCAGAATCCTGTCACATTGATAGGAGTGAAGATATTTGCGTATATATCATTGGACGACATTGGCAATTCTGGATGCTCCGGCTTATGATTCGACCTGAATCCAAAGGGAGTCGGTTTGGGCAAATGCTGCCGCCCAAAACTTGTGCATTTGGACCTCCTGGAAAAGGTATGATTGAGGCAGAATCCTGTCACATTGATAGGAGTGAAGATATTTGCATCTATATCATTGGACGACATTGGTAATTCTGGATGCTCCGGCTTATGATTCAACCTGAGTCCAAACAGAGTCGCTTTGGACAAGTGCTAACGCACAAATATTGTTCATTTGGACCCCCTGTCAAGACACGATGAGCCAGAATCCTGTTAAATTGATAGGAGTGAAGATAGTTGCATCTATATCATTAGACGGCATTAGCAATTCTGGATGGTCGGCATATGATTCTACCTGAGTTCAAAGAGAGTCGCTTTGGACAAGTGCTACCGCACAAATCTTGTACATTTGGATCCCCTGGACAAGATGCGATGAGGCAGAATCCTGTCAAATTGATAGCAGTAAAAATATTTGCATCTATATCATTGGACGACATTGGCAATTCTGGATGCTCCGGCATATGATTTGACCGGAGGCCAAAGAGAGTCGCTTTGGACACGTGCTACCGCACAAATCTTGTACATTTGAACCCCGTGGACAAGATGCGATGAGGCAGAATCCTGTCCAATTGATAGCAGTAAAGATATTTGCATCTATATCATTGGACGACATTGGCAATTCTGGATGCTCCGGCTTATGATTCGACCTCAATCCAAAGACTGTCGCTTTGGACAAGTGCTACCGCACACATGTTGTACATTTAGACCTCCTGGAAAAGATATGATGAGGCAGAATCCTGTCACATTGATAGGAGTGAAGATATTTGCATCTAAATCATTGGACGACATTGGCAATTCTGGATGCTTCGGCATATGATTCGACCTGAGTCCAAAGAGAGTCGCTTTGGACAAATGCTGCCGCCCAAATCTTGTATATTTGGGTCTCCTGGACAAGGTATGATGAGGCAGAATCCTATCACATCGATAGGAGTGAAGATATTTGCATCTATATCACTAGACGACATTGGCAATTCTGAATGCTTCGGCTTATGGATCGACCTGAGTCCAAAGAGTTTCGCTTTTGTCTAGTGCTACCGCACAAATCTTGTACACTTGATCCTCCTGGACAAGACACGATGAGCCAGAATCCTGTCAAATTGATAGGAGTGAAGATATTTGCATCTAAATCATTGGACGACATTGGCAATTCTGGATGCTTCGGCTTATGATTCGACCTGAGTCCAAAGAGAGTCGCTTTGGACAAGTGCTACCGCACAAATCTTGTCTGTGTGGACCTCCTGTACAAGGTATGATGAGGCAGAATCCTATCACATTGATAGGAGTAAAGATATTTGCATCTATATCATTAGACGGCATTAGCAATTCTGGATGGTCGGCATATGATTCTACCTGAGTTCAAAGAGAGTCGCTTTGGACAAGTGCTACCGCACAAATCTTGTACATTTGGATCCCCTGGACAAGATGCGATGAGGCAGAATCCTGTCAAATTGATAGCAGTAAAAATATTTGCATCTATATCATTGGACGACATTGGCAATTCTGGATGCTTCGGCTTATGGATCGACCTGAGTCCAAAGAGTTTCGCTTTTGTCTAGTGCTACCTCACACATCTTGTACACTTGATCCTCCTGGACAAGACACGATGAGCCAGAATCCTGTCAAATTGATAGAAGTAAAGATATTTGCATCTATATCATTGCACGACATTGGCAATTCTGGACGCTCCGGCTTATCATTCGACCTGAATCCAAAGACAGTGGCTTTGGAACAGTGCTACCGCACAAATGTTGTACATTTAGACCTCCTGTTAAAGATATGATGAGGCAAAATCCTGTCAAATTGACAGGAGTGAAGATATTTGCATCTAAAACATTGAACGACATTGGCAATTCTGGATGCTTCGGCATATGATTCGACCTGAGTCCAAAGAGAGTCGCTTTGGACAAGTGCTACCGCACAAATCTTGTCTGTGTGCACCTCCTGTATAAGGTATGATGAGGCAGAATCCTATCACATTGATAGGAGTAAAAATATTTGCATCTATATCATTGGACGACATTGGCAATTCTGGATGCTGGGCATATGATTCGACCTGAGTCCAAAGAGAGTCGCTTTGGACAAGTGCTACCGCACAAATCTTGTCTGTGTGGACCTCCTGTACAAGGTATGATGAGGCAGAATCCTATCACATTGATAGGAGTAAAGATGTTTGCATCTATATCATTGGACGACATTGGCAATTCTGGATGCTCCGGCATATGATTTGACCGGAGGCCAAAGAGAGTCGCTTTGGACAAGTGCTACCGCACAATTCTTGTACATTTGGACCTCCTGTACAAGGTATGATGAGGCAGAATCCCATCACATTGATAGGAGTAAAGATATTTGCATCTATATCACTAGACGACATTGGCAATTCTGAATGCTTCGGCTTATGTATCGACCTGAGTCCAAAGAGTTTCGCTTTTGTCCAGTGCTACCGCACAAATCTTGTACACTTGATCCTCCTGGACAAGACACGATGAGCCAGAATCCTGTCAAATTGATAGGAGGGAAGATATTTGCATCTATATCACTAGACGACATTGGCAATTCTGAATGCTCCGGCATATGATTTGACCGGAGGCCAAAGAGAGTCGCTTTGGACACGTGCTACCGCACAAATCTTGTACATTTGGACCCCTGGACAAGATACGATGAGGCAGAATACTGTCAAATTGATAGAAGTAAAGATATTTGCATCTATATCATTGCACGACATTGGCAATTCTGGATGATTCGGCTTATGGACCGACCTGAGTCCAAAGAGTTTCGCTTTTGTCTAGTGCTACCGCACAAATCTTGTACATTTGAATCTCCTGTACAAGGTATGATGAGGCAGAATCCCATCACATTGATAGGAGTAAAGATATTTGCATCTATATCATTGGACGACATTGGCAATTCTGAATGCTCCGGCATATGATTTGACCGGAGGCCAAAGAGAGTCGCTTTGGACACGTGCTACCGCACAAATCTTGTACATCTGGACCCCCTGGGCAAGATACGATGTGGCAGAATCCTGTCAAATTGATAGCAGTATAGATATTTGCATCTATATCATTGCACGACATTGGCAATTCTGGATGCTTCGGCTTATGGATCGACCTGAGTCCAAAGAGTTTCGCTTTTGTCTAGTGCTACCGCACAAATCTTGTACACTTGATCCTCCTTGACAAGACACGATGAGCCAGAATCCTGTAAAATTGATAGGAGTGAAGATATTTGCATCTATATCATTGGACGACATTGGCAATTCTGGATGCTCGGCATATGATTCGACCTGAGTCCAAAGAGAGTCGCTTTGGACACGTGCTACCGCACAAATCTTGTACATTTGGACCCCCTGGACAAGATGCGATGAGGCAGAATCCTGTCAAATTGATAGCAGTAAAAATATTTGCATCTATATCATTGGACGACATTGGCAATTCTGGATGCTCGGCATATGATTCGACCTGAGTCCAAAGAGAGTCGCTTTGGACAAGTGCTACCGCACAAATCTTGTACATTTGGACCCCCTGGACAAGATGCGATGAGGCAGAATCCTGTCAAATTGATAGCAGTAAAAATATTTGCATCTATATCATTGGACGACATTGGCAATTCTGGATGCTCCGGCATATGATTCGCCCGGAGGCCAAAGACAGTCGCTTTGGACACGTGCTACCGCACAAATCTTGTACATCTGGACCCCCTGGGCAAGATACGATGAGGCAGAATTCTGTCAAATTGATAGCAGTAAAAATATTTGCATCTATATCATTGCACGACATTGGCAATTCTGGATGCTTCGGCTTATGGATCGATCTGAGTCCAAAGAGTTTCGCTTTTGACTAGTGCTACCGCACAAATCTTGTACACTTGATCTTCCTGGACAAGACACTATGAGCCAGAATCCTGTAAAATCGATAGGAGTGAAGATATTTGCATCTATATCATTGGACGACATTGGCAATTCTGGATGCTCGGCATATGATTCGACCTGAGTCCAAAGAGAGTCGCTTTGGACAAGTGCTACCGCACAAATCTTGTCTGTGTGGACCTCCTGTACAAGGTATGATGAGGCAGAATCCTATCACATTGATAGGAGTAAAGATGTTTGCATCTATATCATTGGACGACATTGGCAATTCTGGATGCTCCGACATATGATTTGACCGGAGGCCAAAGAGAGTCGCTTTGGACAAGTGCTACCGCACAATTCTTGTACATTTGGACCTCCTGTACAAGGTATGATGAGGCAGAATCCCATCACATTGATAGGAGTAAAGATATTTGCATCTATATCACTAGACGACATTGGCAATTCTGAATGCTTCGGCTTATGTATCGACCTGAGTCCAAAGAGTTTCGCTTTTGTCTAGTGCTACCGCACAAATCTTGTACACTTGATCCTCCTGGACAAGACACGATGAGCCAGAATCCTGTCAAATTGATAGGAGTGAAGATATTTGCATCTATATCACTAGACGACATTGGTAATTCTGGATGCTCCGGCATATGATTTGACCGGAGGCCAAAGAGAGTCGCTTTGGACACGTGCTACCGCACAAATCTTGTACATTTGGACCCCCTGGACAAGATGCGATGAGGCAGAATCCTGTCAAATTGATAGCAGTAAAAATATTTGCATCTATATCATTGGACGACATTGGCAATTCTGGATGCTCGGCATATGATTCGACATGAGTCCAAAGAGAGTCGCTTTGGACAAGTGCTACCGCACAAATCTTGTACATTTGGACACCCTGGACAATATACGATGAGGCAGAATGCTGTAAAATTGTTAGGAGTGAAGATATTTGCATCTATATTATTGGAAGACATTGGCAATTCTTGATGCTCCGGCATATGATTCGCCCGGAGGCCAAAGAGAGTCGCTTTGGACACGTGCTACCGCACAAATCTTGTACATCTAGACCCCCTGGACAAAATACGATGAGGCAGAATCCTGTCAAATTGATAGCAGTAAAGATATTTGTATTTATATCATTGCACGACATTGGCAATTCTGGATGCTTCGGCTTATGGATCGACCTGAGTCCAAAAAGTTTCGCTTTTGTCTAGTGCTACCGCACAAATCTTGTACACTTGATCCTCCTAGACAAGACACGATGAGCCAGAATCCTGTAAAATTGATAGGAGTGACGATATTTGCATCTATATCATTGGACGACATTGGCAATTCTGGATGATCCGGCATATGATTCGCCCGGAGTTCAAAGTGAGTCGCTTTGGACAAGTGCTACCGCGCAAATCTTGTACATTTGTGACCTCCTTTACAAGATACGATGAGGCAGAATGCTGTAAAATTGATATGAGTGAAGATATTTGCATCTATATCATTGGAAGACATTGGCAATTCTGGATGCTCCGGCTTATGATTCGACCTGAGTCCAAAGAGAGTCGCTTTGGACACGTGCTACCGCACAAATCTTGTACATTTGTGCCCTCCTTTACAAGATACGATGAGGCAGAATGCTGTAAAATTGATAGGAGTAAAGATATTTGCATCTATATCATTGGACGACATTGGCAATTCTGGATGCTCCGGCTTATGATTCGACCTGAATCCAAAGGGAGTCGGTTTGGACAAATGCTGCCGCCCAAAACTTGTGCATTTGGACCTCCTGGAAAAGGAATGATTGAGGCAGAATCCTGTCACATTGATAGGAGTGAAGATATTTGCGTATATATCATTGGACGACATTGGTAATTCTGGATGCTCCGGCTTATGATTCGACCTGAATCCAAAGGGAGTCGGTTTGGGCAAATGCTGCCGCCCAAAACTTGTGCATTTGGACCTCCTGGAAAAGGTATGATTGAGGCAGAATCCTGTCACATTGATAGGAGTGAAGATATTTGCATCTATATCATTGGACGACATTGGTAATTCTGGATGCTCCGGCTTATGATTCGACCTGAGTCCAAACAGAGTCGCTTTGGACAAGTGCTAACGCACAAATATTGTTCATTTGGACCCCCTGTCAAGACACGATGAGCCAGAATCCTGTTAAATTGATAGGAGTGAAGATAGTTGCATCTATATCATTAGACGGCATTAGCAATTCTGGATGGTCGGCATATGATTCTACCTGAGTTCAAAGAGAGTCGCTTTGGACAAGTGCTACCGCACAAATCTTGTACATTTGGATCCCCTGGACAAGATGCGATGAGGCAGAATCCTGTCAAATTGATAGCAGTAAAAATATTTGCATCTATATCATTGGACGACATTGGCAATTCTGGATGCTCCGGCATATGATTTGACCGGAGGCCAAAGAGAGTCGCTTTGGACACGTGCTACCGCACAAATCTTGTACATTTGAACCCCGTGGACAAGATGCGATGAGGCAGAATCCTGTCCAATTGATAGCAGTAAAGATATTTGCATCTATATCATTGGACGACATTGGCAATTCTGGATGCTCCGGCTTATGATTCGACCTCAATCCAAAGACTGTCGCTTTGGACAAGTGCTACCGCACACATGTTGTACATTTAGACCTCCTGGAAAAGATATGATGAGGCAGAATCCTGTCACATTGATAGGAGTGAAGATATTTGCATCTAAATCATTGGACGACATTGGCAATTCTGGATGCTTCGGCATATGATTCGACCTGAGTCCAAAGAGAGTCGCTTTGGACAAATGCTGCCGCCCAAATCTTGTATATTTGGAACTCCTGGACAAGGTATGATGAGGCAGAATCCTATCACATCGATAGGAGTGAAGATATTTGCATCTATATCACTAGACGACATTGGCAATTCTGAATGCTTCGGCTTATGGATCGACCTGAGTCCAAAGAGTTTCGCTTTTGTCTAGTGCTACCGCACAAATCTTGTACACTTGATCCTCCTGGACAAGACACGATGAGCCAGAATCCTGTCAAATTGATAGGAGTGAAGATATTTGCATCTAAATCATTGGACGACATTGGCAATTCTGGATGCTTCGGCTTATGATTCGACCTGAGTCCAAAGAGAGTCGCTTTGGACAAGTGCTACCGCACAAATCTTGTCTGTGTGTACCTCCTGTACAAGGTATGATGAGGCAGAATCCTATCACATTGATAGGAGTAAAGATATTAGCATCTATATCATTAGACGGCATTAGCAATTCTGGATGGTCGGCATATGATTCTACCTGAGTTCAAAGAGAGTCGCTTTGGACAAGTGCTACCGCACAAATCTTGTACATTTGGATCCCCTGGACAAGATGCGATGAGGCAGAATCCTGTCAAATTGATAGCAGTAAAAATATTTGCATCTATATCATTGGACGACATTGGCAATTCTGGATGCTTCGGCTTATGGATCGACCTGAGTCCAAAGAGTTTCGCTTTTGTCTAGTGCTACCTCACACATCTTGTACACTTGATCCTCCTGGACAAGACACGATGAGCCAGAATCCTGTCAAATTGATAGAAGTAAAGATATTTGCATCTATATCATTGCACGACATTGGCAATTCTGGATGCTCCGGCTTATCATTCGACCTGAATCCAAAGACAGTGGCTTTGGAACAGTGCTACCGCACAAATGTTGTACATTTAGACCTCCTGTTAAAGATATGATGAGGCAGAATCCTGTCAAATTGATAGGAGTGAAGATATTTGCATCTAAATCATTGAACGACATTGGCAATTCTGGATGCTTCGGCTTATGATTCGACCTGAGTCCAAAGAGAGTCGCTTTGGACAAGTGCTACCGCACAAATCTTGTCTGTGTGCACCTCCTGTATAAGGTATGATGAGGCAGAATCCTATCACATTGATAGGAGTAAAAATATTTGCATCTATATCATTGGACGACATTGGCAATTCTGGATGCTCGGCATATGATTCGACCTGAGTCCAAAGAGAGTCGCTTTGGACAAGTGCTACCGCACAAATCTTGTCTGTGTGGACCTCCTGTACAAGGTATGATGAGGCAGAATCCTATCACATTGATAGGAGTAAAGATGTTTGCATCTATATCATTGGACGACATTGGCAATTCTGGATGCTCCGGCATATGATTTGACCGGAGGCCAAAGAGAGTCGCTTTGGACAAGTGCTACCGCACAATTCTTGTACATTTGGACCTCCTGTACAAGGTATGATGAGGCAGAATCCCATCACATTGATAGGAGTAAAGATATTTGCATCTATATCACTAGACGACATTGGCAATTCTGAATGCTTCGGCTTATGTATCGACCTGAGTCCAAAGAGTTTCGCTTTTGTCTAGTGCTACCGCACAAATCTTGTACACTTGATCTTCCTGGACAAGACACGATGAGCCAGAATCCTGTAAAATCGATAGGAGTGAAGATATTTGCATCTATATCATTGGACGACATTGGCAATTCTGGATGCTCGGCATATGATTCGACCTGAGTCCAAAGAGAATCGCTTTGGACAAGTGCTACCGCACAAATCTTGTCTGTGTGGACCTCCTGTACAAGGTATGATGAGGCAGAATCCTATCACATTGATAGGAGTAAAGATGTTTGCATCTATATCATTGGACGACATTGGCAATTCTGGATGCTCCGGCATATGATTTGACCGGAGGCCAAAGAGAGTCGCTTTGGACAAGTGCTACCGCACAATTCTTGTACATTTGGACCTCCTGTACAAGGTATGATGAGGCAGAATCCCATCACATTGATAGGAGTAAAGATATTTGCATCTATATCACTAGACGACATTGGCAATTCTGAATGCTTCGGCTTATGTATCGACCTGAGTCCAAAGAGTTTCGCTTTTGTCTAGTGCTACCGCACAAATCTTGTACACTTGATCCTCCTGGACAAGACACGATGAGCCAGAATCCTGTCAAATTGATAGGAGGAAGATATTTGCATCTATATCACTAGACGACATTGGTAATTCTGGATGCTCCGGCATATGATTTGACCGGAGGCCAAAGAGAGTCGCTTTGGACACGTGCTACCGCACAAATCTTGTACATTTGGACCCCCTGGACAAGATGCGATGAGGCAGAATCCTGTCAAATTGATAGCAGTAAAAATATTTGCATCTATATCATTGGACGACATTGGCAATTCTGGATGCTCGGCATATGATTCGACATGAGTCCAAAGAGAGTCGCTTTGGACAAGTGCTACCGCACAAATCTTGTACATTTGGACACCCTGGACAATATACGATGAGGCAGAATGCTGTAAAATTGTTAGGAGTGAAGATATTTGCATCTATATTATTGGAAGACATTGGCAATTCTTGATGCTCCGGCATATGATTCGCCCGGAGGCCAAAGAGAGTCGCTTTCGACACGTGCTACCGCACAAATCTTGTACATCTAGACCCCCTGGACAAAATACGATGAGGCAGAATCCTGTCAAATTGATAGCAGTAAAGATATTTGTATTTATATCATTGCACGACATTGGCAATTCTGGATGCTTCGGCTTATGGATCGACCTGAGTCCAAAAAGTTTCGCTTTTGTCTAGTGCTACCGCACAAATCTTGTACACTTGATCCTCCTAGACAAGACACGATGAGCCAGAATCCTGTAAAATTGATAGGAGTGACGATATTTGCATCTATATCATTGGACGACATTGGCAATTCTGGATGATCCGGCATATGATTCGCCCGGAGTTCAAAGTGCGTCGCTTTGGACAAGTGCTACCGCGCAAATCTTGTACATTTGTGACCTCCTTTACAAGATACGATGAGGCAGAATGCTGTAAAATTGATAGGAGTGAAGATATTTGCATCTATATCATTGGAAGACATTGGCAATTCTGGATGCTCCGGCTTATGATTCGACCTGAGTCCAAAGAGAGTCGCTTTGGACACGTGCTACCGCACAAATCTTGTACATTTGTGCCCTCCTTTACAAGATACGATGAGGCAGAATGCTGTAAAATTGATAGGAGTAAAGATATTTGCATCTATATCATTGGACGACATTGGCAATTCTGGATGCTCCGGCTTATGATTCGACCTGAATCCAAAGGGAGTCGGTTTGGACAAATGCTGCCGCCCAAAACTTGTGCATTTGGACCTCCTGGAAAAGGAATGATTGAGGCAGAATCCTGTCACATTGATAGGAGTGAAGATATTTGCGTATATATCATTGGACGACATTGGCAATTCTGTATGCTCCGGCTTATGATTCGACCTGAATCCAAAGGGAGTCGGTTTTGGCAAATGCTGCCGCCCAAAACTTGTGCATTTGGACCTCCTGGAAAAGGTATGATTGAGGCAGAATCCTGTCACATTGATAGGAGTGAAGATATTTGCATCTATATCATTGGACGACATTGGTAATTCTGGATGCTCCGGCTTATGATTCAACCTGAGTCCAAACAGAGTCGCTTTGGACAAGTGCTAACGCACAAATATTGTTCATTTGGACCCCCTGTCAAGACACGATGAGCCAGAATCCTGTTAAATTGATAGGAGTGAAGATAGTTGCATCTATATCATTAGACGGCATTAGCAATTCTGGATGGTCGGCATATGATTCTACCTGAGTTCAAAGAGAGTCGCTTTGGACAAGTGCTACCGCACAAATCTTGTACATTTGGATCCCCTGGACAAGATGCGATGAGGCAGAATCCTGTCAAATTGATAGCAGTAAAAATATTTGCATCTATATCATTGGACGACATTGGCAATTCTGGATGCTCCGGCATATGATTTGACCGGAGGCCAAAGAGAGTCGCTTTGGACACGTGCTACCGCACAAATCTTGTACATTTGAACCCCGTGGACAAGATGCGATGAGGCAGAATCCTGTCCAATTGATAGCAGTAAAGATATTTGCATCTATATCATTGGACGACATTGGCAATTCTGGATGCTCCGGCTTATGATTCGACCTCAATCCAAAGACTGTCGCTTTGGACAAGTGCTACCGCACACATGTTGTACATTTAGACCTCCTGGAAAAGATATGATGAGGCAGAATCCTGTCACATTGATAGGAGTGAAGATATTTGCATCTAAATCATTGGACGACATTGGCAATTCTGGATGCTTCGGCATATGATTCGACCTGAGTCCAAAGAGAGTCGCTTTGGACAAATGCTGCCGCCCAAATCTTGTATATTTGGGTCTCCTGGACAAGGTATGATGAGGCAGAATCCTATCACATCGATAGGAGTGAAGATATTTGCATCTATATCACTAGACGACATTGGCAATTCTGAATGCTTCGGCTTATGGATCGACCTGAGTCCAAAGAGTTTCGCTTTTGTCTAGTGCTACCGCACAAATCTTGTACACTTGATCCTCCTGGACAAGACACGATGAGCCAGAATCCTGTCAAATTGATAGGAGTGAAGATATTTGCATCTAAATCATTGGACGACATTGGCAATTCTGGATGCTTCGGCTTATGATTCGACCTGAGTCCAAAGAGAGTCGCTTTGGACAAGTGCTACCGCACAAATCTTGTCTGTGTGGACCTCCTGTACAAGGTATGATGAGGCAGAATCCTATCACATTGATAGGAGTAAAGATATTTGCATCTATATCATTAGACGGCATTAGCAATTCTGGATGGTCGGCATATGATTCTACCTGAGTTCAAAGAGAGTCGCTTTGGACAAGTGCTACCGCACAAATCTTGTACATTTGGATCCCCTGGACAAGATGCGATGAGGCAGAATCCTGTCAAATTGATAGCAGTAAAAATATTTGCATCTATATCATTGGACGACATTGGCAATTCTGGATGCTTCGGCTTATGGATCGACCTGAGTCCAAAGAGTTTCGCTTTTGTCTAGTGCTACCTCACACATCTTGTACACTTGATCCTCCTGGACAAGACACGATGAGCCAGAATCCTGTCAAATTGATAGAAGTAAAGATATTTGCATCTATATCATTGCACGACATTGGCAATTCTGGACGCTGCGGCTTATCATTCGACCTGAATCCAAAGACAGTGGCTTTGGAACAGTGCTACCGCACAAATGTTGTACATTTAGACCTCCTGTTAAAGATATGATGAGGCAGAATCCTGTCAAATTGACAGGAGTGAAGATATTTGCATCTAAAACATTGAACGACATTGGCAATTCTGGATGCTTCGGCATATGATTCGACCTGAGTCCAAAGAGAGTCGCTTTGGACAAGTGCTACCGCACAAATCTTGTCTGTGTGCACCTCCTGTATAAGGTATGATGAGGCAGAATCCTATCACATTGATAGGAGTAAAAATATTTGCATCTATATCATTGGACGACATTGGCAATTCTGGATGCTGGGCATATGATTCGACCTGAGTCCAAAGAGAGTCGCTTTGGACAAGTGCTACCGCACAAATCTTGTCTGTGTGGACCTCCTGTACAAGGTATGATGAGGCAGAATCCTATCACATTGATAGGAGTAAAGATGTTTGCATCTATATCATTGGACGACATTGGCAATTCTGGATGCTCCGGCATATGATTTGACCGGAGGCCAAAGAGAGTCGCTTTGGACAAGTGCTACCGCACAATTCTTGTACATTTGGACCTCCTGTACAAGGTATGATGAGGCAGAATCCCATCACATTGATAGGAGTAAAGATATTTGCATCTATATCACTAGACGACATTGGCAATTCTGAATGCTTCGGCTTATGTATCGACCTGAGTCCAAAGAGTTTCGCTTTTGTCCAGTGCTACCGCACAAATCTTGTACACTTGATCCTCCTGGACAAGACACGATGAGCCAGAATCCTGTCAAATTGATAGGAGGGAAGATATTTGCATCTATATCACTAGACGACATTGGCAATTCTGAATGCTCCGGCATATGATTTGACCGGAGGCCAAAGAGAGTCGCTTTGGACACGTGCTACCGCACAAATCTTGTACATTTGGACCCCTGGACAAGATACGATGAGGCAGAATACTGTCAAATTGATAGAAGTAAAGATATTTGCATCTATATCATTGCACGACATTGGCAATTCTGGATGATTCGGCTTATGGACCGACCTGAGTCCAAAGAGTTTCGCTTTTGTCTAGTGCTACCGCACAAATCTTGTACATTTGAATCTCCTGTACAAGGTATGATGAGGCAGAATCCCATCACATTGATAGGAGTAAAGATATTTGCATCTATATCATTGGACGACATTGGCAATTCTGAATGCTCCGGCATATGATTTGACCGGAGGCCAAAGAGAGTCGCTTTGGACACGTGCTACCGCACAAATCTTGTACATCTGGACCCCCTGGGCAAGATACGATGTGGCAGAATCCTGTCAAATTGATAGCAGTATAGATATTTGCATCTATATCATTGCACGACATTGGCAATTCTGGATGCTTCGGCTTATGGATCGACCTGAGTCCAAACAGTTTCGCTTTTGTCTAGTGCTACCGCACAAATCTTGTACACTTGATCCTCCTTGACAAGACACGATGAGCCAGAATCCTGTAAAATTGATAGGAGTGAAGATATTTGCATCTATATCATTGGACGACATTGGCAATTCTGGATGCTCGGCATATGATTCGACCTGAGTCCAAAGAGAGTCGCTTTGGACACGTGCTACCGCACAAATCTTGTACATTTGGACCCCTGGACAAGATACGATGAGGCAGAATACTGTCAAATTGATAGAAGTAAAGATATTTGCATCTATATCATTGCACGACATTGGCAATTCTGGATGATTCGGCTTATGGACCGACCTGAGTCCAAAGAGTTTCGCTTTTGTCTAGTGCTACCGCACAAATCTTGTACATTTGAATCTCCTGTACAAGGTATGATGAGGCAGAATCCCATCACATTGATAGGAGTAAAGATATTTGCATCTATATCATTGGACGACATTGGCAATTCTGAATGCTCCGGCATATGATTTGACCGGAGGCCAAAGAGAGTCGCTTTGGACACGTGCTACCGCACAAATCTTGTACATCTGGACCCCCTGGGCAAGATACGATGTGGCAGAATCCTGTCAAATTGATAGCAGTATAGATATTTGCATCTATATCATTGCACGACATTGGCAATTCTGGATGCTTCGGCTTATGGATCGACCTGAGTCCAAACAGTTTCGCTTTTGTCTAGTGCTACCGCACAAATCTTGTACACTTGATCCTCCTTGACAAGACACGATGAGCCAGAATCCTGTAAAATTGATAGGAGTGAAGATATTTGCATCTATATCATTGGACGACATTGGCAATTCTGGATGCTCGGCATATGATTCGACCTGAGTCCAAAGAGAGTCGCTTTGGACACGTGCTACCGCACAAATCTTGTACATTTGGACCCCCTGGACAAGATGCGATGAGGCAGAATCCTGTCAAATTGATAGCAGTAAAAATATTTGCATCTATATCATTGGACGACATTGGCAATTCTGGATGCTCGGCATATGATTCGACCTGAGTCCAAAGAGAGTCGCTTTGGACAAGTGCTACCGCACAAATCTTGTACATTTGGACACCCTGGACAATATACGATGAGGCAGAATGCTGTAAAATTGTTAGGAGTGAAGATATTTGCATCTCTATTATTGGAAGACATTGGCAATTCTTGATGCTCCGGCATATGATTCGCCCGGAGGCCAAAGAGAGTCGCTTTGGACACGTGCTACCGCACAAATCTTGTACATCTAGACCCCCTGGACAAAATACGATGAGGCAGAATCCTGTCAAATTGATAGCAGTAAAGATATTTGTATTTATATCATTGCACGACATTGGCAATTCTGGATGCTTCGGCTTATGGATCGACCTGAGTCCAAAAAGTTTCGCTTTTGTCTAGTGCTACCGCACAAATCTTGTACACTTGATCCTCCTAGACAAGACACGATGAGCCAGAATCCTGTAAAATTGATAGGAGTGACGATATTTGCATCTATATCAATGGACGACATTGGCAATTCTGGATGATCCGGCATATGATTCGCCCGGAGTTCAAAGTGAGTCGCTTTGGACAAGTGCTACCGCGCAAATCTTGTACATTTGTGACCTCCTTTACAAGATACGATGCGGCAGAATGCTGTAAAATTGATAGGAGTGAAGATATTTGCATCTATATCATTGGAAGACATTGGCAATTCTGGATGCTCCGGCTTATGATTCGACCTGAGTCCAAAGAGAGTCGCTTTGGACACGTGCTACCGCACAAATCTTGTACATTTGTGCCCTCCTTTACAAGATACGATGAGGCAGAATGCTGTAAAATTGATAGGAGTAAAGATATTTGCATCTATATCATTGGACGACATTGGTAATTCTGGATGCTCCGGCTTATGATTCGACCTGAATCCAAAGGGAGTCGGTTTGGGCAAATGCTGCCGCCCAAAACTTGTGCATTTCGACCTCCTGGAAAAGGAATGATTGAGGCAGAATCCTGTCACATTGATAGGAGTGAAGATATTTGCGTATACATCATTGGACGACATTGGTAATTCTGGATGCTCCGGCTTATGATTCGACCTGAATCCAAAGGGATTCGGTTTGGGCAAATGCTGCCGCCCAAAACTTGCGCATTTGGACCTCCTGGAAAAGGTATGATTGAGGCAGAATCCTGTCACATTGATAGGAGTGAAGATATTTGCATCTATATCATTGGACGACATTGGTAATTCTGGATGCTCCGGCTTATGATTCGATCTGAGTCCAAAGAGAGTCGCTTTGGACAAGTGCTAACGCACAAATATTGTTCATTTGGACCCCCTGGACAAGACACGATGAGCCAGAATCCTGTTAAATTGATAGGAGTGAAGATAGTTGCATCTATATCATTGGACGACATTGGCAATTAGGGATGCTCCGGCATATGATTCGACCTGAGTCCAAAGAGAGTCGCTTTGGACAAGTGCTACCGCACAAATCTTGTACATTTGAACCCCGTGGACAAGATGCGATGAGGCAGAATCCTGTCCAATTGATAGCAGTAAAGATATTTGCATCTAAATCATTGGACGACATTGGCAATTCTGGATGCTCCGGCTTATGATTCGACCTGAATCCAAAGACAGTCGCTTTGGACAAGTGCTACCGCACAAATCTTCTACATTTGGATCCCCTGGACAAGATGCGATGAGGCAGAATCCTGTCAAATTGATAGCAGTAAAAATATTTGCATCTATATCATTGGACGACATTGGCAATTCTGGATGCTTCGGCTTATGGATCGACCTGAGTCCAAAGAGTTTCGCTTTTGTCTAGTGCTACATCACACATCTTGTACACTTGATCCTCCTGGACAAGACACGATGAGCCAGAATCCTGTCAAATTGATAGAAGTAAAGATATTTGCATCTATATCATTGCACGACATTGGCAATTCTGGATACTCCAGCTTATGATTCGACCTGAATCCAAAGACAGTCGCTTTGGACAAGTGCTACCGCACAAATGTTGTACATTTAGACCTCCTGTTAAAGATATGATGAGGCAGAATCCTGTCACATTTATAGGAGTGAAGATATTTGCATCTAAATCATTGAACGACATTGGTAATTCTGGATGCTCCGGCATATGATTTGACCGGAGGCCAAAGAGAGTCGCTTTGGACACGTGCCAAGGCTCAAATCTTGTACATTTGGACCCCCTGGACAAGATGCGATGAGGCAGAATCCTGTCAAATTGATAGCAGTAAAAATATTTGCATCTATATCATTGGACGACATTGGCAATTCTGGATGCTCGGCATATGATTCGACCTGAGTCCAAAGAGAGTCGCTTTGGACTAGTGCTACCGCACAAATCTTGTACATTTGGACACCCTGGACAATATACGATGAGGCAGAATGCTGTAAAATTGATAGGAGTGAAGATATTTGCATCTATATTATTGGAAGACATTGGCAATTCTTGATGCTCCGGCATATGATTCGCCCGGAGGCCAAAGAGTGTCGCATTGGACACGTGCTACCGCACAAATCTTGTACATCTAGACCCCCTGGATAAAATACGATGAGGCAGAATCCTGTCAAATTGATAGCAGTAAAGATATTTGTATTTATATCATTGCACGACATTGGCAATTCTGGATGCTTCGGCTTATGGATCGACCTGAGTCCAAAGAGTTTCGCTTTTGTCTAGTGCTACCGCACAAATCTTGTACACGTGATCCTCCTAGACAAGACACGATGAGCCAGAATCCTGTAAAATTGATAGGAGTGACGATATTTGCATCTATATCATTGGACGACATTGGCAATTCTGGATGCTCCAGCTTATGATTCGATCTGAGTCCAAAGAGATTCGCTTTGGACACGTGCTACCGCACAAATCTTGTACATTTGTGCCCTCCTTTACAAGATACGATGAGGCAGAATGCTGTAAAATTGATAGGAGTAAAGATATTTGCATCTATATCATTGGACGACATTGGTAATTCTGGATGCTCCGGCTTATGATTCGACCTGAATCCAAAGAGAGTCGGTTTGGGCAAATGCTGCCGCCCAAAACTTGTGCATTTGGACCTCCTGGAAAAGGTATGATTGAGGCAGAATCCTGTCACATTGATAGGAGTGAATATATTTGCATCTATATCATTGGACGACATTGGTAATTCTGGATGCTCCGGCATATGATTTGACCGGAGGCCAAAGAGAGTCGCTTTGGACACGTGCTACCGCACAAATCTTGTTCATTTGGACCCCCTGGACAAGATACAATGAGGCAGAATACTGTCAAATTGATAGAAGTAAAGATATTTGCATCTATATCCTTGCACGACATTGGCAATTCTGGATGCTTCGGCTTATGGATCGACCTGTGTCCAAAGAGTTTCGCTTTTGCCTTGTGCTACCGCACAAAACTTGTACATTTGATCCTCCTCGACAAGACTCGATGAGCCAGAATCCTGTTAAATTGATAGGAGTGAAGATATTTGCATCTATATCATTAGACGGCATTAGCAATTCTGGATGGTGGGCATATTATTCTACCTGAGTTCAAAGAGAGTCGCTTTGGACACGTGCTACCGCACAAATCTTGTACATTTAGATCCCCTGGACAAGATGTGATGAGGCAGAATCCTGTCAAATTGATAGCAGTAAAAATATTTGCATCTATATCATTGGACGACATTGGCAATTGTGGATGCTTCGGCTTATGGATCGACCTGAGTCCAAAGAGTTTCGCTTTTGTCTAGTGATACCTCACACATCTTGTACACTTGATCCTCCTGGACAAGACTCGATGAACCAGAATCCTGTCAAATTGATAGGAGTGAAGATATTTGCAACTATATCACAAGACGACATTGGCAATTCTGGATGCTCCGCCATATGATTTGACCGGAAGCCAAAGAGAGTCGCTTTGGACACGTGCTACCGCACAAATGTTGTACATTTAGACCTCCTGTTAGAGATATGATGAGACAGAATCCTATCACAATGATAGGAGTAAAGATATTTGCATCTATATCATTGGACGACATTGGCAATTCTGGAAGTTTGGCATATGATTCGACCTGAGTTCAAAGAGAGTCGCTTTGGACAAATACTGCCACCCAACTCTTGTCCATTTGGACCTCCGGAACAAGGTATGATGAAGCAGAATCCTATCACATTGATAGGAGTAAAGATATTTGCATCTATATCATTGGACGACATTGGCAATTCTGGATGCTCTGGTTTATGATTCGACCTGAATCCAAAGAAAGTCGGTTTGGGCAAATGCTGCCGCCCAAGACATGTGCATTTGGACCTCCTGGACATGATACGATGAGGCAGAATCCTATCACATTGATAAGATTAAAGGCATTTGCATCTATATCATTGGTCAACATCGGCAATTCAGGATGCTCCGGCGTATGATTCGACCGGAGGCCAAAGAGAGTCGCATTGTACAAGTGCTACCGCACAAGTCTTGTACATGTGGACCCCCTGGACAATATACGATGAGGCAGAATCCTGTCAAATTGATGGGAGTGAAGATATTTGCATCTATATCATTGGACGACATTGGCAATTCTGGATGCTCCGGCTTATGATTCGACCTGAATACAAAGAGGGTCGGTTTTGGCAAATACTGCCGCCCAAAACCTGTGCATTTGGACCTCCTGGAAAAGGTATGATGAGGCAGAAACCTGTCAAATTGATAGGAGCAAAGATATTTGCATCTATATCATCGGACGACATTGGCAATCCTGGGGATCCGGCGTATGATTCGACCTGAATCCAAAGAGAGTCGGTCTGGACAAGTGCTACGACCCAAATCTTGTACACTTGAACCTCCTGGACAAGATAAGATGAGGCAGAAGGCTGTAAAATTTATAGGAGTAAAGATATTTGCATCAATATCATTGGACGACATGGCAATTCTGGATACTTCGGCATGTGGATCGACCTGAGTCCAAAGAGATTCGCTTTTGTAAAGTGCTACCGCACAAATCTTGTATATTTGAACCTCCTAGATAAGATACGATGAGGCAGGATCCTGTCAAATTGATAGGAGAGAATATATTTGCATCTATATCATTGGACGACATTGGCAATTCTGGATGCTCGGCTTATGATTCGACCTGAGTCCAAAGAGATTCGCTTTTGTCATGTGCTACCACACAAATCTTGTACATTTGGACCTCCTGGGCGGGGTATGATGAGGCAAAATCCTGGCAAATTGATAGGAGTTAAGATATTTGCATCTAAATCATTCGGATAACATCGGCAATTTTTGTTACTTCGGCATATGGATCCACCTGAGTCCAAAGGGAGTCGGCTTGGACAAATGCTGCCGTCCAAATCCTGTGCAATTGGACCTCCTGGAAAAGGTACGATGAGGCAGAATCCTGTCACAATGGTAGGAGTAAATATATTTGCATCTATATCATTGGACCACATTGGCAATTCTGGATGCTCCGGCTTATGATTCGACCTGAATCCAAAGAGAGTCGGTTTGGGCAAATGCTGCCGCCCAAGACATGTGCATTTGGACCTCCTGGACAAGATACGATGAGGCAGAATCCTATCACATTGATAGGAGTAAAGATATTTGCATCTATATCACTGGACGA
Source organism: Priocnemis perturbator (assembly GCA_963942575.1). NCBI lineage: Eukaryota > Metazoa > Arthropoda > Insecta > Hymenoptera > Pompilidae > Priocnemis > Priocnemis perturbator. The sequence continues at coordinate 943,674 of CAWWDK010000133.1, read as the reverse complement.
CATTGGCAATTCTGGATGCTCCGGCATATGATTCGACCGGAGGCCAAAGAGAGTCGCTTTGGACACGTGCTACCGCACAAATCTTGTACATTTGGATCCCCTGGACAAGATACGATGCGGCAGAATCCTATCGCATTGATAGGAGTAAAGATATTTGCATATATATCATTGGACGATTTTGGCAATTGTGGATGCTCCGGCATATGATTCGACCGGAGGCCAAAGAGAGTCGCTTTGGACACGTGCTACCGCACAAATCTTGTACATTTGAACCTCCTGGAGAAGATACGATGAGGCAGAATCCTGTCAAATTGATAGGAGTTACGATATTTGCATCTATATCATTCCGATAAGATCGGCAATTTTTGTTACTTCGGCATATGGATCGACCTGAGTCCAAAGAGAGTCGCTTTGGACAAGTGCTACCGCACAAATCTTGTATGTGTGGACCTCCTGTACAAGGTATGATGAGGCAGAATCCTTTCAAATTGATAGGTGTGAAGATGTTTGCATCTATATCATTGGACGACATTGGCAATTCTGGATGATCCGGCATATGGATCGACCTGAGTCCAAAGAGTTTCGCTTTTGTCTAGTGCTACCGCACAAATCTTGTACATTTGGATCTCCTGTACAAGGTATGATGAGGCAGAATCCGGGCAAATTGATAGGAGTTAAGATATTTGCATCTAAATCATTCGGATAACATCGGCAATTTTTGTTACTTCGGCATATGGATCCACCTGAGTCCAAAGGGAGTCGGTTTGGACAAATGCTGCCGTCCAAATCCTGTGCAATTGGACCTCCTGGAAAAGGTACGATGAGGCAGAATCCTGTCACAATGGTAGGAGTAAATATATTTGCATCTATATCATTGGTCAACATTGGCAATTCTGGATGGTCCGGCATATGGTTCGACCTAAGTCCAAAGAATGTCGCTTTGGACAAGTGCTACCGCAACAAATTGTGTACATTTGGACCCCCTGGACAATATGCGATGAGGCAGAATCCTGTCAAATTGATATCAGTAAAGGTATTTGCATCTATATCACTTGACGACATTGGCCATTCTGGATGCTCCGGCTTATGATTCGACCTGAGTCCAACGAGCGTCGGTTTGGACAAATGCTGCGGCACAAATCTTGTACATTTGAACCTCCGGAACAAGGTATGATGAGGCAGAATCCTATCACATTGATAGGAGTAAAGATATTTGCATCTATATCATTGGTCAACATCGGCAGTTCTGGAAGGTCCGGCTTATGGTTCGACCTAAGTCCAAAGAATGTCGCTTTGGACAAGTGCTACCACATAAATCTTGTACATTTGAACCTCGTGGACAAGATACGATGAGGCAGAATCCTGTCAAATTGATAGCAGTAAAGATATTTGCATCTATATCATTGCACGACATTGGCAATTCTGGATGCTTCGGCTTATGGATCGACCTGAGTCCAAAGAGTTTCGCTTTGGACAAGTGCTACCGCACAAATCTTGTATGTATGGACGTCCTGTACAAGGTATGATGTGGCAAAATCCTATCACATTGATCGGAGTAAAGATATTTGCATCTATATCACTGGACGACATTGGCAATTCTGGATGCTCCGGCATATGATTCGCCCGGAGTTCAAAGAGAGTCGCTTTGGGCAAATACTGCCGCCCACATCTTGTCCATTTGGACCTCCTGGAAAAGGTGTGATAAGGCAGAATCCTGTCACAATGATAGGAGTGAAGATATTTGTATGTATATCATTGGACGGCAATTCTGGATGCACCGGCTTATGATTCGTCCTGAGTGCAAAGAGAGTCGCTTTGGACAAGTGCTACCGCAGAAATCTTGTATGTGTGGACCTCCTGTACAAGGTATGATGAGGCAGAATCCTATCACATTGATAGGAGTAAAGATATTTGCATCAATATCATAAGACGGCATTGGCATTTCTGGATGCTTCTGCTTATGGATCGACCTGAGTTCAAAGAGTTTCGCTTTTGTCTAGTGCTACCGCAGAAATCTTGTACACGTGAACCTCCTGGACAAGACACGATGAGCCAGAATCCTGTAAAATTGATAGGAGTGAAGATATTTGTATCTATATCATTGGACGACGTTGGCATTTCTGGATGCTCGGCATATGATTCGACCTGAGTCATAGAGATTGGCTTTTGTCAAGTGCTACCGCACAAGTCTTGTACATTTGGACCCCCTTGACAATATACGATGAGGCAGAATCTTATCACATTGATCGGAGTAAAGATATTTGCATCTATATCACTGGACGACATTGCCAATTCTGGATGCTCCGGCATATGATTCGACCGGAGGCCAAAGAGAGTCGCTTTGGTCAAGGGCTACCGCATAAATCTTGTACATTTGAACCTCCGGAACAAGGTATGATGAGGCAGAATCCTATCACATTGATAAGAGTAAAGATATTTGCATCTATATCATTGGACGACAATGGCAATTCTGGATGCCCCGGCTTATGATTCGACCTGAGTCCAAAGAGAGTCGCTTTGGACAAGGGCTACCGCACAAATCTTGTACATTTGAACCTCCCGAACATGGTATGATGAGGCAGAATCCTATCACATTGATAGGAGTAAAGATATTTGCATCTATATCATTGGTCAACATCGGCAGTTCTGGATGGTCCGGCTTATGGTACGACCTGAGTCCAAAGAGAGTCGCTTTGGACAAATACTGCCGCCCAAATCTTGTCCATTTGGACCTCCGGAACAAGGTATGATAAGGCAGAGTCCTATCACATTGATTGGAGTAAAGATATTTGCATCTATATCATTGCACGACATTGGCAATTCTGGATGATTCGGCTTATGGATCGACCTGAGTCAAAGAGATTGGCTTTTGTCAAGTGCTACCGCACAAGTCTTGTACATTTGGACCCCCTGGACAATATACGATGAGGCAGAATCCTGTCAAATTGATAGGAGTAAAGATATTTGCATCTATATCATTGGACGACATTGGCAATTCTGGATACTCCGGTTTATGATTCGACCTGAATCCAAAGAGAGTCGGTTTGGGTAAATGCTGCCGCCCAAACCTTGTGCATTTGGACCTCGTGGAAATGGTATGATGAGGCAGAATCCTATCATATTGATAGGAGTAAAGATATTTGCATCCATATCATTGGACGACAATGGCAATTCTGGATGCTCGGCATATGATTCGACCTCAGTCCAAAGAGTTTCGCTTTTGTCTAGTGCTACCGCACAAATCTTGTACATTTTGACCTACTGGACAAGGTATGATGAGGCAGAATCCTGTCAAATTGATAGCAGTAAAGATATTTGCATCAATATCATTGGACGACATTGGCAATTCTGGATGCTCCGGCTTATGATTCGACCTGAGTTCAAAGTGAGTCGCTTTGGACAAGTGCTACCGCGCAAATCTTGAACATTTGAACCACCTGGCCAAGATACGATGAGGCAGAATGCTGTAAAATTGTTAGGAGTAAAGATATTTGCATCTTTATCATTGGACGACATTGGCAATTCTGGATGCTCCGGCTTATGATTCGACCTGAGTTCAAAGTGAGTCGCTTTGGACAAGTGCTACCGCGCAAATCTTGTAGCTTTGAACCACCTGGACAAGATACGATGAGGCAGAATGCTGTAAAATTGTTAGGAGAAAAGATATTTGCATCTATATCATTGGACGTCATTGGCAATTCTGGATGCTGCGGCATATGATTCGACCGGAGGCCAAAGAGAATCGCTTTGGACAAGTGCTACCGCTAAACCTTGTACATTTGAACCTCCGGAACAGGGTATGTTGAGACAGAATCCTGTCAAATTGATAGTAGTGAAGATATTTGCATCTATATCATTGGACCACATTGGCAATTCTGGATGCTCCGGCGTATTATTCGACCGGAGGCCAAAGAGAGTCGCTTTGGACACGTGCTACCCCACAAATCTTGTACATTTGAACCTCCTGGACAAGATATGATGAGGCAGAATCTTGTCAAATTTATAGGAGTAAAGATGTTTGCAACTATATCATTGGGCTACATTGGCAATTCTTGTTGCTCCGGCTTATGATTCGACCTGAGTCCAAAGAGAGTCGCTTTGGACAAGTGCTACCGCACAACTCTTGTACATTTGGTCCCCCTGGACAAGATACGATGAGGCAGAATCCTATTACATTGTTAGGAGTAAGGATATTTGCATCTATATCATTGGACGACATTGGCAATCCTGGGGATCCGGCTTCCAATTAGACCTGAATCCAAAGAGAGTCGGCCTGGACAAGTGCAACCGCACAAACATGAATATTTGTACCTCCTGGATAAAATACGATGAGGCAGAATGCTGTAAAATTGATAGCAATGAGGATATTGGCCTGTATATCATTGGACAATATCGCCAATTTTTGATTCTTCGCCATATGATTCGTCCTGAATCCAAAGAGATTCGCTTTTGTCAAGCACTACCCCACAAATCTTGTACATTTGAACCTCCTGGACAAGATATGATGAGGCTGAATCCTGTAAAATTAATAGGAGTGAAGGTATTTGCACCTATATCATTGGACGGCATTGTCAATCCTGGGGATCCGTCTTATAATTAGACCTGAATCCAAAGAGAGTCGGCCTGGACAAGTGCTACCGCACAAATATTGTACATTTGAACCTCCTGGACAAGATACGATGAGGCAGAATGCTGTCAAATTGATAGGCGTTAGGATATTTGCCTCTATATCATTGGACGACATTGGCAATTCTGCATGCTTCTGCTTATGGATCGACCTGGGTCCAAAGAGAGTCGCTTTGGACAAGTGCTACCGCAACAAGTCTTGTACATTTGGACCTCCTGGAAAAGGTATGATGAAACAGAATCCTGTCAAATTGATTCGAGTGAAGATATTTGCATCTATATCATTGAACCACATTGGCAATTCTGGATGCTCCGGCGTATGATTCGACCGGAGGCCAAAGAGAATCGCTTAGGACAAGTGCTAACGCACAAATCTTGTACACTTGATCCTCCTGGACAAGACACGATGAGCCAGAATTCTGTCAAATTGATAGGAGTGAAGATTTTTGCATCTATATCATTGGAAGACATTGGCAATTCTTGTTGCTCCGGCTTATGATTCGACCTGAGTACAAAGAGAGTCGCTTTGGACAAGTGCTACCGCACAACTCTTGTACATTTGGACCCCCTGGACAAGATACGATGAGGCAGAATCATATTACATTGTTAGGAGTAAGGATATTTGCATCTTTATCATTGGACGACATTGGCAATTCTGGATGCTCCGGCGTATGATTCGACCGGAGGCCAAAGAGTTTCGCTTTTGTCTAGTGCTACCGCACAATTCTTGCACACTTGATCCTCCTGGACAAGACACGATGAGGCAGAATCCTGTCAACTTGATAGGAGTGAAGATATTTACATCTATATCATTAGACGACATTGGCAATTCTGAAAGTTCGGCATATGATTCGACCTGAGTTCAAAGAGAGTCGCTTTGGACAAACACTGCCGCCCAAATCTTGTCCATTTGGACCTCCTGGACAAGATATGATGAGGCCGAATCCTGTCAAATTGATAGAAGTAAAGATATTTGCATCTATATCATTGCACGACATTGGCAATTCTGGATGCTCCGGCATATGATTCGACCGGAGGCCAAAAAGAATCGCATTGGACAAGTGCTTCCCCACAAACCTTGTACATTTGAACCTTTGGAACAAGGTATGATGAGGCAGAATCCTGTCACATTGATAGGAGTAAAGATATTTGCATCTATATCACTGGACGACATTGGCAATTCTGGATGCTCCGGCATATGATTCGACCGGAGGCCAAAGAGAGTCGCTTTGGATACGTGCTACCGCACAAATCTTGTACATTTGGACCCCCTGGACAAGATACGATGAGGCAGAATCCTGTCAAATTGATAGCAGTAAAGATATTTGCATCAATATCATTGGACGACATTGGCAATTCTGGATGCTCGGCATATGATTCGAACTGAGTTCAAAGAGTTTCGCTTTTGTCTAGTGCTACCGCACAAATCTTGTACACTTGATCCTCCTGGACAAGACACGATGAGGCAGAATCCTGTCAAATTGATAGGTGTGAAGATATTTGCATCTATATCATTGGACGACATTGGCAATTCTGGATGCTCCGGCGTATGATTCGACCGGAGGCCAAAGAGAGTCGCTTTGGACAAGTTCCACCGCACAAATCTTGTACATTTGGACCCCCTGGACAAGATACGATGAGGCAGAAACCTGTCAAATTGATAGGAGTAAAGATATTTGCATGTTCATCATTGGACGACAATGGCAATTCTGGATGCTCCGGCTTATGATTCGACCTGAGTCCAAAGAGAGTCGCTTTGGACAAGTGCTACCGCACAAATCTTGTCTGTGTGGACCTCCTGTACAAGGTATGATGAGGCAGAATCCTATCACATTGATAGGAGTAAAAATATTTGCATCTATATCATTGGACGACATTGGCAATTCTGCATGCTCCGGCGTATGATTCGACCGGAGGCCAAAGAGAGTCGCTTTGGACAAGTGCTACCACACAAATCTTGTACTTTTGGACCCCCTGGACAAGATACAATGAGGCAGAATACTGTCAAATTGATAGAAGTAAAGATATTTGCATCTATATCCTTGCACGACATTGGCAATTCTGGATGCTTCGGCATATGATTTGACCGGAGGCCAAAGAGAGTCGCTTTGGACACGTGCTACCGCACACATCTTGTACACTTGATCCTCCTGGACAAGACTCGATGAGCCAGAATCCTGTTAAATTGATAGGAGTGAAGATATTTGCATCTATATGATTAGACGGCATTAGCAATTCTGGATGGTCGGCATATGATTCTACCTGAGTTCAAAGAGAGTCGCTTTGGACACGTGCTACCGCACAAATCTTGTACATTTGGATCCCCTGGACAAGATGCGATGAAGCAGAATCCTGTCAAATAGATAGCAGTAAAAATATTTGCATCTATATCATTGGACGACATTGGCAATTCTGGATGCTTCGGCTTATGGATCGACCTGAGTCCAAAGAGTTTCGCTTTTGTCTAGTGCTACCGCACACATCTTGTACACTTGATCCTCCTGGACAAGACTCGATGAGCCAGAATCCTGTCAAATTTATAGGAGTGAAGATATTTGCATCTATATCACTAGACGACATTGGTAATTTTGGATGCTCCGGCATATGATTTGACCGGAGGCCAAAGAGAGTCGCTTTGGACACGTGCTACCGCACAAATCTTGTACATTTGGACCCCCTGGACAAGATGCGATGAGGCAGAATCCTGTCAAATTGATAGCAGTAAAAATATTTGCATCTATATCATTGGACGACATTGGCAATTCTGGATGCTCGGCATATGATTCGACCTGAGTCCAAAGAGAGTCGCTTTGGACAAGTGCTACCGCACAAATCTTGTACATTTGGACACCCTGGACAATATACGATGAGGCAGAATGCTGTAAAATTGTTAGGAGTGAAGATATTTGCATCTATATTATTGGAAGACATTGGCAATTCTTGATGCTCCGGCATATGATTCGCCCGGAGGCCAAAGAGAGTCGCTTTGGACACGTGCTACCGCACAAATCTTGTACATCTAGACCCCCTGGACAAAATACGATGAGGCAGAATCCTGTCAAATTGATAGCAGTAAAGATATTTGTATTTATATCATTGCACGACATTGGCAATTCTGGATGCTTCGGCTTATGGATCGACCTGAGTCCAAAAAGTTTCGCTTTTGTCTAGTGCTACCGCACAAATCTTGTACACTTGATCCTCCTAGACAAGACACGATGAGCCAGAATCCTGTAAAATTGATAGGAGTGACGATATTTGCATCTATATCATTGGACGACATTGGCAATTCTGGATGATCCGGCATATGATTCGCCCGGAGTTCAAAGTGAGTCGCTTTGGACAAGTGCTACCGCGCAAATCTTGTACATTTGTGACCTCCTTTACAAGATACGATGAGGCAGAATGCTGTAAAATTGATAGGAGTGAAGATATTTGCATCTATATCATTGGAAGACATTGCCAATTCTGGATGCTCCGGCTTATGATTCGACCTGAGTCCAAAGAGAGTCGCTTTGGACACGTGCTACAGCACAAATCTTGTACATTTGTGCCCTCCTTTACAAGATACGATGAGGCAGAATGCTGTAAAATTGATAGGAGTAAAGATATTTGCATCTATATCATTGGACGACATTGGTAATTCTGGATGCTCCGGCTTATGATTCGACCTGAATCCAGAGGGAGTCGGTTTGGACAAATGCTGCCGCCCAAAACTTGTGCATTTGGACCTCCTGGAAAAGGAATGATTGAGGCAGAATCCTGTCACATTGATAGGAGTGAAGATATTTGCGTATATATCATTGGACGACATTGGTAATTCTGGATGCTCCGGCTTATGATTCGACCTGAATCCAAAGGGAGTCGGTTTGGGCAAATGCTGCCGCCCAAAACTTGTGCATTTGGACCTCCTGGAAAAGGTATGATTGAGGCAGAATCCTGTCACATTGATAGGAGTGAAGATATTTGCATCTATATCATTGGACGACATTGGTAATTCTGGATGCTCCGGCTTATGATTCGACCTGAGTCCAAAGAGAGTCGCTTTGGACAAGTGCTAACGCACAAATATTGTTCATTTGGACCCCCTGGACAAGACACGATGAGCCAGAATCCTGTTAAATTGATAGGAGTGAAGATAGTTGCATCTATATCATTAGACGGCATTAGCAATTCTGGATGGTCGGCATATGATTCTACCTGAGTTCAAAGAGAGTCGCTTTGGACAAGTGCTACCGCACAAATCTTGTACATTTGGATCCCCTGGACAAGATGCGATGAGGCAGAATCCTGTCAAATTGATAGCAGTAAAAATATTTGCATCTATATCATTGGACGACATTGGCAATTCTGGATGCTTCGGCTTATGGATCGACCTGAGTCCAAAGAGTTTCGCTTTTGTCTAGTGCTACCTCACACATCTTGTACACTTGATCCTCCTGGACAAGACACGATGAGCCAGAATCCTGTCAAATTGATAGGAGTGAAGATATTTGCATCTATATCACTAGACGACATTGGCAATTCTGAATGCTCCGGCATATGATTTGACCGGAGGCCAAAGAGAGTCGCTTTGGACACGTGCTACCGCACAAATCTTGTACATTTGGACCCCCTGGACAAGATACGATGAGGCAGAATACTGTCAAATTGATAGAAGTAAAGATATTTGCATCTATATCCTTGCACGACATTGGCAATTCTGGATGCTTCGGCTTATGGATCGACCTGTGTCCAAAGAGTTTCGCTTTTGTCTAGTGCTACCGCACACAACTTGTACACTTGATCCTCCTCGACAAGACAAGATGAGCCAGAATCCTGTTAAATTGATAGGAGTGAAGATATTTGCATCTATACGATTAGACGGCATTAGCAATTCTGGATGGTCGGCATATGATTCTACCTGAGTTCAAAGAGAGTCGCTTTGGACACGTGCTACCGCACAAATCTTGTACATTTGGATCCCCTGGACAAGATGCGATGAAGCAGAATCCTGTCAAATAGATAGCAGTAAATATATTTGCATCTATATCATTGGACGACATTGGCAATTCTGGATGCTTCGGCTTATGGATCGACCTGAGTCCAAAGAGTTTCGCTTTTGTCTAGTGCTACCGCACACATCTTGTACACTTGATCCTCCTGGACAAGACTCGATGAGCCAGAATCCTGTCAAATTGATAGGAGTGAAGATATTTGCATCTATATCACTAGACGACATTGGTAATTCTGGATGCTCCGGCATATGATTTGACCGGAGGCCAAAGAGAGTCGCTTTGGACACGTGCTACCGCACAAATCTTGTACATTTGGACCCCCTGGACAAGATGCGATGAGGCAGAATCCTGTCAAATTGATAGCAGTAAAAATATTTGCATCTATATCATTGGACGACATTGGCAATTCTGGATGCTCGGCATATGATTCGACCTGAGTCCAAAGAGAGTCGCTTTGGACAAGTGCTACCGCACAAATCTTGTACATTTGGACACCCTGGACAATATACGATGAGGCAGAATGCTGTAAAATTGTTAGGAGTGAAGATATTTGCATCTATATTATTGGAAGACATTGGCAATTCTTGATGCTCCGGCATATGATTCGCCCGGAGGCCAAAGAGAGTCGCTTTGGACAAGTGCTACCGCGCAAATCTTGTACATTTGTGACCTCCTTTACAAGATACGATGCGGCAGAATGCTGTAAAATTGATAGGAGTGAAGATATTTGCATCTATATCACTGGAAGACATTGGCAATTCTGGATGCTCCGGCTTATGATTCGACCTGAGTCCAAAGAGAGTCGCTTTGGACACGTGCTACCGCACAAATCTTGTACATCTGTGCCCTCCTTTACAAGATACGATGAGGCAGAATGCTGTAAAATTGATAGGAGTAAAGATATTTGCATCTATATCATTGGACGACATTGTTAATTCTGGATGCTCCGGCTTATGATTCGACCTGAATCCAAAGGGAGTCGGTTTGGGCAAATGCTGCCGCCCAAAACTTGTGCATTTGGACCTCCTGGAAAAGGAATGATTGAGGCAGAATCCTGTCACATTGATAGGAGTGAAGATATTTGCGTATATATCATTGGACGACATTGGTAATTCTGGATGCTCCGGCTTATGATTCGACCTGAATCCAAAGGGAGTCGGTTTGGGCAAATGCTGCCGCCCAAAACTTGTGCATTTGGACCTCCTGGAAAAGGTTTGATTGAGGCAGAATCCTGTCACATTGATAGGAGTGAATATATTTGCATCTATATCATTGGACGACATTGGTAATTCTGGATGCTCCGGCTTATGATTCGACCTGAATCCAAAGGGAGTCGGTTTGGGCAAATGCTGCCGCCCAAAACTTGTGCATTTGGACCTCCTGGAAAAGGTATGATTGAGGCAGAATCCTGTCACATTGATAGGAGTGAATATATTTGCATCTATATCATTGGACGACATTGGTAATTCTGGATGCTCCGGCTTATGATTCGACCTGAGTCCAAAGAGAGTCGCTTTGGACAAGTGCTAACGCACAAATATTGTACATTTGGATCCCCTGGACAAGATGCGATGAAGCAGAATCCTGTCAAATAGATAGCAGTAAAAATATTTGCATCTATATCATTGGACGACATTGGCAATTCTGGATGCTTCGGCTTATGGATCGACCTGAGTCCAAAGAGTTTCGCTTTTGTCTAGTGCTACCGCACACATCTTGTACACTTGATCCTCCTGGACAAGACTCGATGAGCCAGAATCCTGTCAAATTGATAGGAATGAAGATATTTGCATCTATATCACTAGACGACATTGGTAATTCTGGATGCTCCGGCATATGATTCGCCCGGAGGCCAAAGAGAGTCGCTTTGGACAAGTGCTACCGCGCAAATCTTGTACATTTGTGACCTCCTTTACAAGATACGATGCGGCAGAATGCTGTAAAATTGATAGGAGTGAAGATATTTGCATCTATATCATTGGAAGACATTGGCAATTCTTGTTGCTCCGGCTTATGATTCGACCTGAGTCCAAAGAGAGTCGCTTTGGACAAGTGCTACCGCACAACTCTTGTACATTTGGACCCCCTGGACAAGATACGATGAGGCAGAATCATATTACATTGTTAGGAGTAAGGATATTTGCATCTTTATCATTGGACGACATTGGCAATTCTGGATGCTCCGGCGTATGATTCGACCGGAGGCCAAAGAGTTTCGCTTTTGTCTAGTGCTACCGCACAATTCTTGCACACTTGATCCTCCTGGACAAGACACGATGAGGCAGAATCCTGTCAACTTGATAGGAGTGAAGATATTTACATCTATATCATTAGACGACATTGGCAATTCTGAAAGTTCGGCATATGATTCGACCTGAGTTCAAAGAGAGTCGCTTTGGACAAACACTGCCGCCCAAATCTTGTCCATTTGGACCTCCTGGACAAGATATGATGAGGCCGAATCCTGTCAAATTGATAGAAGTAAAGATATTTGCATCTATATCATTGCACGACATTGGCAATTCTGGATGCTCCGGCATATGATTCGACCGGAGGCCAAAAAGAATCGCATTGGACAAGTGCTTCCCCACAAACCTTGTACATTTGAACCTTTGGAACAAGGTATGATGAGGCAGAATCCTGTCACATTGATAGGAGTAAAGATATTTGCATCTATATCACTGGACGACATTGGCAATTCTGGATGCTCCGGCATATGATTCGACCGGAGGCCAAAGAGAGTCGCTTTGGATACGTGCTACCGCACAAATCTTGTACATTTGGACCCCCTGGACAAGATACGATGAGGCAGAATCCTGTCAAATTGATAGCAGTAAAGATATTTGCATCAATATCATTGGACGACATTGGCAATTCTGGATGCTCGGCATATGATTCGAACTGAGTTCAAAGAGTTTCGCTTTTGTCTAGTGCTACCGCACAAATCTTGTACACTTGATCCTCCTGGACAAGACACGATGAGGCAGAATCCTGTCAAATTGATAGGTGTGAAGATATTTGCATCTATATCATTGGACGACATTGGCAATTCTGGATGCTCCGGCGTATGATTCGACCGGAGGCCAAAGAGAGTCGCTTTGGACAAGTTCCACCGCACAAATCTTGTACATTTGGACCCCCTGGACAAGATACGATGAGGCAGAAACCTGTCAAATTGATAGGAGTAAAGATATTTGCATGTTCATCATTGGACGACAATGGCAATTCTGGATGCTCCGGCTTATGATTCGACCTGAGTCCAAAGAGAGTCGCTTTGGACAAGTGCTACCGCACAAATCTTGTCTGTGTGGACCTCCTGTACAAGGTATTATGAGGCAGAATCCTATCACATTGATAGGAGTAAAAATATTTGCATCTATATCATTGGACGACATTGGCAATTCTGCATGCTCCGGCGTATGATTCGACCGGAGGCCAAAGAGAGTCGCTTTGGACAAGTGCTACCACACAAATCTTGTACTTTTGGACCCCCTGGACAAGATACAATGAGGCAGAATACTGTCAAATTGATAGAAGTAAAGATATTTGCATCTATATCCTTGCACGACATTGGCAATTCTGGATGCTTCGGCATATGATTTGACCGGAGGCCAAAGAGAGTCGCTTTGGACACGTGCTACCGCACACATCTTGTACACTTGATCCTCCTGGACAAGACTCGATGAGCCAGAATCCTGTTAAATTGATAGGAGTGAAGATATTTGCATCTATATGATTAGACGGCATTAGCAATTCTGGATGGTCGGCATATGATTCTACCTGAGTTCAAAGAGAGTCGCTTTGGACACGTGCTACCGCACAAATCTTGTACATTTGGATCCCCTGGACAAGATGCGATGAAGCAGAATCCTGTCAAATAGATAGCAGTAAAAATATTTGCATCTATATCATTGGACGACATTGGCAATTCTGGATGCTTCGGCTTATGGATCGACCTGAGTCCAAAGAGTTTCGCTTTTGTCTAGTGCTACCGCACACATCTTGTACACTTGATCCTCCTGGACAAGACTCGATGAGCCAGAATCCTGTCAAATTTATAGGAGTGAAGATATTTGCATCTATATCACTAGACGACATTGGTAATTTTGGATGCTCCGGCATATGATTTGACCGGAGGCCAAAGAGAGTCGCTTTGGACACGTGCTACCGCACAAATCTTGTACATTTGGACCCCCTGGACAAGATGCGATGAGGCAGAATCCTGTCAAATTGATAGCAGTAAAAATATTTGCATCTATATCATTGGACGACATTGGCAATTCTGGATGCTCGGCATATGATTCGACCTGAGTCCAAAGAGAGTCGCTTTGGACAAGTGCTACCGCACAAATCTTGTACATTTGGACACCCTGGACAATATACGATGAGGCAGAATGCTGTAAAATTGTTAGGAGTGAAGATATTTGCATCTATATTATTGGAAGACATTGGCAATTCTTGATGCTCCGGCATATGATTCGCCCGGAGGCCAAAGAGAGTCGCTTTGGACACGTGCTACCGCACAAATCTTGTACATCTAGACCCCCTGGACAAAATACGATGAGGCAGAATCCTGTCAAATTGATAGCAGTAAAGATATTTGTATTTATATCATTGCACGACATTGGCAATTCTGGATGCTTCGGCTTATGGATCGACCTGAGTCCAAAAAGTTTCGCTTTTGTCTAGTGCTACCGCACAAATCTTGTACACTTGATCCTCCTAGACAAGACACGATGAGCCAGAATCCTGTAAAATTGATAGGAGTGACGATATTTGCATCTATATCATTGGACGACATTGGCAATTCTGGATGATCCGGCATATGATTCGCCCGGAGTTCAAAGTGAGTCGCTTTGGACAAGTGCTACCGCGCAAATCTTGTACATTTGTGACCTCCTTTACAAGATACGATGAGGCAGAATGCTGTAAAATTGATAGGAGTGAAGATATTTGCATCTATATAATTGGAAGACATTGGCAATTCTGGATGCTCCGGCTTATGATTCGACCTGAGTCCAAAGAGAGTCGCTTTGGACACGTGCTACAGCACAAATCTTGTACATTTGTGCCCTCCTTTACAAGATACGATGAGGCAGAATGCTGTAAAATTGATAGGAGTAAAGATATTTGCATCTATATCATTGGACGACATTGGTAATTCTGGATGCTCCGGCTTATGATTCGACCTGAATCCAGAGGGAGTCGGTTTGGACAAATGCTGCCGCCCAAAACTTGTGCATTTGGACCTCCTGGAAAAGGAATGATTGAGGCAGAATCCTGTCACATTGATAGGAGTGAAGATATTTGCGTATATATCATTGGACGACATTGGTAATTCTGGATGCTCCGGCTTATGATTCGACCTGAATCCAAAGGGAGTCGGTTTGGGCAAATGCTGCCGCCCAAAACTTGTGCATTTGGACCTCCTGGAAAAGGTATGATTGAGGCAGAATCCTGTCACATTGATAGGAGTGAAGATATTTGCATCTATATCATTGGACGACATTGGTAATTCTGGATGCTCCGGCTTATGATTCGACCTGAGTCCAAAGAGAGTCGCTTTGGACAAGTGCTAACGCACAAATATTGTTCATTTGGACCCCCTGGACAAGACACGATGAGCCAGAATCCTGTTAAATTGATAGGAGTGAAGATAGTTGCATCTATATCATTAGACGGCATTAGCAATTCTGAATGCTCCGGCATATGATTCTACCTGAGTTCAAAGAGAGTCGCTTTGGACACGTGCTACCGCACAAATCTTGTACATTTGGACCCCCTGGACAAGATACGATGAGGCAGAATACTATCAAATTGATAGAAGTAAAGATATTTGCATCTATATCCTTGCACGACATTGGCAATTCTGGATGCTTCGGCTTATGGATCGACCTGTGTCCAAAGAGTTTCGCTTTTGTCTAGTGCTACCGCACACAACTTGTACACTTGATCCTCCTCGACAAGACACGATGAGCCAGAATCCTGTTAAATTGATAGGAGTGAAGATATTTGCATCTATACGATTAGACGGCATTAGCAATTCTGGATGGTCGGCATATGATTCTACCTGAGTTCAAAGAGAGTCGCTTTGGACACGTGCTACCGCACAAATCTTGTACATTTGGATCCCCTGGACAAGATGCGATGAAGCAGAATCCTGTCAAATAGATAGCAGTAAATATATTTGCATCTATATCATTGGACGACATTGGCAATTCTGGATGCTTCGGCTTATGGATCGACCTGAGTCCAAAGAGTTTCGCTTTTGTCTAGTGCTACCGCACAAATCTTGTACACGTGATCCTCCTAGACAAGACACGATGAGCCAGAATCCTGTAAAATTGATAGGAGTGACGATATTTGCATCTATATCATTGGACGACATTGGCAATTCTGGATGCTCCAGCTTATGATTCGATCTGAGTCCAAAGAGATTCGCTTTGGACACGTGCTACGGCACAAATCTTGTACATTTGTGCCCTCCTTTACAAGATACGATGAGGCAGAATGCTGTAAAATTGATAGGAGTAAAGATATTTGCATCTATATCATTGGACGACATTGGTAATTCTGGATGCTCCGGCTTATGATTCGACCTGAATCCAAAGAGAGTCGGTTTGGGCAAATGCTGCCGCCCAAAACTTGTGCATTTGGACCTCCTGGAAAAGGTATGATTGAGGCAGAATCCTGTCACATTGATAGGAGTGAATATATTTGCATCTATATCATTGGACGACATTGGTAATTCTGGATGCTCCGGCATATGATTTGACCGGAGGCCAAAGAGAGTCGCTTTGGACACGTGCTACCGCACAAATCTTGTTCATTTGGACCCCCTGGACAAGATACAATGAGGCAGAATACTGTCAAATTGATAGAAGTAAAGATATTTGCATCTATATCCTTGCACGACATTGGCAATTCTGGATGCTTCGGCTTATGGATCGACCTGTGTCCAAAGAGTTTCGCTTTTGCCTTGTGCTACCGCACAAAACTTGTACATTTGATCCTCCTCGACAAGACTCGATGAGCCAGAATCCTGTTAAATTGATAGGAGTGAAGATATTTGCATCTATATCATTAGACGGCATTAGCAATTGTGGATGGTGGGCATATTATTCTACCTGAGTTCAAAGAGAGTCGCTTTGGACACGTGCTACCGCACAAATCTTGTACATTTAGATCCCCTGGACAAGATGTGATGAGGCAGAATCCTGTCAAATTGATAGCAGTAAAAATATTTGCATCTATATCATTGGACGACATTGGCAATTGTGGATGCTTCGGCTTATGGATCGACCTGAGTCCAAAGAGTTTCGCTTTTGTCTAGTGATACCTCACACATCTTGTACACTTGATCCTCCTGGACAAGACTCGATGAGCCAGAATCCTGTCAAATTGATAGGAGTGAAGATATTTGCAACTATATCACAAGACGACATTGGCAATTCTGGATGCTCCGCCATATGATTTGACCGGAAGCCAAAGAGAGTCGCTTTGGACACGTGCTACCGCACAAATGTTGTACATTTAGACCTCCTGTTAGAGATATGATGAGACAGAATCCTATCACAATGATAGGAGTAAAGATATTTGCATCTATATCATTGGACGACATTGGCAATTCTGGAAGTTTGGCATATGATTCGACCTGAGTTCAAAGAGAGTCGCTTTGGACAAATACTGCCACCCAACTCTTGTCCATTTGGACCTCCGGAACAAGGTATGATGAAGCAGAATCCTATCACATTGATAGGAGTAAAGATATTTGCATCTATATCATTGGACGACATTGGCAATTCTGGATGCTCTGGTTTATGATTCGACCTGAATCCAAAGAAAGTCGGTTTGGGCAAATGCTGCCGCCCAAGACATGTGCATTTGGACCTCCTGGACATGATACGATGAGGCAGAATCCTATCACATTGATAAGATTAAAGGCATTTGCATCTATATCATTGGTCAACATCGGCAATTTTTGTTACTTCGGCATATGGATCCACCTGAGTCCAAAGGGAGTCGGTTTGGACAAATGCTGCCGTCCAAATCCTGTGCAATTGGACCTCCTGGAAAAGGTACGATGAGGCAGAATCCTGTCACAATGGTAGGAGTAAATATATTTGCATCTATATCATTGGACCACATTGGCAATTCTGGATGCTCCGGCTTATGATTCGACCTGAATCCAAAGAGAGTCGGTTTGGGCAAATGCTGCCGCCCAAGACATGTGCATTTGGACCTCCTGGACAAGATACGATGAGGCAGAATCCTATCACATTGATAGGAGTAAAGATATTTGCATCTATATCACTGGACGACATTGGCAATTCTGGATGCTCCGGCATATGATTCGACCGGAGGCCAAAGAGAGTCGCTTTGGACACGTGCTACCGCACAAATCTTGTACATTTGGATCCCCTGGACAAGATACGATGCGGCAGAATCCTATCGCATTGATAGGAGTAAAGATATTTGCATATATATCATTGGACGATTTTGGCAATTGTGGATGCTCCGGCATATGATTCGACCGGAGGCCAAAGAGAGTCGCTTTGGACACGTGCTACCGCACAAATCTTGTACATTTGAACCTCCTGGAGAAGATACGATGAGGCAGAATCCTGTCAAATTGATAGGAGTTAAGATATTTGCATCTATATCATTCCGATAAGATCGGCAATTTTTGTTACTTCGGCATATGGATCGACCTGAGTCCAAAGAGAGTCGCTTTGGACAAGTGCTACCGCACAAATCTTGTATGTGTGGACCTCCTGTACAAGGTATGATGAGGCAGAATCCTTTCAAATTGATAGGTGTGAAGATGTTTGCATCTATATCATTGGACGACATTGGCAATTCTGGATGATCCGGCATATGGATCGACCTGAGTCCAAAGAGTTTCGCTTTTGTCTAGTGCTACCGCACAAATCTTGTACATTTGGATCTCCTGTACAAGGTATGATGAGGCAGAATCCGGGCAAATTGATAGGAGTTAAGATATTTGCAACTAAATCATTCGGATAACATCGGCAATTTTTGTTACTTCGGCATATGGATCCACCTGAGTCCAAAGGGAGTCGGTTTGGACAAATGCTGCCGTCCAAATCCTGTGCAATTGGACCTCCTGGAAAAGGTACGATGAGGCAGAATCCTGTCACAATGGTAGGAGTAAATATATTTGCATCTATATCATTGGTCAACATTGGCAATTCTGGATGGTCCGGCATATGGTTCGACCTAAGTCCAAAGAATGTCGCTTTGGACAAGTGCTACCGCAACAAATTGTGTACATTTGGACCCCCTGGACAATATGCGATGAGGCAGAATCCTGTCAAATTGATATCAGTAAAGGTATTTGCATCTATATCACTTGACGACATTGGCCATTCTGGATGCTCCGGCTTATGATTCGACCTGAGTCCAACGAGCGTCGGTTTGGACAAATGCTGCGGCACAAATCTTGTACATTTGAACCTCCGGAACAAGGTATGATGAGGCAGAATCCTATCACATTGATAGGAGTAAAGATATTTGCATCTATATCATTGGTCAACATCGGCAGTTCTGGAAGGTCCGGCTTATGGTTCGACCTAAGTCCAAAGAATGTCGCTTTGGACAAGTGCTACCACATAAATCTTGTACATTTGAACCTCGTGGACAAGATACGATGAGGCAGAATCCTGTCAAATTGATAGCAGTAAAGATATTTGCATCTATATCATTGCACGACATTGGCAATTCTGGATGCTTCGGCTTATGGATCGACCTGAGTCCAAAGAGTTTCGCTTTGGACAAGTGCTACCGCACAAATCTTGTATGTATGGACGTCCTGTACAAGGTATGATGTGGCAAAATCCTATCACATTGATCGGAGTAAAGATATTTGCATCTATATCACTGGACGACATTGGCAATTCTGGATGCTCCGGCATATGATTCGCCCGGAGTTCAAAGAGAGTCGCTTTGGGCAAATACTGCCGCCCACATCTTGTCCATTTGGACCTCCTGGAAAAGGTGTGATAAGGCAGAATCCTGTCACAATGATAGGAGTGAAGATATTTGTATGTATATCATTGGACGGCAATTCTGGATGCACCGGCTTATGATTCGTCCTGAGTGCAAAGAGAGTCGCTTTGGACAAGTGCTACCGCAGAAATCTTGTATGTGTGGACCTCCTGTACAAGGTATGATGAGGCAGAATCCTATCACATTGATAGGAGTAAAGATATTTGCATCAATATCATAAGACGGCATTGGCATTTCTGGATGCTTCTGCTTATGGATCGACCTGAGTTCAAAGAGTTTCGCTTTTGTCTAGTGCTACCGCAGAAATCTTGTACACGTGAACCTCCTGGAAAAGACACGATGAGCCAGAATCCTGTAAAATTGATAGGAGTGAAGATATTTGTATCTATATCATTGGACGACGTTGGCATTTCTGGATGCTCGGCATATGATTCGACCTGAGTCATAGAGATTGGCTTTTGTCAAGTGCTACCGCACAAGTCTTGTACATTTGGACCCCCTTGACAATATACGATGAGGCAGAATCTTATCACATTGATCGGAGTAAAGATATTTGCATCTATATCACTGGACGACATTGCCAATTCTGGATGCTCCGGCATATGATTCGACCGGAGGCCAAAGAGAGTCGCTTTGGTCAAGGGCTACCGCATAAATCTTGTACATTTGAACCTCCGGAACAAGGTATGATGAGGCAGAATCCTATCACATTGATAAGAGTAAAGATATTTGCATCTATATCATTGGACGACAATGGCAATTCTGGATGCCCCGGCTTATGATTCGACCTGAGTCCAAAGAGAGTCGCTTTGGACAAGGGCTACCGCACAAATCTTGTACATTTGAACCTCCGGAACATGGTATGATGAGGCAGAATCCTATCACATTGATAGGAGTAAAGATATTTGCATCTATATCATTGGTCAACATCGGCAGTTCTGGATGGTCCGGCTTATGGTACGACCTGAGTCCAAAGAGAGTCGCTTTGGACAAATACTGCCGCCCAAATCTTGTCCATTTGGACCTCCGGAACAAGGTATGATAAGGCAGAGTCCTATCACATTGATTGGAGTAAAGATATTTGCATCTATATCATTGCACGACATTGGCAATTCTGGATGATTCGGCTTATGGATCGACCTGAGTCAAAGAGATTGGCTTTTGTCAAGTGCTACCGCACAAGTCTTGTACATTTGGACCCCCTGGACAATATACGATGAGGCAGAATCCTGTCAAATTGATAGGAGTAAAGATATTTGCATCTATATCATTGGACGACATTGGCAATTCTGGATACTCCGGTTTATGATTCGACCTGAATCCAAAGAGAGTCGGTTTGGGTAAATGCTGCAGCCCAAACCTTGTGCATTTGGACCTCGTGGAAATGGTATGATGAGGCAGAATCCTATCATATTGATAGGAGTAAAGATATTTGCATCCATATCATTGGACGACAATGGCAATTCTGGATGCTCGGCATATGATTCGACCTCAGTCCAAAGAGTTTCGCTTTTGTCTAGTGCTACCGCACAAATCTTGTACATTTTGACCTACTGGACAAGGTATGATGAGGCAGAATCCTGTCAAATTGATAGCAGTAAAGATATTTGCATCAATATCATTGGACGACATTGGCAATTCTGGATGCTCCGGCTTATGATTCGACCTGAGTTCAAAGTGAGTCGCTTTGGACAAGTGCTACCGCGCAAATCTTGAACATTTGAACCACCTGGCCAAGATACGATGAGGCAGAATGCTGTAAAATTGTTAGGAGTAAAGATATTTGCATCTTTATCATTGGACGACATTGGCAATTCTGGATGCTCCGGCTTATGATTCGACCTGAGTTCAAAGTGAGTCGCTTTGGACAAGTGCTACCGCGCAAATCTTGTAGCTTTGAACCACCTGGACAAGATACGATGAGGCAGAATGCTGTAAAATTGTTAGGAGAAAAGATATTTGCATCTATATCATTGGACGTCATTGGCAATTCTGGATGCTGCGGCATATGATTCGACCGGAGGCCAAAGAGAATCGCTTTGGACAAGTGCTACCGCTAAACCTTGTACATTTGAACCTCCGGAACAGGGTATGTTGAGACAGAATCCTGTCAAATTGATAGTAGTGAAGATATTTGCATCTATATCATTGGACCACATTGGCAATTCTGGATGCTCCGGCGTATTATTCGACCGGAGGCCAAAGAGAGTCGCTTTGGACACGTGCTACCCCACAAATCTTGTACATTTGAACCTCCTGGACAAGATATGATGAGGCAGAATCTTGTCAAATTTATAGGAGTAAAGATGTTTGCAACTATATCATTGGGCTACATTGGCAATTCTTGTTGCTCCGGCTTATGATTCGACCTGAGTCCAAAGAGAGTCGCTTTGGACAAGTGCTACCGCACAACTCTTGTACATTTGGTCCCCCTGGACAAGATACGATGAGGCAGAATCCTATTACATTGTTAGGAGTAAGGATATTTGCATCTATATCATTGGACGACATTGGCAATCCTGGGGATCCGGCTTCCAATTAGACCTGAATCCAAAGAGAGTCGGCCTGGACAAGTGCAACCGCACAAACATGAATATTTGTACCTCCTGGATAAAATACGATGAGGCAGAATGCTGTAAAATTGATAGCAATGAGGATATTGGCCTGTATATCATTGGACAATATCGCCAATTTTTGATTCTTCGCCATATGATTCGTCCTGAATCCAAAGAGATTCGCTTTTGTCAAGCACTACCCCACAAATCTTGTACATTTGAACCTCCTGGACAAGATATGATGAGGCTGAATCCTGTAAAATTAATAGGAGTGAAGGTATTTGCACCTATATCATTGGACGGCATTGTCAATCCTGGGGATCCGTCTTATAATTAGACCTGAATCCAAAGAGAGTCGGCCTGGACAAGTGCTACCGCACAAATATTGTACATTTGAACCTCCTGGACAAGATACGATGAGGCAGAATGCTGTCAAATTGATAGGCGTTAGGATATTTGCCTCTATATCATTGGACGACATTGGCAATTCTGCATGCTTCTGCTTATGGATCGACCTGGGTCCAAAGAGAGTCGCTTTGGACAAGTGCTACCGCAACAAGTCTTGTACATTTGGACCTCCTGGAAAAGGTATGATGAAACAGAATCCTGTCAAATTGATTCGAGTGAAGATATTTGCATCTATATCATTGAACCACATTGGCAATTCTGGATGCTCCGGCGTATGATTCCACCGGAGGCCAAAGAGAATCGCTTAGGACAAGTGCTAACGCACAAATCTTGTACACTTGATCCTCCTGGACAAGACACGATGAGCCAGAATTCTGTCAAATTGATAGGAGTGAAGATTTTTGCATCTATATCATTGGAAGACATTGGCAATTCTTGTTGCTCCGGCTTATGATTCGACCTGAGTCCAAAGAGAGTCGCTTTGGACAAGTGCTACCGCACAACTCTTGTACATTTGGACCCCCTGGACAAGATACGATGAGGCAGAATCATATTACATTGTTAGGAGTAAGGATATTTGCATCTTTATCATTGGACGACATTGGCAATTCTGGATGCTCCGGCGTATGATTCGACCGGAGGCCAAAGAGTTTCGCTTTTGTCTAGTGCTACCGCACAATTCTTGCACACTTGATCCTCCTGGACAAGACACGATGAGGCAGAATCCTGTCAACTTGATAGGAGTGAAGATATTTACATCTATATCATTAGACGACATTGGCAATTCTGAAAGTTCGGCATATGATTCGACCTGAGTTCAAAGAGAGTCGCTTTGGACAAACACTGCCGCCCAAATCTTGTCCATTTGGACCTCCTGGACAAGATATGATGAGGCCGAATCCTGTCAAATTGATAGAAGTAAAGATATTTGCATCTATATCATTGCACGACATTGGCAATTCTGGATGCTCCGGCATATGATTCGACCGGAGGCCAAAAAGAATCGCATTGGACAAGTGCTTCCCCACAAACCTTGTACATTTGAACCTTTGGAACAAGGTATGATGAGGCAGAATCCTGTCACATTGATAGGAGTAAAGATATTTGCATCTATATCACTGGACGACATTGGCAATTCTGGATGCTCCGGCATATGATTCGACCGGAGGCCAAAGAGAGTCGCTTTGGATACGTGCTACCGCACAAATCTTGTACATTTGGACCCCCTGGACAAGATACGATGAGGCAGAATCCTGTCAAATTGATAGCAGTAAAGATATTTGCATCAATATCATTGGACGACATTGGCAATTCTGGATGCTCGGCATATGATTCGAACTGAGTTCAAAGAGTTTCGCTTTTGTCTAGTGCTACCGCACAAATCTTGTACACTTGATCCTCCTGGACAAGACACGATGAGGCAGAATCCTGTCAAATTGATAGGTGTGAAGATATTTGCATCTATATCATTGGACGACATTGGCAATTCTGGATGCTCCGGCGTATGATTCGACCGGAGGCCAAAGAGAGTCGCTTTGGACAAGTTCCACCGCACAAATCTTGTACATTTGGACCCCCTGGACAAGATACGATGAGGCAGAAACCTGTCAAATTGATAGGAGTAAAGATATTTGCATGTTCATCATTGGACGACAATGGCAATTCTGGATGCTCCGGCTTATGATTCGACCTGAGTCCAAAGAGAGTCGCTTTGGACAAGTGCTACCGCACAAATCTTGTCTGTGTGGACCTCCTGTACAAGGTATGATGAGGCAGAATCCTATCACATTGATAGGAGTAAAAATATTTGCATCTATATCATTGGACGACATTGGCAATTCTGCATGCTCCGGCGTATGATTCGACCGGAGGCCAAAGAGAGTCGCTTTGGACAAGTGCTACCACACAAATCTTGTACTTTTGGACCCCCTGGACAAGATACAATGAGGCAGAATACTGTCAAATTGATAGAAGTAAAGATATTTGCATCTATATCCTTGCACGACATTGGCAATTCTGGATGCTTCGGCATATGATTTGACCGGAGGCCAAAGAGAGTCGCTTTGGACACGTGCTACCGCACACATCTTGTACACTTGATCCTCCTGGACAAGACTCGATGAGCCAGAATCCTGTTAAATTGATAGGAGTGAAGATATTTGCATCTATATGATTAGACGGCATTAGCAATTCTGGATGGTCGGCATATGATTCTACCTGAGTTCAAAGAGAGTCGCTTTGGACACGTGCTACCGCACAAATCTTGTACATTTGGATCCCCTGGACAAGATGCGATGAAGCAGAATCCTGTCAAATAGATAGCAGTAAAAATATTTGCATCTATATCATTGGACGACATTGGCAATTCTGGATGCTTCGGCTTATGGATCGACCTGAGTCCAAAGAGTTTCGCTTTTGTCTAGTGCTACCGCACACATCTTGTACACTTGATCCTCCTGGACAAGACTCGATGAGCCAGAATCCTGTCAAATTTATAGGAGTGAAGATATTTGCATCTATATCACTAGACGACATTGGTAATTTTGGATGCTCCGGCATATGATTTGACCGGAGGCCAAAGAGAGTCGCTTTGGACACGTGCTACCGCACAAATCTTGTACATTTGGACCCCCTGGACAAGATGCGATGAGGCAGAATCCTGTCAAATTGATAGCAGTAAAAATATTTGCATCTATATCATTGGACGACATTGGCAATTCTGGATGCTCGGCATATGATTCGACCTGAGTCCAAAGAGAGTCGCTTTGGACAAGTGCTACCGCACAAATCTTGTACAGTTGGACACCCTGGACAATATACGATGAGGCAGAATGCTGTAAAATTGTTAGGAGTGAAGATATTTGCATCTATATTATTGGAAGACATTGGCAATTCTTGATGCTCCGGCATATGATTCGCCCGGAGGCCAAAGAGAGTCGCTTTGGACACGTGCTACCGCACAAATCTTGTACATCTAGACCCCCTGGACAAAATACGATGAGGCAGAATCCTGTCAAATTGATAGCAGTAAAGATATTTGTATTTATATCATTGCACGACATTGGCAATTCTGGATGCTTCGGCTTATGGATCGACCTGAGTCCAAAAAGTTTCGCTTTTGTCTAGTGCTACCGCACAAATCTTGTACACTTGATCCTCCTAGACAAGACACGATGAGCCAGAATCCTGTAAAATTGATAGGAGTGACGATATTTGCATCTATATCATTGGACGACATTGGCAATTCTGGATGATCCGGCATATGATTCGCCCGGAGTTCAAAGTGAGTCGCTTTGGACAAGTGCTACCGCGCAAATCTTGTACATTTGTGACCTCCTTTACAAGATACGATGAGGCAGAATGCTGTAAAATTGATAGGAGTGAAGATATTTGCATCTATATCATTGGAAGACATTGGCAATTCTGGATGCTCCGGCTTATGATTCGACCTGAGTCCAAAGAGAGTCGCTTTGGACACGTGCTACAGCACAAATCTTGTACATTTGTGCCCTCCTTTACAAGATACGATGAGGCAGAATGCTGTAAAATTGATAGGAGTAAAGATATTTGCATCTATATCATTGGACGACATTGGTAATTCTGGATGCTCCGGCTTATGATTCGACCTGAATCCAGAGGGAGTCGGTTTGGACAAATGCTGCCGCCCAAAACTTGTGCATTTGGACCTCCTGGAAAAGGAATGATTGAGGCAGAATCCTGTCACATTGATAGGAGTGAAGATATTTGCGTATATATCATTGGACGACATTGGTAATTCTGGATGCTCCGGCTTATGATTCGACCTGAATCCAAAGGGAGTCGGTTTGGGCAAATGCTGCCGCCCAAAACTTGTGCATTTGGACCTCCTGGAAAAGGTATGATTGAGGCAGAATCCTGTCACATTGATAGGAGTGAAGATATTTGCATCTATATCATTGGACGACATTGGTAATTCTGGATGCTCCGTCTTATAATTAGACCTGAATCCAAAGAGAGTCGGCCTGGACAAGTGCTACCGCACAAGTCTTGTACATTTTGACCCCCTGGACAAGATACGATGAGGCAGATTCCTGTCAAATTGATAGGAGAAAAGATATTTGCACCTATATCATTGGACGACATTTGCAATTCTGGATGCTCTGGCTTATGATTCGACCTGAGTCCATAGAGAGTCGCTTCGGACAAGTGCTACCGCAACAAGTCTTGTACATCTGGACCGCGTGGACAAGATATGATGAGGCAGAATCCTGTCAAATTGATAGGAGAAAAGATATTTGCATCTATATCATTGGACGACATTGGCAATTCTGGATGCTCCGGCTTATGATTCGACCTGAGTTCAAAGAGTTTCGCTTTTGTCTAGTGCTACCGCACAAATCTTGTACACTTGACCCTCCTGAACAAGACACGATGAGGCAGAATCCTATCACATTCATAGGAGTGATGATATTTGCATCTATATCATTGGACGACATGGCAATTCTGGATGCTTCGGCATATGAATCGACCTGAGTCCAAAGAGATTCGCTTTTGTGAAGTGCTAACGCACAAATCTTGTACATTTTGACCTATTGGACAAGATATGATGAGGCAGAATCCTGTCAAATTGATAGCAGTAAAGATATTTGCATCTATATCATTGGACGACATTGGCAATTCTGGATGCCCCGTCCTATGATTCGACCTGAGTCCAAAGGGAGTCGCGTTGGACAAGTGTTACCGCACAAATCTTGTACATTTGGACCCCCTGGTTAAGCTACGATGAGGCAGAATCCTGGCAAATTGGTAGGAGTAAAGATATTTGCATCTATATCATTCCGATAAGATCGGCAATTTTTGTTACTTCGGCATATGGATAGACCTGAGTCCAACGAGAGTCGGTTTGGATAAATGCTGCGGCACAAAACTTGTGCATTTGGACCTCCTGGAAAAGGTGTGCTGAGGCAGAATCCTGTCACAATAATAGGAGTGAAGATATTTGCATCTATATCATTGGACGACATTGGCAATTCTGGATGCACCGGCTTATGATTCGACCTGAGTCCAAAGAGAGTCGCTTTGGACAAGTGCTACCGCACACATCTTGTATGTGTGGACCTCCTGTACAAGGTATGATGAGGCAGAATCCTATCACAGTGATAGGAGTAAAGATATTTGCATCTATATCATTGGACGACATTGGCAATTCTGGATGCTCCGGCTTATGATGCGACCTGAGTCCAAAGAGAGTCGCGTTGGACAAGTAATACCGCACAAATCTTGTACATTTGAACCTCCGGAACAAGGTATGATGAGGCAGAATCCTGTCAAAGTGACAGGAGCAAAGATATTTGCTTCTATATCATTGGACGACATTGGCAATTCTGGATGCTCTGGCTTATGATTCGACCTGAGTCCAAAGAGAGTCGCTTCGGACAAGTGCTACCGCATCAAGTCTTGTACATTTCGACCCCCTGTACAAGGTATGATGAGGCAGAATCCTATCACATTCATAGGAGTGATGATATTTGCATCTGTATCATTGGACGACATGGCAATTCTGGATGCACCGGCTTATGATTCGACCTGAGTCCAAAGGGAGTCGCTTTGGGCAAGTGCTACCGCACACGTCTTGTATGTGTGGACCTCCTGTACAAGGTATGATGACGCAGAATCCTATCACATTGATAGGAGTAAAGATATTTGCATCTATATCATTGGACGACATTGGCAATTCTGTTTGCTCCGGCATATGATGCGACCTGAGTCCAAAGAGCGTCGCTTTGGACAAGTAATACCGCACAAATCTTGTACATTTGAACCTCCGGAACAAGGTATGATGAGGCAGAATCCTGTCAAAGTGACAGGAGCAAAGATATTTGCTTCTATATCATTGGACGACATTGGCAATTCTGGATGTTCCGGCATATGATTCGACCGGAGGCCAAAGAGAGTCGCTTTGGACAAGTGCTACCGCACAAATCTTGTACATTTGGACCCCTGGTTAAGATACGATGAGGCAGAATCCTGGCAAATTCATAGGAGTAAAGTTATTTGCATCTATATCATTCCGATAAGATCGGCAATTTTTGTTACTTCGGCATATGGATCGACCTGAGTCCAAAGAGAGTCGCTTTGGACAAGTGATACCGCACAAATCTTGTACATTTGGACCTCCTGGGCAAGGTATGATGAGGCAGAAGCCTGTCACATTAATAGGAGTGAAGATATTTGCATCTATATCATTGGACGACATTGGCAATCCAGGGGATCCGGCTTATAATTAGACCTGAATCCAAAGAGAGTCGGGGTGGACAAGTGCTATCACACACATCTCGTACATTTGTACCTCCTGCACAAGATACGATGAGCCAGAATGCTGCAAAATTGATAGCAGTAAAGATATTTGCATCTATATCATTGGACGACATTGGCAATTCTGGATACTTCGGCATATGGATCGAACTGAGTCCAAAGCGATTCGCTTTTGTCAAGTGCTACCGCACAAATCTTGTACATTTGAATCTCTTGGACAAGGTATGATGAGGCAGAATCATATCACGTTGATAGGAGTGAAGATATTTGCATCTATATCATTGGACAACATTGGCAATCCTGGGGATCCGGCTTATAATTAGACCTGAATCCAAAGAGAGTCGGCCTGGACAAGCGCTACCGCACAAATCTTGTACATTTGAACCTCCTGGACAAGATACGATGAGGCAGAATGCTGTAAAATTGATAGGAGTCAGGATATTTGCCTCTGTATGATTGGACAATATCGGCAGTTTTGGATTCTTCGCTTTATGATTCGACCTGAATCCAAAGGGAGTCGCCTTGAACAGTGGTACCACACGAATATTGTACATTTGGACCCCCTGGACAAGATAAGTTGAGGCAGAATCCTGTCAAATTGATAGGAGTGAAGATATCTGCATCTATATTATTGGACGACATTGGCAATTCTGAATGCTCCGACATATGATTCGACCGGAGGCCAAAGAGAGGCACTTTGTACAAGTGCTACCGCAAAAATCTTGTACATTTGGACCCCTTGGACAAGATACGACGAAGCAGAATCGTGTCAAATTGACAGGAGTAAAGATATTTGCATCTATATCATTGGACGACATTGGCAATTCTGGTTGCTCCGGCTTATGATGCGACCTGAGTCCAAAGAGAGTCGCTTTAGACAAGTGCTACAGCACAAATCGTGTACATTTGAACCTCCTGGACAAGATACGATGAGGCAGAATGCTGTCAAATTGATAGGAGTGAAGATATTTGCATCTATATCATAGGACGACATTGGCAATTTTGGATGCTTCGGCATATGGATCGACCGGAGGCCAAGGAGAGTCGCCTTAGACAAGTGCTACCGCTCAAATCTTGTACATATGGACCACCTGGAAAAGATACGATGAGGTAGAATCCTGTACAATGGATCGGAGTAAAGATATTTGCATCTATATCATTGGACGACATTGGCAATTCTGGATACTTCGGAATATGGATCGACCTGAGTTCAAAGAGAATCGCTTTGGACAAATGCTGCCGCCCAAATCTTGTACATGTGGACCCCCTGGACAAGATACGATGAGGCAGAATCCTGTAAAATTGACAGGTGTAAAAATATTTGCATCTATATCATTGGACGACATTAGCAAAACTGGTATCCGGCTTATGATTCGACCTGAATCCAAAGAGAGTCGATCTGGACAAGTGCTACCGCACAAATCGTGTACATTTGAACCTCCTGGACAAGATAAGATGCGGCAGAATGCTATAAAATTGATGGGAGTGAGGATATTTGCATCTATATCATTGGACGACATTGGCAATTTTGGATGCTCCGGCTTATGATTCGACTTGAGTCCAAAGAGAGTCGCTTTAGACAAGTGCTACAGCACAAATCGTGTACATTTGAACCTCCTGGACAAGATACGATGAGGCAGAATGCTGTCAAATTGATAGGAGTGAAGATATTTGCATCTATATCATAGGACGACATTGGCAATTTTGGATGCTTCGGCATATGGATCGACCTGAGTCTAAAGAGAGTCGCTTTGGACAATTTGCTACCGCACCAATCGTGTAAATTTGGACATCCTGGACAAGGTATGATGAGGCAGAATCCTGGCAAATTGATAGGAGTGAAGATATTTGCATCTATATCATTGGACGACATAGGCCAATTCTGGATGTTTGGCGTATGTTTCGACCTGAGTCCAAAGAGAGTCGGTTTGGACAAATGCTGCCGCTAAAAAACTTATATATTAGGACCTCCTGGAAACGGTGTGGGGAGGCAGAATCCTGTCACATTGATAGGAGTAAAGAGATTTGCATCTATACCATTGGACGACATTGGCAATCCTGGGATCCGGCTTATGATTCGACCTGAATCCAAAGAGAGTCGTTCTGGACAATTGCTACCGCACAAATCTTGTACATTTGTTCCTCCTGGACAAGATACGATGAGGCAGAATCCTGTCAAATTGATAGGAGTAAAGATATTTGCATCTATATCATTGGACGGCATTGGCATTTCTGGATGCTTCGGTTAATGGATTGACCTGAGTTCAAAGAGAATCGTTTTGGATAAGTGCTTCGGCACACATCTTGTACATTGGGACCTCCTGGACAAGATACGATGCGGCAGAATCCAGTCAGATTGATAGGAGTAAAGATATTTGCATCTATATCATTGAGCGACATTAGCAATTCTCGATGCTCGGCATATGATTCGACTTGAGTTCAAAGATATTCACTTTGGACAAATGCTGCCGCCCAAATCTTGTCCATTTGGACCTCCTGAAAAAGATACGATGAGACAGAATCCTGTCAAATTGATAGCAGTGAAGATATTTGCATCTATATCATTGGACGACATTGGCAATCCTGGGGATCCGGCTTATAATTAGACCTGAATCCAAAGAGAGTCGGCCTCGACAAGTGCTACCGCACAAATCTTGTACATTTGAACTTCCTGGACAAGATACGATGAGGCAAAATTCTGTAAAATTGATAGGAGTGAGGATATTTGCATCTATATCATTGGACGACATTGGCAATTCTGGATGCTCCGGCATATGATTCGACCTGAGTCCAAAGAGAGTCGGTTTGGACAAGTGCTACCACAAAAATCTTGAACATTTGGACCTCCTCGGCAAGATACGATGAGGCAGAATCCTGTGAAATTGGTAGGAGACAGGATATTTGCATCTATATAATTGGACGACATTGGCAATTCTGGATGCTTCGGCATATGGATCAACCTGAGTCCAAAGAGATTCACTTTTGTCAAGTGCTACCGCACAAATCTTGTACATTTGAACCTCCTGGAAAAGATACGATGAGGGAGAATCCTGTACAATTGATCGGAGTAAAGATATTTGCACCTATATCATTGGACGACATTGGCAATTCTGGATGCTTCGGCTTAGGGATCGACCTGAGTCCAAAGAGATTCGCTTTTCTCAAGTGCTACCCCACAAATCTTGTACATGTGGACCACCTGGACAAGATACGATGAGGCAGAATCCTGTCAAACTGATAGCAGCGAAGATATTTGCATCTATATCATTGGACGACATTGGCAATCCTGGGGATCCGGCTTATAATTAGACCTGAATCCAAAGAGATTCGCTTTGGATAAATGCTGCCGCCCAAATCTTGTACATTTGGACCCCCTGGACAAGATACGATAAGGCAGAATCCTGTCAAATTGATAGCAGTAAAGATATTTACATCTATTTCATGCACGACATTGGCAATTCTGGATGCTCCGGCATATGATTCGACCTGAGTCCAAAGAGATTCGCTTTTGTGAAGTGCTAACGCACAAATCTTGTACATTTGAACCTCCTGGACAAGATAAGATGAGGCAGAATCCTGTCAAATTGATAGGAGGAAAGATATTTGCATCTATATCAATGGACGTCATTGGCAATTCTGGATGCCCCGGCTTATGATTCGACCTGAGTCCAAAGAGAGTCGCTTTGGACAAGTGCTACCGCACACATCTTGTATGTGTGGACCTCCTGTACAAGGTATGATGAGGCAGAATCCTATCACAGTGATAGGAGTAAAGATATTTGCATCTATATCATTGGACGACATTGGCAATTCTGGATGCTCCGGCTTATGATGCGACCTGAGTCCAAAGAGAGTCGCGTTGGACAAGTAATACCGCACAAATCTTGTACATTTGAACCTCCGGAACAAGGTATGATGAGGCAGAATCCTGTCAAAGTGACAGGAGCAAAGATATTTGCTTCTATATCATTGGACGACATTGGCAATTCTGGATGCTCTGGCTTATGATTCGACCTGAGTCCAAAGAGAGTCGCTTCGGACAAGTGCTACCGCATCAAGTCTTGTACATTTCGACCCCCTGTACAAGGTATGATGAGGCAGAATCCTATCACATTCATAGGAGTGATGATATTTGCATCTGTATCATTGGACGACATGGCAATTCTGGATGCACCGGCTTATGATTCGACCTGAGTCCAAAGGGAGTCGCTTTGGGCAAGTGCTACCGCACACGTCTTGTATGTGTGGACCTCCTGTACAAGGTATGATGAAGCAGAATCCTATCACATTGATAGGAGTAAAGATATTTGCATCTATATCATTGGACGACATTGGCAATTCTGTTTGCTCCGGCATATGATGCGACCTGAGTCCAAAGAGCGTCGCTTTGGACAAGTAATACCGCACAAATCTTGTACATTTGAACCTCCGGAACAAGGTATGATGAGGCAGAATCCTGTCAAAGTGACAGGAGCAAAGATATTTGCTTCTATATCATTGGACGTCACTGGCAATTCTGGATGCTCCGGCATATGATTCGACCGGAGGCCAAAGAGAGTCGCTTTGGACAAGTGCCACCGCACAAATCTTGTACATTTGGACCCCTGGTTAAGATACGATGAGGCAGAATCCTGGCAAATTGATAGGAGTAAAGATATTTGCATCTATATCATTCCGATAAGATCGGCAATTTTTGTTACTTCGGCATGTGGATCGACCTGAGTCCAAAGAGAGTCTCTTTGGACAAGGTCGACCGCACAAATCGTGTACATTTGAACCTCCTGTACAAGGTATGATGAGGCAGAATCCTATCACATTCATAGGAGTGATGATATTTGCATCTGTATCATTGGACGACATGGCAATTCTGGATGCTTCGGCATATGAATCGACCTGAGTCCAAAGAGATTCACTTTTGTGAAGTGCTAACGCACACATCTTGTACATTTTGACCTATTGGACAATATATGATGAGGCAGAATCCTGTCAAATTGATAGCAGTAAAGATATTTGCATCTATATCATTGGACGACAGTGGCAATTCTGAATGCACCGGCATATGATTCGACCTGAGTCCAAAGAGAGTCGCTTTGGACAAGTAATACCGCACAAATCTTGTACATTTGAACCTCCGGAACAAGGTATGATGAGGCAGAATCCTGTCAAAGTGACAGGAGCAAAGATATTTGCTTCTATATCATTGGACGACATTGGCAATTCTGGATGCTCCGGCATATGATTCGACCGGAGGCCAAAGAGAGTCGCTTTGGACAAGTGCTACCGCACAAATCTTGTACATTTGGACCCCTGGTTAAGATACGATGAGGCAGAATCCTGGCAAATTCATAGGAGTAAAGTTATTTGCATCTATATCATTCCGATAAGATCGGCAATTTTTGTTACTTCGGCATATGGATCGACCTGAGTCCAAAGAGAGTCGGTTTGGACAAATGCTGCGGCACAAAACTTGTGCATTTGGACCCCCTGTACAAGGTATGATGAGGCAGAATCCTATCACATTCATAGGAGTGATGACATTTGCATCTGTATCATTGGACGACATGGCAATTCTGGATGCACCGGCTTATGATTCGACCTGAGTCCAAAGAGAGTCGCTTTGGACAAGTGCTACCGCACACATCTTGTATGTGTGGACCTCCTGTACAGGGTATGATGAAGCAGAATCCTATCACATTGATAGGAGTAAAGATATTTGCATCTATATCATTGGACGACATTGGCAATTCTGGTTGCTCCGGCTTATGATGCGACCTGAGTCCAAAGAGAGTCGCTTTGGACAAGTAATACCGCACAAATCTTGTACATTTGAACCTCCGGAACAAGGTATGATGAGGCAGAATCCTGTCAAAGTGACAGGAGCAAAGATATTTGCTTCTATATCATTGGACGACATTGGCAATTCTGGATGTTCCGGCATATGATTCGACCGGAGGCCAAAGAGAGTCGCTTTGGACAAGTGCTACCGCACAAATCTTGTACATTTGGACCCCTGGTTAAGATACGATGAGGCAGAATCCTGGCAAATTCATAGGAGTAAAGTTATTTGCATCTATATCATTCCGATAAGATCGGCAATTTTTGTTACTTCGGCATATGGATCGACCTGAGTCCAAAGAGAGTCGCTTTGGACAAGTGATACCGCACAAATCTTGTACATTTGGACCTCCTGGGCAAGGTATGATGAGGCAGAAGCCTGTCACATTAATAGGAGTGAAGATATTTGCATCTATATCATTGGACGACATTGGCAATCCAGGGGATCCGGCTTATAATTAGACCTGAATCCAAAGAGAGTCGGCCTGGACAAGCGCTACCGCACAAATCTTGTACATTTGAACCTCCTGGACAAGATACGATGAGGCAGAATGCTGTAAAATTGATAGGAGTCAGGATATTTGCCTCTGTATGATTGGACAATATCGGCAGTATTGGATTCTTCGCTTTATGATTCGACCTGAATCCAAAGGGAGTCGCCTTGAACAGTGGTACCACACGAATATTGTACATTTGGACCCCCTGGACAAGATAAGTTGAGGCAGAATCCTGTCAAATTGATAGGAGTGAAGATATCTGCATCTATATTATTGGACGACATTGGCAATTCTGAATGCTCCGACATATGATTCGACCGGAGGCCAAAGAGAGGCACTTTGTACAAGTGCTACCGCAAAAATCTTGTACATTTGGACCCCTTGGACAAGATACGACGAAGCAGAATCGTGTCAAATTGACAGGAGTAAAGATATTTGCATCTATATCATTGGACGACATTGGCAATACTGGGGATCCGGCTTACGATTCGACCTGAATCCAAAGAGAGTCGATCTGGATAAGTGCTACCGCACAAAGCTTGTACATTTAAACATCCTGGACAAGATACGATGAGGCAGAATCCTGTCACATTGATAGGAGTTGTTGCGTATTCATAGTCACCTCGGGCCGGCGGCCAATGAGCGCCCGCGACGTTCTCACCAAAATCAATAACGCGGTCGATACTCGGGCGATACGTTATGTAAACGCGCCTGCTCATTAGTAGCGCCGCGTCGCGTTCTTCTCGGGCAATTGTTCTCTCGCGGTTCCCGCGCGCTCTCGTCGGCCATTACCAACCTCTGCATAGTAGTGATCGGGTGCTTTCTCTCATTCTTACCGAATACTAGTGCGGAATTCGAGTGCAGTTCTCGCATAGTGCATTGTAGAAAGTGACTTAAAGTGACTGTAAAGGCGAAGGGAATAGAAAGACGCTTTGGTGCCCCTCAAACATTGTACTCCGTAGGTTAAGTGTCTTAGTTTAATAAAGCGTGTTCGTGCCTTCTCACCCACGTGGACTTTCTTGTGCCGGCCACGTGCCGTGTGCGCAATTTTAGTGCTAAAACTCCTCAGAGCAACTCAACACCCGCGTTAACCAGTCCTCTCAGGCACTCCTCAAGGCTTATTAAAAAACATTGGTCCTTCGAGCCGGATAAAGCGCGTGTGAAAAAGTGGGGTTAAAGTGAGAAAAGGGAGATGAGAGAGCACGACGGCCCGACGGAAAGGTGGCCGGCCAGATGAGCCGCTTTCGTTTTATAAAGCGACTCGAGGAGGAGTCCATGCAGGCGCCTTTCAAGACGCTCCACCCAGAAGCCGTACGGACGCAGCTTGAGCATCTCCAAGCTGCGTGGACGAAATTTGATGAGCAGCACGACAGACTGTGCGAGCTCCCGGTGGATGCATTCCACAAGCTCTAGTACACCTCCGTGGAGGTGTACGATCAGTGCCTCCAACTATTCACCGAGGCTACTACAGCGCTGCGTGTTCTGCAGGCGGAACAGCAAAAAAAGGAGCGAATCGGGACCCCTCAACCGCCCGGCAATCCTCAGGTGCTTTCCAGGGCCATTGTTCCTCAGGTGGCCCTCCCCCCTTCTCAGGTGATTTTACCGCTTGGCGGCTATTCAGGGACACCTTCGAGTCACTGGTGGCCAAGAACTCCCAGTTCTCGGCGCTGAAGAATCTGCTAGTCCTGAAGGCCTTCCTCACCGGCGAAGCAGCGCACCGGCACGACACCCTGCCTGTCGAGGCTGCATCATTCGAGCTAGCGTGGCAGCGTCTCCGTGACTGGTACGACAATCGCAGGATACTCGAGGGCGACCTCATCGATCGGCTCCTCGGGGATGGGACCCAATGCTCTCGCAACGCCAACAGCCTCGATGAGCTCGTCACCTCCGTCAACGAGCCCCTGTTCGCCCTCAAGACGCTCGGGATCGACACAAAACAATGGGGCCCCGTGGCCGCACGCATCACGGTCCGGAGATTGGACGAGGCAACCAGGGCACTGTGGGAGATATCCTTGGGAACGTCAACCACGTCTCCTACTCTCACGGAGGTACAAGAGTTTCTCCACGCCCAGGCCCGAGGGCTCGAGAATCAGGAGCGTGGACGAGCGCCGTCGGGTACTCATTCCTCAGGCGTCACAGCGCGATCGGGACCCCCTGACTCCTCTGCCTCCTCGCAGACTCGCTCTAGGCCTTCGCTCGGTGCCAGAGCACATGTAGCAGATGCGGTGCCAGATGAGACTCCTCGGGCACGAATGTGCGAGCTGTGCAGCGAGGAACACTTTATTGTGTCATGCCCCGAGTTCCGGGCAGCCAATGCATCATAGAGACGGCAGGCGGTGGAACAGTTGCGGTTGTGCTACAACTGCCTTGGTAATCACAACGTGGTTAACTGTCGCAACCGCGAACGGGGCCAGCACTGCGGGGGGCTTCATCATTCGATGATCCATCTGCAACCGGCGCACTCTCAGGGAGTCCTCAACCCCGCACAGTCACCGTGTACAGGCCAGCACCCACGGCGGAGCCGGCGGCCGAGCAGGAGCCGGCTGAGCTGGAGACCACTCTCCGAGCGCCCTCACCACACCAGGATGCCAAGCCGCTCGCCATCGTGGATACGGACGCGCAGGGACTGCGACCACATTACTTGTTCAAGTGGCAGGGGATTTCAGGGCGGGGTAAGCCCCTCCCCCCTCACCGGAGTAGAACCTCCTACTCCCGTCATAGATCCACCCTCAGGAAAACTAAACTCGGGACATCCTCAGGAACGACAGCCTCAACGGAACCCCCTCAACCAGGCACTCCTCTCGCAACACTGGGCACTCCTCTTGCGCCTCCACCGGCCAGCGCACTCACCCTTCCTCCATCAGGGTATCTCAGGCTGAATGTGCTGCTGGCCACTTTCCAGGCCATCACCTTGTCAATCTATGGCACCACGCATCAGGTACGCATGCTGATCGACCCCGGCTCAGAACTATCCTTTGTCTCAGAGAGAACGGCGAAGACGCTGCTGCTGGAAGTACGGCCCTCCAACATACGGATCACCGGGGTCGGAGGTACCCATTCAGGTTCCACACGGGGAGTGGCGACTGTTCTCCTCACGTCGATCTACGACCAGACTGCATCGTTCACCATCACGGTTCACATCCACAAGAAAACCACCACGTGGCTACCCTCATTCTCCGCTCCGGAGCTCTGGTGGCCGCATCTGCAGTAGATACCACTCGCCGACCCAGATTTCCTCAACCCCGGAGAAATCGATATCATCTTGGGAGTCGACGTGTACGGTAGGCTGCTCGAGCCCGGTGTTATCAAGGGGAGTCCTCAGGAGCCAATCGCCCTCCGCACCCTTCGGATGGGTCGTACTCGGCCCGGTCGATGACGAGTTAGCAGGTCAGACCGCAACCACGCACGCGGTCGCTATCGACCATCACCTGCACGACCTTCTCGAGCGATTCTGGGTTCAAGAGGAGACGACGATCCGGACTACAGCGAGCCTCATCAATGATATTGTCGCGACTTTCCTAAATGCGCGACCGATCAGCGGCTTCGGGCCGCCTCGGCACCGCTCGGGTCTTACCCGATCTTTCGCTAACTCCTCTCCCGCTCTCCCTTCCGCCGCCCCGGGTGGATCGAGCAGCTCGTGGGCTGCGGGAGCGGGGAGCGGGGGGGACTTGTTTCCCGGAATAGGACACCTGTGCGACCGCTAATTAGTCGTTAGCCTATTGTCGGTGAGGATACATCTATTTCTGAGTATTGCGAGTGATTTTCTGAGAACCTTAGTTTTTTTTTGAGTGAGCGTGCGAACCGTCTGCGGTCCGTCTTGGGATCTCTATCCCGCGCGTCTTAACGAGAACTTTCTCGTCCTGTACTTTATAGACCCTTTTGGGAAGTTAGGAGAACATTAAAAGGACCGGAGTTCATTGAAAGCGCTATCTTGATTTTATTTGCCCTTTACACACCAGTCGAACCAATCGTCTTTTCTTAACATCTCTTCTTGCATTATACTAACAGATCGAGCACTGCTATCCGACCACTTGAGGTTTCGGACGAGGATTCGATCAAACAGATATAGAGGCAAATATCCTTACTCCTATAAATTCTGCAGCATTCTGCCTCATCGTATCTTGTCCAGGAGGCTCAAATGTACAAGACTTGTGCGGTAGCACTTGCCCAGGACGACTCTCTTTGGATTGAGGTCTAATTATAAGCCGGATCCCCAGGATTGCCAATGTCGTCCAATGATATAGATGCAAATATCTACACTGCTATCAATTTGACAGGATTCTGTCTCATCGTATCCTGTCCAGGAGGTTCAAATGTACAAGATTTGTGCGGTAGCACTTGACAAAAACGAATCGTTTTGGACTCAGTTCGAATCACAAGCCGAGCATCCAGAATTGGCCAATGTCGTCCAATGAAATAGATGCAAATTTCTTCACTCCTATCAATTTGAAACGATTCTGCCCCATCGTATCTTATCTAGGAGGTTCAAATGTACCCGATTTGTGCGGTAGCACTTGACAAAAGCGAATCGCTTGGGACTCAGTTCGATCCATATGCCGAAGCATCCAGAATTGCCAATGTCGTCCAATGATATAGATGCAAATATCTTTACTCCTATGAATGTGATTGGATTCTGCCTCATCAAACCTTGTCCAGCAGATTCAAATGTACAAGACTTATTGCGGTAGCACTTGTCCGAAGCGACTCTCTTTGGTCTCCGTCCGAATCATATGCCGGAGCATCCAGAATTGCCGTTGTTGACCAATGATATAGATGCAAATATCTTTACTCCTATTAATTTGACAGGATTCTGCCTCATCGTATCTTGTCCAGGGGGTCCAAATGTACAAGATTTGTTGCGGTAGCACTTGTCCAAAGCGACTCTCCTTGGACTCAGGTCGAATCATATGCCGGAGCATCCAGAATTGCCAATGTCGTCCAGTGATATAGATGCAAATATCTTTACTCCTATTAATGTGATCGGATTCTGCCTCATAATACCTTGTTCCGGAGGTTCAAATGTACAAGATTTGAGCGGTAGCCCTTGTCCAAAGCGACTCTCTTTGGACTCAGGTCGAATCATATGCCGAAATTCCAGAATTGCCAATGTCGTCCAATGATATAGATGCAAATATCTTTACTCCTATCAATGTGATAGGATTCTGCCTCATCATACCTTGTTCCGGAGGTTCAAATGTACAAGATTTGTGCGGTAGCACTTGTCTAAAGCCACATTCTTTGGACTTAGGTCGAACATAAGCCGGACCATCCAGAATTGCCGATGTTGACCAATGATATAGATGCAAATATCTTTACTCCTATCAATGGGATCGGATTCTGCCTCATCATACCTTGTTCCGGAGGTCCAAATGGACAAGATTTGGGCGGCAGTATTTGTCCAAAGCGACTCTCTTTGAACTCAGGTCGAATCATATGCCGAAATTCCAGAATTGCCAATGTCGTCCAATGATATAGATGCAAATATCTTTACTCCTATGAATGTGATAGGATTCTGCCTCATCATACGTTGTACAGGAGGTTCAAATGTACAAGACTTATTGCGGTAGCACTTGTCCGAAGCGACTCTCTTTGGCCTCCGTCCGAATCATACGCCGGAGCATCCAGAAGTGCCGTTGTTGACCAATGATATAGATGCAAATATCTTTACTCCTATTAATTTGACAGGATTCTGCCTCATCCCATCTTGTCCAAGGGGTCCAAATGTACAAGATTTGTTGCGGTAGCACTTGTCCAAAGCGACTCTCCTTGGACTCAGGTCGAATCATATGCCGGAGCATCCAGAATTGCCAATGTCGTCCAGTGATATAGATGCAAATATCTTCACTCCTATTAATGTGATAGGATTCTGCCTCATCATACTTGTTCCAGAGGTGCAAATGTACAAGGTTCGTGCGGTAGCACTTGTCCAAAGCGAATCTCTTTGGATTCAAGTCGAATCATAAACCGGAGCATCCGGAATTGCCAATGTCGTCCAATGATATAGATGCAAATATCTTTACTCCTGTCAATTTGACAGGATTCTGCCTCATCGTATATTGTCCAGGGGGTCCAAATGTGCAAGATTTGTGCGGTAGCACTTGACCAAAGCGAATCTCTTTGGACTCAGGTCGACCCATAAGCCGAAGCATCCAGAATTGCCAATGTCGTCCAATAATACAGATGCAATTATCTGGCCTCCAATCTATTTGCAAGGATTCTGCGTCATCATACTTGTTCCAGAAGTGCAAATGTACACGGTTTTTGCGGTAGCATTTGTCCAAAGCGAATCTCTTTTTGGACTCAAGTCGATCCATTAGCCGAAGCATCCAGAATTGTCAATGTCGTCCAATGATATAGATGCAAATATCTTTACTCCTATCAATGAGATAGGATTCTGCCTCATCATACCTTGTCCAAGAGGTCCAAATGTACAAGATTTGTGCGGTAGCACTTGTCTAAAGCGACTCACTTTGGAGTCAGGTCGAATCATAAGCCGGAGCATCCAAAATTGCCAATGTCGTCCAATGATATAGATGCAAATATCGTTACTCCTATCAATGTGACATGATTCTGCCTCATCGTACCTTTTCCAGGAGGTCCAAATGCACAAGATTTGGGCGGCAGCATTTGTCCAAAGCGACTCTCTTTAGACTCAGGTCGAATCATAAGCCGGAGCATCCAGAATTGCCAATGTCGTCCAATGATATAGATGCAAATATCATCACTCCTATCAATTAGACAGGATTCTGGCTCATCATGTCTTGTCCAGTAGGATCAAGTATACAAGATTTGTGTGGTAGCACTTGTCCAAAGCGACTCTCTTTTGCCTCCGGTCGAATCTTACGCCGGAGCATCCAGAATTGCCAATGTCGTCCAATGATATAGATGTAAATATCTTTACTCCTATCAATGTGATAGGATTCTGCCTCATCATACCTTGTTCAGGATGTCCAAGTATACAAGATGTGTGCGGTAGCACTTGTCTAAAGCGACTCACTTTGGAGTCAGGTCAAATCATAAGCCGGAGCATCCAAAATTGCCAATATCGTCCAATGATATAGATGCAAATATCTTCACTCCTAGCAATGTGACAGGATTCTGCCATATCATACCTTGCCCAGGAGGTTCAAATGTATACAATTAATGCGGTAGCACTTGTCCAGGCCGACTCTCTTTGGATTCAGGTCTAATTATAAGACGGATCCCCAGGATTGCCAATGTCGTCCAATGATATTGGTGCAAATAACTTCACTCCTATCAACGTGATAGGATTCTGTCTCATGGTATCTTGTCCAGGATATTCAAATGTACACGATTTGTGCTGTAGTACTTGTCCAAAGCGAGTCTCTTGGGATTCAGGTCGAATCATATGCCGGAACATCCAGAATTGCAAATGGCGTCCATTGATATAGATGCAAATATCTTTATTCCTATCAATTTGACAGGATTCTGCCTCATCATATCTTGTCCAGGAGGTTCAAATGTACAAGAATTGTGCGTTAGCACTTCACAAAAGCGAATCTCTTTGGACTCAGGTCGAATCATAAGCCGAAGCATCCATAATTGCCAATGTCGTCCAATGATATAGGTGCAAACATCTTCACTCCTATCTGTTTGACAGGATTCTGCCGCATCGTATCTTATCCACGAGGTTCAAATGTACAAGATTTGTGCGGTAGCACTTTTCCAAAGCGACATTCTTTGGACTTAGGTCGAACCATAAGCCGGACCATCCAGAACTGCCGATGTTGACCAATGATATATATGCAAATATCTTTACACCTATTAATTTGACAGGATTCTGCCTCACCGTATCTTGTACACGAGGTCAAAATGTACAATATTTGTGTTGTAGCACTTGTCAAAAGCGACTCCGTTTGGCCTCAGGTCGATCAACATGCCGAAGCATAAAAAATTGCAAATGTGGCCAAATGATGTAGATGCAAATATCTTTACTCCTATCAATTTGACAGGATTCTACCTCATCATACCTAGTTCCGAAGGTTCAAATGTACAAGATTTGTGCGGCAGCCCTTGTCCAAAGCGACTCTCTTTGGAGTCAGGTCGAATCATAAGCCGGAGCATCCAAAATTGCCAATGTCGTCCAATGATATAGATCCAAATATCTTCACTCCTATCAATTTGACAGGATTCTGCCTCACGGCATCTTGTCCAGGAGGTTCAAATGTACGAGATTTGTGCAGTCGCACTTATCCAAAGCGATTCTCTTTGGACTCAGGTCGAATCATGAGCCGGATGATCCAGAATTGCCAATGTGGTCCAATGATATAGATGCAAATACCTTCACTCCTACCAATGTGATAGGATTCTGCCACATCATACCTTGTCCAGGATGTCCAAGTGTACAAGATGTGTGCGGTAGCACTTGTCTAAAGCGACTCACTTTGGAGTCAGGTCGAA
The DNA here is from genome assembly GCA_963942575.1 of Priocnemis perturbator. Classification (NCBI taxonomy): domain Eukaryota; kingdom Metazoa; phylum Arthropoda; class Insecta; order Hymenoptera; family Pompilidae; genus Priocnemis; species Priocnemis perturbator. Next base: position 900,012 of record CAWWDK010000133.1, on the reverse strand, counting down.
TCATAAGCCGGAGCATCCAAAATTGCCAATGTCGTCCAATGATATAGATCCAAATATCTTCACTCCTATCAATGTGACAGGATTCTGCCATATCATACCTTGCCCAGGAGGTTCAAATGTACAAGATTTATGCGGTAGCACTTGTCCAGGCCGACTCTCTTTGGATTCAGGTCTAATTATAAGACGGATCGCCAGGATTGCCAATGTCGTCCAATGATATTGGTGCAAATATCTTCACTCCTATCAACGTGATAGGATTCTGCCTCATCATACCTTGTTCCGGAGGTTCAAATGTACAGGAATTGTGCTGTAGTACTTGTCCAAAGCGACTCTCTTGGGATTCAGGTCGAATCATATGCCGGAACATCCAGAATTGCCAATGACGACCATTGATATATATGCAAATATCTTTACTCCTATCAATGTGACAGGATTCTGCCTCACCATACCTTTTCCAGGAGGTTCAAATGTGCAAGATTTGTGCGGTAGCACTTGACCAAAGCGAATCTCTTTGGACTCAGGTCGAATCATAAGCCGGAGGATCCAGTATTACCATTGCGGTCCAATTATATAGATGCAAACTTCTTCACTCCTATCAATGTGATAGGATTCTACCTCATCATAACTTGTTCCTAGGTTCAAATGTACATGATTTGTGCGGTTTTATTTGTTCAAAGCGACTGTCTTTTGATTCAGGTCGAATCATATGCCGGAGCATTCAGAATTGTCAATGACGTCCAATGATATAGGTGCAAACATCTTCACTCCTAACAGTCGGACAGGATTCTGGCTCATCGTATATTGTCCAGGAGGGTCAAGTGTACAAGATTTGTGCGGTAGCACTTGTCCAGACCGACTCTCTTTGGATTCAGGTCGAATCATAAGCCGTATCCCCAGGATTGCCAATGTCGTCCAATGATATAAATGCAACTATCTTTACTACTATCAATGTGACAGGATTCTGCCTCACCATACCTTTTCCAGGAGGTTCAAATGTGCAAGATTTGTGCGGTAGCACTTGACCAAAGCGAATCTCTTTGGACTCAGGTCGACCCATAAGCCGACGCATCCACAATTGCCAATGTCGTCCAATAATACAGATGCAATTATCTGGCCTCCAATCTATTTGCAAGGATTCTGCGTCATCATACTTGTTCCAGAAGTGCAAATGTACACGGTTTTTGCGGTAGCATTTGTCCAAAGCGAATCTCTTTTTGGACTAAAGTCGATCCATTAGCCGAAGCATCCAGAATTGTCAATGTCGTCCAATGATATAGATGCAAATATCTTTACTCCTATCAATGAGATAGGATTCTGCCTCATCATACCTTGTCCAAGAGGTCCAAATGTACAAGATTTGTGCGGTAGCACTTGTCTAAAGCGACTCACTTTGGAGTCAGGTCGAATCATAAGCCGGAGCATCCAAAATTGCCAATGTCGTCCAATGATATAGATGCAAATATCGTTACTCCTATCAATGTGACATGATTCTGCCTCATCGTACCTTTTCCAGGAGGTCCAAATGCACAAGATTTGGGCGGCAGCATTTGTCCAAAGCGACTCTCTTTAGACTCAGGTCGAATCATAAGCCGGAGCATCCACAATTGCCAATGTCGTCCAATGATATAGATGCAAATATCATCACTCCTATCAATTAGACAGGATTCTGGCTTATCGTGTCTTGTCCAGTAGGATCAAGTATACAAGATTTGTGTGGTAGCACTTGTCCAAAGCGACTCTCTTTTGTCTCCGGTCGAATCTTACGCCGGAGCATCCAGAATTGCCAATGTCGTCCAATGATATAGATGCAAATATCTTTACTCCTATCATTGTGATACGATTCTGCCTCATCATACTTTGTTCCGGAGGTTCAAATGTACAAGATTTGTGCGGTAGCACTTGTCCAAAGCGACTCTCTTTGGAATCAGGTCGAATCTTACGCCGGAGCATCCAGAATTGCCAATGTGGTCCAATGATAAAGATGCAAATACCTTCACTCCTATCAATGTGATAGGATTCTGCCACATCATACCTTGTCCAGGAGGTCAAATGTACCAGATTTGTGCGTTAGAAATTGGCGAAAGCGACTCCCTTTGTACTCAGGTCGAGACATAAGCCGGAGCATCCAGAATTGCCAATGTCGCCCAGTGATCTAGATGCAAATATCTTTAATCATATCAATTTGACAGGATTCTGCCTCATCGTATATTGGCCAGGGGGTCCAAATGTACAAGACTTGTGTGGTAGCACGTGTACAAAGCGACTCTCTTTGGACTCAGTTCGAATCATAAGCCGAGCATCCAGAATTGCCAATGTCGTCCGATGATATAGATGCAAATATCTTTACTCCTATCAATGTGATAGGATTCTGCCTCCTCATACCTTGTTCAGGATGTCCAAGTGTACAAGATGTGTGCGGTAGCACTTGTCTAAAGCGACTCACTTTGGAGTCAGGTCAAATCATAAGCCGGAGCATCCAAAATTGCCAATATCGTCCAATGATATAGATGCAAATATCTTCACTCCTAGCAATGTGACAGGATTCTGCCATATCATACCTTGCCCAGGAGGTTCAAATGTACACGATTAATGCGGTAGCACTTGTCCAGGCCGACTCTTTTTCGATTCAGGTCTAATTATAAGAAGGATCCCCAGGATTGCCAATGTCGTCCAATGATATTGGTGCAAATATCTTCACTCCTATCAACGTGATAGGATTCTGTCTCATGGTATCTTGTCCAGGAGATTCAAATGTACACGATTTGTGCGGCAGCACTTGTCCAAAGCGACTCCCTTTGGATTTAGGTCGAATCATATGGCGAATAATCCAAAATTGCCAATGTCGTTCAAGATATAGATGCAAATATCTTTACTCCTATCAATATGTCAGGATTCTGCCTCATCATACCTTGTTCCGGAGGTTCAAATGTACCGGATTTGTGCTGTAGTACTTGTCCAAAGCGAGTCTCTTGGGATTCAGGTCGAATCATATGCCGGAACATCCAGGATTGCAAATGGCGTCCATTGATATAGACGCAAATATCTTTATTCCTATCAATTTGACAGGATTCTGCCTCATCATATCTTGTCCAGGAGGTTCAAATGTACAAGAATTGTGCGTTAGCACTTCACAAAAGCGAATCTCTTTGGACTCAGGTCGAATCATAAGCCGAAGCATCCATAATTGCCAATGTCGTCCAATGATATAGGTGCAAACATCTTCACTCCTATCTGTTTGACAGGATTCTGCCGCATCGTATCTTGTCCACGAGGTTCAAATGTACAAGATGTGTGCGGTAGCACTTGTCCAAAGCGACATTCTTTGGACTTAGGTCGAACCATAAGCCGGACCATCCAGAACTGCCGATGTTGACCAATGATATATATGCAAATATCTTTACTCCTATTAATTTGACAGGATTCTGCCTCACCGTATCTTGTACACGAGGTCAAAATGTACAATATTTGTGCTGTAGCACTTGTCCAAAGCGACTCCGTTTGGCCTCATGTCGATCAACATGCCGAAGCATACAAAATTGCCAATGTGGCCAAATGATGTAGATGCAAATATCTTTACTCCTATCAATTTGACAGGATTTTACCTCATCATACCTAGTTCCGAAGGTTCAAATATACAAGATTTGTGCGGCAGCCCTTGTCCAAAGCGACTCTCTTTGGAGTCAGGTCGAATCATAAGCCGGAGCATCCAAAATTGCCAATGTCGTCCAATGATATAGATCCAAATATCTTCACTCCTATCAATGTGACAGGATTCTGCCATATCATACCTTGCCCAGGAGGTTCAAATGTACAAGATTTATGCGGTAGCACTTGTCCAGGCCGACTCTCTTTGGATTCAGGTCTAATTATCAGATGGATCCCCAGGATTGCCAATGTCGTCCAATGATATTGGTGCAAATATCTTCACTCCTATCAACGTGATAGGATTCTGTCTCATGGTATCTTGTCCAGGAGATTCAAATGTACACGATTTGTGCGGTAGCACTTGTCTAAAGCGACTCCCTTTGGATTCAGGTCGAATCATATGGCGAATAATCCAAAATTGCCAATGTCGTTCAAGATATAGATGCAAATATCTTTACTCCTATCAATATGTCAGGATTCTGCCTCATCATACCTTGTTCCGGAGGTTCAAATGTACCGGATTTGTGCTGTAGTACTTGTCCAAAGCGAGTCTCTTGGGATTCAGGTCGAATCATATGCCGGAACATCCAGAATTGCAAATGGCGTCCATTGATATAGATGCAAATATCTTTATTCCTATCAATTTGACAGGATTCTGCCTCATCATATCTTGTCCAGGAGGTTCAAATGTACAAGATTTGTGCGTCAGCACTTCACAAAAGCGAATCTCTTTGGACTCAGGTCGAATCATAAGCCGAAGCATCCATAATTGCCAATGTCGTCCAATGATATAGGTGCAAACATCTTCACTCCTATCTGTTTGACAGGATTCTGCCGCATCGTATCTTATCCACGAGGTTCAAATGTACAAGATTTGTGCGGTAGCACTTTTCCAAAGCGACATTCTTTGGACTTAGGTCGAACCATAAGCCGGACCATCCAGAACTGCCGATGTTGACCAATGATATATATGCAAATATCTTTACTCCTATTAATTTGACAGGATTCTGCCTCACCGTATCTTGTACACGAGGTCAAAATGTACAATATTTGTGTTGTAGCACTTGTCCAAAGCGACTCCGTTTGGCCTCAGGTCGATCAACATGCCGAAGCATAAAAAATTGCAAATGTGGCCAAATGATGTAGATGCAAATATCTTTACTCCTATCAATTTGACAGGATTCTACCTCATCATACCTAGTTCCGAAGGTTCAAATGTACAAGATTTGTGCGGCAGCCCTTGTCCAAAGCGACTCTCTTTGGAGTCAGGTCGAATCATAAGCCGGAGCATCCAAAATTGCCAATGTCGTCCAATGATATAGATCCAAATATCTTCACTCCTATCAATTTGACAGGATTCTGCCTCACGGCATCTTGTCCAGGAGGTTCAAATGTACGAGATTTGTGCAGTCGCACTTATCCAAAGGGATTCTCTTTGGACTCAGGTCGAATCATGAGCCGGATGATCCAGAATTGCCAATGTGGTCCAATGATAAAGATGCAAATACCTTCACTCCTACCAATGTGATAGGATTCTGCCACATCATACCTTGTCCAGGATGTCAAAGTGTACAAGATGTGTGCGGTAGCACTTGTCTAAAGCGACTCACTTTGGAGTCAGGTCGAATCATAAGCCGGAGCATCCAAAATTGCCAATGTCGTCCAATGATATAGATGCAAATATCTTCACTCCTATCAATGTGACAGGATTCTGTCATATCATACCTTGCCCAGGAGGTTCAAATGTACAAGATTTATGCGGTAGCACTTGTCCAGGCCGACTGTCTTTGGATTCAGATCTAATTATAAGACGGATCCCCAGGATTGCCAATGTCGTCCAATGATATAGATGCAAATATCTTTACTGCTATCAATTTGACAGGATTCTGCCTCATCATACCTTGTCCAATAGGTCAAAATGTACAAGATTTGTGCGGTAGCCCTTGTCCAAAGCGACCCTCTTTGGACTCAGGTCGAATCATAAGCCGGAGCATCCAGAATTGCCAATGCCGTCCAATGATATAGATGCAAATATGTTTACTGCTATCAATTTGACAGGATTCTGCCTCATCATACCTTGTCCAATAGGTCAAAATGTACAAGATTTGTGCGGTAGCCCTTGTCCAAAGCGACCCTCTTTGGAGTCAGGTCGAATCATAAGCCGGAGCATCCAGAATTGCCAATGTCGTCCAATGATATAGATGCAAACATCTTCACTCCTATCAATTTGACAGGATTCTGCCTCATCCTGCCTTGTTCCGGAGGTTCAAATCTACAAGATTTGTGCGGTCGCCCTTGTCCAAAGCGACTCTCTTTGGACTCAGGTCGAATCATATGCCGGGGCATCCAGAATTGCCAATGTCGTCCAATGATATAGATGCAAATATCTTCACTCCTTTCATTGTGACAGGATTGCCGCAGCATTTGTCCAAACCGACTCTCGTTGGACTCAGGTCTATCCATATGCCGAAGTAACAAAAATTGCCGATCTTATCGGAATGATATAGATGCAAATATCTTTACTCCTATCAATGTGATAGGATTCTGCCTCACCATACCTTGTTCCGGAGGTTCAAATGTACAAGATTTGTGCGGTAGCACTCGTCCAAAGCGACTCTCTTTGGCCTCCGGTCGAATCATATGCCGGAGCATCCAGAATTGCCAATGTTGTCCAATGATATAGATGCAAATATCTTCACTCCTATCAATTTGACAGGAATCTGCCTCATCATATCTTGTCCAGGAGGTCCAAATGGACAAGATTTGTGCGGTAGCACTTGACAAATGCCAATCTCCTTGACTCAAGTCGAATCATATGCCGAGGATCCAGAATTGCCAATGTCGCCCAATGATATAGATGCAAATATCTTTACTGCTACCAATTTGACAGGATTCTGCCTCATCGTATCTTGACCAGGGGGTCCAAATGTACAAGATTTGTGCGGTGGCACGTGTCCAAAGCGACTCTCTTTGGCCCCCGGTCGAATCATATGCCGGAGCATCCAGAATTGCCATGTCGTCCAATGATACAGATGCAAATATCATCACTCCTATGAATGTGATAGGATTCTGCCTCATCATACCTTGTACAGGAGGTCCAAACGTACAAGACTTGTTGCGGTAGCACTTGTCCGAAACGACTCTCTTTGGACTCAGGTCGAATCATAAGCCAGAGCATCCAGAATTGCCAATGTCGTCCAATGATATAGATGCAAATATCTTTTCTCCTATCAATTTGACAGGATTCTGCCTCTATCATATCTTGTCCAGGGGGTCAAAATGTACAAGACTTGTGCGGTAGCACTTGGCAAAAGTCAATCTCTTTGACTCAGGTCGAATCATATGCCGATCATCCAGAATTGCCAATGTCGTCCAATGATATAGATGCAAATATCTTTACTTCTATCAATGTGATAGGATTCTGCCTCATCATACCTTGTTCCGGAGGTTCAAATGTACAAGATTTTTGCGGTAGCCCTTGTCCAAAGCGACTCTCTTTGGACTCAGGTCGAATCGTAAGCCGGGACATACAGAATTGCCAATGTCGTCCAATGATATAGATGCAAATATCTTTACTGCTATCAATTTGACAGGATTCTGCCTCATCATATCTTGTCCAATAGGTCAAAATAGACAAGATTTGTGCGTTAGCACTCCACAAAAGCGAATCTCTTTGTACTCAGGTCGATTCATATGCCGAAGCATACAGAATTGCCATGTCGTCCAAAGATACAGATGCAAATATCATCACTCCTATTAATTTGACAGGATTCTGCCTCATCATACCTTTTCCAGGAGGTCCAAATGTACAAGGTTTGGGCGGTAGCACTTGTCCAAAGCGACTCTCCTTGGACTCAGGTCGAATCATAAACCGGAGCATCCAGCATTGCCATGGCGTCCAATGATAGAGATGCAAATATCTTCACTCCTATCAATTCGACAGGATTCTGGCTCATCGTGTCTTGTCCAGGAGGATCATGTGTACAAGATTTGTGCGGTAGCACTAGACAAAAGCGAAACTCTTTGGATTCAGGTCGATCCATAAGCCGAACCATCCAGAATTGCCAATGTCGTGGAATGATATAGATGCAAATATCTTTAGTGCTATCAATTTGACAGGATTCCGCCTCATCGTATCTTGACCAGGGGGTCCAAATGTACAAGATTTGTGCGGTAGCACGTGTCCAAAGCGACTCTCTTTGGCCCCCGGTCGAATCATATGCCGGAGCATCCAGAATTGCCTATGTCGTCCAGTGATATAGATTCAAATATCTTTTCTCCTATCAATTTGACAGGATTCTGCGTCAATCATATCTTGTCCAGGGGGTCAAAATGTACAAGACTTGTGCGGGAGCACATGACAAAAGTCAATCTCTTTGACTCAGGTCGAATCATATGCCGATCATCCAGAATTGTCAATGTCGTCCAATGATATAGATGCAAATATCTTTACTGCTATCAATTTGACAGGATTCCGCCTCATCGTATCTTGACCAGGGGGTCCAAATGTACAAGATTTGTGCAGTAGCACGTGTCCAAAGCGACTCTCTTTGGCCCCCGGTCGAATCATATGCCGGAGCATACAGAATTGCCTATGTCGTCCAGTGATATAGATTCAAATATCTTTTCTCCTATCAATTTGACAGGATTCTGCCTCAATCATATCTTGTCCAGGGGGTCAAAATGTACAAGACTTGTGCGGGAGCACTTGACAAAAGTCAATCTCTTTGACTCAGGTCGAATCATAAACCGGAGGATCCAGCATTGCCTTGGCGTCCAATGATAGAGATGCAAATATCTTCACTCCTATCAATTCGACAGGATTCTGGCTCATCGTGTCTTGTGCAGGAGGAACAAGTGTACAAGATTTGTGCGGTAGCACTAGACAAAAGCGACTCTCTTTGGACTCAGGCCGATTCATATGCCGATCATCCAGAATTGCCAATGTCGTCCAATGATATAGATGCAAATATATTTACTGCTATCAATTTGATAGGATTCTGCCTCATCGTATCTTGTCCAGGGGGATCAAGTGTACAAGATTTGTGCGGTAGCACTAGACAAAAGCGAAACTCTTTGAACTCAGGTCGATTCATATGCCGAAGCATCCAGAATTGCCATGTCGTCCAATGATACAGATGCAAATATCATCACTCCTATCAATGTGATAGGATTCTGCCTCATCATACCTTGTTCCGGAGGTTCAAATGTACAAGATTTGTGCGGCAGCCATTGTCCAAAGCGACTCTCTTTGGACTCAGGTCGAATCATAAGCCGGAGCATCCAGAATTGCCAATGTCGTCCAATGTTATAGATGCAAACATCTTCACTCCTTTCAATTTGACAGGATTCTGTCTAATCATACTTGTTCCAGAGGTGCAAATGTACAAGGTTTGTACGGTAGCACTTGTCCAAAGCGAATCTCTTTGGACTCAGGTCGATCCATAAGCTGAAGCATCCAGAATTGCCAATGTCGTCCAATTATATAGAGGCAGATATCCTGATTCCTATCAATTTGACAGCATTCTGCCTCATCGTATCTTTTCCAGGAAGTTCAAATGTACAAGATTTGTGCGGTAGCACTTCTCCAGGCCGACTCTCTTCGGATTCAGATCTAATTATAAGACGGATCCCCAGAATTGCCAATGTCGTCCAATGATATTGGTGCAAATATATTCACTCCAATCAATGTGACAGGATTCTGCCTCATCATACTTGTGCCAGAGGTGCAAATGTACAAGGTTTGTGCTGTAGAACTTGTCGGAAGCGAATCTCTTTGGACTCAGGTCGAATCATATGCCGAGCACACAGAATTGCCAATGTCGTCCAATGATATAGATGCAAATATCTTTACTCCTATCAATGTGATAGGATTCTGCCTCATCATACCTTGTCCAATAGGTCAAAATGTACAAGATTTGTGCGTTAGCACTTCACAAAAGCGAATCTCTTTGGACTCAGGTCGATTCATATGCCGAAGCATCCAGAATTGCCATGTCGTCCAATGATACAGATGCAAATATCATCACTCCTATGAATGTGATAGGATTCTGCCTCATCGTGTCTTGTCCAGGAGGGTCAAGTGTACAAGATTTGTGCGGTAGCACTTGTCCAAAGCGAATCTCTTTGGACTCAGGTCGATCCATAAGCTGAAGCATCCAGAATTGTAAATGTCGTCCAATTATATAGAGGCAGATATCCTGATTCCTATCAATTTGACAGCATTCTGCCTCATCGTATCTTTTCCAGGAAGTTCAAATGTACAAGATTTGTGCGGTAGCACTTCTCCAGGCCGACTCTCTTCGGATTCAGATCTAATTATAAGACGGATCCCCAGAATTGCCAATGTCGTCCAATGATATTGGTGCAAATATATTCACTCCAATCAATGTGACAGGATTCTGCCTTATCATACTTGTGCCAGAGGTGCAAATGTACAAGGTTTGTGCTGTAGAACTTGTCCGAAGCGAATCTCTTTGGACTCAGGTCGAATCATATGACGAGCACACAGAATTGCCAATGTCGTCCAATGATATAGATGCAAATATCTTTACTCCTATAAATGTGATAGGATTCTGCCTCATCATACCTTGTCCAATAGGTCAAAATGTACAAGATTTGTGCGTTAGCACTTCACAAAAGCAAATCTCTTTGGACTCAGGTCGATTCATATGCCGAAGCATCCAGAATTGCCATGTCGTCCAATGATATAGATGCAAATATCATCACTCCTATGAATGTGATAGGATTCTGCCTCATCGTGTCTTGTTCAGGAGGGTCAAGTGTACAAGATTTGTGCGGTAGCACTAGACAAAAGCGAAACTCTTTGAACTCAGGTCGAATCATATGCCGAGCATACAGAATTGCCAATGTCGTCCAATGATATAGATGCAAATATCTTTACTCCTATCAATGTGATAGGATTCTGCCTCATCATACCTTGTTCCGGAGGTTCAAATGTACAAGATTTGTGCGGTAGCACTAGACCTAAGCGAAACTCTTTGAACTCAGGTCGAATCATAAGCCGGAGCATCCAGAATTGCCAATGTCGTCCAATGATATAGATGCAAATATCTTTTCTCCTATCAATTTGACAGGATTCTGCCTCATCATATCTTGTCCACGCGGTCCAGATGTACAAGACTTGTTGCGGTAGCACTTGTCCGAAGCGACTCTCTATGGACTCAGGTCGAATCATAAGCCAGAGCATCCAGAATTGCAAATGTCGTCCAATGATATAGGTGCAAATATCTTTTCTCCTATCAATTTGACAGGAATCTGCCTCATCGTATCTTGTCCAGGGGGTCAAAATGTACAAGACTTGTGCGGTAGCACTTGTCCAGGCCGACTCTCTTTGGATTCAGGTCTAATTATAAGACGGATCCCCAGGATTGCCAATGTCGCCCAATGACATTATCAAATTCATAGGAGCAAAGATATTTGCATCTATATCATTGGACAACCTGAGTCCAAAGAGAATTGCTTTTGTCAAGTGTTACCGCACAATTCCTGTACATTTGAACCTCCTGGTCAAGATACGATGAAGCAGAATCCTATCACATTGATAGGAGTAAAGATATTTGCATCTATATCATTGGACGACATTGGCAATTCTGGATGCCCCGGCATATGATTCGACCTGAGTCCAAAGAGAGTCGCTTTGGACAAGGGCTACCGCAGACAACTTGTGCATTTGAACCTCCGGAACAAGGTATGATGAGGCAGAATCCTATCACATTGATAGGAGTAAAGATATTTGCGTCTATATCATTGGACGACATTGGCAATGCTGGATGCTCGGCATATGATTCGACCTGAGTCAAAGAGATTGGCTTTTGTCAAGTGCTACCGCACAAGTCTTGTACATTTGGACCTCCTGTACAAGTTATGATGAGGCAGAATCCTATCACATTCATAGGAGTGATGATATTTGCATCTATATCATCGGATGACATTGGCAATTCTGGATGCTTCGGCTTATGGATCGGCCTGAGTCCAAAGAGTTTCGCTTTTGTCTAATGCTACCACACAAATCTTGTACACTTGATCCTCCTGGACAAGACACGATGAGCCAGAATCCTGTCAAATTGATGGGAGTGAAGATATTTGCATCTATATCATTGGACGACATTGGCAATTCTGGATGCACCGGCTTATGATTCGACCTGAGTCCAAAGAGAGTCGCTTTGGACAAGTGCTACCGCGCACATCTTGTATGTGTGGACCTCCTGTACAAGGTATGATGAGGCAGAATCCTATCACAGTGATAGGAGTAAAGATATTTGCATCTATATCATTGGACGACATTGGCAATTCAGGATGCACCGGCTTATGATGCGACCTGAGTCCAAAGAGAGTCGCTTTGGACAAGTAATACCGCACACATCTTGTATGTGTGGACCTCCTGTACAAGGTATGATGAGGCAGAATCCTATCACAGTGTTAGGAGTAAAGATATTTGCATCTATATCATTGGACGACATTGGCAATTCTGGATGCACCGGCTTATGATGCGACCTGAGTCCAAAGAGAGTCGCTTTGGACAAGTAATACCGCACAAATCTTGTACATTTGAACCTCCGGAACAAGGTATGATGAGGCAGAATCCTTGTCAAAGTGACAGGAGCAAAGATATTTGCTTCTATATCATTGGACGACATTGGAAATTCTGGATGCTCCGTCATATGATTCGACCGGAGGCCAAAGAGAGTCGCTTTGGACAAGTGCTACCGCACAATTCTTGTACATTTGGACCCCCTGGTTGAGATACGATGAGGCAGAATCCTGGCAAATTGATAGGAGTAATGATATTTGCATCTATATCATTCCGATAAGATCGGCAATTTTTGTTACTTCGGCATATGGATAGACCTGAGTCCAACGAGAGTCGGTTTGGACAAATGCTGCGGCACACAACTTGTGCATTTGGACCTCCTGGAAAAGGTGTGCTGAGGCAGAATCCTGTCACAATGATAGGAGTGAAGATATTTGCATCTATATCATTGGACGACATTGGCAATTCTGGATGCACCGGCTTATGATTCGACCTGAGTCCAAAGGGAGTCGCTTTGGACAAGGGCGACTGCACAAATCGTGTATATTTGGACCCCCTGGACAAAATACGATGAGGCAGAATCCTGTCAAATTGATAGCAGTAAATATATTCGCATCTATTTCATTGGACGACAATGGCAATTCTGGATGCTCCGGCTTATGATTCGACCTGAATCGAAAGACAGTCGCTTTGAACAAGGGCTACCGCACAAATCTTGTACATTTGAACCTCCTGTACAATGTATGATGAGGCAGAATCCTATCACATTCATAGGAGTGATGATATTTGCATCAGTATCATTGGACGACATGGCAATTCTGGATGCTTCGGTATATGAATCGACCTGAGTCCAAAGAGATTCGCTTTTGTGAAGTGCTAACGCACAAATCTTGTACATTTTGACCTATTGGACAAGATATGATGAGGCAGAATCCTGTCAAATTGATAGCAGTAAAGATATTTGCATCTATATCATTGGACGACATTGGCAATTCTGGATGCCCCGTCCTATGATTCGACCTGAGTCCAAAGGGAGTCGCGTTGGACAAGTGTTACCGCACAAATCTTGTACATTTGGACCCCCTGGTTAAGCTACGATGAGGCAGAATCCTGGCAAATTGGTAGGAGTAAAGATATTTGCATCTATATCATTCCGATAAGATCGGCAATTTTTGTTACTTCGGCATATGGATAGACCTGAGTCCAACGAGAGTCGGTTTGGATAAATGCTGCGGCACAAAACTTGTGCATTTGGACCTCCTGGAAAAGGTGTGCTGAGGCAGAATCCTGTCACAATAATAGGAGTGAAGATATTTGCATCTATATCATTGGACGACATTGGCAATTCTGGATGCACCGGCTTATGATTCGACCTGAGTCCAAAGAGAGTCGCTTTGGACAAGTGCTACCGCACACATCTTGTATGTGTGGTCCTCCTGTACAAGGTATGATGAGGCAGAATCCTATCAGAGTGATAGGAGTAAAGATATTTGCATCTATATCATTGGACGACATTGGCAATTCTGGATGCTCCGGCTTATGATGCGACCTGAGTCCAAAGAGAGTCGCGTTGGACAAGTAATACCGCACAAATCTTGTACATTTGAACCTCCGGAACAAGGTATGATGAGGCAGAATCCTGTCAAAGTGACAGGAGCAAAGATATTTGCTTCTATATCATTGGACGACATTGGCAATTCTGGATGCTCTGGCTTATGATTCGACCTGAGTCCAAAGAGAGTCGCTTCGGACAAGTGCTACCGCATCAAGTCTTGTACATTTCGACACCCTGTACAAGGTATGATGAGGCAGAATCCTATCACATTCATAGGAGTGATGATATTTGCATCTGTATCATTGGACGACATGGCAATTCTGGATGCACCGGCTTATGATTCGACCTGAGTCCAAAGGGAGTCGCTTTGGGCAAGTGCTACCGCACACGTCTTGTATGTGTGGACCTCCTGTACAAGGTATGATGAAGCAGAATCCTATCACATTGATAGGAGTAAAGATATTTGCATCTATATCATTGGACGACATTGGCAATTCTGTTTGCTCCGGCATATGATGCGACCTGAGTCCAAAGAGCGTCGCTTTGGACAAGTAATACCGCACAAATCTTGTACATTTGAACCTCCGGAACAAGGTATGATGAGGCAGAATCCTGTCAAAGTGACAGGAGCAAAGATATTTGCTTCTATATCATTGGACGACATTGGCAATTCTGGATGTTCCGGCATATGATTCGACCGGAGGCCAAAGAGAGTCGCTTTGGACAAGTGCTACCGCACAAATCTTGTACATTTGGACCCCTGGTTAAGATACGATGAGGCAGAATCCTGGCAAATTCATAGGAGTAAAGTTATTTGCATCTATATCATTCCGATAAGATCGGCAATTTTTGTTACTTCGGCATATGGATCGACCTGAGTCCAAAGAGAGTCGCTTTGGACAAGTGATACCGCACAAATCTTGTACATTTGGACCTCCTGGGCAAGGTATGATGAGGCAGAAGCCTGTCACATTAATAGGAGTGAAGATATTTGCATCTATATCATTGGACGACATTGGCAATCCAGGGGATCCGGCTTATAATTAGACCTGAATCCAAAGAGAGTCGGGGTGGACAAGTGCTATCACACACATCTCGTACATTTGTACCTCCTGCACAAGATACGATGAGCCAGAATGCTGCAAAATTGATAGCAGTAAAGATATTTGCATCTATATCATTGGACGACATTGGCAATTCTGGATACTTCGGCATATGGATCGAACTGAGTCCAAAGCGATTCGCTTTTGTCAAGTGCTACCGCACAAATCTTGTACATTTGAATCTCTTGGACAAGGTATGATGAGGCAGAATCATATCACGTTGATAGGAGTGAAGATATTTGCATCTATATCATTGGACAACATTGGCAATCCTGGGGATCCGGCTTATAATTAGACCTGAATCCAAAGAGAGTCGGCCTGGACAAGCGCTACCGCACAAATCTTGTACATTTGAACCTCCTGGACAAGATACGATGAGGCAGAATGCTGTAAAATTGATAGGAGTCAGGATATTTGCCTCTGTATGATTGGACAATATCGGCAGTTTTGGATTCTTCGCTTTATGATTCGACCTGAATCCAAAGGGAGTCGCCTTGAACAGTGGTACCACACGAATATTGTACATTTGGACCCCCTGGACAAGATAAGTTGAGGCAGAATCCTGTCAAATTGATAGGAGTGAAGATATCTGCATCTATATTATTGGACGACATTGGCAATTCTGAATGCTCCGACATATGATTCGACCGGAGGCCAAAGAGAGGCACTTTGTACAAGTGCTACCGCAAAAATCTTGTACATTTGGACCCCTTGGACAAGATACGACGAAGCAGAATCGTGTCAAATTGACAGGAGTAAAGATATTTGCATCTATATCATTGGACGACATTGGCAATACTGGGGATCCGGCTTACGATTCGACCTGAATCCAAAGAGAGTCGATCTGGATAAGTGCTACCGCACAAAGCTTGTACATTTGAACATCCTGGACAAGATACGATGAGGCAGAATCCTGTACAATTGATAGCAGTAAAGATATTTGCATTTATATCATTGGACGACATTGGCAATTCTGGATACTTCGGCAAATGGATCTACCTAAGTCCAAAGTGATTCGCTTTTGTCAAGTGCTACCGCAGAAATCGTGTACATGTGGACCCCCTGGAAAAGATACAATGAGGCAGAATCCTGTACAATTGATAAGAGAAAAGATATTTGCATCTATATCATTGGACAACATTGGCAATACTGGATACTTCGGCATATGGATCGACCTGACTCCAAAGAGATTCGCTTTTGTCAAGTGCTAACCCACAAATATTGTACATTTGGACCACCTGGACAAGATATGATGAGGCAGAATCCTGTCAAATTGATATGAGTGAAGATATTTGCATCTATATCATTGGACGACATAGGCCAATTCTGGATGCTCGGCTTATGATTCGACCTGAGTCCAAAGAGAGTCGGTTTGGACAAATGCTGCCGCTAAAAAACTTGTACCTTAGGACCTGCTGGAAAAGGTATGGTGAGGCAGAATCCTGTCAAATTGATAGGAGTGAAGATATTTGCATCTATATCATAGGACGACATTGGCAATTTTGGATGCTTCGGCATATGGATCGACCTGAGTCCAAAGAAAGTCGATTTGGACAAGTGCTAACGCACAAATCGTGTACACTTGGACATCCTGGACAAGGTATGATGAGGCAGAATCCAGTCAGATTGATAGGAGTAAAGACATTTGCATCTATAACATTGGACGGCATTGGCAATCCTGGGGATCCGGCTTACGATTCGACCTGAATCCAAAGAGAGTCGATCTGGATAAGTGCTACCGCACAAAGCTTGTACATTTGAACATCCTGGACAAGATACGATGAGGCAGAATCCTGTACAATTGATAGCAGTAAAGATATTTGCATCTATATCATTGGACGACATTGGCAATTCTGGATACTTCGGCATATGGATCTACCTAAGTCCAAAGTGATTCGCTTTTGTCAAGTGCTACCGCACAAATCGTGTACATGTGGACCCCCTGGAAAAGATACAATGAGGCAGAATCCTGTACAATTGATAAGAGAAAAGATATTTGCATCTATATCATTGGACAACATTGGCAATACTGGATACTTCGGCATATGGATCGACCTGACTCCAAAGAGATTCGCTTTTGTCAAGTGCTAACCCACAAATATTGTACATTTGGACCACCTGGACAAGATATGATGAGGCAGAATCCTGTCAAATTGATATGAGTGAAGATATTTGCATCCCTATCATTGGACGACATAGGCCAATTCTGGATGCCCGGTTTATGATTCGACCTGAGTCCAGCAAGAGTCGCTTTGGACAAATGCTGCCGCCCAAATCATGTCCATTTGGACTTCCTGGACAAGGTATGATGCGGCAGAATGCTGTAAAATTGATGGGAGTGAGGATATTTGCATCTATATCATTGGACGACATTGGCAATCCTGGGGACCCGTCTTATAATTAGACCTGAATCCAAAGAGTGTCGGCCTGGACAAGTGCTACCGCACAAATCTTGTTCATTTGAACCTCCTGGACAAGGTGTAATGGGGCAGAATCCTGTCACATCGATAGGAGTGAAGATATTTGCCCCAATATCATTGGACGACATTGGCAATTCTGGATACTTCAGCTATGGATCCACCTGAGTCCAAAGAGATACGCTTTTGTCAAGTGCTACCCCACAAATATTGTACATTTGGACCTCCTGGACAAGATACGATGAGGCAGAATCCTGTCAAATTGATAGGAGTAAAGATATTTGCATCTATATCATTGGACGGCATTGGCATTTCTGGATGCTTCGGTTAATGGATTGACCTGAGTTCAAAGAGAATCGTTTTGGATAAGTGCTTCGGCACACATCTTGTACATTGGGACCTCCTGGACAAGATACGATGCGGCAGAATCCAGTCAGATTGATAGGAGTAAAGATATTTGCATCTATATCATTGAGCGACATTAGCAATTCTCGATGCTCGGCATATGATTCGACTTGAGTTCAAAGATATTCACTTTGGACAAATGCTGCCGCCCAAATCTTGTCCATTTGGACCTCCTGAAAAAGATACGATGAGACAGAATCCTGTCAAATTGATAGCAGTGAAGATATTTGCATCTATATCATTGGACGACATTGGCAATCCTGGGGATCCGGCTTATAATTAGACCTGAATCCAAAGAGAGTCGGCCTCGACAAGTGCTACCGCACAAATCTTGTACATTTGAACTTCCTGGACAAGATACGATGAGGCAAAATTCTGTAAAATTGATAGGAGTGAGGATATTTGCATCTATATCATTGGACGACATTGGCAATTCTGGATGCTCCGGCATATGATTCGACCTGAGTCCAAAGAGAGTCGGTTTGGACAAGTGCTACCACAAAAATCTTGAACATTTGGACCTCCTCGGCAAGATACGATGAGGCAGAATCCTGTGAAATTGGTAGGAGACAGGATATTTGCATCTATATAATTGGACGACATTGGCAATTCTGGATGCTTCGGCATATGGATCAACCTGAGTCCAAAGAGATTCACTTTTGTCAAGTGCTACCGCACAAATCTTGTACATTTGAACCTCCTGGACAAGCTACGATGAGGCAGAATCCTGCCAAATTGATAGGAGTGAAGATATTTGCATCTATATCATAGGACGACATTGGCAATTTTGGATGCTTCGGCATATGGATCGACCTGAGTCCAAAGAGATTCGCTTTTGTCAAGTGCTACTGCAAAAATCTTGTACATTGGAACCTCTTGGACAAGATACGATGAGGCAGAATCCTGTCAAATTGATAGGAGTGAAGATATTTGCATCTATATCATTGGGTGACATTGGCAATCCTGGGATCCGGCTTATGATTCGGCCTGAATCCAAAGAGAGTCGATCTGGACAAGTGCTACCGCACAAATCTTGTACATTTGAACCTCCTGGACAAGATAAGATGCGGTAGAATGCTGTCAAATTGATAGGAGTCAGGATATTTGCATCTATAACATTGGACGACATTGGCAATTCTGGATGCTGCGACATATGATTCGACCCGAGCCACAGAGAGTCGCTTTAGACAAGTGCTACCCCTCAAATCTTGTACATATGGACCACCTGGAAAAGATACGATGAGGGAGAATCCTGTACAATTGATCGGAGGAAAGATATTTGCATCTATATCAATGGACGTCATTGGCAATTCTGGATGCCCCGGCTTATGATTCGACCTGAGTCCAAAGAGAGTCGCTTTGGACAAGTGCTACCGCACAAATCGTGTACATTTGGACCCCCTGGACAAGATACGATAAGGCAGAATCCTGTCAAATTGATAGCAGTAAAGATATTTACATCTATTTCATTGCACGACATTGGCAATTCTGGATGCTCCGGCATATGATTCGACCTGAGTCCAAAGAGATTCGCATTTGTGAAGTGCTAACGCACAAATCTTGTACATTTGAACCTCCTGGACAAGATAAGATGACGCAGAATCCTGTCAAATTGATAGGAGGAAAGATATTTGCATCTATATCAATGGACGTCATTGGCAATTCTGGATGCCCCGGCTTATGATTCGACCTGAGTCCAAAGAGAGTCGCTTTGGACAAGTGCTACCGCACAAATCGTGTACATTTGGACCTCCTGTACAAGATATGGTAAGGCGGAATCCTATCACATTGATAGGAGTAAAGATATTTGCATCTATATCATTGGACGACATTGGCAATTCTGGATGCTCGGCATATGAATCGACCTGAGTTCAAAGAGATTGGCTTTTGTCAAGTGCTACCCCACAAATCTTGTACATTTGAACCTCCTGGACCAGCTATGATGAGGCAGAAACCTATTACATTGATAGGAGTAAAGATATTTGCATCTATATCATTGGACGACATTGGCAATTCTGGATGCTCCGGCTTATTATTCGACCTGAGTCCAAAGAGAGTCGCTTTGGACAAGTGCTACCGCACAAATCTTGTACATTTGGACCTCCTGGACCAGCTATGATGAGGCAGAAACCTATTACATTGATAGGAGTAAAGATATTTGCATCTATATCATTGGACGACATTGGCAATTCTGGATGCTCGGCTTATGATACGACGTGAGTTCAAAGACAGTCGCTTCGGACAAGTGCTACCGTACAAATCGTGTACATTTGGACCTCCTGTACAAGGTATGATGAGGCTGAATCGAATCACATTGATAGGAGTAGAGATATTTGCATCTATATCATTGGACGACATTGGCAATTCTGGATGCTCGGCATATGAATCGACCTGAGTTCAAAGAGATTGGCTTTTGTCAAGTGCTACCCCACAAATCTTGTACATTTGAACCTCCTGGACCAGCTATGATGAGGCAGAAACCTATTACATTGATAGGAGTAAAGATATTTGCATCTATATCATTGGACGACATTGGCAATTCTGGATGCTCCGGCTTATTATTCGACCTGAGTCCAAAGAGAGTCGCTTTGGACAAGTGCTACCGCACAAATCTTGTACATTTGGACCTCCTGGACCAGCTATGATGAGGCAGAAACCTATTACATTGATAGGAGTAAAGATATTTGCATCTATATCATTGGACGACATTGGCAATTCTGGGTTCTCCGGCATATGATTCGACCTGCGTCCAAAGAGATTCGCTTTTGTGAAGTGCTAACGCACAAATCTTGTACATTTGAACCTCCTGGACAAGATAAGATGAGGCAGAATCCTGTCAAATTGATAGGAGGAAAGATATTTGCATCTATATCAATGGACGTCATTGGCAATTGTGGATGCCCCGGCTTATGATTCGACCTGAGTCCAAAGAGAGTCGCTTTGGACAAGGGCTCCCGCACAAATCTTGTACTTTTGTACCTCCGGAACAAGGTATGATGAGGCAGAATGCTATCATATTGATAGGAGTAAAGATATTTGCATTTATATCATTGGACGACATTGGCATTCCTGGATGCTCGGCATATGATTCGACCTGAGTCCAAAGAGATTGGCTTTTGGCAATTCTGGATGCTCGGCATATGAATCGACCTGAGTCCAAAGAGATTGGCTTTTGTCAAGTGCTACCCCACAAATCTTGTACATTTGAACCTCCTGGAGAAGATACGATGGGGCAGAATCCTGTCAAATTGATAGGGGTTAAGATATTTGCATCTATATCATTCCGATAAGATCTGCAATTTTTGTTATTTCGGCATATGGATCGACCTGAGTCCAAAGAGAGTCGCTTTGGACAAGTGCTACCGCACAAATCTTGTACACCTGAACCTCCCGAACAAGATACGATGAGCCCGAATCCTGTCAAATTGATAACAGTGAAGATATATGCATTTATATCATTGGACGTCTTTGGCAATTCTGGATGCTCAGGCTTATGATTCGACCTGAGTCCAAAGAGAGTCGCTTTAGACAAGTGCTACCCCTCACATCTTGTATATATGGACCACCTGGAAAAGATACGATGAGGGAGAATCCTGTACAACTGATCGGAGTAAAGATATTTGCATCTATATCATTGGACGACATTGGCAATTCTGGATACTTCGGAATATGGATCGACCTGAGTTCAAAGAGAATCGCTTTGGACAAATGCTGCCGCCCAAATCTTGTACATGTGGACCCCCTGGATAAGATACGATGAGGCAGAATCCTGTAAAATTGACAGGAGTAAAAATATTTGCATCTATATCATTGGACGACATTTGCAATACTGGGATCCGGCTTATGATTCGACCTGAATCCAAAGAGATTCGCTTTGGATAAATGCTGCCGCCCAAATCTTGTACATTTGGACCCCCTGGACAAGATACGATAAGGCAGAATCCTGTCAAATTGATAGCAGTAAAGATATTTACATCTATTTCATTGCACGACGTTGGCAATTCTGGATGCTCCGGCATATGATTCGACCTGAGTCCAAAGAGATTCGCATTTGTGAAGTGCTAACGCACAAATCTTGTACATTTGAAACTCCTGGACAAGATAAGATGAGGCAGAATCCTGTCAAATTGATAGGAGGAAAGATATTTGCATCTATATCAATGGACGTCATTGGCAATTCTGGATGCCCCGGCTTATGATTCGACCTGAGTCCAAAGAGAGTCGCTTCGGACAAATGCTGCCGCCCAAATCGTGTCCATCTGGACCTCCTGGATAAGATATGATGAGGCAGAATCCTGTCAAATTGATAGGAGTGATGATATTTGCATCTATATAATTGGACGACATTGGCAATTCTGGATGCTCCGGTTTATTATTCGACCTGAGTCCAAAGAGAGTCGCTTTGGACAACTGCTACCGCACAAATCTTGTACATTTGGATCTCCTGGACCAGCTATGATGAGGCAGAAACCTATTACATTGATATCAGTAAAGATATTTGCATCTATATCATTGGACGACATTGGCAATTCTGGATGCTCCGGCTTATGATTCGACCTGAGTCCAAAGAGAGTCGCTTTGGACAAGTGCTACCGCACAAATCGTGTACATTTGGACCTCCTGTACAAGGTATGATGAGGCTGAATCGAATCACATTGATAGGAGTAGAGATATTTGCATCTATATCATTGGACGACATTAGAAATTCTGGATGCTCGGCTTATGATTCGATCTGAGTTCAAAGAGAGTCGCTTCGGACAAGTGCTACCGCACAAATCGTGTACATTTGGACCTCCTGTACAAGGTATGATGAGGCTGAATCGAATCACATTGATAGGAGTAGAGATATTTGCATCTATATCATTGGACGACATTGGAAATTCTGGATGCTCGGCATAT
This sequence comes from Priocnemis perturbator, assembly GCA_963942575.1. Classification (NCBI taxonomy): domain Eukaryota; kingdom Metazoa; phylum Arthropoda; class Insecta; order Hymenoptera; family Pompilidae; genus Priocnemis; species Priocnemis perturbator. Next base: position 877,434 of record CAWWDK010000133.1, on the reverse strand, counting down.
GATTCGACCTGAGACCAAAGAGAGTCGCTTTGGACAAGTGCTACCGCACAAATCTTGTACATTTGAACCTCCTGGACAAGATATGATGAGGCAAAATCCTGTCAAATTGATAGGAGGAAAGATATTTGCACTATATCAATGGACGTCATTTGGCAATTCTGGATGCTCCGGCATATGATTCGACCTGAGTCCAAAGAGAGTCGCTTCGGCAAGTGCTACCGCACAAATCTTGTATGTGTGGACCTCCTGTACAAGGTATGATGAGACAGAATCCTGTCAAATTGATAGGTGTGGAGATGTTTGCATCTATATCATTGGACGTGATTGGCAATTCTGGATGGTTCGGCTTATGGATCGACCTGAATCAAAGAGTTTCGCTTTTGTCTAGTGCTACCGCACAAATCTTGTACATTTGGACCTCCTGTACAATGTATGAGGAGCCAGAATCCTATCACATTGATAGGAGTAAAGATATTTGCATCTATATCACTGGATGACATTGGCAATCCTGGATGCTCGGCATATGAATCTACCTGAGTCCAAGGAGAGTCGCTTTGGACAAGTGCTACCGCACAAATCTTGTACTCCTGAACCTCCTGAACAAGATACGATCAGGCAGAATCCTGGCAAATTGATAGGAGCCAAGATATTTGCATCTATATAATTGGACGACATTGGCAATTCTGGACGCTGGGCATATGATTCGACCTGACTCCAAAGAGATTCGCTTTTGTCAAATGCTACCCCACAAATCTTCTTCATTTGAACCTCCTGGATAAGATATGATGAGGCAGAATCCTGTCAAAATGATAGGAGTGATGATATTTGCATCTATATAATTGGACGACATTGGCAATTCTGGATGCTCCGGTTTATGATTCGACCTGAGTCCACGGAGAGTCGCTTTGGACAAGTGCTACCGCAACAAATCTTGTACATTTGGACCCCCTGGACAAGATACGATGAGCCAGAATCCCGTTAAATTGATAGGAGTGAAGATATTTGCATCTATATCATTGGACGACATTGGCAATTCTGGATGCTACGGCTTATGATTCGACCTGAATCCCAAGAGAGTCGCTCTGGACAAGTGCTACCGCACAAATCGTGTACATTTGGACCTCCTGTACAAGATACGATGAAGCAGAATCCTGTCAAATTGATAGGAGTAAAGATATTTGCATATATCATTGGACGACATTGGCAATTCTGGATGCTCGGCATATGATTCGACCTGAGTCCAAAGAGATTCGCTTTTGTGAAGTGGTACCCCACAAATCTTGTACATTTGAACCTCCTGGAGAAGATACGATGGGGCAGAATCCTGACAAATTGATAGGAGTTAAGATATTTGCATCTATATCATTCCGATAAGATCTGCAATTTTTGTTATTTCGGCATATGGATCGACCTGAGTCCAAAGAGAGTCGCTTTGGACAAGTGCTACCGCACAAATCTTGTACACCTGAACCTCCTGAACAAGATACGATGAGCCCGAATCCTGTCAAATTGATAACAGTGAAGATATTTGCATCTATATCATTGGACGTCTTTGGCAATTCTGGATGCTCAGGCTTATGATTCGACCTGAGTCCAAAGAGAGTCGCTTTGGACAAGTGCTACCGCACAAATCGTGTACATTTGGACCCCCTGGACAAGATACGATAAGGCAGAATCCTGTCAAATTGATAGCAGTAAAGATATTTACATCTATTTCATTGCACGACATAGGCAATTCTGGATGCTCCGGCATATGATTCGACCTGAGTCCAAAGAGATTCGCATTTGTGAAGTGCTAACGCACAAATCTTGTACATTTGAACCTCCTGGACAAGATAAGATGAGGCAGAATCCTGTCAAATTGATAGGAGGAAAGATATTTGCATCTATATCAATGGACGTCATTGGCAATTCTGGATGCCCCGGCTTATGATTCGACCTGAGTCCAAAGAGAGTCGCTTTGGACAAGTGCCACCGCACAAATCGTGTACATTTGGACCTCCTGTACAAGATATGGTAAGGTGGAATCCTATCACATTGATAGGAGTAAAGATATTTGCATCTATATCATTGGACGACATTGGCAATTCTGGATGCTCGGCATATGAATCGACCTGAGTTCAAAGAGATTGGCTTTTGTCAAGTGCTAACCCACAAATCTTGTACATTTGAACCTCCTGGACCAGCTATGATGAGGCAGAAACCCATTACATTGATAGGAGTAAAGATATTTGCATCTATATCATTGGACGACATTGGCAATTCTGGATGCTCCGGTTTATTATTCGACCTGAGTCCAAAGAGAGTCGCTTTGGACAAGTGCTACCGCACAAATCTTGTACATTTGAACCTCATGGACAAGATACGATGAGGCAGAATCCTGTCAAATTGATAGCAGTACAGATATTTGCATCTATATCACTGGACGACATTGGCAATTCTGGATGCTCCGGCATATGATTCGACCGGAGGCCAAAGAGAGTCGCTTTGGACACGTGCTACCGCACAAATCTTGTACATTTAAACCTCCGGAACAAGGTATGATGAGGCAGAATCCTGTCATATTGATAGCAGTAATGATATTTGCATCTATATCATTGGACGACATTGGCAATTCTGGATGCTCCGGCATATGATTCGACCGGAGGCCAAAGAGAGTCGCTTTGGACACGTGCTACCGCACAAATCTTGTACATTTAAACCTCCGGAACAAGGTATGATGAGGCAGAATCTTATCACATTGATAGGAGTAAAGATATTTGCATCTATATGATTGCACGACATTGGCAATTCTGGATGCCCCGGCTTATAATTCGTACTGAGTCCAAAGAGAGTCGCTTTGGAGAAGGGCTACCGCACAAATCTTGTACATTTTGACCTACTGGACAAGGTATGATGAGGCGGAATCCTGTCAAATTGATAGCAGTAAAGATATTTGCATCTATATCATTGGACGACATTGGCAATTCTGGATGCCCCGGCTTATGATTCGACCTGAGTCCAAAGAGAGTCGCTTTGGACTAGTGCTACCGCAATAAATCGTGTACATTTGGACCCCCTGGAAAAGATACTATGAGGCAGAATCCTTTACAATTGATAGGAGTAAAGATATTTGCATCAATATCATTGGACGACATTGGCAATTTTGGATGCCTCGGTTTACGGATCGACCTCAGTCTAAAGAGATTCGCTTTGGACAAGTGCTACCACACAAACCTTGTAGATTTGCACCTCTGGAACAAGTATGATGAGGCAGAATCCTGTCACATTGATAGTAGTAAAGATATTTGCATCTATATCACTGGACGACATTGGCAATCATGGGGATCCGGCTTATGATTAGACCTGAATCCAAAGAGAGTCGGCCTGGACAAGTGCTAGCGCACAAATCTTGGACATTTGAACTTCCTGGACAAGATACGATGAGGCAGAATTCTGTCAAATTGATAGGAGTGAAGATATTTGCATCTATATCATAGGACGACATTGGCAATTCTGGATGCACCGGCATATGGATCAACCTGAGTCCAAAGAGATTCACTTTCGCGAAGTGCTACCGCACAAATCTTGTACAATTGAACCTCCAGGACAAGATATGATGAGGCAAAATCCTGTCAAATTGATAGGAGGAAAGATATTTGCATCTATATCAATGGACGTCATTTGGCAATTCTGGATGCTCCGGCATATGATTCGACCTGAATCCCAAGAGAGTCGCTCTGGACAAGTACTGCAGTACAAATCCTATACATTTGAACCTCCGGAACAAGGTATGATGAGGCAGAATCCTGCCAAATTGATAGGAGTGAGGATATTTGCATCTATATCATTGGACGACATTGGCAATTCTGGATGCTCCGGCATATGATTCGACCGGAGGCCAAAGAGAGTCGCTTTGGACACGTGCTACCGCACAAATCTTGTACATTTAAACCTCCGGAACAAGGTATGATGAGGCAGAATCTTATCACATTGATAGGAGTAAAGATATTTGCATCTATATGATTGCACGACATTGGCAATTCTGGATGCCCCGGCTTATAATTCGTACTGAGTCCAAAGAGAGTCGCTTTGGAGAAGGGCTACCGCACAAATCTTGTACATTTTGACCTACTGGACAAGGTATGATGAGGCGGAATCCTGTCAAATTGATAGCAGTAAAGATATTTGCATCTATATCATTGGACGACATTGGCAATTCTGGATGCCCCGGCTTATGATTCGACCTGAGTCCAAAGAGAGTCGCTTTGGACTAGTGCTACCGCAACAAATCGTGTACATTTGGACCCCCTGGAAAAGATACTATGAGGCAGAATCCTTTACAATTGATAGGAGTAAAGATATTTGCATCTATATCATTGGACGACATTGGCAATTTTGGATGCCTCGGTTTACGGATCGACCTGAGTCTAAAGAGATTCGCTTTGGACAAGTGCTACCACACAAACCTTGTAGATTTGCACCTCTGGAACAAGTATGATGAGGCAGAATCCTGTCACATTGATAGTAGTAAAGATATTTGCATCTATATCACTGGACGACATTGGCAATCATGGGGATCCGGCTTATGATTAGACCTGAATCCAAAGAGAGTCGGCCTGGACAAGTGCTAGCGCACAAATCTTGGACATTTGAACTTCCTGGACAAGATACGATGAGGCAGAATCCTGTCAAATTGATAGGAGTGAAGATATTTGCATCTATATCATAGGACGACATTGGCAATTCTGGATGCACCGGCATATGGATCGACCTGAGTCCAAAGGGAGTCGCTTTGGAAAAGTGCTACCGCACAAATCTTGTACATTTGATCCTCCTGGACACGATACGATGAGGCAGAATACTGTCAAATTGAAAGGAGTTCAGATATTTGCATCAATATAATTCGGATAACATCGGCAATTATTGTCACTTCGGCTTATGATTCGACCTGAATCCAAAGAGATTCGCTTTGGACAAGTGCTACCGGACAAATCTTGTACATTGGAACCTCCAGGACAAGAGACCATGAGGCAGAATCCTATCAAATTGACATGAGTGAAGATATTTGCATCTATATCATTGAATGACATTGGCAATTCTGGATGCTTCGGCTTATGGATCAACCTGAATCCAAAGAGATTCGCTTTGGACAAGTGCTACCGAATAAATCTTGTACATTGGAACCTCCAGGACAAGAGACCATTAGGCAGAATCCTATCAAATTGATAGGAGTGAAGATATTTGCATCTATATCATTGGACGACATTGGCAATTCTGGATGCATCGGCATATGCATCGACCTGAGTCCAAAGAGATTCTCTCTTGTCAAGTGCTACTGCACATATCTTGTACATTTCAACCTCCTGGAAAAGGTATTGTGAGGCAGAATCCTGTCACATTGATAGGAGTGAAGATATTTGCATCTATATCAATGGACGACATTGGCAATTCTGGATGCTCAGGCTTATGATTCGACCTGAGTCCAAGGAGAGCCGCTTTGGACAAGTGCTACCGCAAAAATCTTGTACATTTGGACCCCCTGGACAATACATGATGAGGCAGAATTCTGTCAAATTGATAACAATAAAGATATTTGCATCTATATCATTGCACGACATTGGCAATTCTGGATGCTTCGGCTTATGATTCGACCTGAGTTCAAAGAAAGTCGCTTTGGACAAATGCTGCCGCCCAAATCTTGTCCATTTTGACCTCCTGGACAAGATACGATGAGGCAGAATCCTGTCAGATTGATAGGAGTAAAGATATTTGCATCTATACCATTGCACGACATTGGCAATTCTGGATGCTTCGGCTTATGGATCAACCTGAATCCAAAGAGATTCGCTTTGGACAAGTGCTACCGAATAAATCTTGTACATTGGAACCTCCAGGACAAGAGACCATTAGGCAGAATCCTATCAAATTGATAGGAGTGAAGATATTTGCATCTATATCATTGGACGACATTGGCAATTCTGGATGCATCGGCATATGGATCGACCTGAGTCCAAAGAGATTCTCTCTTGTCAAGTGCTACTGCACATATCTTGTACATTTCAACCTCCTGGAAAAGGTATTGTGAGGCAGAATCCTGTCACATTGATAGGAGTGAAGATATTTGCATCTATATCAATGGACGACATTGGCAATTCTGGATGCTCAGGCTTATGATTCGACCTGAGTCCAAGGAGAGCCGCTTTGGACAAGTGCTACCGCAAAAATCTTGTACATTTGGACCCCCTGGACAATACATGATGAGGCAGAATTCTGTCAAATTGATAACAATAAAGATATTTGCATCTATATCATTGCACGACATTGGCAATTCTGGATGCTTCGGCTTATGATTCGACCTGAGTTCAAAGAAAGTCGCTTTGGACAAATGCTGCCGCCCAAATCTTGTCCATTTTGACCTCCTGGACAAGATACGATGAGGCAGAATCCTGTCAGATTGATAGGAGTAAAGATATTTGCATCTATACCATTGCACGACATTGGCAATTCTTGATGCATCGGCTTATGGATCGACCTGAGTCCAAAGAGTTTCGCTTTGGACAAGTGCTAACGCACAAATATTGTACATTTGGACCTCCTGTACAAGGTATGATGAGGCAGAATCCTGTCAAATTGATAGGAGTGAAGATATTTGCATCTATATCATTGGACGACATTAGCAATTCTGGATGCTCAGGCTTATGATTCGACCTGAGTCCAAAGAGAGTCGCTTTGGACAAGTGTTACCGCACAAATCTTGTACATTTGGACCCCCTGGACAATATACGATGAGGCAGAATTCTGTCAGATTGATAACAGTAAAGATATTTGCATCTATATCATTGCACGACATTGGCAATTCTGGATGCTTCGGCTTATGATTCGACCTGAGTTCAAAGAAAGTCGCTTTGGACAAATGCTGCCACTCAAATCCTGTCCATTTTGACCTCCTGGACAAGATACGATGAAGCAGAATCCTGTCAAATTGATAGGAGTGAAGATGTTTGCATGTATATCATTGGACGACATTGGCAATGCTGGATGCTCCGGTTTATGATTCGACCTGAGTCCAAAGAGAGTCGTTTTGGACAAGTGCTACCGCCCAAACCTTGTACATTTGGACATCCGGAACAGGGTATGATGAGACAGAATCCTGTCAAAATCGTAGGAGTGAAGATATTTGCATCTATATCATTGGACGGCATTGGCAATTCTGGATGCCCCGGCTTATGATTCGACCTGAGTCCAAAGAGAGTCGGTTTGGGCAAATGCTGCCGCCCAAAACATGTGCAGTTGGACCTCCTGGAAAAGGTATGATGAGGCAGAATCCTGTCACATTGATAGGAGTGAAGATATTTGCATCTATATCATTAGACGGCATTGGCAATTCTGGATGCTCCGGTTTATGATTCGACCTGAGTCCAAGGAGAGTCGCTTTGGACAAGTGCTACCGCCCAAACCTTGTACATTTGAACATCCGGAACAGGGTATGATGAGACAGTATCCTGTCAAATTGATAGGAGTGAAGATATTTGCATCTATATCATTGGACGACATTGGCAATTCTGGATGCTCCGGCATATGATTCGACCGGAGGCCAAAGAGAGTCGCTTTGGACAAGTGCTACCGCACAAATCTTGTACATATGGACCCCCTGGTTAAGATACGATCAGGCAGAATGCTGTCAAATTGATAGGAGTAAAGAAATTTGCATCTATATCATTGAATGACATTGGCAATTCTGGATGCTTCGGCATATGGATCAACCTGAGTCCAAAGAGATTCACTTTCGCCAAGTGCTACCGCACAAATCTTGTACAATTGAACCTCCAGGACAAGAGACCATGAGGCAGAATCCTATCAAATTGATAGGAGTGAAGATATTTCCATCTATATCATTGGACGACATTGGCAATTCTCGATGCCCCGGCATTTGATTCGACCTGAGTCCAAAGAGAGTCTGCCTGGACAATTGCTAACGCACAAATCTTGTACATTTGGACCCCCTGGACGAGATACGATGAGGGAGAATCCTCGCAAATTGATAGGAGTGAAGATATTTGCATCTATATCATAGGACGACATTGGCAATTTTGGATGCATCGGCATATGGATCGACCTGAGTCCAAAGAGATTCTCTCTTGTCAAGTGCTACTGCACATATCTTGTACATTTGAACCTCCTGGAAAAGGTATTGTGAGGCAGAATCCTGTCACATGCATGGGACTAAAGATATTTGCATCTATATCAATGGACGACATTGGCAATCCTGGGGATACGTCTTATAATTTGACCTGAATCCAAAGAGAGTCGGCCTGGACAAGTGCTACCGCACAAATCTTGTACATTTGAACCTCTTTGACAAGATACGGTTAGGCAGAATGCTGTCAAATCTATAGGAGTCAGGATATTTGCATCTATATCATTGGACGACATTGGAAAATCTGGATGCTTCGGCTTATGGATCGACCTGAGTCTAAAGAGATTCGCTTTGGACAAGTGCTACCGCACAAATCGTATATATTTGGACATCCTGTACAAGGTATGATGAGGCAGAATCCTATCACATAGATAGGAGTAATGATATTTGCATCTATATCATTGGACGACATTGGCAATTCTGGATGCTCCGGCATTTGATTCGACCTGAATCGAAAGACAGTCGCTTTGGACATGTAATAACGCATAAATTTTGTACATTTGAACCTAGGAACAAGGTATGATGAGGCAGAATCCTATCACATTGATAGGAGTGAAGATGTTTGCATCTATATCATTGGACGACATTGGCAATTCTGGATGCTCCGGCTTATGATTCGACCGGAGGCCAAAGAGAGTCGCTTCAGACAAGTGCTACCGCACAAATCTTGTACATTTGGACCCCCTGGACAATATACGATGAGGCAGAATCCTGTCAGATTGATAGGAGTAAAGATATTTGCATCTATACCATTGCACGACATTGGCAATTCTTGATGCATCGGCTTATGGATCGACCTGAGTCCAAAGAGTTTCGCTTTGGACAAGTGCTAACGCACTAATATTGTACATTTGGACCTCCTGTACAAGGTATGATGAGGCAGAATCCTGTCAAATTGATAGGAGTGAAGATATTTGCATCTATATCATTGGACGACATTAGCAATTCTGGATGCTCAGGCTTATGATTCGACCTGAGTCCAAAGAGAGTCGCTTTGGACAAGTGTTACCGCACAAATCTTGTACATTTGGACCCCCTGGACAATATACAATGAGGCAGAATTCTGTCAGATTGATAACAGTAAAGATATTTGCATCTATATCATTGCACGACATTGGCAATTCTGGATGCTTCGGCTTATGATTCGACCTGAGTTCAAAGAAAGTCGCTTTGGACAAATGCTAACACTCAAATCTTGTCCATTTTGACCTACTGGACAAGATACGATGAAGCAGAATCCTGTCAAATTGATAGGAGTGAAGATGTTTGCATGTATATCATTGGACGACATTGGCAATGCTGGATGCTCCGGTTTATGATTCGACCTGAGTCCAAAGAGAGTCGTTTTGGACAAGTGCTACCGCCCAAACCTTGTACATTTGGACATCCGGAACAGGGTATGATGAGACAGAATCCTGTCAAAATCGTAGGAGTGAAGATATTTGCATCTATATCATTGGACGGCATTGGCAATTCTGGATGCCCCGGCTTATGATTCGACCTGAGTCCAAAGAGAGTCGGTTTGGGCAAATGCTGCCGCCCAAAACATGTGCAGTTGGACCTCCTGGAAAAGGTATGAGGAGGCAGAATCCTGTCACATTGATAGGAGTGAAGATATTTGCATCTATATCATTAGACGGCATTGGCAATTCTGGATGCTCAGGCTTATGATTCGACCTGAGTCCAAGGAGAGCCGCTTTGGACAAGTGCTACCGCACAAATCTTGTACATTTGGACCCCCTGGACAATACACGATGAGGCAGAATTCTGTCAAATTGATAGGAGTAAAGATATTTGCATCTATATCATTGGACAACATTGGCAATTCTGGATGCTCGGCATATGATTCTACCTGAGTGCAAAGAGTTTCGCAATTGTCTAGTGCTACCGAACAAATCTTGTACACCTGATCCTCCTGGACAAGACACGATGAGGCAGAATCCCGTCAAATTGATAGGAGTAAAGATGTTTGCATCTATATCATTGGGCTACTTTGGCAATTCTGGATGCTCCGGTTTATGATTCGACCTGAGTCCAAGGAGAGTCGCTTTGGACAAGTGCTACCGCCCAAACCTTGTACATTTGAACATCCGGAACAGGGTATGATGAGACAGTATCCTGTCAAATTGATAGGAGTGAAGATATTTGCATCTATATCATTGGACGACATTGGCAATTATGGATGCTCGGCATATGATTCGACCTGAGTCAAAGAGATTGGCTTTCGTCAAGTGATACTACACAAATCTTGTCCATTTGGACCTCCTGGACAAGATATGATGTGGGAGATTCCTGTCAAATTGATAGGAGTGAAGATATTTGCATCTATATCATTGGACGACATTAGCAATTCTGGATGCTCAGGCTTATGATTCGACCTGAGTCCAAAGAGAGTCGCTTTGGACAATTGCTACCGCACAAATCTTGTACATTTTGACCTACTGGACAAGGTATGATGAGGCAGATTCCTGTCAAATTGATAGTTGTGAAGATATCTGCATCTATATCATTGGACGACATTGGCAATTCTGGATGCTTCGGCATATGAATCGACCTGAGTCCAAAGAGATTCGCTTTTGTGAAGTGGTGACGCACAAATCTTGTACATTTTGACCTACTGGACAAGGTATGATGAGGCAGAATCGAATCACATTGATAGGAGTAAAGATATTTGCATCTATATCATTGGACGACATTGGCAATTCTGGATGCCCCGGCTTATAATTCGTACTGAGTCCAAAGAGAGTCGCTTTGGAGAAGGGCTACCGCACAAATCTTGTACATTTTGACCTACTGGACAAGGTATGATGAGGCAGAATCCTGTCAAATTGATAGCAGTAAAGATATTTGCATCTATATCATTGGACGACATTGGCAATTCTGGATGCCCCGGCTTATGATTCGACCTGAGTCCAAAGAGAGTCGCTTTGGACTAGTGCTACCGCAACAAATCGTGTACATTTGGACCCCCTGGAAAAGATACTATGAGGCAGAATCCTGTACAATTGATAGGAGTAAAGATATTTGCATCTATATCATAGGACGACATTGGCAATTTTGGATGCCTCGGTTTACGGATCGACCTGAGTCTAAAGAGATTCGCTTTGGACAAGTGCTACCACACAAACCTTGTAGATTTGCACCTCTGGAACAAGTATGATGAGGCAGAATCCTGTCACATTGATCTTAGTAAAGATATTTGCATCTATATCACTGGACGACATTGGCAATCATGGGGATCCGGCTTATGATTAGACCTGAATCCAAAGAGAGTCGGCCTGGACAAGTGCTAGCGCACAAATCTTGGACATTTGAACTTCCTGGACAAGATACGCTGAGGCAGAATGCTGTCAAATGGTTAGGAGTCAGGATATCTGCCTCTATATCATTGGACGACATTGGCAATTCTGGATGCTCCGGCTTATGGATCGACCTGAATCCAAAGAGATTCGTTTTGGGCAAGTGCTACGGAACAAATCTTGTACATTGGGACCTCCAGGACAAGAGACCATTAGGCAGAATCCTACCAAAGTGATAGGAGTGAAGATATTTGCATCTATATCATTGGACGACATTGGCAATTCTGGATGCTCCGGCATATGATTCGACCGGAGGCCAAAGAGAGTCGCTTTGGACAAGTGCTACCGCACAAATCTTGTACATATGGACCCTCTGGTTAAGATACGATGAGGCAGAATGCTGTCAAATTGATAGGAGTAAAGATATTTGCATCTATACCATTGAGTGACATTGGCAATTCTGGATGCTTCGGCTTATGGATCAACCTGAATCCAAAGAGATTCGCTTTGGACAAGTGCTACCGAACAAATCTTGTACATTGGAACCTCCAGGACAAGAGACCATTAGGCAGAATCCTATCAAATTGATAGGAGTGAAGATATTTGCATCTATATCATTGGACGACATTGGCAATTCTGGATGCTCCGGCATATGATTCGACCGGAGGCCAAAGAGAGTCGCTTTGGAAAAGTGCTACCGCACAAATCTTGTACATTTGATCCTCCTGGACACGATACGATGAGGCAGAATACTGTCAAATTGAAAGGAGTTCAGATATTTGCATCAATATAATTCGGATAACATCGGCAATTATTGTCACTTCGGCTTATGATTCGACCTGAATCCAAAGAGATTCGCTTTGGACAAGTGCTACCGGACAAATCTTGTACATTGGAACCTCCAGGACAAGAGACCATGAGGCAGAATCCTATCAAATTGACAGGAGTGAAGATATTTGCATCTATATCATTGAATGACATTGGCAATTCTGGATGCTTCGGCATATGGATCAACCTGAATCCAAAGAGATTCGCTTTGGACAAGTGCTACCGAACAAATCTTGTACATTGGAACCTCCAGGACAAGAGACCATTAGGCAGAATCCTATCAAATTGATAGGAGTGAAGATATTTGCATCTATATCATTGGACGACATTGGCAATTCTGGATGCTCCGGTATATGATTCGACCGGAGGCCAAAGAGAGTCGCTTTGGACAAGTGCTACCGCACAAATCTTGTACATATGGACCCCCTGGTTAAGATACGATGAGGCAGAATGCTGTCAAATTGATAGGAGTAAAGAAATTTGCATCTATATCATTGAATGACATTGGCAAATCTGGATGCTTCGGCATATGGATCAACCTGAGTCCAAAGAGATTCACTTTCGCCAAGTGCTAACGCACAAATCTTGTACAATTGAACCTCCAGGACGAGAGACCATGAGGCAGAATCCTATCAAATTGATAGGAGTGAAGATATTTCCATCTATATCATTGGACGACATTGGCAATTCTCGATGCCCCGGCATTTGATTCGACCTGAGTCCAAAGAGAGTCTGCCTGGACAATTGCTAACGCACAAATCTTGTACATTTGGACCCCCTGGACGAGATACGATGAGGGAGAATCCTCGCAAATTGATAGGAGTGAAGATATTTGCATCTATATCATAGGACGACATTGGCAATTTTGGATGCATCGGCATATGGATCGACCTGAGTCCAAAGAGATTCTCTCTTGTCAAGTGCTACTGCACATATCTTGTACATTTGAACCTCCTGGAAAAGGTATTGTGAGGCAGAATCCTGTCACATGCATGGGACTAAAGATATTTGCATCTATATCAATGGACGACATTGGCAATCCTGGGGATACGTCTTATAATTTGACCTGAATCCAAAGAGAGTCGGCCTGGACAAGTGCTACCGCACAAATCTTGTACATTTGAAACTCTTGGACAAGATACGGTTAGGCAGAATGCTGTCAAATCTATAGGAGTCAGGATATTTGCATCTATATCATTGGACGACATTGGCAAATCTGGATGCTTCGGCTTATGGATCGACCTGAGTCTAAAGAGATTCGCTTTGGACAAGTGCTACCGCACAAATCTTGTACATTTGAACCTCTTGGACAAGATACGGTTAGGCAGAATGCTGTCAAATTTATAGGAGTCAGGATATTTGCATCTATATGATTAGACGGCAACTACAATTCTGGATGCTCACGCTTATGATTCGACGTGAGTCCAAAGAGAGTCGCTTTGGACATATGCTATCGCAACAAATCGTGTCCATTTGAACCTCCTGGACAAGATACGATGAGGCAGAATCCTGTCAAATTGATAGGAGTGAAGATATTTGCATCTATATCATAGGACGACATTGGCAATTCTGGATGCACCGGCATATGGATCGACCTGAGTCCAAAGGGAGTCGCTTTGGAAAAGTGCTACCGCACAAATCTTGTACATTTGATCCTCCTGGACACGATACGATGAGGCAGAATACTGTCAAATTGAAAGGAGTTCAGATATTTGCATCAATATAATTCGGATAACATCGGCAATTATTGTCACTTCGGCTTATGATTCGACCTGAATCCAAAGAGATTCGCTTTGGACAAGTGCTACCGGACAAATCTTGTACATTGGAACCTCAAGGACAAGAGACCATGAGGCAGAATCCTATCAAATTGACAGGAGTGAAGATATTTGCATCTATATCATTGAATGACATTGGCAATTCTGGATGCTTCGGCTTATGGATCAACCTGAATCCAAAGAGATTCGCTTTGGACAAGTGCTACCGAACAAATCTTGTACATTGGAACCTCCAGGACAAGAGACCATTAGGCAGAATCCTATCAAATTGATAGGAGTGAAGATATTTGCATCTATATCATTGGACGACATTGGCAATTCTGGATGCTCCGGCATATGATTCGACCGGAGGCCAAAGAGAGTCGCTTTGGACAAGTGCTACCTCACAAATCTTGTACATATGGACCCCCTGGTTAAGATACGATGAGGCAGAATGCTGTCAAATTGATAGGAGTGAACATTTTTGCATCTATATCATTGGACGACATTGGCAATTCTGGATGCTCAGGCCTATGATTCGACATGAGTCCAAAGAGAGTCGCTTTGGACAAGTGCTACCGCACAAATCTTGTACATTTGGACCTCCTGGAAAAGGTATGATGAGGCAGAATCCTGTCACATTGATAGGAGTGAAGATATTTGCATCTATATCATTGGACGACATTGGCAATTCTGGTTGCTCCGGCTTATGATTCGACCTGAGTGCAAAGAGAGTCGCTTTGGACAAGTGCTACCGCACAAATCTTGTACATTTGGACATCCTGGACAAGGTATGATGAGGCAGAATCCTATCACATCGATAGGAGTGAAGGTATTTGCATCTATATCACTAGACGACATTGGCAATTCTGGATGCTCCGGCATATGATTCAACCGGAGGGCAAAGAGAGTAGCATTGTACAAGTGCTACCACACAAGTCTTGTACATTTGGATCCCCTGGAAAAGGTATGATGAGGCAGAATCCTGTCACATTGATAGGAGTGAAGATATTTGCATCTATATCATTGGACGACATTGGCAATTCTGGTTGCTCCGGCTTATGATTCGAACTGAGTCCAAAGAGAGTCGCGTCCGACAAGTGCTACCGCAACAAGTCTTGTACATTTGGACCTCCTGTACAAGGTATGATGAGGCAGAAACCTATCATATTGACAGGAGTAAAGATATTTGCATCTATATCATTGGACCACATTGGCAATTCTGGATGCTCCGGCGTATGATTCGTACGGAGGCCAAAGAGAGTAGCATTGTACCAGTGCTACCACACAAGTCTTGTACATTTGCACCCCGTGGACAATATACGATGAGGCAGAATCCTGTCAAATTGATGGGAGTAAAGATATTTGCATCTATATCATTGGACGACATTGGCAATTCTGGATGCTCCGGCTTATGATTCGATCTGAATCCAAAGAGAGTCGGTTTGGGCAAACGGTGCCGCCCAAAACTTGTGCATTTGGACCTCCTGGAAAAGGTATGATGAGGCAGAATCGTGTCACATTGACAGGAGTGAAGATATTTGCATCTATATCATTGGACGACATTGGCAATTCTGGATGCTCCGGATTATGATTCGACCTGAATCCAAATAGGGTCGGTTTGGGCAAATGCTGCCGCCCAAAACTTGTGCATTTGGACCTCCTGGAACAGGGTATGATGAGACAGAATCCTGTCAAATTGATAGGAGTGAAGATATTTGCATCTATATCATTTGACCACATTGGCAATTCTGGATGCTCCGGCGTAGGATTCGACCGGAGGCCAAAGAGAGTCGCTTTGGACAAGTGCCACCGCACAAATCTTGTACATTTCGACATCCTGGACAAGATATGATGAGGCAGAATCCTGTCAAATTGATAGGAGTGAAGATATTTGCATCTATATCATTGGACCACATTGGCAATTCTGGATGCTCCGGCGTACGATTCGGCCGGAGGCCAAAGAGAGTCGCATTGTACAAGTGCTACCGCACAAGTCTTGTACATTTGGACCCCCTGGTCAATATACGATAAGGCAGAATCCTACAAAAATGATGGGAGTAAAGATATTTGCATCTACATCATTGGACGACTTTGGAAATTCTGGATGCTCAGGCTTATGATTCGACTTGATTCCAAAGAATGTCGCTTTGGACAAGTGCTACCGCACAAATCTTGTACATTTGAACCTCCTGGACAAGACACCATGAGGCAGAATCCTGTCAAATTGGTAGGAGTGAAGATATTTGCATGTATATCATTGGACCACATTGGCAATTCTGGATGCTCCGGCGTATGATTCGACCGGAGGCCTAATAGAGTCGTTTTGGACAAGTGCTACCACACAAATCTTGTACGTTTGAAACTCCTGGACAAGATACCATCAGGGAGAATCCTGTCAAATTGATAGCAGTAAAGATATTTGCATCTATTTCATTGCACGACATTGGCAATTCTGGATGCTTCGGCTAATGGATCGACCTGAGTCCAAAGAGTTTCGCTTTTGTCTAGTGCCACCGCACAAATCTTGTACAATTGATCCTCCTGGACAAGACACGATGAGCCAGAATCCTGTCAAATTGATAGGAGTGAAGATATTTGCATCTATATCATTGGACGACATTGGCAATTCTGGATGCTCCGGCATATGATTCGACCAGAGGCCAAAGAGAGTCGCTTTGGACAAGTGCTACCGCACAAATCTTGTACATATGGACCCCCTGGTTAAGATACGATGAGGCAGAATGCTGTCAAATTGATAGGAGTAAAGATATTTGCATCTATACCATTGAGTGACATTGGCAATTCTGGATGCTTCGGCTTATGGATCAACCTGAATCCAAAGAGATTCGCTTTGGACAAGTGCTACCGAACAAATCTTGTACATTGGAACCTCCAGGACAAGAGACCATTAGGCAGAATCCTATCAAATTGATAGGAGTGAAGATATTTGCATCTATATCATTGGACGACATTGGCAATTCTGGATGCTCCGGCTTATGATTCGACCTCAGTCCAAAGAGAGTAGCTTTGGAAAAGTGCTACCGCACAAATCTTATATATTTGGACATCCTGTACAAGGTATGATGAGGCAGAATCCTATCACATTGATAGTTGTGAAGATATTTGCATCTATATCATTGGACGACATTGGCAATTCTGGATGCTTCGGCATATGAATCGACCTGAGTCCAAAGAGATTCGCTTTTGTGAAGTGCTGACGCGCAAATCTTGTACATTCTGACCTACTGGACAAGGTATGATGAGGCAGAATCGAATCACATTGATAGGAGTAAAGATATTTGCATCTATATCGTTGGACGACATTGGCAATTCTGGATGCCCCGGCTTATAATTCGTACTGAGTCCAAAGAGAATCGCTTTGGAGAAGGGCTACCGCACAAATCTTGTACATTTTGACCTACTGGACAAGGTATGATGAGGCGGAATCCTGTCAAATTGATAGCAGTAAAGATATTTGCATCTATATCATTGGACGACATTGGCAATTCTGGATGCCCCGGCTTATGATTCGACCTGAGTCCAAAGAGAGTCGCTTTGGACTAGTGCTACCGCAACAAATCGTATACATTTGGACCCCCTGGAAAAGATACTATGAGGCAGAATCCTTTACAATTGACAGGAGTAAAGATATTTGCATCTATATCATTGGACAACATTGGCAATTTTGGATGCCTCGGTTTACGGAACGACCTGAGTCTAAAGAGATTCGCTTTGGACAAGTGCTACCACACAAACCTTGTAGATTTGCACCTCTGGAACAAGTATGATGAGGCAGAATCCTGTCACATTGATAGTAGTAAAGATATTTGCATCTATATCACTGGACGACATTGGCAATCATGGGGATCCGGCTTATGATTAGACCTGAATCCAAAGAGAGTCGGCCTGGACAAGTGCTAGCGCACAAATCTTGGACATTTGAACTTCCTGGACAAGACACGCTGAGGCAGAATGCTGTCAAATGGTTTAGGAGTCAGGATATCTGCCTCTATATCATTGGACGACATTGGCAATTCTGGATGCTCCGGCTTATGGATCGACCTGAATCCAAAGAGATTCGCTTTGGGCAAGTGCTACCGAACAAATCTTGTACATTGGAACCTCCAGGACAAGAGACCATTAGGCAGAATCCTACCAAATTGATAGGAGTGAAGATATTTGCATCTATATCATTGGACGACATTGGCAATTCTGGATGCTCCGGCATATGATTCGACCAGAGGCCAAAGAGAGTCGCTTTGGACAAGTGCTACCGCACAAATCTTGTACATATGGACCCCCTGGTTAAGATACGATGAGGCAGAATGCTGTCAAATTGATAGGAGTAAAGATATTTGCATCTATACCATTGAGTGACATTGGCAATTCTGGATGCTTCGGCTTATGGATCAACCTGAATCCAAAGAGATTCGCTTTGGACAAGTGCTACCGAACAAATCTTGTACATTGGAACCTCCAGGACAAGAGACCATTAGGCAGAATCCTATCAAATTGATAGGAGTGAAGATATTTGCATCTATATCATTGGACGACATTGGCAATTCTGGATGCTCCGGCATATGGATCGACCTGAGTCCAAAGAGAGTCGCTTTGGAAAAGTGCTACCGCACAAATCTTGTACATTTGATCCTCCTGGACACGATACGATGAGGCAGAATACTGTCAAATTGAAAGGAGTTCAGATATTTGCATCAATATCATTCGGATAACATCGGCAATTATTGTCACTTCGGCATATGGATCGACCTGAGTGCAAAGAGAGTCGCTTTTGCCAAGTGCTACTGCACAAATCTTGTACATTTGAACCTCCTGGACAAGATACGATGAGGCAGAATCCTGTCAAATTGATAGGAGTGAAGATATTTGCATCTATATCATAGGACGACATTGGCAATTCTGGATGCACCGGCATATGGATCGACCTGAGTCCAAAGAGAGTCGCTTTGGAAAAGTGCTACCGCACAAATCTTGTACATTTGATCCTCCTGGACACGATACGATGAGGCAGAATACTGTCAAATTGAAAGGAGTTCAGATATTTGCATCAATATAATTCGGATAACATCGGCAATTATTGTCACTTCGGCTTATGATTCGACCTGAATCCAAAGAAATTCGCTTTGGACAAGTGCTACCGGACGAATCTTGTACATTGGAACCTCCAGGACAAGAGACCATGAGGCAGAATCCTATCAAATTGACAGGAGTGAAGATATTTGCATCTATATCATTGAATGACATTGGCAATTCTGGATGCTTCGGCTTATGGATCAACCTGAATCCAAAGAGATTCGCTTTGGACAAGTGCTACCGAACAAATCTTGTACATTGGAACCTCCAGGACAAGAGACCATTAGGCAGAATCCTGTCAAATTGATAGGAGTGAAGATATTTGCATCTATATCATTGGACGACATTAGCAATTCTGGATGCTCAGGCTTATGATTCGACCTGAGTCCAAAGAGAGTCGGTTTGGGCAAATGCTGCCGCCCAAAACATGTGCAGTTGGACCTCCTGGAAAAGGTATGATGAGGCAGAATCCTGTCACATTGATAGGAGTGAAGATATTTGCATCTATATCATTAGACGGCATTGGCAATTCTGGATGCTCAGGCTTATGATTCGACCTGAGTCCAAGGAGAGCCGCTTTGGACAAGTGCTACCGCACAAATCTTGTACATTTGGACCCCCTGGACAATACACGATGAGGCAGAATTCTGTCAAATTGATAACAGTAAAGATATTTGCATCTATATCATTGCACGACATTGGCAATTCTGGATGCTTCGGCTTATGATTCGACCTGAGTTCAAAGAAAGTCGCTTTGGACAAATGCTGCCGCCCAAATCTTGTCCATTTTGACCTCCTGGACAAGATACAATGAGGCAGAATCCTGTCAAATTGATAGGAGTAAAGATATTTGCATCTATATCATTGGACAACATTGGCAATTCTGGATGCTCGGCATATGATTCTACCTGAGTTCAAAGAGTTTCGCAATTGTCTAGTGCTACCGAACAAATCTTGTACACCTGATCCTCCTGGACAAGACACGATGAGGCAGAATCCTGTCAAATTGATAGGAGTAAAGATGTTTGCATCTATATCATTGGGCTACTTTGGCAATTCTGGATGCTCCGGTTTATGATTCGACCTGAGTCCAAGGAGAGTCGCTTTGGACAAGTGCTACCGCCCGAACCTTGTACATTTGAACATCCGGAACAGGGTATGATGAGACAGTATCCTGTCAAATTGATAGGAGTGAAGATATTTGCATCTATATCATTGGACGACATTGGCAATTCTGGATGCTCCGGCATATGATTCGACCGGAGGCCAAAGAGAGTCGCTTTGGACAAGTGCTACCGCACAAATCTTGTACATATGGACCCCCTGGTTAAGATACGATGAGGCAGAATGCTGTCAAATTGATAGGAGTAAAGAAATTTGCATCTATATCATTGAATGACATTGGCAAATCTGGATGCTTCGGCATATGGATCAACCTGAGTCCAAAGAGATTCACTTTCGCCAAGTGCTACCGCACAAATCTTGTACAATTGAACCTCCAGGACGAGAGACCATGAGGCAGAATCCTATCAAATTGATAGGAGTGAAGATATTTCCATCTATATCATTGGACGACATTGGCAATTCTCGATGCCCCGGCATTTGATTCGACCTGAGTCCAAAGAGAGTCTGCCTGGACAATTGCTAACGCACAAATCTTGTACATTTGGACCCCCTGGACGAGATACGATGAGGGAGAATCCTCGCAAATTGATAGGAGTGAAGATATTTGCATCTATATCATAGGACGACATTGGCAATTTTGGATGCATCGGCATATGGATCGACCTGAGTCCAAAGAGATTCTCTCTTGTCAAGTGCTACTGCACATATCTTGTACATTTGAACCTCCTGGAAAAGGTATTGTGAGGCAGAATCCTGTCACATGCATGGGACTAAAGATATTTGCATCTATATCAATGGACGACATTGGCAATCCTGGGGATACGTCTTATAATTTGACCTGAATCCAAAGAGAGTCGGCCTGGACAAGTGCTACCGCACAAATCTTGTACATTTGAAACTCTTGGACAAGATACGGTTAGGCAGAATGCTGTCAAATCTATAGGAGTCAGGATATTTGCATCTATATCATTGGACGACATTGGCAAATCTGGATGCTTCGGCTTATGGATCGACCTGAGTCTAAAGAGATTCGCTTTGGACAAGTGCTACCGCACAAATCTTGTACATTTGAACCTCTTGGACAAGATACGGTTAGGCAGAATGCTGTCAAATTTATAGGAGTCAGGATATTTGCATCTATATGATTAGACGGCAACTACAATTCTGGATGCTCACGCTTATGATTCGACGTGAGTCCAAAGAGAGTCGCTTTGGACATATGCTATCGCAACAAATCGTGTCCATTTGAACCTCCTGGACAAGATACGATGAGGCAGAATCCTGTCAAATTGATAGGAGTGAAGATATTTGCATCTATATCATAGGACGACATTGGCAATTCTGGATGCACCGGCATATGGATCGACCTGAGTCCAAAGGGAGTCGCTTTGGAAAAGTGCTACCGCACAAATCTTGTACATTTGATCCTCCTGGACACGATACGATGAGGCAGAATACTGTCAAATTGAAAGGAGTTCAGATATTTGCATCAATATAATTCGGATAACATCGGCAATTATTGTCACTCCGGCTTATGATTCGACCTGAATCCAAAGAGATTCGCTTTGGACAAGTGCTACCGGACAAATCTTGTACATTGGAACCTCAAGGACAAGAGACCATGAGGCAGAATCCTATCAAATTGACAGGAGTGAAGATATTTGCATCTATATCATTGAATGACATTGGCAATTCTGGATGCTTCGGCTTATGGATCAACCTGAATCCAAAGAGATTCGCTTTGGACAAGTGCTACCGAACAAATCTTGTACATTGGAACCTCCAGGACAAGAGACCATTAGGCAGAATCCTATCAAATTGATAGGAGTGAAGATATTTGCATCTATATCATTGGACGACATTGGCAATTCTGGATGCTCCGGCATATGATTCGACCGGAGGCCAAAGAGAGTCGCTTTGGACAAGTGCTACCTCACAAATCTTGTACATATGGACCCCCTGGTTAAGATACGATGAGGCAGAATCGTGTCACATTGACAGGAGTGAAGATATTTGCATCTATATCATTGGACGACATTGGCAATTCTGGATGCTCCGGATTATGATTCGACCTGAATCCAAATAGGGTCGGTTTGGGCAAATGCTGCCGCCCAAAACTTGTGCATTTGGACCTCCTGGAACAGGGTATGATGAGACAGAATCCTGTCAAATTGATAGGAGTGAAGATATTTGCATGTATATCATTGGACCACATTGGCAATTCTGGATGCTCCGGCGTATGATTCGACCGGAGGCCTAATAGAGTCGTTTTGGACAAGTGCTACCACACAAATCTTGTACGTTTGAAACTCCTGGACAAGATACCATCAGGGAGAATCCTGTCAAATTGATAGCAGTAAAGATATTTGCATCTATTTCATTGCACGACATTGGCAATTCTGGATGCTTCGGCTAATGGATCGACCTGAGTCCAAAGAGTTTCGCTTTTGTCTAGTGCCACCGCACAAATCTTGTACAATTGATCCTCCTGGACAAGACACGATGAGCCAGAATCCTGTCAAATTGATAGGAGTGAAGATATTTGCATCTATATCATAGGACGGCATTGGCAATTCTGGATGCTCCGGCATATGATTCAACCGGAGGGCAAAGAGAGTCGCTTTGGACACGTGCTACAGCAACAAATCTTGTACATTTGGACCCCCTGGACAATATACGATGAGCCAGAATGCTGTCAAATTGATAGGAGTGAAGATTTTTGCATCTATATCATTGGACGACATTGGCAATTCTGGATGCTCAGGCCTATGATTCGACCTGAGTCCAAAGAGAGTCGCTTTGGACAAGTGCTACCGCACAAATCTTGTACATTTGGACCTCCTGGAAAAGGTATGATGAGGCAGAATCCTGTCACATTGATAGGAGTGAAGATATTTGCATCTATATCATTGGACCACATTGGCAATTCTGGATGCTCCGGCTTATGATTCGACCTAAATCCAAAGAGAGTCGGTTTGGGCAAATGCTGCCGCTCAAAACTTGTGCATTTGGACCCCCTGGACAAGATACGATGAGCCAGAATCCCGTTAAATTGATAGGAGTGAAGATATTTGCATCTATATCATTGGACGACATTGGCAATTCTGGATGCTCCGGCTTATGATTCGATATGAATCGAAAGAGAGTCGGTTTGGACATGTGCTACCGCAACATATCTTGTACGTTTGGACCACCTGGAAAAGATAGGATGAGCTAGAATCCCGTTAAATTGATAGGAGTGAAGATATTTGCATCTATATCATTGGACCACATTGACAATTCTGGATGCTCCGGCGTACGATTCGGCCGGAGGCCAAAGAGAGTCGCATTGTACAAGTGCTACCGCACAAGTCTTGTACATTTGGACCCCCTGGTCAATATACGATAAGGCAGAATCCTATCAAATTGATGGGAGTAAAGATATTTGCATCTATATCATTGGACGACATTGGCAATTCTGGATGCTCCGGCTTATGATTCAACCGGAGGGCAAAGAGAGTCGCTTTGGACACGTGCTACAGCAACAAATCTTGTACATTTGGACCCCCTGGACAAGATGCGATGAGCCAGAATCCCTTTAAATTGATAGGAGTGAAGATATTTGCATTTATATCATTGGACCACATTGGCAATTCTGGATGCTTCGTCTTATGGATCGACCTGAGTCCAAAGAGTTTCGCCTTTGTCTAGTGCTACCGCACAAATCTTGTACACTTGATCCTCCTGGACAAGACACGATGAGCCAGAACCCTGTCAAATTGATAGGAGTGAAGATATTTGCATCTACATCATTGGACGACAATGGCAATTCTGGATGCTCCGGCTTATGATTCGACCTGAATCAAAGAGAGTCGGTTTGGGCAAATGTTGCCACCCAAAACTTGTGCATTTGGACGTCTGGAAAAGGTATGATGAGGCAGAATCCTGTCACATTGATAGCAGTAAAGATATTTGCATCTATTTCATTGCACGACATTGGCAATTCTGGATGCTTCGGCTTATAGATCGACCTGAGTCCAAAGAGTTTCGCTTTTGTCTAGTGCCACCGCACAAATCTTGTACAATTGATCCTCCTGGACAAGACACGATGAGCCAGAATGCTGTCAAATTGATAGGAGTGAAGATATTTGCATCTATATAATTAGACGGCATTGGCAATTCTGGATGCTCCGGCATATGATTCAACCTGAATCAAAGAGAGTCGGTTTGGGCAAATGTTGCCACCCAAAACTTGTGCATTTGGACGTCTGGAAAAGGTATGATGAGGCAGAATCCTGTCACATTGATAGGAGTATAGATATTTGCATCTATATCATTGGACGACTTTGGAAATTCTGGATGCTCAGGCTTATGATTCGACTTGATTCGAAAGAATGTCGCTTTGGACAAGTGCTACCGCACAAATCTTGTACATTTGAACCTCCTGGACAAGACACCATGATGCAGAATCCTGTCAAATTGATAGGAGTGAAGATATTTGCATCTATATCATTGGACCACATTGGCAATTCTGGATGCTCCGGCGTATGATTCGACCGGAGGCCTAATAGAGTCGTTTTGGACAAGTGCTACCACACAAATATTGTATGTTTGAAACTCCTGGACAAGATACGATCAGGGAGAATCCTGTCAAATTGATAGCAGTAAAGTTATTTGCATCTATTTCATTGCACGACATTGGCAATTCTGGATGCTTCGGCTTATGGATCGACCTGAGTCCAAAGAGTTTCGCTTTTGTCTAGTGCCACCGCACAAATCTTGTACAATTGATCCTCCTGGACAAGACACGATGAGCCAGAATCCTGTCAAATTGATAGGAGTGAAGATATTTGCATCTATATCATTAGACGGCATTGGCAATTCTGGATGCTCCGGCGTATGATTCGACCGGAGGCCAAAGAGAGTCGCTTTGGACAAGTGCCACCGCACAAATCTTGTACATTTGGACCCCCTGGACAATATAAGATGAGGCAGAACCCTGTCAAATTGATAGGAGTAAAGATATTTGCATCTACATCATTGGACGACAACGGCGATTCTGGATGCTCCGGCTTATGATTCGACCTGAATCAAAGAGAGTCGGTTTGGGCAAATATTGCCACCCTAAACTTGTGCATTTGGACGTCCTGGAAAAGGCACGATGAGGCAGAATCCTGTCACATTGATAGGAGTATAGATATTTGCGTCTATATCATTGGACGACATTGGCAATTCTGGATGCTCCGGCTTATGATTCGATGTGAATCCAAAGAGAGTCGGTTTGGACATGTGCTACCGCAACAAATATTATACATTTGGACCCCCTGGACAAGATACGATGAGCCAGAATCCCGTTAAATTGATAGGAGTGAAGATATTTGCATCTATATCATTGGACCACATTGGCAATTCTGGATGCTCCGGCGTACGATTCGGCCGGAGGCCAAAGAGAGTCGCATTGTAAAAGTGCTACCGCACAAGTCTTGTACATTTGGACCCCATGGTCAATATACGATAAGGCAGAATCCTATCAAATTGATGGGAGTAAAGATATTTGCATCTATATCATTGGACGACACTGGCAATTCTGGATGCTCCGGCTTATGTTTCGACCTAAATCCAAAGAGAGTCGCTTTGGAAATATGCTACTGCAACAAATCGTGTCCATTTGGACCCCCTGGACAAGATACGATGAGGCAGAATGCTGTAAAATTGATCGGAGTGAAGATATTTGCATCTATATCATTGGACGACATTGGCAATTCTGGATGCTCCGGCTTATGATTCGATATGAATCCAAAGAGAGTCGGTTTGGACATGTGCTACCGCCACAAATCTTGTACATTTGGACCCCCTGGACAAGATACGATGAGCTAGAATCCCGTTAAATTGATAGGAGTGAAGATATTTGCATCTATATCATTGGACCACATTGGCAATTCTGGATGCTCCGGCGTACGATTCGGCCGGAGGCCAAAGAGAGTCGCATTGTACAAGTGCTACCGCACAAGTCTTGTACATTTGGACCCCCTGGTCAATATACGATAAGGCAGAATCCTATCAAATTGATGGGAGTAAAGATATTTGCATCTATATCATTGGACGACATTGGCAATTCTGGATGCTCCGGCTTATGATTGAACCGGAGGGCAAAGAGAGACGCTTTGGACACGTGCTACAGCAACAAATCGTGTACATTTCGACCCCCTGGACGAGATACGATGAGCCAGAATCCCGTTAAATTGATAGGAGTGAAGATATTTGCATCTATATCATTGGACCACATTGGCAATTCTGGATGCTTCGTCTTATGGATCGACCTGAGTCCAAAGAGTTTCGCCTTTGTCTAGTGCTACCGTACAAATCTTGTACACTGGATCCTCCTGGACAAGACACGATGAGCCAGAACCCTGTCAAATTGATAGGAGTGAAGATATTTGCATCTATATCATTAGACGGTATTGGCAATTCTGGATGCTCAGGCTTATGATTCGACTTGATTCCAAAGAGAGTCGCTTCGGACAAGTGCTGCCGCCCAAATCTTGTCCATTTCGACATCCTGGACAAGATATGATGAGGCAGAATCCTGTCAAATTGATAGGAGTGAAGATATTTGCATCTATATCATTGGACCACATTGGCAATTCTGGATGCTCCGGCGTACGATTCGGCCGGAGGCCAAAGAGAGTCGCATTGTACAAGTGCTACCGCACAAGTCTTGTACATTTGGACCCCCTGGTCAATATACGATAAGGCAGAATCCTATCAAAATGATGGGAGTAAAGATATTTGCATCTACATCATTAGACGACTTTGGAAATTCTGGATGCTCAGGCTTATGATTCGACTTGATTCCAAAGAATGTCGCTTTGGACAAGTGCTACCGCACAAATCTTGTACATTTGAACCTCCTGGACAAGACACCATGAGGCAGAATCCTGTCAAATTGATAGGAGTGAAGATATTTGCATCTATATCATTGGACCACATTGGCAATTCTGGATGCTCCGGCGTATGATTCGACCGGAGGCCTAATAGAGTCGTTTTGGACAAGTGCTACCACACAAATCTTGTACGTTTGAAACTCCTGGACAAGATACCATCAGGGAGAATCCTGTCAAATTGATAGCAGTAAAGATATTTGCATCTATTTCATTGCACGACATTGGCAATTCTGGATGCTTCGGCTAATGGATCGACCTGAGTCCAAAGAGTTTCGCTTTTGTCTAGTGCCACCGCACAAATCTTGTACAATTGATCCTCCTGGACAAGACACGATGAGCCAGAATCCTGTCAAATTGATAGGAGTGAAGATATTTGCATCTATATCATTGGACCACATTGGCAATTCTGGATGCTCCGGCGTATGATTCGACCGGAGGCCTAATAGAGTCGTTTTGGACAAGTGCTACCACACAAATCTTGTACGTTTGAAACTCCTGGACAAGATACCATCAGGGAGAATCCTGTCAAATTGATAGGAGTATAGATATTTGCATCTATATCATTGGACGACTTTGGAAATTCTGGATGCTCAGGCTTATGATTCGACTTGATTCGAAAGAATGTCGCTTTGGACAAGTGCTACCGCACAAATCTTGTACATTTGAACCTCCTGGACAAGACACCATGATGCAGAATCCTGTCAAATTGATAGGAGTGAAGATATTTGCATCTATATCATTGGACCACATTGGCAATTCTGGATGCTCCGGCGTATGATTCGACCGGAGGCCTAATAGAGTCGTTTTGGACAAGTGCTACCACACAAATATTGTATGTTTGAAACTCCTGGACAAGATACGATCAGGGAGAATCCTGTCAAATTGATAGCAGTAAAGTTATTTGCATCTATTTCATTGCACGACATTGGCAATTCTGGATGCTTCGGCTTATGGATCGACCTGAGTCCAAAGAGTTTCGCTTTTGTCTAGTGCCACCGCACAAATCTTGTACAATTGATCCTCCTGGACAAGACACGATGAGCCAGAATCCTGTCAAATTGATAGGAGTGAAGATATTTGCATCTATATCATTAGACGGCATTGGCAATTCTGGATGCTCCGGCGTATGATTCGACCGGAGGCCAAAGAGAGTCGCTTTGGACAAGTGCCACCGCACAAATCTTGTACATTTGGACCCCCTGGACAATATAAGATGAGGCAGAACCCTGTCAAATTGATAGGAGTAAAGATATTTGCATCTACATCATTGGACGACATTGGCAATTCTGGATGCTCCGGCTTATGATTCGACCTGAATCAAAGAGAGTCGGTTTGGGCAAATATTGCCACCCTAAACTTGTGCATTTGGACGTCCTGGAAAAGGCACGATGAGGCAGAATCCTGTCACATTGATAGGAGTATAGATATTTGCGTCTATATCATTGGACGACATTGGCAATTCTGGATGCTCCGGCTTATGATTCGATGTGAATCCAAAGAGAGTCGGTTTGGACATGTGCTACCGCAACAAATATTATACATTTGGACCCCCTGGACAAGATACGATGAGCCAGAATCCCGTTAAATTGATAGGAGTGAAGATATTTGCATCTATATCATTGGACCACATTGGCAATTCTGGATGCTCCGGCGTACGATTCGGCCGGAGGCCAAAGAGAGTCGCATTGTAAAAGTGCTACCGCACAAGTCTTGTACATTTGGACCCCATGGTCAATATACGATAAGGCAGAATCCTATCAAATTGATGGGAGTAAAGATATTTGCATCTATATCATTGGACGACACTGGCAATTCTGGATGCTCCGGCTTATGTTTCGACCTAAATCCAAAGAGAGTCGCTTTGGAAATATGCTACTGCAACAAATCGTGTCCATTTGGACCCCCTGGACAAGATACGATGAGGCAGAATGCTGTAAAATTGATCGGAGTGAAGATATTTGCATCTATATCATTGGACGACATTGGCAATTCTGGATGCTCCGGCTTATGATTCGATATGAATCCAAAGAGAGTCGGTTTGGACATGTGCTACCGCCACAAATCTTGTACATTTGGACCCCCTGGACAAGATACGATGAGCTAGAATCCCGTTAAATTGATAGGAGTGAAGATATTTGCATCTATATCATTGGACCACATTGGCAATTCTGGATGCTCCGGCGTACGATTCGGCCGGAGGCCAAAGAGAGTCGCATTGTACAAGTGCTACCGCACAAGTCTTGTACATTTGGACCCCCTGGTCAATATACGATAAGGCAGAATCCTATCAAATTGATGGGAGTAAAGATATTTGCATCTATATCATTGGACGACATTGGCAATTCTGGATGCTCCGGCTTATGATTGAACCGGAGGGCAAAGAGAGACGCTTTGGACACGTGCTACAGCAACAAATCGTGTACATTTCGACCCCCTGGACGAGATACGATGAGCCAGAATCCCGTTAAATTGATAGGAGTGAAGATATTTGCATCTATATCATTGGACCACATTGGCAATTCTGGATGCTTCGTCTTATGGATCGACCTGAGTCCAAAGAGTTTCGCCTTTGTCTAGTGCTACCGTACAAATCTTGTACACTGGATCCTCCTGGACAAGACACGATGAGCCAGAACCCTGTCAAATTGATAGGAGTGAAGATATTTGCATCTATATCATTAGACGGTATTGGCAATTCTGGATGCTCAGGCTTATGATTCGACTTGATTCCAAAGAGAGTCGCTTCGGACAAGTGCTGCCGCCCAAATCTTGTCCATTTCGACATCCTGGACAAGATATGATGAGGCAGAATCCTGTCAAATTGATAGGAGTGAAGATATTTGCATCTATATCATTGGACCACATTGGCAATTCTGGATGCTCCGGCGTACGATTCGGCCGGAGGCCAAAGAGAGTCGCATTGTACAAGTGCTACCGCACAAGTCTTGTACATTTGGACCCCCTGGTCAATATACGATAAGGCAGAATCCTATCAAAATGATGGGAGTAAAGATATTTGCATCTACATCATTGGACGACTTTGGAAATTCTGGATGCTCAGGCTTATGATTCGACTTGATTCCAAAGAATGTCGCTTTGGACAAGTGCTACCGCACAAATCTTGTACATTTGAACCTCCTGGACAAGACACCATGAGGCAGAATCCTGTCAAATTGATAGGAGTGAAGATATTTGCATCTATATCATTGGACCACATTGGCAATTCTGGATGCTCCGGCGTATGATTCGACCGGAGGCCTAATAGAGTCGTTTTGGACAAGTGCTACCACACAAATCTTGTACGTTTGAAACTCCTGGACAAGATACCATCAGGGAGAATCCTGTCAAATTGATAGCAGTAAAGATATTTGCATCTATTTCATTGCACGACATTGGCAATTCTGGATGCTTCGGCTAATGGATCGACCTGAGTCCAAAGAGTTTCGCTTTTGTCTAGTGCCACCGCACAAATCTTGTACAATTGATCCTCCTGGACAAGACACGATGAGCCAGAATCCTGTCAAATTGATAGGAGTGAAGATATTTGCATCTATATCATAGGACGGCATTGGCAATTCTGGATGCTCCGGCATATGATTCAACCGGAGGGCAAAGAGAGTCGCTTTGGACACGTGCTACAGCAACAAATCTTGTACATTTGGACCCCCTGGACAATATACGATGAGCCAGAATGCTGTCAAATTGATAGGAGTGAAGATTTTTGCATCTATATCATTGGACGACATTGGCAATTCTGGATGCTCAGGCCTATGATTCGACCTGAGTCCAAAGAGAGTCGCTTTGGACAAGTGCTACCGCACAAATCTTGTACATTTGGACCTCCTGGAAAAGGTATGATGAGGCAGAATCCTGTCACATTGATAGGAGTGAAGATATTTGCATCTATATCATTGGACCACATTGGCAATTCTGGATGCTCCGGCTTATGATTCGACCTAAATCCAAAGAGAGTCGGTTTGGGCAAATGCTGCCGCTCAAAACTTGTGCATTTGGACCCCCTGGACAAGATACGATGAGCCAGAATCCCGTTAAATTGATAGGAGTGAAGATATTTGCATCTATATCATTGGACGACATTGGCAATTCTGGATGCTCCGGCTTATGATTCGACCTGAATCCAAATAGGGTCGGTTTGGGCAAATGCTACCGCCCAAATCTTGTACATTTGGACCCCCTGGTCAATATACGATGAGGCAGAATTCTGTCAAATTGATGGGAGTAAAGATATTTGCATCTATATCATTGGACGACATTGGCAATTCTGGATGCTCCGGCTTATGATTCGATATGAATCCAAAGAGAGTCGGTTTGGACATGTGCTACCGCCACAAATCTTGTACATTTGGACCCCCTGGACAAGATACGATGAGCTAGAATCCCGTTAAATTGATAGGAGTGAAGATATTTGCATCTATATCATTGGACCACATTGGCAATTCTGGATGCTCCGGCGTACGATTCGGCCGGAGGCCAAAGAGAGTCGCATTGTACAAGTGCTACCGCACAAGTCTTGTACATTTGGACCCCCTGGTCAATATACGATAAGGCAGAATCCTATCAAATTGATGGGAGTAAAGATATTTGCATCTATATCATTGGACGACATTGGCAATTCTGGATGCTCCGGCTTATGATTCAACCGGAGGGCAAAGAGAGACGCTTTGGACACGTGCTACAGCAACAAATCTTGTACATTTCGACCCCCTGGACAAGATACGATGAGCCAGAATCCCGTTAAATTGATAGGAGTGAAGATATTTGCATCTATATCATTGGACCACATTGACCGATATAACACGCCAAATAATTAATTAGGAACATCATTGGACCACATTGGCAATTCTGGATGCTTCGTCTTATGGATCGACCTGAGTCCAAAGAGTTTCGCCTTTGTCTAGTGCTACCGTACAAATCTTGTACACTTGATCCTCCTGGACAAGACACGATGAGCCAGAACCCTGTCAAATTGATAGGAGTGAAGATATTTGCATCTATATCATTAGACGGTATTGGCAATTCTGGATGCTTAGGCTTATGATTCGACTTGATTCCAAAGAGAGTCGCTTTGGACAAGTGCTACCGCACAAATCTTGTACATTTGGACCTCCTGGAAAAGGTATGATGAGGCAGAATCCTGTCACATTGATAGGAGTGAAGATATTTGCATCTATATCATTGGACCACATTGGCAATTCTGGATGCTCCGGCGTATGATTCGACCGGAGGCCAAAGAGAGTCGCTTTGGACAAGTGCCACCGCACAAATCTTGTGCATTTGGACCCCCTGGACAATATAAGATGAGGCAGAATTCTGTCAAATTGATGGGAGTAAAGATATTTGCATCTATATCATTGGACGACATTGGCAATGCTGGATGCTCGGGTTTATGATTCGACCTGAGTCCAAAGAGAGTCGTTTTGGACAAGTGCTACCACACAAATCTTGTACGTTTGAAACTCCTGGACAAGATACGATCAGGGAGAATCCTGTCAAATTGATAGCAGTAAAGATATTTGCATCTATTTCATTGCACGACATTGGCAATTCTGGATGCTTCGGCTTATGGATCGACCTGAGTCCAAAGAGTTTCGCTTTTGTCTAGTGCTAACGCACAAATCTTGTACAATTGATCCTCCTGGACAAGACACGATGAGGCAGAATCCTATCACATTGATTGGAGTAAACATATTTGCATCTATATCACTGGACGACATTGGCAATTCTGGATGCTCCGGCATATGATTCGACCGGAGGCCAAAGACAGTCGCTTCGGACAAGTGCTACCGCAATAAGTCTTGTACATTTGGACCTCCTGTACAACGTATGATGAGGCAGAATCCCATCACATTGATAGGAGTAAAGATATTTGCATCTATATCATTGGACGACATTGGCAATTCTGGATGCTCGGCATATGATTCGACCTGAGTCAAAGAGATTGGCTTTTGTCAAGTGCTACCGCACAAGTCTTGTA
Organism: Priocnemis perturbator; assembly: GCA_963942575.1. Lineage (NCBI taxonomy): Eukaryota > Metazoa > Arthropoda > Insecta > Hymenoptera > Pompilidae > Priocnemis > Priocnemis perturbator. The sequence continues at coordinate 844,234 of CAWWDK010000133.1, read as the reverse complement.
CATTTGGACCCCCTGGACAATATACGATGAGGCAGAATCCTGTCAAATTGACAGGAGTAAAGATATTTGCATCTATATCATTGGACGACATTGGCAATTCCGGATGCTCCGGTTTATGATTCGACTTGAATCTAAAGAGATTCGCTTTGGACAAGTGCTACCGCACGAACCTTGTACATTTGCACCTCTGGAACAAGTATGATGAGGCAGAATCCTATCACATTAATAGGAGTGAAGATATTTGCATCTATATCACTGGACGACATTGGCAATTCTGGATGCTCCGGCATATGATTCGACCTGAGTCCAAGGAGAGTCGCTTTGGACAAGTGCTACCGCAACAAATCTTGTACATTTGGACCCCTTGGACAAGAAAGGATGAGGCAGAATCCTGTCAAATTAATAGGAGTAAAGATATTTGCAACTATATCATTGGTCAACATCGGCAATTCTGGATGGTCCGGCTTATGGTTCGACATAAGTCCAAAGAATGTCTCTTTGGACAAGTGCTACCGCAACAAATCGTGTACATTTGGACCCCTTGGACAAGATGGGATGAGGCAGAATCCTGTCAAATTAATAGGAGTAAAGATATTTGCATCTATATCATTGGGCAACAACGGCAATTCTGGATGGTCCGGCGTATGATTCGGACGGAGGCCAAAGAGAGTCGCTTCGGACAAGTGCTACCGCAATAAGTCTTGTACATTTGAACCTCCTGTACAACGTATGATGAGGCAGAATCCTATCACATTCATAGGAGTAAAGATATTTGCATCTATATCATTGGACGACATTGGCAATTCTGGAATTTCGGCATATGATTCGACCTGAGTTCAAAGAGAGTCGCTTTGGACAAATACTGCCGCCCAAATCTTGTCCATTTGGACCTCCGGAACAAGGTATGATGAGGCAGAATCCGATCCCATTGATAGGAGTAAAGATATTTGCATCTATATCATTGGTCAACATCGGCAATTCTGGATGGTCCGGCTTATGTTCGACCTAAGTCCAAAGAATGTGGCTTTAGACAAGTGCTACCGCACAGATCTTGTACATTTGAACCTCCGGAACAAGGTATGATGAGGCAGAATCCTATCACATTGATAGGAGTAAAGATATTTGCATCTATATCATTGGACGACATTGGCAATTCTGGAATTTCGGCATATGATTCGACCTGAGTCCAAAGAGAGTCGCTTTGGACAAGGGCTACCGCTCAAATCTTGTACATTTGAACCTCCGGAACAAGGTATTATGAGGCAGAATCCGATCACATTAATAGGAGTAAAGATATTTGCATCTATATCACTGGACGACATTGGCAATTCTGGATGCTCCGGCATATGATTCGACCTGAGTCCAAGGAGAGTCGCTTTGGACAAGTGCTACCGCAACACATCTTGTACATTTGGACCCCCTGGACAAGATACGATGAGGCAGAATCCTGTCAAATTAATAGGAGTAAAGATATTTGCATCTATATCATTGGTCAACAACGGCACTTCTGCATGCTCCGGCATATGATTCGGACGGAGGCCAAAGAGAGTCGCTTCGGACAAGTGCTACCGCAATAAGTCTTGTACATTTGAATCTGCTGGACAAGGTTTGATGAGGCAGAATCCAATCACATTCATAGGAGTAAAGATATTTGCATCTATATCATTGGACGACGTTGGCAATTCTGGATGCTTCGGCATATGGATCGACCTGAGTCCCAAGCGATTCGCTTTTGTCAAGTGCTACCGCACAAATCGGGTACATTTGAACCTCCTAGATAAGATACGATGGGGCAGAATCGTTTCAAATTGATAGGAGTGAAGAAATTTGCATCTATTTCATTGGACGACATTGGCCAATTCTGGATGCTCGGCTTGTGATTCGAACTGAGTCCAAAACGATTCGTTTTTGTCAAGTGCTACCGCACAAATCTTGTACATTTGAACCTCCTGGACAGGATACGATGAGACAGAATCCTGTCAAATTGATAGCAGTGTAGATATTTGCATCTATATCATTGGACGACATTGGCAATCCTGGGGATCCGGCTTATAATTAGACCTGAATCCAAAGAGAGTCGTCCTGGGCAAGTGCTACCGCACAAGTCTTGTACATTTGAGCCTCCCGGACAAGATACGATGAGGCAGAATGCTGCAGAATTTATAGGAGTAAGGATATTTGCCTCTATATCTGTTTTATCGAATCCTCGTCCGAAACCTCAAGTGGTCGGATAGCAGTGCTCGATCTGTTAGTATAATGCAAGAAGAGATGTTAAGAAAAGACGATTGGTTCGACTGGTGTGTAAAGGGCAAATAAAATCAAGATAGCGCTTTCAATGAACTCCGGTCCTTTTAATGTTCTCCTAACTTCCCAAAAGGGTCTATAAAGTACAGGACGAGAAAGTTCTCGTTAAGACGCGCGGGATAGAGATCCCAAGACGGACCGCAGACGGTTCGCACGCTCACTCAAAAAAAAAACTAAGGTTCTCAGAAAATCACTCGCAATACTCAGAAATAGATGTATCCTCACCGACATTAGGCTAACGACTAATTAGCGGTCGCACAGGTGTCCTATTCCGGGAAACAAGTCCCCCCCGCTCCCCGCTCCCGCAGCCCACGAGCTGCTCGATCCACCCGGGGCGGCGGAAGGGAGAGCGGGAGAGGAGTTAGCGAAAGATCGGGTAAGACCCGAGCGGTGCCGAGGCGGCCCGAAGCCGCTGATCGGTCGCGCATTTAGGAAAGTCGCGACAATATCATTGATGCGGCTCGCTGTAGTCCGGATCGTCGTCTCCTCTTGAACCCAGAATCGCTCGAGAAGGTCGTGCAGGTGATGGTCGATAGCGACCGCGTGCGTGGTTGCGGTCTGACCTGCTAACTCGTCATCGACCGGGCCGAGTACGACCCATCCGAAGGGTGCGGAGGGCGATTGGCTCCTGAGGACTCCCCTTGATAACACCGGGCTCGAGCAGCCTACCGTACACGTCGACTCCCAAGATGATATCGATTTCTCCGGGGTTGAGGAAATCTGGGTCGGCGAGTGGTATCTCCTGCAGATGCGGCCACCAGAGCTCCGGAGCGGAGAATGAGGGTAGCCACGTGGTGGTTTTCTTGTGGATGTGAACCGTGATGGTGAACGATGCAGTCTGGTCGTAGATCGACGTGAGGAGAACAGTCGCCACTCCCCGTGTGGAACCTGAATGGGTACCTCCGACCCCGGTGATCCGTATGTTGGAGGGCCGTACTTCCAGCAGCAGCGTCTTCGCCGTTCTCTCTGAGACAAAGGATAGTTCTGAGCCGGGGTCGATCAGCATGCGTACCTGATGCGTGGTGCCATAGATTGACAAGGTGATGGCCTGGCAAGTGGCCAGCAGCACATTCGGCCTGAGATACCCTGATGGAGGAAGGGTGAGTGCGCTGGCCGGTGGAGGCGCAAGAGGAGTGCCCAGTGTTGCGAGAGGAGTGCCTGGTTGAGGGGATTCCGTTGAGGCTGTCGTTCCTGAGGATGTCCCGAGTTTAGTTTTCCTGAGGGTGGATCTATGACGGGAGTAGGAGGTTCTACTCCGGTGAGGGGGGAGGGGCTTACCCCGCCCTGAAATCCCCTGCCACTTGGACAAGTAATGTGGTCGCAGTCCCTGCGCGTCCGTATCCACGATGGCGAGCGGCTTGGCATCCTGCTGTGGTGAGGGCGCTCGGAGAGTGGTCTCCAGCTCAGCCGGCTCCTGCTCGGCCGCCGGCTCCGCCGTGGGTGCTGGCCTGTACACGGTGACTGTGCGGGGTTGAGGACTCCCTGAGAGTGCGCCGGTTGCAGATGGATCATCGAATGATGAAGCCCCCCGCAGTGCTGGCCCCGTTCGCGGTTGCGACAGTTAACCACGTTGTGATTACCAAGGCAGTTGTAGCACAACCGCAACTGTTCCACCGCCTGCCGTCTCTATGATGCATTGGCTGCCCGGAACTCGGGGCATGACACAATAAAGTGTTCCTCGCTGCACAGCTCGCACATTCGTGCCCGAGGAGTCTCATCTGGCACCGCATCTGCTACATGTGCTCTGGCACCGAGCGAAGGCCTAGAGCGAGTCTGCGAGGAGGCAGAGGAGTCAGGGGGTCCCGATCGCGCTGTGGCGCCTGAGGAATGAGTACCCGACGGCGCTCGTCCACGCTCCTGATTCTCGAGCCCTCGGGCCTGGGCGTGGAGAAACTCTTGTACCTCCGTGAGAGTAGGAGACGTGGTTGACGTTCCCAAGTATATCTCCCACAGTGCCCTGGTTGCCTCGTCCAATCTCCGGACCGTGATGCGTGCGGCCACGGGGCCCCATTGCTTTGTGTCGATCCCGAGCGTCTTGAGGGCGAACAGGGGCTCGTTGACGGAGGTGACGAGCTCATCGAGGCTGTTGGCGTTGCGAGAGCATTGGGTCCCATCCCCGAGGAGCCGATCGATGAGGTCGCCCTCGAGTATCCTGCGATTGTCGTACCAGTCACGGAGACGCTGCCACGCTAGCTCGAATGATGCAGCCTCGACAGGCAGGGTGTCGTGCCGGTGCGCTGCTTCGCCGGTGAGGGAGGCCTTCAGGACTAGCAGATTCTTCAGCGCCGAGAACTGGGAGTTCTTGGCCACCAGTGACTCGAAGGTGTCCCTGAATAGCCGCCAAGCGGTAAAATCACCTGAGAAGGGGGGAGGGCCACCTGAGGAACAATGGCCCTGGAAAGCACCTGAGGATTGCCGGGCGGTTGAGGGGTCCCGATTCGCTCCTTTTTTTGCTGTTCCGCCTGCAGAACACGCAGTGCTGTAGTAGCCTCGGTGAATAGTTGGAGGCACTGATCGTACACCTCCACGGAGGTGTACTAGAGCTTGTGGAATGCATCCACCGGGAGCTCGCACAGTCTGTCGTGCTGCTCATCAAATTTCGTCCACGCAGCTTGGAGATGCTCAAGCTGCGTCCGTACGGCTTCTGGGTGGAGCGTCTTGAAAGGCGCCTGCATGGACTCCTCCTCGAGTCGCTTTATAAAACGAAAGCGGCTCATCTGGCCGGCCACCTTTCCGTCGGGCCGTCGTGCTCTCTCATCTCCCTTTTCTCACTTTAACCTCACTTTTTCACACGCGCTTTATCCGGCTCGAAGGACCAATGTTTTTTAATAAGCCTTGAGGAGTGCCTGAGAGGACTGGTTAACGCGGGTGTTGAGTTGCTCTGAGGAGTTTTAGCACTAAAATTGCGCACACGGCAAGTGGCCGGCACAAGAAAGTCCACGTGGGTGAGAAGGCACGAACACGCTTTATTAAACTGAGACACTTAACCTACGGAGTACAATGTTTGAGGGGCACCAAAGCGTCTTTCTATTCCCTTCGCCTTTACAGTCACTTTAAGTCACTTTCTACAACGCACTATGCGAGAACTGCACTCGAATTCCGCACTAGTATTCGGTAAGAATGAGAGAAAGCACCCGATCACTACTATGCAGAGGTTGGTAATGGCCGACGAGAGCGCGCGGGAACCGCGAGAGAACAATTGCCCGAGAAGAACGCGACGCGGCGCTACTAATGAGCAGGCGCGTTTACATAACGTATCGCCCGAGTATCGACCGCGTTATTGATTTTGGTGAGAACGTCGCGGGCGCTCATTGGCCGCCGGCCCGAGCTGACTATGAATACGCAACAACTCCTATCAATGTGACAGGATTCTGCCTCATCATAGCTTGTTCCGGAGGTTCAAATGTACAAGATTTGTGCGGTATTACTTGTCCAAAGCGACTGTCTTTGGATTCAGGTCGAATCATAAGCCGGAGCATCCAGAATTGCCAATGTCGTCCAATGATATAGATGCAAATATCTTTACTGCTATTAATTTGACAGGATTCTGCCTCAACGTATATTGTCCAGAGGGTCCAAAAGTACATGATTTGTGTGGTAGCACTTGTCCAAAGCGACTCTCTTTGGCCTCCGGTCGAATCATACGCCGGAGCATCCAGAATAACCAATGTCGTCCAATGATATAGATGCAAATATCTTTACTGCTATCAATTTGACAGGATTCTGCCTCATCGTGTCTTGTCCAGGAGGATCAAGTGTACAAGATTTGTGCGTTAGCACTTCACAAAAGCGAATCTCTTTGGACTCAGGTCGATTCATATGCCGAAGCATCCAGAATTGCCACGTCGTCCAATGATACAGATGCAAATATCATCACTCCTATGAATGTGATAAGATTCTGCCTCATCATACCTTGTACAGGAGGTCCAAATGTACAAGACTTGTTGCGGTAGCACTTGTCCGAAGCGACTCTCTTTGGACTCAGGTCGAATCATAACCCTGAGCATCCTGAATTGCCAATGTCGTCCAATGATATATATGCAAATATATTCACTCCTATCAATTTGACAGGAATCTGCCTTATCATATCTTATCCAGGAGGTCCAAATGGACAAGATTTGTGCGGTAGCACTTCACAAAAGCCAATCTCTTTGACTCAGGTCGAATCATATGCCGAGCATCCAGAATTGCCAATGTCGTCCCATGATATAGTGGCAAATATCCTGACTCCTATCAATTTGACAGCCTTCTGCCTCATTGTATCTTGTCCACGAGGTTCAAATGTTCAAGATTTGTGCGGTAGCACTTGTCCAGGCCGACTCTCTTTGGATTCAGGTCTAATCATAAACCGGATCCCCAGGTTTGCCAATGTCGCCCAATGATTTAGATAGAAATATCTTCACTCCTATCAATTTGACATGATGCTGCCTCATGGTATCTTGTCCAGGAGATTCAAATGTACACGATTTGTGCGTTAGCACTTGTCCAAAGCGACTCCCTTTGGATTCAGGTCGAATCATTTGGCGAAGAATCCAAAATTGCCGATATTGTCCAATGATAGAGAGGCAAATATCCTCACTGCTATCAATTTTACAGCATTCTGCCTCATCGTATCCTGTCCAGGAGGTACAAATGTACAAGATTTGTGCGGTAGCAGTTATACAGGCCGACTTTCTTTGGATTCAGGTCTAATTATAAGCCGGATCCCCAGGATTGCCAATGTCGTCCAATGATATAGATGCAAATATCTTCACTGCTATCAATTTGACAGAATTCTGCCTCATCGTATCTTGTCCAAGGGGTCCAAATGTACAATATTTGTGCGGTAACACTTGACAAAAGCCAATCTCTTTGGACTCAGGTCGATCCATAAGCCGACGCATCCAGAATTGCCATTGTCGTGCAATGATATAGATACAAATATATTTACTCTTATCAATAAGACAGGATTCTGCCTCATCATATCTTGTCCAGGAGGTTCAAATGTACAAGATATGTTGCGGTAGCACTTGTCCAAAACGACTCTCCTTGGACTCAGGTCAAATCATAAGCCTGAGCATCCAGAATAGCCAATGTCGTCCAATGATATATATGCAAATATATTCACTCCTATCAATTTGACAGGAATCTGCCTTATCATATCTTATCCAGGAGGTCCAAATGGACAAGATTTGTGCGGTAGCACTTCACAAAAGCCAATCTCTTTGACTCAGGTCGAATCATATGCCGAGCATCCAGAATTGCCAATGTCGTCCCATGATATAGTGGCAAATATCCTGACTCCTATCAATTTGACAGCCTTCTGCCTCATTGTATCTTGTCCACGAGGTTCAAATGTTCAAGATTTGGCCGGTAGCACTTGTCCAGGCCGACTCTCTTTGGATTCAGGTCTAATCATAAACCGGATCCCCAGGTTTGCCAATGTCGCCCAATGATTTAGATGGAAATATCTTCACTCCTATCAATTTGACATGATGCTGCCTCATGGTATCTTGTCCAGGAGATTCAAATGTACACGATTTGTGCGTTAGCACTTGTCCAAAGCGACTCCCTTTGGATTCAGGTCGAATCATTTGGCGAAGAATCCAAAATTGCCGATATTGTCCAATGATAGAGAGGCAAATATCCTCACTGCTATCAATTTTACAGCATTCTGCCTCATCGTATCTTGTCCATGAGGTTCAAATGTACAAGATTTGTGCGGTGGCACTTGACAAAAGCCAATCTCTTTGGACTCAGGTCGAATCATATGCCGAGCATCCAGGAATACCAATGTCGTCCAATGATATAGATGCAAACACCTTTACTCCTATCAATTTGACAGGATTCTGCCTCATCGTATCTTGTCCAAGGGGTCCAAATGTACAATATTTGTGCGGTAACACTTGACAAAAGCCAATCTCTTTGGACTCAGGTCGATCCATAAGCCGAAGCATCCAGAATTGCCATTGTCGTGCAATGATATAGATGCAAATATATTTACTGCTATTAATATGACAGGATTCTGCCTTATCGTATCTTGTCCAGGGGGTCCAAATGTACACGATTTGCGCGGTAGCACGTGTCCAAAGCGCATCTCTTTGGCCTCCGGACGAATCATATGCCGGAGCATCGAGAATTGCCAATGTCGTCCAGTGATATAGATGCAAATATCTTTACTCCTATCAATGTGATAGGATTCTGCCTCATCATACCTCGTACAGGAGGTCCAAATGTACAAGAATTGTTGCGGTAGCACTTGTCCGAAGCGACTCTCTTTGGACTCAGGTCGAATCATATGCCGAGCATCCAGAATTGCCAATGTCGTCCAATGATATATGCAAAAATCTTTACTCCTATCAATTTGACAGGATTCTGCTTCATCGTATCTTGTCCAGGAGGTTCAAATGTACAAGATTTGTGCGGTAACACTTGACAAAAGCCAATCTCTTTGGACTCAGGTCGAATCATTAGCCGGGGCATCCAGAATTGCCAATGTCGTCCAATGATATAGATGCAAACATATTTAGTCCTATCAAATTGACAGGATTTTGCCTCATCACATCTTCTCCAGGAGGTTCAAATGTACAAGATTTGTGCGGTAACACTTGACAAAAGCCAATCTCTTTGGACTCAGGTCGAATCATAAGCCGGGGCATCCAGAATTGCCAATGTCGTCCAATGATATATGCAAATATCTTTACTCCTATCAATTTGACAGGATTCTGCTTCATCGTGTCTTGTCCAGGAGGTTCAAATGTACGAGATTTGTTCGGTCGCACTTATCCAAAGCGAATCTCTTTGGACTCAGGTCGAATCATGAGCCGGAGCATCCAAAATTGTCGTGTAATGATATAGATGCAAACATCTTCACTCCTATCAATTTGACAGGATTCTGTTTCATCATACCTTGTACAGGAGGTCCAAATGTACAGGACTTGTGCTGTAGTACTTGTCCAAAGAGACTCTCTTGGGATTCAGGTCGAATTATATGCCAGAACATCCAGAATTGCAAATGACGACCATTGATATAGATGCAAATATCTTTATTCCTATCAATTTGACAGGATTCTGCCTCATCATATCTTGTCCAGGAGGTTCGAATGTACAAGATTTGTGCGTCAGCACTTCACAAAAGCGAATCTCTTTGGCCTCAGGTCGAATCATAAGCCGGAGCATCCAGAATTGCCGATGTCGTCCAATGATATAGATGCAAATATCTTTACTCCTATCAATTTGACAGGATTCTGCCTCATCATACCTTGTACAGGATGTCCAAATGTACAAGATTTGTGCGGTAGCACTTGTCCAATGCGAAACTCTTTGGACTCAGGTCGAATCATGTGCCGGAGCATCCAGAATTGCCAATGTCGTCCAATGATATAGATGCAAATATCTTTACTCCTATCAGTGATAGGATTCTGCCTCATCATACCTTGTTCCGGAGGTTCAAATGTACAAGATTTGTGCGGTAGCACTTGTCCAAAGCGACACTCTTTGGATTCAGGTCGTTTCATTTGGCGATGAATCCACAATTGCCGATATTGTCCAATGATAGAGACGCAAATATCCTCACTGCTATCGATTTTACAGCATTCTGCCTCATCGTATCTTGTCCAGGAGGTACAAATGTACAAGATTTGTGCGGTAGCAGTTATACAGGCCGACTTTCTTTGGATTCAGGCCTAATTATAAGCCGGATCCCCAGGATTGCCAATGTCGTCCAATGATATAGATGCAAATATCTTCACTGCTATCAATTTGACAGAATTCTGCCTCATCGTATCTTGTCCAAGGGGTCCAAATGTACAATATTTGTGCGGTAACACTTGACAAAAGCCAATCTCTTTGGACTCAGGTCGATTCATATGCCGAGCATCCAGCATTACCAATGTCGTCCAATGATATAGATGCAAATACCTTCACTCCTATCAATTCGACAGGATTCTGGCTCATCGTGTCTTGTCCAGGAGGATCAAGTGTACAAGATTTGTTGCGGTAGCCCTTGTCCAAAGCGACTCTCCTTGGACTCAGGTCGAATCATAAGCCTGAGCATCCAGAATTGCCAATGCCGTCTAATGATATAGATGCAAATATCTTTACTCCTATCAATGTGATAGGATTCTGCCTCATCATACCTTGTTCCGGAGTTTCAAATGTACAAGATTTGTGCGGCAGCCCTTGTCCAAAGCGACTCTCTTTGAACTCAGGTCGAATCATATGCCGATCATCCAGAATTGCCAATGTCGTCCAATGATATAGATGCAAACATCCTATCAATTTGACAGGATTCTGCCTCATCATACCGTGTACAGGAGGTCCACACATACAAGATTTGTGCGGTAGCACTTGTCCAAAGCGACTCTCTTTGGACTCAGGTCGATCCATATGCCGAAGTAACAAAAATTGCCGATCTTATCGGAATGATATAGATGCAAATATCATAACTCCTACCATTTAGACAGGATTCTACCTCATCGTATCTTCTCCAGGAGGCTCAAATGTACAAGATTTGTGCGGTAGCACTTGTCCAAAGCGACTCTCTTTGGACTCAGGTCGATCCATATGCCGAAATAACAAAAGTTGCCGATCTTATTGGAATGATATAGATGCAAATATCACAACTCCTATCAATTAGACAGGATTCTACCTCATCGTATCTTCTCCAGGAGGTTCAAATGTACAAGATTTGAGCGGGAGCCCTTGTCCAAAGCGAATCTCTTTGGACTCAGGTCGAATCATAAGCCGGAGAATCCAGAATTGCCAATGTCGTCCAATGATATAGACGCAAATATCTTTACTCCTATCAATGTGATAGGATTCTGCCTCAACATACCTTGTTCCTAGGTTTAAATGTACAAGGTTTGTGCGGTAGCACTTGTCCAAAGCGACTCTCTTTGGACCCAGGTCGAATCATAAACCGGAGCATCCAGAATTGCCAATGTCGTAGAAAGTGATATAGATGCAAACATCTTCACTCCTATCAATTTGACAGGATTCTGCCTCATCGTATCTTGTCCATGAGGTTCAAATGTACAAGATTTGTGCGGTAGCACTTGACAAAAGCCAAACTCTTTGGACTCAGGTCGAATCATATGCCGAGCATCCAGAATTGCCAATGTCGTCCAAAGATATATGCAAATATCTTTGCTCCTATCAATGTGATAGGATTCTGCCTCATCAAACCTTGTCCAGAAGGTCCAAATGCACAAGATTTGTGCGGTAGCACTGGACAAAAGCGAATCTCTTTGGACTCAGGTCGATCTATATGCCGAAGTATCTACAATTGCCAATGCCGTCCAATGATATAGATGCAAATATCTTTACTCCTATCAATTGTACAGGATTCTGCCTCATCGTATCTTTTCCAGGAGGTCCATGTGTACAAGATTTGAACGCTAGCCCTCGTCCAAAGCGACTCTCGTTGGCCTCCGGTCGAATCATATGTCGCAGCATCCAGAATTGCCAATGTCGTTCAATGATATAGATGCAAATATCTTTGCTCCTATCAATTTGACAGGATTCTGCCTCATCGCATCTTGTCCAGGAGGTTCAAATGCACAAGATTTGTGCGGTAGCACTTGTCCAAAGCGAGTCCCTCTGGTTGGAGGTCGAATCATAAGGCAAAGAACCCAAAATTGCCGATAATGTCCAATGATATAAATGCAAATATCTTAACTCCTATCAATTTGCCAGGATTCTGCCTAATCATACCTTGTCCAGGAGGATCAAATGTACAAGATTTGTGCGGTAGCATTTATCCAAACCGACTCTCTTTGGACTCAGGTCGATCCATACGCCGAAGCAACGAAAATTGCCGATGTTATCCGAATGATATAGATGCAAATATCTTTACTCCTATCATTTTTACAGGATTCTGCCTCATCGTATCTTGTCCAGGAGGATCAAATGTACAACATTTGTGCGGTAGCACTTGTCCAGACCGACTCTCTTTGGATCCAGGTCGAATCATATGCCGGATCCCCAGGATTGCCAATGCCGCCCAATGATATAGATGCACATATCTTTACTCCTGTCAATGTGACAGGATTCTGCCTCATCATACCTTGTCCAGGTGGTTCAAATGTACAAGACTTGTGTGGTAGCACTTGACAAAAGCGAATGTCTTTGTACTCAGGTCGATCCATGAGCCGAAGCATCCAGAATTGCCAATGTTATCCGAATGATATAGATGCAAATATCTTAACTCCTATCAATTTGCCAGGCTTCTGCCTCATCATACCTTTTCCAGAAGGTCCAAATGCACAAGATTTGTGTGGTAGCACTGGATAAAAGCGAATCTCTTTGGACTCAGGTCGATCTATATGCCGAATTATCTACAATTGCCAATGCCGTCCAATGATATAGATGCAAATATCTTTACTCCTATCAATTGTACAGGATTCTGCCTCATCGTATCTTTTCCAGGAGGTCCATATGTACAAGATTTGAGCGCTAGCCCTCGTCCAAAGCGACTCTCTTTGGCCTCCGGTCGAATCATATGTCGCAGCATCCAGAATTGCCAATGTCGTCCAATGATATAGATACAAATATCTTCACTCCTATCAATTGGACAGGATTCTGCCTCATCGTATCTTGTCCAGGAGGTTCAAATGTACAAGATTTGTGCGGTAGCACTTGACAAATGCCAATCTCTTTGACTCAGTTCGAATCATATGCCGAGCATCCAGAATTGCCAATGTCGTCCAATGATATAGATGCAAATATCTTTTCTCCTATCAATGTGATAGGATTCTGCCTCATCATACCTTGTCCAGGAGGTTTAAATGTACAAGCCTTGTTGCGGTAGCACTTGTCCGAAGCGACTCTCTTTGGACTCAGGTCGAATCATAAGCCTGAGCATCCAGAATTGCCAATGCAGTCTAATGATATATATGAAAATATCTTCACTCCTATCAATTCGACAGGATTCTGCCTCATCGTATCTTGCTCCAGGGGGTCCAAATGTACACGATTTGTTGCGGTAGCACTTGTCCAAAGCGACTATCTTTGAACTCAGGTCGAATCATATGCCGAACTTCCAGAATTGCCAATGTCGTCCAATGATATAGATGCAAATATCTTTACTCCTATCAATGTGATAGAATTCTGCCTCATCGTGTCTTGTCCAGGAGGATCGAGTGTACAAGATTTGTGCGGTGGCACTAGACAAAAGCGAAACTCTTTGAACTCAGGTCGAATCATATGCCGAGCATCCAGAAATGCCAATGTCGTCCAATGATATAGATGCAAATATCTTAACTACTCTAAATGTGACTGGATTCTGCCTCACCATACCTTTTCCAGGACGTTCAAATGTACAAGATTTGTGCGGTATTACTTGTCCAAAGCGACTGTCTTTGGACTCAGGTCGAATCATATGCCGAGCATCCAGAATTGCCAATGTCGTCCAATGATATATGCAAATATCTTTACTCCTATCAATTTGACAGGATTCTGCTTCATCGTATCTTGTCCAGGAGGTTCAAATGTACATGATTTGTGCGGAAGCACTTGTCCAAAGCGATTCTCGTTCAACTCAGGTCGAATCATATGCCGAAGTATCCAGAATTGCCATGTCGTGCAATGGTATAAATGCAAATATCTTTACTCCTGTCAATATGACAGGATTCTGCCTCATCATACCTTGTTCCGGAGGTTCAAATGTAGAGGATTTGTGCTGTACTACTTGTCGAAAGCGACTCTCTTTGGATTCAGGTCGAATTATATTCCGGAACATCCAGAATTGCCAATGACGTCCATTGATATAGATGCAAATATCTTTATTCCTATCAATATGATAGGATTCTGCCTCATCATACCTTGTCCATGAGGTTCAAATGTACCTGATTTGTGCGGAAGCACTTGTCCAAAGCGACTCTCGTTGAACTCAGGTCGAATCATAAGCCGAAGTATCCAGAATTGCCAATGTCGTCTAATGATATACGCAAACATCTTTACTCCTATCAATTTGACAGGATTCTGCTTCATCGTATCTTGTCCAGGAGGTTCAAATGTACATGATTTGTGCGGTAACACTTGACAAAAGCCAAGCTCTTTGGACTCAGGTCGATTCATATGCCAAGCATCCAGAATTGCCAATGTCGTCCGATGATATAGATGCAAATATCTTTACTCCTATCAATGTAATAGGATTCTGCCTCATCATGCCTGGTCCTGGAGGTCCAAATGTACAAGATTTGTGCGGTAGCACTTGTCCAAAGCGACTCTCTTTGGACTCCGGTCGAATCATAAACCGGAGCATCCAGAATTGCCAATGTCGTCCAATGATATAGATGCAAACATCCTATCAATTTGACAGGATTCTGCCTCATCATACCGTGTACAGGAGGTCCACACATACAAGATGTGTGCGGTAGCACTTGTCCAAAGCCACTCTCTTTGGACTCAGGTCGATCCATATGCCAAAGTAACAAAAATTGCCGATCTTATCGGAATGATATAGATGCAATTATCATAACTCCTATCAATTAGACAGGATTCTGTCTCAACGTATCTTCTCCAGGAGGTTCAAATGTACAAGATTTGTGTGGTATTACTTGTCCAAAGCGACTCTCTTTGGACTCAGGTCCATCCATTGCCGCAGCATCATAAATTTCCGATATTAATCAATGATATAGATGCACATTCCTTGACTCCAAACAATATGACAGGATTCTGTCATCATACGTTGTTCCAGAGGTGCAAATCTACAATGTTTGTGCGGTAGCACTTGTCCAAAGCGACGATCTTTGGACTCAGGTCGAATCATAAGCCGAGCATCCAGAATTGCCAATGCCGTCCAATGATATAGATGCAAATACCTTTACACCTAAAAATTTGACAGGATTCTGTGATCATACGTTGTTCCAGAAGTGCAAATCTACAAGGTTTGTGCGGTAGCACTTGTCCAAAGCGACTATCTTTGGACTCAGGTCGAATCATAAGCCGAGCATCCAGAATTGCAAATTTCGTCCAATAATATAGATGCAAATACCTTAACTCCTATCAATTTGACAGGATTCTGCCTCATCGTATCTCGTCCAGGAGGATCAATTGTACACGATTTCAACGGTAGCACTTGTCCAAAGTGACTCTCTTTGGACTCAGGTCGATCCATATGCCGAAGGGTCCAAAATTGCCTATGTCGTCCTATGATATAGATGCAAATATATTATCTCCTATCAATTTGACAGGATTCTGCCTCATCGCATCTTGTCCAGGAGGTTCAAATGCACAAGATTTGTGCGGTAGCACTTGACAAAAGTGAATCTCTTTGGACTCAGGTTGATCCATATGCCGAAGCATCCAAAATTGCCAATGTCGTCCAATGATATAGATGCAAATATCTTTACTCCTATCAATTTGCCAGGATTCTCCCTCATCGTATCTTTTCCAAGAGGTCCATATGTACAAGATTTGAGCGCTAGCCCTCGTCCAAAGCGACTCTCTTTGGCCTACGGTCGAATCATATGTCGCAGCATCCAGAATTGCCAATGTCGTCCAATGATATAGATGCAAATATCTTTACTCCTATCAATTGTACAGGATTGTGCCTCATCGTATCTTTTCCAGGAGGTCCATATGTACAAGATTTCAGCGCTAGCACTTGTCCAAAGCGACTATCTTTGGACTCAGGTCGAATCATAAGCCGAGCATTCAGAATTGCCAATGTCGTCCAATGATATTGATGCAAATATCTTTACTGCTATCAATTCGATAGGATTCTGCCTCATCAAACCTTGTTCAGGAGGTCCAAATGTGCACGAATTGTGCGGTAGCACTTGACAAAAGCGAATCTCTTTGGACTCAGGTCGATCCATAAGCCGAAGCATCCAGAATTGCAAATTTCGTCCAATAATATAGATGGAAATATCTTTACTCCTATCAATTGACACGATTCTGCCTCATCGTATCTTGTCCAGGGGGATCAAATGTACAAGATTTGTGCGGTAGCACTTGTCCAAAGCGACTCCCTCTGGTTGCAGGTCGAATCATAAGGCAAAGAACCCAAAATTGCCGATAATGTCCAATGATATAGATGCACATATCTTTACTCCTATCAATTTGCCAGGATTCTCCCTCATCGTATCTTTTCCAGGAGGTCCATATGTACAAGATTTGAGCGCTAGCCCTCGTCCAAAGCGACTCTCTTTGAACTCAGGTCGAACCATATGTCGCAGCATCCAGAATTGCCAATGTCGCCTAGTAATATAGATGCAAATATCTTTACTCCTATCAATGTGATAGGATTCTGCCTCATCGTATCTTGTCCAGGAGGTCCAAATGTACAAGCCTTGTTGCGGTAGCACTTGTCCGAAGCGACTCTCTTTGGACTCAGGTCGAATCATAAGCCTGAGCAACCAGAATTGCCAATGCAGTCTAATGATATAGATGCAAATATCTTCACTCCTATCAATTCGACAGGATTCTGCCTCATCGTATCTTGCTCCAGGGGGTCCAAATGTACACGAGTTGTTGCGGTAGCACTTGTCCAAAGCGAATCTCTTTGGACTCAGGTCGATCCATAAGCCGAAGCATCCAGAATTGCAAATTTCGTCCATTAATATAGATGGAAATATCTTTACTCCTATCAATTGACACGATTCTGCCTCATCGTATCTTGTCCAGGGGGATCAAATGTACAAGATTTGTGCGGTAGCACTTGTCCAAAGCGACTCCCTCTGGTTGCAGGTCGAATCATAAGGCAAAGAACCCAAAATTGCCGATAATGTCCAATGATATAGATGCACATATCTTTACTCCTGTCAATGTGACAGGATTCTGCCTCATCATACCTTGTCCAGGTGGTTCAAATGTACAAGATTTGTGTGGTAGCACTTGACAAAAGCGAATGTCTTTGTACTCAGGTCGATCCATGAGCCGAAGCATCCAGAATTGCCAATGTTATCCGAATGATATAGATGCAAATATCTTTACTCCTATCAATTGTACAGGATTCTGCCTCATCGTATCTTTTCCAGGAGGTCCATATGTACAATATTTGAGCGCTAGCACTTGTCCAAAGCGACTATCTTTGGACTCAGGTCGAATCATAAGCCGAGCATTCAGAATTGCCAATGTCGTCCAATGATATTGATGCAAATATCTTTACTGCTATCAATTCGATAGGATTCTGCCTCATCAAACCTTGTCCAGGAGGTCCAAATGTGCACGAATTGTGCGGTAGCACTTGACAAAAGCGAATCTCTTTGGACTCAGGTCGATCCATAAGCCGAATTATCTACAATTGCCAATGCCGTCCAATGATATAGATGCACATATCTTTACTCCTATCAATTGTACAGGATTCTGCCTCATCGTATCTTTTCCAGGAGGTCCATATGTACAAGATTTGAGCGCTAGCCCTCGTCCAAAGCGACTCTCTTTGGCCTCCGGTCGAATCATATGTCGCAGCATCCAGAATTGCCAATGTCGTCCAATGATATAGATACAAATATCTTTACTCCTATCAATGAGATAGGATTCTGCCTCATCATACCTTGTCCAGGAGGTCCAAATATACAAGATTTGTGCGGTAGCACTTGTCCAAAGCGACTCTCTTTGGACTCAGGTCGATCCATTGCCGCAGCATCATAAATTTCCGATATTATCCAATGATATAGATGCACATACCTTGACTCCAAACAATTCGACAGGATTCTGTCATCATACGTTGTTCCAGAGGTGCAAATCTACAAGGTTTGTGCGGTAGCACTTGTCCAAAGCGACTCTCTTTGGACTCAGGTCGAATCATAAGCCGAGCATCCAGAATTGCCAATGTCGTCCAATGATATAGATGCAAATACCTTTACACCTAAAAATTTGACAGGATTCTGTGGTCATACGTTGTTCCAGAGGTGCAAATCTACAAGGTTTGTGCGGTAGCACTTGTCCAAAGCGACTATCTTTGGACTCAGGTCGAATCATAAGCCGAGCATCCAGAATTGCAAATTTCGTCCAATAATATAGATGCAAATACCTTAACTTCTATCAATTTGACAGGATTCTGCCTCATCGTATCTCGTCCAGGAGGATCAATTGTACACGATTTCAATGGTAGCACTTGTCCAAAGCGACTCTCTTTGGACTCAGGTCGATCCATATGCCGAAGCGTCCAAAATTGCCAATGTCGTCCTATGATATAGATGCAAATATATTATCTCCTATCAATTTGACAGGATTCTGCCTCATTGCATCTTGTCCAGGAGGTCCATATGTACAAGATTTGAGCGCTAGCACTTGTCCAAAGTGAATCTCTTTGGACTCAGGTCGAATCATAAGCCGAGCATCCAGAATTACCAATGTCGTCCAATGATATAGATGCAAATACCTTTACACCTAAAAATTTGACAGGATTCTGTGGTCATACGTTGTTCCAGAGGTGCAAATCTACAAGGTTTGTGCGGTAGCACTTGTCCAAAGCGACTATCTTTGGACTCAGGTCGAATCATAAGCCGAGCATCCAGAATTGCAAATTTCGTCCAATAATATAGATGCAAATACCTTAACTTCTATCAATTTGACAGGATTCTGCCTCATTGCATCTTGTCCAGGAGGTCCATATGTACAAGATTTGAGCGCTAGCACTTGTCCAAAGTGAATCTCTTTGGACTCCGGTCGAATCATATGTCGCAGCATTCAGAATTGCCAATGTCGTCCATTGATATAGATGCAAATATCTTAACTACTCTAAATGTGACTGGATTCTGCCTCACCATACCTTTTCCAGGACGTTCAAATGTACAAGATTTGTGCGGCAGCATTTGTCCAAAGCGACTCTCTTTGGACTCAGGTCGATCCATATGCCGAGGTGACAAAAATTGCCGATGTTATCCGAATGATATAGATGCAAATATCTTTACTCCTATCGATGTGATAGGATTCTACCCCATCATACCTTGTTCCGGAGATTCAAATGTACGAGATTTGTGCGGTAGCACTTGTCCAAAGCGACATTCTTTGGACTCAGGTCGATCCATATGCCGAGGTGACAAAAATTGCCGATGTTATCCGAATGATATAGATGCAAATATCTTAACTCCTATCAATTTGACAGGACTCTGCCTCATCATATCTTATCCAGGATGTCCAAAAGGACAAAAGATTTGGGCGGCAGTATTTGTCCAAAGCGACTATCTTTGAACTCAGGTCGAATCATAGGCCGAACTTCCAGAATTGCCAATGTCGTCCAATTATATAGATGCAAATATCTTTACTCCTATCAATGTGATAGAATTCTGCCTCATCGTGTCTTGTCCAGGAGGATCAAGTGTACAAGATTTGTGCGGTAGCCCTAGACAAAAGCGAAACTCTTTGAACTCAGGTCGAATCATATGCCGAGCATCCAGAATTGTCAATGTCGTCCAATGATATAGATGCAAATATCTTTACTCCTATCGATGTGATAGGATTCTGCCCCATCATACCTTGTTCCGGAGGTTCAAATGTACAAGATTTGTGCGGTAGCACTTGTCCAAAGCGACATTCTTTGGACATATGTCGAACCATATGCCGGACAATCCAGAATTGCCAATGTCGCCCTGTAATATAGATGCAAATATCTTTACTCCTATCAATGTGATAGGATTCTGCCTCATCGTATGTTGTCCAGGAGGTTCAAATGTACAAGCCTTGTTGCGGTAGCACTTGTCCGAAGCGACTCTCTTTGGACTCAGGTCGAATCATAAGCCTGAGCATCCAGAATTGCCAATGCAGTCTAATGATATAGATGCAAATATCTTCACTCCTATCAATTGGACAGGATTCTGCCTCATCGTATCTTGTCCAGGAGGTTCAAATGTACAAGATTTGTGCGGTAGCACTTGACAAAAGCCAATCTCTTTGACTCAGTTTGAATCATATGCCGAGCATCCAGAATTGCCAATGTCGTCCAATGATATAGATGCAAATATCTTTTCTCCTATCAATGTGATAAGTTTCTGCCTCATCATACCTTGTTCCGGAGGTTCAAATGTACAAGATTTGTGCGGTAGCACTTGTCCAAAGCGACATTCTTTGGACTTATGTCGAACCATATGCCGAACCATCCAGAATTGCCAATGTCGCCCTGTAATATAGATGCAAATATCTTTACTCCTATCAATGTGATAGGATTCTGCCTCATCGTATCTTGTCCAGGAGGTTCAAATGTACAAGCCTTGTTGCGGTAGCACTTGTCCAGGCCGACTCTCTTTGGATTCAGGTCGAATTATAAGCCGGATCCCCACGATTGCCAATGTCGTCCAATGATATAGATGCAAATATCTTAACTACTCTAAATGTGACTGGATTCTGCCTCACCATACCTTTTCCAGGACGTTCAAATGTACAAGATTTGTGCGGCAGCATTTGTCCAAAGCGACTCTTTTTGGACTCAGGTCGAATCATATGCCGAGCATCCAGAATTGCCAATGTCGTCCAATGATATAGATGCAAATATCTTTACTCCTATCGATGAGATAGGATTCTGCCTCATCATACCTTGTCCAGGAGGTCCAAATGTACAAGATTTGTGCGGTAGCACTTGTCCAAAGCGACTCTCTTTGGACTCAGGTCGATCCATTGCCGCAGCATCATAAATTTCCGATATTATCCAATGATATAGATGCACATACCTTGACTCCAAACAATTCGACAGGATTCTGTCATCATACGTTGTTCCAGAGGTGCAAATCTACAATGTTTGTGCGGTAGCACTTGTCCAAAGCGACTATCTTTGGACTCAGGTCGAATCATAAGCCGAGCATCCAGAATTGCAAATTTCGTCCAATAATATAGATGCAAATACCTTAACTCATATCAATTTGACAGGATTCTGCCTCATCGTATCTCGTCCAGGAGGATTAATTGTACACGATTTCAACGGTAGCACTTGTCCAAAGCGACTCTCTTTGGACTCAGGTCGATCCATATGCCGAAGCGTCCAAAATTGCCAATGTCGTCCTATGATATAGATGCAAATATATTATCTCCTATCAATTTGACAGGATTCTGCCTCATCGCATCTTGTCCAGGAGGTTCAAATGCACAAGATTTGTGCGGTAGCACTTGACAAAAGTGAATCTCTTTGGACTCAGGTTGATCCATATGCCGAAGCATTCAAAATTGCCAATGTCGTCCAATGTTATAGATGCAAATATCTTTACTCCTATCAATTTGCCAGGATTCTACCTCATCATATCTTTTCCAGGACGTCCAAATGCAGAAGTTTTGGGCGGCAGCATTTGCCCAAACTGACTCTCTTTGATTCTGGTCGAATCATAAGCCGGAGCATCCAGAATTGCCATTGTCGTCCAATGATGTAGATGCAAATATCTTCTCTCCTATCAATTTGACAGGATTCTGTCTCATGGTATCTTATCCAGGAGATTAAAATGTACACGATGTGTGCGGTAGCACTTGTCCAAAGCGATTCTCTTTGGCCTCCGGTCGAATCATATGTCGCAGCATTCAGAATTGCCAATGTCGTCCAATGATATGGATGCAAATATCTTCACTCCTATCAATTTGCCAGGAGTCTCCCGCATCGTATCTTGTCCAGGGGGTCCAAGTGTACAAGATTTTTGTGGTAGCACTTGTCCAGGCCGACTCTCTTTGGATTCAGGTCGAATTATAAGCCGGATCCCCAAGATTGCCAATGTCGTCCATTGATATAGATGCAAATATCTTAACTACTCTAAATGTGACTGGATTCTGCCTCACCATACGTTTTCCAGGACGTTCAAATGTACAAGATTTGTGCGGCAGCATTTGTCCAAAGCGACTCTCTTTGGACTCAGGTCGATCCATATGCCGAGGTGACAAAAATTGCCGATGTTATCCGAATGATATAGATGCAAATATCTTTACTCCTATCGATGTGATAGGATTCTGCCCCATCATACCTTGTTCCGGAGGTTCAAATGTACAAGATTTGTGCGGTAGCACTTGTCCAAAGCGACATTCTTTGGACTCAGGTCGATCCATATGCCGAGGTGACAAAAATTGCCGATGTTATCCGAATGATATAGATGCAAATATCCTAACTCCTATCAATTTGCCAGGATTTTGCCTCATCGTATCTTGCTCCAGGGGGTCCAAATGTACACGATATGTTGCGGTAGCACTTGTCTAAAGCGACTCTCTTTGGATTCAGGTCGAATCATAAGCCGAGCATCCAGAATTGCCAATGTCGTCCAATGATATAGATGCAAATATCTTCACTCCTATCAATTTGACAGGACTCTGCCTCATCATATCTTATCCAGGATGTCCAAATGGACAAAAGATTTGGGCGGCAGTATTTGTCCAAAGCGACTATCTTTGAACTCAGGTCGAATCATATGCCGAACTTCCAGAATTGCCAATGTCGTCCAATTATATAGATGCAAATATCTTTACTCCTATCAATGAGATAGAATTTTGCCTCATCGTGTCTTGTCCAGGAGGATCAAGTGTACAAGATTTGTGCGGTAGCCCTAGACAAAAGCGAAACTCTTTGAACTCAGGTCGAATCATATGTCGAGCATCCAGAATTGTCAATGTCGTCCAATGATATAGATGCAAATATCTTTACTCCTATCGATGTGATAGGATTCTGCCCCATCATACCTTGTTCCGGAGGTTCAAATGTACAAGATTTGTTGCGGTAGCACTTGTCCGAAGCGACTCTCTTTGGACTCAGGTCGAATCATAAGCCTGAGCATCCAGAATTGCCAATGCAGTCTAATGATATAGATGCAAATATCTTCACTCCTATCAATTGGACAGGATTCTGCCTCATCGTATCTTGTCCAGGAGGTTCAAATGTACAAGATTTGTGCGGTAGCACTTGACAAAAGCCAATCTCTTTGACTCAGTTCGAATCATATGCCGAGCATCCAGAATTGCCAATGTCGTCCAATGATATAGATGCAAATATCTTTTCTCCTATCAATGTGATAGGTTTCTGCCTCATCATACCTTGTTCCGGAGTTTCAAATGTACAAGATTTGTGCGGTAGCACTTGTCCAAAGCGACATTCTTTGGACTTATGTCGAACCATATGCCGGACCATCCAGAATTGCCAATGTCGCCCTGTAATATAGATGCAAATATCTTTACTCCTATCAATGTGATAGGATTCTGCCTCATCGTATCTTGTCCAGGAGGTTCAAATGTACAAGCCTTGTTGCGGTAGCACTTGTCCAGGCCGACTCTCTTTGGATTCAGGTCGAATTATAAGCCGGATCCCCAAGATTGCCAATGTCGTCCAATGATATAGATGCAAATATCTTAACTACTCTAAATGTGACTGGATTCTGCCTCACCATACCTTTTCCAGGACGTTCAAATGTACAAGATTTGTGCGGTGGCACTAGACAAAAGCGAAACTCTTTGGACTCAGGTCGATCCAATGCCGCAGCATAAAAAATTTCCGATATTATCCAATGATATAGATGCACATACCTTGACTCCAAACAATTCGACAGGATTCTGTCATCATACGTTGTTCCAGAGGTGCAAATCTACAATGTTTGTGCGGTAGCACTTGTCCAAAGCGACTATCTTTGGACTCAGGTCGAATCATAAGACGAGCATCCAGAATTGCCAATGCCGTCCAATGATATAGATGCAAATACCTTTACACCTAAAAATTTGACAGGATTCTGTGATCATACGTTGTTCCAGAAGTGCAAATCTACAAGGTTTGTGCGGTAGCACTTGTCCAAAGCGACTATCTTTGGACTCAGGTCGAATCATAAGCCGAGCATCCAGAATTGCAAATTTCGTCCAATAATATAGATGCAAATACCTTAACTCCTATCAATTTGACAGGATTCTGCCTCATCGTATCTCGTCCAGGAGGATCAATTGTACACGATTTCAACGGTAGCACTTGTCCAAAGCGACTCTCTTTGGACTCAGGTCGATCCATATGCCGAAGCGTCCAAAATTGCCAATGTCGTCCTATGATATAGATGCAAATATATTATCTCCTATCAATTTGACAGGATTCTGCCTCATCGCATCTTGTCCAGGAGGTTCAAATGCACAAGATTTGTGCGGTAGCACTTGACAAAAGTGAATCTCTTTGGACTCAGGTTGATCCATATGCCGAAGCATCCAAAATTGCCAATGTCGTCCAATGATATAGATGCAAATATCTTTACTCCTATCAATTTGCCAGGATTCTCCCTCATCGTATCTGTTCCAGGAGGATCAATTGTACACGATTTCAACGGTAGCACTTGTCCAAAGCGACTCTCTTTGGACTCAGGTCGATCCATATGCCGAAGCGTCCAAAATTGCCAATGTCGTCCAATGATATAGATGCAAATATATTATCTCCTATCAATTTGACAGGATTCTGCCTCATCGTATCTTGTCCAGGGGGATCAAATGTACAAGATTTGTGCTGTAGCAATTGTCCAAAGCGACTCCCTCTGGTTGCAGGTCGAATCATAAGGCAAAGAACCCAAAATTGCCGATATTGTCCAATGATATAGATGCAAATATCTTAACTCCTATCAATTTGCCAGGATTCTACCTAATCATACCTTGTCCAGGTGGTTCAAATGTACAAGATTTGTGCGGTAGCACTTGTCCAAAGCGACTCTTTTTGGACTCAGGTCGATTCATATGCCGAGCATCCAGAATTGCCAATGTCGTCCAATGATATAGATGCAAATATCTACACTGCTATCAATGTCACAGGATTCTGCCTCATCATACCTTTTTTCCAGGACGTCTAAATGCACAAGTTTTGGGCGGCAGCATTTGTCCAAACCGACTCTCTTTGGATTCAGGTCTAATTATAAGCCGGTTCCCCAGGATTGCAATGCTGTCCAATGATATAGATGCAAATATCTGCACTCCTATTAATGTGACAGGATTCGGCCTCATCATACCTTGCCCAGGAAGTTCAAATGAACAAGATTTGTGCGGTAGCACTTGTCCAAAGCGACTCTCTTTGGACTCATGTCGAATCATAAGCCGAGCATCCAGAATTGCCAATGTCGTCCAATGATATTGATGCAAATACCTTTACACCTAACAATTTGACAGGATTCTGTTATCATACGTTTTTCCAGAGGTGCAAATCTACAAGGTTTGTGCGGTAGCACTTGTCCAAAGCGACTATCTTTGGACTCAGGTCGAATCATAAGCCGAGCATCCAGAATTGCCAATGTCGTCCAATGATATAGATGCAAATATCTTTACTCCTATCAATGTGATAGGATTCTGCCTCATCAAACCTTGTCCAGGAGGTCCAAATGTGCACGAATTGTGCGGTTGCACTTGACAAAAGCGAATCTCTTTGGACTCAGGTCGATCCATTGCCGCAGCATCATAAATTTCCGATATTATCCAATGATATAGATGCACATACCTTGACTCCAAACAATTCGACAGGATTCTGTCATCATACGTTGTTCCAGAGGTGCAAATCTACAATGTTTGTGCGGTAGCACTTGTCCAAAGCGACTATCTTTGGACTCAGGTCGAATCATAAGCCGAGCATCCAGAATTGCAAATTTCGTCCAATAATATAGATGCAAATACCTTAACTCCTATCAATTTGACAGGATTCTGCCTCATCGTATCTCGTCCAGGAGGATCAAATGAACAAGATTTGTGTGGTAGCACTTGTCCAAAGCGACTCTCTCTGCACTCAGGTCGATCCATTTGCCAAAGCATCAAAAATTGCCAATGTCGTCCAATGATATGGATGCAAATATCTTCACTCCTATCAATTTGTCAGGAGTCTCCCGCATCGTATCTTGTCCAGGGGGTCCAAGTGTACAAGATTTTTATGGTAGCACTTGTCCAGGCCGACTCTCTTTGGATTCAGGTCGAATTATAAGCCGGATCCCCAAGATTGCCAATGTCGTCCAATGATATAGATGCAAATATCTTAACTACTATAAATGTGACTGGATTCTGCCTCACCATACCTTTTCCAGGACGTTCAAATGTACAAGATTTGTGCGGCAGCATTTGTCCAAAGCGACTCTGTTTGGACTCAGGTCGATCCATATGCCAAGGTGACAAAAATTGCCGATGTTATCCGAATGATATAGATGCAAATATCTTAACTCCTATCAATTTGCCAGGATTTTGCCTCATCATACCTTGTCCAGGAGGTCCAAATGTACAAGCCTTGTTGCGGTAGCACTTGTCCGAAGCGACTCTCTTTGGACTCAGGTCGAATCATAAGCCTGAGCAACCAGAATTGCCAATGCAGTCTAATGATATAGATGCAAATATCTTCACTCCTATCAATTGGACAGGATTCTGCCTCATCGTATCTTGTCCAGGAGGTTCAAATGTATAAGATTTGTGCGGTAGCATTTGCCCAAACCGACTCTCTTTGATTCAGGTCGAATTATAAGCCGGAGCATCCAGAATTGCCATTGTCGTCCAATGATGTAGATGCAAATATCTTTACTCCTATCATTTTGACAGGATTCTGCCTCATTGTATATTGTCCAGGGGGTCCAAATGGACAAGATTTGTGCGGTAGCACTTGTCCAAATCGACTCTCTTTGGCCTCCGGTCGAATCATACGCCGGAGCAACCAGAATTGCCAATGTCGTCCAATGATATAGATGCAAATATCTTTTCTCCTATCAATGTGATAGGTTCTGCTTCATCATACCTTGTTCCGGATGTTCAAATGTACAAGATTTGTGCGGTAGCCCTTGTCCAAGGCGACTCTCTTTGGACTCATGTCGGATCATAAGCCTGAGCATCGAGAATTGCCAGTGCCGTCTAATGATATAGATACAAATATCTTTACTCCTATCAATTGACACGATTCTGCCTCATCGTATCTTGTCCAGGGGGTCCAAATGGCCAAGATTTGTGCGGTAGCACTTGTCCAAATCGACTCTCTTTGGCCTCCGGTCGAATCATACGCCGGAGCAACCAGAATTGCCAATGTCGTCCAATGATATAGATGCAAATATCTTTTCTCCTATCAATGTGATAGGTTCTGCTTCATCATACCTTGTTCCGGAGGAACAAATGTACAAGATTTGTGCGGTAGCCCTTGTCCAAGGCGACTCTCTTTGGACTCATGTCGGATCATAAGCCTGAGCATCCAGAATTGCCAATGCAGTCTAATGATATAGATGCAAATATCTTCACTCCTATCAATTTGCCAGGAGTCTCCCGCATCGTATCTTGTCCAGGGGGTCCAAGTGTACAAGATTTTTGTGGTAGCACTTGTCCAGGCCGACTCTCTTTGGATTCAGGTCGAATTATAAGCCGGATCCCCAAGATTGCCAATGTCGTCCATTGATATAGATGCAAATATGTTAACTACTCTAAATGTGACTGGATTCTGCCTCACCATACCTTTTCCAGGACGTTCAAATGTACAAGATTTGTGCGGCAGCATTTGTCCAAAGCGACTCTCTTTGGACTCAGGTCGATCCATATGCCGAGGTGACAAAAATTGCCGATGTTATCCGAATGATATAGATGCAAATATCTTTACTCCTATCGATGTGATAGGATTCTGCCCCATCATACCTTGTTCCGGAGGTTCAAATGTACAAGATTTGTGCGGTAGCACTTGTCCAAAGCGACATTCTTTGGACTCAGGTCGATCCATATGCCGAGGTGACAAAAATTGCCGATGTTATCCGAATGATATAGATGCAAATATCCTAACTCCTATCAATTTGCCAGGATTTTGCCTCATCGTATCTTGCTCCAGGGGGTCCAAATGTACACGATATGTTGCGGTAGCACTTGTCTAAAGCAACTCTCTTTGGATTCAGGTCGAATCATACGCCGGAGCAACCAGAATTGCCAATGTCGTCCAATGATATAGATGCAAATATCTTTTCTCCTATCAATGTGATAGGTTCTGCTTCATCATACCTTGTTCCGGATGTTCAAATGTACAAGATTTGTGCGGTAGCCCTTGTCCAAGGCGACTCTCTTTGGACTCATGTCGGATCATAAGCCTGAGCATCGAGAATTGCCAGTGCCGTCTAATGATATAGATACAAATATCTTTACTCCTATCAATTGACACGATTCTGCCTCATCGTATCTTGTCCAGGGGGTCCAAATGGCCAAGATTTGTGCGGTAGCACTTGTCCAAATCGACTCTCTTTGGCCTCCGGTCGAATCATACGCCGGAGCAACCAGAATTGCCAATGTCGTCCAATGATATAGATGCAAATATCTTTTCTCCTATCAATGTGATAGGTTCTGCTTCATCATACCTTGTTCCGGAGGAACAAATGTACAAGATTTGTGCGGTAGCCCTTGTCCAAGGCGACTCTCTTTGGACTCATGTCGGATCATAAGCCTGAGCATCCAGAATTGCCAATGCAGTCTAATGATATAGATGCAAATATCTTCACTCCTATCAATTTGCCAGGAGTCTCCCGCATCGTATCTTGTCCAGGGGGTCCAAGTGTACAAGATTTTTGTGGTAGCACTTGTCCAGGCCGACTCTCTTTGGATTCAGGTCGAATTATAAGCCGGATCCCCAAGATTGCCAATGTCGTCCATTGATATAGATGCAAATATGTTAACTACTCTAAATGTGACTGGATTCTGCCTCACCATACCTTTTCCAGGACGTTCAAATGTACAAGATTTGTGCGGCAGCATTTGTCCAAAGCGACTCTCTTTGGACTCAGGTCGATCCATATGCCGAGGTGACAAAAATTGCCGATGTTATCCGAATGATATAGATGCAAATATCTTTACTCCTATCGATGTGATAGGATTCTGCCCCATCATACCTTGTTCCGGAGGTTCAAATGTACAAGATTTGTGCGGTAGCACTTGTCCAAAGCGACATTCTTTGGACTCAGGTCGATCCATATGCCGAGGTGACAAAAATTGCCGATGTTATCCGAATGATATAGATGCAAATATCCTAACTCCTATCAATTTGCCAGGATTTTGCCTCATCGTATCTTGCTCCAGGGGGTCCAAATGTACACGATATGTTGCGGTAGCACTTGTCTAAAGCAACTCTCTTTGGATTCAGGTCGAATCATACGCCGGAGCAACCCGAATTGCCAATGTCGTCCAATGATATAGATGCAAATATCTTTTCTCCTATCAATGTGATAGGTTCTGCTTCATCATACCTTGTTCCGGATGTTCAAATGTACAAGATTTGTGCGGTAGCCCTTGTCCAAGGCGACTCTCTTTGGACTCATGTCGGATCATAAGCCTGAGCATCGAGAATTGCCAGTGCCGTCTAATGATATAGATACAAATATCTTTACTCCTATCAATTGACACGATTCTGCCTCATCGTATCTTGTCCAGGGGGTCCAAATGGCCAAGATTTGTGCGGTAGCACTTGTCCAAATCGACTCTCTTTGGCCTCCGGTCGAATCATACGCCGGAGCAACCAGAATTGCCAATGTCGTCCAATGATATAGATGCAAATATCTTTTCTCCTATCAATGTGATAGGTTCTGCTTCATCATACCTTGTTCCGGAGGAACAAATGTACAAGATTTGTGCGGTAGCCCTTGTCCAAGGCGACTCTCTTTGGACTCATGTCGGATCATAAGCCTGAGCATCCAGAATTGCCAATGCAGTCTAATGATATAGATGCAAATATCTTCACTCCTATCAATTTGCCAGGAGTCTCCCGCATCGTATCTTGTCCAGGGGGTCCAAGTGTACAAGATTTTTGTGGTAGCACTTGTCCAGGCCGACTCTCTTTGGATTCAGGTCGAATTATAAGCCGGATCCCCAAGATTGCCAATGTCGTCCATTGATATAGATGCAAATATGTTAACTACTCTAAATGTGACTGGATTCTGCCTCACCATACCTTTTCCAGGACGTTCAAATGTACAAGATTTGTGCGGTAGCACTTGTCCAAAGCGACATTCTTTGGACTCAGGTCGATCCATATGCCGAGGTGACAAAAATTGCCGATGTTATCCGAATGATATAGATGCAAATATCCTAACTCCTATCAATTTGCCAGGATTTTGCCTCATCGTATCTTGCTCCAGGGGGTCCAAATGTACACGATATGTTGCGGTAGCACTTGTCTAAAGCGACTCTCTTTGGATTCAGGTCGAATCATAAGCCTGAGCATCCAGAATTGCCAATGCAGTCTAATGATATATATCAAAATATCTTCACTCCTATCAATTCGACAGGATTCTGCCTCATCGTATCTTGCTCAAGGGGGTCCAAATGTACACGATTTGTTGCGGTAGCACTTGTCCAAAGCGACTATCTTTGAACTCAGGTCGAATCATATGCCGAACTTCCAGAATTGCCAATGTCGTCCAATGATATAGATGCAAATATCTTTACTCCTATCAATGTGATAGAATTCTGCCTCATCGTGTCTTGTCCAGGAGGATCAAGTGTACAAGATTTGTGCGGTGGCACTAGACAAAAGCGAAACTCTTTGAACTCAGGTCGAATCATATGCCGAGCATCCAGAAATGCCAATGTCGTCCAATGATATAGATGCAAATATCTTTACTCGTATCAATGTGATAGGATTCTGCCTCATCGTATCTTGTCCAGAAGCTTCAAATTGTACAAGCCTTGTTGCGGTAGCACTTGTGCAGGCCGACTCTCTTTGGATTCAGGTCGAATTATAAGCCGGATCCTCAAGATTGCCAATGTCGTCCAATGATATAGATGCAAATATCTTAACTACTCTAAATGTGACTGGATTCTGCCTCACCATACCTTTTCCAGGACGTTCAAATGTACAAGATTTGTGCGGCAGCATTTGTCCAAAGCGACTCTCTTTGGACTCAGGTCGATCCATATGCCGAGGTGACAAAAATTGCCGATGTTATCCGAATGATATAGATGCAAATATCTTAACTCCTATCAATTTGCCAGGATTTTGCCTCATCATACCTTGTTCCGGAGGTTCAAATGTACAAGATTTGTGCGGTAGCCCTTGTCCAAAGCGACTCTCTTTGGACTCAGGTCGAATCATAAGCCGGGGCATCCAGAATTGCCAATGCAGTCTAATGATATAGATGCAAATATCTTCACTCCTATCAATTCGACAGGATTCTGCCTCATCGTATCTTGCTCCAGGGGGTCCAAATGTACACGATTTGTTGCGGTAGCACTTGTCCAAAGCGACTCTCTTGGACTCATGTCGGATCATAAGCCTGAGCATCGAGAATTGCCAATGCAGTCTAATGATATAGATACAAATATCTTCACTCCTATGAATGTGATAGGATTCTGCCTCCTCATACCTTGTCCAGTAGGTTAAAATGTACAAGATTTGTGCGTTAGCACTTCACAAGAGCGAATCTCTTTGGACACAGGTCGATCCATAAGCCGAAGCATCCAGAATTGCCAATGTCATCGAATGATATAGATGCAAGTATCTTTACTGCTATCAATTTGGCAGGATTCTGCCTCATCGCATATTGTCCAGGGGGTCAAATGGACAAGATTTGTGCGGTAGCATTTGTCCAAAGCGACTCTTTTTGGACTCAGGTCGAATCATATGCCGAGCATCCAGAATTGCCAATGTCGTCCAATGATATAGATGCAAATATCTACACTCCTATCAATGTCACAGGATTCTGCCTCATCATACCTTCTCCAGGACGTCTAAATGCACAAGTGTTGGGCGGCAGCATTTGCCCAAACCGACTCTCTTTGATTCAGGTCGAATTATAAGCCGGAGCATCCAGAATTGCCATTGTCGTCCAATGATGTAGATGCAAATATCTTTACTCCTATCATTTTGACAGGATTCTGCCTCATCGTATATTGTCCAGGGGGTCCAAATGTACAAGATTTGTGCGGTAGCACTTGTCCAAATCGACTCTCTTTGGCCTCCGGTCGAATCATACGCCGAAGCATCCAGAATTGCCAATGTCATCCAATGATATAGATGCAAGTATCTTTACTGCTATCAATTTGGCAGGATTCTGCCTCATCGCATCTTGTCCAGGGGGTCAAATGGACAAGATTTGTGCGGTAGCATTTGTCCAAAGCGACTCTTCTTGGACTCAGGTCAAATCATATGCCGAGCATCCAGAATTGCCAATGTCGTCTAATGATATAGATGCAAATATCTTTACTCCTATCAATTGACACGATTCTGCCTCATCGTATCTTGTCCAGGGGGATCAAATGTACAAGATTTGTGCGGTAGCACTTGTCCAAAGCGACTCTTTTTGGACTCAGGTCGAATCATATGCCGAGCATCCAGAATTGCCAATGTCGTCCAATGATATAGATGCTAATATCTTCACTCCTATCAATGTGATAGAATTCTGCCTCATCGTGTCTTGTCCAGGAGGATCAAGTGTACAAGATTTGTGGGGTGGCACTAGACAAAAGCGAAACTCTTTGAACTCAGGTCGAATCATATGCCGAGCATCCAGAATTGCCAATGTCGTCCAATGATATAGATGCAAATATATTTACTCCTATTAATGTGATGGGATTCTGCCTCATCATTCCTTGTTCACGAGGTCCAACTGTACAAGATTTGTGCGGTAGCACTACTCCAAAGCGACTCTCTTTGGACTCAGGTCGATCCAAATGCCGGAGCATCCAAAATTGCCAATGTCGCCCAGTAATATAGATGCAAATATCTTTATTCCTATCAATGTGATAGGATTCTGCCTCATCGTATCTTGTCCAGGAGGTTCAAACGTACAAGCCTTGTTGCGGTAGCACTTGTCCAGGCCGACTCTCTTTGGATTCAGGTCGAATTATAAGCCGGATCCCCAAGATTGCCAATGTCGTCCAATGATATAGATGCAAATATCTTAACTACTCTAAATGTGACTGGATTCTGCCTCACCATACCTTTTCCAGGACGTTCAAATGTACAAGATTTGTGCGGCAGCATTTGTCCAAAGCGACTCTCTTTGGACTCAGGTCGATCCATATGCCGAGGTGACAAAAATTGCCGATGTTATCCGAATGATATAGATGCAAATATCTTAACTCCTATCAATTTGCCAGGATTTTGCCTCATCATACCTTGTCCAGGAGGTTTAAATGTACAAGCCTTGTTGCGGTAGCACTTGTCCGAAGCGACTCTCTTTGGACTCAGGTCGAATCATAAGCCTGAACATCCAGAATTGCCAATGCAGTCTAATGATATAGATGAAAATATCTTCACTCCTATCAATTGGACAGGATTCTGCCTCATCGTATCTTGTCCAGGAGGTTCAAATGTACAAGATTTGTGCGGTAGCACTTGACAAAAGCCAATCTCTTTGACTCAGTTCGAATCATAAGCCTGAGCAACCAGAATTGCCAATGTAGTCTAATGATATAGATGCAAATATCTTCACTCCTATCAATTGGACAGGATTCTGCCTCATCGTATCTTATCCAGGAGGTTCACATGTATAAGATTTGTGCGGTAGCATTTGACAAAAGCCAATCTCTTTGACTCAGTTCGAATCATATGCCGAGCATCCAGAATTGCCAATGTCGTCCAATGATATAGATTCAAATATCTTTTCTCCTATCAATGTGATAGGTTTCTGCCTCATCATACCTTGTTCCGGAGGTTCAAATGTACAAGATTTGTGCGGTAGCCCTTGTCCAAAGCGACTCTCTTTGGACTCAGGTCGAATCATAAGCCGGGGCATATAGAATTGCCAATGCAGTCTAATGATATAGATGCAAATATCTTCACTCCTATCAATTCGCCAGGATTCTGCCTCATCGTATCTTGCTCCAGGGGGTCCAAATGTACACGATTTGTTGCGGTAGCACTTGTCCAAAGCGACTCTCTTTGGACTCATGTCGGATCATAAGCCTGAGCATCGAGAATTGCCAATGCAGTCTAATGATATAGATACAAATATCTTCACTCCTATGAATGTGATAGGATTCTGCCTCCTCATACCTTGTTCAGTAGGTTAAAATGTACAAGATTTGTGCGTTAGCACTTCACAAGAGCGAATCTCTTTGGATTCAGGTCGAATCATAAGCCGAGCATCCAGAATTGCCAATGTCGTCCAATGATATAGATGCTAATATCTTCACTCCTATCAATTTGACAGGACTCTGCCTCATCATATCTTATCCAGGAGGTCCAAATGGACAAACGATTTGGGGGCAGTATTTGTCCAAAGCGACTCTCTTTGAACTCAGGTCGAATCATATGCCGAACTTCCAGAATTGCCAATGTCGTCCAATGATATAGATGCAAATATCTTTACTCCTATCAATGTGATAGAATCCTGCCTCATCGTGTCTTGTCCAGGAGGATCAAGTGTACAAGATTTGTGCGGTAGCACTAGACAAAAGCGAAACTCTTTGGATTCAGGTCGAATCAAAAGCCGGATCCCCAGGACTGCCAATGTCGTCCAATGATATAGATGCTAATATCTTTACTCCTATCAATGTAATATGATTCTGCCTCATCATACCTTGTCCAGGAGGTTCAAATGTACAAGATTTGTGCGGTACCACTACTCCAAAGCGACTCTCTTTGGACTCAGGTCGATCCAAATGCTGGAGCATCCAAAATTGCCAATGTCGTCCTATGATATAGATGCAAATATCTTCTCTCCTATCAATTTGACAGGATTCTGCCTCATGGTATCTTATCCAGGAGTTTCAAATGTACACGATTTGTGCGGTAGCACTTGTCCAAAGCGATTCTCTTTGGCCTCCGGTCGAATGATATGTCGCAGCATTCAGAATTGCCAATGTCGTCCAATGATATGGATGCAAATATCTTCACTCCTATCAATTTGCCAGGAGTCTCCCGCATCGTATCTTGTCGAGGGGGTCCAAGTGTACAAGATTTTTGCGGTAGCACTTGTCCAGGCCGACTCTCTTTGGATTCAGGTCGAATTATAAGCCGGATCCCCAAGATTGCCAATGTCGTCCAATGATATAGATGCAAATATCTTAATTACTCTAAATGTGACTGGATTCTGCCTCACCATACCTTTTCCAGGACGTTCAAATGTACAAGATTTGTGCGGCAGCATTTGTCCAAAGCGACTCTCTTTGGACTCAGGTCGATCCATATGCCGAGGTGACAAAAATTGCCGATGTTATCCGAATGATATAGATACAAATATCTTAACTCCTATCAATTTGCCAGGAATTTGCCTCATCATACCTTGTCCAGGTTGTCCAAATGGACAAGACTTGGGCGGCAGCAGTTGTCTAAAGCGACTCTCTTTGGATTCAGGTCGAATCATAAGCCGAGCATCCAGAATTGCCAATGTCGTCCAATGATATAGATGCCAATATCTTCACTCCAATCAATTTGACAGGACTCTGCCTCATCATATCTTATCCAGGATGTCCAAATGGACAAAAGATTTGGGCGGCAGTATGTGTCCAAAGCGACTATCTTTGAACTCAGGTCGAATCATAAGCCTGAGCATCCAGAATTGCCAATGCAGTCTAATGATATAGATGAAAATATCTTCACTCCTATCAATTCGACAGGATTCTGCCTCATCGTATCTTGCTCCAGGGGGTCCAAATGTACACGATTTGTTGCGGTAGCACTTGTCCAAAGCGACTATCTTTGAACTCAGGTCGAATCATATGCCGAACTTCCAGAATTGCCAATGTCGTCCAATGATATAGATGCAAATATCTTTACTCCTATCAATGTGTTAGAATTCTGCCTCATCGTGTCTTGTCCAGGAGGATCAAGTGTACAAGATTTGTGCGGTAGCCCTAGACAAAAGCGAAACTCTTTGAACTCAGGTCGAATCATATGCCGAGCATCCAGAATTGTCAATGTCGTCCAATGATATAGATGCAAATATCTTTACTCCTATCGATGTGATAGGATTCTGCCCCATCATACCTTGTTCCGGAGGTTCAAATGTACAAGATTTGTGCGGTAGCACTTGTCCAAAGCGACATTCTTTGGACATATGTCGAACCATATGCCGGACAATCCAGAATTGCCAATGTCGCCCTGTAATATAGATGCAAATATCTTTACTCCTATCAATGTGATAGGATTCTGCCTCATCGTATGTTGTCCAGGAGGTTCAAATGTACAAGCCTTGTTGCGGTAGCACTTGTCCGAAGCGACTCTCTTTGGACTCAGGTCGAATCATAAGCCTGAGCATCCAGAATTGCCAATGCAGTCTAATGATATAGATGCAAATATCTTCACTCCTATCAATTGGACAGGATTCTGCCTCATCGTATCTTGTCCAGGAGGTTCAAATGTACAAGATTTGTGCGGTAGCACTTGACAAAAGCCAATCTCTTTGACTCAGTTTGAATCATATGCCGAGCATCCAGAATTGCCAATGTCGTCCAATGATATAGATGCAAATATCTTTTCTCCTATCAATGTGATAAGTTTCTGCCTCATCATACCTTGTTCCGGAGGTTCAAATGTACAAGATTTGTGCGGTAGCACTTGTCCAAAGCGACATTCTTTGGACTTATGTCGAACCATATGCCGAACCATCCAGAATTGCCAATGTCGCCCTGTAATATAGATGCAAATATCTTTACTCCTATCAATGTGATAGGATTCTGCCTCATCGTATCTTGTCCAGGAGGTTCAAATGTACAAGCCTTGTTGCGGTAGCACTTGTCCAGGCCGACTCTCTTTGGATTCAGGTCGAATTATAAGCCGGATCCCCACGATTGCCAATGTCGTCCAATGATATAGATGCAAATATCTTAACTACTCTAAATGTGACTGGATTCTGCCTCACCATACCTTTTCCAGGACGTTCAAATGTACAAGATTTGTGCGGCAGCATTTGTCCAAAGCGACTCTTTTTGGACTCAGGTCGAATCATATGCCGAGCATCCAGAATTGCCAATGTCGTCCAATGATATAGATGCAAATATCTTTACTCCTATCGATGAGATAGGATTCTGCCTCATCATACCTTGTCCAGGAGGTCCAAATGTACAAGATTTGTGCGGTAGCACTTGTCCAAAGCGACTCTCTTTGGACTCAGGTCGA
Source organism: Priocnemis perturbator (assembly GCA_963942575.1). Taxonomy (NCBI): domain Eukaryota; kingdom Metazoa; phylum Arthropoda; class Insecta; order Hymenoptera; family Pompilidae; genus Priocnemis; species Priocnemis perturbator. Next base: position 807,051 of record CAWWDK010000133.1, on the reverse strand, counting down.
TCCATTGCCGCAGCATCATAAATTTCCGATATTATCCAATGATATAGATGCACATACCTTGACTCCAAACAATTCGACAGGATTCTGTCATCATACGTTGTTCCAGAGGTGCAAATCTACAATGTTTGTGCGGTAGCACTTGTCCAAAGCGACTATCTTTGGACTCAGGTCGAATCATAAGCCGAGCATCCAGAATTGCAAATTTCGTCCAATAATATAGATGCAAATACCTTAACTCATATCAATTTGACAGGATTCTGCCTCATCGTATCTCGTCCAGGAGGATTAATTGTACACGATTTCAACGGTAGCACTTGTCCAAAGCGACTCTCTTTGGACTCAGGTCGATCCATATGCCGAAGCGTCCAAAATTGCCAATGTCGTCCTATGATATAGATGCAAATATATTATCTCCTATCAATTTGACAGGATTCTGCCTCATCGCATCTTGTCCAGGAGGTTCAAATGCACAAGATTTGTGCGGTAGCACTTGACAAAAGTGAATCTCTTTGGACTCAGGTTGATCCATATGCCGAAGCATTCAAAATTGCCAATGTCGTCCAATGTTATAGATGCAAATATCTTTACTCCTATCAATTTGCCAGGATTCTACCTCATCATATCTTTTCCAGGACGTCCAAATGCAGAAGTTTTGGGCGGCAGCATTTGCCCAAACTGACTCTCTTTGATTCTGGTCGAATCATAAGCCGGAGCATCCAGAATTGCCATTGTCGTCCAATGATGTAGATGCAAATATCTTCTCTCCTATCAATTTGACAGGATTCTGTCTCATGGTATCTTATCCAGGAGATTAAAATGTACACGATGTGTGCGGTAGCACTTGTCCAAAGCGATTCTCTTTGGCCTCCGGTCGAATCATATGTCGCAGCATTCAGAATTGCCAATGTCGTCCAATGATATGGATGCAAATATCTTCACTCCTATCAATTTGCCAGGAGTCTCCCGCATCGTATCTTGTCCAGGGGGTCCAAGTGTACAAGATTTTTGTGGTAGCACTTGTCCAGGCCGACTCTCTTTGGATTCAGGTCGAATTATAAGCCGGATCCCCAAGATTGCCAATGTCGTCCATTGATATAGATGCAAATATCTTAACTACTCTAAATGTGACTGGATTCTGCCTCACCATACGTTTTCCAGGACGTTCAAATGTACAAGATTTGTGCGGCAGCATTTGTCCAAAGCGACTCTCTTTGGACTCAGGTCGATCCATATGCCGAGGTGACAAAAATTGCCGATGTTATCCGAATGATATAGATGCAAATATCTTTACTCCTATCGATGTGATAGGATTCTGCCCCATCATACCTTGTTCCGGAGGTTCAAATGTACAAGATTTGTGCGGTAGCACTTGTCCAAAGCGACATTCTTTGGACTCAGGTCGATCCATATGCCGAGGTGACAAAAATTGCCGATGTTATCCGAATGATATAGATGCAAATATCCTAACTCCTATCAATTTGCCAGGATTTTGCCTCATCGTATCTTGCTCCAGGGGGTCCAAATGTACACGATATGTTGCGGTAGCACTTGTCTAAAGCGACTCTCTTTGGATTCAGGTCGAATCATAAGCCGAGCATCCAGAATTGCCAATGTCGTCCAATGATATAGATGCAAATATCTTCACTCCTATCAATTTGACAGGACTCTGCCTCATCATATCTTATCCAGGATGTCCAAATGGACAAAAGATTTGGGCGGCAGTATTTGTCCAAAGCGACTATCTTTGGACTCAGGTCGAATCATAAGCCGAGCATCCAGAATTGCAAATTTCGTCCAATAATATAGATGCAAATACCTTAACTCCTATCAATTTGACAGGATTCTGCCTCATCGTATCTCGTCCAGGAGGATCAATTGTACACGATTTCAACGGTAGCACTTGTCCAAAGCGACTCTCTTTGGACTCAGGTCGATCCATATGCCGAAGCGTCCAAAATTGCCAATGTCGTCCTATGATATAGATGCAAATATATTATCTCCTATCAATTTGACAGGATTCTGCCTCATCGCATCTTGTCCAGGAGGTTCAAATGCACAAGATTTGTGCGGTAGCACTTGACAAAAGTGAATCTCTTTGGACTCAGGTTGATCCATATGCCGAAGCATCCAAAATTGCCAATGTCGTCCAATGATATAGATGCAAATATCTTTACTCCTATCAATTTGCCAGGATTCTCCCTCATCGTATCTGTTCCAGGAGGATCAATTGTACACGATTTCAACGGTAGCACTTGTCCAAAGCGACTCTCTTTGGACTCAGGTCGATCCATATGCCGAAGCGTCCAAAATTGCCAATGTCGTCCAATGATATAGATGCAAATATATTATCTCCTATCAATTTGACAGGATTCTGCCTCATCGTATCTTGTCCAGGGGGATCAAATGTACAAGATTTGTGCTGTAGCAATTGTCCAAAGCGACTCCCTCTGGTTGCAGGTCGAATCATAAGGCAAAGAACCCAAAATTGCCGATATTGTCCAATGATATAGATGCAAATATCTTAACTCCTATCAATTTGCCAGGATTCTACCTAATCATACCTTGTCCAGGTGGTTCAAATGTACAAGATTTGTGCGGTAGCACTTGTCCAAAGCGACTCTTTTTGGACTCAGGTCGATTCATATGCCGAGCATCCAGAATTGCCAATGTCGTCCAATGATATAGATGCAAATATCTACACTGCTATCAATGTCACAGGATTCTGCCTCATCATACCTTTTTTCCAGGACGTCTAAATGCACAAGTTTTGGGCGGCAGCATTTGTCCAAACCGACTCTCTTTGGATTCAGGTCTAATTATAAGCCGGTTCCCCAGGATTGCAATGCTGTCCAATGATATAGATGCAAATATCTGCACTCCTATTAATGTGACAGGATTCGGCCTCATCATACCTTGCCCAGGAAGTTCAAATGAACAAGATTTGTGCGGTAGCACTTGTCCAAAGCGACTCTCTTTGGACTCATGTCGAATCATAAGCCGAGCATCCAGAATTGCCAATGTCGTCCAATGATATTGATGCAAATACCTTTACACCTAACAATTTGACAGGATTCTGTTATCATACGTTTTTCCAGAGGTGCAAATCTACAAGGTTTGTGCGGTAGCACTTGTCCAAAGCGACTATCTTTGGACTCAGGTCGAATCATAAGCCGAGCATCCAGAATTGCCAATGTCGTCCAATGATATAGATGCAAATATCTTTACTCCTATCAATGTGATAGGATTCTGCCTCATCAAACCTTGTCCAGGAGGTCCAAATGTGCACGAATTGTGCGGTTGCACTTGACAAAAGCGAATCTCTTTGGACTCAGGTCGATCCATTGCCGCAGCATCATAAATTTCCGATATTATCCAATGATATAGATGCACATACCTTGACTCCAAACAATTCGACAGGATTCTGTCATCATACGTTGTTCCAGAGGTGCAAATCTACAATGTTTGTGCGGTAGCACTTGTCCAAAGCGACTATCTTTGGACTCAGGTCGAATCATAAGCCGAGCATCCAGAATTGCAAATTTCGTCCAATAATATAGATGCAAATACCTTAACTCCTATCAATTTGACAGGATTCTGCCTCATCGTATCTCGTCCAGGAGGATCAAATGAACAAGATTTGTGTGGTAGCACTTGTCCAAAGCGACTCTCTCTGCACTCAGGTCGATCCATTTGCCAAAGCATCAAAAATTGCCAATGTCGTCCAATGATATGGATGCAAATATCTTCACTCCTATCAATTTGCCAGGAGTCTCCCGCATCGTATCTTGTCCAGGGGGTCCAAGTGTACAAGATTTTTATGGTAGCACTTGTCCAGGCCGACTCTCTTTGGATTCAGGTCGAATTATAAGCCGGATCCCCAAGATTGCCAATGTCGTCCAATGATATAGATGCAAATATCTTAACTACTATAAATGTGACTGGATTCTGCCTCACCATACCTTTTCCAGGACGTTCAAATGTACAAGATTTGTGCGGCAGCATTTGTCCAAAGCGACTCTGTTTGGACTCAGGTCGATCCATATGCCAAGGTGACAAAAATTGCCGATGTTATCCGAATGATATAGATGCAAATATCTTAACTCCTATCAATTTGCCAGGATTTTGCCTCATCATACCTTGTCCAGGAGGTCCAAATGTACAAGCCTTGTTGCGGTAGCACTTGTCCGAAGCGACTCTCTTTGGACTCAGGTCGAATCATAAGCCTGAGCAACCAGAATTGCCAATGCAGTCTAATGATATAGATGCAAATATCTTTTCTCCTATCAATGTGATAGGTTCTGCTTCATCATACCTTGTTCCGGATGTTCAAATGTACAAGATTTGTGCGGTAGCCCTTGTCCAAGGCGACTCTCTTTGGACTCATGTCGGATCATAAGCCTGAGCATCGAGAATTGCCAGTGCCGTCTAATGATATAGATACAAATATCTTTACTCCTATCAATTGACACGATTCTGCCTCATCGTATCTTGTCCAGGGGGTCCAAATGGCCAAGATTTGTGCGGTAGCACTTGTCCAAATCGACTCTCTTTGGCCTCCGGTCGAATCATACGCCGGAGCAACCAGAATTGCCAATGTCGTCCAATGATATAGATGCAAATATCTTTTCTCCTATCAATGTGATAGGTTCTGCTTCATCATACCTTGTTCCGGAGGAACAAATGTACAAGATTTGTGCGGTAGCCCTTGTCCAAGGCGACTCTCTTTGGACTCATGTCGGATCATAAGCCTGAGCATCCAGAATTGCCAATGCAGTCTAATGATATAGATGCAAATATCTTCACTCCTATCAATTTGCCAGGAGTCTCCCGCATCGTATCTTGTCCAGGGGGTCCAAGTGTACAAGATTTTTGTGGTAGCACTTGTCCAGGCCGACTCTCTTTGGATTCAGGTCGAATTATAAGCCGGATCCCCAAGATTGCCAATGTCGTCCATTGATATAGATGCAAATATGTTAACTACTCTAAATGTGACTGGATTCTGCCTCACCATACCTTTTCCAGGACGTTCAAATGTACAAGATTTGTGCGGCAGCATTTGTCCAAAGCGACTCTCTTTGGACTCAGGTCGATCCATATGCCGAGGTGACAAAAATTGCCGATGTTATCCGAATGATATAGATGCAAATATCTTTACTCCTATCGATGTGATAGGATTCTGCCCCATCATACCTTGTTCCGGAGGTTCAAATGTACAAGATTTGTGCGGTAGCACTTGTCCAAAGCGACATTCTTTGGACTCAGGTCGATCCATATGCCGAGGTGACAAAAATTGCCGATGTTATCCGAATGATATAGATGCAAATATCCTAACTCCTATCAATTTGCCAGGATTTTGCCTCATCGTATCTTGCTCCAGGGGGTCCAAATGTACACGATATGTTGCGGTAGCACTTGTCTAAAGCAACTCTCTTTGGATTCAGGTCGAATCATACGCCGGAGCAACCAGAATTGCCAATGTCGTCCAATGATATAGATGCAAATATCTTTTCTCCTATCAATGTGATAGGTTCTGCTTCATCATACCTTGTTCCGGATGTTCAAATGTACAAGATTTGTGCGGTAGCCCTTGTCCAAGGCGACTCTCTTTGGACTCATGTCGGATCATAAGCCTGAGCATCGAGAATTGCCAGTGCCGTCTAATGATATAGATACAAATATCTTTACTCCTATCAATTGACACGATTCTGCCTCATCGTATCTTGTCCAGGGGGTCCAAATGGCCAAGATTTGTGCGGTAGCACTTGTCCAAATCGACTCTCTTTGGCCTCCGGTCGAATCATACGCCGGAGCAACCAGAATTGCCAATGTCGTCCAATGATATAGATGCAAATATCTTTTCTCCTATCAATGTGATAGGTTCTGCTTCATCATACCTTGTTCCGGAGGAACAAATGTACAAGATTTGTGCGGTAGCCCTTGTCCAAGGCGACTCTCTTTGGACTCATGTCGGATCATAAGCCTGAGCATCCAGAATTGCCAATGCAGTCTAATGATATAGATGCAAATATCTTCACTCCTATCAATTTGCCAGGAGTCTCCCGCATCGTATCTTGTCCAGGGGGTCCAAGTGTACAAGATTTTTGTGGTAGCACTTGTCCAGGCCGACTCTCTTTGGATTCAGGTCGAATTATAAGCCGGATCCCCAAGATTGCCAATGTCGTCCATTGATATAGATGCAAATATGTTAACTACTCTAAATGTGACTGGATTCTGCCTCACCATACCTTTTCCAGGACGTTCAAATGTACAAGATTTGTGCGGTAGCACTTGTCCAAAGCGACATTCTTTGGACTCAGGTCGATCCATATGCCGAGGTGACAAAAATTGCCGATGTTATCCGAATGATATAGATGCAAATATCCTAACTCCTATCAATTTGCCAGGATTTTGCCTCATCGTATCTTGCTCCAGGGGGTCCAAATGTACACGATATGTTGCGGTAGCACTTGTCTAAAGCGACTCTCTTTGGATTCAGGTCGAATCATAAGCCTGAGCATCCAGAATTGCCAATGCAGTCTAATGATATATATCAAAATATCTTCACTCCTATCAATTCGACAGGATTCTGCCTCATCGTATCTTGCTCAAGGGGGTCCAAATGTACACGATTTGTTGCGGTAGCACTTGTCCAAAGCGACTATCTTTGAACTCAGGTCGAATCATATGCCGAACTTCCAGAATTGCCAATGTCGTCCAATGATATAGATGCAAATATCTTTACTCCTATCAATGTGATAGAATTCTGCCTCATCGTGTCTTGTCCAGGAGGATCAAGTGTACAAGATTTGTGCGGTGGCACTAGACAAAAGCGAAACTCTTTGAACTCAGGTCGAATCATATGCCGAGCATCCAGAAATGCCAATGTCGTCCAATGATATAGATGCAAATATCTTTACTCGTATCAATGTGATAGGATTCTGCCTCATCGTATCTTGTCCAGAAGCTTCAAATTGTACAAGCCTTGTTGCGGTAGCACTTGTGCAGGCCGACTCTCTTTGGATTCAGGTCGAATTATAAGCCGGATCCTCAAGATTGCCAATGTCGTCCAATGATATAGATGCAAATATCTTAACTACTCTAAATGTGACTGGATTCTGCCTCACCATACCTTTTCCAGGACGTTCAAATGTACAAGATTTGTGCGGCAGCATTTGTCCAAAGCGACTCTCTTTGGACTCAGGTCGATCCATATGCCGAGGTGACAAAAATTGCCGATGTTATCCGAATGATATAGATGCAAATATCTTAACTCCTATCAATTTGCCAGGATTTTGCCTCATCATACCTTGTTCCGGAGGTTCAAATGTACAAGATTTGTGCGGTAGCCCTTGTCCAAAGCGACTCTCTTTGGACTCAGGTCGAATCATAAGCCGGGGCATCCAGAATTGCCAATGCAGTCTAATGATATAGATGCAAATATCTTCACTCCTATCAATTCGACAGGATTCTGCCTCATCGTATCTTGCTCCAGGGGGTCCAAATGTACACGATTTGTTGCGGTAGCACTTGTCCAAAGCGACTCTCTTGGACTCATGTCGGATCATAAGCCTGAGCATCGAGAATTGCCAATGCAGTCTAATGATATAGATACAAATATCTTCACTCCTATGAATGTGATAGGATTCTGCCTCCTCATACCTTGTCCAGTAGGTTAAAATGTACAAGATTTGTGCGTTAGCACTTCACAAGAGCGAATCTCTTTGGACACAGGTCGATCCATAAGCCGAAGCATCCAGAATTGCCAATGTCATCGAATGATATAGATGCAAGTATCTTTACTGCTATCAATTTGGCAGGATTCTGCCTCATCGCATATTGTCCAGGGGGTCAAATGGACAAGATTTGTGCGGTAGCATTTGTCCAAAGCGACTCTTTTTGGACTCAGGTCGAATCATATGCCGAGCATCCAGAATTGCCAATGTCGTCCAATGATATAGATGCAAATATCTACACTCCTATCAATGTCACAGGATTCTGCCTCATCATACCTTCTCCAGGACGTCTAAATGCACAAGTGTTGGGCGGCAGCATTTGCCCAAACCGACTCTCTTTGATTCAGGTCGAATTATAAGCCGGAGCATCCAGAATTGCCATTGTCGTCCAATGATGTAGATGCAAATATCTTTACTCCTATCATTTTGACAGGATTCTGCCTCATCGTATATTGTCCAGGGGGTCCAAATGTACAAGATTTGTGCGGTAGCACTTGTCCAAATCGACTCTCTTTGGCCTCCGGTCGAATCATACGCCGAAGCATCCAGAATTGCCAATGTCATCCAATGATATAGATGCAAGTATCTTTACTGCTATCAATTTGGCAGGATTCTGCCTCATCGCATCTTGTCCAGGGGGTCAAATGGACAAGATTTGTGCGGTAGCATTTGTCCAAAGCGACTCTTCTTGGACTCAGGTCAAATCATATGCCGAGCATCCAGAATTGCCAATGTCGTCTAATGATATAGATGCAAATATCTTTACTCCTATCAATTGACACGATTCTGCCTCATCGTATCTTGTCCAGGGGGATCAAATGTACAAGATTTGTGCGGTAGCACTTGTCCAAAGCGACTCTTTTTGGACTCAGGTCGAATCATATGCCGAGCATCCAGAATTGCCAATGTCGTCCAATGATATAGATGCTAATATCTTCACTCCTATCAATGTGATAGAATTCTGCCTCATCGTGTCTTGTCCAGGAGGATCAAGTGTACAAGATTTGTGGGGTGGCACTAGACAAAAGCGAAACTCTTTGAACTCAGGTCGAATCATATGCCGAGCATCCAGAATTGCCAATGTCGTCCAATGATATAGATGCAAATATATTTACTCCTATTAATGTGATGGGATTCTGCCTCATCATTCCTTGTTCACGAGGTCCAACTGTACAAGATTTGTGCGGTAGCACTACTCCAAAGCGACTCTCTTTGGACTCAGGTCGATCCAAATGCCGGAGCATCCAAAATTGCCAATGTCGCCCAGTAATATAGATGCAAATATCTTTATTCCTATCAATGTGATAGGATTCTGCCTCATCGTATCTTGTCCAGGAGGTTCAAACGTACAAGCCTTGTTGCGGTAGCACTTGTCCAGGCCGACTCTCTTTGGATTCAGGTCGAATTATAAGCCGGATCCCCAAGATTGCCAATGTCGTCCAATGATATAGATGCAAATATCTTAACTACTCTAAATGTGACTGGATTCTGCCTCACCATACCTTTTCCAGGACGTTCAAATGTACAAGATTTGTGCGGCAGCATTTGTCCAAAGCGACTCTCTTTGGACTCAGGTCGATCCATATGCCGAGGTGACAAAAATTGCCGATGTTATCCGAATGATATAGATGCAAATATCTTAACTCCTATCAATTTGCCAGGATTTTGCCTCATCATACCTTGTCCAGGAGGTTTAAATGTACAAGCCTTGTTGCGGTAGCACTTGTCCGAAGCGACTCTCTTTGGACTCAGGTCGAATCATAAGCCTGAACATCCAGAATTGCCAATGCAGTCTAATGATATAGATGAAAATATCTTCACTCCTATCAATTGGACAGGATTCTGCCTCATCGTATCTTGTCCAGGAGGTTCAAATGTACAAGATTTGTGCGGTAGCACTTGACAAAAGCCAATCTCTTTGACTCAGTTCGAATCATAAGCCTGAGCAACCAGAATTGCCAATGTAGTCTAATGATATAGATGCAAATATCTTCACTCCTATCAATTGGACAGGATTCTGCCTCATCGTATCTTATCCAGGAGGTTCACATGTATAAGATTTGTGCGGTAGCATTTGACAAAAGCCAATCTCTTTGACTCAGTTCGAATCATATGCCGAGCATCCAGAATTGCCAATGTCGTCCAATGATATAGATTCAAATATCTTTTCTCCTATCAATGTGATAGGTTTCTGCCTCATCATACCTTGTTCCGGAGGTTCAAATGTACAAGATTTGTGCGGTAGCCCTTGTCCAAAGCGACTCTCTTTGGACTCAGGTCGAATCATAAGCCGGGGCATATAGAATTGCCAATGCAGTCTAATGATATAGATGCAAATATCTTCACTCCTATCAATTCGCCAGGATTCTGCCTCATCGTATCTTGCTCCAGGGGGTCCAAATGTACACGATTTGTTGCGGTAGCACTTGTCCAAAGCGACTCTCTTTGGACTCATGTCGGATCATAAGCCTGAGCATCGAGAATTGCCAATGCAGTCTAATGATATAGATACAAATATCTTCACTCCTATGAATGTGATAGGATTCTGCCTCCTCATACCTTGTTCAGTAGGTTAAAATGTACAAGATTTGTGCGTTAGCACTTCACAAGAGCGAATCTCTTTGGATTCAGGTCGAATCATAAGCCGAGCATCCAGAATTGCCAATGTCGTCCAATGATATAGATGCTAATATCTTCACTCCTATCAATTTGACAGGACTCTGCCTCATCATATCTTATCCAGGAGGTCCAAATGGACAAACGATTTGGGGGCAGTATTTGTCCAAAGCGACTCTCTTTGAACTCAGGTCGAATCATATGCCGAACTTCCAGAATTGCCAATGTCGTCCAATGATATAGATGCAAATATCTTTACTCCTATCAATGTGATAGAATCCTGCCTCATCGTGTCTTGTCCAGGAGGATCAAGTGTACAAGATTTGTGCGGTAGCACTAGACAAAAGCGAAACTCTTTGGATTCAGGTCGAATCAAAAGCCGGATCCCCAGGACTGCCAATGTCGTCCAATGATATAGATGCTAATATCTTTACTCCTATCAATGTAATATGATTCTGCCTCATCATACCTTGTCCAGGAGGTTCAAATGTACAAGATTTGTGCGGTACCACTACTCCAAAGCGACTCTCTTTGGACTCAGGTCGATCCAAATGCTGGAGCATCCAAAATTGCCAATGTCGTCCTATGATATAGATGCAAATATCTTCTCTCCTATCAATTTGACAGGATTCTGCCTCATGGTATCTTATCCAGGAGTTTCAAATGTACACGATTTGTGCGGTAGCACTTGTCCAAAGCGATTCTCTTTGGCCTCCGGTCGAATGATATGTCGCAGCATTCAGAATTGCCAATGTCGTCCAATGATATGGATGCAAATATCTTCACTCCTATCAATTTGCCAGGAGTCTCCCGCATCGTATCTTGTCGAGGGGGTCCAAGTGTACAAGATTTTTGCGGTAGCACTTGTCCAGGCCGACTCTCTTTGGATTCAGGTCGAATTATAAGCCGGATCCCCAAGATTGCCAATGTCGTCCAATGATATAGATGCAAATATCTTAATTACTCTAAATGTGACTGGATTCTGCCTCACCATACCTTTTCCAGGACGTTCAAATGTACAAGATTTGTGCGGCAGCATTTGTCCAAAGCGACTCTCTTTGGACTCAGGTCGATCCATATGCCGAGGTGACAAAAATTGCCGATGTTATCCGAATGATATAGATACAAATATCTTAACTCCTATCAATTTGCCAGGAATTTGCCTCATCATACCTTGTCCAGGTTGTCCAAATGGACAAGACTTGGGCGGCAGCAGTTGTCTAAAGCGACTCTCTTTGGATTCAGGTCGAATCATAAGCCGAGCATCCAGAATTGCCAATGTCGTCCAATGATATAGATGCCAATATCTTCACTCCAATCAATTTGACAGGACTCTGCCTCATCATATCTTATCCAGGATGTCCAAATGGACAAAAGATTTGGGCGGCAGTATGTGTCCAAAGCGACTATCTTTGAACTCAGGTCGAATCATAAGCCTGAGCATCCAGAATTGCCAATGCAGTCTAATGATATAGATGAAAATATCTTCACTCCTATCAATTCGACAGGATTCTGCCTCATCGTATCTTGCTCCAGGGGGTCCAAATGTACACGATTTGTTGCGGTAGCACTTGTCCAAAGCGACTATCTTTGAACTCAGGTCGAATCATATGCCGAACTTCCAGAATTGCCAATGTCGTCCAATGATATAGATGCAAATATCTTTACTCCTATCAATGTGTTAGAATTCTGCCTCATCGTGTCTTGTCCAGGAGGATCAAGTGTACAAGATTTGTGCGGTAGCCCTAGACAAAAGCGAAACTCTTTGAACTCAGGTCGAATCATATGCCGAGCATCCAGAATTGTCAATGTCGTCCAATGATATAGATGCAAATATCTTTACTCCTATCAATGTGATAGAATTCTGCCTCATCGTGTCTTGTCCAGGAGGATCAAGTGTACAAGATTTGTGCGGTAGCCCTAGACAAAAGCGAAACTCTTTGAACTCAGATCGAATCATAAGCCGGGGCATCCAGAATTGCCAATGCAGTCTAATGATATAGATGCAAATATCTTCACTCCTATCAATTCGACAGGATTCTGCCTCATCGTATCTTGCTCCAGGGGGTCCAAATGTACACGATTTGTTGCGGTAGCACTTGTCCAAAGCGACTCTCTTTGGACTCATGTCGGATCATAAGCCTGAGCATCGAGAATTGCCAATGCAGTCTAATGATATAGATACAAATATCTTCACTCCTATGAATGTGATAGGATTCTGCCTCCTCATACCTTGTCCAGTAGGTTAAAATGTACAAGATTTGTGCGTTAGCACTTCACAAGAGCGAATCTCTTTGGACACAGGTCGATCCATAAGCCGAAGCATCCAGAATTGCCAATGTCATCCAATGATATAGATGCAAGTATCTTTACTGCTATCAATTTGGCAGGATTCTGCCTCATCGCATCTTGTCCAGGGGGTCAAATGGACAAGATTTGTGCGGTAGCATTTGTCCAAAGCGACTCTTTTTGGACTCAGGTCGAATCATATGCCGAGCATCCAGAATTGCCAATGTCGTCCAATGATATAGATGCAAATATCTACACTCCTATCAATGTCACAGGATTCTGCCTCATCATACCTTCTCCAGGACGTCTAAATGTACAAGTTTTGGGCGGCAGCATTTGCCCAAACCGACTCTCTTTGATTCAGGTCGAATTATAAGCCGGAGCATCCAGAATTGCCATTGTCGTCCAATGATGTAGATGCAAATATCTTTACTCCTATCATTTTGACAGGATTCTGCCTCATCGTATATTGTCCAGGGGGTCCAAATGTACAAGATTTGTGCGGTAGCACTTGTCCAAATCGACTCTCTTTGGCCTCCGGTCGAATCATACGCCGGAGCAACCAGAATTGCCAATGCCGTCCAATGATATAGATGCAAATATCTTTTCTCCTATCAATGTGATAGGTTCTGCTTCATCATACCTTGTTCCGGAGGTTCAAATGTACAAGATTTGTGCGGTAGCCCTTGTCCAAAGCGACTCTCTTTGGACTCATGTCGGATCATTAACCTGAGCATCGAGAATTGCCAGTGCCGTCTAATGATATAGATGCAAATATCTTTACTCCTATTAATTGACACGATTCTGCCTCATCGTATCTTGTCCAGGGGGATCAAATGTACAAGATTTGTGCGGTAGCACTTGTCCAAAGCGACTCTCTTTGGACTCAGGTCGATCCAAATGCCGGAGCATCCAAAATTGCCAATGTCGTCCTGTGATATAGATGCAAATATCTTCACTCCTATCAATTTGCCAGGATTCTCCCGCATCGTATCTTGTCCAGGGGGTCCAAGTGTACAAGGTTTTTGCGGTAGCACTTGTCCAGGCCGACTCTCTTTGGATTCAGGTCGAATTATAAGCCGGATCCCCAGGATTGCCAATGTCGTCCAATGATATAGATGCAAATATCTTTACTACTCTCAATGTGACTGGATTCTGCCTCATCATACCTTTTCCAGGAGGTTCAAATGTACAAGATTTGTGCGGTAGCCCTTGTCCAAAGCGACTCTCTTTGGACTCATGTCGGATCATTAACCTGAGCATCGAGAATTGCCAGTGCCGTCTAATGATATAGATGCAAATATCTTTACTCCTATTAATTGACACGATTCTGCCTCATCGTATCTTGTCCAGGGGGATCAAATGTACAGGATTTGTGCTGTAGTACTTGTCCAAAGCGACTCTCTTGGGATTCAGGTCGAATTATATGCCGGAACATCCAGAATTGCAAATGACGTCCATTGATATAGATGCAAATATCTTTATTCCTATCAATTTGACATGATTCTGCCTCATCATATCTTGTCCAGGAGGTTCAAATGTACAAGATTTGTGCGTTAGCACTTCGCAAAAGCGATTCTCTTTGGACTCAGGTCGAATCATGTGCCAAAGCATCAAGAATTGCCAATGTCGTGCAATGGTATAGATGCTAATATCTTCACTCCTATCAATTTGACAGGACTCTGCCTCATCATATCTTATCCAGGAGGTCCAAATGGACAAACGATTTGGGGGCAGTATTTGTCCAAAGCGACACTCTTTGATCTCTGGTCGAATCATATGCCGAACTTCCAGAATTGCCAATGTCGTCCAATGATATAGATGCAAATATCTTTACTCCTATCAATGTGATAGAATCCTGCCTCAGCGTGTCTTGTCCAGGTGGATCAAGTGTACAAGATTTGTGCGGTAGCACTAGACAAAAGCGAAACTCTTTGGATTCAGGTCGATTCAAACGCCGGATCCCCAGGATTGCCAATGTCGTCCAATGATATAGATGCTAATATCTTTACTCCTATCAATGTAACAGGATTCTGCCTCATCATACCTTGTCCAGGAGGTTCAAGTGTACAGGATTTGTGCGGTAGCACTTGGCAAAAGCGAATCTCTTTGTACACAGGTCGATCCATAAGCCGAAGCATCCAGAATTGCCAATGTCGTCCAATGATATAGACGCAAAAATCTTCACTGCTGTCAATTTGACAAGTTTCTGTCTCATCGTATCTTGCCCAGGAGGTCCAAATGTACAAGATTTGTGCGGTAGCACTTGTCCAAAGCGACTCTCTTTGGCCTCCGGTCGAATCATAAGCCGAGCATCCAGAATTGCCAATGTCGTCCAATTATATAGATGCATATATCTTTACTCCTATCAAATTGACAGGATTCAGCCTCTTCGTCTCTTGTGCAGGGGGTCCGAATGTACAAGATTTGTGCGGTAGCACTTGTCCAAAGCGACTCCCTTTGTATTCAGGTCGAATCATATGGCGAAGAATCCAAAATTGCCGATATTGTCCAATGATATAGATGCAAATATCCTCACTGCTATCAATTTTACAGCATTCTGCCTCATCATATCTTGTCCAGGAGGTTCAAATGTACAAGATTTGTGCGGTAGTACTTGTACAGGCCGACTCTCTTTAGATTCAGGTCTAATTATAAGACTGATCCCCAGTATTGCCAATGCCGTCCAATGACATTATCAAATTCATAGGAGCGAAGATATTTGCATCTAAATCATTGTACGACATTGGCAATCGTGGGGAACCGGCTTATAATTAGACCTGAATCCACAGAGAGTCGGCCTGTACAAGTGCTGCCGCACAAATCTTGTACATTTGTACCTCTTGGAAAAGATATGGTGAGGCAGATTCCTGTCAAATTGATAGGAGTGAAGATATTTGCATCTATATCATTGGACGACATTAGCAATTCTGGATGCTCAGGCTTATGATTCGACCTGAGTCCAAAGAGAGTCGCTTTGGACAATTGCTACCGCACAAATCTTGTACATTTTGACCTACTGGACAAGGTATGATGAGGCAGATTCCTGTCAAATTGATAGGAGTGAAGATATTTGCATCTATATCATTGGACGACATTGGCAATTCTGGATGCTTCGGCATATGAATCGACCTGAGTCCAAAGAGATTCGCTTTTGTGAAGTGCTAACGCACAAATCTGGTACATTTTGACCTACTGGACAAGGTATGATGAGGCAGAATCCTGTCAAATTGATAGCAGTAAAGATATTTGCATCTATATCATTGGACAACATTGGCAATTCTGGATGCTTCGGCTTATGAATCGACCTGAGTCCAAAGAGATTCGCTTTTGTGAAGTGCTAACGTGGAAATTTTGTACATTTTTACCTACTGGACAAGGTATGATGAGGCAGAATCGAATCACATTGATAGGAGTAAAGATATTTGTATCTATATCATTGGACGACATTGGCAATTCTGGATGCCCCGGCTTATAATTCGTACTGAGTCCAAATAGAGTCGCTTTGGAGAAGGGCTACCGCACAAATCTTGTACATTTTGACCTACTGGACAAGGTAGGATGATTCAGAATCCTGTCAAATTGATAGCAGTAAAGATATTTGCATCTATATCATTGGATGACATTGGCAATTCTGGATGCCCCGGCTTATGATTCGACCTGAGTCCAAAGAGAGTCGCTTTGGACAAGTGCTACCGCACAAATCGTGTACATTTGGACCTCCTGTACAAGATACGATGAAGCAGAATCCTGTCAAATTGATAGGAGTGATGATATTTGCATCTATATCATTGGACGACATTGGCAATCCTGGATGCCCCGGCATATGATTCGACCTGAGTCCAAAGAGAGTCGCTTCGGACAAGTGCTACCGCAATAAGTCTTGTATATTTGGACCTCCTGTACAAGGCGTGATGAGGCAGAATCCTATCATATTGATAGGAGTGAAGATATTTGGATCAATATCATTGGACGACATTGGCAATTCTGGATGCTCAGGCTTATGATTCGACCTGAGTCCAAAGAGAGTCGCTTCGGACAAGTGCTACCGCAATAAGTCTTGTATATTTGGACCTCCTGTACAAGGCATGATGAGGCAGAATCCTATCATATTGATAGGAGTGAAGATATTTGGATCTATATCATTGGACGACATTGGCAATTCTGGATGCTCCGGCTTATGATTCGACCTGAATACAAAGAGAGTCAGTTTGGGCAAATGCTGCCGCCCAAAACTTGTGCATTTGGACCTCCTGGAAAAGGTAGGATGAGGCAGAATCCTGTCACATTGATAGGAGTAAATATATTTGCATCTATATCATTGGTCAACAACGGCAATTCTGGATGGTCCGGCTTATGCTTCGACATAAGTCCAAAGAATGTCGCTTTGGACAAGTGCTACCGCAACAAATCGCGTACATTTGGAACCCCTGGACAAGACACGATGAGGCAGAATCCTGTAAAATTGATTGCAGTAAAGATATTTGCATCTATAACATTGCACGACATTGGCAATTCTTGATGCTTCGGCTTATGGATCGACCTGAGTCCAAAGAGATTCGGTTTGGTTAAGTGCTAACGCACAAATCTTGTACATTTGAACCTCCGGAACAAGGTATGACGAGGCAGAATCCTATCACACTGATAGGAGTAAAGATATTTGCATCTATTTCATTGTACGACATTGGCAATTCTGGATACTCGGCATATGATTCGACCTGAGTTCAAAGAGTTTCGCTTTTGTCTAGTGCTACCGCACAAATCCTGTACACTTGATCCTCCTGGACAAGACACGATGAGGCAGAATCCTGTCAAATTGATAGCAGTAAAGATATTTGCATGTATATCATTGCACGACATTGGCAATTCTGGATGCTTCGGCTTATGGATCGACCTGATTCCAAAGAGTTTCGCTTTGGACAAGTGCTACCGCACAAATCTTGTACATTTGGACCTCCGGAACACGGTATGCTGAGATAGAATCCCGTCAAATTGATAGGAGTAAATATATTTGCATGTATATCATTGGACAACATTGGCAATTCTGGATGCTACGGCATATGATTCGACCGGAGGCCAAAGAGAGTCGCTTGGGACACGTGCTACCGCACAAATCTTGTACATTTGGACCCCCTGGACAAGATACGATGAGGCAGAATCCTGTCAAATTGATAGCAGTAAAGATATTTGCATGTATATCATTGCACGACATTGGCAATTCTGGATGCTTCGGCTTATGGATCGACCTGAGTCCAAAGAGTTTCGCTTTGGACAAGTGCTACCGCACAAATCTTGTACATTTGGACCTCCGGAACACGGTATGCTGAGATAGAATCCCGTCAAATTGATAGGAGTAAAGATATTTGCATCTATACCATTGCACGACATTGGCAATTCTGGATGCTCCGGCGTATGATTCGACCGGAGGCCAAAGACAGTCGCCTTGTATAAGTGCTACCGCACAAGTATTGTACATTTCGACCCCCTGGATAATATACGATGAGGCAGAATCCTGTCAATTTGATGGGAGTAAAGATATTTGCGTCTATATCATTGGACGACATTGGCAATTCTGGATGCTCCGGCTTATGATTCGACCTGAATACAAAGAGAGTCGGTTTGGGCAAATGCTGCCGCCCAAAACTTGTGCATTTGGACCTCCTGAAAAAGGTAGGATGAGGCAGAATCCTGTCACATTGATAGGAGTAAATATATTTGCATCTATATCATTGGTCAACAACGGCAATTCTGGATGGTCCGGCTTATGCTTCGACATAAGTCCAAAGAATGTCGCTTTGGACAAGTGCTACCGCAACAAATCGCGTACATTTGGAACCCCTGGACAAGACACGATGAGGCAGAATCCTGTCAAATTGATTGCAGTAAAGATATTTGCATCTATAACATTGCACGACATTGGCAATTCTTGATGCTTCGGCTTATGGATCGACCTGAGTCCAAAGAGATTCGGTTTGGTTAAGTGCTAACGCACAAATCTTGTACATTTGAACCTCCGGAACAAGGTATGACGAGGCAGAATCCTATCACACTGATAGGAGTAAAGATATTTGCATCTATATCATTGGACGACATTGGCAATTCTGGATGCTCCGGCATATGATTCGACCTGAGTCCAAAGAGATTCGCTTTTGTGAAGTGCTAACGCACAAATCTTGTACATTTGAACCTCCTGGACAAGATAAGATGTGGCAGAATCCTGTCAAATTGATAGGAGTGAAGATATTTGCATCTATATCATTGGACGACATTGGCAATTCTGGATGCTTCGGCATATGAATCGACCTGAGTCCAAAGAGATTCGCTTTTGTGAAGTGCTAACGCACAAATCTGGTACATTTTGACCTACTGGAAAAGGCATGATGAGGCAGAATCCTGTCAAATTGATAGCAGTAAAGATATTTGCATCTGTATCATTGGACAACATTGGCAATTCTGGATGCTTCGGCTTATGAATCGACCTGAGTCCAAAGAGATTCGCTTTTGTGAAGTGCTAACGTGGAAATCTTGTACATTTTGACCTACTGGACAAGGTATGATGAGGCAGAATCGAATCACATTGATAGGAGTAAAGATATTTGTATCTATATCATTGGACGACATTGGCAATTATGGATGCCCCGGCTTATAATTCGTACTGAGTCCAAAGAGAGTCGCTTTGGAGAAGGGCTACCGCACAAATCTTGTACATTTTGACCTACTGGACAAGGTAGGATGATTCAGAATCCTGTCAAATTGATAGCAGTAAAGATATTTGCATCTATATCATTGGATGACATTGGCAATTCTGGATGCCCCGGCTTATGATTCGACCTGAGTCCAAAGAGCGTCGCTTTGGACTAGTGCTACCGCAACAAATCGTGTACATTTGGACCCCCTGGACAAGATACGATGAGGCAGAATCCTGTCAAATTGATAGCAGTAAAGATATTTGCATCTATATCATTGCACGACATTGGCAATTCTGGATGCTTCGGCTTATTGATCGACCTGAGTCCAAAGAGTTTCGCTTTTGTCTAACGCTACCGCACAAATGTTGTACACTTGATCCTCCTGGAGAAGGCACGATGAGCCTGAATCCTGTCAAATTGATAGGAGTGAAGATATTTGCATCTATATCATTGGACGACATTGGCAGTGCTGGATGCTCCGGTTTATGATTCGACCTGAGTCCAAAGACAGTCGGCCTGGACAAGTGCTACCGCACAAATATTGTACATTTGATCTTCCTGGACAAGATACGATGAGGCAGAATCCTGCCAAATTGATAGGAGTGAGGATATTTGCATCTATATCATTGGACGACATTGGCAATTCTGGATGCTCCGGCATATGATTCGACCGGAGGCCAAAGAGAGTCGCTTTGGACACGTGCTACCGCACAAATCTTGTACATTTAAACCTCCGGAACAAGGTTTGATGAGGCAGAATCTTATCACATTGATAGGAGTAAAGATATTCGCATCTATATGATTGCACGACATTGGCAATTCTGGATGGTTCGGCTTATGGATCGACCTGAATCAAAGAGCTTCGCTTTTGTCTAATGCTACCGCACAAATCTTGTACACTTAATCCTCCTGGGCAAGACACGATGAGACAGAATCCTGTTAAATTGATAGCGGTAAAGATATTTGCATCTATATCACTGGACGACATTGGCAATTCTGGATGCTCCGGCATATGATTCGACATAAGTCCAAAGAATATCGCTTTGGACAAGTGCTGCCGCACAAATCTTGTACATTTGTACCTCTTGGAAAAGATATGGTGAGGCAGATTCCTGTCAAATTGATAGGAGTGAAGATATTTGCATCTATATCATTGGACGACATTAGCAATTCTGGATGCTCAGGCTTATGATTCGACCTGAGTCCAAAGAGAGTCGCTTTGGACAATTGCTACCGCACAAATCTGGTACATTTTGACCTACTGGACAAGGCATGATGAGGCAGAATCCTGTCAAATTGATAGCAGTAAAGATATTTGCATCTATATCATTGGACAACATTGGCAATTCTGGATGCTTCGGCATATGAATCGACCTGAGTCCAAAGAGATTCGCTTTTGTGAAGTGCTAACGTGGAAATCTTGTACATTTTGACCTACTGGACAAGGTATGATGAGGCAGAATCGAATCACATTGATAGGAGTAAAGATATTTGTATCTATATCATTGGACGACATTGGCAATTCTGGATGCCCCGGCTTATAATTCGTACTGAGTCCAAAGAGAGTCGCTTTGGAGAAGGGCTACCGCACAAATCTTGTACATTTTGACCTACTGGACAAGGTAGGATGATTCAGAATCCTGTCAAATTGATAGCAGTAAAGATGTTTGCATCTATATCATTGGACGACATTGGCAATTATGGATGCTCCGGCATTT
The DNA here is from genome assembly GCA_963942575.1 of Priocnemis perturbator. Lineage (NCBI taxonomy): Eukaryota > Metazoa > Arthropoda > Insecta > Hymenoptera > Pompilidae > Priocnemis > Priocnemis perturbator. Next base: position 786,006 of record CAWWDK010000133.1, on the reverse strand, counting down.
GATTCGACCTGAATCCAAAGACAGTCGCTTTGGACATGTAATAACGCATAAATTTTGTACATTTGAACCTAGGAACAAGGTATGATGAGGCAGAATCCTATCACATTGATAGGAGTGAAGATGTTGGGCATCTATATCATTGGACGACATTGGCAATTCTGGATGCTCCGGCTTATGATTCGACCGGAGGCCAAAGAGAGTCGCTTCAGACAAGTGCTACCGCACAAATCTTGTACATTTGGACCCCCTGGACAATATACGATGAGGCAGAATCCTGTCAGACTGATAGGAGTAAAGATATTTGCATCTATACCATTGCACGACATTGGCAATTCTTGATGCATCGGCTTATGGATCGACCTGAGTCCAAAGAGTTTCGCTTTGGACAAGTGCTAACGCACAAATATTGTACATTTGGAACCCCTGGACAATACACGATGAGGCAGAATTCTGTCAAATTGATAACAGTAAAGATATTTGCATCTATATCATTGCACGACATTGGCAATTCAGGATGCTTCGACTTATGATTCGACCTGAGTTCAAAGAAAGTCGCTTTGGACAAATGCTGCCGCCCAAATCTTGTCCATTTTTACCTCCTGGACAAGATACGATGAGGCAGAATCCTGTCAAATTGATAACAGTAAAGATATTTGCATCTATATCATTGGACAACATTGGCAATTCTGGATGCTTCGGCATATGAATCGACCTGAGTCCAAAGAGATTCGCTTTTGTGAAGTTCCAACGCGCAAATCTTGTACATTTTGACCTACTGGACAAGGTATGATGAGGCAGAATCGAATCACATTGATAGGAGTAAAGATATTTGTATCTATATCATTGGACGACATTGGCAATTCTGGATGCCCCGGCTTATCATTCGTACTGAGTCCAAAGGGAGTCGCTTTGGACTAGTGCTACCGCAACAAATCCTGTACATTTGGACCCCCTGGACAAGATACGATGAGGCAGAACCCTGTCAAATTGATAGCAGTAAAGATATTTGCATCTATATCATTGCACGACATTGGCAATTATGGATGCTCGGCATATGATTCGACCTGAGTCAAAGAGATTGGCTTTCGTCAAGTGCTACTGCACAAATCTTGTCCATTTGGACCTCCTGGACAAGATATGATGAGCCTGAATCCTGTCAAATTGATAGGTGTGAACATATTTGCATCTATATCATTGGACGACATTGGCAGTGCTGGATGCTTCGGTATATGATTCGACCTGAGTCCAAGGAGAGTCGCTTTGGAGAAGTGCTACCGCCCAAGGCTTGTACATTTGAACATCCGGAACAGGGTATGATGAGACAGTATCCTGTCAAATTGATAGGAGTGAAGATATTTGCATCTATATCATTGGACGACATTGGCAATTATGGATGCTCGGCATATGATTCGACCTGAGTCAAAGAGATTGGCTTTCGTCAAGTGATACTGCACAAATCTTGTCCATTTGGACCTCCTGGACAAGATATGATGTGGGAGATTCCTGTCAAATTGATAGGAGTGAAGATATTTGCATCTATATCATTGGACGACATTAGCAATTCTGAATGCTCAGGCTTATGATTCGACCTGAGTCCAAAGAGAGTCGCTTTGGACAATTGCTACCGCACAAATCTTGTACATTTTGACCTACTGGACAAGGTATGATGAGGCAGATTCCTGTCAAATTGATAGTTGTGAAGATATTTGCATCTATATCATTGGACGACATTGGCAATTCTGGATGCTTCGGCATATGAATCGACCTGAGTCCAAAGAGATTCGCTTTTGTGAAGTGCTGACGCGCAAATCTTGTACATTCTGACCTACTGGACAAGGTATGATGAGGCAGAATCGAATCACAATGATAGGAGTAATGATATTTGCATCTATATCATTGGACGACATTGGCAATTCTGGATGCCCCGGCTTATAATTCGTACTGAGTCCAAAGAGAGTCGCTTTGGAGAAGGGCTACCGCACAAATCTTGTACATTTTGACCTACTGGACAAGGTATGATGAGGCGGAATCCTGTCAAATTGAGAGCAGTAAAGATATTTGCATCTATATCATTGGACGACATTGGCAATTCTGGATGCCCCGGCTTATGATTCGACCTGAGTCCAAAGAGAGTCGCTTTGGACTAGTGCTACCGCAACAAATCGTGTACATTTGGACCCCCTGGAAAAGATACTATGAGGCAGAGTCCTTTACAATTGATAGGAGTAAAGATATTTGCATCTATATCATTGGACGACATTGGCAATTTTGGATGCCTCGGTTTACGGATCGACCTGAGTCTAAAGAGATTCGCTTTGGACAAATGCTACCACACAAACCTTGTAGATTTGCACCTCTGGAACAAGTATGATGAGGCAGAATCCTGTCACATTGATAGTAGTAAAGATATTTGCATCTATATCACTGGACGACATTGGCAATCATGGGGATCCGGCTTATGATTAGACCTGAATCCAAAGAGAGTCGGCCTGGACAAGTGCTAGCGCACAAATCTTGGACATTTGAACTTCCTGGACAAGATACGCTGAGGCAGAATGCTGTCAAATGGTTAGGAGTCAGGATATCTGCCTCTATATCATTGGACGACATTGGCAATTCTGGATGCTCCGGCTTATGGATCGACCTGAATCCAAAGAGATTCGCTTTGGGCAAGTGCTACCGAACAAATCTTGTACATTGGAACCTCCAGGACAAGAGACCATTAGGCAGAATCCTACCAAATTGATAGGAGTGAAGATATTTGCATCTATATCATTGGACGACATTGGCAATTCTGGATGCTCCGGCATATGATTCGACCAGAGGCCAAAGAGAGTCGCTTTGGACAAGTGCTACCGCACAAATCTTGTACATATGGACCCCCTGGTTAAGATACGATGAGGCAGAATGCTGTCAAATTGATAGGAGTAAAGATATTTGCATCTATACCATTGAGTGACATTGGCAATTCTGGATGCTTCGGCTTATGGATCAACCTGAATCCAAAGAGATTCGCTTTGGACAAGTGCTACCGAACAAATCTTGTACATTTGAACCTCCAGGACAAGAGACCATTAGGCAGAATCCTATGAAATTGATAGGAGTGAAGATATTTGCATCTATATCATTGGACGACATTGGCAATTCTGGATGCTCCGGCATATGGATCGACCTGAGTCCAAAGAGAGTCGCTTTGGAAAAGTGCTACCGCACAAATCTTGTACATTTGATCCTCCTGGACACGATACGATGAGGCAGAATACTGTCAAATTGAAAGGAGTTCAGATATTTGCATCAATATCATTCGGATAACATCGGCAATTATTGTCACTTCGGCATATGGATCGACCTGAGTGCAAAGAGAGTCGCTTTTGCCAAGTGCTACTGCACAAATCTTGTACATATGAACCTCCTGGACAAGATACGATGAGGCAGAATCCTGTCAAATTGATAGGAGTGAAGATATTTGCATCTATATCATAGGACGACATTGGCAATTCTGGATGCACCGGCACATGGATCGACCTGAGTCCAAAGAGAGTCGCTTTGGAAAAGTGCTACCGCACAAATCTTGTACATTTGATCCTCCTGGACACGATACGATGAGGCAGAATACTGTCAAATTGAAAGGAGTTCAGATATTTGCATCAATATAATTCGGATAACATCGGCAATTATTGTCACTTCGGCTTATGATTCGACCTGAATCCAAAGAGATTCGCTTTGGACAAGTGCTACCGGACAAATCTTGTACATTGGAACCTCCAGGACAAGAGACCATGAGGCAGAATCCTATCAAATTGACAGGAGTGAAGATATTTGCATCTATATCATTGAATGACATTGGCAATTCTGGATGCTTCGGCTTATGGATCAACCTGAATCCAAAGAGATTCGCTTTGGACAAGTGCTACCGAACAAATCTTGTACATTGGAACCTCCAGGATAAGAGACCATTAGGCAGAATCCTATCAAATTGATAGGAGTGAAGATATTTGCATCTATATCATTGGACGACATTGGCAATTCTGGATGCTCCGGCATATGATTCGACCGGAGGCCAAAGAGAGTCGCTTTGGACAAGTGCTACCGCACAAATCTTGTACATATGGACCCCCTGGTTAAGATACGATGAGGCAGAATGCTGTCAAATTGATAGGAGTAAAGAAATTTGCATCTATATCATTGAATGACATTGGCAATTCTGGATGCTTCGGCATATGGATCAACCTGAGTCCAAAGAGATTCACTTTCGCCAAGTGCTACCGCACAAATCTTGTACAATTGAACCTCCAGGACAAGAGACCATGAGGCAGAATCCTATCAAATTGATAGGAGTGAAGATATTTCCATCTATATCATTGGACGACATTGGCAATTCTCGATGCCCCGGCATTTGATTCGACCTGAGTCCAAAGAGAGTCTGCCTGGACAATTGCTAACGCACAAATCTTGTACATTTGGACCCCCTGGACGAGATACGATGAGGGAGAATCCTCGCAAATTGATAGGAGTGAAGATATTTGCATCTATATCATAGGACGACATTGGCAATTTTGGATGCATCGACATATGGATCGACCTGAGTCCAAAGAGATTCTCTCTTGTCAAGTGCTACTGCACATATCTCGTACATTTGAACCTCCTGGAAAAGGTATTGTGACGCAGAATCCTGTCACATGCATGGGACTAAAGATATTTGCATCTATATCAATGGACGACATTGGCAATCCTGGGGATACGTATTATAATTTGACCTGAATCCAAAGAGAGTCGGCCTGGACAAGTGCTACCGCACAAATCTTGTACATTTGAACCTCTTGGACAAGATACGGTTAGGCAGAATGCTGTCAAATCTATAGGAGTCAGGATATTTGCATCTATATCATTGGACGACATTGGCAAATCTGGATGCTTCGGCTTATGGATCGACCTGAGTCTAAAGAGATTCGCTTTGGACAAGTGCTACCGCACAAATCGTATATATTTGGACATCCTGTACAAGGTATGATGAGGCAGAATCCTATCACATTGATAGGAGTAATGATATTTGCATCTATATCATTGGACGACATTGGCAATTCTGGATGCTCCGGCATTTGATTCGACCTGAATCCAAAGACAGTCGCTTTGGACATGTAATAACGCATAAATTTTGTACATTTGAATCTAGGAACAAGGTATGATGAGGCAGAATCCTATCACATTGATAGGAGTGAAGATGTTTGCATCTATATCATTGGACGACATTGGCAATTCTGGATGCTCCGGCTTATGATTCGACCGGAGGCCAAAGAGAGTCGCTTCAGACAAGTGCTACCGCACAAATCTTGTACATTTGGACCCCCTGGACAATATACGATGAGGCAGAATCCTGTCAGATTGATAGGAGTAAAGATATTTGCATCTATACCATTGCACGACATTGGCAATTCTTGATGCATCGGCTTATGGATCGACCTGAGTCCAAAGAGTTTCGCTTTGGACAAGTGCTAACGCACAAATATTGTACATTTGGACCTCCTGTACAAGGTATGATGAGGCAGAATCCTGTCAAATTGATAGGAGTGAAGATATTTGCATCTATATCATTGGACGACATTAGCAATTCTGGATGCTCAGGCTTATGATTCGACCTGAGTCCAAAGAGAGTCGCTTTGGACAAGTGTTACCGCACAAATCTTGTACATTTGGACCCCCTGGATAATATACGATGAGGCAGAATTCTGTCAGATTGATAACAGTAAAGATATTTGCATCTATATCATTGCACGACATTGGCAATTCTGGATGCTTCTGCATATGATTCGACCTGAGTTCAAAGAAAGTCGCTTTGGACAAATGCTGCCACTCAAATCTTGTCCATTTTGACCTCCTGGACAAGATACGATGAAGCAGAACCCTGTCAAATTGATAGGAGTGAAGATGTTTGCATGTATATCATTGGACGGCATTGGCAATGCTGGATGCTCCGGTTTATGATTCGACCTGAGTCCAAAGAGAGTCGTTTTGGACAAGTGCTACCGCCCAAACCTTGTACATTTGGACCCCCTGGACAAGATACGATGAGCCAGAATCCCGCTAAATTGATAGGAGTGAAGATATTTGCATCTATATCATTGGACGACATTGGCATTTCTGGATGCTCGGCATATGATTCGACCTGAGTTCAAAGAGAGTCGCTTTGGACAAAAGCTGCCGCCCAAATCTTGTACATTTGGACCCCCTGGTCAATATACGATGAGGCAGAATCCTGTCAAATTGATAGGAGTAAGGATATTTGCATCTACATCATTGGACGGCATTGGCAATTCTGGATGCTCCGGCTTATGATTCGACCTGAATCAAAGAGAGTCGGTTTGGGCAAATGTTGCCACCCAAAACTTGTGCATTTGGACGTCTGGAAAAGGTATGATGAGGCAGAATCCTGTCACATTGATAGGAGTATAGATATTTGCATCTATATCATTGGACGACTTTGGAAATTCTGGATGCTCAGGCTTATGATTCGTCTTGATTCCAAAGAATGTCGCTTTGGACAAGTGCTACCGCACAAATCTTGTACATTTGAACCTCCTGGACAAGATACGATGAGGCAGAATCCTGTCAAATTGATAGGAGTGAAGATGTTTGCATCTATATAATTGGACGACATTGGCAATGCTGGATGCTCGAGTTTATGATTCGACCTGAGTCCAAAGAGAGTCGTTTTGGACAAGTGCTACCACACAAATCTTGTACGTTTGAAACTCCTGGACAAGATACGATCAGGGAGAATCCTGTCAAATTGATAGCAGTAAAGATATTTGCATCTATTTCATTGCACGACATTGGCAATTCTGGATGCTTCGGCTTATGGATCGACCTGAGTCCAAAGAGTTTCGCTTTTGTCTAGTGCTAACGCACAAATCTTGTACAATTGATCCTCCTGGACAAGACACGATGAGCCAGAATCCTGTCAAATTGATAGGAGTGAAGATATTTGCATCTATATCATTAGACGGCATTGGCAATTCTGAATGCTCACGCTTATGATTCGACCTGAGTCCAAAGAGAGTCGCTTGGACATATGCTACTGCAACACATCGTGTCCATTTGCACCCCCTGGACAAGATACGATGAGGCAGAATGCTGTCAAATTGATCGGAGTGAAGATTTTTGCATCTATATCATTGGACGACATTGGCAATTCTGGATGCTCCGGCTTATGATTCGATGTGAATCCAAAGAGAGTCGGTTTGGACATGTGCTACCGCAACAAATCTTGTACATTTGGACCCCCTGGTCAATATACGATAAGGCAGAATCCTATCAAATTGATGGGAGTAAAGATATTTGCATCTATATCATTGGACGACATTGGCAATTCTGGATGCTCCGGCTTATGATTCGACCTAAATCCAAAGAGAGTCGGTTTGGACATGTGCTACCGCAACAAATCTTGTACATTTGGACCCCCTGGACAAGATACGATGAGCCAGAATCCCGTTAAATTGATAGGAGTGAAGATATTTGCATCTATATCATTGGACGACATTGGCAATTCCGGATGCTCCGGCGTACGATTCGGCCGGAGGCCAAAGAGAGTCGCATTGTACAAGTGCTACCGCACAAGTCTTGTACATTTGGACCCCCTGGTCAATATACGATAAGGCAGAATCCTATCAAATTGATGGGAGTAAAGATATTTGCATCTATATCATTGGACGACATTGGCAATTCTGGATGCTCCGGCTTATGATTCGACCTAAATCCAAAGAGAGTCGGTTTGGGCAAATGCTGCCGCCCAAAACTTGTGCATTTGGATCCCCTGGGCAAGATACGATGAGCGAGAATCCCGTAAAATTGATAGGAGTGAAGATATTTGCATCTATATCTTTGGACGTCATTGGCAATTCTAGATGCTCCGGCATATGATTCGACCGGAGGCCAAAGAGAGTCGCTTTGGACACGTGCTACCGCACAATTCTTGTACATTTGAACCTCCGGAACAGGGTATGATGAGACAGAATCCTGTCAAATTGATAGGAGTGAAGATATTTGCATCTATATCATTGGACCACATTGGCAATTCTGGATGCTCCGGCGTATGATTCGACCGGAGGCCAAAGAGAGTCGCTTTGGACAAGTGCCACCGCACAAATCTTGTACAATTGGACCCCCTGGACATGATACGATGAGCCAGAATCCCGCTAAATTGATAGGAGTGAAGATATTTCCATCTATATCATTGGACGACATTGGCATTTCTGGATGCTCGGCATATGATTCGACCTGAGTTCAAAGAGAGTCGCTTTGGACAAATGCTGCCGCCCAAATCTTGTACATTTGGACCCCCTGGTCAATATACGATGAGGCAGAATTCTGTCAAATTGATGGGAGTAAAGATATTTGCATCTATATCATTGGACGACATTGGCAATTCTGGATGCTCCGGCTTATGATTCGATATGATTCCAAAGAGAGTCGGTTTGGACATGCGCTACAGCAACAAATCTTGTACATTTGGACCCCCTGGACAAGATACGATGAGCCAGAATCCTGTCAAATTGATAGCAGTAAAGATATTTGCATGTATATCATTGCACGACATTGGCAATTCTGGATGCTTCGGCTTATGGATCGACCTGAGTCCAAAGAGTTTCGCTTTGGACAAGTGCTACCGCACAAATCTTGTACATTTGGACCTCCGGAACACGGTATGCTGAGATAGAATCCCGTCAAATTGATAGGAGTAAAGATATTTGCATCTATACCATTGCACGACATTGGCAATTCTGGATGCTCCGGCGTATGATTCGACCGGAGGCCAAAGACAGTCGCCTTGTATAAGTGCTACCGCACAAGTATTGTACATTTCGACCCCCTGGATAATATACGATGAGGCAGAATCCTGTCAATTTGATGGGAGTAAAGATATTTGCGTCTATATCATTGGACGACATTGGCAATTCTGGATGCTCCGGCTTATGATTCGACCTGAATACAAAGAGAGTCGGTTTGGGCAAATGCTGCCGCCCAAAACTTGTGCATTTGGACCTCCTGAAAAAGGTAGGATGAGGCAGAATCCTGTCACATTGATAGGAGTAAATATATTTGCATCTATATCATTGGTCAACAACGGCAATTCTGGATGGTCCGGCTTATGCTTCGACATAAGTCCAAAGAATGTCGCTTTGGACAAGTGCTACCGCAACAAATCGCGTACATTTGGAACCCCTGGACAAGACACGATGAGGCAGAATCCTGTCAAATTGATTGCAGTAAAGATATTTGCATCTATAACATTGCACGACATTGGCAATTCTTGATGCTTCGGCTTATGGATCGACCTGAGTCCAAAGAGATTCGGTTTGGTTAAGTGCTAACGCACAAATCTTGTACATTTGAACCTCCGGAACAAGGTATGACGAGGCAGAATCCTATCACACTGATAGGAGTAAAGATATTTGCATCTATTTCATTGTACGACATTGGCAATTCTGGATACTCGGCATATGATTCGACCTGAGTTCAAAGAGTTTCGCTTTTGTCTAGTGCTACCGCACAAATCCTGTACACTTGATCCTCCTGGACAAGACACGATGAGGCAGAATCCTGTCAAATTGATAGCAGTAAAGATATTTGCATGTATATCATTGGACGACATTGGCAATTCTGGATGCTCGGCATATCAATCGACCTGAGTCCAAAGAGATTGGCTTTTGTCAAGTGCTACCGCACAAATCTTGTACATTTGAACATCCTGGAGAAGATACGATGGGGCAGAATCCTGTCAAATTGATAGGAGTTAAGATATTTGCATCTATATCATTCCGATAAGATCTGCAATTTTTGTTACTTTGGCATATGGATCGACCTGAGTCCAAAGAGAGTCGCTTTGGACAAGTGCTACCGCACAAATATTGTACATTTGAACCCCCTGGACAAGATACGATGAGGGAGAATCCTGGCAAATTGATAGGAGCAGAGATATTTGCATCTATATAATTGGACGACATTGGCAATTCTGGACGCTGGGCATATGATTCAACCTGACTCCAAAGAGATTTGCTTTTGTCAAATGCTACCCCACAAATCTTGTACATTTGAACTTCCTGGATAAGATATGATGAGGCAGAATCCTGTCAAATTGACAGGAGTGATGATATTTGCATCTATATCATTGGACGACATTGGCAATTCTGTATGCTCCGGCATATGATTCGACCTGAGTCCAAAGAGATTCGCTTTTGTGAAGTGCTAACGCACAAATATTGTACATTTGAACCTCCTGGACAAGATAAGATGAGGCAGAATCCTGTCAAATTGATAGGAGGAAAGATATTTGCATCTATATGAATGGACGTCATTGGCAATTCTGGATGCCCGGCTTATGATTCGACTTAAGCCAAAGAGATTGGCTTTTGTCAAGTGCTACCGCACAAGTCTTGTACATTTGGACCTCCTGGAAAAGGTATGATGAGGCTGAATCGAATCACATTGATAGGAGTAGAGATATTTGCATCTATATCAATGGACGACATTGGAAATTCTGGATGCTCGGCTTATGATTCGACCTGAGTTCAAAGAGAGTCGCTTCGGACAAGTGCTACCGCACAAATCGTGTACATTTCAACCTCCTGTACAAGGTATGATGAGGCTGAATCGAATCACATTGATAGGAGTAGAGATATTTGCATCTATATCATTGGACGACATTGGAAATTCTGGATGCTCGGCTTATGATTCGACCTGAGTCCAAAGAGATACGCTTTTGTGAAGTGCTAACGCACAAATCTTGTACATTTGAACCTCCTGGACAAGATAATATTAGGCAGAATCCTGTCAAATTGATAGGCGGAAAGATATTTGCATCTATATCAATGGACGTCATTGGCAATTCTGGATGCCTCGGCTTATGATTCGACCTGAGTCCAAAGAGAGTCGCTTTGGACAAATGCTACCCCACAAATCTTGTTCATTTGAACCTCCTGGATAAGATATGATTAGGCAGAATCCTGTCAAATTGATAGGAGTGATGATATTTGCATCTATATAATTGGACGACATTGGCAATTCTGGATGCTCCGGTTTATTATTCGACCTGAGTCCAAAGAGAGTCGCTTTGGACAAGTGCTACCACACAAATCTTGTACATTTGGACCTCCTGGACCAGCTATGATGAGGCAGAATCCTATTACATTGATAGGAGTAAAGATATTTGCATCTATATCATTGGACGACATTGGCAATTCTGGATGCTCGGCTTATGATTCGACCTGAGTTCAAAGAGGGTCGCTTCGGACAAGTGCTACCGCACAAATCGTGTACATTTCAACCTCCTGTACAAGGTATGATGAGGCTGAATCGAATCACATTGATAGGAGTAGAGATATTTGCATCTATATCAATGGACGACATTGGAAATTCTGGATGCTCGGCTTATGATTCGACCTGAGACCACAGAGAGTCGCTTTGGACAAGGGCTCCCGCTCAAATCTTGTACTTTTGCACCTCCGGAACAAGGTATGATGAGGCAGAATGCTATCATATTGATAGGAGTAAAGATATTTGCATTTATATCATTGGACGACATTGGCATTCCTGGATGCTCGGCATATGATTCGACCTGAGTCCAAAGAGATTGGCTTTTGGCAATTCTGGATGCTCGGCATATGATTCGACCTGAGTCCAAAGAGATTCGCTTTTGTGAAGTGCTAACGCACAAATCTTGTACATTTGAACCTCCTGGACAAGATAAGATGTGGCAGAATCCTGTCAAATTGATAGGAGTGAAGATATTTGCATCTATATCATTGGACGACATTGGCAATTCTGGATGCTTCGGCATATGAATCGACCTGAGTCCAAAGAGATTCGCTTTTGTGAAGTGCTAACGCACAAATCTGGTACATTTTGACCTACTGGAAAAGGCATGATGAGGCAGAATCCTGTCAAATTGATAGCAGTAAAGATATTTGCATCTGTATCATTGGACAACATTGGCAATTCTGGATGCTCGGCTTATGATTCGACCTGAGACCACAGAGAGTCGCTTTGGACAAGGGCTCCCGCTCAAATCTTGTACTTTTGCACCTCCGGAACAAGGTATGATGAGGCAGAATGCTATCATATTGATAGGAGTAAAGATATTTGCATTTATATCATTGGACGACATTGGCATTCCTGGATGCTCGGCATATGATTCGACCTGAGTCCAAAGAGATTGGCTTTTGGCAATTCTGGATGCTCGGCATATGATTCGACCTGAGTCCAAAGAGATTCGCTTTTGTGAAGTGCTAACGCACAAATCTTGTACATTTGAACCTCCTGGACAAGATAAGATGTGGCAGAATCCTGTCAAATTGATAGGAGTGAAGATATTTGCATCTATATCATTGGACGACATTGGCAATTCTGGATGCTTCGGCATATGAATCGACCTGAGTCCAAAGAGATTCGCTTTTGTGAAGTGCTAACGCACAAATCTGGTACATTTTGACCTACTGGAAAAGGCATGATGAGGCAGAATCCTGTCAAATTGATAGCAGTAAAGATATTTGCATCTGTATCATTGGACAACATTGGCAATTCTGGATGCTTCGGCTTATGAATCGACCTGAGTCCAAAGAGATTCGCTTTTGTGAAGTGCTAACGTGGAAATCTTGTACATTTTGACCTACTGGACAAGGTATGATGAGGCAGAATCGAATCACATTGATAGGAGTAAAGATATTTGTATCTATATCATTGGACGACATTGGCAATTCTGGATGCCCCGGCTTATAATTCGTACTGAGTCCAAAGAGAGTCGCTTTGGAGAAGGGCTACCGCACAAATCTTGTACATTTTGACCTACTGGACAAGGTAGGATGATTCAGAATCCTGTCAAATTGATAGCAGTAAAGATATTTGCATCTATATCATTGGATGACATTGGCAATTCTGGATGCCCCGGCTTATGATTCGACCTGAGTCCAAAGAGCGTCGCTTTGGACTAGTGCTACCGCAACAAATCGTGTACATTTGGACCCCCTGGACAAGATACGATGAGGCAGAATCCTGTCAAATTGATAGCAGTAAAGATATTTGCATCTATATCATTGCACGACATTGGCAATTCTGGATGCTTCGGCTTATTGATCGACCTGAGTCCAAAGAGTTTCGCTTTTGTCTAACGCTACCGCACAAATGTTGTACACTTGATCCTCCTGGAGAAGGCACGATGAGCCTGAATCCTGTCAAATTGATAGGAGTGAAGATATTTGCATCTATATCATTGGACGACATTGGCAGTGCTGGATGCTCCGGTTTATGATTCGACCTGAGTCCAAAGACAGTCGGCCTGGACAAGTGCTACCGCACAAATATTGTACATTTGATCTTCCTGGACAAGATACGATCAGGCAGAATCCTGCCAAATTGATAGGAGTGAGGATATTTGCATCTATATCATTGGACGACATTGGCAATTCTGGATGCTCCGGCATATGATTCGACCGGAGGCCAAAGAGAGTCGCTTTGGACACGTGCTACCGCACAAATCTTGTACATTTAAACCTCCGGAACAAGGTTTGATGAGGCAGAATCTTATCACATTGATAGGAGTAAAGATATTCGCATCTATATGATTGCACGACATTGGCAATTCTGGATGGTTCGGCTTATGGATCGACCTGAATCAAAGAGCTTCGCTTTTGTCTAATGCTACCGCACAAATCTTGTACACTTAATCCTCCTGGGCAAGACACGATGAGACAGAATCCTGTTAAATTGATAGCGGTAAAGGTATTTGCATCTATATCACTGGACGACATTGGCAATTCTGGATGCTCCGGCATATGATTCGACATAAGTCCAAAGAATATCGCTTTGGACAAGTGCTGCCGCACAAATCTTGTACATTTGTACCTCTTGGAAAAGATATGGTGAGGCAGATTCCTGTCAAATTGATAGGAGTGAAGATATTTGCATCTATATCATTGGACGACATTAGCAATTCTGGATGCTCAGGCTTATGATTCGACCTGAGTCCAAAGAGAGTCGCTTCAGACAAGTGCTACCGCACAAATCTTGTACATTTGGACCCCCTGGACAATATACGATGAGGCAGAATCCTGTCAGACTGATAGGAGTAAAGATATTTGCATCTATACCATTGCACGACATTGGCAATTCTTGATGCATCGGCTTATGGATCGACCTGAGTCCAAAGAGTTTCGCTTTGGACAAGTGCTAACGCACAAATATTGTACTTTTGGAACCCCTGGACAATACACGATGAGGCAGAATTCTGTCAAATTGATAACAGTAAAGATATTTGCATCTATATCATTGCACGACATTGGCAATTCAGGATGCTTCGACTTATGATTCGACCTGAGTTCAAAGAAAGTCGCTTTGGACAAATGCTGCCGCCCAAATCTTGTCCATTTTTACCTTCTGGACAAGATACGATGAGGCAGAATCCTGTCAAATTGATAACAGTAAAGATATTTGCATCTATATCATTGGACAACATTGGCAATTCTGGATGCTTCGGCATATGAATCGACCTGAGTCCAAAGAGATTCGCTTTTGTGAAGTTCCAACGCGCAAATCTTGTACATTTTGACCTACTGGACAAGGTATGATGAGGCAGAATCGAATCACATTGATAGGAGTAAAGATATTTGTATCTATATCATTGGACGACATTGGCAATTCTGGATGCCCCGGCTTATCATTCGTACTGAGTCCAAAGAGAGTCGCTTTGGACTAGTGCTACCGCAACAAATCCTGTACATTTGGACCCCCTGGACAAGATACGATGAGGCAGAATCCTGTCAAATTGATAGCAGTAAAGATATTTGCATCTATATCATTGCACGACATTGGCAATTATGGATGCTCGGCATATGATTCGACCTGAGTCAAAGAGATTGGCTTTCGTCAAGTGCTACTGCACAAATCTTGTCCATTTGGACCTCCTGGACAAGATATGATGAGCCTGAATCCTGTCAAATTGATAGGTGTGAACATATTTGCATCTATATCATTGGACGACATTGGCAGTGCTGGATGCTTCGGTATATGATTCGACCTGAGTCCAAGGAGAGTCGCTTTGGAGAAGTGCTACCGCCCAAGGCTTGTACATTTGAACATCCGGAACAGGGTATGATGAGACAGAATCCTGTCAAATTGATAGGAGCGAAGATATTTGCATCTATATCGTTGGACGACATTGGCAATTCTGGATGCTCCGGCATATGATTCGACCGGAGGCCAAAGAGAGTCGCTTTGGACAAGTGCTACCGCATAAATCTTGTACATTTGGACCCCCTGGACAATATACGATGTGGCAGTATCCTGTCAAATTGATAGGAGTAAAGATATTTGCATCTACATCATTGGACGACAATGGCAATTCTGGATGCTCCGGCATATGATTCGACCTGAATCCAAAGGGAGTCGCTTTGGACAAATTCTGCCGCCCAAACCTTGTCCATTTGGACCTCCTGGACACGGTATGATGAGGCAGAATCCTGGTAAATTGATAGGAGTTAAGATATTTGCATATATATCATTGGGCTATTTTGGCAATTCTGGATGCTCCGGTTTATGATTCGACCTGAGTCCAAGGAGAGTCGCTTTGGACAAGTGCTACCGCCCAAACCTTGTACATTTGAACATCCGGAACAGGGTATGATGAGACAGTATCCTGTCAAATTGATAGGAGTGAAGATATTTGCATCTATATCATTGGACGACATTGGCAATTATGGATGCTCGGCATATGATTCGACCTGAGTCAAAGAGATTGGCTTTCGTCAAGTGATACTGCACAAATCTTGTCCATTTGGACCTCCTGGACAAGATATGATGTGGGAGATTCCTGTCAAATTGATAGGAGTGAAGATATTTGCATCTATATCATTGGACGACATTAGCAATTCTGAATGCTCAGGCTTATGATTCGACCTGAGTCCAAAGAGAGTCGCTTTGGACAATTGCTACCGCACAAATCTTGTACATTTTGACCTACTGGACAAGGTATGATGAGGCAGATTCCTGTCAAATTGATAGTTGTGAAGATATTTGCATCTATATCATTGGACGACATTGGCAATTCTGGATGCTTCGGCATATGAATCGACCTGAGTCCAAAGAGATTCGCTTTTGTGAAGTGCTGACGCGCAAATCTTGTACATTCTGACCTACTGGACAAGGTATGATGAGGCAGAATCGAATCACAATGATAGGAGTAATGATATTTGCATCTATATCATTGGACGACATTGGCAATTCTGGATGCCCCGGCTTATAATTCGTACTGAGTCCAAAGAGAGTCGCTTTGGAGAAGGGCTACCGCACAAATCTTGTACATTTTGACCTACTGGACAAGGTATGATGAGGCGGAATCCTGTCAAATTGATAGCAGTAAAGATATTTGCATCTATATCATTGGACGACATTGGCAATTCTGGATGCCCCGGCTTATGATTCGACCTGAGTCCAAAGAGAGTCGCTTTGGACTAGTGCTACCGCAACAAATCGTGTACATTTGGACCCCCTGGAAAAGATACTATGAGGCAGAATCCTTTACAATTGATAGGAGTAAAGATATTTGCATCTATATCATTGGACGACATTGGCAATTTTGGATGCCTCGGTTTACGGATCGACCTGAGTCTAAAGAGATTCGCTTTGGACAAATGCTACCACACAAACCTTGTAGATTTGCACCTCTGGAACAAGTATGATGAGGCAGAATCCTGTCACATTGATAGTAGTAAAGATATTTGCATCTATATCACTGGACGACATTGGCAATCATGGGGATCCGGCTTATGATTAGACCTGAATCCAAAGAGAGTCGGCCTGGACAAGTGCTAGCGCACAAATCTTGGACATTTGAACTTCCTGAACAAGATACGCTGAGGCAGAATGCTGTCAAATGGTTAGGAGTCAGGATATCTGCCTCTATATCATTGGACGACATTGGCAATTCTGGATGCTTCGGCTTATGGATCAACCTGAATCCAAAGAGATTCGCTTTGGACAAGTGCTACCGAACAAATCTTGTACATTGGAACCTCCAGGACAAGAGACCATTAGGCAGAATCCTATGAAATTGATAGGAGTGAAGATATTTGCATTTATATCATTGGACGACATTGGCAATTCTGGATGCTCCGGCATATGGATCGACCTGAGTCCAAAGAGAGTCGCTTTGGAAAAGTGCCACCGCACAAATCTTGTACATTTGATCCTCCTGGACACGATACGATGAGGCAGAATACTGTCAAATTGAAAGGAGTTCAGATATTTGCATCAATATCATTCGGATAACATCGGCAATTATTGTCACTTCGGCATATGGATCGACCTGAGTGCAAAGAGAGTCGCTTTTGCCAAGTGCTACTGCACAAATCTTGTACATATGAACCTCCTGGACAAGATACGATGAGGCAGAATCCTGTCAAATTGATAGGAGTGAAGATATTTGCATCTATATCATAGGACGACATTGGCAATTCTGGATGCACCGGCATATGGATCGAACTGAGTCCAAAGAGAGTCGCTTTGGAAAAGTGCTACCGCACAAATTTTGTACATTTGATCCTCCTGGACACGATACGATGAGGCAGAATACTGTCAAATTGAAAGGAGTTCAGATATTTGCATCAATATAATTCGGATAACATCGGCAATTATTGTCACTTCGGCTTATGATTCGACCTGAATCCAAAGACATTCGCTTTGGACAAGTGCTACCGGACAAATCTTGTACATTGGAACCTCCAGGACAAGAGACCATGAGGCAGAATCCTATCAAATTGACAGGAGTGAAGATATTTGCATCTATATCATTGAATGACATTGGCAATTCTGGATGCTTCGGCTTATGGATCAACCTGAATCCAAAGAGATTCGCTTTGGACAAGTGCTACCGAACAAATCTTGTACATTGGAACCTCCAGGATAAGAGACCATTAGGCAGAATCCTATCAAATTGATAGGAGTGAAGATATTTGCATCTATATCATTGGACGACATTGGCAATTCTGGATGCTCCGGCATATGATTCGACCGGAGGTCAAAGAGAGTCGCTTTGGACAAGTGCTACCGCACAAATCTTGTACATATGGACCCCCTGGTTAAGATACGATGAGGCAGAATGCTGTCAAATTGATAGGAGTAAAGAAATTTGCATCTATATCATTGAATGACATTGGCAATTCTGGATGCTTCGGCATATGGATCAACCTGAGTCCAAAGAGATTCACTTTCGCCAAGTGCTACCGCACAAATCTTGTACAATTGAACCTCCAGGACAAGAGACCATGAGGCAGAATCCTATCAAATTGATAGGAGTGAAGATATTTCCATCTATATCATTGGACGACATTGGCAATTCTCGATGCCCCGGCATTTGATTCGACCTGAGTCCAAAGAGAGTCTGCCTGGACAATTGCTAACGCACAAATCTTGTACATTTGGACCCCCTGGACGAGATACGGTTAGGCAGAATGCTGTCAAATCTATAGGAGTCAGGATATTTGCATCTATATCATTGGACGACATTGGCAAATCTGGATGCTTCGGCTTATGGATCGACCTGAGTCTAAAGAGATTCGCTTTGGACAAGTGCTACCGCACAAATCGTATATATTTGGACATCCTGTACAAGGTATGATGAGGCAGAATCCTATCACATTGATAGGAGTAATGATATTTGCATCTATATCATTGGACGACATTGGCAATTCTGGATGCTCCGGCATTTGATTCGACCTGAATCCAAAGACAGTCGCTTTGGACATGTAATAACGCATAAATTTTGTACATTTGAACCTAGGAACAAGGTATGATGAGGCAGAATCCTATCACATTGATAGGAGTGAAGATGTTTGCATCTATATCATTGGACGACATTGGCAATTCTGGATGCTCCGGCTTATGATTCGACCGGAGGCCAAAGAGAGTCGCTTCAGACAAGTGCTACCGCACAAATCTTGTACATTTGGACCCCCTGGACAATATACGATGAGGCAGAATCCTGTCAGATTGATAGGAGTAAAGATATTTGCATCTATACCATTGCACGACATTGGCAATTCTTGATGCATCGGCTTATGGATCGACCTGAGTCCAAAGAGTTTCGCTTTGGACAAGTGCTAACGCACAAATATTGTACATTTGGACCTCCTGTACAAGGTATGATGAGGCAGAATCCTGTCAAATTGATAGGAGTGAAGATATTTGCATCTATATCATTGGACGACATTAGCAATTCTGGATGCTCAGGCTTATGATTCGACCTGAGTCCAAAGAGAGTCGCTTTGGACAAGTGTTACCGCACAAATCTTGTACATTTGGACCCCCTGGACAATATACGATGAGGCAGAATTCTGTCAGATTGATAACAGTAAAGATATTTGCATCTATATCATTGCACGACATTGGCAATTCTGGATGCTTCGGCTTATGATTCGACCTGAGTTCAAAGAAAGTCGCTTTGGACAAATGCTGCCACTCAAATCTTATCCATTTTGACCTCCTGGACAAGATACGATGAAGCAGAATCCTGTCAAATTGATAGGAGTGAAGATGTTTGCATGTATATCATTGGACGACATTGGCAATGCTGGATGCTCCGGTTTATGATTCGACCTGAGTCCAAAGAGAGTCGTTTTGGACAAGTGCTACCGCCCAAACCTTGTACATTTGGACATCCGGAACAGGGTATGATGAGACAGAATCCTGTCAAAATCGTAGGAGTGAAGATATTTGTATCTATATCATTGGACGGCATTGGCAATTCTGGATGCCCCGGCTTATGATTCGACCTGAGTCCAAAGAGAGTCGGTTTGGGCAAATGCTGCCGCCCAAAACATGTGCAGTTGGACCTCCTGGAAAAGGTATGATGAGGCAGAATCCTGTCACATTGATAGGAGTGAAGATATTTGCATCTATATCATTGGACGACATTGGCAATTCTGGATGCTCCGGCATATGATTCGACCGGAGGCCAAAGAGAGTCGCTTCAGACAAGTGCTACCGCACAAATCTTGTACATTTGGACCCCCTGGACAATATACGATGAGGCAGAATCCTGTCAGATTGATAGGAGTAAAGATATTTGCATCTATACCATTGCACGACATTGGCAATTCTTGATGCATCGGCTTATGGATCGACCTGAGTCCAAAGAGTTTCGCTTTGGACAAGTGCTAACGCACAAATATTGTACATTTGGACCTCCTGTACAAGGTATGATGAGGCAGAATCCTGTCAAATTGATAGGAGTGAAGATATTTGCATCTATATCATTGGACGACATTGGCAATTCTGGATGCTCCGGCATATGATTCGACCGGAGGCCAAAGAGAGTCGCTTTGGACAAGTGCTACCGCACAAATCTTGTACATATGGACCCCCTGGTTAAGATACGATGAGGCAGAATGCTGTCAAATTGATAGGAGTAAAGAAATTTGCATCTATATCATTGAATGACATTGGCAATTCTGGATGCTTCGGCATATGGATCAACCTGAGTCCAAAGAGATTCACTTTCGCCAAGTGCTACCGCACAAATCTTGTACAATTGAACCTCCAGGACAAGATACGATGAGGCAGAATGCTGTCAAATTGATCGGAGTGAAGATTTTTGCATCTATATCATTGGACGACATTGGCAATTCTGGATGCTCCGGCTTATGATTCGATGTGAATCCAAAGAGAGTCGGTTTGGACATGTGCTACCGCAACAAATCTTGTACATTTGGACCCCCTGGTCAATATACGATAAGGCAGAATCCTATCAAATTGATGGGAGTAAAGATATTTGCATCTATATCATTGGACGACATTGGCAATTCTGGATGCTCCGGCTTATGATTCGACCTAAATCCAAAGAGAGTCCGTTTGGACATGTGCTACCGCAACAAATCTTGTACATTTGGACCCCCTGGACAAGATACGATGAGCCAGAATCCCGTTAAATTGATAGGAGTGAAGATATTTGCATCTATATCATTGGACGACATTGGCAATTCCGGATGCTCCGGCGTACGATTCGGCCGGAGGCCAAAGAGAGTCGCATTGTACAAGTGCTACCGCACAAGTCTTGTACATTTGGACCCCCTGGTCAATATACGATAAGGCAGAATCCTATCAAATTGATGGGAGTAAAGATATTTGCATCTATATCATTGGACGACATTGGCAATTCTGGATGCTCCGGCTTATGATTCGACCTAAATCCAAAGACAGTCGGTTTGGGCAAATGCTGCCGCTCAAAACTTGTGCATTTGGACCCCCTGGACAAGATACGATGATCCAGAATCCCGTTAAATTGATAGGAGTGAAGATATTTGCATCTATATCATTGGACGACATTGGCAATTCTGGATGCTCCGGCTTATGATTCGACCTGAATCCAAATAGGGTCGGTTTGGGCAAATGCTGCCGCCCAAAACTTGTGCATTTGGACCTCCTGGAACAGGGTATGATGAGACAGAATCCTGTCAAATTGATAGGAGTGAAGATATTTGCATCTATATCATTGGACCACATTGGCAATTCTGGATGCTCCGGCGTAGGATTCGACCGGAGGCCAAAGAGAGTCGCTTTGGACAAGTGCCACCGCACAAATCTTGTACATTTGGACCCCCTGGACAATATACGATGAGGCAGAATGCTGTCAAATTGATCGCAGTGAAGATATTTGCATCTATATCACTAGACGACATTGGCATTTCTGGATGCTCGGCATATGATTCGCCCTGAGTTCAAAGAGAGTCGCTTTGGACAAATGCTGCCGCCCAAATCTTGTATATTTGGACCCCCTGGTCAATATACGATGATGCTGAATTCTGTCAAATTGATGGGAGTAAAGATATTTGCATCTATATCATTGGACCACATTGGCAATTCTGGATGCTCCGGCTTATGATTCGATGTGAATCCAAAGAGAGTCGGTTTGGACATGTGCTACCGCAACAAATCTTGTACATTTGGACCCCCTGGTCAATATACGATAAGGCAGAATCCTATCAAATTGATGGGAGTAAAGATATTTGCATCTATATCATTGGACGACATTGGCAATTCTGGATGTTCCGGCGTATGATTCGACCGGAGGCCAAAGAGAGTCGCTTTGGACAAGTGCCACCGCACAAATCTTGTACATTTGGACCCCATGGACAATATACGATGAGGCAGAATCCTGTCAAATTGATAGGAGTAAAGATATTTGCATCTACATCATTGGACGACATTGGCAATTCTGGATGCTCCGGCTTATGATTCGACCTGAATCAAAGAGAGTCGGTTTGGGCAAATGTTGCCACCCAAAACTTGTGCATTTGGACGTCCTGGAAAAGGTATGATGAGGCAGAATCCTGTCACATTGATAGGAGTATAGATATTTGCATCTATATCATTGGACGACATTGGCATTTCTGGATGCTCGGCATATGATTCGACCTGAGTTCAAAGAGAGTCGCTTTGGACAAATGCTGCCGCCCAAATCTTGTACATTTGAACCCCATGGTCAATATACGATGAGGCAGAATTCTGTCAAATTGATGGGAGTAAAGATATTTGCATCTATATCATTGGACGACATTGGCAATTCTGGATGCTCCGGCTTATGATTCGATATGAATCCAAAGAGAGTCGCTTCGGACAAGTGCTGCCGCCCAAATCTTGTCCATTTCGACATCCTGGACAAGATATGATGAGGCAGAATCCTGTCAAATTGATAGGAGTGAAGATATTTGCATCTATATCATTGGACCACATTGGCAATTCTGGATGCTCCGGCGTATGATTCGACCGGAGGCCAAAGAGAGTCGCTTTGGACAAGTGCCACCGCACAAATCTTGTACATTTGGACCCCCTGGACAATATACGATGAGGCAGAATCCTGTCAAATTGATAGGAGTAAAGATATTTGCATCTACATCATTGGACGACAACGGCGATTCTGGATGCTCCGGCTTATGATTCGACCTGAATCAAAGAGAGTCAGTTTGGGCAAATATTGCCACCCTAAACTTGTGCATTTGGACGTCCTGGAAAAGGCACGATGAGGCAGAATCCTGTCACATTGATAGGAGTATAGATATTTGCGTCTATATCATTGGACGACATTGGCAATTCTGGATGCTCCGGCTTATGATTCGATGTGAATGCAAAGAGAGTCGGTTTGGACATGTGCTACCGCAACAAATCTTGTACATTTGGACCCCCTGGACAAGATACGATGAGCCAGAATCCCGTTAAATTGATAGGAGTGAAGATATTTGCATCTATATCATTGGACCACATTGGCAATTCTGGATGCTCCGGCGTACGATTCGGCCGGAGGCCAAAGAGAGTCGCATTGTACAAGTGCTACCGCACAAGTCTTGTACATTTGGACCCCCTGGTCAATATACGATAAGGCAGAATCCTATCAAATTGATGGGAGTATAGATATTTGCATCTATATCATTGGACGACTTTGGAAATTCTGGATGCTCAGGCTTATGATTCGACTTGATTCCAAAGAATGTCGCTTTGGACAAGTGCTGCCGCCCAAATCTTGTCCATTTCGACATCCTGGACAAGATATGATGAGGCAGAATCCTGTCAAATTGATAGGAGTGAAGATATTTGCATCTATATCATTGGACCACATTGGCAATTCTGGATGCTCCGGCGTATGATTCGACCTGAATCAAAGAGAGTCGGTTTGGGCAAATGTTGCCACCCAAAACTTGTGCATTTGGACGTCCTGGAAAAGGTATGATGAGGCAGAATCCTGTCACATTGATAGGAGTAAAGATATTTGCATCTATATCATTGGACCACATTGGCAATTCTGGATGCTCCGGCGTATGATTCGAATTGTACAAGTGCTACCGCACAAGTCTTGTACATTTGGACCCCCTGGTCAATATACGATAAGGCAGACTCCTATCAAATTGATGGGAGTAAAGATATTTGCATCTATATCATTGGACAACATTGGCAATTCTGGATGCTCCGGCTTATGATTCGACCTAAATCCAAAGAGAGTCGGTTTGGGCAAATGCTGCCGCCCAAAACTTGTGCATTTGGACCCCCTGGACAAGATACGATGAGCCAGAATCCCGTTAAATTGATAGGAGTGAAGATATTTGCATCTATATCAATGGACGACATTGGCAATTCTGGATGCTCCGGCTTATGATTCGACCTGAATCCAAATAGGGTCGGTTTGGGCAAATGCTGCCGCCCAAAACTTGTGCATTTTGACCTCCTGGACAAGATACGATGAGCCAGAATCCCGTTAAATTGATAGGAGTGAAGATATTTGCATCTATATCAATGGACGACATTGGCATTTCTGGATGCTCGGCATATGATTCGACCTGAGTTCAAAGAGAGTCGCTTTGGACAAATGCTGCCGCCCAAATCTTGTACATTTGGACCCCCTGGTCAATATACGATGAGGCAGAATTCTGTCAAATTGATGGGAGTAAAGATATTTGCATCTATATCATTGGACGACATTGGCAATTCTGGATGCTCCGGCTTATGATCGATATGATTCCAAAGAGAGTCGGTTTGGACATGTGCTACCGCAACAAATCTTGTACATTTGGACCCCCTGGACAAGATACGATGAGCCAGAATCCCGCTAAATTGATAGGAGTGAAGATATTTGCATCTATATCATTGGACCACATTGGCAATTCTGGATGCTCCGGCGTACGATTCGGCCGGAGGCCAAAGAGAGTTGCATTGTACAAGTGCTACCGCACAAGTCTTGTACATTTGGACCCCCTGGTCAATATACGATAAGGCAGAATCCTATCAAATTGATGGGAGTAAAGATATTTGCATCTATATCATTGGACGACATTGGCAATTCTGGATGCTCCGGCTTATGATTCGACCTAAATCCAAAGAGAATCGGTTTGGGCAAATGCTGCCGCCCAAAACTTGTGCATTTGGACACCCTGGACAAGATACGATGATCCAGAATCCCGTTAAATTGATAGGAGTGAAGATATTTGCGTCTATATCATTGGACGACATTGACAATTCTGGATGCTCCGGCTTATGATTCGACCTGAATCCAAATAGGGTCGGTTTGGGCAAATGCTGCCGCCCAAAACTTGTGCATTTGGACCTCCTGGAACAGGGTATGATGAGACAGAATCCTGTCAAATTGATAGGAGTGAAGATATTTGCATCTATATCATTTGACCACATTGGCAATTCTGGATGCTCCGGCGTAGGATTCGACCGGAGGCCAAAGAGAGTCGCTTTGGACAAGTGCCACCGCACAAATCTTGTACATTTGGACCCCCTGGACAATATACGATGAGGCAGAATCCTGTCAAATTGATGGGAGGAAATAAATTTGCATCTACATCATTGGACGACAATGGCAATTCTCGTTGCTCCGGCTTATGATTCGACCTGAATCTAAGAGAGTCGGTTTGGGCAAATGTTGCCACCAAAAACTTGTGCATTTGGACGTCCTGGAAAAGGTATGATGAGGCAGAATCCTGTCACATTGATAGGAGTATAGATATTTGCATCTATATCATTGGACGACATTGGCATTTCTGGATGCTCGGCATATGATTCGACCTGAGTTCAAAGAGAGTCGCTTTGGACAAATGCTGCCGCCCAAATCTTGTACATTTGGACCCCCTGGTCAATATACGATGAGGCAGAATTCTGTCAAATTGATGGGAGTAAAGATATTTGCATCTATATCATTGGACGACATTGGCAATTCTGGATGCTCCGGCTTATGATTCGATGTTAATCCAAAGAGAGTCGGTTTGGACATGTGCTACCGCAACAAATCTTGTACATTTGGACCCCATGGTCAATATACGATAAGGCAGAATCCTATCAAATTGATGGGAGTAAAGATATTTGCTTCTATATCATTGGACGACACTGGCAATTCTGGATGCTCCGGCTTATGATTCGACCTAAATCCAAAGAGAGTCGGTTTGGGCAAATGCAGCCGCCCAAAACTTGTGCATTTGGACCCCCTGGACAAGATACGATGAGCCAGAATCCCGTTAAATTGACAGGAGTGAAGATATTTGCATCTATATCATTGGACCACATTGGCAATTCTGGATGCTCCGGCGTACGATTTGGCCGGAGGCCAAAGAGAGTCGCATTGTACAAGTGCTACCGCACAAATCTTGTACATTTGGACCGCCTGGAAAAGGTATGATGAGGCAGAATCCTGTCACATTGATAGGAGTGAAGATATTTGCATCTATATCATTGGACCACATTGGCAATTCTGGATGCTCCGGCGTATGATTCGACCGGAGGCCAAAGAGAGTCGCTTTGGACAAGTGCCACCGCACAAATCTTGTACATTTGGACCCCCTGGACAATATACGATGAGGCAGAATCCTGTCACATTGATAGGAGTGAAGATATTTGCATCTATATCATTGGACCACATTGGCAATTCTGGATGCTCCGGCTTATGATTCGACCTGAATCCAAATAGGGTCGGTTTGGGCAAATGCTACCGCCCAAATCTTGTACATTTGGACCCCCTGGTCAATATACGATGAGGCAGAATTCTGTCAAATTGATGGGAGTAAAGATATTTGCATCTGTATCATTGGACGACATTGGCAATTCTGGATGCTCCGGCTTATGATTCGATATGAATCCAAAGAGAGTCGGTTTGGACATGTGCTACCGCCACAAATCTTGTACATTTGGACCCCCCTGGACAAGATACGATGAGGCAGAATTCTGTCAAATTGATGGGAGTAAAGATATTTGCATCTATATCATTGGACCACATTGGCAATTCTGGATGCTCCGGCGTACGATTCGGCCGGAGGCCAAAGAGAGTTGCATTGTACAAGTGCTACCGCACAAGTCTTGTACATTTGGACCCCCTGGTCAATATACGATAAGGCAGAATCCTATCAAATTGATGGGAGTAAAGATATTTGCATCTATATCATTGGACGACATTGGCAATTCTGGATGCTCCGGCTTATGATTCGACCTAAATCCAAAGAGAGTCGGTTTGGGCAAATGCTGCCGCTCAAAACTTGTGCATTTGGACCCCCTGGACAAGATACGATGATCCAGAATCCCGTTAAATTGATAGGAGTGAAGATATTTGCATCTATATCATTGGACGACATTGGCAATTCTGGATGCTCCGGCTTATGATTCGACCTGAATCAAAGAGAGTCGGTTTGGGCAAATGTTGCCACCCAAAACTTGTGCATTTGGACGTCCTGGAAAAGGTATGATGAGGCAGAATCCTGTCACATTGATAGGAGTAAAGATATTTGCATCTATATCATTGGACCACATTGGCAATTCTGGATGCTCCGGCGTATGATTCGGCCGGAGGCCAAAGAGAGTCGAATTGTACAAGTGCTACCGCACAAGTCTTGTACATTTGGACCCCCTGGTCAATATACGATAAGGCAGACTCCTATCAAATTGATGGGAGTAAAGATATTTGCATCTATATCATTGGACGACATTGGCAATTCTGGATGCTCCGGCTTATGATTCGACCTAAATCCAAAGAGAGTCGGTTTGGGCAAATGCTGCCGCCCAAAACTTGTGCATTTGGACCCCCTGGACAAGATACGATGAGCCAGAATCCCGTTAAATTGATAGGAGTGAAGATATTTGCATCTATATCAATGGACGACATTGGCAAGTCTGGATGCTCCGGCTTATGATTCGACCTGAATCCAAATAGGGTCGGTTTGGGCAAATGCTGCCGCCCAAAACTTGTGCATTTTGACCTCCTGGACAAGATACGATGAGCCAGAATCCCGTTAAATTGATAGGAGTGAAGATATTTGCATCTATATCAATGGACGACATTGGCATTTCTGGATGCTCGGCATATGATTCGACCTGAGTTCAAAGAGAGTCGCTTTGGACAAATGCTGCCGCCCAAATCTTGTACATTTGGACCCCCTGGTCAATATACGATGAGGCAGAATTCTGTCAAATTGATGGGAGTAAAGATATTTGCATCTATATCATTGGACGACATTGGCAATTCTGGATGCTCCGGCTTATGATTCGATATGATTCCAAAGAGAGTCGGTTTGGACATGTGCTACCGCAACAAATCTTGTACATTTGGACCCCCTGGACAAGATACGATGAGCCAGAATCCCGCTAAATTGATAGGAGTGAAGATATTTGCATCTATATCATTGGACCACATTGGCAATTCTGGATGCTCCGGCGTACGATTCGGCCGGAGGCCAAAGAGAGTTGCATTGTACAAGTGCTACCGCACAAGTCTTGTACATTTGGACCCCCTGGTCAATATACGATAAGGCAGAATCCTATCAAATTGATGGGAGTAAAGATATTTGCATCTATATCATTGGACGACATTGGCAATTCTGGATGCTCCGGCTTATGATTCGACCTAAATCCAAAGAGAATCGGTTTGGGCAAATGCTACCGCACAAGTCTTGTACATTTGGACCCCCTGGTCAATATACGATAAGGCAGAATCCTATCAAATTGATGGGAGTAAAGATATTTGCATCTATATCATTGGACGACATTGGCAATTCTGGATGCTCCGGCTTATGATTCGACCTAAATCCAAAGAGAATCGGTTTGGGCAAATGCTGCCCCTCAAAACTTGTGCATTTGGACCCCCTGGACAAGATACGATGATCCAGAATCCCGTTAAATTGATAGGAGTGAAGATATTTGCATCTATATCATTGGACGACATTGGCAATTCTGGATGCTCCGGCTTATGATTCGACCTGAATCAAAGAGAGTCGGTTTGGGCAAATGTTGCCACCCAAAACTTGTGCATTTGGACGTCCTGGAAAAGGTATGATGAGGCAGAATCCTGTCACATTGATAGGAGTAAAGATATTTGCATCTATATCATTGGACCACATTGGCAATTCTGGATGCTCCGGCGTATGATTCGGCCGGAGGCCAAAGAGAGTCGAATTGTACAAGTGCTACCGCACAAGTCTTGTACATTTGGACCCCCTGGTCAATATACGATAAGGCAGACTCCTATCAAATTGATGGGAGTAAAGATATTTGCATCTATATCATTGGACGACATTGGCAATTCTGGATGCTCCGGCTTATGATTCGACCTAAATCCAAAGAGAGTCGGTTTGGGCAAATGCTGCCGCCCAAAACTTGTGCATTTGGACCCCCTGGACAAGATACGATGAGCCAGAATCCCGTTAAATTGATAGGAGTGAAGATATTTGCATCTATATCAATGGACGACATTGGCAAGTCTGGATGCTCCGGCTTATGATTCGACCTGAATCCAAATAGGGTCGGTTTGGGCAAATGCTGCCGCCCAAAACTTGTGCATTTTGACCTCCTGGACAAGATACGATGAGCCAGAATCCCGTTAAATTGATAGGAGTGAAGATATTTGCATCTATATCAATGGACGACATTGGCATTTCTGGATGCTCGGCATATGATTCGACCTGAGTTCAAAGAGAGTCGCTTTGGACAAATGCTGCCGCCCAAATCTTGTACATTTGGACCCCCTGGTCAATATACGATGAGGCAGAATTCTGTCAAATTGATGGGAGTAAAGATATTTGCATCTATATCATTGGACGACATTGGCAATTCTGGATGCTCCGGCTTATGATTCGACCTAAATCCAAAGAGAATCGGTTTGGGCAAATGCTACCGCACAAGTCTTGTACATTTGGACCCCCTGGTCAATATACGATAAGGCAGAATCCTATCAAATTGATGGGAGTAAAGATATTTGCATCTATATCATTGGACGACATTGGCAATTCTGGATGCTCCGGCTTATGATTCGACCTAAATCCAAAGAGAATCGGTTTGGGCAAATGCTGCCGCCCAAAACTTGTGCATTTGGACACCCTGGACAAGATACGATGATCCAGAATCCCGTTAAATTGATAGGAGTGAAGATATTTGCGTCTATATCATTGGACGACATTGGCAATTCTGGATGCTCCGGCTTATGATTCGACCTAAACCCAAAGAGAGTCGGTTTGGGCAAATGCAGCCGCCCAAAACTTGTGCATTTGGACCCCCTGGACAAGATACGATGAACCAGAATCCCGTTAAATTGACAGGAGTGAAGATATTTGCATCTATATCATTGGACCACATTGGCAATTCTGGATGCTCCGGCGTACGATTTGGCCGGAAGCCAAAGAGAGTCGCATTGTACAAGTGCTACCGCACAAATCTTGTACATTTGGACCTCCTGGAAAAGGTATGATGAGGCAGAATCCTGTCACATTGATAGGAGTGAAGATATTTGCATCTATATCATTGGACCACATTGGCAATTCTGGATGCTCCGGCGTATGATTCGACCGGAGGCCAAAGAGAGTCGCTTTGGACAAGTGCCACCGCACAAATCTTGTACATTTGGACCCCCTGGACAATATACGATGAGGCAGAATCCTGTCAAATTGATAGGAGTAAAGATATTTGCATCTATATCATTGGACGACATTGGCAATTCTGGATGCTCCGGCTTATGATTCGACCTGAATCCAAATAGGGTCGGTTTGGGCAAATGCTACCGCCCAAATCTTGTACATTTGGACCCCCTGGTCAATATACGATGAGGCAGAATTCTGTCAAATTGATGGGAGTAAAGATATTTGCATCTATATCATTGGACGACATTGGCAATTCTGGATGCTCCGGCTTATGATTCGATATGAATCCAAAGAGAGTCGGTTTGGACATGTGCTACCGCCACAAATCTTGTACATTTGGACCCCCTGGACAAGATACGATGAGCTAGAATCCCGTTAAATTGATAGGAGTGAAGATATTTGCATCTATATCATTGGACCACATTGGCAATTCTGGATGCTCCGGCGTACGATTCGGCCGGAGGCCAAAGAGAGTCGCATTGTACAAGTGCTACCGCACAAGTCTTGTACATTTGGACCCCCTGGTCAATATACGATAAGGCAGAATCCTATCAAATTGATGGGAGTAAAGATATTTGCATCTATATCATTGGACGACATTGGCAATTCTGGATGCTCCGGCTTATGATTGAACCGGAGGGCAAAGAGAGACGCTTTGGACACGTGCTACAGCAACAAATCTTGTGCATTTCGACCCCCTGGACAAGATACGATGAGCCAGAATCCCGTTAAATTGATAGGAGTGAAGATATTTGCATCTATATCATTGGACCACATTGGCAATTCTGGATGCTTCGTCTTATGGATCGACCTGAGTCCAAAGAGTTTCGCCTTTGTCTAGTGCTACCGTACAAATCTTGTACACTTGATCCTCCTGGACAAGACACGATGAGCCAGAATCCTGTCAAATTGATAGGAGTGAAGATATTTGCATCTTATCATTAGACGGTATTGGCAATTCTGGATGCTCAGGCTTATGATTCGACTTGATTCCAAAGAGAGTCGCTTCGTACAAGTGCTGCCGCCCAAATCTTGTCCATTTCGACATCCTGGACAAGATATGATGAGGCAGAATCCTGTCAAATTGATAGGAGTGAAGATATTTGCATCTATATCATTGGACCACATTGGCAATTCTGGATGCTCCGGCGTACGATTCGGCCGGATGCCAAAGAGAGTCGCATTGTACAAGTGCTACCGCACAAGTCTTGTACATTTGGACCCTCTGGTCAATATACGATAAGGCAGAATCCTATAAAAATGATGGGAGTAAAGATATTTGCATCTACATCATTGGACGACTTTGGAAATTCTGGATGCTCAGGCTTATGATTCGACTTGATTCCAAAGAATGTCGCTTTGGACAAGTGCTACCGCACAAATCTTGTACATTTGAACCTCCTGGACAAGACACCATGAGGCAGAATCCTGTCAAATTGATAGGAGTGAAGATATTTGCATCTATATCATTGGACCACATTGGCAATTCTGGATGCTCCGGCGTATGATTCGACCGGAGGCCTAATAGAGTCGTTTTGGACAAGTGCTACCACACAAATCTTGTACGTTTGAAACTCCTGGACAAGATACCATCAGGGAGAATCCTGTCAAATTGATAGCAGTAAAGATATTTGCATCTATTTCATTGCACGACATTGGCAATTCTGGATGCTTCGGCTAATGGATCGACATGAGTCCAAAGAGTTTCGCTTTTGTCTAGTGCCACCGCACAAATCTTGTACAATTGATCCTCCTGGACAAGACACGATGAGCCAGAATCCTGTCAAATTGATAGGAGTGAAGATATTTGCATCTATATCATAGGACGGCATTGGCAATTCTGGATGCTCCGGCATACGATTCAACCGGAGGGCAAAGAGAGTCGCTTTGGACACGTGCTACAGCAACAAATCTTGTACATTTGGACCCCCTGGACAATATACGATGAGCCAGAATGCTGTCAAATTGATAGGAGTGAAGATTTTTGCATCTATATCATTGGACGACATTGGCAATTCTGGATGCTCAGGCCTATGATTCGACCTGAGTCCAAAGAGAGTCGCTTTGGACAAGTGCTACCGCACAAATCTTGTACATTTGGACCTCCTGGAAAAGGTATGATGAGGCAGAATCCTGTCACATTGATAGGAGTGAAGATATTTGCATCTATATCATTGGACCACATTGGCAATTCTGGATGCTCCGGCTTATGATTCGACCTAAATCCAAATAGAGTCGGTTTGGGCAAATGCTGCCGCTCAAAACTTGTGCATTTGGACCCCCTGGACAAGATACGATGAGCCAGAATCCCGTTAAATTGATAGGAGTGAAGATATTTGCATCTATATCATTGGACGACATTGGCAATTCTGGATGCTCCGGCTTATGATTCGACCTGAATCCAAATAGGGTCGGTTTGGGCAAATGCTACCGCCCAAATCTTGTACATTTGGACCCCCTGGTCAATATACGATGAGGCAGAATTCTGTCAAATTGATGGGAGTAAAGATATTTGCATCTATATCATTGGACGACATTGGCAATTCTGGATGCTCCGGCTTATGATTCGATATGAATCCAAAGAGAGTCGGTTTGGACATGTGCTACCGCCACAAATCTTGTACATTTGGACCCCCTGGACAAGATACGATGAGCTAGAATCCCGTTAAATTGATAGGAGTGAAGATATTTGCATCTATATCATTGGACCACATTGGCAATTCTGGATGCTCCGGCGTACGATTCGGCCGGAGGCCAAAGAGAGTCGCATTGTACAAGTGCCACCGCCCAAGTCTTGCACATTTGGACCCCCTGGTCAATATACGATAAGGCAGAATCCTATCAAATTGATGGGAGTAAAGATATTTGCATCTATATCATTGGACGACATTGGCAATTCTGGATGCTCCGGCTTATGATTCAACCGGAGGGCAAAGAGAGACGCTTTGGACACGTGCTACAGCAACAAATCTTGTACATTTCGACCCCCTGGACAAGATACGATGAGCCAGAATCCCGTTAAATTGATAGGAGTGAAGATATTTGCATCTATATCATTGGACCACATTGGCAATTCTGGATGCTTCGTCTTATGGATCGACCTGAGTCCAAAGAGTTTCGCCTTTGTCTAGTGCTACCGTACAAATCTTGTACACTTGATCCTCCTGGACAAGACACGATGAGCCAGAACCCTGTCAAATTGATAGGAGTGAAGATATTTGCATCTATATCATTAGACGGTATTGGCAATTCTGGATGCTCAGGCTTATGATTCGACTTGATTCCAAAGAGAGTCGCTTCGGACAAGTGCTGCCGCCCAAATCTTGTCCATTTCGACATCCTGGACAAGATATGATGAGGCAGAATTCTGTCAAATTGATAGGAGTGAAGATATTTGCATCTATATCATTGGACCACATTGGCAATTCTGGATGCTCCGGCGTACGATTCGGCCGGAGGCCAAAGAGAGTCGCATTGTACAAGTGCTAACGCACAAGTCTTGTACATTTGGACCCCCTGGTCAATATACGATAAGGCAGAATCCTATCAAAATGATGGGAGTAAAGATATTTGCATCTACATCATTGGACGACAACGGCGATTCTGGATGCTCCGGCTTATGATTCGACCTGAATCAAAGAGAGTCGGTTTGGGCAAATATTGCCACCCTAAACTTGTGCATTTGGACGTCCTGGAAAAGGCACGATGAGGCAGAATCCTGTCACATTGATAGGTGTGAAGATATTTGCATCTATATCATTGGACGTCATTGGCAATTCTGGATGCTCCGGCATATGATTCAACCGGAGGGCAAAGAGAGTCGCTTTGGACACGTGCTACAGCAACAAATCTTGTACATTTGGACCCCCTGGACAAGATACGATGAGCCAGAATGCTGTCAAATTGATAGGAGTGAAGATTTTTGCATCTATATCATTGGACGACATTGGCAATTCTGGATGCTCAGGCCTATGATTCGACCCGAGTCCAAAGAGAGTCGCTTTGGACAAGTGCTACCGCACAAATCTTGTACATTTGGACCTCCTGGAAAAGGTATGATGAGGCAGAATCCTGTCACATTGATAGGAGTGAAGATATTAGCATCTATATCATTGGACCACATTGGCAATTCTGGATGCTCCGGCGTATGATTCGACCGGAGGCCAAAGAGAGTCGCTTTGGACAAGTGCCACCGCACAAATCTTGTACATTTGGACCCCCTGGACAATATAAGATGAGGCAGAATTCTGTCAAATTGATGGGAGTAAAGATATTTGCATCTATATCATTGGACGACATTGGCAATTCTGGATGCTCCGGCTTATGATTCGATGTGAATCCAAAGAGAGTCGGTTTGGACATGTGCTACCGCAACAAATCTTGTACATTTGGACCCCATGGTCAATATACGATAAGGCAGAATCCTATCAAATTGATGGGAGTAAAGATATTTGCTTCTATATCATTGGACGACACTGGCAATTCTGGATGCTCCGGCTTATGATTCGACCTAAATCCAAAGAGAGTCGGTTTGGGCAAATGCAGCCGCCCAAAACTTGTGCATTTGGACCCCCTGGACAAGATACGATGAGCCAGAATCCCGTTAAATTGACAGGAGTGAAGATATTTGCATCTATATCATTGGACCACATTGGCAATTCTGGATGCTCCGGCGTACGATTTGGCCGGAGGCCAAAGAGAGTCGCATTGTACAAGTGCTACCGCACAAATCTTGTACATTTGGACCTCCTGGAAAAGTTATGATGAGGCAGAATCCTGCCATATTGATAGGAGTGAAGATATTTGCATCTATATCATTGGACCACATTGGCAATTCTGGATGCTCCGGCGTATGATTCGACCGGAGGCCAAAGAGAGTCGCTTTGGACAAGTGCCACCGCACAAATCTTGTACATTTGGACCCCCTGGACAATATACGATGAGGCAGAATCCTGTCAAATTGATAGGAGTAAAGATATTTGCATCTACATCATTGGACGACAATGGCAATTCTGGATGCTCCGGCTTATGATTCGACCTGAATCAAAGAGAGTCGGTTTGGGCAAATGTTGACACCCAAAACTTGTGCATTTGGGCGTCTGGAAAAGGTATGATGAGGCAGAATCCTGTCACATTGATAGGAGTATAGATATTTGCATCTATATCATTGGACGACTTTGGAAATTCTGGATGCTCAGGCTTATGATTCGACTTGATTACAAAGAATGTCGCTTTGGACAAGTGCTACCGCACAAATCTTGTACATTTGAACCTCCTGGACAAGATACGATGAGGCAGAATCCTGTCAAATTGATAGGAGTGAAGATGTTTGCATCTATATAATTGGACGACATTGGCAATGCTGGATGCTCGGGTTTATGATTCGACCTGAGTCCAAAGAGAGTCGTTTTGGACAAGTGCTACCACACAAATCTTGTACGTTTGAAACTCCTGGACAAGATACGATCAGGGAAAATCATGTCAAATTGATAGCAGTAAAGATATTTGCATCTATTTCATTGCACGACATTGGCAATTCTGGATGCTTCGGCTTATGGATCGACCTGAGTCCAAAGAGTTTCGCTTTTGTCTAGTGCTACCGCACAAATCTTGTACAATTGATCCTCCTGGACAAGACACGATGAGCCAGAATCCTGTCAAATTGATAGGAGTGAACATATTTGCATCTATATCATTAGACGGCATTGGCAATTCTGAATGCTCACGCATATGATTCGACCTGAGTCCAAAGGGAGTCGCTTTGGAAATATGCTACTGCAACAAATCGTGTCCATTTGGACCCCCTGGACAAGATACGATGAGGCAGAATGCTGTCAAATTTATCGGAGTGAAGATTTTTGCATCTATATCATTGGACGACATTGGCAATTCTGGATGCTCAGTCCTATGATTCGACCTGAGTCCAAAGAGAGTCGCTTTGGACAAGTGCTGCCGCACAAATCTTGTACATTTGGACCTCCTGGACAAGGTATGATGAGGCAGAATCCTGTCACATTGATAGGAGTGAAGATATTTGCATCTATATCATTGGACCACATTGGCAATTCTGGATGCTCCGGCTTATGATTCGACCTAAATCCAAAGAGAGTCGGTTTGGGCAAATGCTGCCGCTCAAAACTTGTGCATTTGGACCCCCTGGACAAGATACGATGAGCCAGAATCCCGTTAAATTGATAGGAGTGAAGATATTTGCATCTATATCATTGGACGACATTGGCAATTCTGGATGCTCCGGCTTATGATTCGACCTAAATCCAAAGAGAATCGGTTTGGGCAAATGCTGCCGCCCAAAACTTGTGCATTTGGACACCCTGGACAAGATACGATGATCCAGAATCCCGTTAAATTGATAGGAGTGAAGATATTTGCGTCTATATCATTGGACGACATTGGCAATTCTGGATGCTCCGGCTTATGATTCGACCTAAACCCAAAGAGAGTCGGTTTGGGCAAATGCAGCCGCCCAAAACTTGTGCATTTGGACCCCCTGGACAAGATACGATGAACCAGAATCCCGTTAAATTGACAGGAGTGAAGATATTTGCATCTATATCATTGGACCACATTGGCAATTCTGGATGCTCCGGCGTACGATTTGGCCGGAAGCCAAAGAGAGTCGCATTGTACAAGTGCTACCGCACAAATCTTGTACATTTGGACCTCCTGGAAAAGGTATGATGAGGCAGAATCCTGTCACATTGATAGGAGTGAAGATATTTGCATCTATATCATTGGACCACATTGGCAATTCTGGATGCTCCGGCGTATGATTCGACCGGAGGCCAAAGAGAGTCGCTTTGGACAAGTGCCACCGCACAAATCTTGTACATTTGGACCCCCTGGACAATATACGATGAGGCAGAATCCTGTCAAATTGATAGGAGTAAAGATATTTGCATCTATATCATTGGACGACATTGGCAATTCTGGATGCTCCGGCTTATGATTCGACCTGAATCCAAATAGGGTCGGTTTGGGCAAATGCTACCGCCCAAATCTTGTACATTTGGACCCCCTGGTCAATATACGATGAGGCAGAATTCTGTCAAATTGATGGGAGTAAAGATATTTGCATCTATATCATTGGACGACATTGGCAATTCTGGATGCTCCGGCTTATGATTCGATATGAATCCAAAGAGAGTCGGTTTGGACATGTGCTACCGCCACAAATCTTGTACATTTGGACCCCCTGGACAAGATACGATGAGCTAGAATCCCGTTAAATTGATAGGAGTGAAGATATTTGCATCTATATCATTGGACCACATTGGCAATTCTGGATGCTCCGGCGTACGATTCGGCCGGAGGCCAAAGAGAGTCGCATTGTACAAGTGCTACCGCACAAGTCTTGTACATTTGGACCCCCTGGTCAATATACGATAAGGCAGAATCCTATCAAATTGATGGGAGTAAAGATATTTGCATCTATATCATTGGACGACATTGGCAATTCTGGATGCTCCGGCTTATGATTGAACCGGAGGGCAAAGAGAGACGCTTTGGACACGTGCTACAGCAACAAATCTTGTGCATTTCGACCCCCTGGACAAGATACGATGAGCCAGAATCCCGTTAAATTGATAGGAGTGAAGATATTTGCATCTATATCATTGGACCACATTGGCAATTCTGGATGCTTCGTCTTATGGATCGACCTGAGTCCAAAGAGTTTCGCCTTTGTCTAGTGCTACCGTACAAATCTTGTACACTTGATCCTCCTGGACAAGACACGATGAGCCAGAATCCTGTCAAATTGATAGGAGTGAAGATATTTGCATCTATATCATTAGACGGTATTGGCAATTCTGGATGCTCAGGCTTATGATTCGACTTGATTCCAAAGAGAGTCGCTTCGTACAAGTGCTGCCGCCCAAATCTTGTCCATTTCGACATCCTGGACAAGATATGATGAGGCAGAATCCTGTCAAATTGATAGGAGTGAAGATATTTGCATCTATATCATTGGACCACATTGGCAATTCTGGATGCTCCGGCGTACGATTCGGCCGGAGGCCAAAGAGAGTCGCATTGTACAAGTGCTACCGCACAAGTCTTGTACATTTGGACCCTCTGGTCAATATACGATAAGGCAGAATCCTATAAAAATGATGGGAGTAAAGATATTTGCATCTACATCATTGGACGACTTTGGAAATTCTGGATGCTCAGGCTTATGATTCGACTTGATTCCAAAGAATGTCGCTTTGGACAAGTGCTACCGCACAAATCTTGTACATTTGAACCTCCTGGACAAGACACCATGAGGCAGAATCCTGTCAAATTGATAGGAGTGAAGATATTTGCATCTATATCATTGGACCACATTGGCAATTCTGGATGCTCCGGCGTATGATTCGACCGGAGGCCTAATAGAGTCGTTTTGGACAAGTGCTACCACACAAATCTTGTACGTTTGAAACTCCTGGACAAGATACCATCAGGGAGAATCCTGTCAAATTGATAGCAGTAAAGATATTTGCATCTATTTCATTGCACGACATTGGCAATTCTGGATGCTTCGGCTAATGGATCGACATGAGTCCAAAGAGTTTCGCTTTTGTCTAGTGCCACCGCACAAATCTTGTACAATTGATCCTCCTGGACAAGACACGATGAGCCAGAATCCTGTCAAATTGATAGGAGTGAAGATATTTGCATCTATATCATAGGACGGCATTGGCAATTCTGGATGCTCCGGCATACGATTCAACCGGAGGGCAAAGAGAGTCGCTTTGGACACGTGCTACAGCAACAAATCTTGTACATTTGGACCCCCTGGACAATATACGATGAGCCAGAATGCTGTCAAATTGATAGGAGTGAAGATTTTTGCATCTATATCATTGGACGACATTGGCAATTCTGGATGCTCAGGCCTATGATTCGACCTGAGTCCAAAGAGAGTCGCTTTGGACAAGTGCTACCGCACAAATCTTGTACATTTGGACCTCCTGGAAAAGGTATGATGAGGCAGAATCCTGTCACATTGATAGGAGTGAAGATATTTGCATCTATATCATTGGACCACATTGGCAATTCTGGATGCTCCGGCTTATGATTCGACCTAAATCCAAAGAGAGTCGGTTTGGGCAAATGCTGCCGCTCAAAACTTGTGCATTTGGACCCCCTGGACAAGATACGATGAGCCAGAATCCCGTTAAATTGATAGGAGTGAAGATATTTGCATCTATATCATTGGACGACATTGGCAATTCTGGATGCTCCGGCTTATGATTCGACCTGAATCCAAATAGGGTCGGTTTGGGCAAATGCTACCGCCCAAATCTTGTACATTTGGACCCCCTGGTCAATATACGATGAGGCAGAATTCTGTCAAATTGATGGGAGTAAAGATATTTGCATCTATATCATTGGACGACATTGGCAATTCTGGATGCTCCGGCTTATGATTCGATATGAATCCAAAGAGAGTCGGTTTGGACATGTGCTACCGCCACAAATCTTGTACATTTGGACCCCCTGGACAAGATACGATGAGCTAGAATCCCGTTAAATTGATAGGAGTGAAGATATTTGCATCTATATCATTGGACCACATTGGCAATTCTGGATGCTCCGGCGTACGATTCGGCCGGAGGCCAAAGAGAGTCGCATTGTACAAGTGCCACCGCCCAAGTCTTGCACATTTGGACCCCCTGGTCAATATACGATAAGGCAGAATCCTATCAAATTGATGGGAGTAAAGATATTTGCATCTATATCATTGGACGACATTGGCAATTCTGGATGCTCCGGCTTATGATTCAACCGGAGGGCAAAGAGAGACGCTTTGGACACGTGCTACAGCAACAAATCTTGTACATTTCGACCCCCTGGACAAGATACGATGAGCCAGAATCCCGTTAAATTGATAGGAGTGAAGATATTTGCATCTATATCATTGGACCACATTGGCAATTCTGGATGCTTCGTCTTATGGATCGACCTGAGTCCAAAGAGTTTCGCCTTTGTCTAGTGCTACCGTACAAATCTTGTACAATTGATCCTCCTGGACAAGACACGATGAGCCAGAACCCTGTCAAATTGATAGGAGTGAAGATATTTGCATCTATATCATTAGACGGTATTGGCAATTCTGGATGCTCAGGCTTATGATTCGACTTGATTCCAAAGAGAGTCGCTTCGGACAAGTGCTGCCGCCCAAATCTTGTCCATTTCGACATCCTGGACAAGATATGATGAGGCAGAATTCTGTCAAATTGATAGGAGTGAAGATATTTGCATCTATATCATTGGACCACATTGGCAATTCTGGATGCTCCGGCGTACGATTCGGCCGGAGGCCAAAGAGAGTCGCATTGTACAAGTGCTAACGCACAAGTCTTGTACATTTGGACCCCCTGGTCAATATACGATAAGGCAGAATCCTATCAAAATGATGGGAGTAAAGATATTTGCATCTACATCATTGGACGACAACGGCGATTCTGGATGCTCCGGCTTATGATTCGACCTGAATCAAAGAGAGTCGGTTTGGGCAAATATTGCCACCCTAAACTTGTGCATTTGGACGTCCTGGAAAAGGCACGATGAGGCAGAATCCTGTCACATTGATAGGTGTGAAGATATTTGCATCTATATCATTGGACGTCATTGGCAATTCTGGATGCTCCGGCATATGATTCAACCGGAGGGCAAAGAGAGTCGCTTTGGACACGTGCTACAGCAACAAATCTTGTACATTTGGACCCCCTGGACAAGATACGATGAGCCAGAATGCTGTCAAATTGATAGGAGTGAAGATTTTTGCATCTATATCATTGGACGACATTGGCAATTCTGGATGCTCAGGCCTATGATTCGACCGGAGGCCAAAGAGAGTCGCTTTGGACAAGTGCCACCGCACAAATCTTGTACATTTGGACCCCCTGGACAATATAAGATGAGGCAGAATTCTGTCAAATTGATGGGAGTAAAGATATTTGCATCTATATCATTGGACGACATTGGCAATTCTGGATGCTCCGGCTTATGATTCGATGTGAATCCAAAGAGAGTCGGTTTGGACATGTGCTACCGCAACAAATCTTGTACATTTGGACCCCATGGTCAATATACGATAAGGCAGAATCCTATCAAATTGATGGGAGTAAAGATATTTGCTTCTATATCATTGGACGACACTGGCAATTCTGGATGCTCCGGCTTATGATTCGACCTAAATCCAAAGAGAGTCGGTTTGGGCAAATGCAGCCGCCCAAAACTTGTGCATTTGGACCCCCTGGACAAGATACGATGAGCCAGAATCCCGTTAAATTGACAGGAGTGAAGATATTTGCATCTATATCATTGGACCACATTGGCAATTCTGGATGCTCCGGCGTACGATTTGGCCGGAGGCCAAAGAGAGTCGCATTGTACAAGTGCTACCGCACAAATCTTGTACATTTGGACCTCCTGGAAAAGTTATGATGAGGCAGAATCCTGCCATATTGATAGGAGTGAAGATATTTGCATCTATATCATTGGACCACATTGGCAATTCTGGATGCTCCGGCGTATGATTCGACCGGAGGCCAAAGAGAGTCGCTTTGGACAAGTGCCACCGCACAAATCTTGTACATTTGGACCCCCTGGACAATATACGATGAGGCAGAATCCTGTCAAATTGATAGGAGTAAAGATATTTGCATCTACATCATTGGACGACAATGGCAATTCTGGATGCTCCGGCTTATGATTCGACCTGAATCAAAGAGAGTCGGTTTGGGCAAATGTTGACACCCAAAACTTGTGCATTTGGGCGTCTGGAAAAGGTATGATGAGGCAGAATCCTGTCACATTGATAGGAGTATAGATATTTGCATCTATATCATTGGACGACTTTGGAAATTCTGGATGCTCAGGCTTATGATTCGACTTGATTACAAAGAATGTCGCTTTGGACAAGTGCTACCGCACAAATCTTGTACATTTGAACCTCCTGGACAAGATACGATGAGGCAGAATCCTGTCAAATTGATAGGAGTGAAGATGTTTGCATCTATATAATTGGACGACATTGGCAATGCTGGATGCTCGGGTTTATGATTCGACCTGAGTCCAAAGAGAGTCGTTTTGGACAAGTGCTACCACACAAATCTTGTACGTTTGAAACTCCTGGACAAGATACGATCAGGGAAAATCATGTCAAATTGATAGCAGTAAAGATATTTGCATCTATTTCATTGCACGACATTGGCAATTCTGGATGCTTCGGCTTATGGATCGACCTGAGTCCAAAGAGTTTCGCTTTTGTCTAGTGCTACCGCACAAATCTTGTACAATTGATCCTCCTGGACAAGACACGATGAGCCAGAATCCTGTCAAATTGATAGGAGTGAACATATTTGCATCTATATCATTAGACGGCATTGGCAATTCTGAATGCTCACGCATATGATTCGACCTGAGTCCAAAGGGAGTCGCTTTGGAAATATGCTACTGCAACAAATCGTGTCCATTTGGACCCCCTGGACAAGATACGATGAGGCAGAATGCTGTCAAATTTATCGGAGTGAAGATTTTTGCATCTATATCATTGGACGACATTGGCAATTCTGGATGCTCAGTCCTATGATTCGACCTGAGTCCAAAGAGAGTCGCTTTGGACAAGTGCTGCCGCACAAATCTTGTACATTTGGACCTCCTGGACAAGGTATGATGAGGCAGAATCCTGTCACATTGATAGGAGTGAA
This sequence comes from Priocnemis perturbator, assembly GCA_963942575.1. Taxonomy (NCBI): domain Eukaryota; kingdom Metazoa; phylum Arthropoda; class Insecta; order Hymenoptera; family Pompilidae; genus Priocnemis; species Priocnemis perturbator. The sequence continues at coordinate 742,862 of CAWWDK010000133.1, read as the reverse complement.
GATATTTGCATCTATATCATTGGACCACATTGGCAATTCTGGATGCTCCGGCTTATGATTCGACCTAAATCCAAAGAGAGTCGGTTTGGGCAAATGCTGCCGCTCAAAACTTGTGCATTTGGACCCCCTGGACAAGATACGATGAGCCAGAATCCCGTTAAATTGATAGGAGTGAAGATATTTGCATCTATATCATTGGACGACATTGGCAATTCTGGATGCTCCGGCTTATGATTCGACCTGAATCCAAATAGGGTCGGTTTGGGCAAATGCTACCGCCCAAATCTTGTACATTTGGACCCCCTGGTCAATATACGATGAGGCAGAATTCTGTCAAATTGATGGGAGTAAAGATATTTGCATCTATATCATTGGACGACATTGGCAATTCTGGATGCTCCGGCTTATGATTCGATATGAATCCAAAGAGAGTCGGTTTGGACATGTGCTACCGCCACAAATCTTGTACATTTGGACCCCCTGGACAAGATACGATGAGCTAGAATCCCGTTAAATTGATAGGAGTGAAGATATTTGCATCTATATCATTGGACCACATTGGCAATTCTGGATGCTCCGGCGTACGATTCGGCCGGAGGCCAAAGAGAGTCGCATTGTACAAGTGCTACCGCACAAGTCTTGTACATTTGGACCCCCTGGTCAATATACGATAAGGCAGAATCCTATCAAATTGATGGGAGTAAAGATATTTGCATCTATATCATTGGACGACATTGGCAATTCTGGATGCTCCGGCCTATGATTGAACCGGAGGGCAAAGAGAGACGCTTTGGACACGTGCTACAGCAACAAATCTTGTACATTTCGACCCCCTGGACAAGATACGATGAGCCAGAATCCCGTTAAATTGATAGGAGTGAAGATATTTGCATCTATATCATTGGACCACATTGGCAATTCTGGATGCTTCGTCTTATGGATCGACCTGAGTCCAAAGAGTTTCGCCTTTGTCAAGTGCTACCGTACAAATCTTGTACACTTGATCCTCCTGGACAAGACACGATGAGCCAGAACCCTGTCAAATTGATAGGAGTGAAGATATTTGCATCTATATCATTAGACGGTATTGGCAATTCTGGATGCTCAGGCTTATGATTCGACTTGATTCCAAAGAGAGTCGCTTCGGACAAGTGCTGCCGCCCAAATCTTGTCCATTTCGACATCCTGGACAAGATATGATGAGGCAGAATCCTGTCAAATTGATAGGAGTGAAGATATTTGCATCTATATCATTGGACCACATTGCCAATTCTGGATGCTCCGGCGTACGATTCGGCCGGAGGCCAAAGAGAGTCGCATTGTACAAGTGCTACCGCACAAGTCTTGTACATTTGGACCCCCTGGTCAATATACGATAAGGCAGAATCCTATCAAAATGATGGGAGTAAAGATATTTGCATCTACATCATTGGACGACTTTGGAAATTCTGGATGCTCAGGCTTATGATTCGACTTGATTCCAAAGAATGTCGCTTTGGACAAGTGCTACCGCACAAATCTTGTACATTTGAACCTCCTGGATAAGACACCATGAGGCAGAATCCTGTCAAATTGATAAGAGTGAAGATATTTGCATCTATATCATTGGACCACATTGGCAATTCTGGATGCTCCGGCGTATGATTCGACCGGAGGCCTAATAGAGTCGTTTTGGACAAGTGCTACCACACAAATCTTGTACGTTTGAAACTCCTGGACAAGATACCATCAGGGAGAATCCTGTCAAATTGATAGCAGTAAAGATATTTGCATCTATTTCATTGCACGACATTGGCAATTCTGGATGCTTCGGCTAATGGATCGACCTGAGTCCAAAGAGTTTCGCTTTTGTCTAGTGCCACCGCACAAATCTTGTACAATTGATCCTCCTGGACAAGACACGATGAGCCAGAATCCTGTCAAATTGATAGGAGTGAAGATATTTGCATCTATATCATAGGACGGCATTGGCAATTCTGGATGCTCCGGCATATGATTCAACCGGAGGGCAAAGAGAGTCGCTTTGGACACGTGCTACAGCAACAAATCTTGTACATTTGGACCCCCTGGACAATATACGATGAGCCAGAATGCTGTCAAATTGATAGGAGTGAAGATTTTTGCATCTATATCATTGGACGACATTGGCAATTCTGGATGCTCAGGCCTATGATTCGACCTGAGTCCAAAGAGAGTCGCTTTGGACAAGTGCTACCGCACAAATCTTGTACATTTGGACCTCCTGGAAAAGGTATGATGAGGCAGAATCCTGTCACATTGATAGGAGTGAAGATATTTGCATCTATATCATTGGACCACATTGGCAATTCTGGATGCTCCGGCTTATGATTCGACCTAAATCCAAAGAGAGTCGGTTTGGGCAAATGCTGCCGCTCAAAACTTGTGCATTTGGACCCCCTGGACAAGATACGATGAGCCAGAATCCCGTTAAATTGATAGGAGTGAAGATATTTGCATCTATATCATTGGACGACATTGGCAATTCTGGATGCTCCGGCTTATGATTCGATATGAATCCAAAGAGAGTCGGTTTGGACATGTGCTACCGCCACAAATCTTGTACATTTGGACCCCCTGGACAAGATACGATGAGCTAGAATCCCGTTAAATTGATAGGAGTGAAGATATTTGCATCTATATCATTGGACCACATTGGCAATTCTGGATGCTCCGGCGTACGATTCGGCCGGAGGCCAAAGAGAGTCGCATTGTACAAGTGCTACCGCACAAGTCCTGTACATTTGGATCCCCTGGTCAATATACGATAAGGCAGAATCCTATCAAATTGATGGGAGTAAAGATATTTGCATCTATATCATTGGACGACATTGGCAATTCTGGATGCTCCGGCTTATGATTCAACCGGAGGGCAAAGAGAGACGCTTTGGACACGTGCTACAGCAACAAATCTTGTACATTTCGACCCCCTGGACAAGATACGATGAGCCAGAATCCCGTTAAATTGATAGGAGTGAAGATATTTGCATCTATATCATTGGACCACATTGGCAATTCTGGATGCTTCGTCTTATGGATCGACCTGAGTCCAAAGAGTTTCGCCTTTGTCTAGTGCTACCGTACAAATCTTGTACACTTGATCCTCCTGGACAAGACACGATGAGCCAGAACCCTGTCAAATTGATAGGAGTGAAGATATTTGCATCTATATCATTAGACGGTATTGGCAATTCTGGATGCTCAGGCTTGTGATTCGACTTGATTCCAAAGAGAGTCGCTTCGGACAAGTGCTGCCGCCCAAATCTTGTCCATTTCGACATCCTGGACAAGATATGATGAGGCAGAATCCTGTCAGATTGATAGGAGTGAAGATATTTGCATCTATATCATTGGACCACATTGGCAATTCTGGATGCTCCGGCGTACGATTCGGCCGGAGGCCAAAGAGAGTCGCATTGTACAAGTGCTACCGCACAAGTCTTGTACATTTGGACCCCCTGGTCAATATACGATAAGGCAGAATCCTATCAAAATGATGGGAGTAAAGATATTTGCATCTACATCATTGGACGACAACGGCGATTCTGGATGCTCCGGCTTATGATTCGACCTGAATCAAAGAGAGTCGGTTTGGGCAAATATTGCCACCCTAAACTTGTGCATTTGGACGTCCTGGAAAAGGCACGATGAGGCAGAATCCTGTCACATTGATAGGAGTGAAGATATTTGCATCTATATCATTGGACGTCATTGGCAATTCTGGATGCTCCGGCATATGATTCAACCGGAGGGCAAAGAGAGTCGCTTTGGACACGTGCTACAGCAACAAATCTTGTACATTTGGACCCCCTGGACAAGCTACGATGAGCCAGAATGCTGTCAAATTGATAGGAGTGAAGATTTTTGCATCTATATCATTGGACGACATTGGCAATTCTGGATGCTCAGGCCTATGATTCGACCCGAGTCCAAAGAGAGTCGCTTTGGACAAGTGCTACCGCACAAATCTTGTACATTTGGACCTCCTGGAAAAGGTATGATGAGGCAGAATCCTGTCACATTGATAGGAGTGAAGATATTTGCATCTATATCATTGGACCACATTGGCAATTCTGGATGCTCCGGCGTATGATTCGACCGGAGGCCAAAGAGAGTCGCTGTGGACAAGTGCCACCGCACAAATCTTGTACATTTGGACCCCCTGGACAATATAAGATAAGGCAGAATCCTGTCAAATTGATAGGAGTAAAGATATTTGCATCTACATCATTGGACGACAACGGCGATTCTGGATGCTCCGGCTTATGATTCGACCTGAATCAAAGAGAGTCGCTTTGGACAAGTGCTACCGCACAAATCTTGTACATTTGGACCTCCTGGAAAAGGTATGATGAGGCAGAATCCTGTCACATTGATAGGAGTAAAGATATTTGCATCTACATCATTGGACGACTTTGGAAATTCTGGATGCTCAGGCTTATGATTCGACTTGATTCCAAAGAATGTCGCTTTGGACAAGTGCTACCGCACAAATCTTGTACATTTGAACCTCCTGGACAAGACACCATGAGGCAGAATCCTGTCAAATTGATAGGAGTGAAGATATTTGCATCTATATCATTGGACCACATTGGCAATTCTGGATGCTCCGGCGTATGATTCGACCGGAGGCCTAATAGAGTCGTTTTGGACAAGTGCTACCACACAAATCTTGTACGTTTGAAACTCCTGGACAAGATACCATCAGGGAGAATCCTGTCAAATTGATAGCAGTAAAGATATTTGCATCTATTTCATTGCACGACATTGGCAATTCTGGATGCTTCGGCTTATGGATCGACCTGAGTCCAAAGAGTTTCGCTTTTGTCTAGTGCCACCGCACAAATCTTGTACAATTGATCCTCCTGGACAAGACACGATGAGCCAGAATCCTGTCAAATTGATAGGAGTGAAGATATTTGCATCTATATCATTAGACGGCATTGGCAATTCTGGATGCTCCGGCATATGATTCAACCGGAGGGCAAAGAGAGTCGCTTTGGACACGTGCTACAGCAACAAATCTTGTACATTTGGACCCCCTGGACAATATACGATGAGCCAGAATGCTGTCAAATTGATAGGAGTGAAGATTTTTGCATCTATATCATTGGACGACATTGGCAATTCTGGATGCTCAGGCCTATGATTCGACCTGAGTCCAAAGAGAGTCGCTTTGGACAAGTGCTACCGCACAAATCTTGTACATTTGGACCTCCTGGAAAAGGTATGATGAGGCAGAATCCTGTCACATTGATAGGAGTGAAGATATTTGCATCTATATCATTGGACCACATTGGCAATTCTGGATGCTCCGGCTTATGATTCGACCTAAATCCAAAGAAAGTCGGTTTGGGCAAATACTGCCGCTCAAAATTTGTGCATTTGGACCCCCTGGACAAGATACGATGAGCCAGAATCCCGTTAAATTGATAGGAGTGAAGATATTTGCATCTATATCATTGGACGACATTGGCAATTCTGGATGCTCCGGCTTATGATTCGACCTGAATCCAAATAGGGTCGGTTTGGGCAAATGCTACCGCCCAAATCTTGTACATTAGGACCCCCTGGTCAATATACGATGAGGCAGAATTCTGTCAAATTGATGGGAGTAAAGATATTTGCATCTATATCATTGGACGACATTGGCAATTCTGGATGCTCCGGCTTATGATTCGATATGAATCCAAAGAGAGTCGGTTTGGACATGTGCTACCGCCACAAATCTTGTACATTTGGACCCCCTGGACAAGATACGATGAGCTAGAATCCCGTTAAATTGATAGGAGTGAAGATATTTGCATCTATATCATTGGACCACATTGGCAATTCTGGATGCTCCGGCGTACGATTCGGCCGGAGGCCAAAGAGAGTCGCATTGTACAAGTGCTACCGCACAAGTCTTGTACATTTTGACCCCCTGGTCAATATACGATAAGGCAGAATCCTATCAAATTGATGGGAGTAAAGATATTTGCATCTATATCATTGGACGACATTGGCAATTCTGGATGCTCCGGCATATGATTCAACCGGAGGGCAAAGAGAGACGCTTTGGACACGTGCTACAGCAACAAATCTTGTACATTTCGACCCCCTGGACAAGATACGATGAGCCAGAATCCCGTTAAATTGATAGGAGTGAAGATATTTGCATCTTTATCATTGGACCACATTGGCAATTCTGGATGCTTCGTCTTATGGATCGACCTGAGTCCAAAGAGTTTCGCCTTTGTCTAGTGCTACCGTACAAATCTTGTACACTTGATCCTCCTGGACAAGACACGATGAGCCAGAACCCTGTCAAATTGATAGGAGTGAAGATATTTGCATCTATATCATTAGACGGTATTGGCAATTCTGGATGCTCAGGCTTATGATTCGACTTGATTCCAAAGAGAGTCGCTTCGGACAAGTGCTGCCGCCCAAATCTTGTCCATTTCGACATCCTGGACAAGATATGATGAGGCAGAATCCTGTCAAATTGATAGGAGTGAAGATATTTGCATCTATATCATTGGACCACATTGGCAATTCTGGATGCTCCGGCGTACGATTCGGCCGGAGGCCAAAGAGAGTCGCATTGTACAAGTGCTACCGCACAAGTCTTGTACATTTGGACCCCCTGGTCAATATACGATAAGGCAGAATCCTATCAAAATGATGGGAGTAAAGATATTTGCATCTACATCATTGGACGACAACGGCGATTCTGGATGCTCCGGCTTATGATTCGACCTGAATCAAAGAGAGTCGGTTTGGGCAAATATTGCCACCCTAAACTTGTGCATTTGGACGTCCTGGAAAAGGCACGATGAGGCAGAATCCTGTCACATTGATAGGAGTGAAGATATTTGCATCTATATCATTGGACGTCATTGGCAATTCTGGATGCTCCGGCATATGATTCAACCGGAGGGCAAAGAGAGTCGCTTTGGACACGTGCTACAGCAACAAATCTTGTACATTTGGACCCCCTGGACAAGATACGATGAGCCAGAATGCTGTCAAATTGATAGGAGTGAAGATTTTTGCATCTATATCATTGGACGACATTGGCAATTCTGGATGCTCAGGCCTATGATTCGACCCGAGTCCAAAGAGAGTCGCTTTGGACAAGTGCTACCGCACAAATCTTGTACATTTGGACCTCCTGGAAAAGGTATGATGAGGCAGAATCCTGTCACATTGATAGGAGTGAAGATATTTGCATCTATATCATTGGACCACATTGGCAATTCTGGATGCTCCGGCGTATGATTCGACCGGAGGCCAAAGAGAGTCGCTTTGGACAAGTGCCACCGCACAAATCTTGTACATTTGGACCCCCTGGACAATATAAGATGAGGCAGAATCCTGTCAAATTGATAGGAGTAAAGGTATTTGCATCTACATCATTGGACGACAACGGCGATTCTGGATGCTCCGGCTTATGATTCGACCTGAATCAAAGAGAGTCGGTTTGGGCAAATATTGCCACCCTAAACTTGTGCATTTGGACACCCTGGACAAGATACGATGAGCCAGAATCCCGTTAAATTGATAGGAGTGAAGATATTTGCATCTATATCATTGGACCACATTGGCAATTCTGGATGCTCCGGCGTATGATTCGACCGGAGGCCAAAGAGAGTCGCTTTGGACAAGTGCCACCGCACAAATCTTGTACATTTGGACCCCCTGGACAATATACGATGAGGCAGAATCCTGTCAAATTGATAGGAGTAAAGATATTTGCATCTACATCATTGGACGACAATGGCAATTCTGGATGCTCCGGCTTATGATTCGACCTGAATCAAAGAGAGTCGGTTTGGGCAAATGTTGCCACCCAAAACTTGTGCATTTGGACGTCTGGAAAAGGTATGATGAGGCAGAATCCTGTCACATTGGTAGGAGTATAGATATTTGCATCTATATCATTGGACGACAATGGCAATTCTGGATGCTCCGGCTTATGATTCGACCTGAATGAAAGAGAGTCGGTTTGGGCAAATGTTGCCACCCAAAACTTGTGCATTTGGACGTCTGCAAAAGGTATGATGAGGCAGAATCCTGTCACATTGATAGGAGTGTAGATATTTGCATCTATATCATTAGACGGCATTGGCAATTCTGAATGCTCACGCATATTATTCGACCTGAGTCCAAAGGGAGTCGCTTTGGAAATATGCTACTGCAACAAATCGTGTCCATTTGGACCCCCTGGACAAGATACGATGAGGCAGAATGCTGTCAAATTGATCGGAGTGAAGATTTTTGCATCTATATCATTGGACGACATTGGCAATTCTGGATGCTCAGGCCTATGATTCGACCTGAGTCCAAAGAGAGTCGCTTTGGACAAGTGCTACCGCACAAATCTTGTACATTTGGACCTCCTGGACAAGGTATGATGAGGCAGAATCCTGTCACATTGATAGGAGTATAGATATTTGCATCTATATCATTGGACGACATTGGCATTTCTGGATGCTCGGCATATGATTCGACCTGAGTTCAAAGAGAGTCGCTTTGGACAAATGCTGCCGCCCAAATCTTATACATTTGGACCCCCTGGTCTATATACGATGAGACAGAATTCTGTCAAATTGATGGGAGTAAAGATATTTGCATCTATATCATTGGACGACATTGGCAATTCTGGATGCTCCGGCTTATGATTCGATGTGAATCCAAAGAGAGTCGGTTTGGACATGTGCTACCGCAACAAATCTTGTACATTTGGACCCCATGGTCAATATACGATTAGGCAGAATCCCATCAAATTGATGGGAGTAAAGATATTTGCTTCTATATCATTGGACGACACTGGCAATTCTGGATGCTCCGGCTTATGATTCGACCTAAATCCAAAGAGAGTCGGTTTGGACAAGTGCCACCGCACAAATCTTGTAAATTTGGACCCCCTGGACAATATACGATGAGGCAGAGTCCTATCACATTGATAGGAATAAAGATATTTGCATCTATACCATTGCACGACATTGGCAATTCTTGATGCTTCGGCTTATAGATCGACCTGAGTCCAAAGAGTTTCGCTTTGCACATGTGCTACCGCACAAATCTTGTACAATTGGACCTCCTGTACAAGGTATGATGAGGCAGAATCCTATCACATTGATTGGAGTAAACATATTTGCATCTATATCACTGGACGACATTGGCAATTCTGGATGCTCCGGCATATGATTCGACCGGAGGCCAAAGACAGTCGCTTCGGACAAGTGCTACCGCAATAAGTCTTGTACATTTGGACCTCCTGTACAACGTATGATGAGGCAGAATCCCATCACATTGATAGGAGTAAAGATATTTGCATCTATATCATTGGACGACATTGGCAATTCTGGATGCTCGGCATATGATTCGACCTGAGTCAAAGAGATTGGCTTTTGTCAAGTGCTACCGCACAAGTCTTGTACATTTGGACCCCCTGGACAATATACGATGAGGCAGAATCCTGTCAAATTGACAGGAGTAAAGATATTTGCATCTATATCATTGGACGACATTGGCAATTCCGGATGCTCCGGTTTATGATTCGACTTGAATCCAAAGAGATTCGCTTTGGACAAGTGCTACCGCACGAACCTTGTACATTTGCACCTCTGGAACAAGTATGATGAGGCAGAATCCTATCACATTAATAGGAGTGAAGATATTTGCATCTATATCACTGGACGACATTGGCAATTCTGGATGCTCCGGCATATGATTCGACCTGAGTCCAAGGAGAGTCGCTTTGGACAAGTGCTACCGCAACAAATCTTGTACATTTGGACCCCTTGGACAAGAAAGGATGAGGCAGAATCCTGTCAAATTAATAGGAGTAAAGATATTTGCATCTATATCATTGGTCAACATCGGCAATTCTGGATGGTCCGGCTTATGGTTCGACATAAGTCCAAAGAATGTCGCTTTGGACAAGTGCTACCGGAACAAATCGTGTACATTTGGACCCCTTGGACAAGATGGGATGAGGCAGAATCCTGTCAAATTAATAGGAGTAAAGATATTTGCATCTATATCATTGGTCAACAACGGCAATTCTGGATGCTCCGGCGTATGATTCGGACGGAGGCCAAAGAGAGTCGCTTCGGACAAGTGCTACCGCAATAAGTCTTGTACATTTGAACCTCCTGTACAACGTATGATGAGGCAGAATCCTATCACATTCATAGGAGTAAAGATATTTGCATCTATATCATTGGACGACATTGGCAATTCTGGAATTTCGGCATATGATTCGACCTGAGTTCAAAGAGAGTCGCTTTGGACAAATACTGCCGCCCAAATCTTGTCCATTTGGACCTCCGGAACAAGGTATGATGAGGCAGAATCCGATCCCATTGATAGGAGTAAAGATATTTGCATCTATATCATTGGTCAACATCGGCAATTCTGGATGGTCCGGCTTATGTTCGACCTAAGTCCAAAGAATGTGGCTTTAGACAAGTGCTACCGCACAAATCTTGTACATTTGAACCTCCGGAACAAGGTATGATGAGGCAGAATCCTATCACATTGATAGGAGTAAAGATATTTGCATCTATATCATTGGACGACATTGGCAATTCTGGAATTTCGGCATATGATTCGACCTGAGTCCAAAGAGAGTCGCTTTGGACAAGGGCTACCGCTCAAATCTTGTACATTTGCACCTCCGGAACAAGGTATTATGAGGCAGAATCCGATCACATTAATAGGAGTAAAGATATTTGCATCTATATCACTGGACGACATTGGCAATTCTGGATGCTCCGGCATATGATTCGACCTGAGTCCAAGGAGAGTCGCTTTGGACAAGTGCTACCGCACAAGTCCTGTACATTTGGACCCCCTGGTCAATATACGATAAGGCAGAATCCTATCAAATTGATGGGAGTAAAGATATTTGCATCTATATCATTGGACGACATTGGCAATTCTGGATGCTCCGGCTTATGATTCAACCGGAGGGCAAAGAGAGACGCTTTGGACACGTGCTACAGCAACAAATCTTGTACATTTCGACCCCCTGGACAAGATACGATGAGCCAGAATCCCGTTAAATTGATAGGAGTGAAGATATTTGCATCTATATCATTGGACCACATTGGCAATTCTGGATGCTTCGTCTTATGGATCGACCTGAGTCCAAAGAGTTTCGCCTTTGTCTAGTGCTACCGTACAAATCTTGTACACTTGATCCTCCTGGACAAGACACGATGAGCCAGAACCCTGTCAAATTGATAGGAGTGAAGATATTTGCATCTATATCATTAGACGGTATTGGCAATTCTGGATGCTCAGGCTTGTGATTCGACTTGATTCCAAAGAGAGTCGCTTCGGACAAGTGCTGCCGCCCAAATCTTGTCCATTTCGACATCCTGGACAAGATATGATGAGGCAGAATCCTGTCAGATTGATAGGAGTGAAGATATTTGCATCTATATCATTGGACCACATTGGCAATTCTGGATGCTCCGGCGTACGATTCGGCCGGAGGCCAAAGAGAGTCGCATTGTACAAGTGCTACCGCACAAGTCTTGTACATTTGGACCCCCTGGTCAATATACGATAAGGCAGAATCCTATCAAAATGATGGGAGTAAAGATATTTGCATCTACATCATTGGACGACAACGGCGATTCTGGATGCTCCGGCTTATGATTCGACCTGAATCAAAGAGAGTCGGTTTGGGCAAATATTGCCACTCTAAACTTGTGCATTTGGACGTCCTGGAAAAGGCACGATGAGGCAGAATCCTGTCACATTGATAGGAGTGAAGATATTTGCATCTATATCATTGGACGTCATTGGCAATTCTGGATGCTCCGGCATATGATTCAACCGGAGGGCAAAGAGAGTCGCTTTGGACACGTGCTACAGCAACAAATCTTGTACATTTGGACCCCCTGGACAAGATACGATGAGCCAGAATGCTGTCAAATTGATAGGAGTGAAGATTTTTGCATCTATATCATTGGACGACATTGGCAATTCTGGATGCTCAGGCCTATGATTCGACCCGAGTCCAAAGAGAGTCGCTTTGGACAAGTGCTACCGCACAAATCTTGTACATTTGGACCTCCTGGAAAAGGTATGATGAGGCAGAATCCTGTCACATTGATAGGAGTGAAGATATTTGCATCTATATCATTGGACCACATTGGCAATTCTGGATGCTCCGGCGTATGATTCGACCGGAGGCCAAAGAGAGTCGCTTTGGACAAGTGCCACCGCACAAATCTTGTACATTTGGACCCCCTGGACAATATAAGATAAGGCAGAATCCTGTCAAATTGATAGGAGTATAGATATTTGCATCTATATCATTGGACGACATTGGCATTTCTGGATGCTCGGCATATGATTCGACCTGAGTTCAAAGAGAGTCGCTTTGGACAAATGCTGCCGCCCAAATCTTATACATTTGGACCCCCTGGTCTATATACGATGAGGCAGAATTCTGTCAAATTGATGGGAGTAAAGATATTTGCATCTATATCATTGGACGACATTGGCAATTCTGGATGCTCCGGCTTATGATTCGATGTGAATCCAAAGAGAGTCGGTTTGGACATGTGCTACCGCAACAAATCTTGTACATTTGGACCCCATGGTCAATATACGATTAGGCAGAATCCCATCAAATTGATGGGAGTAAAGATATTTGCTTCTATATCATTGGACGACACTGGCAATTCTGGATGCTCCGGCTTATGATTCGACCTAAATCCAAAGAGAGTCGGTTTGGACAAGTGCCACCGCACAAATCTTGTAAATTTGGACCCCCTGGACAATATACGATGAGGCAGAGTCCTATCACATTGATAGGAATAAAGATATTTGCATCTATACCATTGCACGACATTGGCAATTCTTGATGCTTCGGCTTATAGATCGACCTGAGTCCAAAGAGTTTCGCTTTGCACATGTGCTACCGCACAAATCTTGTACAATTGGACCTCCTGTACAAGGTATGATGAGGCAGAATCCTATCACATTGATTGGAGTAAACATATTTGCATCTATATCACTGGACGACATTGGCAATTCTGGATGCTCCGGCATATGATTCGACCGGAGGCCAAAGACAGTCGCTTCGGACAAGTGCTACCGCAATAAGTCTTGTACATTTGGACCTCCTGGACAATATAAGATAAGGCAGAATCCTGTCAAATTGATAGGAGTAAAGATATTTGCATCTACATCATTGGACGACAACGGCGATTCTGGATGCTCCGGCTTATGATTCGACCTGAATCAAAGAGAGTCGCTTTGGACAAGTGCTACCGCACAAATCTTGTACATTTGGACCTCCTGGAAAAGGTATGATGAGGCAGAATCCTGTCACATTGATAGGAGTAAAGATATTTGCATCTACATCATTGAACGACTTTGGAAATTCTGGATGCTCAGGCTTATGATTCGACTTGATTCCAAAGAATGTCGCTTTGGACAAGTGCTACCGCACAAATCTTGTACATTTGAACCTCCTGGACAAGACACCATGAGGCAGAATCCTGTCAAATTGATAGGAGTGAAGATATTTGCATCTATATCATTGGACCACATTGGCAATTCTGGATGCTCCGGCGTACGATTCGACCGGAGGCCTAATAGAGTCGTTTTGGACAAGTGCTACCACACAAATCTTGTACGTTTGAAACTCCTGGACAAGATACCATCAGGGAGAATCCTGTCAAATTGATAGCAGTAAAGATATTTGCATCTATTTCATTGCACGACATTGGCAATTCTGGATGCTTCGGCTTATGGATCGACCTGAGTCCAAAGAGTTTCGCTTTTGTCTAGTGCCACCGCACAAATCTTGTACAATTGATCCTCCTGGACAAGACACGATGAGCCAGAATCCTGTCAAATTGATAGGAGTGAAGATATTTGCATCTATATCATTAGACGGCATTGGCAATTCTGGATGCTCCGGCATATGATTCAACCGGAGGGCAAAGAGAGTCGCTTTGGACACGTGCTACAGCAACAAATCTTGTACATTTGGACCCCCTGGACAATATACGATGAGCCAGAATGCTGTCAAATTGATAGGAGTGAAGATTTTTGCATCTATATCATTGGACGACATTGGCAATTCTGGATGCTCAGGCCTATGATTCGACCTGAGTCCAAAGAGAGTCGCTTTGGACAAGTGCTACCGCACAAATCTTGTACATTTGGACCTCCTGGAAAAGGTATGATGAGGCAGAATCCTGTCACATTGATAGGAGTGAAGATATTTGCATCTATATCATTGGACCACATTGGCAATTCTGGATGCTCCGGCTTATGATTCGACCTAAATCCAAAGAAAGTCGGTTTGGGCAAATACTGCCGCTCAAAATTTGTGCATTTGGACCCCCTGGACAAGATACGATGAGCCAGAATCCCGTTAAATTGATAGGAGTGAAGATATTTGCATCTATATCATTGGACGACATTGGCAATTCTGGATGCTCCGGCTTATGATTCGACCTGAATCCAAATAGGGTCGGTTTGGGCAAATGCTACCGCCCAAATCTTGTACATTAGGACCCCCTGGTCAATATACGATGAGGCAGAATTCTGTCAAATTGATGGGAGTAAAGATATTTGCATCTATATCATTGGACGACATTGGCAATTCTGGATGCTCCGGCTTATGATTCGATATGAATCCAAAGAGAGTCGGTTTGGACATGTGCTACCGCCACAAATCTTGTACATTTGGACCCCCTGGACAAGATACGATGAGCTAGAATCCCGTTAAATTGATAGGAGTGAAGATATTTGCATCTATATCATTGGACCACATTGCCAATTCTGGATGCTCCGGCGTACGATTCGGCCGGAGGCCAAAGAGAGTCGCATTGTACAAGTGCTACCGCACAAGTCTTGTACATTTGGACCCCCTGGTCAATATACGATAAGGCAGAATCCTATCAAATTGATGGGAGTAAAGATATTTGCATCTATATCATTGGACGACATTGGCAATTCTGGATGCTCCGGCATATGATTCAACCGGAGGGCAAAGAGAGACGCTTTGGACACGTGCTACAGCAACAAATCTTGTACATTTCGACCCCCTGGACAAGATACGATGAGCCAGAATCCCGTTAAATTGATAGGAGTGAAGATATTTGCATCTTTATCATTGGACCACATTGGCAATTCTGGATGCTTCGTCTTATGGATCGACCTGAGTCCAAAAAGTTTCGCCTTTGTCTAGTGCTACCGTACAAATCTTGTACACTTGATCCTCCTGGACAAGACACGATGAGCCAGAACCCTGTCAAATTGATAGGAGTGAAGATATTTGCATCTATATCATTAGACGGTATTGGCAATTCTGGATGCTCAGGCTTATGATTCGACTTGATTCCAAAGAGAGTCGCTTCGGACAAGTGCTGCCGCCCAAATCTTGTCCATTTCGACATCCTGGACAAGATATGATGAGGCAGAATCCTGTCAAATTGATAGGAGTGAAGATATTTGCATCTATATCATTGGACCACATTGGCAATTCTGGATGCTCCGGCGTACGATTCGGCCGGAGGCCAAAGAGAGTCGCATTGTACAAGTGCTACCGCACAAGTCTTGTACATTTGGACCCCCTGGTCAATATACGATAAGGCAGAATCCTATCAAAATGATGGGAGTAAAGATATTTGCATCTACATCATTGGACGACAACGGCGATTCTGGATGCTCCGGCTTATGATTCGACCTGAATCAAAGAGAGTCGGTTTGGGCAAATATTGCCACCCTAAACTTGTGCATTTGGACGTCCTGGAAAAGGCACGATGAAGCAGAATCCTGTCACATTGATAGGAGTGAAGATATTTGCATCTATATCATTGGACGTCATTGGCAATTCTGGATGCTCCGGCATATGATTCAACCGGAGGGCAAAGAGAGTCGCTTTGGACACGTGCTACAGCAACAAATCTTGTACATTTGGACCCCCTGGACAAGATACGATGAGCCAGAATGCTGTCAAATTGATAGGAGTGAAGATTTTTGCATCTATATCATTGGACGACATTGGCAATTCTGGATGCTCAGGCCTATGATTCGACCCGAGTCCAAAGAGAGTCGCTTTGGACAAGTGCTACCGCACAAATCTTGTACATTTGGACCTCCTGGAAAAGGTATGATGAGGCAGAATCCTGTCACATTGATGGGAGTGAAGATATTTGCATCTATATCATTGGACCACATTGGCAATTCTGGATGCTCCGGCGTATGATTCGACCGGAGGCCAAAGAGAGTCGCTTTGGACAAGTGCCACCGCACAAATCTTGTACATTTGGACCCCCTGGACAATATAAGATGAGGCAGAATCCTGTCAAATTGATAGGAGTAAAGGTATTTGCATCTACATCATTGGACGACAACGGCGATTCTGGATGCTCCGGCTTATGATTCGACCTGAATCAAAGAGAGTCGGTTTGGGCAAATATTGCCACCCTAAACTTGTGCATTTGGACACCCTGGACAAGATACGATGAGCCAGAATCCCGTTAAATTGATAGGAGTGAAGATATTTGCATCTATATCATTGGACCACATTGGCAATTCTGGATGCTCCGGCGTATGATTCGACCGGAGGCCAAAGAGAGTCGCTTTGGACAAGTGCCACCGCACAAATCTTGTACATTTGGACCCCCTGGACAATATACGATGAGGCAGAATCCTGTCAAATTGATAGGAGTAAAGATATTTGCATCTACATCATTGGACGACAATGGCAATTCTGGATGCTCCGGCTTATGATTCGACCTGAATCAAAGAGAGTCGGTTTGGGCAAATGTTGCCACCCAAAACTTGTGCATTTGGACGTCTGGAAAAGGTATGATGAGGCAGAATCCTGTCACATTGGTAGGAGTATAGATATTTGCATCTATATCATTGGACGACAATGGCAATTCTGGATGCTCCGGCTTATGATTCGACCTGAATGAAAGAGAGTCGGTTTGGGCAAATGTTGCCACCCAAAACTTGTGCATTTGGACGTCTGCAAAAGGTATGATGAGGCAGAATCCTGTCACATTGATAGGAGTATAGATATTTGCATCTATATCATTAGACGGCATTGGCAATTCTGAATGCTCACGCATATTATTCGACCTGAGTCCAAAGGGAGTCGCTTTGGAAATATGCTACTGCAACAAATCGTGTCCATTTGGACCCCCTGGACAAGATACGATGAGGCAGAATGCTGTCAAATTGATCGGAGTGAAGATTTTTGCATCTATATCATTGGACGACATTGGCAATTCTGGATGCTCAGGCCTATGATTCGACCTGAGTCCAAAGAGAGTCGCTTTGGACAAGTGCTACCGCACAAATCTTGTACATTTGGACCTCCTGGACAAGGTATGATGAGGCAGAATCCTGTCACATTGATAGGAGTATAGATATTTGCATCTATATCATTGGACGACATTGGCATTTCTGGATGCTCGGCATATGATTCGACCTGAGTTCAAAGAGAGTCGCTTTGGACAAATGCTGCCGCCCAAATCTTATACATTTGGACCCCCTGGTCTATATACGATGAGGCAGAATTCTGTCAAATTGATGGGAGTAAAGATATTTGCATCTATATCATTGGACGACATTGGCAATTCTGGATGCTCCGGCTTATGATTCGATGTGAATCCAAAGAGAGTCGGTTTGGACATGTGCTACCGCAACAAATCTTGTACATTTGGACCCCATGGTCAATATACGATTAGGCAGAATCCCATCAAATTGATGGGAGTAAAGATATTTGCTTCTATATCATTGGACGACACTGGCAATTCTGGATGCTCCGGCTTATGATTCGACCTAAATCCAAAGAGAGTCGGTTTGGACAAGTGCCACCGCACAAATCTTGTAAATTTGGACCCCCTGGACAATATACGATGAGGCAGAGTCCTATCACATTGATAGGAATAAAGATATTTGCATCTATACCATTGCACGACATTGGCAATTCTTGATGCTTCGGCTTATAGATCGACCTGAGTCCAAAGAGTTTCGCTTTGCACATGTGCTACCGCACAAATCTTGTACAATTGGACCTCCTGTACAAGGTATGATGAGGCAGAATCCTATCACATTGATTGGAGTAAACATATTTGCATCTATATCACTGGACGACATTGGCAATTCTGGATGCTCCGGCATATGATTCGACCGGAGGCCAAAGACAGTCGCTTCGGACAAGTGCTACCGCAATAAGTCTTGTACATTTGGACCTCCTGTACAACGTATGATGAGGCAGAATCCCATCACATTGATAGGAGTAAAGATATTTGCATCTATATCATTGGACGACATTGGCAATTCTGGATGCTCGGCATATGATTCGACCTGAGTCAAAGAGATTGGCTTTTGTCAAGTGCTACCGCACAAGTCTTGTACATTTGGACCCCCTGGACAATATACGATGAGGCAGAATCCTGTCAAATTGACAGGAGTAAAGATATTTGCATCTATATCATTGGACGACATTGGCAATTCCGGATGCTCCGGTTTATGATTCGACTTGAATCCAAAGAGATTCGCTTTGGACAAGTGCTACCGCACGAACCTTGTACATTTGCACCTCTGGAACAAGTATGATGAGGCAGAATCCTATCACATTAATAGGAGTGAAGATATTTGCATCTATATCACTGGACGACATTGGCAATTCTGGATGCTCCGGCATATGATTCGACCTGAGTCCAAGGAGAGTCGCTTTGGACAAGTGCTACCGCAACAAATCTTGTACATTTGGACCCCTTGGACAAGAAAGGATGAGGCAGAATCCTGTCAAATTAATAGGAGTAAAGATATTTGCATCTATATCATTGGTCAACATCGGCAATTCTGGATGGTCCGGCTTATGGTTCGACATAAGTCCAAAGAATGTCGCTTTGGACAAGTGCTACCGGAACAAATCGTGTACATTTGGACCCCTTGGACAAGATGGGATGAGGCAGAATCCTGTCAAATTAATAGGAGTAAAGATATTTGCATCTATATCATTGGTCAACAACGGCAATTCTGGATGCTCCGGCGTATGATTCGGACGGAGGCCAAAGGGAGTCGCTTCGGACAAGTGCTACCGCAATAAGTCTTGTACATTTGAATCTGCTGGACAAGGTTTGATGAGGCAGAATCCAATCACATTCATAGGAGTAAAGATATTTGCATCTATATCATTGGACGACATTGGCAATTCTGGATGCTTCGGCATATGGATCGACCTGAGTCCCAAGCGATTCGCTTTTGTCAAGTGCTACCGCACAAATCGGGTACATTTGAACCTCCTAGATAAGATACGATGGGGCAGAATCGTTTCAAATTGATAGGAGTGAAGAAATTTGCATCTATTTCATTGGACGACATTGGCCAATTCTGGATGCTCGGCTTGTGATTCGAACTGAGTCCAAAACGATTCGTTTTTGTCAAGTGCTACCGCACAAATCTTGTACATTTGAACCTCCTGGACAAGATACGATGAGACAGAATCCTGTCAAATTGATAGCAGTGTAGATATTTGCATCTATATCATTGGACGACATTGGCAATCCTGGGGATCCGGCTTATAATTAGACCTGAATCCAAAGAGAGTCGTCCTGGGCAAGTGCTACCGCACAAGTCTTGTACATTTGAGCCTCCTGGACAAGATACGATGAGGCAGAATGCTGCAGAATTTATAGGAGTAAGGATATTTGCCTCTATATCTGTTTGATCGAATCCTCGTCCGAAACCTCAAGTGGTCGGATAGCAGTGCTCGATCTGTTAGTATAATGCAAGAAGAGATGTTAAGAAAAGACGATTGGTTCGACTGGTGTGTAAAGGGCAAATAAAATCAAGATAGCGCTTTCAATGAACTCCGGTCCTTTTAATGTTCTCCTAACTTCCCAAAAGGGTCTATAAAGTACAGGACGAGAAAGTTCTCGTTAAGACGCGCGGGATAGAGATCCCAAGACGGACCGCAAACGGTTCGCACGCTCACTCAAAAAAAAACTAAGGTTCTCAGAAAATCACTCGCAATACTCAGAAATAGATGTATCCTCACCGACAATAGGCTAACGACTAATTAGCGGTCGCACAGGTGTCCTATTCCGGGAAACAAGTCCCCCCCGCTCCCTGCTCCCGCAGCCCACGAGCTGCTCGATCCACCCGGGGCGGCGGAAGGGAGAGCGGGAGAGGAGTTAGCGAAAGATCGGGTAAGACCCGAGCGGTGCCGAGGCGGCCCGAAGCCGCTGATCGGTCGCGCATTTAGGAAAGTCGCGACAATATCATTGATGAGGCTCGCTGTAGTCCGGATCGTCGTCTCCTCTTGAACCCAGAATCGCTCGAGAAGGTCGTGCAGGTGATGGTCGATAGCGACCGCGTGCGTGGTTGCGGTCTGACCTGCTAACTCGTCATCGACCGGGCCGAGTACGACCCATGCGAAGGGTGCGGAGGGCGATTGGCTCCTGAGGGCTCCCCTTGATAACACCGGGCTCGAGCAGCCTACCGTACACGTCGACTCCCAAGATGATATCGATTTCTCCGGGGTTGAGAAAATCTGGGTCGGCGAGTGGTATCTCCTGCAGATGCGGCCACCAGAGCTCCGGAGCGGAGAATGAGGGTAGCCACGTGGTGGTTTTCTTGTGGATGTGAACCGTGATGGTGAACGATGCAGTCTGGTCGTAGATCGACGTGAGGAGAACAGTCGCCACTCCCCGTGTGGAACCTGAATGGGTACCTCCGACCCCGGTGATCCGTATGTTGGAGGGCCGTACTTCCAGCAGCAGCGTCTTCGCCGTTCTCTCTGAGACAAAGGATAGTTCTGAGCCGGGGTCGATCAGCATGCGTACCTGATGCGTGGTGCCATAGATTGACAAGGTGATGGCCTGGCAAGTGGCCAGCAGCACATTCGGCCTGAGATACCCTGATGGAGGAAGGGTGAGTGCGCTGGCCGGTGGAGGCGCAAGAGGAGTGCCCAGTGTTGCGAGAGGAGTGCCTGGTTGAGGGGGTTCCGTTGAGGCTGTCGTTCCTGAGGATGTCCCGAGTTTAGTTTTCCTGAGGGTGGATCTATGACGGGAGTAGGAGGTTCTACTCCGGTGAGGGGGGAGGGGCTTACCCCGCCCTGAAATCCCCTGCCACTTGGACAAGTAATGTGGTCGCAGTCCCTGCGCGTCCGTATCCACGATGGCGAGCGGCTTGGCATCCTGCTGTGGTGAGGGCGCTCGGAGAGTGGTCTCCAGCTCAGCCGGCTCCTGCTCGGCCGCCGGCTCCGCCGTGGGTGCTGGCCTGTACACGGTGACTGTGCGGGGTTGAGGACTCCCTGAGAGTGCGCCGGTTGCAGATGGATCATCGAATGATGAAGCCTCCCGCAGTGCTGGCCCCGTTCGCGGTTGCGACAGTTAACCACGTTGTGATTACCAAGGCAGTTGTAGCACAACCGCAACTGTTCCACCGCCTGCCGTCTCTATGATGCATTGGCTGCCCGGAACTCGGGGCATGACACAATAAAGTGTTCCTCGCTGCACAGCTCGCACATTCGTGCCCGAGGAGTCTCATCTGGCACCGCATCTGCTACATGTGCTCTGGCACCGAGCGAAGGCCTAGAGCGAGTCTGCGAGGAGGCAGAGGAGTCAGGGGGTCCCGATCGCGCTGTGGCGCCTGAGGAATGAGTACCCGACGGCGCTCGTCCACGCTCCTGATTCTCGAGCCCTCGGGCCTGGGCGTGGAGAAACTCTTGTACCTCCGTGAGAGTAGGAGACGTGGTTGACGTTCCCAAGGATATCTCCCACAGTGCCCTGGTTGCCTCGTCCAATCTCCGGACCGTGATGCGTGCGGCCACGGGGCCCCATTGTTTTGTGTCGATCCCGAGCGTCTTGAGGGCGAACAGGGGCTCGTTGACGGAGGTGACGAGCTCATCGAGGCTGTTGGCGTTGCGAGAGCATTGGGTCCCATCCCCGAGGAGCCGATCGATGAGGTCGCCCTCGAGTATCCTGCGATTGTCGTACCAGTCACGGAGACGCTGCCACGCTAGCTCGAATGATGCAGCCTCGACAGGCAGGGTGTCGTGCCGGTGCGCTGCTTCGCCGGTGAGGGAGGCCTTCAGGACTAGCAGATTCTTCAGCGCCGAGAACTGGGAGTTCTTGGCCACCAGTGACTCGAAGGTGTCCCTGAATAGCCGCCAAGCGGTAAAATCACCTGAGAAGGGGGGAGGGCCACCTGAGGAACAATGGCCCTGGAAAGCACCTGAGGATTGCCGGGCGGTTGAGGGGTCCCGATTCGCTCCTTTTTTTGCTGTTCCGCCTGCAGAACACGCAGTGCTAAAGTAGCCTCGGTGAATAGTTGGAGGCACTGATCGTACACCTCCACGGAGGTGTACTAGAGCTTGTGGAATGCATCCACCGGGAGCTCGCACAGTCTGTCGTGCTGCTCATCAAATTTCGTCCACGCAGCTTGGAGATGCTCAAGCTGCGTCCGTACGGCTTCTGGGTGGAGCGTCTTGAAACGCGCCTTCATGGACTCCTCCTCGAGTCGCTTTATAAAACGAAAGCGGCTCATCTGGCCGGCCACCTTTCCGTCGGGCCGTCGTGCTCTCTCATCTCCCTTTTCTCACTTTAACCCCACTTTTTCACACGCGCTTTATCCGGCTCGAAGGACCAATGTTTTTTAATAAGCCTTGAGGAGTGCCTGAGAGGACTGGTTAACGCGGGTGTTGAGTTGCTCTGAGGAGTTTTAGCACTAAAATTGCGCACACGGCACGTGGCCGGCACAAGAAAGTCCATGTGGGTGAGAAGGCACGAACACGCTTTATTAAACTAAGACACTTAACCTACGGAGTACAATGTTTGAGGGGCACCAAAGCGTCTTTCTATTCCCTTCGCCTTTACAGTCACTTTAAGTCACTTTCTACAACGCACTATGCGAGAACTGCACTCGAATTCCGCACTAGTATTCGGTAAGAATGAGAGCAAGCACCCGATCACTACTATGCAGAGGTTGGTAATGGCCGACGAGAGCGCGCGGGAACCGCGAGAGAACAATTGCCCGAGAAGAACGCGACGCGGCGCTACTAATGAGCAGGCGCGTTTACATAACGTATCGCCCGAGTATCGACCGCGTTATTGATTTTGGTGAGAACGTCGCGGGCGCTCATTGGCCGCCGGCCCGAGGTGACTATGAATACGCAACAACTCCTATCAATGTGACAGGATTCTGCCTCATCATAGCTTGTTCCGGAGGTTCAAATGTACAAGATTTGTGCGGTATTACTTGTCCAAAGCGACTGTCTTTGGATTCAGGTCGAATCATAAGCCGGAGCATCCAGAATTGCCAATGTCGTCCAATGATATAGATGCAAATATCTTTACTGCTATTAATTTGACAGGATTCTGCCTCAACGTATATTGTCCAGAGGGTCCAAAAGTACATGATTTGTGTGGTAGCACTTGTCCAAAGCGACTCTCTTTGGCCTCCGGTCGAATCATACGCCGGAGCATCCAGAATAACCAATGTCGTCCAATGATATAGATGCAAATATCTTTACTGCTATCAATTTGACAGGATTCTGCCTCATCGTGTCTTGTCCAGGAGGATCAAGTGTACAAGATTTGTGCGTTAGCACTTCACAAAAGCGAATCTCTTTGGACTCAGGTCGATTCATATGCCGAAGCATCCAGAATTGCCACGTCGTCCAATGATACAGATGCAAATATCATCACTCCTATGAATGTGATAAGATTCTGCCTCATCATACCTTGTACAGGAGGTCCAAATGTACAAGACTTGTTGCGGTAGCACTTGTCCGAAGCGACTCTCTTTGGACTCAGGTCGAATCATAACCCTGAGCATCCTGAATTGCCAATGTCGTCCAATGATATATATGCAAATATATTCACTCCTATCAATTTGACAGGAATCTGCCTTATCATATCTTATCCAGGAGGTCCAAATGGACAAGATTTGTGCGGTAGCACTTCACAAAAGCCAATCTCTTTGACTCAGGTCGAATCATATGCCGAGCATCCAGAATTGCCAATGTCGTCCCATGATATAGTGGCAAATATCCTGACTCCTATCAATTTGACAGCCTTCTGCCTCATTGTATCTTGTCCACGAGGTTCAAATGTTCAAGATTTGTGCGGTAACACTTGTCCAGGCCGACTCTCTTTGGATTCAGGTCTAATCATAAACCGGATCCCCAGGTTTGCCAATGTCGCCCAATGATTTAGATGGAAATATCTTCACTCCTATCAATTTGACATGATGCTGCCTCATGGTATCTTGTCCAGGAGATTCAAATGTACACGATTTGTGCGTTAGCACTTGTCCAAAGCGACTCCCTTTGGATTCAGGTCGAATCATTTGGCGAAGAATCCAAAATTGCCGATATTGTCCAATGATAGAGAGGCAAATATCCTCACTGCTATCAATTTTACAGCATTCTGCCTCATCGTATCCTGTCCAGGAGGTACAAATGTACAAGATTTGTGCGGTAGCAGTTATACAGGCCGACTTTCTTTGGATTCAGGTCTAATTATAAGCCGGATCCCCAGGATTGCCAATGTCGTCCAATGATATAGATGCAAATATCTTCACTGCTATCAATTTGACAGAATTCTGCCTCATCGTATCTTGTCCAAGGGGTCCAAATGTACAATATTTGTGCGGTAACACTTGACAAAAGCCAATCTCTTTGGACTCAGGTCGATCCATAAGCCGAAGCATCCAGAATTGCCATTGTCGTGCAATGATATAGATACAAATATATTTACTCTTATCAATAAGACAGGATTCTGCCTCATCATATCTTGTCCAGGAGGTTCAAATGTACAAGATTTGTGCGGTAGCACTTGTCCAAAGCGACTCTCTTTGGACTCAGGTCGAATCATAAGCCGAGCATCCAGAATTGCCAATGTTGTCCGATGATATAGATGCAAACATCTTCAATGTGTGTGTGTCCTATCAATGTGATAGGATTCTGCCTCAACATACCTTGTTCCTAGGTTTAAATGTACAAGGTTTGTGCGGTAGCACTTGTCCATAGCGACTCTCTTTGGACCCAGGTCGAATCATAAACCGGAGCATCCAGAATTGCCAATGTCGTAGAAAGTGATATAGATGCAAACATCTTCACTCCTATCAATTTGACAGGATTCTGCCTCATCATACCTTGTACAGGAGGTCCAAATGTACAGGATTTGTGCTGTAGTACTTGTCCAAAGCGACTCTCTTGGGATTCAGGTCGAATTATATGCCGGAACATCCAGAATTGCAAATGACGTCCATTGATATAGATGCAAATATCTTTATTCCTATCAATTTGACATGATTCTGCCTCATCATATCTTGTCGAGGAGGTTCAAATGTACAAGATTTGTGCGTTAGCACTTCGCAAAAGCGATTCTCTTTGGACTCAGGTCGAATCATGTGCCAAAGCATCAAGAATTGCCAATGTCGTGCAATGGTATAGATGCAAATATCTTTACTCTTATCAATTTGACAGGATACTGCCTCATCATACCTTGTACAGGAGGTCCACACATACAAGATTTGTGCGGTAGCACTTGTCCAAAGCGACTCTCTTTGGACTCAGGTCGATCCATATGCCAAAGTAACAAAAATTGCCGATCTTATCGGAATGATATAGATGCAAATATCATAACTCCTATCAATTAGACAGGATTCTGCCTCAAGGTATCTTGTCCAGGAGGTTCAAATGTACGAGATTTGTGCGGTCGCACCTATCCAAAACGATTCTCTTTGGACTCAGGTCGAATCATGTGCCGGAGCATCCAGAATTGCCAATGTCGTCCAATGATATAGATGCAAACATATTCACTCATATCAATTTGACAGGATTCTGCCTCATCATATCTTGTCCAGGAGGTTCACATGTACAAGATTTGTGCGGTAACACTTGACAACAGCCAATCTCTTTGTCTCAGGTCGGATCATATGCCGAGCATCCAGAATTGCCAATGTCGTGCAATGATATAGATGCAAACATCTTTACTCCTATCAATTTGACAGGATTCTGCCTCATCGTGTCTTGTCCAGGAGGATCAAGTGTTCAAGATTTGTGCGGTAGCACTAGACAAAAGCGAAACTCTTTGAACTCAGGTCGAATCATATGCCGAGCATCCAGAATTGCCAATGTCGTCCAATGATATAGATTCAAATATCTTTACTCCTATCAATGTGATAGGATTCTGCCCCATCATACCTTGTACAGGAGGTCCAAATGTACAAGAATTGTTGCGGTAGCACTTGTCCGAAGCGACTCTCTTTGGACTCAGGTCGAATCATAAGCCTGAGCATCCAGAATTGCCACTGTCGTGCAATGATATAGATGCAAATATATTTACTGATATAAATTTGACAGGATTCTGGCTCATCGTGTCTTGTCCAGGAGGATCAAGTGTACAAGATTTGTGCAGTGGCACTAGACAAAAGCGAAACTCTTTGGACTCAGGTCGACACATAAGCCAAAGCATCCAGAATTGCCAATGTAGCCCAATGATATAGATGCAAATATCTTCACTCCTATCAATGTGACAGGATTCTGCCTCATCATACCTTTTCCAGGAGGTCCAAATGCACATCTTTTGGGCGGCAGCATTTGCCCAAACCGACTCTCTTTGGATTCAGGTCGAATCATAAGCCATAAGCTATCCAGAATTGCCAATGTCGTCCAATGATATAGATGCAAATACCTTCACTCCTATCAATTCGATAGGATTCTGGCTCATCGTGTCTTGTCCAGGAGGATCAAGTGTACAAGATTTGTGCGGTAGCACTTGTCCAAAGCGACTCTCTTTGGATACAGGTCGAATCATAGGCCGAATCATCCAGAAATGCCAATGTCGTCCAATGATATAGATGCTAATGCATTACTCCTATCAATGAGATAGGATACTGCCTCATCACACCTTGTCCAGGAAGTCCAAATGTACAAGATTTGTGCGGTAGCACTTGTCCAAAGCGACTGTCTTTGGACTCAGGTCGAATCATATGCCGAGCATCCAGAATTGCCAATGTCGTCCAATGATATATGCAAATATCTTTACTCCTATCAATTTGACAGGATTCTGCTTCATCGTATCTTGTCCAGGAGGTTCAAATGTACATGATTTGTGCGGAAGCACTTGTCCAAAGCGACTCTCGTTCAACTCAGGTCGAATCATAAGCCGAAGTATCCAGAATTGCCAATGTCGTGCAATGGTATAAATGCAAATATCTTTACTCCTATCAATTTGACAGGATTCTGCTTCATCGTATCTTGTCCAGGAGGTTCAAATGTACATGATTTGTGCGGAAGCACTGGTCCAAAGCGACTCTCGTTCAACTCAGGTCGAATCATTAGCCGAAGTATCCAGAATTGCCAATGTCGTGCAATGGTATAAATGCAAATATCTTTACTCCTATCAATATGATAGGATTCTGCCTCATCATACCTTGTCCATGAGGTTCAAATGTACATGATTTGTGCGGAAGCACTTGTCCAACGCAACTCTATTTGGACTCAGGTTGATCCATAAGCCGAAGCATCAGAAATTTCCGATATTATACAATAATATAGATGCAAATACCTTTACTCCAAACAATTTGACACGATTCTGTCATCATACGTTGTTCCAGAGGTGCAAATCTACAAGGTTTGTGCGGTAGCACTTGTCCAAAGCTTGTCTCTTTGGACTCAGGTCGAATCATAAGCCGAGCATCCAGAATTGCCAATGTCGTCCAATGATATAGTGGCAAATATCTTCACTGCTATCATTTTGACAGAATTCTGCCTCATCGTATCTTGTCCAAGGGGTCCAAATGTACAATATTTGGGCGGTAGCACTTGTCCAGGCCGACTCTCTTTGGATTCAGGTCTAATCATAAACCGGATCCCCAGGTTTTCCAATGTCGCCCAATGATTTAGATGCAAATATATTCACTCCTATCAATTTGACATGATTCTGCCTCATGGTATCTTGTCCAGGAGATTCAAATGTACACGATTTGTGCGTTAGCACTTGTCCAAAGCGACTCTCTTTGACTCAGATCGAATCATAAACCGGAGCATCCAAAATTGCCAATGTCGTCTCATGATAAAGATGCAAATATCTTCACCCCTATTAATTTGACAGGATTCTGCCTCACCGTATCTTGTACACGAGGTCCAAATGTACAATATTTGTGTTGTAGCACTTGTCCAAAGCGACTCCCTTTGGCCTCAGGTCAATCCACAAGCGGAAGCATGAAAAATTGCCAATGTGGCCAAATGATATAGATGCAAATATCTTCACACCTATCAATTTGACAGGATACTGCCTCATCATACCTTGTACAGGAGGTCCACAAATACAAGATTTGTGCGGTAGCACTTGTCCAAAGGCACTCTCTTTGGACTCAGGTCGATCCATATGCCAAAGTAACAAAAATTTCCGATCTCATCGGAATGATATAGATGCAAATATCATAACTCCTATCAATTGGACAGGATTCTGCCTTACCGTATCTTCTCCAGGAGGTTCAAATGTACAAGATTTGTGCGGTATTACTTGTCCAAAGCGACTGTCTTTGGACTCAGGTCGAATCATATGCCGAGCATCCAGAATTGCCAATGTCGTCCAATGATATATGCAAATATCTTTACTCCTATCAATTTGACAGGATTCTGCTTCATCGTATCTTGTCCAGGAGGTTCAAATGTACATGATTTGTGCGGAAGCACTTGTCCAAAGCGACTCTCGTTCAACTCAGGTCGAATCATAAGCCGAAGTATCCAGAATTGCCAATGTCGTGCAATGGTATAAATGCAAATATCTTTACTCCTATCAATTTGACAGGATTCTGCTTCATCGTATCTTGTCCAGGAGGTTCAAATGTACATGATTTGTGCGGAAGCACTGGTCCAAAGCGACTCTCGTTCAACTCAGGTCGAATCATTAGCCGAAGTATCCAGAATTGCCAATGTCGTGCAATGGTATAAATGCAAATATCTTTACTCCTATCAATATGATAGGATTCTGCCTCATCATACCTTGTCCATGAGGTTCAAATGTACATGATTTGTGCGGAAGCACTTGTCCAAAGCGACTCTCGTTGAACTCAGGTCGAATCATAAGCCGAAGTATCCAGAATTGCCAATGTCGTCTAATGATATATGCAAATATCTTTACTAGTATCAATTTGACAGGATTCTGCTCCATCGTATCTTGTCCAGGAGGTTCAAATGTACAAGATTTGTGCGGTAGCACTTGTCCAAAGCGGCATTCTTTGGACTTAGGTCGAACCATAAGCCGGACCATCCACAACTGCCGATGTTGACCAATGATTTAGATGCAAATATCTTTACTCCTATTAATTTGACAGGATTCTGCCTCACCGTATCTTGAACACGAGGTCCAAATGTACAATATTTGTGCTGTAGCACTTGTCCAAAGCGACTCCCTTTGGCCTCAGGTCAATCCACAAGCCGAAGCATGAAAAATTGCCAATGTGGCCAAATGATATAGATGCAAATATCTTCACACCTATCAATTTGACAGGATACTGCCTCATCATACCTTGTACAGGAGGTCCACACATATAAGATTTGTGCGATAGCACTTGTCCAAAGGCACTCTCTTTGGACTCAGGTCGATCCATATGCCAAAGTAACAAAAATTTCCGATCTTATCGGAATGATATAGATACAAATATCATAACTCCTATCAATTGGACAGGATTCTGCCTTATCGTATCTTCTCCAGGAGGTTCAAATGTACAAGATTCTTGCGGTATTACTTGTCCAAAGCGACTGTCTTTGGACTCAGGTCGAATCATATGCCGAGCATCCAGAATTGCCAATGTCGTCCAAAGATATATGCAAATATCTTTACTCCTATCAATTTGACAGGATTCTGCTTCATCGTAACTTGTCCAGGAGGTTCAAATGTACATGATTTGTGCGGAAGCACCTGTCCAAAGCGACTCTTGTTCAACTCAGGTCGAACCATAAGCCGAAGTATCCAGAATTGCCAATGTCGTGCAATGGTATAAACTCAAATATCTTTACTCCTATAAATATGACAGGATTCTGCCTCATCATACCTTGTTCCGGAGGTTCAAATGTAGACGATTTGTGCTGTACTACTTGTCCAAAGCGACTGTCTTTGGATTCAGGTCGAATCATATGCCGGAACATCCAGAATTGCCAATGACGTCCATTGATATAGATGCAAATATCTTTATTCCTATCAATATGATAGGATTCTGCCTCATCATACCTTGTCCATGAGGTTCAAATGTACATGATTTGTGCGGAAGCACTTGTCCAAAGCGACTCTCGTTGAACTCAGGTCGAATCATAAGCCGAAGTATCCAGAATTGCCAATGTCGTCTAATGATATATGCAAACATCTTTACTGCTATCAATTTGACAGGATTCTGCTTCATCGTATCTTGTCCAGGAGGTTCAAATGTACACGATTTGTGCGGTAGCACTTGTCCAAAGCGACATTCTTTGGACTTAGGTCGAACCATAAGCCGGACCATCCAGAACTGCCGATGTTTACCAATGATTTAGATGCAAATATCTTTACTCCTATTAATTTGACAGGATTCTGCCTCACCGTATCTTGAACACGAGGTCCAAATGTACAATATTTGTGCTGTAGCACTTGTCCAAAGCGACTCCCTTTGGCCTCAGGTCAATCCACAAGCCGAAGCATGAAAAATTGCCAATGTGGCTAAATGATATAGATGCAAATATCTTCACACCTATCAATTTGACAGGATACTGCCTCATCATACCTTGTACAGGAGGTCCACACATACAAGATTTGTGCGGTAGCACTTGTCCAAAGGCACTCTCTTTGGACTCAGGTCGATCCATATGCCAAAGTAACAAAAATTTCCGATCTTATCGGAATGATATAGATGCAAATATCATAACTCCTATCAATTGGACAGGATTCTGCCTTATCGTATCTTCTCCAAGAGGTTCTAATGTACAAGATTGTGCGGTATTACTTGTCCAAAGCGACTGTCTTTGGACTCAGGTCGAATCATATGCCCAGCATCCAGAATTGCCAATGTCGTCCAATGATATATGCAAATATCTTTACTCCTATCAATTTGACAGGATTCTGCTTCATCGTATCTTGTCCAGGAGGTTCAAATGTACATGATTTGTGCGGAAGCACTTGTCCAAAGCGACTCTCGTTCAACTCAGGACGAATCATAAGCCGAAGTATCCAGAATTGCCAATGTCGTGCAATGGTATAAATGCAAATATCTTTACTCCTATCAATATGACAGGATTCTGCCTCATCATATCTTGTTCCGGAGGTTCAAATGTAGAGGATTTGTGCTGTACTACTTGTCCAAAGCGACTCTCTTTGAACTCAGGTCGAATCCTAAGCCGAAGTATCCAGAATTGCCAATGTCGTCTAATGATATATGCAAAGATCTTTACTCCTATCAATTTGACAGGATTCTGCTTCATCGTATCTTGTCCAGGAGGTTCAAATGTACATGATTTGTGCGGAAGCACTTGTCCAAAGCGACTCTCGTTCAACTCAGGACGAATCATAAGCCGAAGTATCCAGAATTGCCAATGTCGTGCAATGGTATAAATGCAAATATCTTTACTCCTATCAATATGACAGGATTCTGCCTCATCATATCTTGTCCAGGAGGTTCAAATGTACAAGATTTGTGCGGTAGCACTTGACAAAAGCCAATCTCTTTTGCCTCCGGTCGAATCATATGCCAGAGCATCCAGAACTGCCAATGTCGTCCAGTGATATAGATTCAAATATCTTTACTCCTATCAATGTGATAGGATTCTGCCTCATCATACATTGTGCAGGAGGTCCAAATGTACAAGATTTGTGCGTTATCACTTCACAAAAACGAATCTCTTTGGACTCAGGTCGATCCATAAGCCGAAGCATCAAGAATTGCCAATGTCGTGCAATGGTATAGATCCAAATATCTTTACTGCTATCAATTTTACATGATTCTGCCTCATCGTATCTTGTCCAGGGGGTCCAAATGTACAAGATTTGTGTGGTAACACGTGTCCAAAGCGACTCTCTTTGGCCTCTGGTCGAATCATACGCCGGAACATCCAGAATTGCTATTGTCGTCCAGTGATATAGATGCAAATATCTTTACTCCTATCAATGTGATAGGATTCTGCCTCATCATACCTTGTGCAGGAGGTCCACATGTACAAGATTTGTGCGATAGCACTTGTCCAAAGCGAAACTCTTTGGTCTCAGGTCGATCCATAAGCCGAAGCATCAAGAATGTGCCAATGTCGTGCAATGGTATAGATGGAAATATCTTTACTACTATCAATTTGACAGGATTCTGCCTCATCTTATCTTGTCCAGGGGGTCCAAATGTACACGATTTGTTGCGGTAGCACTTGTCCAAAGCGACTCTCCTTGGACTCAGGTCGAATCATAAGCCTGAGCATCCTGAATTGCCAATGCCGTCCAATGATATAGTTGCAAATATCTTTACTGCTATCAATTTGACAGGATTCTGGCTGATCGTGTCTTGTCCAGGAGGATCAAGTGTACAAGATTTGTGCGGTAGCACTAGACTAAAGCGAAACTCTTTGGACTCAGGTCGATCCATAAGCCGAATCATTCAGAATTGCCAATGTCGTGCAATGATATAGATGCAAATATCTTTACTGCTATCAATTTGACAGGATTCTGCCTGATCGTATCTTGTCCAGGGGGTCCAAATTTACAAGATTTGTGTGGTAGCACGTCTCCAAAGCGACTCTCTTTGGCCTCCGGTCGAATCATATGCCGGAGCATCCAGAATTGCCAATGTCGCCCAGTGATATAGATGCAAATATCTCTACTCCTATCAATGTGATAGGATTCTGCCTCATCATACCTTGTACAGGAGGTCCAAATGTACAAGATTTGTGCGGTAGCACTAGACAAAAGCGAAACTCTTTGGACTCAGGTCGATCCATATGCCGAAGCATCCAGAATTGCCAATGTCGTGCAATGATATAGACGCAAATATCTTTACTCCTATCAATTTGACAGGATTCTGCCTCATCATATCTTGTCCCGGAGGTCCAAATGTACAAGATTTGTGCGGTAGACCTTGTCCAAAGCGACTCTCTTTGGACTCAGGTCGAATCATAAACCGGGGCATCCAGAATTGCCAATGTCGTCCAATGATGTAGATGCAAATATCTTCACTCCTATCAAATTGACAGGATTCTGGCTCATCGCGTCTTGTCCAGGAGGATCAAGTGTACAAGATTTGTGCGTTAGCACTAGACTAAAGCGAAACTCTTTGGACTCAGGTCGATCCATATGCCGAAGCATCCAGAATTGCCAATGTCGTGCAATGATATAGATGCAAATATCTTTACTGCTATCAATGTGACAGGACTCTGCCTCATCGTATCTTGTACAGGGGGTCCAAATTTACAAGATTTGTGCGTTAGCCCTTGTCCAAAGCGACTGTCTTTGGCCTCCGGTCGAATCATATGTCAAGCATCCAGAATTGCCAATGTCGTCCAATGATATAGATGCAAATATCTTTACTCCTATCAATTTGACAGGATTCTGCCTCATCGTATCTTCTCTAGGAGGTTCAAATGTACAAGATTTGTGTGGTAGCACTTGACAAAAGCCAATCTCTTTGGACACAGGTCGATCCATAAGCCGAAGCATCCAGAATTGCCATTGTCGCCCAGTGATATACATGCACATATCTTTACTCCTATCAATGTGATATGATTCTGCCTCATCATACATTGTACAGGAGGTCCAAATGTACAAGATTTGTGCGGGAGCACGTGTCCAAAGCGACTGTCTTTGGCCTCCGGTCGAATCATATGCCGAGCATCCAGAATTGCCAATGTCGTCCGATGATATAGATGCAAATATCTTTACTCCTATCAATGAGATAGGATTCTGCCTCATCATACCTTGTACCGGAGGTTCAAATATACAAGATTTGTGCGGTAGCCCTTGTCCAAAGCGACTCTCTTTGGACTCAGGTCGAATCATAAGCCGGGGCATCCAGAATTGCCAATGTAGCCCAATGATATAGATGCAAACATCTTTACTCCTATCAATTTGACAAGATTCTGCCTCATCGTGTCTTGTCCAGGAGGATCAAGTGTACAAGATTTGTGCGGTAGCACTAGACAAGAGCGAAACTCTTTGAACTCAGGTCGAATCATATGCCGAGCATCCAGAATTGCCAATGTCGTCCAATGATATAGATGCAAATATCTTCACTCCTATCGATTTTACAGGATTCTGGCTCATCGTGTCTTGTCCAGGAAGATCAAGTGTACAAGATTTGTGCGGTAGCACTAGACAAAAGCGAAACTCTTTGGACTCAGATCGATCCATAAGCCGAAGCATCCAAAATTGCCAATGTCGTGCAATGATATAGATGCAAATATCTTTACTGCTATCAATTTGACAGAATTCTGCCTCATCGTATCTTGCCCAGGGGGTCCAGATGTACAAGATTTGTGCGGTAGCACGTGTCCAAAGCGACTGTCTTTGGCCTCCGGGCGAATCATATGCCGGAGCATCCAGAATTGCCAATGTCGTCCAATGATATAGATGCAAATATCTTCACTCCTATCAATTTTACAGGATTCTGGCTCATCGTGTCTTGTCAAGGAGGATCAAGTGTACAAGATTTGCGCGGTAGCACTAGACAAAAGCGAAACTCTTTGGACTCAGGTCGATCCATAAGCCGAAGCATCCAGATTGCCAATGTCGTGCAATGATATAGATGCAAATATCTTTACTGCTATCAATTTGACAGGATTCTGCCACATCGTATCTTGCCCAGGGGGTCCAGATGTACAAGATTTGTGCGGTAGCACGTGTCCAAAGCGACTCTCTTTGGCCTCCGGTCAAATCATATGCCGGAGCATTCAGAATTGCCAATGTCGTCCAATGATATAGATGCAAATATCTTTACTCCTATCAATGTGATGGGATTCTGCCTTATCATACCTTGTACAGGAGATTCAAATGTACAAGATTTTTGCGGTAGCACTAGACAAAAGCGAAACTCTTTGGACTCAGGTCGGTCCATAAGCCGAATCATCCAGAATTGCCAATGTCGTGCAATGATATAGATGCAGATATCTTTACTTCTATCAATTTGACAGTATTCAGCCTCATCGTATCTTGTCCAGAGGTCCAAAGGTACAAGATTTGTGCGGTAGCACGTGTCCAAAGCGACTCTCTTTGGCCTCCGGTCAAATCATATGCCGGAGCATTCAGAATTGCCAATGTCGTCTAGTGATATAGATGCAAATATCTTCCCTCCCATCAATTTGACAGGATTCTGGCTCATCGTGTCTTGTCCAGGAGGATCAAGTGTACAAGATTTGTGCGGTAGCACTAGACAAAAGTGAAACTCTTTGGACTCAGGTCGACACATAAGCCGAAGCAATCAGAATTGCCAATGTCGTCTAGTGATATAGATGCAAATATCTTTACTCCTATCAATGTGATGGGATTCTGCCTCATCATACCTTGTACAGGAGGTCCAAATGTACAAGACTTGTGCGGTAGCACTTGTCCAAAGCGACTCTCTTTGGCCTCCGGTCAAATCATATGCCGGAGCATCCAGAATTGCCAATGTCGTCCAATGATATAGATGCAAACATCTTTACTCCTATCAATGTGATAGGATTCTGCCTCATCATACCTTGTACAGGAGGTCCACACAGACAAGATTTGTGCGGTAGCACTTGTCCAAAGCGACTCTCTTTGGACTCAGGTCGAATCATATGCCGAGCATCCAGAATTGCCAATGTCGTCCAATGATATAGATGCAAATATCTTCACTCCTATCGATTTTACAGGATTCAGCCTCATCATATCTTGTCCAGGAGGTTCAAATGTACAAGATTTGTGAGGTAGTACTTGACAAAAGCGAATCTCTTTGGATTCAGGACGAATCATATGGCGAAGAATCAAAAATTGGCGATATTGTCCAATGATATACAGGCCAATATCCTCATTGCTATCAATTTTACAGCATTCTGCCTCATCGTATCTTATCCAGGAGGTACAAATATTCATGTTTGTGCGGTTGCACTTGTCCAGGCCGACTCTCTTTGGATTCAGGTCTAATTGGAAGCCGGATCCCCAGGATTGCCAATGTCGTCCAATGATATAGATGCAAATATCCTTACTCCTAACAATGTAATAGGATTCTGCCTCATCGTATCTTGTCCAGGGGGTCCAAATGTACAAGAGTTGTGCGGTAGCACTTGTCCAAAGCGACTCTCTTTGGACTCAGGTCGAATCATAAGCCGGAGCAACAAGAATTGCCAATGTCGTCCAATGATATAGATGCAAAAATCTTCACTCCTATCAATTTGACAGAATTCTGGCTCATCGTGTCTTGTCCAGGAGGATCAAGTGTACAAGATTTGTGCGGTAGCACTTGTCCTAAGCGATTCTCTTTGGCCTCCGGTCGAATCATACGCCGGAGCATCCAGAATTGCCAATGTAGTCCAATGATATAGATGCAAATATCTTCACTCCAATCAATTTGACAGGATTCTGTTTCATCATACCTTTTCCAGGTGGTCCAAATGTACAAGACTTGTTGCGGTAGCACTTGTCCAAAGCGACTCTCTTTGGACTCAGGTCGAATCATAAGCCGGAGCATCCAGAATTGCCAATGTCGTCCAATGATATAGTTGCAAATATCTTCAATCCTATCAATGTGACAGGATTCTGCCTCATCATACCTTTTCCGGGAGGTCCAAATGCACATGTTTTGGGCGGCAGCATTTGCCCAAACCGACTCTCTTTGGATTCAGGTCGAATCATATGCCGAGCATCCAGAATTGCCAATGTCGTCCAATGATATAGATGCAAACATCTTCACTCCTATCAATTTGACAGGATTCTGTTTCATCATACCTTTTCCAGGTGGTCCAAATGTACAAGACTTGTTGCGGTAGCACTTGTCCAAAGCGACTCTCTTTGGACTCAGGTCGAATCATAAGCCGGGGCATCCAGAATTGCCAATGTAGCCCAATGATATAGTTGCAAACATCTTTTCTCCTATAAATTTGACAAGATTCTGCCTCATCGTGTCTTGTCCAGGAGGATCAAGTGTACAAGATTTGTGCGGCAGCACTAGACAAAAGCGACTCTCTTTGGACTCAGGTCGAATCATAAGCCTGAGCAACCAGAATTGCCAATGTCGTCCAATGATATAGATGCAAACATCTTCACTCCTATCAATTTGACAGGATTCTGTCTCATCATACCCTGTTCCGGATGTTCAAATGTACAAGGTTTGGGCGGTAGCACTAGACAAAAGCGAAACTCTTTGGACTCAGGTCGAATCATAAGCCGAGCATCCAGAATTGCCAATGTCGTCCAATGATATAGATGCAAATATCCTTACTCCTAACAATGTAATAGGATTCTGCCTCATCGTATCGTGTCCAGGGGGTCCAAATGTACAAGGTTTGTGCGGAAGCACTTGTCCAAAGCGACTCTCTTTGGACTCAGGTCGAATCATAAGCCGAATCATCCAGAATTGCCAATGTCGTGCAATGATATAGATGCAGATATCTTTACTTCTATCAATTTGACAGTATTCTGCCTCATCGTATCTTGTCCAGGGGTCCAAAGGTACAAGATTTGTGCGGTAGCACGTGTCCAAAGCGACTCTCTTTGGCCTCCGGTCAAATCATATGCCGGAGCATCCAGAATTGCCAATGTCGTCCAATGATATAGATGCAAACATCTTCACACCTATCCATTTGACAGGATTCTGCCTAATCGTATCTTGTCCAGGAGGTTCAAATATACAAGATTTGGGCGGCAGCATTTGTCCAACGCGACTCTCTTTGAACTCAGGTCGAATCATAAGCCGAGCATCCAGAATTTCCAATGTCGTCCAATGATATAGATGCAAATATCCTTACTCCTAACAATGTAATAGGATTCTGCCTCATCGTATCGTGTCCAGGGGGTCCAAATGTACAAGGTTTGTGCGGAAGCACTTGTCCAAAGCGATTCTCTTTGGCCTCCGGTCGAATCATATGCCGGAGCATCCAGAATTGCCAATGACGTCCAATGATATAGATGCAAATATCTTCACTCCTATCAATTTTACAGCAGTCTGCCTCATCGTATCTTGTCCAGGAGGTTCAAATGTACAAGATTTGTGCCGGAGCCCTTGTCCAAAGCGACTCTCTTTGGCCTCCGGTCGAATCATATGCCGGAGCATCCAGAATTGCCAATGCCGTCAAGTGATATAAATGCAAATATCTTCACTCCTATCGATGTGATAGGTTTCTGCCTCATCATACCTTGTTCAAGAGGTCCAAATGTACAAGATTTGTGCGGCAGCACTTGTCCAAAGCGACTCTCTTTGGACTCAGGTCGAACCATATGCCGGACCATCCAAAATTGCCGATGTCGTCCAATGATATTGATGCAAATATCTTTACTGCTATCAATTTGACAGGATTCTGCCTCATCATACCTTGTCCAGTAGGTCAAAATGTACAAGATTTGTGCGGTAGCATTAGACAAAAGCGAAACTCTTTGAACTCAGTTCGAATCATATGCCGATCATCCAGAATTGCCAACGTCGTCCAATGATATAGATGCAAATATCTTTACTGCTATCAATTTGACAGGATTCTGCCTCATCGCATCTTGTCCAGGGAGTCCAAATGTACAAGATTTGTGGGGTAGCACGTGTCCAAAGCGACTCTCTTTGGCCTCCGGTCGAATCATACGCCGGAGCATCCAGAATTGCCAATGTGGTCCAATGATATAGATGCAAATATCTTCACTACTATCAATTTGACAGGATTCTGTCTCAACATACCCTGTTCCGGAGGTTCAAATGTACAAGGTTTAGCGGTAGCACTTGTCCAAAGCGATTCTCTTTGGCCTCCGGTCGAATCATATGCCGCAGCATCCAGAATTGCCAATGACGTCCAATGATATAGATGCAAATATCTTTTCTCCTAACAATTTTACAGCATTCTGCCTCATCGTATCTTATCCAGGTGGTTCAAAGGTACAAGATTTGCGCGGTAGCACTTGTCCAAAGCGACTCACTTTGATCTCAGGTCGAATCATAAGCCGGAGCATCCAGAATTGCCAATGTCGTCCAATGATAAAGATGCAAATATCTTTACTCCTAACAATTTTACAGCATTCTGCCTC
The DNA here is from genome assembly GCA_963942575.1 of Priocnemis perturbator. Taxonomy (NCBI): domain Eukaryota; kingdom Metazoa; phylum Arthropoda; class Insecta; order Hymenoptera; family Pompilidae; genus Priocnemis; species Priocnemis perturbator. The sequence continues at coordinate 703,650 of CAWWDK010000133.1, read as the reverse complement.
ATCGTATCTTGGCCAGGTGGTTCAAATGTTCAAGATTTGCGCGGTAGCACTTGTCCAAAGCGACTCACTTTGAACTCAGGTCGAATCATAAGCCGGAGCATCCAGAATTGCCAATGTCGTCCAATGATATTGATGCAAATATCTTTACTGCTATCAATTTGACAGGATTCTGCCTCATCATACCTTGTCCAGTAGGTCAAAATGTACAAGATTTGTGCGGTAGCACTAGACAAAAGCGAAACTCTTTGGACTCAGGTCGAATCATAAGTCGGAGCATCCAGAATTGCCAATTTCGTCCAGTGATATAGATGCAAATATCTTTACTCCTATCAATGTGATGGGATTCTGCCTCATCATACCTTGTACAGGAGGTCCAACTGTACAAGATTTGTGCGGTAGCACTTGTCCAAAGTGAAACTCTTTGGACTCAGGTCGATCCATAAGCCGAAGCATCAAGAATTACCAATGTCGTGTAATGGTATAGATGCAAATATCTTTACTGCTATCAATTTGACAGGATTCTGCCTCATCGTATCTTGTCCAGGGGGTCCAAATGTACACGATTTGTTGCGGTAGCACTTGTCCAAGGCCACATTCTTTGGACTTATGTCGAACCATAAGCCGGACCATCCAGAATTGCCAATGTCGTGCAATGGTATAGATGCAAATATCTTTACTGCTATCAATTTGACAGGATTCTGCCTCATCGTATCTTGTCCAGGGGGTCCAAATGTACACGATTTGTTGCGGTAGCACTTATCCAAGGCGACATTCTTTGGACTGACGTCGACCCATTAGCCGGACCATCCAGAATTGCCGATGTTGACCAATGATATAGTTACATATATCTTTCTCATATTAATATGACAGGATTCTGCCTCATCGTATCTTGTCCAGGGGGTCCGAATGTTCACGATTTGTTGCGGTAGCACTTGTCCAAAGCGAATCTCTTTGGATTCAGGTCGAATCATATGCCGAACTTCCAGAATTGCCAATGTCGTCCAATGATATAGATGCAAATATCTTTACTCCTATCAATGTGATAGGATTGTCCCTCATCATACCTTGTTCCGGAGGTTCAAATGTACAAGATTTGTGCGGTAGCCCTTGTCCAAAGCGACTCTCTTTGGCCTCCGGGCGAATCATACGCCGGAGCATCCAGAATTGCCAATGTCGTCTAATGATATAGATGCAAATATCTTCACTCCTATCAATTTGACAGGATTCTGCCTCATCGTGTCTTGTCCAGGAGGATCAAGTGTGCAAGAATTGTGCGGTAGCACTAGACAAAAGCGAAACTCTTTGGACTCAGGTCGATCCATAAGCCGAAGCATCCAGAATTGCCAATGTCGTCCAATGATATAGATGCAAGTATCTTTACTGCTATCAATTTGACAGGATTCTGCCTCATCGCATCTTGTCCAGGGGGTCCAAATGTACCCGATTTGAGGGTTAACACGTTTCCAAAGCGACTCTCTTTGGACTTAGGTCGAATCATAGGCCTGAGCATCCAGAATTGCCAATGTCGTCCAATGATATAGATACAAAAATCTTCACTCCTATCAATTTGACAGGATTCTGTCTCAACATACCCTGTTCCGGAGGTTCAAATGTACAAGGTTTAGCGGTAGCACTTGTCCAAAGCGATTCTCTTTGGCCTCCGGTCGAATAATACGCCGGAGCATCCAGAATTGCCAATGTCGTCCAATGATATAGATACAAATATCATCACTCCTATCAATTTGACAGGATTCTGCCTCATCGTGTCTTGTCCAGGAGGATCCAGTGTACAAGATCTGTGCGATAGCACTAGACAAAAGCGAAACTCTTTGGACTCAGGTCGATCCATAAGCCGAAGCATCCAGAATTGCCAATGTCGTCCAATGATATAGATGCAAGTATCTTTACTGCTATCAATTTGACAGGATTCTGCCGCATCGCATCTTGTCCAAAGGGTCCAACTGTACAAGATTTGTGCGGTGGCACTTGTCCAAAGCGACTCTCTTTGGCCTCCGGTCGAATCATACGCCGGAGCATCCAGAATTGCCAATGTCAACCAATGATATAGATGCAAATATCTTCACACCTATCAATTTGACAGGATTCTGCCTCATCGTGTCTTGTCCAGGAGGATCAAGTGTGCAAGAATTGTGCGGTAGCACTAGACAAAAGCGAAACTCTTTGGACTCAGGTCGAATCATAAGCCAGAGCACTCGAATCGACACTCAGGACGAATCATAAGCCGGGGCATCCATAATTGCCAATGTCGTCCAATGATATAGATGCAAACATCTTCACACCTATCCATTTGACAGGATTCTGCCTCATCGTATCTTGTCCAGGAGGTCCAAATGCACATGTTTTGGGCGGCAGGATTTGCCCAAACCGACTCTCTTTGGACTCAGGTCGATCCATAAGCCGAAGCATCCAGAATTGCCAATGTCGTCCAATGATATAGATGCAAGTATCTTTACTGCTATCAATTTGACAGGATTCTGCCGCATCGCATCTTGTCCAAAGGGTCCAACTGTACAAGATTTGTGCGGTGGCACTTGTCCAAAGCGACTCTCTTTGGCCTCCGGTCGAATCATATGCCAGAGCATCCATAATTGCCAATGTCGTCCAATGATATAGATGCAAATATCTTTACTGCTATCAATTTGACAGCATTCTGCCTCATCGTATCTCGTCCAGGGGGTCCAAATGGACACGATTTTATGCGGTAGCACATGTCCAAAGCGACTCTCTTTGGACTCAGGTCGAATCATAAGCCAGAGCATCCAGAAATGCCAATGTGGTCCAATGATATAGATGCAAATATCTTTACTCCTATCAATTTGACAGGATTCTGCCTCATCATACCTTGTTCCGGAGGTTCAAATGTTCAAGATTCGTGCGGAAGCCCTTGTCCAAAACGACTCTCTTTGGACTCAGGTCGAATCATAAACCGGAGCATCCAGAATTGCCAATGTCTTGCAATGATATAGATGCAAATATCTTTACTGCTATAAATTTGACAGGATTCTGCCTCATCGTATCTTGTCCACGAGGTTCAAATGTACAAGATTTGTGCGGTAGCACTTGTCCAAAGCGACATTCTTTGGACTTAGTTCGAACCATAAGCCGGAGCATCCAGAACTGCCGATGTTGACCAATGATATAGATGCAAATATCTTTACTTCTATCAATGTGATAGGATTCTGCCTCATCATACCTTGTTCCGGAGGTTCAAATGTTCAAGATTTGTGCGGCAGCACTAGACAAAAGCGAAACTCTTTGGACTCAGGTCGATCCTTAAGCCGAAGCATTCAGAATTGCCAATGTCGTCCAATGATATTGATGCAAACATCTTCACTCCTATCAATGTGATAGGATTCTGCCTCATCATACCTTGTTCCGGAGGTTCAAATGTACAAGATTTGTGCGGTATTACTTGTCCAAAGATACTCCCTTTGGACTCAGGTCCAATCATAAGCCGGAGCATCCAGAATTGCCAATGTCGTCCAATGATATAGATGCAAACATCTTCACTGCTATCAATGTGATACGATTCTGGCTCATCGTGTCTTTTCCAGGAAGTTCAAGTGTACAAGATTTGTGTGGTAGCACTTGTCTAGGCCGACTCTCTTTGGCCTCCGGTCGAATCATATGCCGGAGCATCCAGAATTGCCAATGTCGTCCAGTGATATAGATGCAAATATCTTTACTCCTATCAATGTGATAGGATTCTGCCTCATCATACCTTGTACAGGAGGTCCAACTGTACAAGATTTGTGCGGTAGAACTTGTCCAAAGCGAAACTCCTTGGACTCAGGTCGATCCATAAGCCGAAGCATCAAGAATTACCAATGTCGTGCAATGGTATAGATGCAAATATCTTTACTGCTATCAATTTGACAGGATTCTGCCTCATCGTATCTTGTCCAGGGGGTCCAAATGTACACGATTTGTTGCGGTAGCACTTGTCCAAGGCCACATTCTTTGGACTTATGTCGAACCATAAGTCGGACCATCCAGAATTGCCGATGTTGACCAATGATATAGATGCAAATATCTTCACTCCTATCAATGTGACAGGATTCTGCCTCATCATACCTCTTCCAGGAGGTCCAAATGCACATGTTTTGGGCGGCAGCATTTTTCCAAACCGACTCTCTTTGGATTCAGGTCGAATCATAAGCCGGAGCATCAAGAATTGGCAATGTCGTCCAATGATATAGATGCAAATATCTTTTCTCCTATCAATGTGATAGGATTCTGCCCCATCATACCTTGTACAGGAGGTCCAAATGTACAAGATTTGTGCGGTAGCACTTGTCCAAAGCGAAACTCTTTGGACTCAGGTCGATCCATAAGCCGAAGCATCAAGAATTACCAATGTCGTGCAATGGTATAGATGCAAATATCTTTACTGCTATCAATTTGACAGGATTCTGCCTCATCGTATCTTGTCCAGGAGGTCCAAATGTACACGATTTGTTGCGGTAGCACTTGTCCAAGGCGACATTCTTTGGACTGACGTCGACCCATTAGCCGGACCATCCAGAATTGCCGATGTTGACCAATGATATAGTTACATATATCTTTCTCATATTAATTTGACAGGATTCTGCCTCATCGTATCTTGTCCAGGGGGTCCGAATGTTCACTATTTGATGCGGTAGCACTTGTCCAAAGCGACTCTCTTTGGACTCAGGTCGAATCATAAGCCGGGGCATCCAGAATTGCCAATATCGTCCAATGATATAGATGCAAATATCTTTACTGCTATCAATTTGACAGGATTCTGCCTCATCGTATGTCCGGGGGGTCCAAATGTACAAGATTTGTGCGGTAGCACGTGTCCAAAGCGACTCTCTTTGGCCTCCCGTCGATCCATATGCCGGAGCATCCAGAATTGCCAATGTCGTCCAGTGATATATATGCATATATCTTTACTGCTATCAATTTTACAGGATTCTGCCTCATCATTCCTTGTTCCGGAGGTCAAAATGTAAAAGATTTGTGGGGTAGCCCTTGTCCAAAGCTACTCTCTTTGGACTCAGGTCGAATCATAAGCCGGAGCATCCAGAATTGCCAAGGTCGTCCAATGATATAGATGCAAACATCTTCACTGCTATCAATTTGACAGGATTCTGTCTCATCATACCTCGTCCAGTAGGTCAAAATATACAAGATGTGTGCGTTAGCACTTTACAAAAACGAATCTCTTTGGACTCAGGTCGAATCATAATTGCAATGGTATAGATTCAAATATCTTTACTGCTATCAATTTGACAGGATTCTGCCTCATCGTATCTTGTCCAGGGGGTCCAAATGTACAAGATTTGTTGCGGCAGTATTTGTCCAAAGCGACTCTCTTTGAACTCAGGTCGAATCATATGCCGAACTTCCAGAATTGCCAATGTCGGCCAATGATATAGATGCAAATATCTTCACTCCTATCAATTTGACAGGATTCTGCCTCATCGTATCTTGTCCAGGGGGTCCCAATTTACAAGATTTGTGCGGTAGCAACGTGTCCAAAGCGACTCTCTTTGGCCTCCGGTCGAATCATAAGCCGGAGCATCCAGAATTGCCAATGTCGCCCAGTGATATAGATGCAAATATCTTTACTCCTATCAATGTGATAGGATTCTGCCTCATCACACCTTGTACAGGAGGTCCAAATGTACAAGACTTATCGCGGTAGCACTTGTCCGAAGCGACTCTCTTTGGACTCAGGTCGATCCATATGCCGATGCATCCAAAATTGCCTAATGTCGTCCTATGATATAGATGCAAATATCTTCACTCCTATCAATTTGACAGGATTCTGCCTCATCGTATCTTGTCAAGGACGTTCAAATGTACAAGATTTGTGCAGTAGCACTTGTCCACACCGACTCTCTTTGGATTCAGGTCGAATCATACGCCGAAGTATCCACAATTGGCAATGTCGCCCAAAGATATAGATGCAAATATCTTTACTCCCATCAATTTGACAGGATTTTGCCTCATTGTATCTTTTCCAGGGGGACCAAATGTACAAGATTTGTGCGCTAGCACTTGTCCAAAGCGACTCCCTTTGGATTTAGGTCGAATCATATGGCGAAGAATCCAAAATTGCCGATATTGTCCAATGATATAGAGGCAAATATCCTCACTCCTATCAATTGTACAGCATTCTGCCTCATCGCATCTTGTCCAGGAGGTACAAATGTACAAGTTTGTGCGGTAGCACTTGCCCACGCCGACTCTCTTTGAATTCAGGTCTAATTATAAGCCGGATCCCCAGGATTGACAATGTCGTCCAATGATATAGATGCAAATATCTTCACTCCTATCAATGTGACAGGATTCTGCCTCATCCTACCTTTTCCAGGAGGTCCAAATGCACATGTTTTGGGCGGCAGCATTTGCCCAAACCGACTCTCTTTGTATTTAGGTCGAATCATAAGCCGGAGCATCCAGAATTGCCAATGTCGTCCAATGATATAGATGCAAATATCTTTACTCCCATCAAATTGACAGGATTCTGCCTCATCGTATATTGTTCAGGGGGTCCAAATGTACAATACTTGTGCGGTAGCACTTATACAATGCGACTCTCTTTGGCCTCCGGTCGAATCATACGCCGGAGCATCCAGAATTGCCAATGTCGTGCAATGGTATAGATGCAAATATCTTTACTCCTATCAATTTGACGGGATTCTATCTCAGCATACCGTGTTCCGGAGGTCCAAATGTACAAGATTTGTGCGGTAGCACTTGTCCAAAGCGAAACTCTTTGGACTCAGGTCGATCCATAAGCCGAAGCATCCAGAATTGCCAATGTCGTGCAATGGTATAGATCCAAATATCTTTACTGCTATCAATTTGACAGGATTCTGCCTCATCGCATCTTGTCCAGGGGGTCCAAATGTACACGATTTGTTGCGGTAGCACTTGTCCAAAGCACCATTCTTCGGACTCATGTCGAACCATAAGCCGGACAATCCAGAATTGCCGATGTTGACCAATGATATAGATGCAAATATCTTTACTGCTATCAATTTGACAGGATTCTGCCTCAGCGTATCTTGTCCTGGGGGTCCAAATGTACACGATTTGTTGCGGTAGCACTTGTCCAATGCACCATTCTTCGGACTCATGTCGAACCATAAGCCGGACAATCCAGAATTGCCAATGCCGTCCAATGATATAGATGCAAATATCTTTACTGCTATCAATTTGACACGATTCTGCCGCATCATACCGTGTGCGGGAGGTCCAAATGTACAAGATTTGTGCGTTAGCACTTTACAAAAACGAATCTCTTTGGACTCAGCTCGAATCATAAGTGCAATGGTATAGATCCAAATATCTTTACTGCTATCAATTTGACAGGATTCTGCCTCATCGTATCTTGTCCAGGGGGTCCAAATGTACAAGATTTGTTGCGGCACTATTTGTCCAAAGCGACTCTCTTTGAACTCAGGTCGAATCATATGCCGAACTTCCAGAATTGCCAATGTCGTCCAATGATATAGATGCAAATATCTTTACTCCTATCAATGTGATAGGATTCCGCCTCATCATACCTTGTACAGGATGTCCAAATGTACAAGACTTATTGCGGTAGCACTTGTCCGAAGCGACTCTCTTTGGACTCAGGTCGAATCATAAGCCTGAGCATCCAGAATTGCCAATGTCGGCCAATGATATAGATGCAAATATCTTCACTCCTATCAATTTGACAGGATTCTGGCTCAGCGTGTCTTGTCCTGGAGGATCAAGTGTACAAGAATTGTGCGGTAGCATTAGACAAAAGCAAAACTCTTTGGACTCAGGTCGATCCATAAACCGAAGCATCCAGAATTGCCAATGTCGTCCAATGATATAGATGCAAATATCTTTACTGCTATCAATTTGACACGATTCTGCCTCATCATACCGTGTGCAGGAGGTCCAAATGTACAAGATTTGTGCGTTAGCACTTCACAAAAACGAATCTCTTTGGACTCAGGTCGATCAATAAGCCGAAGCATCAAGAATTGCCAATGTCGTGCAATGGTATCAATCCAAATATCTTTACTGCTATCAATTTGACAGGATTCTGCCTCATCGTATCTTGTCCAGGGGGTCCAAATTTATACGATTTGTGCGGTAGCACGTGTCCAAAGCGACTCTCTTTGGCCTCCGGTCGAATCATAAGCCGGAGCATCCAGAATTGCCAATGTCGTGTAATGATATAGATGCAAATATCTTTACTGCTATCAATTTGACAGGACTCTGCCTTATCACACCTTGTACAGGAGGTCCAAATGTACAAGACTTATCGCGGTAGCACTTGTCCAAAGCGACATTCTTTGGACTTAGGTCGAACCATAAGCCGGACCATCCAGAATTGCCGATGTTGACCAATGATATAGATGCAAATATCTTTACTCCTATCAATTTGACAGGATTCTGCCTCATCGTATCTTGTCCAGGAGGTTCAAATGTACAAGATTTGTGCGTTAGCACTTGTCCAAAGCGACTCTCCTTGGACTCAGGTCGAATCATAAGCCTGAGCATCCAGAATTGCCAATGCCGTCCAATGATATAGATGCAAATATCTTTACTGCTATCAATTTGACACGATTCTGCCTCATCATTTCGTGTGCAGGAGGTCCAAATGTACAAGATTTGTGCGTTAGCACTTCACAAAAACGAATCTCTTTGGACTCAGGTCGATCAATAAGCCGAAGCATCAAGAATTGCCAATGTCGAGCAATGGTACAGATGCAAATATCTTTACTGCTATCAATTTGACAGGATTCTGCCTCATCGTATCTTGTCCAGGGTGTCCAAATCTACAAGATTTTTGCGGTAGCACTTGTCCAAAGCGACTATCTTTGGCCTCCGATCGAATCATATGTCGTAGCATCCAGATTTGGCCAATGTAGTCCAATGATAAAGATGCAAATATCTTCACTCCTATAAATTTGACAGGATTCTGCACCGTCATATCTTATCCAGGAGGTTCACATGTACAATATAAGTGGGGTAGCACTTGACAAAAGCGAATCTCTTTGGACTCAGGTCGATCCATATGCCGAAGTGTCATGAATTGGCCAATGTCGTCCAATGATATAGATGCAAATATCTTTACTCCTATCAATTTGCCAGGATTCTCCCTTATCGTATCTTGTCCAGGAGTTTCAAATGTACAAGATTTGGGCTGTAGCATTTGTCCAGACCGACTCTCTTTGGACTCAGGTCGAATCATAAGCCAAGCATCCAGAATTGCCAATGTCGTCCAATTATATAGATGCAAATATCTGTACTCCTATCAATGTGATAGGATTCTGCCTCATCATACCTTGGCCAGGATGTCCAAGTGTCCACGATTGGTGCGTTAGCACTTGTCCAAAGCGACTCTCTTTGGACTCAGGTCGATCCATATGCCGATGCATCCAAAATTGCCTAATGTCGTCCTATGATATAGATGCAAATATCTTCACTCCTATCAATTTGACAGGATTCTGCCTCATCGTATCTTGTCAAGGACGTTCAAATGTTCAAGATTTGTGCAGTAGCACTTGTCCACACCGACTCTCTTTGGATTCAGGTCGAATCATACGCCGAAGTATCCACAATTGGCAATGTCGCCCAATGATATAGATGCAAATATCTTTACTCCCATCAATTTGACAGGATTTTGCCTCATTGTATCTTTTCCAGGGGGACCAAATGTACAAGATTTGTGCGCTAGCACTTGTCCAAAGCGACTCCCTTTGGATTTAGGTCGAATCATATGGCGAAGAATCCAAAATTGCCGATATTGTCCAATGATATAGAGGCAAATATCCTCACTCCTATCAATTGTACAGCATTCTGCCTCATCGCATCTTGTCCAGGAGGTACAAATGTACAAGTTTGTGCGGTAGCACTTGCCCACGCCGACTCTCTTTGCATTCAGGTCTAATTATAAGCCGGATCCCCAGGATTGACAATGTCGTCCAATGATATAGATGCAAATATCTTCACTCCTATCAATGTGACAGAATTCTGCCTCATCCTACCTTTTCCAGGAGGTCCAAATGCACAAGTTTTGGGCAGCAGCATTTGCCCAAACCGACTCTCTTTGTATTTAGGTCGAATCATAAGCCGGAGCATCCAGAATTGCCAATGTCGTCCAATGATATAGATGCAAATATCTTTACTCCCATCAAATTGACAGGATTCTGCCTCTTCGTATATTGTTCAGGGGGTCCAAATGTACAATACTTGTGCGGTAGCACTTATACAATGCGACTCTCTTTGGCCTCCGGTCGAATCATACGCCGGAGCATCCAGAATTGCCAATGTCGTGCAATGGTATAGATGCAAATATCTTTACTCCTATCAATTTGACGGGATTCTATCTCAGCATACCGTGTTCCGGAGGTCCAAATGTACAAGATTTGTGCGGTAGCACTTGTCCAAAGCGAAACTCTTTGGACTCAGGTCGATCCATAAGCCGAAGCATCCAGAATTGCCAATGTCGTCCAATGATATAGATGCAAATATCTTTACTGCTATCAATTTGACACGATTCTGCCTCATCATACCGTGTGCAGGTGGTCCAAATGTACAAGATTTGTGCGTTAGCACTTCACAAAAACGAATCTCTTTGGACTCAGGTCGATCCATAAGCCGAAGCATCCAGAATTGCCAATGTCGTGCAATGATATAGATGCAGATATCTTTACTGCTATCAATTTGACAGGATTCTGCCTCATCGTATCTTGTCCAGGGGGTCCAAATGTACAAGATTTGGGCGGTAGCACGTGTCCAAAGCGACTCTCTTTGGCCTCCGGGCGGATCATAAGCCGATGCATCCAAAATTGCCTAATGTCGTCCTATGATATAGATGCAAATATCTTCACTCCTATCAATTTGACAGGATTCTGCCTCATCGTATCTTGTCAAGGAGGTTCAAATGTACAAGATTTGTGCAGTAGCACTTGTCCAGACCGACTCTCTTTGGATTCAGGTCGAATTATATGCCGGATCCCCAGGATTGACAATGTCGTCCAATGATATAGATGCAAATATCTTCACTCCTATCAATGTGACAGGATTCTGCCTCATCCTACCTTTTCCAGGAGGTCCAAATGCACAAGTTTTGGGCGGCAGCATTTGCCCAAACCGACTCTCTTTGTATTTAGGTCGAATCATAAGCCGGAGCATCCAGAATTGCCAATGTCGTCCAATGATATAGATGCAAATATCTTTACTCCCATCAAATTGACAGGATTCTGCCTCATCGTATATTGTTCAGGGGGTCCAAGTGTACAATACTTGTGCGGTAGCACTTATACAATGCGACTCTCTTTGGCCTCCGGTCGAATCATACGCCGGAGCATCCAGAATTGCCAATGTCGTGCAATGGTATAGATGCAAATATCTTTACTGCTATCAATTTGACGGGATTCTATCTCAGCATACCGTGTTCCGGAGGTCCAAATGTACAAGATCTGTGCGGTAGCACTTGTCCAAAGCGAAACTCTTTGGACTCAGGTCGATCCATAAGCCGAAGCATCCAGAATTGCCAATGTCGTGCAATGGTATAGATGCAAATATAATTACTGCTATCAATTTGACAGGATTCTGTCTCATCGTATCTTGTCCAGGGTGTCCAAATGTACACGATTTGTTGCGGTAGCACTTGTCCAAAGCGAAACTCTTTGGACTCAGGTCGATCCATAAGCCGAAGCATCCAGAATTGCCAATGTCGTGCAATGATATATATGCAAATATCTTTACTGCTATCAATTTGACAGGATTCTGCCTCATCGCATCTTGTCCAGTAAGTCCAAGTGTCCACGATTGGTGCGGTAGCACTTGTCCAAAGCGACTCTCTTTGGACTCAGGACGATCCATATGCCGATGCATCCAAAATTGCCTAATGTCGTCCTATGGTATAGATGCAAATATCTTCACTCCTATCAATTTGACAGGATTCTGCCTCATCGTATCTTGTCAAGGAGGTTCAAATGTACAAGATTTGTGCAGTAGCACTTGTCCAGACCGACTCTCTTTGGATTCAGGTCGAATCATAAGCCGGATCGCCAGGATTGCCAATGTCGTGCAATGGTATAGATGCAAATATCTTTACTGCTATTAATTTGACAGGATTCTGCCTCACCGTATCTTGTCCAGGGGGTCCAAATGTACAAGATTTGTTGCGGTAGCACTTGTCCAAAGCGACTCTCCTTGGACTCAGTTCGAAACATAATCCTAGGCATCCAGAATTGCCAGTGCCGTCTAATGATATAGATGCAAATATCTTCACTCCTATCAATTTGACAGGATTCTGGCTCATCGTGTCTTGTCCAGGAGGATCAAGTGTACAAGATTTGTGCGGTAGCACTAGACAAAAGCGAAACTCTTTGGACTCAGGTCGATCCATATGCCGAAGCATCCAGAATTGCCAATGTCGTGCAATGATATAGATGGAAATATCTTTACTGCTATCAATTTGACAGGATTCTGGCTAATCGTGTCTTGTCCAGGAGGATCAAGTGTACAAGATTTGTGCGGTAGCACTAGACAAAAGCGAAACTCTTTGGACTCAGGTCGAACCATAAGCCGAAGCATCCAGAATGGCCAATGTCGTGCAATGATATAGATGCAAATATCTTTACTCCTATCAATGTGATAGGATGCTGCCTCATTATACCTTGTACAGGAGGTCCAAATGTACAAGATTTGTACGGTAGCACTTGTCCAAAGCGAAACTCTTTGGACTCAGGTCGATCCGTAAGCCGAGGCATCCAGAATTGCCAATGTCGTCCAAAGATATAGATGCAAATATCTTCACTCCTATCAATTTGACAAGATTCTGCCTCATGGTATCTTGTCCAGGAGGTTCAACTGTACAATATTTGTGTTTTAGCACTTGTCCAAAGCGAATCCCTTTGGATTCAGGTCGAATCATAAGGCGAAGAATCCAAAATTACCGATATTGTCCAATGATATATAGACAAATATCCTCACTCCTATCAATTCTACAGCATGGTGCCTCATCGTATCTTTTCCAGGGGGACCAAATGTACAAGATTTGTGCGTTAGCACTTGTCCAAAGCGACTCCCTTTAGATTCAGGTCGAATCATATGGCGAAGAATCCAAAATTGCCTAATGTCGTCCAAAGATATAGATGCAAATATCTTCACTCCTATCAATTTGACAGGATTCTGCCTCATGGTACCTTGTCCAGGAGGTTCAAATGTACAATATCTGTCTGGTAGCACTTGTCCAAAGCGACTCCCTTTGGATTCAGGTCGAATCATAAGGCGAAGAATCCAAAATTACCGATATTGTCCAATGATATAGAGACAAATATCCTCACTCCTATCAATTCTACAGCATGTTGCCTCATCGTATCTTGTCCAGGAGGTTCAAATGTACAAGAGTTGTGCGGTAGCACTTGCCCACGCCGACTCTCTTTGAATTCAGGTCTAATTATATGCCGGATCCCCATGATTGACAATGTCGTCCAATGATATAGATGCAAATATCTTTACTCCCATCAATGTGATAGGATTCTGCCCTACCAAACCTTTTCCAGGAGGTCCTAATGTACATGTTTTTTAACGGCAGCATTTGTCCAAACCGACTCTCTTTGGACTCAGGTCGAATCATAAGCCGATGCATCCAAAGTTGCCTAATGTCGTCCTATGATATAGATGCAAATATCTTCACTACTATCAATTTGACAGGATTCTGCCTCATCGTATCTTGTCCAGGAGGTTCAAATGTACACGGTTTGTGCGGTAGCACTTGTCCAGGCCGACTCTCTTTGGATTCAGGTCTAATTATAAGACGGATCCCCAGGATTGCCAATGTCGTCCAATGACATTATCAAATTCATAGGAGCAAAGATAATTGCATCTATATAATTGGACAACATCGGCAATTCTGGATGCTTCAGCTTATGGATCGACCTGAGTCCAAAGAGATTCGCTTTTGTCTAGTGCTACCGCACAAATCTTGTACATTTGGACCTCCTGGACAAGGTATGATAAGGCAGAATCCTATCACATTAATAGGAGTAAAGATATTTGCATCTATATAATTTGACGGCATTGGCAATGCTGGATGCTCCGGTTTACGATTCGACCTGAGTCCAAGGAGAGTCGCTTTGGACTAGTGCTACCGCCCAAACCTTGTACATTTGAACATCCGGAACAGGGTATGATGAGACAGAATCCTGTCAAATTGATGGGAGTGAAGATGTTTGCATCTATATCACTGGACGACATTGGCAATTCTGGAAGTTCGGCATATGATTCGACCAGAGTTCAAAGAGAGTCGCTTTGGACAAACACTGCCGCCCAAATCTTTTATATTTGTACCTCCTGGACAAGATACGATGAGACAGAATCCTGTAAAATTGATAGGAGTGAAGATGTTTGCATCTATATTATTGGACGACATTGGCAATCCTGGGGATCCGGCTTATGATTCACCCTGAATTCAAAGATAGTCGATCTGCACAAGTGCTACCGCACAAATCTTGTACATATTAACCTCCTGGACAAGATAAGATGCGGCAGAATCCTGTCAAATTGATAGGAGTGAACATATTTGCATCTATATCATTGGACGACATTGGCAATTCTGGATGCTCGGCTTATGATTCGACCTGAATCCAAAGGGAGTCGCTTTGGACAAGTGCTACCGCACAAATCTTGTACATTTGAACCTCCTGGACAAGATACGATGAGGCAGAATGCTGTCAAATTGATAGGCGTCAGGATATTTGCCTCTATATCGTTGGACGACATTGGCAATTCTGGATGCTTCTGCTTATGGATCGACCTGGTTCAAAAGAGATTCGCTTTTGTCAAGTGCTACCGCACAAATCTTTTATATTTGTACCTCCTGGACAAGATACGATGAGACAGAATCCTGTAAAATTGATAGGAGTGAAGATGTTTGCATCTATATTATTGGACGACATTGGCAATCCTGGGGATCCGGCTTATGACTCACCCTGAATTCAAAGATAGTCGATCTGCACAAGTGCCACCGCACAAATCTTGTACATATTAACCTCCTGGACAAGATAAGATGCGGCAGAATCCTGTCAAATTGATAGGAGTGAACATATTTGCATCTATATCATTGGACGACATTGGCAATCCTGGATGCTCCGGCCTATGATTCGACCTCAGACCGAAGAGAGTCATTTTGGAAATGTGCTACCGCACAAATCTTGTATATTTGAACCTCCTGGACAAGATACGGTGAGACAGAATCCTGTCAAATTGATGGCAGTGAAGATGTTTGCATGTATATTATTGGACGCATTGGCAAACCTGGGGATCCGGCTTATGATTCGACCTGAATCCAAAGATAGTCGATCTGGACAAGTGCTATCACACACATATTGTCCATTTGGACCTCCTGACAAGGTTTGATGAGGGAGAATCCTTGCAAATTGATAGGAGCAAAGATATTTGAATCTATATAATTGGACGACATTGGCAATTCTGGATGCTCGGCTTATGATTCGATCTGAGTCCAAACAGAGTCGCGTTGGACAAATGCTGCCGCTAAAAAACTTGTACATTAGGACCTCCTGGATAAGGTATGGTGAGGCAGAATCCTGTCAGATTGATGGGAGTATAGATATTTGCATCTATATCATTGGACGACATTGGCAATCCTGAGGATCCGGCTTATAATTAGACCTGAATCCAAAGAGAGTCGGCCTGGCCAAGTGCTACCGCACAAATCTTGTACATTTGAACCTCCTGGACAAGATAAGATGCGGCAGAATGCTGTACAATTGATAGGAGTGGGGTTATTTGCATCTAAATCATTGGACGACATTGGCAAACCTGGATGCTCCGGGTTATGATTCGACCTCGGACCAAAGAGAGTCGTTTTGGAAATGTGCTACCGCACAAATCTTGTACATTTGGACTTGTTGGGCAAGATACGATGAGGCAGAATCCTGTCAAATTGTTAGGAGTGAAGATATTTGCGTATATATCATTGGACTACATTGGCCAATTCTGGATGCTCGGCTTATGATTCGACCTGAGTCCAAAGAGAGTTGGTTTGGACAAATGCTGCCGCTAAATACTTGTACATTAAGACCTCCTGGAAACGGTATGCTGAGGCAGAATCCTGTCACATTGATAGGAGTAAAGATATTTGCATCTATATCATTGGACGACATTGGCAATTCTGGATGCTCGGCATATCAATCGACCTGAGTCCAAAGGGATTGGCTTTTGTCAATTGCTACCGCACAAATCTTGTACATTTGAACCCCCTGGACAAGATACGGTGAGGCAGCATCCTGGCAAATTGATAGGAGTAAAGATATTTGCATATATCATTGGACGACATTGGCAATTCTGGATGCTCGGCTATGATTCGACCTGAGTCCAAAGAGTTTGGCTTTTGTCAAGTGCTACCGCACAAATCTTGTACATTTGAACCTCATGGACAAGATACGATGAGCCAGAATCCTGTCAAATTGATTGGAGTCAAGATATTTGCATCTATATCATTGGACGACATTGGCAATCCTGGATGCCCCGGCATATGATTCGACCTGAATCCCAAGAGAGTCGCTCTGGACAAGTACTGCAGCACAAATCCTGTACATTTGAACCTCCGGAACAAGGTATGATGAGGCAGAATCCTGTCATATTGATAACAGTAAAGATATTTGCATCTATATCTTTGGACGACATTGGCAATTCTGGATGCTCCCGCATATGATTCGACCTGAGTCCAAAGAGATTCGCTTTTGTGAAGTGCTAACGCACAAATCTTGTACATTTGATCCTCCTGGACAAGATAAGATGAGGCAGAATCCTGTCAAATTGATAGGAGTAAAGATATTTGCATATATCATTGGACGACATTGGCAATTCTGGATGCTCGGCATATGATTCGACCTGAGTCCAAAGAGTTTGGCTTTTGTCAAGTGCTACCGCACAAATCTTGTACATTTGAACCTCATGGACAAGATACGATGAGCCAGAATCCTGTCAAATTGATTGGAGTCAAGATATTTGCATCTATATCATTGGACGACATTGGCAATCCTGGATGCCCCGGCATATGATTCGACCTGAGTCCAAAGAGAGTCGCTTTGGACAAGTGCTACCGCACAAATCTTGTACACCTGAACCTCCTGAACAAGATACGATGAGCCCGAATCCTGTCAAATTTTTAACAGTGAAGATATTTGCATCTATATCATTGGACGTCTTTGGCAATTCTGGATGCTCAGGCTTATGATTCGACCTGAGTCCAAAGAGAGTAGCTTTGGACAAGTGCTACCGCACAAATCGTGTACATTTGGACCTCCTGTACAAGATACGATGAAGCAGAATCCTGCCAAATTGATAGGAGTGAGGATATTTGCATCTATATCATTGGACGACATTGGCAATTCTGGATGCTCCGGCATATGATTCGAACGGAGGCCAAAGAGTTTGGCTTTTATCAAGTGCTACCGCACAAATCTTGTACATTTGAACCTCATGGACAAGATACGCTGAGGCAGAATCCTGTCAAATTGATAGGAGTTAAGATATTTGCATCTATATCATTGGACGACATTGGCAATCATGGATGCCTCGGCATATGATTCGACCTGAGTCCAAAGAGAGTCGCTCTGGACAAGTACTGCAGCGCAAATCCTGTACATTTCAACCTCCGGAACAAGGTATGATGAGGCAGAATCCTGTCATATTGATAGCAGTAAGGATATTTGCATCTATATCATTGGACGACATAGGCAATCCTGGATGCCCCGGCATATGATTCGACCGGAGGCCAAAGAGTTTGGCTTTTGTCAAGTGCTACCGCACAAATCTTGTACATTTGAACCTCATGGACAACATACGATGAGGCAGAATCCTGTCAAATTGATAGGAGTTAAGATATTTGCATCTATATCATTGGACGACATTGGCAATCCTGGATGCACCGGCATATGATTCGACCTGAGTCCAAAGAGAGTCGCTGTGGACGAGTACTGCAGCGCAAATCCTGTACATTTGAACCTCCGGAACAAGGTATGATGAGGCAGAATTCTGTCATATTGATAGCAGTAAAGTTATTTGCATCTATATCATTGGACGACATTGGCAATTCTGGATGCTCCGGCATATGATTCGACCTGAGTCCAAAGAGATTCGCTTTTGTGAAGTGCTAACGCACAAATCTTGTACATTTGAACCTCCTGGAGAAGATACGATGGGGCAGAATCCTGTCAAATTGATAGGAGTTAAGGTATTTGTATCTATATCATTCCGATAAGATCTGCAATTTTTGTTACTTCGGCATATGTATCGACCTGAGTCCAAAGAGAGTCGCTTTGGACAAGTGCTACCGCACAAATCTTGTACACTTGGACCTCCTGTACAAGATACGATGAAGCAGAATCCTGTCAAATTGATAGGAGTAAAGATATTTGCATATATCATTGGACGACATTGGCAATCCTGGATGCCCCGGCATATGATTCGACCTGAGTCCAAAGAGAGTCGCTTTGGACAAGTGCTACCGCACAAATCTTGTATGTGTGGACCTCCTGTACAAGGTATGATGAGGCAGAATCCTACCACATTGATATCAGTAAAGATATTTGCACCCAATATCATTGGACGACATTGGCAATTCTGGTTGCTCCGGCTTATAATTCGACCTGAGTCCAAAGAGAGTCGCTTTGGACAAGTGCTAGCGCACAAATCGTGTACATTTGGACCTCCTGTACAACGTATGATGAGGCTGAATCGAATCACATTGATAGGAGTAGAGATATTTGCATCTATATCATTGGACGATATTGGAAATTCTGGATGCTCGGCTTATGATTCGACCTGAGTTAAAAGAGAGTCGCTTTGGACAAGTGCTACCGCAAAAATCGTGTACATTTGGACCTCCTGTACAAGATATGGTGAGGCAGAATCCTATCACATTGATAGGAGTAAAGATATTTGCATCTATATCATTGGACGACATTGGCAATTCTGGATGCTCGGCATATCAATCGACCTGAGTCCAAAGGGATTGGCTTTTGTCAATTGCTACCGCACAAATCTTGTACATTTGAACCTCATGGACAAGATACGATGAGGCAGAATCCTGTCAAATTGATAGGAGTTAAGATATTTGCATCTATATCATTGGACGACATTGGCAATCCTGGATGCCCCGGCATATGATTCGACCTGAGTCCAAAGAGAGTCGCTTTGGACAAGTGCTACCGCACAAATCTTGTATGTGTGGACCTCCTGTACAAGGTATGATGAGGCAGAATCCTACCACATTGATATCAGTAAAGATATTTGCATCTATATCATTGGACGACATTGGCAATTCTGGATGCTCCGGCTTATAATTCGACCTGAGTCCAAAGAGAGTCGCTTTGGACAAGTGCTACCGCACAAATCGTGTACATTTGGACCTCCTGGACAAGATATGATGAGGCAGCATCCTGGCAAATTGATAGGAGCAAAGATATTTTCATCTATATAATTGGACGACATTGGCAATTCTGGACGCTGGACATATGATTCGACCTGAATCCAAAGAGATTCGCTTTTGTCAAATGCTACTCCACAAATCTTTTACATTTGAACCTCCTGGATAAGATATGATGAGGCAGAATCCTGTCAAATTGATAGGCGTGATGATATTTGCATCTATATAATTGGACGACATTGGCAATTCTGGATGCTCAGGCTTATGATTCGACCTGAGTCCAAGGAGAGTCGCTTTGGACAAGTGCTACCGAAACAAATCTTGTACATTTAGACCCCGTGGACAAGATACGATGAGCCAGAATCCCGTTAAATTGGTAGGAGTGAAGATATTTGCATCTATATCATTAGACGGCATTGGCAATTCTGGATGCTTCGGCATATGGATCGACCTGAGTCCAAAGAGTTTCGCTTTGGACAAGTGCTACCGCACAAATCTTGTACACTTGATCCTCCTGGACAAGATATGATGAGGCAGAATCCTGTCAAATTGATAGGAGGAATGATATTTGCATCTATATCAATGGACGTCATTTGGCAATTCTGGATGCTCCGGCATATGATTCGACCTGAATCCCAAGAGAGTCGCTCTGGACAAGTACTGCAGCGCAAATCCTGTGCATTTGAACCTCCGGAACAAGGTATGATGAGGCAGAATCCTGTCATATTGATAGCAGTAAAGATATTTGCATCTATATCATTGGACGACATTGGCAATTCTGGATGCTCCGGCATATGATTCGACCTGAGTCCAAAGAGATTCGCTTTTATGAAGTGCTAACGCACAAATCTTGTACATTTGGACCCCCTGAACAAGATACGATAAGGCAGAATCCTGTCAAATTGATAGGAGTGAAGATATTTGCATCTATATCATTGGACGACATTGGAAATTCTGGATGCTCGGCTTATGATTCGACCTGAGTTCAAAGAGAGTCGCTTTGGACAAGTGCTACCGCAAAAATCGTGTACATTTGGACCTCCTGTACAAGATATGGTGAGGCAGAATCCTATCACATTGATAGGAGTAAAGATATTTGCATCTATATCATTGGACGACATTGGCAATTCTGGATGCTCCGGTTTATTATTCGACCTGAGTCCAAAGAGAGTCGCTTTGGACAAGTGCTACCGCACAAATCTTGTACATTTGGACCCCCTGAACAAGATACGATAAGGCAGAATCCTGTCATATTGATAGCAGTAAAGATATTTGCATCTATTTCATTGGACGTCTTTGGCAATTCTGGATGCTCAGGCTTATGATTCGACCTGAATCCCAAGAGAGTCGCTCTGGACAAGTACTGCAGCACAAATCCTGTACATTTGAACCTCCGGAACAAGGTATGATGAGGCAGAATCCTGTCAAATTGATAGGAGTGAAGATATTTGCATCTATATCATTGGACGACATTGGCAAATCTGGATGCTCCGGTTTATTATTCGACCTGAGTCCAAAGAGAGTCGCTTTGGACAAGTGCTACCGCACAAATCTTGTACATTTGGACCCCCTGGACAAGATACGATGAGGCAGAATCCTGTCAAATTGATAGGAGTGAAGATATTTCCATCTATATCATTGGACGACATTGGCAATTCTGGGTGCTCCGGCTTATGATTCGACCTGAATCCAAAGAGAGTCGGTTTGGGCAAATGCTGCCGCCCAAAACTTGTGCATTTGGACGTCCTGGAAAAGACATGATGAGGCAGAATCCTGTCAAATTGATAGGAGTGAAGATATTTGCATCTATATCATTGGACGACATTGGCAATTCTGGATGCTCCGGCGTATGATTCCTCGGGAGGCCAAAGAGAGTCGCTTTGGACAAGTTCTACGGCACAAATCTTGTACATTTTGACCTACTGGACAAGGTATGATGAGGCAGAATCCTGCCAAATTGATAGCAGTAAAGATATTTGCATCTATATCATTGGACGACCTTGGCAATGCTGGATGCTCCGGTATATGATTCGACCTGAGTCCAAGGAGAGTCGCTTTGGACAAGTGCTACCGCCCAAACCTTGTACATTTGAACATCCGGAACAAGGTATGATGAGACAGAATCCTGTCAAATTTATAGGAGTGAAGATATTTGCATCTATATCATTGGACGACATTGGCAATTCTGGATGCTCCGGCATATGATTCGAACGGTGGCCAAAGAGTTTGGCTTTTGTCAAGTGCTACCGCACAAATCTTGTACATTTGAACCTCATGGACAAGATACGCTGAGGCAGAATCCTGTCAAATTGATAGGAGTTAAGATATTTGCATCTATATCATTGGACGACATTGGCAATCATGGATGCCTCGGCATATGATTCGACCTGAGTCCAAAGAGAGTCGCTCTGGACAAGTACTGCAGCGCAAATCCTGTACATTTCAACCTCCGGAACAAGGTATGATGAGGCAGAATCCTGTCATATTGATAGCAGTAAGGATATTTGCATCTATATCATTGGACGACATAGGCAATCCTGGATGCCCCGGCATATGATTCGACCGGAGGCCAAAGAGTTTGGCTTTTGTCAAGTGCTACCGCACAAATCTTGTACATTTGAACCTCATGGACAACATACGATGAGGCAGAATCCTGTCAAATTGATAGGAGTTAAGATATTTGCATCTATATCATTGGACGACATTGGCAATCCTGGATGCACCGGCATATGATTCGACCTGAGTCCAAAGAGAGTCGCTGTGGACGAGTACTGCAGCGCAAATCCTGTACATTTGAACCTCCGGAACAAGGTATGATGAGGCAGAATTCTGTCATATTGATAGCAGTAAAGTTATTTGCATCTATATCATTGGACGACATTGGCAATTCTGGATGCTCCGGCATATGATTCGACCTGAGTCCAAAGAGATTCGCTTTTGTGAAGTGCTAACGCACAAATCTTGTACATTTGAACCTCCTGGAGAAGATACGATGGGGCAGAATCCTGTCAAATTGATAGGAGTTAAGGTATTTGTATCTATATCATTCCGATAAGATCTGCAATTTTTGTTACTTCGGCATATGTATCGGCCTGAGTCCAAGGAGAGTCGCTTTGGACAAGGGCTACCGCACAAATCTTGTACATTTGAACCTCCTGTACAAGATACGATGAGGCAGAATCCTATCACATTGATAGGAGTAAAGATATTTGCATCTATATCATTGGTCAACATCGGCAGTTCTGGATGGTCCGGCATATGGTTCGACCTAAGTCCAAAGAATGTCGCTTTGGACAAGTGCTACCGCACAAATCTTGTACATTTGAACCTCCTGTACAAGATACGATGAGGCAAAATCCTATCACATTGATAGGAGTGAAGATGTTTGCATCTATATCATTGGACGACATTGGCAATTCTGGAAGTTCGGCATATGATTCGACCTGAGTCAAAGAGATTGGCTTTTGTCAAGTGCTACCGCACAAGTCTTGTATATTTGGACCCCCTGGACAATATACGACGAGGCAGAAGCCTGTCAAATTGATAGGAGTAAAGATATTTGCATCTATATCATTGGACGATATTGGCAATTCTGGATGCTCCGGTTTATGATTCGACCTGAATCCAAAGAGAGTCGGTTTGGGCAAATGCTGCCGCCCAAACCTTGTGCATTTGGACCTCGTGGAAAAGGTATGATGAGGCAGAATCCTGTCACATTGATAGGAGAGAAGATATTTGCATCTATATCATTAGACGGCATTGGCAATTCTGGATGCTCAGGCATATGATTCGACCTGAGTCCAAGGAGAGTCGCTTTGGACAAGTGCTACCGCAACAAATCTTGTACATTTGGACCCCCTGGACAAGATACGATGTGGCAGAATCCTTTCATATTGATAGCAGTAAAGATATTTGGATCTATTCCATTTCTCGACATTGGCAATTCTTGATGCTTCGGCCTATGGCTCGACCTGAGTCCAAAGAGAGTCGCTTTGGACAAGGGCTACCACACAAGTCTTGTACATTTGGACCCCCTTGACAATATACGATGAGACAGAATCCTGTCAAATTGATAGGAGTAAAGATATGTGAATGTATATCATTGGACGACATTGGCAATTCTGGAAGATCGGCATTTGATTCGACCTGAGTTCAAAGAGAGTCGCTTTGGACAAATACTGCCGCCCAAATCTTGTCCATTTGGACCTCCTGGACAAGATATGATGAGGCCGAATCCTGTCAAATTGATAGGAGTGAAGATATTTGCATCTATATCATTGGACGACATTGGCAATTCTGGATGCTCAGGCTTATGATTCGACCTGAGTCCAAAGAGAGAAGCTTCGGACAAGCGCTACCGCAATAAATCTTGTACATATGGACCTCCTGTACAAGGTATGATGAGGCAGAATCCTATCACATTGATAGGAGTAAAGATATTTGCATCTATATCATTGGACGACATTGGCAATTCTGGAAGTTCGGCATATGATTCGACCTGAGTTCAAAGAGAGCCGCTTTAGACAAATACTGCCGCCCAAATCTTGGCCATTTGGACCTCCGGAACAAGGTATGATGAGGCAGAATCCTATCACATTGATAGGAGTAAAGATATTTGCATCAATATCACTGGACGACATTGGCAATTCTGGATGGTCCGGCTTATGGTTCGACATAAGTCCAAAGAATGTCGCTTTGGGCAAGTGCTACCGCAACAAATCGTGTACATTTGGACCCCATGGACAAGATACGATGAGGCAGAATCCTATCACATTGATAGGAGTAAAGATATTTGCATCAATATCACTGGACGGCATTGGCAATTCTGGATGCTCAGGCTTATGATTCGGCCTGAGTCCAAGGAGAGTCGCTTTGGACAAGGGCTACCGCACAAATCTTGTACATTTGAACCTCCGGAACAAGGTATGATGAGGCAGAATCCTATCACATTGATAGGAGTAAAGATATTTGCATCTATATCATTGGTCAACATCGGCAGTTCTGGATGGTCCGGCATATGGTTCGACCTAAGTCCAAAGAATGTCGCTTTGGACAAGTGCTACCGCACAAATCTTGTACATTTGAACCTCCTGTACAAGATACGATGAGGCAAAATCCTATCACATTGATAGGAGTGAAGATGTTTGCATCTATATCATTGGACGACATTGGCAATTCTGGAAGTTCGGCATATGATCCGACCTGAGTCAAAGAGATTGGCTTTTGTCAAGTGCTGCCGCACAAATCTTGTACATTTGGACCCCCTGGACAATATACGATGAGGCAGAATCCTGTCAAATTGATAGGAGTAAAGATATTTACATCTATATCATTGGACGACATTGGCAATTCTGGATGCTCCGGTTTATGATGCGACCTAAATCCAAAGAGAGTCGGTTTGGGCAAATGCTGCCGCTCAAAACGTGTGCATTTGGACCTCCTGGAAAAGGTATAATGAGGCAGAATCCTGTCACATTGATAGGAGTGAAGATATTTGCATCTATATCATTAGACGGCATTGGCAATTCTGGATGCTCAGGCTTATGATTCGACCTGAGTCCAAGGAGAGTCGCTTTGGACAAGTGCTACCGCAACAAATCTTGTACATTTGGACCCCCGGGACAAGATAAGACGAGGCAGAATCCTGTCACATTGATAGGAGTAAAGATATTTGCATCTATATCATCGGGCTACCTTGGCAATTCTGGATGCCCCGGCTTATGATTCGACCGGAGGCCAAAGAGAGTCGTTTTGGACAAGTGCTACCGCACAAATCTTGTACATTTGTACCTCGTGTACAAGGTATGATGTGGCAGAATCCTGTCAAATTGTTAGGAGTGAAGATGTTTGCATCTATATCATCGGACGACATTGGCAATTCTGGAAGTTCGGCATATGATTCGACCTGAGTCCAAAGAGAGTCGCTTTGGACACGTGCTACCACACAAATCTTGTACATTTGGACCCCCTGGACAAGATACGATGAGGCAGAATCCTGTCAAGTTGATAGCAGTAAAGATATTTGCATCTATATTATTGCACGACAATGGCAATTCTGGATGCTTCGGCTTATGGATCGACCTGAGTCCAAAGAGTTTCGCTTTTGTCTATTGCTACCGCACAAATCTTGTACACTTGATCCTCCTGGACAAGACACGATGAACCCGAATCCTGTCAAATTGATAGGAGTGAAGATATTTGCATCTATATCATTAGACGGCATTCGCAATTCTGGATGCCCAGGCTTATGATTCGACCTGAGTCCAAGGAGAGTCGCTTTGGACAAGTGCTACCGCAACAAATCTTGTTCATTAGGACCCCCTGGAAAAGATATGATGAGGCAGAATCCTGTCAAATTAATATGAGTATAGATATTTGCATCTATATCATTGGACAACATTGGCAATTCTGGATGCTCCGGCTTATGATTCGACCTATGTCCAAAGAGAGTCGTTTTGGACAAGTGCTACCACACAAACCTTGTACATTTGAACATCCGGAACAGGGTATGATGAGACAGAATCCTGTCAAATTGATATGATTGAAGATATTTGCATCTATATCATTGGACCACATTGGCAATTCTGGATGCTCCGGCGTATGATTCGACCGGAGGCCAAAGAGAGTCGCTTTGGACAAGGGCGACCGCACAAATCTTGTACATTTGAACCTCCGGAACAAGGCATGATGAGGCAGAATCCTATCACATAGATAGGAGTAAAGATATTTGCATCTATATCATTGGACGACATTGGCAATTCTGGATGATCGGAATATGATTCGACCTGAGACAAAGAGATTGGCTTTTGTCAAGTGCTGCCGCACAAGTCTTGTACATTTGGACCCCCTGGACAATATACGATGAGGCAGAATCCTGTCAAATTGATAGGAGTAAAGATATTTGCATCTATATCATTGGACGACATTGGCAATTCTGGATGCTCGGAATATGATTCGACCTGAGTTCAAAGAGTTTCGCTTTTGTCTAGTGCTACCGCACAAATCTTGTACATTTGAACCTCCGGAACAAGGTATGATGAGGCAGAATCCTGTCAAATTGATATGATTGAAGATATTTGCATCTATATCATTGGACCACATTGGCAATTCTGGATGCTCCGGTTTATGATTCGACCTGAGTCCAAGGAGAGTCGCTTTGGACAAGGGCTACCGCACAAATCTAGTACATTTTGACCTACTGGACAAGGTATGATGAGGCAGAATCCTGTCAAATTGATAGCAGTAAAGATATTTGCATCTATATCATTGGACGACATTGGCAATTCTGGATGCCCCGGCTTATGATTCGACCTGAGTCCAAAGAGAGTCGCTTTGGACAAGGGCTACCGCAAAAATCTTGTACATTTGAACCTCCGGAACAAGGTATGATGAGGCAGAATCCTGTCAAATTGATAGCAGTAAAGATATTTGCATCTATATCATTGGACGACATTGCCAATTCTGGATGCTCCGGCATATGATTCGACCGGAGGCCAAAGAGAGTCGCTTCGGACAAGTGCTACCGCAATAAGTCTTGTACATTTGGACCTTCTGTACAAGGTATGATGAGGCAGAATCCTATCACATTGATAGGAGTAAAGATATTTGCATCTATATCATTGGACGACATTGGCAATTCTGGATGCTCGGCATATGATTCGACCTGAGTCAAAGAGATTGGCTTTTGTCAAGTGCTGCCGCACAAATCTTGTACACTTGTTCCTCCTGGACAAGACACGATGAGCCAGAATCCTGTCAAATTGATAGGAGTGAAGATATTTGCATCTATATCATTAGACGGCATTCGCAATTCTGGATACTCAGGCTTATGATTCGACCTGAATCCAAAGAGAGTCGCTTTGGACAAGGGCTACCGCACAAATCTTGTACATTTGGACCCCCTGGACAATATACGATGAGGCAGAATCCTGTCAAATTGATAGGAGTAAAGATATTTGCATCTATATCATTGGCCAACATCGGCAATTCTGGATGGTCCGGCTTATGGTTCGACCTATGTCCAAAGAGAG
This sequence comes from Priocnemis perturbator, assembly GCA_963942575.1. Classification (NCBI taxonomy): domain Eukaryota; kingdom Metazoa; phylum Arthropoda; class Insecta; order Hymenoptera; family Pompilidae; genus Priocnemis; species Priocnemis perturbator. The sequence goes on along the minus strand of CAWWDK010000133.1, from coordinate 676,170 downwards.
TCGTTTTGGACAAGTGCTACCACACAAACCTTGTACATTTGAACATCCGGAACAGGGTATGATGAGACAGAATCCTGTCAAATTGATATGATTGAAGATATTTGCATCTATATCATTGGACCACATTGGCAATTCTGGATGCTCCGGCGTATGATTCGACCGGAGGCCAAAGAGAGTCGCATTGTACAAGTGCTACCGCACAAGTCTTGTACATTTTGGCCCCCTGGACAATATACGATGAGGCAGAATCCTGTCAAATTGATAGGAGTGAAGGTATTTGCATCTATATCATTAGACGACATTGGCAATTCTGGATGCTCCGGCTTATGATTCGACCTGAATCCAAAGAGAGTCGCTTCGGACAAGTGCTACCGCAACAAGTCTTGTACATTTGGACCTCTTGTAAAAGGTATGATGAGGCAGAATCCTGTCAAATTGATAGGCGTAAAGATATTTGCATCTATATCATTGGACGACATTGGCAATTCTGCATGCTCAGGCTTATGGTTCGACCTGAATCCAAAGAGAGTCGCTTCGGACAAGTGCTACCGCAACAAGTCTTGTACATTTGGACCTCTTGTAAAAGGTATGATGAGGCAGAATCCTATCACAATCATTGGAGTGATGATATTTGCATCTGTATCATTGGACGTCATGGCAATTCTGGATGCTTCGGCATATGAATCGACCTGAGTCAAAGAGATTTGGCTTTTGTCAAGTGCTACCGCACAAGTCTTGTACATTTGGACCCCTTGGACAATATACGATGAGGCAGAATCCTGTCAAATTGATAGGAGTAAAGATATTTGCATCTATATCATTGGACGACATTGGCAATTCTGGATGCTTCGGCTTATGGTTCGACATAAGTCCAAAGAATATCGCTTTGGACAAGTGCTACCACAACAAATCGTGTACATTTGGACACCCTGGACAAGATACGATGAGGCAGAATCCTATCACATTGATAGGAGTAAAGATATTTGCATCTATATCATTGGGCTACCTTGGCAATTCTGGATGCCCCGGCTTATGATTCGACCGGAGGCCAAAGAGGGACGTTTTGGACAAGTGCTACCGCACAAATCTTGTACATTTGGACCACCTGTACAAGGTATGATGTGGCAGAATCCTGTCAAATTGATAGGAGTGAAGATGTTTGCATCTATATCATTGGACGACATTGGCAATTCTGGAAGTTCGGCATATGATTCGACCTGGGTCCAAAGAGAGTCGCTTCGGACAAGTGCTACCGCAATAAGTCTTGTACATTTGGATCTCCTGTACAAGGTATGATGAGGCAGAATCCTACCACATTGATAGGAGTAAAGATATTTGCATCTATATCCTTGGACGACATTGGCAATTCTGGAAGTTCGGCATATGATTCGACCTGAGTCCAAAGAGAGTCGCTTCGGACAAATACTGCCACCCAAATCTTGTCCATTTGGACCTCCTGGAAAAGGTATAATGAGGCAGAATCCTGTCACATTGATAGGAGTGAAGATATTTGCATCTATATCATTAGACGGCATTGGCAATTCTGGATGCTCAGGCTTATGATTCGACCTGAGTCCAAAGAGAGTCGCTTTGGACAAGGGCGACCGCACAAATCTTGTACATTTGAACCTCCGGAACAAGGCATGATGAGGCAGAATCCTATCACATAGATAGGAGTAAAGATATTTGCATCTATATCCTTGGACGACATTGGCAATTCTGGAAGTTCGGCATATGATTCGACCTGAGTCCAAAGAGAGTCGCTTCGGACAAATACTGCCACCCAAATCTTGTCCATTTGGACACCCGGGACAAGATAAGACGAGGCAGAATCCTATCACATTGATAGGAGTGAAGATATTTGCATTTATATCATTGCACGACATTGGCAATTCTGGATGCTTCGGCTTTAGGATCGACATGAGTCGAAAGCGTTTCGCGCTTGTCTAGTGCTACCGCACAATTCTTGTACACTGGATCCTCCTGGACAAGACACGATGAGCCAGAATCCTGTCAAATTGATAGCAGTAAAGATATTTGTATCTATATCATTGGACGACATTGGCAATTCTGGATGGTCCGGCTTATGGTTCGACATAAGTCCAAAGAATGTCGCTTTGGGCAAGTGCTACCGCAACAAATCGTGTACATTTGGACCCCATGGACAAGATACGATGAGGCAGAATCCTATCACATTGATAGGAGTAAAGATATTTGCATCAATATCACTGGACGGCATTGGCAATTCTGGATGCTCAGGCTTATGATTCGGCCTAAGTCCAAAGAATGTCGCTTTGGACAAGTGCTACCGCACAAATCTTGTACATTTGAACCTCCTGTACAAGATACGATGAGGCAAAATCCTATCACATTGATAGGAGTGAAGATGTTTGCATCTATATCATTGGACGACATTGGCAATTCTGGAAGTTCGGCATATGATTCGACCTGAGTCAAAGAGATTGGCTTTTGTCAAGTGCTACCGCACAAGTCTTGTATATTTGGACCCCCTGGACAATATACGATGAGGCAGAAGCCTGTCAAATTGATAGGAGTAAAGATATTTGCATCTATATCATTGGACGATATTGGCAATTCTGGATGCTCCGGTTTATGATTCGACCTGAATCCAAAGAGAGTCGGTTTGGGCAAATGCTGCCGCCCAAACCTTGTGCATTTGGACCTCGTGGAAAAGGTATGATGAGGCAGAATCCTGTCACATTGATAGGAGAGAAGATATTTGCATCTATATCATTAGACGGCATTGGCAATTCTGGATGCTCAGGCATATGATTCGACCTGAGTCAAAGAGATTGGCTTTTGTCAAGTGCTACCGCACAAGTCTTGTATATTTGGACCCCCTGGACAATATACGATGAGGCAGAAGCCTGTCAAATTGATAGGAGTAAAGATATTTGCATCTATATCATTGGACGACATTGGCAATTCTGGAAGTTCGGCATATGATTCGACCTGGGTCCAAAGAGAGTCGCTTCGGACAAGTGCTACCGCAATAAGTCTTGTACATTTGGATCTCCTGTACAAGGTATGATGAGGCAGAAACCTACCACATTGATAGGAGTAAAGATATTTGCATCTATATCCTTGGACGACATTGGCAATTCTGGAAGTTCGGCATATGATTCGACCTGAGTCCAAAGAGAGTCGCTTCGGACAAATACTGCCACCCAAATCTTGTCCATTTGGACCTCCTGGAAAAGGTATAATGAGGCAGAATCCTGTCACATTGATAGGAGTGAAGATATTTGCATCTATATCATTAGACGGCATTGGCAATTCTGGATGCTCAGGCTTATGATTCGACCTGAGTCCAAAGAGAGTCGCTTTGGACAAGGGCGACCGCACAAATCTTGTACATTTGAACCTCCGGAACAAGGCATGATGAGGCAGAATCCTATCACATAGATAGGAGTAAAGATATTTGCATCTATATCCTTGGACGACATTGGCAAATCTGGAAGTTCGGCATATGATTCGACCTGAGTCCAAAGAGAGTCGCTTCGGACAAATACTGCCACCCAAATCTTGTCCATTTGGACCCCCGGGACAAGATAAGACGAGGCAGAATCCTATCACATTGATAGGAGTGAAGATATTTGCATTTATATCATTGCACGACATTGGCAATTCTGGATGCTTCGGCTTTAGGATCGACATGAGTCGAAAGCGTTTCGCGCTTGTCTAGTGCTACCGCACAATTCTTGTACACTGGCTCCTCCTGGACAAGACACGATGAGCCAGAGTCCTGTCAAATTGATAGCAGTAAAGATATTTGTATCTATATCATTGGACGACATTGGCAATTCTGGATGGTCCGGCTTATGGTTCGACATAAGTCCAAAGAATGTCGCTTTGGGCAAGTGCTACCGCAACAAATCGTGTACATTTGGACCCCATGGACAAGATACGATGAGGCAGAATCCTATCACATTGATAGGAGTAAAGATATTTGCATCAATATCACTGGACGGCATTGGCAATTCTGGATGCTCAGGCTTATGATTCGGCCTGAGTCCAAGGAGAGTCGCTTTGGACAAGGGCTACCGCACAAATCTTGTACATTTGAACCTCCGGAACAAGGTATGATGAGGCAGAATCCTATGACATTGATAGGAGTAAAGATATTTGCATCTATATCATTGGACGATATTGGCAATTCTGGATGCTCCGGTTTATGATTCGACCTGAATCCAAAGAGAGTCGGTTTGGGCAAATGCTGCCGCCCAAACCTTGTGCATTTGGACCTCGTGGAAAAGGTATGATGAGGCAGAATCCTGTCACATTGATAGGAGAGAAGATATTTGCATCTATATCATATTCGGCATTGGCAATTCTGGATGCTCAGGCATATGATTCGACCTGAGTCCAAGGAGAGTCGCTTTGGACAAGTGCTACCGCAACAAATCTTGTACATTTGGACCCCCTGGACAAGATACGATGTGGCAGAATCCTTTCATATTGATAGCAGTAAAGATATTTGGATCTATTCCATTTCTCGACATTGGCAATTCTTGATGCTTCGGCCTATGGCTCGACCTGAGTCCAAAGAGAGTCGCTTTGGACAAGGGCTACCACACAAGTCTTGTACATTTGGACCCCCTTGACAATATACGATGAGACAGAATCCTGTCAAATTGATAGGAGTAAAGATATGTGAATGTATATCATTGGACGACATTGGCAATTCTGGATGCCCCGGCTTATGATTCGACCTGAGTCCAAAGAGAGCCGCTTTGGACAAGGGCTACCGCAAAAATCTTGTACATTTGAACCTCCGGAACAAGGTATGATGAGGCAGAATCCTGTCAAATTGATAGCAGTAAAGATATTTGCATCTATATCATTGGACGACATTGCCAATTCTGGATGCTCCGGCATATGATTCGACCGGAGGCCAAAGAGAGTCGCTTCGGACAAGTGCTACCGCAATAAGTCTTGTACATTTGGACCTTCTGTACAAGGTATGATGAGGCAGAATCCTATCACATTGATAGGAGTAAAGATATTTGCATCTATATCATTGGACGACATTGGCAATTCTGGATGCTCGGCATATGATTCGACCTGAGTCAAAGAGATTGGCTTTTGTCAAGTGTTGCCGCACAAATCTTGTACACTTGTTCCTCCTGGACAAGACACGATGAGCCAGAATCCTGGCAAATTGATAGGAGTGAAGATATTTGCATCTATATCATTAGACGGCATTCGCAATTCTGGATACTCAGGCTTATGATTCGACCTGAATCCAAAGAGAGTCGCTTTGGACAAGGGCTACCGCACAAATCTTGTACATTTGGACCCCCTGGACAAGACACGATGAACCAGAATCCTGTCAAATTGATAGGAGTAAAGATATTTGCATCTATATCATTGGTCAACATCGGCAATTCTGGATGCTCCGGCGTATGATTCGACCGGAGGCCAAAGAGAGTCGCATTGTACAAGTGCTACCTCACAAGTATTGTACATTTGGACCCCCTGGACAATATACGATGAGGCAGAATCCTCTCAAATTGATGGGAGTAAAGATATTTGCATCTATATCATTGGACGACATTGGCAATTCTGGATGGCTTATGATTCGACCTAAGTCCAAGTAGGGTCGCTTTGGACAAGTGCTAACGCAACATATCTTGTACATTTGGACCCCCTGGACAAGATACGATGAGGCAGAATACTGTCAAATTAATAGGAGTAAAGATATTTGCATCTATATCATTGGTGAACATCGGCAATTCTGGATGGTCCGGCTTATGGTTCGACATAAGTCCAAAGAATTTCGCTTTGGTCAAGTGCTACCGCAACAAACTGTGTACATTTTGACCCCCTGGACAAGGTATGACGAGGCAGAATCCTATCACATTGATAGGAGTAAAGATATTTGCATCTATATCATTGGACGACATTGGCAATTCTGGATGCTCGGCATATGATTCGACCTGAGTCAAAGAGATTGGCTTTTGTCAAGTGCTACCGCACAAATCTTGGCCATGTGGACCTCCTGGACAAGATATGATGAGGCAGATTCCTGTAACATTGATAGGAGTGAAGATATTTGCATCTATATCATTGGCCAACATCGGCAATTCTGGATGGTCCGGCTTATGGTTCGACCTATGTCCAAAGAGAGTCGTTTTGGACAAGTGCTACCACACAAACCTTGTACATTTGAACATCCGGAACAGGGTATGATGAGACAGAATCCTGTCAAATTGATATGATTGAAGATATTTGCATCTATATCATTGGACCACATTGGCAATTCTGGATGCTCCGGCGTATGATTCGACCGGAGGCCAAAGAGAGTCGCATTGTACAAGTGCTACCGCACAAGTCTTGTACATTTTGGCCCCCTGGACAATATACGATGAGGCAGAATCCTGTCAAATTGATAGGAGTGAAGGTATTTGCATCTATATCATTAGACGGCATTGGCAATTCTGGATGCTCCGGCTTATGATTCGACCTGAATCCAAAGAGAGTCGCTTCGGACAAGTGCTACCGCAATAAGTCTTGTACATTTGGATCTCCTGTACAAGGTATGATGAGGCAGAAACCTACCACATTGATAGGAGTAAAGATATTTGCATCTATATCCTTGGACGACATTGGCAATTCTGGAAGTTCGGCATATGATTCGACCTGAGTCCAAAGAGAGTCGCTTCGGACAAATACTGCCACCCAAATCTTGTCCATTTGGACCTCCTGGAAAAGGTATAATGAGGCAGAATCCTGTCACATTGATAGGAGTGAAGATATTTGCATCTATATCATTAGACGGCATTGGCAATTCTGGATGCTCAGGCTTATGATTCGACCTGAGTCCAAAGAGAGTCGCTTTGGACAAGGGCGACCGCACAAATCTTGTACATTTGAACCTCCGGAACAAGGCATGATGAGGCAGAATCCTATCACATAGATAGGAGTAAAGATATTTGCATCTATATCCTTGGACGACATTGGCAAATCTGGAAGTTCGGCATATGATTCGACCTGAGTCCAAAGAGAGTCGCTTCGGACAAATACTGCCACCCAAATCTTGTCCATTTGGACCCCCGGGACAAGATAAGACGAGGCAGAATCCTATCACATTGATAGGAGTGAAGATATTTGCATTTATATCATTGCACGACATTGGCAATTCTGGATGCTTCGGCTTTAGGATCGACATGAGTCGAAAGCGTTTCGCGCTTGTCTAGTGCTACCGCACAATTCTTGTACACTGGCTCCTCCTGGACAAGACACGATGAGCCAGAGTCCTGTCAAATTGATAGCAGTAAAGATATTTGTATCTATATCATTGGACGACATTGGCAATTCTGGATGGTCCGGCTTATGGTTCGACATAAGTCCAAAGAATGTCGCTTTGGGCAAGTGCTACCGCAACAAATCGTGTACATTTGGACCCCATGGACAAGATACGATGAGGCAGAATCCTATCACATTGATAGGAGTAAAGATATTTGCATCAATATCACTGGACGGCATTGGCAATTCTGGATGCTCAGGCTTATGATTCGGCCTGAGTCCAAGGAGAGTCGCTTTGGACAAGGGCTACCGCACAAATCTTGTACATTTGAACCTCCGGAACAAGGTATGATGAGGCAGAATCCTATGACATTGATAGGAGTAAAGATATTTGCATCTATATCATTGGTCAACATCGGCAGTTCTGGATGGTCCGGCATATGGTTCGACCTAAGTCCAAAGAATGTCGCTTTGGACAAGTGCTACCGCACAAATCTTGTACATTTGAACCTCCTGTACAAGATACGATGAGGCAAAATCCTATCACATTGATAGGAGTGAAGATGTTTGCATCTATATCATTGGACGACATTGGCAATTCTGGAAGTTCGGCATATGATTCGACCTGAGTCAAAGAGATTGGCTTTTGTCAAGTGCTACCGCACAAGTCTTGTATATTTGGACCCCCTGGACAATATACGATGAGGCAGAAGCCTGTCAAATTGATAGGAGTAAAGATATTTGCATCTATATCATTGGACGATATTGGCAATTCTGGATGCTCCGGTTTATGATTCGACCTGAATCCAAAGAGAGTCGGTTTGGGCAAATGCTGCCGCCCAAACCTTGTGCATTTGGACCTCGTGGAAAAGGTATGATGAGGCAGAATCCTGTCACATTGATAGGAGAGAAGATATTTGCATCTATATCATATTCGGCATTGGCAATTCTGGATGCTCAGGCATATGATTCGACCTGAGTCCAAGGAGAGTCGCTTTGGACAAGTGCTACCGCAACAAATCTTGTACATTTGGACCCCCTGGACAAGATACGATGTGGCAGAATCCTTTCATATTGATAGCAGTAAAGATATTTGGATCTATTCCATTTCTCGACATTGGCAATTCTTGATGCTTCGGCCTATGGCTCGACCTGAGTCCAAAGAGAGTCGCTTTGGACAAGGGCTACCACACAAGTCTTGTACATTTGGACCCCCTTGACAATATACGATGAGACAGAATCCTGTCAAATTGATAGGAGTAAAGATATGTGAATGTATATCATTGGACGACATTGGCAATTCTGGATGCCCCGGCTTATGATTCGACCTGAGTCCAAAGAGAGCCGCTTTGGACAAGGGCTACCGCAAAAATCTTGTACATTTGAACCTCCGGAACAAGGTATGATGAGGCAGAATCCTGTCAAATTGATAGCAGTAAAGATATTTGCATCTATATCATTGGACGACATTGCCAATTCTGGATGCTCCGGCATATGATTCGACCGGAGGCCAAAGAGAGTCGCTTCGGACAAGTGCTACCGCAATAAGTCTTGTACATTTGGACCTTCTGTACAAGGTATGATGAGGCAGAATCCTATCACATTGATAGGAGTAAAGATATTTGCATCTATATCATTGGACGACATTGGCAATTCTGGATGCTCGGCATATGATTCGACCTGAGTCAAAGAGATTGGCTTTTGTCAAGTGTTGCCGCACAAATCTTGTACACTTGTTCCTCCTGGACAAGACACGATGAGCCAGAATCCTGGCAAATTGATAGGAGTGAAGATATTTGCATCTATATCATTAGACGGCATTCGCAATTCTGGATACTCAGGCTTATGATTCGACCTGAATCCAAAGAGAGTCGCTTTGGACAAGGGCTACCGCACAAATCTTGTACATTTGGACCCCCTGGACAAGACACGATGAACCAGAATCCTGTCAAATTGATAGGAGTAAAGATATTTGCATCTATATCATTGGTCAACATCGGCAATTCTGGATGCTCCGGCGTATGATTCGACCGGAGGCCAAAGAGAGTCGCATTGTACAAGTGCTACCTCACAAGTATTGTACATTTGGACCCCCTGGACAATATACGATGAGGCAGAATCCTCTCAAATTGATGGGAGTAAAGATATTTGCATCTATATCATTGGACGACATTGGCAATTCTGGATGGCTTATGATTCGACCTAAGTCCAAGTAGGGTCGCTTTGGACAAGTGCTAACGCAACATATCTTGTACATTTGGACCCCCTGGACAAGATACGATGAGGCAGAATACTGTCAAATTAATAGGAGTAAAGATATTTGCATCTATATCATTGGTGAACATCGGCAATTCTGGATGGTCCGGCTTATGGTTCGACATAAGTCCAAAGAATTTCGCTTTGGTCAAGTGCTACCGCAACAAACTGTGTACATTTTGACCCCCTGGACAAGGTATGACGAGGCAGAATCCTATCACATTGATAGGAGTAAAGATATTTGCATCTATATCATTGGACGACATTGGCAATTCTGGATGCTCGGCATATGATTCGACCTGAGTCAAAGAGATTGGCTTTTGTCAAGTGCTACCGCACAAATCTTGGCCATGTGGACCTCCTGGACAAGATATGATGAGGCAGATTCCTGTAACATTGATAGGAGTGAAGATATTTGCATCTATATCATTGGCCAACATCGGCAATTCTGGATGGTCCGGCTTATGGTTCGACCTATGTCCAAAGAGAGTCGTTTTGGACAAGTGCTACCACACAAACCTTGTACATTTGAACATCCGGAACAGGGTATGATGAGACAGAATCCTGTCAAATTGATATGATTGAAGATATTTGCATCTATATCATTGGACCACATTGGCAATTCTGGATGCTCCGGCGTATGATTCGACCGGAGGCCAAAGAGAGTCGCATTGTACAAGTGCTACCGCACAAGTCTTGTACATTTTGGCCCCCTGGACAATATACGATGAGGCAGAATCCTGTCAAATTGATAGCAGTAAAGATATTTGCATCTATATCATTGGACGACATTGCCAATTCTGGATGCTCCGGCATATGATTCGACCGGAGGCCAAAGAGAGTCGCTTCGGACAAGTGCTACCGCAAAAATCGTGTACATTTGGACCTCCTGTACAAGATATGGTGAGGCAGAATCCTATCACATTGATAGGAGTAAAGATATTTGCATCTATATCATTGGACGACATTGGCAATTCTGGATGCTCGGCATATCAATCGACCTGAGTCCAAAGGGATTGGCTTTTGTCAATTGCTACCGCACAAATCTTGTACATTTGAACCTCATGGACAAGATACGATGAGGCAGAATCCTGTCAAATTGATAGGAGTTAAGATATTTGCATCTATATCATTGGACGACATTGGCAATCCTGGATGCCCCGGCATATGATTCGACCTGAGTCCAAAGAGAGTCGCTTTGGACAAGTGCTACCGCACAAATCTTGTATGTGTGGACCTCCTGTACAAGGTATGATGAGGCAGAATCCTACCACATTGATATCAGTAAAGATATTTGCATCTATATCATTGGACGACATTGGCAATTCTGGATGCTCCGGCTTATAATTCGACCTGAGTCCAAAGAGAGTCGCTTTGGACAAGTGCTACCGCACAAATCGTGTACATTTGGACCTCCTGGACAAGATATGATGAGGCAGCATCCTGGCAAATTGATAGGAGCAAAGATATTTTCATCTATATAATTGGACGACATTGGCAATTCTGGACGCTGGACATATGATTCGACCTGAATCCAAAGAGATTCGCTTTTGTCAAATGCTACTCCACAAATCTTTTACATTTGAACCTCCTGGATAAGATATGATGAGGCAGAATCCTGTCAAATTGATAGGCGTGATGATATTTGCATCTATATAATTGGACGACATTGGCAATTCTGGATGCTCAGGCTTATGATTCGACCTGAGTCCAAGGAGAGTCGCTTTGGACAAGTGCTACCGAAACAAATCTTGTACATTTAGACCCCGTGGACAAGATACGATGAGCCAGAATCCCGTTAAATTGGTAGGAGTGAAGATATTTGCATCTATATCATTAGACGGCATTGGCAATTCTGGATGCTTCGGCATATGGATCGACCTGAGTCCAAAGAGTTTCGCTTTGGACAAGTGCTACCGCACAAATCTTGTACACTTGATCCTCCTGGACAAGATATGATGAGGCAGAATCCTGTCAAATTGATAGGAGGAATGATATTTGCATCTATATCAATGGACGTCATTTGGCAATTCTGGATGCTCCGGCATATGATTCGACCTGAATCCCAAGAGAGTCGCTCTGGACAAGTACTGCAGCGCAAATCCTGTGCATTTGAACCTCCGGAACAAGGTATGATGAGGCAGAATCCTGTCATATTGATAGCAGTAAAGATATTTGCATCTATATCATTGGACGACATTGGCAATTCTGGATGCTCCGGCATATGATTCGACCTGAGTCCAAAGAGATTCGCTTTTATGAAGTGCTAACGCACAAATCTTGTACATTTGGACCCCCTGAACAAGATACGATAAGGCAGAATCCTGTCAAATTGATAGGAGTGAAGATATTTGCATCTATATCATTGGACGACATTGGAAATTCTGGATGCTCGGCTTATGATTCGACCTGAGTTCAAAGAGAGTCGCTTTGGACAAGTGCTACCGCAAAAATCGTGTACATTTGGACCTCCTGTACAAGATATGGTGAGGCAGAATCCTATCACATTGATAGGAGTAAAGATATTTGCATCTATATCATTGGACGACATTGGCAATTCTGGATGCTCCGGTTTATTATTCGACCTGAGTCCAAAGAGAGTCGCTTTGGACAAGTGCTACCGCACAAATCTTGTACATTTGGACCCCCTGAACAAGATACGATAAGGCAGAATCCTGTCATATTGATAGCAGTAAAGATATTTGCATCTATTTCATTGGACGTCTTTGGCAATTCTGGATGCTCAGGCTTATGATTCGACCTGAATCCCAAGAGAGTCGCTCTGGACAAGTACTGCAGCACAAATCCTGTACATTTGAACCTCCGGAACAAGGTATGATGAGGCAGAATCCTGTCAAATTGATAGGAGTGAAGATATTTGCATCTATATCATTGGACGACATTGGCAAATCTGGATGCTCCGGTTTATTATTCGACCTGAGTCCAAAGAGAGTCGCTTTGGACAAGTGCTACCGCACAAATCTTGTACATTTGGACCCCCTGGACAAGATACGATGAGGCAGAATCCTGTCAAATTGATAGGAGTGAAGATATTTCCATCTATATCATTGGACGACATTGGCAATTCTGGGTGCTCCGGCTTATGATTCGACCTGAATCCAAAGAGAGTCGGTTTGGGCAAATGCTGCCGCCCAAAACTTGTGCATTTGGACGTCCTGGAAAAGACATGATGAGGCAGAATCCTGTCAAATTGATAGGAGTGAAGATATTTGCATCTATATCATTGGACGACATTGGCAATTCTGGATGCTCCGGCGTATGATTCCTCGGGAGGCCAAAGAGAGTCGCTTTGGACAAGTTCTACGGCACAAATCTTGTACATTTTGACCTACTGGACAAGGTATGATGAGGCAGAATCCTGCCAAATTGATAGCAGTAAAGATATTTGCATCTATATCATTGGACGACCTTGGCAATGCTGGATGCTCCGGTATATGATTCGACCTGAGTCCAAGGAGAGTCGCTTTGGACAAGTGCTACCGCCCAAACCTTGTACATTTGAACATCCGGAACAAGGTATGATGAGACAGAATCCTGTCAAATTTATAGGAGTGAAGATATTTGCATCTATATCATTGGACGACATTGGCAATTCTGGATGCTCCGGCATATGATTCGAACGGTGGCCAAAGAGTTTGGCTTTTGTCAAGTGCTACCGCACAAATCTTGTACATTTGAACCTCATGGACAAGATACGCTGAGGCAGAATCCTGTCAAATTGATAGGAGTTAAGATATTTGCATCTATATCATTGGACGACATTGGCAATCATGGATGCCTCGGCATATGATTCGACCTGAGTCCAAAGAGAGTCGCTCTGGACAAGTACTGCAGCGCAAATCCTGTACATTTCAACCTCCGGAACAAGGTATGATGAGGCAGAATCCTGTCATATTGATAGCAGTAAGGATATTTGCATCTATATCATTGGACGACATAGGCAATCCTGGATGCCCCGGCATATGATTCGACCGGAGGCCAAAGAGTTTGGCTTTTGTCAAGTGCTACCGCACAAATCTTGTACATTTGAACCTCATGGACAACATACGATGAGGCAGAATCCTGTCAAATTGATAGGAGTTAAGATATTTGCATCTATATCATTGGACGACATTGGCAATCCTGGATGCACCGGCATATGATTCGACCTGAGTCCAAAGAGAGTCGCTGTGGACGAGTACTGCAGCGCAAATCCTGTACATTTGAACCTCCGGAACAAGGTATGATGAGGCAGAATTCTGTCATATTGATAGCAGTAAAGTTATTTGCATCTATATCATTGGACGACATTGGCAATTCTGGATGCTCCGGCATATGATTCGACCTGAGTCCAAAGAGATTCGCTTTTGTGAAGTGCTAACGCACAAATCTTGTACATTTGAACCTCCTGGAGAAGATACGATGGGGCAGAATCCTGTCAAATTGATAGGAGTTAAGGTATTTGTATCTATATCATTCCGATAAGATCTGCAATTTTTGTTACTTCGGCATATGTATCGGCCTGAGTCCAAGGAGAGTCGCTTTGGACAAGGGCTACCGCACAAATCTTGTACATTTGAACCTCCTGTACAAGATACGATGAGGCAGAATCCTATCACATTGATAGGAGTAAAGATATTTGCATCTATATCATTGGTCAACATCGGCAGTTCTGGATGGTCCGGCATATGGTTCGACCTAAGTCCAAAGAATGTCGCTTTGGACAAGTGCTACCGCACAAATCTTGTACATTTGAACCTCCTGTACAAGATACGATGAGGCAAAATCCTATCACATTGATAGGAGTGAAGATGTTTGCATCTATATCATTGGACGACATTGGCAATTCTGGAAGTTCGGCATATGATTCGACCTGAGTCAAAGAGATTGGCTTTTGTCAAGTGCTACCGCACAAGTCTTGTATATTTGGACCCCCTGGACAATATACGACGAGGCAGAAGCCTGTCAAATTGATAGGAGTAAAGATATTTGCATCTATATCATTGGACGATATTGGCAATTCTGGATGCTCCGGTTTATGATTCGACCTGAATCCAAAGAGAGTCGGTTTGGGCAAATGCTGCCGCCCAAACCTTGTGCATTTGGACCTCGTGGAAAAGGTATGATGAGGCAGAATCCTGTCACATTGATAGGAGAGAAGATATTTGCATCTATATCATTAGACGGCATTGGCAATTCTGGATGCTCAGGCATATGATTCGACCTGAGTCCAAGGAGAGTCGCTTTGGACAAGTGCTACCGCAACAAATCTTGTACATTTGGACCCCCTGGACAAGATACGATGTGGCAGAATCCTTTCATATTGATAGCAGTAAAGATATTTGGATCTATTCCATTTCTCGACATTGGCAATTCTTGATGCTTCGGCCTATGGCTCGACCTGAGTCCAAAGAGAGTCGCTTTGGACAAGGGCTACCACACAAGTCTTGTACATTTGGACCCCCTTGACAATATACGATGAGACAGAATCCTGTCAAATTGATAGGAGTAAAGATATGTGAATGTATATCATTGGACGACATTGGCAATTCTGGAAGATCGGCATTTGATTCGACCTGAGTTCAAAGAGAGTCGCTTTGGACAAATACTGCCGCCCAAATCTTGTCCATTTGGACCTCCTGGACAAGATATGATGAGGCCGAATCCTGTCAAATTGATAGGAGTGAAGATATTTGCATCTATATCATTGGACGACATTGGCAATTCTGGATGCTCAGGCTTATGATTCGACCTGAGTCCAAAGAGAGAAGCTTCGGACAAGCGCTACCGCAATAAATCTTGTACATATGGACCTCCTGTACAAGGTATGATGAGGCAGAATCCTATCACATTGATAGGAGTAAAGATATTTGCATCTATATCATTGGACGACATTGGCAATTCTGGAAGTTCGGCATATGATTCGACCTGAGTTCAAAGAGAGCCGCTTTAGACAAATACTGCCGCCCAAATCTTGGCCATTTGGACCTCCGGAACAAGGTATGATGAGGCAGAATCCTATCACATTGATAGGAGTAAAGATATTTGCATCAATATCACTGGACGACATTGGCAATTCTGGATGGTCCGGCTTATGGTTCGACATAAGTCCAAAGAATGTCGCTTTGGGCAAGTGCTACCGCAACAAATCGTGTACATTTGGACCCCATGGACAAGATACGATGAGGCAGAATCCTATCACATTGATAGGAGTAAAGATATTTGCATCAATATCACTGGACGGCATTGGCAATTCTGGATGCTCAGGCTTATGATTCGGCCTGAGTCCAAGGAGAGTCGCTTTGGACAAGGGCTACCGCACAAATCTTGTACATTTGAACCTCCGGAACAAGGTATGATGAGGCAGAATCCTATCACATTGATAGGAGTAAAGATATTTGCATCTATATCATTGGTCAACATCGGCAGTTCTGGATGGTCCGGCATATGGTTCGACCTAAGTCCAAAGAATGTCGCTTTGGACAAGTGCTACCGCACAAATCTTGTACATTTGAACCTCCTGTACAAGATACGATGAGGCAAAATCCTATCACATTGATAGGAGTGAAGATGTTTGCATCTATATCATTGGACGACATTGGCAATTCTGGAAGTTCGGCATATGATCCGACCTGAGTCAAAGAGATTGGCTTTTGTCAAGTGCTGCCGCACAAATCTTGTACATTTGGACCCCCTGGACAATATACGATGAGGCAGAATCCTGTCAAATTGATAGGAGTAAAGATATTTACATCTATATCATTGGACGACATTGGCAATTCTGGATGCTCCGGTTTATGATGCGACCTAAATCCAAAGAGAGTCGGTTTGGGCAAATGCTGCCGCTCAAAACGTGTGCATTTGGACCTCCTGGAAAAGGTATAATGAGGCAGAATCCTGTCACATTGATAGGAGTGAAGATATTTGCATCTATATCATTAGACGGCATTGGCAATTCTGGATGCTCAGGCTTATGATTCGACCTGAGTCCAAGGAGAGTCGCTTTGGACAAGTGCTACCGCAACAAATCTTGTACATTTGGACCCCCGGGACAAGATAAGACGAGGCAGAATCCTGTCACATTGATAGGAGTAAAGATATTTGCATCTATATCATCGGGCTACCTTGGCAATTCTGGATGCCCCGGCTTATGATTCGACCGGAGGCCAAAGAGAGTCGTTTTGGACAAGTGCTACCGCACAAATCTTGTACATTTGTACCTCGTGTACAAGGTATGATGTGGCAGAATCCTGTCAAATTGATAGGAGTGAAGATGTTTGCATCTATATCATCGGACGACATTGGCAATTCTGGAAGTTCGGCATATGATTCGACCTGAGTCCAAAGAGAGTCGCTTTGGACACGTGCTACCACACAAATCTTGTACATTTGGACCCCCTGGACAAGATACGATGAGGCAGAATCCTGTCAAGTTGATAGCAGTAAAGATATTTGCATCTATATTATTGCACGACAATGGCAATTCTGGATGCTTCGGCTTATGGATCGACCTGAGTCCAAAGAGTTTCGCTTTTGTCTATTGCTACCGCACAAATCTTGTACACTTGATCCTCCTGGACAAGACACGATGAACCCGAATCCTGTCAAATTGATAGGAGTGAAGATATTTGCATCTATATCATTAGACGGCATTCGCAATTCTGGATGCCCAGGCTTATGATTCGACCTGAGTCCAAGGAGAGTCGCTTTGGACAAGTGCTACCGCAACAAATCTTGTTCATTAGGACCCCCTGGAAAAGATATGATGAGGCAGAATCCTGTCAAATTAATATGAGTATAGATATTTGCATCTATATCATTGGACAACATTGGCAATTCTGGATGCTCCGGCTTATGATTCGACCTATGTCCAAAGAGAGTCGTTTTGGACAAGTGCTACCACACAAACCTTGTACATTTGAACATCCGGAACAGGGTATGATGAGACAGAATCCTGTCAAATTGATATGATTGAAGATATTTGCATCTATATCATTGGACCACATTGGCAATTCTGGATGCTCCGGCGTATGATTCGACCGGAGGCCAAAGAGAGTCGCTTTGGACAAGGGCGACCGCACAAATCTTGTACATTTGAACCTCCGGAACAAGGCATGATGAGGCAGAATCCTATCACATAGATAGGAGTAAAGATATTTGCATCTATATCATTGGACGACATTGGCAATTCTGGATGATCGGAATATGATTCGACCTGAGTCAAAGAGATTGGCTTTTGTCAAGTGCTGCCGCACAAGTCTTGTACATTTGGACCCCCTGGACAATATACGATGAGGCAGAATCCTGTCAAATTGATAGGAGTAAAGATATTTGCATCTATATCATTGGACGACATTGGCAATTCTGGATGCTCGGAATATGATTCGACCTGAGTTCAAAGAGTTTCGCTTTTGTCTAGTGCTACCGCACAAATCTTGTACATTTGAACCTCCGGAACAAGGTATGATGAGGCAGAATCCTGTCAAATTGATATGATTGAAGATATTTGCATCTATATCATTGGACCACATTGGCAATTCTGGATGCTCCGGTTTATGATTCGACCTGAGTCCAAGGAGAGTCGCTTTGGACAAGGGCTACCGCACAAATCTAGTACATTTTGACCTACTGGACAAGGTATGATGAGGCAGAATCCTGTCAAATTGATAGCAGTAAAGATATTTGCATCTATATCATTGGACGACATTGGCAATTCTGGATGCCCCGGCTTATGATTCGACCTGAGTCCAAAGAGAGTCGCTTTGGACAAGGGCTACCGCAAAAATCTTGTACATTTGAACCTCCGGAACAAGGTATGATGAGGCAGAATCCTGTCAAATTGATAGCAGTAAAGATATTTGCATCTATATCATTGGACGACATTGCCAATTCTGGATGCTCCGGCATATGATTCGACCGGAGGCCAAAGAGAGTCGCTTCGGACAAGTGCTACCGCAATAAGTCTTGTACATTTGGACCTTCTGTACAAGGTATGATGAGGCAGAATCCTATCACATTGATAGGAGTAAAGATATTTGCATCTATATCATTGGACGACATTGGCAATTCTGGATGCTCGGCATATGATTCGACCTGAGTCAAAGAGATTGGCTTTTGTCAAGTGCTGCCGCACAAATCTTGTACACTTGTTCCTCCTGGACAAGACACGATGAGCCAGAATCCTGTCAAATTGATAGGAGTGAAGATATTTGCATCTATATCATTAGACGGCATTCGCAATTCTGGATACTCAGGCTTATGATTCGACCTGAATCCAAAGAGAGTCGCTTTGGACAAGGGCTACCGCACAAATCTTGTACATTTGGACCCCCTGGACAATATACGATGAGGCAGAATCCTGTCAAATTGATAGGAGTAAAGATATTTGCATCTATATCATTGGCCAACATCGGCAATTCTGGATGGTCCGGCTTATGGTTCGACCTATGTCCAAAGAGAGTCGTTTTGGACAAGTGCTACCACACAAACCTTGTACATTTGAACATCCGGAACAGGGTATGATGAGACAGAATCCTGTCAAATTGATATGATTGAAGATATTT
Organism: Priocnemis perturbator; assembly: GCA_963942575.1. Classification (NCBI taxonomy): domain Eukaryota; kingdom Metazoa; phylum Arthropoda; class Insecta; order Hymenoptera; family Pompilidae; genus Priocnemis; species Priocnemis perturbator. The sequence continues at coordinate 657,082 of CAWWDK010000133.1, read as the reverse complement.
GCATCTATATCATTGGACCACATTGGCAATTCTGGATGCTCCGGCGTATGATTCGACCGGAGGCCAAAGAGAGTCGCATTGTACAAGTGCTACCGCACAAGTCTTGTACATTTTGGCCCCCTGGACAATATACGATGAGGCAGAATCCTGTCAAATTGATAGGAGTGAAGGTATTTGCATCTATATCATTAGACGACATTGGCAATTCTGGATGCTCCGGCTTATGATTCGACCTGAATCCAAAGAGAGTCGCTTCGGACAAGTGCTACCGCAACAAGTCTTGTACATTTGGACCTCTTGTAAAAGGTATGATGAGGCAGAATCCTGTCAAATTGATAGGCGTAAAGATATTTGCATCTATATCATTGGACGACATTGGCAATTCTGCATGCTCAGGCTTATGGTTCGACCTGAATCCAAAGAGAGTCGCTTCGGACAAGTGCTACCGCAACAAGTCTTGTACATTTGGACCTCTTGTAAAAGGTATGATGAGGCAGAATCCTATCACAATCATTGGAGTGATGATATTTGCATCTGTATCATTGGACGTCATGGCAATTCTGGATGCTTCGGCATATGAATCGACCTGAGTCAAAGAGATTTGGCTTTTGTCAAGTGCTACCGCACAAGTCTTGTACATTTGGACCCCTTGGACAATATACGATGAGGCAGAATCCTGTCAAATTGATAGGAGTAAAGATATTTGCATCTATATCATTGGACGACATTGGCAATTCTGGATGCTTCGGCTTATGGTTCGACATAAGTCCAAAGAATATCGCTTTGGACAAGTGCTACCACAACAAATCGTGTACATTTGGACACCCTGGACAAGATACGATGAGGCAGAATCCTATCACATTGATAGGAGTAAAGATATTTGCATCTATATCATTGGGCTACCTTGGCAATTCTGGATGCCCCGGCTTATGATTCGACCGGAGGCCAAAGAGGGACGTTTTGGACAAGTGCTACCGCACAAATCTTGTACATTTGGACCACCTGTACAAGGTATGATGTGGCAGAATCCTGTCAAATTGATAGGAGTGAAGATGTTTGCATCTATATCATTGGACGACATTGGCAATTCTGGAAGTTCGGCATATGATTCGACCTGGGTCCAAAGAGAGTCGCTTCGGACAAGTGCTACCGCAATAAGTCTTGTACATTTGGATCTCCTGTACAAGGTATGATGAGGCAGAATCCTACCACATTGATAGGAGTAAAGATATTTGCATCTATATCCTTGGACGACATTGGCAATTCTGGAAGTTCGGCATATGATTCGACCTGAGTCCAAAGAGAGTCGCTTCGGACAAATACTGCCACCCAAATCTTGTCCATTTGGACCTCCTGGAAAAGGTATAATGAGGCAGAATCCTGTCACATTGATAGGAGTGAAGATATTTGCATCTATATCATTAGACGGCATTGGCAATTCTGGATGCTCAGGCTTATGATTCGACCTGAGTCCAAAGAGAGTCGCTTTGGACAAGGGCGACCGCACAAATCTTGTACATTTGAACCTCCGGAACAAGGCATGATGAGGCAGAATCCTATCACATAGATAGGAGTAAAGATATTTGCATCTATATCCTTGGACGACATTGGCAATTCTGGAAGTTCGGCATATGATTCGACCTGAGTCCAAAGAGAGTCGCTTCGGACAAATACTGCCACCCAAATCTTGTCCATTTGGACCCCCGGGACAAGATAAGACGAGGCAGAATCCTATCACATTGATAGGAGTGAAGATATTTGCATTTATATCATTGCACGACATTGGCAATTCTGGATGCTTCGGCTTTAGGATCGACATGAGTCGAAAGCGTTTCGCGCTTGTCTAGTGCTACCGCACAATTCTTGTACACTGGATCCTCCTGGACAAGACACGATGAGCCAGAATCCTGTCAAATTGATAGCAGTAAAGATATTTGTATCTATATCATTGGACGACATTGGCAATTCTGGATGGTCCGGCTTATGGTTCGACATAAGTCCAAAGAATGTCGCTTTGGGCAAGTGCTACCGCAACAAATCGTGTACATTTGGACCCCATGGACAAGATACGATGAGGCAGAATCCTATCACATTGATAGGAGTAAAGATATTTGCATCAATATCACTGGACGGCATTGGCAATTCTGGATGCTCAGGCTTATGATTCGGCCTAAGTCCAAAGAATGTCGCTTTGGACAAGTGCTACCGCACAAATCTTGTACATTTGAACCTCCTGTACAAGATACGATGAGGCAAAATCCTATCACATTGATAGGAGTGAAGATGTTTGCATCTATATCATTGGACGACATTGGCAATTCTGGAAGTTCGGCATATGATTCGACCTGAGTCAAAGAGATTGGCTTTTGTCAAGTGCTACCGCACAAGTCTTGTATATTTGGACCCCCTGGACAATATACGATGAGGCAGAAGCCTGTCAAATTGATAGGAGTAAAGATATTTGCATCTATATCATTGGACGATATTGGCAATTCTGGATGCTCCGGTTTATGATTCGACCTGAATCCAAAGAGAGTCGGTTTGGGCAAATGCTGCCGCCCAAACCTTGTGCATTTGGACCTCGTGGAAAAGGTATGATGAGGCAGAATCCTGTCACATTGATAGGAGAGAAGATATTTGCATCTATATCATTAGACGGCATTGGCAATTCTGGATGCTCAGGCATATGATTCGACCTGAGTCAAAGAGATTGGCTTTTGTCAAGTGCTACCGCACAAGTCTTGTATATTTGGACCCCCTGGACAATATACGATGAGGCAGAAGCCTGTCAAATTGATAGGAGTAAAGATATTTGCATCTATATCATTGGACGACATTGGCAATTCTGGAAGTTCGGCATATGATTCGACCTGGGTCCAAAGAGAGTCGCTTCGGACAAGTGCTACCGCAATAAGTCTTGTACATTTGGATCTCCTGTACAAGGTATGATGAGGCAGAAACCTACCACATTGATAGGAGTAAAGATATTTGCATCTATATCCTTGGACGACATTGGCAATTCTGGAAGTTCGGCATATGATTCGACCTGAGTCCAAAGAGAGTCGCTTCGGACAAATACTGCCACCCAAATCTTGTCCATTTGGACCTCCTGGAAAAGGTATAATGAGGCAGAATCCTGTCACATTGATAGGAGTGAAGATATTTGCATCTATATCATTAGACGGCATTGGCAATTCTGGATGCTCAGGCTTATGATTCGACCTGAGTCCAAAGAGAGTCGCTTTGGACAAGGGCGACCGCACAAATCTTGTACATTTGAACCTCCGGAACAAGGCATGATGAGGCAGAATCCTATCACATAGATAGGAGTAAAGATATTTGCATCTATATCCTTGGACGACATTGGCAAATCTGGAAGTTCGGCATATGATTCGACCTGAGTCCAAAGAGAGTCGCTTCGGACAAATACTGCCACCCAAATCTTGTCCATTTGGACCCCCGGGACAAGATAAGACGAGGCAGAATCCTATCACATTGATAGGAGTGAAGATATTTGCATTTATATCATTGCACGACATTGGCAATTCTGGATGCTTCGGCTTTAGGATCGACATGAGTCGAAAGCGTTTCGCGCTTGTCTAGTGCTACCGCACAATTCTTGTACACTGGCTCCTCCTGGACAAGACACGATGAGCCAGAGTCCTGTCAAATTGATAGCAGTAAAGATATTTGTATCTATATCATTGGACGACATTGGCAATTCTGGATGGTCCGGCTTATGGTTCGACATAAGTCCAAAGAATGTCGCTTTGGGCAAGTGCTACCGCAACAAATCATGTACATTTGGACCCCATGGACAAGATACGATGAGGCAGAATCCTATCACATTGATAGGAGTAAAGATATGTGAATGTATATCATTGGACGACATTGGCAATTCTGGATGCCCCGGCTTATGATTCGACCTGAGTCCAAAGAGAGCCGCTTTGGACAAGGGCTACCGCAAAAATCTTGTACATTTGAACCTCCGGAACAAGGTATGATGAGGCAGAATCCTGTCAAATTGATAGCAGTAAAGATATTTGCATCTATATCATTGGACGACATTGCCAATTCTGGATGCTCCGGCATATGATTCGACCGGAGGCCAAAGAGAGTCGCTTCGGACAAGTGCTACCGCAATAAGTCTTGTACATTTGGACCTTCTGTACAAGGTATGATGAGGCAGAATCCTATCACATTGATAGGAGTAAAGATATTTGCATCTATATCATTGGACGACATTGGCAATTCTGGATGCTCGGCATATGATTCGACCTGAGTCAAAGAGATTGGCTTTTGTCAAGTGTTGCCGCACAAATCTTGTACACTTGTTCCTCCTGGACAAGACACGATGAGCCAGAATCCTGGCAAATTGATAGGAGTGAAGATATTTGCATCTATATCATTAGACGGCATTCGCAATTCTGGATACTCAGGCTTATGATTCGACCTGAATCCAAAGAGAGTCGCTTTGGACAAGGGCTACCGCACAAATCTTGTACATTTGGACCCCCTGGACAAGACACGATGAACCAGAATCCTGTCAAATTGATAGGAGTAAAGATATTTGCATCTATATCATTGGTCAACATCGGCAATTCTGGATGCTCCGGCGTATGATTCGACCGGAGGCCAAAGAGAGTCGCATTGTACAAGTGCTACCTCACAAGTATTGTACATTTGGACCCCCTGGACAATATACGATGAGGCAGAATCCTCTCAAATTGATGGGAGTAAAGATATTTGCATCTATATCATTGGACGACATTGGCAATTCTGGATGGCTTATGATTCGACCTAAGTCCAAGTAGGGTCGCTTTGGACAAGTGCTAACGCAACATATCTTGTACATTTGGACCCCCTGGACAAGATACGATGAGGCAGAATACTGTCAAATTAATAGGAGTAAAGATATTTGCATCTATATCATTGGTGAACATCGGCAATTCTGGATGGTCCGGCTTATGGTTCGACATAAGTCCAAAGAATTTCGCTTTGGTCAAGTGCTACCGCAACAAACTGTGTACATTTTGACCCCCTGGACAAGGTATGACGAGGCAGAATCCTATCACATTGATAGGAGTAAAGATATTTGCATCTATATCATTGGACGACATTGGCAATTCTGGATGCTCGGCATATGATTCGACCTGAGTCAAAGAGATTGGCTTTTGTCAAGTGCTACCGCACAAATCTTGGCCATGTGGACCTCCTGGACAAGATATGATGAGGCAGATTCCTGTAACATTGATAGGAGTGAAGATATTTGCATCTATATCATTGGCCAACATCGGCAATTCTGGATGGTCCGGCTTATGGTTCGACCTATGTCCAAAGAGAGTCGTTTTGGACAAGTGCTACCACACAAACCTTGTACATTTGAACATCCGGAACAGGGTATGATGAGACAGAATCCTGTCAAATTGATATGATTGAAGATATTTGCATCTATATCATTGGACCACATTGGCAATTCTGGATGCTCCGGCGTATGATTCGACCGGAGGCCAAAGAGAGTCGCATTGTACAAGTGCTACCGCACAAGTCTTGTACATTTTGGCCCCCTGGACAATATACGATGAGGCAGAATCCTGTCAAATTGATAGGAGTGAAGGTATTTGCATCTATATCATTAGACGGCATTGGCAATTCTGGATGCTCCGGCTTATGATTCGACCTGAATCCAAAGAGAGTCGCTTCGGACAAGTGCTACCGCAATAAGTCTTGTACATTTGGATCTCCTGTACAAGGTATGATGAGGCAGAAACCTACCACATTGATAGGAGTAAAGATATTTGCATCTATATCCTTGGACGACATTGGCAATTCTGGAAGTTCGGCATATGATTCGACCTGAGTCCAAAGAGAGTCGCTTCGGACAAATACTGCCACCCAAATCTTGTCCATTTGGACCTCCTGGAAAAGGTATAATGAGGCAGAATCCTGTCACATTGATAGGAGTGAAGATATTTGCATCTATATCATTAGACGGCATTGGCAATTCTGGATGCTCAGGCTTATGATTCGACCTGAGTCCAAAGAGAGTCGCTTTGGACAAGGGCGACCGCACAAATCTTGTACATTTGAACCTCCGGAACAAGGCATGATGAGGCAGAATCCTATCACATAGATAGGAGTAAAGATATTTGCATCTATATCCTTGGACGACATTGGCAAATCTGGAAGTTCGGCATATGATTCGACCTGAGTCCAAAGAGAGTCGCTTCGGACAAATACTGCCACCCAAATCTTGTCCATTTGGACCCCCGGGACAAGATAAGACGAGGCAGAATCCTATCACATTGATAGGAGTGAAGATATTTGCATTTATATCATTGCACGACATTGGCAATTCTGGATGCTTCGGCTTTAGGATCGACATGAGTCGAAAGCGTTTCGCGCTTGTCTAGTGCTACCGCACAATTCTTGTACACTGGCTCCTCCTGGACAAGACACGATGAGCCAGAGTCCTGTCAAATTGATAGCAGTAAAGATATTTGTATCTATATCATTGGACGACATTGGCAATTCTGGATGGTCCGGCTTATGGTTCGACATAAGTCCAAAGAATGTCGCTTTGGGCAAGTGCTACCGCAACAAATCGTGTACATTTGGACCCCATGGACAAGATACGATGAGGCAGAATCCTATCACATTGATAGGAGTAAAGATATTTGCATCAATATCACTGGACGGCATTGGCAATTCTGGATGCTCAGGCTTATGATTCGGCCTGAGTCCAAGGAGAGTCGCTTTGGACAAGGGCTACCGCACAAATCTTGTACATTTGAACCTCCGGAACAAGGTATGATGAGGCAGAATCCTATGACATTGATAGGAGTAAAGATATTTGCATCTATATCATTGGTCAACATCGGCAGTTCTGGATGGTCCGGCATATGGTTCGACCTAAGTCCAAAGAATGTCGCTTTGGACAAGTGCTACCGCACAAATCTTGTACATTTGAACCTCCTGTACAAGATACGATGAGGCAAAATCCTATCACATTGATAGGAGTGAAGATGTTTGCATCTATATCATTGGACGACATTGGCAATTCTGGAAGTTCGGCATATGATTCGACCTGAGTCAAAGAGATTGGCTTTTGTCAAGTGCTACCGCACAAGTCTTGTATATTTGGACCCCCTGGACAATATACGATGAGGCAGAAGCCTGTCAAATTGATAGGAGTAAAGATATTTGCATCTATATCATTGGACGATATTGGCAATTCTGGATGCTCCGGTTTATGATTCGACCTGAATCCAAAGAGAGTCGGTTTGGGCAAATGCTGCCGCCCAAACCTTGTGCATTTGGACCTCGTGGAAAAGGTATGATGAGGCAGAATCCTGTCACATTGATAGGAGAGAAGATATTTGCATCTATATCATATTCGGCATTGGCAATTCTGGATGCTCAGGCATATGATTCGACCTGAGTCCAAGGAGAGTCGCTTTGGACAAGTGCTACCGCAACAAATCTTGTACATTTGGACCCCCTGGACAAGATACGATGTGGCAGAATCCTTTCATATTGATAGCAGTAAAGATATTTGGATCTATTCCATTTCTCGACATTGGCAATTCTTGATGCTTCGGCCTATGGCTCGACCTGAGTCCAAAGAGAGTCGCTTTGGACAAGGGCTACCACACAAGTCTTGTACATTTGGACCCCCTTGACAATATACGATGAGACAGAATCCTGTCAAATTGATAGGAGTAAAGATATGTGAATGTATATCATTGGACGACATTGGCAATTCTGGATGCCCCGGCTTATGATTCGACCTGAGTCCAAAGAGAGCCGCTTTGGACAAGGGCTACCGCAAAAATCTTGTACATTTGAACCTCCGGAACAAGGTATGATGAGGCAGAATCCTGTCAAATTGATAGCAGTAAAGATATTTGCATCTATATCATTGGACGACATTGCCAATTCTGGATGCTCCGGCATATGATTCGACCGGAGGCCAAAGAGAGTCGCTTCGGACAAGTGCTACCGCAATAAGTCTTGTACATTTGGACCTTCTGTACAAGGTATGATGAGGCAGAATCCTATCACATTGATAGGAGTAAAGATATTTGCATCTATATCATTGGACGACATTGGCAATTCTGGATGCTCGGCATATGATTCGACCTGAGTCAAAGAGATTGGCTTTTGTCAAGTGTTGCCGCACAAATCTTGTACACTTGTTCCTCCTGGACAAGACACGATGAGCCAGAATCCTGGCAAATTGATAGGAGTGAAGATATTTGCATCTATATCATTAGACGGCATTCGCAATTCTGGATACTCAGGCTTATGATTCGACCTGAATCCAAAGAGAGTCGCTTTGGACAAGGGCTACCGCACAAATCTTGTACATTTGGACCCCCTGGACAAGACACGATGAACCAGAATCCTGTCAAATTGATAGGAGTAAAGATATTTGCATCTATATCATTGGTCAACATCGGCAATTCTGGATGCTCCGGCGTATGATTCGACCGGAGGCCAAAGAGAGTCGCATTGTACAAGTGCTACCTCACAAGTATTGTACATTTGGACCCCCTGGACAATATACGATGAGGCAGAATCCTCTCAAATTGATGGGAGTAAAGATATTTGCATCTATATCATTGGACGACATTGGCAATTCTGGATGGCTTATGATTCGACCTAAGTCCAAGTAGGGTCGCTTTGGACAAGTGCTAACGCAACATATCTTGTACATTTGGACCCCCTGGACAAGATACGATGAGGCAGAATACTGTCAAATTAATAGGAGTAAAGATATTTGCATCTATATCATTGGTGAACATCGGCAATTCTGGATGGTCCGGCTTATGGTTCGACATAAGTCCAAAGAATTTCGCTTTGGTCAAGTGCTACCGCAACAAACTGTGTACATTTTGACCCCCTGGACAAGGTATGACGAGGCAGAATCCTATCACATTGATAGGAGTAAAGATATTTGCATCTATATCATTGGACGACATTGGCAATTCTGGATGCTCGGCATATGATTCGACCTGAGTCAAAGAGATTGGCTTTTGTCAAGTGCTACCGCACAAATCTTGGCCATGTGGACCTCCTGGACAAGATATGATGAGGCAGATTCCTGTAACATTGATAGGAGTGAAGATATTTGCATCTATATCATTGGCCAACATCGGCAATTCTGGATGGTCCGGCTTATGGTTCGACCTATGTCCAAAGAGAGTCGTTTTGGACAAGTGCTACCACACAAACCTTGTACATTTGAACATCCGGAACAGGGTATGATGAGACAGAATCCTGTCAAATTGATATGATTGAAGATATTTGCATCTATATCATTGGACCACATTGGCAATTCTGGATGCTCCGGCGTATGATTCGACCGGAGGCCAAAGAGAGTCGCATTGTACAAGTGCTACCGCACAAGTCTTGTACATTTTGGCCCCCTGGACAATATACGATGAGGCAGAATCCTGTCAAATTGATAGGAGTGAAGGTATTTGCATCTATATCATTAGACGGCATTGGCAATTCTGGATGCTCCGGCTTATGATTCGACCTGAATCCAAAGAGAGTCGCTTCGGACAAGTGCTACCGCAACAAGTCTTGTACATTTGGACCTCTTGTAAAAGGTATGATGAGGCAGAATCCTGTCAAATTGATAGGCGTAAAGATATTTGCATCTATATCATTGGACGACATTGGCAATTCTGCATGCTCAGGCTTATGGTTCGACCTGAATCCAAAGAGAGTCGCTTCGGACAAGTGCTACCGCAACAAGTCTTGTACATTTGGACCTCTTGTAAAAGGTATGATGAGGCAGAATCCTATCACAATCATTGGAGTGATGATATTTGCATCTGTATCATTGGACGTCATGGCAATTCTGGATGCTTCGGCATATGAATCGACCTGAGTCAAAGAGATTTGGCTTTTGTCAAGTGCTACCGCACAAGTCTTGTACATTTGGACCCCTTGGACAATATACGATGAGGCAGAATCCTGTCAAATTGATAGGAGTAAAGATATTTGCATCTATATCATTGGACGACATTGGCAATTCTGGATGCTTCGGCTTATGGTTCGACATAAGTCCAAAGAATATCGCTTTGGACAAGTGCTACCACAACAAATCGTGTACATTTGGACACCCTGGACAAGATACGATGAGGCAGAATCCTATCACATTGATAGGAGTAAAGATATTTGCATCTATATCATTGGGCTACCTTGGCAATTCTGGATGCCCCGGCTTATGATTCGACCGGAGGCCAAAGAGGGACGTTTTGGACAAGTGCTACCGCACAAATCTTGTACATTTGGACCACCTGTACAAGGTATGATGTGGCAGAATCCTGTCAAATTGATAGGAGTGAAGATATTTGCATCTATATCATTAGACGGCATTGGCAATTCTGGATGCTCAGGCTTATGATTCGACCTGAGTCCAAAGAGAGTCGCTTTGGACAAGGGCGACCGCACAAATCTTGTACATTTGAACCTCCGGAACAAGGCATGATGAGGCAGAATCCTATCACATAGATAGGAGTAAAGATATTTGCATCTATATCCTTGGACGACATTGGCAATTCTGGAAGTTCGGCATATGATTCGACCTGAGTCCAAAGAGAGTCGCTTCGGACAAATACTGCCACCCAAATCTTGTCCATTTGGACCCCCGGGACAAGATAAGACGAGGCAGAATCCTATCACATTGATAGGAGTGAAGATATTTGCATTTATATCATTGCACGACATTGGCAATTCTGGATGCTTCGGCTTTAGGATCGACATGAGTCGAAAGCGTTTCGCGCTTGTCTAGTGCTACCGCACAATTCTTGTACACTGGATCCTCCTGGACAAGACACGATGAGCCAGAATCCTGTCAAATTGATAGCAGTAAAGATATTTGTATCTATATCATTGGACGACATTGGCAATTCTGGATGGTCCGGCTTATGGTTCGACATAAGTCCAAAGAATGTCGCTTTGGGCAAGTGCTACCGCAACAAATCGTGTACATTTGGACCCCATGGACAAGATACGATGAGGCAGAATCCTATCACATTGATAGGAGTAAAGATATTTGCATCAATATCACTGGACGGCATTGGCAATTCTGGATGCTCAGGCTTATGATTCGGCCTGAATCCAAGGAGAGTCGCTTTGGACAAGGGCTACCGCACAAATCTTGTACATTTGAACCTCCGGAACAAGGTATGATGAGGCAGAATCCTATGACATTGATAGGAGTAAAGATATTTGCATCTATATCATTGGTCAACATCGGCAGTTCTGGATGGTCCGGCATATGGTTCGACCTAAGTCCAAAGAATGTCGCTTTGGACAAGTGCTACCGCACAAATCTTGTACATTTGAACCTCCTGTACAAGATACGATGAGGCAAAATCCTATCACATTGATAGGAGTGAAGATGTTTGCATCTATATCATTGGACGACATTGGCAATTCTGGAAGTTCGGCATATGATTCGACCTGAGTCAAAGAGATTGGCTTTTGTCAAGTGCTACCGCACAAGTCTTGTATATTTGGACCCCCTGGACAATATACGATGAGGCAGAAGCCTGTCAAATTGATAGGAGTAAAGATATTTGCATCTATATCATTGGACGATATTGGCAATTCTGGATGCTCCGGTTTATGATTCGACCTGAATCCAAAGAGAGTCGGTTTGGGCAAATGCTGCCGCCCAAACCTTGTGCATTTGGACCTCGTGGAAAAGGTATGATGAGGCAGAATCCTGTCACATTGATAGGAGAGAAGATATTTGCATCTATATCATTAGACGGCATTGGCAATTCTGGATGCTCAGGCATATGATTCGACCTGAGTCAAAGAGATTGGCTTTTGTCAAGTGCTACCGCACAAGTCTTGTATATTTGGACCCCCTGGACAATATACGATGAGGCAGAAGCCTGTCAAATTGATAGGAGTAAAGATATTTGCATCTATATCATTGGACGACATTGGCAATTCTGGAAGTTCGGCATATGATTCGACCTGGGTCCAAAGAGAGTCGCTTCGGACAAGTGCTACCGCAATAAGTCTTGTACATTTGGATCTCCTGTACAAGGTATGATGAGGCAGAATCCTACCACATTGATAGGAGTAAAGATATTTGCATTTATATCATTGCACGACATTGGCAATTCTGGATGCTTCGGCTTTAGGATCGACATGAGTCGAAAGCGTTTCGCGCTTGTCTAGTGCTACCGCACAATTCTTGTACACTGGATCCTCCTGGACAAGACACGATGAGCCAGAATCCTGTCAAATTGATAGCAGTAAAGATATTTGTATCTATATCATTGGACGACATTGGCAATTCTGGATGGTCCGGCTTATGGTTCGACATAAGTCCAAAGAATGTCGCTTTGGGCAAGTGCTACCGCAACAAATCGTGTACATTTGGACCCCATGGACAAGATACGATGAGGCAGAATCCTATCACATTGATAGGAGTAAAGATATTTGCATCAATATCACTGGACGGCATTGGCAATTCTGGATGCTCAGGCTTATGATTCGGCCTGAGTCCAAGGAGAGTCGCTTTGGACAAGGGCTACCGCACAAATCTTGTACATTTGAACCTCCGGAACAAGGTATGATGAGGCAGAATCCTATGACATTGATAGGAGTAAAGATATTTGCATCTATATCATTGGTCAACATCGGCAGTTCTGGATGGTCCGGCATATGGTTCGACCTAAGTCCAAAGAATGTCGCTTTGGACAAGTGCTACCGCACAAATCTTGTACATTTGAACCTCCTGTACAAGATACGATGAGGCAAAATCCTATCACATTGATAGGAGTGAAGATGTTTGCATCTATATCATTGGACGACATTGGCAATTCTGGAAGTTCGGCATATGATTCGACCTGAGTCAAAGAGATTGGCTTTTGTCAAGTGCTACCGCACAGGTCTTGTATATTTGGACCCCCTGGACAATATACGATGAGGCAGAAGCCTGTCAAATTGATAGGAATAAAGATATTTGCATCTATATCATTGGACGATATTGGCAATTCTGGATGCTCCGGTTTATGATTCGACCTGAATCCAAAGAGAGTCGGTTTGGGCAAATGCTGCCGCCCAAACCTTGTGCATTTGGACCTCGTGGAAAAGGTATGATGAGGCAGAATCCTGTCACATTGATAGGAGAGAAGATATTTGCATCTATATCATTAGACGGCATTGGCAATTCTGGATGCTCAGGCATATGATTCGACCTGAGTCAAAGAGATTGGCTTTTGTCAAGTGCTACCGCACAAGTCTTGTATATTTGGACCCCCTGGACAATATACGATGAGGCAGAAGCCTGTCAAATTGATAGGAGTAAAGATATTTGCATCTATATCATTGGACGACATTGGCAATTCTGGAAGTTCGGCATATGATTCGACCTGGGTCCAAAGAGAGTCGCTTCGGACAAGTGCTACCGCAATAAGTCTTGTACATTTGGATCTCCTGTACAAGGTATGATGAGGCAGAATCCTACCACATTGATAGGAGTAAAGATATTTGCATCTATATCCTTGGACGACATTGGCAATTCTGGAAGTTCGGCATATGATTCGACCTGAGTCCAAAGAGAGTCGCTTCGGACAAATACTGCCACCCAAATCTTGTCCATTTGGACCTCCTGGAAAAGGTATAATGAGGCAGAATCCTGTCACATTGATAGGAGTGAAGATATTTGCATCTATATCATTAGACGGCATTGGCAATTCTGGATGCTCAGGCTTATGATTCGACCTGAGTCCAAAGAGAGTCGCTTTGGACAAGGGCGACCGCACAAATCTTGTACATTTGAACCTCCGGAACAAGGCATGATGAGGCAGAATCCTATCACATAGATAGGAGTAAAGATATTTGCATCTATATCCTTGGACGACATTGGCAATTCTGGAAGTTCGGCATATGATTCGACCTGAGTCCAAAGAGAGTCGCTTCGGACAAATACTGCCACCCAAATCTTGTCCATTTGGACCCCCGGGACAAGATAAGACGAGGCAGAATCCTATCACATTGATAGGAGTGAAGATATTTGCATTTATATCATTGCACGACATTGGCAATTCTGGATGCTTCGGCTTTAGGATCGACATGAGTCGAAAGCGTTTCGCGCTTGTCTAGTGCTACCGCACAATTCTTGTACACTGGATCCTCCTGGACAAGACACGATGAGCCAGAATCCTGTCAAATTGATAGCAGTAAAGATATTTGTATCTATATCATTGGACGACATTGGCAATTCTGGATGGTCCGGCTTATGGTTCGACATAAGTCCAAAGAATGTCGCTTTGGGCAAGTGCTACCGCAACAAATCGTGTACATTTGGACCCCATGGACAAGATACGATGAGGCAGAATCCTATCACATTGATAGGAGTAAAGATATTTGCATCAATATCACTGGACGGCATTGGCAATTCTGGATGCTCAGGCTTATGATTCGGCCTGAGTCCAAGGAGAGTCGCTTTGGACAAGGGCTACCGCACAAATCTTGTACATTTGAACCTCCGGAACAAGGTATGATGAGGCAGAATCCTATGACATTGATAGGAGTAAAGATATTTGCATCTATATCATTGGTCAACATCGGCAGTTCTGGATGGTCCGGCATATGGTTCGACCTAAGTCCAAAGAATGTCGCTTTGGACAAGTGCTACCGCACAAATCTTGTACATTTGAACCTCCTGTACAAGATACGATGAGGCAAAATCCTATCACATTGATAGGAGTGAAGATCTTTGCATCTATATCATTGGACGACATTGGCAATTCTGGAAGTTCGGCATATGATTCGACCTGAGTCAAAGAGATTGGCTTTTGTCAAGTGCTACCGCACAAGTCTTGTATATTTGGACCCCCTGGACAATATACGATGAGGCAGAAGCCTGTCAAATTGATAGGAGTAAAGATATTTGCATCTATATCATTGGACGATATTGGCAATTCTGGATGCTCCGGTTTATGATTCGACCTGAATCCAAAGAGAGTCGGTTTGGGCAAATGCTGCCGCCCAAACCTTGTGCATTTGGACCTCGTGGAAAAGGTATGATGAGGCAGAATCCTGTCACATTGATAGGAGAGAAGATATTTGCATCTATATCATTAGACGGCATTGGCAATTCTGGATGCTCAGGCATATGATTCGACCTGAGTCCAAGGAGAGTCGCTTTGGACAAGTGCTACCGCAACAAATCTTGTACATTTGGACCCCCTGGACAAGATACGATGTGGCAGAATCCTTTCATATTGATAGCAGTAAAGATATTTGGATCTATTCCATTTCTCGACATTGGCAATTCTTGATGCTTCGGCCTATGGCTCGACCTGAGTCCAAAGAGAGTCGCTTTGGACAAGGGCTACCACACAAGTCTTGTACATTTGGACCCCCTTGACAATATACGATGAGACAGAATCCTGTCAAATTGATAGGAGTAATGATATGTGAATGTATATCATTGGACGACATTGGCAATTCTGGAAGATCGGCATTTGATTCGACCTGAGTTCAAAGAGAGTCGCTTTGGACAAATACTGCCGCCCAAATCTTGTCCATTTGGACCTCCTGGACAAGATATGATGAGGCCGAATCCTGTCAAATTGATAGGAGTGAAGATATTTGCATCTATATCATTGGACGACATTGGCAATTCTGGATGCTCAGGCTTATGATTCGACCTGAGTCCAAAGAGAGAAGCTTCGGACAAGCGCTACCGCAATAAGTCTTGTACATATGGACCTCCTGTACAAGGTATGATTAGGCAGAATCCTATCACATTGATAGGAGTAAAGATATTTGCATCTATATCATTGGACGACATTGGCAATTCTGGAAGTTCGGCATATGATTCGACCTGAGTTCAAAGAGAGCCACTTTAGACAAATACTGCCGCCCAAATCTTGTCCATTTGGACCTCCGGAACAAGGTATGATGAGGCAGAATCCTGTCAAATTAATAGGAGTAAAGATATTTGCATCTATATCATTGGTCAACAACGGCAATTCTGGATGGTCCGGCTTATGGTTCGACATAAGTCCAAAGAATGTCGCTTTGGACAAGTGCTACCGCAACAAATCGTGTACATTTGCACCCCCTGGACAAGATACGATGAGGCAGAATCCTGTCAAATTGATAGGAGTAAATATATTTGCATCTATATCATTGGACGACAATGGCAATGCTGGATGCTCCGGTTTATGATTCGACCTGAGTACAAGGAGAGTCGATTTGGAAAAGTGCTACCGCGCAAACCTTTTACATTTGAACATCCGGAACATGGTATGATGAGACAGAATCCTGTCAAATTGATAGGAGTGAAGATGTTTGCATCTATATCATTGGACGACATTGGCAATTCTGGATGATCGGTATATGACTCGACCTGAGTCAAAGAGATTGGCTTTTGTCAAGTGCTGCCGCACAAATCTTGTACATTTTGACCTACTGGACAAGGTATGATGAGGCAGAATCCTGTCAAATTGATAGCAGTAAAGATATTTGCATCTATATCATTGGACGCCATGGCAATGCTGGATGCTCCGGTTTATGATTCGACCTGAGTCCAAGGAGAGTCGCTTTGGACAAGTGCTACCGCACAAATCTTGTACATTTTGACCTACTGGACAAGGTATGATGAGGCAGAATCCTGTCAAATTGATAGCAGTAAAGATATTTGCATCTATATCATTGGACGACATTGGCAATTCTGGATGCCCTGGCTTATGATTCGACCTGAGTCCAAAGAGAGTCGCTTTGGACAAGGGTTACCGCAAAAATCTTGTACATTTGAACCTCCGGAACAAGGTATGATGAGGCAGAATCCTGTCAAATTGATAGCAGTAAAGATATTTGCATCTATATCATTGGACGACATTGGCAATTCTGGATGCTCCGGCATATGATTCGACCGGAGGCCAAAGAGAGTCGCTTCGGACAAGTGCTACCGCAATAAGTCTTGTACATTTGGACCTTCTGTACAAGGTATGATGAGGCAGAATCCTATCACATTGATAGGAGTAAAGATATTTGCATCTATATCATTGGGCTACCTTGGCAATTCTGGATGCCCCGGCTTATGATTCGACCGGAGGCCAAAGAGAGTCGTTTTGGACAAGTGCTACCGCACAAATCTTATACATTTGGACCTCCTGTACAAGGTATGATGTGGCAGAATCCTGTCAAATTGATAGGAGTGAAGATGTTTGCATCTATATCATTGGACGACATTGGCAATTCTGGAAGTTCGGCATATGATTCGACCTGGGTCCAAAGAGAGTCGCTTCGGACAAGTGCTACCGCAATAAGTCTTGTACATTTGGATCTCCTGTACAAGGTATGATGAGGCAGAATCCTACCACATTGATAGGAGTAAAGATATTTGCATCTATATCCTTGGACGTCATTGGCAATTCTGGAAGTTCGGCATATGATTCGACCTGAGTCCACAGAGAGTCGCTTCGGACAAATGCTGCCACCCAAATCTTGTCCATTTGGACCTCCGGAACAAGGAATGATAAGGCAGAATCCTATCACATTGATTGGAGTAAAGATATTTGCATCTATATCATTGGACGACATTGGCAATTCTGGATGCTCGGCATATGATTCGACCTGAGTCAAAGAGAGTCGCTTCGGACAAGTGCTACCGCAATAAGTCTTGTACATTTGGATCTCCTGTACAAGGTATGATGAGGCAGAATCCTATCACATTGATAGGAGTAAAGATATTTGCATCTATATCATTGGACGACATTGGCAATTCTGGAAGTTCGGCATATGATTCGACCTGAGTCCAAAGAGAGTCGCTTTGGACAAATACTGCCGCCCAAATCTTGTCCAGTTGAACCTCCGGAACAAGGTATGAAAAGGCAGAATCCTATCACATTGATAGGAGTAAAGATATTTGCATCTATATCATTGGACGACATTGGCAATTCTGGATGCTCGGCATATGATCCGACCTGAGTCAAAGAGATTGGCTTTTGTCAAGTGCTGCCGCACAAATCTTGTACATTTGGACCCCCTGGACAATATACGATGAGGCAGAATCCTGTCAAATTGATAGGAGTAAAGATATTTACATCTATATCATTGGACGACATTGGCAATTCTGGATGCTCCGGTTTATGATGCGACCTAAATCCAAAGAGAGTCGGTTTGGGCAAATGCTGCCGCCCAAAACGTGTGCATTTGGACCTCCTGGAAAAGGTATAATGAGGCAGAATCCTGTCACATTGATAGGAGTGAAGATATTTGCATCTATATTATTGCATGACAATGGCAATTCTGGATGCTTCGGCTTATGGATCGACCTGAGTCCAAAGAGTTTCGCTTTTGTCTATTGCTACCGCACAAATCTTGTACACTTGATCCTCCTGGACAAGACACGATGAACCCGAATCCTGTCAAATTGATAGGAGTGAAGATATTTGCATCTATATCATTAGACGGCATTCCCAATTCTGGATGCTCAGGCTTATGATTCGACCTGAGTCCAAGGAGAGTCGCTTTGGACAAGTGCTACCGCAACAAATCTTGTTCATTAGGACCCCCTGGAAAAGATATGATGAGGCAGAATCCTGTCAAATTAATATGAGTATAGATATTTGCATCTATATCATTGGACGACATTGGCAATTCTGGATGCTCCGGTTTATGATGCGACCTAAATCCAAAGAGAGTCGGTTTGGGCAAATGCTGCCGCCCAAAACGTGTGCATTTGGACCTCCTGGAAAAGGTATAATGAGGCAGAATCCTGTCACATTGATAGGAGTAAAGATATTTGCATCTATATCATCGGGCTACCTTGGCAATTCTGGATGCCCCGGCTTATGATTCGACCGGAGGCCAAAGAGAGTCGTTTTGCACAAGTGCTACCGCACAAATCTTGTACATTTGTACCTCGTGTACAAGGTATGATGTGGCAGAATCCTGTCAAATTGATAGGAGTGAAGATGTTTGCATCTATATCATCGGACGACATTGGCAATTCTGGAAGTTCGGCATATGATTCGACCTGAGTCCAAAGAGAGTCGCTTTGGACACGTGCTACCACACAAATCTTGTACATTTGGACCCCCTGGACAAGATACGATGAGGCAGAATCCTGTCAAGTTGATAGCAGTAAAGATATTTGCATCTATATTATTGCACGACAATGGCAATTCTGGATGCTTCGGCTTATGGATCGACCTGAGTCCAAAGAGTTTCGCGCTTGTCTAGTGCTACCGCACAATTCTTGTACACTGGATCCTCCTGGACAAGACACGATGAGCCAGAATCCTGTCAAATTGATAGCAGTAAAGATATTTGTATCTATATCATTGGACGACATTGGCAATTCTGGATGGTCCGGCTTATGGTTCGACATAAGTCCAAAGAATGTCGCTTTGGGCAAGTGCTACCGCAACAAATCGTGTTCATTTGGACCCCATGGACAAGATACGATGAGGCAGAATCCTATCACATTGATAGGAGTAAAGATATTTGCATCAATATCACTGGACGGCATTGGCAATTCTGGATGCTCAGGCTTATGATTCGGCCTGAGTCCAAGGAGAGTCGCTTTGGACAAGGGCTACCGCACAAATCTTGTACATTTGAACCTCCGGAACAAGGTATGATGAGGCAGAATCCTATGACATTGATAGGAGTAAAGATATTTGCATCTATATCATTGGTCAACATCGGCAGTTCTGGATGGTCCGGCATATGGTTCGACCTAAGTCCAAAGAATGTCGCTTTGGACAAGTGCTACCGCACAAATCTTGTACATTTGAACCTCCTGTACAAGATACGATGAGGCAAAATCCTATCACATTGATAGGAGTGAAGATGTTTGCATCTATATCATTGGACGACATTGGCAATTCTGGAAGTTCGGCATATGATTCGACCTGAGTCAAAGAGATTGGCTTTTGTCAAGTGCTACCGCACAAGTCTTGTATATTTGGACCCCCTGGACAATATACGATGAGGCAGAAGCCTGTCAAATTGATAGGAGTAAAGATATTTGCATCTATATCATTGGACGATATTGGCAATTCTGGATGCTCCGGTTTATGATTCGACCTGAATCCAAAGAGAGTCGGTTTGGGCAAATGCTGCCGCCCAAACCTTGTGCATTTGGACCTCGTGGAAAAGGTATGATGAGGCAGAATCCTGTCACATTGATAGGAGAGAAGATATTTGCATCTATATCATTAGACGGCATTGGCAATTCTGGATGCTCAGGCATATGATTCGACCTGAGTCAAAGAGATTGGCTTTTGTCAAGTGCTACCGCACAAGTCTTGTATATTTGGACCCCCTGGACAATATACGATGAGGCAGAAGCCTGTCAAATTGATAGGAGTAAAGATATTTGCATCTATATCATTGGACGACATTGGCAATTCTGGAAGTTCGGCATATGATTCGACCTGGGTCCAAAGAGAGTCGCTTCGGACAAGTGCTACCGCAATAAGTCTTGTACATTTGGATCTCCTGTACAAGGTATGATGAGGCAGAATCCTACCACATTGATAGGAGTAAAGATATTTGCATTTATATCATTGCACGACATTGGCAATTCTGGATGCTTCGGCTTTAGGATCGACATGAGTCGAAAGCGTTTCGCGCTTGTCTAGTGCTACCGCACAATTCTTGTACACTGGATCCTCCTGGACAAGACACGATGAGCCAGAATCCTGTCAAATTGATAGCAGTAAAGATATTTGTATCTATATCATTGGACGACATTGGCAATTCTGGATGGTCCGGCTTATGGTTCGACATAAGTCCAAAGAATGTCGCTTTGGGCAAGTGCTACCGCAACAAATCGTGTACATTTGGACCCCATGGACAAGATACGATGAGGCAGAATCCTATCACATTGATAGGAGTAAAGATATTTGCATCAATATCACTGGACGGCATTGGCAATTCTGGATGCTCAGGCTTATGATTCGGCCTGAGTCCAAGGAGAGTCGCTTTGGACAAGGGCTACCGCACAAATCTTGTACATTTGAACCTCCGGAACAAGGTATGATGAGGCAGAATCCTATGACATTGATAGGAGTAAAGATATTTGCATCTATATCATTGGTCAACATCGGCAGTTCTGGATGGTCCGGCATATGGTTCGACCTAAGTCCAAAGAATGTCGCTTTGGACAAGTGCTACCGCACAAATCTTGTACATTTGAACCTCCTGTACAAGATACGATGAGGCAAAATCCTATCACATTGATAGGAGTGAAGATGTTTGCATCTATATCATTGGACGACATTGGCAATTCTGGAAGTTCGGCATATGATTCGACCTGAGTCAAAGAGATTGGCTTTTGTCAAGTGCTACCGCACAGGTCTTGTATATTTGGACCCCCTGGACAATATACGATGAGGCAGAAGCCTGTCAAATTGATAGGAATAAAGATATTTGCATCTATATCATTGGACGATATTGGCAATTCTGGATGCTCCGGTTTATGATTCGACCTGAATCCAAAGAGAGTCGGTTTGGGCAAATGCTGCCGCCCAAACCTTGTGCATTTGGACCTCGTGGAAAAGGTATGATGAGGCAGAATCCTGTCACATTGATAGGAGAGAAGATATTTGCATCTATATCATTAGACGGCATTGGCAATTCTGGATGCTCAGGCATATGATTCGACCTGAGTCAAAGAGATTGGCTTTTGTCAAGTGCTACCGCACAAGTCTTGTATATTTGGACCCCCTGGACAATATACGATGAGGCAGAAGCCTGTCAAATTGATAGGAGTAAAGATATTTGCATCTATATCATTGGACGACATTGGCAATTCTGGAAGTTCGGCATATGATTCGACCTGGGTCCAAAGAGAGTCGCTTCGGACAAGTGCTACCGCAATAAGTCTTGTACATTTGGATCTCCTGTACAAGGTATGATGAGGCAGAATCCTACCACATTGATAGGAGTAAAGATATTTGCATCTATATCCTTGGACGACATTGGCAATTCTGGAAGTTCGGCATATGATTCGACCTGAGTCCAAAGAGAGTCGCTTCGGACAAATACTGCCACCCAAATCTTGTCCATTTGGACCTCCTGGAAAAGGTATAATGAGGCAGAATCCTGTCACATTGATAGGAGTGAAGATATTTGCATCTATATCATTAGACGGCATTGGCAATTCTGGATGCTCAGGCTTATGATTCGACCTGAGTCCAAAGAGAGTCGCTTTGGACAAGGGCGACCGCACAAATCTTGTACATTTGAACCTCCGGAACAAGGCATGATGAGGCAGAATCCTATCACATAGATAGGAGTAAAGATATTTGCATCTATATCCTTGGACGACATTGGCAATTCTGGAAGTTCGGCATATGATTCGACCTGAGTCCAAAGAGAGTCGCTTCGGACAAATACTGCCACCCAAATCTTGTCCATTTGGACCCCCGGGACAAGATAAGACGAGGCAGAATCCTATCACATTGATAGGAGTGAAGATATTTGCATTTATATCATTGCACGACATTGGCAATTCTGGATGCTTCGGCTTTAGGATCGACATGAGTCGAAAGCGTTTCGCGCTTGTCTAGTGCTACCGCACAATTCTTGTACACTGGATCCTCCTGGACAAGACACGATGAGCCAGAATCCTGTCAAATTGATAGCAGTAAAGATATTTGTATCTATATCATTGGACGACATTGGCAATTCTGGATGGTCCGGCTTATGGTTCGACATAAGTCCAAAGAATGTCGCTTTGGGCAAGTGCTACCGCAACAAATCGTGTACATTTGGACCCCATGGACAAGATACGATGAGGCAGAATCCTATCACATTGATAGGAGTAAAGATATTTGCATCAATATCACTGGACGGCATTGGCAATTCTGGATGCTCAGGCTTATGATTCGGCCTGAGTCCAAGGAGAGTCGCTTTGGACAAGGGCTACCGCACAAATCTTGTACATTTGAACCTCCGGAACAAGGTATGATGAGGCAGAATCCTATGACATTGATAGGAGTAAAGATATTTGCATCTATATCATTGGTCAACATCGGCAGTTCTGGATGGTCCGGCATATGGTTCGACCTAAGTCCAAAGAATGTCGCTTTGGACAAGTGCTACCGCACAAATCTTGTACATTTGAACCTCCTGTACAAGATACGATGAGGCAAAATCCTATCACATTGATAGGAGTGAAGATGTTTGCATCTATATCATTGGACGACATTGGCAATTCTGGAAGTTCGGCATATGATTCGACCTGAGTCAAAGAGATTGGCTTTTGTCAAGTGCTACCGCACAAGTCTTGTATATTTGGACCCCCTGGACAATATACGATGAGGCAGAAGCCTGTCAAATTGATAGGAGTAAAGATATTTGCATCTATATCATTGGACGATATTGGCAATTCTGGATGCTCCGGTTTATGATTCGACCTGAATCCAAAGAGAGTCGGTTTGGGCAAATGCTGCCGCCCAAACCTTGTGCATTTGGACCTCGTGGAAAAGGTATGATGAGGCAGAATCCTGTCACATTGATAGGAGAGAAGATATTTGCATCTATATCATTAGACGGCATTGGCAATTCTGGATGCTCAGGCATATGATTCGACCTGAGTCCAAGGAGAGTCGCTTTGGACAAGTGCTACCGCAACAAATCTTGTACATTTGGACCCCCTGGACAAGATACGATGTGGCAGAATCCTTTCATATTGATAGCAGTAAAGATATTTGGATCTATTCCATTTCTCGACATTGGCAATTCTTGATGCTTCGGCCTATGGCTCGACCTGAGTCCAAAGAGAGTCGCTTTGGACAAGGGCTACCACACAAGTCTTGTACATTTGGACCCCCTTGACAATATACGATGAGACAGAATCCTGTCAAATTGATAGGAGTAATGATATGTGAATGTATATCATTGGACGACATTGGCAATTCTGGAAGATCGGCATTTGATTCGACCTGAGTTCAAAGAGAGTCGCTTTGGACAAATACTGCCGCCCAAATCTTGTCCATTTGGACCTCCTGGACAAGATATGATGAGGCCGAATCCTGTCAAATTGATAGGAGTGAAGATATTTGCATCTATATCATTGGACGACATTGGCAATTCTGGATGCTCAGGCTTATGATTCGACCTGAGTCCAAAGAGAGAAGCTTCGGACAAGCGCTACCGCAATAAGTCTTGTACATATGGACCTCCTGTACAAGGTATGATTAGGCAGAATCCTATCACATTGATAGGAGTAAAGATATTTGCATCTATATCATTGGACGACATTGGCAATTCTGGAAGTTCGGCATATGATTCGACCTGAGTTCAAAGAGAGCCACTTTAGACAAATACTGCCGCCCAAATCTTGTCCATTTGGACCTCCGGAACAAGGTATGATGAGGCAGAATCCTGTCAAATTAATAGGAGTAAAGATATTTGCATCTATATCATTGGTCAACAACGGCAATTCTGGATGGTCCGGCTTATGGTTCGACATAAGTCCAAAGAATGTCGCTTTGGACAAGTGCTACCGCAACAAATCGTGTACATTTGCACCCCCTGGACAAGATACGATGAGGCAGAATCCTGTCAAATTGATAGGAGTAAATATATTTGCATCTATATCATTGGACGACAATGGCAATGCTGGATGCTCCGGTTTATGATTCGACCTGAGTACAAGGAGAGTCGATTTGGAAAAGTGCTACCGCGCAAACCTTTTACATTTGAACATCCGGAACATGGTATGATGAGACAGAATCCTGTCAAATTGATAGGAGTGAAGATGTTTGCATCTATATCATTGGACGACATTGGCAATTCTGGATGATCGGTATATGACTCGACCTGAGTCAAAGAGATTGGCTTTTGTCAAGTGCTGCCGCACAAATCTTGTACATTTTGACCTACTGGACAAGGTATGATGAGGCAGAATCCTGTCAAATTGATAGCAGTAAAGATATTTGCATCTATATCATTGGACGCCATGGCAATGCTGGATGCTCCGGTTTATGATTCGACCTGAGTCCAAGGAGAGTCGCTTTGGACAAGTGCTACCGCACAAATCTTGTACATTTTGACCTACTGGACAAGGTATGATGAGGCAGAATCCTGTCAAATTGATAGCAGTAAAGATATTTGCATCTATATCATTGGACGACATTGGCAATTCTGGATGCCCTGGCTTATGATTCGACCTGAGTCCAAAGAGAGTCGCTTTGGACAAGGGTTACCGCAAAAATCTTGTACATTTGAACCTCCGGAACAAGGTATGATGAGGCAGAATCCTGTCAAATTGATAGCAGTAAAGATATTTGCATCTATATCATTGGACGACATTGGCAATTCTGGATGCTCCGGCATATGATTCGACCGGAGGCCAAAGAGAGTCGCTTCGGACAAGTGCTACCGCAATAAGTCTTGTACATTTGGACCTTCTGTACAAGGTATGATGAGGCAGAATCCTATCACATTGATAGGAGTAAAGATATTTGCATCTATATCATTGGGCTACCTTGGCAATTCTGGATGCCCCGGCTTATGATTCGACCGGAGGCCAAAGAGAGTCGTTTTGGACAAGTGCTACCGCACAAATCTTATACATTTGGACCTCCTGTACAAGGTATGATGTGGCAGAATCCTGTCAAATTGATAGGAGTGAAGATGTTTGCATCTATATCATTGGACGACATTGGCAATTCTGGAAGTTCGGCATATGATTCGACCTGGGTCCAAAGAGAGTCGCTTCGGACAAGTGCTACCGCAATAAGTCTTGTACATTTGGATCTCCTGTACAAGGTATGATGAGGCAGAATCCTACCACATTGATAGGAGTAAAGATATTTGCATCTATATCCTTGGACGTCATTGGCAATTCTGGAAGTTCGGCATATGATTCGACCTGAGTCCACAGAGAGTCGCTTCGGACAAATGCTGCCACCCAAATCTTGTCCATTTGGACCTCCGGAACAAGGAATGATAAGGCAGAATCCTATCACATTGATTGGAGTAAAGATATTTGCATCTATATCATTGGACGACATTGGCAATTCTGGATGCTCGGCATATGATTCGACCTGAGTCAAAGAGAGTCGCTTCGGACAAGTGCTACCGCAATAAGTCTTGTACATTTGGATCTCCTGTACAAGGTATGATGAGGCAGAATCCTATCACATTGATAGGAGTAAAGATATTTGCATCTATATCATTGGACGACATTGGCAATTCTGGAAGTTCGGCATATGATTCGACCTGAGTCCAAAGAGAGTCGCTTTGGACAAATACTGCCGCCCAAATCTTGTCCAGTTGAACCTCCGGAACAAGGTATGAAAAGGCAGAATCCTATCACATTGATAGGAGTAAAGATATTTGCATCTATATCATTGGACGACATTGGCAATTCTGGATGCTCGGCATATGATCCGACCTGAGTCAAAGAGATTGGCTTTTGTCAAGTGCTGCCGCACAAATCTTGTACATTTGGACCCCCTGGACAATATACGATGAGGCAGAATCCTGTCAAATTGATAGGAGTAAAGATATTTACATCTATATCATTGGACGACATTGGCAATTCTGGATGCTCCGGTTTATGATGCGACCTAAATCCAAAGAGAGTCGGTTTGGGCAAATGCTGCCGCCCAAAACGTGTGCATTTGGACCTCCTGGAAAAGGTATAATGAGGCAGAATCCTGTCACATTGATAGGAGTGAAGATATTTGCATCTATATTATTGCATGACAATGGCAATTCTGGATGCTTCGGCTTATGGATCGACCTGAGTCCAAAGAGTTTCGCTTTTGTCTATTGCTACCGCACAAATCTTGTACACTTGATCCTCCTGGACAAGACACGATGAACCCGAATCCTGTCAAATTGATAGGAGTGAAGATATTTGCATCTATATCATTAGACGGCATTCCCAATTCTGGATGCTCAGGCTTATGATTCGACCTGAGTCCAAGGAGAGTCGCTTTGGACAAGTGCTACCGCAACAAATCTTGTTCATTAGGACCCCCTGGAAAAGATATGATGAGGCAGAATCCTGTCAAATTAATATGAGTATAGATATTTGCATCTATATCATTGGACGACATTGGCAATTCTGGATGCTCCGGTTTATGATGCGACCTAAATCCAAAGAGAGTCGGTTTGGGCAAATGCTGCCGCCCAAAACGTGTGCATTTGGACCTCCTGGAAAAGGTATAATGAGGCAGAATCCTGTCACATTGATAGGAGTAAAGATATTTGCATCTATATCATCGGGCTACCTTGGCAATTCTGGATGCCCCGGCTTATGATTCGACCGGAGGCCAAAGAGAGTCGTTTTGCACAAGTGCTACCGCACAAATCTTGTACATTTGTACCTCGTGTACAAGGTATGATGTGGCAGAATCCTGTCAAATTGATAGGAGTGAAGATGTTTGCATCTATATCATCGGACGACATTGGCAATTCTGGAAGTTCGGCATATGATTCGACCTGAGTCCAAAGAGAGTCGCTTTGGACACGTGCTACCACACAAATCTTGTACATTTGGACCCCCTGGACAAGATACGATGAGGCAGAATCCTGTCAAGTTGATAGCAGTAAAGATATTTGCATCTATATTATTGCACGACAATGGCAATTCTGGATGCTTCGGCTTATGGATCGACCTGAGTCCAAAGAGTTTCGCTTTTGTCTATTGCTACCGCACAAATCTTGTACACTTGATCCTCCTGGACAAGACACGATGAACCCGAATCCTGTCAAATTGATAGGAGTGAAGATATTTGCATCTATATCATTAGACGGCATTCGCAATTCTGGATGCTCAGGCTTATGATTCGACCTGAGTCCAAGGAGAGTCGCTTTGGACAAGTGCTACCGCAACAAATCTTGTTCATTAGGACCCCCTGGAAAAGATATGATGAGGCAGAATCCTGTCAAATTAATATGAGTATAGATATTTGCATCTATATCATTGGACAACATTGGCAATTCTGGATGCTCCGGCTTATGATTCGACCTATGTCCAAAGAGAGTCGTTTTGGACAAGTGCTACCACACAAACCTTGTACATTTGAACATCCGGAACAGGGTATGATGAGACAGAATCCTGTCAAATTGATATGATTGAAGATATTTGCATCTATATCATTGGACCACATTGGCAATTCTGGATGCTCCGGCGTATGATTCGACCGGAGGCCAAAGAGAGTCGCTTTGGACAAGGGCGACCGCACAAATCTTGTACATTTGAACCTCCGGAACAAGGCATGATGAGGCAGAATCCTATCACATAGATAGGAGTAAAGATATTTGCATCTATATCATTGGACGACATTGGCAATTCTGGATGCTCGGCATATGATTCGACCTGAGTCAAAGAGATTGGCTTTTGTCAAGTGCTGCCGCACAAATCTTGTACACTTGATCCTCCTGGACAAGACACGATGAGCCAGAATCCTGTCAAATTGATAGGAGTGAAGATATTTGCATCTATATCATTAGACGGCATTCGCAATTCTGGATACTCAGGCTTATGATTCGACCTGAATCCAAAGAGAGTCGCTTTGGACAAGGGCTACCGCACAAATCTTGTACATTTGGACCCCCTGGACAAGACACGATGAGCCAGAATCCTGTCAAATTGATAGGAGTAAAGATATTTGCATCTATATCATTGGTCAACATCGGCAATTCTGGATGCTCCGGCGTATGATTCGACCGGAGGCCAAAGAGAGTCGCATTGTACAAGTGCTACCTCACAAGTATTGTACATTTGGACCCCCTGGACAATATACGATGAGGCAGAATCCTGTCAAATTGATGGGAGTAAAGATATTTGCATCTATATCATTGGACGACATTGGCAATTCTGGATGACTTATGATTCGACCTGAGTCCAAGTAGGGTCGCTTTGGACAAGTGCTAACGCAACATATCTTGTACATTTGGACCCCCTGGACAAGATACGATGAGGCAGAATACTGTCAAATTAATAGGAATAAAGATATTTGCATCTATATCATTGGTCAATATCGGCAATTCTGGATGGTCCGGCTTATGGTTCGACATAAGTCCAAAGAATTTCGCTTTGGTCAAGTGCTACCGCAACAAACTGTGTACATTTTGACCCCCTGGACAAGGTATGACGAGGCAGAATCCTATCACATTGATAGGAGTAAAGATATTTGCATCTATATCATTGGACGACATTGGCAATTCTGGATGCTCGGCATATGATTCGACCTGAGTCAAAGAGATTGGCTTTTGTCAAGTGCTACCGCACAAATCTTGGCCATTTGGACCTCCTGGACAAGATATGATGAGGCAGATTCCTGTGACATTGATAGGAGTGAAGATATTTGCATCTATATCATTGGACGACATTGGCAATTCTGGATGCTCAGGCTTATGATTCGACCTGGGTCCAAAGAGAGTCGCTTCGGACAAGTGCTACCGCAACAAGTCTTGTACATTTGGACCTCTTGTAAAAGCTATGATGAGGCAGAATCCTATCACATTCATAGGAGTGATGATATTTGCAACTGTATCATTCGACGACATGGCAATTCTGGATGCTTCGGCATATTAATCGACCTGAGTCAAAGAGATTGGCTTTTGTCAAGTGCTACCGCACAAGTCTTGTACATTTGGACCCCCTGGACAATATACGATGAGGCAGAATCCTGTCAAATTGATAGGAGTAAAGATATTTGCATCTATATCATTGGACGACATTGGCAATTCTGGATGCTCCGGTTTATGATGCGACCTGAATCCAAAGAGAGTCGGTTTAGGCAAATGCTGCCGCCCAAAACGTGTGCATTTGGACCTCCTGGAAAAGGTATGATGAGGCAGAATCCTGTCACATTGATAGGAGTGAAGATATTTGCATCTATATCATTAGACGGCATTGGCAATTCAGGATGCTCGGCTTATGTTTCGACCTGAGTCCAAGGAGAGTCGCTTTGGACAAGTGCTACCGCAACAAATCTTGTACATTTGGACCCCCGGGACAAGATACGACGAGGCAGAATCCTGTCAAATTAATAGGAGTAAAGATATTTGCATCTATATCATTGGACGACATTGACAATTCTGGATGCTCGGCATATGATTCGACCTGAGTCAAAGAGATTGGCTTTTGTCAAGTGCTAGCGCACAAATCTTGTCCATTTGGACCTCCTGGACAAGATATGATGAGGCAGATTCCTGTCAAATTGATAGGAGTAAAGATATTTGCATCTATATCATTGGACGACATTGGCAATTCTGGATGCCCCGGCTTACGATTCGACCTGAGTTCAAAGAGAGTCGCTTTGGACAAGGGCTACCCTAAAAATCTTGTACATTTGAACCTCCGGAACAAGGTATGATGAGGCAGAATCCTGACAAATTGATAGCAGTAAAGATATTTGCATCTAAATCATTGGACGACATTGGCAATTCTGGATGCCCCGGCTTATGATTCGACCTGAGTCCAAAGAGTATCGCTTTGGACAAGGGCTACCGCACAAATCTTGTACATTTGAACCTCCGGAACAAGGTATGATGAGGCAGAATCCTATCACATCGATAGGAGTAAAGATATTTGCATCTATATCATTGGACGACATTGGCAATTCTGGATGCTCGGAATATGATTCGACCTGAGTGCAAAGAGTTTCGCTTTTGTCTAGTGCTACCGCACAAATCTTGTACATTTGAACCTCCGGAACAAGGTATGATGAGGCAGAATCCTATCACATTGATAGGAGTAAAGATATTTGCATCTATATCATTGGCCGCCATGGCAATGCTGGATTCTCCGGTTTATGATTCGACCTGAGTCCAAGGAGAGTCGCTTTGGACAAGGGCTACCGCACAAATCTTGTACATTTTGACCTACTGGACAAGGTATGATGAGGCAGAATCCTGTCAAATTGATAGCAGTAAAGATATTTGCATCTATATCATTGGACGACATTGGCAATTCTGGATGCCCCGGCTTATGATTCGACCTGAATCCAAAGAGAGTCGCTTTGGACAAGGGCTACCGCAAAAATCTTGTACATTTGAACCTCCGGAACAAGGTATGATGAGGCAGAATCCTGTCAAATTGATAGCAGTAAAGATATTTGCATCTATATCATTGGACGACATTGGCAATTCTGGATGCTCCGGCATATGATTCGACCGGAGGCCAAAGAGAGTCGCTTCGGACAAGTGCTACCGCAATAAGTCTTGTACATTTGGACCTTCTGTACAAGGTATGATGAGGCAGAATCCTATCACATTGATAGGAGTAAAGATATTTGCATCTATATCATTGGACGACATTGGCAATTCTGGATGCTCGGCATATGATTCGACCTGAGTCAAAGAGATTGGCTTTTGTCAAGTGCTGCCGCACAAATCTTGTACACTTGATCCTCCTGGACAAGACACGATGAGCCAGAATCCTGTCAAATTGATAGGAGTGAAGATATTTGCATCTATATCATTAGACCGCATTCGCAATTCTGGATACTCAGGCTTATGATTCGACCTGAATCCAAAGAGAGTCGCTTTGGACAAGGGCTACCGCACAAATCTTGTACATTTGGACCCCCTGGACAAGACACGATGAGCCAGAATCCTGTCAAATTGATAGGAGTAAAGATATTTGCATCTATATCATTGGTCAACATCGGCAATTCTGGATGCACCGGCGTATGATTCGACCGGAGGCCAAAGAGAGTCGCATTGTACAAGTGCTACCTCACAAGTATTGTACATTTGGACCCCCTGGACAATATACGATGAGGCAGAATCCTGTCAAATTGATGGGAGTAAAGATATTTGCATCTATATCATTGGACGACATTGGCAATTCTGGATGACTTATGATTCGACCTGAGTCCAAGTAGGGTCGCTTTGGACAAGTGCTAACGCAACATATCTTGTACATTTGGACCCCCTGGACAAGATACGATGAGGCAGAATACTGTCAAATTAATAGGAGTAAAGATATTTGCATCTATATCATTGGTCAACATCGGCAATTCTGGATGGTCCGGCTTATGTTTCGACATAAGTCCAAAGAATTTCGCTTTGGTCAAGTGCTACCGCAACAAACTGTGTACATTTTGACCCCCTGGACAAGGTATGACGAGGCAGAATCCTATCACATTGATAGGAGTAAAGATATTTGCATCTATATCATTGGACGACATTGGCAATTCTGGATGCTCGGCATATGATTCGACCTGAGTCAAAGAGATTGGCTTTTGTCAAGTGCTACCGCACAAATCTTGGCCATTTGGACCTCCTGGACAAGATATGATGAGGCAGATTCCTGTCACATTGATAGGAGTGAAGATATTTGCATCTATATCATTGGACGACATTGGCAATTCTGGATGCTCAGGCTTATGATTCGACCTGGGTCCAAAGAGAGTCGCTTCGGACAAGTGCTACCGCAACAAGTCTTGTACATTTCGACCTCTTGTAAAAGCTATGATGAGGCAGAATCCTATCACATTCATAGGAGTGATGATATTTGCAACTGTATCATTGGACGTCATGGCAATTCTGGATGCTTCGGCATATTAATCGACCTGAGTCAAAGAGATTGGCTTTTGTCAAGTGCTACCGCACAAGTCTTGTACATTTGGACCCCCTGGACAATATACGATGAGGCAGAATCCTGTCAAATTGATAGGAGTAAAGATATTTGCATCTATATCATTGGACGACATTGGCAATTCTGGATGCTCAGGCTTATGATTCGACCTGGGTCCAAAGAGAGTCGCTTCGGACAAGTGCTACCGCAACAAGTCTTGTACATTTGGACCTCTTGTAAAAGCTATGATGAGGCAGAATCCTATCACATTCATAGGAGTGATGATATTTGCAACTGTATCATTGGACGTCATGGCAATTCTGGATGCTTCGGCATATTAATCGACCTGAGTCAAAGAGATTGGCTTTTGTCAAGTGCTACCGCACAAGTCTTGTACATTTGGACCCCCTGGACAATATACGATGAGGCAGAATCCTGTCAAATTGATAGGAGTAAAGATATTTGCATCTATATCATTGGACGACATTGGCAATTCTGGATGCTCCGGTTTATGATGCGACCTGAATCCAAAGAGAGTCGCTTCGGACAAGTGCTACCGCAACAAGTCTTGTACATTTGGACCTCCTGTACAAGGTATGGATGAGGCAGAATCCTATCACATTCATAGGAGTAAATATATTTGCATCTATATCATTGGACGACAATGGCAATTCTGGATGCTCCGGGTTATGATTCGACTTGAATCCAAAGACAGTCGCTTTTGTCAAGTGCTGCCGCACAAGTCTTGTACATTTGGACCCCCTGGACAATATACGATGAAGTAGAATCCTGTCAAATTGATAGGAGTAAAGATATTTGCATCTATATCATTGGACGACATTGGCAATTCTGGATGCTCCGGCTTATGGTTCGACATAAGTCCAAAGAATGTCGCTTTGGATAAGTGGTACCGCAACAAATCCTGTCAAATTATAGGAGTAAATATATTTGCATCTATATCATTGGACGACAATGGCAATGCTGGATGCCCCGGCTTATGATTCGACCTGAATCCAAAGAGAGTCGGTTTGGGCAAATGCTGCCGCCCAAAACATGAGCATTTGGACCTCCTGGAAAAGGTATGATGAGGCAGAATCCTGTCAAATTAATAGGAGTAAAGATATTTGCATCTATATCATTGGTCAACATCGGCAATTCTGGATGGTCCGGCTTATGATTCGACCTGAGTCCAAGGAGAGTCGCTTTGGACAAGGGCTACCGCACAAATCTTGTACATTTGAACCTCCTGTACAAGGTATGATGAGGCAGAATCCTATCACATTCATAGGAGTGATGATATTTGCATCTGTATCATTGGACGAATTGGTAATTCTGGATGCTTCGGCATATGAATCGACCTGAGTCCAAAGAGATTCGCTTTTGTGAAGTGCTAACGCGCAAATCTTGTACATTTTGACCCCCTGGACAAGATATGATAGTGGCAGAATCCTGTCAAATTGATAAGAGTAAAGATATTTGCATCTATATCATTGGACGACATTGGCAATTCTGGATGCCCCGGCTTACGATTCGACCTGAGTCCAAAGAGAGTCGCTTTGGACAAGGGCTACCGCAAAAATCTTGTACATTTGAACCTCCGGAACAAGGTATGATGAGGCAGAATCCTGTCAAATTAATAGGAGTAAAGATATTGGCATCTATATCATTGGTCAACATCGGCAATTCTGGATGGTCCGGCTTATGGTTCGACATAAGTCCAAAGAATGTCGCTTTGGACAAGTGGTACCGCAACAAATCGTGTACATTTTGACCTACTGGACAAGGTATGATGAGGCAGAATCCTGTCAAATTGACAGCAGTAAAGATATTTGTATCTATATCATTGGACGACATTGGCAATTCTGGATGCTCGGCATATGATTCGACCTGAGTGCAAAGAGTTTCGCTTTGGTCTAGTGCTACCGCACAAATCTTGTACATTTGAACCTCCGGAACAAGGTATGATGAGGCAGAATCCTGTCAAATTGATAGGAGAAAAGATATTTGCATCTATATCATTGGTCAACATCGGCAATTCTGGATGGTCCGGCTTATGGTTCGACATAAGTCCAAAGAATGTCGCTTTGGACAAGTGGTACCGCAACAACTCGTGTACATTTGGACCGCCTGGACAAGATACGATGAGGCAGAATCCTGTCAAATTGATAGGAGTAAATATATTTGCATCTATATCATTGGACGACAATGGCAATGCTGGATGCTCCGGTTTATGATTCGACCTGAGTACAAGGAGAGTCGCTTTGGACAAGTGCTACCGCGCAAACCTTGTACATTTGGACCTCCTGGAAAAGGTATGATGAGGCAGAATCCTATCAAATTGATAGGAGTGAAGATGTTTGCATCTATATCATTGGACGACATTGGCAATTCTGGATGCCCCGGCTTATGTTTCGACCTGAATCCAAAGAGAGTCGGTTTGGGCAAATGCTGCCGCCCAAAACATGTGCATTTGGACCTCCTGGAAAAGGTATGATGAGGCAGAATCCTATCAAATTGATAGGAGTGAAGATGTTTGCATCTATATCATTGGACGACATTGGCAATTCTGGATGCCCCGGCTTATGATTCGACCTGAATCCAAAGACAGTCGCTTTTGTCAAGTGCTGCCGCACAAGTCTTGTACATTTGGACCCCCTGGACAATATACGAGGAAGTAGAATCCTGTCAAATTGATAGGAGTAAAGATATTTGCATCTATATCATTGGACGACATTGG
Source organism: Priocnemis perturbator (assembly GCA_963942575.1). NCBI lineage: Eukaryota > Metazoa > Arthropoda > Insecta > Hymenoptera > Pompilidae > Priocnemis > Priocnemis perturbator. The sequence goes on along the minus strand of CAWWDK010000133.1, from coordinate 621,782 downwards.
CAATTCTGGATGCTCCGGCTTATGGTTCGACATAAGTCCAAAGAATGTCGCTTTGGACAAGTGGTACCGCAACAAATCGTGTACATTTGGACCCCCTGGACAAAATACGATGAGGCAGAATCCTGTCAAATTGAAAGGAGTAAATATATTTGCATCTATATCATTGGACGACAATGGCAATGCTGGATGCCCCGGCTTATGATTCGACCTGAATCCAAAGAGAGTCGGTTTGGGCAAATGCTGCCGCCCAAAACATGAGCATTTGGACCTCCTGGAAAAGGTATGATGAGGCAGAATCCTGTCCAATTAATAGGAGTAAAGATATTTGCATCTATATCATTGGTCAACATCGGCAATTCTGGATGGTCCGGCTTATGGTTCGACATAAGTCCAAAGAATGTCGCTTTGGACAAGTGGTACCGCAACAAATCGTGTACATTTTGATCTACTGGACAAGGTATGATGAGGCAGAATCCTGTCAAATTGATAACAGTAAAGATATTTGCATCTATATCATTGGACGACATTGGCAATTCTGGATGCCCCGGCTTATGATTCGACCTGAGTCCAAAGAGAGTCGCTTTGGACAAGGGCTACCGCACAAATCTTGTACATTTTGATCTACTGGACAAGGTATGATGAGGCAGAATCCTGTCAAATTGATAACAGTAAAGATATTTGCATCTATATCATTGGACGACATTGGCAATTCTGGATGCCCCGGCTTACGATTCGACCTGAGTCCAAAGAGAGTCGCTTTGGACAAGGGCTACCGCAAAAATCTTGTACATTTGAACCTCCGGAACAAGGTATGATGAGGCAGAATCCTGTCAAATTGATAGCAGTAAAGATATTTGCATCTATATCATTGGTCAACATCGGCAATTCTGGATGGTCCGGCTTATGGTTCGACATAAGTCCAAAGAATGTCGCTTTGGACAAGTGGTACCGCAACAAATCGTGTACATTTTGACCTACTGGACAAGGTATGATGAGGCAGAATCCTGTCAAATTGACAGCAGTAAAGATATTTGCATCTATATCATTGGACGACATTGGCAATTCTGGATGCCCCGGCTTACGATTCGACCTGAGTCCAAAGAGAGTCGCTTTGGACAAGGGCTACCGCAAAAATCTGGTACATTTGAACCTCCGGAACAAGGTGTGATGAGGCAGAATCCTGTCAAATTGGTAGCAGAAAAGATATTTGCATCTATATCATTGGACGACATTGGCAATTCTGGATGCCCCGGCTTATGATTCGACCTGAATCCAAAGAGAGTCGCTTTGGACAAGTGCTACCGCCCAAACCTTGTACATTTGAACATCCGGAACAGGGTATGATGAGACAGAATCCTATCAAATTGAAAGGAGTGAAGATGTTTGCATCTATATCATTGGACGACATTGGCAATTCTGGATGCCCCGGCTTATGATTCGACCTGAGTCCAAACAGAGTCGCTTCGGACAAGTGCTACCGCAACAAGTCTTGTACATTTGGACCTCCTGTACAAGGTATGATGAGGCAGAATCCTACCACATTCATAGGAGTAAATATATTTGCATCTATATCATTGGACGACAATGGCAATTCTGGATCCTCCGGGTTATGATTCGACTTGAATCCAAAGACAGTCGCTTTTGTCAAGTGCTGCCGCACAAGTCTTGTACATTTGGACCCCCTGGACAATATACGATGAGTTAGAATCCTGTCAAATTGATAGGAGTAAAGATATTTGCATCTATATCATTGGACGACATTGGCAATTCTGGATGCTCCGGCTTATGGTTCGACATAAGTCCAAAGAATGTCGCTTTGGACAAGTGGTACCGTAACAAATCGTGTACATTTGGACCCCCTGGACAAGATACGATGAGGCAGAATCCTGTCAAATTGATAGGAGTAAATATATTTGCATCTATATCATTGGACGACAATGGCAATGCTGGATGCCCCGGCTTATGATTCGACCTGAATCCAAAGAGAGTCGGTTTGGGCAAATGCTGCCGCACAAAACATGAGCATTTGGACCTCCTGGAAAAGGTATGATGAGGCAGAATCCTGTCAAATTAATAGGAGTAAAGATATTTGCATCTATATCATTGGTCAACATCGGCAATTCTGGATGGTCCGGCTTATGGTTCGACATAAGTCCAAAGAATGTCGCTTTGGACAAGTGGTACCGCAACAAATCGTGTACATTTGGACGCCCTGGACAAGATACGATGAGGCAGAATCCTGTCAAATTGATAACAGTAAAGATATTTGCATCTATATCATTGGACGACATTGGCAATTCTGGATGCCCCGGCTTACGATTCGACCTGAGTCCAAAGAGAGTCGCTTTCGACAAGTGCTACCGCGCAAACCTTGTACATTTGAACATCCGGAACAGGGTATGATGAGACAGAATCCTGTCAAATTGATAGCAGTAAAGATATTTGCATCTATATAATTGGACGACATTGGCAATTCTGGATGCTCCGGCTTATGATTCGACCTGAGTCCAAAGAGAGTCGCTTTGGACAAGGGCTACCGCACAAATCTTGTACATTTTTACCTACTGGACAAGGTATGATGAGGCAGAATCCTGACAAATTGATAGCAGTAAAGATATTTGCATCTATATCATTGGACGACATTGGCAATTCTGGATGCCCCGGCTTATGATTCGACCTGAGTCCAAAGAGAGTCGCTTTGGACAAGGGCTACCGCACAAATCTTGTACATTTGAACCTCCGGAACAAGGTATGATGAGGCAGAATCCTATCACATTGATAGGAGAAAAGATATTTGCATCTATATTATTGGACGACATTGGCAATTCTGGATGCTCTGGCTTATGATTCGACCTGAGTCCAAACAGAGTCGCTTCGGACAAGTGCTACCGCAACAAGTCTTGTACATTTGGACCTCCTGTACAAGGTATGATGAGGCAGAATCCTATCACATTCATAGGAGTAAATATATTTGCATCTATATCATTGGACGACAATGGCAATTCTGGATGCTCCGGGTTATGATTCGACTTGAATCCAAAGACAGTCGCTTTTGTCAAGTGCTGCCGCACAAGTCTTGTACATTTGGACCCCCTGGACAATATACGATGAAGTAGAATCCTGTCAAATTGATAGGAGTAAAGATATTTGCATCTATATCATTGGACGACATTGGCAATTCTGGATGCTCCGGCTTATGGTTCGACATAAGTCCAAAGAATGTCGCTTTGGATAAGTGGTACCGCAACAAATCCTGTCAAATTATAGGAGTAAATATATTTGCATCTATATCATTGGACGACAATGGCAATGCTGGATGCCCCGGCTTATGATTCGACCTGAATCCGAAGAGAGTCGGTTTGGGCAAATGCTGCCGCCCGAAACATGAGCATTTGGACCTCCTGGAAAAGGTATGATGAGGCAGAATCCTGTCAAATTAATAGGAGTAAAGATATTTGCATCTATATCATTGGTCAACATCGGCAATTCTGGATGGTCCGGCTTATGATTCGACCTGAGTCCAAGGAGAGTCGCTTTGGACATGGGCTACCGCACAAATCTTGTACATTTTGACCTACTGGACAAGGTATGATGAGGCAGAATCCTGTCAAATTGATAGCAGTAAAGATATTTGCATCTATATCATTGGACGACATCGGCAATTCTGAATGCTCCGGCTTATGATTCGACCTGAATCCAAAGACAGTCGCTTTGGACAAGGGCTACCGCACAAATCTTGTACATTTGAACCTCCTGTACAAGGTATGATGAGGCAGAATCCTATCACATTCATAGGAGTGATGATATTTGCATCTGTATCATTGGACGAATTGGTAATTCTGGATGCTTCGGCATATGAATCGACCTGAGTCCAAAGAGATTCGCTTTTGTGAAGTGCTAACGCGCAAATCTTGTACATTTTGACCCCCTGGACAAGATATGATAGCGGCAGAATCCTGTCAAATTGATAAGAGTAAAGATATTTGCATCTATATCATTGGACGACATTGGCAATTCTGGATGCCCCGGCTTACGATTCGACCTGAGTCCAAAGAGAGTCGCTTTGGACAAGGGCTACCGCAAAAATCTTGTACATTTGAACCTCCGGAACAAGGTATGATGAGGCAGAATCCTGTCAAATTAATAGGAGTAAAGATATTGGCATCTATATCATTGGTCAACATCGGCAATTCTGGATGGTCCGGCTTATGGTTCGACATAAGTCCAAAGAATGTCGCTTTGGACAAGTGGTACCGCAACAAATCGTGTACATTTTGACCTACTGGACAAGGTATGATGAGGCAGAATCCTGTCAAATTGACAGCAGTAAAGATATTTGTATCTATATCATTGGACGACATTGGCAATTCTGGATGCTCGGCATATGATTCGACCTGAGTGCAAAGAGTTTCGCTTTGGTCTAGTGCTACCGCACAAATCTTGTACATTTGAACCTCCGGAACAAGGTATGATGAGGCAGAATCCTGTCAAATTGATAGGAGAAAAGATATTTGCATCTATATCATTGGTCAACATCGGCAATTCTGGATGGTCCGGCTTATGGTTCGACATAAGTCCAAAGAATGTCGCTTTGGACAAGTGGTACCGCAACAACTCGTGTACATTTGGACCGCCTGGACAAGATACGATGAGGCAGAATCCTGTCAAATTGATAGGAGTAAATATATTTGCATCTATATCATTGGACGACAATGGCAATGCTGGATGCTCCGGTTTATGATTCGACCTGAGTACAAGGAGAGTCGCTTTGGACAAGTGCTACCGCGCAAACCTTGTACATTTGGACCTCCTGGAAAAGGTATGATGAGGCAGAATCCTATCAAATTGATAGGAGTGAAGATGTTTGCATCTATATCATTGGACGACATTGGCAATTCTGGATGCCCCGGCTTATGTTTCGACCTGAATCCAAAGAGAGTCGGTTTGGGCAAATGCTGCCGCCCAAAACATGTGCATTTGGACCTCCTGGAAAAGGTATGATGAGGCAGAATCCTTTCAAATTGATAGGAGTGAAGATGTTTGCATCTATATCATTGGACGACATTGGCAATTCTGGATGCCCCGGCTTATGATTCGACCTGAATCCAAAGAGAGTCGGTTTGGGCAAATGCTGCCGCCCAAAACATGTGCATTTGGACCTCCTGGAAAAGGTATGATGAGGCAGAATCCTGTCAAATTAATAGGAGTAAAGATATTTGCATCTATATCATTGGTCAACATCGGCAATTCTGGATGCCCCGGCTTATGATTCGACCTGAGTCCAAAGAGAGTCGCTTTGGACAAGGGCTACCGCACAAATCTTGTACATTTGGACCCCCTGGACAATATACGATGAGGCAGAAACCTGTCAAATTGATAGGAGTAAATATATTTGCATCTATATCATTGGACGACAAAGGCAATTCTGGATGCTCCGGCTTATGATTCGACCTGAATCCAAAGACAGTCGCTTTTGTCAAGTGCTGCCGCACAAGTCTTGTACATTTGGACCCCCTGGACAATATACGAGGAAGTAGAATCCTGTCAAATTGATAGGAGTAAAGATATTTGCATCTATATCATTGGACGACATTGGCAATTCTGGATGCTCCGGCTTATGGTTCGACATAAGTCCAAAGAATGTCGCTTTGGACAAGTGGTACCACAACAAATCGTGTACATTTGGACCCCCTGGACAAAATACGATGAGGCAGAATCCTGTCAAATTGATAGGAGTAAATATACTTGCATCTATATCATTGGACGACAATGGCAATGCTGGATGCCCCGGCTCATGATTCGACCTGAATCCAAAGAGAGTCGGTTTGGGCAAATGCTGCCGCCCAAAACATGAGCATTTGGACCTCCTGGAAAAGGTATGATGAGGCAGAATCCTGTCCAATTAATAGGAGTAAAGATATTTGCATCTATATCATTGGTCAACATCGGCAATTCTGGATGGTCCGGCTTATGGTTCGACATAAGTCCAAAGAATGTCGCTTTGGACAAGTGGTACCGCAACAAATCGTGTACATTTGGACCCCCTGGACAAGATACGATGAGGCAGAATCCTGTCAAATTGATAACAGTAAAGATATTTGCATCTATATCATTGGACGACATTGGCAATTCTGGATGCCCCGGCTTACGATTCGACCTGAGTCCAAAGAGAGTCGCTTTCGACAAGTGCTACCGCGCAAACCTTGTACATTTGAACATCCGGAACAGGGTATGATGAGACAGAATCCTGTCAAATTGATAGCAGTACAGATATTTGCATCTATATAATTGGACGACATTGGCAATTCTGGATGCTCCGGCTTATGATTCGACCTGAGTCCAAAGAGAGTCGCTTTGGACAAGGGCTACCGCACAAATCTTGTACATTTTGATCTACTGGACAAGGTATGATGAGGCAGAATCCTGACAAATTGATAGCAGTAAAGATATTTGCATCTATATCATTGGACGACATTGGCAATTCTGGATGCCCCAGCTTATGATTCGACCTGAGTCCAAAGAGAGTCGCTTTGGACAAGGGCTACCGCACAAATCTTGTACATTTGAACCTCCGGAACAAGGTATGATGAGGCAGAATCCTATCACATTGATAGGAGTAAAGATATTTGCATCTATATCATTGGACGACATTGGCAATTCTGGATGCTCGGCATATGATTCGACCTGAGTGCAAAGAGTTTCGCTTTGGTCTAGTGCTACCGCACAAATCTTGTACATTTGAACCTCCGGAACAAGGTATGATGAGGCAGAATCCTGTCAAATTGATAGGAGAAAAGATATTTGCATCTATATTATTGGACGACATTGACAATTCTGGATGCTCTGGCTTATGATTCGACCTGAGTCCAAACAGAGTCGCTTCGGACAAGTGCTACCGCAACAAGACTTGTACATTTGGACCTCCTGTACAAGGTATGATGAGGCAGAATCCTGACAAATTGATAGCAGTAAAGATATTTGCATCTATATCATTGGACGACATTGGCCATTCTGGATGTCCCGGCTTATGATTCGACCTGAGTCCAAGGAGAGTCGCTTTGGACAAGGGCTACCGCACAAATCTTGTACATTTGGACCCCCTGGACAATATACGATGAAGTAGAATCCTGTCAAATTGATAGCAGTAAAGATATTTGCATCTATATCATTGGACGACATTGGCAATTCTGGATGCCCCGGCTTATGATTCGACCTGAGTCCAAAGAGAGTCGCTTTGGACAAGGGCTACCGCACAAATCTTGTACATTTGGACCCCCTGGACAAGATACGATGCGGCAGAAACCTGTCAAATTGGTAGCAGTAAAGATATTTGCATCTATATCATTGGACGACAATGGCAATTCTGGATGCTCCGGCTTATGATTCGACCTGAATCCAAAGACAGTCGCTTTGGACAAGGGCTACCACACAAATCTTGTACATTTGAACCTCCTGTACAAGGTATGATGAGGCAGAATCCTATCACCTTCATAGGAGTGATGATATTTGGATCTGTATCATTGGACGACATGGTAATTCTGGATGCTTCGGCATATGAATCGACCTGAGTCCAAAGAGATTCGCTTTTGTGAAGTGCTAACGCACAAATCTTGTACATTTGAACCTCCGGAACAAAGTATGATGAGGCAGAATCCTGTCAAATTGATAGGAGAAAAGATATTTGCATCTATATCATTGAACGTAATTGGCAATTCTGGATGCCCTGGCTTATGATTCGACCTGAGTCCAAGGAGAGTCGCTTTGGACAAGTGCTACCGCCCAAACCTTGTACATTTGAACATCCGGAACAGGGTATGATGAAATAGAATCCTGTCAAATTGATAGGAGTGAAGATGTTTGCATCTATATCATTGGACGACATTGGCAATTCTGGATGCTCCGGCATATGATTCGACCTGAGTCCAAAGAGAGTCGCTTTGGACAAGGGCTACCGCAAAAATCTTGTACATTTGAACCTCCGGAACAAGGTATGATGAGGCAGAATCCTGTCAAATTGATAGCAGGAAAGATATTTACACCTATATCATTGGACGACATTGGCAATTCTGGATGCCCCGGCTTATGATTCGACCTGAGTCCAAAGAGAGTCGCTTTGGACAAGGGCGACCGCACAAATCTTGTACATTTGAACCTCCGGAACAAGGCATGATGAGGCAGGATCCTATCACATTCATAGGAGTAAAGATATTCGATCTATATCATTGGACGACATTGGCAATTCTGGATGATCGGCATATGATTCGACCTGAGTCAAAGAGATTGGCTTTTGTCAAGTGCTGCCACACAAGTCTTGTACATTTGGACCCCCTGGACAAGATACGACGAGGCAGAATCCTGTCAAATTGATAGGAGTATAGATATTTGCATCTATATCATTGGCCAACATCGGCAAATCTGGATGGTCCGGATTATGGTTCGACATAAGTCCAAAGAATATCGCTTTGGACAAGTGGTACCGCAACAAATCGTGTACATTTGGACCCCCTGGACAAGATACGATGAGGCAGAAACCTGTCAAATTGATAGGAGTAAAGATATTTGCATCTATATCATTGGTCAACATCGGCAATTCTGGATGCCCCGGCTTATGATTCGACCTGAGTCCAAAGAGAGTCGCTTTGGACAAGGGCGACCGTACAAATCTTGTACATTTGAACCTCCGGAACAAGGCATGATCAGACAGAATCCTATCACATTGATAGGAGTAAAGATATTTGCATCTATATCATTGGACGACATTGGCAATTCTGGATGCCCCGGCTTATGATTCGACCTAAATCCAAAGAGAGTCGGTTTGGGCAAATGCTGCCGCCCAAAACATGTGCATTTGGACCTCCTGGAAAAGGTATGATGAGGCAGAATCCTATCAAATTGATAAGAGTGAAGATGTTTGCATCTATATCATTGGACGACATTGGCAATTCTGGATGCCCCGGCTTATGATTCGACCAGAGTCCAAAGAGAGTCGCTTTGGACAAGGGCTACCGCACAAATCTTGTACATTTGGACCCCCTGGACAATATACGATGAGGCAGAAACCTGTTAAATTGATAGGAGTAAATATATTTGCATCTATATCATTGGACGACAATGGCAATTCTGGATGCTCCGGCTTATGATTCGACCTGAATCCAAAGACAGTCGCTTTTGTCAAGTGGTACCGCACAAGACTTGTACATTTGGACCCCCTGGACAATATACGATGAGGCAGAATCCTGTCAAATTGATAGGAGTAAAGATATTTGCATCTATATCATTGGACGACATTGGCAATTCTGGATGCTCCGGCTTATGATTCGACCTGAATCCAAAGAGAGTCGGTTTGGGCAAATGCTGCCGCCCAAAACATGTGCATTTGGACCTCCTGGAAAAGGTATGATGAGGCAGAATCCTGTCAAATTAATAGGAGTAAAGATATTTGCATCTATATCATTGGTCAACATCGGCAATTCTGGATGCCCCGGCTAATGATTCGACCTGAGTCCAAAGAGAGTCGCTTTGGACAAGGGCTACCGCACAAATCTTGTACATTTGGACCCCCTGGACAATATACGATGAGGCAGAAACCTGTTAAATTGATAGGAGTAAAGATATTTGCATCTATATCATTGGACGACATTGGCAATTCTGGATGCCCCGGCTTATGATTCGACCTGAGTCCAAAGAGAGTCGCTTTGGACAAGGGCTACCGCACAAATCTTGTTCATTTGAACCTCCGGAACAAGGTATGATGAGGCAGAATCCTATCACATTGATAGGAGTAAAGATATTTGCATCTATATCATTGGACGACATTGGCAATTCTGGATGCTCGGAATATGATTCGACGTGAGTGCAAAGAGTTTCGCTTTTGTCTAGTGCTACCGCACAAATCTTGTACATTTGAACCTCCGGAACAAGGTATGATGAGGCAGAATCCTGACAAATTGATAGCAGTAAAGATATTTGTATCTATATCATTGGACGACATTGGCAATTCTGGATGCCCCGGCATATGATTCGACCTGAGTCCAAAGAGAGTCGCCTTGGACAAGGGCGACCGCACAAATCTTGTACATTTGAACCTCCGGAACAAGGAATGATGAGGCAGAATCCTGTCAAATTGATAGCAGTAAAGATATTTGCATCTATATCATTGGACGACAATGGCAATTCTGGATGCTCCGGCTTATGATTCGACCTGAATCCAAAGACAGTCGCTTTGGACAAGTGCTACCGCCCAAACCTTGTACATTTGAACATCCGGAACAGGGTATGATGAGACAGAATCCTGTCAAATTGATAGGAGTAAAGATATTTGCATCTATATCATTGGACGACATTGGCAAGTCTGGATGCTCCGGCTTATGGTTCGATCTGAATCCAAAGAGAGTCGGTTTGGGCAAATGCTGCCGCCCAAAACATGTGCATTTGGACCTCCTGGAAAAGGTACGATGAGGCAGAATCCTATCACATTGATAGCAGTAAAGATATTTGCATCTATATCATTGGACGACAATGGCAATGCTGGATGCTCCGGTTTATGATTCGACCTGAGTACAAGGAGAGTCGCTTTGGACAAGTGCTACCGCGCAAACCTTGTACATTTGAACATCCGGAACAGGGTATGATGAGACAAAATCCTGTCAAATTGATAGGAGTGAAGATGTTTGCATCTATATAATTGGACGACATTGGCAATTCTGGATGCTCCGGCTTATGATTCGACCTGAGTCCAAAGAGAGTCGCTTTGGACAAGGGCTACCGCACAAATCTTGTACATTTGAACCTCCGGAACAAGGTATGATGAGGCAGAATCCTATCACATTGATAGCAGTAAAGATATTTGCATCTATATCATCGGACGTCATTGGCAATTCTGGATGCTCGGAATATGATTCGACCAGAGTGCAAAGAGTTTCGCTTTTGTCTAGTGCTACCGCACAAATCTTGTACATTTGAACCTCCGGAACAAGGCATGATGAGACAGAATCCTATCACATTGATAGGAGTAAAGATATTTGCATCTATATCATTGGACGACATTGGCAATTCTGGATGATCGGAATATGATTCGACCTGAGTCAAAGAGATTGGGTTTTGTCAAGTGCTGCCGCACTAGTCTTGTACATTTGGACCCCCTGGACAATATACGATGTGGCAGAATCCTGTCAAATTGATAGGAGTAAAGATATTTGCATCTATATCATTGGACGACATTGGCAAGTCTGGATGCCCCGGCTTACGATTCGACCTGAGTTCAAAGAGAGTCGCTTTGGACAAGGGCTACCGCAAAAATCTTGTACATTTGAACCTCCGGAACAAGGTATGATGAGGCAGAATCCTGACAAATTGATAGCAGTAAAGATATTTGCATCTATATCATTGGATGACAATGGCAATTCTGGATGCTCCGGCTCATGATTCGACCTGAATCCAAAGACACTCGCTTTTGTCAAGTGCTGCCGCACAAGACTTGTACATTTGGACCCCCTGGACAATATACGATGAGGCAGAATCCTGTCAAATTGATAGGAGTAAAGATATTTGCATCTATATCATTGGACGACATTGGCAATTCTGGATGCTCCGGCTTATGGTTCGATCTGAATCCAAAGAGAGTCGGTTTGGGCAAATGCTGCCGCCCAAAACATGTGCATTTGGACCTCCTGGAAAAGGTATGATGAGGCAGAATCCTATCACATTGATAGCAGTAAAGATATTTGCATCTATATCATTGGACGACAATGGCAATGCTGGATGCTCCGGCTTATGGTTCGATCTGAATCCAAAGAGAGTCGGTTTGGGCAAATGCTGCCGCCCAAAACATGTGCATTTGGACCTCCTGGAAAAGGTACGATGAGGCAGAATCCTGTCAAATTGATAGGAGTAAAGATATTTGCATCTATATCATTGGACGAAATTGGCAAGTCTGGATGCTCCGGCTTATGGTTCGATCTGAATCCAAAGAGAGTCGGTTTGGGCAAATGCTGCCGCCCAAAACATGTGCATTTGGACCTCCTGGAAAAGGTACGATGAGGCAGAATCCTATCACATTGATAGCAGTAAAGATATTTGCATCTATATCATTGGACGACAATGGCAATGCTGGATGCTCCGGTTTATGATTCGACCTGAGTACAAGGAGAGTCGCTTTGGACAAGTGCTACCGCGCAAACCTTGTACATTTGAACATCCGGAACAGGGTATGATGAGACAAAATCCTGTCAAATTGATAGGAGTGAAGATGTTTGCATCTATATAATTGGACGACATTGGCAATTCTGGATGCTCCGGCTTATGATTCGACCTGAGTCCAAAGAGAGTCGCTTTGGACAAGGGCTACCGCACAAATCTTGTACATTTGAACCTCCGGAACAAGGTATGATGAGGCAGAATCCTATCACATTGATAGCAGTAAAGATATTTGCATCTATATCATTGGACGTCATTGGCAATTCTGGATGCTCGGAATATGATTCGACCAGAGTGCAAAGAGTTTCGCTTTTGTCTAGTGCTACCGCACAAATCTTGTACATTTGAACCTCCGGAACAAGGCATGATGAGACAGAATCCTATCACATTGATAGGAGTAAAGATATTTGCATCTATATCATTGGACGACATTGGCAATTCTGGATGATCGGAATATGATTCGACCTGAGTCAAAGAGATTGGGTTTTGTCAAGTGCTGCCGCACTAGTCTTGTACATTTGGACCCCCTGGACAATATACGATGAGGCAGAATCCTGTCAAATTGATAGGAGTAAAGATATTTGCATCTATATCATTGGACGACATTGGCAAGTCTGGATGCCCCGGCTTACGATTCGACCTGAGTTCAAAGAGAGTCGCTTTGGACAAGGGCTACCGCAAAAATCTTGTACATTTGAACCTCCGGAACAAGGTATGATGAGGCAGAATCCTGACAAATTGATAGCAGTAAAGATATTTGCATCTATATCATTGGATGACAATGGCAATTCTGGATGCTCCGGCTCATGATTCGACCTGAATCCAAAGACACTCGCTTTTGTCAAGTGCTGCCGCACAAGACTTGTACATTTGGACCCCCTGGACAATATACGATGAGGCAGAATCCTGTCAAATTGATAGGAGTAAAGATATTTGCATCTATATCATTGGACGACATTGGCAATTCTGGATGCTCCGGCTTATGGTTCGATCTGAATCCAAAGAGAGTCGGTTTGGGCAAATGCTGCCGCCCAAAACATGTGCATTTGGACCTCCTGGAAAAGGTATGATGAGGCAGAATCCTATCACATTGATAGCAGTAAAGATATTTGCATCTATATCATTGGACGACAATGGCAATGCTGGATGCTCCGGTTTATGATTCGACCTGAGTACAACGAGAGTCGCTTTGGACAAGTGCTACCGCGCAAACCTTGTACATTTGAACATCCGGAACAGGGTATGATGAGACAGAATCCTGTCAAATTGATAGGAGTGAAGATGTTTGCATCTATATAATTGGACGACATTGGCAATTCTGGATGCTCCGGCTTATGATTCGACCTGAGTCCAAGGAGAGTCGCTTTGGACAAGGGCTGCCGCACTAGTCTTGTACATTTGGACCCCCTGGACAATGTACGATGAGGCAGAATCCTGTCAAATTGATAGGAGTAAAGATATTTGCATCTATATCATTGGACGCCATGGCAATGCTGGATGCTCCGGTTTATGATTCGACCTGAGTCCAAGGAGAGTCGCTTTTGTGAAGTGCTAACGCACAAATCTTGATCATTTTGACCCCCTGGACAAGATATGATAGCGGCAGAATCCTGTCAAATTGATAGGAGAAAAGATATTTGCATCTATATCATTGGACGACATTGGCAATTCTGGATGCTCTGGCTTATGATTCGACCTGAGTCCAAACAGAGTCGCTTCGGACAAGTGCTGCCGCAACAAGTCTTGTACATTTGGACCCCCTGGACAATATACGATGAGGCTGAATCCTGTCAAATTAATAGGAGTAAAGATATTTGCATCTATATCATTGGTCAACATCGGCAATTCTGGATGGTCCGGCTCATGGTTCGACATAAGTCCAAAGAATGTCGCTTTGGACAAGTGGTACCGCAACAAATTGTGTACATTTGGACCCCCTGGACAAGATACGATGAGGCAGAATCCTGTCAAATTGATAGGAGTAAATATATTTGCATCTATATCATTGGACGACAATGGCAATTCTGGATGCTCCGGCGTATGATTCGACCTGAATCCAAAGACAGTCGCTTTTGTCAAGTGCTGCCGCACAAGTCTTGTACATTTGGACCCCCTGGACAATATACGATGAGGCAGAATCCTGTCAAATTGATAGGAGTAAAGATATTTGCATCTATATAATTGGACGACATTGGCAATTCTGGATGCTCCGGCTTATGATTCGACCTGATTACAAGGAGAGTCGCTTTGGACAAGTTCTACCGCGCAAACCTTGTACATTTGAACATCCGGAACAGGGTATGATGAGACAGAATCCTGTCAAATTGATAGGAGTAAAGATATTTGCATCTATATCATTGGACGACATTGGCAATTCTGGATGCCCCGGCTTACGATTCGACCTGAGTTCAAAGAGAGTCGCTTTGGACAAGGGCTACCGCAAAAATCTTGTACATTTGAACCTCCGGAACAAGGTATGATGAGGCAGAATCCTGACAAATTGATAGCAGTAAAGATATTTGCATCTATATCATTGGACGACATTGGCAATTCTGGATGCCCCGGCTTATGATTCGACCTGAGTCCAAAGAGAGTCGCTTTGGACAAGGGCTACCGCACAAATTTTGTACATTTGAACCTCCGGAACAAGGTATGATGAGGCAGAATCCTACCACATTGATAGGAGTAAAGATATTTGCATCTATATCATTGGACGCCATGGCAATGCTGGATGCTCCGGTTTATGATTCGACCTGAGTCCTAAGAGATTCGCTTTTGTGAAGTGCTAACGCACAAATCTTGTACATTTTGACCCCCTGGACAAGATATGATAGCGGCAGAATCCAGTCAAATTGATAGGAGAAAAGATATTTGCATCTATATCATTGGACGACATTGGCAATTCTGGATGCTCTGGCTTATGATTCGACCTGAGTCCAAACAGAGTCGCTTCGGACAAGTGCTACCGCAACAAGTCTTGTACATTTGGACCTCCTGTACAAGGTATGATGAGGCAGAATCCTATCACATTGATAGGAGTAAAGTTATTTGCATCTATATCATTGGACGACATTGGCAATTCTGGATGCTCCGGCTTATGATTCGACCTGAGTCCAAAGAGAGTCGCTTTGGACAAGGGCTACCGCAAAAATCTTGTACATTTGAACCCCCTGGACAATATACGATGAGGCAGAATCCTGTCAAATTAACAGGAGTAAAGATATTTGCATCTATATCATTGGACGACATTGGCAATTCTGGATGCCCCGGCTTACGATTCGACCTGAGTTCAAAGAGAGTCGCTTTGGACAAGGGCTACCGCAAAAATCTTGTACATTTGAACCTCCGGAACAAGGTATGATGAGTCAGAATCCTGACAAATTGATAGCAGTAAAGATATTTGCATCTATATCATTGGACGTAATTGGCAATTCCGGATGCCCCGGCATATGATTCGACCTGAGTCCAAAGAGAGTCGCTTTGGACAAGGGCTACCGCACAAATCTTGTACATTTGAACCACCGGAACAAGGTATGATGAGGCAGAATCCTATCACATTGATAGGAGTAAAGTTATTTGCATCTATATCATTGGACGACATTGGCAATTCTGGATGCTCCGGCTTATGATTCGACCTGAGTCCAAAGAGAGTCGCTTTGGACAAGGGCTACCGCAAAAATCTTGTACATTTGAACCTCCGGAACAAGGTATGATGAGGCAGAATCCTGTCAAATTGATAGCAGTAAAGATATTTGCATCTATATCATTGGACGACATTGGCAATTCTGGATGCCCCGGCTTATGATTCGACCTGAGTCGAAAGAGAGTCGCTTTGGACAAGTGCTACCGCACAAATCTTGTACATTTGAACCTCCGGAACAAGGTATGATGAGGCAGAATCCTATCACATTGATAGGAGTAAAGATATTTGCATCTATATCATTGGACGCCATGGCAATGCTGGATGCTCCGGTTTATAATTCGACCTGAGTCCAAAGAGATTCGCTTTTGTGAAGTGCTAACGCACAAATCTTGTACATTTTGACCCCCTGGACAAGATATGATAGCGGTAGAATACTGTCAAATTGATAGGAGAAAAGATATTTGCATCTATATCATTGGACGACATTGGCAATTCTGGATGCTCTGGCTTATGATTCGACCTGAGTCCAAACAGAGTCGCTTCGGACAAGTGCTACCGCAACAAGTCTTGTACATTTGGACCTCCTGTACAAGGTATGATGAGGCAGAATCCTATCACATTCATAGGAGTAAATATATTTGCATCTATATCATTGGACGACAATGGCAATTCTGGATGCTCCGGCTTATGATTCGACCTGAATCCAAAGAGAGTCGGTTTGGCAAATGCTGCCGCCCAAAACATGTGCATTTGGACCTCCTGGAAATGGTATGATGAGGCAGAATCCTGTCAAATTAATAGGAGTAAAGATATTTGCATCTATAGCATTGGTCAACATCGGCAATTCTGGATGATCCGGCTTATGGTTCGACATAAGTCCAAAGAATGTCGCTTTGGACAAGTGGTACCGCAACAAATCGTGTACATTTGGACCCCCTGGACAAGATACGATGAGGCAGAATCCTGTCAAATTGATAGGAGTAAATATATTTGCATCTATATCATTGGACGACAATGTCAATGCTGGATGCTCCGGTTTATGATTCGACCTGAGTACAAGGAGAGTCGCTTTGGACAAGTGCTACCGCGCAAACCTTGTACATTTGAACATCCGGAACAGGGTATGATGAGACAGAATCCTGTCAAATTGATAGGAGTGAAGATGCTTGCATCTATATCATTGGACGACATTGGCAATTCTGGATGCTCCGGCTTATGATTCGACCTGAGTCCAAAGAGAGTGGCTTGGGACAAGGACTACCGCACAAATCTCGTACATTTTGACCTACTGGACAAGGTATGATGAGGCAGAATCCTGTCAAATTGATAGCAGTAAAGATATTTGCATCTATATCATTGGACGATATTGGCAATTCTGGATGCCCCGGCTTACGATTCGACCTGAGTTCAAAGAGAGTCGCTTTGGACAAGTGCTACCGCACAAATCTTGTACATTTCAACCTCCGGAACAAGGTATGTTGAGGCAGAATCCTATCACATTGATAGGAGTAAAGATATTTGCATCTATATCATTGGACGCCATGGCAATGCTGGATGCTCCGGTTTATGATTCGACCTGAGTCCAAAGAGATTCGCTTTCGTGAAGTGCTAACGCACAAATCTTGTACATTTTGACCCCCTGGACAAGATATGATAGCGGCAGAATCCTGTCAAATTGATAGGAGAAAAGATATTTGCATCTATATCATTGGACGACATTGGCAATTCTGGATGCTCTGGCTTATGATTCGACCTGAGTCCAAACAGAGTCGCTTCGGACAAGTGCTACCGCAACAAGTCTTGTACATTTGGACCTCCTGTACAAGGTATGATGAGGCAGAATCCTATCACATTCATAGGAGTAAATATATTTGCATCTATATCATTGGACGACAATGGCGATTCTGGATGCTCCGGCTTATGATTCGACCTGAATCCAAAGAGAGTCGGTTTGGGCAAATGCTGCCGCGCAAAACATGTTCATTTGGACCTCCTGGAAAAGGTATGATGAGGCAGAATCCTGTCAAATTAATAGGAGTAAAGATATTTGCATCTATATCATTGGTCAACATCGGCAATTCTGGATGGTCCGGCTTTTGGTTCGACATAAGTCCAAAGAATGTCGCTTTGGACAAGTGGTACCGCAACAAATCGTGTACATTTGGACCCCCTGGACAATATACGATGAGGCAGAATCCTGTCAAATTAACAGGAGTAAAGATATTTGCATCTATATCATTGGACGACATTGGCAATTCTGGATGCCCCGGCTTACGATTCGACCTGAGTTCAAAGAGAGTCGCTTTGGACAAGGGCTACCGCAAAAATCGTGTACATTTGAACCTCCGGAACAAGGTATGATGAGGCAGAATCCTGACAAATTGATAGCAGTAAAGGTATTTGCATCTATATCATTGGACGACATTGGCAATTCTAGATGCCCCGGCTTATGATTCGACCTGAGTCCAAAGAGAGTCGCTTTGGACAAGGGCTACCGCACAAATCTTGTACATTTGAACCTCCGGAACAAGGTATGATGAGGCAGAATCTTATCACATTGATAGGAGTAAAGTTATTTGCATCTATATCATTGGACGAAATTGGCAATTCTGGATGCTCCGGCTTATGATTCGACCTGAGTCCAAAGAGAGTCGCTTTGGACAAGGGCTACCGCACAAATCATGTACATTTGAACCTCCGGAACAAGGTATGATGAGGCAGAATCCTATCACATTGATAGGAGTAAAGATATTTGCATCTATATCATTGGACGCCACGGCAATGCTGGATGCTCCGGTTTATGATTCGACCTGAGTCCAAAGAGATTCGCTTTTGTGAAGTGCTAACGCACAAATCTTGTACATTTTGACCCCCTGGACAAGATATGATAGCGGCAGAATCCTGTAAAATTGATAGGAGAAAAGATATTTGCATCTATATCATTGGACGACATTGGAAATTCTGGATGCTCTGGCTTATGATTCGACCTGAGTCCAAACAGAGTCGCTCCGAACAAGTGCTACCGCAACAAGTCGTGTACATTTGGACCTCCTGTACAAGGTATGATGAGGCAGAATCCTATCACATTCATAGGAGTAAATATATTTGCATCTATATCATTGGACGACAATGGCAATTCTGGATGCTCCGGCTTATGATTCGACCTGAATCCAAAGACAGTCGCTTTTGTCAAGTGCTGCCGCACAAGTCTTGTACATTTGGACCCCCTGGACAATATACGATGAGGCAGAATCCTGTCAAATTAATAGGAGTAAAGATATTTGCATCTATATAATTGGACGACATTGGCAATTCTGGATGCCGCGGCTTATGATTCGACCTGAGTCCAAAGAGAGTCGCTTTGGACAAGGGCTACCGCACAAATCTTGTACATTTGGACCCCCTGGACAATATACGATGAGGCAGAATCCTGTCAAATTGATAGGAGTAAAGATATTTGCATCTATATCATTGGACGACATTGGCACTTCTGGATGCTCCGGCTTATGATTCGACCTGAATCCAGAGAGAGTCGGTTTGGGCAAATGCTGCCGCCCAAAACATGTGCATTTGGACCTCCTGGAAAAGGTATGATGAGGCAGAATCCTGTCAAATTAATAGGAGTAAAGATATTTGCATCTATATCATTGGTCAACATCGGCAATTCTGGACGGTCCGGCTTATGGTTCGACATAAGTCCAAAGAATGTCGCTTTGGACAAGTGGTACCGCAACAAATCGTATACATTTGGACCCCCTGGACAAGATACGATGCGGCAGAAACCTGTCAAATTGGTAGCAGTAAAGATATTTGCATCTATATCATTGGACGACAATGGCAATTCTGGACGCTCCGGCTTATGATTCGACCTGAATCCAAAGACAGTCGCTTTGGACAAGGGCTACCACACTAATCTTGTACATTTGAACCTCCTGTACAAGGTATGATGAGGCAGAATCCTATCACATTCATAGGAGCGATGATATTTGCAACTGTATCATTGGACGACATGGTAATTCTGGATGCTTCGGCATATGAATCGACCTGAGTCCAAAGAGATTCGCTTTTGTGAAGTGCTAACGCACAAATCTTGTACATTTGAACCTCCGGAACAAAGTATGATGAGGCAGAATCCTGTCAAATTGATAGGAGAAAAGATATTTGCATCTATATCATTGAACGACATTGGCAATTCTGGATGCCCTGGCTTATGATTCGACCTGAGTCCAAGGAGAGTCGCTTTGGACAAGTGCTACCGCCCAAACCTTGTACATTTGAACATCCGGAACAGGGTATGATGAAACAGAATCCTGTCAAATTGATAGGAGTGAAGATGTTTGCATCTATATCATTGGACGACATTGGCAATTCTGGATGCTCCGGC
Source organism: Priocnemis perturbator (assembly GCA_963942575.1). Classification (NCBI taxonomy): domain Eukaryota; kingdom Metazoa; phylum Arthropoda; class Insecta; order Hymenoptera; family Pompilidae; genus Priocnemis; species Priocnemis perturbator. Next base: position 601,560 of record CAWWDK010000133.1, on the reverse strand, counting down.
TTATGATTCGACCTGAGTCCAAAGAGAGTCGCTTTGGACAAGGGCTACCGCAAAAATCTTGTACATTTGAACCTCCGGAACAAGGTATGATGAGGCAGAATCCTGTCAAATTGATAGCAGTAAAGATATTTACATCTATATCATTGGACGACATTGGCAATTCTGGATGCCCCGGTTTATGATTCGACCTGAGTCCAAAGAGAGTCGCTTTGGACAAGGGCGACCGCACAAATCTTGTACATTTGAACCTCCGGAACAAGGCATGATGAGGCAGAATCCTATCACATTCATAGGAGTAAAGATATTTGCATCTATATCATTGGACGACATTGGTAAATCTGGATGATCGGCATATGATTCGACCTGAGTCAAAGAGAGTCGCTTTTGTCAAGTGCTACCCCACAAATCTTGTACATTTGAACCTCCTGGAGAAGTTACGATGGGGCAGAAACCTGCCAAATTGACAGGAGTTAAGATATTTGCATCTATATCATTGGACGACATTGGCAATCCTGGATGCCCCGGCATATGATTCGACCTGAGGCCAAAGAGTTTGGCTTTTGTCAAGTGCTACCGCACAAATCTTGTACATTTGAACCTCATGGACAAGATACGATGAGGCAGAATCCTTTCAAATTGATAGGAGTTAAGATATTTGCATCTATATCATTGGACCACATTGGCAATTCTGGATGCTTCGGCATATGATTCGACCGGAGGCCAAAAAGAGTCGCTTTGGACAAGTGCTACCGCACAAATCTTGTACATTTGGACCCCGTGGTTAAGATACGATGAGGCAGAATCCTGGCAAATTGATAAGAGTAAAGTTATTTGCATCTATATCATTGGACGACATTGGCAATCCTGGGGATCCCGCTTATGATTCGACCTGAATCCAAAGATCGTCGATCTAGACAAGTGCTACCGCACAAATCTTGTACATTTGAACCTCCTCTACAAGATAAGATGCGGCAGAATGCTGTAAAATTGATAGGAGTGAAGATATTTGCATCTATATCATTGGACGACATTGGCAATCCTGGGGATCCGGCTTATAATTAGACCTGAATTCAAAGGGAGTCGCTTTGGACATGTGCTACCGCACAAATCGTGTACATTTGAATCTCCTGGACAAGATACCATGAGGCAGAATCCTGTCAAATTGATAGGAGTGATAATATTTGCATCTATATCATTGGAAGACATTGGCCAATTCTGGATGCTCGGCATATGATTCGACCTCAGTCCAAAGAGAGTCGCTTTGGACCAATGCTGCCGCCAAAATCTTGTGCATTTGGACCTCCTGGACAAGATATGATGAGGCAGAATCCTGTCAAATTGATTGGAGTGAAGATGTTTGCATCTATATCATTGGACGACATTGGCAATTCTTGATGCTCCGGCGTATGGTTCGACCGGAGGCCAAAGAGAGTCGCTTTGGACAAGTGCCACCGCACAAATCTTGTACATTTGGACCCCCTGGACAATATACGATGAGGCAGAATCCTGTCAAATTGATAGGAGTGAAGATGTTTGCATCTATATCATTGGACGACATTGGCAATTCTGGATGCTCCGGCTTATGATTCGACCTGAGTCCAAAGAGAGTCGCTTTGGACAAGTGCTACCGCACAAATCTTGTACATTTGAACCTCCTGGATAAGATATAATGAGGCAGAATCCTGTCAAATTGATAGGAGGAAAGATATTTGCATCTATATCAATGGACGTTATTTGGCAATTCTGGATGCTCCGGCATATGATTCGACCTGAATCCAAGAGAGTCGCTCTGGACAAGTACTGCAGCACAAATCCTGTACATTTGAACCTCCGGAACAAGGTATGATGAGGCAGAATCCTGTCATATTGATAGCAGTAAAGATATTTGCATCTATATCAATGGACGTCATTGGCAATTCTGGGTGCCCCGGCTTATGATTCGACCTGAGTCCAAAGAGAGTCGCTTTGGACAAGGGCTCCCGCACAAATCTTGTACATTTGTACCTCCGGAACAAGGTATGATGAGGCAGAATGCTATCATATTGATAGGAGTAAAGATATTTGCATTTATATCATTGGACGACATTGGCATTCCTGGATGCTCGGCATATGATTCGACCTGAGTCCAAAGAGATTGGCTTTTGGCAATTCTGGATGCTCGGCATATGAATCGACCTGAGTCCAAAGAGTTTCGCTTTTGTCTAGTGCTACCGCACAAATCTTGTACATTTGAACCTCCTGGACAAGATAAGATAAGGCAGAATCCTGTCAAATTGATAGGAGGAAAGATATTTGCATCTATATCAATGGACGTCATTGGCAATTCTGGATGCCCCGGCTTATGATTCGACCTGAGTCCAAAGAGAGTCGCTCTGGACAAGTGCTACCGCACAAATCGTGTACATTTGGACCTGCTGTACAAGATACGATGAAGCAGAACCCTGTCAAATTGATAGGAGTAAAGATATTTGCATATATCATTGGACGACATTGGCAATTCTGGATGCTCGGCATATGATTCGACCTGAGTCCAAAGAGTTTGGCTTTTGTCAAGTGCTACCGCACAAATCTTGTACATTTGAACCTCATGGACAAGATACGATGAGGCAGAATCCTGTCAAATTGATAGCAGTAAAGATATTTGCATCTATATCATTGAACGACATTGGCAATTCTGGATGCTCCGGCTTATGATTCGACCTGAGTCCAAAGAGAGTCGCTTTGGACAAGGGCTACCGCACAAATCTCGTACATTTTGACCTACTGGACAAGGTATGATGAGGCAGAATCCTGTCAAATTGATAGCAGTAAAGATATTTGCATCTATATCATTGGACGACATTGGCAATGCTGGATGCTCCGTTTTATGATTCGACCTGAGTCCAAGGAGAGTCGCTTTGGACAAGGGCTACCGCACAAATCTTGTACATTTTGACCTACTGGACAAGGTATGATGAGGCAGAATCCTGTCAAATTGATAGCAGTAAAGATATTTGCATCTATATCATTGGACGACATTGGCAATTCTGGATGCCCCGGCTTATGATTCGACCTGAGTCCAGAGAGAGTCGCTTTGGACAAGTGGTACCGCAACAAATCGTATACATTTGGACCCCCTGGACAAGATACGATGAGGCAGAAACCTGTCAAATTGATAGGAGTAAATATATTTGCATCTATATCATTGGACGACAATGGCAATTCTGGATGCTCCGGCTTATGATTCGACCTGAATCCAAAGACAGTCGCTTTGGACAAGGGCTACCGCACAAATCTTGTACATTTGAACCTCCTGTACAAGGTATGATGAGGCAGAATCCTATCACATTCATAGGAGTGATGATATTTGCATCTGTATCATTGGACGACATGGTAATTCTGGATGCTTCGGCATATGAGTCGACCTGAGTCCAAGGAGAGTCGCTTTGGACAAGGGCTACCGCACAAATCTCGTACATTTTGACCTACTGGACAAGGTATGGTGAGGCAGAATCCTGTCAAATTGATAGCAGTAAAGATATTTGCATCTATATCATTGGACGACATTGGCAATTCTGGATGCCCCGGCTTATGATTCGACCTGAGCCCAAAGAGAGTCGCTTTGGACAAGGGCTACCGCACAAATCTTGTACATTTCAACCTCCGGAACAAGGTATGATGAGGCAGAATCCTATCACATTGATAGGAGTAAAGATATTTGCATCTATATCATTGGACGACATTGGCAATTCTGGATGCTCGGAATATGATTCGACCTGAGTCCAAGGAGAGTCGCTTTGGACAAGTGCTACCGCCCAAACCTTGTACATTTGAACATCCGGAACAAGGTATGATGAGGCAGAATCCCATCACATTGATAGGAGTAAAGATATTTGCATCTATATCATTGGACGCCATGGCAATGCCGGATGCTCCGGTTTATGATTCGACCTGAGTCCAAGGAGAGTCGCTTTGGACAAGGGCTACCGCACAAATCTTGTACATATTGATTTACTGGACAAGGTATGATGAGGCAGAATCCTGTCAAATTGATAGCAGTAAAGATATTTGCATCTATATCATTGGACGACATTGGCAATTCTGGATGCCCCGGCTTATGATTCGACCTGAGTCCAAAGAGAGTCGCTTTGGACAGGGGCTACCGCACAAATCTTGTACATTTGGACCCCCTGGACAATATACGATGAGGCAGAATCCTGTCAAATTGATAGGAGTAAAGATATTTGCAATCTATATCATTGGAAGACATTGGCAATTCTGGATGCTCCGGCTTATGATTCGACCTGAATCCAAAGAGAGTCGGTTTGGGCAAATGCTGCCGCCCAAAACATGTGCAATTGGACCTCCTGGAAAAGGTATGGTGAGGCAGAATCCTGTCAAATTAATAGGAGTAAAGATATTTGCATTTATATCATTGGTCAACATCGGCAATTCTGGATGGTCCGGCTTATGGTTCGACATAAGTCCAAAGAATGTCACTTTGGACAAGGGGTACCGCAACAAATCGTATACATTTTGACCCCCTGGACAAGATACGATGAGGCAGAAACCTGTCAAATTGGTAGCAGTAAAGATATTTGCATCTATATCATTGGACGACATTGGCAATTCTGGATGCTCCGGCTTATGATTCGACCTGAGTCCAAAGAGAGTCGCTTTGGACAAGGGCTACCGCACAAATCTCGTACATTTTGACCTACTGGACAAGGTATGATGAGGCAGAATCCTGTCAAATTGATAGCAGTAAAGATATTTGCATCTATATCATTGGACGACATTGGCAATTCTGGATGCCCCGGCTTACGATTCGACCTGAGTTCAAAGAGAGTCGCTTTGGACAAGGGCTACCGCAAAAATCTTGTACATTTGAACCTCCGGAACAAGGTATGATGAGGCAGAATCCTGACAAATTGATAGCAGTAAAGATATTTGCATCTATATCATTGGACGACATTGGCAATTCTGGATGCCCCGGCTTATGATTCGACCTGAGTCCAAAGAGAGTCGCTTTGGACAAGGGCTACCGCACAAATCTTGTACATTTGAACCTCCGGAACAAGGTATGATGAGGCAGAATCCTATCACATTGATAGGAGTAAAGATATTTGGATATATATCATTGGACGACATTGGCAATTCTGGATGCTCGGAATATGATTCGACCTGAATGCAAAGAGATTCGCTTTTGTCTAGTGCTACCGCACAAATCTTGTACATTTGAACCTCCGGAACAAGGTATGATGAGGCAGAATCCTATCACATTGATAGGAGTAAAGATATTTGCATCTATATCATTGGACGCCATGGCAATGCTGGATGCTCCGTTTTATGATTCGACATAAGTCCAAAGAATGTCGCTTTGGACAAGTGGTACCGCACAAATCTTGTACATTTGAACCTCCGGAACAAGGTATGATGAGGCAGAATCCTGTCAAATTGATAGCAGTAAAGATATTTGCATCTATATCATTGGACAACATTGGCAATTCTGGATGTCCCGGCTTATGATTCGACCTGAGTCCAAAGAGGGTCGCTTTGGACAAGTGCTACCGCAACAAGTCTTGTACATTTGGACCTCCTGTACAAGGTATGATGAGGCAGAATTCTATCACATTCATAGGAGTAATGATATTTGTATCTGTATCATTGGACGACATTGGCAATTCTGGATGCCCCGTCTTATGATTCGACCTGAGTCCAAAGAGAGTTGCTTTGGACAAGGGCTACCGCACAAATCTTGTACATTTGAACCTCCGGAACAAGGTATGATGAGGCAGAATCCTGTCAAATTGATAGCAGTAAAGATATTTACATCTATATTATTAGACGACATTGGCAATTCTGGATGCCCCGGCTTATGATTCGACCTGAGTCCAAAGAGAGTCGCTATGGACAAGGGCGACCGCACAAATCTTGTACATTTGAACCTCCGGAACAAGGCATGATGAGGCAGAATCCTATCACATTCATAGGACTAAAGATATTTGAATCTATATCATTGGACGACATTGGCAATTCTGGATGCTCCGGCTTATGATTCGACCTGAGTCCAAAGAGAGTCGCTTTGGACAAGGGCTACCGCAAAAATCTTGTACATTTGAACCTCCGGAACAAGGTATGATTAGGCAGAATCCTGTCAAATTGATAGCAGTAAAGATATTTGCATCTATATCATTGGACGACATTGGCAATTCTGGATGCCCCGGCTTATGATTCGACCTGAGTCCAAAGAGAGTCGCTTTGGACAAGGGCGACCGCACAAATCTTGTACATTTGAACCTCCGGAACAAGGCATGATGAGGCAGAATCCTATCACATTCATAGGAGTAAAGATATTTGCATCTATATCATTGGACGACATTGGCAATTCTGGATGATCGGCATATGATTCGACATGAGTCAAAGAGATTGGCTTTTGTCAAGTGCTGCCGCACAAGTCTTGTACATTTGGACCCCCCGGACAATATACGATGAGGCAGAATCGCTGTCAAATTGATAGGAGTAAAGATATTTGCATCTATATCATTGGACGACATTGGCAATTCTGGATGCTCGGAATATGATTCGACCTGAGTGCAAAGAGTTTCGCATTTGTCTAGTGCTACCGCACAAATCTTGTACATTCGAACCTCCGGAACAAGGTATGATGAGGCAGAATCCTATCACATTGATAGGAGTAAAGATATTTGCATCTATATCATTGGACGCCATTGCAATGCTGGATGCTCCCGTTTATGATTCGACCTGAGTCCAAGGAGAGTCGCTTTGGACAAGGGCTACCGCACAAATCTTGTACATTTGGACCCCCTGGACAATATACGATGAGGCAGAATCCTGTCAAATTGATAGGAGTAAAGATATTTGCATCTATATCATTGGACGACATTGGCAATTCTGGATGCTCCGGCTTATGATTCGACCTGAATCCAAAGAGAGACGGTTTGGGCAAATGCTGCCGCCCAAAACATGTGCATTTGGACCTCCTGGAAAAGGTATGATGAGGCAGAATCCTGTCAAATTAATAGGAGTGTTTGGGAATGCCGCGACGCCGACCAATCGTCGTCGCGGCATCCTCAAGGCGGCCTGAGGGCCGAGTCACACGCGGCTTTCATGCGAGCGCGCCTTTAAAACGCGCGGCACGCGGGCGGCGTTTCCGCCGAATCGGGCGGCCATTATCGTCTCAGCTATTACCGAGAACGCACACGGATTATTGCATTTACGTCTTTCTGGTTTATCTCACGCATTGCTGCACATTGGATCGACTCTTAATATCACGGACTTGCACACATAAATCCCGGATTAAACGCCGAGAAATACACACGGTACATCAACACCGACGACGCAGGCTCTGTACGCGGCGCGAATCGTGCACGTGCACCCGTAACAGGTACTAATCATTGGACGGCGGATACAATTCATACAATTGACTATCTCGCTCATTATAATTGCTACTCTCACTACCGTAGAGCACCTGTGACCATGATTTTATAGACAATAAAGACTCTGTTAAACGGACATTATGTAGACCACGTGGAAACATAACCTCTCCACCGCCAATAGATCTTCTCATTTCCCCCCTTTCCTCTTTCCTTTCATTCCCTCTCATCTCCTCACAACGGGAATCGCGAGATTCTCGAACAAGGAGTAAAGATATTTGCATCTATATCATTGGTCAACATCGGCAATTCTGGATGATCCGGCTTATGGTTCGACATAAGTCCAAAGAATGTCGCTTTGGACAAGTGGTACCGCAACATATCGTATACATTTGGACCCCCTGGACAAGATACGATGAGGCAGAAACCTGTCAAATTGATAGGAGTAAATATATTTGCATCTATATCATTGGACGACAATGGCAATTCTGGATGCTCCGGCTTATGATTCGACCTGAATCCAAAGACAGTCGCTTTGGACAAGGGCTACCGCACAAATCTTGTACATTTGAACCTCCTGTACAAGTTATGATGAGGCAGAATCCTATCACATTCATAGGAGTGATGATATTTGCATCTGTATCATTGGACGACATGGTAATTCTGGATGCTTCGGCATATGAATCGACCTGAGTCCAAAGAGATTCGCTTTTGTGAAGTGCTAACGCACAAATCTTGTACATTTTGACCGCCTGGACAAGATATGATAGCGGCAGCATCCTGTCAAATTGATAGGAGAAAAGATATTTGCATCTATATCATTGGACGACATTGGCAATTCTGGATGCTCTGGCATATGATTCGACCTGAGTCCAAACAGAGTCGCTTCGGACAAGTGCTACCGCAACAAGTCTTGTACATTTGGACCTCCTGTACAAGGTATGATGAGGCAGAATCCTATCACATTCATAGGAGTAATGATATTTGCATCTGTATCATTGGACGACATTAGCAATTCTGGATGCTCCGGCTTATGATTCGACCTGAATCCAAAGAGAGTCGTTTTGGACACGTGCTACCGCACAAATCTTGTACATTTGGACCCCCTGGTCAAGATACGATGAGGCAGAATACTGTCAAATTGATAGCAGTAAAGATATTTGCATCTATATCATTGCACGACATGGGCAATTCTGGATGGTTCGTCTTATGGATCGACCTGAGGCCAAAGAGTTTCGCTTCTGTCTAGTGCTACCGCACAAATCTTGTACACTTGATCCTCCTGGACAAGACACGATGAGCCAGAATCCTGTCGAATTGATAGCAGTGAAGATATTTGCATCTATATCATTGGACGACATTGGCAATTCTGGATGCCCCGGCTTATGATTCGACCTGAGTCCAAAGAGAGTCGCTTTGGACAAGGGCTACCGCACAAATCTTGTACATTTGAACCTCCGGAACAAGGTATGATGAGGCAGAATCCTGTCAAATTAATAGGAGTAAAGATATTTGCATCTATATCATTGGTCAACATCGGCAATTCTGGATGGTCCGGCTTATGGTTCGACATAAGTCCAAAGAATGTCGCTTTGGACAAGTGGTAGCGCAACAAATCGTGTACATTTGGACCCCCTGGACAAGATACGACGAGGCAGAATACTGTCAAATTGATAGGAGTAAAGATATTTGCATCTATATCATTGGACGACATTGGCAATTCTGGATGCTCGGAATATGATTCGACCTGAGTGCAAAGAGTTTCGCTTTTGTCTAGTGCTACCGCACAAATCTTGTACATTTGAACCTCCGGAACAAGGTATGATGAGGCAGAATCCTATCACATTGATAGGAGTAAAGATATTTGCATCTATATCATTGGACGCCATGGCAATGCTGGATGCTCCGGTTTATGATTCGACCTGAGTCCAAGGAGAGTCGCTTTGGACAAGGGCTACCGCACAAATCTTGTACATTTGAACCTCCTGTACAAGGTATGATGAGGCAGAATCCTATCACATTGATAGGAGTAAAGATATTTGCATCTATATCATTGGACGACATTGGCAATTCTGGATGCTCGGAATATGATTCGACCTGAGTGCAAAGAGTTTCGCTTTTGTCTAGTGCTACCGCACAAATCTTGTACATTTGAACCTCCGGAACAAGGTATGATGAGGCAGAATCCTGTCAAATTGATAGCAGTAAAGATATTTGCATCTATATCATTGGACGACATTGGCAATTCTGGATGCCCCGGCTTATGATTCGACCTGAGTCCAAAGAGAGTCGCTTTGGACAAGGCCTACCGCACAAATCTTGTACATTTGAACCTCCGGAACAAGGTATGATGAGGCAGAATCCTATCACATTGATAGGAGTAAAGATATTTGCATCTATATCATTGGACGACATTGGCAATTCTGGATGCTCGGAATATGATTCGACCTGAGTGCAAAGAGTTTCGCTTTTGTCTAGTGCTACCGCACAAATCTTGTACATTTGAACCTCCGGAACAAGGTATGATGAGGCAGAATCCTATCACATTGATAGGAGTAAAGATATTTGCATCTATATCATTGGACGCCATGGCAATGCTGGATGCTCCGGTTTATGATTCGACCTGAGTCCAAGGAGAGTCGCTTTGGACAAGTGCTACCGCCCAAACCTTGTACATTTGAACATCCGGAACAAGGTGTGATGAGGCAGAATCCCATCACATTGATAGGAGTAAAGATATTTGCATCTATATCATTGGACGCCATGGCAATGCCGGATGCTCCGGTTTATGATTCGACCTGAGTCCAAGGAGAGTCGCTTTGGACAAGGGCTACCGCACAAATCTTGTACATATTGACCTACTGGACAAGGTATGATGAGGCAGAATCCTGTCAAATTGATAGCAGTAAAGATATTTGCATCTATATCATTGGACGACATTGGCAATTCTGGATGCCCCGGCTTATGATTCGACCTGAGTCCAAAGAGAGTCGCTTTGGACAAGGGCTACCGCACAAATCTTGTACATTTGGACCCCCTGGACAATATACGATGAGGCAGAATCCTGTCAAATTGATAGGAGTAAAGATATTTGCATCTATATCATTGGACGACATTGGCAATTCTGGATGCTCCGGCCTATGATTCGACCTGAGTCCAAAGAGAGTCGCTTTGGACAAGGGCTACCGCACAAATCTCGTACATTTTGACCTACTGGACAAGGTATGATGAGGCAGAATCCTGTCAAATTGATAGCAGTAAAGATATTTGCATCTATATCATTGGACGACATTGGCAATTCTGGATGCCCCGGCTTACGATTCGACCTGAGTTCAAAGAGAGTCGCTTTGGACAAGGGCTACCGAACAAATCTTGTACATATTGACCTACTGGACAAGGTATGATGAGGCAGAATCCTGTCAAATTGATAGCAGTAAAGATATTTGCATCTATATCATTGGACGACATTGGCAATTCTGGATGCCCCGGCTTATGATTCGACCTGAGTCCAAAGAGAGTCGCTTTGGACAAGGGCTACCGCACAAATCTTGTACATTTGGACCCCCTGGACAATATACGATGAGGCAGAATCCTGTCAAATTGATAGGAGTAAAGATATTTGCATCTATATCATTGGACGACATTGGCAATTCTGGATGCTCCGGCTTATGATTCGACCTGAATCCAAAGAGAGTCGGTTTGGGCAAATGCTGCCGCCCAAAACATGTGCATTTGGACCTCCTGGAAAAGGTATGATGAGGCAGAATCCTGTCAAATTAATAGGAGTAAAGATATTTGCATTTATATCATTGGTCAACATCGGCAATTCTGGATGGTCCGGCTTATGGTTCGACATAAATCCAAAGAATGTCACTTTGGACAAGGGGTACTGCAACAAATCGTATACATTTGGACCCCCTGGACAAGATACGATGAGGCAGAAACCTGTCAAATTTGTAGCAGTAAAGATATTTGCATCTATATCATTGGACGACATTGGCAATTCTGGATGCTCCGGCTTATGATTCGACCTGAGTCCAAAGAGAGTCGCTTTGGACAAGGGCTACCGCAAAAATCTTGTACATTTGAACCTCCGGAACAAGGTGTGATGAGGCAGAATCCTGACAAATTGATAGCAGTAAAGATATTTGCATCTATATCATTGGACGACATTGGCAATTCTGGATGCCCCGGCTTATGATTCGACCTGAGTCCAAAGAGAGTCGCTTTGGACAAGGGCTACCGCGCAAATCTTGTACATTTGAACCCCCGGAACAAGGTATGATGAGGCAGAATCCTGTCACATTGATAGGAGTAAAGATATTTGCATCTATATCATTGGACGACATTGGCAATTCTGGATGCTCCGGCTTATGATTCGACCTGAATCCAAAGACAGTCGCTTTGGACAAGGGCTACCGCACAAATCTCGTACATTTTGACCTCCGGAACAAGGTGTGATGAGGCAGAATCCTGACAAATTGATAGCAGTAAAGATATTTGCATCTACATCATTGGACGACATTGGCAATTCTGGATGCCCCGGCTTATGATTCGACCTGAGTCCAAAGAGAGTCGCTTTGGACAAGGGCTACCGCGCAAATCTTGTACATTTGAACCCCCGGAACAAGGTATGATGAGGCAGAATCCTGTCACATTGATAGGAGTAAAGATATTTGCATCTATATCATTGGACGACATTGGCAATTCTGGATGCTCCGGCTTATGATTCGACCTGAATCCAAAGACAGTCGCTTTGGAGAAGGGCTACCGCACAAATCTTGTACATTTGAACCTCCTGTACAAGGTATGATGAGGCAGAATCCTATCACATTCATAGGAGTGATGATATTTGCATCTGTATCATTGGACGACATGGTAATTCTGGATGATTCGACCTGAATCCAAAGACAGTCGCTTTGGACAAGGGCTACCGCACAAATCTTGTACATTTGAACCTCCTGTACAAGGTATGATGAGGCAGAATCCTATCACATTCATAGGAGTGATGATATTTGCATCTGTATCATTGGACGACAAGGTAATTCTGGATGCTTCGGCATATGAATCGACCTGAGTCCAAAGAGATTCGCTTTTGTGAAGTGCTAACGCACAAATCTTGTACATTTTGACCCCCTGGACAAGATATGATAGCGGCAGAATCCTGTCAAATTGATAGGAGAAAAGATATTTGCATCTATATCATTGGACGACATTGGCAATTCTGGATGCTCTGGCTTATGATTCGACCTGAGTCCAAACAGAGTCGCTTCGGACAAGTGCTACCGCAACAAGTCTTGTACATTTGGACCTCCTGTACAAGGTATGATGAGGCAGAATCCTATCACATTCATAGGAGTAATGATATTTGCATCTGTATCATTGGACGACATTGGCAATTCTGGATGCCCCGTCTTATGATTCGACCTGAGTCCAAAGAGAGTCGCTTTGGATAAGGACTACCGCACAAATCTTGTACATTTGAACCTCCGGAACAAAGCATGATGAGGCAGAATCCTATCACATTCATAGGAGTAAAGATATTTGCATCTATATCATTGGACGCCATGGCAATGCTGGATGCTCCGGTTTATGATTTGACCTGAGTCCAAGGAGAGTCGCTTTGGACAAGTGCTACCGCCCAAACCTTGTACATTTGAACATCCGGAACAGGGTATGATGAGACAGAATCCTGTCAAATTGATAGGAGTGAAGATGTTTGCATCTATATCATTGAACGACATTGGCAATTCTGGATGATCGGCATATGACTCGACCTGAGTCAAAGAGATTGGCTTCGGTCAAGTGCTGCCGCACAAGTCTTGTACATTTGGACCCCCTGGACAATATACGATGAGGCAGAATCCTGTCAAATTGATAGGAGTAAAGATATTTGCATCTATATCATTGGACGACATTGGCAATTCTGGATGCTCCGGCTTATGATTCGACCTGAATCCAAAGACAGTCGCTTTGGACAAGGGCTACCGCACAAATCTTGTACATTTGAACCTCCTGTACAAGGTATGATGAGGCAGAATCCTATCACATTCATAGGAGTAATGATATTTGCATCTGTATCATTGGACGACATTAGCAATTCTGGATGCTCCGGCTTATGATTCGACCTGAATCCAAAGAGAGTCGGTTTGGGCAAATGCTGCCGCCCAAAACATGTGCATTTGGACCTCCTGGAAAAGGTATGATGAGGCAGAATCCTATCACATTCATAGGAGTGATGATATTTGCATCTGTATCATTGGACGACATTAGCAATTCTGGATGCTCCGGCTTATGATTCGACCTGAATCCAAAGAGAGTCGGTTTGGGCAAATGCTGCCGCCCAAAACATGTGCATTTGGACCTCCTGGAAAAGGTATGATGAGGCAGAATCCTATCACATTCATAGGAGTGATGATATTTGCATCTGTATCATTGGACGACATTGGCAATTCTGGATGCCCCGTCTTATGATTCGACCTGAGTCCAAAGAGAGTCGCTTTGGACAAGGACAACCGCACAAATCTTGTACATTTGAACCTCCGGAACAAAGTATGATGAGGCAGAAACCTATCACATTGATAGGAGTAAAGATATTTGCATCTATATCATTGCACGACATTAGCAATTCTGGATGCTCTGGCTTTTGCTTTGACCTGAGTCCAAAGAGAGTCGTTTTGGACACGTGCTACCGCACAAATCTTGTACATTTGGACCCCCTGGTCAAGATACGATGAGGCAGAATACTGTCAAATTGATAGCAGTAAAGATATTTGCATCTATATCATTGCACGACATGGGCAATTCTGGATGGTTCGTCTTATGGATCGACCTGAATCCAAAGACTGTCGCTTTGGACAAGGGCTACCGCACAAATCTTGTACATTTGAACCTCCTGTACAAGGTATGATGAGGCAGAATCCTATCACATTCATAGGAGTGATGATATTTGCATCTGTATCATTGGACGACATGGTAATTCTGGATGCTTCGGCATATGAGTCGACCTGAGTCCAAGGAGAGTCGCTTTGGACAGGGGCTACCGCACAAATCTCGTACATTTTGACCTACTGGACAAGGTATGGTGAGGCAGAATCCTGTCAAATTGATAGCAGTAAAGATATTTGCATCTATATCATTGGACGACATTGGCAATTCTGGATGCCCCGGCTTACGATTCGACCTGAGTCCAAAGAGACTCGCTTTGGACAAGGGCTATCGCAAAAATCTTGTACATTTGAACCTCCGGAACAAGGTATGATGAGGCAGAATCCTGTCAAATTGATAGCAGTAAAGATATTTGCATCTATATCAGTGGACGACATTGGCAATTCTGGATGCTCCGGCTTATGATTCGACCTGAATCCAAAGAGAGTCGGTTTGGGCAAATGCTGCCGCCCAAAACATGTGCATTTGGACCTCCTGGAAAAGGTATGATGAGGCAGAATCCTGTCAAATTAATAGGAGTAAAGATATTTGCATCTATATCATTGGTCAACATCGGCACTTCTGGATGGTCCGGCTTATGGTTCGACATAAGTCCAAAGAATGTCGCTTTGGACAAGTGGTACCCCAACAAATCGTGTACATTTGGACCCCCTGGACAAGATACGACAAGGCAGAATACTGTCAAATTGATAGCAGTAAAAATATTTGCATCTATATCAGTGGACGCCATGGCAATGCTGGATGCTCCGGTTTATGATTCGACCTGAGTCCAAGGAGAGTCGCTTTGGACAAGTGCTACCGCCCAAACCTTGTACATTTGAACATCCGGAACAGGGTATGATGAGACAGAATCCTGTCAAATTGATAGGAGTGAAGATGTTTGCATCTATATCATTGGACGACATTGGCAATTCTGGATGATCGGCATATGACTCGACCTGAGTCAAAGAGATTGGCTTTTGTCAAGTGCTGCCGCACAAGTCTTGTACATTTGGACCCCCTGGACAATATAAGATGAGGCAGAATCCTGTCAAATTGATAGGAGTAAAGATATTTGCATCTATATCATTGGACGACATTGGCAATTCTGGATGCTCCGGCTTATGATTCGACCTGAGTCAAAGAGATTGACTTTTGTCAAGTGCTGCCGCACAAGTCTTGTACATTTGGACCCCCTGGACAATATACGATGAGGCAGAATCCTGTCATATTGATAGGAGTAAAGATATTTGCATCTATATCATTGGACGACATTGGCAATTCTGGATGCTCGGAATATGATTCGACCTGAGTGCAAAGAGTTTCGCTTTTGTCTAGTGCTACCGCACAAATCTTGTACATTTGAACCTCCGGAACAAGGTATGATGAGGCAGAATCCTATCACATTGATAGGAGTAAAGATATTTGCATCTATATCATTGGACGCCATGGCCATGCTGGATGCTCCGGTTTATGATTCGACCTGAGTCCAAGGAGAGTCGCTTTGGACAAGGGCTACCGCACAAATCTTGTACATTTTGACCTACTGGACAAGGTATGATGAGGCAGAATCCTGTTAAATTGATAGCAGTAAAGATATTTGCATCTATATCATTGGACGACATTGGCAATTCGGGATGCCCCGGCTTATGATTCGACCTGAGTCCAGAGAGAGTCGCTTTGGACAAGTGGTACCGCAACAAATCGTATACATTTGGACCCCCTGGACAAGATACGATGAGGCAGAAACCTGTCAAATTGATAGGAGTAAATATATTTGCATCTATATCATTGGACGACAATGGCAATTCTGGATGCTCCGGCATATGATTCGACCTGAATCCAAAGACAGTCGCTTTGGACAAGGGCTACCGCACAAATCTTGTACATTTGAACCTCCTGTACAAGGTATGATGAGGCAGAATCCTATCACATTCATAGGAGTGATGATATTTGCATCTGTATCATTGGACGACATGGTAATTCTGGATGCTTCGGCATATGAATCGACCTGAGTCCAAGGAGAGTCGCTTTGGACAAGGGCTACCAAACAAATCTCGTACATTTTGACCTACTGGACAAGGTATGATGAGGCAGAATCCTATCACATTGATAGGAGTAAAGATATTTGCATCTATATCATTGGACGCCATGGCAATGCTGGATGCTCCGGTTTATGATTCGACCTGAGTCCAAGGAGAGACGCTTTGGACAAGTGCTACCGCCCAAACCTTGTACATTTGAACATCCGGAACAGAGTATGATAAGACAGAATCCTGTCAAATTGATAGGAGTGAAGATGTTTGCATCTATATCATTGGACGACATTGGCAATTCTGGATGATCGTCATATGACTCGACCTGAGTCAAAGAGATTGGCTTTTGTCAAGTGCTGCCGCACAAGTCTTGTACATTTGGACCCCCTGGACAATATACGATGAGGCAGAATCCTGTCAAATTGATAGGAGTAAAGATATTTGCATCTATATCATTGGACGAAATTGGCAATTCTGGATGCCCCCGCTTATGATTCGACCTGAGTCCAAAGAGAGTCGCTTTGCGCAAGGGCTACCGCACAAATCTTGTACATTTGAACCTCCGGAACAAGGTATGATGAGGCAGAATCCTATCACATTGATAGGAGTAAAGATATTTGCATCTATATCATTGGACGACATTGGCAATTCTGGATGCTCCGGCTTATGATTCGACCTGAATCCAAAGAGAGTCGATTTGGGCAAATGCTGCCGCCCAAAACATGTGCATTTGGACCTCCTGGAAAAGGTATGATGAGGCAGAATCCTGTCAAATTAATAGGAGTAAAGATATTTGCATCTATATCATTGGTCAACATCGGCAATTCTGGATGGTCCGGCTTATGGTTCGACATAAGTCCAAAGAATGTCGCTTTGGACAAGTGGTACCGCAACAAATCGTGTACATTTGGACCCCCTGGACAAGATACGACGAGGCAGAATACTGTCACATTGATAGGAGTAAATATATTTGCATCTATATCATTGGACGACCATGGCAATGCTGGATGCTCCGGCTTACGATTCGACCTGAGTCCAAAGAGAGTCGCTTTGGACAAGGGCTACCGCAAAAATCTTGTACATTTGAACCTCCGGAACAAGGTATGATGAGGCAGAATCCTGTCCAATTGATAGCAGTAAAGATTTTTGCATCTATATCATTGGACGACATTGGCAATTCTGGATGCCCCGGCTTATGATTCGACCTGAGTCCAAAGAGAGTCGCTTTGGACAAGGGCGACCGCACAAATCTTGTACATTTGAACCTCCGGAACAAGGCATGATGAGGCAGAATCCTATCACATTGATAGGAGTAAAGATATTTGCATCTATATCATTGGACGACATTGGCAATTCTGGATGATCGGCATATGATTCGACCTGAGTCAAAGAGATTGGCTTTTGTCAAGTGCTGCCGCACAAGTCTTGTACATTTGGACCCCCTGGACAATATACGATGAGGCAGAATCCTGTCAAATTGATAGGAGTAAAGATATTTGCATCTATATCATTGGACGACATTGGCAATTCTGGATGCTCCGGCTTATGATTCGACCTGAATCCAAAGAGAGTCGGTGTGGCAAATGCTGCCGCCCAAAAAATGTGCATTTGGACCTCCTGGAAAAGGTATGATGAGGCAGAATCCTGTCAAATTAATAGGAGTAAAGATATTTGCATCTATATCATTGGTCAAAATCGGCAATTCTGGATGGTCCGTCTTATGGTTCGACATAAGTCCCAAGAATGTCGCTTTGGACAAGTGGTACCGCAACAAATCGTGTACATTTGGACCCCCTGGACAAGATACGACGAGGCAGAATCCTTGCACATTGATAGGAGTAAATATATTTGCATCTATATCATTGGACGACAATGGCAATGCTGGATGCTCCGGCTTACGATTCGACCTGAGTCCAAAGAGAGTCGCTTTGGACAAGGGCTACCGCAAAAATCTTGTACATTTGAACCTCCGGAACAAGGTATGATGAGGTAGAATCCTGTCAAATTGGTAGCAGTAAAGATATTTGCATCTATATCATTGGACGACATTGGCAATTCTGGATGCCCCGGCTTATGATTCGACCTGAGTCCAAAGAGAGTCGCTTTGGACAAGGACTACCGCACAAATCTTGTACATTTGAACCTCCGGAACAAAGTATGATGAGGCAGAATCCTATCACATTGATAGGAGTAAAGATATTTGCATCTATATCATTGGACACCATGGCAATGCTGGATGCTCCGGTTTATGATTCGACCTGAGTCCAAGGAGAGTCGCTTTGGACAAGTGCTACCGCCCAAACCTTGTACATTTGAACATCCGGAACAGGGTATGTTGAGACAGAATCCTGTCAAATTGATAGGAGTGAAGATATTTGCATCTATATCATTGGACGACATTGGCAATTCTGGATGATCGGCATATGACTCGACCTGGGTCAAAGAGATTGGCTTTTGTCAAGTGCTGCCGCACAAGTCTTGTACATTTGGACCCCCTGGACAATATACGATGAGGCAGAATCCTGTGAAATTGATAGGAGTAAAGATATTTGCATCTATATCATTGGACGAAATTGGCAGTTCTGGATGCCCCGGCTTATGATTCGACCTGAGTCCAAAGAGAGTCGCTTTGGGTAAGGGCTACCGCACAAATCTTGTACATTTGAACCTCCGGAACAAGGTATGATGAGGCAGAATCCTATCACATTGATAGGAGTAAAGATATTTGCATCTATATCATTGGACGACATTGGCAATTCTGGATGCTCCGGCTTATGATTCGACCTGAGTCCAAAGAGAGTCGCTTTGGACAAGGGCTACCGCAAAAATTTTGTGCATTTGAACCTCCGGAACAAGGTATGATGAGGCAGAATCCTGTCAAATTGATAGGAGTAAAGATATTTGCATCTATATCATTGGACGACATTGGCAATTCTGGATGCTCCGGCTTATGATTCGACCTGAATCCAAAGACAGTCGCTTTGGACAAGGGCTACCGCACAAATCTTGTACATTTGAACCTCCGGAACAAGGTATGATGAGGCAGAATCCTGACAAATTGATAGCAGTAAAGATATTTGCATCTATATCATTGGACGACATTGGCAATTCTGGATGCCCCGGCTGACGATTCGAACTGAGTTCAAAGAGAGTCGCTTTGGACAAGGGCTACCGCAAAAATCTTGTACATTTGAACCTCCTGGAAAAGGTATGATGAGGCAGAATCCTGTCAAATGAATAGGAGTAAAGATATTTGCATCTATATCATTGGTCAACATCGGCAATTCTGGATGGTCCGGCTTATGGTTCGACATAAGTCCAAAGAATGTCGCTTTGGACAAGTGGTAGCGCAACAAATCGTGCACATTTGGACCCCCTGGACAAGATACGACGAGGCAGAATACTGTCAAATTGATAGGAGTAAAGATATTTGCATCTATATCATTGGACGACATTGGCAATTCTGGATGATCTGCATATGATTCGACCTCAGTCAAAGAGATTGGCTTTTGTCAAGTGCTGCCGCACAAGTCTTGTACATTTGGCCCCCCTGGACAAGGTATGATGAGGCAGAATCCTATCACATTGATTGGAGTAAAGATATTTGCATCTATATCATTGGACGCCATGGCAATGCTGGATGCTCCGGTTTATGATTCGACCTGAGTCCAAGGAGAGTCGCTTTGGACAAGGGCTACCGCACAAATCTTGTACATTTTGACCTACTGGACAAGGTATGATGAGGCAGAATCCTATCACATTGATAGGAGTAAAGATATTTGCATCTATATCATTGGACGACATTGGCAATTCTGGATGCTCGGAATATGATTCGACCTGAGTGCAAAGAGTTTCGCTTTTGTCTAGTGCTACCGCACAAATCTTGTACATTTGAACCTCCGGAACAAGGTATGATGAGGCAGAATCCTATCACATTGATAGGAGTAAAGATATTTGCATCTATATCATTGGACGCCATGGCCATGCTGGATGCTCCGGTTTATGATTCGACCTGAGTCCAAGGAGAGTCGCTTTGGACAAGGGCTACCGCACAAATCTTGTACATTTTGACCTACTGGACAAGGTATGATGAGGCAGAATCCTGTTAAATTGATAGCAGTAAAGATATTTGCATCTATATCATTGGACGACATTGGCAATTCGGGATGCCCCGGCTTATGATTCGACCTGAGTCCAGAGAGAGTCGCTTTGGACAAGTGGTACCGCAACAAATCGTATACATTTGGACCCCCTGGACAAGATACGATGAGGCAGAAACCTGTCAAATTGATAGGAGTAAATATATTTGCATCTATATCATTGGACGACAATGGCAATTCTGGATGCTCCGGCATATGATTCGACCTGAATCCAAAGACAGTCGCTTTGGACAAGGGCTACCGCACAAATCTTGTACATTTGAACCTCCTGTACAAGGTATGATGAGGCAGAATCCTATCACATTCATAGGAGTGATGATATTTGCATCTGTATCATTGGACGACATGGTAATTCTGGATGCTTCGGCATATGAATCGACCTGAGTCCAAGGAGAGTCGCTTTGGACAAGGGCTACCACACAAATCTCGTACATTTTGACCTACTGGACAAGGTATGATGAGGCAGAATCTTATCACATTGATAGGAGTAAAGATATTTGCATCTATATCATTGGACGCCATGGCAATGCTGGATGCTCCGGTTTATGATTCGACCTGAGTCCAAGGAGAGACGCTTTGGACAAGTGCTACCGCCCAAACCTTGTACATTTGAACATCCGGAACAGAGTATGATAAGACAGAATCCTGTCAAATTGATAGGAGTGAAGATGTTTGCATCTATATCATTGGACGACATTGGCAATTCTGGATGATCGTCATATGACTCGACCTGAGTCAAAGAGATTGGCTTTTGTCAAGTGCTGCCGCACAAGTCTTGTACATTTGGACCCCCTGGACAATATACGATGAGGCAGAATCCTGTCAAATTGATAGGAGTAAAGATATTTGCATCTATATCATTGGACGAAATTGGCAATTCTGGATGCCCCCGCTTATGATTCGACCTGAGTCCAAAGAGAGTCGCTTTGCGCAAGGGCTACCGCACAAATCTTGTACATTTGAACCTCCGGAACAAGGTATGATGAGGCAGAATCCTATCACATTGATAGGAGTAAAGATATTTGCATCTATATCATTGGACGACATTGGCAATTCTGGATGCTCCGGCTTATGATTCGACCTGAATCCAAAGAGAGTCGATTTGGGCAAATGCTGCCGCCCAAAACATGTGCATTTGGACCTCCTGGAAAAGGTATGATGAGGCAGAATCCTGTCAAATTAATAGGAGTAAAGATATTTGCATCTATATCATTGGTCAACATCGGCAATTCTGGATGGTCCGGCTTATGGTTCGACATAAGTCCAAAGAATGTCGCTTTGGACAAGTGGTACCGCAACAAATCGTGTACATTTGGACCCCCTGGACAAGATACGACGAGGCAGAATACTGTCACATTGATAGGAGTAAATATATTTGCATCTATATCATTGGACGACCATGGCAATGCTGGATGCTCCGGCTTACGATTCGACCTGAGTCCAAAGAGAGTCGCTTTGGACAAGGGCTACCGCAAAAATCTTGTACATTTGAACCTCCGGAACAAGGTATGATGAGGCAGAATCCTGTCCAATTGATAGCAGTAAAGATTTTTGCATCTATATCATTGGACGACATTGGCAATTCTGGATGCCCCGGCTTATGATTCGACCTGAGTCCAAAGAGAGTCGCTTTGGACAAGGGCGACCGCACAAATCTTGTACATTTGAACCTCCGGAACAAGGCATGATGAGGCAGAATCCTATCACATTGATAGGAGTAAAGATATTTGCATCTATATCATTGGACGACATTGGCAATTCTGGATGATCGGCATATGATTCGACCTGAGTCAAAGAGATTGGCTTTTGTCAAGTGCTGCCGCACAAGTCTTGTACATTTGGACCCCCTGGACAATATACGATGAGGCAGAATCCTGTCAAATTGATAGGAGTAAAGATATTTGCATCTATATCATTGGACGACATTGGCAATTCTGGATGCTCCGGCTTATGATTCGACCTGAATCCAAAGAGAGTCGGTGTGGCAAATGCTGCCGCCCAAAAAATGTGCATTTGGACCTCCTGGAAAAGGTATGATGAGGCAGAATCCTGTCAAATTAATAGGAGTAAAGATATTTGCATCTATATCATTGGTCAAAATCGGCAATTCTGGATGGTCCGGCTTATGGTTCGACATAAGTCCCAAGAATGTCGCTTTGGACAAGTGGTACCGCAACAAATCGTGTACATTTGGACCCCCTGGACAAGATACGACGAGGCAGAATCCTTGCACATTGATAGGAGTAAATATATTTGCATCTATATCATTGGACGACAATGGCAATGCTGGATGCTCCGGCTTACGATTCGACCTGAGTCCAAAGAGAGTCGCTTTGGACAAGGGCTACCGCAAAAATCTTGTACATTTGAACCTCCGGAACAAGGTATGATGAGGTAGAATCCTGTCAAATTGGTAGCAGTAAAGATATTTGCATCTATATCATTGGACGACATTGGCAATTCTGGATGCCCCGGCTTATGATTCGACCTGAGTCCAAAGAGAGTCGCTTTGGACAAGGACTACCGCACAAATCTTGTACATTTGAACCTCCGGAACAAAGTATGATGAGGCAGAATCCTATCACATTGATAGGAGTGAAGATATTTGCATCTATATCATTGGACGACATTGGCAATTCTGGATGATCGGCATATGACTCGACCTGGGTCAAAGAGATTGGCTTTTGTCAAGTGCTGCCGCACAAGTCTTGTACATTTGGACCCCCTGGACAATATACGATGAGGCAGAATCCTGTGAAATTGATAGGAGTAAAGATATTTGCATCTATATCATTGGACGAAATTGGCAGTTCTGGATGCCCCGGCTTATGATTCGACCTGAGTCCAAAGAGAGTCGCTTTGGGTAAGGGCTACCGCACAAATCTTGTACATTTGAACCTCCGGAACAAGGTATGATGAGGCAGAATCCTATCACATTGATAGGAGTAAAGATATTTGCATCTATATCATTGGACGACATTGGCAATTCTGGATGCTCCGGCTTATGATTCGACCTGAGTCCAAAGAGAGTCGCTTTGGACAAGGGCTACCGCAAAAATTTTGTGCATTTGAACCTCCGGAACAAGGTATGATGAGGCAGAATCCTGTCAAATTGATAGGAGTAAAGATATTTGCATCTATATCATTGGACGACATTGGCAATTCTGGATGCTCCGGCTTATGATTCGACCTGAATCCAAAGACAGTCGCTTTGGACAAGGGCTACCGCACAAATCTTGTACATTTGAACCTCCGGAACAAGGTATGATGAGGCAGAATCCTGACAAATTGATAGCAGTAAAGATATTTGCATCTATATCATTGGACGACATTGGCAATTCTGGATGCCCCGGCTTACGATTCGAACTGAGTTCAAAGAGAGTCGCTTTGGACAAGGGCTACCGCAAAAATCTTGTACATTTGAACCTCCGGAACAAGGTATGATGAGGCAGAATCATGACAAATTGATAGCAGTAAAGATATTTGCATCTATATCATTGGACGAAATTGGCAATTCTGGATGCCCCGGCATATGATTCGACCTGAGTCCAAAGAGAGTCGCTTTGGGCAAGGGCTACCGCACAAATCTTGTACATTTGAACCTCCGGAACAAGGTATGATGAGGCAGAATCCTATCACATTGATAGGAGTAAAGATATTTGCATGTATATCATTGGTTAACATCGGCAATTCTGGATGGTCCGGCTTATGGTTCGACATAAGTCCAAAGAATGTCGCTTTGGACAAGTGGTACCGCAACAAATCGTGTACATTTGGACCCCCTGGACAAGATACGACGAGGCAGAATCCTGTCAAATTGATAGGAGTAAATATATTTGCATCTATATCATTGGACGACAATGGCAATGCTGGATGCTCCGGCTTACGATTCGACCTGAGTCCAAAGAGAGTCGCTTTGGACAAGGGCGACCGCACAAATCTTGTACATTTGAACCTCCGGAACAAGGCATGATGAGGCAGAATCCTATCACATTCATAGGAGTAAAGATATTTGCATCTATATCATTGGGCGACATTGGCAATTCTAGATGATCGGCATATGATTCGACCTGAGTCAAAGAGATTGGCTTTTGTCAAGTGCTGCCGCACAAGTCTTGTACAATTGGACCCCCTGGACAATATACGATGAGGCAGAATCCTGTCAAATTGATAGGAGTAAAGATATTTGCATCTATATCATTGGACGACATTGGCAATTCTGGATGCTCCGGCTTATGATTCGACCTGAATCCAAAGAGAGTCGGTTTGGGCAAATGCTGCCGCCCAAAACATGTGCAATTGGACCTCCTGGAAAAGGTATGATGAGGCAGAATCCTGTCAAATGAATAGGAGTAAAGATATTTGCATCTATATCATTGGTCAACATCGGCAATTCTGGATGGTCCGGCTTATGGTTCGACATAAGTCCAAAGAATGTCGCTTTGGACAAGTGGTAGCGCAACAAATCGTGTACATTTGGACCCCCTGGACAAGATACGACGAGGCAGAATACTGTCAAATTGATAGGAGTAAAGATATTTGCATCTATATCATTGGACGACATTGGCAATTCTGGATGATCTGCATATGATTCGACCTAAGTCAAAGAGATTGGCTTTTGTCAAGTGCTGCCGCACAAGTCTTGTACATTTGGCCCCCCTGGACAAGGTGTGATGAGGCAGAATCCTGTCACATTGATTGGAGTAAAGATATTTGCATCTATATCATTGGACGCCATGGCAATGCTGGATGCTCCGGTTTATGATTCGACCTGAGTCCAAGGAGAGTCGCTTTGGACAAGGGCTACCGCACAAATCTTGTACATTTTGACCTACTGGACAAGGTATGATGAGGCAGAATCCTATCACATTGATAGGAGTAAAGATATTTGCATCTATATCATTGGACGACATTGGCAATTCTGGATGCTCGGAATATGATTCGACCTGAGTGCAAAGAGTTTCGCTTTTGTCTAGTGCTACCGCACAAATCTTGTACATTTGAACCTCCGGAACAAGGTATGATGAGGCAGAATCCTATCACATTGATAGGAGTAAAGATATTTGCATCAATATCATTGGACGCCATGGCAATGCTGGATGCTCCGGTTTATGATTCGACCTGAGTCCAAGGAGAGTCGCTTTGGACAAGGGCTACCGCACAAATCTTGTACATTTTGACCTACTGGACAAGGTATGATGAGGCAGAATCCTGTCAAATTGATAGCAGTAAAGATATTTGCATCTATATCATTGGACGACATTGGCAATTCGGGATGCCCCGGCTTATGATTCGACCTGAGTCCAGAGAGAGTCGCTTTGGACAAGTGGTACCGCAACAAATCGTATACATTTGGACCCCCTGGACAAGATACGATGAGGCAGAAACCTGTCAAATTGATAGGAGTAAATATATTTGCATCTATATCATTGGACGACAATGGCAATTCTGGATGCTCCGGCATATGATTCGACCTGAATCCAAAGACAGTCGCTTTGGACAAGGGCTACCGCACAAATCTTGTACATTTGAACCTCCTGTACAAGGTATGATGAGGCAGAATCCTATCACATTCATAGGAGTGATGATATTTGCATCTGTATCATTGGACGACATGGTAATTCTGGATGCTTCGGCATATGAATCGACCTGAGTCCAAGGAGAGTCGCTTTGGACAAGGGCTACCACACAAATCTCGTACATTTTGACCTACTGGACAAGGTATGATGAGGCAGAATCCTGTCAAATTGATAGCAGTAAAGATATTTGCATCTATATCATTGGACGACATTGGCAATTCTGGATGCCCCGGCTTATGATTCGACCTGAGTCCAAAGAGAGTCGCTTTGGACAAGGGCTACCGCACAAATCTTGTACATTTGAACCTCCGGAACAAGGTATGATCAGGCAGAATCTTATCACATTGATCGGAGTAAAGATATTTGCATCTATATCATTGGACGACATTGGCAATTCTGGATGCTCGGAATATGATTCGACCTGAGTGCAAAGAGTTTCGCTTTTGTCTATTGCTACCGCACAAATCTTGTACATTTGAACCTTCGGAACAAGGTATGATGAGGCAGAATCCTATCACATTGATAGGAGTAAAGATATTTGCATCTATGTCATTGGACGCCATGGCAATGCTGGATGCTCCGGTTTATGATTCGACCTGAGTCCAAGGAGAGACGCTTTGGACAAGTGCTACCGCCCAAACCTTGTACATTTGAACATCCGGAACAGGGTATGATAAGACAGAATCCTGTCAAATTGATAGGAGTGAAGATGTTTGCATCTATATCAATGGACGACATTGGCAATTCTGGATGATCGGCATATGACTCGACCTGAGTCAAAGAGATTGGCTTTTGTCAAGTGCTGCCGCACAAGTCTTGTACATTTGGACCCCCTGGACAATATACGATGAGACAGAATCCTGTCAAATTGATAGGAGTAAAGATATTTGCATCTATATCATTGGACGAAATTGGCAATTCTGGATGCCCCGGCTTATGATTCGACCTGAGTCCAAAGAGAGTCGCTTTGCGCAAGGGCTACCGCACAAATCTTGTACATTTGAACCTCCGGAACAAGGTATGATGAGGCAGAATCCTGTCAAATTAATAGGAGTAAAGATATTTGCATCTATATCATTGGTCAACATCGGCAATTCTGGACGCTCCGGCTTATGTTTCGACATAAGTCCAAAGAATGTCGCTTTGGACAAGTGGTACCGCAACAAATCGTATACATTTGGACCCCCTGGACAAGATACGATGCGGCTGAAACCTGTCAAATTGGTAGCAGTAAAGATATTTGCATCTATATCATTGGACGGCACTGACAATTCTGGATGTTCAGGCATACGATTCGACCTGAGTCCAAAGAGAGTCGCTTTGGACAAGGGCTACCGCACAAATCTTGTACATTTGAACCTCCGGAACAACGCATGATGAGGCAGAATCCTATCACATTCATAGGAGTAAAGATATTTGCATCTATATCATTGGACGACATTGGCAATTCTGGATGATCGGCATATGATTCGACCTGAGTCAAAGAGATTGGCTTTTGTCAAGTGCTGCCGCACAAGTCTTGTACATTTGGGCCGCCCGGACAATATACGATGAGGCAGAATCGCTGTCAAATTGATAGGAGTAAAGATATTTGCATCTATATCATTGGACGACAATGGCAATGCTGGATGCTCCGGTTTATGATTCGACCTGAGTACAAGGAGAGTCGCTTTGGACAAGGGCTACCGCACAAATCTTGTACATTTGAACCTCCTGTACAAAGTATGATGAGGCAGAATCCTGTCAAATTAATAGGAGTAATGATATTTGCATCTGTATCATTGGACGACATTGGCAATTCTGGATGCCCCGTCTTATGATTCGACCTGAGTCCAAAGAGAGTCGCTTTGGACAAGGGCTACCGCACAAATCTTGTACATTTGAACCTCCGGAACAAGGTATGATGAGGCAGAATCCTGTCAAATTGATAGCAGTAAAGATATTTACATCTATATCATTGGACGACATTGGCAATTCTGGATGCCCCGGCTTATGATTCGACCTGAGTCCAAAGAGAGTCGCTTTGGACAAGGGCGACCGCACAAATCTTGTACATTTGAACCTCCGGAACAAGGCATGATGAGGCAGAATCCTATCACATTCATAGGAGTAAAGATATTTGCATCTATATCATTGGACGACATTGGCAATTCTGGATGCTCCGGCTTATGATTCGACCTGAGTCCAAAGAGAGTCGCTTTGGACAAGGGCTACCGCAAAAATCTTGTACATTTGAACCGCCGGAACAAGGTATGATGAGGCAGAATCCTGTCAAATTGATAGCAGTTAAGATATTTGCATCTATATCATTGGACGACATTGGCAATTCTGGATGCCCCGGCTTATGATTCGACCTGAGTCCAAAGAGAGTCGCTTTGGACAAGGGCGACCGCACAAATCTTGTACATTTGAACCTCCGGAACAACGCATGATGAGGCAGAATCCTATCACATTCATAGGAGTAAAGATATTTGCATCTATATCATTGGACGACATTGGCAATTCTGGATGATCGGCATATGATTCGACCTGAGTCAAAGAGATTGGCTTTTGTCAAGTGCTGCCGCACAAGTCTTGTACATTTGGGCCCCCCGGACAATATACGATGAGGCAGAATCGCTGTCAAATTGATAGGAGTAAAGATATTTGCATCTATATCATTGGACGACATTGGCAGTTCTGGATGCCCCGGCTTATGATTCGACCTGAATCCAAAGAGAGTCGGTTTGGGCAAATGCTGCCGCCCAAAACATGTGCATTTGGACCCCCTGGAAAAGGTATGATGAGGCAGAATCCTGTCAAATTAATAGGAGTAAAGATATTTGCATCTATATCATTGGTCAACATCGGCAATTCTGGATGGTCCGGCTTATGGTTCGACATAAGTCCAAAGAATGTCGCTTTGGACAAGTGGTACCGCAACAAATCGTATATATTTGGACCCCCTGGACAAGATACGATGAGGCAGAAACCTGTCAAATTGATAGGAGTAATTATATTGGCATCTATATCATTGGACGACAATGGCAATTCTGGATGCTCCGGCTTATGATTCGACCTGAATCCAAAGACAGTCGCTTTGGAGAAGGGCTACCGCACAAATCTTGTACATTTGAACCTCCTGTACAAGGTATGATGAGGCAGAATCCTATCACATTCATAGGAGTGATGATATTTGCATCTGTATCATTGGACGACATTGGCAATTCTGGATGCCCCGTCTTATGATTCGACCTGAGTCCAAAGAGAGTCGCTTTGGACAGGGACTACCGCACAAATCTTGTACATTTTGACCTACTGGACAAGGTATGATGAGGCAGAATCCTGACAAATTGATAGCAGTAAAGATATTTGCATCTATATCATTGGACGACATTGGCAATTCTGGAAGATCGGCATATGATTCGACCTGAGTTCAAAGAGTTTCGCTTTTGTCTAGTGCTACCGCTCAAATCTTGTACATTTGAACCTCCGGAACAAGGTATGATGAGGCAGAATCCTATCACATTGATACGAGTAAAGATATTTTCATCTATATCATTGGACGACATTGGCAATTCTGGATGCTCCAGCTTATGATTCGACCTCAGTCCAAAGAGAGTCGCTTTGGACAAGGGCTACCGTACAAATCTTGTACATTTGAATCTCCGGAACAAGGTATGATGAGGCAGAATGCTATCACATTGATAGCAGTAAATATATTTCCATCTATATCATTGGACGACAATGGCAATTCTGGATGCTCCGGCTTATGATTCGACCTGATTCCAAAGACAGTCGCTTTGGTCAAGGGCTACCGCACAAATCTTGTACATTTGAACCTCCTGTACAAGGTATGATGAGGCAGAATCCTATCACATTCATAGGAGTGATGATATTTGCATCTGTATCATTGGACGACATGGCAATTCTGGATGCTTCGGCATATGAATCGACCCGAGTCCAAAGACAGTCGCTTTGGACAAGGGCTACCGCACAAATCTTGTACATTTGAACCTCCGGTACAAGGTATAATGAGGCAGAATACTGTCAAATTGATAGCAGTAAAAATATTTGCATCTGTATCATTGGACGACATGGCAATTCTGGATGCTTCGGCATATGAATCGACCTGAGTCCAAAGAGAGTCGCTTTGGACAAGGGCTACCGCACAAATCTTGTACATTTGAACCTCCTGTACAAGGTATGATGAGGCAGAATCCTGTCAAATTGATAGCAGTAAAAATATTTGCATGTGTATCATTGGACGACATGGCAATTCTGGATGCTTCGGCATATGAATCGACCTGAGTCCAAAGAGAGTCCGTTTGGACACGTGCTACCGCACAAATAGTGTACATTTGAACCTCCGGAACAAGGTATGATGAGGCAGAATCCTATCACATTGATAGGAGTAAAGATATTTGCATCTATATCATTGGACGACATTGGCAATTCTGGATGATCGGCATAAGATTCGACCTGAGTCAAAGAGATTGGCTTTTGTCAAGTGCTACCGCACAAATCTTATACATTTGGACCCCCTGGACAATATACGATGTGGCAGAATCCTGTCAAATTAATAGGAGTAAAGATATTTGCATCTATATCATTGGTCAACATCAGCAATTCTGGATGGTCCGGCTTATGGTTCGACATAAGTCCGAAGAATGTCGCCTTGTACAAGTGCTACCGCAACAAATCGTGTACATTTGGACCCCCTGGACAAGATACAATGAGGCAGAATCCTGTCAAATTGATAGCAGTAAAGATATTTGCATCTATACCATTGGACGACATTGGCAATTCTGGATGATCGGCATATGATTCGACCTGAGTCAAAGAGATTGGCTTTTGTCAAGTGCAACAGCACAAATTTTGTACACTTGATCCTCCTGGACAAGACACGATGTTCCAGAATCCTGTCGAATTGATAGGAGTGAAGGTATTTGCATCTATATCATTGGACGACATTGGCAATTCTGGATGCTCCGGCTTATGATTCGACCTGAGTCCAAAGAGAGTCGCTTTGGACAAGGGCTACCGCACAAATCTTGTACATTTTGACCTACTGGACAAGGTATGATGAGTCAGAATCCTTTCAAATTGATAGCAGTAAAGATATTTGCATCTATATCATTGGGCTACATTGGTAATTCTGGGAGCTCGGCATATGATTCGACCTGAGTTCAAAGAGTTTCGCTTTTGTCTAGTGCTACCGCTCAAATCTTGTACATTTGAACCTCCGGAACAAGGTATGATGAGGCAGAATCCTATCACATTGATACGAGTAAAGATATTTTCATCTATATCATTGGACGACATTGGCAATTCTGGATGCTCCAGCTTATGATTCGACCTCAGTCCAAAGAGAGTCGCTTTGGACAAGGGCTACCGTACAAATCTTGTACATTTGAATCTCCGGAACAAGGTATGATGAGGCAGAATGCTATCACATTGATAGCAGTAAATATATTTCCATCTATATCATTGGACGACAATGGCAATTCTGGATGCTCCGGCTTATGATTCGACCTGAATCCAAAGACAGTCGCTTTGGTCAAGGGCTACCGCACAAATCTTGTACATTTGAACCTCCTGTACAAGGTATGATGAGGCAGAATCCTATCACATTCATAGGAGTGATGATATTTGCATCTGTATCATTGGACGACATGGCAATTCTGGATGCTTCGGCATATGAATCGACCCGAGTCCAAAGAGATTCACTTTTGTGAAGTGCTAACGCACAAATCTTGTACATTTTGACCCCCTGGTCAAGATACGATGTGGCAGAATCCTGTCAAATTGGTAGCAGTAAAGATATTTGCATCTATATCATTGCACGACATTGGCAATTCTTGATGCTTCGGCTTATGGATCGACCTGAGTCCAAAGAGTTTCGCTTTGGACAAGTGCTACCGCAGAAATCTTGTACATTTGCACCTCCTGTGCAAGGTATGATGAGGCAGAATCCTGTCAAATTGATAGGATTAAAGATATTTGCATCTATATCATTGGACGACATTGGCAATTCTGGATGCTCCGGCATATGATTCTACCGGAGGCCAAAGACAGTCGCTTTGGACAAGGGCTACCGCACAAATCTTGTACATTTGAACCTCCTGTACAAGGTATGATGAGGCAGAATCCTGTCAAATTGATAGCAGTAAAAATATTTGCATCTGTATCATTGGACGACATGGCAATTCTGGATGCTTCGGCATATGAATCGACCTGAGTCCAAAGAGAGTCGGTTTGGACACGTGCTACCGCACAAATAGTGTACATTTGAACCTCCGGAACAAGGTATGATGAGGCAGAATCCTATCACATTGATAGGAGTAAAGATATTTGCATCTATATCATTGGACGACATTGGCAATTCTGGATGATCGGCATAAGATTCGACCTGAGTCAAAGAGATTGGCTTTTGTCAAGTGCTACCGCACAAATCTTATACATTTGGACCCCCTGGACAATATACGATGTGGCAGAATCCTGTCAAATTAATAGGAGTAAAGATATTTGCATCTATATCATTGGTCAACATCAGCAATTCTGGATGGTCCGGCTTATGGTTCGACATAAGTCCGAAGAATGTCGCCTTGTACAAGTGCTACCGCAACAAATCGTGTACATTTGGACCCCCTGGACAAGATACAATGAGGCAGAATCCTGTCAAATTGATAGCAGTAAAGATATTTGCATCTATACCATTGGACGACATTGGCAATTCTGGATGATCGGCATATGATTCGACCTGAGTCAAAGAGATTGGCTTTTGTCAAGTGCAACCGCACAAATTTTGTACACTTGATCCTCCTGGACAAGACACGATGTTCCAGAATCCTGTCGAATTGATAGGAGTGAAGGTATTTGCATCTATATCATTGGACGACATTGGCAATTCTGGATGCTTCGGCTTATGATTCGACCTGAGTCCAAAGAGTTTCGCTTTGGACAAGTGCTACCGCAGAAATCTTGTACATTTGCACCTCCTGTGCAAGGTATGATGAGGCAGAATCCTGTCAAATTGATAGGATTAAAGATATTTGCATCTATATCATTGGACGACATTGGCAATTCTGGATGCTCCGGCATATGATTCGACCGGAGGCCAAAGACAGTCGCTTTGGACAAGGGCTACCGCACAAATCTTGTACATTTGAACCTCCTGTACAAGGTATGATGAGGCAGAATCCTGTCAAATTGATAGCAGTAAAAATATTTGCATCTGTATCATTGGACGACATGGCAATTCTGGATGCTTCGGCATATGAATCGACCTGAGTCCAAAGAGAGTCGCTTTGGACAAGGGCTACCGCACAAATCTTGTACATTTGAACCTCCTGTACTAGGTATGATGAGGCAGAATCCTGTCAAATTGATAGCAGTAAAAATATTTGCATCTGTATCATTGGACGACATGGCAATTCTGGATGCTTCGGCATATGAATCGACCTGAGTCCAAAGAGAGTCGGTTTGGACACGTGCTACCGCACAAATAGTGTACATTTGAACCTCCGGAACAAGGTATGATGAGGCAGAATCCTATCACATTGATAGGAGTAAAGATATTTGCATCTATATCATTGGACGACATTGGCAATTCTGGATGATCGGCATAAGATTCGACCTGAGTCAAAGAGATTGGCTTTTGTCAAGTGCTACCGCACAAATCTTATACATTTGGACCCCCTGGATAATATACGATGTGGCAGAATCCTGTCAAATTAATAGGAGTAAAGATATTTGCATCTATATCATTGGTCAACATCAGCAATTCTGGATGGTCCGGCTTATGGTTCGACATAAGTCCGAAGAATGTCGCCTTGTACAAGTGCTACCGCAACAAATCGTGTACATTTGGACCCCCTGGACAAGATACAATGAGGCAGAATCCTGTCAAATTGATAGCAGTAAAGATATTTGCATCTATACCATTGGACGACATTGGCAATTCTGGATGATCGGCATATGATTCGACCTGAGTCAAAGAAATTGGCTTTTGTCAAGTGCAACCGCACAAATTTTGTACACTTGATCCTCCTGGACAAGACACGATGTTCCAGAATCCTGTCGAATTGATAGGAGTGAAGGTATTTGCATCTATATCATTGGACGACATTGGCAATTCTGGATGCTTCGGCTTATGATTCGACCTGAGTCCAAAGAGAGTCGCTTTGGACAAGGGCTACCGCACAAATCTTGTACATTTTGACCTACTGGACAAGGTATGATGAGTCAGAATCCTTTCAAATTGATAGCAGTAAAGATATTTGCATCTATATCATTGGTCAACGTCGGCAATTCTGGATGGTCCGGCTTATGGTTCGACATAATGTAACCGTACAGTTACATAAACTCTGTACGCCGCCTCTCTTTAGCGGGCGATCTCAAAAACACGCCAGCGGGCATACACGACGCTAAAGCGAGCGACCCCCGCGAGAGGGACATAACGCCACGCCCAACAAGGGACGTTTTCGCGGTGATCCGAAGATCCGTGGAGGGGTATAAAAGACGGCTCCGCCGCCGTCAGAACCACTCTTGGGTCAGCCTGGATGCGTGGGCATCCAGCGCTTGGAGTCTTACTTTGCCAACGGGTGAGATCGCTCAGCCGCTGCGTCTTGCAGTGCCTGCCGAATCACCGCGTTATATTGTAGAATCTCGTATCTATGCTCAAACGAGTAAGCGTGCCCAGCTCGCTGCGTCTTGCAGTGCCTGCCGCCTTACCTTCGTGATCCGAGCATCATATTTTTGCTATAACGAGTAAAAGCGCCCAGCTCGCTGCGTCTTGCAGTGCCTGCCGCATTACTTTCGTTATTATAGAGTCACATTGCAGTAACGAGTAAGAGCGCCCAGCTCGCTGCGTCTTGCAGTGCCTGCCGCATTACTTCCGTTATTATCGAGCCAAATTGTTTATATCAACGAGTGAACGCGCCCAGCTCACTGCGTCTTGCAGTGCCTGCCGCTTCACCTTCGTTGTGATAGAGTCACAGAAAATATATTAAGCGATTCGCCAGCTCACTGCGTCGTGCAGTGCCTGACGTATCACTTTCCTTACAAGACTTTACTCCATCGCGAAAAGACTAGCCTTACGAGGCCTAGCGGCCGTAACATATCGAGAAACACTTCGAAACATTGTAAAATAGATCGCGATACGTTTAATCATTATATCAACGCGATAGACCGCTTCGATACAATAAAATAGATCGGCGATACAGTGCCCGAAGCACACCGTCAACACAAAACAGCTGTACCAAAAATAAACGGCTAAATTGAGAGCCATACATATCCAATACATCTACACTCCTCTCACCGTCCCGAGCACGAACTCGCACCGCGCGGCCCGTAACCACCGGCGGTGTTTACTTTATTTCGCACTCACTCTACGCGGAGAAGGAAGGAAGACGCCTGGACGCGCCGAGACGACATCCGCGAAAAATAACGGTTACAATAAGTCCAAAGAATGTCGCTTTGGACAAGTGCAACCGCAACAAATCGTGTACATTTGGACCCCCTGGACAAGATATAATGAGGCAGAATCCTGTCAAATTGATAGCAGTAAATATATTTGCATCTATATCATTGCACGACATTGGCAATTCTGGATGCCCCGGCTTATGAATCGACCTGAGTTCAAAGAGTTTCGCTTTTGTCTAGTGCTACCGCACAATTCTTGTACACTTGATCCTAATGGACAAGACTCGATGAGGCAGAATCCTCTCAAATTGATAGGAATAAAGATGTTTGCATCTATATCATTGGGCTACATTGGCAATTCTGGGAGCTCGGCATATGATTCGACCTGAGTTCAAAGAGTTTCGCTTTTGTCTAGTGCTACCGCTCAAATCTTGTACATTTGAACCTCCGGAACAAGGTATGATGAGGCAGAATCCTATCACATTGATAGGAGTAAAGATATTTGCATCTATATCATTGGACGACATTGGCAATTCTGGATTCTCGGCATATGATTCGACCTGAGTCAAAGAGATTGGCATTTGTCAAGTGCTACCGCACAAATCTTGTCCATTTGGACCTCCTGGACAAGATATGATGAGGCATATTCCTGTCAAATTGATAGCAGTGAAGATATTTGCATCTATATCATTGGACAACATTGGCAATTCTTGATGCTCAGGCTTATGATTCGACCTGAGTCCAAAGAGATTCGCTTTTGTGTAGTGCTAACGCACAAATCTTGTACATTTTGACCTACTGGACAAGGTATGATGAGGCAGAATCCTATCACATTTATAGGAGTGAAGATATTTGCATCTATATCATTGGACGACATTGGCAATTCTGGATGCTCAGGCTTATGATTCGACCTGAGTCCAAAGAGAGTCGCTTCGGACAAGTGCTACCGCAACAAGTCTTGTACATTTGGACCTCCTGTACAATGTATGATGAGGCAGAATCCTATCACATTCATAGGAGCGATGATATTTGCATCTGTATCATTGGACGACATGGCAATTCTGGATGCTTCGGCATATGAATCGACCTGAGTCCAAAGAGATTCGCTTTTGTGAAGTGCTAACGCACAAATCTTGTACATTTTGACCTACTGGACAAGGCATGATGAGGCAGAATCCTGTCAAATTGATAGCAGTAAAGATATTTGCATCTATACCATTGGACGACATTGGCAATTCTGGATGATCGGCATATGATTCGACCTGAGTCAAAGAGATTGGCTTTTGTCAAGTGCTACCGCAACAAATCTTGTACATTTGGACCCCCTGGACAAGACACGATGTTCCAGAATCCTGTCGAATTGATAGGAGTGAAGGTATTTGCATCTATATCATTGGACGACATTGGCAATTCTGGATGCTCCGGCTTATGATTCGACCTGAGTCCAAAGAGAGTCGCTTTGGACAAGGGCTACCGCACAAATCTTGTACATTTTGACCTACTGGACAAGGTATGATGAGTCAGAATCCTTTCAAATTGATAGCAGTAAAGATATTTGCATCTATATCATTGGTCAACGTCGGCAATTCTGGATGGTCCGGCTTATGGTTCGACATAAGTCCAAAGAATGTCGCTTTGGACAAGTGCTACCGCAACAAATCGTGTACATTTGGACCCCCTGGACAAGATATAATGAGGCAGAATCCTGTTAAATTGATAGCAGTAAATATATTTGCATCTATATCATTGGACGACATTGGCAATTCCGGATGCTCAGGCTTATGATTTGACCTGAGTCCAAGGAGAGTCGTTTTGGACAAGTGCTACCGCAACATATCTTGTACATTTGGACCCCCTGGACAAGATACGATGAGGCAGAATCCTGTCAAATTAATAGGAGTAAAGATATTTGCATCTATATCATTGGTCAACATCAGCAATTCTGGATGATCCGGCTTATGTTTCGACATAAGTCCAAAGATTGCCGCCTTGGACAAGTGCTTCCGCAACAAATCGTGTACATTTTGACCCCCTGGGCAAGATACGATGAGGCAGAATTCTGTTAAATTGATAGCAGTCAAGATATTTGCATCTATACCATTGCACGACATTGGCAATTCTTGATGCTTCGGCTTATGGATCGACCTGAGTCAAAGAGATTGGCTTTTGTCAAGTGCAACCGCACAAATTTTGTACACTTGATCCTCCTGGACAAGACACGATGTTCCAGAATCCTGGCGAATTGATAGGAGTGAAGGTATTTGCATCTATATCATTGGACGACATTGGCAATTCTGGATGCTCGGCATATGATTCGACCTGAGTCGAAGAGAGTCGCTTTGGACAAGGGCTACCGCACAAATCTTGTACATTTTGACCTACTGGAAAGGTATGATGATGCAGAATCCTTTCAAATTGATAGCAGTAAAGATATTTGCATCTATATCATTGGACGACATTGGCAATTCTGGATGCTCGGCATATCAATCGACCTGAGTCCAAAGAGATTGGCTTTTGTCAAGTGCTACCGCACAAATCTTGTACATTTGAACATCCTGGAGAAGATACGATGGGGCAGAATCCTGTCAAATTGATAGGAGTTAAGATATTTGCATCTATATCATTCCGATAAGATCTGCAATTTTTGTTACTTTGGCATATGGATCGACCTGAGTCCAAAGAGAGTCGCTTTGGACAAGCGCTACCGCACAAATATTGTACATTTGAACCCCCTGGACAAGATACGATGAGGGAGAATCCTGGCAAATTGATATGAGCAGAGATATTTGCATCTATATAATTGGACGACATTGGCAATTCTGGACGCTGGGCATATGATTCGAC
The DNA here is from genome assembly GCA_963942575.1 of Priocnemis perturbator. Lineage (NCBI taxonomy): Eukaryota > Metazoa > Arthropoda > Insecta > Hymenoptera > Pompilidae > Priocnemis > Priocnemis perturbator. Next base: position 563,233 of record CAWWDK010000133.1, on the reverse strand, counting down.
CTGACTCCAAAGAGGTTCGCTTTTGTCAAATGCTACCCCACAAATCTTGTACATTTGAACTTCCTGGATAAGATATGATGAGGCAGAATCCTGTCAAATTGACAGGAGTGATGATATTTGCATCTATATCATTGGACGACATTGGCAATTCTGTATGCTCCGGCATATGATTCGACCTGAGTCCAAAGAGATTCGCTTTTGTGAAGTGCTAACGCACAAATATTGTACATTTGAACCTCCTGGACAAGATAAGATGAGGCAGAATCCTGTCAAATTGATAGGAGGAAAGATATTTGCATCTATATGAATGGACGTCATTGGCAATTCTGGATGCCCCGGCTTATGATTCGACTTAAGCCAAAGAGATTGGCTTTTGTCAAGTGCTACCGCACAATTCTTGTACATTTGGACCTCCTGGAAAAGGTATGATGAGGCAGAATCCTGTCACATTGATAGGAGTAGAGATATTTGCATCTATATCATTGGACGACATTGGAAATTCTGGATGCTCGGCTTATGATTCGACCTGAGACCAAAGAGAGTCGCTTTGGACAAGTGCTACCGCACAAATCTTGTACATTTGAACCTCCTGGACAAGATATGATGAGGCAAAATCCTGTCAAATTGATAGGAGGAAAGATATTTGCATCTATATCAATGGACGTCATTTGGCAATTCTGGATGCTCCGGCATATGATTCGACCTGAATCCCAAGAGAGTCGCTCTGGACAAGTACTGCAGTACAAATCCTATACATTTGAACCTCCGGAACAAGGTATGATGAGGCAGAATCCTGTCATATTGATAGCAGTAATGATATTTGCATCAATATCATTGGACGACATTGGCAATTCTGGATGCTCCGGCATATGATTCGACCTGAGTCCAAAGAGATTCGCTTTTGTGAAGTGCTAACGCACAAATCTTGTACATTTGAACCTCCTGGACAAGATAAGATGAGGCAGAATCCTGTCAAATTGATAGGAGGAAAGATATTTGCATCGATATCATTGGACGTCTTTGGCAATTCTGGATGCTCCGGCTTATGATTCGACCTGAGTCCAAAGAGAACCGCTTTGGACGAGTGCTACCGCACAAATCGTGTACATTTGGACCTCCTGTACAAGGTATGATGAGGCTGAATCGAATCACATTGATAGGAGTAGAGATATTTGCATCTATATCATTGGACGACATTGGAAATTCTGGATGCTCGGCATATGATTCGACCTGAGTCCAAAGAATATCGCTTTGGACAAGTGCTGCCGCACAAATCTTGTACATTTGTACCTCTTGGAAAAGATATGGTGAGGCAGATTCCTGACAAATTGATAGGAGTAAAGATATTTGCATATATCATTGGACGACATTGGCAATTCTGGATGCTCGGCATATGATTCGACCTGAGTCCAAAGAGTTTGGCCTTTGTCAAGTGCTACCGCACAAATCTTGTACATTTGAAACTCATGGACAAGATACGATGAGGCAGAATCCTTTCAAATTTATAGGAGTTAAGATATTTGCATCTATATCATTGGACGACATTGGCAATCCTGGATGCCCCGGCATATGATTCGACCTGAGTCCAAAGAGAGTCGATTTGGACAAGTGCTACCGCACAAATCTTGTATGTGTGGACCTCCTGTACAAGGTGTGATGAGACAGAATCCTGTCAAATTGATAGGTGTGGAGATGTTTGCATCTATATCATTGGACGAGATTGGCAATTCTGGATGCTCCGGTTTATGATTCGACCTGAGTCCAAAGACAGTCGGCCTGGACAAGTGCTACCGCACAGATATTGTACATTTGATCTTCCTGGACAAGATACGATGAGGCAGAATCCTGCCAAATTGATAGGAGTGAGGATATTTGCATCTATATCATTGGACGACATTGGCAATTCTGGATGCTCCGGCATATGATTCGACCGGAGGCCAAAGAGAGTCGCTTTGGACACGTGCTACCGCACAAATCTTGTACATTTAAACCTCCGGAACAAGGTATGATGAGGCAGAATCTTATCACATTGATAGGAGTAAAGATATTTGCATCTATATGATTGCACGACATTGGCAATTCTGGATGGTTCGGCTTATGGATCGACCTGAATCAAAGAGCTTCGCTTTTGTCTAATGCTACCGCACAAATCTTGTACACTTAATCCTCCTGGGCAAGACACGATGAGGCAGAATCCTGTTAAATTGATAGCGGTAAAGATATTTGCATCTATATCACTGGACGACATTGGCAATTCTGGATGCTCCGGCATATGATTCGACATAAGTCCAAAGAATATCGCTTTGGACAAGTGCTGCCGCACAAATCTTGTACATTTGTACCTCTTGGAAAAGATATGGTGAGGCAGATTCCTGTCAAATTGATAGGAGTGAAGATATTTGCATCTATATCATTGGACGACATTAGCAATTCTGGATGCTCAGGCTTATGATTCGACCTGAGTCCAAAGAGAGTCGCTTTGGACAATTGCTACCGCACAAATCTTGTACATTTTGACCTACTGGACAAGGTATGATGAGGCAGATTCTTGTCAAATTGATAGGAGTGAAGATATTTGCATCTATATCATTGGACGACATTGTCAATTCTGGATGCTTCGGCATATGAATCGACCTGAGTCCAAAGAGATTCGCTTTGGAAAAGTGCTACCGCACAAATCTTGTACATTTGATCCTCCTGGACACGATACGATGAGGCAGAATACTGTCAAATTGAAAGGAGTTCAGATATTTGCATCAATATCATTCGGATAACATCGGCAATAATTGTCACTTCGGCATATGGATCAACCTGAATCCAAAGAGATTCGCTTTGGACAAGTGCTACCGAACAAATCTTGTACATTGGAACCTCCAGGACAAGAGACCATTAGGCAGAATCCTATCAAATTGATAGGAGTGAAGATATTTGCATCTATATCATTGGACGACATTGGCAATTCTGGATGCTCCGGCATATGGATCGACCTGAGTCCAAAGAGAGTCGCTTTGGAAAAGTGCTACCGCACAAATCTTGTACATTTGATCCTCCTGGACACGATACGATGAGGCAGAATACTGTCAAATTGAAAGGAGTTCAGATATTTGCATCAATATCATTCGGATAACATCGGCAATAATTGTCACTTCGGCATATGGATCGACCTGAGTGCAAAGAGAGTCGCTTTTGCCAAGGGCTACTGCACAAATCTTGTACATTTGAACCTCCTGGACAAGATACGATGAGGCAGAATCCTGTCAAATTGATAGGAGTGAAGATATTTGCATCTATATCATAGGACGACATTGGCAATTCTGGATGCACCGGCATATGGATCGACCTGAGTCCAAAGAGAGTCGCTTTGGAAAAGTGCTACCGCACAAATCTTGTACATTTGATCCTCCTGGACACGATACGATGAGGCAGAATACTGTCAAATTGAAAGGAGTTCAGATATTTGCATCAATATAATTCGGATAACATCGGCAATTATTGTCACTTCGGCTTATGATTCGACCTGAATCCAAAGAGATTCGCTTTGGACAAGTGCTACCGGACAAATCTTGTACATTGGAACCTCAAGGACAAGAGACCATGAGGCAGAATCCAATCAAATTGACAGGAGTGAAGATATTTGCATCTATATCATTGAATGACATTGGCAATTCTGGATGCTTCGGCTTATGGATCAACCTGAATCCAAAGAGATTCGCTTTGGACAAGTGCTACCGAACAAATCTTGTACATTGGAATTTCCAGGACAAGAGACCATTAGGCAGAATCCTATCAAATTGATAGGAGTGAAGATATTTGCATCTATATCATTGGACGACATTGGCAATTCTGGATGCTCCGGCATATGATTCGACCGGAGGCCAAAGAGAGTCGCTTTGGACAAGTGCTACCTCACAAATCTTGTACATATGGACCCCCTGGTTAAGATACGATGAGGCAGAATGCTGTCAAATTGATAGGAGTAAAGAAATTTGCATCTATATCATTGAATGACATTGGCAATTCTGGATGCTTCGGCATATGGATCAACCTGAGTCCAAAGAGATTCACTTTCGCCAAGTGCTACCGCACAAATCTTGTACAATTGAACCTCCAGGACAAGAGACTATGAGGCAGAATCCTATCAAATTGATAGGAGTGAAGATATTTCCATCTATATCATTGGACGACATTGGCAATTCTCGATGCCCCGGCATTTGATTCGACCTGAGTCCAAAGAGAGTCTGCCTGGACAATTGCTATCGCACAAATCTTGTACATTTGGACCCCCTGGACGAGATACGATGAGGGAGAATCCTCGCAAATTGATAGGAGTGAAGATATTTGCATCTATATCATAGGACGACATTGGCAATTTTGGATGCATCGGCATATGGATCGACCTGAGTCCAAAGAGATTCTCTCTTGTCAAGTGCTACTGCCCATATCTTGTGCATTTGGACCTCCTGGAACAGGGTATGATGAGACAGAATCCTGTCAAATTGATAGGAGTGAAGATATTTGCATCTATATCATTTGACCACATTGGCAATTCTGGATGCTCCGGCGTAGGATTCGACCGGAGGCCAAAGAGAGTCGCTTTGGACAAGTGCCACCGCACAAATCTTGTACATTTGGACCCCCTGGACAATATACGATGAGGCAGAATCCTGTCAAATTGATAGGAGGAAATATATTTGCATCTACATCATTGGACGACAATGGCAATTCTCGTTGCTCCGGCTTATGATTCGACCTGAATCTAAGAGAGTCGGTTTGGGCAAATGTTGCCACCAAAAACTTGTGCATTTGGACGTCCTGGAAAAGGTATGATGAGGCAGAATCCTGTCACATTGATAGGAGTGAAGATATTTGCATCTATATCATTGGACCACATTGGCAATTCTGGATGCTCCGGCGTATGATTCGCGCGGAGGCCAAAGAGAGTCGCTTTGGACAAGTGCCACCGCACAAATCTTGTACATTTGGACCCCCTGGACAATATACGATGAGGCAGAATCCTGTCAAATGGATAGGAGTAAAGATATTTGCATCTACATCATTGGACGACAATGGCAATTCTGGATGCTCCGGCTTATGATTCGACCTGAATCAAAGAGAGTCGGTTTGGGAAAATGTTGCCACCCAAAACTTGTGCATTTGGGCGTCTGGAAAAGGTATGATGAGGCAGAATCCTGTCACATTGATAGGAGTATAGATATTTGCATCTATATCATTGGACGACTTTGGAAATTCTGGATGCTCAGGCTTATGATTCGACTTGATTACAAAGAATGTCGCTTTGGACAAGTGCTACCGCACAAATCTTGTACATTTGAACCTCCTGGACAAGATACGATGAGGCAGAATCCTGTCAAATTGATAGCAGTAAAGATATTTGCATCTATTTCATTGCACGACATTGGCAATTCTGGATGCTTCGGCTTATGGATCGACCTGAGTCCAAAGAGTTTCGCTTTTGTCTAGTGCTAACGCACAAATCTTGTACAATTGATCCTCCTGGACAAGACACGATGAGGCAGAATTCTGTCAAATTGATGGGAGTAAAGATATTTGCATCTATATCATTGGACGACATTGGCAATTCTGGATGCTCCGGCTTATGATTCGATATGAATCCAAAGAGAGTCGGTTTGGACATGTGCTACCGCCACAAATCTTGTACATTTGGACCCCCTGGACAAGATACGATGAGCTAGAATCCCGTTAAATTGATAGGAGTGAAGATATTTGCATCTATATCATTGGACCACATTGGCAATTCTGGATGCTCCGGCGTACGATTCGGCCGGAGGCCAAAGAGAGTCGCATTGTACAAGTGCTACCGCACAAGTCTTGTACATTTGGACCCCCTGGTCAACATACGATAAGGCAGAATCCTATCAAATTGATGGGAGTAAAGATATTTGCATCTATATCATTGGACGACATTGGCAATTCTGGATGCTCCGGCTTATGATTCGACCTAAATCCAAAGAGAGTCGGTTTGGGCAAATGCTGCCGCTCAAAACTTGTGCATTTGGACCCCCTGGACAAGATACGATGAGCCAGAATCCCGTTAAATTGATAGGAGTGAAGATATTTGCATCTATATCATTGGACGACATTGGCAATTCTGGATGCTCCGGCTTATGATTCGACCTGAATCCAAATAGGGTCGGTTTGGGCAAATGCTACCGCCCAAATCTTGTACATTTGGACCCCCTGGTCAATATACGATGAGGCAGAATTCTGTCAAATTGATGGGAGTAAAGATATTTGCATCTATATCATTGGACGACATTGGCAATTCTGGATGCTCCGGCTTATGATTCGATATGAATCCAAAGAGAGTCGGTTTGGACATGTGCTACCGCCACAAATCTTGTACATTTGGACCCCCTGGACAAGATACGATGAGCTAGAATCCCGTTAAATTGATAGGAGTGAAGATATTTGCATCTATATCATTGGACCACATTGGCAATTCTGGATGCTCCGGCGTACGATTCGGCCGGAGGCCAAAGAGAGTCGCATTGTACAAGTGCTACCGCACAAGTCTTGTACATTTGGACCCCCTGGTCAATATACGATAAGGCAGAATCCTATCAAATTGATGGGAGTAAAGATATTTGCATCTATATCATTGGACGACATTGGCAATTCTGGATGCTCCGGCTTATGATTGAACCGGAGGGCAAAGAGAGACGCTTTGGACACGTGCTACAGCAACAAATCTTGTACATTTCGACCCCCTGGACAAGATACGATGAGCCAGAATCCCGTTAAATTGATAGGAGTGAAGATATTTGCATCTATATCATTGGACCACATTGGCAATTCTGGATGCTTCGTCTTATGGATCGACCTGAGTCCAAAGAGTTTCGCCTTTGTCTAGTGCTACCGTACAAATCTTGTACACTTGATCCTCCTGGACAAGACACGATGAGCCAGAACCCTGTCAAATTGATAGGAGTGAAGATATTTGCATCTATATCATTAGACGGTATTGGCAATTCTGGATGCTCAGGCTTATGATTCGACTTGATTCCAAAGAGAGTCGCTTCGGACAAGTGCTGCCGCCCAAATCTTGTCCATTTCGACATCCTGGACAAGATATGATGAGGCAGAATCCTGTCAAATTGATAGGAGTGAAGATATTTGCATCTATATCATTGGACCACATTGGCAATTCTGGATGCTCCGGCGTACGATTCGGCCGGAGGCCAAAGAGAGTCGCATTGTACAAGTGCTACCGCACAAGTCTTGTACATTTGGACCCCCTGGTCAATATACGATAAGGCAGAATCCTATAAAAATGATGGGAGTAAAGATATTTGCATCTACATCATTGGACGACTTTGGAAATTCTGGATGCTTCGGCTAGTGGATCGACCTGAGTCCAAAGAGTTTCGCTTTTGTCTAGTGCCACCGCACAAATCTTGTACAATTGATCCTCCTGGACAAGACACGATCAGCCAGAATCCTGTCAAATTGATAGGTGTGAAGATATTTGCATCTATATCATAGGACGGCATTGGCAATTCTGGATGCTCCGGCATATGATTCAACCGGAGGGCAAAGAGAGTCGCTTTGGACACGTGCTACAGCAACAAATCTTGTACATTTGGACCCCCTGGACAATATACGATGAGCCAGAATGCTGTCAAATTGATAGGAGTGAAGATTTTTGCATCTGTATCATTGGACCACATTGGCAATTCTGGATGCTCCGGCGTATGATTCGACCGGAGGCCTAATAGAGTCGTTTTGGACAAGTGCTACCATACAAATCTTGTATGTTTGAAACTCCTGGACAAGATACGATCAGGGAGAATCCTGTCAAATTGATAGCAGTAAAGATATTTGCATCTATTTCATTGCACGACATTGGCAATTCTGGATGCTTCGGCTTATGGATCGACCTGAGTCCAAAGAGTTTCGCTTTTGTCTAGTGCCACCGCACAAATCTTGTACAATTGATCCTCCTGGACAAGACACGATGAGCCAGAATCCTGTCAAATTGATAGGAGTGAAGATATTTGCATCTATATCATTAGACGGCATTGGCAATTCTGGATGCTCCGGCATATGATTCAACCTGAGTCCAAAGAGAGTCGCTTTGGACAAGTGCTACCGCACAAATCTTGTACATTTGGACCTCCTGGAAAAGGTATGATGAGGCAGAATCCTGTCACATTGATAGGAGTGAAGATATTTGCATCTATATCATTGGACCACATTGGCAATTCTGGATGCTCCGGCGTATGATTCGACCGGAGGCCAAAGAGAGTCGCTTTGGACAAGTGCCACCGCACAAATCTTGTACATTTGGACCCCCTGGACAATATAAGATGAGGCAGAACCCTGTCAAATTGATAGGAGTAAAGATATTTGCATCTACATCATTGGACGACAACGGCGATTCTGGATGCTCCGGCTTGTGATTCGACCTGAATCAAAGAGAGTCGGTTTGGGCAAATATTGCCACCCTAAACTTGTGCATTTGGACGTCCTGGAAAAGGCACGATGAGGCAGAATCCTGTCACATTGATAGGAGTATAGATATTTGCGTCTATATCATTGGACGACATTGGCAATTCTGGATGCTCCGGCTTATGATTCGATGTGAATCCAAAGAGAGTCGGTTTGGACATGTGCTACCGCAACAAATATTATACATTTGGACCCCCTGGACAAGATACGATGAGCCAGAATCCCGTTAAATTGATAGGAGTGAAGATATTTGCATCTATATCATTGGACCACATTGGCAATTCTGGATGCTCCGGCGTACGATTCGGCCGGAGGCCAAAGAGAGTCGCATTGTAAAAGTGCTACCGCACAAGTCTTGTACATTTGGACCCCATGGTCAATATACGATAAGGCAGAATCCTATCAAATTGATGGGAGTAAAGATATTTGCATCTATATCATTGGACGACACTGGCAATTCTGGATGCTCCGGCTTATGTTTCGACCTAAATCCAAAGAGAGTCGCTTTGGAAATATGCTACTGCAACAAATCGTATCCATTTGGACCCCCTGGACAAGATACGACGAGGCAGAATGCTGTAAAATTGATCGGAGTGAAGATTTTTGCATCTATATCATTGGACGACATTGGCAATTCTGGATGCTCAGGCCTATGACTCGACCTGAGTCCAAAGAGAGTCGCTTTGGACAAGTGCTACCGCACAAATCTTGTACATTTGGACCTCCTGGACAAGGTATGATGAGGCAGAATCCTGTCACATTGATAGGAGTGAAGATATTTGCATCTATATCATTGGACCACATTGGCAATTCTGGATGCTCCGGCTTATGATTCGACCTAAATCCAAAGAGAGTCGGTTTAGGCAAATGCTGCCGCTCAAAACTTGTGCATTTGGACCCCCTGGACAAGATACGATGAGCCAGAATCCCGTTAAATTGATAGGAGTGAAGATATTTGCATCTATATCATTGGACGACATTGGCAATTCTGGATGCTCCGGCTTATGATTCGACCTGAATCCAAATAGGGTCCGTTTGGGCAAATGCTACCGCCCAAATCTTGTACATTTGGACCCCCTGGTCAATATACGATGAGGCAGAATTCTGTCAAATTGATGGGAGTAAAGATATTTGCATCTATATCATTGGACGACATTGGCAATTCTGGATGCTCCGGCTTATGATTGAACCGGAGGGCAAAGAGAGACGCTTTGGACACGTGCTACAGCAACAAATCGTGTACATTTCGACCCCCTGGACAAGATACGATGAGCCAGAATCCCGTTAAATTGATAGGAGTGAAGATATTTGCATCTACATCATTGGACGACAACGGCGATTCTGGATGCTCCGGCTTATGATTCGACCTGAATCAAAGAGAGTCGGTTTGGGCAAATATTGCCACCCTAAACTTGTGCATTTGGACGTCCTGGAAAAGGCACGATGAGGCAGAATCCTGTCACATTGATAGGAGTGAAGATATTTGCATCTATATCATTGGACGTCATTGGCAATTCTGGATGCTCCGGCATATGATTCAACCGGAGGGCAAAGAGAGTCGCTTTGGACACGTGCTACAGCAACAAATCTTGTACATTTGGACCCCCTGGACAAGATACGATGAGCCAGAATGCTGTCAAATTGATAGGAGTGAAGATTTTTGCATCTATATCATTGGACGACATTGGCAATTCTGGATGCTCAGGCCTATGATTCGACCCGAGTCCAAAGAGAGTCGCTTTGGACAAGTGCTACCGCACAAATCTTGTACATTTGGACCTCCTGGAAAAGGTATGATGAGGCAGAATCCTGTCACATTGATAGGAGTGAAGATATTTGCATCTATATCATTGGACCACATTGGCAATTCTGGATGCTCCGGCGTATGATTCGACCGGAGGCCAAAGAGAGTCGCTTTGGACAAGTGCCACCGCACAAATCTTGTACATTTGGACCCCCTGGACAATATAAGATGAGGCAGAATTCTGTCAAATTGATGGGAGTAAAGATATTTGCATCTATATCATTGGACGACATTGGCAATTCTGGATGCTCCGGCTTATGATTCGATGTGAATCCAAACAGAGTCGGTTTGGACATGTGCTACCGCAACAAATCTTGTACATTTGGACCCCATGGTCAATATACGATAAGGCAGAATCCTATCAAATTGATGGGAGTAAAGATATTTGCTTCTATATCATTGGACGACACTGGCAATTCTGGATGCTCCGGCTTATGATTCGACCTAAATCCAAAGAGAGTCGGTTTGGGCAAATGCAGCCGCCCAAAACTTGTGCATTTGGACCCCCTGGACAAGATACGATGAGCCAGAATCCCGTTAAATTGACAGGAGTGAAGATATTTGCATCTATATCATTGGACCACATTGGCAATTCTGGATGCTCCGGCGTACGATTTGGCCGGAGGCCAAAGAGAGTCGCATTGTACAAGTGCTACCGCACAAATCTTGTACATTTGGACCTCCTGGAAAAGGTATGATGAGGCAGAATCCTGTCACATTGATAGGAGTGAAGATATTTGCATCTATATCATTGGACCACATTGGCAATTCTGGATGCTCCGGCGTATGATTCGACCGGAGGCCAAAGAGAGTCGCTTTGGACAAGTGCCACCGCACAAATCTTGTACATTTGGACCCCCTGGACAATATACGATGAGGCAGAATCCTGTCAAATTGATAGGAGTAAAGATATTTGCATCTACATCATTGGACGACAATGGCAATTCTGGATGCTCCGGCTTATGATTCGACCTGAATCAAAGAGGGTCGGTTTGGGCAAATGTTGCCACCCAAAACTTGTGCATTTGGGCGTCTGGAAAAGGTATGATGAGGCAGAATCCTGTCACATTGATAGGAGTATAGATATTTGCATCTATATCATTGGACGACTTTGGAAATTCTGGATGCTCAGGCTTATGATTCGACTTGATTACAAAGAATGTCGCTTTGGACAAGTGCTACCGCACAAATCTTGTACATTTGAACCTCCTGGACAAGATACGATGAGGCAGAATCCTGTCAAATTGATAGGAGTGAAGATGTTTGCATCTATATAATTGGACGACATTGGCAATGCTGGATGCTCGGGTTTATGATTCGACCTGAGTCCAAAGAGAGTCGTTTTGGACAAGTGCTACCACACAAATCTTGTACGTTTGAAACTCCTGGACAAGATACGATCAGGGAGAATCCTGTCAAATTGATAGCAGTAAAGATATTTGCATCTATTTCATTGCACGACATTGGCAATTCTGGATGCTTCGGCTTATGGATCGACCTGAGTCCAAAGAGTTTCGCTTTTGTCTAGTGCTAACGCACAAATCTTGTACAATTGATCCTCCTGGACAAGACACGATGAGCCAGAATCCTGTCAAATTGATAGGAGTGAACATATTTGCATCTATATCATTAGACGGCATTGGCAATTCTGAATGCTCACGCATATGATTCGACCTGAGTCCAAAGGGAGTCGCTTTGGAAATATGCTACTGCAACAAATCGTGTCCATTTGGACCCCCTGGTCAATATACGATGAGGCAGGATTCTGTCAAATTGATGGGAGTAAAGATATTTGCATCTATATCATTGGACGACATTGGCAATTCTGGATGCTCCGGCTTATGATTCAACCGGAGGGCAAAGAGAGACGCTTTGGACACGTGCTACAGCAACAAATCTTGTACATTTCGACCCCCTGGACAAGATACGATGAGCCAGAATCCCGTTAAATTGATAGGAGTGAAGATATTTGCATCTATATCATTGGACCACATTGGCAATTCTGGATGCTTCGTCTTATGGATCGACCTGAGTCCAAAGAGTTTCGCCTTTGTCTAGTGCTACCGTACAAATCTTGTATACTTGATCCTCCTGGACAAGACACGATGAGCCAGAACCCTGTCAAATTGATAGGAGTGAAGATATTTGCATCTAAATCATTAGACGGTATTGGCAATTCTGGATTCTCAGGCTTATGATTCAACTTGATTCCAAAGAGAGTCGCTTCGGACAAGTGCTGCCGCCCAAATCTTGTCCATTTCGACATCCTGGACAAGATATGATGAGGCAGAATCCTGTCAAATTGATAGGAGTGAAGATATTTGCATCTATATCATTGGACCACATTGGCAATTCTGGATGCTCCGGCGTACGATTCGGCCGGAGGCCAAAGAAAGTCGCATTGTACAAGTGCTACCGCACAAGTCTTGTACATTTGGACCCCCTGGTCAATATACGATAAGGCAGAATCCTATAAAAATGATGGGAGTAAAGATATTTGCATCTACATCATTGGACGACAACGGCGATTCTGGATGCTCCGGCTTATGATTCGACCTGAATCAAAGAGAGTCGGTTTGGGCAAATATTGCCACCCTAAACTTGTGCATTTGGACGTCCTGGAAAAGGCACGATGAGGCAGAATCCTGTCACATTGATAGGAGTGAAGATATTTGCATCTATATCATTGGACGTCATTGGCAATTCTGGATGCTCCGGCATATGATTCAACCGGAGGGCAAAGAGAGTCGCTTTGGACACGTGCTACAGCAACAAATCTTGTACATTTGGACCCCCTGGACAAGATACGATGAGCCAGAATGCTGTCAAATTGATAGGAGTGAAGATTTTTGCATCTATATCATTGGACGACACTGGCAATTCTGGATGCTCCGGCTTATGATTCGACCTAAATCCAAAGAGAGTCGGTTTGGGCAAATGCAGCCGCCCAAAACTTGTGCATTTGGACCCCCTGGACAAGATACGATGAGCCAGAATCCCGTTAAATTGACAGGAGTGAAGATATTTGCATCTATATCATTGGACCACATTGGCAATTCTGGATGCTCCGGCGTACGATTTGGCCGGAGGCCAAAGAGAGTTGCATTGTACAAGTGCTACCGCACAAATCTTGTACATTTGGACCTCCTGGAAAAGGTATGATGAGGCAGAATCCTGTCACATTGATAGGAGTGAAGATATTTGCATCTATATCATTGGACCACATTGGCAATTCTGGATGCTCCGGCGTATGATTCGACCGGAGGCCAAAGAGAGTCGCTTTGGACAAGTGCCACCGCACAAATCTTGTACATTTGGACCCCCTGGACAATATACGATGAGGCAGAATCCTGTCAAATTGATAGGAGTAAAGATATTTGCATCTACATCATTGGACGACAATGGCAATTCTGGATGCTCCGGCTTATGATTCGACCTGAATCAAAGAGAGTCGGTTTGGGCAAATGTTGCCACCCAAAACTTGTGCATCTGGGCGTCTGGAAAAGGTATGATGAGGCAGAATCCTGTCACATTGATAGGAGTATAGATATTTGCATCTATATCATTGGACGACTTTGGAAATTCTGGATGCTCAGGCTTATGATTCGTCTTGATTACAAAGAATGTCGCTTTGGACAAGTGCTACCGCACAAATCTTGTACATTTGAACCTCCTGGACAAGATACGATGAGGCAGAATCCTGTCAAATTGATAGGAGTGAAGATGTTTGCATCTATATAATTGGACGACATTGGCAATGCTGGATGCTCGGGTTTATGATTCGACCTGAGTCCAAAGAGAGTCGTTTTGGACAAGTGCTACCACACAAATCTTGTACGTTTGAAACTCCTGGACAAGATACGATCAGGGAGAATCCTGTCAAATTGATAGCAGTAAAGATATTTGCATCTATTTCATTGCACGACATAGGCAATTCTGGATGCTTCGGCTTATGGATCGACCTGAGTCCAAAGAGTTTCGCTTTTGTCTAGTGCTAACGCACAAATCTTGTACAATTGATCCTCCTGGACAAGACACGATGAGCCAGAATCCTGTCAAATTGATAGGAGTGAACATATTTGCATCTATATCATTAGACGGCATTGGCAATTCTGAATGCTCACGCATATGATTCGACCTGAGTCCAAAGGGAGTCGCTTTGGAAATATGCTACTGCAACAAATCGTGTCCATTTGGACCCCCTGGACAAGATACGATGAGGCAGAATGCTGTCAAATTTATCGGAGTGAAGATTTTTGCATCTATATCATTGGACGACATTGGCAATTCTGGATGCTCAGGCCTATGATTCGACCTGAGTCCAAAGAGAGTCGCTTTGGACAAGTGCTACCGCACAAATCTTGTACATTTGGACCTCCTGGACAAGGTATGATGAGGCAGAATCCTGTCACATTGATAGGAGTGAAGATATTTGCATCTATATCATTGGACCACATTGGCAATTCTGGAAGCTCCGGCTTATGATTCGTCCTAAATCCAAAGAGAGTCGGTTTGGGCAAATGCTGCCGCTCAAAACTTGTGCATTTGGACCCCCTGGACAAGATACGATGAGCCAGAATCCCGTTAAATTGATAGGAGTGAATATATTTGCATCTATATCATTGGACGACATTGGCAATTCTGGATGCTCCGGCTTATGATTCGATCTGAATCCAAATAGGGTCGGTTTGGGCAAATGCTACCGCCCAAATCTTGTACATTTGGACCCCCTGGTCAATATACGATGAGGCAGAATTCTGTCAAATTGATGGGAGTAAAGATATTTGCATCTATATCATTGGACGACATTGGCAATTCTGGATGCTCAGGCTTATGATTCGACTTGATTCCAAAGAGAGTCGCTTCGGACAAGTGCTGCCGCCCAAATCTTGTCCATTTCGACATCCTGGACAAGATATGATGAGGCAGAATCCTGTCAAATTGATAGGAGTGAAGATATTTACATCTATATCATTGGACCACATTGGCAATTCTGGATGCTCCGGCGTACGATTCGGCCGGAGGCCAAAGAGAGTCGCATTGTACAAGTGCTACCGCACAAGTCTTGTACATTTGGACCCCCTGGTCAATATACGATAAGGCAGAATCCTATCAAAATGATGGGAGTAAAGATATTTGCATCTACATCATTGGACGACTTTGGAAATTCTGGATGCTCAGGCTTATGATTCGACTTGATTCCAAAGAATGTCGCTTTGGACAAGTGCTACCGCACAAATCTTGTACATTTGAACCTCCTGGACAAGACACCATGAGGCAGAATCCTGTCAAATTGATAGGAGTGAAGATATTTGCATCTATATCATTGGACCACATTGGCAATTCTGGATGCTCCGGCGTATGATTCGACCGGAGGCCTAATAGAGTCGTTTTGGACAAGTGCTACCACACAAATCTTGTACGTTTGAAACTCCTGGACAAGATACCATCAGGGAGAATCCTGTCAAATTGATAGCAGTAAAGATATTTGCATCTATTTCATTGCACGACATAGGCAATTCTGGATGCTTCGGCTAATGGATCGACCTGAGTCCAAAGAGTTTCGCTTTTGTCTAGTGCCACCGCACAAATCTTGTACAATTGATCCTCCTGGACAAGACACGATGAGCCAGAATCCTGTCAAATTGATAGGAGTGAACATATTTGCATCTATATCATTAGACCGCATTGGCAATTCTGAATGCTCACGCATATGATTCGACCTGAGTCCAAAGGGAGTCGCTTTGGAAATATGCTACTGCAACAAATCGTGTCCATTTGGACCCCCTGGACAAGATACGATGAGGCAGAATGCTGTCAAATTTATCGGAGTGAAGATTTTTGCATCTATATCATTGGACGACATTGGCAATTCTGGATGCTCAGGCCTATGATTCGACCTGAGTCCAAAGAGAGTCGCTTTGGACAAGTGCTACCGCACAAATCTTGTACATTTGGACCTCCTGGACAAGGTATGATGAGGCAGAATCCTGTCACATTGATAGGAGTGAAGATATTTGCATCTATATCATTGGACCACATTGGCAATTCTGGAAGCTCCGGCTTATGATTCGTCCTAAATCCAAAGAGAGTCGGTTTGGGCAAATGCTGCCGCTCAAAACTTGTGCATTTGGACCCCCTGGACAAGATACGATGAGCCAGAATCCCGTTAAATTGATAGGAGTGAATATATTTGCATCTATATCATTGGACGACATTGGCAATTCTGGATGCTCCGGCTTATGATTCGATCTGAATCCAAATAGGGTCGGTTTGGGCAAATGCTACCGCCCAAATCTTGTACATTTGGACCCCCTGGTCAATATACGATGAGGCAGAATTCTGTCAAATTGATGGGAGTAAAGATATTTGCATCTATATCATTGGACGACATTGGCAATTCTGGATGCTCAGGCTTATGATTCGACTTGATTCCAAAGAGAGTCGCTTCGGACAAGTGCTGCCGCCCAAATCTTGTCCATTTCGACATCCTGGACAAGATATGATGAGGCAGAATCCTGTCAAATTGATAGGAGTGAAGATATTTACATCTATATCATTGGACCACATTGGCAATTCTGGATGCTCCGGCGTACGATTCGGCCGGAGGCCAAAGAGAGTCGCATTGTACAAGTGCTACCGCACAAGTCTTGTACATTTGGACCCCCTGGTCAATATACGATAAGGCAGAATCCTATCAAAATGATGGGAGTAAAGATATTTGCATCTACATCATTGGACGACTTTGGAAATTCTGGATGCTCAGGCTTATGATTCGACTTGATTCCAAAGAATGTCGCTTTGGACAAGTGCTACCGCACAAATCTTGTACATTTGAACCTCCTGGACAAGACACCATGAGGCAGAATCCTGTCAAATTGATAGGAGTGAAGATATTTGCATCTATATCATTGGACCACATTGGCAATTCTGGATGCTCCGGCGTATGATTCGACCGGAGGCCTAATAGAGTCGTTTTGGACAAGTGCTACCACACAAATCTTGTACGTTTGAAACTCCTGGACAAGATACCATCAGGGAGAATCCTGTCAAATTGATAGCAGTAAAGATATTTGCATCTATTTCATTGCACGACATTGGCAATTCTGGATGCTTCGGCTAATGGATCGACCTGAGTCCAAAGAGTTTCGCTTTTGTCTAGTGCCACCGCACAAATCTTGTACAATTGATCCTCCTGGACAAGACACGATGAGCCAGAATCCTGTCAAATTGATAGGAGTGAAGATATTTGCATCTATATCATAGGACGGCATTGGCAATTCTGGATGCTCCGGCATATGATTCAACCGGAGGGCAAAGAGAGTCGCTTTGGACACGTGCTACAGCAACAAATCTTGTACATTTGGACCCCCTGGACAATATACGATGAGCCAGAATGCTGTCAAATTGATAGGAGTGAAGATTTTTGCATCTATATCATTGGACGACATTGGCAATTCTGGATGCTCAGGCCTATGATTCGACCTGAGTCCAAAGAGAGTCGCTTTGGACAAGTGCTACCGCACAAATCTTGTACATTTGGACGTCCTGGAAAAGGTATGATGAGGCAGAATCCTGTCACATTGATAGGAGTGAAGATATTTGCATCTATATCATTGGACCACATTGGCAATTCTGGATGCTCCGGCTTATGATTCGACCTAAATCCAAAGAGAGTCGGTTTGGGCAAATGCTGCCGCTCAAAACTTGTGCATTTGGACCCCCTGGACAAGATACGATGAGCCAGAATCCCGTTAAATTGATAGGAGTGAAGATATTTGCATCTACATCATTGGACGACATTGGCAATTCTGGATGCTCCGGCTTATGATTCGACCTGAATCCAAATAGGGTCGGTTTGGGCAAATGCTACCGCCCAAATCTTGTACATTTGGACCCCCTGGTCAATATACGATGAGGCAGAATTCTGTCAAATTGATGGGAGTAAAGATATTTGCATCTATATCATTGGACGACATTGGCAATTCTGGATGCTCCGGCTTATGATTCGATATGAATCCAAAGAGAGTCGGTTTGGACATGTGCTACCGCCACAAATCTTGTACATTTGGACCCCCTGGACAAGATACGATGAGCTAGAATCCCGTTAAATTGATAGGAGTGAAGATATTTGCATCTATATCATTGGACCACATTGGCAATTCTGGATGCTCCGGCGTACGATTCGGCCGGAGGCCAAAGAGAGTCGCATTGTACAAGTGCTACCGCACAAGTCTTGTACATTTGGACCCCCTGGTCAATATACGATAAGGCAGAATCCTATCAAATTGATGGGAGTAAAGATATTTGCATCTATATCATTGGAAGACATTGGCAATTCTGGATGCTCCGGCTTATGATTCAACCGGAGGGCAAAGAGAGACGCTTTGGACACGTGCTACAGCAACAAATCTTGTACATTTCGACCCCCTGGACAAGATACGATGAGCCAGAATCCCGTTAAATTGATAGGAGTGAAGATATTTGCATCTATATCATTGGACCACATTGGCAATTCTGGATGCTTCGTCTTATGGATCGACCTGAGTCCAAAGAGTTTCGCCTTTGTCTAGTGCTACCGTACAAATCTTGTACACTTGATCCTCCTGGACAAGACACGATGAGCCAGAACCCTGTCAAATTGATAGGAGTGAAGATATTTGCATCTATATCATTAGACGGTATTGGCAATTCTGGATGCTCCGGCTTATGATTCGACCTGAATGAAACAGAGTCGGTTTGGGCAAATGTTGCCACCCAAAACTTGTGCATTTGGACGTCTGGAAAAGGTATGATGAGGCAGAATCCTGTCACATTGATAGGAGTATAGATATTTGCATCTATATCATTAGACGGCATTGGCAATTCTGAATGCTCACGAATATTATTCGACCTGAGTCCAAAGGGAGTCGCTTTGGAAATATGCTACTGCAACAAATCGTGTCCATTTGGACTCCCTGGACAAGATACGATGAGGCAGAATGCTGTCAAATTGATCGGAGTGAAGATTTTTGCATCTATATCATTGGACGACATTGGCAATTCTGGATGCTCAGGCCTATGATTCGACCTGAGTCCAAAGAGAGTCGCTTTGGACAAGTGCTACCGCACAAATCTTGTACATTTGGACCCCCTGGTCTATATACGATGAGGCAGAATTCTGTCAAATTGATGGGAGTAAAGATATTTGCATCTATATCATTGAACGACATTGGCAATTCTGGATGCTCCGGCTTATGATTCGATGTGAATCCAAAGAGAGTCGGTTTGGACATGTGCTACCGCGACAAATCTTGTACATTTGGACCCCATGGTCAATATACGATAAGGCAGAATCCCATCAAATTGATGGGAGTAAAGATATTTGCTTCTATATCATTGGACGACACTGGCAATTCTGGATGCTCCGGCTTATGATTCGACCTAAATCCAAAGAGAATCGGTTTGGGCAAATGCAGCCGCCCAAAACATGTGCATTTGGACCCCCTGGACAAGATACGATGAGCCAGAATCCCGTTAAATTGATAGGAGTGAAGATATTTGCATCTATATCATTGGACCACATTGGCAATTCTGGATGCTCCGGCGTACGATTCGGCCGGAGGCCAAAGAGAGTCGCTTTGGACAAGTGCCACCGCACAAATCTTGTACAATTGATCCTCCTGGACAAGACACGATGAGCCAGAATCCTGTCAAATTGATAGGAGTGAAGATATTTGCATCTATATCATAGGACGGCATTGGCAATTCTGGATGCTCCGGCATATGATTCAACCGGAGGGCAAAGAGAGTCGCTTTGGACACGTGCTACAGCAACAAATCTTGTACATTTGGACCCCCTGGACAATATACGATGAGCCAGAATGCTGTCAAATTGATAGGAGTGAAGATTTTTGCATCTATATCATTGGACGACATTGGCAATTCTGGATGCTCAGGCCTATGATTCGACCTGAGTCCAAAGAGAGTCGCTTTGGACAAGTGCTACCGCACAAATCTTGTACATTTGGACGTCCTGGAAAAGGTATGATGAGGCAGAATCCTGTCACATTGATAGGAGTGAAGATATTTGCATCTATATCATTGGACCACATTGGCAATTCTGGATGCTCCGGCTTATGATTCGACCTAAATCCAAAGAGAGTCGGTTTGGGCAAATGCTGCCGCTCAAAACTTGTGCATTTGGACCCCCTGGACAAGATACGATGAGCCAGAATCCCGTTAAATTGATAGGAGTGAAGATATTTGCATCTATATCATTGGACGACATTGGCAATTCTGGATGCTCCGGCTTATGATTCGACCTGAATCCAAATAGGGTCGGTTTGGGCAAATGCTACCGCCCAAATCTTGTACATTTGGACCCCCTGGTCAATATACGATGAGGCAGAATTCTGTCAAATTGATGGGAGTAAAGATATTTGCATCTATATCATTGGACGACATTGGCAATTCTGGATGCTCCGGCTTATGATTCGATATGAATCCAAAGCGAGTCGGTTTGGACATGTGCTACCGCCACAAATCTTGTACATTTGGACCCCCTGGACAAGATACGATGAGCTAGAATCCCGTTAAATTGATAGGAGTGAAGATATTTGCATCTATATCATTGGACCACATTGGCAATTCTGGATGCTCCGGCGTACGATTCGGCCGGAGGCCAAAGAGAGTCGCATTGTACAAGTGCTACCGCACAAGTCTTGTACATTTGGACCCCCTGGTCAATATACGATAAGGCAGAATCCTATCAAATTGATGGGAGTAAAGATATTTGCATCTATATCATTGGAAGACATTGGCAATTCTGGATGCTCCGGCTTATGATTCAACCGGAGGGCAAAGAGAGACGCTTTGGACACGTGCTACAGCAACAAATCTTGTACATTTCGACCCCCTGGACAAGATACGATGAGCCAGAATCCCGTTAAATTGATAGGAGTGAAGATATTTGCATCTATATCATTGGACCACATTGGCAATTCTGGATGCTTCGTCTTATGGATCGACCTGAGTCCAAAGAGTTCCGCCTTTGTCTAGTGCTACCGTACAAATCTTGTACACTTGATCCTCCTGGACAAGACACGATGAGCCAGAACCCTGTCAAATTGATAGGAGTGAAGATATTTGCATCTATATCATTAGACGGTATTGGCAATTCTGGATGCTCCGGCTTATGATTCGACCTGAATGAAACAGAGTCGGTTTGGGCAAATGTTGCCACCCAAAACTTGTGCATTTGGACGTCTGGAAAAGGTATGATGAGGCAGAATCCTGTCACATTGATAGGAGTATAGATATTTGCATCTATATCATTAGACGGCATTGGCAATTCTGAATGCTCACGCATATTATTCGACCTGAGTCCAAAGGGAGTCGCTTTGGAAATATGCTACTGCAACAAATCGTGTCCATTTGGACTCCCTGGACAAGATACGATGAGGCAGAATGCTGTCAAATTGATCGGAGTGAAGATTTTTGCATCTATATCATTGGACGACATTGGCAATTCTGGATGCTCAGGCCTATGATTCGACCTGAGTCCAAAGAGAGTCGCTTTGGACAAGTGCTACCGCACAAATCTTGTACATTTGGACCCCCTGGTCTATATACGATGAGGCAGAATTCTGTCAAATTGATGGGAGTAAAGATATTTGCATCTATATCATTGGACGACATTGGCAATTCTGGATGCTCCGGCTTATGATTCGATGTGAATCCAAAGAGAGTCGGTTTGGACATGTGCTACCGCGACAAATCTTGTACATTTGGACCCCATGGTCAATATACGATAAGGCAGAATCCTATCAAATTGATGGGAGTAAAGATATTTGCATCTATATCATTGGACGACACTGGCAATTCTGGATGCTCCGGCTTATGTTTCGACCTAAATCCAAAGAGAGTCGCTTTGGAAATATGCTACTGCAACAAATCGTATCCATTTGGACCCCCTGGACAAGATACGACGAGGCAGAATGCTGTAAAATTGATCGGAGTGAAGATTTTT
The DNA here is from genome assembly GCA_963942575.1 of Priocnemis perturbator. Taxonomy (NCBI): domain Eukaryota; kingdom Metazoa; phylum Arthropoda; class Insecta; order Hymenoptera; family Pompilidae; genus Priocnemis; species Priocnemis perturbator. The sequence continues at coordinate 540,929 of CAWWDK010000133.1, read as the reverse complement.
GCATCTATATCATTGGACGACATTGGCAATTCTGGATGCTCAGGCCTATGACTCGACCTGAGTCCAAAGAGAGTCGCTTTGGACAAGTGCTACCGCACAAATCTTGTACATTTGGACCTCCTGGACAAGGTATGATGAGGCAGAATCCTGTCACATTGATAGGAGTGAAGATATTTGCATCTATATCATTGGACCACATTGGCAATTCTGGATGCTCCGGCTTATGATTCGACCTAAATCCAAAGAGAGTCGGTTTGGGCAAATGCTGCCGCTCAAAACTTGTGCATTTGGACCCCCTGGACAAGATACGATGAGCCAGAATCCCGTTAAATTGATAGGAGTGAAGATATTTGCATCTATATCATTGGACGACATTGGCAATTCTGGATGCTCCGGCTTATGATTCGACCTGAATCCAAATAGGGTCCGTTTGGGCAAATGCTACCGCCCAAATCTTGTACATTTGGACCCCCTGGTCAATATACGATGAGGCAGAATTCTGTCAAATTGATGGGAGTAAAGATATTTGCATCTATATCATTGGACGACATTGGCAATTCTGGATGCTCCGGCTTATGATTGAACCGGAGGGCAAAGAGAGACGCTTTGGACACGTGCTACAGCAACAAATCGTGTACATTTCGACCCCCTGGACAAGATACGATGAGCCAGAATCCCGTTAAATTGATAGGAGTGAAGATATTTGCATCTACATCATTGGACGACAACGGCGATTCTGGATGCTCCGGCTTATGATTCGACCTGAATCCAAAGAGAGTCGGTTTGGGCAAATGCAGCCGCCCAAAACTTGTGCATTTGGACGTCCTGGAAAAGGCACGATGAGGCAGAATCCTGTCACATTGATAGGAGTGAAGATATTTGCATCTATATCATTGGACGTCATTGGCAATTCTGGATGCTCCGGCATATGATTCAACCGGAGGGCAAAGAGAGTCGCTTTGGACACGTGCTACAGCAACAAATCTTGTACATTTGGACCCCCTGGACAAGATACGATGAGCCAGAATGCTGTCAAATTGATAGGAGTGAAGATTTTTGCATCTATATCATTGGACGACATTGGCAATTCTGGATGCTCAGGCCTATGATTCGACCCGAGTCCAAAGAGAGTCGCTTTGGACAAGTGCTACCGCACAAATCTTGTACATTTGGACCTCCTGGAAAAGGTATGATGAGGCAGAATCCTGTCACATTGATAGGAGTGAAGATATTTGCATCTATATCATTGGACCACATTGGCAATTCTGGATGCTCCGGCGTATGATTCGACCGGAGGCCAAAGAGAGTCGCTTTGGACAAGTGCCACCGCACAAATCTTGTACATTTGGACCCCCTGGACAATATAAGATGAGGCAGAATTCTGTCAAATTGATGGGAGTAAAGATATTTGCATCTATATCATTGGACGACATTGGCAATTCTGGATGCTCCGGCTTATGATTCGATGTGAATCCAAACAGAGTCGGTTTGGACATGTGCTACCGCAACAAATCTTGTACATTTGGACCCCATGGTCAATATACGATAAGGCAGAATCCTATCAAATTGATGGGAGTAAAGATATTTGCTTCTATATCATTGGACGACACTGGCAATTCTGGATGCTCCGGCTTATGATTCGACCTAAATCCAAAGAGAGTCGGTTTGGGCAAATGCAGCCGCCCAAAACTTGTGCATTTGGACCCCCTGGACAAGATACGATGAGCCAGAATCCCGTTAAATTGACAGGAGTGAAGATATTTGCATCTATATCATTGGACCACATTGGCAATTCTGGATGCTCCGGCGTACGATTTGGCCGGAGGCCAAAGAGAGTCGCATTGTACAAGTGCTACCGCACAAATCTTGTACATTTGGACCTCCTGGAAAAGGTATGATGAGGCAGAATCCTGTCACATTGATAGGAGTGAAGATATTTGCATCTATATCATTGGACCACATTGGCAATTCTGGATGCTCCGGCGTATGATTCGACCGGAGGCCAAAGAGAGTCGCTTTGGACAAGTGCCACCGCACAAATCTTGTACATTTGGACCCCCTGGACAATATACGATGAGGCAGAATCCTGTCAAATTGATAGGAGTAAAGATATTTGCATCTACATCATTGGACGACAATGGCAATTCTGGATGCTCCGGCTTATGATTCGACCTGAATCAAAGAGAGTCGGTTTGGGCAAATGTTGCCACCCAAAACTTGTGCATTTGGGCGTCTGGAAAAGGTATGATGAGGCAGAATCCTGTCACATTGATAGGAGTATAGATATTTGCATCTATATCATTGGACGACTTTGGAAATTCTGGATGCTCAGGCTTATGATTCGACTTGATTACAAAGAATGTCGCTTTGGACAAGTGCTACCGCACAAATCTTGTACATTTGAACCTCCTGGACAAGATACGATGAGGCAGAATCCTGTCAAATTGATAGGAGTGAAGATGTTTGCATCTATATAATTGGACGACATTGGCAATGCTGGATGCTCGGGTTTATGATTCGACCTGAGTCCAAAGAGAGTCGTTTTGGACAAGTGCTACCACACAAATCTTGTACGTTTGAAACTCCTGGACAAGATACGATCAGGGAGAATCCTGTCAAATTGATAGCAGTAAAGATATTTGCATCTATTTCATTGCACGACATTGGCAATTCTGGATGCTTCGGCTTATGGATCGACCTGAGTCCAAAGAGTTTCGCTTTTGTCTAGTGCTAACGCACAAATCTTGTACAATTGATCCTCCTGGACAAGACACGATGAGCCAGAATCCTGTCAAATTGATAGGAGTGAACATATTTGCATCTATATCATTAGACGGCATTGGCAATTCTGAATGCTCACGCATATGATTCGACCTGAGTCCAAAGGGAGTCGCTTTGGAAATATGCTACTGCAACAAATCGTGTCCATTTGGACCCCCTGGTCAATATACGATGAGGCAGAATTCTGTCAAATTGATGGGAGTAAAGATATTTGCATCTATATCATTGGACGACATTGGCAATTCTGGATGCTCCGGCTTATGATTCAACCGGAGGGCAAAGAGAGACGCTTTGGACACGTGCTACAGCAACAAATCTTGTACATTTCGACCCCCTGGACAAGATACGATGAGCCAGAATCCCGTTAAATTGATAGGAGTGAAGATATTTGCATCTATATCATTGGACCACATTGGCAATTCTGGATGCTTCGTCTTATGGATCGACCTGAGTCCAAAGAGTTTCGCCTTTGTCTAGTGCTACCGTACAAATCTTGTATACTTGATCCTCCTGGACAAGACACGATGAGCCAGAACCCTGTCAAATTGATAGGAGTGAAGATATTTGCATCTAAATCATTAGACGGTATTGGCAATTCTGGATTCTCAGGCTTATGATTCGACTTGATTCCAAAGAGAGTCGCTTCGGACAAGTGCTGCCGCCCAAATCTTGTCCATTTCGACATCCTGGACAAGATATGATGAGGCAGAATCCTGTCAAATTGATAGGAGTGAAGATATTTGCATCTATATCATTGGACCACATTGGCAATTCTGGATGCTCCGGCGTACGATTCGGCCGGAGGCCAAAGAGAGTCGCATTGTACAAGTGCTACCGCACAAGTCTTGTACATTTGGACCCCCTGGTCAATATACGATAAGGCAGAATCCTATCAAAATGATGGGAGTAAAGATATTTGCATCTACATCATTGGACGACAACGGCGATTCTGGATGCTCCGGCTTATGATTCGACCTGAATCAAAGAGAGTCGGTTTGGGCAAATATTGCCACCCTAAACTTGTGCATTTGGACGTCCTGGAAAAGGCACGATGAGGCAGAATCCTGTCACATTGATAGGAGTGAAGATATTTGCATCTATATCATTGGACGTCATTGGCAATTCTGGATGCTCCGGCATATGATTCAACCGGAGGGCAAAGAGAGTCGCTTTGGACACGTGCTACAGCAACAAATCTTGTACATTTGGACCCCCTGGACAAGATACGATGAGCCAGAATGCTGTCAAATTGATAGGAGTGAAGATTTTTGCATCTATATCATTGGACGACACTGGCAATTCTGGATGCTCCGGCTTATGATTCGACCTAAATCCAAAGAGAGTCGGTTTGGGCAAATGCAGCCGCCCAAAACTTGTGCATTTGGACCCCCTGGACAAGATACGATGAGCCAGAATCCCGTTAAATTGACAGGAGTGAAGATATTTGCATCTATATCATTGGACCACATTGGCAATTCTGGATGCTCCGGCGTACGATTTGGCCGGAGGCCAAAGAGAGTTGCATTGTACAAGTGCTACCGCACAAATCTTGTACATTTGGACCTCCTGGAAAAGGTATGATGAGGCAGAATCCTGTCACATTGATAGGAGTGAAGATATTTGCATCTATATCATTGGACCACATTGGCAATTCTGGATGCTCCGGCGTATGATTCGACCGGAGGCCAAAGAGAGTCGCTTTGGACAAGTGCCACCGCACAAATCTTGTACATTTGGACCCCCTGGACAATATACGATGAGGCAGAATCCTGTCAAATTGATAGGAGTAAAGATATTTGCATCTACATCATTGGACGACAATGGCAATTCTGGATGCTCCGGCTTATGATTCGACCTGAATCAAAGAGAGTCGGTTTGGGCAAATGTTGCCACCCAAAACTTGTGCATCTGGGCGTCTGGAAAAGGTATGATGAGGCAGAATCCTGTCACATTGATAGGAGTATAGATATTTGCATCTATATCATTGGACGACTTTGGAAATTCTGGATGCTCAGGCTTATGATTCGACTTGATTACAAAGAATGTCGCTTTGGACAAGTGCTACCGCACAAATCTTGTACATTTGAACCTCCTGGACAAGATACGATGAGGCAGAATCCTGTCAAATTGATAGGAGTGAAGATGTTTGCATCTATATAATTGGACGACATTGGCAATGCTGGATGCTCGGGTTTATGATTCGACCTGAGTCCAAAGAGAGTCGTTTTGGACAAGTGCTACCACACAAATCTTGTACGTTTGAAACTCCTGGACAAGATACGATCAGGGAGAATCCTGTCAAATTGATAGCAGTAAAGATATTTGCATCTATTTCATTGCACGACATAGGCAATTCTGGATGCTTCGGCTTATGGATCGACCTGAGTCCAAAGAGTTTCGCTTTTGTCTAGTGCTAACGCACAAATCTTGTACAATTGATCCTCCTGGACAAGACACGATGAGCCAGAATCCTGTCAAATTGATAGGAGTGAAGATATTTGCATCTATATCATAGGACGGCATTGGCAATTCTGGATGCTCCGGCATATGATTCAACCGGAGGGCAAAGAGAGTCGCTTTGGACACGTGCTACAGCAACAAATCTTGTACATTTGGACCCCCTGGACAATATACGATGAGCCAGAATGCTGTCAAATTGATAGGAGTGAAGATTTTTGCATCTATATCATTGGACGACATTGGCAATTCTGGATGCTCAGGCCTATGATTCGACCTGAGTCCAAAGAGAGTCGCTTTGGACAAGTGCTACCGCACAAATCTTGTACATTTGGACGTCCTGGAAAAGGTATGATGAGGCAGAATCCTGTCACATTGATAGGAGTGAAGATATTTGCATCTATATCATTGGACCACATTGGCAATTCTGGATGCTCCGGCTTATGATTCGACCTAAATCCAAAGAGAGTCGGTTTGGGCAAATGCTGCCGCTCAAAACTTGTGCATTTGGACCCCCTGGACAAGATACGATGAGCCAGAATCCCGTTAAATTGATAGGAGTGAAGATATTTGCATCTATATCATTGGACGACATTGGCAATTCTGGATGCTCCGGCTTATGATTCGACCTGAATCCAAATAGGGTCGGTTTGGGCAAATGCTACCGCCCAAATCTTGTACATTTGGACCCCCTGGTCAATATACGATGAGGCAGAATTCTGTCAAATTGATGGGAGTAAAGATATTTGCATCTATATCATTGGACGACATTGGCAATTCTGGATGCTCCGGCTTATGATTCGATATGAATCCAAAGAGAGTCGGTTTGGACATGTGCTACCGCCACAAATCTTGTACATTTGGACCCCCTGGACAAGATACGATGAGCTAGAATCCCGTTAAATTGATAGGAGTGAAGATATTTGCATCTATATCATTGGACCACATTGGCAATTCTGGATGCTCCGGCGTACGATTCGGCCGGAGGCCAAAGAGAGTCGCATTGTACAAGTGCTACCGCACAAGTCTTGTACATTTGGACCCCCTGGTCAATATACGATAAGGCAGAATCCTATCAAATTGATGGGAGTAAAGATATTTGCATCTATATCATTGGAAGACATTGGCAATTCTGGATGCTCCGGCTTATGATTCAACCGGAGGGCAAAGAGAGACGCTTTGGACACGTGCTACAGCAACAAATCTTGTACATTTCGACCCCCTGGACAAGATACGATGAGCCAGAATCCCGTTAAATTGATAGGAGTGAAGATATTTGCATCTATATCATTGGACCACATTGGCAATTCTGGATGCTTCGTCTTATGGATCGACCTGAGTCCAAAGAGTTTCGCCTTTGTCTAGTGCTACCGTACAAATCTTGTACACTTGATCCTCCTGGACAAGACACGATGAGCCAGAACCCTGTCAAATTGATAGGAGTGAAGATATTTGCATCTATATCATTAGACGGTATTGGCAATTCTGGATGCTCCGGCTTATGATTCGACCTGAATGAAACAGAGTCGGTTTGGGCAAATGTTGCCACCCAAAACTTGTGCATTTGGACGTCTGGAAAAGGTATGATGAGGCAGAATCCTGTCACATTGATAGGAGTATAGATATTTGCATCTATATCATTAGACGGCATTGGCAATTCTGAATGCTCACGCATATTATTCGACCTGAGTCCAAAGGGAGTCGCTTTGGAAATATGCTACTGCAACAAATCGTGTCCATTTGGACTCCCTGGACAAGATACGATGAGGCAGAATGCTGTCAAATTGATCGGAGTGAAGATTTTTGCATCTATATCATTGGACGACATTGGCAATTCTGGATGCTCAGGCCTATGATTCGACCTGAGTCCAAAGAGAGTCGCTTTGGACAAGTGCTACCGCACAAATCTTGTACATTTGGACCCCCTGGTCTATATACGATGAGGCAGAATTCTGTCAAATTGATGGGAGTAAAGATATTTGCATCTATATCATTGAACGACATTGGCAATTCTGGATGCTCCGGCTTATGATTCGATGTGAATCCAAAGAGAGTCGGTTTGGACATGTGCTACCGCGACAAATCTTGTACATTTGGACCCCATGGTCAATATACGATAAGGCAGAATCCCATCAAATTGATGGGAGTAAAGATATTTGCTTCTATATCATTGGACGACACTGGCAATTTTGGATGCTCCGGCTTATGATTCGACCTAAATCCAAAGAGAATCGGTTTGGGCAAATGCAGCCGCCCAAAACATGTGCATTTGGACCCCCTGGACAAGATACGATGAGCCAGAATCCCGTTAAATTGATAGGAGTGAAGATATTTGCATCTATATCATTGGACCACATTGGCAATTCTGGATGCTCCGGCGTACGATTCGGCCGGAGGCCAAAGAGAGTCGCATTGTACAAGTGCTACCGCACAAATCTTGTACATTTGGACCTCCTGGAAAAGGTATGATGAGGCAGAATCCTGTCACATTGATAGGAGTGAAGATATTTGCATCTATATCATTGGACCACATTGGCAATTCTGGATGCTCCGGCGTATGATTCGACCGGAGGCCAAAGAGAGTCGCTTTGGACAAGTGCCACCGCACAAATCTTGTACAATTGATCCTCCTGGACAAGACACGATGAGCCAGAATCCTGTCAAATTGATAGGAGTGAAGATATTTGCATCTATATCATAGGACGGCATTGGCAATTCTGGATGCTCCGGCATATGATTCAACCGGAGGGCAAAGAGAGTCGCTTTGGACACGTGCTACAGCAACAAATCTTGTACATTTGGACCCCCTGGACAATATACGATGAGCCAGAATGCTGTCAAATTGATAGGAGTAAAGATATTTGCATCTATATCATTGGACGACATTGGCAATTCTGGAATTTCGGCATATGATTCGACCTGAGTCCAAAGAGAGTCGCTTTGGACAAGGGCTACCGCTCAAATCTTGTACATTTGAACCTCCTGGACAGGATACGATGAGACAGAATCCTGTCAAATTGATAGCAGTGTAGATATTTGCATCTATATCATTGGACGACATTGGCAATCCTGGGGATCCGGCTTATAATTAGACCTGAATCCAAAGAGAGTCGTCCTGGGCAAGTGCCACCGCACAAGTCTTGTACATTTGAGCCTCCCGGACAAGATACGATGAGGCAGAATGCTGCAGAATTTATAGGAGTAAGGATATTTGCCTCTATATCTGTTTGATCGAATCCTCGTCCGAAACCTCAAGTGGTCGGATAGCAGTGCTCGATCTGTTAGTATAATGCAAGAAGAGATGTTAAGAAAAGACGATTGGTTCGACTGGTGTGTAAAGGGCAAATAAAATCAAGATAGCGCTTTCAATGAACTCCGGTCCTTTTAATGTTCTCCTAACTTCCCAAAAGGGTCTATAAAGTACAGGACGAGAAAGTTCTCGTTAAGACGCGCGGGATAGAGATCCCAAGACGGACCGCAGACGTTTCGCACGCTCACTCAAAAAAAAACTAAGGTTCTCAGAAAATCACTCGCAATACTCAGAAATAGATGTATCCTCACCGACAATAGGCTAACGACTAATTAGCGGTCGCACAGGTGTCCTATTCCGGGAAGCAAGTCCCCCCCGCTCCCCGCTCCCGCAGCCCACGAGCTGCTCGATCCACCCGGGGCGGCGGAAGGGAGAGCGGGAGAGGAGTTAGCGAAAGATCGGGTAAGACCCGAGCGGTGCCGAGGCGGCCCGAAGCCGCTGATCGGTCGCGCATTTAGGAAAGTCGCGACAATATCATTGATGAGGCTCGCTGTAATCCGGATCGTCGTCTCCTCTTGAACCCAGAATCGCTCGAGAAGGTCGTGCAGGTGATGGTCGATAGCGACCGCGTGCGTGGTTGCGGTCTGACCTGCTAACTCGTCATCGACCGGGCCGAGTACGACCCATCCGAAGGGTGCGGAGGGCGATTGGCTCCTGAGGACTCCCCTTGATAACACCGCGCTCGAGCAGCCTACCGTACACGTCGACTCCCAAGATGATATCGATTTCTCCGGGGTTGAGGAAATCTGGGTCGGCGAGTGGTATCTCCTGCAGATGCGGCCACCAGAGCTCCGGAGCGGAGAATGAGGGTAGCCACGTGGTGGTTTTCTTGTGGATGTGAACCGTGATGGTGAACGATGCAGTCTGGTCGTAGATCGACGTGAGGAGAACAGTCGCCACTCCCCGTGTGGAAACTGAATGGGTACCTCCGACCCCGGTGATCCGTATGTTGGAGGGCCGTACTTCCAGCAGCAGCGTCTTCGCCGTTCTCTCTGAGACAAAGGATAGTTCTGAGCCGGGGTCGATCAGCATGCGTACCTGATGCGTGGTGCCATAGATTGACAAGGTGATGGCCTGGCAAGTGGCCAGCAGCACATTCGGCCTGAGATACCCTGATGGAGGAAGGGCGAGTGCGCTGGCCGGTGGAGGCGCAAGAGGAGTGCCCAGTGTTGCGAGAGGAGTGCCTGGTTGAGGGGGTTCCGTTGAGGCTGTCGTTCCTGAGGATGTCCCGAGTTTAGTTTTCCTGAGGGTGGATCTATGACGGGAGTAGGAGGTTCTACTCCGGTGAGGGGGGAGGGGCTTACCCCGCCCTGAAATCCCCTGCCACTTGGACAAGTAATGTGGTCGCAGTCCCTGCGCGTCCGTATCCACGATGGCGAGCGGCTTGGCATCCTGCTGTGGTGAGGGCGCTCGGAGAGTGGTCTCCAGCTCAGCCGGCTCCTGCTCGGCCGCCGGCTCCGCCGTGGGTGCTGGCCTGTACACGGTGACTGTGCGGGGTTGAGGACTCCCTGAGAGTGCGCCGGTTGCAGATGGATCATCGAATGATGAAGCCCCCCGCAGTGCTGGCCCCGTTCGCGGTTGCGACAGTTAACCACGTTGTGATTACCAAGGCAGTTGTAGCACAACCGCAACTGTTCCACCGCCTGCCGTCTCTATGATGCATTGGCTGCCCGGAACTCGGGGCATGACACAATAAAGTGTTCCTCGCTGCACAGCTCGCACATTCGTGCCCGAGGAGTCTCATCTGGCACCGCATCTGCTACATGTGCTCTGGCACCGAGTGAAGGCCTAGAGCGAGTCTGCGAGGAGGCAGAGGAGTCAGGGGGTCCCGATCGCGCTGTGGCGCCTGAGGAATGAGTACCCGACGGCGCTCGTCCACGCTCCTGATTCTCGAGCCCTCGGGCCTGGGCGTGGAGAAACTCTTGTACCTCCGTGAGAGTAGGAGACGTGGTTGACGTTCCCAAGGATATCTCCCACAGTGCCCTGGTTGCCTCGTCCAATCTCCGGACCGTGATGCGTGCGGCCACGGGGCCCCATTGTTTTGTGTCGATCCCGAGCGTCTTGAGGGCGAACAGGGGCTCGTTGACGGAGGTGACGAGCTCATCGAGGCTGTTGGCGTTGCGAGAGCATTGGGTCCCATCCCCGAGGAGCCGATCGATGAGGTCGCCCTCGAGTATCCTGCGATTGTCGTACCAGTCACGGAGACGCTGCCACGCTAGCTCGAATGATGCAGCCTCGACAGGCAGGGTGTCGTGCCGGTGCGCTGCTTCGCCGGTGAGGGAGGCCTTCAGGACTAGCAGATTCTTCAGCGCCGAGAACTGGGAGTTCTTGGCCACCAGTGACTCGAAGGTGTCCCTGAATAGCCGCCAAGCGGTAAAATCACCTGAGAAGGGGGGAGGGCCACCTGAGGAACAATGGCCCTGGAAAGCACCTGAGGATTGCCGGGCGGTTGAGGGGTCCCGATTCGCTCCTTTTTTTGCTGTTCCGCCTGCAGAACACGCAGTGCTGTAGTAGCCTCGGTGAATAGTTGGAGGCACTGATCGTACACCTCCACGGAGGTGTACTAGAGCTTGTGGAATGCATCCACCGGGAGCTCGCACAGTCTGTCGTGCTGCTCATCAAATTTCGTCCACGCAGCTTGGAGATGCTCAAGCTGCGTCCGTACGGCTTCTGGGTGGAGCGTCTTGAAAGGCGCCTGCATGGACTCCTCCTCGAGTCGCTTTATAAAACGAAAGCGGCTCATCTGGCCGGCCACCTTTCCGTCGGGCCGTCGTGCTCTCTCATCTCCCTTTTCTCACTTTAACCTCACTTTTTCACACGCGCTTTATCCGGCTCGAAGGACCAATGTTTTTTAATAAGCCTTGAGGAGTGCCTGAGAGGACTGGTTAACGCGGGTGTTGAGTTGCTCTGAGGAGTTTTAGCACTAAAATTGCGCACACGGCACGTGGCCGGCACAAGAAAGTCCACGTGGGTGAGAAGGCACGAACACGCTTTATTAAACTAAGACACTTAACCTACGGAGTACAATGTTTGAGGGGCACCAAAGCGTCTTTCTATTCCCTTCGCCTTTGCAGTCACTTTAAGTCACTTTCTACAACGCACTATGCGAGAACTGCACTCGAATTCCGCACTAGTATTCGGTAAGAATGAGAGAAAGCACCCGATCACTACTATGCAGAGGTTGGTAATGGCCGACGAGAGCGCGCGGGAACCGCGAGAGAACAATTGCCCGAGAAGAACGCGACGCGGCGCTACTAATGAGCAGGCGCGTTTACATAACGTATCGCCCGAGTATCGACCGCGTTATTGATTTTGGTGAGAACGTCGCGGGCGCTCATTGGCCGCCGGCCCGAGGTGACTATGAATACGCAACAACTCCTATCAATGTGACAGGATTCTGCCTCATCATAGCTTGTTCCGGAGGTTCAAATGTACAAGATTTGTGCGGTATTACTTGTCCAAAGCGACTGTCTTTGGATTCAGGTCGAATCATATGCCGGATCCCCAGGATTGCCAATGCCGCCCAATGATATAGATGCACATATCTTTACTCCTGTCAATGTGACAAGATTCTGCCTCATCATACCTTGTCCAGGTGGTTCAAATGTACAAGATTTGTGTGGTAGCACTTGACAAAAGCGAATGTCTTTGTACTCAGGTCGATCCATGAGCCGAAGCATCCAGAATTGCCAATGTTATCCGAATGATATAGATGCAAATATCTTAACTCCTATCAATTTGCCAGGCTTCTGCCTCATCATACCTTTTCCAGAAGGTCCAAATGCACAAGATTTGTGCGGTAGCACTGGACAAAAGCGAATCTCTTTGGACTCAGGTCGATCTATATGCCGAAGTATCTACAATTGCCAATGCCGTCCAATGATATAGATGCAAATATCTTTACTCCTATCAATTGTACAGGATTCTGCCTCATCGTATCTTTTCCAGGAGGTCCATATGTACAAGATTTGAGCGCTAGCCCTCGTCCAAAGCGATTCTCTTTGGCCTCCGGTCGAATCATATGTCGCAGCATCCAGAATTGCCAATGTCGTCCAATGATATAGATGCAAATATCTTTACTCCTATCAATGAGATAGGATTCTGCCTCATCATACCTTGTCCAGGAGGTCGAAATGTACAAGATTTGTGCGGTAGCACTTGTCCAAAGCGACTCTCTTTGGCCTCAGGTCGATCCATTGCCGCAGCATCATAAATTTCTGATATTATCCAATGATATAGATGCACATACCTTGACTCCAAACAATTCGACAGGATTCTGTCATCATACGTTGTTCCAGAGGTGCAAATCTACAAGGTTTGTGCGGTAGCACTTGTCCAAAGCGACTCTCTTTGGACTCAGGTCGAATCATAAGCCGAGCATCCAGAATTGCCAATGTCGTCCAATGATATAGATGCAAATACCTCTACACCTAAAAATTTGACAGGATTCTGTGATCATACGTTGTTCCAGAAGTGCAAATCTACAAGGTTTGTGCGGTAGCACTTGTCCAAAGCGACTATCTTTGGACTCAGGTCGAATCATAAGCCGAGCATCCAGAATTGCAAATTTCGTCCAATAATATAGATGCAAATACCTTAACTCCTATCAATTTGACAGGATTCTGCCTCATCGTATTTCGTCCAGGAGGATCAATTGTACACGATTTCAACGGTAGCACTTGTCCAAAGCGACTCTCTTTGGACTCAGGTCGATCCATATGCCGAAGCGTCCAAAATTGCCATTGTCGTCCTATGATATAGATGCAAATATATTATCTCCTATCAATTTGACAGGATTCTGCCTCATCGCATCTTGTCCAGGAGGTTCAAATGCACAAGATTTGTGCGGTAGCACTTGACAAAAGCGAATCTCTTTGGACTCAGGTCGATCCATATGCCGAAGCATCCAGAATTGCAAATTTCGTCCAATAATATAGATGGAAATATCTTTACTCCTATCAATTGACACGATTCTGCCTCATCGTATCTTGACCAGGGGGATCAAATGTACAAGATTTGTGCGGTAGCACTTGTCCAAAGCGACTCCCTCTGGTTGCAGGTCGAATCATAAGGCAAAGAACCCAAAATTGCCGATAATGTCCAATGATATAGATGCATATATCTTTACTCCTGTCAATGTGACAGGATTCTGCCTCATCATACCTTGTCCAGGTGGTTCAAATGTACAAGATTTGTGTGGTAGCACTTGACAAAAGCGAATGTCTTTGTACTCAGGTCGATCCATGAGCCGAAGCATCCAGAATTGCCAATGTTATCCGTATGATATAGATGCAAATATCTTAACTCCTATCAATTTGCCAGGCTTCTGCCTCATCATACCTTTTCCAGAAGGTCCAAATGCACAAGATTTGTGCGGTAGCACTGGATAAAAGCGAATCTCTTTGGACTCAGGTCGATCTATATGCCGAATTATCTACAATTGCCAATGCCGTCCAATGATATAGATGCAAATATCTTTACTCCTATCAATTGTACAGGATTCTGCCTCATCGTATCTTTTCCAGGAGGTTCAAATGTACAAGATTTGTGCGGTAGCACTTGACAAAAGCCAATCTCTTTGACTCAGTTCGAATCATATGCCGAGCATCCAGAATTGCCAATGTCGTCCAATGATATAGATGCAAATATCTTTTCTCCTATCAATGTGATAGGATTCTGCCTCATCATACCTTGTGCCGGAGGTTCAAATGTACAAGATTTGTGCGGTAGCACTTGTCCAGGCCGACTCTCTTTGGATTCAGGTCGAATTATAAGCCGGATCCCCAAGATTGCCAATGTCGTCCAATGATATAGATGCAAATATCTTAACTACTCTAAATGTGACTGGATTCTGCCTCACCATACCTTTTCCAGGACGTTCAAATGTACAAGATTTGTGCGGCAGCATTTGTCCAAAGCGACTCTCTTTGGACTCAGGTCGATCCATATGCCGAGGTGACAAAAATTGCCGATGTTATCCGAATGATATAGATGCAAATATCTTAACTCCTATCAATTTGCCAGGATTTTGCCTCATCATACCTTGTCCAGGAGGTTTAAATGTACAAGCCTTGTTGCGGTAGCACTTGTCCGAAGCGACTCTCTTTGGACTCAGGTCGAATCATAAGCCTGAGCATCCAGAATTGCCAATGCAGTCTAATGATATATATGAAAATATCTTCACTCCTATCAATTCGACAGGATTCTGCCTCATCGTATCTTGCTCCAGGGGGTCCAAATGTACACGATTTGTTGCGGTAGCACTTGTCCAAAGCGACTATCTTTGAACTCAGGTCGAATCATATGCCGAACTTCCAGAATTGCCAATGTCGTCCAATGATATAGATGCAAATATCTTTACTCCTATCAATGTGATAGAATTCTGCCTCATCGTGTCTTGTCCAGGAGGATCAAGTGTACAAGATTTGTGCGGTGGCACTAGACAAAAGCGAAACTCTTTGAACTCAGGTCGAATCATATGCCGAGCATCCAGAAATGCCAATGTCGTCCAATGATATAGATGCAAATATCTTAACTACTCTAAATGTGACTGGATTCTGCCTCACCATACCTTTTCCAGGACGTTCAAATGTACAAGATTTGTGCGGTATTACTTGTCCAAAGCGACTGTCTTTGGACTCAGGTCGAATCATATGCCGAGCATCCAGAATTGCCAATGTCGTCCAATGATATATGCAAATATCTTTACTCCTATCAATTTGACAGGATTCTGCTTCATCGTATCTTGTCCAGGAGGTTCAAATGTACATGATTTGTGCGGAAGCACTTGTCCAAAGCGATTCTCGTTCAACTCAGGTCGAATCATATGCCGAAGTATCCAGAATTGCCATGTCGTGCAATGGTATAAATGCAAATATCTTTACTCCTGTCAATATGACAGGATTCTGCCTCATCATACCTTGTTCCGGAGGTTCAAATGTAGCGGATTTGTGCTGTACTACTTGTCGAAAGCGACTCTCTTTGGATTCAGGTCGAATTATATTCCGGAACATCCAGAATTGCCAATGACGTCCATTGATATAGATGCAAATATCTTTATTCCTATCAATATGATAGGATTCTGCCTCATCATACCTTGTCCATGAGGTTCAAATGTACCTGATTTGTGCGGAAGCACTTGTCCAAAGCGACTCTCGTTGAACTCAGGTCGAATCATAAGCCGAAGTATCCAGAATTGCAAATGTCGTCTAATGATATATGCAAACATCTTTACTCCTATCAATTTGACAGGATTCTGCTTCATCGTGTCTTGTCCAGGAGTTTCAAATGTACATGATTTGTGCGGTAACACTTGACAAAAGCCAAGCTCTTTGGACTCAGGTCGATTCATATGCCAAGCATCCAGAATTGCCAATGTCGTCCGATGATATAGATGCAAATATCTTTACTCCTATCAATGTAATAGGATTCTGCCTCATCATGCCTGGTCCTGGAGGTCCAAATGTACAAGATTTGTGCGGTAGCACTTGTCCAAAGCGACTCTCTTTGGACTCCGGTCGAATCATAAACCGGAGCATCCAGAATTGCCAATGTCGTCCAATGATATATATGCAAACATCCTATCAATTTGACAGGATTCTGCCTCATCATACCGTGTACAGGAGGTCCACACATACAAGATGTGTGCGGTAGCACTTGTCCAAAGCCACTCTCTTTGGACTCAGGTCGATCCATATGCCAAAGTAACAAAAATTGCCGATCTTATCGGAATGATATAGATGCAATTATCATAACTCCTATCAATTAGACAGGATTCTGCCTCAACGTATCTTCTCCAGGAGGTTCAAATGTACAAGATTTGTGTGGTATTACTTGTCCAAAGCGACTCTCTTTGGACTCAGGTCCATCCATTGCCGCAGCATCATAAATTTCCGATATTAATCAATGATATAAATGCACATACCTTGACTCCAAACAATTCGACAGGATTCTGTCATCATACGTTGTTCCAGAGGTGCAAATCTACAAGGTTTGTGCTGTAGCACTTGTCCAAAGCGACTCTCTTTGGACTCAGGTCGAATCATAAGCCGAGCATCCAGAATTGCCAATGTCGTCCAATGATATAGATGCAAATACCTTTACACCTAACAATTTGACAGGATTCTGTGATCATACGTTTTTCCAGAGGTGCAAATCTACAAGGTTTGTGCGGTAGCACTTGTCCAAAGCGACTATCTTTGGACTCAGGTCGAATCATAAGCCGAGCATCCAGAATTGCCAATGTCGTCCAATGATATAGATGCAAATATCTTTGCTCCTATCAATGTGATAGGATTCTGCCTCATCAAACCTTGTCCAGGAGGTCCAAATGTGCACGAATTGTGCGGTAGCACTTGACAAAAGCGAATCTCTTTGGACTCAGGTCGATACATAAGCCGAAGCATCCAGAATTGCAAATTTCGTCCAATAATATAGATGGATATATCTTTACTCCTATCAATTGACACGATTCTGCCTCATCGTATCTTGTCCAGGGGGATCAAATGTACAAGATTTGTGCGGTAGCACTTGTCCAAAGCGAGTCCCTCTGGTTGCAGGTCGAATCATAAGGCAAAGAACCCAAAATTGCGATAATGTCCAATGATATAGATGCAAATATCTTAACTCCTATCAATTTGCCAGGATTCTGCCTAATCATACCTTGTCCAGGAGGATCAAATGTACAAGATTTGTGCGGTAGCATTTATCCAAACCGACTCTCTTTGGACTCAGGTCGATCCATATGCCGAAGCAACGAAAATTGCCGATGTTATCCGAATGATATAGATGCAAATATCTTTACTCCTATCATTTTGACAGGATTCTGCCTCATCGTATCTTGTCCAGGAGGATCAAATGTACAACCTTTGTGCGGTAGCACTTGTCCAGACCGACTCTCTTTGGATCCAGGTCGAATCATATGCCGAATCCCCAGGATTGCCAATGCCGCCCAATGATATAGATGCACATATCTTTACTCCTGTCAATGTGACAGGATTCTGCCTCATCATACCTTGTCCAGGTGGTTCAAATGTACAAGATTTGTGTGGTAGCACTTGACAAAAGCGAATGTCTTTGTACTCAGGTCGATCCATGAGCCGAAGCATCCAGAATTGCGAATGTTATCCGAATGATATAGATGCAAATATCTTAATTCCTATGAATTTGCCAGGCTTCTGCCTCATCATACCTTTTCCAGAAGGTCCAAATGTACAAGATTTGTGTGGTAGCACTGGACAAAAGCGAATCTCTTTGGACTCAGGTCGATCTATATGCTGAGCATCCAGAATTGCCAATGCCGTCCAATGATATAGATGCAAATACCTTTACACCTAAAAATTTGACAGGATTCTGTGATCATACGTTGTTCCAGAAGTGCAAATCTACAAGGTTTGTGCGGTAGCACTTGTCCAAAGCGACTATCTTTGGACTCAGGTCGAATCATAAGCCGAGCATCCAGAATTGCAAATTTCGTCCAATAATATAGATGCAAATACCTTAACTCCTATCAATTTGACAGGATTCTGCCTCATCGTATCTCGTCCAGGAGGATCAATTGTACACGATTTCAACGGTAGCACTTGTCCAAAGCGACTCTCTTTGGACTCAGGTCGATCCATATGCCGAAGCGTCCAAAATTGCTAATGTCGTCCTATGATATAGATGCAAATATATTATCTCCTATCAATTTGACAGGATTCTGCCTCATCGCATCTTGTCCAGGAGGTTCAAATGCACAAGATTTGTGCGGTAGCACTTGACAAAAGTGAATCTCTTTGGACTCAGGTTGATCCATATGCCGAAGCATCCAAAATTGCCAATGTCGTCCAATGATATAGATGCAAATATCTTTACTCCTATCAATTTGCCAGGATTCTCCCTCAGCGTATCTGTTCCAGGAGGTCCATATGTACAAGATTTGAGCGCTAGCCCTCGTCCAAAGCGACTCTCTTTGGCCTCCGGTCGAACCATATGTCGCAGCATCCAGAATTGCCAATGTCGTCCAATGATATAGATGCAAATATCTTTACTCCTATCAATGAGATAGGATTCTGCCTCATCATACCTGGTCCAGGGGGTCCAAATGTACAAGATTTGTGCGGTAGCACTTGTCCAAAGCGACTCTCTTTGGACTCAGGTCGATCCATTGCCGCAGCATCAAAAATTTCCGATATTATCCAATGATATAGATGCACATTCCTTGACTCCAAACAATATGACAGGATTCTGTCATCATACGTTGTTCCAGAGGTGCAAATCTACAATGTTTGTGCGGTAGCACTTGTCCAAAGCGACTATCTTTGGACTCAGGTCGAATCATAAGCCGAGCATCCAGAATTGCCAATGCCGTCCAATGATATAGATGCAAATACCTTTACACCTAAAAATTTGACAGGATTCTGTGATCATACGTTGTTCCAGAAGTGCAAATCTACAAGGTTTGTGCGGTAGCACTTGTCCAAAGCGACTATCTTTGGACTCAGGTCGAATCATAAGCCGAGCATCCAGAATTGCAAATTTCGTCCAATAATATAGATGCAAATACCTTAACTCCTATCAATTTGACAGGATTCTGCCTCATCGTATCTCGTCCAGGAGGATCAATTGTACACGATTTCAACGGTAGCACTTGTCCAAAGCGACTCTCTTTGGACTCAGGTCGATCCATATGCCGAAGCGTCCAAAATTGCCAATGTCGTCCTATGATATAGATGCAAATATATTATCTCCTATCAATTTGACAGGATTCTGCCTCATCGCATCTTGTCCAGGAGGTTCAAATGCACAAGATTTGTGCGGTAGCACTTGACAAAAGTGAATCTCTTTGGACTCAGGTTGATCCATATGCCGAAGCATCCAAAATTGCCAATGTCGTCCAATGATATAGATGCAAATATCTTTACTCCTATCAATTTGCCAGGATTCTCCCTCATCGTATCTGTTCCAGGAGGTCCATATGTACAAGATTTGAGAGCTAGCCCTCGTCCAAAGCGACTCTCTTTGGCCTCCGGTCGAATCATATGTCGCAGCATCCAGAATTGCCAATGTCGTCCAATGATATAGATGCAAATATCTTTACTCCTATCAATGAGATAGGATTCTGCCTCATCATACCTTGTCCAGGGGGTCCAAATGTACAAGATTTGTGCGGTAGCACTTGTCCAAAGCGACTCTCTTTGGACTCAGGTCGATCCATTGCCGCAGCATCAAAAATTTCCGATATTATCCAATGATATAGATGCACATACCTTGACTCCAAACAATTCGACAGGATTCTGTCATCATACGTTGTTCCAGAGGTGCAAATCTACAAGGTTTGTGCTGTAGCACTTGTCCAAAGCGACTCTCTTTGGACTCAGGTCGAATCATAAGCCGAGCATCCAGAATTGCCAATGCCGTCCAATGATATAGATGCAAATACCTTTACACCTAAAAATTTGACAGGGTTCTGTGATCATACGTTGTTCCAGAAGTGCAAATCTACAAGGTTTGTGCGGTAGCACTTGTCCAAAGCGACTATCTTTGGACTCAGGTCGAATCATAAGCCGAGCATCCAGAATTGCAAATTTCGTCCAATAATATAGATGCAAATACATTAACTCCTATCAATTTGACAGGATTCTGCCTCATCGTATCTCGTCCAGGAGGATCAATTGTACACGATTTCAACGGTAGCACTTGTCCAAAGCGACTCTCTTTGGACTCAGGTCGATCCAAATACCGGAGCATCCAAAATTGCCAATGTCGTCCAATGATATAGATGCAAAAATCTTCACTGCTGTCAATTTGCCAGGATTCTCCCGCATCGTATCGTGCCCAGGAGGTCCAAGTGTACAAGATTTTTGCGGTAGCACTTGTCCAGGCCGACTCTCTTTGGATTCAGGTCGAATTATAAGCCGGATCCCCAGGATTGCCAATGTCGTCCAATGATATAGATGCAAATATCTTTACTACTCTCAATGTGACTGGATTCTGCCTCTCCATACCTTTTCCAGGAGGTTCAAATGCACAAGATTTGGGCGGCAGCATTTGTCCAAAGCGACTCTCTTTGGACACAGGTCGATCCCTATGCCGAAGTGACAAAAATTGCCGATGTTATCCGAATGATATAAATGCAAATATCTTCACTCCTATCAATTTGACAGGACTCTGCCTCATCATATCTTGTCCAGGAGGTCCAAATGGACAAAAGATTTGGGCGGCAGTATTTGTCCAAAGCGACTCTCTTTGAACTCAGGTCGAATCATATGCCGAACTTCCAGAATTGCCAATGTCGTCCAATGATATAGATGCAAATATCTTTACTCCTATCAATGTGATAGAATCCTGCCTCATCGTGTCTTGTCCAGGAGGATCAAGTGTACAAGATTTGTGCGGTAGCACTAGACAAAAGCGAAACTCTTTGGATTCAGGTCGAATCAAAAGCCGGATCCCCAGGATTGCCAATGTCGTCCAATGATATAGATGCTAATATCTTTACTTCTATCAATGTAATAGGATTCTGCCTCGTCATACCTTGTCCAGGAGGTTCAAATGTACATGATTTGTGCGGTAGCACTTGACAAAAGCGAATCTCTTTGGACACAGGTCGATCCATAAGCCGAAGCATCCAGAATTGCCAATGTCGTCCAATGATATAGATGCAAATATCTTTACTCCTATCAATGTGATAGAATTCTGCCTCATCGTGTCTTGTCCAGGAGGATCAAGTGTACAAGATTTGTGCGGTGGCACTAGACAAAAGCGAAACTCTTTGAACTCAGGTCGAATCATATGCCGAGCATCCAGAATTGCCAATGTCGTCCAATGATATAGATGCAAATATATTTACTCCTATCAATGTGATGGGATTCTGCCTCATCATTCCTTGTACAGGAGGTCCAAATGTACAAGATTTGTGCGGTAGCACTACTCCAAAGCGACTCTCTTTGGACTCAGGTCGATCCAAATGCCGGAGCATCCAAAATTGCCAATGTCGTCCTATGATATAGATGCAAATATCTTCTCTCCTATCAATTTGATAGGATTCTGCCTCATGGTATCTTATCCAGGAGATTCAAATGTACACGATTTGTGCGGTAGCACTTGTCCAAAGCGACATTCTTTGGACATATGTCGAACCATATGCCGGACCATCCAGAATTGCCAATGTCGCCCAGAAATATAGATGCAAATATCTTTACTCCTATCAATTTGCCAGGATTCTGCCTAATCATACCTTGTCCAGGAGGATCAAATGTACAAGATTTGTGCGGTAGCATTTATCCAAACCGACTCTCTTTGGACTCAGGTCGATCCATATGCCGAAGCAACGAAAATTGCCGATGTTATCCGAATGATATAGATGCAAATATCTTTACTCCTATCATTTTGACAGGATTCTGCCTCATCGTATCTTGTCCAGGAGGATCAAATGTACAACATTTGTGCGTTAGCACTTGTCCAGACCGACTCTCTTTGGATCCAGGTCGAATCATATGCCGGATCCCCAGGATTGCCAATGCCGCCCAATGATATAGATGCACATATCTTTACTCATGTCAATGTGACAGGATTCTGCCTCATCATACCTTGTCCAGGTGGTTCAAATGTACAAGATTTGTGTGGTAGCACTTGACAAAAGCGAATGTCTTTGTACTCAGGTCGATCCATGAGCCGAAGCATCCAGAATTGCCAATGTTATCCGAATGATATAGATGCAAATATCTTAACTCCTATCAATTTGCCAGGCTTCTGCCTCATCATACCTTTTCCAGAAGGTCCAAATGCACAAGATTTGTGCGGTAGCACTGGACAAAAGCGAATCTCTTTGGACTCAGGTCGATCTATATGCCGAAGTATCTACAATTGCCAATGCCGTCCAATGATATAGATGCAAATATCTTTACTCCTATCAATTGTACAGGATTCTGCCTCATCGTATCTTTTCCAGGAGGTCCATATGTACAAGATTTGAGGGCTAGCCCTCGTCCAAAGCGACTCTCTTTGGCCTCCGGTCGAATCATATGTCGCAGCATCCAGAATTGCCAATGTCGTCCAATGATATAGATGCAAATATCTTTACTCCTATCAATGAGATAGGATTCTGCCTCATCATACCTTGTCCAGGAGGTCGAAATGTACAAGATTTGTGCGGTAGCACTTGTCCAAAGCGACTCTCTTTGGACTCAGGTCGATCCATTGCCGCAGCATCATAAATTTCCGATATTATCCAATGATATAGATGCACATACCTTGACCCCAAACAATTCGACAGGATTCTGTCATCATACGTTGTTCCAGAGGTGCAAATCTACAAGGTTTGTGCGGTAGCACTTGTCCAAAGCGACTCTCTTTGGACTCAGGTCGAATCATAAGCCGAGCATCCAGAATTGCCAATGTCGTCCAATGATATAGATGCAAATATCTACACTGCTATCAATGTCACAGGATTCGGCCTCATCATACCTTGCCCAGGAAGTTCAAATGAACAAGATTTGTGCGGTAGCACTTGTCCAAAGCGACTCTCTTTGGACTCATGTCGAATCATAAGCCGAGCATCCAGAATTGCCAATGTCGTCCAATGATATAGATGCAAATATCTACACTGCTATCAATGTCACAGGATTCTGCCTCATCATACCTTTTTTCCAGGACGTCTAAATGCACAAGTTTTGGGCGGCAGCATTTGTCCAAACCGACTCTCTTTGGATTCAGGTCTAATTATAAGCCGGTTCCCCAGGATTGCAATGCTGTTCAATGATATAGATGCAAATATCTGCACTCCTATTAATGTGACAGGATTCGGCCTCATCATACCTTGCCCAGGAAGTTCAAATGAACAAGATTTGTGCGGTAGCACTTGTCCAAAGCGACTCTCTTTGGACTCATGTCGAATCATAAGCCGAGCATCCAGAATTGCCAATGTCGTCCAATGATATTGATGCAAATACCTTTACACCTAACAATTTGACAGGATTCTGTTATCATACGTTTTTCCAGAGGTGCAAATCTACAAGGTTTGTGCGGTAGCACTTGTCCAAAGCGACTATCTTTGGACTCAGGTCGAATCATAAGCCGAGCATCCAGAATTGCCAATGTCGTCCAATGATATAGATGCAAATATCTTTACTCCTATCAATGTGATAGGATTCTGCCTCATCAAACCTTGTCCAGGAGGTCCAAATGTGCACGAATTGTGCGGTAGCACTTGTCCAAAGCGACTCTCTCTGCACTCAGGTCGATCCATTTGCCAAAGCATCAAAAATTGCCAATGTCGTCCAATGATATGGATGCAAATATCTTCACTCCTATCAATTTGCCAGGAGTCTCCCGCATCGTATCTTGTCCAGGGGGTCCAAGTGTACAAGATTTTTGCGGTAGCACTTGTCCAGGCCGACTCTCTTTGGATTCAGGTCGAATTATAAGCCGGATCCCCAAGATTGCCAATGTCGTCCAATGATATAGATGCAAATATCTTAACTACTATAAATGTGACTGGATTCTGCCTCACCATACCTTTTCCAGGACGTTCAAATGTACAAGATTTGTGCGGCAGCATTTGTCCAAAGCGACTCTGTTTGGACTCAGGTCGAATCATATGCCGAGCATCCAGAATTGCCAATGTCGTCCAATGATATAGATGCAAATATATTTACTCCTATCAATGTGATGGGATTCTGCCTCATCATTCCTTGTACAGGAGGTCCAAATGTACAAGATTTGTGCGGTAGCACTACTCCAAAGCGACTCTCTTTGGACTCAGGTCGATCCAAATGCCGGAGCATCCAAAATTGCCAATGTCGTCCTATGATATAGATGCAAATATCTTCTCTCCTATCAATTTGACAGGATTCTGCCTCATGGTATCTTATCCAAGAGATTCAAATGTACACGATTTGTGCGGTAGCACTTGTCCAAAGCGACATTCTTTGGACATATGTCGAACCATATGCCGGACCATCCAGAATTGCCAATGTCGCCCAGAAATATAGATGCAAATATCTTTACTCCTATCAATTTGCCAGGATTCTGCCTAATCATACCTTGTCCAGGAGGATCAAATGTACAAGATTTGTGCGGTAGCATTTATCCAAACCGACTCTCTTTGGACTCAGGTCGATCCATATGCCGAAGCAACGAAAATTGCCGATGTTATCCGAATGATATAGATGCAAATATCTTTACTCCTATCATTTTGACAGGATTCTGCCTCATCGTATCTTGTCCAGGAGGATCAAATGTACAACATTTGTGCGGTAGCACTTGTCCAGACCGACTCTCTTTGGATCCAGGTCGAATCATATGCCGGATCCCCAGGATTGCCAATGCCGCCCAATGATATAGATGCACATATCTTTACTCCTGTCAATGTGACAGGATTCTGCCTCATCATACCTTGTCCAGGTGGTTCAAATGTACAAGATTTGTGTGGTAGCACTTGACAAAAGCGAATGTCTTTGTACTCAGGTCGATCCATGAGCCGAAGCATCCAGAATTGCCAATGTTATCCGAATGATATAGATGCAAATATCTTAACTCCTATCAATTTGCCAGGCTTCTGCCTCATCATACCTTTTCCAGAAGGTCCAAATGCACAAGATTTGTGCGGTAGCACTGGACAAAAGCGAATCTCTTTGGACTCAGGTCGATCTATATGCCGAATTATCTACAATTGCCAATGCCGTCCAATGATATAGATGCACATATCTTTACTCCTATCAATTGTACAGGATTCTGCCTCATCGTATCTTTTCCAGGAGGTCCATATGTACAAGATTTGAGCGCTAGCCCTCGTCCAAAGCGACTCTCTTTGGCCTCCGGTCGAATCATATGTCGCAGCATCCAGAATTGCCAATGTCGTCCAATGATATAGATACAAATATCTTTACTCCTATCAATGAGATAGGATTCTGCCTCATCATTCCTTGTCCAGGAGGTCCAAATATACAAGATTTGTGCGGTAGCACTTGTCCAAAGCGACTCTCTTTGGACTCAGGTCGATCCATTGCCGCAGCATCATAAATTTCCGATATTATCCAATGATATAGATGCACATACCTTGACTCCAAACAATTCGACAGGATTCTGTCATCATACGTTGTTCCAGAGGTGCAAATCTACAAGGTTTGTGCGGTAGCACTTGTCCAAAGCGACTCTCTTTGGACTCAGGTCGAATCATAAGCCGAGCATCCAGAATTGCCAATGTCGTCCAATGATATAGATGCAAATACCTTTACACCTAAAAATTTGACAGGATTCTGTGGTCATACGTTGTTCCAGAGGTGCAAATCTACAAGGTTTGTGCGGTAGCACTTGTCCAAAGCGACTATCTTTGGACTCAGGTCGAATCATAAGCCGAGCATCCAGAATTGCAAATTTCGTCCAATAATAGAGATGCAAATACCTTAACTGCTATCAATTTGACAGGATTCTGCCTCATCGTATCTCGTCCAGGAGGATCAATTGTACACGATTTCAATGGTAGCACTTGTCCAAAGCGACTCTCTTTGGACTCAGGTCGATCCATATGCCGAAGCGTCCAAAATTGCCAATGTCGTCCTATGATATAGATGCAAATATATTATCTCCTATCAATTTGACAGGATTCTGCCTCATTGCATCTTGTCCAGGAGGTCCATATGTACAAGATTTGAGCGCTAGCACTTGTCCAAAGTGAATCTCTTTGGACTCAGGTTGATCCATATGCCGAAGCATTCAAAATTGCCAATGTCGTCCAATGTTATAGATGCAAATATCTTTACTCCTATCAATTTGCCAGGATTCTACCTCATCATATCTTTTCCAGGACGTCCAAATGCACAAGTTTTGGGCGGCAGCATTTGCCCAAACTGACTCTCTTTGATTCAGGTCGAATCATAAGCCGGAGCATCCAGAATTGCCAATGTCGTCCAATGTTATAGATGCAAATATCTTTACTCCTATCAATTTGCCAGGATTTTACCTCATCATATCTTTTCCAGGACGTCCAAATGCACAAGTTTTGGACGGCAGCATTTGCCCAAACTGACTCTCTTTGATTCAGGTCGAATCATAAGCCGGAGCATCCAGAATTGCCATTGTCGTCCAATGATGTAGATGCAAATATATTATCTCCTATCAATTTTACAGGATTCTGCCTCATTGCGTCTTGACCAGGAGGTCCATATGTACAAGATTTGAGCGCTAGCCCTCGTCCAAAGCGACTCTCTTTGGCCTCCGGTCGAATCATATGTCGCAGCATCCAGAATTGCCAATGTCGTCCAATGATATAGATACAAATATCTTTACTCCTATCAATGAGATAGGATTCTGCCTCATCATACCTTGTCCAGGAGGTCCAAATGTACAAGATTTGTGCGGTAGCACTTGTCCAAAGCGACTCTCTTTGGACTCAGGTCGATCCATTGCCGCAGCATCATAAATTTCCGATATTATCCAATGATATAGATGCACATACCTTGACTCCAAACAATTCGACAGGATTCTGTCATCATACGTTGTTCCAGAGGTGCAAATCTACAAGGTTTGTGCGGTAGCACTTGTCCAAAGCGACTCTCTTTGGACTCAGGTCGAATCATATGCCGAGCATCCAGAATTGCCAATGTCGTCCAATGATATAGATGCAAATACCTTTACACCTAAAAATTTGACAGGATTCTGTGGTCATACGTTGTTCCAGAGGTGCAAATCTACAAGGTTTGTGCGGTAGCACTTGTCCAAAGCGACTATCTTTGGACTCAGGTCGAATCATAAGCCGAGCATCCAGAATTGCAAATTTCGTCCAATAATATAGATGCAAATACCTTAACTTCTATCAATTTGACAGGATTCTGCCTCATTGCATCTTGTCCAGGAGGTCCATATGTACAAGATTTGAGCGCTAGCACTTGTCCAAAGTGAATCTCTTTGGACTCCGGTCGAATCATATGTCGCAGCATTCAGAATTGCCAATGTCGTCCAATGATATGGATGCAAATATCTTCACTCCTATCAATTTGCCAGGAGTCTCCCGCATCGTATCTTGTCCAGGGGGTCCAAGTGTACAAGATTTTTGTGGTAGCACTTGTCCAGGCCGACTCTCTTTGGATTCAGGTCGATTATAAGCCGGATCCCCAAGATTGCCAATGTCGTCCATTGATATAGATGCAAATATCTTAACTACTCTAAATGTGACTGGATTCTGCCTCACCATACCTTTTCCAGGACGTTCAAATGTACAAGATTTGTGCGGTAACACTTGACAAAAGCCAAGCTCTTTGGACTCAGGTCGATTCATATGCCAAGCATCCACAATTGCCAATGTCGTCCAATGATATAGATGCAAATATCTTTACTCCTATCAATGTAATAGGATTCTGCCTCATCATGCCTGGTCCTGGAGGTCCAAATGTACAAGATTTGTGCGGTAGCACTTGTCCAAAGCGACTCTCTTTGGACTCCGGTCGAATCATATACCGGAGCATCCAGAATTGCCAATGTCGTCCAATGATATAGATGCAAACATCCTATCAATTTGACAGGATTCTGCCTCGTCATACCGTGTACAGGAGGTCCACACATACAAGATTTGTGCGGTAGCACTTGTCCAAAGCCACTCTCTTTGGACTCAGGTCGATCCATATGCCAAAGTAACAAAAATTGCCGATCTTATCGGAATGATATAGATGCTATTATCATAACTCCTATCAATTAGACAGGATTCTGCCTCAACGTATCTTCTCCAGAAGGTTCAAATGTACAAGATTTGTGTGGTATTACTTGTCCAAAGCGACTCTCTTTGGACTCAGGTCGATCCATTGCCGCAGCATCATAAATTTCCGATATTAATCAATGATATAAATGCACATACCTTGACTCCAAACAATTCGACAGGATTCTGTCATCATACGTTTTTCCAGAGGTGCAAATCTACAAGGTTTGTGCGGTAGCAGTTGTCCAAAGCGACTATCTTTGGACTCAGGTCGAATCATAAGCCGAGCATCCAGAATTGCTAATGTCGTCCAATGATATAGATGCAAATATCTTTGCTCCTATCAATGTGATAGGATTCTGCCTCATCAAACCTTGTCCAGGAGGTCCAAATGTGCACGAATTGTGCGGTAGCACTTGACAAAAGCGAATCTCTTTGGACTCAGGTCGATACATAAGCCGGAGCATCCAGAATTGCAAATTTCGTCCAATAATATAGATGGATATATCTTTACTCCTATCAATTGACACGATTCTGCCTCATCGTATCTTGTCCAGGGGGATCAAATGTACAAGATTTGTGCGGTAGCACTTGTCCAAAGCGACTCTCTTTGGACTCAGGTCGATCCATTGCCGCAGAATCAAAAATTTCCGATATTATCCAATGATATAGATGCACATACCTTGACTCCAAACAATTCGACAGGATTCTGTCATCATACGTTGTTCCAGAGGTGCAAATCTACAAGGTTTGTGCTGTAGCACTTGTCCAAAGCGACTCTCTTTGGACTCAGGTCGAAACATAAGCCGAGCATCCAGAATTGCCAATGTCGTCCAATGATATAGATGCAAATAACTTTACACCTAACAATTTGACAGGATTCTGTGATCATACGTTTTTCCAGAGGTGCAAATCTACAAGGTTTGTGCGGTAGCACTTGTCCAAAGCGACTATCTTTGGACTCAGGTCGAATCATAAGCCGAGCATCCAGAATTGCTAATGTCGTCCAATGATATAGATGCAAATATCTTTGCTCCTATCAATGTGATAGGATTCTGCCTCATCAAACCTTGTCCAGGAGGTCCAAATGTGCACGAATTGTGCGGTAGCACTTGACAAAAGCGAATCTCTTTGGACTCAGGTCGATACATAAGCCGGAGCATCCAGAATTGCAAATTTCGTCCAATAATATAGATGGATATATCTTTACTCCTATCAATTGACACGATTCTGCCTCATCGTATCTTGTCCAGGGGGATCAAATGTACAAGATTTGTGCGGTAGCACTTGTCCAAAGCGACTCTCTTTGGACTCAGGTCGATCCATTGCCGCAGCATCAAAAATTTCCGATATTATCCAATGATATAGATGCACATACCTTGACTCCAAACAATTCGACAGGATTCTGTCATCATACGTTGTTCCAGAGGTGCAAATCTACAATGTTTGTGCGGTAGCACTTGTCCAAAGCGACTATCTTTGGACTCAGGTCGAATCATAAGACGAGCATCCAGAATTGCCAATGCCGTCCAATGATATAGATGCAAATACCTTTACACCTAAAAATTTGACAGGATTCTGTGATCATACGTTGTTCCAGAAGTGCAAATCTACAAGGTTTGTGCGGTAGCACTTGTCCAAAGCGACTATCTTTGGACTCAGGTCGAATCATAAGCCGAGCATCCAGAATTGCAAATTTCGTCCAATAATATAGATGCAAATACCTTAACTCCTATCAATTTGACAGGATTCTGCCTCATCGTATCTCGTCCAGGAGGATCAATTGTACACGATTTCAACGGTAGCACTTGTCCAAAGCGACTCTCTTTGGACTCAGGTCGATCCATATGCCGAAGCGTCCAAAATTGCCAATGTCGTCCTATGATATAGATGCAAATATATTATCTCCTATCAATTTGACAGGATTCTGCCTCATCGCATCTTGTCCAGGAGGTTCAAATGCACAAGATTTGTGCGGTAGCACTTGACAAAAGTGAATCTCTTTGGACTCAGGTTGATCCATATGCCGAAGCATCCAAAATTGCCAATGTCGTCCAATGATATAGATGCAAATATCTTTACTCCTATCAATTTGCCAGGATTCTCCCTCATCGTATCTGTTCCAGGAGGATCAATTGTACACGATTTCAACGGTAGCACTTGTCCAAAGCGACTCTCTTTGGACTCAGGTCGATCCATATGCCGAAGCGTCCAAAATTGCCAATGTCGTCCAATGATATAGATGCAAATATATTATCTCCTATCAATTTGACAGGATTCTGCCTCATCGTATCTTGTCCAGGGGGATCAAATGTACAAGATTTGTGCTGTAGCAATTGTCCAAAGCGACTCCCTCTGGTTGCAGGTCGAATCATAAGGCAAAGAACCCAAAATTGCCGATATTGTCCAATGATATAGATGCAAATACTTTTACACCTAACAATTTGACAGGATTCTGTTATCATACGTTTTTCCAGAGGTGCAAATCTACAAGGTTTGTGCGGTAGCACTTGTCCAAAGCGACTATCTTTGGACTCAGGTCGAATCATAAGCCGAGCATCCAGAATTGCCAATGTCGTCCAATGATATAGATGCAAATATCTTTACTCCTATCAATGTGATAGGATTCTGCCTCATCAAACCTTGTCCAGGAGGTCCAAATGTGCACGAATTGTGCGGTAGCACTTGACAAAAGCGAATCTCTTTGGACTCAGGTTGATCCATTGCCGCAGCATCATAAATTTCCGATATTATCCAATGATATAGATGCACATACCTTGACTCCAAACAATTCGACAGGATTCTGTCATCATACGTTGTTCCAGAGGTGCAAATCTACAATGTTTGTGCGGTAGCACTTGTCCAAAGCTACTATCTTTGGACTCAGGTCGAATCATAAGCCGAGCATCCAGAATTGCAAATTTCGTCCAATAATATAGATGCAAATACCTTAACTCCTATCAATTTGACAGGATTCTGCCTCATCGTATCTCGTCCAGGAGGATCAAATGAACAAGATTTGTGTGGTAGCACTTGTCCAAAGCGACTCTCTCTGCACTCAGGTCGATCCATTTGCCAAAGCATCAAAAATTGCCAATGTCGTCCAATGATATGGATGCAAATATCTTCACTCCTATCAATTTGCCAGGAGTCTCCCGCATCGTATCTTGTCCAGGGGGTCCAAGTGTACAAGATTTTTACGGTAGCACTTGTCCAGGCCGACTCTCTTTGGATTCAGGTCGAATTATAAGCCGGATCCCCAAGATTGCCAATGTCGTCCAATGATATAGATGCAAATATCTTAACTACTATAAATGTGACTGGATTCTGCCTCACCATACCTTTTCCAGGACGTTCAAATGTACAAGATTTGTGCGGCAGCATTTGTCCAAAGCGACTCTGTTTGGACTCAGGTCGATCCATATGCCGAGGTGACAAAAATTGCCGATGTTATCCGAATGATATAGATGCAAATATCTTAACTCCTATCAATTTGCCAGGATTTTGCCTCATCATACCTTGTCCAGGAGGTCCAAATGGACAAGACTTGGGTGGCAGCAGTTGTCTAAAGCGACTCTCTATGGATTCAGGTCGAATCATAAGCCTGAGCATCCAGAATTGCCAATGCAGTCTAATGATATAGATGCAAATATCTTCACTCCTATCAATTTGACAGGATACTGCCTCATCGTATCTTGTCCAGGAGGTTCAAATGTACAAGATTTGTGCGGTAGCACTTGACAAAACCCAATCTCTTTGACTCAGTTCGAATCATATGCCGAGCATCCAGAATTGCCAATGTCGTCCAATGATATAGATGCAAATATCTTTTCTCCTATCAATGTGATAGGTTTCTGCCTCATCATACCTTGTTCCGGAGGTTCAAATGTACAAGATTTGTGCGGTAGCCCTTGTCCAAAGCGACTCTCTTTGGACTTATGTCGAACCATATGCCGGACCATCCAGAATTGCCAATGTCGCCCAGTAATATAGATGCAAATATCTTTACTCCTATCAATGTGATAGGATTCTGCCTCATCGTATCTTGTCCAGGAGGTCCAAATGTACAAGCCTTGTTGCGGTAGCACTTGTCCGAAGCGACTCTCTTTGGACTCAGGTCGAATCATAAACCTGAGCAACCAGAATTGCCAATGCAGTCTAATGATATAGATGCAAATATCTTCACTCCTATCAATTGGACAGGATTCTGCCTCATCGTATCTTGTCCAGGAGGTTCAAATGTATAAGATTTGTGCGGTAGCATTTGCCCAAACCGACTCTCTTTGATTCAGGTCGAATTATAAGCCGGAGCATCCAGAATTGCCATTGTCGTCCAATGATGTAGATGCAAATATCTTTACTCCTATCATTTTGACAGGATTCTGCCTCATTGTATATTGTCCAGGGGGTCCAAATGGACAAGATTTGTGCGGTAGCACTTGTCCAAATCAACTCTCTTTGGCCTCCGGTCGAATCATACGCCGGAGCAACCAGAATTGCCAATGTCGTCCAATGATATAGATGCAAATATCTTTTCTCCTATCAATGTGATAGGTTCTGCTTCATCATACCTTGTTCCGGAGGTTCAAATGTACAAGATTTGTGCGGTAGCCCTTGTCCAAGGCGACTCTCTTTGGACTCATGTCGGATCATAAGCCTGAGCATCGAGAATTGCCAGTGCCGTCTAATGATATAGATGCAAATATCTTTACTCCTATCAATTGACACGATTCTGCCTCATCGTATCTTGTCCAGGGGGTCCAAATGGACAAGATTTGTGCGGTAGCACTTGTCCAAATTGACTCTCTTTGGCCTCCGGTCGAATCATACGCCGGAGCAACCAGAATTGCCAATGTCGTCCAATGATATAGATGCAAATATCTTTTCCCCTATCAATGTGATAGGTTCTGCTTCATCATACCTTGTTCCGGAGGAACAAATGTACAAGATTTGTGCGGTAGCCCTTGTCCAAGGCGACTCTCTTTGGACTCATGTCGGATCATAAGCCTGAGCATCCAGAATTGCCAATGCAGTCTAATGATATAGATGCAAATATCTTCACTCCTATCAATTTGCCAGGAGTCTCCCGCATCGTATCTTGTCCAGGGGGTCCAAGTGTACAAGATTTTTGTGGTAGCACTTGTCCAGGCCGACTCTCTTTGGATTCAGGTCGAATTATAAGCCGGATCCCGAAGATTGCCAATGTCGTCCATTGATATAGATGCAAATATCTTAACTACTCTAAATGTGACTGGATTCTGCCTCACCATACCTTTTCCAGGACGTTCAAATGTACAAGATTTGTGCGGCAGCATTTGTCCAAAGCGACTCTCTTTGGACTCAGGTCGATCCATATGCCGAGGTGACAAAAATTGCCGATGTTATCCGAATGATATAGATGCAAATATCTTTACTCCTATCGATGTGATAGGATTCTGCCCCATCATACCTTGTTCCGGAGGTTCAAATGTACAAGATTTGTGCGGTAGCACTTGTCCAAAGCGACATTCTTTGGACTCAGGTCGATCCATATGCCGAGGTGACAAAAATTGCCGATGTTATCCGAATGATATAGATGCAAATATCCTAACTCCTATCAATTTGCCAGGATTTTGCCTCATCGTATCTTGCTCCAGGGGGTCCAAATGTACACGATATGTTGCGGTAGCACTTGTCTAAAGCGACTCTCTTTGGATTCAGGTCGAATCATAAGCCTGAGCATCCAGAATTGCCAATGTCGTCCAATGATATAGATGCAAATATCTTTACTCCTATCAATGTGATAGAATTCTGCCTCATCGTGTCTTGTCCAGGAGGATCAAGTGTACAAGATTTGTGCGGTGGCACTAGACAAAAGCGAAACTCTTTGAACTCAGGTCGAATCATATGCCGAGCATCCAGAAATGCCAATGTCGTCCAATGATATATGCAAATATCTTTACTCCTATCAATTTGACAGGATTCTGCTTCATCGTATCTTGTCCAGGAGGTTCAAATGTACATGATTTGTGCGGAAGCACTTGTCCAAAGCGATTCTCGTTCAACTCAGGTCGAATCATATGCCGAAGTATCCAGAATTGCCATGTCGTGCAATGGTATAAATGCAAATATCTTTACTCCTGTCAATATGACAGGATTCTGCCTCATCATACCTTGTCCATGAGGTTCAAATGTACCTGATTTGTGCGGAAGCACTTGTCCAAAGCGACTCTCGTTGAACTCAGGTCGAATCATAAGCCGAAGTATCCAGAATTGCCAATGTCGTCTAATGATATATGCAAACATCTTTGCTCCTATCAATGTGATAGGATTCTGCCTCATCAAACCTTGTCCAGGAGGTCCAAATGTGCACGAATTGTGCGGTAGCACTTGACAAAAGCGAATCTCCTTGGACTCAGGTCGAATCATAAGCCGAGCATCCAGAATTGCCAATGCCGTCCAATGATATAGATGCAAATACCTTTACACCTAAAAATTTGACAGGATTCTGTGTTCATACGTTGTTCCAGAAGTGCAAATCTACAAGGTTTGTGCGGTAGCACTTGTCCAAAGCGACTATCTTTGGACTCAGGTCGAATCATAAGCCGAGCATCCAGAATTGCAAATTTCGTCCAATAATATAGATGCAAATACCTTAACTCCTATCAATTTGACAGGATTCTGCCTCATCGTATCTCGTCCAGGAGGATCAATTGTACACGATTTCAACGGTAGCACTTGTCCAAAGCGACTCTCTTTGGACTCAGGTCGATCCATATGCCGAAGCGTCCATAATTGCCAATGTCGTCCTATGATATAGATGCAAATATATTATCTCCTATCAATTTGACAGGATTCTGCCTCATCGTATCTTGTCCAGGGGGATCAAATGTACAAGATTTGTGCTGTAGCACTTGTCCAAAGCGACTCCCTCTGGTTGCAGGTCGAATCATAAGGCAAAGAACCCAAAATTGCCGATATTGTCCAATGATATAGATGCAAATATCTTAACTCCTATCAATTTGCCAGGATTCTACCTAATCATACCTTGTCCAGGTGGTTCAAATGTACAAGATTTGTGCGGTAGCACTTGTCCAAAGCGACTCTTTTTGGACTCAGGTCGAATCATATGCCGAGCATCCAGAATTGCCAATGTCGTCCAATGATATAGATGCAAATATCTACACTGCTATCAATGTCACAGGATTCTGCCTCATCATACCTTTTTTCCAGGACGTCTAAATGCACAAGTTTTGGGCGGCAGCATTTATCCAAACCGACTCTCTTTGGATTCAGGTCTAATTATAAGCCGGTTCCCCAGGATTGCAATGCTGTCCAATGATATAGATGCAAATATCTGCACTCCTATTAATGTGACAGGATTCGGCCTCATCATACCTTGCCCAGGAAGTTCAAATGAACAAGATTTGTGCGGTAGCACTTGTCCAAAGAGACTCTCTTTGGACTCATGTCGAATCATAAGCCGAGCATCCAGAATTGCCAATGTCGTCCAATGATATTGATGCAAATACCTTTACACCTAACAATTTCACAGGATTCTGTTATCATACGTTTTTCCAGAGGTGCAAATCTACAAGGTTTGTGCGGTAGCACTTGTCCAAAGCGACTATCTTTGGACTCAGGTTGAATCATAAGCCGAGCATCCAGAATTGCCAATGTCGTCCAATGATATAGATGCAAATATCTTTACTCCTATCAATGTGATAGGATTCTGCCTCATCAAACCTTGTCCAGGAGGTCCAAATGTGCACGAATTGTGCGGTAGCACTTGACAAAAGCGAATCTCTTTGGACTCAGGTCGATCCATTGCCGCAGCATCATAAATTTCCGATATTATCCAATGATATAGATGCACATACCTTGACTCCAAACAATTCGACAGGATTCTGTCATCATACGTTGTTCCAGAGGTGCAAATCTACAATGTTTGTGCGGTAGCACTTGTCCAAAGCGACTATCTTTGGACTCAGGTCGAATCATAAGCCGAGCATCCAGAATTGCAAATTTCGTCCAATAATATAGATGCAAATACCTTAACTCCTATCAATTTGACAGGATTCTGCCTCATCGTGTCTTGTCCAGGAGGATCAAGTGTACAAGATTTGTGCGGTGGCACTAGACAAAAGCGAAACTCTTTGAACTCAGGTCGAATCATATGCCGAGCATCCAGAATTGCCAATGTCGTCCAATGATATAGATGCAAATATATTTACTCCTATCAATGTGATGGGATTCTGCCTCATCATTCCTTGTACAGGAGGTCCAAATGTACAAGATTTGTGCGGTAGCACTACTCCAAAGCGACTCTCTTTGGACTCAGGTCGATCCAAATGCCGGAGCATCCAAAATTGCCAATGTCGTCCTATGATATAGATGCAAATATCTTCTCTCCTATCAATTTGACAGGATTCTGCCTCATGGTATCTTATCCAGGAGATTCAAATGTACACGATTTGTGCGGTAGCACTTGTCCAAAGCGACATTCTTTGGACTTATGTCGAACCATATGCCGGACCATCCAGAATTGCCAATGTCGCCCAGTAATATAGATGCAAATATCTTTACTCGTATCAATGTGATAGGATTCTGCCTCATCGTATCTTGTCCAGGAGGTTCAAATTGTACAAGCCTTGTTGCGGTAGCACTTGTCCAGGCCGACTCTCTTTGGATTCAGGTCGAATTATAAGCCGGATCCTCAAGATTGCCAATGTCGTCCAATGATATAGATGCAAATATCTTAACTACTCTAAATGTGACTGGATTCTGCCTCACCATACCTTTTCCAGGACGTCCAAATGTACAAGATTTGTGCGGCAGCATTTGTCCAAAGCGACTCTCTTTGGACTCAGGTCGATCCATATGCCGAGGTGACAAAAATTGCCGATGTTATCCGAATGATATAGATGCAAATATCTTAACTCCTATCAATTTGCCAGGATTTTGCCTCATCATACCTTGTCCAGGACGTCCAAATGGACAAGACTTGGGCGGCAGCAGTTGTCTAAAGCGACTCTCTTTGGATTCAGGTCGAATCATAAGCCGAGCATCCAGAATTGCCAATGTCGTCCAATGATATAGATGCAAATATCTTCACTCCTATCAATTTGACAGGACTCTGCCTCATCATATCTTATCCAGGATGTCCGAATGGACAAAAGATTTGGGGGGCAGTATTTGTCCAAAGCGACTATCTTTGAACTCAGGTCGAATCATATGCCGAACTTCCAGAATTGCCAATGTCGTCCAATGATATAGATGCAAATATCTTTACTCCTATCAATGTGATAGAATTCTGCCTCATCGTGTCTTGTCCAGGAGGATCAAGTGTACAAGATTTGTGCGGTAGCCCTAGACAAAAGCGAAACTCTTTGAACTCAGGTCGAATCATATGCCGAGCATCCAGAATTGTCAATGTCGTCCAATGATATAGATGCAAATATCTTTACTCCTATCCATGTGATAGGATTCTGCCCCATCATACCTTGTTCCGGAGGTTCAAATGTACAAGATTTGTGCGGTAGCACTTGTCCAAAGCGACATTCTTTGGACATATGTCGAACCATATGCCGGACCATCCAGAATTGCCAATGTCGCCCAGAAATATAGATGCAAATATCTTTACTCCTATCAATGTGATAGGATTCTGCCTCGTCGTATCTTGTCCAGGAGGTCCAAATGTACAAGCCTTGTTGCGGTAGCACTTGTCCGAAGCGACTCTCTTTGGACTCAGGTCGAATCATAAGCCTGAGCAACCAGAATTGCCAATGCAGTCTAATGATATAGATGCAAATATCTTCACTCCTATCAATTGGACAGGATTCTGCCTCATCGTATCTTGTCCAGGAGGTTCAAATGTATAAGATTTGTGCGGTAGCATTTGACAAAAGCCAATCTCTTTGACTCAGTTCGAATCATATGCCGAGCATCCAGAATTGCCAATGTCGTCCAATGATATAGATGCAAATATCTTTTCTCCTATCAATGTGATAGGTTTCTGCCTCATCATACCTTGTTCCGGAGGTTCAAATGTACAAGATTTGTGCGGTAGCCCTTGTCCAAAGCGACTCTCTTTGGACTCAGGTCGAATCATAAGCCGGGGCATCCAGAATTGCCAATGCAGTCTAATGATATAGTAGCAAATATCTTCACTCCTATCAATTCGACAGGATTCTGCCTCATCGTATCTTGCTCCAGGGGGTCCAAATGTACACGATTTGTTGCGGTAGCACTTGTCCAAAGCGACTCTCTTTGGACTCATGTCGGATCATATGCCGAGCATCCAGAATTGCCAATGTCGTCCAATGATATAGATGCAAATATCTACACTCCTATCAATGTCACAGGATTCTGCCTCATCATACCTTCTCCAGGACGTCTAAATGCACAAGTGTTGGGCGGCAGCATTTGCCCAAACCGACTCTCTTTGATTCAGGTCGAATTATAAGCCGGAGCATCCAGAATTGCCATTGTCGTCCAATGATGTAGATGCAAATATCTTTACTCCTATCATTTTGACAGGATTCTGCCTCATCGTATATTGTCCAGGGGGTCCAAATGTACAAGATTTGTGCGGTAGCACTTGTCCAAATCGACTCTCTTTGGCCTCCGGTCGAATCATACGCCGAAGCATCCAGAATTGCCAATGTCATCCAATGATATAGATGCAAGTATCTTTACTGCTATCAATTTGGCAGGATTCTGCCTCATCGCATCTTGTCCAGGGGGTCAAATGGACAAGATTTGTTGCGGTAGCACTTGTCCAAAGCGACTATCTTTGAACTCAGGTCGAATCATATGCCGAACTTCCAGAATTGCCAATGTCGTCCAATGATATAGATGCAAATATCTTTACTCCTATCAATGTGATAGAATTCTGCCTCATCGTGTCTTGTCCAGGAGGATCAAGTGTACAAGATTTGTGCGGTAGCCCTAGACAAAAGCGAAACTCTTTGAACTCAGGTCGAATCATATGCCGAGCATCCAGAATTGTCAATGTCGTCCAATGATATAGATGCAAATATCTTTACTCCTATCAATGTGATAGAATTCTGCCTCATCGTGTCTTGTCCAGGAGGATCAAGTGTACAAGATTTGTGCGGTAGCCCTAGACAAAAGCGAAACTCTTTGAACTCAGGTCGAATCATAAGCCGGGGCATCCAGAATTGCCAATGCAGTCTAATGATATAGATGCAAATATCTTCACTCCTATCAATTCGACAGGATTCTGCCTCATCGTATCTTGCTCCAGGGGGTCCAAATGTACACGATTTGTTGCGGTAGCACTTGTCCAAAGCGACTCTCTTTGGACTCATGTCGGATCATAAGCCTGAGCATCGAGAATTGCCAATGCAGTCTAATGATATAGATACAAATATCTTCACTCCTATGAATGTGATAGGATTCTGCCTCCTCATACCTTGTCCAGTAGGTTAAAATGTACAAGATTTGTGCGTTAGCACTTCACAAGAGCGAATCTCTTTGGACACAGGTCGATCCATAATCCGAAGCATCCAGTATTGCCAATGTCATCCAATGATATAGATGCAAGTATCTTTACTGCTATCAATTTGGCAGGATTCTGCCTCATCGCATCTTGTCCAGGGGGTCAAATGGACAAGATTTGTGCGGTAGCATTTGTCCAAAGCGACCCTTTTTGGACTCAGGTCGAATCATATGCCGAGCATCCAGAATTGCCAATGTCGTCCAATGATATAGATGCAAATATCTACACTCCTATCAATGTCACAGGATTCTGCCTCATCATACCTTCTCCAGGACGTCTAAATGCACAAGTTTTGGGCGGCAGCATTTGCCCAAACCGACTCTCTTTGATTCAGGTCGAATTATAAGCCGGAGCATCCAGAATTGCCATTGTCGTCCAATGATGTAGATGCAAATATCTTTACTCCTATCATTTTGACAGGATTCTGCCTCATCGTATATTGTCCAGGGGGTCCAAATGTACAAGATTTGTGCGGTAGCACTTGTCCAAATCGACTCTCTTTGGCCTCCGGTCGAATCATACGCCGGAGCAACCAGAATTGCCAATGCCGTCCAATGATATAGATGCAAATATCTTTTCTCCTATCAATGTGATAGGTTCTGCTTCATCATACCTTGTTCCGGAGGTTCAAATGTACAAGATTTGTGCGGTAGCCCTTGTCCAAAGCGACTCTCTTTGGACTCATGTCGGATCATTAACCTGAGCATCGAGAATTGCCAGTGCCGTCTAATGATATAGATGCAAATATCTTTACTCCTATCAATTGACACGATTCTGCCTCATCGTATCTTGTCCAGGGGGATCAAATGTACAAGATTTGTGCGGTAGCACTTGTCCAAAGCGACTCTCTTTGGACTCAGGTCGATCCAAATGCCGGAGCATCCAAAATTGCCAATGTCGTCCTGTGATATAGATGCAAATATCTTCACTCCTATCAATTTGCCAGGATTCTCCCGCATCGTATCTTGTCCAGGGGGTCCAAGTGTACAAGGTTTTTGCGGTAGCACTTGTCCAGGCCGACTCTCTTTGGATTCAGGTCGAATTATAAGCCGGATCCCCAGGATTGCCAATGTCGTCCAATGATATAGATGCAAATATCTTTACTACTCTCAATGTGACTGGATTCTGCCTCATCATACCTTTTCCAGGAGGTTCAAATGTACGAGATTTGGGCGGCAGCATTTGTCCAAAGCGACTCTCTTTGGACACAGGTCGAATCATAAACCGGAGCATCCAGAATTGCCAATGTCGTATAAAGTGATATAGATGCAAACATCTTCACTCCTATCAATTTGACAGGATTCTGCCTCATCATACCTTGTACAGGAGGTCCAAATGTACAGGATTTGTGCTGTAGTACTTGTCCAAAGCGACTCTCTTGGGATTCAGGTCGAATTATATGCCGGAACATCCAGAATTGCAAATGACGTCCATTGATATAGATGCAAATATCTTTATTCCTATCAATTTGACATGATTCTGCCTCATCATATCTTGTCCAGGAAGTTCAAATGTACAAGATTTGTGCGTTAGCACTTCGCAAAAGCGATTCTCTTTGGACTCAGGTCGAATCATGTGCCAAAGCATCAAGAATTGCCAATGTCGTGCAATGGTATAGATGCTAATATCTTCACTCCTATCAATTTGACAGGACTCTGCCTCATCATATCTTATCCAGGAGGTCCAAATGGACAAACGATTTGGGGGCAGTATTTGTCCAAAGCGACACTCTTTGATCTCAGGTCGAATCATATGCCGAACTTCCAGAATTGCCAATGTCGTCCAATGATATAGATGCAAATATCTTTACTCCTATCAATGTGATAGAATCCTGCCTCAGCGTGTCTTGTCCAGGTGGATCAAGTGTACAAGATTTGTGCGGTAGCACTAGACAAAAGCGAAACTCTTTGGATTCAGGTCGATTCAAAAGCCGGATCCCCAGGATTGCCAATGTCGTCCAATGATATAGATGCTAATATCTTTACTCCTATCAATGTAATAGGATTCTGCCTCATCATACCTTGTCCAGGAGGTTCAAATGTACATGATTTGTGCGGTAGCACTTGACAAAAGCGAATCTCTTTGGACACAGGTCGATCCATAATCCGAAGCATCCAGAATTGCCAATGTCGTCCAATGATATAGATGCAATAATCTTCACTGCTGTCAATTTGACAAGTTTCTGTCTCATCGTATCTTGTCCAGGAGGTCCAAATGTACAAGATTTGTGCGGTGGCACTTGTCCAAAGCGACTCTCTTTGGACTGAGGTCGATCCAAATGCCGGGGCATCCAAAATTGCCAATGTCGTTTTGTGATATAGATGCAAATATCTTCTCTCCTATCAATTTGACAGGATTCTGCCTCATGGTATCTTGTCCAGGACATTCAAATGTACACGATTTGTGCGGTAGCACTTGTGCAAAGCGACTCTCTTTGGCCTCCGGTCCAATCATATGTCGCAGCATTCAGAATTGCCAATGTCGTCCAAAGATATAGATGCTAATATCTTTACTCCTATCAATGTAATAGGATTCTGCCTCATTATACCTTGTCCAGGAGGTTCAAGTGTACAGGATTTGTGCGGTAGCACTTGACAAAAGCGAATCTCTTTGTACACAGGTTGATCCATAAGCCGAAGCATCCAGAATTGCCAATGTCGTCCAATGATATAGATGCAAAAATCTTCACTGCTGTCAATTTGACAAGTTTCTGTCTCATCGTATCTTGCCCAGGAGGTCCAAATGTACAAGATTTGTGCGGTAGCACTTGTCCAAAGCGACTCTCTTTGGCCTCCGGTCGAATCATAAGCCGAGCATCCAGAATTGCCAATGTCGTCCAATTATATAGATGCATATATCTTTACTCCTATCAAATTGACAGGATTCAGCCTCTTCGTATCTTGTGCAGGGGGTCCGAATGTACAAGATTTGTGCGGTAGCACTTGTCCAAAGCGACTCCCTTTGTATTCAGGTCGAATCATATGGCGAAGAATCCAAAATTGCCGATATTGTCCAATGATATAGACGCAAATATCCTCACTGCTATCAATTTTACAGCATTCTGCCTCATCATATCTTGTCCAGGAGGTTCAAATGTACAAGATTTGTGCGGTAGTACTTGTACAGGCCGACTCTCTTTAGATTCAGGTCTAATTATAAGACTGATCCCCAGTATTGCCAATGCCGTCCAATGACATTATCAAATTCATAGGAGCGAAGATATTTGCATCTAAATCATTGTACGACATTGGCAATCGTGGGGAACCGGCTTATAATTAGACCTGAATCCACAGAGAGTCGGCCTGTACAAGTGCTGCCGCACAAATCTTGTACATTTGTACCTCTTGGAAAAGATATGGTGAGGCAGATTCCTGTCAAATTGATAGGAGTGAAGATATTTGCATCTATATCATTGGACGACATTAGCAATTCTGGATGCTCAGGCTTATGATTCGACCTGAGTCCAAAGAGAGTCGCTTTGGACAATTGCTACCGCA
Source organism: Priocnemis perturbator (assembly GCA_963942575.1). NCBI lineage: Eukaryota > Metazoa > Arthropoda > Insecta > Hymenoptera > Pompilidae > Priocnemis > Priocnemis perturbator. Next base: position 497,709 of record CAWWDK010000133.1, on the reverse strand, counting down.
CAAATCTTGTACATTTTGACCTACTGGACAAGGTATGATGAGGCAGATTCCTGTCAAATTGATAGGAGTGAAGATATTTGCATCTATATCATTGGACGACATTGGCAATTCTGGATGCTTCCGCATATGAATCGACCTGAGTCCAAAGAGATTCGCTTTTGTGAAGTGCTAACGCACAAATCTGGTACATTTTGACCTACTGGACAAGGCATGATGAGGCAGAATCCTGTCAAATTGATAGCAGTAAAGATATTTGCATCTATATCATTGGACAACATTGGCAATTCTGGATGCTTCGGCTTATGAATCGACCTGAGTCCAAAGAGATTCGCTTTTGTGAAGTGCTAACGTGGAAATCTTGTACATTTTGACCTACTGGACAAGGTATGATGAGGCAGAATCAAATCACATTGATAGGAGTAAAGATATTTGTATCTATATCATTGGACGACATTGGCAATTCTGGATGCCCCGGCTTATAATTCGTACTGAGTCCAAATAGAGTCGCTTTGGAGAAGGGCTACCGCACAAATCTTGTACATTTTGACCTACTGGACAAGGTAGGATGATTCAGAATCCTGTCAAATTGATAGCAGTAAAGATATTTGCATCTATATCATTGGATGACATTGGCAATTCTGGATGCCCCGGCTTATGATTCGACCTGAGTCCAAAGAGAGTCGCTTTGGACAAGTGCTACCGCACAAATCGTGTACATTTGGACCTCCTGTACAAGATACGATGAAGCAGAATCCTGTCAAATTGATAGGAGTGATGATATTTGCATCTATATCATTGGACGACATTGGCAATCCTGGATGCCCCGGCATATGATTCGACCTGAGTCCAAAGAGAGTCGCTTTGGACAAGTGCTACCGCACAAATCTTGTATGTGTGGACCTCCTGTACAAGGTATGATGAGGCAGAATCCTACCACATTGATATCAGTAAAGATATTTGCATCTATATCATTGGACGACATTGGCAATTCTGGATGCTCCGGCTTATGATTCGACCTGAGTCCAAAGAGAATCGCTTTGGACAAGTGCTACCGCACAAATCGTGTATATTTGGACCTCCTGTACAAGGTATGATGAGGCTGAATCGAATCACATTGATAGGAGTAGAGATATTTGCATCTATATCATTGGACGACATTGGCAATTCTGGATGCTCGGCATATCAATCGACCTGCGTCCAAAGAGATTGGCTTTTGTCAAGTGCTACCGCACAAATCTTGTACATTTGAACATCCTGGAGAAGATACGATGGGGCAGAATCCTGTCAAATTGATAGGAGTTAAGATATTTGCATCTATATCATTCCGATAAGATCTGCAATTTTTGTTACTTTGGCATATGGATCGACCTGAGTCCAAAGAGAGTCGCTTTGGACAAGTGCTACCGCACAAATATTGTACATTTGAACCCCCTGGACAAGATACGATGAGGGAGAATCCTGGCAAATTGATAGGAGCAGAGATATTTGCATCTATATAATTGGACGACGTTGGCAATTCTGGACGCTGGGCATATGATTCGACCTGACTCCAAAGAGATTTGCTTTTGTCAAATGCTACCCCACAAATCTTGTACATTTGAACTTCCTGGATAAGATATGATGAGGCAGAATCCTGTCAAATTGACAGAAGTGATGATATTTGCATCTATATCATTGGACGACATTGGCAATTCTGTATGCTCCGGCATATGATTCGACCTGAGTCCAAAGAGATTCGCTTTTGTGAAGTGCTAACGCACAAATATTGTACATTTGAACCTCCTGGACAAGATAAGATGAGGCAGAATCCTGTCAAATTGATAGGAGGAAAGATATTTGCATCTATATGAATGGACGTCATTGGCAATTCTGGATGCCCCGGCTTATGATTCGACTTAAGCCAAAGAGATTGGCTTTTGTCAAGTGCTACCGCACAAGTCTTGTACATTTGGACCTCCTGGAAAAGGTATGATGAGGCTGAATCGAATCACATTGATAGGAGTAGAGATATTTGCATCTATATCAATGGACGACATTGGAAATTCTGGATGCTCGGCTTATGATTCGACCTGAGTTCAAAGAGAGTCGCTTCGGACAAGTGCTACCGCACAAATCGTGTACATTTCAACCTCCTGTACAAGGTATGATGAGGCTGAATCGAATCACATTGATAGGAGTAGAGATATTTGCATCTATATCATTGGACGACATTGGAAATTCTGGATGATCGGCTTATGATTCGACCTGAGTCCAAAGAGATACGCTTTTGTGAAGTGCTAACGCACAAATCTTGTACATTTGAACCTCCTGGACAAGATAATATTAGGCAGAATCCTGTCAAATTGATAGGCGGAAAGATATTTGCATCTATATCAATGGACGTCATTGGCAATTCTGGATGCCTCGGCTTATGATTCGACCTGAGTCCAAAGAGAGTCGCTTTGGACAAATGCTACCCCACAAATCTTGTTCATTTGAACCTCCTGGATAAGATATGATTAGGCAGAATCCTGTCAAATTGATACGAGTGATGATATTTGCATCTATATAATCGGACGACATTGGCAATTCTGGATGCTCCGGTTTATTATTCGACCTGAGTCCAAAGAGAGTCGCTTTGGACAAGTGCTACCACACAAATCTTGTACATTTGGACCTCCTGGACCAGCTATGATGAGGCAGAATCCTATTACATTGATAGGAGTAAAGATATTTGCATCTATATCATTGGACGACATTGGCAATTCTGGATGCTCGGCTTATGATTCGACCTGAGTTCAAAGAGAGTCGCTTCGGACAAGTGCTACCGCACAAATCGTGTACATTTCAACCTCCTGTACAAGGTATGATGAGGCTGAATCGAATCACATTGATAGGAGTAGAGATATTTGCATCTATATCAATGGACGACATTGGAAATTCTGGATGCTCGGCTTATGATTCGACCTGAGACAAAAGAGAGTCGCTTTGGACAAGGGCTCCCGCTCAAATCTTGTACTTTTGCACCTCCGGAACAAGGTATGATGAGGCAGAATGCTATCATATTGATAGGAGTAAAGATATTTGCATTTATATCATTGGACGACATTGGCATTCCTGGATGCTCGGCATATGATTCGACCTGAGTCCAAAGAGATTGGCTTTTGGCAATTCTGGATGCTCGGCATATGAATCGACCTGAGTCTAAAGAGATTGGCTTTTGTCAAGTGCTACCCCACAAATCTTGTACATTTGAACCTCCTGGAGAAGATACGATGGGGCAGAATCCTGTCAAATTGATAGGAGTTAAGATATTTGCATCTATATCATTCCGATAAGATCTGCAATTTTTGTTATTTCGGCATATGGATCGACCTGAGTCCAAAGAGAGTCGCTTTGGACAAGTGCTACCGCACAAATCTTGTACACCTGAACCTCCTGAACAAGATACGATGAGCCCGAATCCTGTCAAATTGATAACAGTGAAGATATTTGCATCTATATCATTGGACGTCTTTGGCAATTCTGGATGCTCAGGCTTATGATTCGACCTGAGTCCAAAGAGAGTCGCTTTGGACAAGTGCTACCGCACAAATCGTGTACATTTCAACCTCCTGTACAAGGTATGATGAGGCTGAATCGAATCACATTGATAGGAGTAGAGATATTTGCATCTATATCATTGGACGACATAGGAAATTCTGGATGCTCGGCTTATGATTCGACCTGAGACCAAAGAGAGTCGCTTTGGACAAGTGCTACCGCACAAATCTTGTACATTTGAACCTCCTGGACAAGATATGATGAGGCAAAATCCTGTCAAATTGATAGGAGGAAAGATATTTGCATCTATATCAATGGACGACATTGGCAATTCTGGATGCTCCGGCATATGATTGGACCGGAGGCCAAAGAGAGTCGCTTTGGACACGTGCTACCGCACAAATCTTGTACATTTAAACCTCCGGAACAAGGTATGATGAGGCAGAATCTTATCACATTGATAGGAGTAAAGATATTTGCATCTATATGATAGCACGACATTGGCAATTCTGGATGGTTCGGCTTATGGATCGACCTGAATCAAAGAGAGTCGCTTCGGACAAGTGCTACCGCACAAATCGTGTACATTTCAACCTCCTGTACAAGGTATGATGAGGCTGAATCGAATCACATTGATAGGAGTAGAGATATTTGCATCTATATCAATGGACGTCATTGGCAATTCTGGATGCCTCGGCTTATGATTCGACCTGAGTCCAAAGAGAGTCGCTTTGGACAAATGCTACCCCACAAATCTTGTTCATTTGAACCTCCTGGATAAGATATGATTAGGCAGAATCCTGTCAAATTGATAGGAGTGATGATATTTGCATCTATATAATTGGACGACATTGGCAATTCTGGATGCTCCGGTTTATTATGCGACCTGAGTCCAAAGAGAGTCGCTTTGGACAAGTGCTACCACACAAATCTTGTACATTTGGACCTCCTGGACCAGCTATGATGAGGCAGAATCCTATTACATTGATAGGAGTAAAGATATTTGCATCTATATCATTGGACGACATTGGCAATTCTGGATGCTCGGCTTATGATTCGACCTGAGTTCAAAGAGAGTCGCTTCGGACAAGTGCTACCGCACAAATCGTGTACATTTCAACCTCCTGTACAAGGTATGATGAGGCTGAATCGAATCACATTGATAGGAGTAGAGATATTTGCATCTATATCAATGGACGACATTGGAAATTCTGGATGCTCGGCTTATGATTCGACCTGAGACCAAAGAGAGTCGCTTTGGACAAGGGCTCCCGCTCAAATCTTGTACTTTTGCACCTCCGGAACAAGGTATGATGAGGCAGAATGCTATCATATTGATAGGAGTAAAGATATTTGCATTTATATCATTGGACGACATTGGCATTCCTGGAGGCTCGGCATATGATTCGACCTGAGTCCAAAGAGATTGGCTTTTGGCAATTCTGGATGCTCGGCATATGAATCGACCTGAGTCCAAAGAGATTGGCTTTTGTCAAGTGCTACCCCACAAATCTTGTACATTTGAACCTCCTGGAGAAGATACGATGGGGCAGAATCCTGTCAAATTGATAGGAGTTAAGATATTTGCATCTATATCATTCCGATAAGATCTGCAATTTTTGTTATTTCGGCATATGGATCGACCTGAGTCCAAAGAGAGTCGCTTTGGACAAGTGCTACCGCACAAATCTTGTACACCTGAACCTCCTGAACAAGATACGATGAGCCCGAATCCTGTCAAATTGATAACAGTGAAGATATTTGCATCTATATCATTGGACGTCTTTGGCAATTCTGGATGCTCAGGCTTATGATTCGACCTGAGTCCAAAGAGAGTCGCTTTGGACAAGTGCTACCGCACAAATCGTGTACATTTCAACCTCCTGTACAAGGTATGATGAGGCTGAATCGAATCACATTGATAGGAGTAGAGATATTTGCATCTATATCATTGGACGACATAGGAAATTCTGGATGCTCGGCTTATGATTCGACCTGAGACCAAAGAGAGTCGCTTTGGACAAGTGCTACCGCACAAATCTTGTACATTTGAACCTCCTGGACAAGATATGATGAGGCAAAATCCTGTCAAATTGATAGGAGGAAAGATATTTGCATCTATATCAATGGACGTCATTTGGCAATTCTGGATGCTCCGGCATATGATTCGACCTGAATACCAAGAGAGTCGCTCTGGACAAGTACTGCAGTACAAATCCTATACATTTGAACCTCCGGAACAAGGTATGATGAGGCAGAATCCTGTCATATTGATAGCAGTAATGATATTTGCATCTATATCATTGGACGACATTGGCAATTCTGGATGCTCCGGCATATGATTCGACCTGAGTCCAAAGAGATTCGCTTTTGTGAAGTGCTAACGCACAAATCTTGTACATTTGAACCTCCTGGACAAGATAAGATGTGGCAGAATCCTGTCAAATTGATAGGAGGAAAGATATTTGCATCTATATCATTGGACGTCTTTGGCAATTCTGGATGCTCAGGATTATGATTCGACCTGAGTCCAAAGAGAGTCGCTTTGGACAAGTGCTACCGCACAAATCGTGTACATTTGGACCTCCTGTACAAGATACGATGAAGCAGAATCCTGTCAAATTGATAGGAGTAAAGATATTTGCATATATCATTGGACGACATTGGCAATTCTGGATGCTCGGCATATGATTCGTCCTGAGTCCAAAGAGTTTGGCCTTTGTCAAGTGCTACCGCACAAATCTTGTACATTTGAAACTCATGGACAAGATACGATGAAGCAGAATCCTTTCAAATTTATAGGAGTTAAGATATTTGCATCTATATCATTGGACGACATTGGCAATCCTGGATGCCCCGGCATATGATTCGACCTGAGTCCAAAGAGAGTCGATTTGGACAAGTGCTACCGCACAAATCTTGTATGTGTGGACCTCCTGTACAAGGTGTGATGAGACAGAATCCTGTCAAATTGATAGGTGTGGAGATGTTTGCATCTATATCATTGGACGAGATTGGCAATTCTGGATGCTCCGGTTTATGATTCGACCTGAGTCCAAAGACAGTCGGCCTGGACAAGTGCTACCGCACAAATATTGTACATTTGATCTTCCTGGACAAGATACGATGAGGCAGAATCCTGCCAAATTGATAGGAGTGAGGATATTTGCATCTATATCATTGGACGACATTGGCAATTCTGGATGCTCCGGCATATGATTCGACCGGAGGCCAAAGAGAGTCGCTTTGGACACGTGCTACCGCACAAATCTTGTACATTTAAACCTCCGGAACAAGGTATGATGAGGCAGAATCTTATCACATTGATAGGAGTAAAGATATTTGCATCTATATGAATGCACGACATTGGCAATTCTGGATGGTTCGGCTTATGGATCGACCTGAATCAAAGAGCTTCGCTTTTGTCTAATGCTACCGCACAAATCTTGTACACTTAATCCTCCTGGGCAAGACACGATGAGGCAGAATCCTGTTAAATTGATAGCGGTAAAGATATTTGCATCTATATCACTGGACGACATTGGCAATTCTGGATGCTCCGGCATATGATTCGACATAAGTCCAAAGAATATCGCTTTGGACAAGTGCTGCCGCACAAATCTTGTACATTTGTACCTCTTGGAAAAGATATGGTGAGGCAGATTCCTGTCAAATTGATAGGAGTGAAGATATTTGCATCTATATCATTGGACGACATTAGCAATTCTGGATGCTCAGGCTTGTGATTCGACCTGAGTCCAAAGAGAGTCGCTTTGGACAATTGCTACCGCACAAATCTTGTACATTTTGACCTACTGGACAAGGTATGATGAGGCAGATTCCTGTCAAATTGATAGGAGTGAAGATATTTGCATCTATATCATTGGACGACATTGGCAATTCTGGATGCTTCGGCATATGAATCGACCTGAGTCCAAAGAGATTCGCTTTTGTGAAGTGCTAACGCACAAATCTGGCACATTTTGACCTACTGGAAAAGGCATGATGAGGCAGAATCCTGTCAAATTGATAGCAGTAAAGATATTTGCATCTGTATCATTGGACAACATTGGCAATTCTGGATGCTTCGGCTTATGAATCGACCTGAGTCCAAAGAGATTCGCTTTTGTGAAGTGCTAACGTGGAAATCTTGTACATTTTGACCTACTGGACAAGGTAGGATGATTCAGAATCCTGTCAAATTGATAGCAGTAAAGATATTTGCATCTATATCATTGGATGACATTGGCAATTCTGGATGCCCCGGCTTATGATTCGACCTGAGTCCAAAGAGCGTCGCTTTGGACTAGTGCTACCGCAACAAATCGTGTACATTTGGACCCCCTGGACAAGATACGATGAGGCAGAATCCTGTCAAATTAATAGCAGTAAAGATATTTGCATCTATATCATTGCACGACATTGGCAATTCTGGATGCTTCGGCTTATTGATCGACCTGAGTCCAAAGAGTTTCGCTTTTGTCTAACGCTGCCGCACAAATGTTGTACACTTGATCCTCCTGGAGAAGGCACGATGAGCCTGAATCCTGTCAAATTGATAGGAGTGAAGATATTTGCATCTATATCATTGGACGACATTGGCAGTGCTGGATGCTCCGGTTTATGATTCGACCTGAGTCCAAAGACAGTCGGCCTGGACAAGTGCTACCGCACAAATATTGTACATTTGATCTTCCTGGACAAGATACGATGAGGCAGAATCCTGCCAAATTGATAGGAGTGAGGATATTTGCATCTATATCATTGGACGACATTGGCAATTCTGGATGCTCCGGCATATGATTCGACCGGAGGTCAAAGAGAGTCGCTTTGGACACGTGCTACCGCACAAATCTTGTACATTTAAACCTCCGGAACAAGGTTTGATGAGGCAGAATCTTATCACATTGATAGGAGTAAAGATATTCGCATCTATATGATTGCACGACATTGGCAATTCTGGATGGTTCGGCTTATGGATCGACCTGAATCAAAGAGATTCGCTTTTGTCTAATGCTACCGCACAAATCTTGTACACTTAATCCTCCTGGGCAAGACACGATGAGACAGTATCCTGTTAAATTGATAGCGGTAAAGATATTTGCATCTATATCACTGGACGACATTGGCAATTCTGGATGCTCCGGCATATGATTCGACATAAGTCCAAAGAATATCGCTTTGGACAAGTGCTGCCGCACAAATCTTGTACATTTGTACCTCTTGGAAAAGATATGGTGAGGCAGATTCCTGTCAAATTGATAGGAGTGAAGATATTTGCATCTATATCATTGGACGACATTAGCAATTCTGGATGCTCAGGCTTATGATTCGACCTGAGTCCAAAGAGAGTCGCTTTGGACAATTGCTACCGCACAAATCTTGTACATTTTGACCTACTGGACAAGGTATGATGAGGCAGATTCCTGTCAAATTGATAGCAGTAAAGATATTTGCATCTATATCATTGGACAACATTGGCAATTCTGGATGCTTCGGCTTATGAATCGACCTGAGTCCAAAGAGATTCGCTTTTGTGAAGTGCTAACGTGGAAATCTTGTACATTTTGACCTACTGGACAAGGTATGATGAGGCAGAATCGAATCACATTGATAGGAGTAAAGATATTTGTATCTATATCATTGGACGACATTGGCAATTCTGGATGCCCCGGCTTATAATTCGTACTGAGTCCAAAGAGAGTCGCTTTGGAGAAGGGCTACCGCACAAATCTTGTACATTTTGACCTACTGGACAAGGTAGGATGATTCAGAATCCTGTCAAATTGATAGCAGTAAAGATGTTTGCATCTATATCATTGGACGACATTGGCAATTATGGATGCTCCGGCATTTGATTCGACCTGAATCCAAAGACAGTCGCTTTGGACATGTGATAACGCATAAATTTTGTACATTTGAACCTAGGAACAAGGTATGATGAGGCAGAATCCTATCACATTGATAGGAGTGAAGATGTTTGCATCTATATCATTGGACGACATTGGCAATTCTGGATGCTCCGGCTTATGATTCGACTGGAGGCCAAAGAGAGTCGCTTCAGACAAGTGCTACCGCACAAATCTTGTACATTTGGACCCTCTGGACAATATACGATGAGGCAGAATCCTGTCAGACTGATAGGAGTAAAGATATTTGCATCTATACCATTGCACGACATTGGCAATTCTTGATGCATCGGCTTATGGATCGACCTGAGTCCAAAGAGTTTCGCTTTGGACAAGTGCTAACGCACAAATATTGTACATTTGGAACCCCTGGACAATACACGATGAGGCAGAATTCTGTCAAATTGATAACAGTAAAGATATTTGCATCTATATCATTGCACGACATTGGCAATTCAGGATGCTTCGACTTATGATTCGACCTGAGTCCAAAGAGAGTCGCTTTGGACTAGTGCTACCGCAACAAATCCTGTACATTTGGACCCCCTGGACAAGATACGATGAGGCAGAATCCTGTCAAGTTGATAGCAGTAAAGATATTTGTATCTATATCATTGCACGACATTGGCAATTATGGATGCTCGGCATATGATTCGACCTGAGTCAAAGAGATTGGCTTTCGTCAAGTGCTACTGCACAAATCTTGTCCATTTGGACCTCCTGGACAAGATATGATGAGCCTGAATCCTGTCAAATTGATAGGTGTGAACATATTTGCATCTATATCATTGGACGACATTGGCAGTGCTGGATGCTTCGGTATATGATTCGACCTGAGTCCAAGGAGAGTCGCTTTGGAGAAGTGCTACCGCCCAAGGTTTGTACATTTGAACATCCGGAACAGGGTATGATGAGACAGAATCCTGTCAAATTGATAGGAGCGAAGATATTTGCATCTATATCATTGGACGACATTGGCAATTCTGGATGCTCCGGCATATGATTCGACCGGAGGCCAAAGAGAGTCGCTTTGGACAAGTGCTACCGCATAAATCTTGTACATTTGGACCCCCTGGACAATATACGATGTGGCAGTATCCTGTCAAATTGATAGGAGTAAAGATATTTGCATCTACATCATTGGACGACAATGGCAATTCTGGATGCTCCGGCATATGATTCGACCTGAATCCAAAGGGAGTCGCTTTGGACAAATTCTGCCGCCCAAACCTTGTCCATTTGGACCTCCTGGGCACGGTATGATGAGGCAGAATCCTGGCAAATTGATAGGAGTTAAGATATTTGCATCTATATCATTGGGCTATTTTGGCAATTCTGGATGCTCCGGTTTATGATTCGACCTGAGTCCAAGGAGAGTCGCTTTGGACAAGTGCTACCGCCCAAACCTTGTACATTTAAACCTCCGGAACAAGGTATGATGAGGCAGAATCTTATCACATTGATAGGAGTAAAGATATTTGCATCTATATGAATGCACGACATTGGCAATTCTGGATGGTTCGGCATATGAATCGACCTGAGTCCAAAGAGATTCGCTTTTGTGAAGTGCTAACGCACAAATCTGGCACATTTTGACCTACTGGAAAAGGCATGATGAGGCAGAATCCTGTCAAATTGATAGCAGTAAAGATATTTGCATCTGTATCATTGGACAACATTGGCAATTCTGGATGCTTCGGCTTATGAATCGACCTGAGTCCAAAGAGATTCGCTTTTGTGAAGTGCTAACGTGGAAATCTTGTACATTTTGACCTACTGGACAAGGTATGATGAGGCAGAATCGAATCACATTGATAGGAGTAAAGATATTTGTATCTATATCATTGGACGACATTGGCAATTCTGGATGCCCCGGCTTATAATTCGTACTGAGTCCAAAGAGAGTCGCTTTGGAGAAGGGCTACCGCACAAATCTTGTACATTTTGACCTACTGGACAAGGTAGGATGATTCAGAATCCTGTCAAATTGATAGCAGTAAAGATATTTGCATCTATATCATTGGATGACATTGGCAATTCTGGATGCCCCGGCTTATGATTCGACCTGAGTCCAAAGAGCGTCGCTTTGGACTAGTGCTACCGCAACAAATCGTGTACATTTGGACCCCCTGGACAAGATACGATGAGGCAGAATCCTGTCAAATTAATAGCAGTAAAGTATATTTGCATCTATATCATTGCACGACATTGGCAATTCTGGATGCTTCGGCTTATTGATCGACCTGAGTCCAAAGAGTTTCGCTTTTGTCTAACGCTGCCGCACAAATGTTGTACACTTGATCCTCCTGGAGAAGGCACGATGAGCCTGAATCCTGTCAAATTGATAGGAGTGAAGATATTTGCATCTATATCATTGGACGACATTGGCAGTGCTGGATGCTCCGGTTTATGATTCGACCTGAGTCCAAAGACAGTCGGCCTGGACAAGTGCTACCGCACAAATATTGTACATTTGATCTTCCTGGACAAGATACGATGAGGCAGAATCCTGCCAAATTGATAGGAGTGAGGATATTTGCATCTATATCATTGGACGACATTGGCAATTCTGGATGCTCCGGCATATGATTCGACCGGAGGCCAAAGAGAGTCGCTTTGGACACGTGCTACCGCACAAATCTTGTACATTTAAACCTCCGGAACAAGGTTTGATGAGGCAGAATCTTATCACATTGATAGGAGTAAAGATATTCGCATCTATATGATTGCACGACATTGGCAATTCTGGATGGTTCGGCTTATGGATCGACCTGAATCAAAGAGATTCGCTTTTGTCCAATGCTACCGCACAAATCTTGTACACTTAATCCTCCTGGGCAAGACACGATGAGACAGAATCCTGTTAAATTGATAGCGGTAAAGATATTTGCATCTATATCACTGGACGACATTGGCAATTCTGGATGCTCCGGCATATGATTCGACATAAGTCCAAAGAATATCGCTTTGGACAAGTGCTGCCGCACAAATCTTGTACATTTGTACCTCTTGGAAAAGATATGGTGAGGCAGATTCCTGTCAAATTGATAGGAGTGAAGATATTTGCATCTATATCATTGGACGACATTAGCAATTCTGGATGCTCAGGCTTATGATTCGACCTGAGTCCAAAGAGAGTCGCTTTGGACAATTGCTACCGCACAAATCTTGTACATTTTGACCTACTGGACAAGGTATGATGAGGCAGATTCCTGTCAAATTGATAGCAGTAAAGATATTTGCATCTATATCATTGGACAACATTGGCAATTCTGGATGCTTCGGCTTATGAATCGACCTGAGTCCAAAGAGATTCGCTTTTGTGAAGTGCTAACGTGGAAATCTTGTACATTTTGACCTACTGGACAAGGTATGATGAGGCAGAATCGAATCACATTGATAGGAGTAAAGATATTTGTATCTATATCATTGGCAGACATTGGCAATTCTGGATGCCCCGGCTTATAATTCGTACTGAGTCCAAAGAGAGTCGCTTTGGAGAAGGGCTACCGCACAAATCTTGTACATTTTGACCTACTGGACAAGGTAGGATGATTCAGAATCCTGTCAAATTGATAGCAGTAAAGATGTTTGCATCTATATCATTGGACGACATTGGCAATTATGGATGCTCCGGCATTTGATTCGACCTGAATCCAAAGACAGTCGCTTTGGACATGTGATAACGCATAAATTTTGTACATTTGAACCTAGGAACAAGGTATGATGAGGCAGAATCCTATCACATTGATAGGAGTGAAGATGTTTGCATCTATATCATTGGACGACATTGGCAATTCTGGATGCTCCGGCTTATGATTCGACTGGAGGCCAAAGAGAGTCGCTTCAGACAAGTGCTACCGCACAAATCTTGTACATTTGGACCCCCTGGACAATATACGATGAGGCAGAATCCTGTCAGACTGATAGGAGTAAAGATATTTGCATCTATACCATTGCACGACATTGGCAATTCTTGATGCATCGGCTTATGGATCGACCTGAGTCCAAAGGGTTTCGCTTTGGACAAGTGCTAACGCACAAATATTGTACATTTGGAACCCCTGGACAATACACGATGAGGCAGAATTCTGTCAAATTGATAACAGTAAAGATATTTGCATCTATATCATTGCACGACATTGGCAATTCAGGATGCTTCGACTTATGATTCGACCTGAGTTCAAAGAAAGTCGCTTTGGACAAATGCTGCCGCCCAAATCTTGTCCATTTTTACCTCCTGGACAAGATACGATGAGGCAGAATCCTGTCAAATTGATAACAGTAAAGATATTTGCATCTATATCATTGGACAACATTGGCAATTCTGGATGCTTCGGCATATGAATCGACCTGAGTCCAAAGAGATTCGCTTTTGTGAAGTTCTAACGCGCAAATCTTGTACATTTTGACCTACTGGACAAGGTATGATGAGGCAGAATCGAATCACATTGATAGGAGTAAAGATATTTGTATCTATATCATTGGACGACATTGGCAATTCTGGATGCCCCGGCTTATCATTCGTACTGAGTCCAAAGAGAGTCGCTTTGGACTAGTGCTACCGCAACAAATCCTGTACATTTGGACCCCCTGGACAAGATACGATGAGGCAGAATCCTGTCAAGTTGATAGCAGTAAAGATATTTGCATCTATATCATTGCACGACATTGGCAATTATGGATGCTCGGCATATGATTCGACCTGAGTCAAAGAGATTGGCTTTCGTCAAGTGCTACTGCACAAATCTTGTCCATTTGGACCTCCTGGACAAGATATGATGAGCCTGAATCCTGTCAAATTGATAGGTGTGAACATATTTGCATCTATATCATTGGACGACATTGGCAGTGCTGGATGCTTCGGTATATGATTCGACCTGAGTCCAAGGAGAGTCGCTTTGGAGAAGTGCTACCGCCCAAGGTTTGTACATTTGAACATCCGGAACAGGGTATGATGAGACAGAATCCTGTCAAATTGATAGGAGCGAAGATATTTGCATCTATATCATTGGACGACATTGGCAATTCTGGATGCTCCGGCATATGATTCGACCGGAGGTCAAAGAGAGTCGCTTTGGACAAGTGCTACCGCATAAATCTTGTACATTTGGACCCCCTGGACAATATACGATGTGGCAGTATCCTGTCAAATTGATAGGAGTAAAGATATTTGCATCTACATCATTGGACGACAATGGCAATTCTGGATGCTCCGGCATATGATTCGACCTGAATCCAAAGGGAGTCGCTTTGGACAAATTCTGAAGCCCAAACCTTGTCCATTTGGACCTCCTGGGCACGGTATGATGAGGCAGAATCCTGGCAAATTGATAGGAGTTAAGATATTTGCATCTATATCATTGGGCTATTTTGGCAATTCTGGATGCTCCGGTTTATGATTCGACCTGAGTCCAAGGAGAGTCGCTTTGGACAAGTGCTACCGCCCAAACCTTGTACATTTGAACATCCGGAACAGGGTATGATGAGACAGTATCCTGTCAAATTGATAGGAGTGAAGATATTTGCATCTATATCATTGGACGACATTGGCAATTATGGATGCTCGGCATATGATTCGACCTGAGTCAAAGAGATTGGCTTTCGTCAAGTGATACTGCACAAATCTTGTCCATTTGGTCCTCCTGGACAAGATATGATGTGGGAGATTCCTGTCAAATTGATAGGAGTGAAGATATTTGCATCTATATCATTGGACGACATTAGCAATTCTGGATGCTCAGGCTTATGATTCGACCTGAGTCCAAAGAGAGTCGCTTTGGACAATTGCTACCGCACAAATCTTGTACATTTTGACCTACTGGACAAGGTATGATGAGGCAGATTCCTGTCAAATTGATAGTTGTGAAGATATTTGCATCTATATCATTGGACGACATTGGCAATTCTGGATGCTTCGGCATATGAATCGACCTGAGTCCAAAGAGATTCGCTTTTGTGAAGTGCTGACGCGCAAATCTTGTACATTCTGACCTACTGGACAAGGTATGATGAGGCAGAATCGAATCACATTGATAGGAGTAATGATATTTGCATCTATATCATTGGACGACATTGGCAATTCTGGATGCCCCGGCTTATAATTCGTACTGAGTCCAAAGAGAGTCGCTTTGGAGAAGGGCTACCGCACAAATCTTGTACATTTTGACCTACTGGACAAGGTTTGATGAGGCGGAATCCTGTCAAATTGATAGCAGTAAAGATATTTGCATCTATATCATTGGACGACATTGGCAATTCTGGATGCCCCGGCTTATGATTCGACCTGAGTCCAAAGAGAGTCGCTTTGGACTAGTGCTACCGCAACAAATCGTGTACATTTGGACCCCCTGGAAAAGATACTATGAGGCAGAATCCTTTACAATTGATAGGAGTAAAGATATTTGCATCTATATCATTGGACGACATTGGCAATTTTGGATGCCTCGGTTTACGGATCGACCTGAGTCTAAAGTGATTCGCTTTGGACAAGTGCTACCACACAAACCTTGTAGATTTGCACCTCTGGAACAAGTATGATGAGGCAGAATCCTGTCACATTGATAGTAGTAAAGATATTTGCATCTATATCACTGGACGACATTGGCAATCATGGGGATCCGGCTTATGATTAGACCTGAATCCAAAGAGAGTCGGCCTGGACAAGTGCTAGCGCACAAATCTTGGACATTTGAACTTCCTGGACAAGATACGCTGAGGCAGAATGCTGTCAAATGGTTAGGAGTCAGGATATCTGCCTCTATATCATTGGACGACATTGGCAATTCTGGATGCTCCGGCTTATGGATCGACCTGAATCCAAAGAGATTCGCTTCGGGCAAGTGCTACCGAACAAATCTTGTACATTGGAACCTCCAGGACAAGAGACCATTAGGCAGAATCCTACCAAATTGATAGGAGTGAAGATATTTGCATCTATATCATTGGACGACATTGGCAATTCTGGATGCTCCGGCATATGATTCGACCAGAGGCCAAAGAGAGTCGCTTTGGACAAGTGCTACCGCACAAATCTTGTACATATGGACCCCCTGGTTAAGATACGATGAGGCAGAATGCTGTCAAATTGATAGCAGTAAAGATATTTGCATCTATACCATTGAGTGACATTGGCAATTCTGGATGCTTCGGCTTATGGATCAACCTGAATCCAAAGAGATTCGCTTTGGACAAGTGCTACCGAACAAATCTTGTACATTGGAACCTCCAGGACAAGAGACCATTAGGCAGAATCCTATCAAATTGATAGGAGTGAAGATATTTGCATCTATATCATTGGACGACATTGGCAATTCTGGATGCTCCGGCATATGGATCGACCTGAGTCCAAAGAGAGTCGCTTTGGAAAAGTGCTACCGCACAAATCTTGTACATTTGATCCTCCTGGACACGATACGATGAGGCAGAATACTGTCAAATTGAAAGGAGTTCAGATATTTGCATCAATATCATTCGGATAACATCGGCAATTATTGTCACTTCGGCATATGGATCGACCTGAGTGCAAAGAGAGTCGCTTTTGCCAAGTGCTACTGCACAAATCTTGTACATTTGAACCTCCTGGACAAGATACGATGAGGCAGAATCCTGTCAAATTGATAGGAGTGAAGATATTTGCATCTATATCATAGGACGACATTGGCAATTCTGGATGCACCGGCATATAGATCGACCTGAGTCCAAAGAGAGTCGCTTTGGAAAAGTGCTACCGCACAAATCTTGTACATTTGATCCTCCTGGACACGATACGATGAGGCAGAATACTGTCAAATTGAAAGGAGTTCAGATATTTGCATCAATATAATTCGGATAACATCGGCAATTATTGTCACTTCGGCTTATGATTCGACCTGAATCCAAAGAGATTCGCTTTGGACAAGTGCTACCGGACAAATCTTGTACATTGGAACCTCCAGGACAAGAGACCATGAGGCAGAATCCTATCAAATTGACAGGAGTGAAGATATTTGCATCTATATCATTGAATGACATTGGCAATTCTGGATGCTTCGGCTTATGGATCAACCTGAATCCAAAGAGATTCGCTTTGGACAAGTGCTACCGAACAAATCTTGTACATTGGAACCTCCAGGATAAGAGACCATTAGGCAGAATCCTATCAAATTGATAGGAGTGAAGATATTTGCATCTATATCATTGGACGACATTGGCAATTCTGGATGCTCCGGCATATGATTCGACCGGAGGCCAAAGAGAGTCGCTTTGGACAAGTGCTACCGCACAAATCTTGTACATATGGACCCCCTGGTTAAGATACGATGAGGCAGAATGCTGTCAAATTGATAGGAGTAAAGAAATTTGCATTTATATCATTGAATGACATTGGCAATTCTGGATGCTTCGGCATATGGATCATCCTGAGTCCAAAGAGATTCACTTTCGCCAAGTGCTACCGCACAAATCTTGTACAATTGAACCTCCAGGACAAGAGACCATGAGGCAGAATCCTATCAAATTGATAGGAGTGAAGATATTTCCATCTATATCATTGGACGACATTGGCAATTCTCGATGCCCCGGCATTTGATTCGACCTGAGTCCAAAGAGAGTCTGCCTGGACAATTGCTAACGCACAAATCTTGTACATTTGGACCCCCTGGACGAGATACGGTTAGGCAGAATTCTGTCAAATCTATAGGAGTCAGGATATTTGCATCTATATCATTGGACGACATTGGCAAATCTGGATGCTTCGGCTTATGGATCGACCTGAGTCTAAAGAGATTCGCTTTGGACAAGTGCTACCGCACAAATCGTATATATTTGGACATCCTGTACAAGGTATGATGAGGCAGAATCCTATCACATTGATAGGAGTAATGATATTTGCATCTATATCATTGGACGACATTGGCAATTCTGGATGCTCCGGCATTTGATTCGACCTGAATCCAAAGACAGTCGCTTTGGACATGTAATAACGCATAAATTTTGTACATTTGAACCTAGGAACAAGGTATGATGAGGCAGAATCCTATCACATTGATAGGAGTGAAGATGTTTGCATCTATATCATTGGACGACATTGGCAATTCTGGATGCTCCGGCTTATGATTCGACCGGAGGCCAAAGAGAGTCGCTTCAGACAAGTGCTACCGCACAAATCTTGTACATTTGGACCCCCTGGACAATATACGATGAGGCAGAATCCTGTCAGATTGATAGGAGTAAAGATATTTGCATCTATACCATTGCACGACATTGGCAATTCTTGATGCATCGGGTTATGGATCGACCTGAGTCCAAAGAGTTTCGCTTTGGACAAGTGCTAACGCACAAATATTGTACATTTGGACCTCCTGTACAAGGTATGATGAGGCAGAATCCTGTCAAATTGATAGGAGTGAAGATATTTGCATCTATATCATTGGACGACATTAGCAATTCTGGATGCTCAGGCTTATGATTCGACCTGAGTCCAAAGAGAGTCGCTTTGGACAAGTGTTACCGCACAAATCTTGTACATTTGGACCCCCTGGACAATATACGATGAGGCAGAATTCTGTCAGATTGATAACAGTAAAGATATTTGCATCTATATCATTGCACGACATTGGCAATTCTGGATGCTTCGGCTTATGATTCGACCTGAGTTCAAAGAAAGTCGCTTTGGACAAATGCTGCCACTCAAATCTTATCCATTTTGACCTCCTGGACAAGATACGATGAAGCAGAATCCTGTCAAATTGATAGGAGTGAAGATGTTTGCATGTATATCATTGGACGACATTGGCAATGCTGGATGCTCCGGTTTATGATTCGACCTGAGTCCAAAGAGAGTCGTTTTGGACAAGTGCTACCGCCCAAACCTTGTACATTTGGACATCCGGAACAGGGTATGATGAGACAGAATCCTGTCAAAATCGTAGGAATGAAGATATTTGTATCTATATCATTGGACGGCATTGGCAATTCTGGATGCCCCGGCTTATGATTCGACCTGAGTCCAAAGAGAGTCGGTTTTGGCAAATGCTGCCGCCCAAAACATGTGCAGTTGGACCTCCTGGAAAAGGTATGATGAGGCAGAATCCTGTCACATTGATAGGAGTGAAGATATTTGCATCTATATCATTAGACGGCATTGGCAATTCTGGATGCTCAGGCTTATGATTCGACCTGAGTCCAAGGAGAGCCGCTTTGGACAAGTGCTACCGCACAAATCTTGTACATTTGGACCCCCTGGACAATACACGATGAGGCAGAATTCTGTCAAATTGATAACAGTAAAGATATTTGCATCTATATCATTGCACGACATTGGCAATTCTGGATGCTTCGGCTTATGATTCGACCTGAGTTCAAAGAAAGTCGCTTTGGACAAATGCTGCCGCCCAAATCTTGTCCATTTTGACCTCCTGGACAAGATACGATGAGGCAGAATCCTGTCAAATTGATAGGAGTAAAGATATTTGCATCTATATCATTGGACAACATTGGCAATTCTGGATGCTCGGCATATGATTCTACCTGAGTTCAAAGAGTTTCGCAATTGTCTAGTGCTACCGAACAAATCTTGTACACCCGATCCTCCTGGACAAGACACGATGAGGCAGAATCCTGTCAAATTGATAGGAGTAAAGATGTTTGCATCTATATTATTGGGCTACTTTGGCAGTTCTTGATGCATCGGCTTATGGATCGACCTGAGTCCAAAGAGTTTCGCTTTGGACAAGTGCTAACGCACAAATATTGTACATTTGGACCTCCTGTACAAGGTATGATGAGGCAGAATCCTGTCAAATTGATAGGAGTGAAGATATTTGCATCTATATCATTGGACGACATTAGCAATTCTGGATGCTCAGGCTTATGATTCGACCTGAGTCCAAAGAGAGTCGCTTTGGACAAGTGTTACCGCACAAATCTTGTACATTTGGACCCCCTGGATAATATACGATGAGGCAGAATTCTGTCAGATTGATAACAGTAAAGATATTTGCATCTATATCATTGGACGACATTAGCAATTCTGGATGCTCAGGCTTATGATTCGACCTGAGTCCAAAGAGAGTCGCTTTGGACAAGTGTTACCGCACAAATCTTGTACATTTGGACCCCCTGGATAATATACGATGAGGCAGAATTCTGTCAGATTGATAACAGTAAAGATATTTGCATCTATATCATTGCACGACATTGGCAATTCTGGATGCTTCGGCATATGATTCGACCTGAGTTCAAAGTGTAGTGGACTTCGTCCGGAAGAATGCTTCCGAGTAAACGTACTCCCAACGTCTCCAACTAAATAGGTTTATTACGTAAAACAATAAGGTACATAAGTCAGTCGATACATCCGCACGCATCACTCGTCGATGCCCAACTGTCGTCCGCGCCCTTGATCTCGCACGCTCGGACTACCGCGCTTCTTCGCCCCGCGCTCCCGGTCGTCCGGCGCCTAATTCAAAGGGCGCCATAGCTCGGCCATACTGACAACACGGATTGCCCTCAATCCGACGCCAGTCAAACTTTTCCCTTTTCCCGCTTACACTTATATCTAGAATATCAAACACAACTAAAAAGTAAAAGGTGAACCATAATACACGAATAATCTTAGAAAATAAAACGTGGGCCATCATACATGAACCCTTCTCTCAGTATCGCTAACATAAGCAACCGTACAACTATTCTAAGTGTTCATCCACGGTTTCATATTCTCTGGCGCACAAACACTTTCAAAAGGACGTTGCGTCAATTGATGCCCCTCTGGATCCGAAATAACATATCTGTCCTTGTCCAACACCTTCCGCACGACATAAGGTCCTCGAAATTTAGGGAGTAATTTCTTATTTACCCCAACGCTTACATCTACATTTTTTATCATGACGTAATCACCTTCTTTATACTTAACAGGTGGTTTATGCCTTAGATCGTAGTGTCTAGTATTATATACGTTTGTCGCCAGTATTTTCCCAGCTGCCTGGTTCCTACTACTTTCCAAATCACGTGTAGCGACTTGTTGTTCCTCTAAAATCAATCGCAGACTATCATTAATTGGTCCTACTTGATTCATTCCGAATAAAAGCTTCGCCGGACTATCTCCTGTAGCTCGATTCACCGTATTGTTTAAAGCAAATTCAACCTCGCCTATCACTCGGTCCCAATTCGTAGTACTCGAGGTTAACTTTGACAACATGGGTGTTAAAGACCGATTTACCCGTTCGATTTGCCCATTTGCGTGAGGCGTCGCCGCTGCAATTAAAACATGTTGTATGCCCCAATGGGCCATAAACTCTTTGAATTTTTCCGCCGTGAACGCGGTTCCCCTATCCGATACAATTTTCCTCGGACGGCTATAGGTGGAGAAATATGTTTTCAAGTGTCGAATAACCTCATCCGCGCTAGTGCTAACGGTAGGATAAAATTTCACGAATTTGGAAAACGCATCTATTACTTCGAAAAGGTATTTTTGACGATGACCCGATCGCTCCAGAGGACCATAATGATCCACATGTAAACAATAAAAGGGTTCTTTACCCTTATCGGGGCAGTGCAACTTACCCTCTACTCGATTTGCTATTGTCGAATACGTAATACATTTGAGACAAGTTGAAATATACCTTTGTACTTGTGATTTCATCTCCGGAAACCAATACACACGCAATAAGTATTCGCATGTCTTGTTGCTACCTTGGTGACCTATTTCGTCGTGATTCGCTTGGATTACCCTGTCGACCATGGAAGACGGAACATAAAACAATAATTTTCCCTTATATTTACGGTAAACTAACCCGTTATTTAATTCGTAGTACTTGTGTTCTCTATGCTCTAAGTCATTCCGGATGTCAGTAATTCTTTCGTCCCGGTCTTGCAAAATTTCCAAATTTCTCTCAAAAGTATTTTCTGTGATTATCAGGATGGAATGATGTCGGCTAAGCGCGTCTGCATGCTGTAATTTCTCACCCGGACGATGTTCTAACGTATAGTTATAATTCCTTAAAATTAACGACCACCGCAAAATTCTAGGATTTACCTCCTTTCTTTCCAGCGTAAGTTTTAAACTATTGCAATCTGTAACGATTTTAAATGGAATTCCATGCAAATATACTCGAAATCGCTCAAGCGAATTCACAATCGCAAGTGCTTCCAGTTCAAAACTATGATAAGCAGACTCGGCCTTCGATGTCCGCTTACTAAAATAGCTGATTGGATGAAACTTTCCGTCTTTCTGCTTTTGTAATAAGATCGATCCAAAACCATGCATGCTGGCGTCACAGTGCAACTCAGTTTCTGCTGTTGGTGAGTAAATGGACAACACTGGTTCCAACATGAGCATACTTTTTAACTTTTCAAAAGAATTTAACGCTTCCTCGTCCCACTTAAAGTCGACCTTCGACTTCAGTAAATCATACAGAGCCTTGGCTGATACTGCAAAATTCTGTATGAATTTTCTAAAATAAGAGACTAGGCCCAAAAAACTTTGCAATTCGCGAAAATTTCTGGGAACTGGATAATCTGCAACGGCCTGCATGTGCTCCTTACTTGGAGCAATACCGTTTACATCTATGCTATATCCCAGATAAGTTACGGTAGTTTCCAGGAATCCACATTTCTCTAGTCTCAATTCCAAACAGTTATTAACCAAAACATTCAAAACTTCTTTTAAAATTGATAAATTCCCTTCAATTGTTTCAGTAGCAATTATCATATCGTCGACATAAATTAATACTTTTCCCTGAGCAATTAATTCGCGACAAACAGCATGAATGAATCTCATAAAGAAGGCAGGGCCGTTTGCCAACCCAAAGGGCATTTTTACGTATTCGAACTGCCCCATGAACGTAGTGAACGACGTATACTGCACCGAATTCCCCTTAAGAGTCACATGATGAAAGGCATCCTTAAGGTCCAATCTCGTAAAATAAGCTTTCTCCTTTAATTGATCAATTTGATCGTCAATCCTGGGCATCGGAAAATTATCGCGTAACGTTATTTTATTCAATTCGCGATAATCCACCGCCATCCGGTACTGTCCCGATTTTTTCCTAACTAGTACAATAGGGCTGCAGTATTGCGAAGTACTCGGCCGAATAATCTTCCGCGCTAGCAAGTCGTTAACGATATCTTTCACCGCCTCCTTCTCGATATAAGACAGCCGTCTCGGACGAGAAAAGAAAGGTTGATGATTCGGTTTTAGTACTAATTCCATATCTAAATTGACGCAAGGAGCTGCCGGTTTAGTCGCCTTGGTATACCAGTTCTCAACAATTCCCTGTACCTTATCTTTTATTTCCCACGGCAGGTTTTCGTTAATCCGAACACCAATAGGGCTATCCTTCTCTGCTGTAACGTCTATTTTCATAATTTGCGAATTAAAATCATCTTTCCTTTCCGATCCAGGTTTCTTTCTAATGTCTATCGCCTTTCCTATACTTATCTCAATGTTCTCGTTTGACATAAAATCTCTACCTAACAAACAGGTGCAGCTCATCGTCGATTCCGGTGTTACAAAGAAATATATACTAACGTCGCAACTGGCTATGCGCACATTTTGCTTTAACCGGCCTAAGATTGAAATTTTGCTCTTATTCACACCTTCAAAACACAATGAATCTGTATAAGGTTCAATTTTCTCTTCTGGCGGAATCAGACTTAAACTTAATAGCGAAATTGGACTACCCGTGTCTAAAACAGCAATAGTTTTACCGATGTCCAACGTTATCTCTAACTCATATGATGGGACAATGCTATGGTTTGTCTGCACCAAATGTGTTGCCGCATTGGTCGTCCTCGCTGCCGTTCTCGGCGTCGGCTCCCTTGATGACGTAGTAGGCCGCTGCGGGCACGTGTTCCTTTGATGTTCGGCCGATCCGCAGACGTAGCAGGAACCCCGCACTCTCCTCGGCTTCGGGCATACCGGCGATGTGTGTCCAGACTCGTTGCAGTTATAACACCGCAACCCGGCATTGTTTGGCAATGTTGACATTGTTGGCGGTCCTCTTCTTATTGCCTCCGGTCGATATGGATCGCCTTCCGTCGAATGCGCTGTTACTCTTCCCCGTATCCTCTCGTATACCTCTAATTGTTCTTTTAATTCTGCCAACGTACGCGCATTATACAATGTAATTTTCCGATTGATGTCATCCGGAATTCCATCCACAATATATTGAATTAACGCCGCCGCCTCAATCGAACCTCTGGCTGCGAGCTCCTTCATAATCAAAAAATATTCCTGTACCGATTCTTCCCGCTGCATCTTTCGCCTGCACAGCATTTGGTGTAACTGTGCACTGTTTACCACCGATGAAAATTCTTGCAGCAATCGTCTACGTAAGGTCGTCCAATCCATTATTCCCCTTTCTCCTTGCAAAAATAATTTAGCGAGTCCGGTCAAACACTTCTTGCCAAACAAAAACTTCTGTAGCTCCGTCCACTTGAATAACTTAGCCGTATCTTCGAATTCCGCGATCCATGCTTCTACTGCGTAATTCTCTTTACCACTAAATTTTCGAATAGTGTCTTCGATATCCCGGAAACTAAGGGTAAATGCCGGTGCTTCCTCCCTATGGGCTTGTCGTTCAACCGTGCCTTCTTCCTGCTGCACATCCGCCAACCTCAGCTCCCCCATATTACGGATTGTCGTGTTCGCGTCCTCATCGTCCGAATCCACTTCCGATATTCCGTCCGTTGCACTCAACAGTTCCAAATTTATTAAATGTTCACATATCCGACGAGCCACCACCTCTGCCTCACCTCCATACTCTATCATTAGCACATTGCAAATGGCAATCAAATCACCCAAAGTTAGTTCTTTCACAGCCCACAAAACTTTTTCAGTACATGGCGGGGACTCGACCGTAAACGTGAATCCAGGAAATTCTCGTAGCCGCTTCCTATTTCCCCGATCACCGTCGGTGCCGAACACTAGCTTGTGCAAACTCTTAATGGTCTTGGTCTGCGCCTTCGTTATATTTTCGCACACTGCCGGAATCTGTCCTAGTACAGGCATCCTGGCTTCGATATTACTGTACTGTAACTTGCTCACTGCCCACTACACATAAGGTTACACTCTTCTAATCGCGTTCAGATCCCATTTCTGAAACTGTAGTGGACTTCGTCCGGAAGAATGCTTCCGAGTAAACGTACTCCCAACGTCTCCAACTAAATAGGTTTATTACGTAAAACAATAAGGTACATAAGTCAGTCGATACATCCGCACGCATCACTCGTCGATGCCCAACTGTCGTCCGCGCCCTTGATCTCGCACGCTCGGACTACCGCGCTTCTTCGCCCCGCGCTCCCGGTCGTCCGGCGCCTAATTCAAAGGGCGCCATAAAAGAGAGTCGCTTTGGACAAAAGCTGCCGCCCAAATCTTGTACATTTGGACCCCCTGGTCAATATACGATGAGGCAGAATACTGTCAAATTGATAGGAGTAAGGATATTTGCATCTACATCATTGGACGGCATTGGCAATTCTGGATGCTCCGGCTTATGATTCGACCTGAATCAAAGAGAGTCGGTTTGGGCAAATGTTGCCACCCAAAACTTGTGCATTTGGACGTCTGGAAAAGGTATGATGAGGCAGAATCCTGTCACATTGATAGGAGTATAGATATTTGCATCTATATCATTGGACGACTTTGGAAATTCTGGATGCTCAGGCTTATGATTCGTCTTGATTCCAAAGAATGTCGCTTTGGACAAGTGCTACCGCACAAATCTTGTACATTTGAACCTCCTGGACAAGATACGATGAGGCAGAATCCTGTCAAATTGATAGGAGTGAAGATGTTTGCATCTATATAATTGGACGACATTGGCAATGCTGGATGCTCCGGTTTATGATTCGACCTGAGTCCAAAGAGAGTCGTTTTGGACAAGTGCTACCACACAAATCTTGTACGTTTGAAACTCCTGG
Source organism: Priocnemis perturbator (assembly GCA_963942575.1). Taxonomy (NCBI): domain Eukaryota; kingdom Metazoa; phylum Arthropoda; class Insecta; order Hymenoptera; family Pompilidae; genus Priocnemis; species Priocnemis perturbator. The sequence continues at coordinate 471,379 of CAWWDK010000133.1, read as the reverse complement.
ACAAGATACGATCAGGGAGAATCCTGTCAAATTGATAGCAGTAAAGATATTTGCATCTATTTCATTGCACGACATTGGCAATTCTGGATGCTTCGGCTTATGGATCGACCTGAGTCCAAAGAGTTTCGCTTTTGTCTAGTGCTAACGCACAAATCTTGTACAATTGATCCTCCTGGACAAGACACGATGAGCCAGAATCCTGTCAAATTGATAGGAGTGAAGATATTTGCATCTATATCATTAGACGGCATTGGCAATTCTGAATGCTCACGCTTATGATTCGACCTGAGTCCAAAGAGAGTCGCTTGGACATATGCTACTGCAACAAATCGTGTCCATTTGGACCCCCTGGACAAGATACGATGAGGCAGAATGCTGTCAAATTGATCGGAGTGAAGATTTTTGCATCTATATCATTGGACGACATTGGCAATTCTGGATGCTCCGGCTTATGATTCGATGTGAATCCAAAGAGAGTCGGTTTGGACATGTGCTACCGCAACAAATCTTGTACATTTGGACCCCCTGGTCAATATACGATAAGGCAGAATCCTATCAAATTGATGGGAGTAAAGATATTTGCTTCTATATCATTGGACGACATTGGCAATTCTGGATGCTCCGGCTTATGATTCGACCTAAATCCAAAGAGAGTCGGTTTGGACATGTGCTACCGCAACAAATCTTGTACATTTGGACCCCCTGGACAAGATACGATGAGCCAGAATCCCGTTAAATTGATAGGAGTGAAGATATTTGCATCTATATCATTGGACGACATTGGCAATTCCGGATGCTCCGGCGTACGATTCGGCCGGAGGCCAAAGAGAGTCGCATTGTACAAGTGCTACCGCACAAGTCTTGTACATTTGGACCCCCTGGTCAATATACGATAAGGCAGAATCCTATCAAATTGATGGGAGTAAAGATATTTGCATCTATATCATTGGACGACATTGGCAATTCTGGATGCTCCGGCTTATGATTCGACCTAAATCCAAAGAGAGTCGGTTTGGGCAAATGCTGCCGCTCAAAACTTGTGCATTTGGACCCCCTGGACAAGATACGATGATCCAGAATCCCGTTAAATTGATAGGAGTGAAGATATTTGCATCTATATCATTGGACGACATTGGCAATTCTGGATGCTCCGGCTTATGATTCGACCTGAATCCAAATAGGGTCGGTTTGGGCAAATGCTGCCGCCCAAAACTTGTGCATTTGGACCTCCTGGAACAGGGTATGATGAGACAGAATCCTGTCAAATTGATAGGAGTGAAGATATTTGCATCTATATCATTGGACCACATTGGCAATTCTGGATGCTCCGGCGTAGGATTCGACCGGAGGCCAAAGAGAGTCGCTTTGGACAAGTGCCACCGCACAAATCTTGTACATTTGGACCCCCTGGACAATATACGATGAGGCAGAATCCTGTCAAATTGATAGGAGTAAAGATATTTGCATCTACATCATTGGACGACAATGGCAATTCTGGATGCTCCGGCGTACGATTCGGCCGGAGGCCAAAGAGAGTCGCATTGTACAAGTGCTACCGCACAAGTCTTGTACATTTGGACCCCCTGGTCAATATACGATAAGGCAGAATCCTATCAAATTGATGGGAGTAAAGATATTTGCATCTATATCATTGGACGACATTGGCATTTCTGGATGCTCGGCATATGATTCGACCTGAGTTCAAAGAGAGTCGCTTTGGACAAATGCTGCCGCCCAAATCTTGTACATTTGGACCCCCTGGACAAGATACGATGATCCAGAATCCCGTTAAATTGATAGGAGTGAAGATATTTGCATCTATATCATTGGACGACATTGGCAATTCTGGATGCTCCGGCTTATGATTCGACCTGAATCCAAATAGGGTCGGTTTGGGCAAATGCTGCCGCCCAAAACTTGTGCATTTGGACCTCCTGGAACAGGGTATGATGAGACAGAATCCTGTCAAATTGATAGGAGTGAAGATATTTGCATCTATATCATTGGACCACATTGGCAATTCTGGATGCTCCGGCGTAGGATTCGACCGGAGGCCAAAGAGAGTCGCTTTGGACAAGTGCCACCGCACAAATCTTGTACATTTGGACCCCCTGGACAATATACGATGAGGCAGAATCCTGTCAAATTGATAGGAGTAAAGATATTTGCATCTACATCATTGGACGACAATGGCAATTCTGGATGCTCCGGCGTACGATTCGGCCGGAGGCCAAAGAGAGTCGCATTGTACAAGTGCTACCGCACAAGTCTTGTACATTTGGACCCCCTGGTCAATATACGATAAGGCAGAATCCTATCAAATTGATGGGAGTAAAGATATTTGCATCTATATCATTGGACGACATTGGCATTTCTGGATGCTCGGCATATGATTCGACCTGAGTTCAAAGAGAGTCGCTTTGGACAAATGCTGCCGCCCAAATCTTGTACATTTGGACCCCCTGGTCAATATACGATAAGGCAGAATCCTATCAAATTGATGGGAGTAAAGATATTTGCATCTATATCATTAGACGGTATTGGCAATTCTGGATGCTCAGGCTTATGATTCGACTTGATTCCAAAGAGAGTCTCTTCGGACAAGTGCTGCCGCCCAAATCATGTCCATTTCGACATCCTGGAAAAGATATGATGAGGCAGAATCCTGTCAAATTGATAGGCGTGAAGATATTTGCATCTATATCATTGGACCACATTGGCAATTCTGGATGCTCCGGCGTATGATTCGACCGGAGGCCAAAGAGAGTCGCTTTGGACAAGTGCCACCGCGCAAATCTTGTACATTTGGACCCCCTGGACAATATACGATGAGGCAGAATCCTGTCAAATTGATAGGAGTAAAGATATTTGCATCTACATCATTGGACGACATTGGCAATTCTGGATGCTCCGGCTTATGATTCGACCTGAATCAAAGAGAGTCGGTTTGGGCAAATGTTGCCACCCAAAACTTGTGCATTTGGACATCTGGAAAAGGTATGATGAGGCAGAATCCTGTCACATTGATAGGAGTATAGATATTTGCATCTATATCATTGGACGACTTTGGAAATTCTGGATGCTCAGGCTTATGATTCGTCTTGATTCCAAAGAATGTCGCTTTGCACAAGTGCTACCGCACAAATCTTGTACATTTGAACCTCCTGGACAAGATACGATGAGGCAGAATCCTGTCAAATTGATAGGAGTAAAGGTATTTGCATCTACATCATTGGACGACAATGGCAATTCTGGATGCTCCGGCTTATGATTCGACCTGAATCAAAGAGAGTCGGTTTGGGCAAATATTGCCACCCTAAACTTGTGCATTTGGACGTCCTGGAAAAGGTACGATGAGGCAGAATCCTGTCACATTGATACGAGTATAGATATTTGCGTCTATATCATTGGACGACATTGGCAATTCTGGATGCTCCGGCTTATGATTCGATGTGAATCCAAAGAGAGTCGGTTTGGACATGTGCTACCGCAACAAATCTTGTACATGTGGACCCCCTGGACAAGATACGATGAGCCAGAATCCCGTTAAATTGATAGGAGTGAAGATATTTGCATCTATATCATTGGACCACATTGGCAATTCTGGATGCTCCGGCATATGATCCGGCCGGAGGCCAAAGAGAGTCGAATTGTACAAGTGCTACCGCACAAGTCTTGTACATTTGGACCCCCTGGTCAATATACGATAAGTCAGAATCCTATCAAATTGATGGGAGTAAAGATATTTGCATCTATATCATTGGACGGCATTGGCAATTCTGGATGCTCCGGCATATGATTCGACCGGAGGCCAAAGAGAGTCGCTTTGGACACGTGCTACCGCACAATTCTTGTACATTTGAACCTCTGGAACAGGGTATGATGAGACAGAATCCTGTCAAATTGATAGGAGTGAAGATATTTGCATCTATATCATTGGACCACATTGGCAATTCTGGATGCTCCGGCGTATGATTCGACCGGAGGCCAAAGAGAGTCGCTTTGGACAAGTACCACCGCACAAATCTTGTACATTTGGACCCCCTGGATAATATACGATGAGGCAGAATCCTGTCAAATTGATAGGAGTAAAGGTATTTGCATCTACATCATTGGACGACAATGGCAATTCTCGTTGCTCCGGCTTATGATTCGACCTGAATCTAAGAGAGTCGGTTTGGGCAAATGTTGCCACCAAAAACTTGTGCATTTGGACGTCCTGGAAAAGGTATGATGAGGCAGAATCCTGTCACATTGATAGGAGTATAGATATTTGCATCTATATCATTGGACGACATTGGCATTTCTGGATGCTCGGCATATGATTCGACCTGAGTTCAAAGAGAGTCGCTTTGGACAAATGCTGCCGCCCAAATCTTGTACATTTGGACCCCCTGGTCAATATACGAAGAGGCAGAATTCTGTCAAATTGATGGGAGTAAAGATATTTGCATCTATATCATTGGACGACATTGGCAATTCTGGATGCTCCGGCTTATGATTCGATGTGAATCCAAAGAGAGTCGGTTTGGACATGTGCTACCGCAACAAATCTTGTACATTTGGACCCCATGGTCAATATACGATAAGGCAGAATCCTATCAAATTGATGGGAGTAAAGATATTTGCTTCTATATCATTGGACGACACTGGCAATTCTGGATGCTCCGGCTTATGATTCGACCTAAATCCAAAGAGAGTCGGTTTGGGCAAATGCAGCCGCCCAAAACTTGTGCATTTGGACCCCCTGGACAAGATACGATGAGCCAGAATCCCGTTAAATTGACAGGAGTGAAGATATTTGCATCTATATCATTGGACCACATTGGCAATTCTGGATGCTCCGGCGTACGATTTGGCCGGAGGCCAAAGAGAGTCGCATTGTACAAGTGCTACCGCACAAATCTTGTACATTTGGACCTCCTGGAAAAGGTATGATGAGGCAGAATCCTGTCACATTGATAGGAGTGAAGATATTTGCATCTATATCATTGGACCACATTGGCAATTCTGGATGCTCCGGCGTATGATTCGACCGGAGGCCAAAGAGAGTCGCTTTGGACAAGTGCCACCGCACAAATCTTGTACATTTGGACCCCCTGGACAATATACGATGAGGCAGAATCCTGTCAAATTGATAGGAGTAAAGATATTTGCATCTACATCATTGGACGACAATGGCAATTCTGGATGCTCCGGCTTATGATTCGACCTGAATCAAAGAGAGTCGGTTTGGGCCAATGTTGCCACCCAAAACTTGTGCATTTGGGCGTCTGGAAAAGGTATGATGAGGCAGAATCCTGTCACATTGATAGGAGTATAGATATTTGCATCTATATCATTGGACGACTTTGGAAATTCTGGATGCTCAGGCTTATGATTCGACTTGATTACAAAGAATGTCGCTTTGGACAAGTGCTACCGCACAAATCTTGTACATTTGAACCTCCTGGACAAGATACGATGAGGCAGAATCCTGTCAAATTGATAGGAGTGAAGATGTTTGCATCTATATAATTGGACGACATTGGCAATGCTGGATGCTCGGGTTTATGATTCGACCTGAGTCCAAAGAGAGTCGTTTTGGACAAGTGCTACCACACAAATCTTGTAAGTTTGAAACTCCTGGACAAGATACGATCAGGGAGAATCCTGTCAAATTGATAGCAGTAAAGATATTTGCATCTATTTCATTGCACGACATTGGCAATTCTGGATGCTTCGGCTTATGGATCGACCTGAGTCCAAAGAGTTTCGCTTTTGTCTAGTGCTACCGCACAAATCTTGTACAATTGATCCTCCTGGACAAGACACGATGAGCCAGAATCCTGTCAAATTGAAAGGAGTGAACATATTTGCATCTATATCATTAGACGGCATTGGCAATTCTGAATGCTCACGCATATGATTCGACCTGAGTCCAAAGGGAGTCGCTTTGGAAATATGCTACTGCAACAAATCGTGTCCATTTGGACCCCCTGGACAAGATACGATGAGGCAGAATGCTGTCAAATTTATCGGAGTGAAGATTTTTGCATCTATATCATTGGACGACATTGGCAATTCTGGATGCTCAGGCCTATGATTCGACCTGAGTCCAAAGAGAGTCGCTTTGGACAAGTGCTACCGCACAAATCTTGTACATTTGGATCTCCTGGACAAGGTATGATGAGGCAGAATCCTGTCACATTGATAGGAGTGAAGATATTTGCATCTATATCATTGGACCACATTGGCAATTCTGGATGCTCCGGCTTATGATTCGACCTAAATCCAAAGAGAGTCGGTTTGGGCAAATGCTGCCGCTCAAAACTTGTGCATTTGGACCCCCTGGACAAGATACGATGAGCCAGAATCCCGTTAAATTGATAGGAGTGAAGATATTTGCATCTATATCATTGGACGACATTGGCAATTCTGGATGCTCCGGCTTATGATTCGACCTGAATCCAAATAGGGTCGGTTTGGGCAAATGCTACCGCCCAAATCTTGTACATTTGGACCCCCTGGTCAATATACGATGAGGCAGAATTCTGTCAAATTGATGGGAGTAAAGATATTTGCATCTATATCATTGGACGACATTGGCAATTCTGGATGCTCCGGCTTATGATTGAACCGGAGGGCAAAGAGAGACGCTTTGGACACGTGCTACAGCAACAAATCTTGTACATTTCGACCCCCTGGACAAGATACGATGAGCCAGAATCCCGTTAAATTGATAGGAGTGAAGATATTTGCATCTATATCATTGGACCACATTGGCAATTCTGGATGCTTCGTCTTATGGATCGACCTGAGTCCAAAGAGTTTCGCCTTTGTCTAGTGCTACCGTACAAATCTTGTACACTTGATCCTCCTGGACAAGACACGATGAGCCAGAATCCTGTCAAATTGATAGGAGTGAAGATATTTGCATCTATATCATTAGACGGTATTGGCAATTCTGGATGCTCAGGCTTATGATTCGACTTGATTCCAAAGAGAGTCGCTTCGGACAAGTGCTGCCGCCCAAATCTTGTCCATTTCGACATCCTGGACAAGATATGATGAGGCAGAATCCTGTCAAATTGATAGGAGTGAAGATATTTGCATCCATATCATTGGACCACATTGGCAATTCTGGATGCTCCGGCGTACGATTCGGCCGGAGGCCAAAGAGAGTCGCATTGTACAAGTGCTACCGCACAAGTCTTGTACATTTGGACCCTCTGGTCAATATACGATAAGGCAGAATCCTATCAAAATGATGGGAGTAAAGATATTTGCATCTACATCATTGCACGACATTGGCAATTCTGGATGCTTCGGCTAATGGATCGACCTGAGTCCAAAGAGTTTCGCTTTTGTCTAGTGCCACCGCACAAATCTTGTACAATTGATCCTCCTGGACAAGACACGATGAGCCAGAATCCTGTCAAATTGATAGGAGTGAAGATATTTGCATCTATATCATAGGACGGCACTGGCAATTCTGGATGCTCCGGCATATGATTCAACCGGAGGGCAAAGAGAGTCGCTTTGGACACGTGCTACAGCAACAAATCTTGTACATTTGGACCCCCTGGACAATATACGATGAGCCAGAATGCTGTCAAATTGATAGGAGTGAAGATTTTTGCATCTATATCATTGGACGACATTGGCAATTCTGGATGCTCAGGCCTATGATTCGACCTGAGTCCAAAGAGAGTCGCTTTGGACAAGTGCTACCGCACAAATCTTGTACATTTGGACCTCCTGGAAAAGGTATGATGAGGCAGAATCCTGTCACATTGATAGGAGTGAAGATATTTGCATCTATATCATTGGACCACATTGGCAATTCTGGATGCTCCGGCTTATGATTCGACCTAAATCCAAAGAGAGTCGGTTTGGGCAAATGCTGCCGCTCAAAACTTGTGCATTTGGACCCCCTGGACAAGATACGATGAGCCAGAATCCCGTTAAATTGATAGGAGTGAAGATATTTGCATCTATATCATTGGACGACATTGGCAATTCTGGATGCTCCGGCTTATGATTCGATATGAATCCAAAGAGAGTCGGTTTGGACATGTGCTACCGCCACAAATCTTGTACATTTGGACCCCCTGGACAAGATACGATGAGCTAGAATCCCGTTAAATTGATAGGAGTGAAGATATTTGCATCTATATCATTGGACCACATTGGCAATTCTGGATGCTCAGGCGTACGATTCGGCCGGAGGCCAAAGAGAGTCGCATTGTACAAGTGCTACCGCACAAGTCTTGTACATTTGGACCCCCTGGTCAATATACGATAAGGCAGAATCCTATCAAATTGATGGGAGTAAAGATATTTGCATCTATATCATTGGACGACATTGGCAATTCTGGATGCTCCGGCTTATGATTCAACCGGAGGGCAAAGAGAGACGCTTTGGACACGTGCTACAGCAACAAATCTTGTACATTTCGACCCCCTGGACAAGATACGATGAGCCAGAATCCCGTTAAATTGATAGGAGTGAAGATATTTGCATCTATATCATTGGACCACATTGGCAATTCTGGATGCTTCGTCTTATGGATCGACCTGAGTCCAAAGAGTTTCGCCTTTGTCTAGTGCTACCGTACAAATCTTGTACACTTGATCCTCCTGGACAAGACACGATGAGCCAGAACCCTGTCAAATTGATAGGAGTGAAGATATTTGCATCTATATCATTAGACGGTATTGGCAATTCTGGATGCTCAGGCTTATGATTCGACTTGATTCCAAAGAGAGTCGCTTCGGACAAGTGCTGCCGCCCAAATCTTGTCCATTTCGACATCCTGGACAAGATATGATGAGGCAGAATCCTGTCAGATTGATAGGAGTGAAGATATTTGCATCTATATCATTGGACCACATTGGCAATTCTGGATGCTCCGGCGTACGATTCGGCCGGAGGCCAAAGAGAGTCGCATTGTACAAGTGCTACCGCACAAGTCTTGTACATTTGGACCCCCTGGTCAATATACGATAAGGCAGAATCCTATCAAAATGATGGGAGTAAAGATATTTGCATCTACATCATTGGACGACAACGGCGATTCTGGATGCTCCGGCTTATGATTCGACCTGAATCAAAGAGAGTCGGTTTGGGCAAATATTGCCACCCTAAACTTGTGCATTTGGACGTCCTGGAAAAGGCACGATGAGGCAGAATCCTGTCACATTGATAGGAGTGAAGATATTTGCATCTATATCATTGGACGTCATTGGCAATTCTGGATGCTCCGGCATATGATTCAACCGGAGGGCAAAGAGAGTCGCTTTGGACACGTGCTACAGCAACAAATCTTGTACATTTGGACCCCCTGGACAAGATACGATGAGCCAGAATGCTGTCAAATTGATAGGAGTGAAGATTTTTGCATCTATATCATTGGACGACATTGGCAATTCTGGATGCTCAGGCCTATGATTCGACCCGAGTCCAAAGAGAGTCGCTTTGGACAAGTGCTACCGCACAAATCTTGTACATTTGGACCTCCTGGAAAAGGTATGATGAGGCAGAATCCTGTCACATTGATAGGAGTGAAGATATTTGCATCTATATCATTGGACCACATTGGCAATTCTGGATGCTCCGGCGTATGATTCGACCGGAGGCCAAAGAGAGTCGCTTTGGACAAGTGCCACCGCACAAATCTTGTACATTTGGACCCCCTGGACAATATAAGATGAGGCAGAATCCTGTCAAATTGATAGGAGTAAAGATATTTGCATCTACATCATTGGACGACAACGGCGATTCTGGATGCTCCGGCTTATGATTCGACCTGAATCAAAGAGAGTCGCTTTGGACAAGTGCTACCGCACAAATCTTGTACATTTGGACCTCCTGGAAAAGGTATGATGAGGCAGAATCCTGTCACATTGATAGGAGTAAAGATATTTGCATCTACATCATTGGACGACTTTGGAAATTCTGGATGCTCAGGCTTATGATTCGACTTGATTCCAAAGAATGTCGCTTTGGACAAGTGCTACCGCACAAATCTTGTACATTTGAACCTCCTGGACAAGACACCATGAGGCAGAATCCTGTCAAATTGATAGGAGTGAAGATATTTGCATCTATATCATTGGACCACATTGGCAATTCTGGATGCTCCGGCGTATGATTCGAACGGAGGCCTAATAGAGTCGTTTTGGACAAGTGCTACCACACAAATCTTGTACGTTTGAAACTCCTGGACAAGATACCATCAGGGAGAATCCTGTCAAATTGATAGCAGTAAAGATATTTGCATCTATTTCATTGCACGACATTGGCAATTCTGGATGCTCCGGCATATGATTCAACCGGAGGGCAAAGAGAGTCGCTTTGGACACGTGCTACAGCAACAAATCTTGTACATTTGGACCCCCTGGACAATATACGATGAGCCAGAATCCCGTTAAATTGATAGGAGTGAAGATATTTGCATCTATATCATTGGACCACATTGGCAATTCTGGATGCTTCGTCTTATGGATCGACCTGAGTCCAAAGAGTTTCGCCTTTGTCTAGTGCTACCGTACAAATCTTGTACACTTGATCCTCCTGGACAAGACACGATGAGCCAGAACCCTGTCAAATTGATAGGAGTGAAGATATTTGCATCTATATCATTAGACGGTATTGGCAATTCTGGATGCTCAGGCTTATGATTCGACTTGATTCCAAAGAGAGTCGCTTCGGACAAGTGCTGCCGCCCAAATCTTGTCCATTTCGACATCCTGGACAAGATATGATGAGGCAGAATCCTGTCAAATTGATAGGAGTGAAGATATTTGCATCTATATCATTGGACCACATTGGCAATTCTGGATGCTCCGGCGTACGATTCGGCCGGAGGCCAAAGAGAGTCGCATTGTACAAGTGCTACCGCACAAGTCTTGTACATTTGGACCCCCTGGTCAATATACGATAAGGCAGAATCCTATCAAAATGATGGGAGTAAAGATATTTGCATCTACATCATTGGACGACAACGGCGATTCTGGATGCTCCGGCTTATGATTCGACCTGAATCAAAGAGAGTCGGTTTGGGCAAATATTGCCACCCTAAACTTGTGCATTTGGACGTCCTGGAAAAGGCACGATGAGGCAGAATCCTGTCACATTGATAGGAGTGAAGATATTTGCATCTATATCATTGGACGTCATTGGCAATTCTGGATGCTCCGGCATATGATTCAACCGGAGGGCAAAGAGAGTCGCTTTGGACATATGCTATCGCAACAAATCGTGTCCATTTGGACCCCCTGGACAAGATACGATGAGGCAGAATGCTGTCAAATTGATAGGAGTGAAGATGTTTGGATCTACATCATTGGACGACATTGGCATTTCTGGATGCCCCGGTTTATGATTCGACCGGAGGCCAAAGAGAGTCGCTTTGGACACGTACTACCGCACAAATCTTGTACATTTGGACCCACTGGACAAGATACGATGAGGCAGAATCCTGTCAAATTTATAGCAGTAAAGATATTTGCATCTATATAATTGGACGACATTGGCAATGCTGGATGCTCCGGTATATGATTCGACCTGAGTCCGAAGAGAGTCACTTTGGACAAGTGCTACCGCACAAATCTTGTACATTTGAACCTCCTGGACAAGATACGATGAGGCAGAATCCTGTCAAATTGATAGGAGTGAAGATGTTTGCATCTATATCATTGGACGACATTGGCAATGCTGGATGCTCCGGTATATGATTCGACCTGAGTCCGAAGAGAGTCGCTTTGGACATGTGCTACCGCACAAATCTTGTACATTTGAACCTCCTGGACAAGATACGATGAGGCAGAAACCTGTCAAATTGATAGGAGTGAAGATGTTTGCATCTATATAATTGGACGACATTGGCAATGCTGGATGCTCCGGTTTATGATTCGACCTGAGTCCAAAGAGAGTCGTTTTGGACAAGTGCTACCACACAAATCTTGTACGTTTGAAACTCCTGGACAAGATACGATCAGGCAGAATCCTGTCAAATTGATAGCAGTAAAGATATTAGCATCTATATCATAGGACGACATTGGCAACTTTCGATGCGTCGGTATATGGATCGACCTGAGTCCAAAGGGATTCGCTTTTGTCACGTGCTTCCCCAAAAATCTTGTACATTTGGACCTCCTGGGCAAGGTATGATGAGGCAGAATCCTATCACGTTGATAGGAGTATAGATATTTGCATCTATATCATTGGACGACATTGGCATTTTTGGATGCTCCGGCATATGATTCGAACGGAGGCCAAAGAGAGTCGCTTTGGACAAATGCTGCCGCCCAAATATTGTACATTTGGACCCCCTGGTCAATATACGATGAGGCAGAATCCTGTCAAATTGATGGGAGTAAAGATATTTGCATCTATATCATTGGACGACATTGGCAATTCTGGATGCTCCGGCTTATGATTCGATGTGAATCCAAAGAGAGTCGGTTTGGACATGTGCTACCGCACAAATCTTGTACATTTGGACCCCCTGGACAATATACGATGAGGCAGAATCCTGTCAAATTGATAGGAGTAAAGATATTTGCATCTACATCATTGGACGACAATGGCAATTCTGGATGCTCCGGCTTATGATTCGACCTGAATCAAAGAGAGTCGCTTCGGACAAGTGCTACCGCAACAGGTCTTGTACATTTGGACCTCCTGTACAAGGTATGATGAGGCAGAAACCTATCACATTGATAGGAGTGAAGATGTTTGCATCTATATAATTGGAAGACATTGGCAATGCTGGATGCTCCGGTTTATGATTCGACCTGAGTCCAAAGAGAGTCGCTTTGGATAAATGCCGCCGCCCAAATCTTGTCCATTTGGACCCCCTGGTCAATATACGATGAGGCAGAATCCTGTCAAATTGATGGGAGTAAAGATATTTGCATCTATATCATTGGACGGCATTGGCAATTCTGGATGCTCAGGCTTATGATTCGACCTGAGTCCAAAGAGAGTCGCTTTGGACATATGCTATCGCAACAAATCGTGTCCATTTGGACCCCCTGGACAAGATACGATGAGGCAGAATGCTGTCAAATTGATAGGAGTGAAGATGTTTGGATCTATATCATTGGACGACATTGGCATTTCTGGATACTCCGGTATATGATTCGACCTGAGTCCGAAGAGAGTCGTTTTGGACAAGTGCTACCACACAAATCTTGTACGTTTGAAACTCCTGGACAAGATAAGATCAGGCAGAATCCTGTCCAATTGATAGCAGTAAAGATATTAGCATCTATATCATAGGACGACATTGGCAACTTTCGATGCGTCGGTATATGGATCGACCTGAGTCCAAAGGGATTCGCTTTTGTCACGTGCTTCCCCAAAAATCTTGTACATTTGGACCTCCTGGGCAAGGTATGATGAGGCAGAATCCTATCACGTTGATAGGAGTATAGATATTTGCATCTATATCATTGGACGACATTGGCATTTTTGGATGCTCCGGCATATGATTCGAACGGAGGCCAAAGAGAGTCGCCTTGGACAAATGCTGCCGCCCAAATATTGTACATTTGGACCCCCTGGTCAATATACGATGAGGCAGAATCCTGTCAAATTGATGGGAGTAAAGATATTTGCATCTATATCATTGGACGACATTGGCAATTCTGGATGCTCCGGCTTATGATTCGATGTGAATCCAAAGAGAGTCGGTTTGGACATGTGGTACCGCACAAATCTTGTACATTTGGACCCCCTGGACAATATACGATGAGGCAGAATCCTGTCAAATTGATAGGAGTAAAGATATTTGCATCTACATCATTGGACGACAATGGCAATTCTGGATGCTCCGGCTTATGATTCGACCTGAATCAAAGAGAGTCGCTTCGGACAAGTGCTACCGCAACAAGTCTTGTACATTTGGACCTCCTGGAAAAGGTATGATGAGGCAGAATCCTGTCACATTGATAGGAGTGAAGATATTTGCAACTATATCATTGGACCACATTGGCAATTCTGGATGCTCCGGCGTATGATTCTACCGGAGGCCAAAGAGAGTCGCTTTGGACAAGTGCCACCGCACAAATCTTGTACATTTGGACCCCCTGGACAATATACGATGAGGCAGAATCCTGTCAAATTGATAGGAGTAAAGGTATTTGCATCTACATCATTGGACGACAATGGCAATTCTGGATGCTCCGGCTTATGATTCGACCTGAATCAAAGAGAGTCGCTTTGGACAAGTGCCACCGCACAAATCTTGTACATTTGGACCCCCTGGACAATATACGATGAGGCAGAATCCTGTCAAATTGATAGGAGTAAAGATATTTGCATCTACATCATTGGACGACAATGGCAATTCTGGATGCTCCGGCGTACGATTCGGCCGGAGGCCAAAGAGAGTCGCATTGTACAAGTGCTACCGCACAAGTCTTGTACATTTGGACCCCCTGGTCAATATACGATAAGGCAGAATCCTATCAAATTGATGGGAGTAAAGATATTTGCATCTATATCATTGGACGACATTGGCATTTCTGGATGCTCGGCATATGATTCGACCTGAGTTCAAAGAGAGTCGCTTTGGACAAATGCTGCCGCCCAAATCTTGTACATTTGGACCCCCTGGTCAATATACGATAAGGCAGAATCCTATCAAATTGATGGGAGTAAAGATATTTGCATCTATATCATTAGACGGTATTGGCAATTCTGGATGCTCAGGCTTATGATTCGACTTGATTCCAAAGAGAGTCTCTTCGGACAAGTGCTGCCGCCCAAATCATGTCCATTTCGACATCCTGGAAAAGATATGATGAGGCAGAATCCTGTCAAATTGATAGGCGTGAAGATATTTGCATCTATATCATTGGACCACATTGGCAATTCTGGATGCTCCGGCGTATGATTCGACCGGAGGCCAAAGAGAGTCGCTTTGGACAAGTGCCACCGCGCAAATCTTGTACATTTGGACCCCCTGGACAATATACGATGAGGCAGAATCCTGTCAAATTGATAGGAGTAAAGATATTTGCATCTACATCATTGGACGACATTGGCAATTCTGGATGCTCCGGCTTATGATTCGACCTGAATCAAAGAGAGTCGGTTTGGGCAAATGTTGCCACCCAAAACTTGTGCATTTGGACATCTGGAAAAGGTATGATGAGGCAGAATCCTGTCACATTGATAGGAGTATAGATATTTGCATCTATATCATTGGACGACTTTGGAAATTCTGGATGCTCAGGCTTATGATTCGTCTTGATTCCAAAGAATGTCGCTTTGCACAAGTGCTACCGCACAAATCTTGTACATTTGAACCTCCTGGACAAGATACGATGAGGCAGAATCCTGTCAAATTGATAGGAGTAAAGGTATTTGCATCTACATCATTGGACGACAATGGCAATTCTGGATGCTCCGGCTTATGATTCGACCTGAATCAAAGAGAGTCGGTTTGGGCAAATATTGCCACCCTAAACTTGTGCATTTGGACGTCCTGGAAAAGGTACGATGAGGCAGAATCCTGTCACATTGATACGAGTATAGATATTTGCGTCTATATCATTGGACGACATTGGCAATTCTGGATGCTCCGGCTTATGATTCGATGTGAATCCAAAGAGAGTCGGTTTGGACATGTGCTACCGCAACAAATCTTGTACATGTGGACCCCCTGGACAAGATACGATGAGCCAGAATCCCGTTAAATTGATAGGAGTGAAGATATTTGCATCTATATCATTGGACCACATTGGCAATTCTGGATGCTCCGGCATATGATCCGGCCGGAGGCCAAAGAGAGTCGAATTGTACAAGTGCTACCGCACAAGTCTTGTACATTTGGACCCCCTGGTCAATATACGATAAGTCAGAATCCTATCAAATTGATGGGAGTAAAGATATTTGCATCTATATCATTGGACGGCATTGGCAATTCTGGATGCTCCGGCATATGATTCGACCGGAGGCCAAAGAGAGTCGCTTTGGACACGTGCTACCGCACAATTCTTGTACATTTGAACCTCTGGAACAGGGTATGATGAGACAGAATCCTGTCAAATTGATAGGAGTGAAGATATTTGCATCTATATCATTGGACCACATTGGCAATTCTGGATGCTCCGGCGTATGATTCGACCGGAGGCCAAAGAGAGTCGCTTTGGACAAGTACCACCGCACAAATCTTGTACATTTGGACCCCCTGGATAATATACGATGAGGCAGAATCCTGTCAAATTGATAGGAGTAAAGGTATTTGCATCTACATCATTGGACGACAATGGCAATTCTCGTTGCTCCGGCTTATGATTCGACCTGAATCTAAGAGAGTCGGTTTGGGCAAATGTTGCCACCAAAAACTTGTGCATTTGGACGTCCTGGAAAAGGTATGATGAGGCAGAATCCTGTCACATTGATAGGAGTATAGATATTTGCATCTATATCATTGGACGACATTGGCATTTCTGGATGCTCGGCATATGATTCGACCTGAGTTCAAAGAGAGTCGCTTTGGACAAATGCTGCCGCCCAAATCTTGTACATTTGGACCCCCTGGTCAATATACGAAGAGGCAGAATTCTGTCAAATTGATGGGAGTAAAGATATTTGCATCTATATCATTGGACGACATTGGCAATTCTGGATGCTCCGGCTTATGATTCGATGTGAATCCAAAGAGAGTCGGTTTGGACATGTGCTACCGCAACAAATCTTGTACATTTGGACCCCATGGTCAATATACGATAAGGCAGAATCCTATCAAATTGATGGGAGTAAAGATATTTGCTTCTATATCATTGGACGACACTGGCAATTCTGGATGCTCCGGCTTATGATTCGACCTAAATCCAAAGAGAGTCGGTTTGGGCAAATGCAGCCGCCCAAAACTTGTGCATTTGGACCCCCTGGACAAGATACGATGAGCCAGAATCCCGTTAAATTGACAGGAGTGAAGATATTTGCATCTATATCATTGGACCACATTGGCAATTCTGGATGCTCCGGCGTACGATTTGGCCGGAGGCCAAAGAGAGTCGCATTGTACAAGTGCTACCGCACAAATCTTGTACATTTGGACCTCCTGGAAAAGGTATGATGAGGCAGAATCCTGTCACATTGATAGGAGTGAAGATATTTGCATCTATATCATTGGACCACATTGGCAATTCTGGATGCTCCGGCGTATGATTCGACCGGAGGCCAAAGAGAGTCGCTTTGGACAAGTGCCACCGCACAAATCTTGTACATTTGGACCCCCTGGACAATATACGATGAGGCAGAATCCTGTCAAATTGATAGGAGTAAAGATATTTGCATCTACATCATTGGACGACAATGGCAATTCTGGATGCTCCGGCTTATGATTCGACCTGAATCAAAGAGAGTCGGTTTGGGCCAATGTTGCCACCCAAAACTTGTGCATTTGGGCGTCTGGAAAAGGTATGATGAGGCAGAATCCTGTCACATTGATAGGAGTATAGATATTTGCATCTATATCATTGGACGACTTTGGAAATTCTGGATGCTCAGGCTTATGATTCGACTTGATTACAAAGAATGTCGCTTTGGACAAGTGCTACCGCACAAATCTTGTACATTTGAACCTCCTGGACAAGATACGATGAGGCAGAATCCTGTCAAATTGATAGGAGTGAAGATGTTTGCATCTATATAATTGGACGACATTGGCAATGCTGGATGCTCGGGTTTATGATTCGACCTGAGTCCAAAGAGAGTCGTTTTGGACAAGTGCTACCACACAAATCTTGTAAGTTTGAAACTCCTGGACAAGATACGATCAGGGAGAATCCTGTCAAATTGATAGCAGTAAAGATATTTGCATCTATTTCATTGCACGACATTGGCAATTCTGGATGCTTCGGCTTATGGATCGACCTGAGTCCAAAGAGTTTCGCTTTTGTCTAGTGCTACCGCACAAATCTTGTACAATTGATCCTCCTGGACAAGACACGATGAGCCAGAATCCTGTCAAATTGAAAGGAGTGAACATATTTGCATCTATATCATTAGACGGCATTGGCAATTCTGAATGCTCACGCATATGATTCGACCTGAGTCCAAAGGGAGTCGCTTTGGAAATATGCTACTGCAACAAATCGTGTCCATTTGGACCCCCTGGACAAGATACGATGAGGCAGAATGCTGTCAAATTTATCGGAGTGAAGATTTTTGCATCTATATCATTGGACGACATTGGCAATTCTGGATGCTCAGGCCTATGATTCGACCTGAGTCCAAAGAGAGTCGCTTTGGACAAGTGCTACCGCACAAATCTTGTACATTTGGATCTCCTGGACAAGGTATGATGAGGCAGAATCCTGTCACATTGATAGGAGTGAAGATATTTGCATCTATATCATTGGACCACATTGGCAATTCTGGATGCTCCGGCTTATGATTCGACCTAAATCCAAAGAGAGTCGGTTTGGGCAAATGCTGCCGCTCAAAACTTGTGCATTTGGACCCCCTGGACAAGATACGATGAGCCAGAATCCCGTTAAATTGATAGGAGTGAAGATATTTGCATCTATATCATTGGACGACATTGGCAATTCTGGATGCTCCGGCTTATGATTCGACCTGAATCCAAATAGGGTCGGTTTGGGCAAATGCTACCGCCCAAATCTTGTACATTTGGACCCCCTGGTCAATATACGATGAGGCAGAATTCTGTCAAATTGATGGGAGTAAAGATATTTGCATCTATATCATTGGACGACATTGGCAATTCTGGATGCTCCGGCTTATGATTGAACCGGAGGGCAAAGAGAGACGCTTTGGACACGTGCTACAGCAACAAATCTTGTACATTTCGACCCCCTGGACAAGATACGATGAGCCAGAATCCCGTTAAATTGATAGGAGTGAAGATATTTGCATCTATATCATTGGACCACATTGGCAATTCTGGATGCTTCGTCTTATGGATCGACCTGAGTCCAAAGAGTTTCGCCTTTGTCTAGTGCTACCGTACAAATCTTGTACACTTGATCCTCCTGGACAAGACACGATGAGCCAGAATCCTGTCAAATTGATAGGAGTGAAGATATTTGCATCTATATCATTAGACGGTATTGGCAATTCTGGATGCTCAGGCTTATGATTCGACTTGATTCCAAAGAGAGTCGCTTCGGACAAGTGCTGCCGCCCAAATCTTGTCCATTTCGACATCCTGGACAAGATATGATGAGGCAGAATCCTGTCAAATTGATAGGAGTGAAGATATTTGCATCCATATCATTGGACCACATTGGCAATTCTGGATGCTCCGGCGTACGATTCGGCCGGAGGCCAAAGAGAGTCGCATTGTACAAGTGCTACCGCACAAGTCTTGTACATTTGGACCCTCTGGTCAATATACGATAAGGCAGAATCCTATCAAAATGATGGGAGTAAAGATATTTGCATCTACATCATTGCACGACATTGG
This sequence comes from Priocnemis perturbator, assembly GCA_963942575.1. Lineage (NCBI taxonomy): Eukaryota > Metazoa > Arthropoda > Insecta > Hymenoptera > Pompilidae > Priocnemis > Priocnemis perturbator. The sequence continues at coordinate 451,943 of CAWWDK010000133.1, read as the reverse complement.
CAATTCTGGATGCTTCGGCTAATGGATCGACCTGAGTCCAAAGAGTTTCGCTTTTGTCTAGTGCCACCGCACAAATCTTGTACAATTGATCCTCCTGGACAAGACACGATGAGCCAGAATCCTGTCAAATTGATAGGAGTGAAGATATTTGCATCTATATCATAGGACGGCACTGGCAATTCTGGATGCTCCGGCATATGATTCAACCGGAGGGCAAAGAGAGTCGCTTTGGACACGTGCTACAGCAACAAATCTTGTACATTTGGACCCCCTGGACAATATACGATGAGCCAGAATGCTGTCAAATTGATAGGAGTGAAGATTTTTGCATCTATATCATTGGACGACATTGGCAATTCTGGATGCTCAGGCCTATGATTCGACCTGAGTCCAAAGAGAGTCGCTTTGGACAAGTGCTACCGCACAAATCTTGTACATTTGGACCTCCTGGAAAAGGTATGATGAGGCAGAATCCTGTCACATTGATAGGAGTGAAGATATTTGCATCTATATCATTGGACCACATTGGCAATTCTGGATGCTCCGGCTTATGATTCGACCTAAATCCAAAGAGAGTCGGTTTGGGCAAATGCTGCCGCTCAAAACTTGTGCATTTGGACCCCCTGGACAAGATACGATGAGCCAGAATCCCGTTAAATTGATAGGAGTGAAGATATTTGCATCTATATCATTGGACGACATTGGCAATTCTGGATGCTCCGGCTTATGATTCGATATGAATCCAAAGAGAGTCGGTTTGGACATGTGCTACCGCCACAAATCTTGTACATTTGGACCCCCTGGACAAGATACGATGAGCTAGAATCCCGTTAAATTGATAGGAGTGAAGATATTTGCATCTATATCATTGGACCACATTGGCAATTCTGGATGCTCAGGCGTACGATTCGGCCGGAGGCCAAAGAGAGTCGCATTGTACAAGTGCTACCGCACAAGTCTTGTACATTTGGACCCCCTGGTCAATATACGATAAGGCAGAATCCTATCAAATTGATGGGAGTAAAGATATTTGCATCTATATCATTGGACGACATTGGCAATTCTGGATGCTCCGGCTTATGATTCAACCGGAGGGCAAAGAGAGACGCTTTGGACACGTGCTACAGCAACAAATCTTGTACATTTCGACCCCCTGGACAAGATACGATGAGCCAGAATCCCGTTAAATTGATAGGAGTGAAGATATTTGCATCTATATCATTGGACCACATTGGCAATTCTGGATGCTTCGTCTTATGGATCGACCTGAGTCCAAAGAGTTTCGCCTTTGTCTAGTGCTACCGTACAAATCTTGTACACTTGATCCTCCTGGACAAGACACGATGAGCCAGAACCCTGTCAAATTGATAGGAGTGAAGATATTTGCATCTATATCATTAGACGGTATTGGCAATTCTGGATGCTCAGGCTTATGATTCGACTTGATTCCAAAGAGAGTCGCTTCGGACAAGTGCTGCCGCCCAAATCTTGTCCATTTCGACATCCTGGACAAGATATGATGAGGCAGAATCCTGTCAGATTGATAGGAGTGAAGATATTTGCATCTATATCATTGGACCACATTGGCAATTCTGGATGCTCCGGCGTACGATTCGGCCGGAGGCCAAAGAGAGTCGCATTGTACAAGTGCTACCGCACAAGTCTTGTACATTTGGACCCCCTGGTCAATATACGATAAGGCAGAATCCTATCAAAATGATGGGAGTAAAGATATTTGCATCTACATCATTGGACGACAACGGCGATTCTGGATGCTCCGGCTTATGATTCGACCTGAATCAAAGAGAGTCGGTTTGGGCAAATATTGCCACCCTAAACTTGTGCATTTGGACGTCCTGGAAAAGGCACGATGAGGCAGAATCCTGTCACATTGATAGGAGTGAAGATATTTGCATCTATATCATTGGACGTCATTGGCAATTCTGGATGCTCCGGCATATGATTCAACCGGAGGGCAAAGAGAGTCGCTTTGGACACGTGCTACAGCAACAAATCTTGTACATTTGGACCCCCTGGACAAGATACGATGAGCCAGAATGCTGTCAAATTGATAGGAGTGAAGATTTTTGCATCTATATCATTGGACGACATTGGCAATTCTGGATGCTCAGGCCTATGATTCGACCCGAGTCCAAAGAGAGTCGCTTTGGACAAGTGCTACCGCACAAATCTTGTACATTTGGACCTCCTGGAAAAGGTATGATGAGGCAGAATCCTGTCACATTGATAGGAGTGAAGATATTTGCATCTATATCATTGGACCACATTGGCAATTCTGGATGCTCCGGCGTATGATTCGACCGGAGGCCAAAGAGAGTCGCTTTGGACAAGTGCCACCGCACAAATCTTGTACATTTGGACCCCCTGGACAATATAAGATGAGGCAGAATCCTGTCAAATTGATAGGAGTAAAGATATTTGCATCTACATCATTGGACGACAACGGCGATTCTGGATGCTCCGGCTTATGATTCGACCTGAATCAAAGAGAGTCGCTTTGGACAAGTGCTACCGCACAAATCTTGTACATTTGGACCTCCTGGAAAAGGTATGATGAGGCAGAATCCTGTCACATTGATAGGAGTAAAGATATTTGCATCTACATCATTGGACGACTTTGGAAATTCTGGATGCTCAGGCTTATGATTCGACTTGATTCCAAAGAATGTCGCTTTGGACAAGTGCTACCGCACAAATCTTGTACATTTGAACCTCCTGGACAAGACACCATGAGGCAGAATCCTGTCAAATTGATAGGAGTGAAGATATTTGCATCTATATCATTGGACCACATTGGCAATTCTGGATGCTCCGGCGTATGATTCGAACGGAGGCCTAATAGAGTCGTTTTGGACAAGTGCTACCACACAAATCTTGTACGTTTGAAACTCCTGGACAAGATACCATCAGGGAGAATCCTGTCAAATTGATAGCAGTAAAGATATTTGCATCTATTTCATTGCACGACATTGGCAATTCTGGATGCTCCGGCATATGATTCAACCGGAGGGCAAAGAGAGTCGCTTTGGACACGTGCTACAGCAACAAATCTTGTACATTTGGACCCCCTGGACAATATACGATGAGCCAGAATCCCGTTAAATTGATAGGAGTGAAGATATTTGCATCTATATCATTGGACCACATTGGCAATTCTGGATGCTTCGTCTTATGGATCGACCTGAGTCCAAAGAGTTTCGCCTTTGTCTAGTGCTACCGTACAAATCTTGTACACTTGATCCTCCTGGACAAGACACGATGAGCCAGAACCCTGTCAAATTGATAGGAGTGAAGATATTTGCATCTATATCATTAGACGGTATTGGCAATTCTGGATGCTCAGGCTTATGATTCGACTTGATTCCAAAGAGAGTCGCTTCGGACAAGTGCTGCCGCCCAAATCTTGTCCATTTCGACATCCTGGACAAGATATGATGAGGCAGAATCCTGTCAAATTGATAGGAGTGAAGATATTTGCATCTATATCATTGGACCACATTGGCAATTCTGGATGCTCCGGCGTACGATTCGGCCGGAGGCCAAAGAGAGTCGCATTGTACAAGTGCTACCGCACAAGTCTTGTACATTTGGACCCCCTGGTCAATATACGATAAGGCAGAATCCTATCAAAATGATGGGAGTAAAGATATTTGCATCTACATCATTGGACGACAACGGCGATTCTGGATGCTCCGGCTTATGATTCGACCTGAATCAAAGAGAGTCGGTTTGGGCAAATATTGCCACCCTAAACTTGTGCATTTGGACGTCCTGGAAAAGGCACGATGAGGCAGAATCCTGTCACATTGATAGGAGTGAAGATATTTGCATCTATATCATTGGACGTCATTGGCAATTCTGGATGCTCCGGCATATGATTCAACCGGAGGGCAAAGAGAGTCGCTTTGGACATATGCTATCGCAACAAATCGTGTCCATTTGGACCCCCTGGACAAGATACGATGAGGCAGAATGCTGTCAAATTGATAGGAGTGAAGATGTTTGGATCTACATCATTGGACGACATTGGCATTTCTGGATGCCCCGGTTTATGATTCGACCGGAGGCCAAAGAGAGTCGCTTTGGACACGTACTACCGCACAAATCTTGTACATTTGGACCCACTGGACAAGATACGATGAGGCAGAATCCTGTCAAATTTATAGCAGTAAAGATATTTGCATCTATATAATTGGACGACATTGGCAATGCTGGATGCTCCGGTATATGATTCGACCTGAGTCCGAAGAGAGTCACTTTGGACAAGTGCTACCGCACAAATCTTGTACATTTGAACCTCCTGGACAAGATACGATGAGGCAGAATCCTGTCAAATTGATAGGAGTGAAGATGTTTGCATCTATATCATTGGACGACATTGGCAATGCTGGATGCTCCGGTATATGATTCGACCTGAGTCCGAAGAGAGTCGCTTTGGACATGTGCTACCGCACAAATCTTGTACATTTGAACCTCCTGGACAAGATACGATGAGGCAGAAACCTGTCAAATTGATAGGAGTGAAGATGTTTGCATCTATATAATTGGACGACATTGGCAATGCTGGATGCTCCGGTTTATGATTCGACCTGAGTCCAAAGAGAGTCGTTTTGGACAAGTGCTACCACACAAATCTTGTACGTTTGAAACTCCTGGACAAGATACGATCAGGCAGAATCCTGTCAAATTGATAGCAGTAAAGATATTAGCATCTATATCATAGGACGACATTGGCAACTTTCGATGCGTCGGTATATGGATCGACCTGAGTCCAAAGGGATTCGCTTTTGTCACGTGCTTCCCCAAAAATCTTGTACATTTGGACCTCCTGGGCAAGGTATGATGAGGCAGAATCCTATCACGTTGATAGGAGTATAGATATTTGCATCTATATCATTGGACGACATTGGCATTTTTGGATGCTCCGGCATATGATTCGAACGGAGGCCAAAGAGAGTCGCTTTGGACAAATGCTGCCGCCCAAATATTGTACATTTGGACCCCCTGGTCAATATACGATGAGGCAGAATCCTGTCAAATTGATGGGAGTAAAGATATTTGCATCTATATCATTGGACGACATTGGCAATTCTGGATGCTCCGGCTTATGATTCGATGTGAATCCAAAGAGAGTCGGTTTGGACATGTGCTACCGCACAAATCTTGTACATTTGGACCCCCTGGACAATATACGATGAGGCAGAATCCTGTCAAATTGATAGGAGTAAAGATATTTGCATCTACATCATTGGACGACAATGGCAATTCTGGATGCTCCGGCTTATGATTCGACCTGAATCAAAGAGAGTCGCTTCGGACAAGTGCTACCGCAACAGGTCTTGTACATTTGGACCTCCTGTACAAGGTATGATGAGGCAGAAACCTATCACATTGATAGGAGTGAAGATGTTTGCATCTATATAATTGGAAGACATTGGCAATGCTGGATGCTCCGGTTTATGATTCGACCTGAGTCCAAAGAGAGTCGCTTTGGATAAATGCCGCCGCCCAAATCTTGTCCATTTGGACCCCCTGGTCAATATACGATGAGGCAGAATCCTGTCAAATTGATGGGAGTAAAGATATTTGCATCTATATCATTGGACGGCATTGGCAATTCTGGATGCTCAGGCTTATGATTCGACCTGAGTCCAAAGAGAGTCGCTTTGGACATATGCTATCGCAACAAATCGTGTCCATTTGGACCCCCTGGACAAGATACGATGAGGCAGAATGCTGTCAAATTGATAGGAGTGAAGATGTTTGGATCTATATCATTGGACGACATTGGCATTTCTGGATACTCCGGTATATGATTCGACCTGAGTCCGAAGAGAGTCGTTTTGGACAAGTGCTACCACACAAATCTTGTACGTTTGAAACTCCTGGACAAGATAAGATCAGGCAGAATCCTGTCCAATTGATAGCAGTAAAGATATTAGCATCTATATCATAGGACGACATTGGCAACTTTCGATGCGTCGGTATATGGATCGACCTGAGTCCAAAGGGATTCGCTTTTGTCACGTGCTTCCCCAAAAATCTTGTACATTTGGACCTCCTGGGCAAGGTATGATGAGGCAGAATCCTATCACGTTGATAGGAGTATAGATATTTGCATCTATATCATTGGACGACATTGGCATTTTTGGATGCTCCGGCATATGATTCGAACGGAGGCCAAAGAGAGTCGCCTTGGACAAATGCTGCCGCCCAAATATTGTACATTTGGACCCCCTGGTCAATATACGATGAGGCAGAATCCTGTCAAATTGATGGGAGTAAAGATATTTGCATCTATATCATTGGACGACATTGGCAATTCTGGATGCTCCGGCTTATGATTCGATGTGAATCCAAAGAGAGTCGGTTTGGACATGTGGTACCGCACAAATCTTGTACATTTGGACCCCCTGGACAATATACGATGAGGCAGAATCCTGTCAAATTGATAGGAGTAAAGATATTTGCATCTACATCATTGGACGACAATGGCAATTCTGGATGCTCCGGCTTATGATTCGACCTGAATCAAAGAGAGTCGCTTCGGACAAGTGCTACCGCAACAAGTCTTGTACATTTGGACCTCCTGGAAAAGGTATGATGAGGCAGAATCCTGTCACATTGATAGGAGTGAAGATATTTGCAACTATATCATTGGACCACATTGGCAATTCTGGATGCTCCGGCGTATGATTCTACCGGAGGCCAAAGAGAGTCGCTTTGGACAAGTGCCACCGCACAAATCTTGTACATTTGGACCCCCTGGACAATATACGATGAGGCAGAATCCTGTCAAATTGATAGGAGTAAAGGTATTTGCATCTACATCATTGGACGACAATGGCAATTCTGGATGCTCCGGCTTATGATTCGACCTGAATCAAAGAGAGTCGGTTTGGGCAAATATTGCCACCCTAAACTTGTGCATTTGGACGTCCTGGAAAAGGTACGATGAGGCAGAATCCTGTCACATTGATACGAGTATAGATATTTGCGTCTATATCATTGGACGACATTGGCAATTCTGGATGCTCCGGCTTATGATTCGATGTGAATCCAAAGAGAGTCGGTTTGGACATGTGCTACCGCAACAAATCTTGTACATGTGAACCCCCTGGACAAGATACGATGAGCCAGAATCCCGTTAAATTGATAGGAGTGAAGATATTTGCATCTATATCATTGGACCACATTGGCAATTCTGGATGCTCCGGCATATGATTCGGCCGGAGGCCAAAGAGAGTCGAATTGTACAAGTGCTACCGCACAAGTCTTGTACATTTGGACCCCCTGGTCAATATACGATAAGTCAGAATCCTATCAAATTGATGGGAGTAAAGATATTTGCATCTATATCATTGGACGGCATTGGCAATTCTGGATGCTCCGGCATATGATTCGACCGGAGGCCAAAGAGAGTCGCTTTGGACACGTGCTACCGCACAATTCTTGTACATTTGAACCTCTGGAACAGGGTATGATGAGACAGAATCCTGTCAAATTGATAGGAGTGAAGATATTTGCATCTATATCATTGGACCACATTGGCAATTCTGGATGCTCCGGCGTATGATTCGACCGGAGGCCAAAGAGAGTCGCTTTGGACAAGTACCACCGCACAAATCTTGTACATTTGGACCCCCTGGATAATATACGATGAGGCAGAATCCTGTCAAATTGATAGGAGTAAAGGTATTTGCATCTACATCATTGGACGACAATGGCAATTCTCGTTGCTCCGGCTTATGATTCGACCTGAATCTAAGAGAGTCGGTTTGGGCAAATGTTGCCACCAAAAACTTGTGCATTTGGACGTCCTGGAAAAGGTATGATGAGGCAGAATCCTGTCACATTGATAGGAGTATAGATATTTGCATCTATATCATTGGACGACATTGGCATTTCTGGATGCTCGGCATATGATTCGACCTGAGTTCAAAGAGAGTCGCTTTGGACAAATGCTGCCGCCCAAATCTTGTACATTTGGACCCCCTGGTCAATATACGATGAGGCAGAATTCTGTCAAATTGATGGGAGTAAAGATATTTGCATCTATATCATTGGACGACATTGGCAATTCTGGATGCTCCGGCTTATGATTCGATGTGAATCCAAAGAGAGTCGGTTTGGACATGTGCTACCGCAACAAATCTTGTACATTTGGACCCCATGGTCAATATACGATAAGGCAGAATCCTATCAAATTGATGGGAGTAAAGATATTTGCTTCTATATCATTGGACGACACTGGCAATTCTGGATGCTCCGGCTTATGATTCGACCTAAATCCAAAGAGAGTCGGTTTGGGCAAATGCAGCCGCCCAAAACTTGTGCATTTGGACCCCCTGGACAAGATACGATGAGCCAGAATCCCGTTAAATTGACAGGAGTGAAGATATTTGCATCTATATCATTGGACCACATTGGCAATTCTGGATGCTCCGGCGTACGATTTGGCCGGAGGCCAAAGAGAGTCGCATTGTACAAGTGCTACCGCACAAATCTTGTACATTTGGACCTCCTGGAAAAGGTATGATGAGGCAGAATCCTGTCACATTGATAGGAGTGAAGATATTTGCATCTATATCATTGGACCACATTGGCAATTCTGGATGCTCCGGCGTATGATTCGACCGGAGGCCAAAGAGAGTCGCTTTGGACAAGTGCCACCGCACAAATCTTGTACATTTGGACCCCCTGGACAATATACGATGAGGCAGAATCCTGTCAAATTGATAGGAGTAAAGATATTTGCATCTACATCATTGGACGACAATGGCAATTCTGGATGCTCCGGCTTATGATTCGACCTGAATCAAAGAGAGTCGGTTTGGGCCAATGTTGCCACCCAAAACTTGTGCATTTGGGCGTCTGGAAAAGGTATGATGAGGCAGAATCCTGTCACATTGATAGGAGTATAGATATTTGCATCTATATCATTGGACGACTTTGGAAATTCTGGATGCTCAGGCTTATGATTCGACTTGATTACAAAGAATGTCGCTTTGGACAAGTGCTACCGCACAAATCTTGTACATTTGAACCTCCTGGACAAGATACGATGAGGCAGAATCCTGTCAAATTGATAGGAGTGAAGATTTTTGCATCTATATCATTGGACGACATTGGCAATTCTGGATGCTCAGGCCTATGATTCGACCTGAGTCCAAAGAGAGTCGCTTTGGACAAGTGCTACCGCACAAATCTTGTACATTTGGACCTCCTGGACAAGGTATGATGAGGCAGAATCCTGTCACATTGATAGGAGTGAAGATATTTGCATCTATATCATTGGACCACATTGGCAATTCTGGATGCTCCGGCTTATGATTCGACCTAAATCCAAAGAGAGTCGGTTTGGGCAAATGCTGCCGCTCAAAACTTGTGCATTTGGACCCCCTGGACAAGATACGATGAGCCAGAATCCCGTTAAATTGATAGGAGTGAAGATATTTGCATCTATATCATTGGACGACATTGGCAATTCTGGATGCTCCGGCTTATGATTCGACCTGAATCCAAATAGGGTCGGTTTGGGCAAATGCTACCGCCCAAATCTTGTACATTTGGACCCCCTGGTCAATATACGATGAGGCAGAATTCTGTCAAATTGATGGGAGTAAAGATATTTGCATCTATATCATTGGACGACATTGGCAATTCTGGATGCTCCGGCTTATGATTGAACCGGAGGGCAAAGAGAGACGCTTTGGACACGTGCTACAGCAACAAATCTTGTACATTTCGACCCCCTGGACAAGATACGATGAGCCAGAATCCCGTTAAATTGATAGGAGTGAAGATATTTGCATCTATATCATTGGACCACATTGGCAATTCTGGATGCTTCGTCTTATGGATCGACCTGAGTCCAAAGAGTTTCGCCTTTGTCTAGTGCTACCGTACAAATCTTGTACACTTGATCCTCCTGGACAAGACACGATGAGCCAGAATCCTGTCAAATTGATAGGAGTGAAGATATTTGCATCTATATCATTAGACGGTATTGGCAATTCTGGATGCTCAGGCTTATGATTCGACTTGATTCCAAAGAGAGTCGCTTCGGACAAGTGCTGCCGCCCAAATCTTGTCCATTTCGACATCCTGGACAAGATATGATGAGGCAGAATCCTGTCAAATTGATAGGAGTGAAGATATTTGCATCCATATCATTGGACCACATTGGCAATTCTGGATGCTCCGGCGTACGATTCGGCCGGAGGCCAAAGAGAGTCGCATTGTACAAGTGCTACCGCACAAGTCTTGTACATTTGGACCCTCTGGTCAATATACGATAAGGCAGAATCCTATCAAAATGATGGGAGTAAAGATATTTGCATCTACATCATTGCACGACATTGGCAATTCTGGATGCTTCGGCTAATGGATCGACCTGAGTCCAAAGAGTTTCGCTTTTGTCTAGTGCCACCGCACAAATCTTGTACAATTGATCCTCCTGGACAAGACACGATGAGCCAGAATCCTGTCAAATTGATAGGAGTGAAGATATTTGCATCTATATCATAGGACGGCATTGGCAATTCTGGATGCTCCGGCATATGATTCAACCGGAGGGCAAAGAGAGTCGCTTTGGACACGTGCTACAGCAACAAATCTTGTACATTTGGACCCCCTGGACAATATACGATGAGCCAGAATGCTGTCAAATTGATAGGAGTGAAGATTTTTGCATCTATATCATTGGACGACATTGGCAATTCTGGATGCTCAGGCCTATGATTCGACCTGAGTCCAAAGAGAGTCGCTTTGGACAAGTGCTACCGCACAAATCTTGTACATTTGGACCTCCTGGAAAAGGTATGATGAGGCAGAATCCTGTCACATTGATAGGAGTGAAGATATTTGCATCTATATCATTGGACCACATTGGCAATTCTGGATGCTCCGGCTTATGATTCGACCTAAATCCAAAGAGAGTCGGTTTGGGCAAATGCTGCCGCTCAAAACTTGTGCATTTGGACCCCCTGGACAAGATACGATGAGCCAGAATCCCGTTAAATTGATAGGAGTGAAGATATTTGCATCTATATCATTGGACAACATTGGCAATTCTGGATGCTCCGGCTTATGATTCGATATGAATCCAAAGAGAGTCGGTTTGGACATGTGCTACCGCCACAAATCTTGTACATTTGGACCCCCTGGACAAGATACGATGAGCTAGAATCCCGTTAAATTGATAGGAGTGAAGATATTTGCATCTATATCATTGGACCACATTGGCAATTCTGGATGCTCAGGCGTACGATTCGGCCGGAGGCCAAAGAGAGTCGCATTGTACAAGTGCTACCGCACAAGTCTTGTACATTTGGACCCCCTGGTCAATATACGATAAGGCAGAATCCTATCAAATTGATGGGAGTAAAGATATTTGCATCTATATCATTGGACGACATTGGCAATTCTGGATGCTCCGGCTTATGATTCAACCGGAGGGCAAAGAGAGACGCTTTGGACACGTGCTACAGCAACAAATCTTGTACATTTCGACCCCCTGGACAAGATACGATGAGCCAGAATCCCGTTAAATTGATAGGAGTGAAGATATTTGCATCTATATCATTGGACCACATTGGCAATTCTGGATGCTTCGTCTTATGGATCGACCTGAGTCCAAAGAGTTTCGCCTTTGTCTAGTGCTACCGTACAAATCTTGTACACTTGATCCTCCTGGACAAGACACGATGAGCCAGAACCCTGTCAAATTGATAGGAGTGAAGATATTTGCATCTATATCATTAGACGGTATTGGCAATTCTGGATGCTCAGGCTTATGATTCGACTTGATTCCAAAGAGAGTCGCTTCGGACAAGTGCTGCCGCCCAAATCTTGTCCATTTCGACATCCCGGACAAGATATGATGAGGCAGAATCCTGTCAGATTGATAGGAGTGAAGATATTTGCATCTATATCATTGGACCACATTGGCAATTCTGGATGCTCCGGCGTACGATTCGGCCGGAGGCCAAAGAGAGTCGCATTGTACAAGTGCTACCGCACAAGTCTTGTACATTTGGACCCCCTGGTCAATATACGATAAGGCAGAATCCTATCAAAATGATGGGAGTAAAGATATTTGCATCTACATCATTGGACGACAACGGCGATTCTGGATGCTCCGGCTTATGATTCGACCTGAATCAAAGAGAGTCGGTTTGGGCAAATATTGCCACCCTAAACTTGTGCATTTGGACGTCCTGGAAAAGGCACGATGAGGCAGAATCCTGTCACATTGATAGGAGTGAAGATATTTGCATCTATATCATTGGACGTCATTGGCAATTCTGGATGCTCCGGCATATGATTCAACCGGAGGGCAAAGAGAGTCGCTTTGGACACGTGCTACAGCAACAAATCTTGTACATTTGGACCCCCTGGACAAGATACGATGAGCCAGAATGCTGTCAAATTGATAGGAGTGAAGATTTTTGCATCTATATCATTGGACGACATTGGCAATTCTGGATGCTCAGGCCTATGATTCGACCCGAGTCCAAAGAGAGTCGCTTTGGACAAGTGCTACCGCACAAATCTTGTACATTTGGACCTCCTGGAAAAGGTATGATGAGGCAGAATCCTGTCACATTGATAGGAGTGAAGATATTTGCATCTATATCATTGGACCACATTGGCAATTCTGGATGCTCCGGCGTATGATTCGACCGGAGGCCAAAGAGAGTCGCTTTGGACAAGTGCCACCGCACAAATCTTGTACATTTGGACCCCCTGGACAATATAAGATGAGGCAGAATCCTGTCAAATTGATAGGAGTAAAGATATTTGCATCTACATCATTGGACGACAACGGCGATTCTGGATGCTCCGGCTTATGATTCGACCTGAATCAAAGAGAGTCGCTTTGGACAAGTGCTACCGCACAAATCTTGTACATTTGGACCTCCTGGAAAAGGTATGATGAGGCAGAATCCTGTCACATTGATAGGAGTAAAGATATTTGCATCTACATCATTGGACGACTTTGGAAATTCTGGATGCTCAGGCTTATGATTCGACTTGATTCCAAAGAATGTCGCTTTGGACAAGTGCTACCGCACAAATCTTGTACATTTGAACCTCCTGGACAAGACACCATGAGGCAGAATCCTGTCAAATTGATAGGAGTGAAGATATTTGCATCTATATCATTGGACCACATTGGCAATTCTGGATGCTCCGGCGTATGATTCGAACGGAGGCCTAATAGAGTCGTTTTGGACAAGTGCTACCACACAAATCTTGTACGTTTGAAACTCCTGGACAAGATACCATCAGGGAGAATCCTGTCAAATTGATAGCAGTAAAGATATTTGCATCTATTTCATTGCACGACATTGGCAATTCTGGATGCTCCGGCATATGATTCAACCGGAGGGCAAAGAGAGTCGCTTTGGACACGTGCTACAGCAACAAATCTTGTACATTTGGACCCCCTGGACAATATACGATGAGCCAGAATGCTGTCAAATTGATAGGAGTGAAGATTTTTGCATCTATATCATTGGACGACATTGGCAATTCTGGATGCTCAGGCCTATGATTCGACCTGAGTCCAAAGACAGTCGCTTTGGACAAGTGCTACCGCACAAATCTTGTACATTTGGACCTCCTGGAAAAGGTATGATGAGGCAGAATCCTGTCACATTGATAGGAGTGAAGATATTTGCATCTATATCATTGGACCACATTGGCAATTCTGGATGCTCCGGCTTATGATTCGACCTAAATCCAAAGAAAGTCGGTTTGGGCAAATACTGCCGCTCAAAACTTGTGCATTTGGACCCCCTGGACAAGATACGATGAGCCAGAATCCCGTTAAATTGATAGGAGTGAAGATATTTGCATCTATATCATTGGACGACATTGGCAATTCTGGATGCTCCGGCTTATGATTCGACCTGAATCCAAATAGGGTCGGTTTGGGCAAATGCTACCGCCCAAATCTTGTACATTAGGACCCCCTGGTCAATATACGATGAGGCAGAATTCTGTCAAATTGATGGGAGTAAAGATATTTGCATCTATATCATTGGACGACATTGGCAATTCTGGATGCTCCGGCTTATGATTCGATATGAATCCAAAGAGAGTCGGTTTGGACATGTGCTACCGCCACAAATCTTGTACATTTGGACCCCCTGGACAAGATACGATGAGCTAGAATCCCGTTAAATTGATAGGAGTGAAGATATTTGCATCTATATCATTGGACCACATTGGCAATTCTGGATGCTCCGGCGTACGATTCGGCCGGAGGCCAAAGAGAGTCGCATTGTACAAGTGCTACCGCACAAGTCTTGTACATTTGGACCCCCTGGTCAATATACGATAAGGCAGAATCCTATCAAATTGATGGGAGTAAAGATATTTGCATCTATATCATTGGACGACATTGGCAATTCTGGATGCTCCGGCTTATGATTCAACCGGAGGGCAAAGAGAGACACTTTGGACACGTGCTACAGCAACAAATCTTGTACATTTCGACCCCCTGGACAAGATACGATGAGCCAGAATCCCGTTAAATTGATAGGAGTGAAGATATTTGCATCTATATCATTGGACCACATTGGCAATTCTGGATGCTTCGTCTTATGGATCGACCTGAGTCCAAAGAGTTTCGCCTTTGTCTAGTGCTACCGTACAAATCTTGTACACTTGATCCTCCTGGACAAGACACGATGAGCCAGAACCCTGTCAAATTGATAGGAGTGAAGATATTTGCATCTATATCATTAGACGGTATTGGCAATTCTGGATGCTCAGGCTTATGATTCGACTTGATTCCAAAGAGAGTCGCTTCGGACAAGTGCTGCCGCCCAAATCTTGTCCATTTCGACATCCTGGACAAGATATGATGAGGCAGAATCCTGTCAAATTGATAGGAGTGAAGATATTTGCATCTATATCATTGGACCACATTGGCAATTCTGGATGCTCCGGCGTACGATTCGACCGGAGGCCAAAGAGAGTCGCTTTGGACAAGTGCCACCGCACAAATCTTGTACATTTGGACCCCCTGGACAATATACGATGAGGCAGAATCCTGTCAAATTGATAGGAGTAAAGATATTTGCATCTACATCTTTGGACGACAATGGCAATTCTGGATGCTCCGGCTTATGATTCGACCTGAATCAAAGAGAGTCGGTTTGGGCAAATGTTGCCACCCAAAACTTGTGCATTTGGACGTCTGGAAAAGGTATGATGAGGCAGAATCCTGTCACATTGGTAGGAGTATAGATATTTGCATCTATATCATTGGACGACAATGGCAATTCTGGATGCTCCGGCTTCTGATTCGACCTGAATGAAAGAGAGTCGGTTTGGGCAAATGTTGCCACCCAAAACTTGTGCATTTGGACGTCTGGAAAAGTTATGATGAGGCAGAATCCTGTCACATTGATAGGAGTATAGATATTTGCATCTATATCATTAGACGGCATTGGCAATTCTGAATGCTCACGCATATTATTCGACCTGAGTCCAAAGGGAGTCGCTTTGGAAATATGCTACTGCAACAAATCGTGTCCATTTGGACCCCCTGGACAAGATACGATGAGGCAGAATGCTGTCAAATTGATCGGAGTGAAGATTTTTGCATCTATATCATTGGACGACATTGGCAATTCTGGATGCTCAGGCCTATGATTCGACCTGAGTCCAAAGAGAGTCGCTTTGGACAAGTGCTACCGCACAAATCTTGTACATTTGGACCTCCTGGACAAGGTATGATGAGGCAGAATCCTGTCACATTGATAGGAGTATAGATATTTGCATCTATATCATTGGACGACATTGGCAATTCTGGATGCTCCGGCTTATGATTCGATGTGAATCCAAAGAGAGTCGGTTTGGACATGTGCTACCGCAACAAATCTTGTACATTTGGACCCCATGGTCAATATACGATAAGGCAGAATCCCATCAAATTGATGGGAGTAAAGATATTTGCTTCTATATCATTGGACGACACTGGCAATTCTGGATGCTCCGGCTTATGATTCGACCTAAATCCAAAGAGAGTCGGTTTGGGCAAATGCAGCCGCCCAAAACTTGTGCATTTGGACCCCCTGGACAAGATACGATGAGCCAGAATCCCGTTAAATTGATAGGAGTGAAGATATTTGCATCTATATCATTGGACCACATTGGCAATTCTGGATGCTCCGGCGTACGATTCGGCCGGAGGCCAAAGAGAGTCGCATTGTACAAGTGCTACCGCATTAATCTTGTACATTTGGACCTCCTGGAAAAGGTATGATGAGGCAGAATCCTGGCACATTGATAGGAGTGAAGATATTTGCATCTATATCATTGGACCACATTGGCAATTCTGGATGCTCCGGCGTATGATTCGACCGGAGGCCAAAGAGAGTCGCTTTGGACAAGTGCCACCGCACAAATCTTGTAAATTTGGACCCCCTGGACAATATACGATGAGGCAGAGTCCTATCACATTGATAGGAATAAAGATATTTGCATCTATACCATTGCACGACATTGGCAATTCTTGATGCTTCGGCTTATAGATCGACCTGAGTCCAAAGAGTTTAGCTTTGCACATGTGCTACCGCACAAATCTTGTACAATTGGACCTCCTGTACAAGGTATGATGAGGCAGAATCCTATCACATTGATTGGAGTAAACATATTTGCATCTATATCACTGGACGACATTGGCAATTCTGGATGCTCCGGCATATGATTCGACCGGAGGCCAAAGACAGTCGCTTCGGACAAGTGCTACCGCAATAAGTCTTGTACATTTGGACCTCCTGTACAACGTATGATGAGGCAGAATCCCATCACATTGATAGGAGTAAAGATATTTGCATCTATATCATTGGACGACATTGGCAATTCTGGATGCTCGGCATATGATTCGACCTGAGTCAAAGAGATTGGCTTTTGTCAAGTGCTACCGCACAAGTCTTGTACATTTGGACCCCCTGGACTATATACGATGAGGCAGAATCCTGTCAAATTGACAGGAGTAAAGATATTTGCATCTATATCATTGGACGACATTGGCAATTCCGGATGCTCCGGTTTATGATTCGACTTGAATCCAAAGAGATTCGCTTTGGACAAGTGCTACCGCACGAACCTTGTACATTTGCACCTCTGGAACAAGTATGATGAGGCAGAATCCTATCACATTAATAGGAGTGAAGATATTTGCATCTATATCACTGGACGACATTGGCAATTCTGGATGCTCCGGCATATGATTCGACCTGAGTCCAAGGAGAGTCGCTTTGGACAAGTGCTACCGCAACAAATCTTGTACATTTGAACCCCTTGGACAAGAAAGGATGAGGCAGAATCCTGTCAAATTAATAGGAGTAAAGATATTTGCATCTATATCATTGGTCAACATCGGCAATTCTGGATGGTCCGGCTTATGGTTCGACATAAGTCCAAAGAATGTCGCTTTGGACAAGTGCTACCGCAACAAATCGTGTACATTTGGACCCCTTGGACAAGATGGGATGAGGTAGAATCCTGTCAAATTAATAGGAGTAAAGATATTTGCATCTATATCATTGGTCAACAACGGCAATTCTGGATGCTCCGGCGTATGATTCGGACGGAGGCCAAAGAGAGTCGCTTCGGACAAGTGCTACCGCAATAAGTCTTGTACATTTGAACCTCCTGTACAACGTATGATGAGGCAGAATCCTATCACATTCATAGGAGTAAAGATATTTGCATCTATATCATTGGACGACATTGGCAATTCTGGAATTTCGGCATATGATTCGACCTGAGTTCAAAGAGAGTCGCTTTGGACAAATACTGCCGCCCAAATCTGGTCCATTTGGACCTCCGGAACAAGGTATGATGAGGCAGAATCCGATCCCATTGATAGGAGTAAAGATATTTGCATCTATATCATTGGTCAACATCGGCAATTCTGGATGGTCCGGCTTATGTTCGACCTAAGTCCAAAGAATGTGGCTTTAGACAAGTGCTACCGCACAAATCTTGTACATTTGAACCTCCGGAACAAGGTATGATGAGGCAGAATACTATCACATTGATAGGAGTAAAGATATTTGCATCTATATCATTGGACGACATTGGCAATTCTGGAATTTCGGCATATGATTCGACCTGAGTCCAAAGAGAGTCGCTTTGGACAAGGGCTACCGCTCAAATCTTGTACATTTGCACCTCCGGAACAAGGTATTATGAGGCAGAATCCGATCACATTAATAGGAGTAAAGATATTTGCATCTATATCACTGGACGACATTGGCAATTCTGGATGCTCCGGCATATGATTCGACCTGAGTCCAAGGAGAGTCGCTTTGGACAAGTGCTACCGCAACAAATCTTGTACATTTGGACCCCCTGGACAAGATACGATGAGGCAGAATCCTGTCAAATTAATAGGAGTAAAGATATTTGCATCTATATCATTGGACGACATTGGCAATTCTGGATGCTTCGGCATATGGATCGACCTGAGTCCCAAGCGATTCGCTTTTGTCAAGTGCTACGGCACAAATCGGGTACATTTGAACCTCCTAGATAAGATACGATGGGGCAGAATCGTTTCAAATTGATAGGAGTGAAGAAATTTGCATCTATTTCATTGGACGACATTGGCCAATTCTGGATGCTCGGCTTGTGATTCGAACTGAGTCCAAAACGATTCGTTTTTGTCAAGTGCTACCGCACAAATCTTGTACATTTGAACCTCCTGGACAGGATACGATGAGACAGAATCCTGTCAAATTGATAGCAGTGTAGATATTTGCATCTATATCATTGGACGACATTGGCAATCCTGGGGATCCGGCTTATAATTAGACCTGAATCCAAAGAGAGTCGTCCTGGGCAAGTCCTACCGCACAAGTCTTGTACATTTGAGCCTCCTGGACAAGATACGATGAGGCAGAATGCTGCAGAATTTATAGGAGTAAGGATATTTGCCTCTATATCTGTTTGATCGAATCCTCGTCCGAAACCTCAAGTGGTCGGATAGCAGTGCTCGATCTGTTAGTATAATGCAAGAAGAGATGTTAAGAAAAGACGATTGGTTCTGTTAGGGATGCAGGTATCTTGTATGGCTCGTAGTGGATGGCAAGTTATTTATTCAGATGAGTTTCGGCTTACAGCGTGTATCACAGCGACAAAGTTTTAGACCGACAGTAATGGACGAAGAAGCGAACGAGCGCGCGATCGATATATCTCGCTCTGTATCGATTGTCGTTATGTATCGATTCTAGTTACTAAAAATACGTGGTGACTTGGGCATGAAATACTTAAATTCTAGGGGAATTGCTTTCTACACTCCCACTTTTCATGCACTCTGTCACAAATCAGTCTTATTCGTTTCTTAACTCAGTCTTATATGCTTATTTTTAAACTTAAAATCACATCTTTGGCTTTATATTTAGTAAGTCTCGGAGGTAACAAAAACGTTCTCTTAATAACGGCTTAGTGAGTATATCGGCCTGCTGTTTCTCAGTAGGAACATATTCTAAATCAAAAAGGCCCTCTTGTTCTTTCTCGCGCGCAAAATGGTATCTTATATCTATATGTTTGGTGCGTTTGTGAAATTCGTGGTTTTTTAACAGCTTTATCGCGCTCTGGTTGTCAAGAAGTAACTTAGGTTTTACAATTTCCCCTTTCGTAATTTCACTCAATAAGCGACGCAACCAAATTAATTCTTTAATTGTCTGTGCCGCAGCTATAAATTCAGATTCTGTCGTTGATAATGCAACTGCTCTTTGCTTTTGCGAGCACCACGAAATTGTGCTTCCCCCCATTTTGAACACGTAGCCTGACGTCGACCTACGAGTCTCAATATCTCCCGCGTAATCGGCGTCGCTAAATGCTAACAAATCGGTTTTCGCACACGCTTCAAACAATAATCCGTAATTTGCGGTTCCTTTTAAATATTTTAAAATTCGTTTTACGGCATTCCAGTGAATCTTATCGGGTGATTCTAAGTGCTGACTTACAGTGCTTAGTGCAAATGCTATGTCCGGTCTTGTGCCTACTGCCAGATACATTAGCGATCCGACGGCCTCCCTGTATGGTGCTCGGACCTCCCCAGGGTTTTCCTTTCCGTGTACCATGATGCTTAGTTCTTGGTGCTTGTCCATGGGAACTGTTACTGGGTTTGCCTCGGTGATGTTGAATCGCTCCAGCACCCTCTGGGCAAATCCGGACTGATGTACGAAGATTGAGCCGTCCGTCTTTTGGTCTATCTCGAGGCCTAAAAGGAGACTTAAATTCCCTTCGGTTATTTCGAATTCTTGTTTGAGTTGAGTCAACAGCGTATCCGCCGTTGTCTCATCTGACGCTGCTATGATGCCGTCGTCGATATAGATAGCCAGTATCAACGTGTTCTCCCGTTGATTGTTGGTGAAGACGCACGTGTCAGATTTTGTGGCTTCCAGGTTGGATTTCTTCAGGAAATTTGTAAATCGTTCGTGCCAACATCTCGAGGCTTGCTTCAACCCATATAGACTTCTCTCCAGTTTACAGATATGATTCGGTCCGTGCTCGTAGCCTTCCGGTTGTTCCATATAAACAGTTTCTGACAGTTTTCCATTGAGAAAGGCTGTTTTTATGTCGAACTGTCGTAAGACCAAGTTCCTTGATGCTGCTAAGGCCAGAATTATACGAATGGAATCGAATTTGACAACTGGGCTAAAGGTTTCGTGGTAGTCTATTCCCTTCTTTTGTGAATAGCCTTTGGCCACAAGCCTCGCCTTGAATCTGTCGATGCTTCCGTCAGGTTTCTTTTTGACCTTGTATACCCATCGGTTTTCGACTGGTTTTCTTCCGTCTTCTCGGCACACAATACTCCATGTATTGTTCTTCCTGAGAGAGTTGATTTCGTCATCCATGGCTCGCTTCCATTGGTGTGCATATCGGCTTGCGATTGCTTCCTGATAGTTTTGCGGTTCCTCAATTTCTGCAAAAAGGGCGACGTCAGAATTAATTCCATTTTCATACCTGCTCGGCCTTCTGATCCTGTCTCTGTCTCGCAGGACTCTGGCTACCCGAAGTTGTTCTTGGGCGGCTAATTGCTCGACTTCTTGATTTTCAGAATCGGAGTGCTCGTCCGCGGATTTCCAGTTATTTTCGCCATCAGATGCTTCTTCCAATAGGTCAATGGATTCCATCGGCTCGTGGGATATTTGCGGCTCGTGTTCTTGTGGTTCAGGTGCGGGTTCCTCCGGACACTTGAACGTCTGCGATTCATTACTCGTATTTGCTTCGATTAGGTTTCCAGGGTAGGGGTCATTTTCATTAAAGATGACGTCCCTCCTTGTGTCCACTCTATCGGTGTCGGGGACCCAAATCCTTGACCCTTTAACATCTATGCCATATCCTACGAAGTACCCTTTTTCCGCCTTTTTATCAAGTTTTTGACGCTTTTCCTTTGGAATGTGCGCGTACGCAGTGGTTCCAAAAGGAATGAATTTTTCCAATTTAGCCGTTCGACCGAACCACAGACTATACGGCGTTTCCGGCCGTTGAGCGGTCATCCTAGTACGGTTCATTACATAAGCTGCGGTATTTATTCCTTCAGCCCATAATTTCAGCGGTAATTTCCTCATGTGGATCATGGATCTCATAGCTTCAACGAGTGTTCGGTTTTCTCTTTCTGCGATCCCGTTTTGTTCTGGGGTATAGCTCACGGTTCTTTGATGCTGTATGCCCTGTTTTCTCAATACATCCCGTACCCTTGCGTTGACAAACTCTAGACCATTGTCCGTGCGCAAAGTTTTTATGCTTCTTCCTACATGATTCTTTACCATGGCGATGAAGTCCTTTATACGTTCCACAGTTTCATCTTTGGATCTCAGAAAATATACTGTCGAATAGCGTGAAAAATCGTCTTTAAACACCAAGAGGTAACGCGATCCATTTATGGATTCCTCTTGAAAGGGTCCACATAAATCCGCATGCACCAGCTCACCCGGGACTTTCGCCTTGTAGTCTGTCGACTTTCTCTTGGGAAAGGGAAGTCTGTGTGCCTTACCGAAAGCACATCCTTCACAAAAGAAAATTTGGTCTGTTACCGGAATTCCTTGAGTTTGAAGGTACTGCTTCACGTAAGCAACGTTCTGATGCGCCAGTCTTTCGTGCCAGGATTGAAGGCTGTCCTTTACGGCTAGACTCGCTTCCATCTGACTACTCGCTGGGGTGAGTGTCCTAAATTGCATTTCGCATAATTTGTGTTTCCTTACTCCCACTGCAACGGTAATGCCGTCCTTCTCAAAATGACATCCCCCTGCAGTAGAAACTTGAAGCAATCCCTTGTCAAGTGCTGAACCAGCTGAAAAGAGGTTATAGCGCAGGTATGGAACAAACAGGACATTGGCTAAATGCTTTTCAATCCACGTTTTTCCATTATAGGCAAGGATGTTTATATCGCCGCTGCCTAGGGCTCCCACTGACTCGCCCATTTTTCCCACGTTGACTGGGTGAGGGTTTTCAAAAAATTCTAAATTTACAAACCATTGTTCCTGATTGGACATATGATGCGTAGCACCAGAGTCCAGATACCACGTGTTTGTAGTACCCTGTGGCCCGTCCAACGATTCAGCTGTATGCGCTATCAACGCTTGACCTTTGGGTTGCTTGTCGCGGCATGACTCCTTCATCTTTCCTACCCGACAGCCGTGTGCCCAATGTCCTGGTTGTTTGATATGAGTGAAGATGTTTGCATCTATATCATTGGACGACATTGGCAATTCTGGATGCTCCGGCACATTTGCATCTATATCATTGGACGACATTGGCAATTCTGGATGCTCCGGTTGTTTTTCCGGGTGGGTTTGCCGGGTCGTCGTTTGAGGTGTCGGATCTATAAGATCTAGTATCCGAGACGAACCTGGGGGCAGACCACACGCTGCCCACCCATAAAGTTGCCGGCGGAGCTACCCAATCCCACGCTCGTGGGTAACAGAAGCCACCGGCAGCAAAGATGTGTGGTAGAGTTGATCGCAGCCGCGACCTCGACGGTTACTCATCGAACGCAGTGAGAGAAGTCTCGCTAACATGAGCAGGACGCTGAGCGGTTGCCTGGCCGTGCGTCCACTCCACCGGAGTATAATCGGTAGACGGGGATGGGGCCCACCAGTGGTAGCGCGGTCGGCGTGTGGGAACGTCCCACCGCATGTTTACCTCGAGCTGCCATTGGCCCCCATCATTTGGGACGGCATCCTTTAGGGGTTGCAATCGTCGTGGTAGTGGTTAAAAGCCGACATCGCCGGCGAGGGGATGAAACCCCGGTGCGGGAGTTCCACTCAATGAACTCGCCTACCATAGTGGCAGAACTATGGGAGAGGTTTAGAAAGGCCTCGCTTCCACCGGTAAGATGAGGGGCTGGCAACCCTCTAGACCGGGACGCAACTTCGGTTGCGCGTTGATCGAGCGATAATCTCGATCCATGCCTCGTTTGCGCTTGCGTAACAGGGGGCCGTGTGAATTAAGGCTCACGCCAGGTGTCGCACGTTAAATTTCTCTCGATTATGTCCTGGTTGTTTACAATTGAAACAGACAGCTTCCTGGTCCTTACTAGCGTATTTCATCTCCTTTGTTGACTTGGAATGTCGGTTTCCTTTCCAGTTTCCGTTGCTTTTCTTGGAAGACGTTTTCATTGCCGCTAAGGCCTCCGTTAACTCTTCCGTATGGCTGAAAAATCTTATCTCCTCTGCAAGAAGTCTCTCTACCAGATTTGAGAGTGTACGTTCGCTTTGTGGAGTTGACTCCCACGCCGTTATGAAATGGTTATATGTTGTAGGCAGTGTCATTAGGATTTTGGTTATGACCATAGAATCAGCAATAGGCTCACCCAGTGCTTCTAAGCGATGCGCTAGATCCTTCAGTTTCGCAATGTGTGACGCCATGTTGTCCTTGGGATCCTTGGTCACCCGGTACCATTTTTGTTGCAACATGTGTATGCCCGTCTCTGACCTCTGCTCATATAGATTGTGCAGTGCTTCCCACATGTCCTTCGCGGAGCTGCAGTTCATAATGTGGACTAATTGTGAGTCAGCCACACTTGTTGCAATGATCCTTTGTGCTGTACTGTCTGCCTTTAACCAGTTGTTGAGTTCCAAACTCTGTGCAGCTGTCGGTTCTCGGACTGGTAGGGGCTTGATAAAAGCGCCGCTCACCACCCTAAAAGTGTCCTTATCATTTAGTAGGATCGAGATCTGAAATTTCCACTGCGCCCAGTTCGCCGCACTCTTTAACTTGGTGATCTTTGTCACTTCGGCCTCCATTTCGTGGTTTTTCCGCTCTTGCACGTGGCTCGGGTTAGACCAGGTTAGACTCACAGGAGAGTATTATAAAATGGATGTAAAGACCAAAAAATTAGAAAAATACTTGTCGCAACACGTAGCCTGGGCCCATAACCTGTTAGGGATGCAGGTATCTTGTATGGCTCGTAGTGGATGGCAAGTTATTTATTCAGATGAGTTTCGGCTTACAGCGTGTATCACAGCGACAAAGTTTTAGACCGACAGTAATGGACGAAGAAGCGAACGAGCGCGCGATCGATATATCTCGCTCTGTATCGATTGTCGTTATGTATCGATTCTAGTTACTAAAAATACGTGGTGACTTGGGCATGAAATACTTAAATTCTAGGGGAATTGCTTTCTACAGGTTCGACTGGTGTGTAAAGGGCAAATAAAATCAAGATAGCGCTTTCAATGAACTCCGGTCCTTTTAATGTTCTCCTAACTTCCCAAAAGGGTCTATAAAGTACAGGACGAGAAAGTTCTCGTTAAGACGCGCGGGACAGAGATCCCAAGACGGACCGCAGACGGTTCGCACGCTCACTCAAAAAAAAACTAAGGTTCTCAGAAAATCACTCGCAATACTCAGAAATAGATGTATCCTCACCGACAATAGGCTAACGACTAATTAGCGGTCGCACAGGTGTCCTATTCCGGGAAACAAGTCCCCCCCGCTCCCCGCTCCCGCAGCCCACGAGCTGCTCGATCCACCCGGGGCGGCGGAAGGGAGAGCGGGAGAGGAGTTAGCGAAAGATCGGGTAAGACCCGAGCGGTGCCGAGGCGGCCCGAAGCCGCTGATCGGTCGCGCATTTAGGAAAGTCGCGACAATATCATTGATGAGGCTCGCTGTAGTCCGGATCGTCGTCTCCTCTTGAACCCAGAATCGCTCGAGAAGGTCGTGCAGGTGATGGTCGATAGCGACCGCGTGCGTGGTTGCGGTCTGACCTGCTAACTCGTCATCGACCGGGCCGAGTACGACCCATGCGAAGGGTGCGGAGGGCGATTGGCTCCTGAGGACTCCCCTTGATAACACCGGGCTCGAGCAGCCTACCGTACACGTCGACTCCCAAGATGATATCGATTTCTCCGGGGTTGAGGAAATCTGGGTCGGCGAGTGGTATCTCCTGCAGATGCGGCCACCAGAGCTCCGGAGCGGAGAATGAGGGTAGCCACGTGGTGGTTTTCTTGTGGATGTGAACCGTGATGGTGAACGATGCAGTCTGGTCGTAGATCGACGTGAGGAGAACAGTCGCCACTCCCCGTGTGGAACCTGAATGGGTACCTCCGACCCCGGTGATCCGTATGTTGGAGGGCCGTACTTCCAGCAGCAGCGTCTTCGCCGTTCTCTCTGAGACAAAGGATAGTTCTGAGCCGGGGTCGATCAGCATGCGTACCTGATGCGTGGTGCCATAGATTGACAAGGTGATGGCCTGGCAAGTGGCCAGCAGCACATTCGGCCTGAGATACCCTGATGGAGGAAGGGTGAGTGCGCTGGCCGGTGGAGGCGCAAGAGGAGTGCCCAGTGTTGCGAGAGGAGTGCCTGGTTGAGGGGGTTCCGTTGAGGCTGTCGTTCCTGAGGATGTCCCGAGTTTAGTTTTCCTGAGGGTGGATCTATGACGGGAGTAGGAGGTTCTACTCCGGTGAGGGGGGAGGGGCTTACCCCGCCCTGAAATCCCCTGCCACTTGGACAAGTAATGTGGTCGCAGTCCCTGCGCGTCCGTATCCACGATGGCGAGCGGCTTGGCATCCTGCTGTGGTGAGGGCGCTCGGAGAGTGGTCTCCAGCTCAGCCGGCTCCTGCTCGGCCGCCGGCTCCGCCGTGGGTGCTGGCCTGTACACGGTGACTGTGCGGGGTTGAGGACTCCCTGAGAGTGCGCCGGTTGCAGATGGATCATCGAATGATGAAGCCCCCCGCAGTGCTGGCCCCGTTCGCGGTTGCGACAGTTAACCACGTTGTGATTACCAAGGCAGTTGTAGCACAACCGCAACTGTTCCACCGCCTGCCGTCTCTATGATGCATTGGCTGCCCGGAACTCGGGGCATGACACAATAAAGTGTTCCTCGCTGCACAGCTCGCACATTCGTGCCCGAGGAGTCTCACCTGGCACCGCATCTGCTACATGTGCTCTGGCACCGAGCGAAGGCCTAGAGCGAGTCTGCGAGGAGGCAGAGGAGTCAGGGGGTCCCGATCGCGCTGTGGCGCCTGAGGAATGAGTACCCGACGGCGCTCGTCCACGCTCCTGATTCTCGAGCCCTCGGGCCTGGGCGTGGAGAAACTCTTGTACCTCCGTGAGAGTAGGAGACGTGGTTGACGTTCCCAAGGATATCTCCCACAGTGCCCTGGTTGCCTCGTCCAATCTCCGGACCGTGATGCGTGCGGCCACGGGGCCCCATTGTTTTGTGTCGATCCCGAGCGTCTTGAGGGCGAACAGGGGCTCGTTGACGGAGGTGACGAGCTCATCGAGGCTGTTGGCGTTGCGAGAGCATTGGGTCCCATCCCCGAGGAGCCGATCGATGAGGTCGCCCTCGAGTATCCTGCGATTGTCGTACCAGTCACGGAGACGCTGCCACGCTAGCTCGAATGATGCAGCCTCGACAGGCAGGGTGTCGTGCCGGTGCGCTGCTTCGCCGGTGAGGGAGGCCTTCAGGACTAGCAGATTCTTCAGCGCCGAGAACTGGGAGTTCTTGGCCACCAGTGACTCGAAGGTGTCCCTGAATAGCCGCCAAGCGGTAAAATCACCTGAGAAGGGGGGAGGGCCACCTGAGGTACAATGGCCCTGGAAAGCACCTGAGGATTGCCGGGCGGTTGAGGGGTCCCGATTCGCTCCTTTTTTTGATGTTCCGCCTGCAGAACACGCAGTGCTGTAGTAGCCTCGGTGAATAGTTGGAGGCACTGATCGTACACCTCCACGGAGGTGTACTAGAGCTTGTGGAATGCATCCACCGGGAGCTCGCACAGTCTGTCGTGCTGCTCATCAAATTTCGTCCACGCAGCTTGGAGATGCTCAAGCTGCGTCCGTACGGCTTCTGGGTGGAGCGTCTTGAAACGCGCCTTCATGGACTCCTCCTCGAGTCGCTTTATAAAACGAAAGCGGCTCATCTGGCCGGCCACCTTTCCGTCGGGCCGTCGTGCTCTCTCATCTCCCTTTTCTCACTTTAACCCCACTTTTTCACACGCGCTTTATCCGGCTCGAAGGACCAATGTTTTTTAATAAGCCTTGAGGAGTGCCTGAGAGGACTGGTTAACGCGGGTGTTGAGTTGCTCTGAGGAGTTTTAGCACTAAAATTGCGCACACGGCACGTGGCCGGCACAAGAAAGTCCACGTGGGTGAGAAGGCACGAACACGCTTTATTAAACTAAGACACTTAACCTACGGAGTACAATGTTTGAGGGGCACCAAAGCGTCTTTCTATTCCCTTCGCCTTTACAGTCACTTTAAGTCACTTTCTACAACGCACTATGCGAGAACTGCACTCGAATTCCGCACTAGTATTCGGTAAGAATGAGAGAAAGCACCCGATCACTACTATGCAGAGGTTGGTAATGGCCGACGAGAGCGCGCGGGAACCGCGAGAGAACAATTGCCCGAGAAGAACGCGACGCGGCGCTACTAATGAGCTGGCGCGTTTACATAACGTATCGCCCGAGTATCGACCGCGTTATTGATTTTGGTGAGAACGTCGCGGGCGCTCATTGGCCGCCGGCCCGAGGTGACTATGAATACGCAACAACTCCTATCAATGTGACAGGATTCTGCCTCATCATAGCTTGTTCCGGAGGTTCAAATGTACAAGATTTGTGCGGTATTACTTGTCCAAAGCGACTGTCTTTGGATTCAGGTCGAATCATAAGCCGGAGCATCCAGAATTGCCAATGTCGTCCAATGATATAGATGCAAATATCTTTACTGCTATTAATTTGACAGGATTCTGCCTCAACGTATATTGTCCAGAGGGTCCAAAAGTACATGATTTGTGTGGTAGCACTTGTCCAAAGCGACTCTCTTTGGCCTCCGGTCGAATCATACGCCGGAGCATCCAGAATAGCCAATGTCGTCCAATGATATAGATGCAAATATCTTTACTGCTATCAATTTGACAGGATTCTGCCTTATCATATCTTATCCAGGAGGTCCAAATGGGCAAGATTTGTGCGGTAGCACTTCACAAAAGCCAATCTCTTTGACTCAGGTCGAATCATATGCCGAGCATCCAGAATTGCCAATGTCGTCCCATGATATAGTGGCAAATATCCTGACTCCTATCAATTTGACAGCCTTCTGCCTCATTGTATCTTGTCCACGAGGTTCAAATGTTCAAGATTTGGGCGGTAGCACTTGTCCAGGCCGACTCTCTTTGGATTCAGGTCTAATCATAAACCGGATCCCCAGGTTTGCCAATGTCGCCCAATGATTTAGATGGAAATATCTTCACTCCTATCAATTTGACATGATGCTGCCTCATGGTATCTTGTCCAGGAGATTCAAATGTACACGATTTGTGCGTTAGCACGTGTCCAAAGCGACTCCCTTTGGATTCAGGTCGAATCATTTGGCGAAGAATCCAAAATTGCCGATATTGTCCAATGATAGAGAGGCAAATATCCTCACTGCTATCAATTTTACAGCATTCTGCCTCATCGTATCCTGTCCAGGAGGTACAAATGTACAAGATTTGTGCGGTAGCAGTTATACAGGCCGACTTTCTTTGGATTCAGGTCTAATTATAAGCCGGATCCCCAGGATTGCCAATGTCGTCCAATGATATAGATGCAAATATCTTCACTGCTATCAATTTGACAGAATTCTGCCTCATCGTATCTTGTCCAAGGGGTCCAAATGTACAATATTTGTGCGGTAACACTTGACAAAAGCCAATCTCTTTGGACTCAGGTCGATCCATAAGCCGAAGCATCCAGAATTGCCATTGTCGTGCAATGATATAGATACAAATATATTTACTCTTATCAATAAGACAGGATTCTGCCTCATCATATCTTGTCCAGGAGGTTCAAATGTACAAGATTTGTGCGGTAGCACTTCGCAAAAGCGATTCTCTTTGGACTCAGGTCGAATCATGTGCCAAAGCATCAAGAATTGCCAATGTCGTGCAATGGTATAGATGCAAATATCTTTACTCTTATCAATTTGACAGGATACTGCCTCATCATACCTTGTACAGGAGGTCCACACATACACGATTTGTGCGGTAGCACTTGTCCAAAGCGACTCTCTTGGGACTCAGGTCGATCCATATGCCAAAGTAACAAAAATTGCCGATCTGATCGGAATGATATAGATGCAAATATCATAACTCCTATCAATTAGACAGGATTCTGCCTCAAGGTATCTTGTCCAGGAGGTTCAAATGTACGAGATTTGTGCGGTCGCACCTATCCAAAACGATTCTCTTTGGACTCAGGTCGAATCATGTGCCGGAGCATCCAGAATTGCCAATGTCGTCCAATGATATAGATGCAAACATCTTCACTCATATCAATTTGACAGGATTCTGCCCCATCATACCTTGTACAGGAGGTCCAAATGTACAAGAATTGTTGCGGTAGCACTTGTCCGAAGCGACTCTCTTTGGACTCAGGTCGAATCATAAGCCTGAGCATCCAGAATTGCCACTGTCGTGCAATGATATAGATGCAAATATATTTACTGATATAAATTTGACAGGATTCTGGCTCATCGTGTCTTGTCCAGGAGGATCAAGTGTACAAGATTTGTGCAGTGGCACTAGACAAAAGCGAAACTCTTTGGACTCAGGTCGACACATAAGCCGAAGCATCCAGAATTGCCAATGTAGCCCAATGATATAGATGCAAATATCTTCACTCCTATCAATGTGACAGGATTCTGCCTCATCATACCTTTTCCAGGAGGTCCAAATGCACATCTTTTGGGCGGCAGCATTTGCCCAAACCGACTCTCTTTGGATTCAGGTCGAATCATAAGCCATAAGCCATCCAGAATTGCCAATGTCGTCCAATGATATAGATGCAAATACCTTCACTCCTATCAATTCGATAGGATTCTGGCTCATCGTGTCTTGTCCAGGAGGATCAAGTGTACAAGATTTGTGCGGTAGCACTTGTCCAAAGGGACTCTCTTTGGATACAGGTCGAATCATAGGCCGAATCATCCAGAAATGCCAATGTCGTCCAATGATATAGATGCTAATGCATTACTCCTATCAATGAAATAGGATACTGCCTCATCACACCTTGTCCAGGAAGTCCAAATGTACAAGATTTGTGCGATAGCACTTGTCCAAAGCTTGTCTCTTTGGACTCAGGTCGAATCATAAGCCGAGCATCCAGAATTGCCAATGTCGTCCAATGATATAGTGGCAAATATCTTCACTGCTATCATTTTGACAGAATTCTGCCTCATCGTATCTTGTCCAAGGGGTCCAAATGTACAATATTTGGGCGGTAGCACTTGTCCAGGCCGACTCTCTTTGGATTCAGGTCTAATCATAAACCGGATCCCCAGGTTTTCC
This sequence comes from Priocnemis perturbator, assembly GCA_963942575.1. Lineage (NCBI taxonomy): Eukaryota > Metazoa > Arthropoda > Insecta > Hymenoptera > Pompilidae > Priocnemis > Priocnemis perturbator. Next base: position 421,108 of record CAWWDK010000133.1, on the reverse strand, counting down.
AATGTCGCCAAATGATTTAGATGCAAATATATTCACTCCTATCAATTTGACATGATTCTGCCTCATGGTATCTTGTCCAGGAGATTCAAATGTACACGATTTGTGCGTTAGCACTTGTCCAAAGCGACTCTCTTTGACTCAGATCGAATCATAAACCGGAGCATCCAAAATTGCCAATGTCGTCTCATGATAAAGATGCAAATATCTTCACACCTATCAATTTGACAGGATACTGCCTCATCAAACCTTGTACAGGAGCTCCACACATACAAGATTTGTGCGGTAGCACTTGTCCAAAGCGACTCTCTTTGGACTCAGGTCGATCCATATGCCGCAGTAACAAAAATTGCCTATCTTATCGGAATGATATAGATGCAAATATCTTAACTCCTATCAATTTGACAGGATTCTGCCTCATCGTATCTTCTCCAGGAGGTTCAAATGTACAAGATTTGTGCGGTAGCCCTTGTCCAAAGCGACTATCTTTGGACTCAGGTCGAATCATAAGCCGGGGCATCCAGAATTGCCAATGTAGCCCAATGATATAGATGCAAACATCTTTACTCCTATCAATTTGACAAGATTCTGCCTCATCGTGTCTTGTCCAGGAGGATCAAGTGTACAAAATTTGTGCGGTAGCACTAGACAAGAGCGAAACTCTTTGGACTCAGTCGATCCATATGCCGAAGCATCCAGAATTGCCAATTTTGTGCAATGATATAGATGCAAATATCTTTACTGCTATCAATTTGACAGGACTCTGCCTCATCGTATCTTGTACAGGGGGTCCAAATTTACAAGATTTGTGCGGTAGCACGTGTCCAAAGCGACTGTCTTTGGCCTCCGATCGAATCATATGCCGAGCATCCAGAATTGCCAATGTCGTCCAATGATATAGATGCAAATATCTTTACTCCTATCAATTTGACAGGATTCTGCCTCATCATATCTTGTCCCGGAGGTCCAAATGTACAAGATTTGTGCGGTAGCACTTGTCCAAAGCGACTCTCTTTGGAATCAGGTCGAATCATGAGCCGGATCATCCAGAATTGCCAATGTCGTCCAATGATATAGATGCAAACATCTTCACACCTATCACTTTGAAAGGATTCTGCCTCATCATACCTTGTACAGGAGCTCCACACATACAAGATTTGTGCGGTAGCATTTGTCCAAAGCGACTCTCTTTGGACTCAGGTCGATCCATATGCCGCAGTAACAAAAATTGCCTATCTTATCGGAATGATATAGATGCAAATATCTTAACTCCTATCAATTTGACAGGATTCTGCCTCATCGTATCTTCTCCAGGAGGTTCAAATGTACAAGATTTGTGCGGTAGCCCCTGTCCAAAGCGACTATCTTTGGACTCAGGTCGAATCATAAGCCGGGGCATCCAGAATTGCCAATGTAGCCCAATGATATAGATGCAAACATCTTTACTCCTATCAATTTGACAAGATTCTGCCTCATCGTGTCTTGTCCAGGAGGATCAAGTGTACAAAATTTGTGCGGTAGCACTAGACAAGAGCGAAACTCTTTGGACTCAGTCGATCCATATGCCGAAGCATCCAGAATTGCCAATTTTGTGCAATGATATAGATGCAAATATCTTTACTGCTATCAATTTGACAGGCCTCTGCCTCATCGTATCTTGTACAGGGGGTCCAAATTTACAAGATTTGTGCTGTAGCACGTGTCCAAAGCGACTGTCTTTGGCCTCCGGTCGAATCATATGCCGAGCATCCAGAATTGCCAATGTCGTCCAATGATATAGATGCAAATATCTTTACTCCTATCAATTTGACAGGATTCTGCCTCATCATATCTTGTCCCGGAGGTCCAAATGTACAAGATTTGTGCGGTAGACCTTGTCCAAAGCGACTCTCTTTGGACTCAGGTCGAATCATAAGCCGGGGCATCCAGAATTGCCAATGTCGTCCAATGATGTAGATGCAAATATCTTCACTCCTATCAATTTGACAGGATTCTGGCTCATCGCGTCTTGTCCAGGAGGATCAAGTGTACAAGATTTGTGCGGTAGCACTTGTCCAAAGCGAAACTCTTTTGACTCAGGTCGAATCATATGCCGAGCATCAAGAATTGCCAATGTCGTTTAATGGTATAGATGCAAATTCCTTTACTGCTATCAATTTGACAGGATTCTGCCTCATCGTATCTTGTCCAGGGGGTCCAAATGTACACAATTTGTTGCGGTAGCACTTGTCCAAAGCGACATTCTTTGGACTTAGGTCGAAACATATCCGGACTATCCAGAATTGCCGATGTTGACCAATGATATACATGCAAATATCTTTACTCCTATCAATTTGACAGGACACTGCCTCAATGTATCTTGTCCAGGGGGTCCAAATTTACAAGATTTGTGCGTTAGCACGTGTCCAAAGCGACTCTCTTTGGCCTCCGGTCGAATCATATGCCGGAGCATCCAGAATTGCCAATGTCGCCGAGTGATATAGATGCAAATATCTTTACTCCTATCAATTTGACAGGATTCTGCCGCAACGTATCTTGTACAGGGGGTCCAAATTTACAAGATTTGTGTGGTAGCACGTGTCCAAAACGACTGTCTTTGGCCTCCGGTCGAATCATAAGCCTGAGCATCCAGAATTGCCAATGTCGTCCAATGATATAGGTGCAAATATCTTCACTCCTATCAATTTGACAGGATTCTGCCTCATCGTATCTTGTCCAGGGGGTCCAAATGTACACAATTTGTTGCGGTAGCACTTGTCCAAAGCGACATTCTTCGGCCTTAGGTCGAAACATAAGCCGGACCATCCAGAATTGCCGATGTTGACCAATGATATAGATGCAAATATCTTTACTCCTATCAATTTGACAGAACTCTGCCTCATCGTATCTTGTCCAGGGGGTCCAAATTTACAAGATTTGTGTGGTAGCACGTCTCCAAAGCGACTCTCTTTGGCCTCCGGTCGAATCATATGCCGGAGCATCCAGAATTGCCAATGTCGCCCAGTGATATAGATGCAAATTTCTTTACTCCTATCAATGTGATAGGATTCTGCCTCATCATACCTTGTACAGGAGATCCAAATCTACAAGATTTGTGCGGTAGCACTAGACAAAAGCGAAACTCTTTGGACTCAGGTCGATCCATATGCCGAAGCATCCAGAATTGCCAATGTCGTGCAATGATATAGATGCAAATATCTTTACTGCTATCAATTTGACAGGACTCTGCCTCATCGTATCTTGTCCAGGGGGTCCAAATTTACACGATTTGTGCGGTAGCACGTGTCCAAAGCGACTCTCTTTGGCCTCCGGTCGAATCATATGAAGGAGCATCCAGAATTGCCAATGTCGCCCAGTGATATACATGCACATATCTTTACTCCTATCAATGTGATAGGATTCTGCCTCATCATACCTTGTACAGGAGATCCAAATGTACAAGATTTGTGCGGTAGCACGTGTCCAAAGCGACTCTCTTTGGACTCAGGTCGAATCATAAGCCGGTGCATCCAGAATTGCCAATGTCGTCCAATGATATAGATGCAAATATCTTCACTCCTATCAATGTGATGGGATTCTGCCTCATCATATCTTGTCCAAGAGGTCCAAATGCACAAGCTTTGGGCGGCAGCATTTCCCCAAACCGAATCTCTTTGGATTCAGATCGAATCATGAGCCGGAGCATCCAGAATTGCCAATGTCGTCCAATGATATAGATGCAAATATCTTCACTCCTATAAATGTGACAGGATTCTGCCTCATCATACCTTTTCCAGGAGGTCCAAATGCACAAGTTGTGGGCGGCAGCATTTGCCCAAACCGACTCCCTTTGGATTCAGGTCGAATCATAAGCCGGAGCATCCAGAATTGCCAATGTCGTGCAATGGTATAGATGCAAATATCTTTACTCCTATCAATTTGACAGGATTCAGCATCATCGTGTCTTGTCCAGGAGGATCAAGTGTACAAGAATTGTGCGGTAGCACTAGACAAGAGCGAAACGCTTTCGACTCAGGTCGATCCATAAGCCGAAGCATCCAGAATTGCCGTTGTTGACCAATGATATACAGGCAAATATCCTCACTCCTATCAATGTGATAGGATTCTGCCTCATCATACCTTGTGCAGGAGGTCCAAATGTACAAGATTTGTGGGTAGCACTTGTCCAAATCGACATTCTTTGGACTTAGGTCGAACCATAAGCCGGACCATCCAGAACTGCCAATGTTGACCAATGACATAGATGCAACTATCTTTACTCCTATCAATGTGATAGGATTCTGCCTCATCGTACCTTGTTCCGGAGGTTCAAATGTACAAGATTTGTGCGGTAGACCTTGTCCAAAGCGACTCTCTTTGGACTCAGGGCGAATCATAAGCCGGGGCAACCAGAATTGCCAATGTCGTCCAATGATATAGATGCAAATATCTTTACTGCTATCAATTTGACAGGATTCTGCCTCATCGTATCTTATCCAGGGGGTCCAAATGTAGAAGATTTGTGCGGTAGCACGTGTCCAAAGCGACTCTCTTTGACCTCCGGTCGAATCATATGCCGCAGCATCCAGAATTGCCAATGTCGTCCAGTGATACAGATGCAAATATCTTTACTCCTATCAATGTGATAGGAGTCTGCCTCATCATACCTTGTGCAGGAGGTCCAAATGTACAAGATTTGTGCGTTAGCACTTCACAAAAATGAATCTCTTTGGACTCAGGACGATCCATAAGCCGAAGCATCCAGAATTGCCAATGTCGTCCAATGATATAGATGCAAATATCTTTACTCCTATCAATGTGATAGGATTCTGCCTCATCATACCTTGTGCAGGAGGTCCAAATGTACAAGATTTGTGGGTAGCACTTGTCCAAAGCGACATTCTTTGGACTTAGGTCGAACCATAAGCCGGACCATCCAGAACTGCCAATGTTGACCAATGATATAGATGCAAATATCTTTACTTCTATCAATGTGATAGGATTCTGCCTCATCGTACCTTGTTCCGGAGGTTCAAATGTACAAGATTTGTGCGGTAGCACTAGACAAAAGCGAAACTCTTTGGACTCAGGTCGATCCATATGCCGAAGCATCGAGAATTGCCAATGTCGTCCAATGATATAGATGCAAATATCTTTACTCGTATTAATTTGACAGGATTCTGCCTCACCGTATCTTATACACGAGGTCCAAATGTACAATATTTGTGTTGTAGCATTTGTCCAAAGCGACTCTCTTTGGACTCAGGTCGAATGATATGCTGAGCATCCAGAATGGCCAATGTCGTCCAGTGATATAGATGCAAATATCTTTACTCATATCAATGTGGTAGGATTCTGCCTCATCATACTTGTACAGGAGGTCGAAATGTAGAAGATTTGTGCGGTAGCACGTGTCCTAAGCGAAACTCTTTGGACTCAGGTCGATCCATAAGCCGAAGCATCAAGAATTGCCAATGTCGTGCAATGGTATAGATTCAAATATCTTTACTCCTATTAATTTGACAGGATTCTGCCTCATCGTATCTTATCCAGGGGGTCCAAATGTACAAGATTTGTGCGGTTGCACGTGTCCAAAGCGACTCTCTTTGACCTCCGGTCGAATCATATGCCGGAGCATCCAGAATTGCCAATTTCGTGCAATGGTATGGATGCAAATATCTTTACTGCAATCAATTTAACAGGATTCTGCCTCATCGTGTCTTGTCCAGGGGGTCCAAATGTACGCGATTTGTTGCGGTAGCACTTGTCCAAAGCGACATTCTTTGGACTTATGCCGAACCATAAGCCGGACCATCCAGAATTGCCGTTGTTGACCAATGATATAGATTCAAATATCTTTACTCCTATTAATTTGACAGGATTCTGCCTCATCGTATCTTGTCCCGGGGGTCCAAATGTACAAGATTTGTTGCGGTAGCACTTGTCCAAAGCGACTCTCCTTGGACTCAGGTCGAATGATATGCTGAGCATCCAGAATGGCCAATGTCGTCCAGTGATATAGATGCAAATATCTTTACTCATATCAATGTGGTAGGATTCTGCCTCATCATACTTGTACAGGAGGTCGAAATGTAGAAGATTTGTGCGGTAGCACTTGTCCAAAGCGAAACTCTCTGGACTCAGGTCGAATCATAATACGGGGCAACCAGAATTGCCAATGTCGTCCAATGATATAGATGCAAATATCTTTACTGCTATCAATTTGACAGGATTCTGCCTCATCGTATCTTATCCAGGGGGTCCAAATGTACAAGATTAGTGCGGTAGCACTTGTCCAAAGCGACATTCTTTGGACTCAGGTCGATCCATAAGCCCAAGCATCCAGAATTGCCAATGTCGTGCAATGATATAGATGCAAATATCTTTACTGCAATCAATTTAACAGGATTCTGCCTCATCGTGTCTTGTCCCGGGGGTCCAAATGTACAAGATTTGTTGCGGTAGCACTTGTCCAAAGCGACTCTCCTTGGACTCAGGTCGAATCATAAGCCTGAGCATCCAGAATTGCCAATGACGTCTAATGATATAGATGCAAATATCTTCACTCCTATCAATGTGACAGGATTCTGCCTCATCGTACCTTGTACAGGAGGTCCAAATGTACAAGACTTATTGCGGGTGTAGTTCGAAGCGACTCTCTTTGGACTCAGGTCGAATCATAAGCCTGAGCATCCAGAATTGCCAATGCCGTCTAATAATATTGATGCAAATATCTTCACTCCTATCAATGTGAGAGGATTCTGCCTCATCGTTCCTTGTACAGGAGGTCCAAATGTACAAGACTTATTGCGGGTGCAGTTCGAAGCGACTCTCTTTGGACTTAGGTCGAACCATAAGCCGGACCATTCAGAACTGCCGATGTTGACCAATGATATAGATGCAAATATCTTTACTCCTATCAATGTGATAGGATTCTGCCTCATCATACCTTGGGCCGGAGGTTCAAATGTACAAGATTTGTGCGGTAGCCCTTGTCCAAAGCAACTCTCTTTGGACTCAGGTCGAATCATAAGCCGGGGCATTCAGAATTGCCAATGTCGTCCAATTATATAGATGCAAATACCTTTACTGCTATCAATTTGACAGGATTCTGGCTCATCGTGTCTTGTCCAGGAGGATCAAGTGTACAAGATATGTGCGGTAGACCTTGTCCAAAGCAACTCTCTTTGGACTCAGGTCGATCCATAAGCCCAAGCATCCAGAATTACCAATGTCGTCCAGTGATATAGATGCAAATATCTTTACTCCTATCAATGTGATAGGATTCTGCCTCATCATACCTTGTGCAGGAGGTCCAAATGTAGAAGATTTGTGCGTTAGCACTTCACAAAAATGAATCTCTTTGGACTCAGGTCGATCCATAAGCCGAAGCATCCAGAATTGCCAATGTCGTTCAATGATATAGATGCAAATATCTTTACTCCTATCGATGTGATAGGATTCTGCCTCATCGTACCTTGTACAGGAGGTCCAAATGTACAAGACTTATTGCGGGTGCAGTTCGAAGCGACTCTCTTTGGACTTAGGTCGAATCATAAGCCTGAGCATCCAGAATTGCCAATGTCGTCTAATGATATAGATGCAAATATCTTCACTCCTATCAATTTGACAGGATTCGGCCTCATCATATCTTGTCCAGGTGGTCCAAATGGACAAGATTTGGGCGGCAGTATTTGTCCAAAGCGACTCTCTTTGAACTGAGGTCGAATCATATGTCGAACTTCCAGAATTGCCAATGTCGTTCAATCATATAGATGCAAATACCTTTACTGCTATGAATTTGACAGGATTCTGGCTCATCGTGTATTGTCCAGGAGGATCAAGTGAACAAGATTTGTGCGGTAGCACTAGACAAAATCGAACTCTTTGGACTCAGGTCGATCCATAAGCCGAAGCATCCAGAATTGCCGATGTCGTCCAATGATATAGATGCAAATATCTTTACTCCTATCAATGTGACAGGATTCTGCCTCATCATACCTTTTCCAGGAGGTCCAAATGCACAAGTCTTGGGCGGCAGCATTTGCCCAAACCGACTTTCTTTGGATTCAGGTCGAATCATAAACCGGAGCATCCAGAATTGCCAATGTCGTCCAATGATATAGATGCAAATATCTTTACTGCTATCAATTTGACAGGATTCTGCCTCATCGTATATTGTCCAGGGGGTCCAAATGTACAAGATTTGTGCGGTAGCACTAGACAAAAGCGAAACTCTTTGGACTCAGGTCGATCCATATGCCGAAGCATCCAGAATTCCCAATGTCGTCCAATGATATAGATGCAAATATCTTTACTCGTATTAATGTGGTAGGATTCTGCCTCATCATACTTGTACAGGAGGTCGAAATGTAGAAGATTTGTGCGGTAGCACTTGTCCAAAGCGAAACTCTTTGGTCTCAGGTCGATCCATAAGCCGAAGCATCAAGAATTGCCAATGTCGTGCAATGGTATAGATGCAAATATCATTACTGCTATAAATTTGACAGGATTCTGCCTCATCGTATCTAGTCCACGAGGTTCAAATGTACAAGATTTGTGGGTAGCACTTGTCCAAAGCGACATTCTTTGGACTTAGGTCGAACCATAAGCCGGACCATCCAGAACTGCCAATGTTGACCAATGATATAGATGCAAATATCTTTACTCCTATCAATGTGATAGGATTCTGCCTCACCGTATCTTGTACACGAGGTCCAAATGTACAATATTTGTGTTGTAGCACTTGTCCAAAGCGACTCTCTTTGGACTCAGGTCGAATGATATGCTGAGCATCCAGAATGGCCAATGTCGTCCAGTGATATAGATGCAAATATCTTTACTCATATCAATGTGGTAGGATTCTGCCTCATCATACTTGTACAGGAGGTCGAAATGTAGAAGATTTGTGCGGTAGCACTTGTCCAAAGCGAAACTCTTTGGTCTCAGGTCGATCCATAAGCCGAAGCATCAAGAATTGCCAATGTCGTGCAATGGTATAGATGCAAATACCTTTACTGCTATCAATTTGACAGGATTCTGCCTCATCGTATCTTGTCCAGGGGGTCCAAATGTACACAATTTGTTGCGGTAGCACTTGTCCAAAGCGACATTCTTTGGACTCAGGTCGATCCATAAGCCCAAGCATCCAGAATTGCCAATGTCGTTCAATGATATAGATGCAAATATCTTTACTGCTATCAATTTGACAGGATTCTGCCTCATCGTATCTTATCCAGGGGGTCCAAATGTACAAGATTTGTGCGGTAGCACGTGTCCAAAGCGACTCTCTTTGACCTCCGGTCGAATCATATGCCGCAGCATCCAGAATTGCCAATGTCGTCCAATGATATAGATGCAAATATCTTTACTGCTATCAATTTGACAGGATTCTGCCTCATCGTATCTTATCCAGGGGGTCCAAATGTACAAGATTTGTGCGGTAGCACGTGTCCAAAGCGACTCTCTTTGACCTCCGGTCGAATCATATGCCGCAGCATCCAGAATTGCCAATGTCGTCCAGTGATACAGATGCAAATATCTTTACTCCTATCAATGTGATAGGATTCTGCCTCATCATACCTTGTGCAGGAGGTCCAAATGTACAAGATTTGTGCGTTAGCACTTCACAAAAATGAATCTCTTTGGACTCAGGACGATCCATAAGCCGAAGCATCCAGAATTGCCAATGTCGTCCAATGATATAGATGCAAATATCTTTAGTCCTATCAATGTGATAGGATTCTGCCTCATCATACCTTGTGCAGGAGTTCCAAATGTACAAGATTTGTGGGTAGCACTTGTCCAAAGCGACATTCTTTGGACTTAGGTCGAACCATAAGCCGGACATTCCAGAACTGCCAATGTTGACCAATGATATAGATGCAAATATCTTTACTTCTATCAATGTGATAGGATTCTGCCTCATCGTACCTTGTTCCGGAGGTTCAAATGTACAAGATTTGTGCGGTAGCACTAGACAAAAGCGAAACTCTTTGGACTCAGGTCGATCCATATGCCGAAGCATCGAGAATTGCCAATGTCGTCCAATGATATAGATGCAAATATCTTTACTCGTATTAATTTGACAGGATTCTGCCTCACCGTATCTTATACACGAGGTCCAAATGTACAATATTTGTGTTGTAGGATTTGTCCAAAGCGACTCTCTTTGGACTCAGGTCGAATGATATGCTGAGCATCCAGAATGGCCAATGTCGTCCAATGATATAGATGCAAATATCTTTACTCATATCAATGTGGTAGGATTCTGCCTCATCATACTTGTACAGGAGGTCGAAATGTAGAAGATTTGTGCGGTAGCACTTGTCCTAAGCGAAACTCTTTGGACTCAGGTCGATCCAAAAGCCGAAGCATCAAGAATTGCCAATGTCGTGCAATGGTATAGATTCAAATATCTTTACTCCTATTAATTTGACAGGATTCTGCCTCTTCGTATCTTATCCAGGGGGTCCAAATGTACAAGATTTGGGCGGCAGTATTTGTCCAAAGCGACTCTATTTGAACTCAGGTCGAATCATATGTCAGAGCATCCTGAATTGCCAAGGCTGTCTAATGATATAGATGCAAATATCTTCACTCCTATCAATTTGACAGGATTCTGCCTCATCGTATATTGTCCAGGGGGTCCAAATGTACAAGATTTGTGCGGTAGCACTAGACAAAAGCGAAACTCTTTGGACTCAGGTCGATCCATATGCCGAAGCATCCAGAATTTCCAATGTCGTCCAATGATATAGATGCAAATATCTTTACTGCTATCAATTTGACAGGATTCTGCCTCATCGTATCTTGCCCAGGGGGTCCAAATGCACAAGCTTTGGGCGGCAGCATTTCCCCAAACCGAATCTCTTTGGATTCAGGTCGAATCATGAGCCGGAGCATCCAGAATTGCCAATGTCGTCCAATGATATAGATGCAAATATCTTCACTCCTATAAATGTGACAGGATTCTGCCTCATCATACCTTTTCCAGGAGGTCCAAATGCACAAGTTGTGGGCGGCAGCATTTGCCCAAACCGACTCCCTTTGGATTCAGGTCGAATCATAAGCCGGAGCTTCCAGAATTGCCAATGTCGTCCAACGATATAGATGCAAATATCTTTACTCCTATCAATTTGACAGGATTCTGCCCCATCCTATATTGTCCAGGGCGTCCGAATGTACAAGATTTGTGTGGTAGCACTTGTCCAAAGCGACTCTCTTTGGCCTCCGGTCGAATCATACGCCGGAGCATCCAGAATTGCCAATGTCGTCCAATGATATAGATGCAAATATCTTTACTCCTATGAATGTGATAGGATTCTGCCTCATCATACCTTCTACAGGAGGTCCACACAGACAAGATTTGTGCGGTAGCACTTGTCCAAAGCGACTCTCTTTGGACTCAGGTCGAATCATATGCCGAGCATCCAGAATTGCCAATGTCGTCCAATGATATAGATGCAAATATCTTCACTCCTATCAATTTTACAGGATTCTGGCTCATCGTGTCTTGTCCAGGAGGATCAAGTGTACAAGATTTGTGCGGTAGCACTAGACAAAAGCGAAACTCTTTGGACTCAGGTCGATCCATAAGCCGAAGCATCCAGAATTGCCAATGTCGTGCAATGATATAGATGCAAATATCTTTACTGCTATCAATTTGACAGGATTCTGCCTCATCGTATCTTGCCCAGGGGGTCCAGATGTATAAGATTTGTGCGGTAGCACGTGTCCAAAGCGACTCTCTTTGGACTCAGGTCGAATCATAAGCCGGTGCATCCAGAATTGCCAATGTCGTCCAATGATATAGATGCAAATATCTTCACTCCTATCAATGTGATGGGATTCTGCCTCATCATATCTTGTCCAAGAGGTCCAAATGCACAAGCTTTGGGCGGCAGCATTTCCCCAAACCGAATCTCTTTGGATTCAGATCGAATCATGAGCCGGAGCATCCAGAATTGCCAATGTCGTCCAATGATATAGATGCAAATATCTTCACTCCTATAAATGTGACAGGATTCTGCCTCATCATACCTTTTCCAGGAGGTCCAAATGCACAAGCTGTGGGCGGCAGCATTTGCCCAAACCGACTCCCTTTGGATTCAGGTCGAATCATAAGCCGGAGCATCCAGAATTGCCAATGTCGTGCAATGGTATAGATGCAAATATCTTTACTCCTATCAATTTGACAGGATTCAGCCTCATCGTGTCTTGTCCAGGAGGATCAAGTGTACAAGAATTGTGCGGTAGCACTAGACAAGAGCGAAACGCTTTCGACTCAGGTCGATCCATAAGCCGAAGCATCCAGAATTGCCGTTGTTGACCAATGATATACAGGCAAATATCCTCACTCCTATCAATGTGATAGGATTCTGCCTCATCATACCTTGTGCAGGAGGTCCAAATGTACAAGATTTGTGGGTAGCACTTGTCCAAAGCGACATTCTTTGGACTTAGGTCGAACCATAAGCCGGACCATCCAGAACTGCCAATGTTGACCAATGACATAGATGCAACTATCTTTACTCCTATCAATGTGATAGGATTCTGCCTCATCGTACCTTGTTCCGGAGGTTCAAATGTACAAGATTTGTGCGGTAGACCTTGTCCAAAGCGACTCTCTTTGGACTCAGGGCGAATCATAAGCCGGGGCAACCAGAATTGCCAATGTCGTCCAATGATATAGATGCAAATATCTTTACTGCTATCAATTTGACAGGATTCTGCCTCATCGTATCTTATCCAGGGGGTCCAAATGTAGAAGATTTGTGCGGTAGCACGTGTCCAAAGCGACTCTCTTTGACCTCCGGTCGAATCATATGCCGCAGCATCCAGAATTGCCAATGTCGTCCAGTGATACAGATGCAAATATCTTTACTCCTATCAATGTGATAGGAGTCTGCCTCATCATACCTTGTTCCGGAGGTTCAAATGTACAAGATTTGTGCGGTAGCACTAGACAAAAGCGAAACTCTTTGGACTCAGGTCGATCCATATGCCGAAGCATCGAGAATTGCCAATGTCGTCCAATGATATAGATGCAAATATCTTTACTCGTATTAATTTGACAGGATTCTGCCTCACCGTATCTTATACACGAGGTCCAAATGTACAATATTTGTGTTGTAGCATTTGTCCAAAGCGACTCTCTTTGGACTCAGGTCGAATGATATGCTGAGCATCCAGAATGGCCAATGTCGTCCAGTGATATAGATGCAAATATCTTTACTCATATCAATGTGGTAGGATTCTGCCTCATCATACTTGTACAGGAGGTCGAAATGTAGAAGATTTGTGCGGTAGCACGTGTCCTAAGCGAAACTCTTTGGACTCAGGTCGATCCATAAGCCGAAGCATCAAGAATTGCCAATGTCGTGCAATGGTATAGATTCAAATATCTTTACTCCTATTAATTTGACAGGATTCTGCCTCATCGTATCTTATCCAGGGGGTCCAAATGTACAAGATTTGTGCGGTTGCACGTGTCCAAAGCGACTCTCTTTGACCTCCGGTCGAATCATATGCCGGAGCATCCAGAATTGCCAATTTCGTGCAATGGTATGGATGCAAATATCTTTACTGCAATCAATTTAACAGGATTCTGCCTCATCGTGTCTTGTCCAGGGGGTCCAAATGTACGCGATTTGTTGCGGTAGCACTTGTCCAAAGCGACATTCTTTGGACTTATGCCGAACCATAAGCCGGACCATCCAGAATTGCCGTTGTTGACCAATGATATAGATTCAAATATCTTTACTCCTATTAATTTGACAGGATTCTGCCTCATCGTATCTTGTCCCGGGGGTCCAAATGTACAAGATTTGTTGCGGTAGCACTTGTCCAAAGCGACTCTCCTTGGACTCAGGTCGAATGATATGCTGAGCATCCAGAATGGCCAATGTCGTCCAGTGATATAGATGCAAATATCTTTACTCATATCAATGTGGTAGGATTCTGCCTCATCATACTTGTACAGGAGGTCGAAATGTAGAAGATTTGTGCGGTAGCACTTGTCCAAAGCGAAACTCTCTGGACTCAGGTCGAATCATAACCCGGGGCAACCAGAATTGCCAATGTCGTCCAATGATATAGATGCAAATATCTTTACTGCTATCAATTTGACAGGATTCTGCCTCATCGTATCTTATCCAGGGGGTCCAAATGTACAAGATTTGTGCGGTAGCACGTGTCCAAAGCGACTCTCTTTGACCTCCGGTCGAATCATATGCCGCAGCATCCAGAATTGCCAATGTCGTCCAATGATATAGATGCAAATATCTTTACTGCTATCAATTTGACAGGATTCTGCCTCATCGTATCTTATCCAGGGGGTCCAAATGTACAAGATTTGTGCGGTAGCACGTGTCCAAAGCGACTCTCTTTGACCTCCGGTCGAATCATATGCCGCAGCATCCAGAATTGCCAATGTCGTCCAGTGATACAGATGCAAATATCTTTACTCCTATCAATGTGATAGGATTCTGCCTCATCATACCTTGTGCAGGAGGTCCAAATGTACAAGATTTGTGCGTTAGCACTTCACAAAAATGAATCTCTTTGGACTCAGGACGATCCATAAGCCGAAGCATCCAGAATTGCCAATGTCGTCCAATGATATAGATGCAAATATCTTTAGTCCTATCAATGTGATAGGATTCTGCCTCATCATACCTTGTGCAGGAGTTCCAAATGTACAAGATTTGTGGGTAGCACTTGTCCAAAGCGACATTCTTTGGACTTAGGTCGAACCATAAGCCGGACATTCCAGAACTGCCAATGTTGACCAATGATATAGATGCAAATATCTTTACTTCTATCAATGTGATAGGATTCTGCCTCATCGTACCTTGTTCCGGAGGTTCAAATGTACAAGATTTGTGCGGTAGCACTAGACAAAAGCGAAACTCTTTGGACTCAGGTCGATCCATATGCCGAAGCATCGAGAATTGCCAATGTCGTCCAATGATATAGATGCAAATATCTTTACTCGTATTAATTTGACAGGATTCTGCCTCACCGTATCTTATACACGAGGTCCAAATGTACAATATTTGTGTTGTAGGATTTGTCCAAAGCGACTCTCTTTGGACTCAGGTCGAATGATATGCTGAGCATCCAGAATGGCCAATGTCGTCCAATGATATAGATGCAAATATCTTTACTCATATCAATGTGGTAGGATTCTGCCTCATCATACTTGTACAGGAGGTCGAAATGTAGAAGATTTGTGCGGTAGCACTTGTCCTAAGCGAAACTCTTTGGACTCAGGTCGATCCAAAAGCCGAAGCATCAAGAATTGCCAATGTCGTGCAATGGTATAGATTCAAATATCTTTACTCCTATTAATTTGACAGGATTCTGCCTCTTCGTATCTTATCCAGGGGGTCCAAATGTACAAGATTTGGGCGGCAGTATTTGTCCAAAGCGACTCTATTTGAACTCAGGTCGAATCATATGTCAGAGCATCCTGAATTGCCAAGGCTGTCTAATGATATAGATGCAAATATCTTCACTCCTATCAATTTGACAGGATTCTGCCTCATCGTATATTGTCCAGGGGGTCCAAATGTACAAGATTTGTGCGGTAGCACTAGACAAAAGCGAAACTCTTTGGACTCAGGTCGATCCATATGCCGAAGCATCCAGAATTCCCAATGTCGTCCAATGATATAGATGCAAATATCTTTACTCGTATTAATGTGGTAGGATTCTGCCTCATCATACTTGTACAGGAGGTCGAAATGTAGAAGATTTGTGCGGTAGCACTTGTCCAAAGCGAAACTCTTTGGTCTCAGGTCGATCCATAAGCCGAAGCATCAAGAATTGCCAATGTCGTGCAATGGTATAGATGCAAATATCATT
The DNA here is from genome assembly GCA_963942575.1 of Priocnemis perturbator. Classification (NCBI taxonomy): domain Eukaryota; kingdom Metazoa; phylum Arthropoda; class Insecta; order Hymenoptera; family Pompilidae; genus Priocnemis; species Priocnemis perturbator. Next base: position 405,262 of record CAWWDK010000133.1, on the reverse strand, counting down.
ACTGCTATAAATTTGACAGGATTCTGCCTCATCGTATCTTGCCCAGGGGGTCCAGATGTATAAGATTTGTGCGGTAGCACTTGTCCAAAGCGACTCTCTTTGGACTCAGGTCGAATCATATGCCGAGCATCCAGAATTGCCAATGTCGTCCAATGATATAGATGCAAATATCTTCACTCCTATCAATTTTACAGGATTCTGGCTCATCGTGTCTTGTCCAGGAGGATCAAGTGTACAAGATTTGTGTGGTAGCACTAGACAACAGCGAAACTCTTTGGACTCAGGTCGATCCATAAGCCGAAGCATCCAGAATTGCCAATGTCGTGCAATGATATAGATGCAAATATCTTTACTGCTATCAATTTGACAGGATTCTGCCTCATCGTATCTTGCCCAGGGGGTCCAGATGTATAAGATTTGTGCGGTAGCAGGTGTCCAAAGCGACTCTCTTTGGACTCAGGTCGAATCATAAGCCGGTGCATCCAGAATTGCCAATGTCGTCCAATGATATAGATGCAAATGTCTTCACTCCTATCAATGTGATGGGATTCTGCCTCATCATATCTTGTCCAAGAGGTCCAAATGCACAAGCTTTGGGCGGCAGCATTTCCCCAAACCGAATCTCTTTGGATTCAGATCGAATCATGAGCCGGAGCATCCAGAATTGCCAATGTCGTCCAATGATATAGATGCAAATATCTTCACTCCTATAAATGTGACAGGATTCTGCCTCATCATACCTTTTCCAGGAGGTCCAAATGCACAAGTTGTGGGCGGCAGCATTTGCCCAAACCGACTCCCTTTGGATTCAGGTCGAATCATAAGCCGGAGCATCCAGAATTGCCAATGTCGTGCAATGGTATAGATGCAAATATCTTTACTCCTATCAATTTGACAGGATTCAGCCTCATCGTGTCTTGTCCAGGAGGATCAAGTGTACAAGAATTGTGCGGTAGCACTAGACAAGAGCGAAACGCTTTCGACTCAGGTCGATCCATAAGCCGAAGCATCCAGAATTGCCGTTGTTGACCAATGATATACAGGCAAATATCCTCACTCCTATCAATTTTACAGCATTCTGACTCATCGTATCTCGCCCAGGAGGTCCAAATGTACAAGATTTGTGCGGTAGCACTTGTCCAGGCCGACTCTCTGTGGATTCAGGTCAAATCATAAGCCGAGCATCCAGAAATGGCCAATGTCGTCCAATGATATAGATGCAAATATCTTCACTGCTATAAATTTTACAGCATTCTGCCTCATCGTATCTTGTCCAGGAGGTACAAATATACAAGGTTTGTGCGGTAGCACTTGACCAAAGCGAATCTCTTTGGATTCAGGTCTAATCATAAGGCGAAGAATCCAAAATTGCCGATATTGTCCAATTATATAGAGGCAAATATCCTCACTCCTATCAATTTTACAGCATTCTGCCTCATCATATCTTGTCCGGGAGATCCAAATGTACAAGACTTATTTGCGGTAGCACTTGTCCGAAGCGACTCTCTTTGCACTCAGGTCGAATCATATGCCGAACTTCCAGAATTGCCAATGTCGTCCAATGATATAGAGGCAAATATCCTCACTCCTATCAATTCTACAGCATTCTGCCTCATCATATCTTGTCCAGGAGTTTCAAATGTACAAGATTTGTGCGGTAGCACTTGCCCAGGCGGACTCTCTTTGGATTCAGGTCTGATTATATGCCGGATCCCCAGGATTGCCAATGTCGTCCAATGATATAGATGCAAATATCTTTACTCCCATTAATGTGATAGGATTCTGCCTCAGCATACCTTTTCCAGGAGGTCCTAATGTACAAGTTTGTTAGCGGCAGCATTTGTCCAAACCGACTCTCTTTGGACTCAGGTCGAATCATAAGCCGGAGCATCCAGAATTGCCAATGTCGTCCAATGATTTAGATGCAAATATATTTACTACTATCAATTTGACAGGATTCTGCCTCATCATATATTGTCCAGGGGGGCCAAAAGTACAAGATTTGTGTGGTAGCACTTGTCCAAAGCGACTCTCTTTGGCCTCCGGTCGAATCATACGCCGGAGCATCCAGAATTGCCAATGTCGTCCAATGATATAGATGCAAATATCTTTACTCCTATGAATGTGATAGGATTCTGCCTCATCATACCTTGTACAGGAGGTCCACACAGACAAGATTTGTGCGGTAGCACTTGTCCAAAGCGACTCTCTTTGGACTCAGGTCGAATCATAAGCCGGTGCATCCAGAATTGCCAATGTCGTCCAATGATATAGATGCAAATATCTTCACTCCTATCAATGTGATGGGATTCTGCCTCATCATATCTTGTCCAAGAGGTCCAAATGCACAAGCTTTGGGCGGCAGCATTTCCCCAAACCGAATCTCTTTGGATTCAGGTCGAATCATGAGCCGGAGCATCCAGAATTGCCAATGTCGTCCAATGATATAGATGCAAATATCTTCACTCCTATAAATGTGACAGGATTCTGCCTCATCATACCTTTTCCAGGAGGTCCAAATGCACAAGTTGTGGGCGGCAGCATTTGCCCAAACCGACTCCCTTTGGATTCAGGTCGAATCATAAGCCGGAGCATCCAGAATTGCCAATGTCGTCCAACGATATAGATGCAAATATCTTTACTCCTATCAATTTGACAGGATTCTGCCCCATCCTATATTGTCCAGGGCGTCCGAATGTACAAGATTTGTGTGGTAGCACTTGTCCAAAGCGACTCTCTTTGGCCTCCGGTCGAATCATACGCCGGAGCATCCAGAATTGCCAATGTCGTCCAATGATATAGATGCAAATATCTTTACTCCTATGAATGTGATAGGATTCTGCCTCATCATACCTTGTACAGAAGGTCCACACAGACAAGATTTGTGCGGTAGCACTTGTCCAAAGCGACTCTCTTTGGACTCAGGTCGAATCATATGCCGAGCATCCAGAATTGCCAATGTCGTCCAATGATATAGATGCAAATATCTTCACTCCTATCAATTTTACAGGATTCTGGCTCATCGTGTCTTGTCCAGGAGGATCAAGTGTACAAGATTTGTGCGGTAGCACTAGACAAAAGCGAAACTCTTTGGACTCAGGTCGATCCATAAGCCGAAGCATCCAGAATTGCCAATGTCGTGCAATGATATAGATGCAAATATCTTTACTGCTATCAATTTGACAGGATTCTGCCTCATCGTATCTTGCCCAGGGGGTCCAGATGTATAAGATTTGTGCGGTAGCACGTGTCCAAAGCGACTCTCTTTGGACTCAGGTCGAATCATAAGCCGGTGCATCCAGAATTGCCAATGTCGTCCAATGATATAGATGCAAATATCTTCACTCCTATCAATGTGATGGGATTCTGCCTCATCATATCTTGTCCAAGAGGTCCAAATGCACAAGCTTTGGGCGGCAGCATTTCCCCAAACCGAATCTCTTTGGATTCAGATCGAATCATGAGCCGGAGCATCCAGAATTGCCAATGTCGTCCAATGATATAGATGCAAATATCTTCACTCCTATAAATGTGACAGGATTCTGCCTCATCATACCTTTTCCAGGAGGTCCAAATGCACAAGTTGTGGGCGGCAGCATTTGCCCAAACCGACTCCCTTTGGATTCAGGTCGAATCATAAGCCGGAGCATCCAGAATTGCCAATGTCGTGCAATGGTATAGATGCAAATATCTTTACTCCTATCAATTTGACAGGATTCAGCCTCATCGTGTCTTGTCCAGGAGGATCAAGTGTACAAGAATTGTGCGGTAGCACTAGACAAGAGCGAAACGCTTTCGACTCAGGTCGATCCATAAGCCGAAGCATCCAGAATTGCCGTTGTTGACCAATGATATACAGGCAAATATCCTCACTCCTATCAATGTGATAGGATTCTGCCTCATCATACCTTGTGCAGGAGGTCCAAATGTACAAGATTTGTGGGTAGCACTTGTCCAAAGCGACATTCTTTGGACTTAGGTCGAACCATAAGCCGGACCATCCAGAACTGCCAATGTTGACCAATGACATAGATGCAACTATCTTTACTCCTATCAATGTGATAGGATTCTGCCTCATCGTACCTTGTTCCGGAGGTTCAAATGTACAAGATTTGTGCGGTAGACCTTGTCCAAAGCGACTCTCTTTGGACTCAGGGCGAATCATAAGCCGGGGCAACCAGAATTGCCAATGTCGTCCAATGATATAGATGCAAATATCTTTACTGCTATCAATTTGACAGGATTCTGCCTCATCGTATCTTATCCAGGGGGTCCAAATGTAGAAGATTTGTGCGGTAGCACGTGTCCAAAGCGACTCTCTTTGACCTCCGGTCGAATCATATGCCGCAGCATCCAGAATTGCCAATGTCGTCCAGTGATACAGATGCAAATATCTTTACTCCTATCAATGTGATAGGAGTCTGCCTCATCATACCTTGTGCAGGAGGTCCAAATGTACAAGATTTGTGCGTTAGCACTTCACAAAAATGAATCTCTTTGGACTCAGGACGATCCATAAGCCGAAGCATCCAGAATTGCCAATGTCGTCCAATGATATAGATGCAAATATCTTTACTCCTATCAATGTGATAGGATTCTGCCTCATCATACCTTGTGCAGGAGGTCCAAATGTACAAGATTTGTGGGTAGCACTTGTCCAAAGCGACATTCTTTGGACTTAGGTCGAACCATAAGCCGGACCATCCAGAACTGCCAATGTTGACCAATGATATAGATGCAAATATCTTTACTTCTATCAATGTGATAGGATTCTGCCTCATCGTACCTTGTTCCGGAGGTTCAAATGTACAAGATTTGTGCGGTAGCACTAGACAAAAGCGAAACTCTTTGGACTCAGGTCGATCCATATGCCGAAGCATCGAGAATTGCCAATGTCGTCCAATGATATAGATGCAAATATCTTTACTCGTATTAATTTGACAGGATTCTGCCTCACCGTATCTTATACACGATGTCCAAATGTACAATATTTGTGTTGTAGCATTTGTCCAAAGCGACTCTCTTTGGACTCAGGTCGAATGATATGCTGAGCATCCAGAATGGCCAATGTCGTCCAGTGATATAGATGCAAATATCTTTACTCATATCAATGTGGTAGGATTCTGCCTCATCATACTTGTACAGGAGGTCGAAATGTAGAAGATTTGTGCGGTAGCACGTGTCCTAAGCGAAACTCTTTGGACTCAGGTCGATCCATAAGCCGAAGCATCAAGAATTGCCAATGTCGTGCAATGGTATAGATTCAAATATCTTTACTCCTATTAATTTGACAGGATTCTGCCTCATCGTATCTTATCCAGGGGGTCCAAATGTACAAGATTTGTGCGGTTGCACGTGTCCAAAGCGACTCTCTTTGACCTCCGGTCGAATCATATGCCGGAGCATCCAGAATTGCCAATTTCGTGCAATGGTATGGATGCAAATATCTTTACTGCAATCAATTTAACAGGATTCTGCCTCATCGTGTCTTGTCCAGGGGGTCCAAATGTACGCGATTTGTTGCGGTAGCACTTGTCCAAAGCGACATTCTTTGGACTTATGCCGAACCATAAGCCGGACCATCCAGAATTGCCGTTGTTGACCAATGATATAGATTCAAATATCTTTACTCCTATTAATTTGACAGGATTCTGCCTCATCGTATCTTGTCCCGGGGGTCCAAATGTACAAGATTTGTTGCGGTAGCACTTGTCCAAAGCGACTCTCCTTGGACTCAGGTCGAATGATATGCTGAGCATCCAGAATGGCCAATGTCGTCCAGTGATATAGATGCAAATATCTTTACTCATATCAATGTGGTAGGATTCTGCCTCATCATACTTGTACAGGAGGTCGAAATGTAGAAGATTTGTGCGGTAGCACTTGTCCGAAGCGAAACTCTCTGGACTCAGGTCGAATCATAACCCGGGGCAACCAGAATTGCCAATGTCGTCCAATGATATAGATGCAAATATCTTTACTGCTATCAATTTGACAGGATTCTGCCTCATCGTATCTTATCCAGGGGGTCCAAATGTACAAGATTAGTGCGGTAGCACTTGTCCAAAGCGACATTCTTTGGACTCAGGTCGATCCATAAGCCCAAGCATCCAGAATTGCCAATGTCGTGCAATGATATAGATGCAAATATCTTTACTGCAATCAATTTAACAGGATTCTGCCTCATCGTGTCTTGTCCCGGGGGTCCAAATGTACAAGATTTGTTGCGGTAGCACTTGTCCAAAGCGACTCTCCTTGGACTCAGGTCGAATCATAAGCCTGAGCATCCAGAATTGCCAATGACGTCTAATGATATAGATGCAAATATCTTCACTCCTATCAATGTGACAGGATTCTGCCTCATCGTACCTTGTACAGGAGGTCCAAATGTACAAGACTTATTGCGGGTGTAGTTCGAAGCGACTCTCTTTGGACTCAGGTCGAATCATAAGCCTGAGCATCCAGAATTGCCAATGCCGTCTAATAATATTGATGCAAATATCTTCACTCCTATCAATGTGAGAGGATTCTGCCTCATCGTTCCTTGTACAGGAGGTCCAAATGTACAAGACTTATTGCGGGTGCAGTTCGAAGCGACTCTCTTTGGACTTAGGTCGAACCATAAGCCGGACCATTCAGAACTGCCGATGTTGACCAATGATATAGATGCAAATATCTTTACTCCTATCAATGTGATAGGATTCTGCCTCATCATACCTTGGGCCGGAGGTTCAAATGTACAAGATTTGTGCGGTAGCCCTTGTCCAAAGCAACTCTCTTTGGACTCAGGTCGAATCATAAGCCGGGGCATTCAGAATTGCCAATGTCGTCCAATTATATAGATGCAAATACCTTTACTGCTATCAATTTGACAGGATTCTGGCTCATCGTGTCTTGTCCAGGAGGATCAAGTGTACAAGATATGTGCGGTAGACCTTGTCCAAAGCAACTCTCTTTGGACTCAGGTCGATCCATAAGCCCAAGCATCCAGAATTACCAATGTCGTCCAGTGATATAGATGCAAATATCTTTACTCCTATCAATGTGATAGGATTCTGCCTCATCATACCTTGTGCAGGAGGTCCAAATGTAGAAGATTTGTGCGTTAGCACTTCACAAAAATGAATCTCTTTGGACTCAGGTCGATCCATAAGCCGAAGCATCCAGAATTGCCAATGTCGTTCAATGATATAGATGCAAATATCTTTACTCCTATCGATGTGATAGGATTCTGCCTCATCGTACCTTGTACAGGAGGTCCAAATGTACAAGACTTATTGCGGGTGCAGTTCGAAGCGACTCTCTTTGGACTTAGGTCGAATCATAAGCCCGAGCATCCAGAATTGCCAATGTCGTCTAATGATATAGATGCAAATATCTTCACTCCTATCAATTTGACAGGATTCGGCCTCATCATATCTTGTCCAGGTGGTCCAAATGGACAAGATTTGGGCGGCAGTATTTGTCCAAAGCGACTCTCTTTGAACTGAGGTCGAATCATATGTCGAACTTCCAGAATTGCCAATGTCGTTCAATCATATAGATGCAAATACCTTTACTGCTATGAATTTGACAGGATTCTGGCTCATCGTGTATTGTCCAGGAGGATCAAGTGAACAAGATTTGTGCGGTAGCACTAGACAAAATCGAACTCTTTGGACTCAGGTCGATCCATAAGCCGAAGCATCCAGAATTGCCGATGTCGTCCAATGATATAGATGCAAATATCTTTACTCCTATCAATTTGACAGGATTCGGCCTCATCATATCTTGTCCAGGTGGTCCAAATGGACAAGATTTGGGCGGCAGTATTTGTCCAAAGCGACTCTCTTTGAACTGAGGTCGAATCATATGTCGAACTTCCAGAATTGCCAATGTCGTTCAATCATATAGATGCAAATACCTTTACTGCTATGAATTTGACAGGATTCTGGCTCATCGTGTATTGTCCAGGAGGATCAAGTGAACAAGATTTGTGCGGTAGCACTAGACAAAATCGAACTCTTTGGACTCAGGTCGATCCATAAGCCGAAGCATCCAGAATTGCCGATGTCGTCCAATGATATAGATGCAAATATCTTTACTCCTATCAATGTGACAGGATTCTGCCTCATCATACCTTTTCCAGGAGGTCCAAATGCACAAGTCTTGGGCGGCAGCATTTGCCCAAACCGACTTTCTTTGGATTCAGGTCGAATCATAAACCGGAGCATCCAGAATTGCCAATGTCGTCCAATGATATAGATGCAAATATCTTTACTGCTATCAATTTGACAGGATTCTGCCTCATCGTATATTGTCCAGGGGGTCCAAATGTACAAGATTTGTGCGGTAGCACTAGACAAAAGCGAAACTCTTTGGACTCAGGTCGATCCATATGCCGAAGCATCCAGAATTCCCAATGTCGTCCAATGATATAGATGCAAATATCTTTACTCGTATTAATGTGGTAGGATTCTGCCTCATCATACTTGTACAGGAGGTCGAAATGTAGAAGATTTGTGCGGTAGCACTTGTCCAAAGCGAAACTCTTTGGTCTCAGGTCGATCCATAAGCCGAAGCATCAAGAATTGCCAATGTCGTGCAATGGTATAGATGCAAATATCATTACTGCTATAAATTTGACAGGATTCTGCCTCATCGTATCTAGTCCACGAGGTTCAAATGTACAAGATTTGTGGGTAGCACTTGTCCAAAGCGACATTCTTTGGACTTAGGTCGAACCATAAGCCGGACCATCCAGAACTGCCAATGTTGACCAATGATATAGATGCAAATATCTTTACTCCTATCAATGTGATAGGATTCTGCCTCACCGTATCTTGTACACGAGGTCCAAATGTACAATATTTGTGTTGTAGCACTTGTCCAAAGCGACTCTCTTTGGACTCAGGTCGAATGATATGCTGAGCATCCAGAATGGCCAATGTCGTCCAGTGATATAGATGCAAATATCTTTACTCATATCAATGTGGTAGGATTCTGCCTCATCATACTTGTACAGGAGGTCGAAATGTAGAAGATTTGTGCGGTAGCACTTGTCCAAAGCGAAACTCTTTGGTCTCAGGTCGATCCATAAGCCGAAGCATCAAGAATTGCCAATGTCGTGCAATGGTATAGATGCAAATACCTTTACTGCTATCAATTTGACAGGATTCTGCCTCATCGTATCTTGTCCAGGGGGTCCAAATGTACACAATTTGTTGCGGTAGCACTTGTCCAAAGCGACATTCTTTGGACTCAGGTCGATCCATAAGCCCAAGCATCCAGAATTGCCAATGTCGTTCAATGATATAGATGCAAATATCTTTACTGCTATCAATTTGACAGGATTCTGCCTCATCGTATCTTATCCAGGGGGTCCAAATGTACAAGATTTGTGCGGTAGCACGTGTCCAAAGCGACTCTCTTTGACCTCCGGTCGAATCATATGCCGCAGCATCCAGAATTGCCAATGTCGTCCAATGATATAGATGCAAATATCTTTACTGCTATCAATTTTACAGGATTCTGCCTCATCGTATCTTATCCAGGGGGTCCAAATGTACAAGATTTGTGCGGTAGCACGTGTCCAAAGCGACTCTCTTTGACCTCCGGTCGAATCATATGCCGCAGCATCCAGAATTGCCAATGTCGTCCAGTGATACAGATGCAAATATCTTTACTCCTATCAATGTGATAGGATTCTGCCTCATCATACCTTGTGCAGGAGTTCCAAATGTACAAGATTTGTGGGTAGCACTTGTCCAAAGCGACATTCTTTGGACTTAGGTCGAACCATAAGCCGGACATTCCAGAACTGCCAATGTTGACCAATGATATAGATGCAAATATCTTTACTTCTATCAATGTGATAGGATTCTGCCTCATCGTACCTTGTTCCGGAGGTTCAAATGTACAAGATTTGTGCGGTAGCACTAGACAAAAGCGAAACTCTTTGGACTCAGGTCGATCCATATGCCGAAGCATCGAGAATTGCCAATGTCGTCCAATGATATAGATGCAAATATCTTTACTCGTATTAATTTGACAGGATTCTGCCTCACCGTATCTTATACACGAGGTCCAAATGTACAATATTTGTGTTGTAGGATTTGTCCAAAGCGACTCTCTTTGGACTCAGGTCGAATGATATGCTGAGCATCCAGAATGGCCAATGTCGTCCAATGATATAGATGCAAATATCTTTACTCATATCAATGTGGTAGGATTCTGCCTCATCATACTTGTACAGGAGGTCGAAATGTAGAAGATTTGTGCGGTAGCACTTGTCCTAAGCGAAACTCTTTGGACTCAGGTCGATCCAAAAGCCGAAGCATCAAGAATTGCCAATGTCGTGCAATGGTATAGATTCAAATATCTTTACTCCTATTAATTTGACAGGATTCTGCCTCTTCGTATCTTATCCAGGGGGTCCAAATGTACAAGATTTGGGCGGCAGTATTTGTCCAAAGCGACTCTATTTGAACTCAGGTCGAATCATATGTCAGAGCATCCTGAATTGCCAAGGCTGTCTAATGATATAGATGCAAATATCTTCACTCCTATCAATTTGACAGGATTCTGGCTCATCGCGTCTTGTCCAGGAGGATCAAGTGTACAAGATTTGTGCGGTAGCACTAGACAAAAGCGAAACTCTTTGGACTCAGGTCGATCCATAAGCCCAAGCATCCAGAATTGCCAATGTCGTGCAATGATATAGATGCAAATATCTTTACTGTTATCAATTTGACAGGATTCTGCCTCATCGTATCTAGTCCACGAGGTTCAAATGTACAAGATTTGTGAGTAGCACTTGTCCAAAGCGACATTCTTTGGACTTAGGTCGAATCATATGCCGGAGCATCTAGAATTGCCAATGTCGTCCAGTGATATAGATGCAAATATCTTTACTCCTATCAATGTGATAGGATTCTGCCTCATCATACCTTGTGCAGGAGGTCCAAATGTACAAGATTTGTGCGTTAGCACTTCACAAAAATGAATCTCTTTGGACTCAGGTCGATCCATAAGCCGAAGCATCCGGAATTGCCATTGTAGTGCAATGATATAGATGCAAATATCTTTATTGCTATCAATTTGACAGGATTCTGGCTCATCGTGTCTTGTCCAGGAGGATCAAGTGTACAAGATTTGTCCGGTAGCAATAGACAAAATCGAAACTCTTTGGACTCAGGTCGATCCATAAGCCGAAGCATCCAGAATTGCCATTATCGTGCAATGATATAGATGCAAATATCTTTACTGCTATCAATTTGACAGGAGTCTGCCTCATCGTATCTTGTCCACGAGGTTCAAATGTACAAGATTTGTGGGTAGCACTTGTCCAAAGCGACATTCTTTGGACTTAGGTCGAACCATAAGCCGGACCATCATGAACTGCCGATGTTGACCAATGATATAGATGCAAATATCTTTACTCCTATCAATGTGATAGGATTCTGCCTCATCATACCTTGTTCCGGAGGTTCAAATGTACAAGATTTGTGCGGTAGCCCTTGTCCAAAGAAACTCTCTTTGGACTCAGGTCGAATCATAAGCCGGGGCATTCAGAATTGCCAATGTCGTCCAATTATATAGATGCAAATACCTTTACTGCTATCAATTTGACAGGATTCTGGATCATCGGGTCTTGTCCAGGAGGATCAAGTGTACAAGATTTGTGCGGTAGCACTAGACAAAATCGAACTCTTTGGGCTCAGGTCGATCCATAAGCCGAAGCATCCAGAAATGCCATTGTCGTGCAATGATATAGATGCAAATATCTTTACTGCTATCAATTTGCCAGGATTCTGCCTCATCGTATCTTGTCCACGAGGTTCAAATGTACAAGATTTGTGCGTTAGCACTTGTCCAAAGCGACATTCTTTGGACTTAGGTCGAACCATAAGCCTGAGCATCCAGAATTGCCAATGTCGTCCAATGATATAGATGCAAATATCTTTACTCCTATCAATGTGATAGGATTCTGCCTCATCATGCCTTGTTCCGGAGGTTCAAATGTACAAGATTTGTGCGGTAGCCCTTGTCCAAAGCAACTCTCTTTGGACTCAGGTCGAATCATAAGCCGGGGCATTCAGAATTGCCAATGTCGTCCATTTATATAGATGCAAATACCTTTACTGCTATCAATTTGACAGGATTCTGGATCATCGTGTCTTGTCCAGGAGGATCAAGTGTACAAGATTTGTGCGGTAGCACTAGACAAAATCGAACTCTTTGGGCTCAGGTCGATCCATAACCCGAAGCATCCAGAATTGCCATTGTCGTGCAATGATATAGATGCAAATATCTTTACTGCTATCAATTTGCCAGGATTCTGCCACATCGTATCTTGTCCACGAGGTTCAAATGTACAAGATTTGTGCGGTAGCACTTGTCCAAAGCGACATTCTTTGGACTTAGGTCGAATCATAAGCCTGAGCATCCAGAATTGCCAATGTCGTCCAATGATATAGATGCAAATATCTTTACTCCTATCAATGTGATAGGATTCTGCCTCATCATACCTTGTTCCGGAGGTTCAAATGTACAAGATTTGTGCGGTAGCCCTTGTCCAAAGCAACTCTCTTTGGACTCAGGTCGAATCATAAGCCGAAGCATCCGGAATTGCCATTGTCGTGCAATCATATAGATGCAAATATCTTTACTGCTATCAATTTGACAGGATTCTGCCTCATCGTATCTTGTCCACGAGGTTCAAATGTACAAGATTTGTGCGGTAGCACTTGTCCAAACCGACATTATTTGGACTTAGGTCGAACCATAAGCCGGACCATCCAGAACTGCCGATGTTGACCAATGATATAGATGCAAATATCTTTACTCCTATCAATGTGATAGGATTCTGCCTCATCATACCTTGTTCCGGAGGTTCAAATGAACAAGATTTGTGCGGTAGCCCTTGTCCAATGCAACTCTCTTTGGACTCAGGTCGAATCATAAGCCGGGGCATTCAGAATTGCCAATGTCGTCCAATTATATAGATGCAAATACCTTTACTGCTATCAATTTGACAGGATTCTGGCTCATCGTGTCTTGTCCAGGAGGTCCACATGTACAAGATTTGGGCGGCAGTATTTGTCCAAAGCGACTCTATACGAACTCAGGTCGAATCATAAGCCAGAGCATCCTGAATTGCCAAGGCCGTCTAATGATATAGATGCAAATATATTCACTCCTATCAATGTGATAGGATTCTGCCTCATCATACCTTGTTCCGGAGGTTCAAATGCACAAGATTTGTGCGGTAGCACTTGTCCAAAGCGACATTCTTTGGACTCAGGTCGAATCATAAGCCTGAGCATCCAGAATTGCCAATGCCGTCTAATGATATAGATGCAAATATCTTTACTCCTATCAATGTGATAGCATTCTGCCTCATCGTACCTTGTTCCGGTGGTTCAAATGTACAAGACTTATTGCGGTAGCGCTTGTCCGAAGCGAATCTCTTTGGACTCAGGTCGAATCATAAGCCTGTGCATCCAGAATTGCCGTTGTTGACCAATGATATAGATGCAAATATCTTTACTCCTATTAATTTGACAGGATTCTGCCTCATCGTATCTTGTCCAGGGGGTCCAAATGTACAAGATTTGTGCGGTAGCACTAGACAAAATCGAAACTTTTTGGGCTCAGGTTGATCCATAAGCCGAAACATCCAGAATTGCCATTGTCGTGCAATGATATAGATGCAAATATCTTTACTGCTATCAATTTGACAGGATTCTGCCTCATCGTATCTTGTCCACGAGGTTCAAATGTACAAGATTTGTGCGGTAGCACTTGTCCAAAGCGACATTCTTTGGACTTAGGTCGAACCATAAACCGGACCATCATGAACTGCCGACGTTGACCAATGATATAGATGCAAATATCTTTACTCCTATCAATGTGATAGCATTCTGCCTCATCATACCTTGTTCCGGAGGTTCAAATGTACAAGATTTGTGCGGTAGCCCTTGTCCAAAGCAACTCTCTTTGGACTCAGGTCGAATCATAAGCCGGGGCATTCAGAATTGCCAATGTCGTCCAATTATGCAGATGCAAATACCTTTACTGCTATCAATTTGACAGGATTCTGGATCATCGGGTCTTGTCCAGGAGGATCAAGTGTACAAGATTTGTGCGGTAGCACTAGACAAAATCGAACTCTTTGGGCTCAGGTCGATCCATAAGCCGAAGCATCCAGAATTGCCATTGTCGTGCAATGATATAGATGCAAATATCTTTATTGCTATCAATTTGCCAGGATTCTGCCTCATCGTATCTTGTCCACGAGGTTCAAATGTATAAGATTTGTGCGTTAGCACTTGTCCAAAGCGACATTCTTTGGACTCAGGTCGAATCATATGCCTGAGCATCCAGAATTGCCAATGCCGTCTAATGATATAGATGCAAATATCTTTACTCCTATCAATGTGATAGGATTCTGCCTCATCGTACCTTGTTCCGGAGGTTCAAATGTACAAGACTTATTGCGGTAGCGCTTGTCCGAAGCGAATCTCTTTGGACTCAGGTCGAATCATAAGCCTGTGCATCCAGAATTGCCGTTGTTGACCAATGATATAGATGCAAATATCTTTACTCCTATTAATTTGACAGGATTCTGCCTCATCGTATCTTGTCCACGGGGTCCAAATGTACAAGATTTGTGCGGTAGCACTAGACAAAATCGAAACTCTTTGGGCTCAGGTTGATCCATAAGCCGAAACATCCAGAATTGCCATTGTCGTGCAATGATATAGATGCAAATATATTTACTGCTATCAATTTGACAGGATTCTGCCTCATCGTATCTTGTCCACGAGGTTCAAATGTACAATATTTGTGCGGTAGCACTTGTCCAAAGCGACTCTCTTTAACCTCCGGTCGAATCATATGCCGGAGCATCCAGAATTCCCAATGTCGTCCAGTGATATAGATGCAAATATCTTTACTCCTATCAATGTGATAGGATTCTGCCTCATCATACCTTCTGCAGGAGGTCCAAATGTACAAGATTTGTGTGTTAGCACTTCACAAAAATGAATCTCTTTGGACTCAGGTCGATCCATAAGCCGAAGCATCAAGAATTGCCAATGTCGTGCAATGGTATGGATGCAAATATCTTTACTGCAATCAATTTAACAGGATTCAGCCTCATCGTGTCTTGTCCAGGGGGTCCAAATGTACGCGATTTGTTGCGGTAGCACTTGTCCAAAGCGACATTCTTTGGACTTATGTCGAACCATAAGCCGGACCATCCAGTATTGCCGTTGTTGACCAATGATATAGATTCAAATATCTTTACTCCTATTAATTTGACAGGATTCTGCCTCATCGTATCTTGTCCCGGGGATCCAAATGTATAAGAATTGTTGCGGTAGCACTTGTCCAAAGCGACTCTCCTTGGACTCAGGTCGAATGATATGCTGAGCATCCAGAATTGCCTATGTCGTCCAATGATATAGATGCAAATATCTTTACTGCTATCAATTTGACAGGATTCTGCCTCATCGTATCTTATCCAGGGGGTCCAAATGTACAAGATTTGTGCGGTAGCACGTGTCCAAAGCGACTCTCTTTGACCTCCGGTCGAATCATATGCCGCAGCATCCAGAATTGCCAATGTCGTCCAGTGATATAGATGCAAATATCTTTACTCCTATCAATGTGATAGGATTCTGCCTCATCATACCTTGTGCAGGAGGTCCAAATGTACAAGATTTGTGCGTTAGCACTTCACAAAAATGAATCTCTTTGGACTCAGGTCGATCCATAAGCCGAAGCATCCAGAATTGCCAATGTCGTCCAATGATATAGATGCAAATATCTTTACTCCTATCGATGTGATAGGATTCTGCCTCATCGTACCTTGTACAGGAGGTCCAAATGTACAAGACTTATTGCGGGTGCAGTTCGAAGCGACTCTCTTTGGACTCAGGTCGAATCATAAGCCTGAGCATCCAGAATTGCCAATGTCGTCCAATGATATCGATGCAAATATCTTCACTCCTATCAATTTGACAGGATTCGGCCTCATCATATCTTGTCCAGGTGGTCCAAATGGACAAGATTTGGGCGGCAGTATTAGTCCAAAGCGACTCTCTTTGAACTGAGGTCGAATCATATGTCGAACTTCCAGAATTGCCAATGTCGTCCAATGATATAGATGCAAATATCTTTACTCCTATCAATGTGATAGGATTCTGTCTCATCATACCTTGTACAGGAGGTCCAAATGTACAAGACTTATTGCGGTAGCGCTTGTCCGAAGCGAATCTCTTTGGACTCAGGTCGAATCATAAGCCTGAGCATCCAGAATTGCCAATGTCGTTCAATCATATAGATGCAAATATCTTCACTCCTATCAATGTGATAGGATTCTGCCTCATCGTATCTTGTCCAGGGGGTCCATATGTACACGATTTGTTGCGGTAGCACTTGTCCAAAGCGACATTCTTTGGACTTATGTCGAACCATAAGCCGGACCATCCAGAATTGCCGTTGTTGACCAATGATATAGATGCAAATATCTTTACTCCTATTAATTTGACAGGATTCTGCCTCATCGTATCTTGTTCAGGGGGTCCAAATGTACAAGATTTGTTGCGGTAGCACTTGTCCAAAGCGACTCACCTTGGACTCAGGTCGAATCATAAGCCTGAGCATCCAGAATTGCCAATGCCGTCTAATGATATTAATGCAAATATCTTTACTCCTATCAATGTGATAGGATTCTGCCTCATCATACCTTTTCCAGGAGGTCCAAATGCACAAGATTTGTGCGGTAGACCTTGTCCAAAGCGACTCTCTTTGGACTCAGATCGAATCATAAGCCGGGGCATTCAGAATTGCTGAATGTCGTCCAATTATATAGATGCAAATACCTTTACTGCTATCAATTTGACAGGATTCTGGCTCATCGTGTCTTGTCCAGGAGGATCAAGTGTACAAGATTTGTGCGGTAGCACTAGACAAAATCGAAACTCTTTGGGCTCAGGTTGCTCCATACGCCGAAACATCCAGAATTGCCATTGTCGTGCAATGATATAGATGCAAATATCTTTACTGCTATAAATTTGACAGGATTCTGCATCATCGTACCTTGTCCACGAGGTTCAAATGTACAAGATTTGTGCGGTAGCACTTGTCCAAAGCGACATTCTTTGGACTCAGGTCGAATCATAAGCCTAAGGATCCAGAATTGCCAATGTCGTCCAATGATATAGATGCAAATATCTTTACTCCTATCAATTTGACAGGATTCGGCCTCATCATATCTTGTCCAGGAGGTCCACATGTACAAGATTTGGGCGGCAGTATTTGTCCAAAGCGACTCTATTTGAACTCAGGTCGAATCATATGCCAGAGCATCCTGAATTGCCAAGGCTGTCTAATGATATAGATGCAAATATCTTCACTCCTATCAATTTGACAGGATTCTGGCTCATCGCGTCTTGTCCAGGAGGATTAAGTGTACAAGATTTGTGCGGTAGCACTAGACAAAAGCGAAACTCTTTGGACTCAGGTCGATCCATAAGCCCAAGCATCCAGAATTGCCAATGTCGTGCAATGATATAGATGCAAATATCTTTACTGCTATCAATTTGACAGGATTCTGCCTCATCGTATCTAGTCCACGAGGTTCAAATGTACAAGATTTGTGAGTAGCACTTGTCCAAAGCGACATTCTTTGGACTTAGGTCGAATCATATGCCGGAGCATCCAGAATTGCCAATGTCGTCCAGTGATATAGATGCAAATATCTTTACTCATATCAATGTGATAGGATTCTGCCTCATCATACCTTGTTCCGGAGGTTCAAATGTACAAGAATTGTCAGGTAGCCCTTGTCCAAAGCAACTCTCTTTGGACTCAGGTCGAATCATAAGCCGGGGCATTCAGAATTGCCAATGTCGTCCATTTATATAGATGCAAATACCTTTACTGCTATCAATTTGACAGGATTCTGGATCATCGTGTCTTGTCCAGGAGGATCAAGTGTACAAGATTTGTGCGGTAGCACTAGACAAAATCGAACTCTTTGGGCTCAGGTCGATCCATAAGCCGAAGCATCCAGAATTGCCATTGTCGTGCAATGATATAGATGCAAATATCTTTACTGCTATCAATTTGCCAGGATTCTGCCACATCGTATCTTGTCCACGAGGTTCAAATGTACAAGATTTGTGCGGTAGCACTTGTCCAAAGCGACATTCTTTGGACTTAGGTCGAACCATAAGCCTGAGCATCCAGAATTGCCAATGTCGTCCAATGATATAGATGCAAATATCTTTACTCCTATCAATGTGATAGGATTCTGCCTCATCATACCTTGTTCCGGAGGTTCAAATGTACAAGATTTGTGCGGTAGCCCTTGTCCAAAGCAAGTCTCTTTGGACTCAGGTCGAATCATAAGCCGAAGCATCCGGAATTGCCATTGTCGTGCAAACATATAGATGCAAATATCTTTACTGCTATCAATTTGACAGGATTCCGCCTCATCGTATCTTGTCCACGAGCTTCAAATGTACAAGATTTGTGCGGTAGCACTTGTCCAAAGCGACATTATTTGGACTTAGGTCGAACCATAAGCCGGACCATCCAGAACTGCCGATGTTGACCAATGATATAGATGCAAATATCTTTACTCCTATCAATGTGATAGGATTCTGCCTCATCATGCCTTGTTCCGGAGGTTCAAATGTACAAGATTTGTGCGGTAGCCCTTGTCCAAAGCAACTCTCTTTGGACTCAGGTCGAATCATATGCCTGAGCATCCAGAATTGCCAATATCGTGTAATGATATAGATGCAAATATCTTTACTGCAATCAATTTAACAGGATTCTGCCTCATCGTGTCTTGTCCCGGGGGTCCAAATGTACAAGATTTGTTTGCGGTAGCGCTTGTCCGAAGCGAATCTCTTTGGACTCAGGTCGAATCATAAGCCTGTGCATCCAGAATTGCCGTTGTTGACCAATGATATAGATGCAAATATCTTTACTCCTATTAATTTGACAGGATTCTGCCTCATCGTATCTTGTCCAGGGGGTCCAAATGTACAAGATTTGTGCGGTAGCACTAGACAAAATCGAAACTCTTTGGGCTCAGGTTGATCCATAAGCCGAAACATCCAGAATTGCCATTGTCGTGCAATGATATAGATGCAAGTATCTTTACTGCTATCAATTTGACAGGATTCTGCCTCATCGTATCTTGTCCACGAGGTTCAAATGTACAAGATTTGTGCGGTAGCACTTGTCCAAAGCGACTCTCTTTAACCTCCGGTCGAATCATATGCCGGAGCATCCAGAATTGCCAATGTCGTCCAGTGATATAGATGCAAATATCTTTACTCCTATCAATGTGATAGGATTCTGCCTCATCTTACCTTGTGCAGGAGGTCCAAATGTACAAGATTTGTGCGTTAGCACTTCACAAAAATGAATCTCTTTGGACTCAGGTCGATCCATAAGCCCAAGCATCCAGAATTGCCAATGTCGTGCAATGATATAGTTACAAATATCTTTACTGCTATCAATTTGACAGGATTCTGCCTCATCGTACCTTGTTCCGGAGGTTCAAATGTACAAGACTTATTGCGGTAGCGCTTGTCCGAAGCGAATCTCTTTGGACTCAGGTCGAATCATAAGCCTGTGCATCCAGAATTGCCGTTGTTGACCAATGATATAGATGCAAATATCTTTACTCCTATTAATTTGACAGGATTCTGCCTCATCGTATCTTGTCCAGGGGGTCCAAATGTACAAGATTTGTGCGGTAGCACTAGACAAAATCGAAACTCTTTGGGCTCAGGTTGATCCATAAGCCGAAACATCCAGAATTGCCATTGTCGTGCAATGATATAGATGCAAATATCTTTACTGCTATCAATTTGACAGGATTCTGCCTCATCGTATCTTGTCCACGAGGTTCAAATGTACAAGATTTGTGCGGTAGCACTTGTCCAAAGCGACTCTCTTTAACCTCCGGTCGAATCATATGCCAGAGCATCCTGAATTGCCAAGGCCGTCTAATGATATAGATGCAAATATCTTCACTCCTATCAATTTGACAGGATTCTGGCTCATCGCGTCTTGTCCAGGAGGATCAAGTGTACAAGATTTGTGCGGTAGCACTAGACAAAAGCGAAACTCTTTGGACTCAGGTCGATCCATAAGCCCAAGCATCCAGAATTGCCAATGTCGTGCAATGATATAGATGCAAATATCTTTACTGCTATCAATTTGACAGGATTCTGCCTCATCGTATCTAGTCCACGAGGTTCAAATGTACAAGGTTTGTGAGTAGCACTTGTCCAAGGCGACATTCTTTGGACTTAGGTCGAATGATATGCCGGAGCATCCAGAATTGCCAATGTCGTCCTGTGATATAGATGCAAATATCTTTACTCCTATTAATGTGATAGGATTCTGCCTCATCATACCTTGTGCAGGAGGTCCAAATGTACAAGATTTGTGCCTTAGCACTTCACAAAAATGAATCTCTTTGGACTCAGGTCGATCCATAAGCCGAAGCATCCGGAATTGCCATTGTAGTGCAATGATATAGATGCAAATATGTTTACTGCTATCAAATTGACAGGATTCTGGCTCATCGTGTCTTGTCCAGGAGGATCAAGTGTACAAGAGTTGTCCGGTAGCAATAGACAAAATCGAAACTCTTTGGACTCAGGTCCATAAGCCGAAGCATCCAGAATTGCCATTATCGTGCAATTATATAGATGCAAATATCTTTACTGCTATCAATTTGACAGGATTCTGCCTCATCGTATCTTGTCCACGAGGTTCAAATGTACAAGATTTGTGGGTAGCACTTGTCCAAAGCGACATTCTTTGGACTTAGGTCGAACCATAATCCGGACCATCATGAACTGCCGATGTTGACCAATGATATAGATGCAAATATCTTTACTCCTATCAATGTGATAGGATTCTGCCTCATCATACCTTGTTCCGGAGGTTCAAATGTACAAGATTTGTGCGGTAGCCCTTGTCCAAAGCAACTCTCTTTGGACTCAGGTCGAATCATAAGCCGGGGCATTCAGAATTGCCAATGTCGTCCAATTATATAGATGCAAATACCTTTACTGCTATCAATTTGACAGGATTCTGGATCATCGGGTCTTGTCCAGGAGGATCAAGTGTACAAGATTTGTGCGGTAGCACTAGACAAAATCGAACTCTTTGGGCTCAGGTCGATCCATAAGCCGAAGCATCCAGAATTGCCATTGTCGTGCAATGATATAGATGCAAATATCTTTACTGCTATCAATTTGCCAGGATTCTGTCTCATCGTATCTTGTCCACGAGGTTCAAATGTACAAGATTTGTGCGTTAGCACTTGTCCAAAGCGACATTCTTTGGACTTAGGTCGAATCATAAGCCTGTGCATCCAGAATTGCCGTTGTTGACCAATGATATAGATGCAAATATCTTTACTCCTATTAATTTGACAGGATTCTGAATCATCGTATCTTGTCCAGGGGGTCCAAATGTACAAGATTTGTGCGGTAGCACTTGTCCAAAGCGACTCTCTTTAACCTCCGGTCGAATCATATGCCGGAGCATCCAGAATTGCCAATGTCGTCCAGTGATATAGATACAAATATCTTTATCCTATCAATGTGATAGGATTCTGCCTCATCATACCTTGTGCAGGAGGTCCAAATGTACAAGATTTGTGCGTTAGCACTTCACAAAAATGAATCTCTTTGGACTCAGGTCGATCCATAAGCCGAAGCATCAAGAATTGCCAATGTCGTGCAATGGTATGGATGCAAATATCTTTACTCCTATCAATTTGACAGGATTCGGCCTCATCACATCTTGTCCAGGAGGTCCACATGTACAAGATTAGGGCGGCAGTATTTGTCCAAAGCGACTCTATTTGAACTCAGGTCGAATCATATGCCAGAGCATCCTGAATTGCCAAGGCCGTCTAATGATATAGATGCAAATATCTTCACTCCTATCAATTTGACAGGATTCTGGCTCATCGCGTCTTGTCCAGGAGGATCAAGTGTACAAGATTTGTGCGGTAGCACTAGACAAAAGCGAAACTCTTTGGACTCAGGTCGATCCATAAGCCCAAGCATCCAGAATTGCCAATGTCGTGCAATGATATAGATGCAAATATCTTTACTGCTATCAATTTGACAGGATTCTGCCTCATCGTATCTAGTCCACGAGGTTCAAATGTACAAGATTTGTGAGTAGCACTTGTCCAAGGCGACATTCTTTGGACTTAGGTCGAATGATATGCCGGAGCATCCAGAATTGCCAATGTCGTCCTGTGATATAGATGCAAATATCTTTACTCCTATTAATGTGATAGGATTCTGCCTCATCATACCTTGTGCAGGAGGTCCAAATGTACAAGATTTGTGCCTTAGCACTTCACAAAAATGAATCTCTTTGGACTCAGGTCGATCCATAAGCCGAAGCATCCGGAATTGCCATTGTAGTGCAATGATATAGATGCAAATATCTTTACTGCTCTCAATTTGACAGGATTCTGGCTCATCGTGTCTTGTCCAGGAGGATCAAGTGTACAAGAGTTGTCCGGTAGCAATAGACAAAATCGAAACTCTTTGGACTCAGGTCGATCCATAAGCCGAAGCATCCAGAATTGCCATTATCGTGCAATTATATAGATGCAAATATCTTTACTGCTATCAATTTGACAGGATTCTGCCTCATCGTATCTTGTCCACGAGGTTCAAATGTACAAGATTTGTGGGTAGCACTTGTCCAAAGCGACATCCTTTGGACTTAGGTCGAACCATAATCCGGACCATCATGAACTGCCTATGTTGACCAATGATACAGATGCAAATATCTTTACTCCTATCAATGCGATAGGATTCTGCCTCATCATACCTTGTGCAGGAGGTCCAAATGTACAAGATTTGTGCGTTAGAACTTCACAAAAATGAATCTCTTTGGACTCAGGTCGATCCATAAGCCGAAGCATCAAGAATTGCCAATGTCGTCCAATGATATAGATGCAAACATCTTCACACCTATCAATTTGAAAGGATTCTGCCTCATCATACCTTGTACAGGAGGTCCAAATTTACAAGATTTGTGCGGTAGCACGTGTCCAAAGCGACTCTCTTTGGCCTCCGGTCGAATCATATGCCGGAGCGTCCAGAATTGCCAATGTCGCCCATTGATATACATGCAAATATCTTTACTCCTATCAATGTGATAGGATTCTGCCTCATCATACCTTGTACAGGAGGTCCAAATGTACAAGATTTGTGCCTTAGCACTTCACAAAAATGAATCTCTTTGGACTCAGGTCGATCCATAAGCCGAAGCATCCGGAATTGCCATTGTAGTGCAATGATATAGATGCAAATATCTTTACTGCTCTCAATTTGACAGGATTCTGGCTCATCGGGTCTTGTCCAGGAGGATCAAGTGTACAAGAGTTGTCCGGTAGCAATAGACAAAATCGAAACTCTTTGGACTCAGGTCGATCCATAAGCCGAAGCATCCAGAATTGCCATTATCGTGCAATTATATAGATGCAAATATCTTTACTGCTATCAATTTGACAGGATTCTGCCTCATCGTATCTTGTCCACGAGGTTCAAATGTACAAGATTTGTGGGTAGCACTTGTCCAAAGCGACATCCTTTGGACTTAGGTCGAACCATAATCCGGACCATCATGAACTGCCTATGTTGACCAATGATACAGATGCAAATATCTTTACTCCTATCAATGCGATAGGATTCTGCCTCATCATACCTTGTGCAGGAGGTCCAAATGTACAAGATTTGTGCGTTAGAACTTCACAAAAATGAATCTCTTTGGACTCAGGTCGATCCATAAGCCGAAGCATCAAGAATTGCCAATGTCGTCCAATGATATAGATGCAAACATCTTCACACCTATCAATTTGAAAGGATTCTGCCTCATCATACCTTGTACAGGAGGTCCAAATTTACAAGATTTGTGCGGTAGCACGTGTCCAAAGCGACTCTCTTTGGCCTCCGGTCGAATCATATGCCGGAGCGTCCAGAATTGCCAATGTCGCCCATTGATATACATGCAAATATCTTTACTCCTATCAATGTGATAGGATTCTGCCTCATCATACCTTGTACAGGAGGTCCAAATGTACAAGATTTGTGCGGTAGCACTTGTCCAAAGCGACTCTCTTTGGAATCAGGTCGAATCATCAGGCGGATCATCCAGAATTGCCAATGTCGTCCAATGATATAGATGCAAACATCTTCAAACCTATCAATTTGAAAGGATTCTGCCTCATCATACCTTGTACAGGAGGTCCACACATACAAGAATTGTGCGGTAGCACTTGTCCAAAGCGACTCTCTTTGGACTCAGGTCGAATCATAAGCCGAAGCATCCAGTATTGCCAATGTCGTTCAATGATTTCGATGCAATTATCTTTACTGCTACCAATTTGACAGGATTCTGCCTCATCGTATCTTGCCCAGGGGGTCCAGATGTACAAGATTTGTGCGGTAGCACGTGTCCAAAGTGACTCTCTTTGGCCTCCGGGCGAATCATATGCCGGAGCATCCAGAATTGCCAATGTCGTCCAATGATATAGATGCAAATATCTTTACTCCTATCAATGTGATGGGATTCTGCCTCATCATACCTTGTACAGGAGGTCCACACAGACAAGATTTGTGCGGTAGCACTTGTCGAAAGCGACTCTCTTTGGACTCAGGTCGTATCATATGCCGAGCATCCAGAATTGCCAATGTCGTCCAATGATATAGATGCAAATATCTTCACTCCTATCAATTTTACAGGATTCTGGCTCATCGTGTCTTGTCCAGGAGGATCAAGTGTACAAGATTTGTGCGGTAGCACTAGACAAAAGCGAAACTCTTTGGACTCAGGTCGATCCATAAGCCGAAGCATCCAGAATTGCCAATGTCGTCCAATGATATAGATGCAAATATCTTGACTCCTATCAATGTGATAGGATTCTGCCTCATCATACCTTGTTCCGGAGGTCCAAATGGACAAGAGTTGGGCGGCAGTATTTGTCCAAAGCGACTCTCTTTGAACTCAGGTCGAATCATATGCCGAACTTCCAGAATTGCCAATGTCGTCCAATGATATAGATGCAAGTATCTTTACTCCTATCAATGTGATAGGATTCTGTCTCATCATACCTTGTACAGGAGGTCCAAATGTACAAGACTTATTGCGGTAACACTAGACAAAAGCGAAACTCTTTGGAATCAGGACGGTCCATAAGCCGAAGCGTCCAGAATTGCCAATATCGTGCAATGATATAGATGCAAATATCTTTACTGCTATCAATTTGACAGGATTCTGCCTCATCGTATCTTGCCCAGGGGGTCCAGATGTACAAGATTTGTGCGGTAGCACGTGTCCAAAGCGACTCTCTTTGGCCTCCGGTCAAATCATATGCCGGAGAATCCAGAATTGCCAATGTCGTCCAATGATATAGATGCAAATATCTTCACTCCTATCAATTTGACAGGATTCGGCCTCATCACATCTTGCCCAGGAGGTCCAAATGGACAAGATTTGGGCGGCAGTGTTTATCCAAAGCGACTCTCTTTGAACTCAGGTCGAATCTTATGCCGATCTTCCAGAATTGCTAATGTCGTCCAATGATATAGATGCAAATATATTCACTCCTATCAATTTTACAGGATTCTGGCTCATTGGGTCTTGTCCAGGAGGATCAAGTGTACAAGATTTGTGCGGTAGCACTAGACAAAAGCGAAACTCTTTGGACTCAGGAACGATCCATAAGCCGAAGCATCCAGGATTGCCAATGTCGTCCAATGATATAGATGCAAATATTTTTACTGCTATCAATTTGACAGGATTCTGCCTGATCGCATCTTGTCCAGGGGGTCCAAATGTACAAGATTTGTGCGGTAGCACGTGTCCAAAGCGACTCTCTTTGGCCTCCGGTCAAATCATATGCCGGAGCATCCAGAATTGCCAATGTCGTCTAGTGATATACATGCAAATATCTTCACTCCTATTGATATGATAGGATTCTGCCTCATCATACCTTATCCAGGACGTCAAAATGAACAAGATTTGTGCGGTAGCAATTGTCCAAAGCGACTCTCTTTGGACTCAGGTCGAATCATAAGCCGGAGCATCCAGAAATGCCAATGTCGTCCAATGATATAGATGCAAATATCTTCACTCCTATCGATGTGATAGGATTCTGCCTCATCATAACTTGTCCAGGAGGTCCAAATATACAAGATTTGGGCGGCAGCATTTGTCCAAAGCGACTCTCCTTGAACTCAGGTCGAATCATCTGCCGAGCATCCAGAATTGCCAATGTAGTCCAATGATATAGATGCAAATACCTTTACTCCTATCAATGTGATGGGATTCTGCCTCATCATACCTTGTACAGGAGGTCCAAATGTACAATAATTGTGCGGTAGCACTTGTCCAAAGCGACTCTCTTTGGACTCAGGTCGAATCATAAGCCGAAGCATCCAGAATTGCCAATGTCGTCCAATGATTTAGATGCAAATATCTTCACTCCTATCAATGTGACAGGATTCTGCCTCATCATTTCTTTTCCAGGAGGTCTAAATGTACAACATGTGTGCGGTAGCACTTGTCCAAAGCGACTGTCTTTGGATTCAGGTCGAATCATAAGCCGGAGCATCCAGAATTGCCAATGTCGTCCAATGATATAGATGCAAATATCCTTACTGCTATCAATTTGACAGGATTCTGCCTGATCGCATCTTGTCCAGGGGGTCCAAATGTACAAGATTTCTGCGGTAGCACGTGTCCAAAGCGACTCTCTTTGGCCTCCGATCGAATCATGAGCCGGATCCCCAGGATTGCCAATGTCGTCCAATGATATCGATGCAAATATCTTTACTACTATCAATGTGACAGGATTCTGCCTCACCATAGCTTTCCCGGAAGATTCAAATGAACAAGATTTGTGCGGTAGCACTAGACAAAAGCGAAACTCTTTGGACTCAGGACGGTCCATAAGCCGAAGCATCCAGAATTGCCAATGTCGTGCAATGATATAGATGCAAATATCTTCACTGCTATCAATTTGACAGGATTCTGCCTCATCGTATCTTATCCAGGGGGTCCAAATGTACAAGATTTGTGCGGTAGCACGTGTCCAAAGCGACTCTCTTTGGCCTCCGGTCAAATCATATGCCGGAGCATCCAGAATTGCCAATGTCGTCTAGTGATATAGATGCAAATATCTACACTCCTATCAATGTGACAGGATTCTGCCTCATCATTTCTTTTCCAGGAGGTCTAAATGTACAACATGTGTGCGGTAGCACTTGTCCAAAGCGACTGTCTTTGGATTCAGGTCGAATCATAAGCCGGAGCATCCAGAATTGCCAATGTCGTCCAATGATATAGATGCAAATATCCTTACTGCTATCAATTTGACAGGATTCTGCCTGATCGCATCTTGTCCAGGGGGTCCAAATGTACAAGATTTCTGCGGTAGCACGTGTCCAAAGCGACTCTCTTTGGCCTCCGATCGAATCATGAGCCGGATCCCCAGGATTGCCAATGTCGTCCAATGATATCGATGCAAATATCTTTACTACTATCAATGTGACAGGATTCTGCCTCACCATAGCTTTCCCAGAAGATTCAAATGAACAAGATTTGTGCGGTAGCACTAGACAAAAGCGAAACTCTTTGGACTCAGGACGGTCCATAAGCCGAAGCATCCAGAATTGCCAATGTCGTGCAATGATATAGATGCAAATATCTTCACTGCTATCAATTTGACAGGATTCTGCCTCATCGTATCTTATCCAGGGGGTCCAAATGTACAAGATTTGTGCGGTAGCACGTGTCCAAAGCGACTCTCTTTGGCCTCCGGTCAAATCATATGCCGGAGCATCCAGAATTGCCAATGTCGTCTAGTGATATAGATGCAAATATCTACACTCCTATCAATGTGACAGGATTCTGCCTCATCATTTCTTTTCCAGGAGGTCTAAATGTACAACATGTGTGCGGTAGCACTTGTCCAAAGCGACTGTCTTTGGATTCAGGTCGAATCATAAGCCGGAGCATCCAGAATTGCCAATGTCGTCCAATGATATAGATGCAAATATCCTTACTGCTATCAATTTGACAGGATTCTGCCTGATCGCATCTTGTCCAGGGGGTCCAAATGTACAAGATTTCTGCGGTAGCACGTGTCCAAAGCGACTCTCTTTGGCCTCCGATCGAATCATGAGCCGGATCCCCAGGATTGCCAATGTCGTCCAATGATATCGATGCAAATATCTTTACTACTATCAATGTGACAGGATTCTGCCTCACCATACCTTTTCCAGGAGATTCAAATGTACAAGATTTGTGCGGTAGCACTAGACAAAAGCGAAACTCTTTGGACTCAGGTCGGTCCATAAGCCGAAGCATCCAGAATTGCCAATGACGTGCAATGATATAGATGCAAATATCTTTACTTCTATCAATTTGACAGTATTCTGCCTCATCGTATCTTGTCCAGGGGGTCCAAATGTACAAGATTTGTGCGGTAGCACGTGTCCAAAGCGACTCTCTTTGGCCTCCGGTCAAATCATATGCCGGAGAATCCAGAATTGCCAATGTCGTCCAATGATATAGATGCAAATATCTTCACTCCTATCAATTTGACAGGATTCGGCCTCATCACATCTTGCCCAGGAGGTCCAAATGGACAAGATTTGGGCGGCAGTGTTTATCCAAAGCGACTCTCTTTGAACTCAGGTCGAATCTTATGCCGAACTTCCAGAATTGCTAATGTCGTCCAATGATATAGATGCGAATATATTCACTTCTATCAATTTTACAGGATTCTGGCTCATTGGGTCTTGTCCAGGAGGATCAAGTGTACAAGATTTGTGCGGTAGCACTAGACAAAAGCGAAACTCTTTGGACTCAGGAACGATCCATAAGCCGAAGCATCCAGGATTGCCAATGTCGTCCAATGATATAGATGCAAATATTTTTACTGCTATCAATTTGACAGGATTCTGCCTGATCGCATCTTGTCCAGGGGGTCCAAATGTACAAGATTTGTGCGGTAGCACGTGTCCAAAGCGACTCCCTTTGGCCTCCGGTCAAATCATATGCCGGAGCATCCAGAATTGCCAATGTCGTCTAGTGATATACATGCAAATATCTTCACTCCTATTGATATGATAGGATTCTGCCTCATCATACCTTATCCAGGACGTCAAAATGAACAAGATTTGTGCAGTAGCAATTGTCCAAAGCGACTCTCTTTGGACTCAGGTCGAATCATAAGCCGGAGCATCCAGAAATGCCAATGTCGTCCAATGATATAGATGCAAATATCTTCACTCCTATCGATGTGATAGGATTCTGCCTCATCATAACTTGTCCAGGAGGTCCAAATATACAAGATTTGGGCGGCAGCATTTGTCCAAAGCGACTCTCCTTGAACTCAGGTCGAATCATCTGCCGAGCATCCAGAATTGCCAATGTAGTCCAATGATATAGATGCAAATACCTTTACTCCTATCAATGTGATGGGATTCTGCCTCATCATACCTTGTACAGGAGGTCCAAATGTACAAGAATTGTGCGGTAGCACTTGTCCAAAGCGACTCTCTTTGGACTCAGGTCGAATCATAAGCCGAAATCCAGAATTGCCAATGTCGTCCAATGATTTAGATGCAAATATCTTCACTCCTATCAATGTGACAGGATTCTGCCTCATCATTTCTTTTCCAGGAGGTCTAAATGTACAACATGTGTGCGGTAGCACTTGTCCAAAGCGACTGTCTTTGGATTCAGGTCGAATCATTAGCCGGAGCATCCAGAATTGCCAATGTCGTCCAATGATATAGATGCAAATATCTTTACTGCTATCAATTTGACAGGATTCTACCTCATCGTATATTGTGCAGGGGGTCCAAAAGTAGACGATTTGTGTGGTAGCACGTGTCCAAAGCAACTCTCTTTGGCCTCCGATCGAATCATGAGCCGGATCCCCAGGATTGCCAATGTCGTCCAATGATATCGATGCAAATATCTTTACTACTATCAATGTGACAGGGTTCTGCCTCACCATAGCTTTTCCAGGAGATTCAAATGTACAAGATTTGTGCGGTAGCACTAGACAAAAGCGAAACTCTTTGGACTCAGGACGGTACATAAGCCGAAGCATCCAGAATTGCCAATGTCGTCTAGTGATATAGATGCAAATATCTTCACTCCTATTGATATGATAGGATTCTGCCTCATCATACCTTGTCCAGGAGGTCAAAATGAACAAGATTTGTGCGGTAGCACTTGTCCAAAGCGACTCTCTTTGGACTCAGGTCGAATCATAAGCCGGAGCATCCAGAATTGCCAATGTCGTCCAATGATTTAGATGCAAATATATTTACTACTATCAATTTGACAGGATTCTGCCTCATCATATATTGTCCAGGGGGGCCAAAAGTACAAGATTTGTGTGGTAGCACTTGTCCAAAGCGACTCTCTTTGGCCTCCGGTCGAATCATACGCCGGAGCATCCAGAATTGCCAATGTCGTCCAATGATATAGATGCAAATATCTTTACTCCTATGAATGTGATAGGATTCTGCCTCATCATACCTTGTACAGGAGGTCCACACAGACAAGATTTGTGCGGTAGCACTTGTCCAAAGCGACTCTCTTTGGACTCAGGTCGAATCATAAGCCGGTGCATCCAGAATTGCCAATGTCGTCCAATGATATAGATGCAAATATCTTCACTCCTATAAATGTGACAGGATTCTGCCTCATCATACCTTTTCCAGGAGGTCCAAATGCACAAGTTGTGGGCGGCAGCATTTGCCCAAACCGACTCCCTTTGGATTCAGGTCGAATCATAAGCCGGAGCATCCAGAATTGCCAATGTCGTCCAACGATATAGATGCAAATATCTTTACTCCTATCAATTTGACAGGATTCTGCCCCATCCTATATTGTCCAGGGCGTCCGAATGTACAAGATTTGTGTGGTAGCACTTGTCCAAAGCGACTCTCTTTGGCCTCCGGTCGAATCATACGCCGGAGCATCCAGAATTGCCAATGTCGTCCAATGATATAGATGCAAATATCTTTACTCCTATGAATGTGATAGGATTCTGCCTCATCATACCTTGTACAGGAGGTCCACACAGACAAGATTTGTGCGGTAGCACTTGTCCAAAGCGACTCTCTTTGGACTCAGGTCGAATCATATGCCGAGCATCCAGAATTGCCAATGTCGTCCAATGATATAGATGCAAATATCTTCACTCCTATCAATTTTACAGGATTCTGGCTCATCGTGTCTTGTCCAGGAGGATCAAGTGTACAAGATTTGTGCGGTAGCACTAGACAAAAGCGAAACTCTTTGGACTCAGGTCGATCCATAAGCCGAAGCATCCAGAATTGCCAATGTCGTGCAATGATATAGATGCAAATATCTTTACTGCTATCAATTTGACAGGATTCTGCCTCATCGTATCTTGCCCAGGGGGTCCAGATGTATAAGATTTGTGCGGTAGCACGTGTCCAAAGCGACTCTCTTTGGACTCAGGTCGAATCATAAGCCGGTGCATCCAGAATTGCCAATGTCGTCCAATGATATAGATGCAAATATCTTCACTCCTATCAATGTGATGGGATTCTGCCTCATCATATCTTGTCCAAGAGGCCCAATGCACAAGCTTTGGGCGGCAGCATTTCCCCAAACCGAATCTCTTTGGATTCAGATCGAATCATGAGCCGGAGCATCCAGAATTGCCAATGTCGTCCAATGATATAGATGCAAATATCTTCACTCCTATAAATGTGACAGGATTCTGCCTCATCATACCTTTTCCAGGAGGTCCAAATGCACAAGTTGTGGGCGGCAGCATTTGCCCAAACCGACTCCCTTTGGATTCAGGTCGAATCATAAGCCGGAGCATCCAGAATTGCCAATGTCGTGCAATGGTATAGATGCAAATATCTTTACTCCTATCAATTTGACAGGATTCAGCCTCATCGTGTCTTGTCCAGGAGGATCAAGTGTACAAGAATTGTGCGGTAGCACTAGACAAGAGCGAAACGCTTTCGACTCAGGTCGATCCATAAGCCGAAGCATCCAGAATTGCCGTTGTTGACCAATGATATACAGGCAAATATCCTCACTCCTATCAATTTTACAGCATTCTGACTCATCGTATCTCGCCCAGGAGGTCCAAATGTACAAGATTTGTGCGGTAGCACTTGTCCAGGCCGACTCTCTGTGGATTCAGGTCAAATCATAAGCCGAGCATCCAGAAATGGCCAATGTCGTCCAATGATATAGATGCAAATATCTTCACTGCTATAAATTTTACAGCATTCTGCCTCATCGTATCTTGTCCAGGAGGTACAAATATACAAGGTTTGTGCGGTAGCACTTGACCAAAGCGAATCTCTTTGGATTCAGGTCTAATCATAAGGCGAAGAATCCAAAATTGCCGATATTGTCCAATTATATAGAGGCAAATATCCTCACTCCTATCAATTTTACAGCATTCTGCCTCATCATATCTTGTCCGGGAGATCCAAATGTACAAGACTTATTTGCGGTAGCACTTGTCCGAAGCGACTCTCTTTGCACTCAGGTCGAATCATATGCCGAACTTCCAGAATTGCCAATGTCGTCCAATGATATAGAGGCAAATATCCTCACTCCTATCAATTCTACAGCATTCTGCCTCATCATATCTTGTCCAGGAGTTTCAAATGTACAAGATTTGTGCGGTAGCACTTGCCCAGGCGGACTCTCTTTGGATTCAGGTTTGATTATATGCCGGATCCCCAGGATTGCCAATGTCGTCCAATGATATAGATGCAAATATCTTTACTCCCATTAATGTGATAGGATTCTGCCTCAGCATACCTTTTCCAGGAGGTCCTAATGTACAAGTTTGTTAGCGGCAGCATTTGTCCAAACCGACTCTCTTTGGACTCAGGTCGAATCATAAGCCGAGCATCCAGAATTGGCCAATGTCGTCCAATGATATAGATGCATATATCTTCACTCCTATCAATTTGGAAGGATTCTGCCTCATGGTATCTTGTCCAGGAGATTCAAGTATACACGATTTGTCCGGTAGCACTTGTCCATAGAGACTCGCTTTGGATTCAGGTCGAATCATATGGCGCAGAATCCAAAATTGCCGATATTTTACCAATGATATAGATGCAAATATCCTCACTGCTATTAATTTTACAGCATTCTGCCTCATCGTATCTTGTCCAGGAGGTACAAATGTACAAGATTTGTGCGGTAGCACTTGTACAGGCCGACTCTCTTTGGAATCAGGTCTAATTATATGCCGGATCCCCAGGATTGCCAATGTCGTCCAATGATATAGATGCAAATATCTTTACTCCTATCAATTGTACAGGATTCTGTCTCATCGTATCTTGTCCAGGAGGTTCAAATGTCTGAGATTTGTGCGTTAGCACTTGTGCAAAGCGACTTTCTTTGGCCTCCGTTCGATTCATATGTCGAAGCTTCCAGAACTGGCTAATGTCGTCCAATGATATAGATGCAAATATCTTTACTCCTATCAATTGTACAGGATTCTGCCTCATCGTATCTTGCCCAGGAGGTCCAAATGTACAAGATTTGTGCGGTAGCCCATGTCCAAAGCGACTCTCTTCGACTCAGGTCGAATCATATAGATGCAAATATCTTTACTCCTATCAATGTGATAGGATTCTGCCTCATCATACCATGTACAGGAGATCCAAATGTACAAGACTTATTGCGGTAGCACTTGTCCGAAACGACTCTCTTTGCACTCAGGTCGAATCATATGCCGAACTTCCAGAATTGCCAATGTCGTCCAATGATATAGATGCAAATATCTTCACTCCTATCATTTTGACAGGATTCTGGCTCATCGTATCTTGTCCAGGAGGTTCAAATGTACAACATTTGTGCGGTAGCACTAGACAAAAGCGAAACTCTTTGGACTCAGGTCTATCCATAAGCCGAAGCATCCAGAATTGCCAATGTCGTGCAATGATATAGATGCAAATATCTTTACTGCTATCAATTTGACAGGATTCTGCCTCATCGTATCTTGCCCAGGGGGTCCAGATGTATAAGATTTGTGCGGTAGCACGTGTCCAAAGCGACTGTCTTTGGACTCAGGTCGAATCATAAGCCGGTGCATCCAGAATTGCCAATGTCGTCTAGTGATATAGATGCAAATATCTTCACTCCTATCGATGTGATTGGATTCTGCCTCATCATAACTTGTCCAGGAGGTCCAAATATACAAGATTTGGGCGGCAGCATTTGTCCAAAGCGACTCTCTTTGAACTCAGGTCGAATCATCTGCCGAGCATCCAGAATTGCCAATGTCGTCCAATGATATAGATGCAAATATCTTTACTCCTATCAATGTGATGGGATTCTGCCTCATCATACCTTGTACAGGAGGTCCAAATGTACAAGAATTGTGCGGTAGCACTTGTCCAAAGCGACTCTCTTTGGACTCAGGTCGAATCATAAGCCGAAGCATCCAGAATTGCCAATGTCGTCCAATGATTTAGATGCAAATATCTTCACTCCTATAAATGTGACAGGATTCTGCCTCATCATACCTTTTCCAGGAGGTCCAAATGCACAAGTTGTGGGCGGCAGCATTTGCCCAAACCGACTCCCTTTGGATTCAGGTCGAATCATAAGCCGGAGCATCCAGAATTGCCAATGTCGTGCAATGGTATAGATGCAAATATCTTTACTCCTATCAATTTGACAGGATTCAGCCTCATCGTGTCTTGTCCAGGAGGATCAAGTGTACAAGAATTGTGCGGTAGCACTAGACAAGAGCGAAACGCTTTCGACTCAGGTCGATCCATAAGCCGAAGCATCCAGAATTGCCGTTGTTGACCAATGATATACAGGCAAATATCCTCACTCCTATCAATTTTACAGCATTCTGACTCATCGTATCTCGCCCAGGAGGTCCAAATGTACAAGATTTGTGCGGTAGCACTTGTCCAGGCCGACTCTCTGTGGATTCAGGTCAAATCATAAGCCGAGCATCCAGAAATGGCCAATGTCGTCCAATGATATAGATGCAAATATCTTCACTGCTATAAATTTTACAGCATTCTGCCTCATCGTATCTTGTCCAGGAGGTACAAATATACAAGGTTTGTGCGGTAGCACTTGACCAAAGCGAATCTCTTTGGATTCAGGTCTAATCATAAGGCGAAGAATCCAAAATTGCCGATATTGTCCAATTATATAGAGGCAAATATCCTCACTCCGATCAATTTTACAGCATTCTGCCTCATCATATCTTGTCCGGGAGATCCAAATGTACAAGACTTATTTGCGGTAGCACTTGTCCGAAGCGACTCTCTTTGCACTCAGGTCGAATCATATGCCGAACTTCCAGAATTGCCAATGTCGTCCAATGATATAGAGGCAAATATCCTCACTCCTATCAATTCTACAGCATTCTGCCTCATCATATCTTGTCCAGGAGTTTCAAATGTACAAGATTTGTGCGGTAGCACTTGCCCAGGCGGACTCTCTTTGGATTCAGGTCTGATTATATGCCGGATCCCCAGGATTGCCAATGTCGTCCAATGATATAGATGCAAATATCTTTACTCCCATTAATGTGATAGGATTCTGCCTTAGCATACCTTTTCCAGGAGGTCCTAATGTACAAGTTTGTTAGCGGCAGCATTTGTCCAAACCGACTCTCTTTGGACTCAGGTCGAATCATAAGCCGAGCATCGAGAATTGGCCAATGTCGTCCAATGATATAGATGCATATATCTTTACTGCTATCAATTTGACAGGATTCTGCCTCATCGTATATTGTGCAGGGGGTCCAAAAGTAGACGATTTGTGTGGTAGCACGTGTCCAAAGCAACTCTCTTTGGCCTACGATCGAATCATGAGCCGGATCCCCAGGATTGCCAATGTCGTCCAATGATATCGATGCAAATATCTTTACTACTATCAATGTGACAGGGTTCTGCCTCACCATAGCTTTTCCAGGAGATTCAAATGTACAAGATTTGTGCGGTAGCACTAGACAAAAGCGAAACTCTTTGGACTCAGGACGGTACATAAGCCGAAGCATCCAGAATTGCCAATGTCGTGCAATGATATAGATGCAAATATCTTCACTGCTATCAATTTGACACGATTCTGCCTCATCGTATCTTGTCCAGGGGGTCCAAATGTACAAGATTTGTGCGGTAGCACGTGTCCAAAGCGACTCTCTTTGGCCTCCGGTCAAATCATATGCCGGAGCATCCAGAATTGCCAATGTCGTCTAGTGATATAGATGCAAATATCTTCACTCCTATTGATATGATAGGATTCTGCCTCATCATACCTTGTCCAGGAGGTCAAAATGAACAAGATTTGTGCGGTAGCACTTGTCCAAAGCGACTCTCTTTGGACTCAGGTCGAATCATAAGCCGGAGCATCCAGAAATGCCAATGTCGTCCAATGATTTAGATGCAAATATATTCACTCCTATCAATGTGACAAGATTCTGCCTCATCATATCTTTTCCAGGAGGTCTAAATGTACAACATTTGTGCGGTAGCACTTGTCCAAAGCGACTGTCTTTGGATTCAGGTCGAATCATAAGCCGGAGCATCCAGAATTGCCAATGTCGTCCAATGATTTAGATGCAAATATATTTACTACTATCAATTTGACAGGATTCTGCCTCATCATATATTGTCCAGGAGGTCCACACAGACAAGATTTGTGCGGTAGCACTTGTCCAAAGCGACTCTCTTTGGACTCAGGTCGAATCATAAGCCGGTGCATCCAGAATTGCCAATGTCGTCCAATGATATAGATGCAAATATCTTCACTCCTATCAATGTGATGGGATTCTGCCTCATCATATCTTGTCCAAGAGGTCCAAATGCACAAGCTTTGGGCGGCAGCATTTCCCCAAACCGAATCTCTTTGGATTCAGGTCGAATCATGAGCCGGAGCATCCAGAATTGCCAATGTCGTCCAATGATATAGATGCAAATATCTTCACTCCTATAAATGTGACAGGATTCTGCCTCATCATACCTTTTCCAGGAGGTCCAAATGCACAAGTTGTGGGCGGCAGCATTTGCCCAAACCGACTCCCTTTGGATTCAGGTCGAATCATAAGCCGGAGCATCCAGAATTGCCAATGTCGTCCAACGATATAGATGCAAATATCTTTACTCCTATCAATTTGACAGGATTCTGCCCCATCCTATATTGTCCAGGGCGTCCGAATGTACAAGATTTGTGTGGTAGCACTTGTCCAAAGCGACTCTCTTTGGCCTCCGGTCGAATCATACGCCGGAGCATCCAGAATTGCCAATGTCGTCCAATGATATAGATGCAAATATCTTTACTCCTATGAATGTGATAGGATTCTGCCTCATCATACCTTGTACAGGAGGTCCACACAGACAAGATTTGTGCGGTAGCACTTGTCCAAAGCGACTCTCTTTGGACTCAGGTCGAATCATATGCCGAGCATCCAGAATTGCCAATGTCGTCCATTGATATAGATGCAAATATCTTCACTCCTATCAATTTTACAGGATTCTGGCTCATCGTGTCTTGTCCAGGAGGATCAAGTGTACAAGATTTGTGTGGTAGCACTAGACAAAATCGAACTCTTTGGGCTCAGGTCGATCCATAAGCCGAAGCATCCAGAATTGCCATTGTCGTGCAATGATATAGATGCAAATATCTTTACTGCTATCAATTTGACAGGATTCTGCCTCATCGTATCTTGTCCACGAGGTTTAAATGCACAAGATATGTGCGGTAGCACTTGTCCAAAGCGACATTCTTTGGACGCAGGTCGAATCATAAGCCTGAGCATCCAGAATTGCCAATGCCGTCTAATGATATAGATGCAAATATCTTTACTCCTATCAATGTGATAGGATTCTGCCTCATCGTACCTTGTTCCGGAGGTTCAAATGTACATGACTTATTGCGGTAGCGCTTGTCCGAAGCGAATCTCTTTGGACTCAGGTCGAATCATAAGCCTGTGCATCCAGAATTGCCGTTGTTGACCAATGATATAGATGCAAATATCTTTACTCCTATTAATTTGACAGGATTCTGCCTCATCGTATCTTGTCCAGGGGGTCCAAATGTACAAGATTTGTGCGGTAGCACTAGACAAAATCGAAACTCTTTGGGCTCAGGTTGATCCATAAGCCGAAACATCCAGAATTGCCATTGTCGTGCAATGATATAGATGCAAATATCTTTACTGCTATCAATTTGACAGGATTCTGCCTCATCGTATCTTGTCCACGAGGTTCAAATGTACAAGATTTGTGCGGTAGCACTTGTCCAAAGCGACTCTCTTTAACCTCCGGTCGAATCATATGCCGGAGCATCCAGAATTGCCAATGTCGTCCAGTGATATAGATGCAAATATCTTTACTCCTATCAATGTGATAGGATTCTGCCTCATCTTACCTTGTGCAGGAGGTCCAAATGTACAAGATTTGTGCGTTAGCACTTCACAAAAATGAATCTCTTTGGACTCAGGTCGATCCATAAGCCCAAGCATCCAGAATTGCCAATGTCGTGCAATGATATAGTTACAAATATCTTTACTGCTATCAATTTGACAGGATTCTGCCTCATCGTACTTTGTTCCGGAGGTTCAAATGTACAAGACTTATTGCGGTAGCGCTTGTCCGAAGCGAATCTCTTTGGACTCAGGTCGAATCATAAGCCTGTGCATCCAGAATTGCCGTTGTTGACCAATGATATAGATGCAAATATCTTTACTCCTATTAATTTGACAGGATTCTGCCTCATCGTATCTTGTCCAGGGGGTCCAAATGTACAAGATTTGTGCGGTAGCACTAGACAAAATCGAAACTCTTTGGGCTCAGGTTGATCCATAAGCCGAAACATCCAGAATTGCCATTGTCGTGCAATGATATAGATGCAAATATCTTTACTGCTATCAATTTGACAGGATTCTGCCTCATCGTATCTAGTCCACGAGGTTCAAATGTACAAGGTTTGTGAGTAGCACTTGTCCAAGGCGACATTCTTTGGACTTAGGTCGAATGATATGCCGGAGCATCCAGAATTGCCAATGTCGTCCTGTGATATAGATGCAAATATCTTTACTCCTATTAATGTGATAGGATTCTGCCTCATCATACCTTGTGCAGGAGGTCCAAATGTACAAGATTTGTGCCTTAGCACTTCACAAAAATGAATCTCTTTGGACTCAGGTCGATCCATAAGCCGAAGCATCCGGAATTGCCATTGTAGTGCAATGATATAGATGCAAATATGTTTACTGCTATCAAATTGACAGGATTCTGGCTCATCGTGTCTTGTCCAGGAGGATCAAGTGTACAAGAGTTGTCCGGTAGCAATAGACAAAATCGAAACTCTTTGGACTCAGGTCCATAAGCCGAAGCATCCAGAATTGCCATTATCGTGCAATTATATAGATGCAAATATCTTTACTGCTATCAATTTGACAGGATTCTGCCTCATCGTATCTTGTCCACGAGGTTCAAATGTACAAGATTTGTGGGTAGCACTTGTCCAAAGCGACATTCTTTGGACTTAGGTCGAACCATAATCCGGACCATCATGAACTGCCGATGTTGACCAATGATATAGATGCAAATATCTTTACTCCTATCAATGTGATAGGATTCTGCCTCATCATACCTTGTTCCGGAGGTTCAAATGTACAAGATTTGTGCGGTAGCCCTTGTCCAAAGCAACTCTCTTTGGACTCAGGTCGAATCATAAGCCGGGGCATTCAGAATTGCCAATGTCGTCCAATTATATAGATGCAAATACCTTTACTGCTATCAATTTGACAGGATTCTGGATCATCGGGTCTTGTCCAGGAGGATCAAGTGTACAAGATTTGTGCGGTAGCACTAGACAAAATCGAACTCTTTGGGCTCAGGTCGATCCATAAGCCGAAGCATCCAGAATTGCCATTGTCGTGCAATGATATAGATGCAAATATCTTTACTGCTATCAATTTGCCAGGATTCTGTCTCATCGTATCTTGTCCACGAGGTTCAAATGTACAAGATTTGTGCGTTAGCACTTGTCCAAAGCGACATTCTTTGGACTTAGGTCGAATCATAAGCCTGTGCATCCAGAATTGCCGTTGTTGACCAATGATATAGATGCAAATATCTTTACTCCTATTAATTTGACAGGATTCTGAATCATCGTATCTTGTCCAGGGGGTCCAAATGTACAAGATTTGTGCGGTAGCACTTGTCCAAAGCGACTCTCTTTAACCTCCGGTCGAATCATATGCCGGAGCATCCAGAATTGCCAATGTCGTCCAGTGATATAGATACAAATATCTTTATCCTATCAATGTGATAGGATTCTGCCTCATCATACCTTGTGCAGGAGGTCCAAATGTACAAGATTTGTGCGTTAGCACTTCACAAAAATGAATCTCTTTGGACTCAGGTCGATCCATAAGCCGAAGCATCAAGAATTGCCAATGTCGTGCAATGGTATGGATGCAAATATCTTTACTCCTATCAATTTGACAGGATTCGGCCTCATCACATCTTGTCCAGGAGGTCCACATGTACAAGATTAGGGCGGCAGTATTTGTCCAAAGCGACTCTATTTGAACTCAGGTCGAATCATATGCCAGAGCATCCTGAATTGCCAAGGCCGTCTAATGATATAGATGCAAATATCTTCACTCCTATCAATTTGACAGGATTCTGGCTCATCGCGTCTTGTCCAGGAGGATCAAGTGTACAAGATTTGTGCGGTAGCACTAGACAAAAGCGAAACTCTTTGGACTCAGGTCGATCCATAAGCCCAAGCATCCAGAATTGCCAATGTCGTGCAATGATATAGATGCAAATATCTTTACTGCTATCAATTTGACAGGATTCTGCCTCATCGTATCTAGTCCACGAGGTTCAAATGTACAAGATTTGTGAGTAGCACTTGTCCAAGGCGACATTCTTTGGACTTAGGTCGAATGATATGCCGGAGCATCCAGAATTGCCAATGTCGTCCTGTGATATAGATGCAAATATCTTTACTCCTATTAATGTGATAGGATTCTGCCTCATCATACCTTGTGCAGGAGGTCCAAATGTACAAGATTTGTGCCTTAGCACTTCACAAAAATGAATCTCTTTGGACTCAGGTCGATCCATAAGCCGAAGCATCCGGAATTGCCATTGTAGTGCAATGATATAGATGCAAATATCTTTACTGCTCTCAATTTGACAGGATTCTGGCTCATCGTGTCTTGTCCAGGAGGATCAAGTGTACAAGAGTTGTCCGGTAGCAATAGACAAAATCGAAACTCTTTGGACTCAGGTCGATCCATAAGCCGAAGCATCCAGAATTGCCATTATCGTGCAATTATATAGATGCAAATATCTTTACTGCTATCAATTTGACAGGATTCTGCCTCATCGTATCTTGTCCACGAGGTTCAAATGTACAAGATTTGTGGGTAGCACTTGTCCAAAGCGACATCCTTTGGACTTAGGTCGAACCATAATCCGGACCATCATGAACTGCCTATGTTGACCAATGATACAGATGCAAATATCTTTACTCCTATCAATGCGATAGGATTCTGCCTCATCATACCTTGTGCAGGAGGTCCAAATGTACAAGATTTGTGCGTTAGAACTTCACAAAAATGAATCTCTTTGGACTCAGGTCGATCCATAAGCCGAAGCATCAAGAATTGCCAATGTCGTCCAATGATATAGATGCAAACATCTTCACACCTATCAATTTGAAAGGATTCTGCCTCATCATACCTTGTACAGGAGGTCCAAATTTACAAGATTTGTGCGGTAGCACGTGTCCAAAGCGACTCTCTTTGGCCTCCGGTCGAATCATATGCCGGAGCGTCCAGAATTGCCAATGTCGCCCATTGATATACATGCAAATATCTTTACTCCTATCAATGTGATAGGATTCTGCCTCATCATACCTTGTACAGGAGGTCCAAATGTACAAGATTTGTGCCTTAGCACTTCACAAAAATGAATCTCTTTGGACTCAGGTCGATCCATAAGCCGAAGCATCCGGAATTGCCATTGTAGTGCAATGATATAGATGCAAATATCTTTACTGCTCTCAATTTGACAGGATTCTGGCTCATCGTGTCTTGTCCAGGAGGATCAAGTGTACAAGAGTTGTCCGGTAGCAATGGACAAAATCGAAACTCTTTGGACTCAGGTCGATCCATAAGCCGAAGCATCCAGAATTGCCATTATCGTGCAATTATATAGATGCAAATATCTTTACTGCTATCAATTTGACAGGATTCTGCCTCATCGTATCTTGTCCACGAGGTTCAAATGTACAAGATTTGTGGGTAGCACTTGTCCAAAGCGACATCCTTTGGACTTAGGTCGAACCATAATCCGGACCATCATGAACTGCCTATGTTGACCAATGATACAGATGCAAATATCTTTACTCCTATCAATGCGATAGGATTCTGCCTCATCATACCTTGTGCAGGAGGTCCAAATGTACAAGATTTGTGCGTTAGAACTTCACAAAAATGAATCTCTTTGGACTCAGGTCGATCCATAAGCCGAAGCATCAAGAATTGCCAATGTCGTCCAATGATATAGATGCAAACATCTTCACACCTATCAATTTGAAAGGATTCTGCCTCATCATACCTTGTACAGGAGGTCCAAATTTACAAGATTTGTGCGGTAGCACGTGTCCAAAGCGACTCTCTTTGGCCTCCGGTCGAATCATATGCCGGAGCGTCCAGAATTGCCAATGTCGCCCATTGATATACATGCAAATATCTTTACTCCTATCAATGTGATAGGATTCTGC
Source organism: Priocnemis perturbator (assembly GCA_963942575.1). NCBI lineage: Eukaryota > Metazoa > Arthropoda > Insecta > Hymenoptera > Pompilidae > Priocnemis > Priocnemis perturbator. Next base: position 362,383 of record CAWWDK010000133.1, on the reverse strand, counting down.
CTCATCATACCTTGTATAGGAGGTCCAAATGTACAAGATTTGTGCGGTAGCACTTGTCCAAAGCGACTCTCTTTGGAATCAGGTCGAATCATCAGGCGGATCATCCAGAATTGCCAATGTCGTCCAATGATATAGATGCAAACATCTTCAAACCTATCAATTTGAAAGGATTCTGCCTCATCATACCTTGTACAGGAGGTCCACACATACAAGAATTGTGCGGTAGCACTTGTCCAAAGCGACTCTCTTTGGACTCAGGTCGAATCATAAGCCGAAGCATCCAGTATTGCCAATGTCGTTCAATGATTTCGATGCAATTATCTTTACTGCTATCAATTTGACAGGATTCTGCCTCATCGTATCTTGCCCAGGGGGTCCAGATGTACAAGATTTGTGCGGTAGCACGTGTCCAAAGTGACTCTCTTTGGCCTCCGGGCGAATCATATGCCGGAGCATCCAGAATTGCCAATGTCGTCCAATGATATAGATGCAAATATCTTTACTCCTATCAATGTGATGGGATTCTGCCTCATCATACCTTGTACAGGAGGTCCACACAGACAAGATTTGTGCGGTAGCACTTGTCGAAAGCGACTCTCTTTGGACTCAGGTCGTATCATATGCCGAGCATCCAGAATTGCCAATGTCGTCCAATGATATAGATGCAAATATCTTCACTCCTATCAATTTTACAGGATTCTGGCTCATCGTGTCTTGTCCAGGAGGATCAAGTGTACAAGATTTGTGCGGTAGCACTAGACAAAAGCGAAACTCTTTGGACTCAGGTCGATCCATAAGCGGAAGCATCCAGAATTGCCAATGTCGTCCAATGATATAGATGCAAATATCTTGACTCCTATCAATGTGATAGGATTCTGCCTCATCATACCTTGTTCCGGAGGTCCAAATGGACAAGAGTTGGGCGGCAGTATTTGTCCAAAGCGACTCTCTTTGAACTCAGGTCGAATCATATGCCGAACTTCCAGAATTGCCAATGTCGTCCAATGATATAGATGCAAGTATCTTTACTCCTATCAATGTGATAGGATTCTGTCTCATCATACCTTGTACAGGAGGTCCAAATGTACAAGACTTATTGCGGTAACACTAGACAAAAGCGAAACTCTTTGGAATCAGGACGGTCCATAAGCCGAAGCATCCAGAATTGCCAATATCGTGCAATGATATAGATGCAAATATCTTTACTGCTATCAATTTGACAGGATTCTGCCTCATCGTATCTTGCCCAGGGGGTCCAGATGTACAAGATTTGTGCGGTAGCACGTGTCCAAAGCGACTCTCTTTGGCCTCCGGTCAAATCATATGCCGGAGAATCCAGAATTGCCAATGTCGTCCAATGATATAGATGCAAATATCTTCACTCCTATCAATTTGACAGGATTCGGCCTCATCACATCTTGCCCAGGAGGTCCAAATGGACAAGATTTGGGCGGCAGTGTTTATCCAAAGCGACTCTCTTTGAACTCAGGTCGAATCTTATGCCGAACTTCCAGAATTGCTAATGTCGTCCAATGATATAGATGCAAATATATTCACTCCTATCAATTTTACAGGATTCTGGCTCATTGGGTCTTGTCCAGGAGGATCAAGTGTACAAGATTTGTGCGGTAGCACTAGACAAAAGCGAAACTCTTTGGACTCAGGAACGATCCATAAGCCGAAGCATCCAGGATTGCCAATGTCGTCCAATGATATAGATGCAAATATTTTTACTGCTATCAATTTGACAGGATTCTGCCTGATCGCATCTTGTCCAGGGGGTCCAAATGTACAAGATTTGTGCGGTAGCACGTGTCCAAAGCGACTCTCTTTGGCCTCCGGTCAAATCATATGCCGGAGCATCCAGAATTGCCAATGTCGTCTAGTGATATACATGCAAATATCTTCACTCCTATTGATATGATAGGATTCTGCCTCATCATACCTTATCCAGGACGTCAAAATGAACAAGATTTGTGCGGTAGCAATTGTCCAAAGCGACTCTCTTTGGACTCAGGTCGAATCATAAGCCGGAGCATCCAGAAATGCCAATGTCGTCCAATGATATAGATGCAAATATCTTCACTCCTATCGATGTGATAGGATTCTGCCTCATCATAACTTGTCCAGGAGGTCCAAATATACAAGATTTGGGCGGCAGCATTTGTCCAAAGCGACTCTCCTTGAACTCAGGTCGAATCATCTGCCGAGCATCCAGAATTGCCAATGTAGTCCAATGATATAGATGCAAATACCTTTACTCCTATCAATGTGATGGGATTCTGCCTCATCATACCTTGTACAGGAGGTCCAAATGTACAATAATTGTGCGGTAGCACTTGTCCAAAGCGACTCTCTTTGGACTCAGGTCGAATCATAAGCCGAAGCATCCAGAATTGCCAATGTCGTCCAATAATTTAGATGCAAATATCTTCACTCCTATCAATGTGACAGGATTCTGCCTCATCATTTCTTTTCCAGGAGGTCTAAATGTACAACATGTGTGCGGTAGCACTTGTCCAAAGCGACTGTCTTTGGATTCAGGTCGAATCATAAGCCGGAGCATCCAGAATTGCCAATGTCGTCCAATGATATAGATGCAAATATCTTTACTGCTATCAATTTGACAGGATTCTACCTCATCGTATACTGTGCAGGGGGTCGAAAAGTAGACGATTTGTGTGTTAGCACGTGTCCAAAGCAACTCTCTTTGGCCTCCGATCGAATCATGAGCCGGATCCCCAGGATTGCCAATGTCGTCCAATGATATCGATGCAAATATCTTTACTACTATCAATGTGACAGGATTCTGCCTCACCATAGCTTTCCCAGAAGATTCAAATGAACAAGATTTGTGCGGTAGCACTAGACAAAAGCGAAACTCTTTGGACTCAGGACGGTCCATAAGCCGAAGCATCCAGAATTGCCAATGTCGTGCAATGATATAGATGCAAATATCTTCACTGCTATCAATTTGACAGGATTCTGCCTCATCGTATCTTATCCAGGGGGTCCAAATGTACAAGATTTGTGCGGTAGCACGTGTCCAAAGCGACTCTCTTTGGCCTCCGGTCAAATCATATGCCGGAGCATCCAGAATTGCCAATGTCGTCTAGTGATATAGATGCAAATATCTACACTCCTATCAATGTGACAGGATTCTGCCTCATCATTTCTTTTCCAGGAGGTCTAAATGTACAACATGTGTGCGGTAGCACTTGTCCAAAGCGACTGTCTTTGGATTCAGGTCGAATCATAAGCCGGAGCATCCAGAATTGCCAATGTCGTCCAATGATATAGATGCAAATATCCTTACTGCTATCAATTTGACAGGATTCTGCCTGATCGCATCTTGTCCAGGGGGTCCAAATGTACAAGATTTCTGCGGTAGCACGTGTCCAAAGCGACTCTCTTTGGCCTCCGATCGAATCATGAGCCGGATCCCCAGGATTGCCAATGTCGTCCAATGATATCGATGCAAATATCTTTACTACTATCAATGTGACAGGATTCTGCCTCACCATACCTTTTCCAGGAGATTCAAATGTACAAGATTTGTGCGGTAGCACTAGACAAAAGCGAAACTCTTTGGACTCAGGTCGGTCCATAAGCCGAAGCATCCAGAATTGCCAATGACGTGCAATGATATAGATGCAAATATCTTTACTTCTATCAATTTGACAGTATTCTGCCTCATCGTATCTTGTCCAGGGGGTCCAAATGTACAAGATTTGTGCGGTAGCACGTGTCCAAAGCGACTCTCTTTGGCCTCCGGTCAAATCATATGCCGGAGAATCCAGAATTGCCAATGTCGTCCAAAGATATAGATGCAAATATCTTCACTCCTATCAATTTGACAGGATTCGGCCTCATCACATCTTGCCCAGGAGGTCCAAATGGACAAGATTTGGGCGGCAGTGTTTATCCAAAGCGACTCTCTTTGAACTCAGGTCGAATCTTATGCCGAACTTCCAGAATTGCTAATGTCGTCCAATGATATAGATGCGAATATATTCACTTCTATCAATTTTACAGGATTCTGGCTCATTGGGTCTTGTCCAGGAGGATCAAGTGTACAAGATTTGTGCGGTAGCACTAGACAAAAGCGAAACTCTTTGGACTCAGGAACGATCCATAAGCCGAAGCATCCAGGATTGCCAATGTCGTCCAATGATATAGATGCAAATATTTTTACTGCTATCAATTTGACAGGATTCTGCCTGATCGCATCTTGTCCAGGGGGTCCAAATGTACAAGATTTGTGCGGTAGCACGTGTCCAAAGCGACTCTCTTTGGCCTCCGGTCAAATCATATGCCGGAGCATCCAGAATTGCCAATGTCGTCTAGTGATATACATGCAAATATCTTCACTCCTATTGATATGATAGGATTCTGCCTCATCATACCTTATCCAGGACGTCAAAATGAACAAGATTTGTGCAGTAGCAATTGTCCAAAGCGACTCTCTTTGGACTCAGGTCGAATCATAAGCCGGAGCATCCAGAAATGCCAATGTCGTCCAATGATATAGATGCAAATATCTTCACTCCTATCGATGTGATAGGATTCTGCCTCATCATAACTTGTCCAGGAGGTCCAAATATACAAGATTTGGGCGGCAGCATTTGTCCAAAGCGACTCTCCTTGAACTCAGGTCGAATCATCTGCCGAGCATCCAGAATTGCCAATGTAGTCCAATGATATAGATGCAAATACCTTTACTCCTATCAATGTGATGGGATTCTGCCTCATCATACCTTGTACAGGAGGTCCAAATGTACAAGAATTGTGCGGTAGCACTTGTCCAAAGCGACTCTCTTTGGACTCAGGTCGAATCATAAGCCGAAATCCAGAATTGCCAATGTCGTCCAATGATTTAGATGCAAATATCTTCACTCCTATCAATGTGACAGGATTCTGCCTCATCATTTCTTTTCCAGGAGGTCTAAATGTACAACATGTGTGCGGTAGCACTTGTCCAAAGCGACTGTCTTTGGATTCAGGTCGAATCATTAGCCGGAGCATCCAGAATTGCCAATGTCGTCCAATGATATAGATGCAAATATCTTTACTGCTATCAATTTGACAGGATTCTACCTCATCGTATATTGTGCAGGGGGTCCAAAAGTAGACGATTTGTGTGGTAGCACGTGTCCAAAGCAACTCTCTTTGGCCTCCGATCGAATCATGAGCCGGATCCCCAGGATTGCCAATGTCGTCCAATGATATCGATGCAAATATCTTTACTACTATCAATGTGACAGGGTTCTGCCTCACCATAGCTTTTCCAGGAGATTCAAATGTACAAGATTTGTGCGGTAGCACTAGACAAAAGCGAAACTCTTTGGACTCAGGACGGTACATAAGCCGAAGCATCCAGAATTGCCAATGTCGTCTAGTGATATAGATGCAAATATCTTCACTCCTATTGATATGATAGGATTCTGCCTCATCATACCTTGTCCAGGAGGTCAAAATGAACAAGATTTGTGCGGTAGCACTTGTCCAAAGCGACTCTCTTTGGACTCAGGTCGAATCATAAGCCGGAGCATCCAGAATTGCCAATGTCGTCCAATGATTTAGATGCAAATATATTTACTACTATCAATTTGACAGGATTCTGCCTCATCATATATTGTCCAGGGGGGCCAAAAGTACAAGATTTGTGTGGTAGCACTTGTCCAAAGCGACTCTCTTTGGCCTCCGGTCGAATCATACGCCGGAGCATCCAGAATTGCCAATGTCGTCCAATGATATAGTTGCAAATATCTTTACTCCTATGAATGTGATAGGATTCTGCCTCATCATACCTTGTACAGGAGGTCCACACAGACAAGATTTGTGCGGTAGCACTTGTCCAAAGCGACTCTCTTTGGACTCAGGTCGAATCATAAGCCGGTGCATCCAGAATTGCCAATGTCGTCCAATGATATAGATGCAAATATCTTCACTCCTATAAATGTGACAGGATTCTGCCTCATCATACCTTTTCCAGGAGGTCCAAATGCACAAGTTGTGGGCGGCAGCATTTGCCCAAACCGACTCCCTTTGGATTCAGGTCGAATCATAAGCCGGAGCATCCAGAATTGCCAATGTCGTCCAACGATATAGATGCAAATATCTTTACTCCTATCAATTTGACAGGATTCTGCCCCATCCTATATTGTCCAGGGCGTCCGAATGTACAAGATTTGTGTGGTAGCACTTGTCCAAAGCGACTCTCTTTGGCCTCCGGTCGAATCATACGCCGGAGCATCCAGAATTGCCAATGTCGTCCAATGATATAGATGCAAATATCTTTACTCCTATGAATGTGATAGGATTCTGCCTCATCATACCTTGTACAGGAGGTCCACACAGACAAGATTTGTGCGGTAGCACTTGTCCAAAGCGACTCTCTTTGGACTCAGGTCGAATCATATGCCGAGCATCCAGAATTGCCAATGTCGTCCAATGATATAGATGCAAATATCTTCACTCCTATCAATTTTACAGGATTCTGGCTCATCGTGTCTTGTCCAGGAGGATCAAGTGTACAAGATTTGTGCGGTAGCACTAGACAAAAGCGAAACTCTTTGGACTCAGGTCGATCCATAAGCCGAAGCATCCAGAATTGCCAATGTCGTCCAATGATATAGATGCAAATATCTTCACTCCTATCAATGTGATGGGATTCTGCCTCATCATATCTTGTCCAAGAGGTCCAAATGCACAAGCTTTGGGCGGCAGCATTTCCCCAAACCGAATCTCTTTGGATTCAGATCGAATCATGAGCCGGAGCATCCAGAATTGCCAATGTCGTCCAATGATATAGATGCAAATATCTTCACTCCTATAAATGTGACAGGATTCTGCCTCATCATACCTTTTCCAGGAGGTCCAAATGCACAAGTTGTGGGCGGCAGCATTTGCCCAAACCGACTCCCTTTGGATTCAGGTCGAATCATAAGCCGGAGCATCCAGAATTGCCAATGTCGTGCAATGGTATAGATGCAAATATCTTTACTCCTATCAATTTGACAGGATTCAGCCTCATCGTGTCTTGTCCAGGAGGATCAAGTGTACAAGAATTGTGCGGTAGCACTAGACAAGAGCGAAACGCTTTCGACTCAGGTCGATCCATAAGCCGAAGCATCCAGAATTGCCGTTGTTGACCAATGATATACAGGCAAATATCCTCACTCCTATCAATTTTACAGCATTCTGACTCATCGTATCTCGCCCAGGAGGTCCAAATGTACAAGATTTGTGCGGTAGCACTTGTCCAGGCCGACTCTCTGTGGATTCAGGTCAAATCATAAGCCGAGCATCCAGAAATGGCCAATGTCGTCCAATGATATAGATGCAAATATCTTCACTGCTATAAATTTTACAGCATTCTGCCTCATCGTATCTTGTCCAGGAGGTACAAATATACAAGGTTTGTGCGGTAGCACTTGACCAAAGCGAATCTCTTTGGATTCAGGTCTAATCATAAGGCGAAGAATCCAAAATTGCCGATATTGTCCAATTATATAGAGGCAAATATCCTCACTCCTATCAATTTTACAGCATTCTGCCTCATCATATCTTGTCCGGGAGATCCAAATGTACAAGACTTATTTGCGGTAGCACTTGTCCGAAGCGACTCTCTTTGCACTCAGGTCGAATCATATGCCGAACTTCCAGAATTGCCAATGTCGTCCAATGATATAGATGCAAATATCTTTACTCCCATTAATGTGATAGGATTCTGCCTCAGCATACCTTTTCCAGGAGGTCCTAATGTACAAGTTTGTTAGCGGCAGCATTTGTCCAAACCGACTCTCTTTGGACTCAGGTCGAATCATAAGCCTAGCATCCAGAATTGGCCAATGTCGTCCAATGATATAGATGCATATATCTTCACTCCTATCAATTTGGAAGGATTCTGCCTCATGGTATCTTGTCCAGGAGATTCAAGTATACACGATTTGTCCGGTAGCACTTGTCCATAGAGACTCGCTTTGGATTCAGGTCGAATCATATGGCGCAGAATCCAAAATTGCCGATATTTTACCAATGATATAGTTGCAAATATCCTCACTGCTATTAATTTTACAGCATTCTGCCTCATCGTATCTTGTCCAGGAGGTACAAATGTACAAGATTTGTGCGGTAGCACTTGTACAGGCCGACTCTCTTTGGAATCAGGTCTAATTATATGCCGGATCCCCAGGATTGCCAATGTCGTCCAATGATATAGATGCAAATATCTTTACTCCTATCAATTGTACAGGATTCTGTCTCATCGTATCTTGTCCAGGAGGTTCAAATGTCTGAGATTTGTGCGTTAGCACTTGTGCAAAGCGACTTTCTTTGGCCTCCGTTCGATTCATATGTCGAAGCTTCCAGAACTGGCTAATGTCGTCCAATGATATAGATGCAAATATCTTTACTCCTATCAATTGTACAGGATTCTGCCTCATCGTATCTTGCCCAGGAGGTCCAAATGTACAAGATTTGTGCGGTAGCCCATGTCCAAAGCGACTCTCTTCGACTCAGGTCGAATCATATAGATGCAAATATCTTTACTCCTATCAATGTGATAGGATTCTGCCTCATCATACCATGTACAGGAGATCCAAATGTACAAGACTTATTGCGGTAGCACTTGTCCGAAACGACTCTCTTTGCACTCAGGTCGAATCATATGCCGAACTTCCAGAATTGCCAATGTCGTCCAATGATATAGATGCAAATATCTTCACTCCTATCATTTTGACAGGATTCTGGCTCATCGTATCTTGTCCAGGAGGTTCAAATGTACAACATTTGTGCGGTAGCACTAGACAAAAGCGAAACTCTTTGGACTCAGGTCTATCCATAAGCCGAAGCATCCAGAATTGCCAATGTCGTGCAATGATATAGATGCAAATATCTTTACTGCTATCAATTTGACAGGATTCTGCCTCATCGTATCTTGCCCAGGGGGTCCAGATGTATAAGATTTGTGCGGTAGCACGTGTCCAAAGCGACTGTCTTTGGACTCAGGTCGAATCATAAGCCGGTGCATCCAGAATTGCCAATGTCGTCTAGTGATATAGATGCAAATATCTTCACTCCTATCGATGTGATTGGATTCTGCCTCATCATAACTTGTCCAGGAGGTCCAAATATACAAGATTTGGGCGGCAGCATTTGTCCAAAGCGACTCTCTTTGAACTCAGGTCGAATCATCTGCCGAGCATCCAGAATTGCCAATGTCGTCCAATGATATAGATGCAAATATCTTTACTCCTATCAATGTGATGGGATTCTGCCTCATCATACCTTGTACAGGAGGTCCAAATGTACAAGAATTGTGCGGTAGCACTTGTCCAAAGCGACTCTCTTTGGACTCAGGTCGAATCATAAGCCGAAGCATCCAGAATTGCCAATGTCGTCCAATGATTTAGATGCAAATATTTTCACTCCTATAAATGTGACAGGATTCTGCCTCATCATACCTTTTCCAGGAGGTCCAAATGCACAAGTTGTGGGCGGCAGCATTTGCCCAAACCGACTCCCTTTGGATTCAGGTCGAATCATAAGCCGGAGCATCCAGAATTGCCAATGTCGTGCAATGGTATAGATGCACATATCTTTACTCCTATCAATTTGACAGGATTCAGCCTCATCGTGTCTTGTCCAGGAGGATCAAGTGTACAAGAATTGTGCGGTAGCACTAGACAAGAGCGAAACGCTTTCGACTCAGGTCGATCCATAAGCCGAAGCATCCAGAATTGCCGTTGTTGACCAATGATATACAGGCAAATATCCTCACTCCTATCAATTTTACAGCATTCTGACTCATCGTATCTCGCCCAGGAGGTCCAAATGTACAAGATTTGTGCGGTAGCACTTGTCCAGGCCGACTCTCTGTGGATTCAGGTCAAATCATAAGCCGAGAATCCAGAAATGGCCAATGTCGTCCAATGATATAGATGCAAATATCTTCACTGCTATAAATTTTACAGCATTCTGCCTCATCGTATCTTGTCCAGGAGGTACAAATATACAAGGTTTGTGCGGTAGCACTTGACCAAAGCGAATCTCTTTGGATTCAGGTCTAATCATAAGGCGAAGAATCCAAAATTGCCGATATTGTCCAATTATATAGAGGCAAATATCCTCACTCCTATCAATTTTACAGCATTCTGCCTCATCATATCTTGTCCGGGAGATCCAAATGTACAAGACTTATTTGCGGTAGCACTTGTCCGAAGCGACTCTCTTTGCACTCAGGTCGAATCATATGCCGAACTTCCAGAATTGCCAATGTCGTCCAATGATATAGAGGCAAATATCCTCACTCCTATCAATTCTACAGCATTCTGCCTCATCATATCTTGTCCAGGAGTTTCAAATGTACAAGATTTGTGCGGTAGCACTTGCCCAGGCGGACTCTCTTTGGATTCAGGTCTGATTATATGCCGGATCCCCAGGATTGCCAATGTCGTCCAATGATATAGATGCAAATATCTTTACTCCCATTAATGTGATAGGATTCTGCCTTAGCATACCTTTTCCAGGAGGTCCTAATGTACAAGTTTGTTAGCGGCAGCATTTGTCCAAACCGACTCTCTTTGGACTCAGGTCGAATCATAAGCCGAGCATCCAGAATTGGCCAATGTCGTCCAATGATATAGATGCATATATCTTTACTGCTATCAATTTGACAGGATTCTGCCTCATCGTATATTGTGCAGGGGGTCCAAAAGTAGACGATTTGTGTGGTAGCACGTGTCCAAAGCAACTCTCTTTGGCCTACGATCGAATCATGAGCCGGATCCCCAGGATTGCCAATGTCGTCCAATGATATCGATGCAAATATCTTTACTACTATCAATGTGACAGGGTTCTGCCTCACCATAGCTTTTCCAGGAGATTCAAATGTACAAGATTTGTGCGGTAGCACTAGACAAAAGCGAAACTCTTTGGACTCAGGACGGTACATAAGCCGAAGCATCCAGAATTGCCAATGTCGTGCAATGATATAGATGCAAATATCTTCACTGCTATCAATTTGACACGATTCTGCCTCATCGTATCTTGTCCAGGGGGTCCAAATGTACAAGATTTGTGCGGTAGCACGTGTCCAAAGCGACTCTCTTTGGCCTCCGGTCAAATCATATGCCGGAGCATCCAGAATTGCCAATGTCGTCTAGTGATATAGATGCAAATATCTTCACTCCTATTGATATGATAGGATTCTGCCTCATCATACCTTGTCCAGGAGGTCAAAATGAACAAGATTTGTGCGGTAGCACTTGTCCAAAGCGACTCTCTTTGGACTCAGGTCGAATCATAAGCCGGAGCATCCAGAAATGCCAATGTCGTCCAATGATTTAGATGCAAATATATTCACTCCTATCAATGTGACAAGATTCTGCCTCATCATATCTTTTCCAGGAGGTCTAAATGTACAACATTTGTGCGGTAGCACTTGTCCAAAGCGACTGTCTTTGGATTCAGGTCGAATCATAAGCCGGAGCATCCAGAATTGCCAATGTCGTCCAATGATTTAGATGCAAATATATTTACTACTATCAATTTGACAGGATTCTGCCTCATCATATATTGTCCAGGGGGGCCAAAAGTACAAGATTTGTGTGGTAGCACTTGTCCAAAGCGACTCTCTTTGGCCTCCGGTCGAATCATACGCCGGAGCATCCAGAATTGCCAATGTCGTCCAATGATATAGATGCAAATATCTTTACTCCTATGAATGTGATAGGATTCTGCTTCATCATACCTTGTACAGGAGGTCCACACAGACAAGATTTGTGCGGTAGCACTTGTCCAAAGCGACTCTCTTTGGACTCAGGTCGAATCATAAGCCGGTGCATCCAGAATTGCCAATGTCGTCCAATGATATAGATGCAAATATCTTCACTCCTATCAATGTGATGGGATTCTGCCTCATCATATCTTGTCCAAGAGGTCCAAATGCACAAGCTTTGGGCGGCAGCATTTCCCCAAACCGAATCTCTTTGGATTCAGGTCGAATCATGAGCCGGAGCATCCAGAATTGCCAATGTCGTCCAATGATATAGATGCAAATATCTTCACTCCTATAAATGTGACAGGATTCTGCCTCATCATACCTTTTCCAGGAGGTCCAAATGCACAAGTTGTGGGCGGCAGCATTTGCCCAAACCGACTCCCTTTGGATTCAGGTCGAATCATAAGCCGGAGCATCCAGAATTGCCAATGTCGTCCAACGATATAGATGCAAATATCTTTACTCCTATCAATTTGACAGGATTCTGCCCCATCCTATATTGTCCAGGGCGTCCGAATGTACAAGATTTGTGTGGTAGCACTTGTCCAAAGCGACTCTCTTTGGCCTCCGGTCGAATCATACGCCGGAGCATCCAGAATTGCCAATGTCGTCCAATGATATAGATGCAAATATCTTTACTCCTATGAATGTGATAGGATTCTGCCTCATCATACCTTGTACAGGAGGTCCACACAGACAAGATTTGTGCGGTAGCACTTGTCCAAAGCGACTCTCTTTGGACTCAGGTCGAATCATATGCCGAGCATCCAGAATTGCCAATGTCGTCCAATGATATAGATGCAAATATCTTCACTCCTATCAATTTTACAGGATTCTGGCTCATCGTGTCTTGTCCAGGAGGATCAAGTGTACAAGATTTGTGCGGTAGCACTAGACAAAAGCGAAACTCTTTGGACTCAGGTCGATCCATAAGCCGAAGCATCCAGAATTGCCAATGTCGTGCAATGATATAGATGCAAATATCTTTACTGCTATCAATTTGACAGGATTCTGCCTCATCGTATCTTGCCCAGGGGGTCCAGATGTATAAGATTTGTGCGGTAGCACGTGTCCAAAGCGACTCTCTTTGGACTCAGGTCGAATCATAAGACGGTGCATCCAGAATTGCCAATGTCGTCCAATGATATAGATGCAAATATCTTCACTCCTATCAATGTGATGGGATTCTGCCTCATCATATCTTGTCCAAGAGGTCCACATGCACAAGCTTTGTGCGGCAGCATTTCCCCAAACCGAATCTCTTTGGCCTCCGGTCGAATCATACGCCGGAGCATCCAGAATTGCCAATGTCGTCCAATGATATAGATGCAAATATCTTTACTCCTATGAATGTGATAGGATTCTGCCTCATCATACCTTGTACAGGAGGTCCACACAGACAAGATTTGTGCGGTAGCACTAGACAAAAGCGAAACTCTTTGGACTCAGGTCGATCCATAAGCCGAAGCATCCAGAATTGCCAATGTCGTGCAATGATATAGATGCAAATATCTTTACTGCTATCAATTTGACAGGATTCTGCCTCATCGTATCTTGCCCAGGGGGTCCAGATGTATAAGATTTGTGCGGTAGCACGTGTCCAAAGCGACTCTCTTTGGACTCAGGTCGAATCATAAGCCGGTGCATCCAGAATTGCCAATGTCGTCCAATGATATAGATGCAAATATCTTCACTCCTATCAATGTGATGGGATTCTGCCTCATCATATCTTGTCCAAGAGGTCCAAATGCACAAGCTTTGGGCGGCAGCATTTCCCCAAACCGAATCTCTTTGGATTCAGATCGAATCATGAGCCGGAGCATCCAGAATTGCCAATGTCGTCCAATGATATAGATGCAAATATCTTCACTCCTATAAATGTGACAGGATTCTGCCTCATCATACCTTTTCCAGGAGGTCCAAATGCACAAGTTGTGGGCGGCAGCATTTGCCCAAACCGACTCCCTTTGGATTCAGGTCGAATCATAAGCCGGAGCATCCAGAATTGCCAATGTCGTCCAACGATATAGATGCAAATATCTTTACTCCTATCAATTTGACAGGATTCTGCCCCATCCTATATTGTCCAGGGCGTCCGAATGTACAAGATTTGTGCGGTAGCACTTGTCGAAAGCGACTCTCTTTGGCCTCCGGTCGAATCATACGCCGGAGCATCCAGAATTTCGAATGACGTCCAATGATATGGATGCAAATATCTTTACTCCTATCAATTTGACAGGATTCTGGCTCATCGTGTCTTGTCCAGGATGATCAAGGGTACAAGATTTGTACGGTAGCACTAGACAAAAGCGAAACTCTTTGGACTCAGGTCGATCCATAAGCCGAAGCATCCAGAATTGCCAATGTCGTGAAATGATATAGAGGAAAATATCCTGACTCCTATCAATTTGACAGGATTCAGCCTCATCGTATCTTGTCCAGGAGGTTCAAATGTACAAGGTTTGTGCGGTGGCACTTGTCCAAAGCGAAACTCTTTGGACTCAGGTCGATCCATAAGCCGAAGCATCAAGAATTGCCAATGTCGTGCAATGGTATAGATGCAAATATCTTTACTCCTATCAATTTGACAGGATTCAGCCTCATCGTGTCTTGTCCAGGAGGATCAAGTGTACAAGAATTGTGCGGTAGCACTAGACAAGAGCGAAACGCTTTCGACTCAGGTCGATCCATAAGCCGAAGCATCCAGAATTGCCGTTGTTGACCAATGATATACAGGCAAATATCCTCACTCCTATCAATTTTACAGCATTCTGACTCATCGTATCTCGCCCAGGAGGTCCAAATGTACAAGATTTGTGCGGTAGAACTTGTCCAGGCCGACTCTCTTTGGATTCAGGTCAAATCATAAGCCGAGCATCCAGAAATGGCCAATGTCGTCCAATGATATAGATGCAAATATCTTCACTGCTATAAATTTTACAGCATTCTGCCTCATCGTATCTTGTCCAGGAGGTACAAATATACAAGGTTTGTGCGGTAGCACTTGACCAAAGCGAATCTCTTTGGATTCAGGTCTAATCATAAGGCGAAGAATCCAAAATTGCCGATATTGTCCAATTATATAGAGGCAAATATCCTCACTCCTATCAATTTTACAGCATTCTGCCTCATCATATCTTGTCCAGGAGATCCAAATGTACAAGACTTATTTGCGGTAGCACTTGTCCGAAGCGACTCTCTTTGCACTCAGATCGAATCATATGCCGAACTTCCAGAATTGCCAATGTCGTCCAATGATATAGAGGCAAATATCCTCACTCCTATCAATTCTACAGCATTCTGCCTCATCATATCTTGTCCAGGAGTTTCAAATGTACAAGATTTGTGCGGTAGCACTTGCCCAGGCGGACTCTCTTTGGATTCAGGTCTGATTATATGCCGGATCCCCAGGATTGCCAATGTCGTCCAATGATATAGATGCAAATATCTTTACTCCCATTAATGTAATAGGATTCTGCCTCAGCATACCTTTTCCAGGAGGTCCTAATGTACAAATTTGTTAGCGGCAGCATTTGTCCAAACCGACTCTCTTTGGACTCAGGTCGAATCATAAGCCGAGCATCCAGAATTGCCAATGTCGTCCAATGATTTAGATGCAAATATCTTCACTCCTATAAATGTGACAGGATTCTGCCTCATCATACCTTTTCCAGGAGGTCCAAATGCACAAGTTGTGGGCGGCAGCATTTGCCCAAACCGACTCCCTTTGGATTCAGGTCGAATCATAAGCCGGAGCATCCAGAATTGCCAATGTCGTGCAATGATATAGATGCAAATATCTTTACTCCTATCAATTGTACAGGATTCTGTCTCATCGTATCTTGTCCAGGAGGTTCAAATGTCTGAGATTTGTGCGTTAGCACTTGTGCAAAGCGACTTTCTTTGGCCTCCGTTCGATTCATATGTCGAAGCTTCCAGAACTGGCTAATGTCGTCCAATGATATAGATGCAAATATCTTTACTCCTATCAATTGTACAGGATTCTGCCTCATCGTATCTTGCCCAGGAGGTCCAAATGTACAAGATTTGTGCGGTAGCCCATGTCCAAAGCGACTCTCTTCGACTCAGGTCGAATCATATAGATGCAAATATCTTTACTCCTATCAATGTGATAGGATTCTGCCTCATCATACCATGTACAGGAGATCCAAATGTACAAGACTTATTGCGGTAACACTTGTCCGAAACGACTCTCTTTGCACTCAGGTCGAATCATATGCCGAACTTCCAGAATTGCCAATGTCGTCCAATGATATAGATGCAAATATCTTCACTCCTATCATTTTGACAGGATTCTGGCTCATCGTATCTTGTCCAGGAGGTTCAAATGTACAAGATTTGTGCGGTAGCACTAGACAAAAGCGAAACTCTTTGGACTCAGGTCTATCCATAAGCCGAAGCATCCAGAATTGCCAATGTCGTGCAATGATATAGATGCAAATATCTTTACTGCTATCAATTTGACAGGATTCTGCCTCATCGTATCTTGCCCAGGGGGTCCAGATGTATAAGATTTGTGCGGTAGCACGTGTCCAAAGCGACTGTCTTTGGACTCAGGTCGAATCATAAGCCGGTGCATCCAGAATTGCCAATGTCGTCTAGTGATATAGATGCAAATATCTTCACTCCTATCGATGTGATTGGATTCTGCCTCATCATAACTTGTCCAGGAGGTCCAAATATACAAGATTTGGGCGGCAGCATTTGTCCAAAGCGACTCTCTTTGAACTCAGGTCGAATCATCTGCCGAGCATCCAGAATTGCCAATGTCGTCCAATGATATAGATGCAAATATCTTTACTCCTATCAATGTGATGGGATTCTGCCTCATCATACCTTGTACAGGAGGTCCAAATGTACAAGAATTGTGCGGTAGCACTTGTCCAAAGCGACTCTCTTTGGACTCAGGTCGAATCATAAGCCGAAGCATCCAGAATTGCCAATGTCGTCCAATGATTTAGATGCAAATATCTTCACTCCTATAAATGTGACAGGATTCTGCCTCATCATACCTTTTCCAGGAGGTCCAAATGCACAAGTTGTGGGCGGCAGCATTTGCCCAAACCGACTCCCTTTGGATTCAGGTCGAATCATAAGCCGGAGCATCCAGAATTGCCAATGTCGTGCAATGGTATAGATGCAAATATCTTTACTCCTATCGATGTGATTGGATTCTGCCTCATCATACCTTGTACAGGAGATCCAAATGTACAAGACTTATTGCGGTAGCACTTGTCCGAAACGACTCTCTTTGCACTCAGGTCGAATCATATGCCGAACTTCCAGAATTGCCAATGTCGTCCAATGATATAGATGCAAATATCTTCACTCCTATCATTTTGACAGGATTCTGGCTCATCGTATCTTGTCCAGGAGGTTCAAATGTACAAGATTTGTGCGGTAGCACTTGTCCAAAGCGACATTGTTTGGACTTAGGTCGAATCATAAGCCTGAGCATCCAGAACTGCCAATGCGGTCTAATGATATAGATGCAAATATCTTCACTCCGATCAATTTGACAGGATTCTGGCTCATTATGTCTTGTTCAGGAGGATCAAGTGTAGAAGATGTGTGCGGTAGCACTAGACAAAAGCGAAACTCCTTGGACTCAGGTCGATCCATAAGCCGAAGCATCCAGAACTGCCAATGTCGTGCAATGATATAGATGCAAATATCTTTACTGCTATCAATTTGACAGGATTCTGCCTCATCGTATCTTGTCCAGGGGGTGCAAATGTACACGATTTGCTGCGGTAGCACTTGTCCAAAGCGACATTCTTTGGACTTATGTCGAACCATAAGCCGGACCATCCAGAATTGCCATTGTTGACCAATGATATAATGCAAATATCTTCACTCCTATCAATGTGACAGGATTCTGCCTCGTCATACCTTTTCCAGGAGGTCCAAATGCACAAGTTTTGGGCGGCAGCATTTGCCCAAACCGACTCTCTTTGGATTCAGATCGAATCATAAACCAGAGCATCCAGAATTGCCAATGTCGTCCAATGATATAAATGCAAATATCTTTACTGCTATCAATTTGAAAGGATTCTGCCTCATCGTATCTTGTCCAGGGGGTCCAAATGTACACGATTTGTTGCGGTAGCACTTGTCCAAATCGACATTCTTTGGACTTATGTCGAACCATAAGCCGGACCATCCAGAATTGCCGTTGTTGACCAATGATATAGATGCAAATATCTTCACTCCTATTAATGTGACAGGATTCTGCCTCATCATACCTTTTCCAGGAGGTCCAAATGCACAAGTTTTGGGCGGCAGCATTTGCCCAAACCAACTCTCTTTGGATTCAGGTCGAATCATAAGCCGGAGCATCCAGAATTGACAATGCCGTCCAATGATATAGATGCAAATATCGTTACTGCTATCAATTTGACAGGATTCTGTCTCATCATACCTTGTCCAGTAGGTCAAACTGTGCAAGATTTGTGCGTTAGTACTTGTCCGAAGCGACTCTCCTTGGACTCAGGTCGAATCATAAGCCTGAGCATCCAGAATTGCCAATGTCGTCCAATGATATAGATGCACATATCTTTACTCCTATCAATGTGATAGGATTCTGCCTCATCATACCTTGTTCCGGAGGTCCAAATGGACAAGATTTGGGCGGCAGTATTTGTCCAAAGCGACTCTCTTTGAACTCAGGTCGAACCATATGCCGAACTTCCAGAATTGTCAATGTCGTCCAATGATATAGATGCAAACATCTTCACTCCTATCAATTTGACAGGATACTGCCTCATCGTATCTTGTCCAGGGGGTCCAAATGTACACGATTTGTTGCGGTAGCACTTGTCCAAAGCGACTCTCCTTGGACTCAGGTCGAATCATAAGCCTGAGCATCCAGAATTGCCAATGTGGTCTAATGATATAGATGCAAATATCTTCACTCCGATCAATTTGACAGGATTCTGCCTCATTGTATCTTGTCCAGGGGGTCCAAATGTACACGATTTGTTGCGGTAGCACTTGTCCAAAGCGACATTCTTTGGACTTATGTCGAACCATAAGCCGGACCATCCAGAATTGCCGATGTTGACCAATGATATAGATGCAAATATCTTTACTCCTATTAATTTGACAGGATTCTGCTTCATCGTATCTTGTCCAGGGGGTCCAAATGTACAATATTTGTTGCGGTAGCACTTGTCCAAAGCGACTCTCCTTGGACTCAGATCGAATCATAAGCCTGAGCATCCAGAATTGCCAATGCGGTCTAATGATATAGATGCAAATATCTTCACTCCGACCAATTTGAAAGGATTCTGGCTTATTATGTCTTGTTCAGGAGGATCAAGTGTAGAAGATGTGTGCGGTAGCACTAGACAAAAGCGAAACTCCTTGGACTCAGGTCGATCCATAAGCCGAAGCATCCAGAATTGCCAATGTCGTGCAATGATATAGATGCAAATATCTTTACTGCTATCAATTTGACAGAATTCTGCCTCATCGTATCTTGTCCACGAGGTTCAAATGTACAAGATTTGTGCGGTAGCACTTGTCCAAAATCGACTCTCTTTGGACTCAGGTCGAATCATAAGCCGGGGCATCCAGAATTGCCAATGTCGTCCAATGATATAGATACAAATATCTTTACTGCTATCAATTTGACAGGATTCTGGCTCATCGTGTCTTGTCCAGGGGGTCCAAATGTACAAGACTTGTGCGGTAGCCCTTGTCCAAACCGACTCTCTTGGATTCAGGCCGATCCATAAGCCGAAGCATTCAAAATTGCCAATGTCGTCCAATGATATAGATGCGAATATCTTTACTCCTGTCAATTTGACAGGATTCTGCCTCATCGTATATTGTCCAGGGGGTCCAAATGTACAAGACTTGTGCGGTAGCCCTTGTCCAAAGCGACTCTCTTTGGACTCAGGTCGAATCATAAGCCGGGGCATCCAGAATTGCCAATGTCGTCCAATGATATAGATGCGAATATCTTTACTCCTGTCAATTTGACAGGATTCTGCCTCATCGTATATTGTCCAGGGGGTCCAAATGTACAAGACTTGTGCGGTAGCCCTTGTCCAAAGCGACTCTCTTTGGACTCAGGTCGAATCATAAGCCGGGGCATCCAGAATTGCCAATGTCGTCCAATGATATAGATGCAAATATCTTTACTGCTATCAATTTGACAGGATTCTGCCTCATCTTATCTTATCCAGGGGGTCCAAATGTACAAGACTTGTTACGGTAGCACTTGTCCAAAACGACTCTCCTTGGACTCAGGTCGAATCATCAGCCTGAGCATCCAGAATTGCCAATGCCTTCTAATGATATAGATGCAAATATCTTCACTCCCTTCAATGTGACAGGATTCTGCCTCATCATACATTTTCCAGGAGGTCCAAATGCACATGTTTTGGGCGGCAGCATTTGCCCAAACCAACTCTCTTTGGATTCAGGTCGAATCATAAGCCGGAGCATCCAGAATTGACAATGCCGTCCAATGATATAGATGCAAATATCATTACTGCTATCAATTTGACAGGATTCTGCCTCATCATACCTTGTCCAGTAGGTCAAACTGTACAAGATTTGTGCGTTAGCACTTGTCCGAAGCGACTCTCCTTGGACTCAGGTCGAATCATATGCCTGAGCATCCAGAATTGCCAATGTCGTCCAATGATATAGATGCACATATCTTTACTCCTATCAATGTGATAGGATTCTGCCTCATCATACCTTGTTCCGGAGGTCCAAATGGACAAGATTTGGGCTGCAGTATTTGTCCAAAGCGACTCTCTTTGGACTCGGGTCGAATCATAAGCCTCAGCATCCAGAATTGCCAATGCCGTCTAATGATATAGATGCAAATATCTTCACTCCTATCAATTTGACAGGATTCTGGCTCATCATGTCTTGTCCAGGAGGATCAAGCGTAGAAGATGTGTGCGGCAGCACTAGACAAAAGCGAAACTCCTTGTACTCAGGTCGATCCATAAGCCTGAGCATCCAGAATTGCCAATGTCGTCCAATGATATAGATTCACATATCTTTAATCCTATCAATGTGATAGGATTCTGCCTCATCATACCTTGTTCCGGAGGTCCAAATGGACAAGATTTTTGCTGCAGTATTTGTCCAAAGCGACTCTCTTTGAACTCAGGTCGAATCATATGCCGAACTTCCAGAATTGCCAATGTCGTCCAATGATATAGATGCAAATATCTTTAATCCTATCAATGTGATAGGATTCTGCCTCATCATACCTTGTACAGGAGGGACAAATGTACAAGACTTATTGCGGTAGCACTTGTCCGAAGCGACTCTCTTTGGACTCAGGTCGAATCATTTGCCGATCTTCCAGAATTGCCAATGTCGTCCAATGATATAGATGCAAATATCTTTACTCCTAGTAATTTGACAGGATTCTGCCTCATCGTATCTTGTCCAGGGGGTCCAAATGTACAAGATTTGTTGTGGTAGCACTTGTCCAAAGCGACTCTTCTTGGACTCAGGTCGAATCATATGCCTGAGCATCCAGAATTCCCAATGCCGTCTAATGATATAGATGCAAATATCTTCTCTCCTATCAATGTGACAGGATTCTGCCTCATCATACCTTTTCCAGGAGGTCCAAAAACACAAGTTTTGGGCGGCAGCATTTGCCCAAACCGACTCTCTTGTATTCAGGTCGAATCATAAACCGGAGCATCCAGAATTTGCCAATGTGGTCCGATGATATAGATGCAAATATCTCTACTCCTATCAATTTGACAGGATTCTGCCTCATCGTATATTGTCCAGGGGGGCCAAATGTACAAGACTTGTGCGGTAGCACTTGACAAAAGCCAATCTCTTTGACTCATGTCGAATCATATGCCGAGCATCCAGAATTGCCAATGTCGTCCAATGATATAGATGCAAATTTCTTTACTCTTATCAATGTGATAGGATTCTGCCTCATCATACCTTGTTCCCGAGGTCCAAATGGACAAGATTTGTTGCGGTAGCACTTTTCCAAAGCGACATTCTTTGGACTTAGGTCGAACCATACGCCGGACCATCCAGAACTGCCGATGTTGACCAATGATATAGATGCAAATATCTTTACTCCTATCAATGTGATAGGATTCTGCCTCATCATACCTTGTTCCGGAGGGTCAAATGTACAAGATTTGTGCGGTAGCACAGGTCCAAAGCGACTCTCTTTGGACTCAGGTCGAATCATAAGCCGGGGCATCCAGAATTGCCAATGTCGTCCAATGATATAGATGCAAATATCTGTACTGCTATCAATTTGACAGGATTCTGCCTCATTGTATCTTATCCAGGGGGTCCAAATGTACAAGATTTGTGCGGTAGCTGTGTCCGAAGCGACTCTCTTTGACCTCCGGTCGAATCATATGCCGGAGCATCCAGAATTGCCAATGTCGTCCAGTGATATAGATGCAAATATCTTTACTCCTATCAATGTGATACGATTCTGCCTCATCATATCTTGTCCAGGGGGTCCAAATGTACAAGATTTGTTGCGGTAGCACTTGTCCAAAGCGACTCTTCTTGGACTTAGGTCGAATCATATGCCTGAGCATCCAGAATTGCCAATGCCGTCTAATGATATAGATGCAAATATCTTCTCTCCTATCAATGTGACAGGATTCTGCCTCATCATACCTTTTCCAGGAGGTCCAAATGCAGAAGTGTTGGGTGGCAGCATTTGCCCAAACCGACTCTCTTGGATTCAGGTCGAATCATAAACCGTAGCATTCAGAATTGCCAATGTCGTCCAATGATATAGATGCAAATATCTTTACTCCTATCAATGTGATAGGATTCTGCCTCATCTTATCTTATCCAGGGGGTCCAAATGTACAAGACTTATTGCGGTAGCACTTGTCCGATGCGACTCTCTTTGGCCTCCGGTCGAATCATATGCCGGAGCATCCAGAATTTCCAATGTCGTCCAGGAATATTGATGCAAATATCTTTACTCCTATCAATTTGACAGGATTCTGCCTCATCGTATCTTGTCCAGGGGGTCCAAATGTACACGATTTGTTGCGGTAGCACTTGTACAAAGCGACATTCTTTGGACTTATGTCGAACCATAAGCCGGACCATCCAGAATTGCCGATGTTGACCAATGATATAGATGCAAATATCTTTACTCCTCTCAATTTGACAGGATTCTGCCTCATCGTATCTTGTCCAGGGGGTCCAAATGTGCAAGTTTTGTTGCGGTAGCACTTGTCCAAAGCGACTCTCCTTGGACACAGGTCGATCCATAAGCCGAACTTCCAGAATTGCCAATGTCGTCCAATGATATAGATGCAAATATCTTTACTCCTATCAATGTGATAGGATTCTGCCTCATCATGCCTTGTACAGGAGGTCCAAATGTACAAGACTTATTGCCGTAGCACTTGTCCGAAGCGTCTCTCTTTGGACTCAGGTCGAATCATAAGTCTGAGCATCCAGAATTGCCAATGTCGTCCAATGATATAGATGCAAATATCTTCACTCCTATCAATTTGACAGGATTCGGCCTCATCATATCTTGTCCAGGAGGTCCAAATGGACAAGATTTGGGCGGCAGTATTTGTCCAAAGCGACTCTCTTTGAACACAGGTCGAATCAAATGCCGATCTTCCAGAATTGCCAATGTCGTCCAATGATATAGATGCAAATATCTTTACTCTTATCAATGTGATAGGATTCTGCCTCATCATACCTTGTTCCCGAGGTCCAAATGGATAAGATTTGTTGCGGTAGCACTTTTCCAAAGCGACATTCTTTGGACTTATGTCGAACCATAAGCCGGATCATCCAGAACTGCCGATGTTGACCAATGATATAGATGCAAATATCTTTACTCCTATCAATGTGATAGGTTTCTGCCTCATCATACCTTGTTCCGGAGGGTCAAATGTACAAGATTTGTGCGGTAGCCCTTGTCCAAAGCGACTCTCTTTGGACTCAGGTCGAATCATAAGCCGGGGCATCCAGAATTGCCAATGTCGTCCAATGTTATAGATACAAATATCTGTACTGCTATCAATTTGACAGGATTCTGCCTCATCGTATCTTATCCAGGGGGTCCAAATGTACAAGATTTGTGCGGTAGCACTTGTCCAAAGCGACATTCTTTGGACTTAGGTCGCACCATAAGCCGGACCATCCAGAACTGCCGATGTTGACCAATGATATAGATGCAAATATCTTTACTCCTATCAATGTGATAGGATTCTGCCTCATCATACCTTTTCCAGGAGGTCCAAATGCACAAGTTTTGGGCGGCAGCATTTGCCCAAACCGACTCTCTTTGGATTCAGGTCGAATCATAATCCGGAGCATCCAGAATTGCCAATGTCGTCCAATGATATAAATGCAAATATCTTTACTCCTATGAATTTGACAGGATTCTGCCTCATCGTATATTGTCCAGGGGGTCCAAATGTACAAGACTTGCGCGGTAGCCCTTGTCCAAAGCGACTCACTTTGGACTCAGGTCGATCCATAGGCCGAAGCATCAAGAATTGCCAATGTCGAGCAATTGTATAGATCCAAATATCTTTACTGCTATCAATTTGAAAGGATTCTGCCTCATCGTATCTTGTCCAGGGGGTCCAAATGTACAAGATTTGTTGCGGTAGCACTTGTCCAAAGCGACTCTTCTTGGACTCAGGTCAAATCATATGCCTGAGCATCCAGAATTGCCAATGCCATCTAATGATATAGATGCAAATATCTTCTCTCCTATCAATGTGATAGGATTCTGCCTCATCATACCATTTCCAGGAGGTCCAAATGCACAAGTTTTGGGCGGCAGCATTTGCCCAAACCGACTCTCTTGGATTCAGGTCGAATCATAATCCGGAGCATCCAGAATTGCCAATGTCGTCCAATGATATAGATGCAAATATCTTTACTCCTATGAATTTGACAGGATTCTGCCTCATCGTATCTTGTCAAGGGGGTCCAAATGTACAAGATTTGTTGCGGTAGCACTTGTCCAAAACGACTCTCCTTGGACTCAGGTCGAATCATAAGCCTGAGCATCCAGAATTGCCAATGCCTTCTAATGATATAGATGCAAATATCTTCACTCCCATCAATGTGATAGGATTCTGCCTCATCATGCCTTGTACAGGAGGTCCAAATGTACAAGACTTAATGCGGTAGCACTTGTCCGAAGCGACTCTCTTTGGACTCAGGTCGAATCATAAGCCTGAGCATCCAGAATTGCCAATGTCGTCCAATGATATAGATGCAAATATCTTCACTCCTATCAATTTGACAGGATTCGGCCTCACCATATCTTGTCCAGGAGGTCCAAATGGGCAAGATTTGGGCGGCAGTATTTGTCCAAAGCGACTCTCTTTGAACTCAGGTCGAATCAAATGCCGATCTTCCAGAATTGCCAATGTCGTCCAATGATATAGATGCAAACATCTTCACACCTATCAATTTGACAGGATTCTGCCTCATCGTATCTTGTCCAGGGGGGCCAAATGTACAAGATTTGTTGCGGTAGCACTTGTCCAAAGCGACTCTTCTTGGACTCAGGTCAAATCATATGCCTGAGCATCCAGAATTGCCAATGCCATCTAATGATATAGATGCAAATATCTTCTCTCCTATCAATGTGATAGGATTCTGCCTCATCATACCATTTCCAGGAGGTCCAAATGCACAAGTTTTGGGCGGCAGCATTTGCCCAAACCGACTCTCTTGGATTCAGGTCGAATCATAATCCGGAGCATCCAGAATTGCCAATGTCGTCCAATGATATAGATGCAAATATCTTTACTCCTATGAATTTGACAGGATTCTGCCTCATCGTATCTTGTCAAGGGGGTCCAAATGTACAAGATTTGTTGCGGTAGCACTTGTCCAAAACGACTCTCCTTGGACTCAGGTCGAATCATAAGCCTGAGCATCCAGAATTGCCAATGCCTTCTAATGATATAGATGCAAATATCTTCACTCCCATCAATGTGATAGGATTCTGCCTCATCATGCCTTGTACAGGAGGTCCAAATGTACAAGACTTAATGCGGTAGCACTTGTCCGAAGCGACTCTCTTTGGACTCAGGTCGAATCATAAGCCTGAGCATCCAGAATTGCCAATGTCGTCCAATGATATAGATGCAAATATCTTCACTCCTATCAATTTGACAGGATTCGGCCTCACCATATCTTGTCCAGGAGGTCCAAATGGGCAAGATTTGGGCGGCAGTATTTGTCCAAAGCGACTCTCTTTGAACTCAGGTCGAATCAAATGCCGATCTTCTAGAATTGCCAATGTCGTCCAATGATATAGATACAAACATCTTCACACCTATCAATTTGACAGGATTCTGCCTCATCGTATCTTGTCCAGGGGGTCCAAATGTACAAGATTTGTTCTGGTAGCACTTGTCCAAAGCGACTCTCCTTGGACTCAGGTCAAATCATAAGCCTGAGCATCCAGAATTGCCAATGCCGTCTAATGATATAGATGCAAATATCTTCACTCCTATCAATTTGACAGGATTCTGGCTCATGATGTCTTGTCCAGGAGGTCCAAATGGACAAGATTTGGGCGGCAGTATTTGTCCAAAGCGACTCTCTTTGAACTCAGGTCGAATCAAATGCCGATCTTCCAGATTTGCCAATGTCGTCCAATGATATAGATGCAAACATATTCACTCCTATCACTTTGACAGGATTCTGCCTCATCGTATCTTGTCCAGGGGGTCCAAATGTACACGATTTGTTGCGGTAGCACTTGTCCAAAGCGACATTTTTTGGACTTATGTCGAACCATAAGCCGGATCATCCAGAATTGCCGATGTTGACCAATGATATAGATGCAAATAACTTTACTGCTATCAATTTGACAAGATTCTGCCACATCGTATCTTGTCCACGAGGTTCAAATGTACAAGATTTGTGCGGTAGCACTTGTCCAAAGCGACATTCTTTGGACTTAGGTCGCACCATAAGCCGGACCATCCAGAACTGCCGATGTTGACCAATGATATAGATGCAAATATCTTTACTCCTATCAATGTGATAGGATTCTGCCTCATCATACCTTTTCCAGGAGGTCCAAATGCACAAGTTTTGGGCGGCAGCATTTGCCCAAACCGACTCTCTTTGGATTCAGGTCGAATCATAAACCGGAGCATCCAGAATTGCCAATGTCGTCCAATGATATAGATGCAAATATCATCACTTCTATCAATTTGACAGGATTCTGCCTCATCGTATCTTGTCCAGGAGGTTCAAATGTACAAGATTTGTGCGTTAGCACTTGTCCAATGCGACATTCTTTGGACTTAGGTCGAACCATAAGCCGGACCATCCAGAATTGCCGATGTTGACCAATGATATAGATGCAACTATCTTTACTCCTATCAAATTGACAAGATTCTGCCTCATCGTGTCTTATCCAGGGGCTCCAAATGTACAAGATTTGTTGCGGTAGCACTTGTCCAAAGCGACTCTTCTTGGACTCAGGTCGAATCATATGCCTGAGCATCCAGAATTGCCAATGCCGTCTAATGATATAGATGCAAATATCTTCTCTCCTATCAATGTGACAGGATTCTGCCTCATCATACCATTTCCAGGAGGTCCAAATGCACACGTTTTGGGCGGCAGCATTTGCCCAAACCGACTCTCTTGGATTCAGGTCGAATCATAAACCGGAGCATCCAGAATTGCCAATGTCGTCCAATGATATAGATGCAAATATCTTTACTCCTATCAATGTGATAGGATTCTGCCTCATCGTATCTAGTCCACGAGGTTCAAATGTATAAGATTTGTGAGTAGCACTTGTCCAAAGCGACATTCTTTGGACTTAGGTCGAATCATATGCCGGAGCATCCAGAATTGCCAATGTCGTCCAGTGATATTGATGCAAATATCTTTACTCCTATCAATGTGATAGGATTCTGCCTCATCGTATCTTGTCCAGGGGGTCCAAATGTACAAGATTTGTTGCGGTAGCACTTGTCCAAAACGACTCTCCTTGGACTCAGTCGAATCATAGGCCTGAGCATCCAGAATTGCCAATGCCTTCTAATGATATAGATGCAAATATCTTCACTCCCATCAATGTGATAGGATTCTGCCTCATCATGCCTTGTACAGGAGGTCCAAATGTACAAGACTTATTGCGGTAGCACTTGTCCGAAGCGACTCTCTTTGGACTCAGGTCGAATCATAAGCCTGAGCATCCAGAATTGCCAATGTCGTCCAATGATATAGATGCAAATATCTTTACTCCTATCAATGTGATAGGATTCTGCCTCATCGTATCTTGTCCAGGGGGTCCAAATGTACACGATTTGTTGCGGCAGCACTTGTCCAAAGCGACATTCTTTGGGCTTATGTCGAACCATAAGCCGGACCATCCAGAATTGCCGATGTTGACCAATGATATAGATGCAAATATCTTTACTCCTATTAATTTGACAGGATTCTGCCTCATCGTAACTTGTCCAGGGGGTCCAAATGTACAAGATTTGTTACGGTAGCACTTGTCCAAAACGACTTTCCTTGGACTCAGGTCGAATCATCAGCCTGAGCATCCAGAATTGCCAATGCCTTCTAATGATATAGATGCAAATATCTTCACTCCCTTCAATGTGACAGGATTCTGCCTCATCATACATTTTCCAGGAGGTCCAAATGCACATGTTTTGGGCGGCAGCATTTGCCCAAACCAACTCTCTTTGGATTCAGGTCGAATCATAAGCCGGAGCATCCAGAATTGCCAATGCCGTCCAATGATATAGATGGAAATATCTTTACTGCTATCAATTTGACAGGATTCTGCCTCATCGTATCTTGTCCAGGGGGTCCAAATGTACACGATTTGTTGCGGTAGCACTTGTCCAAAGCGACATTCTTTGGACTTATGTCGAAGCATAAGCCGGATCATCCAGAATTGCCGATGTTGACCAATGATATAGCTGCAAATATCTTTACTCCTATTAATTTGACAGGATTCTGCCTCATCGTATCTTGTCCAGGGGGTCCAAATGTACAAGATTTGTTGCGGTAGCACTTGTCCAAAACGACTCTCCTTGGACTCAGGTCGAATCATAAGCCTGAGCATCCAGAATTGCCAATGCCTTCTAATGATATAGATGCAAATATCTTCACTCCCATCAATGTGATAGGATTCTGCCTCATCATGCCTTGTACAGGAGGTCCAAATGTACAAGACTTATTGCGGTAGCACTTGTCCGAAGCGACTCTCTTTGGACTCAGGTCGAATCATAATGCTGAGCATCCAGAATTGCCAATGTCGTCCAATGATATAGATGCAAATATCTTCACTCCTATCAATTTGACAGGATTCGGCCTCATCATATCTTGTCCAGGAGGTCCAAATGGACTAGATTTGGGCGGCAGTATTTGTCCAAAGCGACTCTCTTCGAACTCAGGTCGAATCAAATGCCAATCTTCCAGAATTGCGAATGTCGTCCAATGATATAGATGCAAACATCTTCACACCTATCAATTTGACAGGATTCTGCCTCATCGTATCTTGTCCAGGGGGTCCAAATGTACAAGATTTGTTGCGGTAGCACTTGTCCAAAACGTCTCTCCTTGGACTCAGGTCGAATCATATGCCGATCTTCCAGAATTGCCAATGTCGTTCAATGATATAGATGCAAACATCATCACTCCTATCAATTTGACAGGATTCTGCCTCATCGTATCTTGTCCAGGAGGTTCAAATGTACAAGATTTGGGCGGCAGTATTTGTCCAAAGCGACTCTCTTTGGACTCAGGTCGAATCATATAGATGCAAATATCTTTACTCCTATCAATTTGACAGGATTCTGCCTCATCGTATCTTGTCCAGGAGGTTCAAATGTACAAGATTTGGGCGGCAGTATTTGTCCAACGCGACTCTCTTTGGACTCAGGTCGAATCATATAGATGCAAATATCTTTACTCCTATCAATATGACAGGATTCTGCCTCATCATTCCTTTTCCACGAGGTCCAAATGCACAAGGTTTGGGCGGCAGCATTTGCCCAAACCGACTCTCTTTGGATTCAGGTCGAATCATAAACCGGAGCATCCAGAATTGCCAATATCGTCCAATGATATAGATGCAAATATCTTTACTCCTATCAATTTAACAGGATTCTGCCTCATCGTATATTGTCCAGGGAGTCCAAATGTACAAGACTTGTGCGGTAGCACTTGACAAAAGCCAATCTCTTTGACTCAGGTTGAATCATATGCCGAACTTCCAGAATTGCCAATGTCGTCCAATGATATAGATGCAAATATCTTCACTCCTATCAATGTTATAGGATTCTGCCTCATCATACCTTGTACAGGAGGTCCAAATGTACAAGACTTATTGCGGTAGCACTTGTCCAAAGCGACTCTTCTTGGACTCAGGTCGAATCATATGCCTGAGCATCCAGAATTGCCAATGCCGTCTAATGATATAGATCCAAATATCTTCTCTCCTATCAATGTGGCCGGATTCAACCTCATCATACCATTTCCGGGAGGTCCAAATGCACAAGTTTTGGGCGGCAGCATTTGCCCAAACCGACTCTCTTGGATTCAGGTCGAATCATAAACCGGAGCATCCAGAATTGCCAATGTCGTCCAATGATATAGATGCAAATATCTTTACTCCTATCAATGTGATAGGATTCTGCCTCATCGTATCTTATCCAGGGGGTCCAAATGTACACGATTTGTTGCGGTAGCACTTGTCCAAAGCGACATTCTTTGGACTTATGTCGAACCATAAGCCGGACCATCCAGAATTGCCGATGTTGACCAATGATATAGATGCAAATAACTTCACTCCTATCAATTTAACAGGATTCGGCTTCATCATATCTTGTCCAGGAGGTCCAAATGGACAAGATTTGGGCGGCAGTATTTGTCCAAAGCGACATTCTTTGGGCTTATGTCGAACCATAAGCCGGACCATTCAGAATTGCCGATGTTGACCAATGATATAGATGCAAATATCTTTACTCCTATTAATTTGACAGGATTCTGCCTCATCGTATCTTGTCCAGGGGGTCCAAATGTACAAGATTTGTTACGGTAGCACTTGTCCAAAACGACTTTCCTTGGACTCAGGTCGAATCATCAGCCTGAGCATCCAGAATTGCCAATGCCTTCTAATGATATAGATGCAAATATCTTCACTCCCTTCAATGTGACAGGATTCTGCCTCATCATACATTTTCCAGGAGGTCCAAATGCACATGTTTTGGGCGGCAGCATTTGCCCAAACCAACTCTCTTTGGATTCAGGTCGAATCATAAGCCGGAGCATCCAGAATTGCCAATGCCGTCCAATGATATAGATGGAAATATCATTACTGCTATCAATTTGACAGGATTCTGCCTCATCGTATCTTGTCCAGGGGGTCCAAATGTACACGATTTGTTGCGGTAGCACTTGTCCAAAGCGACATTCTTTGGACTTATGTCGAACCATAAGCCGTATCATCCAGAATTGCCGATGTTGACCAATGATATAGCTGCAAATACCTTTACTCCTATTAATTTGACAGGATTCGGCTTCATCATATCTTGTCCAGGAGGTCCAAATGGACAAGATTTGGGCGGCAGTATTTGTCCAAAGCGACATTCTTTGGGCTTATGTCGAACCATAAGCCGGACCATCCAGAATTGCCGATGTTGACCAATGATATAGATGCAAATATCTTTACTCCTATTAATTTGACAGGATTCTGCCTCATCGTATCTTGTCCAGGGGGTCCAAATGTACAAGACTTATTGCGGTAGCACTTGTCCGAAGCGACTCTCTTTGGACTCAGGTCGAATCATAATGCTGAGCATCCAGAATTGCCAATGTCGTCCAATGATATAGATGCAAATATCTTCACTCCTATCAATTTGACAGGATTCGGCCTCATCATATCTTGTCCAGGAGGTCCAAATGGACTAGATTTGGGCGGCAGTATTTGTCCAAAGCGACTCTCTTCGAACTCAGGTCGAATCAAATGCCAATCTTCCAGAATTGCGAATGTCGTCCAATGATATAGATGCAAACATCTTCACACCTATCAATTTGACAGGATTCTGCCTCATCGTATCTTGTCCAGGGGGTCCAAATGTACAAGATTTGTTGCGGTAGCACTTGTCCAAAACGTCTCTCCTTGGACTCAGGTCGAATCATATGCCGATCTTCCAGAATTGCCAATGTCGTCCAATGATATAGATGCAAACATCTTCACTCCTATCAATTTGACAGGATTCTGCCTCATCGTATCTTGTCCAGAAGGTTCAAATGTACAAGACTTATTGCGGTAGCACTTGTCCGAAGCGACTCTCTTTGGACTTAGGTCGAACCATAAGCCGGAGCATCCAGAATTGCCAATATCGTCCAATGATATGGATGCAAATATCTTTACTCCTATCAATTTGAAAGGATTCTGCCTCATCGTATATTGTCCAGGGGGTCCAAATGTACAAGACTTGTGCGGTAGCACTTGACAAAAGCCAATCTCTTTGACTCAGGTTGAATCATATGCCGAACTTCCAGAATTGCCAATGTCGTCCAATGATATAGATGCAAATATCTTCACTCCTATCAATTTGATAGGATTCTGCCTCATCATACCTTGTACAGGAGGTCCAAATGTACAAGACTTATTGCGGTAGCACTTGTCCGAAGCGACTCTCTTTGGACTGAGGTCGAACCATAAGCCGGACCATCCAGAACTGCCGATGTTGACCAATGATATAGATGCAAATATCTTTACTCCTATCAATGTGATAGGATTCTGCCTCATCATACCTTGTTCCGGAGGTCCAAATGGACAAGATTTGGGCGGCAGTATTTGTCCAAAGCGACTCTCTTTGGACTCAGGTCGAATCATATAGATGCAAATATCTTTACTCCTATCAATGTGATAGAATTCTGCCTCATCATACCTTGTACAGGAGATCCAAATGTACAAGACTTATTGCGGTAGCACTTTTCCGAAGCGACTCTCTTTGCACTCAGGTCGAATCATATGCCGAACTTCCAGAATTGCCAATGTCGTCCAATGATATAGATGCAAATATCTTTAATCCTATCAATGTGATAGGACTCTGCCTCATCATACCTTGTTCCGGAGGTCCAAATGGACAAGATTTGGGCTGCAGTATTTGTCCAAAGCGACTCTCTTTGAACTCAGGTCGAATCATATGCCGAACTTCCAGAATTGCCAATGTCGTCCAATGATATAGATGCAAACATCTTCACTCCTATCAATTTGACAGGATTCTGCCTCATCGTAACTTGTCCAGGAGGTTCAAATGTACAAGATTTGTGCGGTAGCACTTGTCCAAAGCGACATTCTTTGGACTTAGGTCGAACCATAAGCCGGACCATCCAGAATTGCCAATGTTGACCAATGATATAGATGCAAATATCTTTACTCCTATCAATTTGACAGGATTCTGCCTCATCGTATCTTGTCCAGGGGGTCCAAATGTACAAGTTTTGTTGCGGTAGCACTTGTCCAAAGCGACTCTCCTTGGATTCAGGTCGAATCATAAACCGGAGCAACCAGAATTGCCAATGTCGTCCAACGATATAGATGCAAATATCTTTACTCCTATGAATTTTACAGGATTCTGCCTCATCGTATATTGTCCAGGGGGTCCAAAAGTACAAGACTTGTGCGGTAGCCCTTGTCCAAAGCGACTCTCTTTGGACTCAGGTCGATGCATAGGCCGAAGCATCAAGAATTGCCAATGTCGAGCAATGGTATAGATCCAAATATCTTTACTGCTATCAATTTGAAAGGATTCTGCCTCATCGTATCTTGTCCAGGGGGTCGAAATGTACACGATTTGTTACGGCAGCACTTGTCCAAAGCGACATTCTTTGGACTTATGTCGAACCATAAACCGGACCATCCAGAATTGCCGTTGTTGACCAATGATATAGATGCAAATATCTTTACTCCTATATATTTGTCAGGATTCTGCCTCATCGTATCTTGTCCAGGAGGTCCAAATGTACAAGATTTGTTGCGATAGCACTTGTCCAAAACGTCTCTCCTTGGACTCAGGTCGAATCATATGCCGATCTTCCAGAATTGCCAATGTCGTTCAATGATATAGATGCAAACATCATCACTCCTATCAATTTGACAGGATTCTGCCTCATCGTATCTTGTCCAGGAGGTTCAAATGTACAAGATTTGTGCGGTAGCACTTGTCCAATGCGACATTCTTTGGACTTAGGTCGAACCATAAGCCGGACCATCTAGAAATGCCGATGTTGACCAATGATATAGATGCAAATATCTTTACTCCTATTTATTTGACAGGATTCTGCCTCATCGTATCTTGTCCAGGAGGTCCAAATGTACAAGACTTATTGCGGTAGCACTTGTCCAAAACGTCTCTCCTTGGACTCAGGTCGAATCATATGCCGATCTTCCAGAATTGCCAATGTCGTTCAATGATATAGATGCAAATATCTTCACTCCTATCAATTTTATAGGATTCTGCCTCATCATACCTTGTACAGGAGGTCCAAATGTACAAGACTTATTGCGGTAGCACTTGTCCGAAGCGACTCTCTTTGGACTCAGGTCGAATCATATGCCGAACTTCCAGAATTGCCAATGTCGTCCAATGATATAGATGCAAACATCTTCACTCCTATCAATTTGACAGGATTCTGCCTCATCGTATCTTGTCCAGGAGGTCCAAATGTACAAGATTTGTTGCGGTAGCACTTGTCCAAAACGTCTCTCCTTGGACTCAGGTCGAATCATATGCCGATCTTCCAGAATTGCCAATGTCGTTCAATGATATAGATGCAAACATCATCACTCCTATCAATTTGACAGGATTCTGCCTCATCGTATCTTGTCCAGGAGGTTCAAATGTACAAGATTTGGGCGGCAGTATTTGTCCAAAGCGACTCTCTTTGGACTCAGGTCGAATCATATAGATGCAAATATCTTTACTCCTATCAATTTGACAGGATTCTGCCTCATCGAATCTTGTCCAGGAGGTTCAAATGTACAAGATTTGGGCGGCAGTATTTGTCCAAAGCGACTCTCTTTGGACTCAGGTCGAATCATATAGATGCAAATATCTTTACTCCTATCAATGTGACAGGATTCTGCCTCATCATTCCTTTTCCACGAGGTCCAAATGCACAAGGTTTGGGCGGCAGCATTTGCCCAAACCGACTCTCTTTGGATTCAGGTCGAATCATAAACCGGAGCATCCAGAATTGCCAATATCGTCCAATGATATAGATGCAAATATCTTTACTCCTATCAATTTAACAGGATTCTGCCTCATCGTATATTGTCCAGGGAGTCCAAATGTACAAGACTTGTGCGGTAGCACTTGACAAAAGCCAATCTCTTTGACTCAGGTTGAATCATATGCCGAACTTCCAGAATTGCCAATGTCGTCCAATGATATAGATGCAAATATCTTCACTCCTATCAATGTTATAGGATTCTGCCTCATCATACCTTGTACAGGAGGTCCAAATGTACAAGACTTATTGCGGTAGCACTTGTCCGAAGCGACTCTCTTTGGACTCAGGTCGAATCATATGCCGAACTTCCAGAATTGCCAATGTCGTCCAATGATATAGATGCAAACATCTTCACTCCTATCAATTTGACAGGATTCTGCCTCATCGTATCTTGGCCAGGAGGTTCAAATGTACAAGATTTGTGCGGTAGCACTTGTCCAAAGCGAAATTCTTTGGACTTAGTTCGAACCATAAGCCGGACCATCCAGAACTGCCGATGTTGACAAATGATACAGATGCAAATATCTTCACTCCTATCAATGTGACAGGATTCTGCCTCATCATACCGTTTCCAGGAGGCCCAAATGCACAAGTTTTGGGCGGCAGCATTTGCCCAAACCGACTCTCTTTGGATTCAGGTCGAATCATATACCGGAGCATCCAGAATTGCCCACGTCGTCCAATGATATAGATGCAAAATAGTTTTACTCCTATCAATGTGATAGGATTCTGCCTTATCATACCTTGTTCCGGAGGTCCAAATGGACAAGATTTGTGCGGCAGTATTTGTCCAAAGCGACTCTCTTTGGACTCAGGTCGAATCATATAGATGCAAATATCTTTACTCCTATCAATGTGATAGGATTCTGCCTCATCATACCTTGTACAGGAGATCCAAATGTACAAGACTTATTGCGGTAGCACTTGTCCGAAGCGACTCTCTTTGCACTCAGGTTGAATCATATGCCGAACTTCCAGAATTGCCAATGTCGTCCAATGATATAGATGCAAATATCTTCACTCCTATCAATTTGACAGGGTTCTGGCTCATCATGTCTTGTCCAGGAGGATCAAGTGTAGAAGATGTGTGCGGTAGCACTAGACAAAAGCGAAACTCCTTGGACTCAGGTCGATCCATAAGCCGAAGCATCCAGAATTGCCAATGTCGTGCAATGATATAGATGCAAATATCTTTACTGCTATCAATTTGACAAGATTCTGCCTCATCGTATCTTGTCCACGAGGTTCAAATGTACAAGATTTGTGCGGTAGCACTTGTCCAAAGCGACATTCTTTGGACTTAGGTCGGACCATAAGCCGGACCATCCAGAACTGCCGATGTTGACCAATGATATAGATGCAAATATCTTTACTCCTATCAATGTGATAGGATTCTGCCTCATCATACCTTTTCCAGGAGGTCCAAATGCACAAGTTTTGGGCGGCAGCATTTGCCCAAACCGACTCTCTTTGGATTCAGGTCGAATCATAAACCGGAGCATCCAGAATTGCCAATGTCGTCCAATGATATAGATGCAAATATCTTTACTCCTATGAATTTGACAGGATTCTGCCTCATCGTATCTTGTCCAGGGGGTCCAAATGTACAAGATTTGTTGCGGTAGCACTTGTCCAAAGCGACTCTTCTTGGACTCAGGTCGAATCATATGCCTGAGCATCCAGAATTGCCAATGCCGTCTAATGATATAGATCCAAATATCTTCTCTCCTATCAATGTGGCCGGATTCAACCTCATCATACCATTTCCAGGAGGTCCAAATGCACAAGTTTTGGGCGGCAGCATTTGCCCAAACCGACTCTCTTGGATTCAGGTCGAATCATAAACCGGAGCATCCAGAATTGCCAATGTCGTCCAATGATATAGATGCAAATATCTTTACTCCTATCAATGTGATAGGATTCTGCCTCATCGTATCTTATCCAGGGGGTCCAAATGTACACGATTTGTTGCGGTAGCACTTGTCCAAAGCGACATTCTTTGGACTTATGTCGAACCATAAGCCGTATCATCCAGAATTGCCGATGTTGACCAATGATATAGCTGCAAATATCTTTACTCCTATTAATTTGACAGGATTCTGCCTCATCGTATCTTGTCCAGGGGGTCCAAATGTACAAGATTTGTTGCGGTAGCACTTGTCCAAAACGACTCTCCTTGGACTCAGGTCGAATCATAAGCCTGAGCATCCAGAATTGCCAATGCCTTCTAATGATATAGATGCAAATATCTTCACTCCCATCAATGTGATAGGATTCTGCCTCATCATGCCTTGTACAGGAGGTCCAAATGTACAAGACTTATTGCGGTAGCACTTGTCCGAAGCGACTCTCTTTGGACTCAGGTCGAATCATAATCCTGAGCATCCAGAATTGCCAATGTCTTCCAATGATATAGATGCAAATATCTTCACTCCTATCAATTTGACAGGATTCGGCCTCATCATATCTTGTCCAGGAGGACCAAATGGACTAGATTTGGGCGGCAGTAATTGTCCAAAGCGACTCTCTTCGAACTCAGGTCGAATCAAATGCCAATCTTCCAGAATTGCGAATGTCGTCCAATGATATAGATGCAAACATCTTCACACCTATCAATTTGACAGGATTCTGCCTCATCGTATCTTGTCCAGGGGGTCCAAATGTACAAGATTTGTTGCGGTAGCACTTGTCCAAAGCGACTCTCCTTGGACTCAGGTCGAATCATAAGCCTGAGCATCCAGGATTGCCAATGCCGTCTAATGATATAGATGCAAATATCTTCACTCCTATCAATTTGACAGGATTCTGGCTCATGATGTCTTGTCCAGGAGGATCAAGCGTAGAAGATGTGTGCGGTAACACTAGACAAAAGCGAAACTCCTTGTACTCAGGTCGATCCATAAGCCTGAGCATTCAGAATTGCCAATGTCGTCCAATGATATAGATTCACATATCTTTACTCCTATCAATGTGATAGGATTCTGCCTCATCATACCTTGTACAGGAGGTCCAAATGTACAAGAATTATTGCGGTAGCACTTGTCCGAAGCGACTCTCTTTGGACTCAGGTCGAATCATAAGCCTGAGCATCCAGAATTGCCAATGTCGTCCAATGATATAGATGCAAATATCTTCACTCCTATCAATTTAACAGGATTCGGCTTCATCATATCTTGTCCAGGAGGTCCAAATGGACAAGATTTGGGCGGCAGTATTTGCCCAAAGCGACTCTCTTTGAACTCAGGTCGAATCATTTGCCGATCTTCCAGAATTGCCAATGTCGTCCAATGATATAGATGCAAACATCTTCACTCCTATCAATTTGACAGGATTCTGCCTCATCGTATCTTGTCCAGAAGGTTCAAATGTACAAGATTTGTGCGGTAGCACTTGTCCAAAGCGACTCTCCTTGGACTCAGGTCGATCAATAAGCCGAAGCATCCAGAATTGCCAATGTCGTGCAATGATATAGATGCAAATATCATTACTGCTATCAATTTGACAGGATTCTGCCTCATCGTATCTTGTCCACGAGGTTCAAATGTACAAGATTTGTGCGGTAGCACTTGTCCAAAGCGACATTCTATGGACTTAGGTCGAACCATAAGCCGGACCATTCAGAACTGCCGATGTTGACCAATGATATAGATGCACATATCTTTACTCCTATTAATGTGATAGGATTCTGCCTCATCATACCTTGTTCCGGAGGTTCAAATGTACAAGATTTGTTGCGGTAGCACTTGTCCAAAGCGACTCTCCTTGGACTCAGGTTGAATCATATGCCTGAGCATCCAGAATTGCCAATGCCGTCTAATGATATAGATGCAAATATCTTCTCTCCTATCAATGTGACAGGATTCTGCCTCATCATTCCTTTTCCACGAGGTCCAAATGCACAAGGTTTGGGCGGCAGTATTTGCCCAAACCGACTCTCTTTGGATTCAGGTCGAATCATAAACCGGAGCATCCAGAATTGCCAATATCGTCCAATGATATGGATGCAAATATCTTTACTCCTATCAATTTGAAAGGATTCTGCCTCATCGTATATTGTCCAGGGGGTCCAAATGTACAAGACTTGTGCGGTAGCACTTGACAAAAGCCAATCTCTTTGACTCAGGTTGAATCATATGCCGAACTTCCAGAATTGCCAATGTCGTCCAATGATATAGATGCAAATATCTTCACTCCTATCAATTTGATAGGATTCTGCCTCATCATACCTTGTACAGGAGGTCCAAATGTACAAGACTTATTGCGGTAGCACTTGTCCGAAGCGACTCTCTTTGGACTTAGGTCGAACCATAAGCCGGACCATCCAGAACTGCCGATGTTGACCAATGATATAGATGCAAATATCTTTACTCCTATCAATGTGATAGGATTCTGCCTCATCATACCTTGTTCCGGAGGTCCAAATGGACAAGATTTGGGCGGCAGTATTTGTCCAAAGCGACTCTCTTTGGACTCAGGTCGAATCATATAGATGCAAATATCTTTACTCCTATCAATGTGATAGGATTCTGCCTCATCATACCTTGTACAGGAGATCCAAATGTACAAGACTTATTGCGGTAGCACTTTTCCGAAGCGACTCTCTTTGCACTCAGGTCGAATCATATGCCGAACTTCCAGAATTGCCAATGTCGTCCAATGATATAGATGCAAATATCTTTAATCCTATCAATGTGATAGGACTCTGCCTCATCATACCTTGTTCCGGAGGTCCAAATGGACAAGATTTGGGCTGCAGTATTTGTCCAAAGCGACTCTCTTTGAACTCAGGTCGAATCATATGCCGAACTTCCAGAATTGCCAATGTCGTCCAATGATATAGATGCAAACATCTTCACTTCTATCAATTTGACAGGATTCTGCCTCATCGTAACTTGTCCAGGAGGTTCAAATGTACAAGATTTGTGCGGTAGCACTTGTCCAAAGCGACATTCTTTGGACTTAGGTCGAACCATAAGCCGGACCATCCAGAATTGCCAATGTTGACCAATGATATAGATGCAAATATCTTTACTCCTATCAATTTGACAGGATTCTGCCTCATCGTATCTTGTCCAGGGGGTCCAAATGTACAAGTTTTGTTGCGGTAGCACTTGTCCAAAGCGACTCTCCTTGGA
Organism: Priocnemis perturbator; assembly: GCA_963942575.1. Classification (NCBI taxonomy): domain Eukaryota; kingdom Metazoa; phylum Arthropoda; class Insecta; order Hymenoptera; family Pompilidae; genus Priocnemis; species Priocnemis perturbator. The sequence goes on along the minus strand of CAWWDK010000133.1, from coordinate 322,171 downwards.
TTCAGGTCGAATCATAAACCGGAGCAACCAGAATTGCCAATGTCGTCCAACGATATAGATGCAAATATCTTTACTCCTATGAATTTTACAGGATTCTGCCTCATCGTATATTGTCCAGGGGGTCCAAAAGTACAAGACTTGTGCGGTAGCCCTTGTCCAAAGCGACTCTCTTTGGACTCAGGTCGATGCATAGGCCGAAGCATCAAGAATTGCCAATGTCGAGCAATGGTATAGATCCAAATATCTTTACTGCTATCAATTTGAAAGGATTCTGCCTCATCGTATCTTGTCCAGGGGGTCGAAATGTACACGATTTGTTACGGCAGCACTTGTCCAAAGCGACATTCTTTGGACTTATGTCGAACCATAAACCGGACCATCCAGAATTGCCGTTGTTGACCAATGATATAGATGCAAACATCTTCACTTCTATCAATTTGACAGGATTCTGCCTCATCGTAACTTGTCCAGGAGGTTCAAATGTACAAGATTTGTGCGGTAGCACTTGTCCAAAGCGACATTCTTTGGACTTAGGTCGAACCATAAGCCGGACCATCCAGAATTGCCAATGTTGACCAATGATATAGATGCAAATATCTTTACTCCTATCAATTTGACAGGATTCTGCCTCATCGTATCTTGTCCAGGGGGTCCAAATGTACAAGATTTGGGCGGCAGTATTTGTCCAAAGCGACTCTCTTTGGACTCAGGTCGAATCATATAGATGCAAATATCTTTACTCCTATCAATTTGACAGGATTCTGCCTCATCGTATCTTGTCCAGGAGGTTCAAATGTACAAGATTTGGGCGGCAGTATTTGTCCAAAGCGACTCTCTTTGGACTCAGGTCGAATCATATAGATGCAAATATCTTTACTCCTATCAATGTGACAGGATTCTGCCTCATCATTCCTTTTCCACGAGGTCCAAATGCACAAGGTTTGGGCGGCAGCATTTGCCCAAACCGACTCTCTTTGGATTCAGGTCGAATCATAAACCGGAGCATCCAGAATTGCCAATATCGTCCAATGATATAGATGCAAATATCTTTACTCCTATCAATTTAACAGGATTCTGCCTCATCGTATATTGTCCAGGGAGTCCAAATGTACAAGACTTGTGCGGTAGCACTTGACAAAAGCCAATCTCTTTGACTCAGGTTGAATCATATGCCGAACTTCCAGAATTGCCAATGTCGTCCAATGATATAGATGCAAATATCTTCACTCCTATCAATGTTATAGGATTCTGCCTCATCATACCTTGTACAGGAGGTCCAAATGTACAAGACTTATTGCGGTAGCACTTGTCCGAAGCGACTCTCTTTGGACTCAGGTCGAATCATATGCCGAACTTCCAGAATTGCCAATGTCGTCCAATGATATAGATGCAAACATCTTCACTCCTATCAATTTGACAGGATTCTGCCTCATCGTATCTTGGCCAGGAGGTTCAAATGTACAAGATTTGTGCGGTAGCACTTGTCCAAAGCGAAATTCTTTGGACTTAGTTCGAACCATAAGCCGGACCATCCAGAACTGCCGATGTTGACAAATGATACAGATGCAAATATCTTCACTCCTATCAATGTGACAGGATTCTGCCTCATCATACCGTTTCCAGGAGGCCCAAATGCACAAGTTTTGGGCGGCAGCATTTGCCCAAACCGACTCTCTTTGGATTCAGGTCGAATCATATACCGGAGCATCCAGAATTGCCCACGTCGTCCAATGATATAGATGCAAAATAGTTTTACTCCTATCAATGTGATAGGATTCTGCCTTATCATACCTTGTTCCGGAGGTCCAAATGGACAAGATTTGTGCGGCAGTATTTGTCCAAAGCGACTCTCTTTGGACTCAGGTCGAATCATATAGATGCAAATATCTTTACTCCTATCAATGTGATAGGATTCTGCCTCATCATACCTTGTACAGGAGATCCAAATGTACAAGACTTATTGCGGTAGCACTTGTCCGAAGCGACTCTCTTTGCACTCAGGTTGAATCATATGCCGAACTTCCAGAATTGCCAATGTCGTCCAATGATATAGATGCAAATATCTTCACTCCTATCAATTTGACAGGGTTCTGGCTCATCATGTCTTGTCCAGGAGGATCAAGTGTAGAAGATGTGTGCGGTAGCACTAGACAAAAGCGAAACTCCTTGGACTCAGGTCGATCCATAAGCCGAAGCATCCAGAATTGCCAATGTCGTGCAATGATATAGATGCAAATATCTTTACTGCTATCAATTTGACAAGATTCTGCCTCATCGTATCTTGTCCACGAGGTTCAAATGTACAAGATTTGTGCGGTAGCACTTGTCCAAAGCGACATTCTTTGGACTTAGGTCGGACCATAAGCCGGACCATCCAGAACTGCCGATGTTGACCAATGATATAGATGCAAATATCTTTACTCCTATCAATGTGATAGGATTCTGCCTCATCATACCTTTTCCAGGAGGTCCAAATGCACAAGTTTTGGGCGGCAGCATTTGCCCAAACCGACTCTCTTTGGATTCAGGTCGAATCATAAACCGGAGCATCCAGAATTGCCAATGTCGTCCAATGATATAGATGCAAATATCTTTACTCCTATGAATTTGACAGGATTCTGCCTCATCGTATCTTGTCCAGGGGGTCCAAATGTACAAGATTTGTTGCGGTAGCACTTGTCCAAAGCGACTCTTCTTGGACTCAGGTCGAATCATATGCCTGAGCATCCAGAATTGCCAATGCCGTCTAATGATATAGATCCAAATATCTTCTCTCCTATCAATGTGGCCGGATTCAACCTCATCATACCATTTCCAGGAGGTCCAAATGCACAAGTTTTGGGCGGCAGCATTTGCCCAAACCGACTCTCTTGGATTCAGGTCGAATCATAAACCGGAGCATCCAGAATTGCCAATGTCGTCCAATGATATAGATGCAAATATCTTTACTCCTATCAATGTGATAGGATTCTGCCTCATCGTATCTTATCCAGGCGGTCCAAATGTACACGATTTGTTGCGGTAGCACTTGTCCAAAGCGACATTCTTTGGACTTATGTCGAACCATAAGCCGGACCATCCAGAATTGCCGATGTTGACCAATGATATAGATGCAAATATCTTTACTCCTATTAATTTGACAGGATTCTGCCTCGTCGTATCTTGTCCAGGGGGTCCAAATGTACAAGATTTGTTGCGGTAGCACTTGTCCAAAACGACTCTCCTTGGACTCAGGTCGAATCATATGTCGATCTTCCAGAATTGCCAATGTCGTCTAATGATATAGATGCAAACATCATCACTCCTATCAATTTGACAGGATTCTGCCTCATCGTATCTTATCCAGGGTGTCCAAATGTACAAGACTTATTGCGGTAGCACTTGTCCAATGCGACATTCTGTGGACTTAGGTCGAACCATAAGCCGGACCATCCAGAATTGCCGATGTTGACCAATGATATAGATGCAAATATCTTTACTCCTATCAATTTGACAGGATTCTGCCTCATCGTGTCTTGTCCAGGGGGTCCAAATGTACAAGATTTGTTGCGGTAGCACCTGTCCAAAGCGACTCTCCTTGGACTCAGGTCGAATCAAAAGCCTGAGCATCCAGAATTGCCAATGCCGTTTAATGATATAGATGCAAATATCTTCTCTCCTATCAATGTGACAGGATTCTGCCTCATCATACATTTTCCACGAAGTCCAAATGCACAAGGTTTGGGCGGCAGCATTTGCCCAAACCGACTCTCTTTGGATTCAGGTCGAATCATAAACTGGAGCATCCAGAATTGCCAATGTCGTCCAATGATATAGATGCAAATATCTTTACTCCCATCAATTTGACAGGATTCTGCGTCATCGTATATTGTCCAGGGGGTCCAAATGTACAAGACTTGTGCGGTAGCACTAGACAAAAGCCAATCTCTTTGACTCAGGTCGAATCATATGCCGAGCATCCAGAATTACCAATGTCGTCCAATGATATAGATGCAAATATCTTTACTCCCATCAATTTGACAGGATTCTGCGTCATCGTATATTGTCCAGGGGGTCCAAATGTACAAGACTTGTGCGGTAGCACTTGACAAAAGCCAATCTCTTTGACTCAGGTTGAATCATATGCCGAACTTCCAGAATTGCCAATGTCGTCCAATGATATAGATGCAAACATCATCACTCCTATCAATTTGACAGGATTCTGCCTCATCGTATCTTGTCCAGGAGGTTCAAATGTACAAGATTTGGGCGGCAGTATTTGTCCAAAGCGACTCTCTTTGGACTCAGGTCGAATCATATAGATGCAAATATCTTTACTCCTATCAATTTGACAAGATTCTGCCTCATCGTATCATGTCCACGAGGTTCAAATGTACACGATTCGTTGCGGTAGCACTTGTCCAAAGCGACATTCTTTGGACTTATGTCGAAACATAAGCCGGACCATCCAGAATTGCCGATGTTGACCAATGATATAGATGCAAATATCTTTACTCCTATCAATTTGACAGGATTCTGCCTCATCGTATCTTGTCCAGGGGGTCCAAATGTACAAGATTTGTTGCGGTAGCACTTGTCCAAAGCGACTCTTCTTGGACTCAGGTCGAATCATATGCCTGAGCATCCAGAATTGCCAATGCCGTCTAATGATATAGATGCAAATATCTTCTCTCCTATCAATGTGACAGGATTCTGCCTCATCATACCATTTCAAGGAGGTCCAAATGCACAAGTTTTGGGCGGCAGCATTTGCCCAAAACGACTCTCTTGGATTCAGGTCGAATCATAAGCCGGGGCATCCAGAATTGCCAATGTCGTCCAATGATATAGATGCAAATATCTTTACTGCTGTCAATTTGACAGGATTCTGCCTCATCGTATCTTATCCAGGGGTTCCAAATGTACAAGATTTGTGCGGTAGCACCTGTCCAAAGCGACATTCTTTGGACTTAGGTCGAACCATAAGCCGGACCATCCAGAATTGCCGATGTTGACCAATGATATAGATGCAAATATCTTTACTCCTATCAATTTGACAGGATTCTGCCTCATCGTATCTTGTCCACGAGGTTCAAATGTACAAGATTTGTGCGGGAGCACTTGTCCAAAGCGGCATTCTTTAGACTTAGGTCGAATCATAAGCCGGGGCATCCAGAATTGCCAATGTTGTCCAATGATATAGATACAATTATCTTTAATGCTATCAATTTGACAGGATTCTGGCTCATCGCGTCTTGTCCAGGAGGATCAAGTGTACGGTAGCACTAGACAAGAGCGAAACTCTTTGGACTTAGGTCGAACCATAAGCCGGACCATCCAGAATTGCCGATGTTGACCAATGATATAGATGCAAATATCTTTACTGCTATCAATTTGACAGGATTCTGCCTCATCGTATCTTGTCCACGAGGTTCAAATGTACAAGATTTGAACGGTAGCACTTGTCCAAAGCGACATTCTATGGACTTAGGTCGAACCATAAGCCGGACCATCCAGAACTGCCGATGTTGACCAATGATATAGATGCAAATATCTTTACTCCTATCAATGTGATAGGATTATGCCTCATCATACCTTGTTCCGGAGGTTCAAATGTACAAGATTTGTTGCGGTAGCACTTGTCCAAAGCGACTCTCCTTGGACTCAGGTCGAATCATATGCCTGAGCATCCAGAATTGCCAATGCCGTCTAATGATATAGATGCAAATATCTTCTCTCCTATCAATGTGACAGGATTCTGCCTCATCATTCCTTTTCCACGAGGTCCAAATGCACAAGGTTTGGGCGGCAGCATTTGCCCAAACCAACTCTCTTTGGATTCAGGTCGAATCATAAACCGGAGCATCCAGAATTGCCAATGCCTTCTAATGATATAGATGCAAATATCTTCACTCCCATCAATGTGATAGGATTCTGCCTCATCATGCCTTGTACAGGAGGTCCAAATGTACAAGACTTATTGCGGTAGCACTTGTCCGAAGCGACTCTCTTTGGACTCAGGTCGAATCATAATCCTGAGCATCCAGAATTGCCAATGTCTTCCAATGATATAGATGCAAATATCTTCACTCCTATCAATTTGACAGGATTCGGCCTCATCATATCTTGTCCAGGAGGACCAAATGGACTAGATTTGGGCGGCAGTAATTGTCCAAAGCGACTCTCTTCGAACTCAGGTCGAATCAAATGCCAATCTTCCAGAATTGCGAATGTCGTCCAATGATATAGATGCAAACATCTTCACACCTATCAATTTGACAGGATTCTGCCTCATCGTATCTTGTCCAGGGGGTCCAAATGTACAAGATTTGTTGCGGTAGCACTTGTCCAAAGCGACTCTCCTTGGACTCAGGTCGAATCATAAGCCTGAGCATCCAGGATTGCCAATGCCGTCTAATGATATAGATGCAAATATCTTCACTCCTATCAATTTGACAGGATTCTGGCTCATGATGTCTTGTCCAGGAGGATCAAGCGTAGAAGATGTGTGCGGTAACACTAGACAAAAGCGAAACTCCTTGTACTCAGGTCGATCCATAAGCCTGAGCATTCAGAATTGCCAATGTCGTCCAATGATATAGATTCACATATCTTTACTCCTATCAATGTGATAGGATTCTGCCTCATCATACCTTGTACAGGAGGTCCAAATGTACAAGAATTATTGCGGTAGCACTTGTCCGAAGCGACTCTCTTTGGACTCAGGTCGAATCATAAGCCTGAGCATCCAGAATTGCCAATGTCGTCCAATGATATAGATGCAAATATCTTCACTCCTATCAATTTAACAGGATTCGGCTTCATCATATCTTGTCCAGGAGGTCCAAATGGACAAGATTTGGGCGGCAGTATTTGCCCAAAGCGACTCTCTTTGAACTCAGGTCGAATCATTTGCCGATCTTCCAGAATTGCCAATGTCGTCCAATGATATAGATGCAAACATCTTCACTCCTATCAATTTGACAGGATTCTGCCTCATCGTATCTTGTCCACGAGGTTCAAATGTACAAGATTTGTGCGGTAGCACTTGTCCAAAGCGACATTCTATGGACTTAGGTCGAACCATAAGCCGGACCATTCAGAACTGCCGATGTTGACCAATGATATAGATGCACATATCTTTACTCCTATTAATGTGATAGGATTCTGCCTCATCATACCTTGTTCCGGAGGTTCAAATGTACAAGATTTGTTGCGGTAGCACTTGTCCAAAGCGACTCTCCTTGGACTCAGGTCGAATCATATGCCTGAGCATCCAGAATTGCCAATGCCGTCTAATGATATAGATGCAAATATCTTCTCTCCTATCAATGTGACAGGATTCTGCCTCATCATTCCTTTTCCACGAGGTCCAAATGCACAAGGTTTGGGCGGCAGTATTTGCCCAAACCGACTCTCTTTGGATTCAGGTCGAATCATAAACCGGAGCATCCAGAATTGCCAATATCGTCCAATGATATGGATGCAAATATCTTTACTCCTATCAATTTGAAAGGATTCTGCCTCATCGTATATTGTCCAGGGGGTCCAAATGTACAAGACTTGTGCGGTAGCACTTGACAAAAGCCAATCTCTTTGACTCAGGTTGAATCATATGCCGAACTTCCAGAATTGCCAATGTCGTCCAATGATATAGATGCAAATATCTTCACTCCTATCAATTTGATAGGATTCTGCCTCATCATACCTTGTACAGGAGGTCCAAATGTACAAGACTTATTGCGGTAGCACTTGTCCGAAGCGACTCTCTTTGGACTTAGGTCGAACCATAAGCCGGACCATCCAGAACTGCCGATGTTGACCAATGATATAGATGCAAATATCTTTACTCCTATCAATGTGATAGGATTCTGCCTCATCATACCTTGTTCCGGAGGTCCAAATGGACAAGATTTGGGCGGCAGTATTTGTCCAAAGCGACTCTCTTTGGACTCAGGTCGAATCATATAGATGCAAATATCTTTACTCCTATCAATGTGATAGGATTCTGCCTCATCATACCTTGTACAGGAGATCCAAATGTACAAGACTTATTGCGGTAGCACTTTTCCGAAGCGACTCTCTTTGCACTCAGGTCGAATCATATGCCGAACTTCCAGAATTGCCAATGTCGTCCAATGATATAGATGCAAATATCTTTAATCCTATCAATGTGATAGGACTCTGCCTCATCATACCTTGTTCCGGAGGTCCAAATGGACAAGATTTGGGCTGCAGTATTTGTCCAAAGCGACTCTCTTTGAACTCAGGTCGAATCATATGCCGAACTTCCAGAATTGCCAATGTCGTCCAATGATATAGATGCAAACATCTTCACTTCTATCAATTTGACAGGATTCTGCCTCATCGTAACTTGTCCAGGAGGTTCAAATGTACAAGATTTGTGCGGTAGCACTTGTCCAAAGCGACATTCTTTGGACTTAGGTCGAACCATAAGCCGGACCATCCAGAATTGCCAATGTTGACCAATGATATAGATGCAAATATCTTTACTCCTATCAATTTGACAGGATTCTGCCTCATCGTATCTTGTCCAGGGGGTCCAAATGTACAAGTTTTGTTGCGGTAGCACTTGTCCAAAGCGACTCTCCTTGGATTCAGGTCGAATCATAAACCGGAGCAACCAGAATTGCCAATGTCGTCCAACGATATAGATGCAAATATCTTTACTCCTATGAATTTTACAGGATTCTGCCTCATCGTATATTGTCCAGGGGGTCCAAAAGTACAAGACTTGTGCGGTAGCCCTTGTCCAAAGCGACTCTCTTTGGACTCAGGTCGATGCATAGGCCGAAGCATCAAGAATTGCCAATGTCGAGCAATGGTATAGATCCAAATATCTTTACTGCTATCAATTTGAAAGGATTCTGCCTCATCGTATCTTGTCCAGGGGGTCGAAATGTACACGATTTGTTACGGCAGCACTTGTCCAAAGCGACATTCTTTGGACTTATGTCGAACCATAAACCGGACCATCCAGAATTGCCGTTGTTGACCAATGATATAGATGCAAACATCTTCACTTCTATCAATTTGACAGGATTCTGCCTCATCGTAACTTGTCCAGGAGGTTCAAATGTACAAGATTTGTGCGGTAGCACTTGTCCAAAGCGACATTCTTTGGACTTAGGTCGAACCATAAGCCGGACCATCCAGAATTGCCAATGTTGACCAATGATATAGATGCAAATATCTTTACTCCTATCAATTTGACAGGATTCTGCCTCATCGTATCTTGTCCAGGGGGTCCAAATGTACAAGATTTGGGCGGCAGTATTTGTCCAAAGCGACTCTCTTTGGACTCAGGTCGAATCATATAGATGCAAATATCTTTACTCCTATCAATTTGACAGGATTCTGCCTCATCGTATCTTGTCCAGGAGGTTCAAATGTACAAGATTTGGGCGGCAGTATTTGTCCAAAGCGACTCTCTTTGGACTCAGGTCGAATCATATAGATGCAAATATCTTTACTCCTATCAATGTGACAGGATTCTGCCTCATCATTCCTTTTCCACGAGGTCCAAATGCACAAGGTTTGGGCGGCAGCATTTGCCCAAACCGACTCTCTTTGGATTCAGGTCGAATCATAAACCGGAGCATCCAGAATTGCCAATATCGTCCAATGATATAGATGCAAATATCTTTACTCCTATCAATTTAACAGGATTCTGCCTCATCGTATATTGTCCAGGGAGTCCAAATGTACAAGACTTGTGCGGTAGCACTTGACAAAAGCCAATCTCTTTGACTCAGGTTGAATCATATGCCGAACTTCCAGAATTGCCAATGTCGTCCAATGATATAGATGCAAATATCTTCACTCCTATCAATGTTATAGGATTCTGCCTCATCATACCTTGTACAGGAGGTCCAAATGTACAAGACTTATTGCGGTAGCACTTGTCCGAAGCGACTCTCTTTGGACTCAGGTCGAATCATATGCCGAACTTCCAGAATTGCCAATGTCGTCCAATGATATAGATGCAAACATCTTCACTCCTATCAATTTGACAGGATTCTGCCTCATCGTATCTTGGCCAGGAGGTTCAAATGTACAAGATTTGTGCGGTAGCACTTGTCCAAAGCGAAATTCTTTGGACTTAGTTCGAACCATAAGCCGGACCATCCAGAACTGCCGATGTTGACAAATGATACAGATGCAAATATCTTCACTACTATCAATGTGACAGGATTCTGCCTCATCATACCGTTTCCAGGAGGCCCAAATGCACAAGTTTTGGGCGGCAGCATTTGCCCAAACCGACTCTCTTTGGATTCAGGTCGAATCATATACCGGAGCATCCAGAATTGCCCACGTCGTCCAATGATATAGATGCAAAATAGTTTTACTCCTATCAATGTGATAGGATTCTGCCTTATCATACCTTGTTCCGGAGGTCCAAATGGACAAGATTTGTGCGGCAGTATTTGTCCAAAGCGACTCTCTTTGGACTCAGGTCGAATCATATAGATGCAAATATCTTTACTCCTATCAATGTGATAGGATTCTGCCTCATCATACCTTGTACAGGAGATCCAAATGTACAAGACTTATTGCGGTAGCACTTGTCCGAAGCGACTCTCTTTGCACTCAGGTTGAATCATATGCCGAACTTCCAGAATTGCCAATGTCGTCCAATGATATAGATGCAAATATCTTCACTCCTATCAATTTGACAGGGTTCTGGCTCATCATGTCTTGTCCAGGAGGATCAAGTGTAGAAGATGTGTGCGGTAGCACTAGACAAAAGCGAAACTCCTTGGACTCAGGTCGATCCATAAGCCGAAGCATCCAGAATTGCCAATGTCGTGCAATGATATAGATGCAAATATCTTTACTGCTATCAATTTGACAAGATTCTGCCTCATCGTATCTTGTCCACGAGGTTCAAATGTACAAGATTTGTGCGGTAGCACTTGTCCAAAGCGACATTCTTTGGACTTAGGTCGGACCATAAGCCGGACCATCCAGAACTGCCGATGTTGACCAATGATATAGATGCAAATATCTTTACTCCTATCAATGTGATAGGATTCTGCCTCATCATACCTTTTCCAGGAGGTCCAAATGCACAAGTTTTGGGCGGCAGCATTTGCCCAAACCGACTCTCTTTGGATTCAGGTCGAATCATAAACCGGAGCATCCAGAATTGCCAATGTCGTCCAATGATATAGATGCAAATATCTTTACTCCTATGAATTTGACAGGATTCTGCCTCATCGTATCTTGTCCAGGGGGTCCAAATGTACAAGATTTGTTGCGGTAGCACTTGTCCAAAGCGACTCTTCTTGGACTCAGGTCGAATCATATGCCTGAGCATCCAGAATTGCCAATGCCGTCTAATGATATAGATCCAAATATCTTCTCTCCTATCAATGTGGCCGGATTCAACCTCATCATACCATTTCCAGGAGGTCCAAATGCACAAGTTTTGGGCGGCAGCATTTGCCCAAACCGACTCTCTTGGATTCAGGTCGAATCATAAACCGGAGCATCCAGAATTGCCAATGTCGTCCAATGATATAGATGCAAATATCTTTACTCCTATCAATGTGATAGGATTCTGCCTCATCGTATCTTATCCAGGCGGTCCAAATGTACACGATTTGTTGCGGTAGCACTAGACAAAAGCCAATCTCTTTGACTCAGGTCGAATCATATGCCGAGCATCCAGAATTACCAATGTCGTCCAATGATATAGATGCAAATATCTTTACTCCCATCAATTTGACAGGATTCTGCGTCATCGTATATTGTCCAGGGGGTCCAAATGTACAAGACTTGTGCGGTAGCACTTGACAAAAGCCAATCTCTTTGACTCAGGTTGAATCATATGCCGAACTTCCAGAATTGCCAATGTCGTCCAATGATATAGATGCAAACATCATCACTCCTATCAATTTGACAGGATTCTGCCTCATCGTATCTTGTCCAGGAGGTTCAAATGTACAAGATTTGGGCGGCAGTATTTGTCCAAAGCGACTCTCTTTGGACTCAGGTCGAATCATATAGATGCAAATATCTTTACTCCTATCAATTTGACAAGATTCTGCCTCATCGTATCATGTCCACGAGGTTCAAATGTACACGATTCGTTGCGGTAGCACTTGTCCAAAGCGACATTCTTTGGACTTATGTCGAAACATAAGCCGGACCATCCAGAATTGCCGATGTTGACCAATGATATAGATGCAAATATCTTTACTCCTATCAATTTGACAGGATTCTGCCTCATCGTATCTTGTCCAGGGGGTCCAAATGTACAAGATTTGTTGCGGTAGCACTTGTCCAAAGCGACTCTTCTTGGACTCAGGTCGAATCATATGCCTGAGCATCCAGAATTGCCAATGCCGTCTAATGATATAGATGCAAATATCTTCTCTCCTATCAATGTGACAGGATTCTGCCTCATCATACCATTTCAAGGAGGTCCAAATGCACAAGTTTTGGGCGGCAGCATTTGCCCAAAACGACTCTCTTGGATTCAGGTCGAATCATAAGCCGGGGCATCCAGAATTGCCAATGTCGTCCAATGATATAGATGCAAATATCTTTACTGCTGTCAATTTGACAGGATTCTGCCTCATCGTATCTTATCCAGGGGTTCCAAATGTACAAGATTTGTGCGGTAGCACCTGTCCAAAGCGACATTCTTTGGACTTAGGTCGAACCATAAGCCGGACCATCCAGAATTGCCGATGTTGACCAATGATATAGATGCAAATATCTTTACTCCTATCAATTTGACAGGATTCTGCCTCATCGTATCTTGTCCACGAGGTTCAAATGTACAAGATTTGTGCGGGAGCACTTGTCCAAAGCGGCATTCTTTAGACTTAGGTCGAATCATAAGCCGGGGCATCCAGAATTGCCAATGTTGTCCAATGATATAGATACAATTATCTTTAATGCTATCAATTTGACAGGATTCTGGCTCATCGCGTCTTGTCCAGGAGGATCAAGTGTACGGTAGCACTAGACAAGAGCGAAACTCTTTGGACTTAGGTCGAACCATAAGCCGGACCATCCAGAATTGCCGATGTTGACCAATGATATAGATGCAAATATCTTTACTGCTATCAATTTGACAGGATTCTGCCTCATCGTATCTTGTCCACGAGGTTCAAATGTACAAGATTTGAACGGTAGCACTTGTCCAAAGCGACATTCTATGGACTTAGGTCGAACCATAAGCCGGACCATCCAGAACTGCCGATGTTGACCAATGATATAGATGCAAATATCTTTACTCCTATCAATGTGATAGGATTATGCCTCATCATACCTTGTTCCGGAGGTTCAAATGTACAAGATTTGTTGCGGTAGCACTTGTCCAAAGCGACTCTCCTTGGACTCAGGTCGAATCATATGCCTGAGCATCCAGAATTGCCAATGCCGTCTAATGATATAGATGCAAATATCTTCTCTCCTATCAATGTGACAGGATTCTGCCTCATCATTCCTTTTCCACGAGGTCCAAATGCACAAGGTTTGGGCGGCAGCATTTGCCCAAACCAACTCTCTTTGGATTCAGGTCGAATCATAAACCGGAGCATCCAGAATTGCCAATATCGTCCAATGATATAGATGCAAATATCTTTACTCCTATCAATGTGATAGGATTCTGCATCATACCTTGTACAGGAGGTCCAAATGTACAAGACTTATTGCGGTAGCACTTGTCCGAAGCGACTCTCTTTGGCCTCCGGTCGAATCATTTGCCGGAGCATCCAGAATTGCCAATGTCGTCCAGTGATATTGATGCAAATATCTTTACTCCTATCAATGTGATAGGATTCTGCCTCATCGTATCTTGTCCAGGGGGTCCAAATGTACAAGATTTGTTGCGGTAGCACTTGTCCAAAACGACTCTCCTTGGACTCAGGTCGAATCATATGCCGATCTTCCAGAATTCCCAATGTCGTCCAATGATATAGATGCAAACATCATCACTCCTATCAATTTGACAGGATTCTGCCTCATCGTATCTTGTCCAGGAGGTTCAAATGTACAAGATTTGTGGGGTAGCACTTGTCCAATGCGACATTCTGTGGACTTAGGTCGAACCATAAGCCGGACCATCCAGAATTGCCGATGTTGACCAATGATATAGATGCAAATATCTTTACTCCTATCAATGTGACAGGATTCTGCCTCATCGTGTCTTGTCCAGGGGGTCCAAATGTACAAGATTTGTTGCGGTAGCACCTGTCCAAAGCGACTCTCCTTGGACTCAGGTCGAATCAAAAGCCTGAGCATCCAGAATTGCCAATGCCGTTTAATGATATAGATGCAAATATCTTCTCTCCAATCAATGTGACAGGATTCTGCCTCATCATACCTTTTCCACGAGGTCCAAATGCACAAGGTTTGGGCGGCAGCATTTGCCCAAACCGACTCTCTTTGGATTCAGGTCGAATCATAAACTGGAGCATCCAGAATTGCCAATGTCGTCCAATGATATAGATGCAAATATCTTTACTCCCATCAATTTGACAGGATTCTGCGTCATCATATATGGTCCAGGGGGTCCAAATGTACAAGACTTGTGCGGTAGCACTTGACACAACCCAATCTCTTTGACTCAGGTCGAATCATATGCCGAGCATCCAGAATTACCAATGTCGTCCAATGATATAGATGCAAATATCTTTACTCCTATCAATGTGATAGGATTCTGCCTCATCATACCTTGTTCCGGAGGTCCAAATGGACAAGATTTGTTGCGGTAGCACTTGTCCAAAGCGACATTCTTTGGACTTAGGTCGAACCATAAGCCGGACCATCCAGAACTGCCGATGTTGACCAATGATATTGGTGCAAATATCTTTACTGCAATCAATGTGATAGGATTCTGCCTCATCATACCTTGTTCCGGAGGTTCAAATGTACAAGATTTGTGCGGGAGCACTTGTCCAAAGCGGCATTCTTTAGACTTAGGTCGAATCATAAGCCGGGGCATCCAGAATTGCCAATGTAGTCCAATGATATAGATACAATTATCTTTACTGCTATCAATTTGACAGGATTCTGGCTCATCGTGTCTTGTCCAGGAGGATCAAGTGTACGGTAGCACTATACAAGAGCCAAACTCTTTGGACTCAGGTCGATCCATAAGCCGAAGCATCAAGAATTGCCAATGTCGTGCAATGGTATAGATGCAAATATCTTTACTGCAATCAATTTGACAGGATTCTGCCTCATCGTGTCTTGTCCAGGGGGTCCAAATGTACGGGATTTCTTGCGGTAGCACTTGTCCAAAGCGACATTCTTTGGACTTATGTCGAACCATAAGCCGGACCATCCAGAATTGCCGTTGTTGACCAATGATATAGATGCAAATATCTTTACTCCTATTAATTTGAGAGGATTCTGCCTCTTCGTATCTTGTCCCGGGGGTCCAAATGTACAAGATTTGTTGCGGTAGCACTTGTCCAAAGCGACTCTCTTTGCACTCAGGTCGAATCATATGCCGAACTTCCAGAATTGCCAATGTCGTCCAATGATATAGATGCAAATATCTTTAATCCTATTAATGTGATAGGATTCTGCCTCATCATACCTTGTACAGGAGGTTCAAATGTACAAGATTTGTGCGGTAGCACTTGTCCAAAGCGACATTCTTTGAACTTAGGTCGAACCATAAGCCGGACCATCCAGAATTGCCGATGTTGACCAATGATATAGATGCAAATACCTTTACTCCTATCAATTTGACAGGATTCTGCCTCATCGTATCTTGTCCAGGGGGTCCAAATGTACAAGTTTTGTTGCGGTAGCACTTGTACAAAGCGACTCTCCTTGGACTCAGGCCGAATCATATGCCGAACTTCCAGAATTGCCAATGCCGTCTAATGATATAGTTGCAAATATCTTCACTCCTATCAATGTGACAGGATTCTGCCTCATCATACAGTTTCCAGGAGGCCCAAATGCACAAGTTTTGGGCGGCAGCATTTGCCCAAACCGACTCTCTTTGGACTCAGGTCGAATCATAAGCCTGAGCATCCAGAATTGCCAATGCCTTCTAATGATATAGATGCAAATATCTTCACTCCCATCAATGTGACAGGATTCTGCCTCATCATACATTTTCCAGGAGGTCCAAATGCACATGTTTTGGGCGGCAGCATTTGCCCAAACCAACTCTCTTTGGATTCAGGTCGAATCATAAGCCGGAGCATCCAGAATTTCCAATGCCGTCCAATGATATAGATGCAAATATCTTTACTGCTATCAATTTGACAGGATTCTGAATCATCGTATCTTGTCCAGGGGGTCCAAATGTACAAGATTTGTTGCGGTAGCACTTGTCCAAAGCGACTCTCCTTGGGCTCAGGTCGAATCATAAGCCTGAGGATCCAGAATTGCCAATGCCGTCTAATGATATAGATGCAAATATCTTCACTCCTATCAATTTGACAGGATTCTGGCTCATGATGTCCTGTCCAGGAGGATCAAGCGTAGAAGATGTGTGCGGTAGCACTAGACAAAAGCGAAACTCCTTGTACTCAGGTCGATCCATAAGCCTGAGCATCCAGAATTGCCAATGTCGTCCAATGATATAGATTCACATATCTTTACTCCTATCAATGTGATAGGATTCTGCCTCATCATACCTTGTTCCGGAGGTCCAAATGGACAAGATTTGGGCTGCAGTATTTGTCCAAAGCGACTCTCTTTGAACTCAGGTCGAATCATATGCCGAACTTCCAGAATTGCCAATGTCGTCCAATGATATAGATGCAAATATCTTTAATCCTATCAATGTGATAGGATTCTGCCTCATCATACCTTGTTCCGGAGGTCCAAATGGACAAGATTTGGGCGGCAGTATTTGTCCAAAGCGACTCTCTTTGGACTCAGGTCGAATCATATAGATGCAAATATCTTTACTCCTATCAATGTGATATGATTCTGCCTCATCATACCTTGTACAGGAGATCCAAATGTACAAGACTTATTGCGGTAGCACTTGTCCGAAGCGACTCTCTTTGCACTCAGGTCGAATCATATGCCGAACTTCCAGAATTGCCAATGTCGTCCAATGATATAGACGCAAATATCTTCACTCCTATCAATTTGACAGGATTCTGGCTCATGATGTCTTGTCCAGGAGGATTAAGTGTAGAAGATGTGTGCGGTAGCACTAGACAAAAGCGAAACTCCTTGGACTCAGGTCGATCCATAAGCCGAAGCATCCAGAATTGCCAATGTCGTGCAATGATATAGATGCAAATATCTTTACTGCTATCAATTTGACAAGATTCTGCCTCATCGTATCTTGTCCACGAGGTTCAAATGTACACGATTCGTTGCGGTAGCACTTGTCCAAAGCGACATTCTTTGGACTTATGTCGAAACATAAGCCGGACCATCCAGAATTGCCGATGTTGACCAATGATATAGATGCAAATATCTTTACTCCTATCAATTTGACAGGATTCTGCCTCATCGTATCTTGTCCAGGGGGTCCAAATGTACAAGATTTGTTGCGGTAGCACTTGTCCAAAGCGACTCTTCTTGGACTCAGGTCGAATCATATGCCTGAGCATCCAGAATTGCCAATGCCGTCTAATGATATAGATGCAAATATCTTCTCTCCTATCAATGTGACAGGATTCTGCCTCATCATACCATTTCAAGGAGGTCCAAATGCACAAGTTTTGGGCGGCAGCATTTGCCCAAAACGACTCTCTTGGATTCAGGTCGAATCATAAGCCGGGGCATCCAGAATTGCCAATGTCATCCAATGATATAGATGCAAATATCTTTACTGCTGTCAATTTGACAGGATTCTGCCTCATCGTATCTTATCCAGGGGGTCCAAATGTACAAGATTTGTGCGGTAGCACCTGTCCAAAGCGACATTCTTTGGACTTAGGTCGAACCATAAGCCGGACCATCCAGAATTGCCGATGTTGACCAATGATATAGATGCAAATATCTTTACTCCTATCAATTTGACAGGATTCAGCCTCATCGTATCTTGTCCACGAGGTTCAAATGTACAAGATTTGTGCGGGAGCACTTGTCCAAAGCGGCATTCTTTAGACTTAGGTCGAATCATAAGCCGGGGCATCCAGAATTGCCAATGTCGTCCAATGATATAGATACAATTATCTTTACTGCTATCAATTTGACAGGATTCTGGCTCATCGTGTCTTGTCCAGGAGGATCAAGTGTACGGTAGCACTAGACAAGAGCGAAACTCTTTGGACTTAGGTCGAACCATAAGCCGGACCATCCAGAATTGCCGATGTTGACCAATGATATAGATGCAAATATCTTTACTGCTATCAATTTGACAGGATTCTGCCTCATCGTATCTTGTCCACGAGGTTCAAATGTACAAGATTTGAACGGTAGCACTTGTCCAAAGCGACATTCTTTGGACTTAGGTCGAACCATAAGCCGGACCATCCAGAACTGCCGATGTTGACCAATGATATAGATGCAAATATCTTCACTCCTATCAATGTGATAGGATTATGCCTCATCATGCCTTGTTCCGGAGGTTCAAATGTACAAGATTTGTTGCGGTAGCACTTGTCCAAAGCGACTCTCCTTGGTCTCAGGTCGAATCATATGCCTGAGCATCCAGAATTGCCAATGCCGTCTAATGATATAGATGCAAATATCTTCTCTCCTATCAATGTGACAGGATTCTGCCTCATCATTCCTTTTCCACGAGGTCCAAATGCACAAGGTTTGGGCGGCAGCATTTGCCCAAACCAACTCTCTTTGGATTCAGGTCGAATCATAAACCGGAGCATCCAGAATTGCCAATGTCGTCCAGTGATATTGATGCAAATATCTTTACTCCTACAAAGTGATAGGATTCTGCCTCATCGTATCTTGTCCAGGGGGTCCAAATGTACACGATTTGTAGCGGTAGCACTTGTCCAAAGCGACATTCTTTGGACTTATGTCGAACCAAAAGCCGGACCATCCAGAATTGCCGATGTTGACCAATGATATAGATGCAAATATCTTTACTCCTATTAATTTGACAGGATTCTGCCTCATCGTATCTTGTCCAGGGGGTCAAAATGTACAAGATTTGTTGCGGTAGCACTTGTCCAAAACGACTCTTCTTGGACTCAGGTCGAATCATATGCCGATCTTCCAGAATTCCCAATGTCGTCCAATGATATAGATGCAAACATCATCACTCCTATCAATTTGACAGAATTCTGCCTCATTGTATCTTGTCCAGGAGGTTCAAATGTACAAGATTTGTGCGGTAGCACTTGTCCAATGCGACATTCTTTGGACTTAGGTCGAACCATAAGCCGGACCATCCAGAATTGCCGATGTTGACCAATGATATAGATGCAAATATCTTTACTCCTATCAATTTGACAGGATTCTGCCTCGTCGTGTCTTGTCCAGGGGGTCCAAATGTACAAGATTTGTTGCGGTAGCACCTGTCCAAAGCGACTCTCCTTGGACTCAGGTCGAATCAAATGCCTGAGCATCCAGAATTGCCAATGCCGTTTAATGATATAGATGCAAATATCTTCTCCCCTATCAATGTGACAGGATTCTGCCTCATCATACCTTTTCCACGAGGTCAAAATGCACAAGGTTTGGGCGGCAGCATTTGCCCAAACCGACTCTCTTTGGATTCAGGTCGAATCATAAACTGGAGCATCCAGAATTGCCAATGTCGTCCAATGATATAGATGCAAATATCTTTACTCCTATCAATTTGACAGGATTCTGCGTCATCGTATATTGTCCAGGGGGTCCAAATGTACAAAACTTGTGCGGTAGCACTTGACAAAAGCCAATCTCTTTGACTCAGCTCGAATCATATGCCGAGCATCCAGAATTACCAATGTCGTCCAATGATATAGATGCAAATATCTTTACTCCTATCAATGTGATAGGATTCTGTCTCATCGTATCTTGTCCACGAGGTTCAAATGTACAAGATTTGTGCGGGAGCACTTGTCCAAAGCGGCATTCTTTAGACTTAGGTCGAATCATAAGCCGGGGCATCCAGAATTGCCAATGTCGTCCAATGATATAGATACAATTATCTTTACTGCTATCAATTTGACAGGATTCTGGCTCATCGTGTCTTGTCCAGGAGGATCAAATGTACGGTAGCACTAGACAAGAGCGAAACTCTTTGGACTTAGGTCGAACCATAAGCCGGACCATCCAGAATTGCCGATGTTGACCAATGATATAGATGCAAATATCTTTACTCCTATCAATTTGACAGGATTCTGCCTCGTCGTGTCTTGTCCAGGGGGTCCAAATGTACAAGATTTGTTGCGGTAGCACCTGTCCAAAGCGACTCTCCTTGGACTCAGGTCGAATCAAATGCCTGAGCATCCAGAATTGCCAATGCCGTTTAATGATATAGATGCAAATATCTTCTCCCCTATCAATGTGACAGGATTCTGCCTCATCATACCTTTTCCACGAGGTCAAAATGCACAAGGTTTGGGCGGCAGCATTTGCCCAAACCGACTCTCTTTGGATTCAGGTCGAATCATAAACTGGAGCATCCAGAATTGCCAATGTCGTCCAATGATATAGATGCAAATATCTTTACTCCTATCAATTTGACAGGATTCTGCGTCATCGTATATTGTCCAGGGGGTCCAAATGTACAAAACTTGTGCGGTAGCACTTGACAAAAGCCAATCTCTTTGACTCAGCTCGAATCATATGCCGAGCATCCAGAATTACCAATGTCGTCCAATGATATAGATGCAAATATCTTTACTCCTATCAATGTGATAGGATTCTGTCTCATCGTATCTTGTCCAGGGGGTCCAAATGTACACGATTTGTTGCGGTAGCACTTGTCCAAAGCGACATTCTTTGGACTTATGTCGTACCATAAGCCGGACCATCCAGAATTGCCGATGTTGACCAATGATATAGATGCAAATATCTTTACTCCTATTAATTTGACAGGATTCTGCCTCATCGTATCTTGTTGAGGGGGTCCAAATGTACAAGATTTGTTGCGGTAGCACTTGTCCAAAACGACTCTCCTTGGACTCAGGTCGAATCATATGCCGAACTTCCAGAATTGCCAATGTCGTCTAATGATATAGATGCAAACATCTTCACTCCTATCAATTTGACAGGATTCTGGCTCATCATGTCTTGTCCAGGATGATCAAGTGTAGAAGATGTGTGCGGTAGCACTAGACAAAAGCGAAACGCCGTGGACTCAGGTCGATCCATAAGCCGAAGCATCCAGAATTGCCAATGTCGTGCAATGATATAGATGCAAATATCTTTACTGCTACCAATTTGACAGGATTCTGCCTCATCGTATCTTGTCCATGAGGATCAAATGTACAAGATTTGTGCGGTAGCACTTGTCCAAAGCGACATTCTTTGGACTTATGTCGAATCATATGCCGAACTTCCAGAATTGCCAATGTCGTCCAATGATAGAGATGCAAACATCTTCATTCCTATCAATTTGACAGGATTCTGCCTCATCGTATCTTGTCCAGGAGGTTCAAATGTACAAGATTTGTGCGGGAGCACTTGTCCAAAGCGGCATTCTTTAGACTTAGGTCGAATCATAAGCCGGGGCATCCAGAATTGCCAATGTCGTCCAATGATATAGATACAATTATCTTTACTGCTATCAATTTGACAGGATTATGGCTCATCGTGTCTTGTCCAGGAGGTTCAAGTGCACGGTAGCACTAGACAAGAGCGAAACTCTTTGGACTCAGGTCGATCCATAAGCCGAAGCATCAAGAATTGCCAATGTCGTGCAATGGTATAGATGCAAATATCTTTACTGCAATCAATTTGACACGATTCTGCCTCATCGTGTCTTGTCCAGGGGGTCCAAATGTACGGGATTTGTTGCGATGGCACTTGTCCAAAGCGACATTCTTTGGACTTATGTCGAACCATAAGCCGGACCATCCAGAATTGCCGTTGTTGACCAATGATATAGATGCAAATATCTTTACTCCTATTAATTTGACCGCATTCTGCCTCGTCGTATCTTGTCCCGGGGGTCCAAATGTACAAGATTTGTTGCGGTAGCACTTGTCCAAAGCGACTCTCCTTGGACTCAGGTCGAATCATAAGCCTGAGCATTCAGAATTGCCAATGCCGTCTAATGATACAGATGCAAATATCTTCACTCCTGCCAATGTGACAGGATTCTGCCTCATCATGCCTTTTCCAGGAGGTCCAAATGCACACGTTTTGGGCGGCAGCATTTGCCCAAACCGACTCTCTTTGGATTCAGGTCGCATCATAAACCGGAGCATCCAGGATTGCCAATGTCGTCCAATGATATAGATGCAAATATCTTTACTCCTATCAATTTGACAGGATTCTGCCTCATCGTATATTGTCCAGGGGGTCCAAATGTGCAAGACTTGTGCGGCAGCACTTGACAAAAGCCAATCTCTTTGACTGAGGTCGAATCATATGCCGAGCATCCAGAATTACCAATGTCGTCCAATGATATAGATGCAAATATCTTTACTCCTATCAATGTGATAGGATTCTGCCTCATCATACCTTGTACAGGAGGTCCGAATGTACAAGACTTATTGCGGTAGCACTTGTCCGAAGCGACTCTCTTTGGCCTCCGGTCGAATCATATGCCGGAGCATCCAGAATTGCCAATGTCGTCCAGTGATATTGATGCAAACATCTTTACTTCTACCAATTTGACAGGATTCTGCCTCATCGTATCTTGTCCAGGAGGTTCAAATGTACAAGATTTGTGCGGGAGCACTTGTCCGAAGCGACTCTCTTTGGACTCAGGTCGAATCATATGCCGAACTTCCAGAATGGCCAATGTCGTCCAATGATAGAGATGCAAACATCTTCACTCCTATCAATTTGACAGGATTCTGCCTCATCGTATCTTGTCCAGGAGGTTCAAATGTACAAGATTTGTGCGGGAGCACTTGTCCAAAGCGGCATTCTTTAGACTTAGGTCGAATCATAAGCCGGGGCATCCAGAATTGCCAATGTCGTCCAATGATATAGATACAATTATCTTTACTGCTATCAATTTGACAGGATTATGGCTCATCGTGTCTTGTCCAGGAGGTTCAAGTGCACGGTAGCACTAGACAAGAGCGAAACTCTTTGGACTCAGGTCGATCCATAAGCCGAAGCATCAAGAATTGCCAATGTCGTGCAATGGTATAGATGCAAATATCTTTACTGCAATCAATTTGACACGATTCTGCCTCATCGTGTCTTGTCCAGGGGGTCCAAATGTACGGGATTTGTTGCGATGGCACTTGTCCAAAGCGACATTCTTTGGACTTATGTCGAACCATAAGCCGGACCATCCAGAATTGCCGTTGTTGACCAATGATATAGATGCAAATATCTTTACTCTTATTAATTTGACCGCATTCTGCCTCGTCGTATCTTGTCCCGGGGGTCCAAATGTACAAGATTTGTTGCGGTAGCACTTGTCCAAAGCGACTCTCCTTGGACTCAGGTCGAATCATAAGCCTGAGCATTCAGAATTGCCAATGCCGTCTAATGATACAGATGCAAATATCTTCACTCCTGCCAATGTGACAGGATTCTGCCTCATCATGCCTTTTCCAGGAGGTCCAAATGCACACGTTTTGGGCGGCAGCATTTGCCCAAACCGACTCTCTTTGGATTCAGGTCGCATCATAAACCGGAGCATCCAGGATTGCCAATGTCGTCCAATGATATAGATGCAAATATCTTTACTCCTATCAATTTGACAGGATTCTGCCTCATCGTATATTGTCCAGGGGGTCCAAATGTGCAAGACTTGTGCGGCAGCACTTGACAAAAGCCAATCTCTTTGACTGAGGTCGAATCATATGCCGAGCATCCAGAATTACCAATGTCGTCCAATGATATAGATGCAAATATCTTTACTCCTATCAATGTGATAGGATTCTGCCTCATCATACCTTGTACAGGAGGTCCGAATGTACAAGACTTATTGCGGTAGCACTTGTCCGAAGCGACTCTCTTTGGCCTCCGGTCGAATCATATGCCGGAGCATCCAGAATTGCCAATGTCGTCCAGTGATATTGATGCAAACATCTTTACTTCTACCAATTTGACAGGATTCTGCCTCATCGTATCTTGTCCAGGAGGTGCAAATGTACAAGATTTGTGCGGGAGCACTTGTCCGAAGCGACTCTCTTTGGACTCAGGTCGAATCATATGCCGAACTTCCAGAATTGCCAATGTCGTCCAATGATAGAGATGCAAACATCTTCACTCCTATCAATTTGACAGGATTCTGCCTCATCGTATCTTGTCCAGGAGGTTCAAATGTACAAGATTTGTGCGGGAGCACTTGTCCAAAGCGGCATTCTTTAGACTTAGGTCGAATCATAAGCCGGGGCATCCAGAATTGCCAATGTCGTCCAATGATATAGATACAATTATCTTTACTGCTATCAATTTGACAGGATTCTGGCTCATCGTGTCTTGTCCAGGAGGATCAAGTGCACGGTAGCACTAGACAAGAGCGAAACACTTTGGACTCAGGTCGATCCATATGCCGAAGCATCAAGAATTGCCAATGTCGTGCAATGGTATAGATGCAAATATCTTTACTGCAATCAATTTGACACGATTCTGCCTCATCGTGTCTTGTCCAGGGGGTCCAAATGTACGGGATTTGTTGCGGTGGCACTTGTCCAAAGCGACATTCTTTGGACTTATGTCGAACCATAAGCCGGACCATCCAGAATTGCCGTTGTTGACCAATGATATAGATGCAAATATCTTTACTCTTATTAATTTGACCGCATTCTGCCTCGTCGTATCTTGTCCCGGGGGTCCAAATGTACAAGATTTGTTGCGGTAGCACTTGTCCAAAGCGACTCTCCTTGGACTCAGGTCGAATCATAAGCCTGAGCATTCAGAATTGCCAATGCCGTCTAATGATACAGATGCAAATATCTTCACTCCTGCCAATGTGACAGGATTCTGCCTCATCATGCCTTTTCCAGGAGGTCCAAATGCACACGTTTTGGGCGGCAGCATTTGCCCAAACCGACTCTCTTTGGATTCAGGTCGCATCATAAACCGGAGCATCCAGGATTGCCAATGTCGTCCAATGATATAGATGCAAATATCTTTACTCCTATCAATTTGACAGGATTCTGCCTCATCGTATATTGTCCAGGGGGTCCAAATGTGCAAGACTTGTGCGGCAGCACTTGACAAAAGCCAATCTCTTTGACTGAGGTCGAATCATATGCCGAGCATCCAGAATTACCAATGTCGTCCAATGATATAGATGCAAATATCTTTACTCCTATCAATGTGATAGGATTCTGCCTCATCATACCTTGTACAGGAGGTCCGAATGTACAAGACTTATTGCGGTAGCACTTGTCCGAAGCGACTCTCTTTGGCCTCCGGTCGAATCATATGCCGGAGCATCCAGAATTGCCAATGTCGTCCAGTGATATTGATGCAAACATCTTTACTTCTACCAATTTGACAGGATTCTGCCTCATCGTATCTTGTCCAGGAGGTTCAAATGTACAAGATTTGTGCGGGAGCACTTGTCCGAAGCGACTCTCTTTGGACTCAGGTCGAATCATATGCCGAACTTCCAGAATTGCCAATGTCGTCCAATGATAGAGATGCAAACATCTTCACTCCTATCAATTTGACAGGATTCTGCCTCATCGTATCTTGTCCAGGAGGTTCAAATGTACAAGATTTGTGCGGGAGCACTTGTCCAAAGCGGCATTCTTTAGACTTAGGTCGAATCATAAGCCGGGGCATCCAGAATTGCCAATGTCGTCCAATGATATAGATACAATTATCTTTACTGCTATCAATTTGACAGGATTCTGGCTCATCGTGTCTTGTCCAGGAGGATCAAGTGCACGGTAGCACTAGACAAGAGCGAAACACTTTGGACTCAGGTCGATCCATATGCCGAAGCATCAAGAATTGCCAATGTCGTGCAATGGTATAGATGCAAATATCTTTACTGCAATCAATTTGACACGATTCTGCCTCATCGTGTCTTGTCCAGGGGGTCCAAATGTACGGGATTTGTTGCGGTGGCACTTGTCCAAAGCGACATTCTTTGGACTTATGTCGAACCATAAGCCGGACCATCCAGAATTGCCGTTGTTGACCAATGATATAGATGCAAATATCTTTACTCTTATTAATTTGACCGCATTCTGCCTCATCGTATCTTGTCCCGGGGGTCCAAATGTACAAGATTTGTTGCGGTAGCACTTGTCCAAAGCGACTCTCCTTGGACTCAGGTCGAATCATAAGCCTGAGCATTCAGAATTGCCAATGCCGTCTAATGATACAGATGCAAATATCTTCACTCCTGCCAATGTGACAGGATTCTGCCTCATCATGCCTTTTCCAGGAGGTCCAAATGCACACGTTTTGGGCGGCAGCATTTGCCCAAACCGACTCTCTTTGGATTCAGGTCGCATCATAAACCGGAGCATCCAGGATTGCCAATGTCGTCCAATGATATAGATGCAAATATCTTTACTCCTATCAATTTGACAGGATTCTGCCTCATCGTATATTGTCCAGGGGGTCCAAATGTGCAAGACTTGTGCGGCAGCACTTGACAAAAGCCAATCTCTTTGACTGAGGTCGAATCATATGCCGAGCATCCAGAATTACCAATGTCGTCCAATGATATAGATGCAAATATCTTTACTCCTATCAATGTGATAGGATTCTGCCTCATCATACCTTGTACAGGAGGTCCGAATGTACAAGACTTATTGCGGTAGCACTTGTCCGAAGCGACTCTCTTTGGCCTCCGGTCGAATCATATGCCGGAGCATCCAGAATTGCCAATGTCGTCCAGTGATATTGATGCAAACATCTTTACTTCTACCAATTTGACAGGATTCTGCCTCATCGTATCTTGTCCAGGAGGTTCAAATGTACAAGATTTGTGCGGGAGCACTTGTCCGAAGCGACTCTCTTTGGACTCAGGTCGAATCATATGCCGAACTTCCAGAATTGCCAATGTCGTCCAATGATAGAGATGCAAACATCTTCACTCCTATCAATTTGACAGGATTCTGCCTCATCGTATCTTGTCCAGGAGGTTCAAATGTACAAGATTTGTGCGGGAGCACTTGTCCAAAGCGGCATTCTTTAGACTTAGGTCGAATCATAAGCCGGGGCATCCAGAATTGCCAATGTCGTCCAATGATATAGATACAATTATCTTTACTGCTATCAATTTGACAGGATTCTGGCTCATCGTGTCTTGTCCAGGAGGATCAAGTGCACGGTAGCACTAGACAAGAGCGAAACACTTTGGACTCAGGTCGATCCATATGCCGAAGCATCAAGAATTGCCAATGTCGTGCAATGGTATAGATGCAAATATCTTTACTGCAATCAATTTGACACGATTCTGCCTCATCGTGTCTTGTCCAGGGGGTCCAAATGTACGGGATTTGTTGCGGTGGCACTTGTCCAAAGCGACATTCTTTGGACTTATGTCGAACCATAAGCCGGACCATCCAGAATTGCCGTTGTTGACAAATGATATAGATGCAAATATCTTTACTCCTATTAATTTGACAGGATTCTGCCTCGTCGTATCTTGTCCCGGGGGTCCAAATGTACAAGATTTGTTGCGGTAGCACTTGTCCAAAGCGACTCTCCTTGGACTCAGGTCGAATCATAAGCCTGAGCATTCAGAATTGCCAATGCCGTCTAATGATACAGATGCAAATATCTTCACTCCTGCCAATGTGACAGGATTCTGCCTCATCATGCCTTTTCCAGGAGGTCCAAATGCACACGTTTTGGGCGGCAGCATTTGCCCAAACCGACTCTCTTTGGATTCAGGTCGCATCATAAACCGGAGCATCCAGGATTGCCAATGTCGTCCAATGATATAGATGCAAATATCTTTACTCCTATCAATTTGACAGGATTCTGCCTCATCGTATATTGTCCAGGGGGTCCAAATGTGCAAGACTTGTGCGGCAGCACTTGACAAAAGCCAATCTCTTTGACTGAGGTCGAATCATATGCCGAGCATCCAGAATTACCAATGTCGTCCAATGATATAGATGCAAATATCTTTACTCCTATCAATGTGATAGGATTCTGCCTCATCATACCTTGTACAGGAGGTCCGAATGTACAAGACTTATTGCGGTAGCACTTGTCCGAAGCGACTCTCTTTGGCCTCCGGTCGAATCATATGCCGGAGCATCCAGAATTGCCAATGTCGTCCAGTGATATTGATGCAAACATCTTTACTTCTACCAATTTGACAGGATTCTGCCTCATCGTATCTTGTCCAGGAGGTTCAAATGTACAAGATTTGTGCGGGAGCACTTGTCCGAAGCGACTCTCTTTGGACTCAGGTCGAATCATATGCCGAACTTCCAGAATTGCCAATGTCGTCCAATGATAGAGATGCAAACATCTTCACTCCTATCAATTTGACAGGATTCTGCCTCATCGTATCTTGTCCAGGAGGTTCAAATGTACAAGATTTGTGCGGGAGCACTTGTCCAAAGCGGCATTCTTTAGACTTAGGTCGAATTATAAGCCGGGGCATCCAGAATTGCCAATGTCGTCCAATGATATAGATACAATTATCTTTACTGCTATCAATTTGACAGGATTCTGGCTCATCGTGTCTTGTCCAGGAGGATCAAGTGCACGGTAGCACTAGACAAGAGCGAAACACTTTGGACTCAGGTCGATCCATATGCCGAAGCATCAAGAATTGCCAATGTCGTGCAATGGTATAGATGCAAATATCTTTACTGCAATCAATTTGACACGATTCTGCCTCATCGTGTCTTGTCCAGGGGGTCCAAATGTACGGGATTTGTTGCGGTGGCACTTGTCCAAAGCGACATTCTTTGGACTTATGTCGAACCATAAGCCGGACCATCCAGAATTGCCGTTGTTGACAAATGATATAGATGCAAATATCTTTACTCCTATTAATTTGACAGGATTCTGCCTCGTCGTATCTTGTCCCGGGGGTCCAAATGTACAAGATTTGTTGCGGTAGCACTTGTCCAAAGCGACTCTCCTTGGACTCAGGTCGAATCATAAGCCTGAGCATTCAGAATTGCCAATGCCGTCTAATGATACAGATGCAAATATCTTCACTCCTGTCAATGTGACAGGATTCTGTCTCATCATGCCTTTTCCAGGAGGTCCAAATGCACACGTTTTGGGCGGCAGCATTTGCACAAACCGACTCTCTTTGGATTCAGGTCGCATCATAAACCGGAGCATCCAGGATTGCCAATGTCGTCCAATGATATAGATGCAAATATCTTTACTCCTATCAATTTGACAGGATTCTGCCTCATCGTATATTGTCCAGGGGGTCCAAATGTGCAAGACTTGTGCGGCAGCACTTGACAAAAGCCAATCTCTTTGACTCAGGTCGAATCATATGCCGAGCATCCAGAATTACCAATGTCGTCCAATGATATAGATGCAAATATCTTTACTCCTATCAATGTGATAGGATTCTGCCTCATCATACCTTGTACAGGAGGTCAAAATGTACAAGACTTATTGCGGCAGCACTTGTCCGAAGCGACTCTCTTTGGCCTCCGGTCGAATCATATGCCGGAGCATCCAGAATTGCCAATGTCGTCCAGTGATATTGATGCAAACATCTTTACTCCTATCAATGTGATAGGATTCTGCCTCATCGTATCTTGTCCAGGGGGTCCAAATGTACACGATTTGTTGCGGTAGCACTTGTCCAAAGCGACATTCTTTGGACTTATGTCGAACCAAAAGCCGGACCATCCAGAATTGCCGATGTTGACCAATGATATAGATGCAAATATCTTCATTCCTATCAATTTGACTGGATTCTGGCTCATCATGTCTCGTCCAGGAGGATAAAGTCTACAAGATTTGTGCGGTAGCACTACACAAAAGCGAAACTTTTGGACTCAGGTCGATCCATAAGCCGAAGCATCCAGAATTGCCAATGTCGTGCAATGATATAGATGCAAATATCTTTACTGCTATCAATTTGACAGGATTCTGCCTCATCGTATCTTGTCCAGGAGGTTCAAATGTACAAGATTTGTGCGGTAGCACTTGTCCAAAGGGACATTATTTGGACTTAGGTCGAATCATAAGCCGGGGCATCCAGAATTGCCAATGTCGTCCAATGATACAGATACAATTATCTTTACTGCTATCAATTTGACAGGATTCTGGCTCATCGTGTCTTGTCCAGGAGGATCAAGTGTACGGTAGCACTAGACAAGAGCGAAACTCTTTGGACTCAGGTCGATCCATAAGCCGAAGCATCAAGAATTGCCAATGTCGTGCAATGGTATAGATGCAAATATCTTTACTGCAATCAATTTGACAGGATTCTGCCTCATCGTGTCTTGTCCAGGGGGTCCAAATGTACGGGATTTGTTGCGGTGGCACTTGTCCAAAACGACATTCTTTGGACTTATGTCGAACCATAAGCCGGACCATCCAGAATTGCCGTTGTTGACCAATGATATAGATGCAAATATCTTTACTCCTATTAATTTGACAGGATTCTGCCTCGTCGTATCTTGTCCCGGGGGTCCAAATGTACAAGATTTGTTGCGGTAGCACTTGTCCAAAGCGACTCTCCTTGGACTCAGGTCGAATCATAAGCCTGAGCATTCAGAATTGCCAATGCCGTCTAATGATACAGATGCAAATATCTTCACTCCTATCAATTTGACAGGATTCTGCCTCATCGTATCTTGTCCAGGGGAACCAAATGTACAAGATTTGTTGCGGTAGCACATGTCCGAAGCGACTCTCTTTGGACTCAGGTCGAATCATATGCCGAACTTCCAGAATTGCCAATGTCGTCCAATGATAGAGATGCAAACATCTTCACTCCTATCAATTTGACAGGATTCTGCATCATCGTATCTTGTCCAGGAGGTTCAAATGTGCAAGATTTGTGCGGTAGCACTTGTCCAAAGGGACATTCTTTGGACTTAGGTCGAATCATAAGCCGGGGCATCCAGAATTGCGAATGTCGTCCAATGATACAGATACAATTATCTTTACTGCTATCAATTTGACAGGATTCTGGCTCATCGTGTCTTGTCCAGGAGGATCAAGTGTACGGTAGCACTAGACAAGAGCGAAACTCTTTGGACTCAGGTCGATCCATAAGCCGAAGCATCAAGAATTGCCAATGTCGTGCAATGGTATAGATGCAAATATCTTTACTGCAATCAATTTGACAGGATTCTGCCTCATCGTGTCTTGTCCAGGGGGTCCAAATGTACGGGATTTGTTGCGGTGGCACTTGTCCAAAACGACATTCTTTGGACTTATGTCGAACCATAAGCCGGACCATCCAGAATTGCCGTTGTTGACCAATGATATAGATGCAAATATCTTTACTCCTATTAATTTGACAGGATTCTGCCTCGTCGTATCTTGTCCCGGGGGTCCAAATGTACAAGATTTGTTGCGGTAGCACTTGTCCGAAGCGACTCTCTTTGGACTCAGGTCGAATCATATGCCGAACTTCCAGAATTGCCAATGTCGTCCAATGATAGAGATGCAAACATCTTCACTCCTATCAATTTGACAGGATTCTGCCTCATCGTATCTTGTCCAGGAGGTTCAAATGTACAAGATTTGTGCGGTAGCACTTGTCCAAAGGGACATTCTTTGGACTTAGGTCGAACATAAGCCGAGTATCCAGAATTGCCAATGTCGTCCAATGATATAGATGCAAATATCTTTACTCCTATCAATTTGACAGGATTCTGCCTCATCGTATATTGTCCAGGGGGTCCAAATGTACAAGACTTGTGCGGCAGCACTTGACAAAAACCAATCTCTTTGACTCAGGTCGAATCATATGCCAAGAATCCAGAATTGCCAATGTCGTCCAATGATATAGATGCAAATATCTTTACTCTTATCAATGTGATTGGATTCTGCATCATACCTTGTACAGGAGGGTCAAATGTACAAGACTTATTGCGGTAGAACTTGTCCGAAGCGACTCTCTTTGGCCTCCGGTCGAATCATTTGCCGGAGCATCCAGAATTGCCAATGTCGTCCAGTGATATTGATGCAAATATCTTTACTCCTAACAATGTGATAGGATTCTGCCTCATCGTATCTTGTCCAGGTGGTCCAAATGTATACGATTTGTTGCGGTAGCGCTTGTCCAAAGCGACATTCTTTGGACTTATGTCGAACCATAAGCCGGACCTTCCAGAATTGCCGATGTTGACCAATGATATAGATGCAAATATCTTTACTCCTATCAATTTGACAGGATTCTGGCTCATCATGTCTTGCCCAGGATGATCAAGTGTAGAAGATGTGTGCGGTAGCACTAGACAAAAGCGAAACTCCTTGGACTCAGGTCGATCCATAAGCCGAAGCATCCAGAATTGCCAATGTCGTCCAATGATATAGATGCAAATATCTTCACTCCTATCAATTTGACAGGATTCTGGCTCATCATGTCTTGTCCAGGAGGATCAAGTGTACAAGACTTATTGCGGTAGCACTTGTCCAAAGCGACATCCTTTGGACTAATGTCGAACCATAAGCCGGACCATCCAGAATTGCCGATGTTCACCAATGATATAGATGCAAATATCTTTACTCCTATTAATTTGACAGAATTCTGCCTCATCGTATCTTGTCAAGGGGGTCTAAATGTACAAGATTTGTTGCGGTAGCATTTGTCCAAAACGACTCTCCTTGGACTCAGGTCGAATCATAAGCCTGAGCATCCAGAATTGCCAATGTCGTCCGATGATATAGATGCAAATATCTTCACTCCTATCAATTTGACAGGATTCTGCCTCATCGTATATTGTCCAGGGGGTCCAAATGTACAAGACTTGTGCGGTAGCACTTGACAAAAGCCAATCTCTTTGACTCAGGTCGAATCATATGCCGAGCATCCAGAATTGCCAATGTCGTCCAATGATATAGATGCAAATATCTTTACTCCTATCAATTTGACAGGATTCTGCCTCATCGTATCTTGTCCAGGGGATCCAAATGTACAAGATTTGTTGCGGTAGCACTTGTCCAAAGCGACATTCTTTGGACTTATGTCGAACCTTGAGCCGGACCATCCAGAATTGCCGTTGTTGACCAATGATATAGATGCAAATATCTTTACTCCTATGAATTTGACAGGATTCTGCCTCGTCGTATCTTGTCCCGGGGGTCCAAATGTACACGATTTGTTGCGGTAGCACTTGTCCAAAGCGACTCTCCTTGGACTCAGGTCGAATCATATGCCTGAGCATCCAGAATTGCCAATGCCGTCTAATGATATAGATGCAAATATCTTCTCTCCTATCAATGTGACAGGATACTGCCTCATCATACCTTTTCCACGAGGTCCAAATGCACAAGGTTTGGGCGGCAGCATTTGCCCAAACCGACTCTCTTTGGATTCAGGTCGAATCATAAACCGGAGCATCCAGAATTGCCAATGTCGTCCAATGATATAGATGCAAATATCTTTACTCCTATCAATTTGACAAGATTCTGCCTCATCGTATATTGTCCAGGGGGTCCAAATGTACAAGACTTGTGCGGTAGCACTTGACAAAAGCCAATCTCTTTGACTCAGGTCGAATCATATGCCGAGCATCCAGAATTGCCAATGTCGTCCAATGATATAGATGCAAATATCTTTACTCCTATCAATTTGACAGGATTCTGCCTCATCGTATCTTGTCCAGGGGGTCCAAATGTACACGATTTGTTGCGGTAGCACTTGTCCAAAGCGACATTCTTTGGACTTATGTCGAACCATAAGCCGGACCATCCAGAATTGCCAATGTCGTCCAATGATATAGATACAAATATCTGTACTGCTATCAATTTGACAGGATTCTGGCTCATCGTGTCTTGTCCAGGAGGATCAAGTGTACAAGAATTGTGCGGTAGCACTAGACAAGAGCGAAACGCTTTCGACTCAGGTCGATCCATAAGCCGAAGCATTCAGAATTGCCAATGTCGTGCAATGATATAGATGCAAATATCTTTACTGCAATCAATTTCACAGGATTCTGCCTCATCGTGTCTTGTCCAGGGGGTCCAAATGTACGGGATTTGTTGCGGTAGCACTTGTCCAAAGCGACATTCTTTGGACTTATGTCGAACCATAAGCCGGACCATCCAGAATTGCCGTTGTTGACCAATGATATAGATGCAAATATCTTTACTCCTATTAATTTGACAGGATTCTGCCTCGTCGTATCTTGTCCCGGGGGTCCAAATGTACAAGATTTGTTACGGTAGCACTTGTCCAAAGCGACTCTCCTTGGACTCAGGTCGAATCATAAGCCTGAGCATTCAGAATTGCCAATGCCGTCTAATGATATAGATGCAAATATCTTCACTCCTATCAATGTGACAGGATTCTGCCTCATCATACCTTTTCCAGGAGGTCCAAATGCACACGTTTTAGGCGGCAGCATTTGCCCAAACCGACTCTCTTTGGATTCAGGTCGCATCATAATCCGGAGCATCCAGAATTGCCAATGTCGTCCAGTGATATTGATGCAAATATCTTTACTCCTATCAATGTGATAGGATTCTGCCTCATCGTATCTTGTCCAGGGGGTCCAAATGTATACGATTTGTTGCGGTAGCGCTTGTCCAAAGCGACATTCTTTGGACTTATGTCGAACCATAAGCCGGACCATCCAGAATTGCCGTTGTTGACCAATGATATAGATGCAAATATCTTTACTCCTATGAATTTGACAGGATTCTGCCTCGTCGTATCTTGTCCCGGGGGTCCAAATGTACAAGATTTGTTGCGGTAGCATTTGTCCAAAGCGACTCTCCTTGGACTCAGGTCGAATCATATGCCTGAGCATCCAGAATTGCCAATGCCGTCTAATGATATAGATGCAAATATCTTCTCTCCTATCAATTTGACAGGATTCTGCCTCATCATACCTTTTCCACGAGGTCCAAATGCACAAGGTTTGGGCGGCAGCATTTGCCCAAACCGCATCTCTTTGGATTCAGGTCGAATCATAAACCGGAGCATCCAGAATTGCCAATGTCGTCCAATGATATAGATGCAAATATCTTTACTCCTATCAATTTGACAAGATTCTGCCTCGTCGTATCTTGTCCCGGGGGTCCAAATGTACAAGATTTGTTGCGGTAGCACTTGTCCAAAGCGACATTCTTTGGACTTATGTCGAACCATAAGCCGGACCATCCAGAATTGCCAATGTCGTCCAATGATATAGATGCAAATACCTTCACTCCTATCAATTTGACAGGATTCGGCCTCATCATATCTTGTCCAGGAGGTCCAAATGGACAAGATTTGGGAGGCAGTATTTGTCCAAAGCGACTCTCTTTGAACTCAGGTCGAATCATATGCCGAACTTCCAGAATTGCCAATGTCGTGCAATGATATAGATGCAAATATCTTTACTCCTATCAATGTGATAGGATTCTGCATCATCGTATCTTGTCCAGGGGGTCCAAATGTACACGATTTGTTGCGGTAGCACTTGTCCAAAGCGACATTCTTTGGACTTATGTCGAACCATAAGCCGGACCATCCAGAATTGCCAATGTCGTCCAATGATATAGATACAAATATCTGTACTGCTATCAATTTGACAGGATTCTGGCTCATCGTGTCTTGTCCAGGAGGATCAAGTGTACAAGAATTGTGCGGTAGCACTAGACAAGAGCGAAACGCTTTCGACTCAGGTCGATCCATAAGCCGAAGCATTCAGAATTGCCAATGTCGTGCAATGATATAGATGCAAATATCTTTACTGCTATCAATTTGACAGGATTCTGCCTCGTCGTATCTTGTCCCGGGGGTCCAAATGTACAAGATTTGTTGCGGTAGCACTTGTCCAAAGCGACTCTCCTTGGACTCAGGTCGAATCATATGCCTGAGCATCCAGAATTGCCAATGCCGTCTAATGATATAGATGCAAATATCTTCTCTCCTATCAATGTGACAGGATACTGCCTCATAATACCTTTTCCACGAGGTCCAAATGCACAAGGTTTGGGCGGCAGCATTTGCCCAAACCGACTCTCTTTGGATTCAGGTCGAATCATAAACCGGAGCATCCAGAATTGCCAATGTCGTCCAATGATATAGATTCAAATATCTTTACTCCTATCAATTTGACAAGATTCTGCCTCATCGTATATTGTCCAGGGGGTCCAAATGTACAAGACTTGTGCGGTAGCACTTGACAAAAGCCAATCTCTTTGACTCAGGTCGAATCATATGCCGAACTTCCAGAATTGCCATTGTCGTGCAATGATAGAGATGCAAACATCTTCACTCCTATCAATTTGACAGGATTCTGCCTCATCGTATCTTGTCCAGGAGGTTCAAATGTACAAGATTTGTGCGGGAGCACTTGTCCAAAGCGGCATTCTTTAGACTTAGGTCGAATCATAAGCCGGGGCATCCAGAATTGCCAATGTCGTCCAATGATATAGATACAATTATCTTTACTGCTATCAATTTGACAGGATTATGGCTCATCGTGTCTTGTCCAGGAGGTTCAAGTGCACGGTAGCACTAGACAAGAGCGAAACTCTTTGGACTCAGGTCGATCCATAAGCCGAAGCATCAAGAATTGCCAATGTCGTGCAATGGTATAGATGCAAATATCTTTACTGCAATCAATTTGACACGATTCTGCCTCATCGTGTCTTGTCCAGGGGGTCCAAATGTACGGGATTTGTTGCGATGGCACTTGTCCAAAGCGACATTCTTTGGACTTATGTCGAACCATAAGCCGGACCATCCAGAATTGCCGTTGTTGACCAATGATATAGATGCAAATATCTTTACTCCTATTAATTTGACCGCATTCTGCCTCGTCGTATCTTGTCCCGGGGGTCCAAATGTACAAGATTTGTTGCGGTAGCACTTGTCCAAAGCGACTCTCCTTGGACTCAGGTCGAATCATAAGCCTGAGCATTCAGAATTGCCAATGCCGTCTAATGATACAGATGCAAATATCTTCACTCCTGCCAATGTGACAGGATTCTGCCTCATCATGCCTTTTCCAGGAGGTCCAAATGCACACGTTTTGGGCGGCAGCATTTGCCCAAACCGACTCTCTTTGGATTCAGGTCGCATCATAAACCGGAGCATCCAGGATTGCCAATGTCGTCCAATGATATAGATGCAAATATCTTTACTCCTATCAATTTGACAGGATTCTGCCTCATCGTATATTGTCCAGGGGGTCCAAATGTGCAAGACTTGTGCGGCAGCACTTGACAAAAGCCAATCTCTTTGACTGAGGTCGAATCATATGCCGAGCATCCAGAATTACCAATGTCGTCCAATGATATAGATGCAAATATCTTTACTCCTATCAATGTGATAGGATTCTGCCTCATCATACCTTGTACAGGAGGTCCGAATGTACAAGACTTATTGCGGTAGCACTTGTCCGAAGCGACTCTCTTTGGCCTCCGGTCGAATCATATGCCGGAGCATCCAGAATTGCCAATGTCGTCCAGTGATATTGATGCAAACATCTTTACTTCTACCAATTTGACAGGATTCTGCCTCATCGTATCTTGTCCAGGAGGTTCAAATGTACAAGATTTGTGCGGGAGCACTTGTCCGAAGCGACTCTCTTTGGACTCAGGTCGAATCATATGCCGAACTTCCAGAATTGCCAATGTCGTCCAATGATAGAGATGCAAACATCTTCACTCCTATCAATTTGACAGGATTCTGCCTCATCGTATCTTGTCCAGGAGGTTCAAATGTACAAGATTTGTGCGGGAGCACTTGTCCAAAGCGGCATTCTTTAGACTTAGGTCGAATCATAAGCCGGGGCATCCAGAATTGCCAATGTCGTCCAATGATATAGATACAATTATCTTTACTGCTATCAATTTGACAGGATTCTGGCTCATCG
This sequence comes from Priocnemis perturbator, assembly GCA_963942575.1. Taxonomy (NCBI): domain Eukaryota; kingdom Metazoa; phylum Arthropoda; class Insecta; order Hymenoptera; family Pompilidae; genus Priocnemis; species Priocnemis perturbator. The sequence continues at coordinate 284,237 of CAWWDK010000133.1, read as the reverse complement.
TGTCTTGTCCAGGAGGATCAAGTGCACGGTAGCACTAGACAAGAGCGAAACACTTTGGACTCAGGTCGATCCATATGCCGAAGCATCAAGAATTGCCAATGTCGTGCAATGGTATAGATGCAAATATCTTTACTGCAATCAATTTGACACGATTCTGCCTCATCGTGTCTTGTCCAGGGGGTCCAAATGTACGGGATTTGTTGCGGTGGCACTTGTCCAAAGCGACATTCTTTGGACTTATGTCGAACCATAAGCCGGACCATCCAGAATTGCCGTTGTTGACAAATGATATAGATGCAAATATCTTTACTCCTATTAATTTGACAGGATTCTGCCTCGTCGTATCTTGTCCCGGGGGTCCAAATGTACAAGATTTGTTGCGGTAGCACTTGTCCAAAGCGACTCTCCTTGGACTCAGGTCGAATCATAAGCCTGAGCATTCAGAATTGCCAATGCCGTCTAATGATACAGATGCAAATATCTTCACTCCTGTCAATGTGACAGGATTCTGTCTCATCATGCCTTTTCCAGGAGGTCCAAATGCACACGTTTTGGGCGGCAGCATTTGCACAAACCGACTCTCTTTGGATTCAGGTCGCATCATAAACCGGAGCATCCAGGATTGCCAATGTCGTCCAATGATATAGATGCAAATATCTTTACTCCTATCAATTTGACAGGATTCTGCCTCATCGTATATTGTCCAGGGGGTCCAAATGTGCAAGACTTGTGCGGCAGCACTTGACAAAAGCCAATCTCTTTGACTCAGGTCGAATCATATGCCGAGCATCCAGAATTACCAATGTCGTCCAATGATATAGATGCAAATATCTTTACTCCTATCAATGTGATAGGATTCTGCCTCATCATACCTTGTACAGGAGGTCAAAATGTACAAGACTTATTGCGGCAGCACTTGTCCGAAGCGACTCTCTTTGGCCTCCGGTCGAATCATATGCCGGAGCATCCAGAATTGCCAATGTCGTCCAGTGATATTGATGCAAACATCTTTACTCCTATCAATGTGATAGGATTCTGCCTCATCGTATCTTGTCCAGGGGGTCCAAATGTACACGATTTGTTGCGGTAGCACTTGTCCAAAGCGACATTCTTTGGACTTATGTCGAACCAAAAGCCGGACCATCCAGAATTGCCGATGTTGACCAATGATATAGATGCAAATATCTTCATTCCTATCAATTTGACTGGATTCTGGCTCATCATGTCTCGTCCAGGAGGATAAAGTCTACAAGATTTGTGCGGTAGCACTACACAAAAGCGAAACTTTTGGACTCAGGTCGATCCATAAGCCGAAGCATCAAGAATTGCCAATGTCGTGCAATGGTATAGATGCAAATATCTTTACTGCAATCAATTTGACAGGATTCTGCCTCATCGTGTCTTGTCCAGGGGGTCCAAATGTACGGGATTTGTTGCGGTGGCACTTGTCCAAAACGACATTCTTTGGACTTATGTCGAACCATAAGCCGGACCATCCAGAATTGCCGTTGTTGACCAATGATATAGATGCAAATATCTTTACTCCTATTAATTTGACAGGATTCTGCCTCGTCGTATCTTGTCCCGGGGGTCCAAATGTACAAGATTTGTTGCGGTAGCACTTGTCCAAAGCGACTCTCCTTGGACTCAGGTCGAATCATAAGCCTGAGCATTCAGAATTGCCAATGCCGTCTAATGATACAGATGCAAATATCTTCACTCCTATCAATTTGACAGGATTCTGCCTCATCGTATCTTGTCCAGGGGAACCAAATGTACAAGATTTGTTGCGGTAGAACTTGTCCAAAGCGGCATTCTTTGGACTTATGTCGAACCATAAGCCGGACCATCCAGAATTGCCGTTGTTGACCAATGATATAGATGCAAATATCTTTACTCCTATGAATTTGACAGGATTCTGCCTCATCGTATCTTGTCCCGGGGGTCCAAATGTACAAGATTTGTTGCGGTAGCACTTGTCCGAAGCGACTCTCTTTGGACTCAGGTCGAATCATATGCCGAACTTCCAGAATTGCCAATGTCGTCCAATGATAGAGATGCAAACATCTTCACTCCTATCAATTTGACAGGATTCTGCCTCATCGTATCTTGTCCAGGAGGTTCAAATGTACAAGATTTGTGCGGTAGCACTTGTCCAAAGGGACATTCTTTGGACTTAGGTCGAACATAAGCCGAGTATCCAGAATTGCCAATGTCGTCCAATGATATAGATGCAAATATCTTTACTCCTATCAATTTGACAGGATTCTGCCTCATCGTATATTGTCCAGGGGGTCCAAATGTACAAGACTTGTGCGGCAGCACTTGACAAAAACCAATCTCTTTGACTCAGGTCGAATCATATGCCAAGAATCCAGAATTGCCAATGTCGTCCAATGATATAGATGCAAATATCTTTACTCTTATCAATGTGATTGGATTCTGCATCATACCTTGTACAGGAGGGTCAAATGTACAAGACTTATTGCGGTAGAACTTGTCCGAAGCGACTCTCTTTGGCCTCCGGTCGAATCATTTGCCGGAGCATCCAGAATTGCCAATGTCGTCCAGTGATATTGATGCAAATATCTTTACTCCTATCAATGTGATAGGATTCTGCCTCATCGTATCTTGTCCAGGTGGTCCAAATGTATACGATTTGTTGCGGTAGCGCTTGTCCAAAGCGACATTCTTTGGACTTATGTCGAACCATAAGCCGGACCTTCCAGAATTGCCGATGTTGACCAATGATATAGATGCAAATATCTTTACTCCTATCAATTTGACAGGATTCTGGCTCATCATGTCTTGCCCAGGATGATCAAGTGTAGAAGATGTGTGCGGTAGCACTAGACAAAAGCGAAACTCCTTGGACTCAGGTCGATCCATAAGCCGAAGCATCCAGAATTGCCAATGTCGTCCAATGATATAGATGCAAATATCTTCACTCCTATCAATTTGACAGGATTCTGGCTCATCATGTCTTGTCCAGGAGGATCAAGTGTACAAGACTTATTGCGGTAGCACTTGTCCAAAGCGACATTCTTTGGACTTATGTCGAACCTTGAGCCGGACCATCCAGAATTGCCGTTGTTGACCAATGATATAGATGCAAATATCTTTACTCCTATGAATTTGACAGGATTCTGCCTCGTCGTATCTTGTCCCGGGGGTCCAAATGTACAAGATTTGTTGCGGTAGCACTTGTCCAAAGCGACTCTCCTTGGACTCAGGTCGAATCATATGCCTGAGCATCCAGAATTGCCAATGCCGTCTAATGATATAGATGCAAATATCTTCTCTCCTATCAATGTGACAGGATACTGCCTCATCATACCTTTTCCACGAGGTCCAAATGCACAAGGTTTGGGCGGCAGCATTTGCCCAAACCGACTCTCTTTGGATTCAGGTCGAATCATAAACCGGAGCATCCAGAATTGCCAATGTCGTCCAATGATATAGATGCAAATATCTTTACTCCTATCAATTTGACAAGATTCTGCCTCATCGTATATTGTCCAGGGGGTCCAAATGTACAAGACTTGTGCGGTAGCACTTGACAAAAGCCAATCTCTTTGACTCAGGTCGAATCATATGCCGAGCATCCAGAATTGCCAATGTCGTCCAATGATATAGATGCAAATATCTTTACTCCTATCAATTTGACAGGATTCTGCCTCATCGTATCTTGTCCAGGGGGTCCAAATGTACACGATTTGTTGCGGTAGCACTTGTCCAAAGCGACATTCTTTGGACTTATGTCGAACCATAAGCCGGACCATCCAGAATTGCCAATGTCGTCCAATGATATAGATACAAATATCTGTACTGCTATCAATTTGACAGGATTCTGGCTCATCGTGTCTTGTCCAGGAGGATCAAGTGTACAAGAATTGTGCGGTAGCACTAGACAAGAGCGAAACGCTTTCGACTCAGGTCGATCCATAAGCCGAAGCATTCAGAATTGCCAATGTCGTGCAATGATATAGATGCAAATATCTTTACTGCAATCAATTTCACAGGATTCTGCCTCATCGTGTCTTGTCCAGGGGGTCCAAATGTACGGGATTTGTTGCGGTAGCACTTGTCCAAAGCGACATTCTTTGGACTTATGTCGAACCATAAGCCGGACCATCCAGAATTGCCGTTGTTGACCAATGATATAGATGCAAATATCTTTACTCCTATTAATTTGACAGGATTCTGGCTCATCGTGTCTTGTCCAGGAGGATCAAGTGTACAAGAATTGTGCGGTAGCACTAGACAAGAGCGAAACGCTTTCGACTCAGGTCGATCCATAAGCCGAAGCATTCAGAATTGCCAATGTCGTGCAATGATATAGATGCAAATATCTTTACTGCTATCAATTTGACAGGATTCTGCCTCGTCGTATCTTGTCCCGGGGGTCCAAATGTACAAGATTTGTTGCGGTAGCACTTGTCCAAAGCGACTCTCCTTGGACTCAGGTCGAATCATATGCCTGAGCATCCAGAATTGCCAATGCCGTCTAATGATATAGATGCAAATATCTTCTCTCCTATCAATGTGACAGGATACTGCCTCATCATACCTTTTCCACGAGGTCCAAATGCACAAGGTTTGGGCGGCAGCATTTGCCCAAACCGACTCTCTTTGGATTCAGGTCGAATCATAAACCGGAGCATCCAGAATTGCCAATGTCGTCCAATGATATAGATGCAAATATCTTTACTCCTATCAATTTGACAAGATTCTGCCTCATCGTATATTGTCCAGGGGGTCCAAATGTACAAGACTTGTGCGGTAGCACTTGACAAAAGCCAATCTCTTTGACTCAGGTCGAATCATATGCCGAGCATCCAGAATTGCCAATGTCGTCCAATGATATAGATGCAAATATCTTTACTCCTATCAATTTGACAGGATTCTGCCTCATCGTATCTTGTCCAGGGGGTCCAAATGTACACGATTTGTTGCGGTAGCACTTGTCCAAAGCGACATTCTTTGGACTTATGTCGAACCATAAGCCGGACCATCCAGAATTGCCAATGTCGTCCAATGATATAGATACAAATATCTGTACTGCTATCAATTTGACAGGATTCTGGCTCATCGTGTCTTGTCCGGGAGGATCAAGTGTACAAGAATTGTGCGGTAGCACTAGACAAGAGCGAAACGCTTTCGACTCAGGTCGATCCATAAGCCGAAGCATTCAGAATTGCCAATGTCGTGCAATGATATAGATGCAAATATCTTTACTGCAATCAATTTCACAGGATTCTGCCTCATCGTGTCTTGTCCAGGGGGTCCAAATGTACGGGATTTGTTGCGGTAGCACTTGTCCAAAGCGACATTCTTTGGACTTATGTCGAACCATAAGCCGGACCATCCAGAATTGCCGTTGTTGACCAATGATATAGATGCAAATATCTTTACTCCTATTAATTTGACAGGATTCTGCCTCGTCGTATCTTGTCCCGGGGGTCCAAATGTACAAGATTTGTTACGGTAGCACTTGTCCAAAGCGACTCTCCTTGGACTCAGGTCGAATCATAAGCCTGAGCATTCAGAATTGCCAATGCCGTCTAATGATATAGATGCAAATATCTTCACTCCTATCAATGTGACAGGATTCTGCCTCATCATACCTTTTCCAGGAGGTCCAAATGCACACGTTTTAGGCGGCAGCATTTGCCCAAACCGACTCTCTTTGGATTCAGGTCGCATCATAATCCGGAGCATCCAGAATTGCCAATGTCGTCCAGTGATATTGATGCAAATATCTTTACTCCTATCAATGTGATAGGATTCTGCCTCATCGTATCTTGTCCAGGGGGTCCAAATGTATACGATTTGTTGCGGTAGCGCTTGTCCAAAGCGACATTCTTTGGACTTATGTCGAACCATAAGCCGGACCATCCAGAATTGCCGTTGTTGACCAATGATATAGATGCAAATATCTTTACTCCTATGAATTTGACAGGATTCTGCCTCGTCGTATCTTGTCCCGGGGGTCCAAATGTACAAGATTTGTTGCGGTAGCATTTGTCCAAAGCGACTCTCCTTGGACTCAGGTCGAATCATATGCCTGAGCATCCAGAATTGCCAATGCCGTCTAATGATATAGATGCAAATATCTTCTCTCCTATCAATGTGACAGGATTCTGCCTCATCATACCTTTTCCACGAGGTCCAAATGCACAAGGTTTGGGCGGCAGCATTTGCCCAAACCGCATCTCTTTGGATTCAGGTCGAATCATAAACCGGAGCATCCAGAATTGCCAATGTCGTCCAATGATATAGATGCAAATATCTTTACTCCTATCAATTTGACAAGATTCTGCCTCGTCGTATCTTGTCCCGGGGGTCCAAATGTACAAGATTTGTTGCGGTAGCACTTGTCCAAAGCGACATTCTTTGGACTTATGTCGAACCATAAGCCGGACCATCCAGAATTGCCAATGTCGTCCAATGATATAGATGCAAATACCTTCACTCCTATCAATTTGACAGGATTCGGCCTCATCATATCTTGTCCAGGAGGTCCAAATGGACAAGATTTGGGAGGCAGTATTTGTCCAAAGCGACTCTCTTTGAACTCAGGTCGAATCATATGCCGAACTTCCAGAATTGCCAATGTCGTGCAATGATATAGATGCAAATATCTTTACTCCTATCAATGTGATAGGATTCTGCATCATCGTATCTTGTCCAGGGGGTCCAAATGTACACGATTTGTTGCGGTAGCACTTGTCCAAAGCGACATTCTTTGGACTTATGTCGAACCATAAGCCGGACCATCCAGAATTGCCAATGTCGTCCAATGATATAGATACAAATATCTGTACTGCTATCAATTTGACAGGATTCTGGCTCATCGTGTCTTGTCCAGGAGGATCAAGTGTACAAGAATTGTGCGGTAGCACTAGACAAGAGCGAAACGCTTTCGACTCAGGTCGATCCATAAGCCGAAGCATTCAGAATTGCCAATGTCGTGCAATGATATAGATGCAAATATCTTTACTGCTATCAATTTGACAGGATTCTGCCTCGTCGTATCTTGTCCCGGGGGTCCAAATGTACAAGGTTTGTTGCGGTAGCACTTGTCCGAAGCGACTCTCTTTGGACTCAGGTCGAATCATATGCCGAACTTCCAGAATTGCCAATGTCGTCCAATGATAGAGATGCAAACATCTTCACTCCTATCAATTTGACAGGATTCTGCCTCATCGTATCTTGTCCAGGAGGTTCAAATGTACAAGATTTGTGCGGTAGCACTTGTCCAAAGGGACATTCTTTGGACTTAGGTCGAACATAAGCCGAGTATCCAGAATTGCCAATGTCGTCCAATGATATAGATGCAAATATCTTTACTCCTATCAATTTGACAGGATTCTGCCTCATCGTATATTGTCCAGGGGGTCCAAATGTACAAGACTTGTGCGGCAGCACTTGACAAAAACCAATCTCTTTGACTCAGGTCGAATCATATGCCGAGAATCCAGAATTGCCAATGTCGTCCAATGATATAGATGCAAATATCTTTACTCTTATCAATGTGATTGGATTCTGCATCATACCTTGTACAGGAGGTTCAAATGTACAAGACTTATTGCGGTAGAACTTGTCCGAAGCGACTCTCTTTGGCCTCCGGTCGAATCATTTGCCGGAGCATCCAGAATTGCCAATGTCGTCCAGTGATATTGATGCAAATATCTTTACTCCTATCAATGTGATAGGATTCTGCCTCATCGTATCTTGTCCAGGGGGTCCAAATGTATACGATTTGTTGCGGTAGCGCTTGTCCAAAGCGACATTCTTTGGACTTATGTCGAACCATAAGCCGGACCTTCCAGAATTGCCGATGTTGACCAATGATATAGATGCAAATATCTTTACTCCTATCAATTTGACAGGATTCTGGCTCATCATGTCTTGCCCAGGATGATCAAGTGTAGAAGATGTGTGCGTTAGCACTAGACAAAAGCGAAACTCCTTGGACTCAGGTCGATCCATAAGCCGAAGCATCCAGAATTGCCAATGTCGTCCAATGATATAGATGCAAATATCTTCACTCCTATCAATTTGACAGGATTCTGGCTCATCATGTCTTGTCCAGGAGGATCAAGTGTACAAGACTTATTGCGGTAGCACTTGTCCAAAGCGACATCCTTTGGACTAATGTCGAACCATAAGCCGGACCATCCAGAATTGCCGATGTTCACCAATGATATAGATGCAAATATCTTTACTCCTATTAATTTGACAGAATTCTGCCTCATCGTATCTTGTCAAGGGGGTCTAAATGTACAAGATTTGTTGCGGTAGCATTTGTCCAAAACGACTCTCCTTGGACTCAGGTCGAATCATAAGCCTGAGCATCCAGAATTGCCAATGTCGTCCAATGATATAGATGCAAATATCTTCACTCCTATCAATTTGACAGGATTCTGCCTCATCGTATATTGTCCAGGGGGTCCAAATGTACAAGACTTGTGCGGTAGCACTTGACAAAAGCCAATCTCTTTGACTCAGGTCGAATCATATGCCGAGCATCCAGAATTGCCAATGTCGTCCAATGATATAGATGCAAATATCTTTACTCCTATCAATTTGACAGGATTCTGCCTCATCGTATCTTGTCCAGGGGATCCAAATGTACAAGATTTGTTGCGGTAGCACTTGTCCAAAGCGACATTCTTTGGACTTATGTCGAACCTTGAGCCGGACCATCCAGAATTGCCGTTGTTGACCAATGATATAGATGCAAATATCTTTACTCCTATGAATTTGACAGGATTCTGCCTCGTCGTATCTTGTCCCGGGGGTCCAAATGTACAAGATTTGTTGCGGTAGCACTTGTCCAAAGCGACTCTCCTTGGACTCAGGTCGAATCATATGCCTGAGCATCCAGAATTGCCAATGCCGTCTAATGATATAGATGCAAATATCTTCTCTCCTATCAATGTGACAGGATTCTGCCTCATCATACCTTTTCCACGAGGTCCAAATGCACAAGGTTTGGGCGGCAGCATTTGCCCAAACCGACTCTCTTTGGATTCAGGTCGAATCATAAACCGGAGCATCCAGAATTGCCAATGTCGTCCAATGATATAGATGCAAATATCTTTACTCCTATCAATTTGACAGGATTCTGCCTCATCGTATCTTGTCCAGGGGGTCCAAATGTACACGATTTGTTGCGGTAGCACTTGTCCAAAGCGACATTCTTTGGACTTATGTCGAACCATAAGCCGGACCATCCAGAATTGCCAATGTCGTCCAATGATATAGATACAAATATCTTCATTCCTATCAATTTGACTGGATTCTGGCTCATCATGTCTCGTCCAGGAGGATAAAGTCTACAAGATTTGTGCGGTAGCACTACACAAAAGCGAAACTTTTGGACTCAGGTCGATCCATAAGCCGAAGCATCCAGAATTGCCAATGTCGTGCAATGATATAGATGCAAATATCTTTACTGCTATCAATTTGACAGGATTCTGCCTCATCGTATCTTGTCCACGAGGTTCAAATGTACAAGATTTGTGCGGGAGCACTTGCCCAAAGCGGCATTCTTTAGACTTAGGTCGATCCATATGCCGAAGCTTCAAGAATTGCCAATGTCGTGCAATGGTATAGATGCAAATATCTTTACTGCAATCAATTTCACAGGATTCTGCCTCATCGTGTCTTGTCCAGGGGGTCCAAATGTACGGGATTTGTTGCGGTAGCACTTGTCCAAAGCGACATTCTTTGGACTTATGTCGAACCATAAGCCGGACCATCCAGAATTGCCGTTGTTGACCAATGATATAGATGCAAATATCTTTACTCCTATTAATTTGACAGGATTCTGCCTCGTCGTATCTTGTCCCGGGGGTCCAAATGTACAAGATTTGTTGCGGTACCACTTGTCCAAAGCGACTCTCCTTGGACTCAGGTCGAATCATAAGCCTGAGCATTCAGAATTGCCAATGCCGTCTAATGATATAGATGCAAATATCTTCACTCCTATCAATGTGACAGGATTCTGCCTCATCATACCTTTTCCAGGAGGTCCAAATGCACACGTTTTAGGCGGCAGCATTTGCCCAAACCGCATCTCTTTGGATTCAGGTCGAATCATAAACCGGAGCATCCAGAATTGCCAATGTCGTCCAATGATATAGATGCAAATATCTTTACTCCTATCAATTTGACAAGATTCTGCCTCATCGTATATTGTCCAGGGGGTCCAAATGTACAAGACTTGTGCAGTAGCACTTGACAAAAGCCAATCTCTTTGACTCAGGTCGAATCATATGCCGAGCATCCAGAATTGCCAATGTCGTCCAATGATATAGATGCAAATATCTTTACTCCTATCAATTTGACAGGATTCTGCCTCATCGTATCTTGTCCAGGGGATCCAAATGTACAAGATTTGTTGCGGTAGCACTTGTCCAAAGCGACATTCTTTGGACTTATGTCGAACCATAAGCCGGACCATCCAGAATTGCCAATGTCGTCCAATGATATAGATACAAATATCTGTACTGCTATCAATTTGACAGGATTCTGGCTCATCGTGTCTTGTCCAGGAGGATCAAGTGTACAAGAATTGTGCGGTAGCACTAGACAAGAGCGAAACGCTTTCGACTCAGGTCGATCCATAAGCCGAAGCATTCAGAATTGCCAATGTCGTGCAATGATATAGATGCAAATATCTTTACTGCTATCAATTTGACAGGATTCTGCCTCATCGTATCTTGTCCAGGGGGTGCAAATGTACACGATTTGTTGCGGTAGCACTTGTCCAAAGCGACATTCTTTGGACTTATGTCGAACCAAAAGCCGGACCATCCAGAATTGCCGATGTTCACCAATGATATAGATGCAAATATCTTCATTCCTATCAATTTGACAGGATTCTGGCTCATCGTGTCTTGTCCAGGAGGATCAAGTGTACAAGAATTGTGCGGTAGCACTAGACAAGAGCGAAACGCTTTCGACTCAGGTCGATCCATAAGCCGAAGCATTCAGAATTGCCAATGTCGTGCAATGATATAGATGCAAATATCTTTACTGCAATCAATTTCACAGGATTCTGCCTCATCGTGTCTTGTCCAGGGGGTCCAAATGTACGGGATTTGTTGCGGTAGCACTTGTCCAAAGCGACATCCTTTGGACTAATGTCGAACCATAAGCCGGACCATCCAGAATTGCCGATGTTCACCAATGATATAGATGCAAATATCTTTACTCCTATTAATTTGACAGAATTCTGCCTCATCGTATCTTGTCAAGGGGGTCTAAATGTACAAGATTTGTTGCGGTAGCATTTGTCCAAAACGACTCTCTTTGGACTCAGGTCGAATCATATGCCGAACTTCCAGAATTGCCAATGTCGTCCAATGATAGAGATGCAAACATCTTCACTCCTATCAATTTGACAGGATTCTGCCTCATCGTATCTTGTCCAGGAGGTTCAAATGTACAAGATTTGTGCGGTAGCACTTGTCCAAAGGGACATTCTTTGGACTTAGGTCGAACATAAGCCGAGTATCCAGAATTGCCAATGTCGTCCAATGATATAGATGCAAATATCTTTACTCCTATCAATTTGACAGGATTCTGCCTCATCGTATATTGTCCAGGGGGTCCAAATGTACAAGACTTGTGCGGCAGCACTTGACAAAAACCAATCTCTTTGACTCAGGTCGAATCATATGCCGAGAATCCAGAATTGCCAATGTCGTCCAATGATATAGATGCAAATATCTTTACTCTTATCAATGTGATTGGATTCTGCATCATACCTTGTACAGGAGGTTCAAATGTACAAGACTTATTGCGGTAGAACTTGTCCGAAGCGACTCTCTTTGGCCTCCGGTCGAATCATTTGCCGGAGCATCCAGAATTGCCAATGTCGTCCAGTGATATTGATGCAAATATCTTTACTCCTATCAATGTGATAGGATTCTGCCTCATCGTATCTTGTCCAGGGGGTCCAAATGTATACGATTTGTTGCGGTAGCGCTTGTCCAAAGCGACATTCTTTGGACTTATGTCGAACCATAAGCCGGACCTTCCAGAATTGCCGATGTTGACCAATGATATAGATGCAAATATCTTTACTCCTATCAATTTGACAGGATTCTGGCTCATCATGTCTTGCCCAGGATGATCAAGTGTAGAAGATGTGTGCGTTAGCACTAGACAAAAGCGAAACTCCTTGGACTCAGGTCGATCCATAAGCCGAAGCATCCAGAATTGCCAATGTCGTCCAATGATATAGATGCAAATATCTTCACTCCTATCAATTTGACAGGATTCTGGCTCATCATGTCTTGTCCAGGAGGATCAAGTGTACAAGACTTATTGCGGTAGCACTTGTCCAAAGCGACATCCTTTGGACTAATGTCGAACCATAAGCCGGACCATCCAGAATTGCCGATGTTCACCAATGATATAGATGCAAATATCTTTACTCCTATTAATTTGACAGAATTCTGCCTCATCGTATCTTGTCAAGGGGGTCTAAATGTACAAGATTTGTTGCGGTAGCATTTGTCCAAAACGACTCTCCTTGGACTCAGGTCGAATCATAAGCCTGAGCATCCAGAATTGCCAATGTCGTCCAATGATATAGATGCAAATATCTTCACTCCTATCAATTTGACAGGATTCTGCCTCATCGTATTTTGTCCAGGGGGTCCAAATGTACAAGACTTGTGCGGTAGCACTTGACAAAAGCCAATCTCTTTGACTCAGGTCGAATCATATGCCGAGCATCCAGAATTGCCAATGTCGTCCAATGATATAGATGCAAATATCTTTACTCCTATCAATTTGACAGGATTCTGCCTCATCGTATCTTGTCCAGGGGATCCAAATGTACAAGATTTGTTGCGGTAGCACTTGTCCAAAGCGACATTCTTTGGACTTATGTCGAACCTTGAGCCGGACCATCCAGAATTGCCGTTGTTGACCAATGATATAGATGCAAATATCTTTACTCCTATGAATTTGACAGGATTCTGCCTCGTCGTATCTTGTCCCGGGGGTCCAAATGTACAAGATTTGTTGCGGTAGCACTTGTCCAAAGCGACTCTCCTTGGACTCAGGTCGAATCATATGCCTGAGCATCCAGAATTGCCAATGCCGTCTAATGATATAGATGCAAATATCTTCTCTCCTATCAATGTGACAGGATTCTGCCTCATCATACCTTTTCCACGAGGTCCAAATGCACAAGGTTTGGGCGGCAGCATTTGCCCAAACCGACTCTCTTTGGATTCAGGTCGAATCATAAACCGGAGCATCCAGAATTGCCAATGTCGTCCAATGATATAGATGCAAATATCTTTACTCCTATCAATTTGACAGGATTCTGCCTCATCGTATCTTGTCCAGGGGGTCCAAATGTACACGATTTGTTGCGGTAGCACTTGTCCAAAGCGACATTCTTTGGACTTATGTCGAACCATAAGCCGGACCATCCAGAATTGCCAATGTCGTCCAATGATATAGATACAAATATCTTCATTCCTATCAATTTGACTGGATTCTGGCTCATCATGTCTCGTCCAGGAGGATAAAGTCTACAAGATTTGTGCGGTAGCACTACACAAAAGCGAAACTTTTGGACTCAGGTCGATCCATAAGCCGAAGCATCCAGAATTGCCAATGTCGTGCAATGATATAGATGCAAATATCTTTACTGCTATCAATTTGACAGGATTCTGCCTCATCGTATCTTGTCCACGAGGTTCAAATGTACAAGATTTGTGCGGGAGCACTTGCCCAAAGCGGCATTCTTTAGACTTAGGTCGATCCATATGCCGAAGCTTCAAGAATTGCCAATGTCGTGCAATGGTATAGATGCAAATATCTTTACTGCAATCAATTTCACAGGATTCTGCCTCATCGTGTCTTGTCCAGGGGGTCCAAATGTACGGGATTTGTTGCGGTAGCACTTGTCCAAAGCGACATTCTTTGGACTTATGTCGAACCATAAGCCGGACCATCCAGAATTGCCGTTGTTGACCAATGATATAGATGCAAATATCTTTACTCCTATTAATTTGACAGGATTCTGCCTCGTCGTATCTTGTCCCGGGGGTCCAAATGTACAAGATTTGTTGCGGTACCACTTGTCCAAAGCGACTCTCCTTGGACTCAGGTCGAATCATAAGCCTGAGCATTCAGAATTGCCAATGCCGTCTAATGATATAGATGCAAATATCTTCACTCCTATCAATGTGACAGGATTCTGCCTCATCATACCTTTTCCAGGAGGTCCAAATGCACACGTTTTAGGCGGCAGCATTTGCCCAAACCGCATCTCTTTGGATTCAGGTCGAATCATAAACCGGAGCATCCAGAATTGCCAATGTCGTCCAATGATATAGATGCAAATATCTTTACTCCTATCAATTTGACAAGATTCTGCCTCATCGTATATTGTCCAGGGGGTCCAAATGTACAAGACTTGTGCAGTAGCACTTGACAAAAGCCAATCTCTTTGACTCAGGTCGAATCATATGCCGAGCATCCAGAATTGCCAATGTCGTCCAATGATATAGATGCAAATATCTTTACTCCTATCAATTTGACAGGATTCTGCCTCATCGTATCTTGTCCAGGGGATCCAAATGTACAAGATTTGTTGCGGTAGCACTTGTCCAAAGCGACATTCTTTGGACTTATGTCGAACCATAAGCCGGACCATCCAGAATTGCCAATGTCGTCCAATGATATAGATACAAATATCTGTACTGCTATCAATTTGACAGGATTCTGGCTCATCGTGTCTTGTCCAGGAGGATCAAGTGTACAAGAATTGTGCGGTAGCACTAGACAAGAGCGAAACGCTTTCGACTCAGGTCGATCCATAAGCCGAAGCATTCAGAATTGCCAATGTCGTGCAATGATATAGATGCAAATATCTTTACTGCTATCAATTTGACAGGATTCTGCCTCATCGTATCTTGTCCAGGGGGTGCAAATGTACACGATTTGTTGCGGTAGCACTTGTCCAAAGCGACATTCTTTGGACTTATGTCGAACCAAAAGCCGGACCATCCAGAATTGCCGATGTTCACCAATGATATAGATGCAAATATCTTCATTCCTATCAATTTGACAGGATTCTGGCTCATCGTGTCTTGTCCAGGAGGATCAAGTGTACAAGAATTGTGCGGTAGCACTAGACAAGAGCGAAACGCTTTCGACTCAGGTCGATCCATAAGCCGAAGCATTCAGAATTGCCAATGTCGTGCAATGATATAGATGCAAATATCTTTACTGCAATCAATTTCACAGGATTCTGCCTCATCGTGTCTTGTCCAGGGGGTCCAAATGTACGGGATTTGTTGCGGTAGCACTTGTCCAAAGCGACATCCTTTGGACTAATGTCGAACCATAAGCCGGACCATCCAGAATTGCCGATGTTCACCAATGATATAGATGCAAATATCTTTACTCCTATTAATTTGACAGAATTCTGCCTCATCGTATCTTGTCAAGGGGGTCTAAATGTACAAGATTTGTTGCGGTAGCATTTGTCCAAAACGACTCTCCTTGGACTCAGGTCGAATCATAAGCCTGAGCATCCAGAATTGCCAATGTCGTCCAATGATATAGATGCAAATATCTTCACTCCTATCAATTGGACAGGATTCTGCCTCATCGTATATTGTCCAGGGGGTCCAAATGTACAAGACTTGTGCGGTAGCACTTGACAAAAGCCAATCTCTTTGACTCAGGTCGAATCATATGCCGAGCATCCAGAATTGCCAATGTCGTCCAATGATATAGATGCAAATATCTTTACTCCTATCAATTTGACAGGATTCTGCCTCATCGTATCTTGTCCAGGGGATCCAAATGTACAAGATTTGTTGCGGTAGCACTTGTCCAAAGCGACATTCTTTGGACTTATGTCGAACCTTGAGCCGGACCATCCAGAATTGCCGTTGTTGACCAATGATATAGATGCAAATATCTTTACTCCTATGAATTTGACAGGATTCTGCCTCGTCGTATCTTGTCCCGGGGGTCCAAATGTACAAGATTTGTTGCGGTAGCACTTGTCCAAAGCGACTCTCCTTGGACTCAGGTCGAATCATATGCCTGAGCATCCAGAATTGCCAATGCCGTCTAATGATATAGATGCAAATATCTTCTCTCCTATCAATGTGACAGGATTCTGCCTCATCATACCTTTTCCACGAGGTCCAAATGCACAAGGTTTGGGCGGCAGCATTTGCCCAAACCGACTCTCTTTGGATTCAGGTCGAATCATAAACCGGAGCATCCAGAATTGCCAATGTCGTCCAATGATATAGATGCAAATATCTTTACTCCTATCAATTTGACAAGATTCTGCCTCATCGTATATTGTCCAGGGGGTCCAAATGTACAAGACTTGTGCGGTAGCACTTGACAAAAGCCAATCTCTTTGACTCAGGTCGAATCATATGCCGAGCATCCAGAATTGCCAATGTCGTCCAATGATATAGATGCAAATATCTTTACTCCTATCAATTTGACAGGATTCTGCCTCATCGTATCTTGTCCAGGGGGTCCAAATGTACACGATTTGTTGCGGTAGCACTTGTCCAAAGCGACATTCTTTGGACTTATGTCGAACCATAAGCCGGACCATCCAGAATTGCCAATGTCGTCCAATGATATAGATACAAATATCTTCATTCCTATCAATTTGACTGGATTCTGGCTCATCATGTCTCGTCCAGGAGGATAAAGTCTACAAGATTTGTGCGGTAGCACTACACAAAAGCGAAACTTTTGGACTCAGGTCGATCCATAAGCCGAAGCATCCAGAATTGCCAATGTCGTGCAATGATATAGATGCAAATATCTTTACTGCTATCAATTTGACAGGATTCTGCCTCATCGTATCTTGTCCACGAGGTTCAAATGTACAAGATTTGTGCGGGAGCACTTGCCCAAAGCGGCATTCTTTAGACTTAGGTCGATCCATATGCCGAAGCTTCAAGAATTGCCAATGTCGTGCAATGGTATAGATGCAAATATCTTTACTGCAATCAATTTCACAGGATTCTGCCTCATCGTGTCTTGTCCAGGGGGTCCAAATGTACGGGATTTGTTGCGGTAGCACTTGTCCAAAGCGACATTCTTTGGACTTATGTCGAACCATAAGCCGGACCATCCAGAATTGCCGTTGTTGACCAATGATATAGATGCAAATATCTTTACTCCTATTAATTTGACAGGATTCTGCCTCGTCGTATCTTGTCCCGGGGGTCCAAATGTACAAGATTTGTTGCGGTACCACTTGTCCAAAGCGACTCTCCTTGGATTCAGGTCGAATCATAAACCGGAGCATCCAGAATTGCCAATGTCGTCCAATGATATAGATGCAAATATCTTTACTCCTATCAATTTGACAAGATTCTGCCTCATCGTATATTGTCCAGGGGGTCCAAATGTACAAGACTTGTGCAGTAGCACTTGACAAAAGGCAATCTCTTTGACTCAGGTCGAATCATATGCCGAGCATCCAGAATTGCCAATGTCGTCCAATGATATAGATGCAAATATCTTTACTCCTATCAATTTGACAGGATTCTGCCTCATCGTATCTTGTCCAGGGGATCCAAATGTACAAGATTTGTTGCGGTAGCACTTGTCCAAAGCGACATTCTTTGGCCTTATGTCGAACCATAAGCCGGACCATCCAGAATTGCCGTTGTTGACCAATGATATAGATGCAAATATCTTTACTCCTATGAATTTGACAGGATTCTGCCTCGTCGTATCTTGTCCCGGGGGTCCAAATGTACAAGATTTGTTGCGGTAGCACTTGTCCGAAGCGACTCTCTTTGGACTCAGGTCGAATCATATGCCGAACTTCCAGAATTGCCAATGTCGTCCAATGATAGAGATGCAAACATCTTCACTCCTATCAATTTGACAGGATTCTGCCTCATCGTATCTTGTCCAGGAGGTTCAAATGTACAAGATTTGTGCGGTAGCACTTGTCCAAAGGGACATTCTTTGGACTTAGGTCGAACATAAGCCGAGCATCCAGAATTGCCAATGTCGTCCAATGATATAGATGCAAATATCTTTACTCCTATCAATTTGACAGGATTCTGCCTCATCGTATATTGTCCAGGGGGCCCAAATGTACAAGACTTGTGCGGCAGCACTTGACAAAAACCAATCTCTTTGACTCAGGTCGAATCATATGCCGAAGCATCCAGAATTGCCAATGTCGTCTAATGATATAGATGCAAATATCTTCACTCCTATCAATTTGACAGGATTCTGGCTCATCATGTTTTGTCCAGGAGGATCAAGTGTACAAGACTTATTGCGGTAGCATTGTCCGAAGCAACTCTCTTTGGACTCAGGTCGAATCATAAGCCTGAGCATCCAGAATTGCCAATGTCGTCCAATGATATAGATGCAAATACCTTCACTCCTATCAATTTGACAGGATTCGGCCTCATCATATCTTGTCCAGGAGGTCCAAATGGACAAGATTTGGGAGGCAGTATTTGTCCAAAGCGACTCTCTTTGAACTCAGGTCGAATCATAAGCCGAACTTCCAGAATTGCCAATGTCGTGCAATGATATAGATGCAAATATCTTTACTCCTATCAATGTGATAGGATTCTGCATCATCGTATCTTGTCCAGGGGGTCCAAATGTACGGGATTTGTTGCGGTGGCACTTATCCAAAACGACATTCTTTGGACTTATGTCGAACCATAAGCCGGACCATCCAGAATTGCCGTTGTTGACCAATGATATAGATGCAAATATCTTTACTCCTATTAATTTGACAGGATTCTGCCTCGTCGTATCTTGTCCCGGGGGTCCAAATGTACAAGATTTGTTGCGGTAGCACTTGTCCAAAGCGACTCTCCTTGGACTCAGGTCGAATCATAAGCCTGAGCATTCAGAATTGCCAATGCCGTCTAATGATACAGATGCAAATATCTTCACTCCTATCAATTTGACAGGATTCTGCCTCATCGTATCTTGTCCAGGGGAACCAAATGTACGAGATTTGTTGCGGTAGCACTTGTCCGAAGCGACTCTCTTTGGACTCAGGTCGAATCATATGCCGAACTTCCAGAATTGCCAATGTCGTCCAATGATAGAGATGCAAACATCTTCACTCCTATCAATTTGACAGGATTCTGCCTCATCGTATCTTGTCCAGGAGGTTCAAATGTACAAGATTTGTGCGGTAGCACTTGTCCAAAGGGACATTCTTTGGACTTAGGTCGAATCATAAGCCGGGGCATCCAGAATTGCCAATGTCGTCCAATGATACAGATACAATTATCTTTACTGCTATCAATTTGACAGGATTCTGGCTCATCGTGTCTTGTCCAGGAGGATCAAGTGTACGGTAGCACTAGACAAGAGCGAAACTCTTTGGACTCAGGTCGTGCAATGGTATAGATGCAAATATCTTTACTGCAATCAACTTGACAGGATTCTGCCTCATCGTATCTTGTCAAGGGGGTCTAAATGTACAAGATTTGTTGCGGTAGCATTTGTCCAAAACGACTCTCCTTGGACTCAGGTCGAATCATAAGCCTGAGCATCCAGAATTGCCAATGTCGTCCAATGATATAGATGCAAATACCTTCACTCCTATCAATTTGACAGGATTCTGCTTCATCGTATATTGGCCAGGGGGTCCAAATGTACAAGACTTCTGCGGTAGCACTTGACAAAAGCCAATCTCTTTGACTCAGGTCGAATCATATGCCGAGCATCCAGAATTGCCAATGTCGTCCAATGATATAGATGCAAATATCTTTACTCCTATCAATTTGACAGGATTCTGCCTCATCGTATCTTGTCCAGGGGATCCAAATGTACAAGATTTGTTGCGGTAGCACTTGTCCAAAGCGACATTCTTTGGACTTATGTCGAACCTTGAGCCGGACCATCCAGAATTGCCGTTGTTGACCAATGATATAGATGCAAATATCTTTACTCCTATGAATTTGACAGGATTCTGCCTCGTCGTATCTTGTCCCGGGGGTCCAAATGTACAAGACTTGTGCGGTAGCACTTGACAAAAGCCAATCTCTTTGACTCAGGTCGAATCATATGCCGAGCATCCAGAATTGCCAATGTCGTCCAATGATATAGATGCAAATATCTTTACTCCTATCAATTTGACAGGATTCTGCCTCATCGTATCTTGTCCAGGGGGTCCAAATGTACACGATTTGTTGCGGTAGCACTTGTCCAAAGCGACATTCTTTGGACTTATGTCGAACCATAAGCCGGACCATCCAGAATTGCCAATGTCGTCCAATGATATAGATACAAATATCTGTACTGCTATCAATTTGACAGGATTCTGGCTCATCGTGTCTTGTCCAGGAGGATCAAGTGTACAAGAATTGTGCGGTAGCACTAGACAAGAGCGAAACGCTTTCGACTCAGGTCGATCCATAAGCCGAAGCATTCAGAATTGCCAATGTCGTGCAATGATATAGATGCAAATATCTTTACTGCTATCAATTTGACAGGATTCTGCCTCATCATATCTTGTCCAGGGGGTGCAAATGTACACGATTTGTTGCGGTAGCACTTGTCCAAAGCGACATTCTTTGGACTTATGTCGAACCAAAAGCCGGACCATCCAGAATTGCCGATGTTGACCAATGATATAGATGCAAATATCTTCATTCCTATTAATTTGACTGGATTCTGGCTCATCATGTCTCGTCCAGGAGGATAAAGTCTACAAGATTTGTGCGGTAGCACTACACAAAAGCGAAACTCTTTGGACTCAGGTCGATCCATAAGCCGAAGCATCCAGAATTGCCAATGTCGTGCAATGATATAGATGCAAATATCTTTACTGCTATCAATTTGACAGGATTCTGCCTCATCGTATCTTGTCCAGGAGGTTCAAATGTACAAGATTTGTGCGGTAGCACTTGTCCAAAGGGACATTCTTTGGACTTAGGTCGATCCATATGCTGAAGCTTCAAGAATTGCCAATGTCGTGCAATGGTATAGATGCAAATATCTTTACTGCAATCAATTTCACAGGATTCTGCCTCATCGTGTCTTGTCCAGGGGGTCCAAATGTACGGGATTTGTTGCGGTAGCACTTGTCCAAAGCGACATTCTTTGGACTTATGTCGAACCCTAAGCCGGACCATCCAGAATTGCCGTTGTTGACCAATGATATAGATGCAAATATCTTTACTCCTATTAATTTGACAGGATTCTGCCTCGTCGTATCTTGTCCCGGGGGTCCAAATGTACAAGCTTTGTTGCGGTAGCACTTGTCCAAAGCGACTCTCCTTGGACTCAGGTCGAATCATAAGCCTGAGCATTCAGAATTGCCAATGCCGTCTAATGATATAGATGCAAATATCTTTACTCCTATCAATGTGATAGGATTCTGCATCATACCTTGTACAGGAGGTCCAAATGTACAAGACTTATTGCGGTAGCACTTGTCCGAAGAGACTCTCTTTGGCCTCCGGTCGAATCATTTGCCGGAGCATCCAGAATTGCCAATGTCGTCCAGTGATATTGATGCCAATATCTTTACTCCTATTAATTTGACAGGATTCTGCCTCATCGTATCTTGTCCAGGGGGTCCAAATGTACAAGATTTGTTGCGGTAGCACTTGTCCAAAACGACCCTCCTTGGACTCAGGTCGAATCATAAGCCGGGGCATCCAGAATTGCCAATGTCGTCCAATGATATAGATACAATTATCTTTACTGCTATCAATTTGACAGGATTCTGCCTCATCATATCTTGTCCAGGAGGTCCAAATGGACAAGATTTGGGCGGCAGTATTTGACCAAAGCGACTCTCTTTGAACTCAGGTCGAATCATATGCCGAACTTCCAGAATTGCCAATGTCGTCCAATGATATAGATACAAATATCTGTACTGCTATCAATTTGACAGGATTCTGGCTCATCGTGTCTTGTCCAGGAGGATCAAGTGTACAAGAATTGTGCGGTAGCACTAGACAAGAGCGAAACGCTTTCGACTCAGGTCGATCCATAAGCAGAAGCATTCAGAATTGCCAATGTCGTGCAATGATATAGATGCAAATATCTTTACTACTATCAATTTGACAGAATTCTGCCTCATCGTATCTTGTCCAGGGGGTGCAAATGTACACGATTTGTTGCGGTAGCACTTGTCCAAAGCGACATTCTTTGGACTTATGTCGAACCAAAAGCCGGACCATCCAGAATTGCCGATGTTGACCAATGATATAGATGCAAATATCTTCATTCCTATCAATTTGACTGGATTCTGGCTCATCATGTCTCGTCCAGGAGGATAAAGTCTACAAGATTTGTGCGGTAGCACTACACAAAAGCGAAACTCTTTGGACTCAGGTCGATCCATAAGCCGAAGCATCCAGAATTGCCAATGTCGTGCAATGATATAGATGCAAATATCTTTACTGCTATCAATTTGACAGGATTCTGCCTCATCGTATCTTGTCCACGAGGTTCAAATGTACAAGATTTGTGCGGGAGCACTTGCCCAAAGCGGCATTCTTTAGACTTAGGTCGATCCATATGCCGAAGCATCAAGAATTGCCAATGTCGTGCAATGGTATAGATGCAAATATCTTTACTGCAATCAATTTCACAGGGTTCTGCCTCATCGTGTCTTGTCCAGGGGGTCCAAATGTACGGGATTTGTTGCGGTAGCACTTGTCCAAAGCGACATTCTTTGGACTTATGTCGAACCATAAGCCGGACCATCCAGAATTGCCGTTGTTGACCAATGATATAGATGCAAATATCTTTACTCCTATTAATTTGACAGGATTCTGCCTCGTCGTATCTTGTCCCGGGGGTCCAAATGTACAAGATTTGTTGCGGTAGCACTTGTCCAAAGCGACTCTCCTTGGACTCAGGTCGAATCATAAGCCTGAGCATTCAGAATTGCCAATGCCGTCTAATGATATAGATGCAAATATCTTTACTCCTATCAATGTGATAGGATTCTGCATCATACCTTGTACAGGAGGTCCAAATGTACAAGAGTTATTGCGGTAGCACTTGTCCGAAGCGACTCTCTTTGGCCTCCGGTCGAATCATTTGCCGGAGCATCCAGAATTGCCAATGTCGTCCAGTGATATTGATGCAAATATCTTTACTCCTATCAATGTGATAGGATTCTGCCTCATCGTATCTTGTCCAGGGGGTCCAAATGTACACGATTTGTTGCGGTAGCACTTGTCCAAAGCGACATTCTTTGGACTTATGTCGAACCAAAAGCCGGACCATCCAGAATTGCCGATGTTGACCAATGATATAGATGCCAATATCTTTACTCCTATTAATTTGACAGGATTCTGCCTCATCGTATCTTGTCCAGGGGGTCCAAATGTACAAGATTTGTTGCGGTAGCACTTGTCCAAAACGACCCTCCTTGGACTCAGGTCGAATCATAAGCCGGGGCATCCAGAATTGCCAATGTCGTCCAATGATATAGATACAATTATCTTTACTGCTATCAATTTGACAGGATTCTGCCTCATCATATCTTGTCCAGGAGGTCCAAATGGACAAGATTTGGGCGGCAGTATTTGACCAAAGCGACTCTCTTTGAACTCAGGTCGAATCATATGCCGAACTTCCAGAATTGCCAATGTCGTCCAATGATATAGATACAAATATCTGTACTGCTATCAATTTGACAGGATTCTGGCTCATCGTGTCTTGTCCAGGAGGATCAAGTGTACAAGAATTGTGCGGTAGCACTAGACAAGAGCGAAACGCTTTCGACTCAGGTCGATCCATAAGCAGAAGCATTCAGAATTGCCAATGTCGTGCAATGATATAGATGCAAATATCTTTACTGCTATCAATTTGACAGGATTCTGCCTCATCGTATCTTGTCCAGGGGGTGCAAATGTACACGATTTGTTGCGGTAGCACTTGTCCAAAGCGACATTCTTTGGACTTATGTCGAACCAAAAGCCGGACCATCCAGAATTGCCGATGTTGACCAATGATATAGATGCAAATATCTTCATTCCTATCAATTTGACTGGATTCTGGCTCATCATGTCTCGTCCAGGAGGATAAAGTCTACAAGATTTGTGCGGTAGCACTACACAAAAGCGAAACTCTTTGGACTCAGGTCGATCTATAAGCCGAAGCATCCAGAATTGCCAATGTCGTGCAATGATATAGATGCAAATATCTTTACTGCTATCAATTTGACAGGATTCTGCCTCATCGTATCTTGTCCACGAGGTTCAAATGTACAAGATTTGTGCGGGAGCACTTGCCCAAAGCGGCATTCTTTAGACTTAGGTCGATCCATATGCCGAAGCATCAAGAATTGCCAATGTCGTGCAATGGTATAGATGCAAATATCTTTACTGCAATCAATTTCACAGGGTTCTGCCTCATCGTGTCTTGTCCAGGGGGTCCAAATGTACGGGATTTGTTGCGGTAGCACTTGTCCAAAGCGACATTCTTTGGACTTATGTCGAACCATAAGCCGGACCATCCAGAATTGCCGTTGTTGACCAATGATATAGATGCAAATATCTTTACTCCTATTAATTTGACAGGATTCTGCCTCGTCGTATCTTGTCCCGGGGGTCCAAATGTACAAGATTTGTTGCGGTAGCACTTGTCCAAAGCGACTCTCCTTGGACTCAGGTCGAATCATAAGCCTGAGCATTCAGAATTGCCAATGCCGTCTAATGATATAGATGCAAATATCTTTACTCCTATCAATGTGATAGGATTCTGCATCATACCTTGTACAGGAGGTCCAAATGTACAAGAGTTATTGCGGTAGCACTTGTCCGAAGCGACTCTCTTTGGCCTCCGGTCGAATCATTTGCCGGAGCATCCAGAATTGCCAATGTCGTCCAGTGATATTGATGCAAATATCTTTACTCCTATCAATGTGATAGGATTCTGCCTCATCGTATCTTGTCCAGGGGGTCCAAATGTACACGATTTGTTGCGGTAGCACTTGTCCAAAGCGACATTCTTTGGACTTATGTCGAACCAAAAGCCGGACCATCCAGAATTGCCGATGTTGACCAATGATATAGATGCAAATATCTTCATTCCTATCAATTTGACTGGATTCTGGCTCATCATGTCTCGTCCAGGAGGATAAAGTCTACAAGATTTGTGCGGTAGCACTACACAAAAGCGAAACTCTTTGGACTCAGGTCGATCCATAAGCCGAAGCATCCAGAATTGCCAATGTCGTGCAATGATATAGATGCAAATATCTTTACTGCTATCAATTTGACAGGATTCTGCCTCATCGTATCTTGTCCACGAGGTTCAAATGTACAAGATTTGTGCGGGAGCACTTGCCCAAAGCGGCATTCTTTAGACTTAGGTCGATCCATATGCCGAAGCATCAAGAATTGCCAATGTCGTGCAATGGTATAGATGCAAATATCTTTACTGCAATCAATTTCACAGGGTTCTGCCTCATCGTGTCTTGTCCAGGGGGTCCAAATGTACGGGATTTGTTGCGGTAGCACTTGTCCAAAGCGACATTCTTTGGACTTATGTCGAACCCTAAGCCGGACCATCCAGAATTGCCGTTGTTGACCAATGATATAGATGCAAATATCTTTACTCCTATTAATTTGACAGGATTCTGCCTCGTCGTATCTTGTCCCGGGGGTCCAAATGTACAAGCTTTGTTGCGGTAGCACTTGTCCAAAGCGACTCTCCTTGGACTCAGGTCGAATCATAAGCCTGAGCATTCAGAATTGCCAATGCCGTCTAATGATATAGATGCAAATATCTTTACTCCTATCAATGTGATAGGATTCTGCATCATACCTTGTACAGGAGGTCCAAATGTACAAGACTTATTGCGGTAGCACTTGTCCGAAGAGACTCTCTTTGGCCTCCGGTCGAATCATTTGCCGGAGCATCCAGAATTGCCAATGTCGTCCAGTGATATTGATGCCAATATCTTTACTCCTATTAATTTGACAGGATTCTGCCTCATCGTATCTTGTCCAGGGGGTCCAAATGTACAAGATTTGTTGCGGTAGCACTTGTCCAAAACGACCCTCCTTGGACTCAGGTCGAATCATAAGCCTGAGCATTCAGAATTGCCAATGCCGTCTAATGATATAGATGCAAATATCTTTACTCCTATCAATGTGATAGGATTCTGCATCATACCTTGTACAGGAGGTCCAAATGTACAAGAGTTATTGCGGTAGCACTTGTCCGAAGCGACTCTCTTTGGCCTCCGGTCGAATCATTTGCCGGAGCATCCAGAATTGCCAATGTCGTCCAGTGATATTGATGCAAATATCTTTACTCCTATCAATGTGATAGGATTCTGCCTCATCGTATCTTGTCCAGGGGGTCCAAATGTACACGATTTGTGCGGTAGCACTAGACAAGAGCGAAACGCTTTCGACTCAGGTCGATCCATAAGCAGAAGCATTCAGAATTGCCAATGTCGTGCAATGATATAGATGCAAATATCTTTACTACTATCAATTTGACAGAATTCTGCCTCATCGTATCTTGTCCAGGGGGTGCAAATGTACACGATTTGTTGCGGTAGCACTTGTCCAAAGCGACATTCTTTGGACTTATGTCGAACCAAAAGCCGGACCATCCAGAATTGCCGATGTTGACCAATGATATAGATGCAAATATCTTCATTCCTATCAATTTGACTGGATTCTGGCTCATCATGTCTCGTCCAGGAGGATAAAGTCTACAAGATTTGTGCGGTAGCACTACACAAAAGCGAAACTCTTTGGACTCAGGTCGATCCATAAGCCGAAGCATCCAGAATTGCCAATGTCGTGCAATGATATAGATGCAAATATCTTTACTGCTATCAATTTGACAGGATTCTGCCTCATCGTATCTTGTCCACGAGGTTCAAATGTACAAGATTTGTGCGGGAGCACTTGCCCAAAGCGGCATTCTTTAGACTTAGGTCGATCCATATGCCGAAGCATCAAGAATTGCCAATGTCGTGCAATGGTATAGATGCAAATATCTTTACTGCAATCAATTTCACAGGGTTCTGCCTCATCGTGTCTTGTCCAGGGGGTCCAAATGTACGGGATTTGTTGCGGTAGCACTTGTCCAAAGCGACATTCTTTGGACTTATGTCGAACCATAAGCCGGACCATCCAGAATTGCCGTTGTTGACCAATGATATAGATGCAAATATCTTTACTCCTATTAATTTGACAGGATTCTGCCTCGTCGTATCTTGTCCCGGGGGTCCAAATGTACAAGATTTGTTGCGGTAGCACTTGTCCAAAGCGACTCTCCTTGGACTCAGGTCGAATCATAAGCCTGAGCATTCAGAATTGCCAATGCCGTCTAATGATATAGATGCAAATATCTTTACTCCTATCAATGTGATAGGATTCTGCATCATACCTTGTACAGGAGGTCCAAATGTACAAGAGTTATTGCGGTAGCACTTGTCCGAAGCGACTCTCTTTGGCCTCCGGTCGAATCATTTGCCGGAGCATCCAGAATTGCCAATGTCGTCCAGTGATATTGATGCAAATATCTTTACTCCTATCAATGTGATAGGATTCTGCCTCATCGTATCTTGTCCAGGGGGTCCAAATGTACACGATTTGTTGCGGTAGCACTTGTCCAAAGCGACATTCTTTGGACTTATGTCGAACCAAAAGCCGGACCATCCAGAATTGCCGATGTTGACCAATGATATAGATGCCAATATCTTTACTCCTATTAATTTGACAGGATTCTGCCTCATCGTATCTTGTCCAGGGGGTCCAAATGTACAAGATTTGTTGCGGTAGCACTTGTCCAAAACGACCCTCCTTGGACTCAGGTCGAATCATAAGCCGGGGCATCCAGAATTGCCAATGTCGTCCAATGATATAGATACAATTATCTTTACTGCTATCAATTTGACAGGATTCTGCCTCATCATATCTTGTCCAGGAGGTCCAAATGGACAAGATTTGGGCGGCAGTATTTGACCAAAGCGACTCTCTTTGAACTCAGGTCGAATCATATGCCGAACTTCCAGAATTGCCAATGTCGTCCAATGATATAGATACAAATATCTGTACTGCTATCAATTTGACAGGATTCTGGCTCATCGTGTCTTGTCCAGGAGGATCAAGTGTACAAGAATTGTGCGGTAGCACTAGACAAGAGCGAAACGCTTTCGACTCAGGTCGATCCATAAGCAGAAGCATTCAGAATTGCCAATGTCGTGCAATGATATAGATGCAAATATCTTTACTGCTATCAATTTGACAGGATTCTGCCTCATCGTATCTTGTCCAGGGGGTGCAAATGTACACGATTTGTTGCGGTAGCACTTGTCCAAAGCGACATTCTTTGGACTTATGTCGAACCAAAAGCCGGACCATCCAGAATTGCCGATGTTGACCAATGATATAGATGCAAATATCTTCATTCCTATCAATTTGACTGGATTCTGGCTCATCATGTCTCGTCCAGGAGGATAAAGTCTACAAGATTTGTGCGGTAGCACTACACAAAAGCGAAACTCTTTGGACTCAGGTCGATCTATAAGCCGAAGCATCCAGAATTGCCAATGTCGTGCAATGATATAGATGCAAATATCTTTACTGCTATCAATTTGACAGGATTCTGCCTCATCGTATCTTGTCCACGAGGTTCAAATGTACAAGATTTGTGCGGGAGCACTTGCCCAAAGCGGCATTCTTTAGACTTAGGTCGATCCATATGCCGAAGCATCAAGAATTGCCAATGTCGTGCAATGGTATAGATGCAAATATCTTTACTGCAATCAATTTCACAGGGTTCTGCCTCATCGTGTCTTGTCCAGGGGGTCCAAATGTACGGGATTTGTTGCGGTAGCACTTGTCCAAAGCGACATTCTTTGGACTTATGTCGAACCATAAGCCGGACCATCCAGAATTGCCGTTGTTGACCAATGATATAGATGCAAATATCTTTACTCCTATTAATTTGACAGGATTCTGCCTCGTCGTATCTTGTCCCGGGGGTCCAAATGTACAAGATTTGTTGCGGTAGCACTTGTCCAAAGCGACTCTCCTTGGACTCAGGTCGAATCATAAGCCTGAGCATTCAGAATTGCCAATGCCGTCTAATGATATAGATGCAAATATCTTTACTCCTATCAATGTGATAGGATTCTGCATCATACCTTGTACAGGAGGTCCAAATGTACAAGAGTTATTGCGGTAGCACTTGTCCGAAGCGACTCTCTTTGGCCTCCGGTCGAATCATTTGCCGGAGCATCCAGAATTGCCAATGTCGTCCAGTGATATTGATGCAAATATCTTTACTCCTATCAATGTGATAGGATTCTGCCTCATCGTATCTTGTCCAGGGGGTCCAAATGTACACGATTTGTTGCGGTAGCACTTGTCCAAAGCGACATTCTTTGGACTTATGTCGAACCAAAAGCCGGACCATCCAGAATTGCCGATGTTGACCAATGATATAGATGCAAATATCTTCATTCCTATCAATTTGACTGGATTCTGGCTCATCATGTCTCGTCCAGGAGGATAAAGTCTACAAGATTTGTGCGGTAGCACTACACAAAAGCGAAACTCTTTGGACTCAGGTCGATCCATAAGCCGAAGCATCCAGAATTGCCAATGTCGTGCAATGATATAGATGCAAATATCTTTACTGCTATCAATTTGACAGGATTCTGCCTCATCGTATCTTGTCCACGAGGTTCAAATGTACAAGATTTGTGCGGGAGCACTTGCCCAAAGCGGCATTCTTTAGACTTAGGTCGATCCATATGCCGAAGCATCAAGAATTGCCAATGTCGTGCAATGGTATAGATGCAAATATCTTTACTGCAATCAATTTCACAGGGTTCTGCCTCATCGTGTCTTGTCCAGGGGGTCCAAATGTACGGGATTTGTTGCGGTAGCACTTGTCCAAAGCGACATTCTTTGGACTTATGTCGAACCATAAGCCGGACCATCCAGAATTGCCGTTGTTGACCAATGATATAGATGCAAATATCTTTACTCCTATTAATTTGACAGGATTCTGCCTCGTCGTATCTTGTCCCGGGGGTCCAAATGTACAAGATTTGTTGCGGTAGCACTTGTCCAAAGCGACTCTCCTTGGACTCAGGTCGAATCATAAGCCTGAGCATTCAGAATTGCCAATGCCGTCTAATGATATAGATGCAAATATCTTTACTCCTATCAATGTGATAGGATTCTGCATCATACCTTGTACAGGAGGTCCAAATGTACAAGACTTATTGCGGTAGCACTTGTCCGAAGCGACTCTTTTTGGCCTCCGGTCGAATCATTTGCCGGAGCATCCAGAATTGCCAATGTCGTCCAGTGATATTGATGAAAATATCTTTACTCCTATCAATGTGATAGGATTCTGCCTCATCGTATCTTGTCCAGGGGGTCCAAATGTACACGATTTGTTGCGGTAGCACTTGTCCAAAGCGACATTCTTTGGACTTATGTCGAACCAAAAGCCGGACCATCCAGAATTGCCGATGTTGACCAATGATATAGATGCCAATATCTTTACTCCTATTAATTTGACAGGATTCTGCCT
The DNA here is from genome assembly GCA_963942575.1 of Priocnemis perturbator. NCBI lineage: Eukaryota > Metazoa > Arthropoda > Insecta > Hymenoptera > Pompilidae > Priocnemis > Priocnemis perturbator. Next base: position 253,664 of record CAWWDK010000133.1, on the reverse strand, counting down.
CATCGTATCTTGTCCAGGGGGTCCAAATGTACAAGATTTGTTGCGGTAGCACTTGTCCAAAACGACCCTCCTTGGACTCAGGTCGAATCATAAGCCGGGGCATCCAGAATTGCCAATGTCGTCCAATGATATAGATACAATTATCTTTACTGCTATCAATTTGACAGGATTCTGCCTCATCATATCTTGTCCAGGAGGTCCAAATGGACAAGATTTGGGCGGCAGTATTGGACCAAAGCGACTCTCTTTGAACTCAGGTCGAATCATATGCCGAACTTCCAGAATTGCCAATGTCGTCCAATGATATAGATACAAATATCTGTACTGCTATCAATTTGACAGGATTCTGGCTCATCGTGTCTTGTCCAGGAGGATCAAGTGTACAAGAATTGTGCGGTAGCACTAGACAAGAGCGAAACGCTTTCGACTCAGGTCGATCCATAAGCCGAAGCATTCAGAATTGCCAATGTCGTGCAATGATATAGATGCAAATATCTTTACTGCTATCAATTTGACAGGATTCTGCCTCATCGTATCTTGTCCAGGGGGTGCAAATGTACACGATTTGTTGCGGTAGCACTTGTCCAAAGCGACATTCTTTGGACTTATGTCGAACCAAAAGCCGGACCATCCAGAATTGCCGATGTTGACCAATGATATAGATGCAAATATCTTCATTCCTATCAATTTGACTGGATTCTGGCTCATCATGTCTCGTCCAGGAGGATAAAGTCTACCAGATTTGTGCGGTAGCACTACACAAAAGCGAAACTCTTTGGACTCAGGTCGATCTATAAGCCGAAGCATCCAGAATTGCCAATGTCGTGCAATGATATAGATGCAAATATCTTTACTGCTATCAATTTGACAGGATTCTGCCTCATCGTATCTTGTCCACGAGGTTCAAATGTACAAGATTTGTGCGGGAGCACTTGCCCAAAGCGGCATTCTTTAGACTTAGGTCGATCCATATGCCGAAGCATCAAGAATTGCCAATGTCGTGCAATGGTATAGATGCAAATATCTTTACTGCAATCAATTTCACAGGGTTCTGCCTCATCGTGTCTTGTCCAGGGGGTCCAAATGTACGGGATTTGTTGCGGTAGCACTTGTCCAAAGCGACATTCTTTGGACTTATGTCGAACCATAAGCCGGACCATCCAGAATTGCCGTTGTTGACCAATGATATAGATGCAAATATCTTTACTCCTATTAATTTGACAGGATTCTGCCTCGTCGTATCTTGTCCCGGGGGTCCAAATGTACAAGATTTGTTGCGGTAGCACTTGTCCAAAGCGACTCTCCTTGGACTCAGGTCGAATCATAAGCCTGAGCATTCAGAATTGCCAATGCCGTCTAATGATATAGATGCAAATATCTTTACTCCTATCAATGTGATAGGATTCTGCATCATACCTTGTACAGGAGGTCCAAATGTACAAGAGTTATTGCGGTAGCACTTGTCCGAAGCGACTCTCTTTGGCCTCCGGTCGAATCATTTGCCGGAGCATCCAGAATTGCCAATGTCGTCCAGTGATATTGATGCAAATATCTTTACTCCTATCAATGTGATAGGATTCTGCCTCATCGTATCTTGTCCAGGGGGTCCAAATGTACACGATTTGTTGCGGTAGCACTTGTCCAAAGCGACATTCTTTGGACTTATGTCGAACCAAAAGCCGGACCATCCAGAATTGCCGATGTTGACCAATGATATAGATGCAAATATCTTCATTCCTATCAATTTGACTGGATTCTGGCTCATCATGTCTCGTCCAGGAGGATAAAGTCTACAAGATTTGTGCGGTAGCACTACACAAAAGCGAAACTCTTTGGACTCAGGTCGATCCATAAGCCGAAGCATCCAGAATTGCCAATGTCGTGCAATGATATAGATGCAAATATCTTTACTGCTATCAATTTGACAGGATTCTGCCTCATCGTATCTTGTCCACGAGGTTCAAATGTACAAGATTTGTGCGGGAGCACTTGCCCAAAGCGGCATTCTTTAGACTTAGGTCGATCCATATGCCGAAGCATCAAGAATTGCCAATGTCGTGCAATGGTATAGATGCAAATATCTTTACTGCAATCAATTTCACAGGGTTCTGCCTCATCGTGTCTTGTCCAGGGGGTCCAAATGTACGGGATTTGTTGCGGTAGCACTTGTCCAAAGCGACATTCTTTGGACTTATGTCGAACCATAAGCCGGACCATCCAGAATTGCCGTTGTTGACCAATGATATAGATGCAAATATCTTTACTCCTATTAATTTGACAGGATTCTGCCTCGTCGTATCTTGTCCCGGGGGTCCAAATGTACAAGATTTGTTGCGGTAGCACTTGTCCAAAGCGACTCTCCTTGGACTCAGGTCGAATCATAAGCCTGAGCATTCAGAATTGCCAATGCCGTCTAATGATATAGATGCAAATATCTTTACTCCTATCAATGTGATAGGATTCTGCATCATACCTTGTACAGGAGGTCCAAATGTACAAGACTTATTGCGGTAGCACTTGTCCGAAGCGACTCTTTTTGGCCTCCGGTCGAATCATTTGCCGGAGCATCCAGAATTGCCAATGTCGTCCAGTGATATTGATGAAAATATCTTTACTCCTATCAATGTGATAGGATTCTGCCTCATCGTATCTTGTCCAGGGGGTCCAAATGTACACGATTTGTTGCGGTAGCACTTGTCCAAAGCGACATTCTTTGGACTTATGTCGAACCAAAAGCCGGACCATCCAGAATTGCCGATGTTGACCAATGATATAGATGCCAATATCTTTACTCCTATTAATTTGACAGGATTCTGCCTCATCGTATCTTGTCCAGGGGGTCCAAATGTACAAGATTTGTTGCGGTAGCACTTGTCCAAAACGACCCTCCTTGGACTCAGGTCGAATCATAAGCCGGGGCATCCAGAATTGCCAATGTCGTCCAATGATATAGATACAATTATCTTTACTGCTATCAATTTGACAGGATTCTGCCTCATCATATCTTGTCCAGGAGGTCCAAATGGACAAGATTTGGGCGGCAGTATTGGACCAAAGCGACTCTCTTTGAACTCAGGTCGAATCATATGCCGAACTTCCAGAATTGCCAATGTCGTCCAATGATATAGATACAAATATCTGTACTGCTATCAATTTGACAGGATTCTGGCTCATCGTGTCTTGTCCAGGAGGATCAAGTGTACAAGAATTGTGCGGTAGCACTAGACAAGAGCGAAACGCTTTCGACTCAGGTCGATCCATAAGCCGAAGCATTCAGAATTGCCAATGTCGTGCAATGATATAGATGCAAATATCTTTACTGCTATCAATTTGACAGGATTCTGCCTCATCGTATCTTGTCCAGGGGGTGCAAATGTACACGATTTGTTGCGGTAGCACTTGTCCAAAGCGACATTCTTTGGACTTATGTCGAACCAAAAGCCGGACCATCCAGAATTGCCGATGTTGACCAATGATATAGATGCAAATATCTTCATTCCTATCAATTTGACTGGATTCTGGCTCATCATGTCTCGTCCAGGAGGATAAAGTCTACCAGATTTGTGCGGTAGCACTACACAAAAGCGAAACTCTTTGGACTCAGGTCGATCCATAAGCCGAAGCATCCAGAATTGCCAATGTCGTGCAATGATATAGATGAAAATATCTTTACTGCTATCAATTTGACAGGATTCTGCCTCATCGTATCTTGTCCACGAGGTTCAAATGTACAAGATTTGTGCGGGAGCACTTGCCCAAAGCGGCATTCTTTAGACTTAGGTCGATCCATATGCCGAAGCATCAAGAATTGCCAATGTCGTGCAATGGTATAGATGCAAATATCTTTACTGCAATCAATTTCACAGGGTTCTGCCTCATCGTGCCTTGTCCAGGGGGTCCAAATGTACGGGATTTGTTGCGGTAGCACTTGTCCAAAGCGACATTCTTTGGACTTATGTCGAACCATAAGCCGGACCATCCAGAATTGCCGTTGTTGACCAATGATATAGATGCAAATATCTTTACTCCTATTAATTTGACAGGATTCTGCCTCGTCGTATCTTGTCCCGGGGGTCCAAATGTACAAGATTTGTTGCGGTAGCACTTGTCCAAAGCGACTCTCCTTGGACTCAGGTCGAATCATAAGCCTGAGCATTCAGAATTGCCAATGCCATCTAATGATATAGATGCAAATATCTTTACTCCTATCAATGTGATAGGATTCTGCATCATACCTTGTACCGGAGGTCCAAATGTACAAGACTTATTGCGGTAGCACTTGTCCGAAGCGACTCTCTTTGGCCTCCGGTCGAATCATTTGCCGGAGCATCCAGAATTGCCAATGTCGTCCAGTGATATTGATGCAAATATCTTTACTCCTATCAATGTGATAGGATTCTGCCTCATCATATCTTGTCCAGGAGGTCCAAATGGACAAGATTTGGGCGGCAGTATTTGACCAAAGCGACTCTCTTTGAACTCAGGTCGAATCATATGCCGAACTTCCAGAATTGCCAATGTCGTCCAATGATATATATACAAATATCTGTACTGCTATCAATTTGACAGGATTCTGGCTCATCGTGTCTTGTCCAGGAGGATCAAGTGTACAAGAATTGTGCGGTAGCACTAGACAAGAGCGAAACGCTTTCGACTCAGGTCGATCCATAAGCCGAAGCATTCAGAATTGCCAATGTCGTGCAATGATATAGATGCAAATATCTTTACTGCTATCAATTTGACAGGATTCTGCCTCATCGTATCTTGTCCAGGGGGTGCAAATGTACACGATTTGTTGCGGTAGCACTTGTCCAAAGCGACATTCTTTGGACTTATGTCGAACCAAAAGCCGGACCATCCAGAATTGCCGATGTTGACCAATGATATAGATGCAAATATCTTCATTCCTATCAATTTGACTGGATTCTGGCTCATCATGTCTCGTCCAGGAGGATAAAGTCTACAAGATTTGTGCGGTAGCACTACACAAAAGCGAAACTCTTTGGACTCAGGTCGATCCATAAGCCTGAGCATTCAGAATTGCCAATGCCGTCTAATGATACAGATGCAAATATCTTCACTCCTATCAATTTGACAGGATTCTGCCTCATCGTATCTTGTCCAGGGGATCCAAATGTACAAGATTTGTTGCGGTAGCACTTGTCCAAAGCGGCATTCTTTGGACTTATGTCGAACCATAAGCCGGACCATCCAGAATTGCCGTTGTTGACCAATGATATAGATGCAAATATCTTTACTCCTATGAATTTGACAGGATTCTGCCTCGTCGTATCTTGTCCCGGGGGTCCAAATGTACAAGATTTGTTGCGGTAGCACTTGTCCGAAGCGACTCTCTTTGGACTCAGGTCGAATCATATGCCGAACTTCCAGAATTGCCAATGTCGTCCAATGATAGAGATGCAAACATCTTCACTCCTATCAATTTGACAGGATTCTGCCTCATCGTATCTTGTCCAGGAGGTTCAAATGTACAAGATTTGTGCGGTAGCACTTGTCCAAAGGGACATTCTTTGGACTTAGGTCGAACATAAGCCGAGCATCCAGAATTGCCAATGTCGTCCAATGATATAGATGCAAATATCTTTACTCCTATCAATTTGACAGGATTCTGCCTCATCGTATATTGTCCAGGGGGTCCAAATGTACAAGACTTGTTGCGGTAGCACTTGTCCAAAGCGACTCTCCTTGGACTCAGGTCGAATCATATGCCTGAGCATCCAGAATTGCCAATGCCGTCTAATGATATTGTTCGAGAATCTCGCGATTCCCGTTGTGAGGAGATGAGAGGGAATGAAAGGAAAGAGGAAAGGGGGGAAATGAGAAGATCTATTGGCGGTGGAGAGGTTATGTTTCCACGTGGTCTACATAATGTCCGTTTAACAGTGTCTTTATTGTCTATAAAATCATGGTCACAGGTGCTCTACGGTAGTGAGAGTAGCAATTATAATGAGCGAGATAGTCAATTGTATGAATTGTATCCGCCGTACAATGATTAGTACCTGTTACGGGTGCACGTGCACGATTCGCGCCGCGTACAGAGCCTGCGTCGTCGGTGTTGATGTACCGTGTGTATTTCTCGGCGTTTAATCCGGGATTTATGTGTGCAAGTCCGTGATATTAAGAGTCGATCCAATGTGCAGCAATGCGTGAGATAAACCAGAAAGACGTAAATGCAATAATCCGTGTGCGTTCTCGGTAATAGCTGAGACGATAATGGCCGCCCGATTCGGCGGAAACGCCGCCCGCGTGCCGCGCGTTTTAAAGGCGCGCTCGCATGAAAGCCGCGTGTGACTCGGCCCTCAGGCCGCCTTGAGGATGCCGCGACGACGATTGGTCGGCGTCGCGGCATTCCCAAACATTCCGCCCGCCATCAGCAACGGAGGTTGATGATGCCCCTTGCTGATCTTGTTCGGAGGTGGTGATTGGCAGCACGGCAAGCTTGGAGATTGGCCGTGTGAGTGTCGCCGTCGCGGTTTTCAATGTCACCACTCTGGTGAGTCCATCCTTGCCCGGGTGAAGAACCGTAACTCGGGCGAGGGGCCATTTGCTTGGTGGAAAGCGCTCGTCCGTGAGTAGCACCATGGAGCCAACCTTGATGTTGTTGATTGGATGGTGCCATTTGGAGATTGCCTGTTGAAATTGCAAATAATGAGTAGACCATTGAGACCAAAATTGCTGTACCTTCTGCTGGATTAATTGCCACCGAGTCAACCTTGACACATTTGTATCAAGGAGCGATGGCTCCGGAATGGAAGTGATGGCGCTGCCGGTGAGGAAGTGTCCAGGGGTGAGCACAGCCATGTCTTCTGGATCATCACTGAGGGGCTCCAGTGGTCGTGAATTGAGAATAGCCTCTATTTGGGCAAGCAGGGTGCTGAGTTCTTCGTAGGTGAGTACGGTCTCACCTACAGTCCTCCTGAGATGAAATTTGGTGGACTTCACCGCTGCTTCCCATTTTCCACCCATGTGTGGAGCCGCCGGTCGATTGAACGACCACTGTGTGTTGTCCGATGCCAATACCTTCGAGATGACCTGGTGTTCGGCGGAACTCTGGGTGAAAAGGTTGTGTAAGACCCTTTCTGCTCCCACAAAATTAGTCCCGCAGTCTGAGTAGAAGGTGTGTGGAATTCCCCGTCTTGATGAGAAGCGCCGATAAGTTGCAATGAATCCATCTGTCGAGTAGTCCGTTACCGCCTCGAGATGTACTGCCGATGTTGTGAGACAAACAAAAACACAAATCCAGCCCTTATGTGGTTTTGAGCCTCTTCCTTTCCATGCCTTGATTGTAACCGGTCCTGCGTAGTCCACTCCGACGTGAGAAAATGCCCGTGATGGTGTGACACGACAGAGAGGTAGTTGGCCCATCAATTGACAGGCACGGATCCCCCTCTGCCTTGCACATATCACGCATTTGAGAATATGGGACTTCACAGGTGCTCTTCCGCCGATAATCCAGTACGTTTGCCGAAGATGAGCCAGTGTAAGTTGTGTACCGCCATGAAGTGTTCGACGGTGGGCATCATCTATAATGAGATCGGACAAACGTGAATGGCGAGGCAATATGGCTTGATGTTTGCCTTCGTAAGGGAGAGATGACTCGTTGAGTCGACCTCCCACTCGCATGACCCCTTGGTCATCGATGTAAGCCGTCAATCGGTGAAGAGCGTGATTGTTCGGCAGTTGTGTGTGCGATTCCAGTTGCTTCAATTCGTGTGAGAAGTATGCCGATTGAGTCGCCTTTATCCAGAAAATCTTTGCCATGTCCAAGTCAGATGGTGTAATGTTCGTTAATGGTGATGAGACAGAACATTTTCTCAACCGTGAGCGAATTCTGAAACAAAGAGCAGTAATCCTGAGCAATTTACCAAGTGATGAGTAGCGGTATATGAGGCCCCAGTGGTAGTCGACTTTTGGTGAGGCCACAATCAATGAGATTCCCGGTCGAGCCTCGAGAGCCGAGGACTCGTCAGGAGATGAAGTTTGTGTTGGCCATGTGTCCGCTGATTGAGTGAGCCATGGTGGTCCCGTCCACCACAGCTCATGTGTTCGTAATTGCTCCGTTGTGATTCCCCTTGAGGCGCAGTCCGCTGGATTGGAAGTGCCAGGAACGTGTCTCCATTCAGATCTTGATGTGAGCTCTTGGATTTGCGACACCCTGTTCCGGACATAATCTTTCCAGCGAGAGGGATGGGCTTTGATCCATGTGAGAGTTACCTGGGAATCCGTCCACAAATAGGTTGAGCTTATGTCCATGTTTAGTGTGGCTTGGACATATCTCATGAGCTTTGCGAGTAACAGCGCGGCCGTAAGCTCCAACCTCGGGATGGTCAGTCTTTTAAGTGGTGCTACCTTGGTCCTTGAACAAACTAGTGACGTCACTATTCCTGTGGACGGTGTGTTAACGGCAATGTAAACTACCGCCGCCATGGCGAGTTGCGAAGCGTCAGAGAAGCCGTGGAGTGTGATGGTGGTACTCCCAAGCGTGTGAAGCCATCTTGGTACTGAGAGCAGTGCCAAGTTTGTGAGGTCTTCTCTGAGCGATAACCACCGTGAAGAAATTTGGGATGGCAGGCTGTCATCCCATCCAATTTTGTGCAACCAGAGCTCCTGAAGGAGCATTTTCGCCTTGATAATTACAGGTGATGCGAAGCCTAATGGATCAAATATCTGAGCCACTTCAGATAAGATGCGTCGTTTTGTGAGGTTTTCCATGCGATGATCTGACTTGGGTGTAAATACGAATTTATCCTCTTGAGGGCTCCACATGAGTCCTAATATGTTTGTTGCGCAATCGTCGAGAGAGATGAATGATCCTGGTGTGTTTTCCGAAGAGGTGGCGGTTAACACATCTGAGTGAGTTGAATGCCATTTTGCAAGAGGGAAGCCGCCCGCGTTGCAAAGTTCCTTTAATTGTTGTGCGATTTCCACGAGTTCTTCCACGGTGTCAGCGCCTCCAAAGATATCATCAACGTACCGACCGTGAGAAATAGGTGGTATTGCCAAAGGAAATCTATGGCCCTCATCATTGATGAGTTGTAGGAGCGCCCGAACTGCAAGGAATGGTGCTGCCTTTGTGCCATAGGTTACGGTGGTGAGTTGGTACGGAACTTCTCTTTGCTGTTCATCCAACCACAGGATTCGCTGTAAATCCCAATCATCGTGATGCACCTTGATCTGTCGGTACATCTTTGTGATGTCTGTGGCGAAGATGTGGCGGTGTTTGCGTATCCAAAGGAGTACATCCGTGATATTGAGAAGTAAGTTGGGACCTGTGTGCATAATGTCATTGACCGAGAGCCCGGAGGTGGTAGGGCAAGAACCGTTGAAGACAACACGCAGCTTCGTTGTTGAGCTGCTCTCCTTCAAGACACCATGATGAGGCAGATAATACTGCGACACCGTTTTGGATGTTTCTGGTGCCTTGACCATGTGATGGAGTTGTTGATACTCGGTCATGAACTGATGGTACAATGTGCTGTACTCACCACCCCGATCCAACTTCTTAAGGAGTCGTTGCAAACACCAATGCGCTGTAGTCCGTGATTCGCCTAATGTGCTGGATTCCGCCTTGAGAGGTATCCGTACAATGTATCGCCCAGTTGCGTCTCTTGAATGCGTGGACAGGAAATGATCCTCACACTCTTGTTCCTCCGGTGTGAGAACGGTAGAGACGTCTGATGGCAGTTCTTCTTGCACCCAGAACTTCGTCAGCAGTTCTTGGAGTGCATTGTCGTCACGATGGAGGGTGACGTGGTGAGAAGAGTAAGCTAGTGATGCTGGTGAGCTTACTGGTCCAAGAACAAGCCATCCGAAGATGGAAAGCTGAGCGATTGGCATTGATGGCGATCCCTTGATGATGTTGGGCTTGATAGCCTGCCCGTATGCGTCTGCCCCTATAAGGATGTCAATAGGGCGAGGCGTAAGAAAGTCCGGATCTGCTAACCTCAAACCTTGTAAGTGCGGCCATGACTGAGGTGATACATCGAATGATGGTAAGATTGATGTCAATTCCTCGAGGATGTGAGCTCTGACCGTAACTTTAGCAGATGAATGCAACGAACAGATGGTAATCGTTGCCACGCCCCGTGTTCTTGTCGCGTTGGAGCCGCCAATGCCCGTGATAGAAACCTTCGATCGGCTCCGTTGAATGCTGAGTGCATCCACGAGCCGTTCCGTGATGAAGGTGAGTTCGGACCCTGAGTCAATTAGCATCCTGGTGAGGTGTGTTCCATTCCTTGAGGCGATCCTTGCTACCGCTGTGGCCAGGAGCGTAGCTTGTGTGTAAGTCCGTGAATGGTCGACGAATGCGCGTGCAGCCTAGTGAGATTCCTTGCTGGTACCTGCTGTCTGGGTGTCGGTGGTAGGCTGCGCCCCGTGAAGCATCGTGTGGTGCCTGCCGGAGCACGACTTACATGTTCGTGCCCGACAGACACGCACAGCGTGGCGCCCCAGGCAGTTGTAGCAGAGGCGCTTAGAAGTGGCGATGGTGTGCCTCTCCTTAACCGACATAAGTCGAAAGGTAGGGCACTGCACAATATAGTGCCTCCCCTGGCAGGCGTCGCAGGGGTAGGCAATGGACGGGTCCGTGGCTGGCCGGGTGGAAGTGGTCGCTTGTGTAGTGTGCAGTGCTGGCTTCCTTTGTGTGCTTGCGCCCGATGAGCGAGTAGATGCCGTGGAGGAGGAGGTCGCAGGCGCCTTCTCCAAACGCTCGAGTGTGCGTGTTCTCGCCACCAGGAACTCTTCCAATTGAGAAAAGCGTGGGAATTCTTGAGTCGATCCGAGTGAAATCTCCCACGCCTCTCTCGACGCTGAGTCCAATCGTGCCATGATATGGTGCACGAGAAGGCATTCCCACCTGTCATGAGCGCTGTCGAGCACCGACAATGCCTTCGTCGTCTCCGCGACAGTCGCTGTCAGCCTGGACAATGTGGCTGCGTCCTTGATTCCGGGCGTCCCTATGTTGTAAAGGCGATCGAGATGAGCTTGGATATGAAGACGCTTATTTTCATATCGTCTCTTGAGAAGGTCCCACGATGCGTCCAATGATTCCGCCGTCAAAGGGAGCCCTTGCACCACCTGTGCGGCTGATCCAGATAAGCAACCACGCAGGTAGTGCAGCTTCTGGATTGAGGACAGCCTTGAGTTGTTGCGCACGAGGGAGTCAAACAGTTCGCTAAACGCTGGCCACTGCTCGTACTCCCCTGTGAACGTGGGCAAAGAGATATCCGGCAATTTGGCGCTTGATCCCATATCTTCAGTGTGGCTGCGTCCATGATCCGTTGCCGTGAGTGCATTTTCGCGCTCACTTAAAGCCAGCCTGGCCCGGAAGACGATGATAGCCTCCAGGTTATGTACCTCCATACGGAAGTACTCATGCTTCATATTACTAGTCGGCCAAGCCGCCTCAAGTTGAGCATGCTCCCTCTCAAACGCCAAGTGTATGGTCGTGAGGCTGTCCTTGATGTGGTTGACCGCCATGATGGATAATCCCTTGCCATCCTTGGGAATGGTAGAGGCAATTTCCTTGAGGATACTGACCCTCCCCATCTGCGTCTTCACCTTTGCCACGAGTTCTGGAGAAAGGCGCGCAGGTGACGCAGGCCTGCTCTTGGTGGTAGGGCAAGCAGAGCTTCCTGAGAGCACCGGGATGGTGAGTGTTGCTGGCGAGGGAGGGCCATTGTCGTCAGAGTCCCCGAAGACCTCCTGCTGTGTCTCCTCGGAATCCATGATGTGGTATGCCTTGTGTTCCATGAGCTAGTCCTTGAGTGAGAGCTTGATTTCTGACCTGTCAAATGTCAATTTTATGAGCCCACGAACTGAAGCTTATTGTTTTATACCACCGTGAGACGAGAACATATAGAGTCACTACACATTGAGTCAATGTTCACATAGTTCACTGAGTCGCTGCACTTTTCACTTTAATGACCATAGTGGACACTCTCACACCGCCAATCCGGCTCGAAGGACCAAATGTTCGAGAATCTCGCGATTCCCGTTGTGAGGAGATGAGAGGGAATGAAAGGAAAGAGGAAAGGGGGGAAATGAGAAGATCTATTGGCGGTGGAGAGGTTATGTTTCCACGTGGTCTACATAATGTCCGTTTAACAGAGTCTTTATTGTCTATAAAATCATGGTCACAGGTGCTCTACGGTAGTGAGAGTAGCAATTATAATGAGCGAGATAGTCAATTGTATGAATTGTATCCGCCGTACAATGATTAGTACCTGTTACGGGTGCACGTGCACGATTCGCGCCGCGTACAGAGCCTGCGTCGTCGGTGTTGATGTACCGTGTGTATTTCTCGGCGTTTAATCCGGGATTTATGTGTGCAAGTCCGTGATATTAAGAGTCGATCCAATGTGCAGCAATGCGTGAGATAAACCAGAAAGACGTAAATGCAATAATCCGTGTGCGTTCTCGGTAATAGCTGAGACGATAATGGCCGCCCGATTCGGCGGAAACGCCGCCCGCGTGCCGCGCGTTTTAAAGGCGCGCTCGCATGAAAGCCGCGTGTGACTCGGCCCTCAGGCCGCCTTGAGGATGCCGCGACGACGATTGGTCGGCGTCGCGGCATTCCCAAACAGATATAGATGCAAATATCTTCTCTCCTATCAATGTGACAGGATTCTGCCTCATCATACCTTTTCCACGAGGTCCAAATGCACAAGGTTTGGGCGGCAGCATTTGCCCAAACCGACTCTCTTTGGATTCAGGTCGAATCATAAACCGGAGCATCCAGAATTGCCAATGTCGTCCAATGATATAGATGCAAATATCTTTACTCCTATCAATTTGACAAGATTCTGCCTCATCGTATATTGTCCAGGGGGTCCAAATGTACAAGACTTGTGCGGTAGCACTTGACAAAAGCCAATCTCTTTGACTCAGGTCGAATCATATGCCGAGCATCCAGAATTGCCAATGTCGTCCAATGATATAGATCAAATATCTTTACTCCTATCAATTTGACAGGATTCTGCCTCATCGTATCTTGTCCAGGGGGTCCAAATGTACATGATTTGTTGCGGTAGCACTTGTCCAAAGCGACATTCTTTGGACTTATGTCGAACCATAAGCCGGACCATCCAGAATTGCCAATGTCGTCCAATGATATAGATAGAAATATCTGTACTGCTATCAATTTGACAGGATTCCGGCTCATCGTGTCTTGTCCAGGAGGATCAAGTGTACAAGAATTGTGCGGTAGCACTAGACAAGAGCGAAACGCTTTCGACTCAGGTCGATCCATAAGCCGAAGCATTCAGAATTGCCAATGTCGTGCAATGATATAGATGCAAATATCTTTACTGCTATCAATTTGACAGGATTCTGCCTCATCGTATCTTGTCCAGGGGGTGCAAATGTACACGATTTGTTGCGGTAGCACTTGTCCAAAGCGACATTCTTTGGACTTATGTCGAACCAAAAGCCGGACCATCCAGAATTGCCGATGTTGACCAATGATATAGATGCAAATATCTTCATTCCTATCAATTTGACTGGATTCTGGCTCATCATGTCTCGTCCAGGAGGATAAAGTCTACAAGATTTGCGCGGTAGCACTACACAAAAGCGAAACTCTTTGGACTCAGGTCGATCCATAAGCCGAAGCATCCAGAATTGCCAATGTCGTGCAATGATAAAGATGCAAATATTTTTACTGCTATCAATTTGACAGGATTCTGCCTCATCGTATCTTGTCCACGAGGTTCAAATGTACAAGATTTGTGCGGGAGCACTTGCCCAAAGCGGCATTCTTTAGACTTAGGTCGATCCATATGCCGAAGCTTCAAGAATTGCCAATGTCGTGCAATGGTATAGATGCAAATATCTTTACTGCAATCAATTTCACAGGATTCTGCCTCATCGTGTCTTGTCCAGGGGGTCCAAATGTACGGGATTTGTTGCGGTAGCACTTGTCCAAAGCGACATTCTTTGGACTTATGTCGAACCATAAGCCGGACCATCCAGAATTGCCGTTGTTGACCAATGATATAGATGCAAATATCTTTACTCCTATTAATTTGACAGGATTCTGCCTCGTCGTATCTTGTCCCGGGGGTCCAAATGTACAAGATTTGTTGCGGTAGCACTTGTCCAAAGCGACTCTCCTTGGACTCAGGTCGAATCATAAGCCTGAGCATTCAGAATTGCCAATGCCGTCTAATGATATAGATGCAAATATCTTCACTCCTATCAATGTGACAGGATTCTGCCTCATCATACCTTTTCCAGGAGGTCCAAATGCACACGTTTTAGGCGGCAGCATTTGCCCAAACCGACTCTCTTTGGATTCAGGTCGCATCATAATCCGGAGCATCCAGAATTGCCAATGTCGTCCAGTGATATTGATGCAAATATCTTTACTCCTATCAATGTGATAGGATTCTGCCTCATCGTATCTTGTCCAGGGGGTCCAAATGTATACGATTTGTTGCGGTAGCGCTTGTCCAAAGCGACATTCTTTGGACTTATGTCGAACCATAAGCCGGACCATCCAGAATTGCCGATGTTGACCAATGATATAGATGCAAATATCTTTACTCCTATCAATTTGACAGGATTCTGGCTCATCATGTCTTGCCCAGGATGATCAAGTGTAGAAGATGTGTGCGGTAGCACTAGACAAAAGCGAAACTCCTTGGACTCAGGTCGATCCATAAGCCGAAGCATCCAGAATTGCCAATGTCGTCCAATGATATAGATACAAATATCTTCACTCCTATCAATTTGACAGGATTCTGGCTCATCATGTCTTGTCCAGGAGGATCAAGTGTACAAAACTTATTGCGGTAGCACTTGTCCAAAGCGACATCCTTTGGACTAATGTCGAACCATAAGCCCGACCATCCAGAATTGCCGATGTTCACCAATGATATAGATGCAAATATATTTACTCCTATTAATTTGACAGAATTCTGCCTCATCGTATCTTGTCAAGGGGGTCTAAATGTACAAGATTTGTTGCGGTAGCATTTGTCCAAAACAACTCTCCTTGGACTCAGGTCGAATCATAAGCCTGAGCATCCAGAACTGCAAATGTCGTCCAATGATATAGATGCAAATATCTTTAATCCTGTCAATTTGACAGGATTCTGCCTCATCGTATATTGTCCAGGGGGTCCAAATGTACAAGACTTGTGCGGTAGCACTTGACAAAAGCCAATCTCTTCGACTCAGGTCGAATCATATGCCGAGCATCCAGAATTGCCAATGTCGTCCAATGATATACATGCAAATATCTTTACTCCTATCAATGTGATAGGATTCTGTATCATACCTTGTACAGGAGGTCCAAATGTACAAGATTTATTGCGGTAGCACTTGTCCGAAGCGACTCTCGTTTGCCTCCGGTCGAATCATTTGCCAGAGCATCCAGAATTGCCAATGTCGTCCAGTGATATTGATGCAAATATCTTTACTCCTATCAATGTCATAGGATTCTGCCTCATCGTATCTTGTCCAGGGGGTCCAAATGTACACGATTTGTTGCGGTAGCACTTGTCCAAAGCGATATTCTTTGGACTTATGTCGAACCATAAGCCGGACCATCCAGAATTGCCGATGTTGACCAATGATATAGATGCAAATATCTTTACTCCTATTAATTTTACAGGATTCTGCCTCATCGTATCTTGTCCAGGGGGTCCAAATGTATAAGATTTGTTGCGGTAGCACTTGTCCAAAACGACCCTCCTTGGACTCAAGTCGAATCATAAGCCTGAGCATCCAGAATTGCCAATGCCTTCTAATGATATAGATGCAAATATATTCACTCCCATCAATGTGACAGGATTCTGCCTCATCATATCTTGTCCAGGAGGTCCAAATGGACAAGATTTGGGCGGCAGTATTTGACCAAAGCGACTCTCTTTGAACTCAGGTCGAATCATATGCCGAACTTCCAGAATTGCCAATGTCGTCTAATGATATAGATGCAAACATCTTCACTCCTATCAGTTTGACAGGAGTCTGGCTCATCATGTCTTGTCCAGGAGGATCAAGTGTAGAAGATGTGTGCGGTAGCACTAGACAAAAGCGAAACTCCTTGGACTCAGGTCGATTCATAAGCCGAAGCATCGAGAATTGCCAATGTCGTGCAATGATATAGATGCAAATATCTTTACTGCTATCAATTTGACAGGATTCTGCCTCATCGTATCTTGTCCACGAGGTTCAAATGTACAAGATTTGTGCGGGAGCACTTGTCCAAAGCGGCATTCTATAGACTTAGGTCGAATCATAAGCCGGGGCATCCAGAATTGCCAATGTCGTCCAACGATATAGATACAATTATCTTTACTGCTATCAATTTGACAGGATTCTGGCTCATCGTGTCTTGTCAAGGAGGATCAAGTGTACGGTAGCACTAGACAAGAGCGAAACTCTTTGGACTCAGGTCGATCCATAAGCCGAAGCATCAAGAATTGCCAATATCGTGCAATGGTATAGATGCAAATATCTTTACTGCAATCAATTTCACAGGATTATGCCTCATCGTGTCTTGTCCAGGGGGTCCAAATGTACGGGATTTGTTGCGGTAGCACTTGTCCAAAGCGACATGCTTTGGACTTATGTCGAACCATAAGCCGGACCATCCAGAATTGCCGTTGTTGACCAATGATATAGATGCAAATATCTTTACTCCTATTAATTTGACAGGATTCTGCCTCGTCGTATCTTGTCCCGGGGGTCCAAATGTACAAGATTTGTTGCGGTAGCACTTGTCCAAAGCGACTCTCCTTGGACTCAGGTCGAATCATAAGCCTGAGCATTCAGAATTGCCAATGCCGTCTAATGATATAGATGCAAATATCTTCACTCCTATCAATGTGACAGGATTCTGCCTCATCATACCTTTTCCAGGAGGTCCAAATGCACAAGATTTGTGCGGGAGCACTTGCCCAAAGCGGCATTCTTTAGACTTAGGTCGATCCATATGCCGAAGCTTCAAGAATTGCCAATGTCGTGCAATGGTATAGATGCAAATATCTTTACTGCAATCAATTTCACAGGATTCTGCCTCATCGTGTCTTGTCCAGGGGGTCCACATGTACGGGATTTGTTGCGGTAGCGCTTGTCCGAAGCGACATTCTTTGGACTTATGTCGAACCATAAGCCGGACCATCCAGAATTGCCGATGTTGACCAATGATATAGATGCAAATATCTTTACTCCTATCAATTTGACAGGATTCTGGCTCATCATGTCTTGCCCAGGATGATCAAGTGTAGAAGATGTGTGCGGTAGCACTAGACAAAAGCGAAACTCCTTGGACTCAGGTCGATCCATAAGCCGAAGCATCCAGAATTGCCAATGTCGTCCAATGATATAGATGCAAATATCTTCACTCCTATCAATTTGACAGGATTCTGGCTCATCATGTCTTGTCCAGGAGGATCAAGTGTACAAGACTTATCGCGGTAGCACTTGTCCAAAGCGACATCCTTTGGACTAATGTCGAACCATAAGCCCGACCATCCAGAATTGCCGATGTTCACCAATGATATAGATGCAAATATCTTTACTCCTATTAATTTGACAGAATTCTGCCTCATCATATCTTGTCCAGGAGGTCCAAATGTACACGATTTGTTGCGGTAGCACTTCTCCAAAGCGACATTCTTTGGACTAATGTCGAACCATAAGCCGGACCATCCAGAATTGCCGAGGATCACCAATGATATAGATGCAAATATCTTTACTCTTATTAATTTGACAGAATTCTGCCTCATCGTATCTTTCCAAGGGGGTCCAAATGTACAAGATTTGTTGCGGTAGCATTTGTCCAAAACGACTCTCCGTGGACTCAGGTCGAATCATAAGCCTGAGCATCCAGAATTGCCAATGTCGTCCAATGATATAGATGCAAATATCTTCACTCTTATCAATTTGACAGGATTCGGCCTCATCATATCTTGTCCAGGAGGTCCAAATGGACAACATTTGGGCGGCAGTATTTGTCCGAAGCGAATCTCTTTGAACTCAGGTCGAATCATATGCCGAACTTCCAGAATTGCCAATGTCGTCTAATGATATAGATGCAAACATCTTCACTCCTATCAATTTGACAGGATTCTGCCTCATCGTATCTTGTCCAGGAGGTTCAAATGTACAAGATTTGTGCGGTAGCACTTGTCCAAAGCGACATTCTTTGGACTCAGGTCGATCCATAAGCCGAAGCATCCAGAATTGCCAATGTCGTGCAATGATATAGATGCAAATATCTTTACTGCTACCAATTTGACAGGATTCTGCCTCATCGTATCTTGTGCAGGGGGTCCAAATGTACACGATTTGTTGCGGTAGCACTTGTCCAAAGCGACATTCTTTGGACTAATGTCGAACCATAAGCCGGACCATCCAGAATTGCCGAGGATCACCAATGATATAGATGCAAATATCTTTACTCCTATTAATTTGACAGAATTCTGCCTCATCGTATCTTGTCAAGGGGGTCCAAATGTACAAGATTTGTTGCGGTAGCATTTGTCCAAAACGACTCTCCTTGGATTCAGGTCGAATCATAAGCCTGAACATCCAGAATTGCCAATGTCGTCCAATGATATAGATGCAAATATCTTCACTCCTATCAATTTGACAGGATTCGGCCTCATCATATCTTGTCCAGGAGGTCCAAATGTACAAGATTTGTTGCCGTAGCACTTGTCCAAAACGACAGTCACATTAATGGGAGTAAAAATATTTGCATCTATATCATTGGACGACATTGGCGATCCTGGGGATCCGGCTTATAATTAGACCTGAATCCAAATAGAGTCGGCCTGGCCAAGTGCTACCGCACAAATCTTTTTCATTTGAACCTCCTGGACAAGATATCATGAGACAGAATCCTGTAAAATTGATAGGAGTGAAGATATTTGCGTCTATATCATTGGACGAAATTGGCAATCCTGGGGATCCGTATTATAATTAGACCAGAATCCAAAGAGAGTCGGCCTGGACAAGTGCTACCGCACAAATCGTGTACATTTGAACCTCCTGGACAAGATACGATGAGGCAGAATCCTGTCAAATTGATAGCAGTAAAGATATTTGCATCTATATCATTGCACGACATTGGCAATTCTGGATGCTTCGGCATATGGATCGACCTGAGTCCAAGGAGTTTCGCTTTTGTCTAGTGCCGCACACATCTTCTACAGTTGATCCTCCTGGACAAGACATGATGAGCCAGAATCCTGTCAAATTGATAGGAGTAAAGATATTTGCATCTATATCATTGGTCAACATCGGCAATTCTGGATGGTCCGGCATATGGTTCGACCTAAGTCCAAAGAATGTCGCTTTGGACAAGTGCTACCGCCCAAACCTTGTGCATTTGGACCTCCTGGACAAGATACGATGAGGCAGAATCCTGTCACATTGATAGGAGAGAAGATATTTGCATCTATATCATTGCACGACATTGGCAATTCTGGTTGCTTCGGCTTATGGATCGACCTGGGTCCAAGGAGTTTCGCTTTGTCTAGTGCTACCGCACACGTCTTCTACACTTGATCCTCCTGGACAAGACATGATGAGCCAGAATCCTGTCAAATTGATAGGTGTGAAGATATTTGCATCTATATCATTAGACGACATTGGCAATTCTGGATGCTCCGGTTTATGATGCGACCTCAATCCAAAGAGAGTCGGTTTGGGCAAATGCTCCCGCCCAAAAGGTGTACATTTGGACCCCCTGGAAAAGGCATGATGAGGCAGAATCCTGTCACATTGATAGGAGTGAAGATATTTGCATCTATATCATTGGACGACATTGGCAATTCTTGATGCTCAGGCTTATGATTCGACCTGAGTCCAAGGAGAGTCGCTTTGGACAAGTGCTACCGCCACAAATCTTGTACATTTGGACCCCCGGGACAAGATACGACGAGGCAGAATCCCGTCAAATTGATAGCAGTAAAGATAATTGTATCTATATCATTGGACGACATTGGCAATTCTGGATGCCCCGGCTTATGATTCGACCTGAGTCCAAAGAGAGTCGCTTTGGACAAGGGCTACCGCACAAATCTTGTACATTTGAACCTCCGTAACATGGTATGATGAGGCAGAATCCTATCACATTGATAGGAGTAAAGATATTTGCATCTATATCATTGGTCAACATCGGCAGTTCTGGATGGTCCGGCTTATGGTTCGACCTAAGTCTAAAGAATGTCGCTTTGGACAAGTGCTACCGCCCAAACCTTGTGCATTTGGACCTCCTGGACAAGATACGATGAGGCAGAATCCTGTCACATTGATAGGAGAGAAGATATTTGCATCTATATCATTGCACGACATTGGCAATTCTGGTTGCTTCGGCTTATGGATCGACCTGGGTCCAAGGAGTTTCGCTTTGTCTAGTGCTACCGCACACGTCTTCTACACTTGATCCTCCTGGACAAGACATGATGAGCCAGAATCCTGTCAAATTGATAGGTGTGAAGATATTTGCATCTATATCATTAGACGACATTGGCAATTCTGGATGCTCCGGTTTATGATGCGACCTCAATCCAAAGAGAGTCGGTTTGGGCAAATGCTCCCGCCCAAAAGGTGTACATTTGGACCCCCTGGAAAAGGCATGATGAGGCAGAATCCTGTCACATTGATAGGAGTGAAGATATTTGCATCTATATCATTGGACGACATTGGCAATTCTTGATGCTCAGGCTTATGATTCGACCTGAGTCCAAGGAGAGTCGCTTTGTCTAGTGCTACCGCACACGTCTTCTACACTTGATCCTCCTGGACAAGACATGATGAGCCAGAATCCTGTCAAATTGATAGGTGTGAAGATATTTGCATCTATATCATTAGACGACATTGGCAATTCTGGATGCTCCGGTTTATGATGCGACCTCAATCCAAAGAGAGTCGGTTTGGGCAAATGCTCCCGCCCAAAAGGTGTACATTTGGACCCCCTGGGAAAGGCATGATGAGGCAGAATCCTGTCACATTGATAGGAGTGAAGATATTTGCATCTATATCATTGGACGACATTGGCAATTCTTGATGCTCAGGCTTATGATTCGACCTGAGTCCAAGGAGAGTCGCTTTGGACAAGTGCTACCGCCACAAATCTTGTACATTTGGACCCCCGGGACAAGATACGACGAGGCAGAATCCTGTCAAATTGATAGCAGTAAAGATAATTGTATCTATATCATTGGACGACATTGGCAATTCTGGATGCCCCGGCTTATGATTCGACCTGAGTCCAAAGAGAGTCGCTTTGGACAAGGGCTACCGCACAAATCTTGTACATTTGAACCTCCGTAACATGGTATGATGAGGCAGAATCCTATCACATTGATAGGAGTAAAGATATTTGCATCTATATCATTGGTCAACATCGGCAGTTCTGGATGGTCCGGCTTATGGTTCGACCTAAGTCTAAAGAATGTCGCTTTGGACAAGTGCTACCGCCCAAACCTTGTGCATTTGGACCTCCTGGACAAGATACGATGAGGCAGAATCCTGTCACATTGATAGGAGAGAAGATATTTGCATCTATATAATTAGACGACATTGGCAATTCTGGAAGTTCGTCATATCATTCGACCTGAGTCCAAGGAGAGTCGCTTTGGACACATACTGCCGCCAAATCTTGTCCATTTGGACTTCCGGAACAACGTATGATGAGGCAGAATCCTATCACATTGATAGGAGTAAAGATATGTGCATCTATATCATTGGACGACATTGGCAATTCTGGATGCTCAGGCTTATGATTCGACTTGAGTCCAAGGAGAGTCGTTTTGGACAAATGCTACCGCAACAAATCTTGTACATTTGGACCCCCTTGACAAGATACGATGAGGCAGAATTCTGTCAAATTAATAGGAGTAAAGATATTTGCAACTATATCATTGGTGAACAGCGGCAATTCTGCATGGTCCGGCTTATGGTTCGACATAAGTCCAAAGAATGTCGCTTTGGACAAGTGCTACCGCAACAAATCTTGTACATTTGGACCCCCGGGACAAGATACGACGAGGCAGAATCCTGTCAAATTAATAGGTGTAAAGATATTTGCATCTATATCATTGGTCAACAACGGCAATTCTGGATGGTCCGGCTTATGGTTCGACATAAGTCCAAAGAATGTCGCTTTGGACAAGTACTACTGCAACACATCTTGTACATTTGGATCCCCTGGACAAGATACGATGATGCAGAATCCTGTCAAATTGATAGGAGTAAAGATATTTGCATCTATATCATTGGACGACATTGGCAATTCTGGATGCTCGGCATATGATTCGACCTGAGTCAAAGAGATTGGCTTTTGTCAAGTGCTACCGCACAAGTCTTGTACATTTGGACCCCCTGGACAATATACGATGAGGCAGAATCCTGTAAAATTGATAGGAGTAAAGATATTTGCATCTATATCATTGGACGACATTGTCAATTCTGGATGCTCCGGTTTATGATTCGACCTGAATCCAAAGAGAGTCGGTTTGGGCAAATGCTGCCGCCCAAACCTTGTGCATTTGGACCTCGTGGAAAAGGTATGATGAGGCAGAATCCTGTCACATTGATAGGAGAGAAGATATTTGCATCTATATCATTAGACGGCATTGGAAATTTTGGATGCTCAGGTATATGATTCGACCAAGGAGAGTCGCTTTGGACAAGTGCTACCGCAACAAATCGTGTACATTTGAACCTCCGGAACAAGGTATGATGAGGCAGAATCCTATAACATTGATAGGATTAAAGATATTTGCATCTATATCATTGGTCAACATCGGCAGTTCTGGATGGTCCGGAATATGGTTCGACCTAAGTCCAAAGAATGTCGCTTTGGACAAGTGCTACCGCACAAATCTTGTACATTTCAACCTCGTGGACAAGATACGATGAGGCAGAATCCTGTCAAATTGATAGCAGTAAAGATATTTGCATCTATATCATTGAACGACATTGGCAATTCTGGATGCTTCGGCATATGGATCGACCTGAGTCCAAGGAGTTTCGCTTTTGTCTAGTGCTATCGCACACATCTTCTACACTTGATCCTCCTGGACAAGACATGATGAGCCAGAATCCTGTCAAATTGATAGGAGTAAAGATATTTGCATCTATATCATTGGTCAACATCGGCAATTCTGGATGGTCCGGCATATGGTTCGACCTAAGTCCAAAGAATGTCGCTTTGGACAAGTCTACCGCACAAATCTTGTACATTTGAACCTCCTGGACAAGACACGATGAGGCAGAATCCTGTCAAATTGATAGGAGTGAAGATGTTTGCATCTATATCATTGGACGACATTGGCAATTCTGGAAGTTCGGCATATGATTCGACCTGAGTCCAAGGAGAGTCGTTTTGGACAAATGCTACCGCAACAAATCTTGTACATTTGGACCCCCTTGACAAGATACGATGAGGCAGAATTCTGTCAAATTAATAGGAGTAAAGATATTTGCATCTATATCATTGGTGAACATCGGCAATTCTGGATGGTCCGGCTTATGGTTCGACATTAGTCCAAAGAATGTCGCTTTGGACAAGTGCTACCGCAACAAATCGTGTACATTTGGACCCCCTGGACAAGATACGATGAGGCACAATCCTATCACATTGATAGG
Organism: Priocnemis perturbator; assembly: GCA_963942575.1. Lineage (NCBI taxonomy): Eukaryota > Metazoa > Arthropoda > Insecta > Hymenoptera > Pompilidae > Priocnemis > Priocnemis perturbator. The sequence goes on along the minus strand of CAWWDK010000133.1, from coordinate 230,033 downwards.
AGTAAAGATGTTTGCATCAATATCACTGGACGACATTGGCAATTCTGGATGCTCCGGCATATGATTCGACCGGAGGCCAAAGAGAGTCGCTTCGTGTTGCGTATTCATTGTCACCTCGGGCGGGCGGCCAATAGGCGCCCGCGGCGCGCTCGCTGCAGATCAATCGTTGCGGTCGATACTCAGGCCATACTCTATGTAAACGCGCCTGCTAATCAGTAGCGCCGCGTCGCGTTCTTCTCGGGCAATTGTACTCTCGCGGTTTCCGCGTGCTCTCGTCGGCCATTACCGTCTTCCGCATAGTCGTGACCGGGTGCTCTCATATTCGTCGCGAATCGTAGCGAGTAAATCGGGCGCAATTCTCTTTTAGTGCATAGTGGAAGGTGACTGGTACAGCTCAGGGATTATATAAAGACGCTTTGGTGCCCCTCAAACACTGTAATCCTAGTTTTTAGAGCGTTTAGTTAATAAATAACCTTTTTTGGAACTCCTCAACCACGTGTTATCGTTCTGTGCCGGCCACGTGCCGTGTGGCGTAGTGTAGTGCGAAGGCTCCTCCGAACAAAACCACAACTCGCGAAAACTAGTTTCCCTCAGGCACTCCTCTAGACTTTAAAAAATAAAAACATTGGTCCTTCGAGCCGGATAAAACGCGAGTGATGACGGAGCATGACGCCAAAGTGGCCGGGCAAATGAGCCGTTTTCGGTTCATCCGGCGTCTGGAAGAGGAGTCCCGGCGGGAGCCCTTCAAAACGCTGCACCCAGAGGCAGTGCGAGCCCCGTTGGACCATCTCCAAGAGGCATGGAAGATGTTTGACGAGCAGCACAATCGCCTGTGCGAGCTTCCTCTGTTGGACTTTCACAAACTCGAATACACTACCGAAGGGGTGTATGACCAGTGCTTTGAGCGTTACACCAAGGCCACCACAGCGCTTCGTATCCTGCAAGCTGAGCAGGCAAGACAGGCACCCCTCAACACCCCTCCGGTCACCACTCAGGCTCTTTCTCGGGCGATCGTGCCCCAGGTAGCACTGCCGTCGTTTTCCGGCGATTTCGTTGCCTGGAGGCATTTTCGGGACACTTTTGAGTCCCTTGTGCAGAGGAACACGCAGTTCCCCCCGCTGGAAAAGCTGCTCATCCTTCGAGCGGCCTTCTCAGGGGAAGCAGCGCGGCGTATTGACACGCTGCCGGTCGAGGCAGCCTCCTTCGACCTGGCGTGGCAGAGACTCCTCGACAGATATGAAAATTATCGGGTGTTGGAAGGGGAACTCCTCGACGGACTTCTCGGGGACGGCACACAAGGCACGCGCACTGCCGCCAGCATCGACGACATAGTCGCCTCGGTGACGGAGGCGCTGTTTGCGCTCCGCACCCTGGGGACGCCTACCGGACAGTGGGGGCCGATAGCGGCCAGAATCATGGTTCGGCGAATGGACGACACCACTCGGGCCCTCTGGGAGATGGCGCTGGGAGCTCAGACCACGGCGCCCACGTTCGAACAGGTGCAGAGCTTCCTCCAAGCCCAGGCCCGTGGGCTGGAGAACCAGGAGCGCGGGCGAGCTCCTCAGGCAAGGGTCTCCTCGGGCGCGATGCCAAGGGCATACACTCAGCAGCCCGCCACTCACCCTCAGGCCCGTTCTCGGCCTCCCGCAGGAGTCAAGTCCCACGCAACGGTCCCAGAACCGTCGGAAACTCCCCGACCACGGCTCTGCGAGCTCTGTGGCGCAGAGCACTTCATCGTAGCCTGCCCCGAATTCCGCAGGTCAAACGCGCGGCAACGCCGTCAGGCGGTGGAGCATCTGCGGCTTTGCTACAATTGCCTTGGCAACCAAAACGTCGTCAATTGCCGCAACCATAAGAGGTGCCAGCATTGCGGAGGACTCCATCATACGATGATCCACCTCGAGCCGGCCCATCCTCAGGGTACTCCTCAACCCCAAACGGTCACCACAACCATCTACAGGGCCGCACCCGCTGCTGAGCCAGCCCCGTCGGAGCGTGAGGAGACCAGAGTCCCCACGCCTCCACCAAGACCACGCACGCCTTCGCCCGCACCTCTCGCCATTTTTGACGCCGACAGTCAGGGGCTGCGACCGCACTACCTTTCGAAATGGCAGGGGATATCAGGGCGGGGTAAGGCCCCCCGGAATAAAACGGTCCTTCTCTCGCCGGTAGTCACTCACTCTCAGGAGTCTAACTTCGGGACACCCTCAGGAACGGACACCTCCACGGACCATCCTCAACCGGGCACCCCTCACACCACACCGGGCACTTCTCACTCAACCCCACCGGCCAGCGCACTCACACCTCCACCATCTGGGATCCTCAGGCCGAACGTGCTGCTGGCCACGTGTCAGGCCACCACCTTGTCAATCTTTGGCACCACGCATCAGGTACGCATTCTGATTGACCCCGGCTCAGAGCTCACATTTGTCTCAGAGAGAACGGCAAAGACATTGCGGCTGGACGTCCGACCCTCCAACATACGGGTCAGCGGCGTCGGAGGGACCCACTCAGGCTCGACCCGGGGCGCCATGGTGGTGCGCCTAACGTCAATCTACGACCGGACCTCAGGACTCACCATCACGGCTCACATCCTCAGGAAGACTACCACATGGCTGCCCTCATTTTCTGCACCGGAGCTGTGGTGGCCACATCTGCAGGGAATACCTCTTGCCGATCCTGACTTCCTCACCCCCGGAGAGATCGACTTCATTTTGGGAGCAGACGCCTACGGGCAGTTGCTGGAGCCCGGCGTCCGCAAGGGAAGTCCTCAGGAGCCAATCGCCCTCCGCACACTACTAGGATGGGTCGTACTCGGACCGGTCGATGACGGGCGAGCCGGCCAAGCTGCAACCACGCACTCGGTTGCGATAGACCACCAGTTGCACGATCTCCTCGAGCGATTCTGGACTCAAGAAGAGGCGACTATCAGGACTACGGCGAGTCTCACCGAGGACGAGCTCGCCTGCGAAAGGCACTTTATGGCAACACATACCCGAGACGCCTCAGGACGATACACGGTCAGGCTACCTCTCAAGGCCTTGGTGACTAGTCTGGGCGACTCTAGGCCTACGGCGCAGGGAGCGCTTCGACGCCTACTCAAACGGCTCGCAGGCGACGATCACTATAAGGAGCTCTACGTGTCGTTCATCCGTGAGTACGAAGAACTTTCTCACCTCCGGAAACTTTCGCAGACTGCTCCCGAGCCACCCTCGGTGTACTACCTCCCGCACCATGGCGTCCTCAAGGAACAAAGCCTCACCACAAAGCTCAGGGTCGTGTTCAACGGATCCGCTCCGACCTCCTCAGGGCGTTCCCTCAACGACATTCTCTACACAGGAGCCAATCTACAGGTAGACATCGCCGACGTCATCCTCTGGGTGCGGAAACACCGCTTCCTCTTCGCAACGGACATCACCAAGATGTTTCGCCAAATCAGGGTGCACTCAGATGATTGGGACCTGCAGCGCATCCTCTGGGCGGACGAACAAGGCGCCCTCATCCCGTGTCAACTCACTACGGTCACCTACGGCACCCGCCCGGCCCCGTATCTTGCCGTGCGGGTCCTCCTCCAACTGGTGAAGGACGACGGGCATCGGTATCCCTTGGCCATCGCACCTCTTACAAAGGGGCGATACGTCGACGACATCTACGGCGGGTCAGATGATCGGAAGGAAGCTCAGGAGATAGCACGCCAAGTAACGGCTCTCTGCAAGGCGGGCGGATTCCCTCTGGCAAAATGGGCCAGTAACGACTCGGAGCTCCTCAAGGCCGTCCCTCACGAGTCCCCCTCTTCGGACCTCGCTCACCCCCTCGAAGACGCTGGCGTCAAGATCTTGGGCCTCTCTTGGCATCCTCAGGCGGACGACTTCAGGTTTCATGCACGCCCTGCCACCTCAAACTCAGCCACGAAACGGGCGGTGCTCTCAGAGGTCGCACAATTATACGACCCTCTCGGCTTCCTCGCACCGGTCATCGTGCGCGCCAAAATGTTGCTTCAGGAACTGTTGCTGGACAAGTTGGGCTGGGACGATCCTCTGTCTCCTCAGACGTGCCAACGGTGGCATCAATTTCGGACGGACCTCGTTGAATTGCGGCAACTCTCAATTCCACGCTGGATGCACATCACGCAAACTACGCAGGTGGAACTACATGGTTTCTCGGACGCCTCTCAACTAGCCATGGCAGCGGTCGTCTACGTCAGGGTCTCCTCCATGGAATCGGAACCGGTCACCACTCTGGTAAGCGCCAAAACACGGGTTGCTCCTCTTAAGCCACTCACGATTCCCAGATTGGAACTCGGTGCTGCGGTACTTCTCGCCAAACTCACCAAGCACATCCAGGAAACTCTCGAGCTTGTCGGGGCACCTACCTTTCTCTGGACCGACTCTACCGTTGCTCTCACCTGGATCCTCAGTCACCCCTCACGTTGGAAGGACTTCGTCCGCAATCGGGTGGTTACCGCTCAGGATCTCGTCCCACATGCACAATGGCGCTTCGTACCAGGCAAGGACAACCCCGCCGACTGCGCGTCGCGCGGGCTCACACCAGCTCAGCTGTCGCACCACTTACTATGGTGGAGCGGCCCTCCGTGGCTGGCGCTACCTCAACAGGATTGGCCATCATCAATGCCGCGACCTGATCCGAAGGCAGACCTCGAAGAACGGCCAGGACTCACCCTCGCATCGACGGCATCGGAACCTCACCCTCTCTGGGAACTAATTCACCGGTATTCGTCTCTCACCCGACTTCTCCGTATCACGGCACTGTGCCGACGAGCCATCGCCAGATTCAGGCGCACCCCGGACTCTTCTCTCCACAACCCTCTCACCTCAGAAGAGATGGAAACAGCCCGAATACATTGGGTAAGGGCAACACAGGGTGCTTACTTCTCAGCAGAGCTCAGAACCATGGCACGCGGACAACACCTCTCACGGACGCATCCTCTAACTCGGCTCACGGCCTTCGTCGATCGATCTGGCATCCTGAGGGTGGGCGGTCGGCTGCGCAACTCGGAACTCGCAGAAGGAACGAAGCACCCCGTCATACTGCCACGGGCCTCGCCTCTTACTCGCCTTCTCATCTCGGATGCCCATCTACGGACTCTTCACGGCGGCACCCAACTGACGCTAGCCCACCTCCGCAGGACCTACTGGATCATTGGGGGTAGGGCCCCTGTACGATCTCACATCCTCCGCTGCACACGCTGCGCTCGCCAACGAGGCGTGCGAGCCCAGCAGCTTATGGGACAGCTACCTCCGTCCAGAGTGACGCCCTCTCGGCCCTTCCTCAACACCGGAGTCGACTACGCAGGACCGGTCACTCTCAAGACTTGGCGAGGTCGCGGGGCCAAGACGCACAAGGGCTGGCTGGCGATCTTTGTCTGCTTCGTCACCTCGGCAGTCCACCTCGAGGTCGTCTCCGACTACACAACGGAGGCCTTCATCTCAGCCTTCCGACGATTTGTGGGAAGAAGAGGCATCTGCGGGTCACTTCACAGTGACTGCGGCACCAATTTTGTCGGAGCCGATGCCGCACTCCGGAAACTCTTCACCTCAGGCACAAGGGAGTTCAAGGAAATTTCTCATTTACTCTCAGGCGATGGTACTATTTGGTTTTTCAGTCCTCCGGCAGCCCCTCACTTCGGCGGGAAATGGGAAGCAGCGGTCAAGTCGGTGAAGCACCACCTGCGGAGAACCATCGGGGATACCTTTCTCACGTTCGAGGAACTGACCACTCTACTGGTGCAAATCGAGGCAGTTCTCAACTCCCGACCGCTGCACCCGCTGTCTGACGACCCCGACGATCTCGACGCCCTCACGCCCGGCCACTTCCTCATCGGAGCAGCACTGACGGCAGTGCCCGAACCTTCACTCTCCACGGTACCAGTAGCACGTCTCTCTCGCTGGCAACTGATACAGCAAAAATTTCAGTTTTTCTGGGCACGCTGGGCGAAGGAGTGTTTACAACGCCATCTGGCCATCTCAAAGTGGCACCACCCGTCCAATCAAATCAGGGAGAATTCACTAGTCCTCATCACCGACGAGCGGCTTCCTCCTGCCAAATGGCCTCTGGCTCGGGTACTCTCACTCCACCCCGGAGCTGACGGCCTAACCAGGGTGGTCACGCTAAAGACGTCCTCAGGCACGCTAGTCCGACCTATCACCAAGCTCTCGGTGGTGCCGATCTCCACGTCAACGGATTAGCCAACGCTGTCGGCTAAGGCGGGCGGAATGTTGCGTATTCATTGTCACCTCGGGCGGGCGGCCAATAGGCGCCCGCGGCGCGCTCGCTGCAGATCAATCGTTGCGGTCGATACTCAGGCCATACTCTATGTAAACGCGCCTGCTAATCAGTAGCGCCGCGTCGCGTTCTTCTCGGGCAATTGTACTCTCGCGGTTTCCGCGCGCTCTCGTCGGCCATTACCGTCTTCCGCATAGTCGTGACCGGGTGCTCTCATATTCGTCGCGAATCGTAGCGAGTAAATCGGGCGCAATTCTCGTTTAGTGCATAGTGGAAGGTGACTGGTACAGCTCAGGGATTATATAAAGACGCTTTGGTGCCCCTCAAACACTGTAATCCTAGTTTTTAGTGCGTTTAGTTAATAAATAACCTTTTTTGGAACTCCTCAACCACGTGTTATCGTTCTGTGCCGGCCACGTGCCGTGTGGCGTAGTGTAGTGCGAAGGCTCCTCCGAACAAAACCACAACTCGCGAAAACTAGTTTCCCTCAGGCACTCCTCTAGACTTTAAAAAATAAAAACACTTCGGACAAGTGCTACCGCAATAAGTCTTGTACATTTGGACCTCCTGTACAAGGTATGATGAGGCAGAATCCTATCACATTGATAGGAGTAAAGATATTTGCATCTATATCATTGGACGACATTGGCAATTCTGGATGCTCGGCATATGATTCGACCCGAATCCAAAGAGAGTCGGTTTGGGCAAATGCTGCCGCCCAAAACGTGTGCATTTGGACCTCCTGGAAAAGGCATGATGAGGCAGAATCCTGTCACATTGATAGGAGTGAAGATATTTGCATCTATATCATTAGACGGCATTGGCAATTCTGGATGCTCAGGCTTATGATTCGACCTAAGTCCAAGGAGAGTCGCTTTGGACAAGTACTACCGCAACAAATCTTGTACATTTGGACCCCCGGGACAAGATACGACGAGGCAGAATCCTGTCAAATTAATAGGAGTAAAGATATTTGCATCTATATCATTGGTCAACAACGGCAATTCTGGATGGTCCGGCTTATGGTTCGACATAAGTCCAAAGAATGTCTCTTTGGACAAGTGCTACCGCAACAAATCCCGTACATTTGGACCCCCTGGACAAGACACGATGAGGCAGAATCCTGTCAAATTGATTGCAGTAAAGATATTTGCATCTATACCATTGCACGACATTGGCAATTCTTGATGCTTCGGCTTATGGATCGACCTGAGTCCAAGGAGTTTCGCTTTTGTCTAGTGCTACCGCACACATCTTCTACACTTGATCCTCCTGGACAAAACATGATGAGCCAGAATCCTGTCAAATTATTAGGAGTAAAGATATTTGCATCTATATCATTGGTCAACAACGGCAATTCTGGATGGTCCGGCATATGGTTCGACCTAAGTCCAAAGAACGTCGCTTTGGACAAGTGCTACCGCACAAATCTTGAACATTTGAACCTCCTGGACAAGATACGATGAGGCAGAATCCTGTGAAATTGATAGGAGTGAAGATGTTTGCATCTATATCATTGGACGACATTGGCAATTCTGGAAGTTCGGCATATGATTCGACCTGAGTTCAAAGAGAGTCGCTTTGGACAGGTGCTACCGCAATAAGCCTTGTACATTTGGACCTCCTGTACAAGCTATGATGAGGCAGAATCCTATCACATTAATAGGAGTAAAGATATTTGCATCTATATCATTGGACGACATTGGCAATTCTGGATGATCGGAATATGATTCGACCTGAGTCAAAGAGATTGGGTTTTGTCAAGTGCTGCCGCACTAGTCTTGTACATTTGGACCCCCTGGACAAGATACGATGAGGCAGAATCCTGTCAAATTGATAGGAGTAAATATATTTGCATCTATATCATTGGACGACAATGACAATGCTGGATGCTCCGGTTTATGATTCGACCTGAGTACAAGGAGAGTCGCTTTGGACAAGGGCTACCCCACAAATCTTGTGCATTTGGACCCCCTGGACAATATACGATGAGGCAGAAACCTGTCAAATTGATAGCAGTAAATATATTTGCATCTATATCATTGGACGACATTGGCAATTCTGGATGCTCGGAATATGATTCGACCAGAGTGCAAAGAGTTTCGCTTTTGTCTAGTGCTACCGCACAAATCTTGTACATTTGAACCTCCGGAACAAGGTATGATGAGGCAGAACCCTATCACATTGATAGGAGTAAAGATATTTGCATCTATATCATTGGACGCCATGGCAATGCTGGATGCTCCGGTTTATGATTCGACCTGAGTCCAAGGAGAGTCGCTTTGGACAAGGGCTACCGCACAAATCTTGTACATTTGAACCTCCGGAACAAGGTATGATGAGGCAGAATCCTATCATATTGATAGGAGTAAAGATATTTGCATCTATATCATTGGACGACATTGGCAATTCTGGATGATCGGAATATGATTCAACCTGAGTCAAAGAGATTGGGTTTTGTCAAGTGCTGCCGCACTAGTCTTGTACATTTGGACCCCCTGGACAAGATACGATGAGGCAGAATCCTGTCAAATTGATAGGAGTAAATATATTTGCATCTATATCATTGGACGACAATGGCAATTCTGGATGCTCCGGCTTATGATTCGACCTGAATCCAAAGACAGTCGCTTTGGATAAGAGCTACCGCACAAATCTTGTACATTTGAACCTCCTGTACAAGGTATGATGAGGCAGAATCCTATCACGTTCATAGGAGTGATGATATTTGCATCTGTATCATTGGACAACATGGTAATTCTGGATGCTTCGGCATATGAATCGACCTGAGTCCAAAGACATTCGCTTTTGTGAAGTGCTAACGCACAAATCGTGATCATTTTGACCCCCTGGACAAGATATGATAGCGGCAGAATCCTGTCAAATTGATAGGAGAAAAGATATTTGCATCTATATCATTGGACGACATTGGCAATTCTGGATGCTCTGGCTTATGATTCGACCTGAGTCCAAACAGAGTCGCTTCGGACAAGTGCTACCGCAACAAGTCTTGTACATTTGGACCTCCTGTACAAGGTATGATGAGGCAGAATCCTATCACATTCATAGGAGTAAATATATTTGCATCTATATCATTGGACGACAGTGGCAATTCTGGATGCTCCGGCTTATGATTCGACCTGAATCCAAAGAGAGTCGGTTTGGGCAAATGCTGCCGCCCAAAACATGTGCATTTGGACCTCCTGGAAAAGGTATGATCAGGCAGAATCCTGTCAAATTAATAGGAGTAAAGATATTTGCATGTATATCATTGGTCAACATCGGTAATTCTGGATGGTCTGGCTTATGGTTCGACATAAGTCCAAAGAATGTCGCTTTGGACATGTGGTACCGCAACAAATCGTGTACATTTGGACCCCCTGGACAAGATACGATGAGGCAGAATCCTGTCAAATTGATAGGAGTAAAGATATTTGCATCTATATCATTGGACGACATTGGCATTTCTGGATGCTCCGGCTTATGATTCGACCTGAATCCAAAGAGAGTCGGTTTGGGCAAATGCTGCCGCCCAAAACATGTGCATTTGGACCTCCTGGAAAAGGTATGATGAGGCAGAATCCTGTCAAATTAATAGGAGTAAAGATATTTGCATCTATATCATTGGTCAACATCGGCAATTCTGGATGGTCCGGCTTATGGTTCGACATAAGTCCAAAGAATGTCGCTTTGGACAAGTGGTACCGCAACAAATCATGTACATTTAGACCCCCTGGACAAGATACGACGAGGCAGAATACTGTCAAATTGATAGGAGTAAATATATTTGCATCTATATCATTGGACGACAATGGCAATGCTGGATGCTCCGGTTTATGATTCGACCTGAGTACAAGGAGAGTCGCTTTGGACAAGTGCTACCGCGCAAACCTTGTACATTTGAACATCCAGAACAGGGTATGATGAGACAGAATCCTGTCAAATTGATAGGAGTGAAGATGTTTGCATCTATATCATTGGACGACATTGGCAATTCTGGATGCCCCGGCTTATGATTCGACCTGAGTCCAAAGAGAGTCGCTTTGGACAAGGGCGACCGCACAAATCTTGTACATTTGAACCTCCGGAACAAGGCATGATGAGGCAGAATCCTATCACATTGATAGGAGTAAAGATATTTGCATCTATATCATTGAACGACATTGGCAATTCTGGATGATCGGAATATGATTCGACCTGAGTCAAAGAGATTGGGTTTTGTCAAGTGCTGCCGCACTAGTCTTGTACATTTGGACCCCCTGGACAATATACGATGAGGCAGAATCCTGTCAAATTGATAGGAGTAAAGATATTTGCATCTATATCATTGGACGACATTGGCAAGTCTGGATGCCCCGGCTTACGATTCGACCTGAGTTCAAAGAGAGTCGCTTTGGACAAGGGCTACCGCAAAAATCTTGTACATTTGAACCTCCGGAACAAGGTATGATGAGGCAGAATCCTGACAAATTGATAGCAGTAAAGATATTTGCATCTATATCATTGGACGACATTGGCAATTCTGGATGCTCGGAATATGATTCGACCAGAGTGCAAAGAGTTTCGCTTTTGTCTAGTGCTACCGCACAAATCTTGTACATTTGAACCTCCGGAACAAGGTATGATGAGGCAGAACCCTATCACATTGATAGGAGTAAAGATATTTGCATCTTTATCATTGGACGCCATGGCAATGCTGGATGCTCCGGTTTATGATTCGACCTGAGTCCAAGGAGAGTCGCTTTGGACAAGGGCTACCGCACAAATCTTGTACATTTGAACCTCCGGAACAAGGTATGATGAGGCAGAATCCTATCACATTGATAGGAGTAAAGATATTTGCATCTATATCATTGGACGACATTGGCAATTCTGGATGATCGGAATATGATTCGACCTGAGTCAAAGAGATTGGGTTTTGTCAAGTGCTGCCGCACTAGTCTTGTACATTTGGACCCCCTGGACAAGATACGATGAGGCAGAATCCTGTCAAATTGATAGGAGTAAATATATTTGCATCTATATCATTGGACGACATTGGCAATTCTGGATGCTCCGGCTTATGATTCGACCTGAATCCAAAGAGAGTCGGTTTGGGCAAATGCTGCCGCCCAAAACATGTGCATTTGGACCTCCTGGAAAAGGTATGATGAGGCAGAATCCTGTCAAATTAATAGGAGTAAAGATATATGCATCTATATCATTGGTCAACATCGGCAATTCTGGATGGTCCGGCTTATGGTTCGACATAAGTCCAAAGAATGTCGCTTTGGACAAGTGGTACCGCAACAAATCATGTACATTTAGAACCCCTGGACAAGATACGACGAGGCAGAATACTGTCAAATTGATAGGAGTAAATATATTTGCATCTATATCATTGGACGACAATGGCAATGCTGGATGCTCCGGTTTATGATTCGACCTGAGTACAAGGAGAGTCGCTTTGGACAAGTGCTACCGCGCAAACCTTGTACATTTGAACATCCAGAACAGGGTATGATGAGACAGAATCCTGTCAAATTGATAGGAGTGAAGATGTTTGCATCTATATCATTGGACGACATTGGCAATTCTGGATGCCCCGGCTTATGATTCGACCTGAGTCCAAAGAGAGTCGCTTTGGACAAGGGCGACCGCACAAATCTTGTACATTTGAACCTCCGGAACAAGGCATGATGAGGCAGAATCCTATCACATTGATAGGAGTAAAGATATTTGCATCTATATCATTGAACGACATTGGCAATTCTGGATGATCGGAATATGATTCGACCTGAGTCAAAGAGATTGGGTTTTGTCAAGTGCTGCCGCACTAGTCTTGTACATTTGGACCCCCTGGACAATATACGATGAGGCAGAATCCTGTCAAATTGATAGGAGTAAAGATATATGCATCTATATCATTGGACGACATTGGCAAGTCTGGATGCCCCGGCTTACGATTCGACCTGAGTTCAAAGAGAGTCGCTTTGGACAAGAACTACCGCAAAAATCTTGTACATTTGAACCTCCGGAACAAGGTATGATGAGGCAGAATCCTGACAAATTGATAGCAGTAAAGATATTTGCATCTATATCTTTGGACGACATTGGCAATTCTGGATGCTCGGAATATGATTCGACCAGAGTGCAAAGAGTTTCGTTTTTGTCTAGTGCTACCGCACAAATCTTGTACATTTGAACCTCCGGAACAAGGTATGATGAGGCAGAACCCTATCACATTGATAGGAGTAAAGATATTTGCATCTATATCATTGGACGCCATGGCAATGCTGGATGCTCCGGTTTATGATTCGACCTGAGTCCAAGGAGAGTCGCTTTGGACAAGGGCTACCGCACAAATCGTGTACATTTGAACCTCCGGAACAAGGTATGATGAGGCAGAATCCTATCACATTGATAGGAGTAAAGATATTTGCATCTATATCATTGGACGACATTGGCAATTCTGGATGATCGGAATATGATTCGACCTGAGTCAAAGAGATTGGGTTTTGTCAAGTGCTGCCGCACTAGTCTTGTACATTTGGACCCCCTGGACAAGATACAATGAGGCAGAATCCTGTCAAATTGATAGGAGTAAAGATATTTGCATCTATATCATTGGACGACATTGGCAATTCTGGATGCCCCGGCTTACGATTCGACCTGAGTTCAAAGAGAGTCGGTTTGGGCAAATGCTGCCGCCCAAAACATGTGCATTTGGACCTCCTGGAAAAGGTATGATGAGGCAGAATCCTGTCAAATTAATAGGAGTAAAGATATTTGCATCTATATCATTGGTCAACATCGGCAATTCTGGATGCCCCGGCTTATGATTCGACCTGAGTCCAAAGAGAGTCGCTTTGGACAAGGGCGACCGCACAAATCTTGTACATTTGAACCTCCGGAACAAGCCATGATGAGGCAGAATCCTATCACATTCATAGGAGTAAAGATATTTGCATCTATATCATTGGACGACATTGGCAATTCTGGATGATCGGCATATGATTCGACATGAGTCAAAGAGATTGGCTTTTGTCAAGTGCTGCCGCACAAGTCTTGTACATTTGGACCCCCCGGACAATATACGATGAGGCAGAATCGCTGTCAAATTGATAGGAGCAAAGATATTTGCATCTATATCATTGGACGACATTGGCAATTCTGGATGCTCCGGCTTATGATTCGACCTGAATCCAAAGAGAGTCGGTTTGGGCAAATGCTGCCGCCCAAAACATGTGCATTTGGACCTCCTGGAAAAGGTATGATGAGGCAGAATCCTGTCAAATTAATAGGAGTAAAGATATTTGCATCTATATCATTGGTCAACATCGGCAATTCTGGATGGTCCGGCTTATGGTTCGACATAAGTCCAAAGAATGTCGCTTTGGACAAGTGGTACCGCAACAAATCGTGTACATTTAGACCCCCTGGACAAGATACGACGAGGCAGAATACTGTCAAATTGATAGGAGTAAATATATATGCATCTATATCATTGGACGACAATGGCAATGCTGGATGCTCCGGTTTATGATTCGATCTGAGTACAAGGAGAGTCGCTTTGGACAAGTGCTACCGCGCAAACCTTGTACATTTGAACATCCGGAACAGGGTATGATGAGACAGAATCCTGTCAAATTGATAGGAGTGAAGATGTTTGCATCTATATCATTGGACGACATTGGCAATTCTGGATGCCCCGGCTTATGATTCGACCTGAATCCAAAGAGAGTCGGTTTGGGCAAATGCTGCCGCCCAAAACATGTGCATTTGGACCTCCTGGAAAAGGTATGATGACGCAGAATCCTATCAAATTGATAGGAGTGAAGATGTTTGCATCTATATCATTGGACGACATTGGCAATTCTGGATGCCCCGGCTTATGATTCGACCTGAATCCAAAGAGAGTCGGTTTGGGCAAATGCTGCCGCCCAAAACATGTGCATTTGGACCTCCTGGAAAAGATATGATGACGCAGAATCCTGTCAAATTAATAGGAGTAAAGATATTTGCATCTATATCATTGGTCAACATCGGCAATTCTGGATGCCCCGGCTTATGATTCGACCTGAGTCCAAAGAGAGTCGCTTTGGACAAGGGCTACCGCACAAATCTTGTACATTTGGACCCCCTGGACAATATACGATGAGGCAGAAACCTGTCAAATTGATAGGAGTAAATATATTTGCATCTATATCATTGGACGACAATGGCAATTCTGGATGCTCCGGCTCATGATTCGACCTGAATCCAAAGACAGTCGCTTTTGTCAAGTGCTGCCGCACAAATCTTGTACATTTGAACCTCCGGAACAAGGTATGATGAGGCAGAATCCTGTCAAATTGATAGGAGTGAAGATGTTTGCATCTATATAATTGGACGACATTGGCAATTCTGGATGCTCCGGCTTATGATTCGACCTGAGTCCAAAGAGAGTCGCTTTGGACAAGGGCTACCGCACAAATCTTGTACATTTGAACCTCCGGAACAAGGTATGATGAGGCAGAATCCTATCACATTGATAGGAGTAAAGATATTTGCATCTATATCATTGGTCAACATCGGCAATTCTGGATGGTCCGGCTTATGGTTCGACATAAGTCCAAAGAATGTCGCTTTGGACAAGTGGTACCGCAACAAATCGTGTACATTTGGACCCCCTGGACAAGATACGATGAGGCAGAATCCTGTCAAATTGATAGGAGTAAATATATTTGCATCTATATCATTGGACGACAATGGCAATGCTGGATGCTCCGGTTTATGATTCGACCTGAGTACAAGGAGAGTCGCTTTGGAAAAGTGCTACCGCGCAAACCTTGTACATTTGAACATCCGGAACAGGGTATGATGAGACAGAATCCTGTCAAATTGATAGGAGTGAAGATGTTTGCATCTATATCATTGGACGACATTGGCAATTCTGGATGCCCCGGCTTATGATTCGACCTGAGTCCAAAGAGAGTCGCTTTGGACAAGGGCTACCGCACAAATCTTGTACATTTGAACCTCCGGAACAAGGTATGATGAGGCAGAATCCTATCACATTGATAGGAGTAAAGATATTTGCATCTATATCATTGGACGCCATGGCAATGCTGGATGCTCCGGTTTATGATTCGACCTGAGTCCAAAGAGATTCGCTTTTGTGAAGTGCTAACGCAGAAATCTTGTACATTTTGACCCCCTGGACAAGATATGATAGCGACAGAATCCTGTCAAATTGATAGGAGAAAAGATATTTGCATCTATATCATTGGACGACATTGGCAATTCCGGATGCTCTGGCTTATGATTTGACCTGAGTCCAAACAGAGTCGCTTCGGACAAGTGCTACCGCAACAAGTCTTGTACATTTGGACCTCGTGTACAAGGTATGATGAGGCAGAATTCTATCACATTCATAGGAGTAAATATATTTGCATCTATATCATTGAACGACAATGGCAATTCTGGATGCTCCGGCTTATGATTCGACCTGAATACAAAGACAGTCGCTTTTGTCAAGTGCTGCCGCACAAGTCTTGTACATTTGGACCCCCTGGACAATATACGATGAGGCAGAATCCTGTCAAATTAACTGGAGTAAAGATATTTGCATCTATATCATTGGACGACATTGGCAATTCTGGATGCCCCGGCTTACGATTCGACCTGAGTTCAAAGAGAGTCGCTTTGGACAAGGGCTACCGCAAAAATCTTGTACATTTGAACCTCCGGAACAAGGTATGATGAGGCAGAATACTGACAAATTGATAGCAGTAAAGATATTTGCATCTACATCATTGGACGACATTGGCAATTCTGGATGCCCCGGCTTATGATTCGACCTGAGTCCAAAGAGAGTCGCTTTGGACAAGGGCTACGGCAACAAGTCTTTTCCTTTTGGACCTCCTGTACAAGGTATGATGAGGCAGAATCCTATCACATTCATAGGAGTAAATATATTT
The DNA here is from genome assembly GCA_963942575.1 of Priocnemis perturbator. NCBI lineage: Eukaryota > Metazoa > Arthropoda > Insecta > Hymenoptera > Pompilidae > Priocnemis > Priocnemis perturbator. Next base: position 213,849 of record CAWWDK010000133.1, on the reverse strand, counting down.
GCATCTATATCATTGGACGACAATGGCAATTCTGGATGCTCCGGCTCATGATTCGACCTGAATCCAAAGACAGTCGCTTTTGTCAAGTGCTGCCGCACAAGACTTGTACATTTGGACCCCCTGGACAATATACGATGAGGCAGAATCCTGTCAAATTGATAGGAGTAAAGATATTTGCATCTATATCATTGGACGACATTGGCAATTCTGGATTGTCCGGCTTATGGTTCGACATAAGTCCAAAGAACGTCGCTTTGGACAAGTGGTACCGCAACAAATCGTGTACGTTTGGACCCCCTGGACAAGATACGATGAGGCAGAATCCTGTCAAATTGATAGGAGTAAATATATTTGCATCTATATCATTGGACAACAATGGCAATGCTGGATGCTCCGGTTTATGATTCGACCTGAGTACAAGGAGAGTCGCTTTGGACAAGTGCTACCTCGCAAACCTTGTACATTTGAACATCCGGAACAGGGTATGATGAGACAGAATCCTGTCAAATTGATAGGAGTGAAGATGTTTGCATCTATATAATTGGACGACATTGGCAATTCTGGATGCTCCGGCATATGATTCGACCTGAGTCCAAAGATAGTCGCTTTGGACAAGGGCTACCGCACAAATCTCGTACATTTTGACCTACTAGACAAGGTATGATGAGGCAGAATCCTGTCAAATTGATAGCAGTAAAGATATTTGCATCTATATCATTGGACGACATTGGCAATTCTGGATGCCCCGGCTTACGATTCGACCTGAGTTCAAAGAGAGTCGCTTTGGACAAGGGCTACCGCAAAAATCTTGTACATTTGAACCTCCGGAACAAGGCATGATGAGGCAGAATCCTGACAAATTGATAGCAGTAAAGATATTTGCATCTATATCATTGGACGACATTGGCAATTCTGGATGCCCCGGCTTATGATTCGACCTGGGTACAAAGAGAGTCGCTTTGGACAAGGGCTACCGCACAAATCTTGTACATTTGAACCTCCGGAACAAGGTATGACGAGGCAGAATCCTATCACATTGATAGGAGTAAAGATATTTGCATCTATATCATTGGACGCCATGGCAATGCTGGATGCTCCGGTTTATGATTCGACCTGAGTCCAAAGAGATTCGCTTTTGTGAAGTGCTAACGCACAAATCTTGTACATTTTGACCCCCTGGACAAGATATGATAGCGGCAGAATCCTGTCAAATTGATAGGAGAAAAGATATTTGCATCTATATCATTGGACGACATTGGCAATTCTGGATGCTCTGGCTTATGATTCGACCTGAGTCCAAACAGAGTCGCTTCGGACAAGTGCTACCTCAACAAGTCTTGTACATTTGGACCTCCTGTACAAGGTATGATGAGGCAGAATCCTATCACATTCATAGGAGTAAATATATTTGCATCTATATCATTGGACGACATTGGCAATTCTGGATGATCGGCATATGATTCGACATAAGTCCAAAGAATGTCGCTTTGGACAAGTGGTACCGCAACAAATCGTATATATTTGGACCCCCTGGACAAGATACGATGAGGCAGAAACCTGTCAAATTGATAGGAGTAATTATATTTGCATCTATATCATTGGACGACAATGGCAATTCTGGATGCTCCGGCTTATGATTCGACCTGAATCCAAAGACAGTCGCTTTGGACAAGGGCTACCGCACAAATCTTGTACATTTGAACCTCCTGTACAAGTTATGATGAGGCAGAATCCTATCACATTCATAGGAGTGATGATATTTGCATCTGTATCATTGGACGACATGGTAATTCTGGATGCTTCGGCATATGAATCGACCTGAGTCCAAAGAGATTCGCTTTTGTGAAGTTGTTATATTCACGACTAATCGTGCGGATGCTGGACTCTGGCTGGGGACAGCCCTCGGGGAGTCTCCGTTACAAGATACGGTTTATCGGACTAAACGCACTATGACTGACACGTGATTTTGGAGGAAAGGTTTTGTTATGAATAATCTGATTGTACGATGGTTATATGGATAATTACGCGCTGCGTGGGTTATCGGCACAATTTTACACGATAAGAACACTGTAACTGGATATCTTGGAATCTGTACGTTTATTGAGAACTCGGAAAAACTGCGTCTACTTCCTTGCACGTCCTTTTACAAAGAGAGAAGACTGCGGCAGGAAGGCGGACACAGGTCGCCCCTTCTTCCTGCACGTCGATGGACAGCTGATTGGTATTGCTACCAATCAGCTGACTAATTAGCCAATGCTTCGCGGAGACGTCAGCGTGACGTCAAACGCCGGCAAGCACGTGGCTAGATAGCGAGCGCGGGAGCGGCAGCCATTGGCCTGAGCGTGTGCGCGCTCGGCTTCGCGTGGCGACGACACGCGCAGCGCTTACGCCGCGCACGGCGCACAGCGCGCGCCTTTTAAACGCGGAAATTCCCAAACATACCGCCCGCCTCGCTACACTCGGGGAGCGATACTCGGAATTGGAATGGTAGGAATACTTTCGGAAGTGCGTGATACGCGGAGTTCCTACCTCGGAATAAATCGCGAGTTACGCGGTAAGCCATACGTGCCGGCGAGTGACGGTGGAAAACAAAGTGGGCGTGCAAGTAAGTGCATACAAAGATAAAAGGTGCTACGCGAGTTGGATTAACCTAACTTATAACTAACATGTTTACAGAATGCTGCTATGCAGGTCGGCATGACTGTATGAAAATGCAATGTCTTAACGTAGGCACGAACGCAAATGTGATGTCAAAAAATAAATTAATATGGTAGACTGCCAAAAAGGTAAAAGAGAAACTAAACAACGGAAGACGCGCAACAATCAGGGCTCGGAAAATTCGGAGAAATGTACTACCCGTGCCACCAACATCGGCGTCTTGGAAAATTGGCACGCTTTCCTTGCGTGCGGTAAGCCGAATGTTAGTAGGACGAGTGTTCCGTTACATTGGAATGCGGAAAGTTATGTGTAGTAAATAAGCCCTGAATGAGTTGCGGCGCTCGGTCAATGAAGGCAGTCGAGGTCGGGATTCGCATGAGTGCGTTCGCTAATAGTAAGTAATAGTAAGTCTTAGGGTGTAAGTAATCTAGTGAACAGTGGACTTAGCTAATATGTACAACGCATTGATTCGACGTGGAACCTGCTGCGGGATGAGAATCCACCGGTAACTTAACGAGTTGCGTTACAGGACGCTTATATTCGGATCTCGCAGTACGCACTAGGACTACACGTACTAAGTTATCAGAGCCGGGAAAGCATTTGGAAATGCGTCCCAGCTCCCACTTCGTCGGAGGTAACAGCGGACTCCTTATAACTACTAGATCCCCTACTTGTAAATTCGGTTGGGTCGCATGCCACTTTACTCGTTGTTGCAACGAGTTGAGATAATCGGAGGACCACACCTTCCAGAACGTTTCCTGGAAGCGCTGTATGGACTGCCAGCGAGAGAGGCGATTCTCGTTGACAGGCAATACGCTCGGAGTCGGCACGGTTTTCAAGTAGGATCCAGTTAAAAAGTGTCCTGGAGTCAGCGCGTCGTAAGACTCGGGATCATCATACAATGGAGCGATAGGACGTGAATTAAGTATGCCTTCTATCTTGCACAAAAGAGTGGCAAATTCTTCAAATGAAGGCGTGAACGTACCCATTATTCGTTTCAGATGGAATTTAACGCATTTAACGCCCGCCTCCCATAACCCGCCGAATTGCGGGGCCGCGGGGGGAATGAAATTCCACTCAATACAGTCGGCCGCTAGTCTGGATTGCAACAACGGGTCGCGAGTTATTATTCGGAAGTTGGAAGCAATCTCACGTTCGGCACCGATAAAGTTACTTCCATTGTCGGAGTACATCTTGGCGGGGAGGCCGCGACGGGAAACGAACCGATCGAATGCCGCAAGGAAGCCAGACGTGGTGTAATCGTCGGCGCACTCTAAGTGTACGGCGCGTACCGCAAGGCAGACAAAAATGACGCAGTACGCTTTGTGAGTTTTAACGCCTCTACCTTTCGACGTTCGGATAAGAAACGGACCGGCATAATCGACTCCGGTGCAGGCAAAAGGGCGCGACGGATTGACTCGGACGGACGGCAAATCTCCCATGCGTTGGGAGGACAGCGTTGCTCGCTGTCGCGCACAGACGACGCATTTAAAGGAAACCTGTTTTACAATGGTACGGGCGCCTAGGATCCAAAATTTTTGGCGAACAAAACGTAAGGTAACTTGTACTCCGCCGTGCAGAGTTGTCGAATGCGCATCTCGGACTATTAACTCGGCAATTCTATTTTTAGGAATCAGGATTGGGAACTTTTCCTGTTCGTCGAGGTCCGCATTTCGGAGTCGCCCTCCCACGCGTAGCAGGCCGTCGGTACCCTTGAAGAGGTTTAACCTACGCAAGGCCTTAGACGCGCGATCGAAGGACGCTTGGTTAGTAGCGTTTGACAGTTCCGCGAAGTGGGTGCGTTGACTCAACTTACATAACTTGTATGTCGCCTCTCGGATTTCGCTAGCAATTACATGGTTTTCCGCAGGGCGAGGCCGCAATCTACGCGCACAGGATACGAAACGTAATATATAAGCCGTGATGCGCAGCAATTTCGGCCATCTGGAAGTCCTTTCGGATAGAAGGAGTAAGGGATCGGGTTCTACACAGGTATTATAGTTAGATACGTTCCGTGCCTCTAAATCGATGATCTTTTCGCCATGGGTATCCTTGTACGGCCAACAGGTAGGACTCTGTCCCAACCAATGGGGACCAGTCCACCACAAAGGGTGTTTCAGGAGTGTAGACGAAGAGATTCCTCGGGACGCACAATCTGCGGGGTTACTCTCAGTGGGCACATGACGCCACACTGCGTTAGGGAATGCAGTTTGAATTTCGGAGACGCGATTGGCAACAAACAGTTTCCATCTGGAGGGGACTGTAACCAGGCGAGCACGACGGAAGAGTCCGTCCAGCAGGATACCTCGGCGCTGTCCAAGTGCATCGTACGGATGACAAACTGTAGAGCTCGCACCAGCAGAGCGGCAGCGCACAACTCAAGGCGAGGAATGCTTTGAAGTTTGAGCGGCGCGACTTTAGTCTTAGCGTATACCAAAGATACGCGTGCAGGAGAGGAGCCGCAAGGAACGCGTAAGTAGATTATGGCCGAATATGCGGCGTTGGAGGCATCACAAAACCCATGAATTTCAGGACAGCCGTCGGAGGAGCGTTGCCCGGTCCAGCGAGGAATAGTGAGCTGGTTTAGGAGATATAGTTCGGATACGAAGGTAGTGCATTTACTGGCGAGATCGTGTGGGATGGGTTCATCCCAGTTTATTTGGCGTAGCCAGAGCTGCTGCAACAAGATTTTACCCGTAATGGTTACAGGAGCGACCCAACCATGGGGGTCGAAGATCCGCGCGAGGACCGCCAAAAATGCGCGTTTGGAAGTGACTGGCTGACATTCTGCCACCTTAAAGGAGAAGACGTCCGACACAGGCTCCCAATAAATCCCCAGGACCTTGAGTTGGGGGTCCGTATTCAGGACCTTGTTGGTGGAAAGCCCCCGCTCTGCCTCAGGAATGGCTTGCAGAAGAGGGGGGTAGTTCGACACCCACTTGTGAGCCCTAAACCCGCCCGCCATGAGAAGGCGTGCCAATTGGAATTGGGTTTGTTGGAGCACGGATAAGTCTTCGGAACCAAACATTATGTCGTCTACGTAAACGTTCTCCTTAAGAATGGGGGCTGCGAGGGGGAACGCAGAACCTTCGTCCTGAGTTAGCTGCGAGATGACACGATTCGCAAGATACGGGGCACAAGCCGTGCCGTAAGTGACGGTACACAATCGGAAACTCTGAACGTCGTCCTGGGAGGTGGGTCGCCAATAGATTCGTTGGAAGTCGGTATCGGCTGGATGGACTATAATTTGTCGGAACATTTTCTCAATGTCCGTAGCGAGGACGTATGGGTGGGAGCGCCAGCGCAGGATTAGCGCAAACAGATCGGACTGTAGCTTGGGCCCAATATGGAGGAAGTCGTTCAACGATGAGTTGTTGTCGGAACGGAAGGAGGCGTTGAATACTACTCTGACCTTGGTAGTAGAGCTGGAGGCCTTGACTACGGGATGATGCGGAAGATAGCTCGTGTTCATTAGCGTCTCCTCCGAGGTCGGAACACACTGCATATGACCCAGCGTCAGGTATTCGCGGAGAAATGCCTGATATGCCTCGCCTAATTCAGGACTTCTGCTCAACCGCGCTTCTTGTTTTAGATATAGGGACCGCGCGGCGTGCCGCGTGTCCCCGAGCGGAATCGGAGGAGATGTTTTAAAGGGAAGCCTGACCACGTAGCGCCCATCGGAGTTTCGAGTATGCGTGTCGGTAAAGTGTTCCTCACACTGCCGTTCCTCGGCGGACATCGGACTTAATGTCGGAATTTCCTCTAACTCCCAGAATTTTCCCAGGGACTCGTGCAGTTCGTCGTTCGTGACTACGTGGTTGACCGTGACTCGTGATGCGGACTTGCTAGTAGGGGTCACGTTGCCCGACAATATCCACCCAAAGATCGTGAGCTGGGCAATTGGAGCGCCCGGGGGGCCGCGTATGAGTCCCTCACGGAGACATAATCCGAAGTAGTCTGCTCCAAGGATTAACTGAACTGGAGTCTTGGTGGTGGTGGGTGTGTCGGCGAGAGGTAAGCCCTCCAGGTGAGCGCAATTCTTGGAGAGGACGGACGGAGGCGGAACATAGGAGGACAGTTTAGGAAGGACGAAGGCCGAAATGCTATGGTTTAAGTCTGGATTATCACGCGGCTCGATGGTGAGGGAGGCTACTTGAGTAACGCGTCCGACATGCTTGGCGCCGATGCCAGAGACCCTAACGGAAACCGTCTTGGTAACAGGCTTCAACATTTGAACCGCGGACTCGGCAATGAACGATGCTTGTGATCCCTGATCAAGGAGAGCCCTAACAGCTAGTGACCTGCCTGACGCGCTTCGCAGGACCACGAGTGCCGTCGGTAAAATAGCATAGGTGCTTTGTATCTCGGCGGAGCACGAATTGAGGGCCTTCTCAACTGGAGAAGTGGACGGAACCGCGTCCGAACGCGTCCCCGCAAGTTCCTGCTCGTTTGGAGTGTCGCTACCTACGTCGGATTTGTGAGTGTCGAGGTGTACTAGCGTGTGATGCCGATTTTTACAAATGCGGCATACGTTTTTACTATTGCAAGTGCGCGCCCGATGCCCTCTTCGGAAACAATTAATGCACCGTTCTTGTGTCTGTAGGAGTTCCAATCGCTTGGCAACGGATTTATTATTGAAGGTCGGGCATTGAAGCAGCGGATGGTCTTCTTGACAAACAAAGCAGCTGGGCCGAGCAGGAGTTGCGGCATGCGCTTGGACACTAGTTTTTTGGAACTCCCTACGCGGAGGTTTCGGAGCAACGCAGTCCGTGCGCCCTAACCCTACCGTTTCCAACGCACGCAGTTGCGCCGACAGGTAGTCGTCCAGATCTTGGAACGTCGGAAATCTGGAGACGTCTGTTTGGGTGAGTTCCCACTCGCGTCGAGTCTGCGGATCCAACTTCGTCAATATGATGTGCACGAATTGGTCTTCCCACAGGTTAATGGGACGAGACATGCTAACAATGGAGTGGTAAATGTCATGCGCCTGGTCGCGGAGTACGCGCAGACCTCGCTCGCGGCTGGAACTCACCCTAGGCATGTCTAGGAACGCATCTAAATAGGAATAAACTATCGCACGTGGATTCTCAAACCGTTTCTTCAGCAGGTCCCACGCCTTCTCGTAACTGGCCGCCGTGACTTCGGTGCTGCGTAGGACTTGGCCAGCTTTCCCGTCAAGACTGGCCTTAAGATAGTGGAGCTTTTGCACACTCGTCAAATCGTTGCGGGAATCGACGAGTGACACGAACAAGTCACGGAACGCCGGCCAGGATACGAGATCGCCTGAAAACTTAGTCAAATTAATCGGAGGTAGGTCTACAAAATGGCGCCTACCACTACTTGCGGGACCCTGCGTCTCGAGCCTCTGTGAAGGCGGCTGTACATCGAACGCCGCCAGGGCCTCGGCGAGCACATCTCTGACTTCCTCTACGCACTCGTATATGGAAGCAAAGGCGTCGGTCGTAAAGTAATCTAACGTTTGCCTTTGTATTTCCGTAGAAAGCGCCAGGATTTCGTCGTGTCGGGAAAGGCAGCTCTGCCAGAAGATCTGCACGGATTCCAGGCGATTCTGGGCGGCGGCGCGGGTCCTCTTGGGGATGGCTAATTTTTGGTAATTTTTTCCCACCTTCAATATTTGATCGAGGTAGGACTGCTGTGCCACGATTAGCTGCTCCACAGTCGCCAGCGAGGAAGCTTTTTGTACGGAGGTCATCGTAGGAACAATGGCGGCTTCAGCGCGTCCGTGGCGTCGTCGATGGAGAAGATGGCCGGGTACAGCACGTGGTCGTCAAGCACACTCGCCTTAACGGAAACACTCCCGATATCCGGCTCGAAGGACCAATGTTATATTCACGACTAATCGTGCGGATGCTGGACTCTGGCTGGGGACAGCCCTCGGGGAGTCTCCGTTACAAGATACGGTTTATCGGACTAAACGCACTATGACTGACCCGTGATTTTGGAGGAAAGGTTTTGTTATGAATAATCTGATTGTACGATGGTTATATGGATAATTACGCGCTGCGTGGGTTATCGGCACAATTTTACACGATAAGAACACTGTAACTGGATATCTTGGAATCTGTACGTTTATTGAGAACTCGGAAAAACTGCGTCTACTTCCTTGCACGTCCTTTTACAAAGAGAGAAGACTGCGGCAGGAAGGCGGACACAGGTCGCCCCTTCTTCCTGCACGTCGATGGACAGCTGATTGGTATTGCTACCAATCAGCTGACTAATTAGCCAATGCTTCGCGGAGACGTCAGCGTGACGTCAAACGCCGGCAAGCACGTGGCTAGATAGCGAGCGCGGGAGCGGCAGCCATTGGCCTGAGCGTGTGCGCGCTCGGCTTCGCGTGGCGACGACACGCGCAGCGCTTACGCCGCGCACGGCGCACAGCGCGCGCCTTTTAAACGCGGAAATTCCCAAACAGAAGTGCTAACGCACAAATCTTGTACATTTTGACCCCCTGGACAAGATATGATAGCGGCAGAATCCTGTCAAATTGATAGGAGAAAAGATATTTGCATCTATATCATTGGACGACATTGGCAATTCTGGATGCTCTGGCTTATGATTCGACCTGAGTCCAAACAGAGTCGCTTCGGACAAGTGCTACCGCAACAAGTCTTGTACATTTGGACCTCCTGTACAAGGTATGATGAGGCAGAATCCTATCACATTCATAGGAGTAATGATATTTGCGTCTGTATCATTGGACGACATTGGCAATTCTGGATGCCCCGTCTTATGATTCGACCTGAGTCCAAAGAGAGTCGCTTTGGACAAGGACTACCGCACAAATCTTGTACATTTGAACATCCGGAACAAAGTATGATGAGGCAGAATCCTATCATATTGATAGGAGTAAAGATATTTGCATCTATATCATTGGACGCCATGGCAATGCTGGATGCTCCGGTTTATGATTCGACCTGAGACCAAGGAGAGTCGCTTTGGACAAGTGCTACCGCAAAAATCTTGTACATTTGAACCTCCGGAACAAGGTATGATGAGGCAGAATCCTGTCAAATTGATAGCAGTAAAGATATTTGCATCTAAATCATTGGACGACAATGGCAATTCTGGATGCTCCGGCATATGATTCGACCTGAATCCAAAGAGAGTCGCTTTGGACAAGAGCTACCGCACAAATCTTGTACATTTGAACCTCCGGAACAAGGTATGATGAGGCAGAATCCTATCACATTGATAGGAGTAAAGATATTTGCATCTATATCATTGGACGACAATGGCAATGCTGGATGCCCCGGCTTATGATTCGACCTGAGTTCAAAGAGAGTCGCTTTGGACAAGTGCTACCGCGCAAACCTTGTACATTTAAACCTCCGGAACAGGGTATGATGAGACAGAATCCTGTCAAATTGATAGGAGTGAAGATGTTTGCATCTATATCTTTGGACGACATTGGCAATTCTGGATGCTCCGGCTTATGATTCGACCTGAGTCCAAAGAGAGTCGCTTTGGACAAGGGCTACCGCACAAATCTTGTACATTCTGACATACTGGACAAGGTATGATGAGGCAGAATCCTGTCAAATTGATAGCAGTAAAGATATTTGCATCTATATCATTGGACGACATTGGCAATTATGGATGCCCCGGCTTACGATTCGACCTGAGTTCAAAGAGAGTCGCTTTGGACAAGGGCTACCGCAAAAATCTTGTACATTTGAACCTCCGGAACAAGGTATGATGAGGCAGAATCCTGACAAATTGATAGCAGTAAAGATATTTGCATCTATATCATTGGACGACATTGGCATTTCTGGATGCCCCGGCTTATGATTCGACCTGAGTCCAAAGAGAGTCGCTTTGGACAAGGGCTACCGCACAAATCTTGTACATTTGAACCTCCGGAACAAGGTATGATGAGGCAGAATCCTATCACATTGATAGGAGTAAAGATATTTGCATCTATATCATTGGACGACATTGGCAATTCTGGATGCTCGGAATATGATTCGACCTGAGTGCAAAGAGTTTCGCTTTTGTCTAGTGCTGCCGCACAAATCTTGTACATTTGAACCTCCGGAACAAGGTATGATGAGGCAGAATCCTATCACATTGATAGGAGTAAAGATATTTGCATCTATATCATTGGACGCCATGGCAATGATGGATGCTCCGGTTTATGATTCGACCTGAGTCCAAGGAGAGTCGCTTTGGACAAGGGCTACCGCACAAATCTTATACATTTTGACCTACTGGACAAGGTATGATGAGGCAGAATCCTGTCAAATTGATAGCAGTAAAGATATTTGCATCTGTATCATTGGACGACATTGGCAATTCTGGATGGTCCGGCTTATGGTTCGACATAAGTCCAAAGAATGTCGCTTTGGACAAGTGGTACCGCACAAATCTTGTACATTTGAACCTCCTGTACAAGTTATGATGAGGCAGAATCCTATCACATTCATAGGAGTGATGATATTTCCATCTGTATCATTGGACGACATGGTAATTCTGGATGCTTCGGCATATGAATCGACCTGAGTCCAAAGAGATTCGCTTTTGTGAAGTGCTAACGCAATAATCTTGTACATTTCGACCCCCTGGACAAGATATGATAGCGGCAGAATCCTGTCAAATTGATAGGAGAAAAGATATTTGCATCTATATCATTGGACGACATTGGCAATTCTGGATGCTCTGGCTTATGATTCGACCTGAGTCCAAACAGAGTCGCTTCGGACAAGTGCTACCGCAACAAGTCTTGTACATTTGGACCTCCTGTACAAGGTATGATGAGGCAGAATCCTATCACATTCATAGGAGTAATGATATTTGCATCTGTATCATTGGACGACATTGGCAATTCTGGATGCCCCGTCTTATGATTCGACCTGAGGCCAAAGAGAGTCGCTTTGGACAAGGACTACCGCACAAATCTTGTACATTTGAACCTCCGGAACAAAGTATGATGAGGCAGAATCCTATCATATTGATAGGAGTAAAGATATTTGCATCTATATCATTGGACGCCATGGCAATGCTGGATGCTCCGGTTTATGATTCGACCTGAGTCCATGGAGAGTCGCTTTGGACAAGTGCTACCGCCCAAACCTTGTACATTTGAACATCCGGAACAGGGTATGATGAGACAGAATCCTGTCAAAATGATAGGAGTGAAGATGTTTGCATCTATATCATTGGACGATATTGGCAATTCTGGATGCTCCGGCTTATGATTCGACCTGAATCCAAAGACAGTCGCTTTGGACAAGGGCTACCGCACAAATCTTGTACATTTGAACCTCCTGTACAAGTTATGATGAGGCAGAATCCTATCACATTCATAGGAGTGATGATATTTGCATCTGTATCATTGGACGACATGGTAATTCTGGATGCTCCGGCTTATGATTCGACCTGAATCCAAAGAGAGTCGGTTTGGGCAAATGCTGCCGCCCAAAAAATGTGCATTTGGACCTCCTGGAAAAGGTATGATGAGGCAGAATCCTGTCAAATTAATAGGAGTAAAGATATTTGCATCTATATCATTGGTCAACATCGGCAATTCTGGATGGTCCGGCTTATGGTTCGACATAAGTCCAAAGAATGTCGCTTTGGACAAGTGGTACCGCAACAAATCGTGTACGTTTGGACCCCCTGGACAAGATACGATGAGGCAGAATCCTGTCAAATTGATAGGAATAAATATATTTGCATCTATATCATTGGATGACAATGGCAATGCTGGATGCTCCGGTTTATGATTCGACCTGAGTACAAGGAGAGTCGCTTTGGACAAGTGCTACCTCGCAAACCTTGTACATTTGAACATCCGGAACAGGGTATGATGAGACAGAATCCTGTCAAATTGATAGGAGTGAAGATGTTTGCATCTATATAATTGGACGACATTGGCAATTCTGGATGCTCCGGCATATGATTCGACCTGAGTCCAAAGATAGTCGCTTTGGACAAGGACTACCGCACAAATCTCGTACATTTTGACCTACTAGACAAGGTATGATGAGGCAGAATCCTGTCAAATTGATAGCAGTAAAGATATTTGCATCTATATCATTGGACGACATTGGCAATTCTGGATGCCCCGGCTTACGATTCGACCTGAGTTCAAAGAGAGTCGCTTTGGACAAGGGCTACCGCAAAAATCTTGTACATTTGAACCTCCGGAACAAGGCATGATGAGGCAGAATCCTGACAAATTGATAGCAGTAAAGATATTTGCATCTATATCATTGGACGACATTGGCAATTCTGGATGCCCCGGCTTATGATTCGACCTGAGTACAAAGAGAGTCGGTTTGGACAAGGGCTACCGCACAAATCATGTACAGTTGAACCTCTGGAACAAGGTATGACGAGGCAGAATCCTATCACATTGATAGGAGTAAAGATATTTGCATCAATATCATTGGACGCCATGGCAATGCTGGATGCTCCGGTTTATGATTCGACCTGAGTCCAAAGAGATTCGCTTTTGTGAAGTGCTAACGCACAAATCTTGTACATTTTGACCCCCTGGACAAGATATGATAGCGGCAGAATCCTGTCAAATTGATAGGAGAAAAGATATTTGCATCTATATCATTGGACGACATTGGCAATTCTGGATGCTCTGGCTTATGATTCGACCTGAGTCCAAACAGAGTCGCTTCGGACAAGTGCTACCTCAACAAGTCTTGTACATTTGGACCTCCTGTACAAGGTATGATGAGGCAGAATCCTATCACATTCATAGGAGTAAATATATTTGCATCTATATCATTGGACGACATTGGCAATTCTGGGTGCCCCGGCTTACGATTCGACCTGAGTTCAAAGAGAGTCGCTTTGGACAAGGGCTACCGCAAAAATCTTGTACATTTGGACCCCCTGGACAATATACGATGAGGCAGAATCCTGTCAAATTGATAGGAGTAAAGATATTTGCATCTATATCATTGGACGACATTGGCAATTCTGGATGCTCCGGCTTATGATTCGACCTGAATCCAAAGAGAGTCGGTTTGGGCAAATGCTGCCGCCAAAAACATGTGCATTTGGACCTCCTGGAAAAGGTATGATGAGGCAGAATCCTGTCAAATTAATAGGAGTAAAGATATTTGCATCTATATCATTGGTCAACATCGGCAATTCTGGACGGTCCGGCTTATGGTTCGACATAAGTCCAAAGAATGTCGCTTTGGACAAGTGGTACCGCAACAAATCGTATACATTTGGACCCCCTGGACAAGATACGATGCGGCTGAAACCTGTCAAATTGGTAGCAGTAAAGATATTTGCATCTATATCATTGGACGACAATGGCAATTCTGGATGTTCCGGCTTATGAATGGACCTGAATCCAAAGACAGTCGCTTTGGACAAGGGCTACCGCACAAATCTTGTACATTTGAACCTCCTGTACAAGGTATGATGAGGCAGAATCCTATCACATTCATAGGAGTGATGATATTTGCATCTGTATCATTGGACGACATGGTAATTCTGGATGCTTCGGCATATGAATCGACCTGAGTCCAAAGAGATTCGCTTTTGTGAAGTGCTAACGCACAAATCTTGTACATTTTGACCCCCTGGTCAAGATATGATAGCGGCAGAATCCTGTCAAATTGATAGGAGAAAAGATATTTGCATCTATATCATTGGACGACATTGGCAATTCTGGATGCTCTGGCTTATGATTCGACCTGAGTCCAAACAGAGTCGCTTCGGACAAGTGCTACCGCAACAAGTCTTGTACATTTGGACCTCCTGTACAAGGTATGATGAGGCAGAATTCTATCACCTTCATAGGAGTAATGATATTTGCATCTGTATCATTGGACGACATTGGCAATTCTGGATGCCCCGTCTTATGATTCGACCTGAGTCCAAAGAGAGTCGCTTTGGACAAGGGCTACCGCACAAATCTTGTACATTTGAACCTCCGGAACAAAGTATGATGAGGCAGAATCCTATCATATTGATAGGAGTAAAGATATTTGCATCTATATCATTGGACGCCATGGCAATGCTGGATGCTCCGGTTTATGATTCGACCTGAGTCCATGGAGAGTCGCTTTGGACAAGTGCTACCGCCCAAACCTTGTACATTTGAACATCCGGAACAGGGTATGATGAGACAGAATCCTGTCAAAATGATAGGAGTGAAGATGTTTGCATCTATATCATTGGACGATATTGGCAATTCTGGATGCTCCGGCTTATGATTCGACCTGAGTCCAAAGAGAGTCGCTTTGGACAAGGGCTACCGCAAAAATCTTGTACATTTGAACCTCCGGAACAAGGTATGATGAGGCAGAATCCTGTCAAATTGATAGCAGTTAAGATATTTGCATCTATATCATTGGACGACATTGGCAATTCTGGATGCCCCGGCTTATGATTCGACCTGAGTCCAAAGAGAGTCGCTTTGGACAAGGGCGACCGCACAAATCTTGTACATTTGAACCTCCTGTACAAGTTATGATGAGGCAGAATCCTATCACATTCATAGGAGTGATGATATTTGCATCTGTATCATTGGACGACATGGTAATTCTGGATGCTTCGGCATATGAATCGACCTGAGTCCAAAGAGATTCGCTTTTGTGAAGTGCTAACGCACAAATCTTGTACATTTTGACCCCCTGGTCAAGATATGATAGCGGCAGAATCCTGTCAAATTGATAGGAGAAAAGATATTTGCATCTATATCATTGGACGACATTGGCAATTCTGGATGCTCTGGCTTATGATTCGACCTGAGTCCAAACAGAGTCGCTTCGGACAAGTGCTACCGCAACAAGTCTTGTACATTTGGACCTCCTGTACAAGGTATGATGAGGCAGAATTCTATCACCTTCATAGGAGTAATGATATTTGCATCTGTATCATTGGACGACATTGGCAATTCTGGATGCCCCGTCTTATGATTCGACCTGAGTCCAAAGAGAGTCGCTTTGGACAAGGGCTACCGCACAAATCTTGTACATTTGAACCTCCGGAACAAGGTATGATGAGGCAGAATCCTGTCAAATTGATAGCAGTAAAGATATTTACATCTATATCATTGGACGACATTGGCAGTTCTGGATGCCCCGGCTTATGATTCGACCTGAGTCCAAAGAGAGTCGCTTTGGACAAGGGCGACCGCACAAATCTTGTACATTTGAACCTCCGGAACAAGGCATGATGAGGCAGAATCCTATCACATTCATAGGAGTAAAGATATTTGCATCTATATCATTGGACGACATTGGCAATTCTGGATGCTCCGGCTTATGATTGGACCTGAATCAAAAGAGAGTCGGTTTGGGCAAATGCTGCCACCCAAAACATGTGCATTTGGACCTCCTGGAAAAGGTATGATGAGGCAGAATCCTGTCAAATTAATAGGAGTAAAGATATTTGCATCTATATCATTGGTCAACATCGGCAATTCTGGATGGTCCGGCTTATGGTTCGACATAAGTCCAAAGAATGTTGCTTTGGACAAGTGGTACCGCAACAAATCGTGTACATTTGGACCCCCTGGACAAGATACGACGAGGCAGAATACTGTCAAATTGATAGGAGTAAATATATTTGCATCTATATCATTGGACGACAATGGCAATGCTGGATGCTCCGGTTTATGATTCGACCTGAGTACAAGGAGAGTCGCTTTGGACAAGGGCTACCGCACAAATCTTGTACATTTGAACCTCCTGTACAAAGAATGATGAGGCAGAATCCTATCACATTCATAGGAGTGATGATATTTGCATCTGTATCATTGGACGACATGGTAATTCTGGATGCTTCGGCATATGAATCGACCTGAGTCCAAGGAGAGTCGCTTTGGGCAAATGCTGCCGCCCAAAACATGTGTATTTGGACCTCCGGAACAAGGTATGATGAGGCAGAATCCTGACAAATTGATAGCAGTAAAGATATTTGCATCTATATCATTGGACGACATTGGCAATTCTGGATGATCGGCATATGATTCGACCTGAGTCAAAAAGATTGACTTTTGTCAAGTGCTACCACATAAGTCTTGTACATTTTGACCCCCTGGACAAGATATGTTAGAGGCAGAATCCTGTCAAATTGATAGCAGTAAAGATATTTGCATCTATATCATTGGACGACCTTGGCAATTCTGGATGCCCCGGCTTATGATTCGACCTGAATCCAAAGAGAGTCGGTTTGGGCAAATGCTGCCGCCCAAAACATATGCATTTGGACCTCCTGTACAAGGTATGATGAGGCAGAATCCTATCACATTCATAGGAGTGATGATATTTGTATCTGTATCATTGGACGACATTGGCAATTCTGGATGCCCCGTCTTATGATTCGACATAAGTCCAAAGAGATTCGCTTTTGTGAAGTGCCAACGCACAAATCTTGTACATTTTGACCTATTGGACAAGATATGATGAGGCAGAATCCTGTCAAATTGATAGCAGTAAAGATATTTGCATCTATATCATTGGACGACATTGGCAATTCTGGATGATCGGCGTATGATTCGACCTGAGTCAAAGAGATTGACTTTTGTGAAGTGCTAACGCACAAGTCTTGTACATTTTGACCCCCTGGACAAGATATGATAGCGGCAGAATCCTGTCAAATTGATAGGAGAAAAGATATTTGCATCTATATCATTGGACGACAATGGCAATTCTGGATGCTCCGGCTTATGATTCGACCTGAATCCAAAGAGAGTCGCTTTGGACAAGGGCGACCGCACAAATCTTGTACATTCTGACCTACTGGACAAGGTATGATGAGGCAGAATCCTGTCAAATTGATAGCAGTAAAGATATTTGCATCTATATCATTGGACGATAATGGCAATTCTGGATGCTCCGGCTTATGATTCGACCTAAATCCAAAGAGAGTCGCTTTGGACAAGGGCGACCGCACAAATCGTGTACATTCTGACCTACTGGACAAGGTATGATGAGGCAGAATCCTGTCAAATTGATAGCAGTAAAGATATTTGTATCTGTATCATTGGACGACATGGCAATTCTGGATGCTTCGGCATATGAATCGACCTGAGTCCAAAGAGATTCGCTTTTGTGAAGTGCTAATGCACAAATCTTGTACATTTTGACCTATTGGACAAGATATGATGAGGCAGAATCCTGTCAAATTGATAGCAGTAAAGATATTTGCATCTATATCATTGGACGACATTGGCAATTCTGGATGATCGGCATATGATTCGACCTGAGTCAAAGAGATTGACTTTTGTCAAGTGCTACCGCACAAGTCTTGTACATTTTGACCCCCTGGACAACATATGATAGCGTCAGAATCCTGTCAAATTGATAGGACAAAAGATATTTGCATCTATATCATTGGACGACATTGGCAATTCTGGATGCTCTGGCATATGATTCGACCTGAGTCCAAAGAGAGTCGCTGTGGACAAGGGCGACCGCACAAATCTTGTACATTCTGACCTACTCGACAAGGTATGATGAGGCAGAATCCTGTCAAATTGATAGCAGTAAAGATATTTGCATCTGTATCATTGGTCAACATCGGCAATTCTGGATGGTCCGGCTTATGGTTCGACATAAGTCCAAAGAATGTCGCTTTGGACAAGTGGTTCCGCAACAAATCGTGTACATGTGGACCCCCTGTACAAGATACGATGAGGCAGAATCCTGTCAAATTGATAGCAGTAAATATATTTGCATCTATATCATTGGACGACATTGGCAATTCTGGATGCTCCGGCTTATGATTCGACCTGAATCCCAAGACAGTCGCTTTGGACAAGGGCTACCTCACAAATCTTGTACATTTGAACCTCCTGTACAAGGTATGATGAGGCAGAATCCCATCACATTCATAGGAGTGATGATATTTGCATCTGTATCATTGGACGACATGGCAATTCTGGATGCTTCGGCATATGAATCGACCTGAGTCCAAAGAGATTCGCTTTTGTGAAGTGCTAACGCACAAATCTTGTACATTTGGACCTCCTGGACAAGGTATGATGAGGCATAATCCTATCACATTGATAGGAGTAAAGATATTTGAATCTATATCATTGGACGACATTGGCAATTCTGGATGAGCGGCATATGATTCGACCTGAGTCAAAGAGATTGGCTTTTGTCAAGTGCTGCCGCACAAATCTTGTACATTTGAACCTCCGGAACAAGGCATGATGAGGCAGAATCCTATCACATTGATAGGAGTAAAGATATTTGCATCTATATCATTGGATGACATTGGCAATTCTGGATGCTCGGCATATGATTCGACCTGAGTGCAAAGAGTTTCGCTTTTGTCTAGTGCTACGGTACAAATCTTGTACACTTGATCCTCCTGGACAAGACATGATGAGGCAGAATCCTGTCAAATTGATAGGAGTAAAGATGTTTGCATCTATATCATTGGACAACATAGGCAATTCAGGATGCTCCGTCTTATGATTCGACATGAGTCCAAAGAGAGTCGCTTTGGACAAGGGCTACCGCACAAATCTTGTACATTTGAACCTCCGGAACAACGTATGATGAGGCAGAATCCTATCACATTGATAGGTGTAAAGATATTTGAATCTATATCATTGGACGACATTGGCAATTCTGGATGATCGACATATGATTCGACCTGAGTCAAAGAGATTGACATTTGCCAAGTGCTACCACACAAGTCTTGTACATTTTGACCCCCTGGACAAGATATGATAGAGGCAGAATCCTGTCAAATTGATAGGAGTAAAGATATTTGCATCTATATCATTGGACAACATTGGCAATTCTGGAAGCACCGGCATATGATTCGACCGGGGGCCAAAGAGAGTCGCTTTGGACACGTGCTACCGCACAAATCTTGTACATTTGGACCCCCTGGTCAAGATACGATGAGGCAGAATCCTGTCAAATTGGTAGCAGTAAAGATATTTGCATCTATATCATTGGACGACATTGGCAATTCTGGATGCCCCGGCCTATGATTCGACCTGAGTCTAAAGAGAGTCGCTTTGGACAAGGGCTGCCGCACAAATATTGTACATTTGAACCTCCGGAACAAGGTATGATGAGGCAGAATCCTATCACATTGATAGGAGTAAAGATATTTGCATCTATATCATTGGACGACATTGGCAATTCTGGATTCTCGGCATATGATTCGACCTGAGTCAAAGAGATTGGCATTTGTCAAGTGCTACCGCACAAATCTTGTCCATTTGGACCTCCTGGAAAAGGTATGCTGAGGCAGAATCCTGTCACAATGATGGGAGTGAAGATATTTGCATCTATATCATTGGACAACATTGGCAATTCTGGAAGCACCGGCATATGATTCGACCGGGGGCCAAAGAGAGTCGCTTTGGACACGTGCTACCGCACAAATCTTGTACATTTGGACCCCCTGGTCAAGATACGATGAGGCAGAATCCTGTCAAATTGGTAGCAGTAAAGATATTTGCATCTATATCATTGGACGACATTGGCAATTCTGGATGCCCCGGCTTATGATTCGACCTGAGTCCAAAGAGAGTCGCTTTGGAAAAGCGCCACCGCACAAATCTTGTACATTCTGACCTACTGGACAAGGTATGATGAGGCAGAATCCTGTCAAATTGATAGCAGTAAAGATATTTGCATCTATATCATTGGACGACAATGGCAATTCTGGATGCTTCGGCATATGAATCGACCTGAGCCCAAAGAGATTCGCTTTTGTGAAGTTCTAACGCACAAATCTTGTACACTTGATCCTCCTGGACAAGACACGATGAGCCAGAATCCTGTCAAATTGGTAGCAGTAAAGATATTTGCATCTATATCATTGGACGACCTTGGCAATTCTGGATGCCCCGGCTTATGATTCGACCTGAGTCCAAAGAGAGTCGCTTTGGACAAGGGCGACCGCACAAATCTTGTACATTCTGACATACTGGACAAGGTATGATGAGGCAGAATCCTGTCAAATTGATAGCAGTAAAGATATTTGCATCTATATCATTGGACGACAATGGCAATTCTGGATGCTCCGGCTTATGATTCGACCTGAATCCAAAGACATTCGCTTTGGACAAGGGCTACCGCACAAATCTTGTACATTTGAACCTCTGGAACAAGACATGATGAGGCAGAATCCTATCACATTGATAGGAGTAAAGATATTTGCATCTATATCATTGGACGACATTGGCAATTCTGGATGATCGGCATATGATTCGACCTGAGTCAAAGAGATTGGCTTTTGTCAAGTGCTGCCGCACAAATCTTGTACATTCTGACCTACTCGACAAGGTATGATGAGGCAGAATCCTGTCAAATTGATAGGAGTAAAGATATTTGCATCTATATCATTGCACGACATTGGCAATTCTGGATGCTCCGGTTTATGATTCGACCTGAGTCCAAGGAGAGTCGCTTTGGATAAGTGCTACCACCCAAACCTTGTACATTTGAACATCCGGAACAGGGTATGATGAGACAGAATCCTGTCAAATTGATAGGAGTGAAGATGTTTGCATATATATCATTGGACGACATTGGCAATTCTGTATGCTCCGGTATATGATTCGACCTGAGTCCAAGGACAGTCGCTTTGGACAAGTGCTACCACCCAAACCTTGTACATTTGAACATCCGGAACAGGGTATGATGAGACAGAATCCTGTCAAATTGATAGCAGTAAAGATATTTGCATCTATATCATTGGTCAACATCGGCAATTCTGGATGGTCCGGCTTATGGTTCGACACAAGTCCAAAGATTGTCGCTGTGGACAAGTGGTTCCGCAACAAATCGTGTACATTTGGACCCCCTGTACAAGATACGATGAGGCAGAATCCTGTCAAATTGATAGCAGTAAATATATTTGCATCTATATTATTGGACGACATTGGCAATTCTGGATGCTCCGGCTTATGATTCGACCTGAATCCCAAGACAGTCGCTTTGGACAAGGGCTACCTCACAAATCTTGTACATTTGAACCTCCTGTACAAGGTATGATGAGGCAGAATCCCATCACATTCATAGGAGTGATGATATTTGCATCTGTATCATTGGACGACATGGCAATTCTGGATGCTTCGGCATATGAATCGACCTGAGTCCAAAGAGATTCGCTTTTGTGAAGTGCTAACGCACAAATCTTGTACATTTTGACCTATTGGACAAGATATGATGAGGCAGAATCCTGTCAAATTGATAGCAGTAAAGATATTTGCATCTATATTATTGGACGACATTGGCAATTCTGGATGATCGGCATATGATTCGACCTGAGTCAAAGAGATTGACTTTTGTCAAGTGCTACCGCATAAGTCTTGTACGTTTTGACCCCCTGGACAAGATATGATAGAGGCAGAATCCTGTCAAATTGATAGGAGAAAAGATATTTGCATCTATATCATTGGACGACATTGGCAATTCAGGATGCTCCGGCTTATGATTCGACCTGAATCCAAAGAGAGTCGGTTTGGGCAAATGCTGCCGCCCAAAACATGTGCATTTGGACCTCCTGTACAAGGTATGATGAGGCAGAATCCTATCACATTCATAGGAGTGATGATATTTGTATCTGTATCATTGGACGACATTGGCAATTCTGGATGCCCCGTCTTATGATTCGACATAAGTCCAAAGAGATTCGCTTTTGTGAAGTGCTAACGCACAAATCTTGTACATTTTGACCTATTGGACAAGATATGATGAGGCAGAATCCTGTCAAATTGATAGCAGTAAAGATATTTGCATCTATATCATTGGACGACATTGGCAATTCTGGATGATCGGCGTATGATTCGACCTGAGTCAAAGAGATTGACTTTTGTGAAGTGCTAACGCACAAGTCTTGTACATTTTGACCCCCTGGACAAGATATGATAGCGGCAGAATCCTGTCAAATTGATAGGAGAAAAGATATTTGCATCTATATCATTGGACGGCATTGGCAATTCTGGATGCTCTGGCATATGATTCGACATGAGTCCAAAGAGAGTCGCTTTGGACAAGGGCGACCGCACAAATCTTGTACATTCTGCCCTACTCGACAAGGTATGATGAGGCAGAATCCTGTCAAATTGATAGCAGTAAAGATATTTGCATCTATATCATTGGACGACAATGGCAATTCTGGATGCTCCGGCTTATGATTCGACCTGAATCCAAAGAGAGTCGCTTTGGACAAGGGCGACCGCACAAATCTTGTACATTCTGACCTACTGGACAAGGTATGATGAGGCAGAATCCTGTCAAATTGATAGCAGTAAAGATATTTGCATCTATATCATTGGACGATAATGGCAATTCTGGATGCTCCGGCTTATGATTCGACCTAAATCCAAAGAGAGTCGCTTTGGACAAGGGCGACCGCTCAAATCTGGTACATTCTGACCTACTGGACAAGGTATGATGAGGCAGAATCCTGTCAAATTGATAGCAGTAAAGATATTTGTATCTGTATCATTGGACGACATGGCAATTCTGGATGCTTCGGCATAGGAATCGACCTGAGTCCAAAGAGATTCGCTTTTGTGAAGTGCTAACGCACAAATCTTGTACACTTGATCCTCCTGGACAAGGCACGATGAGCGAGAATCCTGTTGAATTGATAGGGGTGAAGATATTTGAATCTATATCACTGGACGACATTGGCAATTCTGGATGCTCCGGCATATGATTCGACCGGTGGCCAAAGAGAGTCGCTTTGGACACGTGCTACCTCACAAATCTTGTACATTTGGACCCCCTGGTCAAGATACAATGAGGCAGAATCCTGTCAAATTGGTAGCAGTAAAGATATTTGCATCTATATCATTGGACGACCTTGGCAATTCTGGATGCCCCGGCTTATGATTCGACCTGAGTCCAAAGAGAGTCGCTTTGGACAAGGGCGACCGCACAAATCTTGTACATTCTGACATACTGGACAAGGTATGATGAGGCAGAATCCTGTCAAATTGATAGCTCTAAAGATATTTGCATCTATATCATTGGACGACAATGGCAATTCTGGATGCTCCGGCTTATGATTCGACCTGAATCCAAAGACATTCGCTTTGGACAAGGGCTACCGCACAAATCTTGTACATTTGAACCTCTGGAACAAGACATGATGAGGCAGAATCCTATCAAATTGATAGGAGTGAAGATGTTTGCATCTATATCATTGGACGACATTGGCAATTCTGGATGATCGGCATATGATTTGACCTGAGTCAAAGAGATTGGCTTTTGTCAAGTGCTGCCGCACAAGTCTTGTACATTTGGACCCCCTGGACAATATACGATGAGGCAGAATCCTGTCAAATTGATAGGAGTAAAGATATTTCCATCTATATCATTGGTCAACATTGGCAATTCTGGATGCTCGGCATATGATTCCACCTGTGTTCAAAGAGTTTCGCTTTTGTCTAGTGCTACCGCACAACTCTTGTACATTTGAACCTCCGGAACAAGGTATGATGAGGCAGAATCCTATCACATTGATAGGAGTAAAGATATTTGCATCTATATCATTGGACGACATTGGCAATTCTGGATGCTCGGCATATGATTCGACCTGAGCGCAAAGAGTTTCGCTTTTGTCTAGTGCTACCGTACAAACCTTGTACACTTGATCCTCCTTGACAAGACACGATGAGGCAGAATCCTGTCAAATTGATAGGAGTTAAGATGTTTGCATCTATATCATTGGTCTACATTGGCAATTCTGGATGCCCCGGCTTATTATTCGACCTGAGTCCAAAGAGAGTCGCTTTGGACAAGGGCTACCGCACAAATATTGTACATTTGAACCACCGGAACAAGGTATGATGAGGCAGAATCCTATCACATTGATATGAGTAAAGATATTTGCATCTATATCATTGGACGACATTGGCAATTCTGGATGATCGGCATATGATTCGACCTGAGTCAAAGAGATTGACTTTTGTCAAGTGCTACCGCATAAGTCTTGTACATTTGAACCTCCGGAACAAGGCATGATGAGGCAGAATCCTATCACATTGATAGGAGTAAAGATATTTGCATCTATATCATTGGACGACATTGGCAATTCTGGATGATCGGCATATGATTCGACCTGAGTCAAAGAGATTGACTTTTGTCAAGTGCTACCGCATAAGACTTGTACGTTTTGACCCCCTGGACAAGATATGATAGAGGCAGAATCCTGTCAAATTGATAGGAGAAAAGATATTTGCATCTATATCATTGGACGACATTGGCAATTCAGGATGCTCCGGCTTATGATCCGACCTGAATCCAAAGAGAGTCGGATTGGGCAAATGCTGCCGCCCAAAACATGTGCATTTGGACCTCCTGTACAAGGTATGATGAGGCAGAATCCTATCACATTCATAGGAGTGATGATATTTGTATCTGTATCATTGGACGACATTGGCAATTCTGGATGCCCCGTCTTATGATTCGACATAAGTCCAAAGAGATTCGCTTTTGTGAAGTGCTAATGCACAAATCTTGTACATTTTAACCTATTGGACAAGATATGATGAGGCAGAATCCTGTCAAATTGATAGCAGTAAAGATATTTGCATCTATATCATTGGACGACATTGGCAATTCTGGATGATCGGCGTATGATTCGACCTGAGTCAAAGAGATTGACTTTTGTGAAGTGCTAACGCACAAGTCTTGTACATTTTGACCCCCTGGACAAGATATGATAGCGGCAGAATCCTGTCAAATTGATAGGAGAAAAGATATTTGCATCTATATCATTGGACGACATTGGCAATTCTGGATGCTCTGGCATATGATTCGACATGAGTCCAAAGAGAGTCGCTTTGGACAAGGGCGACGGCACAAATCTTGTACATTCTGACCTACTCGACAAGGTATGATGAGGCAGAATCCTATCAAATTGATAGCAGAAAAGATATTTGCATCTATATCATTGGACGACATTGGCAATTCTGGATGCTCTGGCATATGATTCGACATGAGTCCAAAGAGAGTCGCTTTGGACAAGGGCGACCGCACAAATCTTGTACATTCTGACCTACTCGACAAGGTATGATGAGGCAGAATCCTGTCAAATTGATAGGAGTTAAGATGTTTGCATCTATATCATTGGTCTACATTGGCAATTCTGGATGCCCCGGCTTATTATTCGACCTGAGTCCAAAGAGAGTCGCTTTGGACAAGGGCTACCGCACAAATATTGTACATTTGAACCACCGGAACAAGGTATGATGAGGCAGAATCCTATCACATTGATATGAGTAAAGATATTTGCATCTATATCATTGGACGACATTGGCAATTCTGGATGATCGGCATATGATTCGACCTGAGTCAAAGAGATTGACTTTTGTCAAGTGCTACCGCATAAGTCTTGTACATTTGAACCTCCGGAACAAGGCATGATGAGGCAGAATCCTATCACATTGATAGGAGTAAAGATATTTGCATCTATATCATTGGACGACATAGGCAATTCTGGATGATCGGCATATGATTCGACCTGAGTCAAAGAGATTGACTTTTGTCAAGTGCTACCGCATAAGTCTTGTACGTTTTGACCCCCTGGACAAGATATGATAGAGGCAGAATCCTGTCAAATTGATAGGAGAAAAGATATTTGCATCTATATCATTGGACGACATTGGCAATTCAGGATGCTCCGGCTTATGATCCGACCTGAATCCAAAGAGAGTCGGTTTGGGCAAATGCTGCCGCCCAAAACATGTGCATTTGGACCTCCTGTACAAGGTATGATGAGGCAGAATCCTATCACATTCATAGGAGTGATGATATTTGTATCTGTATCATTGGACGACATTGGCAATTCTGGATGCCCCGTCTTATGATTCGACATAAGTCCAAAGAGATTCGCTTTTGTGAAGTGCTAACGCACAAATCTTGTACATTTTAACCTATTGGACAAGATATGATGAGGCAGAATCCTGTCAAATTGATAGCAGTAAAGATATTTGCATCTATATCATTGGACGACATTGGCAATTCTGGATGATCTGCGTATGATTCGACCTGAGTCAAAGAGATTGACTTTTGTGAAGTGCTAACGCACAAGTCTTGTACATTTTGACCCCCTGGACAAGATATGATAGCGGCAGAATCCTGTCAAATTGATAGGAGAAAAGATATTTGCATCTATATCATTGGACGACATTGGCAATTCTGGATGCTCTGGCATATGATTCGACATGAGTCCAAAGAGAGTCGCTTTGGACAAGGGCGACCGCACAAATCTTGTACATTCTGACCTACTCGACAAGGTATGATGAGGCAGAATCCTATCAAATTGATAGCAGAAAAGATATTTGCATCTATATCATTGGACGACATTGGCAAGTCTGGATGCTCTGGCATATGATTCGACATGAGTCCAAAGAGAGTCGCTTTGGACAAGGGCGACCGCACAAATCTTGTACATTCTGACCTACTCGACAAGGTATGATGAGGCAGAATCCTGTCAAATTGATAGCAGTAAAGATATTTGCATCTATATCATTGGACGACAATGGCAATTCTGGATGCTCCGGCTTATGATTCGACCTGAATCCAAAGAGAGTCGCTTTGGACAAGGGCGACCGCACAAATCTTGTACATTCTGACCTACTGGACAAGGTATAATGAGGCAGAATCCTGTCAAATTGATAGCAGTAAAGATATTTGCATCTATATCATTCGACGATAATGGCAATTCTGGATGATCGGCATATGATTCGACCTGAGTCAAAGAGATTGGCTTTTGTCAAGTGCTGCCGCACAAGTCTTGTACATTTGGACCCCCTGGACAATATACGATGAGGCAGAATCCTGTCAAATTGATAGGAGTAAAGATATTTGCATCTATATCATTGCACGACATTGGCAATTCTGGATGCTCCGGTTTATGATTCGACCTGAGTCCAAGGAGAGTCGCTTTGGACAAGTGCTACCACCCAAACCTTGTACATTTGAACATCCGGAACAGGGTATGATGAGACAGAATCCTGTCAAATTGATAGGAGTGAAGATGTTTGCATATATATCATTGGACGACATTGGCAATTCTGTATGCTCCGGTATATGATTCGACCTGAGTCCAAGGAGAGTCGCTTTGGACAAGTGCTACCACCCAAACCTTGTACATTTGAACATCCGGAACAGGGTATGATGAGACAGAATCCTGTCAAATTGATAGCAGTAAAGATATTTGCATCTATATCATTGGTCAACATCGGCAATTCTGGATGGTTCGGTTTATGGTTCGACATAAGTCCAAAGAATGTCGCTGTGGACAAGTGGTTCCGCAACAAATCGTGTACATTTGGACCCCCTGTACAAGATACGATGAGGCAGAATCCTGTCAAATTGATAGCAGTAAATATATTTGCATCTATATTATTGGACGACATTGGCAATTCTGGATGCTCCGGCTTATGATTCGACCTGAATCCCAAGACAGTCGCTTTGGACAAGGGCTACCTCACAAATCTTGTACATTTGAACCTCCTGTACAAGGTATGATGAGGCAGAATCCCATCACATTCATAGGAGTGATGATATTTGCATCTGTATCATTGGACGACATGGCAATTCTGGATGCTTCGGCATATGAATCGACCTGAGTCCAAAGAGATTCGCTTTTGTGAAGTGCTAACGCACAAATCTTGTACATTCTGACCTACTCAACAAGGTATGATGAGCCAGAATCCTGTCAAATTGATAGCAGTAAAGATATTTGCATCTATATCATTGGACGACAATGGCAATTCAGGATGCTCCGGCTTATGATTCGACCTGAATCCAAAGAGAGTCGCTTTGGACAAGGGCGACCGCACAAGGCTTGTACATTCTGACCTACTGGACAATGTATGATGAGGCAGAATCCTGTCAAATTGATAGCAGTAAAGATATTTACATCTATATCATTGGACAACATTGGCAATTCTGGATGCCCCGGCTTATGATTCGACCTGAGTCCAAAGAGAGTCGCTTTGGACAAGGGCGACCGCACAAATCTTGTACATTTGAACATCCGGAACAGGGTATAATGAGACAGAATCCTGTCAAATTGATAGCAGTAAAGATATTTGCATCTATATCATTGGTCAACATCGGCAATTCTGGATGGTCCGGCTTATGGTTCGACATAAGTCCAAAGAATGTCGCTTTGGGCAAGTGGTTCCGCAACAAATCGTGTACATTTGGACCCCCTGTACAAGATACGATGAGGCAGAATCCTGTCAAATTGATAGCAGTAAATATATTTGCATCTATATCATTGGACGACATTGGCAATTCTGGATGCTCCGGCTTATGATACGACCTGAATCCCAAGACAGTCGCTTTGGACAAGGGCTACCTCACAAATCTTGTACATTTGAACCTCCTGTACAAAGTATGATGAGGCAGAATCCCATCACATTCATAGGAGTGATGATATTTGCATCTGTATCATTGGACGACATGGCAATTCTGGATGCTTCGGCATATGAATCGACCTGAGTCCAAAGAGATTCGCTTTTGTGAAGTGCTAATGCACAAATCTTGTACATTTTGACCTATTGGACAAGATATGATGAGGCAGAATCCTGTCAAATTGATAGCAGTAAAGATATTTGCATCTATATCATTGGACGACATTGGCAATTCTGGATGATCGGCATATGATTCGACCTGAGTCAAAGAGATTGACTTTTGTCAAGTGCTACCGCACAAGTCTTGTACATTTTGACCCCCTGGACAACATATGATAGCGTCAGAATCCTGTCAAATTGATAGGACAAAAGATATTTGCATCTATATCATTGGACGACATTGGCAATTCTGGATGCTCTGGCATATGATTCGACCTGAGTCCAAAGAGAGTCGCTGTGGACAAGGGCGACCGCACAAATCTTGTACATTCTGACCTACTCGACAAGGTATGATGAGGCAGAATCCTGTCAAATTGATAGCAGTAAAGATATTTGCATCTGTATCATTGGTCAACATCGGCAATTCTGGATGGTCCGGCTTATGGTTCGACATAAGTCCAAAGAATGTCGCTTTGGACAAGTGGTTCCGCAACAAATCGTGTACATGTGGACCCCCTGTACAAGATACGATGAGGCAGAATCCTGTCAAATTGATAGCAGTAAATATATTTGCATCTATATCATTGGACGACATTGGCAATTCTGGATGCTCCGGCTTATGATTCGACCTGAATCCCAAGACAGTCGCTTTGGACAAGGGCTACCTCACAAATCTTGTACATTTGAACCTCCTGTACAAGGTATGATGAGGCAGAATCCCATCACATTCATAGGAGTGATGATATTTGCATCTGTATCATTGGACGACATGGCAATTCTGGATGCTTCGGCATATGAATCGACCTGAGTCCAAAGAGATTCGCTTTTGTGAAGTGCTAACGCACAAATCTTGTACATTTGGACCTCCTGGACAAGGTATGATGAGGCATAATCCTATCACATTGATAGGAGTAAAGATATTTGAATCTATATCATTGGACGACATTGGCAATTCTGGATGAGCGGCATATGATTCGACCTGAGTCAAAGAGATTGGCTTTTGTCAAGTGCTGCCGCACAAATCTTGTACATTTGAACCTCCGGAACAAGGCATGATGAGGCAGAATCCTATCACATTGATAGGAGTAAAGATATTTGCATCTATATCATTGGACGACATTGGCAATTCTGGATGCTCGGCATATGATTCGACCTGAGTGCAAAGAGTTTCGCTTTTGTCTAGTGCTACGGTACAAATCTTGTACACTTGATCCTCCTGGACAAGACATGATGAGGCAGAATCCTGTCAAATTGATAGGAGTAAAGTTGTTTGCATCTATATCATTGGACAACATAGGCAATTCAGGATGCTCCGTCTTATGATTCGACATGAGTCCAAAGAGAGTCGCTTTGGACAAGGGCTACCGCACAAATCTTGTACATTTGAACCTCCGGAACAACGTATGATGAGGCAGAATCCTATCACATTGATAGGTGTAAAGATATTTGAATCTATATCATTGGACGACATTGGCAATTCTGGATGATCGGCATATGATTCGACCTGAGTCAAAGAGATTGACATTTGCCAAGTGCTACCACACAAGTCTTGTACATTTTGACCCCCTGGACAAGATATGATAGAGGCAGAATCCTGTCAAATTGATAGGAGTAAAGATATTTGCATCTATATCATTGGACAACATTGGCAATTCTGGAAGCACCGGCATATGATTCGACCGGGGGCCAAAGAGAGTCGCTTTGGACACGTGCTACCGCACAAATCTTGTACATTTGGACCCCCTGGTCAAGATACGATGAGGCAGAATCCTGTCAAATTGGTAGCAGTAAAGATATTTGCATCTATATCATTGGACGACATTGGCAATTCTGGATGCCCCGGCCTATGATTCGACCTGAGTCTAAAGAGAGTCGCTTTGGACAAGGGCTGCCGCACAAATATTGTACATTTGAACCTCCGGAACAAGGTATGATGAGGCAGAATCCTATCACATTGATAGGAGTAAAGATATTTGCATCTATATCATTGGACGACATTGGCAATTCTGGATTCTCGGCATATGATTCGACCTGAGTCAAAGAGATTGGCATTTGTCAAGTGCTACCGCACAAATCTTGTCCATTTGGACCTCCTGGAAAAGGTATGCTGAGGCAGAATCCTGTCACAATGATGGGAGTGAAGATATTTGCATCTATATCATTGGACAACATTGGCAATTCTGGAAGCACCGGCATATGATTCGACCGGGGGCCAAAGAGAGTCGCTTTGGACACGTGCTACCGCACAAATCTTGTACATTTGGACCCCCTGGTCAAGATACGATGAGGCAGAATCCTGTCAAATTGGTAGCAGTAAAGATATTTGCATCTATATCATTGGACGACATTGGCAATTCTGGATGCCCCGGCTTATGATTCGACCTGAGTCCAAAGAGAGTCGCTTTGGAAAAGCGCCACCGCACAAATCTTGTACATTCTGACCTACTGGACAAGGTATGATGAGGCAGAATCCTGTCAAATTGATAGCAGTAAAGATATTTGCATCTATATCATTGGACGACAATGGCAATTCTGGATGCTTCGGCATATGAATCGACCTGAGCCCAAAGAGATTCGCTTTTGTGAAGTTCTAACGCACAAATCTTGTACACTTGATCCTCCTGGACAAGACACGATGAGCCAGAATCCTGTCGAATTAATAGGAGTGAAGATATTTGCATCTATATCATTGGACAACATTGGCAATTCTGGATGCTCCGGCATATGATTCGACCGGAGGCCAAAGAGAGTCGCTTTGGACAAGTGCTACCGCACAAATCTTGTACATTTGAACCCCCTGGTTAAGATATGATAGAGGCAGAATCCTGTCAAATTGATAGGAGAAAAGATATTTGCATCTATATCATTGGACGACATTGGAAATTCTGGATGCTCTGGCTTATGATTCGATCTGAGTCCAAAGAGAGTCGCTTTGGACACGTGCTACCGCACAAATCTTGTACATTTGGACCCCCTGGTCAAGATACGATGAGGCAGAATCCTGTCAAATTGGTAGCAGTAAAGATATTTGCATCTATATCATTGGACGACATTGGCAATTCTGGATGCCCCGGCTTATGATTCGACCTGAGTCCAAAGAGAGTCGCTTTGGACAAGGGCTACCGCACAAATCTTGTACATTTGAACCTCCTGTACAAGGTATGTTGAGGCCGAATCCTGTCAAATTGATAGCAGTAAAGATATTTGCATCTGTATCATTGGACGACATGGCAATTCTGGATGCTTCGGCATATGAATCGACCTGAGCCCAAAGAGATTCGCTTTTGTGAAGTGCTAACGCACAAATCTTGTACACTTAATCCTCCTGGACAAGACACGATGAGCCAGAATCCTGTCGAATTAATAGGAGTGAAGATATTTGCATCTATATCATTGGACAACATTGGCAATTCTGGATGCTCCGGCATATGATTCGACCGGAGGTCAAAGAGAGTCGGTTTGGACAAATGCTGCGGCACAAAACTTGTGCATTTGGACCTCCTGGAAAAGGTATGCTGAGGCAGAATCCTGTCACAATGATGGGAGTGAAGATATTTGCATCCATATCATTGGACGACATTGGCAATTCTGGAAGCACCGGCTTATGATTCGACCTGAGTCCAAAGAGAGTCGCTTTGGACAAGGGCGACCGCAGAAATCTTGTACATTTGAACCTCCGGAACAAGGCAGGATGAGGCAGAATCCTGTCAAATTGATAGCAGTAAAGATATTTGCATCTGTATCATTGAACGACATGGCAATTCTGGATGCTTCGGCATATGAATCGACCTGAGTCCAAAGAGAGTCGCTTTGGACAAGGGCGACGGCACAAATCTTGTACATTTGGACCTCCTGTACAAGGTATGATGAGGCAGAATCCTATCACGTTCATAGGAGTGATGATATTTGCATCTGTATCATTGGACGACATGGCAATTCTGGATGCTTCGGCATATGAATCGACCTGAGTCAAAGAGATTGGCTTTTGTTAAGTGCTGCCGCACAAGTCTTGTACATTTGAACCTCCTGTACAAGGTATGATGAGGCAGAATCCCATCACATTCATAGGAGTGATGATATTTGCATCTGTATCATTGGACGACATGGCAATTCTGGATGATCGGCATATGATTCGACCTGAGTCAAAGAGATTGGCTTTTGTAAAGTGCTGCCGCACAAGTCTTGTACATTTGGACCCCCTGGACAATATACGATGAGGCAGAATCCTGTCAAATAGATAGGAGTAAAGATATTTGCATCTATATCATTGAACGATATTGGCAATTCTGAATGCTCCGGCTTATGATTCGACCTGAATCCAAAGAGTTTCGC
Organism: Priocnemis perturbator; assembly: GCA_963942575.1. NCBI lineage: Eukaryota > Metazoa > Arthropoda > Insecta > Hymenoptera > Pompilidae > Priocnemis > Priocnemis perturbator. The sequence goes on along the minus strand of CAWWDK010000133.1, from coordinate 180,341 downwards.
TTTTGTCTAGTGCTACCGCACAAATCTTGTACACTTGATTCTCCTGGACAAGGTATGATGGGGCAGAATCCTGTCAAATTGATAGGAGTGAAGATATTTGCATCTCTATCATTGGACGCCATGGCAATGCTGGATGCTCCGGCTTATGATTCGACCTGAGTCCAAAGAGAGTCGCTTTGGACAAGGGCTACCGCACAAATCTTGTACATTCTGACCTACTGGACAAGGTATGATGAGGCAGAATCCTGTCAAATTGATAGCAGTAAAGATATTTGCATCTGTATAATTGGACGACATTGCAATTCTGGATGCTTCGGCATATGAATCGACCTGAGTCCAAAGAGATTCGCTTTTGTGAAATGCTAACGCACAAATCTTGTACACTTGATCCTCCTGGACAAGACACGATGAGCCAGAATCCTGTCGAATGAATAGGAGTGAAGATATTTGCATTTATATCATTGGACAACATTGGCAATTCTGGATGCTCCGGCATATGATTCGACCGGAGGCCAAAGAGAGTCGCTTTGGACAAGTGCTACCGCACAAATCTTGTACATTTGGACCCCCTGGTTAAGATACGATGAGGCAGAATCCTATCACATTGATAGGAGTGATGATATTTGCATCTGTATCATTGGACGACATGGCAATTCTGGATGCTTCGGCATATGAATCGACCTGAGTCCAAAGAGGGTCGCTTTGGACAAGGGCTACCGCACAAATCTTGTATATTTGAACCTCCGGAACAAGGTATGATGAGGCAGAATCTTATCACATTGATAGGAGTAAAGATATTTGAATCTATATCACTGGACGACATTGGCAATTCTGGATGCCCCGGCTTATCATTCGACCTGAGTCCAAAGAGAGTCGCTTTGGACAAGGGCGACCGCACAAATCTTGTACATTTGAACCTCCGGAACAAGGCAGGATGAGGCAGAATCCTATCACATTGATAGGAGTAAAGATATTTGCATCTATATCATTGGACGACATTGGCAATTCTGGATGCTCCGGCTTATGATTCGACCTGAATCCAAAGACAGTTGCTTTGGACAATGGCTACCGCACATGTCTTGTACATTTGAACCTCCGGAACAAGGTATGATGAGGCAGAATCCTATCACATTGATATGAGTAAAGATATTTGAATCTATATCATTGGACGACATTGGCAATTCTGAATGATCGGCATATGATTCGACCTGAGTCAAAGAGAGTCGCTTCGGACAAGTGCTAGCGCAACAAGTCTTGTACATTTGGACCTCCTGTACAAGGTATGATGAGGCAGAATCCTATCACATTCATAGGAGTGATGATATTTGCATCTGTATCATTGGACGACATCGCAATTCTGGATGCTCGGCATATGATTCGACCTGAGTTCAAAGAGTTTTGCTTTTGTCTAGTTCTACCGCACAAATCTTGTACATTTAAACCTCCGGAACAAGGTATGATGAGATAGAATCCTATCACATTGATAGGAGTAAAGATATTTGCATCTATATCATTGGACGACATTGGCAATTCTGGATGCTCGGCATATGATTCGACCTGAGTGCAAAGAGTTTCGCTTTTGTCTAGTGCTACCGTACAAATCTGGTACATTTGATCCTCCTGGACAAGACACGATGAGGCAGAATCCTGTCAAATTAATAGGAGTAAAGATGTTTGCATCTATAACATTGGACAACATTGGCAATTCTGGATGCTCAGGCTTATGATTCGACCTGAGTCCAAAGAGAGTCGCATTGGACAAGGGCTACCGCACAAATCTTGTACATTTGAACCTCCGGAACAAGGTATGATGAGGCAGAATCCTATCACATTGATAGGAGTAAAGATATTTGCATCTATATCATTGGACGACATTGGCAATTCTGGATGCTCGGCATATGATTCGACCTGAGTCAAATAGATTGGCTTTTGTCAAGTGCTACCGCACAAATCTTGTCCATTTGGACCCCCTGGACAATATACGATGAGGCAGATTCCTGTCAAATTGACAGGAGTAAAGATATTTGCATCTATATCATTGGACGACATTGGCAATTCTGGATGCTTCGGCTTATGATTCGACCTGAATCCAAAGACAGTCGCTTTGGACAAGGGCTACCACCCAAACCTTGTACATTTGAACATCCGGAACAGGGTTTTGATGAGACAGAATCCTATCAAATTGATAGGAGTGAAGATGTTTGCATCTATATCATTGGACGACATGGCAATTCTGGATGCTCGGCATATGATTCGACATGAGTTCAAAGAGTTTGGCTTTTGTCTAGGGCTACTGCACAAATCTTGTACATTTGAACCTCTGGAACAAGGTATGATGAGTCAGAATCCTATCACATTGATAGGAGTAAAGATATTTGCATCTATATCATTGGTCTACATTGGCAATTCTGGATGCCCCGGCTTATGATTCGACCTCAGTCCAAAGAGATTCGCGTTTGTGAAGTGCTAACGCACAAATCTTGTACATTTTGACCCATTGGACAAGATATGATGGGGCAGAATCCTGTCAAATTGATAGCAGTAAAGATATTTGCATCTATATCATTGGACGACAATGGCAATTCTGGATGCTCGGGCTTATGATTCAACCTGAATCCAAAGACAGTCGCTTTGGACAAGGGCTACCGCACAAATCTTGTACATTTGAACCTCCTGTACAAGGTATGAAGAGGCAGATTCCTATCACATTCATAGGAGTGATGATATTTGCATCTGTATCATTGGACGACATGGCAATTCTGGATGCTCCGGCTTATGATTCAACCTGATTCCAAAGACAGTCGCTTTGGACAAGGGCTACCGCACAAATCTTCTACATTTGAACCTCCTGTACAAGGTATGATGAGGCAGAATCCTATCACATTCATAGGAGTGATGATATTTGCATCTGTATCATTGGTCTACATTGGCAATTCTGGATGCCCCGGCTTATGATTCGACCTCAGTCCAAAGAGATTCGCGTATGTGAAGTGCTAACGCACAAATCTTGTACATTTTGACCCATTGGACAAGATATGATGAGGCAGAATCCTATCACATTGATAGGAGTAAAGATATTTGCATCTATATCATTGGACGACATTGGCAATTCTGGATGATCGGCATATGATTCGACCTGAGTCAAAGAGATTGGCTTTTGTCAAGTGCTGCCGCACAAGTCTTGTACATTGGACCCCCTGGACAATATACGATGGGGCAGAATCCTGTCAAATTGATAGGAGTAAAGATATTTGCATCTATATCATTGGACGACATTGGCAATTCTGGATGCTCCGGCTTATGATTCGACCTGAATCCAAAGACAGTCGCTTTGGACAAGGGCTACCACCCAAACCTTGTACATTTGAACATCCGGAACAGGGTATGATGAGACAGAATCCTATCAAATTGATAGGAGTGAAGATGTTTGCATCTATATCATTGGACGACCTGGCAATTCTGGATGCTTCGGCATATGATTCGACCTGAGTTCAAAGAGTTTTGCTTTTGTCTAGTTCTACCGCACAAATCTTGTACATTTAAACCTCCGGAACAAGGTATGATGAGGCAGAATCCTATCACATTGATAGGAGTAAAGATATTTGCATCTCTATCATTGGACGCCATGGCAATGCTGGATGCTCCGGTATATGATTCGACCTGAATCCAAGGAGAGTCGCTTTGGACAAGTGCTACCACCCAAACCTTGTACATTCGAACATCCGGAACAGGGTATGATGAGACAGAATCCTATCAAATTGATAGGAGTGAAGATGTTTGCATCTATATCATTGGACGAGATGGCAATTCTGGATGCTCGGCATATGATTCGACTCAGTTCAAAGAGTTTCGCTTTTGTCTACTGCTACTGCACAAATCTTGTACATTTGAACCTCTGGAACAAGGTATGATGAGGCAGAATCCTATCACATTGATAGGAGTAAAGATATTTGCATCTATATCATTGGACGACTTTGGCAATTCTGGATGCTCGGCATATTATTCGACCTGAGTGCAAAGAGTTTCGCTTTCGGCTAGTGCTACCGTACAAATCTTGTACAGTTGATCCTCCTGGACAAGACACGATGAGGCAGAATCCTGTCAAATTGATAGGAGTAAAGATGTGTGCATCTATATCATTGGTCTACATTGGCAATTCTGGATGCCCCGGCTTATGATTCGACCTCAGTCCAAAGAGATTCGCGTTTGTGAAGTGCTAACGCACAAATCTTGTACATTTGGACCCATTGGACAAGATATGATGAGGCAGAATCCTGTCAAATTGATAGCAGTAAAGATATTTGCATCTATATCATTGGACGACATTGGCAATTCTGGATGCACCGTCTTATGATTCGACCTGAGTCCAAAGAGGGTCGCTTTGGACAAGGGCTACCGCACAAATCTTGTACATTTGAACCTCCTGTACAAATTATGATGAGGCAGAATCCTATCACATTCATAGGAGTGATGATATTTGCATCTGTATCATTGGACGACATGGCAATTCTGGATGCTCGGCATTTGATTCGACCTGAATCCAAAGAGAGTCGGTTTGGGCAAATGTTGCCGCCCAAAACTTGTGCATTTGGACCTCCTGGAAAAGGTATGATGAGGCAGAATCCTGTCACATTGATAGGAGTGAAGATATTTGCATCTATATCATTGAACGACATTGGTAATTCTGGATGCTCCGGCATATGATTCGACCTGAATCCAAAGAGAGTCGGTTTGGGCAAATGTTGCCGCCCAAAACTTGTGCATTTGGACCTCCTGGAGAAGGTATGATGAGGCAGAATTCTGTCACATTGATAGGAGTGAAGATATTTGCATCTATATCATTGGACCACATTGGCAATTCTGGATGCTCAGGCATATGATTCGACCTGAATCCAAAGAGAGTCGGTTTGGGCAAATGTTGCCGCCCAAAACTTGTGCATTTGGACCTCCTGGAGAAGGTATGATGAGGCAGAATTCTGTCACATTGATAGGAGTAAACATATTTGAATCAATATCATTGGACGACGTTGGCAATTCTGGATGCTCCGGCATATGATTCGACCTGAGTCCAAATAGAGTCGCTTTGCACAAGTGCTACCGCAGAAATCTTGTGCATTTGGACCTCCTGAAAAAGGTATGATGAGGCACAATCCTGGCAAATTGATAGGAGTAAAGATATTTGCATCTATACCATTGGACGACATTGGCAATTCTGGATGCTCCGGCTTATGATTCGACCTGAGACCAAAGAGAGTCGCTTTGGACAAGGGCTTCCGCACAAATCTTGTACATTTCAACCTCCTGGACAAGATACGATGAGGCAGAATGCTGTAACATTGATAGGAGTTAAAATATTTGCATCTATATCATTGGACGTCATTGGCAATTCTGGATGCTCCGGCATATGATTCGAGCGGAGGCCAATGAGGATCGCTTTGGACAAGTGCTTCCGCACAAACCTAATACATTTGAACCTCCGGAACAGGGTATGATGAGACATAATCCTGTCAAATTGATTGAAGTGAAGATATTTGCATCTATATCATTGGACGACATTGGCAATTCTGGATGCTCCGGCTTATGGATCGATCTGAGTCCAAAAAGATTCGCTTTTGTCTAGTGCTACCGCACAAATCTTGTACACCTGAACCTCCTTGACAAGATACGATGAACCAGAATCCTGTCAAATTGATAAGAGTGAAGATATTTGCATCTATATCATTGGACGTCTTGGCAATTCTGGATGCTCAGGCTTATGGATCGATCTGAGTCCAAAGAGATTCGCTTTTGTCTAGTGCTACCCCATAAATCCTGTACATTTGGACCTCCTGGACAAGATACGGTGAGGCAGAATCCAGGAAAATTGATAGGAGTTAAGATATTTGCATCTAAATCCTTCGGTTAAAATCGGCAATTTTTGTTACTTCGGCATATGGATCGACCTGTGTCCAAAGAGAGTCGGTTTGGACAAATGCTGCCGCCCATATCTTGTACATTTACACCCCCTGGACAAGATACGATGAGGCAGAATCCTGGCAAATTAATAGAAGGAGAGATATTTGCATCTATATCATTGGACGACATTGGCAATTCTGGATGCTTCGGCTTATCCATCGATCTGAGTCCAAAGAGAGTCGCATTGGACAAGTGCTACCGCAACAAATCTTGTACATTTGGACCTCCCGGACAAAGTATGATGAGGCAGAATTCTGTCACATTGTTAGGAGTAAAGATATTTGCATCTATATCATTGGACGACATTGGCAATTCTGGATGCTCAGGCATATGATTCGACCTGAGTCCAAAGAGAGTCGCTTTGGACAAGTGCTACCGCACAAATCTTGTACATTTGAAACCCCCTGGACAAGATACGATGAGGCAGAATCCTGGCAAATTGATAGGAGGAGAGATATTTGCATCTATATCATTAGACGACATTGGCAATTCTGGATGCTTCGGCTTATGCATCGATCTGAGTCCAAAGACAGTCGCTTTGGACTACTGCTACCCCATAAATCCTGTACATTTGGACCTCCTGGACAAGATACGGTGAGGCAGAATCCAGGAAAATTTGATAGGAGTTAAGATATTTGCATCTAAATCATTCGGTTAAGATCGGCAATTTTTGTTACTTCGGTATATGGATCGACCTGAGTCCAAAGAGAGTCGGTTTGGACAAATGCTGCCGCCCAAATCTTGTCCATTTACACCCCCTGGACAAGATACGATGAGGCAGAATCCTGGCAAATTAATAGGAGGAGAGATATTTGCATCTATATCATTGGACGACATTGGCAATTCTGGATGCTTCGGCTTATCCATCGATCTGAGTCCAAAGAGAGTCGCATTGGACAAGTGCTACCGCAACAAATCTTGTAAATTTGGACCTCCCGGACAAAGTATGATGAGGCAGAATTCTGTCACATTGTTAGGAGTAAAGATATTTGCATCTATATCATTGGACGACATTGGCAATTCTGGATGCTCCGGCTTATGATTCGACCTGAGTCCAAAGAGTGTCGGTTTGGACAAATGCTGCCGGCCAAATCTTGTGCATTTGGACCTCCTGGAAAAGGAATGATGAGGCAGAATCCTGTCAATTTGATAGGTGTGAAGATGTTTGCATCTATATCATTGGACGACATTGGCAATTCTGGATGCTCAGGGATATGATTCGACCTGAGTCCAAAGAGAGTCGCTTTGGACTACTGCTACCCCACAAATCTTGTAAATTTGGACCTCCTGGACAAGATACCGTGAGGCAGAATCCTGTCAAATTGATAGGAGTAAAGATATTTGCATCTATATCTTTGGACGACATTGGTAATTCTGAATGCTTCGGCTTATGGATCGATCTGAGTCCAAAGAGATTCGCTTTTGTCTAGTGCTACCGCACAAATATTGTACACCTGAACCTCCTGGACAAGTTACGATGAGGCAGATTCCTGTCAAATTGATAGGAGTAAAGATATTTGCATCTATATCATTGGACGACATTGGCAATTCTGGATGCTCAGGCTTATGATTCGACCTGAGTCCAAAGGGAGTCGCTTTGGACAAGTGCTACGGAAACAAATCTTGTACATTTGGACCTCCTGGACAAAGTATGATGTGGCAGAATCCTATTACATTTTTAGGAGTAAAGATATTTGCATCTATAGCATTGGACGACATTGGCAATTCTGGATGCTCGGCTTATGTTTCGACCTGAGTTCAAACAGAGTCGCGTTGGACACAATGCTGCCGCCCAAATCATGTCCATTTGGACCTCCTGGACAAGATACGGTGAGGCAGAATCCTGTCACATTGATAGGAATGAAGATATTTGCATCTATATCATTGGACGACATTGGCAATCCTGGATATTCAGCCTATGATTCGACTGAGTCCAAAGAGCGTCGCTATGGACAAGTGCTACCGCAGAAATCTTGTGCATTTGGACCTCCTGAAAAAGGTATGATGAGGCAGAATCCTGGCAAATTGATAGGAGTAATGATATTTGCATCTATATCTTTGGACGACATTGGCAATTCTGGATGCTCCGGCTTATGATTCGACCTGATTCCAAAGAGAGTCGCTTTGGACAAGTGCTACCGCACACATGTTGTTCATTTGGACCCCCTGGACAATATACGATGAGGCAGAATCCTGTCAAATTGATAGGAGTAAAGATATTTGCATCTATATCATTGGACGACAATGGCAATTCTGGATGCTCCGGCTTATGATTCGACCTGAATCCAAAGACAGTCGCTTTGGACAAGGGCTACCTCACAAATCTTGTACCTTGTGAACCTCGTGTACAAGGTATGGTGAGGCAGAATCCTGTCAAATCGATAGCAGTAAAGATATTTGCATCTGTATCATTGGACGACATGGCAATTCTGGATGCTTCGGCATATGAATCGACCTGAGTCTAAAGAGATTCGCTTTTGTGAAGTGCTAACGCACAAATCTTGTTCACTTGATCCTCCTGGACAAGACACGATGAGCCAGAATCCTGTCGAATTAATAGGAGTGAAGATATTTGCATCTATATCATTGGACGCCATGGCAATGCTGGATGCTCCGGTTTATGATTCGACCTGAGTCCAAGGAGAGTCGCTTTGGACAAGTGCTACCACCCAAACCTTGTACATTTGAACATCCGGAACAGGGTATGATGAGACAAAATCCTGCCAAATTGATAGGAGTAAAGATGTTTGCATCTATATCATTGGTCTACATTGGCAATTCTGGAGCCCGGCTTATGATTCGATCTGAGTCCAAAAAGAGAGTCGGTTTGGACAAGGGTTACCGCACAAATATTGTACATTTGAACCTCCGGAACAAGGTATGATGAGGCAGAATCCTATCACATTGATAGGAGTAAAGATATTTGCATCTATATCATTGGACGACATTGGCAATTCTGGATTCTCGGCATATGATTCGACCGGAGGCCAAAGAGAGTCGCTTTGGAGAAGTGCTACCGCACAAGTCATGTACATTTGGACCTCCTGGACAAGGTATGATGAGGCAGAATCCTATCACAATGATAGGAGTAAATATATTTGCATCTATATCATTGGACGACATTGGCAATTCTGGATGCTCGGCATATGATTCGACCTGAGTTCGAAGAGAGTCGCGTTGGACAAATGCTGACGTCTAATCTTGTCCATTTGGACCTCCTGGACAAGATATGATGAGGCAGAATCCTGTCACAATGATAGGAGTGAAGATATTTGCATCTATATCATTGGACGACATTGGCAATCCTGGATATTTAGCCTATGATTCGACTGAGTCCAAAGAGCGTCGCTATGGACTACTGCTACCCCATAAATCCTGTACATTTGGACCTCCTGGACAAGATACGGTGAGGCAGAATCCAGGAAAATTGATAGGAGTTAAGATATTTGCATCTAAATCATTCGATTAAGATAGGCAATTTTTGTTACTTCGGCATATGGATCGACCTGTGTCCAAAGAGAGTCGGTTTGGACAAATGCTGCCGCCCAAATCTTATCCATTTACACCCCCTGGACAAGATACGATGAGGCAGAATCCTGGCAAATTAATAGGAGGAGAGATATTTGCATCTATATCATTGGACGACATTGGAAATTCTGGATGCTCGGCTTATGTTTCGACCTGACTCCAAAGGCTTTCGCTTTTGTCTAGTGCTACTGCACAAATCTTGTACACTTGATCCTCCTGGACAAGACACGATGAGCCAGAATCCTGTCAAATTGATAGGAGTGAATATATTTGCATCTATATCACTAGACGACATTGGCAATTCTGGATGCTCAGGCATATGATTTGACCTGAGTCCAAAGAGAGTCGCTTTGGACAAGAGCTACCGCACAAATCTTATACATTTGAAACCCCCTGGACAAGATACGATGAGGCGGAATCCTGGCAAATTGATAGGAGGAGAGATATTTGCATCTATATCATTAGACGACATTGGCAATTCTGGATGCTTCGGCTTATGGATCGATCTGAGTCCAAAGAGATTCGCTTTTGTCTAGTTCTACCGCACAAATATTGTACACCTGAACCTCCTGGACAAGATACGATGAGCCAGAATCCCGTCAAATTGATAAGAGTGAAGATATTTGCATCTATATCACTAGACGACATTGGCAATTCTGGATGCTCAGGCATATGATCGGAACCTGAGTCCAAAGAGAGTCGCTTTGGACAAGTTCTACCGCACAAATCCTGTACATTTGGACCTCCTGGACAAGATACGGTGAGGCAGAATCCTGGAAAATTGATAGGAGTTAAGATATTTGCATCTAAATCATTCGGTTAAGTTCGGCAATTTTTGTTACTTCGGCATATGGATCGACCTGAGTCCAAAGAGAGTCGGTTTGGACAAATGCTGCCGCGCAAATCTTGTCCATTTGGACCCCCTGGACAAGACACGATGAGGCAGAATTCTGTCACATTGTCAGGAGTAAAGATATTTGCATCTATATCATTGGACGACATTGGCAATTCTGGATGCTCCGGCTTATGATTCGACCTGAGTCCAAATGGAGTCGCGTTGGACAAGTGATGCGGCAAGAATTCTTGTACATTTGGACCTCCTGGACAAAGTATGATGTGGCAGAATCCTATTACATTGTTAGGAGTAAAAATATGTGCATCTATATCATTGGACGACATTGGCAATTCTGGATGCTCCGGCTTATGATTCGACCTGAGTCCAAATAGATTCGCTTTGCACAAGTGCTATCGCAGATATCTTGTGCATTTGGACCTCCTGGAAAAGGTATGATGAGGCAGATTCCTGGCAAATTGATAGGAGTAATGATATTTGCATCTATATCTTTGGACGATATTGGCAATTCTGAATGCTTCGGCTTATGGATCGATCTGAGTCCAAAGAGATTCGCTTTTGTCTAGTGCTACCGCTCAAATCTTGTACATTTGGACCCCTGGACAAGATACGATGAGGCAGAATCCTGTCACATTGATAGGAGTAAAGATATTTGCATCTATATCATTGCACGACATTGGCAATTCTGGATGCTTCGGCTTATGGATCGGCATGAGTCCAAAGGCTTTCGCTTTTGTCTAGTGCTACCGCACAAATCTTGTACACTTGATCCTCCTGGACAAGACACGATGAGCCAGAATCCTGTCAAATTGATAGGAGTGAAGATATTTGCATCTATATCATTGGACGACATTGGCAATTCTGGATGCTCAGGCTTATGATTCGACCTGAGTCCAAATGGAGTCGCTTTGGACAAGTGATGCGGCAACAAATCTTGTACATTTGGACCTCCTGGACAAAGTATGATGTGGCAGAATCTTATTACATTGTTAGGAGTAAAGATATTTGCATCTATATCATTGGACGACATTGGCAATTCTGGATGCTCCGGCTTATGATTCGACCTGAGTCCAAAGAGAGTCGCTTTGGACAAGTGCTACCGCACACATGTTGTTCATTTGGACCACCTGGACAATATACGATGAGCCAGAATCCTGTCAAATTGATAGGAGTAAAGATATTTGCATAAATATCATTGGACGACATTGGCAATTCTGGATGCTCCGGCATATGATTCGACCTGAGTCCAAAGAGAGTCGCTTTGGACAAGTGCTACCGCACAAATCTTGTACATTTGGACCTCCTGGACAAGGTATGATGAGGCAGAATCCTGTCAAATTGATGGGAGTGAAGATATTTGCATCTATATCATTGGACCGCATTGGCCATCCTGGATGTTCAGGCGTATGATTCAACTGAGTCCAAAGATAGTGGCTTTTGTCTAGTGCTACCGCACAAATCTTGTACACCTGGACCTCCTTGACAAGATACGATGAACCAGAATCCTGGCAAATTGATAGGAGTAATGATATTTGCATCTATATCTTTGGACGACATTGGCAATTCTGGATGCTCCGGCTTATGATTCGACCTGATTCCAAAGAGAGTCGCTTTGGACAAGTGCTACCGCACACATGTTGTTCATTTGGACCCCCTGGACAATATACGATGAGGCAGAATCCTGTCAAATTGATAGGAGTAAAGATATTTGCATCTATATCATTGGACGACAATGGCAATTCTGGATGCTCCGGCTTATGATTCGACCTGAATCCAAAGACAGTCGCTTTGGACAAGGGCTACCTCACAAATCTTGTACCTTGTGAACCTCGTGTACAAGGTATGGTGAGGCAGAATCCTGTCAAATCGATAGCAGTAAAGATATTTGCATCTGTATCATTGGACGACATGGCAATTCTGGATGCTTCGGCATATGAATCGACCTGAGTCTAAAGAGATTCGCTTTTGTGAAGTGCTAACGCACAAATCTTGTTCACTTGATCCTCCTGGACAAGACACGATGAGCCAGAATCCTGTCGAATTAATAGGAGTGAAGATATTTGCATCTATATCATTGGACGCCATGGCAATGCTGGATGCTCCGGTTTATGATTCGACCTGAGTCCAAGGAGAGTCGCTTTGGACAAGTGCTACCACCCAAACCTTGTACATTTGAACATCCGGAACAGGGTATGATGAGACAAAATCCTGCCAAATTGATAGGAGTAAAGATGTTTGCATCTATATCATTGGTCTACATTGGCAATTCTGGAGCCCGGCTTATGATTCGATCTGAGTCCAAAAAGAGAGTCGGTTTGGACAAGGGTTACCGCACAAATATTGTCCATTTGGACCTCCTGGACAAGATATGATGAGGCAGAATCCTGTCACAATGATAGGAGTGAAGATATTTGCATCTATATCATTGGACGACATTGGCAATCCTGGATATTCAGCCTATGATTCGACTGAGTCCAAAGAGCGTCGCTATGGACTACTGCTACCCCATAAATCCTGTACATTTGGACCTCCTGGACAAGATACGGTGAGGCAGAATCCAGGAAAATTGATAGGAGTTAAGATATTTGCATCTAAATCATTCGATTAAGATCGGCAATTTTTGTTACTTCGGCATATGGATCGACCTGTGTCCAAAGAGAGTCGGTTTGGACAAATGCTGCCGCCCAAATCTTATCCATTTACACCCCCTGGACAAGATACGATGAGGCAGAATCCTGGCAAATTAATAGGAGGAGAGATATTTGCATCTATATCATTGGACGACATTGGCAATTCTGGATGCTTCGGCTTATCCATCGATCTGAGTCCAAAGAGAGTCGCATTGGACAAGTGCTATCGCAACAAATCTTGTACATTTGGACCTCCCGGACAAAGTATGATGAGGCAGAATTCTGTCACATTGTTAGGAGTAAAGATATTTGCTTCTATATCATTGGACGACATTGGCAATTCTGGATGCACCGGCTTATGATTCGACCTGAGTCCAAAGAGTGTCGGTTTGGACAAATGCTGCCGGCCAAATCTTGTGCATTTGGACCTCCTGGAAAAGGTATGATGAGGCAGAATCCTGTCAATTTGATAGGTGTGAAGATGTTTGCATCTATATCATTGGACGACATTGGCAATTCTGGATGCTCAGGGATATGATTCGACCTGAGTCCAAAGAGAGTCGCTTTGGACTACTGCTACCCCACAAATCTTGTAAATTTGGACCTCCTGGACAAGATACCGTGAGGCAGAATCCTGTCAAATTGATAGGAGTAAAGATATTTGCATCTATATCTTTGGACGACATTGGCAATTCTGGATGCTCAGGCATATGATTCGACCTGAGTCCAAAGAGAGTCGCTTTGGACAAGTGCTACGGCAACAAAACTTGTACATTTGGACCTCCTGGACAAAGTATGATGTGGCAGAATCCTATTACATTGTTAGGAGTAAAGATATTTGCATCTATATCATTGGACGACATTGGAAATTCTGGATGCTCGGCTTATGTTTCGACCTGACTCCAAAGGCTTTCGCTTTTGTCTAGTGCTACCGCACAAATCTTGTACACTTGATCCTCCTGGACAAGACACGATGAGCCAGAATCCTGTCAAATTGATAGGAGTGAATATATTTGCATCTATATCACTAGACGACATTGGCAATTCTGGATGCTCAGGCATATGATTCGACCTGAGTCCAAAGAGAGTCGCTTTGGACAAGAGCTACCGCACAAATCTTATACATTTGAAACCCCCTGGACAAGATACGATGAGGCGGAATCCTGGCAAATTGATAGGAGGAGAGATATTTGCATCTATATCATTAGACGACATTGGCAATTCTGGATGCTTCGGCTTATGGATCGATCTGAGTCCAAAGAGATTCGCTTTTGTCTAGTTCTACCGCACAAATATTGTACACCTGAACCTCCTGGACAAGATACGATGAGCCAGAATCCCGTCAAATTGATAAGAGTGAAGATATTTGCATCTATATCACTAGACGACATTGGCAATTCTGGATGCTCAGGCATATGATCGGAACCTGAGTCCAAAGAGAGTCGCTTTGGACAAGTTCTACCGCACAAATCCTGTACATTTGGACCTCCTGGACAAGATACGGTGAGGCAGAATCCTGGAAAATTGATAGGAGTTAAGATATTTGCATCTAAATCATTCTGTTAAGTTCGGCAATTTTTGTTACTTCGGCATATGGATCGACCTGAGTCCAAAGAGAGTCGGTTTGGACAAATGCTGCCGCGCAAATCTTGTCCATTTGGACCCCCTGGACAAGACACGATGAGGCAGAATTCTGTCACATTGTCAGGAGTAAAGATATTTGCATCTATATCATTGGACGACATTGGCAATTCTGGATGCTCCGGCTTATGATTCGACCTGAGTCCAAATGGAGTCGCGTTGGACAAGTGATGCGGCAAGAATTCTTGTACATTTGGACCTCCTGGACAAAGTATGATGTGGCAGAATCCTATTACATTGTTAGGAGTAAAAATATGTGCATCTATATCATTGGACGACATTGGCAATTCTGGATGCTCCGGCTTATGATTCGACCTGAGTCCAAATAGATTCGCTTTGCACAAGTGCTATCGCAGATATCTTGTGCATTTGGACCTCCTGGAAAAGGTATGATGAGGCAGATTCCTGGCAAATTGATAGGAGTAATGATATTTGCATCTATATCTTTGGACAATATTGGCAATTCTGAATGCTTCGGCTTATGGATCGATCTGAGTCCAAAGATATTCGCTTTTGTCTAGTGCTACCGCTCAAATCTTGTACATTTGGACCCCTGGGCAAGATACGATGAGGCAGAATCCTGTCACATTGATAGGAGTAAAGATATTTGCATCTATATCATTGCACGACATTGGCAATTCTGGATGCTTCGGCTTATGGATCGGCATGAGTCCAAAGGCTTTCGCTTTTGTCTAGTGCTACCGCACAAATCTTGTACACTTGATCCTCCTGGACAAGACACGATGAGCCAGAATCATGTCAAATTGATAGGAGTGAAGATATTTGCATCTATATCATTGGACGACATTGGCAATTCTGGATGCTCAGGCTTATGATTCGACCTGAGTCCAAATGGAGTCGCTTTGGACAAGTGATGCGGCAACAAATCTTGTACATTTGGACCCCCTGGACAAAGTATGATGTGGCAGAATCTTATTACATTGTTAGGAGTAAAGATATTTGCATCTATATCATTGGACGACATTGGCAATTCTGGATGCTCCGGCTTATGATTCGACCTGAGTCCAAAGAGAGTCGCTTTGGACAAGTGCTACCGCACACATGTTGTTCATTTGGACCACCTGGACAATATACGATGATCCAGAATCCTGTCAAATTGATAGGAGTAAAGATATTTGCATAAATATCATTGGACGACATTGGCAATTCTGGATGCTCCGGCATATGATTCGACCTGAGTCCAAAGAGAGTCGCTTTGGACAAGTGCTACCGCACAAATCTTGTACATTTGGACCTCCTGGACAAGGTATGATGAGGCAGAATCCTGTCAAATTGATGGGAGTGAAGATATTTGCATCTATATCATTGGACCGCATTGGCCATCCTGGATGTTCAGGCGTATGATTCAACTGAGTCCAAAGATAGTGGCTTTTGTCTAGTGCTACCGCACAAATCTTGTACACCTGGACCTCCTTGACAAGATACGATGAACCAGAATCCTGTCAAATTGATAAGAGTGAAGATATTTGCATGTATATCATTGGACGTGATTGGCAATTCTGGATGCTCAGACTTATGATTCGACCTGAGTCCAAAGAGAGTCGCTTTGGACAAGTGCTACCGCTCAAATCTTGTACATTTGGACCCCTGGACAAGATACGATGAGGCAGAATCCTGTCACATTGATAGGAGTAAAGATATTTGCATCTATATCATTGCACGACATTGGCAATTCTGGATGCTTCGGCTTATGGATCGGCATGAGTCCAAAGGCTTTCGCTTTTGTCTAGTGCTACCGCACAAATCTTGTACACTTGATCCTCCTGGACAAGACACGATGAGCCAGAATCCTGTCAAATTGATAGGAGTGAAGGTTTTTTGCATCTATATCATTGGTCAACATTGGCAATGCTGGATGCTCCTGTTTATGATTCGACCTGAGTCCAAGGAGAGTCGCTTTGGACAAGTGCTACCGCACAAATCTTGTACATTTGGACCCCTGGACAAGATACGATGAGGCAGAATCCTGTCACATTGATAGGAGTAAAGATATTTGCATCTATATCATTGCACGACATTGGCAATTCTGGATGCTTCGGCTTAT
Organism: Priocnemis perturbator; assembly: GCA_963942575.1. Classification (NCBI taxonomy): domain Eukaryota; kingdom Metazoa; phylum Arthropoda; class Insecta; order Hymenoptera; family Pompilidae; genus Priocnemis; species Priocnemis perturbator. The sequence continues at coordinate 163,669 of CAWWDK010000133.1, read as the reverse complement.
GGATCGGCATGAGTCCAAAGGCTTTCGCTTTTGTCTAGTGCTACCGCACAAATCTTGTACATTTGGACCTCCTGGACAAAGTATGATGTGGCAGAATCTTTTTACATTGTTAGGAGTAAAGATATTTGCATCTATATCATTGGACGACATTGGCAATTCTGGATGCTCCGGCTTATGATTCGACCTGAGTCCAAAGAGAGTCGCTTTGGACAAGTGCTACCGCACACATGTTGTTCATTTGGACCCCCTGGACAATATACGATGAGGCAGAATCCTGTCACATTGATAGGAGTAAAGATATTTGCATCTATATCATTGCACGACATTGGCAATTCTGGATGCTTCGGCTTATGATTCGACCTGAGTCCAAAGAGAGTCGCTTTGCACAAGTGCTATCGCAGATATCTTGTGCATTTGGACCTCCTGGAAAAGGTATGATGAGGCAGAATCCTGTCACATTGATAGGAGTGAAGATATTTGCATCTATATCATTGGACGACATTGGCAATTCTGGATGCTCCGGCTTATGATTCGACCTGAGTCCAAAGAGAGTCGCTTTGCACAAGTGCTATCGCAGATATCTTGTGCATTTGGACCTCCTGGAAAAGGTATGATGAGGCAGAATCCTGTCACATTGATAGGAGTGAAGATATTTGCATCTATATCATTGGACGACATTGGCAATTCTGGATGCTTCGGCTTATGGATCGATCTGAGTCCAAAGAGATTCGCTTTTGTCTAGTGCTACCGCACAAATTTTGTACACCTGAACCTCCTGGACAAGTTATGATGAGGCAGAATCCTGTCAAATTGATACGAGTAAAGATATTTGCATCTATATCATTGGACGACATTGGCAATTCTGGATGCTCCGGCTTATGATTCGACCTGAGTCCAAAGAGAGTCGCTTTGGACAAGTGCTACAGCACACATGTTGTACATTTGGACACCCTGGACAAGAAACGATGAGGCAGAATCCTGTCAAATTGATAGGAGTAAAGATATTTGCATCAATATCATTGGACGACATTGGCAATTCTGGATGCTCCGGCATATGATTCGACCTGAATCCAAATAGAGTCGCTTTGCACAAGTGCTACCGCAGAAATCTTGTGCATTTGGACCTCCTGGAAAATGAGGCAGAATCCTGTCACATTGATAGGAGTGAAGATATTTGCATCTATATCATTGGACGACATTAGCAATTCTGGATGCTCCGGCATATGATTCGACCTGAGTCCAAAGAGAGTCGTTTTGGACAAGTGCTACCGCACAAATCTTGTACATTTGGACCTCCTGGACAAGGTATGATGAGGCAGAATCCTATCACATCGATAGGAGTGACGATATTTGCATCTATATCACTAGACGACATTGGCAATTCTGGATGCTCCGGCATATGATTTGACCGGAGGCCAAAGAGAGTCGTATTGGACACGTGCTACCGCACAAATCTTGTGCATTTGGACCTCCTGGAAAAGGTATGATGAGGCAGATTCCTGGCAAATTGATAGGAGTAAAGATATTTGCATCTATATCTTTGGACGATATTGGCAATTCTGAATGCTTCGGCTTATGGATCGATCTGAGTCCAAAGAGATTCGCTTTTGTCTAGTGCTACCGCACAAATATTGTACACCTGAACCTCCTGGACAAGTTACGATGAGGCAGAATCCTGTCAAATTGATAGGAGTAAAGATATTTGCATCTATATCATTGGACGACATTGGCAATTCTGGATGCTCCGGCTTATGATTCGACCTGAGTCCAAAGAGTGTCGGTTTGGACAAATGCTGCCGGCCAAATCTTGTGCATTTGGACCTCCTGGAAAAGGAATGATGAGGCAGAATCCTGTCAATTTGATAGGTGTGAAGATGTTTGCATCTATATCATTGGACGACATTGGCAATTCTGGATGCTCAGGGATATGATTCGACCTGAGTCCAAAGAGAGTCGCTTTGGACTACTGCTACCCCACAAATCTTGTAAATTTGGACCTCCTGGACAAGATACCGTGAGGCAGAATCCTGTCAAATTGATAGGAGTAAAGGTATTTGCATCTATATCTTTGGACGACATTGGCAATTCTGGATGCTCAGGCATATGATTCGACCTGAGTCCAAAGAGAGTCGCTTTGGACAAGTGCTACCGCACAAATATTGTACACCTGAACCTCCTGGACAAGATACGATGAGCCAGAATCCCGTCAAATTGATAAGAGTGAAGATATTTGCATCTATATCACTAGACGACATTGGCAATTCTGGATGCTCAGGCATATGTTTCGACCTGAGTCCAAAGAGAGTCGCTTTGGACAAGTGCTACCGCACAAATCTTGTACATTAGAAACCCCCTGGACAAGATACGGTAAGGCAGAATCCTGGCAAATTGATAGGAGGAGAGATATTTGCATCTATATCATTAGACGACATTGGCAATTCTGGATGCTTCGGCTTATGCATCGATCTGAGTCCAAAGAGATTCGCTTTTGTCTAGTGCTACCGCACAAATCTTGTACACCTGAAACTCCTGAACAAGATAGGATGAGCCAGAATCCTGTCAAGTTGATTAGGCTGAAGATATTTGCATCTATATCTTTGGACGTCATTGGCAATTCTGGATGCTGGTCATATGATTCGACCTGAGTCCAAAGAGTGTCGCTTTGGACTACTGCTACCCCACAAATCTTGTAAATTTGGACCTCCTGGACCAGATACGGCGAGGCAGAATCCTGTCAAATTGATAGGAGTAAACATATTTGCATCTATATCTTTGGACGACATTGGCAATTCTGGGTGCTCAGGCATATGATTCGACCTGTGTTCGAAGAGAGTCGCTTTTGTGAAGTGCTAACGCACAAATCTTGTACACTTGATCCTCCTGGACAAGACACGATGAGCCAGAATCCTGTCGAATTAATAGGAGTGAAGATATTTGCATCTATATCATTGGACGCCATGGCAATGCTGTATGCTCCGGTTTATGATTCGACCTGAGTCCAAGGAGAGTCGCTTTGGACAAGTGCTACCACCCAAACCTTGTACATTTCAACATCCGGAACAGGGTATGATGAGACAGAATCCTGACAAATTGATAGGAGTAAACATATTTGCATCTATATCTTTGGACGACATTGGCAATTCTGGGTGCTCAGGCATATGATTCGACCTGTGTTCGAAGAGAGTCGCGTTGGACAAATGCTGACGCCCAAATCTTGTCCATTTGGACCTCCTGGACAAGATATGATGAGGCAGAATCCTGTCAAATTGATAGGAGTAAAGATATTTGCATCTATATCATTGAACGACATTGGCAATTCTGGATGCTCGGCATATGTTTCGACCTGACTCCAAAGGCTTTCGCTTTTGTCTAGTGCTACCGCACAAATCTTGTACACTTGATCCTCCTGGACAAGACACGTTGAGCCAGAATCCTGTCAAATTGATAGGAGTGAAGATATTTGCATCTATATCATTGGACGACATTGGCAATGCTGGATGCTCCGGCTTATGATTCGACCTGAATCCAAAGAGATTCGGTTTGGGCAAATGCTGCCGCCCAAAACTTGTGCATTTGGACGTCCTGGAAAAGGTATGACGAGGCAGAATCCTGGAAAATTGATAGGAGGAGAGATATTTGCATCTATATCATTGGACGACATTGGCAATTCTGGATGCTTCGGCTTATGCATCGATCTGAGTCCAAATAGAGTCGCTTTGGACAAGTGCTACAGCACAAATATTGTACACCTGAACCTCCTGGACAAGATACGATGAGCCAGAATCCCGTCAAATAGATAAGAGTGAACATATTTGCATCTATATCATTGGACGTCTTGGCAATTCTGGATGCTCAGGCTTATGGATCGATCTGAGTCCAAAGAGATTCGCTTTTGTCTAGTGGTACCCCATAAATCCTGTACATTTGGACCTCCTGGACAAGATACGGTGAGGCAGAATCCAGGAAAATTGATAGGAGTTAAGATATTTGCATCTAAATCCTTCGGTTAAAATCGGCAATTTTTGTTACTTCGGCATATGGATCGACCTGAGTCCAAAGAGAGTCGCTTTGGACAAGTGCTACCGCAACAAATCTTGTACATTTGAAACCCCCTGGACAAGATACGATGAGGCAGAATCCTGGCAAATTGATAGGAGGAGAGATATTTGCATCTATATCATTAGACGACATTGGCAATTCTGGATGCTTCGGCTTATGCATCGATCTGAGTCCAAAGAGAGTCGCTTTGGACAAGTGCTACGGCAACAAATCTTGTACATTTGGACCTCCTGGACAAAGTATGATGTGGCAGAATCCTATCACATTGATAGGAGTAAAGATATTTGCATCTATATCATTGGACGACATTGGCAATTCTGGATTCTCGGCATATGATTCGACCGGAGGCCAAAGAGAGTCGCTTTGGAGAAGTGCTACCGCACAAGTCATGTACATTTGGACCTCCTGGACAAGGTATGATGAGGCAGAATCCTGGAAAATTGATAGGAGTTAAGATATTTGCATCTAAATCATTCGGTTAAGTTCGGCAATTTTTGTTACTTCGGCATATGGATCGACCTGTGTTCGAAGAGAGTCGCGTTGGACAAATGCTGACGCCCAAATCTTGTCCATTTGGACCTCCTGGACAAGATATGATGAGGCAGAATCCTGTCAAATTGATAGGAGTAAAGATATTTGCATCTATATCATTGAACGACATTGGCAATTCTGGATGCTCGGCTTATGTTTCGACCTGACTCCAAAGGCTTTCGCTTTTGTCTAGTGCTACCGCACAAATCTTGTACACTTGATCCTCCTGGACAAGACACGATGAGCCAGAATCCTGTCAAATTGATAGGAGTGAAGATATTTGCATCTATATCATTGGACGACATTGGCAATTCTGGATACTCAGGCTTATGATTCGACCTGAGTCCAAATGGAGTCGCTTTGGACAAGTGATGCGGCAACAAATCTTGTACATTTGGACCTCCTGGACAAAGTATGATGTGGCAGAATCTTTTTACATTGTTAGGAGTATAGATATTTGCATCTATATCATTGGACGACATTGGCAATTCTGGATGCTCCGGCTTATGATTCGACCTGAGTCCAAAGAGAGTCGCTTTGGACAAGTGCTACCGCACACATGTTGTTCATTTGGACCCCCTGGACAATATACGATGAGGCAGAATCCTGTCAAATTGATAGGAGTAAAGATATTTGCATCAATATCATTGGACGACATTGGCAATTCTGGATGCTCCGGCATATGATTCAACCTGAGTCCAAAGAGAGTCGCTTTGCACAAGTGCTGTCGCAGATATCTTGTGCATTTGGACCTCCTGGAAAAGGTATGATGAGGCAGAATCCTGTCACATTGATAGGAGTGAAGATATTTGCATCTATATCATTGGACGACATTGGCAATTCTGGATGCTTCGGCTTATGGATCGATCTGAGTCCAAAGAGATTCGCTTTTGTCTAGTGCTACCGCACAAATTTTGTACACCTGAACCTCCTGGACAAGTTATGATGAGGCAGAATCCTGTCAAATTGATAGGAGTAAAGATATTTGCATCTATATCATTGGACGACATTGGCAATTCTGGATGCTCCGGCTTATGATTCGACCTGAGTCCAAAGAGAGTCGCTTTGGACAAGTGCTACAGCACACATGTTGTACATTTGGACACCCTGGACAAGAAACGATGAGGCAGAATCCTGTCAAATTGATAGGAGTAAAGATATTTGCATCAATATCATTGGACGACATTGGCAATTCTGGATGCTCCGGCATATGATTCGACCTGAATCCAAATAGAGTCGCTTTGCACAAGTGCTACCATAGAAATCTTGTGCATTTGGACCTCCTGGAAAATGAGGCAGAATCCTGTCACATTGATAGGAGTGAAGATATTTGCATCTATATCATTGGACGACATTAGCAATTCTGGATGCTCCGGCATATGATTCGACCTGAGTCCAAAGAGAGTCGTTTTGGACAAGTGCTACCGCACAAATCTTGTACATTTGGACCTCCTGGACAAGGTATGATGAGGCAGAATCCTATCACATCGATAGGAGTGACGATATTTGCATCTATATCACTAGACGACATTGGCAATTCTGGATGCTCCGGCATATGATTTGACCGGAGGCCAAAGAGAGTCGTTTTGGACACGTGCTACCGCACAAATCTTGTGCATTTGGACCTCCTGGAAAAGGTATGATGAGGCAGATTCCTGGCAAATTGATAGGAGTAAAGATATTTGCATCTATATCTTTGGACGATATTGGCAATTCTGAATGCTTCGGCTTATGGATCGATCTGAGTCCAAAGAGATTCGCTTTTGTCTAGTGCTACCGCACAAATATTGTACACCTGAACCTCCTGGACAAGTTACGATGAGGCAGAATCCTGTCAAATTGATAGGAGTAAAGATATTTGCATCTATATCATTGAACGACATTGGCAATTCTGGATGCTCGGCTTATGTTTCGACCTGACTCCAAAGGCTTTCGCTTTTGTCTAGTGCTACCGCACAAATCTTGTACACTTGATCCTCCTGGACAAGACACGATGAGCCAGAATCCTGTCAAATTGATAGGAGTGAAGATATTTGCATCTATATCATTGGACGACATTGGCAATGCTGGATGCTCCGGCTTATGATTCGACCTGAATCCAAAGAGATTCGGTTTGGGCAAATGCTGCCGCCCAAAACTTGTGCATTTGGACGTCCTGGAAAAGGTATGACGAGGCAGAATCCTGGCAAATTGATAGGAGGAGAGATATTCGCATCTATATCATTGGACGACATTGGCAATTCTGGATGCTTCGGCTTATGCATCGATCTGAGTCCAAAGAGAGTCGCTTTGGACAAGTGCTATAGCACAAATATTGTACACCTGAACCTCCTGGACAAGATAGGATGAGCCAGAATCCCGTCAAATAGATAAGAGTGAAGATATTTGCAGCTATATCACTAGACGACATTGGCAATTCTGGATGCTCAGGCATATGATTCGACCTGAGTCCAAAGAGAGTCGCTTTGGACAAGTGCTACCGCACAAATCTTGTACATTTGAAACCCCCTGGACAAGATACGATGAGGCAGAATCCTGTCACATTGATAGGAGTAAAGATATTTGCATCTATATCATTGCACGACATTGGCAATTCTGGATGCTTCGGCTTATGATTCGACCTGAGTCCAAAGAGAGTCGCTTTGCACAAGTGCTATCGCAGATATCTTGTGCATTTGGACCTCCTGGAAAAGGTATGATGAGGCAGAATCCTGTCAGATTGATAGGAGTGAAGATATTTGCATCTATATCATTGGACGACATTGGCAATTCTGGATGCTCCGGCTTATGATTCGACCTGAGTCCAAAGAGAGTCGCTTTGCACAAGTGCTATCGCAGATATCTTGTGCATTTGGACCTCCTGGAAAAGGTATGATGAGGCAGAATCCTGTCAAATTGATAGGAGTAAAGATGTTTGCATCTATATCATTGGACGACATTGGTAATTCTGGATGCCCCGGCTTATGATTCGACCTGAGTCCAAAGAGAGTCGCTTTGGACAAGTGCTACCGCTCAAATCTTGTACATTTGAAACCCCCTGGACAAGATACGCTGAGGCAGAATCCTGGCAAATTGATAGGAGGAGAGATATTTGCATCTATATCATTGCACGACATTGGCAATTCTGGATGCTTCGGCTTATGCATCGATCTGAGTCCAAAGAGATTTGCTTTATCTAGTGCTACCGCACAAATCTTGTAAACCTGAACCTCCTGAACAAGATACGATGAGCCAGAATCCTGTCAAGTTGATAAGACTGAAGATATTTGCATCTATATCTTTGGACGTCATTGGCAATTCTGGATGCTGGGCACATGATTCGACCTGAGTCCAAAGAGTGTCGGCTTGGACAAATGCTGCCGCCCAAATCTTGTGCATTTGGACCTCCTGGAAAAGGTATGATGAGGCAGAATCCTGGCAATTTTATAGGAGTGAAGATATTTGCATCTATATCATTGGACGACATTGGCAATTCTGCATCCTTCGCCTTATGATACGACCTGAATCCATAGGGAGTCGCTTTGGACAAGTGCTACCGCACAAATCTTGTACATTTGGACTCCCTGGACAAGATAAGATGAGGCAGAATGCTGTCAAATTGATAGGAGTAAAGATATTTGCATCAATATCATTGGACGACATTGGCAATTCTGGATGCTCCGGCATATGATTCGACCTGAATCCATAGGGAGTCGCTTTGGACAAGTGCTACCGCACAAATCTTGTACATTTGGACTCCCTGGACAAGATACGATGAGGCAGAATGCTGTCAAATTGATAGGAGTAAAGATGTTTGCATCAATATCATTGGACGACTTTGGCAATTCTGGATGCTCAGGCTTATGATTCGACCTGAGTCCAAATGGAGTCGTTTTGGACAAGTGATGCGGCAACAAATCTTGTACATTTGGACCTCTTGGACAAAGTATGATGTGGCAGAATCTTATTACATTGTTAGGAGTAAAGATATTTGCATCTATATCATTGGACGACATTGGCAATTCTGGATGCTCCGGCTTATGATTCGACCTGAGTCCAAAGAGAGTCGCTTTGGACAAGTGCTACCGCACACATGTTGTTCATTTGGACCCCCTGGACAATATACAATGAGGCAGAATCCTGTCAAATTGATAGGAGTAAAGATATTTGCATCAATATCATTGGACGACATTGGCAATTCTGGATGCTCCGGCATATGATTCGACCTGAGTCCAAAGAGAGTCGCTTTGGACAAGTGCTACCGCACAAATCTTGTACATTTGGACCTCCTGGACAAGGTATGATGAGGCAGAATCCTGTCAAATTGATGGGAGTGAAGATATTTGCATGTATATCATTGGACGTGATTGGCAATTCTGGATGCTCAGACTTATGATTCGACCTGAGTCCAAAGAGAGTCGCTTTGGACAAGTGCTACCGCTCAAATCTTGTACATTTGGACCCCTGGACAAGATACGATGAGGCAGAATCCTGTCACATTGATAGGAGTAAAGATATTTGCATCTATATCATTGCACGACATTGGCAATTCTGGATGCTTCGGCTTATGATTCGACCTGAATCCAAAGAGAGTCGCTTTGGACAAGTGCTACCGCACAAATCTTGTGCATTTGGACCTCCTGGAAAAGGTATGATGAGGCAGAATCCTGTCAAATTGATTGGAGTGAAGATATTTGCATCTATATCATTGGACCACATTGGCAATTCTGGATGTTTCGGCTTATGGATCGGCATGAGTCCAACGGCTTTCGCTTTTGTCTAGTGCTACCGCACAAATCTTGTACATTTGGACCCCCTGGACAATATACGATGAGGCAGAATCCTGTCAAATTAATAGGAGTAAAGATATTTGCATCTATATCATTGGTCAACATCGGCAATTCTGGATGGTCCGGCTTATGGTTCGACATAAGTCCAAAGAATGTCGCTTTGGACAAGTGGTACCGCACAAATCTTGTACATTTGAACCTCCTGTACAAAGTATGATGAGGCAGAATCCTATCACATTCATAGGAGTGATGATATTTGCATCTGTATCATTGGACGACATGGCAATTCTGGATGGTTCGGCATATGAATCGACCTCAGTCCAAAGAGATTCGCTTTTGTGAAGTGCTAACGCACAAATCTTGTACATTTTGACCTATTGGACAAGATATGATGAGGCAGAATCCTGTCAAATTGATAGCAGTAAAGATATTTGCATCTATATCATTGGACGACATTGGCAATTCTGGATGGTCCGGCTTATGGTTCGACATAAGTCCAAAGAATGTCGCTTTGGACAAGTGGTACCGCAACAAATCGTGTACATTTGAACCTCCGGAACAAGGTATGATGAGGCAGAATCCTATCACATTGATAGGAGTAAAGATATTTGCATCTATATCATTGGACGACATTGGCAATTCTGGATGCTCGGCATATGATTCGACCTGAGTCCAAAGAGAGTCACTTTGGACAAGTGCTACCGCACAAATCTTGTACATTTGAAACCCCCTGGACAAGATACGCTGAGGCAGAATCCTGGCAAATTGATAGGAGGAGAGATATTTGCATCTATATCATTAGACGACATTGGCAATTCTGGATGCTTCGGCTTATGCATCGATCTGAGTCCAAAGAGATTTGCTTTATCTAGTGCTACCGCACAAATCTTGTACACCTGAACCTCCTGAACAAGATACGATGAGCCAGAATCCTGTCAAGTTGATAAGACTGAAGATATTTGCATCTATATCTTTGGACGTCATTGGCAATTCTGGATGCTGGGCATATGATTCGACCTGAGTCCAAAGAGTGTCGGTTTGGACAAATGCTGCCGCCCAAATCTTGTGCATTTGGACCTCCTGGAAAAGGTATGATGAGGCAGAATCTTATTACATTGTTAGGAGTAAAGATATTTGCATCTATATCATTGGACGACATTGGCAATTCTGGATGCTCCGGCTTATGATTCGACCTGAGTCCAAAGAGAGTCGCTTTGGACAAGTGCTACCGCACACATGTTGTTCATTTGGACCCCCTGGACAATATACAATGAGGCAGAATCCTGTCAAATTGATAGGAGTAAAGATATTTGCATCAATATCATTGGACGACATTGGCAATTCTGGATGCTCCGGCATATGATTCGACCTGAGTCCAAAGAGAGTCGCTTTGGACAAGTGCTACCGCACAAATCTTGTACATTTGAACATCCGGAACAGGGTATGATGAGACAGAATCCTGACAAATTGATAGGAGTAAAGATGTTTGCATCTATATCATTGGTCTGCATTGGCAATTCTGGATGCTCGGCATATGATTCGACCTGAGTCCAAAGAGAGTCGCTTTGGACAAGTGCTACCGCACAAATCTTGTACATTTGGACCTCCTGGACAAGGTATGATGAGGCAGAATCCTGTCAAATTGATGGGAGTGAAGATATTTGCATCTATATCATTGGACCGCATTGGCCATCCTGGATGTTCAGGCGTATGATTTGACTGAGTCCAAAGATAGTGGCTTTTGTCTAGTGCTACCGCACAAATCTTGTACACCTGGACCTCCTTGACAAGATACGATGAACCAGAATCCTGTCAAATTGATAAGAGTGAAGATATTTGCATGTATATCATTGGACGTGATTGGCAATTCTGGATGCTCAGACTTATGATTCGACCTGAGTCCAAAGAGAGTCGCTTTGGACAAGTGCTACCGCTCAAATCTTGTACATTTGGACCCCTGGACAAGATACGATGAGGCAGAATCCTGTCACATTGATAGGAGTAAAGATATTTGCATCTATATCATTGCACGACATTGGCAATTCTGGATGCTTCGGCTTATGGATCGGCATGAGTCCAAAGGCTTTCGCTTTTGTCTAGTGCTACCGCACAAATCTTGTACACTTGATCCTCCTGGACAAGACACGATGAGCCAGAATCCTGTCAAATTGATAGGAGTGAAGGTTTTTTGCATCTGTATCATTGGTCAACATTGGCAATGCTGGATGCTCCTGTATATGATTCGACCTGAGTCCAAGGAGAGTCGCTTTGGACAAGTGCTACCGCACAAATCTTGTACACCTGAACCTCCTGAACAAGATACGATGAGCCAGAATCCTGTCAAGTTGATAAGACTGAAGATATTTGCATCTATATCTTTGGACGTCATTGGCAATTCTGGATGCTGGGCATATGATTCGACCTGAGTCCAAAGAGTGTCGGTTTGGACAAATGCTGCCGCCCAAATCTTGTGCATTTGGACCTCCTGGAAAAGGTATGATGAGGCAGAATCCTGGCAAATTTATAGGAGTGAAGATATTTGCATCTATATCATTGCACGACATTGGCAATTCTGGATGCTCCGGCATATGATTCGACTTGAGTCCAAATAGAGTCGCTTTGCACAAGTGCTACCGCAGAAATCTTGTGCATTTGGACCTCCTGAAAAAGGTATGATGAGGCAGAATCCTGGCAAATTGATAGGAGTAAAGATATTTACATCTATATCATTGGACGACATTGGCAATGCTGGATGCTCCGGCTTATGATTCGACCTGATTCCAAAGAGAGTCGCTTTGGACAAGTGCTACCGCACACATGTTGTTCATTTGGACCCCCTGGATAATATACGATGAGGCAGAATCCTGTCAAATTGATATGAGTAAAGATATTTGCATCTATATCTTTGGACGACATTGGCAATTCTGAATGCTTCGGCTTATGGATCGATCTGAGTCCAAAGAGATTCGCTTTTGTCTAGTGCTACCGCACAAATATTGTACACCTGAATCTCCTGGACAAGTTACGATGAGGCAGATTCCTGTCAAATTGATAGGAGTAAAGATATTTGCATCTATATCTTTGGACGACATTGGCAATTCTGAATGCTTCGGCTTATGGATCGACCTGAGTCCAAAGAGTTTCGCTTTTGTCTAGTGCTACCGCACAAATCTTGTACATTTAGACCTACTGGACAAGGTATGATGAGGCAGAATCCTGTTAAATTGATAGGAGTAAATATATTTGCATCTATATCATTGGACGACATTGGCAATTCTGGATGCTCCGGCTTATGATTCGACCTGAATCCAAAGACAGTCGCATTGGACACGTGCTACCGCACAAATCTTGTTCATTTGGACCCCCTGGACAATATACGATGAGGCAGAATCCTGTCAAATTCATAGGAGTAAAGATATTTGCATCTATATCATTGGACGACATTGGCAATTCTGGATGCTCCGGCTTATGATTCGACCTGAGTCAAAGAGAGTCGCTTTGGACAAGTGCTACCGCACAAATCTTGTACATTTGGACCTCCTGGACAAGGTATGATTAGGCAGAATCCTATCACATCGATAGGAGTGACGATATTTGCATCTATATCACTAGACGACATTGGCAATTCTGGATGCTCCGGCATATGATTTGACCTGAGTCCAAATAGAGTCGCTTTGCACAAGTGCTACCGCAGAAATCTTGTGCATTTGGACCTCCTGGACAAAGTATGATGTGGCAGAATCCTATTACATTGTTAGGAGTAAAGATATTTGCATCTATGTCATTGGACGACATTGGCAATTCTGGATGCTCCGGATTATGATTCGACCTGAGTCCAAAGAGAGTCGCTTTGGACAAGTGCTACTGCACACATGTTGTACATTTGGACACCCTGGACAAGAAACGATGAGGCATAATCCTGTCAAATTGATAGGAGTAAAGATATTTGCATCTATATCTTTGGACGTCATTGGCAATTCTGGATGCTGGGCATATGATTCGACCTGAGTCCAAAGAGTGTCGCTTTCGACTACTGCTACCCCACAAATCTTGTAAATTTGGACCTCCTGGACAAGATACGATGAGGCAGAATCCTGTCAAATTGATAGGAGTAAAGATATTTGCATCTATATCTTTGGACGACATTGGCAATTCTGGGTGCTCAGGCATATGATTCGACCTGAGTTCGAAGAGAGTCGCGTTGGACAAATGCTGACGCCCAAATCTTGTCCATTTGGACCTCCTGGACAAGATATGATGAGGCAGAATCCAGTCACAATGATAGGAGTGAAGATATTTTCATCTATATCATTGGACGACATTGGCAATCCTGGATATTCAGCCTATGATTCGACTGAGTCCAAAGAGAGTCGCTATGGACTACTGCTACCCCACAAATCCTGTACATTTGGACCTCCTGGACAAGATACGGTGAGGCAGAATCCTGGAATATTGATAGGAGATAAGATATTTGCATCTAAATCATTCGGTTAAGATCGGCAATTTATGTTACTTCGGCATATGGATCGACCTGAGTCCAAAGAGAGTCGGTTTGGACAAATGCTGCCGCCCAAATCTTGTCCATTTGGACCCCCTGGACAAGATACGGTGAGGCAAAATCCTGGCAAATTGATAGGAGGAGAGATATTTGCATCTATATCATTGGACGACATTGGCAATTCTGGACGCTTCGGCTTATGCATCGATCTGAGTCCAAAGAGAGTCGCATTGGACAAGTGCTACCGCAACAAATTTTGTACATTTGGACACCCCGGACAAGTTACGATGAGGCAGAATCCTGTCAAATTGATAGGAGTAAAGATATTTGCATCTATATCATTGGACGACATTTGCAATTCTGGATGCTCAGGCTTATGATTCGACCTGAGTCCAAATGGAGTCGCTTTGGACAAGTGATGCGGCAAGAAATCTTGTACATTTGGACCTCCTGGACAAAGTATGATGTGGCAGAATCCTATTATATTGTTAGGAGTAAAGATATTTGCATCTATATCATCGGACGACATTGTCAATTCTGGATGCAACGGCATATGATTCGACCTGAGTCCAAAGAGAGTCGCTTTGGACAAGTGCTACCGCACACATGTACATTTGGACACCCTGGACAAGAAACGATGAGGCAGAATCCTGTCAAATTGATAGGAGGAAAGATATTTGCATCAATATCATTGGACGACATTGGCAATTTTGGATGCTCCGGCATATGATTCGACCTGAGTCCAAATAGAGTCGCTTTGCACAAGTGCTACCGCAGAAATCTTGTGCATTTGGACCTCCTGGAAAAGGTATGATGAGGCAGAATCCTGTCACATTGATAGGAGTGATGATATTTGCATCTATATCATTGGACGACATTGGTAATTCTGGATGCTCCGGCTTCTGATTCGACCTGAGTCCAAAGAGAGTCGCTTCGACCAAGTGCTACCGCAACAAGTCGTGTACATTTGGACCTCCTGTACAAGGTATGATGAGGCAGAATCCTATCACATTCATAGGAGTGATGATATTTGCATCTGTATCATTGGACGACATGGCAATTGTGGATGCTTCGGCATATGAATCGACCTGAGTCCAAAGAGATTCGCTTTTGTGAAGTGCTAACGCACAAATCTTGTACATTTTGACCTACTGGACAAGGTATGATGAGGCAGAATCCTATTAAATTTTTAGGAGTGAAGATATTTGAATCTATATCACTGGACGACATTGACAATTCTGGATGCTCCGGCATATGATTCGACCGGGGGCCAAAGCGAGTCGCTTTGGACACGTGCTACCGCACAAATCTTATACGTGTGGACCCCCTGGTCAAGATACGATGAGGCAGAATCCTGTCAAATTGGTAGCAGTAAAAATATTTGCATCTATATCATTGGAAGACATTGGCAATTCTGGATGCCACGGCTTATGATTCGACCTGAGTCCAAAGAGAGTCGCTTTGGACAAGGGCGACCGCACAAATCTTGTACACTTGATCCTCCTGGACAAGACACGATGAGCCAGAATCCTGTCGAATTAATAGGAGTGAAGATATTTGCATCTATATCATTGGACGCCATGGCAATGCTGGATGCTCCGGATTATGATTCGACCTGAGTCCAAATAGAGTCGCTTTGCACAAGTGCTACCGCAGAAATCTTGTGCATTTGGACCTCCTGGAAAAGGTATGATGAGGCAGAATCCTGTCGAATTAATAGGAGTGAAGATATTTGCATCTATATCATTGGACGACATTGGCAATTCTGGATGCTCCGGCTTATGATTCGACCTGAGTTCAAAGAGTGTCGGTTTGGACAAATGCTGCCGCCCAAATCTTGTGCATTTGGACCTCCTGGAAAAGGTATGATGAGGCAGAATCCTGTCAAATTTATAGGAGTGAAGATATTTGCATCTATATCATTGGACGACATTGGCAATTCTGGATTCTTCGCCATATGATACGACCTGAATCCATAGGGAATCGCTTTGGACAAGTGCTACCGCACAAATCTTGTACATTTGGACTCCCTGGACAAGATACGATGAGGCAGAATCCTGGCAGATTGATAGGAGTAAAGATATTTGCATCTATATCATTGGACGACATTGGTAATTCTGGATGCTCCGGCTTATGGATCGACCTGAGTACAAAGAGAGTCGCTTTGGACAAGTGCTACCGCGCAGATCTTGTACATTTGGACACCCTGGACAAGTTACGATGAGGCAGAATCCTGTCAAATTGATAGGAGTAAAGTTATTTGCATCTATATCATTGGACGACATTGGCAATTCTGGATGCTCAGGCTTATGATTCGACCTGAGTCCAAATGGAGTCGCTTTGGACAAGTGATGCGGCAAGAAATCTTGTACATTTGGACCTCCTGGACAAAGTATGATGTGGCAGAATACTATTACATTGTTAGGAGTAAAGATATTTGCATCTATGTCATTGGACGACATTGGCAATTCTGGATGCTCCGGCTTATGATTCGACCTGAGTCCAAAGAGAGTCGCTTTGGACAAGTGCTACCGCACACATGTTGTACATTTGGACACCCTGGACAAGAAACGATGAGGCAGAATCCTGGCAAATTGATAGGAGTAAAGATATTTACATCTATATCATTGGACGACATTGGCCATTCTGGATGCTCCGGCATATGATTCGACCTGAATCCAAAGAGAGTCGGTTTGGGCAAATGTTGCCGCCAAAACTTGTGCATTTGGACCTCCTGCGGAAGGTATGATGAGGCAGAGTCCTGTCACATTGATAGGAGTGAAGATATTTGCAGCTATATCATTGGACGACATTAGCAATTCTGGATGTACCGGCTTATGATTCGTCCTGAGTCCAAATAGAGTCGCTTTGCATAAGTGCTACCGCACAAATCTTGTGCATTTGGACCTCCTGAAAAAGGTATGATGAGGCAGAATCCTGGCAAATTGATAGGAGTAAAGATATTTGCATCTATATCATTGGACGACATTGGCAATTCTGGATGCTCAGGCTTATGATTCGACCTGAGTCCAAATGGAGTCGCTTTGGACAAGTGATGCGGCAACAAATCTTGTACATTTGGACCTCCTGGACAAAGTATGATGTGGCAGAATCCTATTACATTGTTAGGAGTAAAGATATTTGCATCTATATCATTGCACGACATTGGGAATTCTGGATGCTTCGGCTTATGGATCGGCATGAGTCCAAAGGCTTTCGCTTTTGTCTAGTGCTACCGCACAAATCTTGTACACTTGATCCTCCTGGACAAGACACGATGAGCCAGAATCCTATCAAATTGATAGGAGTGAAGGTTTTTTGCATCTATATAATTGGACAACATTGGCAATGCTGGATGCTCCGGTTTATGATTCGACCTGAGTCCAAGGAGAGTCGCTTTGGACAAGTGCTACCGCACAAAACTTGTACATTTGAAACCCCCTGGACAAGATCCGATGAGGCAGAATCCTGGCAAATTGATAGGAGGAGAGATATTTGCATCTATATCATTAGACGACATTGGCAATTCTGGATGCTTCGGCTTATGCACCGATCTGAGTCCAAAGAGATTCGCTTTTGTCTAGTACTACCGCACAAATCTTGTACACCTGAACCTCCTGAACAAGATACGATGAGCCAGAATCCTGTCAAGTTGATAAGACTGAAGATATTTGTATCTATATCTTTGGACGTCATTGGCAATTCTGGATGCTGGGCATATGATTCGACCTGAGTCCAAAGAGTGTCGGTTTGGACAAATGCTGCCGCCCAAATCTTGTGCATTTGGACCTCCTGGAAAAGGTATGATGAGGCAGAATCCTGGCAAATTTATAGGAGTGAAGATATTTGCATCTATATCATTGGACGACATTGGCAATTCTGGATGCTCCGGCTTATGATTCGACCTGAGTCAAAGAGAGTCGCTTTGGACAAGTGCTACCGCACAAATCTTGTACATTTGGACCTCCTGGACAAGGTATGATGAGGCAGAATCCTATCACATCGACAGGAGTGACGATATTTGGATCTATATCACTAGACGACATTGGCAATTCTGGATGCTCCGGCATATGATTTGACCGGAGGCCAAAGAGATTCGTTTTGGACACGTGCTACCGCACAAATCTTGTGCATTTGGACCTCCTGGAAAAGGTATGATGAGGCAGGATCCTGTCAAATTGATAGCAGTAAAGATATTTGCATCTATATCATTCGACGACATTGGCAATTCTGGTTGCCCCGGCTTATGATTCGACCTGAGTCCAAAGAGAGTCGCTTTGGACAAGGGCTACCGCACAAATCGTGTACATTTGAACCTCCGGAAGTAGGTATGATGAGGCAGAATCCTATCACATTGATAGGAGTAAAGATATTTGCATCTATATCATTGGACGACATTGGCAATTCTGGATGCTCGGCATATGATTCGACCTGAGTGCAAAGAGAGCCGGTTTGGACAAATGCTGCCGCCCAATACATGTGCATTTGGACCTCCTGGAAAAGGTATGATGAGGCAGAATCCTGTCAAATTGATAGCAGTAAAGATATTTGCATCTATATTATTGGACGACATTGGCAATTTTGGATGCCCCGGTTCATGATTCGACCTGAGTCCAAAGAGAGTCGCTTTGGACAAGGGCTACCGCACAAATCGTGTACATTTGAACCTCCGGAAGTAGGTATGATGAGGCAGAATCCTATCACATTGATAGGAGTAAAGATATTTGCAACTATATCATTGGACGACATTGGCAATTCTGGATGCTCGGCATATGATTCGACCTGAGTGCAAAGAGAGTCGGTTTGGGCAAATGCTGCCGCCCAATACATGTGCATTTGGACCTCCTGGAAAAGGTATGATGAGGCAGAATCCTGTGAAATTAATAGGAGTAAAGATATTTGCATCTATATCATTGGTCAACATCGGCAATTCTGGATGGTCCGGCTTATGGTTCGACATAAGTCCAAAGAATGTCGCTTTGGACAAGTGGTACCGCAACAAATCGTGTACATTTGGACCCCCTGGACAAGATACGATGAGGCAGAATCCTGTCAAATTGATAGCAGTAAATATATTTGCATCTATATCATTGGACGACAATGGCAATTCTGGATGCTCCGGCTTATGATTCGACCTGAATCCAAAGACAGTCGCTTTGGACAAGGGCTACTTCACAAATCTTGTAAATTTGAACCTCCTGTACAAGGTATGATGAGGCAGAATCCTATCACATTGATAGGAGTAAAGATATTTGCATCTATATCATTGGACGACATTGGCAATTCTGGATGCTCAGGCTTATGATTCGACCTGAGTCCAAATGGAGTCGCTTTGGACAAGTGATGCGGCAACAAATCTTGTACATTTGGACCTCCTGGACAAAGTATGATGTGGCAGAATCCTATTACATTGTTAGGAGTAAAGATATTTGCATCTATATCATTGCACGACATTGGCAATTCTGGATGCTTCGGCTTATGGATCGGCATGAGTCCAAAGGCTTTCGCTTTTGTCTAGTGCTACCGCACAAATCTTGTACACTTGATCCTCCTGGACAAGACACGATGAGCCAGAATCCTATCAAATTGATAGGAGTGAAGGTTTTTTGCATCTATATAATTGGACAACATTGGCAATTCTGGATGCTCCGGCGTATGATTCGACCGGAGGCCAAAGAGAGTCGCTTTGGATAAGTGCTACCACACAAATCTTGTACTTTTGGACCCCCTGGACAATATATGATGAGGCAGAAACCTGTCAAATTGATAGTAGTAAATATATTTGCATCTATATCATTGGACGACATTGGCAATTCTGGATGCTCCGGCTTATGATTCGACCTGAATCCAAAGACAGTCGCTTTGGACAAGTGCTACCGCACAAATCTTGTTCATTTGGACCTCCTGGACAAGGTATGATGAGGCAGAATCCTATCATATCGATAGGAGTGAAGATATTTGCATCTATATCATTGGACAATATCGGCAATTTAGGGTACTTCGGCATATGGATCGACCTGAGTTCAAAGAGAATCGCTTTGGACAAATGCTGCCGCCCAAATTCTGTCCATTTGGACCTCCTGGACAAGATAAGATGCGGCAAAATTCTGTAAAATTGATGGGAGTGAGGATATTTGCATCTATAACATTGGACGACATTGGCAATTTTGGATGCTCCGGTTTATGATTCGACTTGAGTCCAAAGAGAGTCGCTTTGGACAAGTGCTAACGCACAAATCGAGTACATTTGAATCTCCTGGACAAGATACGATGAGGCAGAATCCTGGCAAATTGATAGGAGTAAGGATATTTGCCTCTATATCATTGGACGACATTGGCAATTCTGCATGCTGCGACATATGATTCGACCGGAGGCCAAAGAGAGTCGCTTTAGACAAGTGCTACCGCTCAAATCTTGTACATATGGACCACCTGAAAAAGATACGATGAGGCAGAATCCTGTACAATTGATCGGAGTAAAGATATTTGCATCTATATCATTGGACGACATTGGCAATCCTGGGATCCGTCATATGATTCGACCGGAGGCCAAAGAGAGTCGCTTTGGACAAGGGCTACCGCACAAATCTTGTAAATTTGGACCTCCTGGACAAGATATGATGAGGCAGAATCCTGTTAAATTGATAGGAGTGAAGATGTTTGCATCTATATCATTGGACGACATTGGCAATTCTGGATGATCCGGCTCATGATTCGACCTCAGTTCAAAGAGAATCGCTTGGGAAAAGTTCTACCGCACAAATCTTGTACATTTAGACCCCCTGCACAATACACGATGAGGCAGAATCCTGTCAAATTGATAGGAGTAAAGATATTTGCAGCTATATCATTGGACGACATTGGCAATTCTGGATGCTCCGGCTTATGATTCGACCTGAATCCAAAGAGAGTCGGTTTAGGGAAATGCTGCCGCCCAATGCTTGTGCATTTGGACCTCCTAGTAAAGGTATGATGAGGCAGAATCCTGTCCTAAGATAGGATTGAATATATTTGCATCTATATCATTGGACGACATTGGCAATTCTGGATGCTGCGGCTTATGATTCGACCGGAGGTCAAAGAGTGTCGCTTTGGACAAGGGCTACCGCACAAATCTTGTACATTTTGAATCTCCTGGACAAGATACGATGAGGCAGAATCCTGGCAAATTGATAGGAGTAAGGATATTTGCATCTATATCATTGGACGACATTGGCAATTCTGGATGCTGCGGCTTATGATTCGACCGGAGGTCAAAGAGTGTCGCTTTGGGTAAGGGCTACCGCACAAATCTTGTACATTTGAATATCCTGGAAAAGATATGATGACGCAGAATCCTGTCACATTGATAGGAGTGAAGATATTTGCATCTAAATCATTGAAGGACATTGGCAATTCTGGATGCTTCGGCTTATGATTCGACCTGAGTCCAAAGAGAGTCGCTTTGGACAAGTGCTGCCGCACAAATCTTGTACATTTGGACCTCCTGTACAAGGTGTGATGAGGCAGAATCCCATCACATTGATAGGAGTAAAGATATTTGCATCTATATCATTGGACGATATTGGCAATTCTGGATGCTCCGGCATATGATTCGCCCGGAGGCCAAAGAGAGTCGCTTTGGACACGTGCTACCGCACAAATCTTGTACATTTGAACCTCGTGGACAAGATACCATGAGGCAGAATCCTGTCAAATTGATAGGAATAAAGATATTTGCATCTATATCATTGGACGACATTGGCAATTCTGGATGCTCCGGCATATGATTCGACCAGAGGCCAAAGAGAGTCGCTTTGGACACGTGCTACCGCACAAGTCTTGTACATTTGCACCTCCTGTACAAGGCATGATGAGGCAGAATCCTATCACATTGATAGGAGTAAAGATATTTGTATCTATATCACTGGGCGACATTGGCAAGTCTGGATGCTCCGGCATATGATTCGACCGGAGGCCAAAGAGAGTCGCATTGGACACGTGCTATCGCACAAATCTTGTAAATTTGGACCCCCTGGACAAGATGCGATGAGGCAGAATCCTGTCAAATTGATAGCAGTAAAGATATTTGCATCTATACCATTGCACGACATTGGCAATACTTGATGCTTCGGCTTATGGTTCGACCTGAGTCCAAAGAGTTTGGCTTTGGACAAGTGCTACCGCACTAATCTTATACAAGGCATGATGAGGCAGAATCCTATCACATTGATAGGAGTAAAGATATTTGCATCTATATCACTGGGCGACATTGGCAATTCTGGATGCTCCGGCATATGATTCGACCGGAGGCCAAAGAGTGTCGCTTTGGACACGTGCTACCGCACAAATCTTGTACATTTGAACCTCGTGGACAAGATACGATGAGGCAGAATCCTGTCAAATTGATAGGTGTAAAGATATTTGCATTTATATCATTGGACGACATTGGCAATTGTGGATGCTCCGGCTTATGATTCGACCTGAATCCAAAGAGATTCGGTTTAGGGAAATGCTGCCGCCCAAGGCTTGTGCATTTGGACCTCCTGGTAAAGGTATGATGAGGCAGAATCCTGTCCATTAATAGGATTGAAGATATTTGCATCTATATCATTGGACGACATTGGCAATTCTGGATGCTGCGGCTTATGATTCGACCTGAGTCCAAAGAGAGTCGCTTTGGACAAGGGCTACCGCACAAATCTTGTAAATTTTGACCTACTGGACAAGGTATGATGAGGCAGAATCCTGTCAAATTGATAGCAGTAGAGATATTTGCATCTATATCATTGGACGACATTGGCAATTCTGGATGCCCCGGCTTTTGATTCGACCTGATTCCAAATATAGTCGCTTTGGACAAGTGCTACCGCAACAAATCGTGTACATTTGGACCCCCTGCACAAGATACGATGAGGCAGAATCTTGTCAAATTGATAGCATTAAAGATATTTGCATTTATACCATTGCACGACATTGGCAATTCTTGATGCTTCGGCTTATGGTTCGACCTGAGTCGAAAGAGTTTGGCTTTGGACAAGTGCTACCGCACTAATCTTGTACATTTGGACCTCCTGTACAAGGTATGGTGAGGCAGAGGAAGATATTTGCATCTATATCACTGGGCGACATTGGCAATTCTGGATGATCCGGCTCATGATTCGACCTCAGTTCAAAGAGAATCGATTTGGAAAAGTGCTACCGCACAGATCTTGTACATTTGGACCCCCTGCACAATACACGATGAGGCAGAATCCAGTCAAATTGATAGGAGTAAAGATATTTGCATTTATATCATTGGACGACATTGGCAATTCTGGATGCTCCGGCATATGATTCGACCGGAGGCCAAAGAGAGTCGCTTTGGACACGTGCTACTGCACAAGTCTTGTACATTTGGACCCCCTGGACAAGATGCGATCAGGTAGAATCCTGTCAAATTGATAGCAGTCAAGGTATTTGCATCTATATCATTGGACGACATTGGAAATTCTGAATGCTCGGCTTATGATTCGACCTGAGTTCGAAGAGAGTCGTTTTGGACAAATGCTGCCGCCCAAATCTTGTCCATTTGGACCTCCTGGACAAGATATGATGTGGCAGAATCCTGTTAAATTGATAGGAGTGAAGATATTTGCATCTATATCACTGGGCGACATTGGCAATTCTGGATGCTCCGGCATATGATTCGACCGGAATCCTAAGAGCGTCGCTTTGGACAAGTGCTACCTCACAAATCGTGTACATTTGAACCTCCTGGACAAGATATGATGAGGTAGAATCCTGTCAAATTGATAGGAGTAAAGATATTTGCATCTATATCATTTGGCCACATTGGCAATTTTTTATTCTTCGGCTTGTGGATCGACCTGAGGCCAAAGGGAGTCGCTTTGGACAAGTGCTACAACACAAATATTGTACATTTGGACCTCGTGTACAAGATACGGTGAGGCAGAAAACCTGTGAAATTAATAGGAGTAAAGATATTTGCATCTATATCATTGGTCAACATCGGCTGTTCTGGATGGTCCGGCTTATGGTTCTACCTAAGTCCAAATAATGTCGCTTTGGACAAGTGCTACAGCACAAATATTGTACATTTGGACCTCGTGTACAAGATATGGTGAGGCAGAATCCTGTCAAATTGATAGCAGTGAAGATGTTTGCACGTATATCATTGGACGACATTGGCAATTCTGGATGCTCCGGCATATGATTCGACCGGAGGCCAAAGAGAGTCGCTTTGGACACGTGCTACCGCACAAGTCTTGTACATTTGGACCTCCTGGACAAGATGCGATGAGGCAGAATCCTGTCAAATTGATAGCAGTAAAGATATTTGCATCTATATCATTGCACGACATTGGCAATCCTGGATGCTCCGTCATATGATTCGACCGGAGGCCAAAGAGAGTCGCTTTGGACACGTGCTACCGCACAAGTCTTGTACATTTGGACCCCCTGGACAAGATGCGATGAGGCAGAATCCTGTCAAATTGATAGCAGTAAAGATATTTGCATCTATATCATTGGACGACATTGGAAATTCTGAATGCTCGGCTTATGATCCGACCTAAGTTCGAAGAGAGTCGTTTTGGACAAATGCTGCCGCCCAAATCTTGTCCAGTTGGACCTCCTGGACAAGATATGATGAGGCAGAATCCTGTTAAATTGATAGGAGTGAAGATGTTTGCATCTATATCATTGGACGACATTGGCAATTCTGGATGATCCGGCTCATGATTCGACCTCAGTTCAAAGAGAATCGCTTGGGAAAAGTTCTACCGCACAAATCTTGTACATTTAGACCCCCTGCACAATACACGATGAGGCAGAATCCTGTCAAATTGATAGGAGTAAAGATATTTGCAGCTATATCATTGGACGACATTGGCAATTCTGGATGCTCCGGCTTAT
Source organism: Priocnemis perturbator (assembly GCA_963942575.1). Taxonomy (NCBI): domain Eukaryota; kingdom Metazoa; phylum Arthropoda; class Insecta; order Hymenoptera; family Pompilidae; genus Priocnemis; species Priocnemis perturbator. The sequence goes on along the minus strand of CAWWDK010000133.1, from coordinate 138,916 downwards.
GGTTCGACCTGAATCCAAAGAGAGTCGGTTTAGGGAAATGCTGCAGCCCAAGGCTTGTGCATTTGGACCTCCTGGTAAAGGTATGATGAGGCAGAATCCTGTCCAATGATAGGATTGAAGATATTTGCATCTATATCATTGGACGACATTGGCAATTCTGGATGCTGCGGCTTATGATTCGACCGGAGGTCAAAGAGTGTCGCTTTGGACAAGGGCTACCGCACAAATCTTGTACATTTGAATATCCTGGAAAAGATATGATGAGGCAGAATCCTGTCACATCGATAGGAGTGAAGATATTTGCATCTAAATCATTGAACGACATTGGCAATTCTGGATGCTTCGGCTTATGATTCGACCTGAGTCCAAAGAGAGTCGCTTTGGACAAGTGCTGCCGCACAAATCTTGTACATTTGGACCTCCTGTACAAGGTATGATGAGGCAGAATCCCATCACATTGATAGGAGTAAAGATATTTGCATCTATATCATTGGACGACATTGGCAATTCTGGATACTTCGGCATATGGATCGACCTGAGTCCAAAGAGATTCGCTTTTGTCAAGTGCTAACCCACAAATATTGTACACTTGGACCTCCTGGACAAGATATGATGAGGCAGAATCCTGTCAAATTGATAGGAGTGAAGATATTTGCATCTATATCATTGGACGACATTGGCAATTCTGGATACTTCGGCTTATGGATCGACCTGAGTCCAAAGAGTTTCGCTTTTGTCTAGTGCTACCGCACAAATCTTGTACATTTGGACCTCCTGTACAAGGTATGATGAGGCAGAATCCTATCACATTGATAGGAGTAAAGATATGTGCATCTATATCACTGGGCGACATTGACAATTCTGGATGCTCCGGCATATGATTCGACCGGAGGTCAAAGAGTGTCGCTTTGGACAAGGGCTACCGCACAAATCTTGTACATTTTGACCTACTGGACAAGGTATGATGAGGCAGAATCCTGTCAAATTGATAGCAGTAAAGATATTTGCATCTATATCATTGGACGACATTGGCAATTCTGGATGCTCCGGCTTATGATTCGACCTGAATCCAAAGACAGTCGCTTTGGACACGTGCTACCGCACAAATCTTGTACATTTGGACCCCCTGGACAAGATACGATGAGGCAGAATCCTGTCAAATTCATAGGAGTGAAGATATTTGTATCTATATCATTGGACCACATTGGCAATTCTGGATGCTCCGGCGTATGAATCGACCGGAGGCCAAAGAGAGTCGCTTTGTACAAGTGCTTCCGCACAAGTCTTGTACATTTGGACCCCCTGGACAATATACGATGAGGTAGAATCCTGTCAAATTGATAGGAGTAAAGATATTTGCATCTATATCATTGCACGACATTGGCAATTCTGGATGCTTCGGCTTATGGATCGACCTGTGTCCAAAGAGTTTCGCTTTTGTCTAGTGCTACCGCCCAAAACTTGTGCATTTGGACCTCCTGGAAAAGGTATGATGAGGCAGAATCCTGTCATATTTATAGGAGTAAATATATTTGCATCTATATCATTGGACGACATTGGCAATTCTGGATGCCCCGGCATATGATTCGACCTGAGTCCAAAGAGAGTCGATTTGGCAAAGTGCTACCGCAACAAATCGTGTACATTTGGACCCCCTGGGCAAGATACGATGAGGTAGAATCCTGTCAAATTGATAGCAGTAAAGATATTTGCATGTATATCATTAGACGGCACTGGCAATTCTGGATGCTCAGGCATACGATTCGACCTGAGTCCAAAGAGAGTCGCTTTGGACAAGTGCTACCCCACAAATCTTGTTCATTTGGACCTCCTGTACAAGGTATGATGAGGCCGAATCCCATCACATTGATAGGTGTAAAGATATTTGCATCTATATCATTGGACGACATTGGCAATTCTGGATGCTCCGGCTTATGATTCGACCTGAATCCAAAGACAGTCGCTTTGGACACGTGCTACCGCACAAATTTTGTACATTTGGACCCCCTGGACAAGATACGATGAGGCAGAATCCTGTCAAATTCATAGGAGTGAAGATATTTGCATCTAAATCACTGGACCACATTGGTAATTCTGAATGCTCCGGCATATGATTTGACCGGAGGCCAAAGAGAGTCGCTTTGGACAAGTGCTACCACACAAATCTTGTACTTTTGTACCCCCTGGACAATATAACATGAGGCAGAATCCTGTCAAATTGATAGGAGTGAAGATATTTGCATCTATATCACTAGACGACATTGGCAATTCTGGATGCTCAGGCTTATGCTTCGACCTGAGTCCAAGGAGAGTCGGATTAGACAAGTGCTACCGCAACAAATCTTGTACATTTGGACCTCCTGTACAAGGTATGATGAGGCAGAATCCTATCACATTGATAGGAGTAAAGATATTTGCATCTACATCATTGGACGACATTGGCAATTCCGGATGCTCAGGCTTATGATTCGACCTGAGTCCAAAGAGAGTCGCTTCGGACAAGTGCTACCGCAACAAATCTTGTACATTTGGACCTCCTGGACAAGGTATGATGAGGCAGAATCCTATCGCATTGATAGGAGTGAAGATATTTGCATCTATATCATTAGACGGCATTAGCAATTCTGGACGGTCGGCATATGATTCTACCTGAGTTCAAAGAGAGTCGCTTTGGACACGTGCTACCGCACAAATCTTGTACATTTGGATTCCCTGGACAAGATGCGATGAGACAAAATCCTGTCAAATTGATAGCAGTAAAAATATTTGCATCTATATCATTGGAAGACATTGGCAATTCTGGATGCTTCAAGCATCCAGAATTGCCAATGTCGTCTAGTGATATAGATGCAAATATCTTCACTCCTATCAATTTAACAGGATTCTGGCTCATCGTGTCTTGTCGAGGAGGATCAAGTGTACATGTTTTGTGCGGTAGCACTAGACAAAAGCGAAACTCTTTGGACACATGTCGATCCATAAGCCGAAGCATCCAGAATTGCCAATGTCGTGCAAGGATATAGATGCAAATATCTTTACTTTTATCAATTTGACAGTATTCTGCCTCATCGTATCTTGTCCAGGGGGTCAAAATGTACAAGATTTGTGCGGTAGCACGTGTCCAAAGCGACTCTCTTTGGCCTCCGGTCAAATCATATGCCGGAGCATTCAGAATTACCAATGTGGTCCAGTGATTTAGATGCAAATATCTTCACTCCTATCAATGTGACAGGATTCTGCCTCATCGTATCTTGCCCAGGGGGTCCAGATGTACAAGATTTGTGCGGTAGCACTTGTCCAAAGCGACTCTCTTTGGACTCAGGTCGAATCACAAGCCGAAGCATCCAGAATTGCCAATGTCGTCCAATGATTTAGATGCAAATATATTCACTCCTATCAATGTGACAGGATTCTGCCTCATCATATCTTTTCCAGGAGGTCTAAATGTACAACATTTGTGCTGTAGCACTTGTCCAAAGCGACTGTCTTTGGATTCAGGTCGAATCGTAAGCCGGAGCATCCAGAATTGCCAATGTCGTCCAATGATATAGATGCAAATATATTTACTACTATCAATTTGACAGGATTCTGCCTCATGTTATATTGTCCAGGGGGTCCAAAAGTACAAGATTTGTGTGGTAGCACTTGTCCAAAGCGACTCTCTTTGGCCTCCGGTCCGAATCATACGCCGGACCATCCAGAATTGCTAATGCCGTCTAATGATATAGATGCAAATATCTTCACTCCTATCACTTTAACAGGATTCTGGCTCATCGTGTCTTGTCGAGGAGGATCAAGTGTACAAGTTTTGTGCGGTAGCACTAGACAAAAGCGAAAATCTTTGGACACAGGTCGATCCATAAGCCGAAGCATCCAGAATTGCCAATGTCGTGCAAGGATATAGATGCAAATATCTTTACTTCTATCAATTTGACAGTATTCTGCCTCATCGTATCTTGTCCAGGGGGTCCAAATGTACAAGATTTGTGCGGTAGCACGTGTCCAAAGCGACTCTCTTTCGACTCAGGTCGAATCATAAGCCGAAGCATCCAGAATTGCCAATGTCGTTCAATGATTTAGATGCAAATATCTTTACTCCTATCAATGTGATAGGATTCTTCCTCATCATACCTTGTACAGGAGGTTCACACAGACAAGATTTGTGCGGTAGCACTTGTCCAAAGCGACTCTCTTTGGACTAAGGTCGAATCATAAGCCGAAGCATCCAGAATTGCCAATGTCGTTCAATGATTTAGATGCAAATATCTTCACTCCTATCAATGTGACAGGATTCTGCCTCATCATATCTTTAACAGGAGGTCTAAGTGTACAACATTTGTGAGGTGGCACGTGTCCAAAGCGACTCTCTTTGGCCTCCGGTCAAATCATATGCCGGAGCATCCAGAATTGCCAATGTCGTGCAATGATATAGATACAAATATCTTTACTGCTATCAATTTGACAGGATTCTGCCTCATCGTATTTTGTCCAGGGGGTCTAGATGTACAAGATTTGTGCGGTAGCACGTGTCCAAAGCGACTCTCTTTGGCCTCCGGTCAAATCATATGCCGGAGCATCCAGAATTGCCAATGTCGTCTAGTGATATAGATGCAAATATCTTCACTCCTATCCATTTGACAGGATTCTGCCTCATTGCATCTTGTCCAGGGGATCCAAATGTACAAGATTTGTGCGGTAGCACTTGTCCAAAGCGACTCTCTTTGAACGCAGGTAGAATCATATGCCGACCATCCAGAATTGCTAATGCCGTCTAATGATATAGATGCAAATATCTTCACTCCTATCAATTTAACAGGATTCTGGCTCATCGTGTCTTGTCCAGGAGGATCAAGTGTACAAGTTTTGTGCGGTAGCACTAGACAATAGCGAAACTCTTTGGACACAGGTCGATCCATAAGCCGAAGCATCCAGAATTGCCAATGTCGTGCAATGATATAGATGCAAATATCTTTACTTCTATCAATTTGACAGTATTCTGCCTCATCGTATCTTGTCCAGGGGGTCCAAATGTACAAGATTTGTGTGATAGCACGTGTCCAAAGCGACTCTCTTTGGCCTCCGGTCAAATCATATGCCGGAGCATCCAGAATTGCCAATGTCGTCTAGTGATATAGATGCAAATATCTTCACTCCCATCTCTGTGATAGGATTCTGCCTCATCATACCTTGTCCAGGAGGTCCAAATGAACAAGATTTGTGCGTTAGCACTTGTCCAAAGCGACTCTCTTTGGACTCAGGTCGAATCATAAGCCGGAGCATCCAGAATTGCCAATGTCGTCCAATGATATAGATGCAAATATCTTCACTCCTATCAATGTGACAGGATTCTGCCTCAATAATACCTTTTCCAGGAGGTCCAAATGCACAAGTTTTGGGCGGCAGCATTTGCCCAAACCGACTCCCTTTGGATTCAGGTCGAATCATACGCCGGAGCATCCAGAATTACCAATGTCGTCCAATGATTTAAATGCAAATATCTTTACTCCTATCAATTTTACAGCATTCTGCTTCTCCGTATCTTGTAAAGGAGGGCACAAATGTATAAGATTTGCGCTGTAGCACTTGTCCAAAGCGACTCACTTTGAACTCCGGGCGAATGATATGCCGGAGCATCCAGAATTGCCAATGTCGTCCAATGATATAGATGCAAATATCGTCACTCCTATCAATGTACAGGATTCTGGCTCATCGTGTCCTGTCTAGGAGGATCAAGTGTAAAAGATTTGTGCGGTAGCACTAGACAAAAGCGAAACTCTTTGGACGCAGGTCGATCCATAAGCCGAAGCATCCAGAATTGCCAATGTCGTGCAATGATATAGATACAAATATCTTTACTGCTATCAATTTGACAGGATTCTGCCTCATCGTATTTTGTCCAGGGGATCTAGATGTACAAGATTTGTGCGGTAGCACGTGTCCAAAGCGACTCTCTTTGGCCTCCGGGCGAATCATATGCCGGAGCATCCAGAATTGCCAATGTCTTCCAATGATATAGATGCAAATATCTTCACTCCTATCAATTTTACAGCACTCTGCCTCATCGTATATTGTCCAGGGTGTCCAAATGTACAAGATTTGTGCGGTAGCACTTGTCCAACGCGACTCTCTTTGGACTCAGGTCGAATCATATGCCGAGCATCCAGAATTGCCAATGTCGTCCAATGATATAGATGCAAATATTTTTACTGCTATCAACTTGACAGGATTCTGCCTCATCACATCTTGTCCAGGGGGTCCAAATGTACAAGATTTGTGCGGTAGCACGTGTCCAAAGCGACTCTCTTTGGCCTCCGGTCAAATCATATGCCGGAGAATCCAGAATTACCAATGTCGTCTAGTGATATAGATGCAAATATCTTCACTCCTATGAATTTGACAGGATTCTGGCTCATCGAGTCTTGTCCAGGAGGATCAAGTGTACAAGATGTGTGCGGTAGCACTAGACAAAAGCGAAACTCTTTGGACTCAGGTCGATCCATAAGCCGAAGCATCCAGAATTGCCAATGCCGTCCAATGATATAGATGCAAATATTTTTACTGCTATCAATTTGATAGGACTCTGCCTCATCGCATCTTGTCCAGGGGATCCAAATGTACAATATTTGTGCGGTAGCACGTGTCCAAAGCGACTCTCTTTGAACTCAGGTAGAATAATATGCCGACCATCCAGAATTGCTAATGCCGTCTAATGATATAGATGCAAATATCTTCACTCCTATCAATTTAACAGGATTCTGGCTCATCGTGTCTTGTCGAGGAGGATGAAGTGTACAAGTTTTGTGCGGTAGCACTAGACAAAAGCGAAACTCTTTGGACACAGGTCGATCCATAAGCCGAAGCATCCAGAATTGCCAATGTCGTGCAAGGATATAGATGCAAATATCTTTACTTCTATCAATTTGACAGTATTCTGCCTGATCGTATCTTGTCCAAGGGGTCCAAATGTACAAGAGTTGTGTGGTAGCACTTGTCCAAAGCGACTCTCTTTGGCCTCCGATCGAATCATACGCCGGAGCATCCAGAATTGCCAATGTCGTCCAATGATATAGATGCAAATATCTTCACTCCTATCAATTTTACAGGATTCTGGCTCATCGTGTCTTGTCTAGGAGGATCAAGTGTACAAGATTTGTGCGGTAGCACTAGACAAAAGCGAAACTCTTTGGACTCAGGTCGATCCATAAGCCGAAGCATCCAGAATTGCCAATGTCGTGCAATGATATAGATGCAAATATCTTTACTGCTATCAATTTGACAGGATTCTGCCTCATCGTATCTTGCCCAGGGGGTCCAGATGTACAAGATTTGTGCGGTAGCACGTGTCCAAAGCGACTCTCTTTGGCCTCCGAGTGAATCATATGCCGGAGCATCCAGAATTGCCAATGTCGTCCAATGATATAGATGCAAATATCTTTACTCCTATCAATGTGATGGGATTCTGCCTCATCATACCTTGTCCAGGAGGACCAAATGTACAAGATTTGTGCGGTAGCACTTGTCCAAAGCGACTCTCTTTCGACTCAAGTCGAATCATAAGCCGAAGCATCCAGAATTGCCAATGTCGTCCAATGATTTAGATGCAAATATCTTCACTCCTATCAATGTGACAGGATTCTGCCTCATCATATCTTTTACAGGAGGTCTAAATGTACAACATGTGTGCGGTAGCACTTGTCCAAAGCGACTGTCTTTGGATTCAGGTCGAATCATAAGCCGGAGCATCCAGAATTGCCAATGTCGTCCAATGATATAGATACAAATATCTTTAATGCTATCAATTTGACAGGATTCTGCCTCATCGTATATTGTCCAGGGGGTCCAAAAGTACAAGATTTGTGTGGTAGCACTTGTCCGAAGCGACTCTCTTTGGCCTCCGATCGAATCATACGCCGGAGCATCCAGAATTGCCAATGTCGTCCAATGATATAGATGCAAATATCTTCACTCCTATCAATTTTACAGGATTCTGGCTCATCGTGTCTTGTCTAGGAGGATCAAGTGTACAAGATTTGTGCGGTAGCACTAGACAAAAGCGAAACTCTTTGGACTCAGGTCGATCCATAAGCCGAAGCATCCAGAATTGCCAATGTCGTGCAATGATATAGATGCAAATATCTTTACTGCTATCAATTTGACAGGATTCTGCCTCATCGTATCTTGCCCAGGGGGTCCAAAAGTACAAGATTTGTGTGGTAGCACTTGTCCGAAGCGACTCTCTTTGGCCTCCGATCGAATCATATGCCGGAGCATCCAGAATTGCCAATGTCGTCCAATGATATAGATGCAAATATCTTTACTCCTATCAATGTGATGGGATTCTGCCTCATCATACCTTGTCCAGGAGGACCAAATGTACAAGATTTGTTCCGGTAGCACTTGTTCAAAGCGACTCTCCTTGGATTCAGGTCGAATCATAAGCCGAAGCATCCAGAATTGCCAATGTCGTGCAATGATACAGATGCAAATATATTTACTACTATCAATTTGACAGGATACTGCCTCATCATATATTGTCCAGGGGGTCCAAAAGTACAAGATTTGTGTGGTAGCACTTGTCCAAAGCGACTCTCTTTGGCCTCCGGTCGAATCATACGCCGGAGCATCCAGAATTGCCAATGTTGTCCAGTAATATAGATGCAAATATTTTCACTCCCATCAATGTGATAGGATTCTGCCACATCTTAACTTTTCCAGGACGTCCAAATGCACATGATTTGGTCGGCACCATTTGCCCAAACCGACTCTCTTTGAACTCAGGTCGAATCATATGCCGAGGATCCAGAATTGCCAATGTCGTTCAATGATATAGATGCAAATATCTTCACTCCTATCAATGTGACAGGATTCTGCCTCATCATACCATTTCCAGGACGTCCAAATGCACAAGTTTTGGGCGGCAGCATTTGCCCAAACCGACTCTCTTTGGATTCAGGTCGAATCATAAGCCGGAGCATCCAGAATTGCCAATGTCGTCCAGTGATATAGATGCAAATATCTTTACTCCTATCAATGTGATATGATTCTGCCTCATCATACCTTGTACAGGAGGTCCAAATGTACAATATTTGTGCGGTAGCACTTGTCCAAAGCGACTCTCTTTGAACTCAGGTCGAATCATAAGCCGTTGCATCCAGAATTGCCAATGTCGTCCAATGATATAGATGCAAATATCTTCAATCCTATTATTGTGACAGGATTCTGCCTCATTATACCTTTTCCAGGAGGTCCATATGCGCAAGTTTTGTGCCGCAGCATTTGTCCAAACCGACTCTCGTTGGCCTCAGGTCGATCCATATGCCGATGTAACAAAAATTGCCGATCTTATCGGAATGATATATATGCAAATATCTTCACTCCTATCAATGTGATAGGATTCTGCCTCATCTTATCTTGTCCAGGAGGTCCAAATAGACAAGATTTGCGGCAGCTTTTGTCCAAAGCGACTCTCTTTGAACTCAGTTCGAATCATAAGCCGGAGCATCCAGAATTGCCAATGTCGTCCAATGATATAGGTGCAAACATCTTCACTCCTATCAATTTGACAGGATTCTGTCTCATCATACCCTGTTCCCGATGTTCAAATGTACAAGGTTTGGGCGGTAGCACTTGTCCAAAGCGACTCTCCTTGGACTCAGGTCGAATCATAAACCGGAGCATCCAGCATTGCCAATGTCGTCCAATGATATAGATGCAAATACCTTCACTCCTATCAATTCGACAGGATTCTCGCTCATCATGTCTTGTCCAGGAGGATCAAGTGTACAAAATTTGTGCGGTAGCACTAGACAAAAGCGAAACTCTTTGGACTCAGGTCGATCCATAAGCCGAAGCATCCAGAATTGCCAATGTCATCCAATGATATAGATACAAATATCTTTACTGCTATCAATTTGACAGGATTCTGCCTCATCGTATCTTGTCCACGAGGTTCAAATGTACAAGATTTGTGGGTAGCACTTGTCCAAAGCGACATTCTTTGGACTTAGGTCGAACCATAAGCCGGACCATCCAGAACTGCCGATGTTGTCCAATGATATAGATGTAAATATCTTTACTGCTATCAATTTGACAGGATTCTGCCTCATCGTATCTTATCCAGGGGGTCCAAATGTACGCGATTTGTTGCGGTAGCACTTGTCCAAAGCGACTGTCTTTGGCCTCCGGGCGTATCATATGCCGGAGCATCCAGAATTGCCATTGTTGACCAATGATATAGATGCCAATATTCTACTCCTATTAATTTGACAGGATTCTGCCTCGTCGTATCTTGACCCGGGGGTCCAAATGTACAAGATTTGTTGCGGTAGCACTTGTCCAAAGCGACTCTCCTTGGACTCAGGTCGAATCATAAGCCTGAGCATCCATAATTGCCAATGTCCTCCAATGATATAGATGCAAATATCTTTACTGCTATCAATTTGACAGGATTCTGCCTCATCGTATCTTATCCAGGGGGTCCAAATGTACAAGATTTGTGCGGTAGCACGTGTCCAAAGCGACTCTCTTTGGCCTCCGGTCGAATCATATGCCGGAGCATCCAGAATTGCCAATGTCGTCCAATGATATAGATGCAAATATCTTTACTCCTATCAATTTGACAGGATTCTGCCTCATCGTATATTGTCCAGGGGGTCCAAATGTACAAGACTTGTGCGGCAGCACTTGACAAAAGCCAATCTCTTTGACTCAGGTCGAATCATATGCCGAGTATCCAGAATTGCCAATGTCGTCTAATGATATAGATGCAAATATCTTTACTCCTATCAATGTGGCAGGATTCTGCCTCATCGTATCTTGTACAGGAGGTCCAAATGTACAAGACTTATTGCGGTAGCACTTTTCCGAGGCGACTCTCTTTGGCCTCCAGTCGAATCATATGCCGCAGCATCCAGAATTGCCAATGTCGTCCAGTGATATAGATGCAAATATCTTTACTCCTATCAATTTGTCAGGATTCTGCCTCATCGTATCTTGTCCAGGGGGTACAAATGTACAAGATTTGTTGCGGTAGCACTTGTCCAAAGCGGCTCTCCTTGGACTCATGTCGAATCATAAGCCTGAGCATCCAGAATTGCCAATGCCGTCTAATGATATAGATGCAAATATCTTCACTCCTGTCAATTTGACAGGATTCTGGCTCATCATGTCTTGTCCAGGAGGATCAAGCGTAGAAGATGTGTGCGCTAGCACTAGACGAAAGCGAAACTCCTTGGACTCAGGTCGATCCATAAGCCTGAGCATCCAGAATTGCCAATGTCGTCCAATGATATAGATTCACATATCTTTACTCCTATCAATGTGATAGGATTCTGCCTCATCATACCTTGTTCCGGAGGTCCAAATGGACATGATTTGGGCGGCAGTATTTGTCCAAAGCGACTCTCTTTGAACTCAGGTCGAATCATACGCCGCAGCATCCAGAATTGCCAATGTCGTCCAGTGATATAGATGCAAATATCTTTACTCCTATCAATTTGACAGGATTCTGCCTCATCGTGTCTTGTCCAGGGGGTCCAAATGTACGCGATTTGTTGCGGTAGCACTTGTCCAAAGCGACATTCTTTGACTTATGTCGAACCATAAGCCGGACCATCCAGAATTGCCGTTGTTGACCAATGATATAGATGCCAATATTCTACTCCTATTAATTTGACAGGATTCTGCCTCATCGTATCTTATCCAGGGGGTCCAAATGTACAAGATTTGTGCGGTAGCACGTGTCCAAAGCGACTCTCTTTGGCCTCCGGTCGAATCATATGCCGGAGCAACCAGAATTGCCAATGTCGTCCAATGATATAGATGCAAATATCTTTACTCCTATCAATGTGATAGGATTCTGCCTCATCGTATCTTATCCAGGGGGTGCAAATGTACAAGACTTATTGCGGTAGCACTTGTCCGAAGCGACTCTCTTTGGCCTCCGGTCGAATCATATGCCGGAGCATCCAGAATTGCCAATGTCGTCCAGTGATATTGATGCAAATATCTTTACTCCTATCAATGTGATAGGATTCTGCCTCATCGTATCTTATCCAGGGGGTCCAAATGTACAAGACTTATTGCGGTAGCACTTGTCCGAAGCGACTCTTTTTGGCCTCCGGTCGAATCATATGCCGGAGCATCCAGAATGGCCAAGGTCGTCCAGTGATATAGATGCAAATATCTTTACTCATATCAATGTGGTAGAATTCTGCCTCATCATACCTTGTACAGGAGGTCGAAATGTAGAAGATTTGTGCGGTAGCACTTGTCCAAAGCGAAACTCTTTGGACTCAGGTCGATCCATTACCCGAAGCATCAAGAATTGCCAATGTCGTGCAATGGTATAGATGCAAATACCTTTACTGCTATCAATTTGACAGGATTCTGCCTCATCGTGTCTTGTCCAGGGGGTTAAAATGTACGCGATTTGTTGCGGTAGCACTTGTCCAAAGCGACATTCTTTGGACTTATGTCGAACCATAAGCCGGACCATCCAGAATTGCCGTTGTTGACCATTGATATAGATGCAAATATATTTACTCCTATTAATTTGACAGGATTCTGCCTCATCATATCTTGTCCAGGTGGTCCAAATGGACAAGATTTGAGCGGCAGCATTTGTCCAAAGCGACTCTCTTTGAACTTAGGTCGAATCATAAGCCGAGCATCGAGAATTTCCAATGTCGTCCAATGATATAGATGCAAATATCTTTACTCCTATCAATGTGATAGGATTCTGCCTCATCATACCTTGTACAGGAGGTCCAAATGTACAAGACTTATTGCGGTAGCACTTGTCCGAAGCGACTCTCTTTGGACTCAGGTCGAATCATAAACCGGAGCATCCATAATTGCCAATGTCCTCCAATGATATAGATGCAAATATCTTTACTGCTATCAATTTGACAGCATTCTGCCTCATCGTATCTTATCCAGGGGGTCCAAATGTACAAGATTTGTGCGGTAGCACGTGTCCAAAGCGACTCTCTTTGGCCTCCGGTCGAATCATATGCCGGAGCATCCAGAATTGCCAATGTCGTCCAATGATATAGATGCAAATATCTTTACTCCTATCAATTTGACAGGATTCTGCCTCATCGTATATTGTCCAGGGGGTCCAAATGTACAAGACTTGTGCGGCAGCACTTGACAAAAGCCAATCTCTTTGACTCAGGTCGAATCATATGCCGAGTATCCAGAATTGCCAATGTCGTCTAATGATATAGATGCAAATATCTTTACTCCTATCAATGTGGCAGGATTCTGCCTCATCGTATCTTGTACAGGAGGTCCAAATGTACAAGACTTATTGCGGTAGCACTTTTCCGAGGCGACTCTCTTTGGCCTCCAGTCGAATCATATGCCGCAGCATCCAGAATTGCCAATGTCGTCCAGTGATATAAATGCAAATATCTTTACTCCTATCAATTTGTCAGGATTCTGCCTCATCGTATCTTGTCCAGGGGGTACAAATGTACAAGATTTGTTGCGGTAGCACTTGTCCAAAGCGGCTCTCCTTGGACTCAGGTCGAATCATAAGCCTGAGCATCCAGAATTGCCAATGCCGTCTAATGATATAGATGCAAATATCTTCACTCCTGTCAATTTGACAGGATTCTGGCTCATCATGTCTTGTCCAGGAGGATCAAGCGTAGAAGATGTGTGCGCTAGCACTAGACGAAAGCGAAACTCCTTGGACTCAGGTCGATCCATAAGCCTGAGCATCCAGAATTGCCAATGTCGTCCAATGATATAGATTCACATATCTTTACTCCTATCAATGTGATAGGATTCTGCCTCATCATACCTTGTTCCGGAGGTCCAAATGGACATGATTTGGGCGGCAGTATTTGTCCAAAGCGACTCTCTTTGAACTCAGGTCGAATCATACGCCGCAGCATCCAGAATTGCCAATGTCGTCCAGTGATATAGATGCAAATATCTTTACTCCTATCAATTTGACAGGATTCTGCCTCATCGTGTCTTGTCCAGGGGGTCCAAATGTACGCGATTTGTTGCGGTAGCACTTGTCCAAAGCGACATTCTTTGACTTATGTCGAACCATAAGCCGGACCATCCAGAATTGCCGTTGTTGACCAATGATATAGATGCCAATATTCTACTCCTATTAATTTGACAGGATTCTGCCTCATCGTATCTTATCCAGGGGGTCCAAATGTACAAGATTTGTGCGGTAGCACGTGTCCAAAGCGACTCTCTTTGGCCTCCGGTCGAATCATATGCCGGAGCAACCAGAATTGCCAATGTCGTCCAATGATATAGATGCAAATATCTTTACTCCTATCAATGTGATAGGATTCTGCCTCATCGTATCTTATCCAGGGGGTCCAAATGTACAAGACTTATTGCGGTAGCACTTGTCCGAAGCGACTCTTTTTGGCCTCCGGTCGAATCATATGCCGGAGCATCCAGAATGGCCAAGGTCGTCCAGTGATATAGATGCAAATATCTTTACTCATATCAATGTGGTAGAATTCTGCCTCATCATACCTTGTACAGGAGGTTGAAATGTAGAAGATTTGTGCGGTAGCACTTGTCCAAAGCGAAACTCTTTGGACTCAGGTCGATCCATTACCCGAAGCATCAAGAATTGCCAATGTCGTGCAATGGTATAGATGCAAATACCTTTACTGCTATCAATTTGACAGGATTCTGCCTCATCGTGTCTTGTCCGGGGGGTTAAAATGTACGCGATTTGTTGCGGTAGCACTTGTCCAAAGCGACATTCTTTGGACTTATGTCGAACCATAAGCCGGACCATCCAGAATTGCCGTTGTTGACCATTGATATAGATGCAAATATATTTACTCCTATTAATTTGACAGGATTCTGCCTCATCATATCTTGTCCAGGTGGTCCAAATGGACAAGATTTGAGCGGCAGCATTTGTCCAAAGCGACTCTCTTTGAACTTAGGTCGAATCATAAGCCGAGCATCGAGAATTTCCAATGTCGTCCAATGATATAGATGCAAATATCTTTACTCCTATCAATGTGATAGGATTCTGCCTCATCATACCTTGTACAGGAGGTCCAAATGTACAAGACTTATTGCGGTAGCACTTGTCCGAAGCGACTCTCTTTGGACTCAGGTCGAATCATAAACCGGAGCATCCAGAATTGCCAATGTCGTCCAATGATATAGATGCAAATATCTTTACTCCTATCAATGTGACAGCATTCTGCCTCATCGTATCTTGTCCAGGGGGTCCAAATGTACACGATTTGTTGCGGTAGCACTTGTCCAAAGCGACATTCTTTGGACTTATGTCGAACCATAAACTGGAGCATCCAGAATTGCCAATGTCGTCCAATGATGTAGATGCAAATATCTTCACTCCAATCAATTTGACAGGATTCTGGCTCATCGTGTCTTGTCCAGGTGGGATCAAATGTACACGATTTGTGCGGTAGCACTAGACAAAAGCGAAACTCTTTGGACTCAGGTCGATCCATAAGCCGAATCAACCAGAATTGCCAAAGTCGTGCAATGATATAGATGCAAATATCTTTACTGCTATCAATTTGACAGGATTCTGCCTCATCGTATCTTGTCCAGGGGGTCCAAATGTATAAGATTTGTGCGGCAGCACGTGTCCAAAGCGACTCTCTTTAGCCTCCGGTCGGATCATATGCCGGAGCATCCAGAATGGCCATGTCGTCCAGTGATATAGATGCAAATATCTTTACTCATATCAATGTGGTAGGATTCTGCCTCATCATACCTTGTACAGGAGGTCGAAATGTAGAAGATTTGTGCGGTAGCACTTGTCCAAAGCGAAACTCTTTGGACTCAGGTCGATCCATAAGCCGAAGCATCAAGAATTGCCAATCTCGTGCAATGGTATAGATGAAAATACCTTTACTGCTATCACTTTGACAGGATTCTGCCTCATCGTATCTTGTCCAGGGGGTCCACATGTACACAATTTGTTGCGGTAGCACTTGTCTGTTATAAATATGCTGGAAATTTTAAGAATATGAATGCACCGCTCTATGGTTCTGGGGGAAGTGCTGTGTCCCTTGACACAGTACTCTTTCCAGAGAGTTCAAAGCCTCTCCCCACTCCGTGGCCAGATCCTTTATTCGAGTGCTTATCACTTCGCACGTGCAACGAAGCATCGATGACGTCGGGCCATCGGTCCCGTGCTCGTGCCTTCTCAAAGAATTAGGCATCTCCTCGGCGGCCAGCAACAAGGCGTCGGGCCCTTTGCTGCCGCCTCAGATTCCATACGTGCGCGATACTGTATACAGTACCGCGATCCCAAGAACCTGCGACGATTGACATCCGACTATCTAAATATCATCGACCGATATTATTGTCTCGGCTATCGCCCAACACAAGCCTTTGTAAACCAGCCGTCACCGCCTGGAGTGATCACTCAAAACGTGCCCCCTCTCCCTTTCTACCGCGATGACGCTAACACGGCCAAACTGACCTGCTTCGCGCTCTCGAGAAGCATCAACACCTAATTGTCAAAATTTACCGTCTACGGCCTTCCACAAAAATCCTAAGTATTTCCGCAGGTAGCATGGTTAGCAACCACCACATGGTGCTACCCAACCCACTCTCGGCTTCAGCGTCAACCAAGCATCCTACGATGTAACATAGCTAGCAGCCACCCCGTAATGTCACACCGCAGCGTTATAACAAGATTACAGATCTCTTTCCCTGCAAAAGTGCATGCCTTTCAAACTCTAAAATACTGTCCCAAGTCCGTGACCTTATGTCACCCAAGGAGGAGCTTTACAATGAGAAGTCCTCTATTCCGCACACAACAATATGCAGCTGCAACGGTACCATGCCGTTTCCCTATTCAGGCGCAACATTGTGTCTCCCTCAACAAATTAAACCAGTTTTATCAAAAGATTATTTTTATTCGATTAAAATCAAAGAATACAAAACTGCAATGTCGCTACAAGATTGAACACACAATTCACCGCTAACACGGTTCATCCACGCCTTCACCCTCGCTTTCGATACCATCGAAATCGCCTGCCCATTCACCTTTCCAGTGTCGTAACCGATCTTTAGGCACAACCTGAGGTCTACCCGTTTTGCTAATTATTTCAAAACGGTCATTTGTTAGGACTTGAGTAATTGTGAATGGTCCGACGTACTTATCGTCTAACTTAGCTCTCCTCGTATCAGCCGGTTTCACGAACACTGTATCGCCCGAGCTGTATACAATATTGTCCCTGCGCTTTTGATTAAATCTTTCATTCTGTATTGCAGCATTTTCTTTTAGACGATTCGCAGCTATTGTTCTGTCGTGATTTAAATTTATTTCTTCATTCGTATCCGGCAATCCAGCTTCGATGCCAACTGCCTTACCGGCACTTTGCTCTAATCCGAACAACAATCTACTTGGCGAAAACCCCGTTGATTTTTGAACCGTTGTATTTAACGTAATCATTAATTTTGCTAATTTACTCGGCCATTCCTTACTTTTACCTGCTTCAACTGTGAGCAAATTTGTTACCGTTGAAACATACCGTTCGGCTTGCCCGTTTGCTCGCGGGGCTCCCGTCGCGATAAGATGTAAATCTATATCCTGTTTCCGGATAATTTGTTGAAGCGGTTTATACGTGAAGTTCGTAGCTCGGTCTAGTACCACAACACGCGGCGTTCCAAATAAAGTCAAACGTTCTTTAAATACTTGGAGCGTTTCAGGCCCACTCAGCGATTTTAATGGAACGAGCTGTACATACTTAGTAAAAGCATCTACTACGACTATAATGTGCTGGAAACCCTCTTTGGATTGCTCAAACGGTCCTACGCAATCGCAGTGAATCGTGTAAAACGGTACCGGTGTCTTAGGAATCGAATGTAAGAACCATTGTTTCGCTCCGGTACGGCGCTTCGATACCACGCAGATGATACAGTGTTCCAGGTATTTTTCAACGAATTTCCGCATTTGCGGGAACCGATATTTCTGCGCCACACGGTCATACGTCTTATCGTAGCCGACATGAAAATTGTCATCATGGTAAATGCGCAGCAAGCCTAGGCGACTACCTTTTGGCACAAAACTACGGTATACAACACGACCCGTATCCCGGCGTATCTTTCTGCACAAGATACCCTGCCTAACCTCGAAATCATTGCCAAGAGTATAATTCGCGTCCACGCGTTCAATCATATTTTTTGTCTCGTCGTCTTGCTTTTGAGCGATCTCGAGCCATGAGCCTTCGCAAATAACATTTACACGATAATCCTTACGCGGATTCCTGCTTAAATAATCTACATGCTCGACGTATTTTCCTTTCCTGTATTCCAAGTCAAACGTATAGTCCTGTAAGAAGACCCACCATCTGGCAATACGTGGTAGTAAATCCTTTTTACATTTTGTTGCCTTTATCGCATTGCAGTCCGTTATGATTTTAAACCTTATTCCCAAAAGATAGACACGAAAATACTTCAGAGCGTTCACTACCGCAAGCGTCTCCAACTTTTACGAGTGGTATCGCGATTCCTCGGGTGACGTACGACGACTAAAATACGCAATCACTCTCATATCACCGTCTATCTTTTGAAATAGTATGCTACCGTAGCCGATTGAACTCGCGTCCGTGTGTAACTCTGTCTCTCGCTTGGGATCAAAAACTACGAGCAATGGTTTAGAGCTAAGCTTAGTAAGAACATATTCACTAGCTCTGTCTTGTTCTTCACCCCAATGCCATGGCTCGTTATTCTTTGTCAATTTTGTCACGCATGCCGTACGAACAGCAAACTCGGGAATAAACTTACGGAAATAGCTAGCCAAACCCATGAATTGCCGTACCTGTCTTACGTTAGCTGGTACCGGCGATTCTAACAAGGCTTTAACTTTCTCCTTACCCGGTCTAATGCCCTCAGAGGATACATCTCTTCCTAAATATTCTATCGTTCTTTTGAAGAACGCACATTTTTCTATGTTCAGCGAGAACCCTGCTTTGTCAAGAGCTTCTAACACGCGTTCTAAGTGTTCGAAACCCTCCGCAACCGTCTCGGACGGAATGAGAATATCGTCCATGTATACCAGAGCAATACTATTTCGGAGATTCCCTAACGCAACGTTTATGGCCCGCTGAAACACAGCCGGAGCGTTGGCCAACCCGAAGGGCATCCGCATAAACTCATAATGACCGTCCGGTGTTACAAAAGCAGATTTTTCGATTGAGTCCGGCGCGATCGGGATTTGATAAAACCCGGATGCCATGTCTAATGTGGTGAAAAATCTCCCTTTACCTAAGCGGTCCAGTTGATCGTCTATTAGAGGTAACGGATACCGATTTTTTTGGGTAATATGATTCAGCGCACGAAAATCAACGCACATGCGGTTTTTTCCATTTTTCTTTTTAACAAGAATTATAGGGCTTGCATAAGGCGATACACTCTCGCGTATTATATCGTGCTTCAACAAATCGGCTACAATCTCGCGTACTTTCTGTCTCTCGACAATCGACAAACGGTATGGATGGTAATTTATTACCTTTTCGCTGGTCGTCACAATTTTAAGTTCTCCAGTACTCACGCGCCGTACATTGTTTCCCGTCGTTATCATACGCTCGTAGCGGCTCAACAGCGTCTTCAAATCGCCGCGTACGTCGACATCTAGTGCGTCTGCCACGCTGCATAGTAGTTGGAGCTTCGTCCCTTCGTTATCCTTGCGAATCCCGGTTGTGCAGTGTTGCAGTCTCGTCGTCCCATCCGGATCGGTGACTATCTGCAGGCCGCCGTCACTTAGGACGTTTTTCCCGATAATAACGTCATACAATATGGACGAATCAGGAACAACGAACAAGTCCAATTCTACTGACACATCCTCAGTTTGCACGACCGCCGTCGTGCATCCAAGTGTAGTCACACTCGACTCGCACAACCCCCGTACCGTCGTTGTGTACGGATCGACCTTCAAGCTCCCCTTGGCAATTCGCTGTCTAATCAGGGAACAGGTAGAACCATTATCGATGAGACAATTCCGGATTAGCATGTCTTTCAGTAAGATAGGCGTCAGCTTGTGGTCCATGGAATAACACACGTTTGTTTCGGGGTTTCCACAGTTTCCTTCAGTTCATTTGTGGCCCTGGGCATCCCGCGCCTGCCGTTGCTTAAGGAAGCAATCGGCTTCCACGTGTCCACGTTTCGAACAAAAACTGCACGAGACAATACGTCGGTGGGTGGTTACGGTCATTGTCCGGCCTCCGTTTCTTGACGCACTGGTGTTTCAAATGGCCCTCTTCGTTGCATAGATAGCACCGTTTTCGGCCAGGCCTTTCCCTCTCCTTCGACGCCTTCTTTTCCGCACCGTCTTCCCAAATTGGGTGATTGCAACAATCGCACCCGCGGTCGTCTGATGGTTGCCGATCAGCATCGCTTGCCGAACATTTTCATCCACAATTGCACCGATTAGGAGCTCGACCAGTTCCTCTGGCTTAAAGTTCACACGCGTCTGCTCCAGGTACATCAACTTCGTACGCGCGTATTCGGCGTATGACACAGCGGTCTCACTGGTATAAGAGATCGCGCGAAGCATTCGCGAATGCAGTCTTTTTTCTGACACGAACACCGAGCACAGGTCTTCACGAAATTTTCCCCACGTGTGCGGCCTCCCCATCCACTCCCTGTGCCACCTTCTCGCGGGTCCAGTAAGGGCGTGTGTCGCCAAGGACAAACGTTGTTGGTCCGTAGCGGTCTTGGTAATCTCTTCCACCAAGTCGCACCAGACATTCGAATCGTCGGCTAATTCGTTGGCGCCAAATTCGGGTATCAGTTCCATTACCTCACTTGAAGCTGTGTTTGCGTTTGTCGCAGGAGTAGGAACACTGCACGAAGGAACAGTGTTTCCAAGTTTCAACAGTACCTCGCGCACTATGTCTTCGACGGATGGCATCTCGGCCGGGGTACCCATGCTGTCTCTCCTTATTATTACACATAAAACTCACAAAACACAAATTGAAAACACAAAAAAGAAAGAAAAGTAAAAATAAATGTCGTAGTAACGAGAAATAATAAATGCTTGCGTAAAGCCTGCTAACGTGGTAGCAATTGGATATGAATCCCACTTCTGATGTTATAAATATGCTGGAAATTTTAAGAATATGAATGCACCGCTCTAGGGTTCTGGGGGAAGTGCTGTGTCCCTTGACACAGTCCTCTTTCCAGAGAGTTCAAAGCCTCTCCCCACTCCGTGGCCAGATCCTTTATTCGAGTGCTTATCACTTCGCACGTGCAACGAAGAATCGATGACGTCGGGCCATCGGTCCCGTGCACGTGCCTTCTCAAAGAATTAGGCATCTACTCGGCGGCCAGCAACAAGGCGTCGGGCCCTTTGCTGCCGCCTCAGATTCCATACGTGCGCGATACTGTATACAGCACCGCGATCCCAAGAACCTGCGACGATTGACATCCGACTATCTAAATATCATCGACCGATATTATTGTCTCGGCTATCGCCCAACTCAAGCCTTTGTAAACCAGCCGTCACCGCCTGGAGTGACCACTCAAAACGTGCCCCCTCTCCCTTTCTACCGCGATGACGCTAACATGTCCAAAGCGACATTCTTTGGACTTAGGTCGAACCATAAGCCGGACCATCCAGAATTGCCGATGTTGACCAATGATGTAGATGCAAATATCTTTACTCCTATTAATTTGACAGGATTCTGCTTCATCGTGTCTTGTCCAGGGGGTCCAAATGTACACGATTTGTTGCGGTAGCACTTGTCCAAGGCGACATTCTTTGGACTTATGTCGAACCATAAGCCGGACCATCCGGAATTGCCGATGTTGACCAATGATATAGATGCAAATATCTTCAATCCTATCAATGGACAGGATTCTGCCTCATCGTATCTTGTCCAGGAGGTTCAAGTGTACAAGATTTGGGTGGTAACACTTGTCCAGACCGACTCTCTTTGGATTCAGGTCGAATCATAAGCCGGATCCCCAGGATTGCCAATGTCGTCCAATGATATAGATGCAAATATCTTTACTCCTATCAATTTGACAGGATTCTGCCTCATCCCATCTTGTCCAGGGGGATCAAATGTACAAGATTTGTGCGGTAGCACTTGTCCAAAGCGAAACTCATTGGACTCAGGTCGATCCATAAGCCGAAGCATCAAGAATTGCCAATGTCGTGCAATGGTATAGATGCAAATATCATTACTGCTATCAAATTGACAGGATTCTGCCTCATCGTATATTGTCCAGGGGGTCCAAATGTACAAGATTTGTGCGGTAGCACGTGTCCAAAGCGACGCTCTTTGGATTCAGGTCGAATCATAGGCCGGAGCATCCAGAATTGCCAATGTCGCCCAGTGATATAGATGCAAATTTCATTACTCCTATCAATGTGATAGGATTCTGTCACATCATACCTTGTACAGGAGGTCCAAATGTACAAGATTTGTGCGGTAGCACTTGTCCAAAGCGAAACTCATTGGACTCTGGTCGATCCATAAGCCGAAGCATCAAGAATTGCCAATGTCGTGCAATGGTATAGATGCAAATATCATTACTGCTATCAATTTGACAGGATTCTGCCTCATCGTATATTGTCCAGGGGGTCCAAATGTACAATACTTGTGCGGTAGCACTTGTACAATGCGACTCTCTTTGGCCTCCGGTCGAATCATACGCCGGAGCATCCAGAATTGCCGATGTTGACCAATGATATAGATGCAAATATCTTTACTCCTATAAATTTGACAGGATTCTGGCTCATCGTGTCTTGTCCAGGGGGTCCAAATATACACGATTTGTGCGGTAGCACGTGTCCAAAGCGACTCTCTTTGGATTCAGGTCGAATCATAGGCCGGAGCATCCAGAATTGCCAATGTCGCCCAGTGATATAAATGCAAATTTCTTTACTCCTATCAATGTGATAGGATTCTGCCACATCATACCTTGTACAGGAGGTCCAAATGTACAAGATTTTTGCTGTAGCACTTGTCCAAAGCGAAACTCTTTGGACTCAGGTCGATCCATAAGCCGAAGCATCAAGAATTGCCAATGTCGTGCAATGGTATAGATACAAATATCATTACTGCTATCAATTTGACAGGATTCTGCCTCATCGTATCTTGCCCAGGGAGTCCAAATGTACACGATTTGTTGCGGTAGCACTTGTCCAAAGCGACATTCTTTGGACTTATGTCGAACCATAAGCCGGATCATCCAGAATTGCCGATCTTTACCAATGATATAGATGCAAATATCTTTACTCCTATTAATATGACAGGATTCTGCCTCATCGTATCTTTTCCAGGGGGTCCTAATGTGCAAGATTTGTTGCGGTAGCACTTGTCCAAAGCGACTCTCCTTGGACTCAGGTCGAATCAAAAGCCTGAGCGTCCAGAATTGCCAATGCCGTCTAATGATATAAATGCAAATATCTTTACTCACATCAATTTGACAGGATTCTGCCTCATCGTATATTGTCCAGGGGGCCCAAATGTACAAGACTTGTGCGGTAGCACTTGTACAATGCGACTCTCTTTGGCCTTCGGTCGAATCATACGCCGCAGCATCCAGAATTGCCAATGTGGTCCAATGATATAGATGCAAATATCTTCACTCCTATCAATTTGACCGGATTCTGGCTCATCGTGTCTTGTCCAGGAGGATCAAGTGTACAAGATTTGTGCGGTAGCACTAGACAAAAGCGAAACTCTTTGGACTCAGGTTGATCCATAAGCCAAAGCATCCAGAATTGCCAATGTCGTCCAATGATTTAGATTCAAATATCTTCACTCCTATCAATGTGACAGGATTCTGCCTCATCATATCTTTTCCAGGAGGTCTAAATGTACAACATTTGTGCGGTAGCACTTGTCCAAAGCGACTGTCTTTGGATTCAGGTCGAATCATAAGCCGGAGCATCCAAAATTGCCAATTTCGTCCAATGATTTAGATGCAAGTATCTTCACTCCTATCAATGTGACAGGATTCTGCCTCATCATATATTGTCCAGGAGGTCCGAAAGTACACGATTTGTGTGGTAGCACTTGTCCAAAGCGACTGTCTTTGGATTCAGGTCGAATCATATGCCGGAGCATCCAGAATTGCCAATGTCGTCCAATGATATAGATGCAAATATCTTTACTCCTATCAATGTGATAGGATTCTGCCTCATCATACCTTGTACAGGAGGTCTACACATACAAGATTTGTGCGGTAGCACTTGTCCAAAGCGACTCTCTTTGGCCTCCGGTCGAATCATACGTCGGAGCATCCAGAATTGCCAATGTCGTCCAATGATATAGATGCAAATATCTTTACTCCTATCAATGTGATAGGATTCTGCCTCATCATACCTTGTACAGGAGGTCCACACATACAAGATTTGTGCGGTAACACTTGTCCAAAGCGACTCTCTTTGGACTCAGGTCGAATCATAAGCCGCTGCATCCAGAATTGCCAATGTCGTCCAATGATATAGATGCAAATATCTTCACTCCTATCATTGTGACAGGATTCTGCCTTATCATACCTTTTCCAGGAGGTCCAAATGCACAAGTTTTGAGCCGCAGCATTTGTCCAAACCGACTCTCGTTGGACTCAGGTCGATCCATATGCCGGAGTAACACAAATTGCCGATCTTATCGGAATGATATAGATGCAAATATCTTCACTCCTGTCAATTTGACAGGATTCTGGCTCATCATGTCTTGTCCAGGAGGATCAAGCGTAGAAGATGTGTGCGCTAGCACTAGACGAAAGCGAAACTCCTTGGACTCAGGTCGATCCATAAGCCTGAGCATCCAGAATTGCCAATGTCGTCCAATGATATAGATTCACATATCTTTACTCCTATCAATGTGATAGGATTCTGCCTCATCATACCTTGTTCCGGAGGTCCAAATGGACATGATTTGGGCGGCAGTATTTGTCCAAAGCGACACTCTTTGAACTCAGGTCGAATCATACGCCGCAGCATCCAGAATTGCCAATGTCGTCCAGTGATATAGATGCAAATATCTTTACTCCTATCAATTTGACAGGATTCTGCCTCATCGTGTCTTGTCCAGGGGGTCCAAATGTACGCGATTTGTTGCGGTAGCACTTGTCCAAAGCGACATTCTTTGACTTATGTCGAACCATAAGCCGGACCATCCAGAATTGCCGTTGTTGACCAATGATATAGATGCCAATATTCTACTCCTATTAATTTGACAGGATTCTGCCTCATCGTATCTTATCCAGGGGGTCCAAATGTACAAGATTTGTGCGGTAGCACGTGTCCAAAGCGACTCTCTTTGGCCTCCGGTCGAATCATATGCCGGAGCAACCAGAATTGCCAATGTCGTCCAATGATATAGATGCAAATATCTTTACTCCTATCAATGTGATAGGATTCTGCCTCATCGTATCTTATCCAGGGGGTGCAAATGTACAAGACTTATTGCGGTAGCACTTGTCCGAGGCGACTCTCTTTGGCCTCCGGTCGAATCATATGCCGGAGCATCCAGAATTGCCAATGTCGTCCAGTGATATTGATGCAAATATCTTTACTCCTATCAATGTGATAGGATTCTGCCTCATCGTATCTTATCCAGGGGGTCCAAATGTACAAGACTTATTGCGGTAGCACTTGTCCGAAGCGACTCTTTTTGGCCTCCGGTCGAATCATATGCCGGAGCATCCAGAATGGCCAAGGTCGTCCAGTGATATAGATGCAAATATCTTTACTCATATCAATGTGGTAGAATTCTGCCTCATCATACCTTGTACAGGAGGTCGAAATGTAGAAGATTTGTGCGGTAGCACTTGTCCAAAGCGAAACTCTTTGGACTCAGGTCGATCCATTACCCGAAGCATCAAGAATTGCCAATGTCGTGCAATGGTATAGATGCAAATACCTTTACTGCTATCAGTTTGACAGGATTCTGCCTCATCGTGTCTTGTCCAGGGGGTTAAAATGTACGCGATTTGTTGCGGTAGCACTTGTCCAAAGCGACATTCTTTGGACTTATGTCGAACCATAAGCCGGACCATCCAGAATTGCCGTTGTTGACCATTGATATAGATGCAAATATATTTACTCCTATTAATTTGACAGGATTCTGCCTCGTCGTATCTTGTCCCGGGGGTCCAAATGTACAAGATTTGTTGCGGTAGCACTTGTCCAAAGCGACTCTCCTTGGACTCAGGTCGAATCACAAGCCTGAGCATCCAGAATTGCCAATGCCGTCTAATGATATAGATGCAAATATCTTCACTCCTATCAATTTGACAGGATTCTGCCTCATCATATCTTGTCCAGGTGATCCAAATGGACAAGATTTGGGCGGCAGCATTTGTCCAAAGCGACTCTCTTTGAACTTAGGTCGAATCATAAGCCGAGCATCGAGAATTTCCAATGTCGTCCAATGATATAGATGCATATATATATATACTCCTATAAATGTAATTCGATTCTGCCTCATCATACCTTGTACAGGAGGTCCAAATGTACACGATTTGTGCGGTAGCACTTGTCCAAAGCGACTCTCTTTGGGCTCCGGTCGAATCATAAGCCGGAGCATTCAGAATTGCCAATGTCGTCCAATGATATAGATGCAAATATCTTTACTCCTATCAATTTGACAGGATTCTGGCTCATCGTGTCTTGTCCAGGAGGATCAACTGTACAAGATATGTGCGGTAGCACTAGACAAAAGCGAAACTCTTTGACTCAGGTCGATCCATAAGCCGAAACATCCAGAATTGCCAATGTCGTCCAATGATATAGATGCAAATGTTTTTACTGCCATCAATTTGACAGGATTCTGCCTCATCATACCTTGTACAGGAGGTCCAAATGTACAAGATTTGTGCGGTAGCACTTGTCCAAAGCGACCCTCTTTGGACTCAGGTCGAATCATATGCCGAAGCATCCAGAATTCCCAATGTCGTCCAATGATTTAGAGGCAAATATCTTCACTCCTATCAATGTGACAGGATTCTGCCTCATCATATCTTTTCCAGGAGGTCTAAATGTACAACATTTGTGCGGTAGCACTTGTCCAAAGCTACTGTCTTTGGATTCATTTCGAATCATAAGCCGGAGCATCCAGTATTGCCAATGTCGTCCAATGATATAGATGCAAATATATTTACTGCTATCAATTTGACAGGATTCTGCCTCATCGTATCTTGTCCAGGGGGTTCAGATGTACAAGATTTGTGCGGTAGCACGTGTCCAAAGCGACTCTCTTTGGCCTCCGGGCGAATCATATGCCGGAGCATCCAGAATTGCCAATGTCGTCCAATGATATAGATGCAAATATCTTTACTCCTATCAATGTGATGCGATTCTGCCTCATCATACCTTGTACAGGTGGTCCAAATGTACAAGATTTGTGCGGTAGCACTTGTCCAAAGCGACTCTCTTTGAACTCAGGTAGAATCATATGCCGACCATCCAGAATTGCTAATGCCGTCTAATGATATAGATGCAAATATCTTCACTCCTATCAATTTAACAGGATTCTGGCTCATCGTGTCTTGTCCAGGAGGATCAAGTGTACAAGTTTTGTGCGGTAGCACTAGACAAAAGCGAAACTCTTTGGACACAAGTCGATCCAAAAGCCGAAGCATCCAGAATTGCTAATGTCGTCCAATGATATAGATACAAATATTTTTACTGCTATCAATTTGACAGGATTCTGCCTTTTCGCATCTTTTCCAGGGGATCCAAATGTACAAGATTTGTGCGGTAGCACGTGTCCAAAGCGACTCTCTTTGAACTCAGGTAGAATCATATGCCGACCATCCAGAATTGCTAATGCCGTCTAATGATATAGATGCAAATATCTTCACTCCTATCAATTTAACAGGAGTCTGGCTCATCGTGTCTTGTCCAGGAGGATCAAGTGTATAAGTTTTGTGCGGTAGCACTAGACAAAAGCGAAACTCTTTGGACACAAGTCGATCCATAAGCCGAAGCATCCAGAATTGCCAATGTCGTGCAATGATATAGATGCAAATATCTTTACTTCTATCAATTTGACAGTATTCTGCCTCATCGTATCTTGTCCAGGGGGTCCAAATGTACAAGATTTGTGCGATAGCACGTGTCCAAAGCGACTCTCTTTGGCCTCCGGTCAAAACATATGCCGGAGCATCCAGAATTGCCAATGTCGTCTAGTGATATAGATTCAAATATCTTCACTTCTATCAATTTGACAGGATTCTGGCTCATCGTGTCTTGTCCAGGAGGATCAAGTGTACAAGATTTGTGCGGTAGCACTAGACAAAAGCGAAATTCTTTGGACTCAGGTCGATCCATAAGCCGAAGCATCCAGAATTGCTAATGTCGTGCAATCATATAGATGCAAATATTTTTACTGCTATCAATTTGACAGGATTCTGCCTCATCGCATCTTGTCCAGGGGATCCAAATGTACAAGATTTGTGCGGTAGCACGTGTCCAAAGCGACTCTCTTTGAACTCAGGTAGAATCATATGCCGACCATCCAGAATTGCTAATGCCGTCTAATGATATAGATGCAAATATCTTCACTCCTATCAATTTAACAGGATTCTGGCTCATCGTGTCTTGTCCAGGAGGATCAAGTGTACAGGTTTTGTGCGGTAGCACTAGACAAAAGCGAAACTCTTTGGACACAAGTCGATCCATAAGCGGAAGCATCCAGAATTGCCAATGTCGTGCAATGATATAGATGCAAATATCTTTACTTCTATCAATTTGACAGTATTCTGCCTCATCGTATCTTGTCCAGGGGGTCCAAATGTACAAGATTTGTGCGGTAGCACGTGTCCAAAGCGACTCTCTTTGGCCTCCGGTCAAATCATATGCCGGAGCATCCAGAATTGCCAATGTCGTCTAGTGATATAGATGCAAATATCTTCACTGCTATCAATTTGACAGGATTCTGCCTCATCGTATCTTGAGCAAGAGGTCCAGATGTACAAGATTTGTGCGGTGGCACGTGTCCAAAGCGACTCTCTTTGGCCTCCGGGCGAATCATATGCCGGAGCATCCAGAATTGCCAATGTCGTCCAATGATATAGATACAAATATTTTTACTGCTATCAATTTGACAGGATTCTGCCTTTTCGCATCTTTTCCAGGGGGTCCAAATGTACAAGATTTGTGCGGTAGCACGTGTCCAAAGCGACTCTCTTTGAACTCAGGTAGAATCATATGCCGACCATCCAGAATTGCTAATGCCGTCTAATGATATAGATGCAAATATCTTCACTCCTATCAATTTAACAGGAGTCTGGCTCATCGTGTCTTGTCCAGGAGGATCAAGTGTATAAGTTTTGTGCGGTAGCACTAGACAAAAGCGAAACTCTTTGGACACAAGTCGATCCATAAGCCGAAGCATCCAGAATTGCCAATGTCGTGCAATGATATAGATGCAAATATCTTTACTTCTATCAATTTGACAGTATTCTGCCTCATCGTATCTTGTCCAGGGGGTCCAAATGTACAAGATTTGTGCGGTAGCACGTGTCCAAAGCGACTCTCTTTGGCCTCCGGTCAAATCATATGCCGGAGCATCCAGAATTGCCAATGTCGTCTAGTGATATAGATGCAATTATCTTCACTTCTATCAATTTGACAGGATTCTGGCTCATCGTGCCTTGTCCAGGAGGATCAAGTGTACACGATTTGTGCGGTAGCACTAGACTAAAGCGAAACTCTTTGGACTCAGGTCGATCCATAAGCCGAAGCATCCAGAATTGCCAATGTCATCTAGTGATATAGATGCAAATATCTTCACTCCTATCGATGTGATAGGATTCTGCCTCATCATACCTTGTCCAGGGGGTCCAAATATACAAGATTTGGGCGGCAGCATTTGTCCAAAGCGACTCTCTTTGGACTCAGGTCGAATCATAAGCCGAAGCATCCAGAATTGCCAATGTCGTGCAATGATATAGATGCACATATCTTTACTCCCATCAATGTGATAGGATGCTGCCTCAGCATACCTTGTCCGGAGGTTCAAATGTACAAGATTTGTGCGGTAGCCCTTGTCCGAAGCGACTCTCTTTGGACTCAGGTCGAATCATAAGCCGGGGCATCCAGAATTGCCAATGTCGTCCAATGATATAGATGCAAATATCTTTACTGCTATAAATTTGACAGGATTCTGGCTCATCGTATATTGTCCAGGGGGTCCAAAGGTACAAGACTTGTGCGGTAGCCCTTGTCCAAAGCGACTCTCTTTGGACTCAGGTCGATCCATAGGCCGAAGCATCAAGAATTGCTAATGTCGAGCAATGGTATAGATCCAAATATCTTTACTGCTATCAATTTGAAAGGATTCTGCCTCATCGTATCTTGTCCAGGGGGTCCAAATGTACGCGATTTGTTGCGGTAGCACTTGTCCAAAGCGACATTCTTTGGACTTATGTCGAACCATAAGCCGGACCATCCAGAATTGCCGATGTTGACCAATGATATAGATGCAAATATCTTTACTCCTATCAATTTGACATGATTCTGCCTCATCGTATCTTGACCACGAGGTTCAAATGTACAAGTTTTTTGGGTAGCACTTGTCCAAAGTGACATTCTTTGGAGTTAGGTCGAACCATAAGCCGGACCATCCAGAACTGCCGATGTTGACCAATGATATAGATGCAAATATCTTTACTCCTATCAATGTGATAGGATTCTGCCTCATCATGCCTTGTACAGGAGGTCCAAATGGACAAGATTTGGGCGGTAGCCCTTGTCCAAAGCGACTCTCTTTGGACTCAGGTCGAATCATAAGACGGGACATCCAGAATTGCCAATGTCGTCCAATGATATAGATGCAAATATCTTTACCTCTATCAATTTGACAGTATTCTGCCTCAGCATACCTTGTCCGGAGGTTCAAATGTACAAGATTTGTGCGGTAGCCCTTGTCCGAAGCGACTCTCTTTGGACTCAGGTCGAATCATAAGCCGGGGCATCCAGAATTGCCAATGTCGTCCAATGATATAGATGCAAATATCTTTACTGCTATAAATTTGACAGGATTCTGGCTCATCGTATATTGTCCAGGGGGTCCAAAGGTACAAGACTTGTGCGGTAGCCCTTGTCCAAAGCGACTCTCTTTGGACTCAGGTCGATCCATAGGCCGAAGCATCAAGAATTGCTAATGTCGAGCAATGGTATAGATCCAAATATCTTTACTGCTATCAATTTGAAAGGATTCTGCCTCATCGTATCTTGTCCAGGGGGTCCAAATGTACACGATTTGTTGCGGTAGCACTTGTCCGAAGCGACATTCTTTGGACTTATGTCGAACCATAAGCCGGACCATCCAGAATTGCCGATGTTGACCAATGATATAGATGCAAATATCTTTACTCCTATCAATTTGACATGATTCTGCCTCATCGTATCTTGACCACGAGGTTCAAATGTACAAGTTTTTTGGGTAGCACTTGTCCAAAGTGACATTCTTTGGAGTTAGGTCGAACCATAAGCCGGACCATCCAGAACTGCCGATGTTGACCAATGATATAGATGCAAATATCTTTACTCCTATCAATGTGATAGGATTCTGCCTCATCATGCCTTGTACAGGAGGTCCAAATGGACAAGATTTGGGCGGTAGCCCTTGTCCAAAGCGACTCTCTTTGGACTCAGGTCGAATCATAAGACGGGACATCCAGAATTGCCAATGTCGTCCAATGATATAGATGCAAATATCTTTACCTCTATCAATTTGACAGTATTCTGCCTCATCGTATCTTGTCCAGGGGGTCCAAATGTACAAGATTTGTGCAGTAGCACGTGTCCAAAGCGACTCTCTTTGGCCTCCGGTCAAATCATATGCCGGAGCATCCAGAATTGCCAATGTCGTCTAGTGATATAGATATAAATATCTTCACTCCTATCGATGTGATAGGATTCTGCCTCATCATACCTTGCCCAGGAGGTCCAAATGAACAAGATTTGTGCGGTAGCACTTGTCCAAAGCGACTTTCTTTGGACTCAGGTCGAATCATAAGCCGGAGCTTCCATTATTGCCAATGTCGTCCAATGATATAGATGCAAATATCTTCACTCCTATCAATGTGACAGGATTCTGGCTCATCGTGCCTTGTCCAGGAGTATTAAGTGTACAAGATTTGTGCGGTAGCACTAGACTAAAGCGAAACTCTTTGGACTCAGGTCGATCCAAAAGCCGAAGCATCCAGAATTGCCAATGTCGTCTAGTGATATAGATGCAAATATCTTCACTCCTATCGATGTGATAGGATTCTGCCTCATCATACCTTGTCCAGGGGGTCCAAATATACAAGATTTGGGCGGCAGCATTTGTCCAAAGCGACTCTCTTTGGACTCAGGTCGAATCATAAGCCGAAGCATCCAGAATCGCCAATGTCGTCCAATGATTTAGATGCAAATATCTTCACTCCTATCAATGTGACAGGATTCTGCCTCGTCATATCTTTTCCAGGAGGTCTAAATGTACAACATTTGTGCGGTAGCACTTGTCCAAAGCGACTGTCTTTGGATTCAGGTCGAATCATAAGCCGGAGCAACCAGAATTGCCAATGTCGTCCAATGATATAGATGCAAATATATTTACTGTTATCAATTTGACAGGATTTTGCCTCATCGTATATTGTCCAGGAGGTCCAAAAGTACAAGATTTGTGTGGTAGCACTTGTCCAAAGCGACTCTCTTTGGCCTCCGGTCGAATCATACGCCGGAGCATCCAGAATTGCCAATGTCGTCCAATGATATAGATGCAAATATCTGTAATCCTATCAATGTGATAGGATTCTGCCTCATCATACCTTGTACAAGAGGTCCACACATACAAGATTTGTGAGGTAGCACTTGTCCAAAGCGACTCTCTTTGGACTCAGGTCGAATCATATGCCGAGCATTCAGAATTGCCAATGTCGTCCAATGATATAGATGCAAATATCTTAACTCCTATGAATTTTACAGGATTCTGGCTCATCGTGTCTTGTCCAGGAGGATCAAGTGTACAAGATTTGTGCGGTAGCACTACACAAAAGCGAAACTCTTTGGACTCAGGTCGATCCATAAGCCGAAGCATCCGGAATTGCCAATGTCGTGCAATGATATAGATGCAAATATCTTTACTGCTATCAATTTGACAGGATTCTGCCTCATCGTATCTTGTCCAAGAGGTCCAGATGTACAAGATTTGTGCCGTAGCACGTGTCCAAAGCGACTCTCTTTGGCCTCCGGGCGAATCATATGCCGGAGCATTCAGAATTGCCAATGTCGTGCAATGATATAGATGCAAATATCTTTACTGCTTTCAATTTGACAGGATTCTGCCTCATCGTATCTTGTCCAGGGGGTGCAAATGTACACGATTTGTTGCGGTAGCACTTGTCCAAAGCGACATTCTTTGGACTTATGTCGAACCAAAAGCCGGACCATCCAGAATTGCCGATGTTGACCAATGATATAGATGCAAATATCTTCATTCCTATCAATTTGACTGGATTCTGGCTCATCATGTTTCGTCCAGGAGGATAAAGTCTACAAGATTTGTGCGGTAGCACTACACAAAAGCGAAACTCTTTGGACTCAGGTCGATCCATAAGCCGAAGCATCCAGAATTGCCAATGTCGTGCAATGATATAGATGCAAATATCTTTACTGCTATCAATTTGACAGGATTCTGCCTCATCGTATCTTGTCCACGAGGTTCAAATGTACAAGATTTGTGCGGGAGCACTTGCCCAAAGCGGCATTCTTTAGACTTAGGTCGATCCATATGCTGAAGCTTCAAGAATTGCCAATGTCGTGCAATGGTATAGATGCAAATATCTTTACTGCAATCAATTTCACAGGATTCTGCCTCATCGTGTCTTGTCCAGGGGGTCCAAATGTACGGGATTTGTTGCGGTAGCACTTGTCCAAAGCGACATTCTTTGGACTTATGTCGAACCCTAAGCCGGACCATCCAGAATTGCCGTTGTTGACCAATGATATAGATGCAAATATCTTTACTCCTAAAAATTTGACAGGATTCTGCCTCGTCGTATCTTGTCCCGGGGGTCCAAATGTACAAGCTTTGTTGCGGTAGCACTTGTCCAAAGCGACTCTCCTTGGACTCAGGTCGAATCATAAGCCTGAGCATTCAGAATTGCCAATGCCGTCTAATGATATAGATGCAAATATCTTTACTCCTATCAATGTGATAGGATTCTGCATCATACCTTGTACAGGAGGTCCAAATGTACAAGACTTATTGCGGTAGCACTTGTCCGAAGAGACTCTCTTTGGCCTCCGGTCGAATCATTTGCCGGAGCATCCAGAATTGCCAATGTCGTCCAGTGATATTGATGCCAATATCTTTACTCCTATTAATTTGACAGGATTCTGCCTCATCGTATCTTGTCCAGGGGGTCCAAATGTACAAGATTTGTTGCGGTAGCACTTGTCCAAAACGACCCTCCTTGGACTCAGGTCGAATCATAAGCCGGGGCATCCAGAATTGCCAATGTCGTCCAATGATATAGATACAATTATCTTTACTGCTATCAATTTGACAGGATTCTGCCTCATCATATCTTGTGCAGGAGGTCCAAATGGACAAGATTTGGGCGGCAGTATTTGACCAAAGCGACTCTCTTTGAACTCAGGTCGAATCATATGCCGAACTTCCAGAATTGCCAATGT
The DNA here is from genome assembly GCA_963942575.1 of Priocnemis perturbator. NCBI lineage: Eukaryota > Metazoa > Arthropoda > Insecta > Hymenoptera > Pompilidae > Priocnemis > Priocnemis perturbator. Next base: position 104,274 of record CAWWDK010000133.1, on the reverse strand, counting down.
CGTCCAATGATATAGATACAAATATCTGTACTGCTATCAATTTGACAGGATTCTGGCTCATCGTGTCTTGTCCAGGAGGATCAAGTGTACAAGAATTGTGCGGTAGCACTAGACAAGAGCGAAACGCTTTCGACTCAGGTCGATCCATAAGCAGAAGCATTCAGAATTGCCAATGTCGTGCAATGATATAGATGCAAATATCTTTACTACTATCAATTTGACAGAATTCTGCCTCATCGTATCTTGTCCAGGGGGTGCAAATGTACACGATTTGTTGCGGTAGCACTTGTCCAAAGCGACATTCTTTGGACTTATGTCGAACCAAAAGCCGGACCATCCAGAATTGCCGATGTTGACCAATGATATAGATGCAAATATCTTCATTCCTATCAATTTGACTGGATTCTGGCTCATCATGTCTCGTCCAGGAGGATAAAGTCTACAAGATTTGTGCGGTAGCACTACACAAAAGCGAAACTCTTTGGACTCAGGTCGATCCATAAGCCGAAGCATCCAGAATTGCCAATGTCGTGCAATGATATAGATGCAAATATCTTTACTGCTATCAATTTGACAGGATTCTGCCTCATCGTATCTTGTCCACGAGGTTCAAATGTACAAGATTTGTGCGGGAGCACTTGCCCAAAGCGGCATTCTTTAGACTTAGGTCGATCCATATGCCGAAGCATCAAGAATTGCCAATGTCGTGCAATGGTATAGATGCAAATATCTTTACTGCAATCAATTTCACAGGGTTCTGCCTCATCGTGTCTTGTCCAGGGGGTCCAAATGTACGGGATTTGTTGCGGTAGCACTTGTCCAAAGCGACATTCTTTGGACTTATGTCGAACCATAAGCCGGACCATCCAGAATTGCCGTTGTTGACCAATGATATAGATGCAAATATCTTTACTCCTATTAATTTGACAGGATTCTGCCTCGTCGTATCTTGTCCCGGGGGTCCAAATGTACAAGATTTGTTGCGGTAGCACTTGTCCAAAGCGACTCTCCTTGGACTCAGGTCGAATCATAAGCCTGAGCATTCAGAATTGCCAATGCCGTCTAATGATATAGATGCAAATATCTTTACTCCTATCAATGTGATAGGATTCTGCATCATACCTTGTACAGGAGGTCCAAATGTACAAGAGTTATTGCGGTAGCACTTGTCCGAAGCGACTCTCTTTGGCCTCCGGTCGAATCATTTGCCGGAGCATCCAGAATTGCCAATGTCGTCCAGTGATATTGATGCAAATATCTTTACTCCTATCAATGTGATAGGATTCTGCCTCATCGTATCTTGTCCAGGGGGTCCAAATGTACACGATTTGTTGCGGTAGCACTTGTCCAAAGCGACATTCTTTGGACTTATGTCGAACCAAAAGCCGGACCATCCAGAATTGCCGATGTTGACCAATGATATAGATGCCAATATCTTTACTCCTATTAATTTGACAGGATTCTGCCTCATCGTATCTTGTCCAGGGGGTCCAAATGTACAAGATTTGTTGCGGTAGCACTTGTCCAAAACGACCCTCCTTGGACTCAGGTCGAATCATAAGCCGGGGCATCCAGAATTGCCAATGTCGTCCAATGATATAGATACAATTATCTTTACTGCTATCAATTTGACAGGATTCTGCCTCATCATATCTTGTCCAGGAGGTCCAAATGGACAAGATTTGGGCGGCAGTATTTGACCAAAGCGACTCTCTTTGAACTCAGGTCGAATCATATGCCGAACTTCCAGAATTGCCAATGTCGTCCAATGATATAGATACAAATATCTGTACTGCTATCAATTTGACAGGATTCTGGCTCATCGTGTCTTGTCCAGGAGGATCAAGTGTACAAGAATTGTGCGGTAGCACTAGACAAGAGCGAAACGCTTTCGACTCAGGTCGATCCATAAGCAGAAGCATTCAGAATTGCCAATGTCGTGCAATGATATAGATGCAAATATCTTTACTGCTATCAATTTGACAGGATTCTGCCTCATCGTATCTTGTCCAGGGGGTGCAAATGTACACGATTTGTTGCGGTAGCACTTGTCCAAAGCGACATTCTTTGGACTTATGTCGAACCAAAAGCCGGACCATCCAGAATTGCCGATGTTGACCAATGATATAGATGCAAATATCTTCATTCCTATCAATTTGACTGGATTCTGGCTCATCATGTCTCGTCCAGGAGGATAAAGTCTACAAGATTTGTGCGGTAGCACTACACAAAAGCGAAACTCTTTGGACTCAGGTCGATCCATAAGCCGAAGCATCCAGAATTGCCAATGTCGTGCAATGATATAGATGCAAATATCTTTACTGCTATCAATTTGACAGGATTCTGCCTCATCGTATCTTGTCCACGAGGTTCAAATGTACAAGATTTGTGCGGGAGCACTTGCCCAAAGCGGCATTCTTTAGACTTAGGTCGATCCATATGCCGAAGCATCAAGAATTGCCAATGTCGTGCAATGGTATAGATGCAAATATCTTTACTGCAATCAATTTCACAGGGTTCTGCCTCATCGTGTCTTGTCCAGGGGGTCCAAATGTACGGGATTTGTTGCGGTAGCACTTGTCCAAAGCGACATTCTTTGGACTTATGTCGAACCATAAGCCGGACCATCCAGAATTGCCGTTGTTGACCAATGATATAGATGCAAATATCTTTACTCCTATTAATTTGACAGGATTCTGCCTCGTCGTATCTTGTCCCGGGGGTCCAAATGTACAAGATTTGTTGCGGTAGCACTTGTCCAAAGCGACTCTCCTTGGACTCAGGTCGAATCATAAGCCTGAGCATTCAGAATTGCCAATGCCGTCTAATGATATAGATGCAAATATCTTTACTCCTATCAATGTGATAGGATTCTGCATCATACCTTGTACAGGAGGTCCAAATGTACAAGACTTATTGCGGTAGCACTTGTCCGAAGCGACTCTCTTTGGCCTCCGGTCGAATCATTTGCCGGAGCATCCAGAATTGCCAATGTCGTCCAGTGATATTGATGCAAATATCTTTACTCCTATCAATGTGATAGGATTCTGCATCATACCTTGTACAGGAGGTCCAAATGTACAAGACTTATTGCGGTAGCACTTGTCCGAAGCGACTCTCTTTGGCCTCCGGTCGAATCATTTGCCGGAGCATCCAGAATTGCCAATGTCGTCCAGTGATATTGATGCAAATATCTTTACTCCTATCAATGTGATAGGATTCTGCCTCATCGTATCTTGTCCAGGGGGTCCAAATGTACACGATTTGTTGCGGTAGCACTTGTCCAAAGCGACATTCTTTGGACTTATGTCGAACCAAAAGCCGGACCATCCAGAATTGCCGATGTTGACCAATGATATAGATGCCAATATCTTTACTCCTATTAATTTGACAGGATTCTGCCTCATCGTATCTTGTCCAGGGGGTCCAAATGTACAAGATTTGTTGCGGTAGCACTTGTCCAAAACGACCCTCCTTGGACTCAGGTCGAATCATAAGCCGGGGCATCCAGAATTGCCAATGTCGTCCAATGATATAGATACAATTATCTTTACTGCTATCAATTTGACAGGATTCTGCCTCATCATATCTTGTCCAGGAGGTCCAAATGGACAAGATTTGGGCGGCAGTATTGGACCAAAGCGACTCTCTTTGAACTCAGGTCGAATCATATGCCGAACTTCCAGAATTGCCAATGTCGTCCAATGATATAGATACAAATATCTGTACTGCTATCAATTTGACAGGATTCTGGCTCATCGTGTCTTGTCCAGGAGGATCAAGTGTACAAGAATTGTGCGGTAGCACTAGACAAGAGCGAAACGCTTTCGACTCAGGTCGATCCATAAGCCGAAGCATTCAGAATTGCCAATGTCGTGCAATGATATAGATGCAAATATCTTTACTGCTATCAATTTGACAGGATTCTGCCTCATCGTATCTTGTCCAGGGGGTGCAAATGTACACGATTTGTTGCGGTAGCACTTGTCCAAAGCGACATTCTTTGGACTTATGTCGAACCAAAAGCCGGACCATCCAGAATTGCCGATGTTGACCAATGATATAGATGCAAATATCTTCATTCCTATCAATTTGACTGGATTCTGGCTCATCATGTCTCGTCCAGGAGGATAAAGTCTACCAGATTTGTGCGGTAGCACTACACAAAAGCGAAACTCTTTGGACTCAGGTCGATCCATAAGCCGAAGCATCCAGAATTGCCAATGTCGTGCAATGATATAGATGCAAATATCTTTACTGCTATCAATTTGACAGGATTCTGCCTCATCGTATCTTGTCCACGAGGTTCAAATGTACAAGATTTGTGCGGGAGCACTTGCCCAAAGCGGCATTCTTTAGACTTAGGTCGATCCATATGCCGAAGCATCAAGAATTGCCAATGTCGTGCAATGGTATAGATGCAAATATCTTTACTGCAATCAATTTCACAGGGTTCTGCCTCATCGTGCCTTGTCCAGGGGGTCCAAATGTACGGGATTTGTTGCGGTAGCACTTGTCCAAAGCGACATTCTTTGGACTTATGTCGAACCATAAGCCGGACCATCCAGAATTGCCGTTGTTGACCAATGATATAGATGCAAATATCTTTACTCCTATTAATTTGACAGGATTCTGCCTCGTCGTATCTTGTCCCGGGGGTCCAAATGTACAAGATTTGTTGCGGTAGCACTTGTCCAAAGCGACTCTCCTTGGACTCAGGTCGAATCATAAGCCTGAGCATTCAGAATTGCCAATGCCGTCTAATGATATAGATGCAAATATCTTTACTCCTATCAATGTGATAGGATTCTGCATCATACCTTGTACCGGAGGTCCAAATGTACAAGACTTATTGCGGTAGCACTTGTCCGAAGCGACTCTCTTTGGCCTCCGGTCGAATCATTTGCCGGAGCATCCAGAATTGCCAATGTCGTCCAGTGATATTGATGCAAATATCTTTACTCCTATCAATGTGATAGGATTCTGCCTCATCGTATCTTGTCCAGGGGGTCCAAATGTACACGATTTGTTGCGGTAGCACTTGTCCAAAGCGACATTCTTTGGACTTATGTCGAACCAAAAGCCGGACCATCCAGAATTGCCGATGTTGACCAATGATATAGATGCCAATATCTTTACTCCTATTAATTTGACAGGATTCTGCCTCATCGTATCTTGTCCAGGGGGTCCAAATGTACAAGATTTGTTGCGGTAGCACTTGTCCAAAACGACCCTCCTTGGACTCAGGTCGAATCATAAGCCGGGGCATCCAGAATTGCCAATGTCGTCCAATGATATAGATACAATTATCTTTACTGCTATCAATTTGACAGGATTCTGCCTCATCATATCTTGTCCAGGAGGTCCAAATGGACAAGATTTGGGCGGCAGTATTTGACCAAAGCGACTCTCTTTGAACTCAGGTCGAATCATATGCCGAACTTCCAGAATTGCCAATGTCGTCCAATGATATATATACAAATATCTGTACTGCTATCAATTTGACAGGATTCTGGCTCATCGTGTCTTGTCCAGGAGGATCAAGTGTACAAGAATTGTGCGGTAGCACTAGACAAGAGCGAAACGCTTTCGACTCAGGTCGATCCATAAGCCGAAGCATTCAGAATTGCCAATGTCGTGCAATGATATAGATGCAAATATCTTTACTGCTATCAATTTGACAGGATTCTGCCTCATCGTATCTTGTCCAGGGGGTGCAAATGTACACGATTTGTTGCGGTAGCACTTGTCCAAAGCGACATTCTTTGGACTTATGTCGAACCAAAAGCCGGACCATCCAGAATTGCCGATGTTGACCAATGATATAGATGCAAATATCTTCATTCCTATCAATTTGACTGGATTCTGGCTCATCATGTCTCGTCCAGGAGGATAAAGTCTACAAGATTTGTGCGGTAGCACTACACAAAAGCGAAACTCTTTGGACTCAGGTCGATCCATAAGCCGAAGCATCCAGAATTGCCAATGTCGTGCAATGATATAGATGCAAATATCTTTACTGCTATCAATTTGACAGGATTCTGCCTCATCGTATCTTGTCCACGAGGTTCAAATGTACAAGATTTGTGCGGGAGCACTTGCCCAAAGCGGCATTCTTTAGACTTAGGTCGATCCATATGCCGAAGCATCAAGAATTGCCAATGTCGTGCAATGGTATAGATGCAAATATCTTTACTGCAATCAATTTCACAGGGTTCTGCCTCATCGTGTCTTGTCCAGGGGGTCCAAATGTACGGGATTTGTTGCGGTAGCACTTGTCCAAAGCGACATTCTTTGGACTTATGTCGAACCATAAGCCGGACCATCCAGAATTGCCGTTGTTGACCAATGATATAGATGCAAATATCTTTACTCCTATTAATTTGACAGGATTCTGCCTCGTCGTATCTTGTCCCGGGGGTCCAAATGTACAAGATTTGTTGCGGTAGCACTTGTCCAAAGCGACTCTCCTTGGACTCAGGTCGAATCATAAGCCTGAGCATTCAGAATTGCCAATGCCGTCTAATGATATAGATGCAAATATCTTTACTCCTATCAATGTGATAGGATTCTGCATCATACCTTGTACAGGAGGTCCAAATGTACAAGACTTATTGCGGTAGCACTTGTCCGAAGCGACTCTCTTTGGCCTCCGGTCGAATCATTTGCCGGAGCATGCAGAATTGCCAATGTCGTCCAGTGATATTGATGCAAATATCTTTACTCCTATCAATGTGATAGGATTCTGCCTCATCGTATCTTGTCCAGGGGGTCCAAATGTACACGATTTGTTGCGGTAGCACTTGTCCAAAGCGACATTCTTTGGACTTATGTCGAACCAAAAGCCGGACCATCCAGAATTGCCGATGTTGACCAATGATATAGATGCCAATATCTTTACTCCTATTAATTTGACAGGATTCTGCCTCATCGTATCTTGTCCAGGGGGTCCAAATGTACACGATTTGTTGCGGTAGCACTTGTCCAAAGCGACATTCTTTGGACTTATGTCGAACCAAAAGCCGGACCATCCAGAATTGCCGATGTTGACCAATGATATAGATGCCAATATCTTTACTCCTATTAATTTGACAGGATTCTGCCTCATCGTATCTTGTCCAGGGGGTCCAAATGTACAAGATTTGTTGCGGTAGCACTTGTCCAAAACGACCCTCCTTGGACTCAGGTCGAATCATAAGCCGGGGCATCCAGAATTGCCAATGTCGTCCAATGATATAGATACAATTATCTTTACTGCTATCAATTTGACAGGATTCTGCCTCATCATATCTTGTCCAGGAGGTCCAAATGGACAAGATTTGGGCGGCAGTATTTGACCAAAGCGACTCTCTTTGAACTCAGGTCGAATCATATGCCGAACTTCCAGAATTGCCAATGTCGTCCAATGATATATATACAAATATCTGTACTGCTATCAATTTGACAGGATTCTGGCTCATCGTGTCTTGTCCAGGAGGATCAAGTGTACAAGAATTGTGCGGTAGCACTAGACAAGAGCGAAACGCTTTCGACTCAGGTCGATCCATAAGCCGAAGCATTCAGAATTGCCAATGTCGTGCAATGATATAGATGCAAATATCTTTACTCCTATCAATGTGATAGGATTCTGCATCATACCTTGTACAGGAGGTCCAAATGTACAAGACTTATTGCGGTAGCACTTGTCCGAAGCGACTCTCTTTGGCCTCCGGTCGAATCATTTGCCGGAGCATGCAGAATTGCCAATGTCGTCCAGTGATATTGATGCAAATATCTTTACTCCTATCAATGTGATAGGATTCTGCCTCATCGTATCTTGTCCAGGGGGTCCAAATGTACACGATTTGTTGCGGTAGCACTTGTCCAAAGCGACATTCTTTGGACTTATGTCGAACCAAAAGCCGGACCATCCAGAATTGCCGATGTTGACCAATGATATAGATGCCAATATCTTTACTCCTATTAATTTGACAGGATTCTGCCTCATCGTATCTTGTCCAGGGGGTCCAAATGTACAAGATTTGTTGCGGTAGCACTTGTCCAAAACGACCCTCCTTGGACTCAGGTCGAATCATAAGCCGGGGCATCCAGAATTGCCAATGTCGTCCAATGATATAGATACAATTATCTTTACTGCTATCAATTTGACAGGATTCTGCCTCATCATATCTTGTCCAGGAGGTCCAAATGGACAAGATTTGGGCGGCAGTATTTGACCAAAGCGACTCTCTTTGAACTCAGGTCGAATCATATGCCGAACTTCCAGAATTGCCAATGTCGTCTAATGATATAGATGCAAACATCTTCACTCCTATCAATTTGACAGGATTCTGCCTCATCATATCTTGTCCAGGAGGTCCAAATTGACAAGATTTGGGCGGCAGTATTTGACCAAAGCGACTCTCTTTGAACTCAGGTCGAATCATATGCCGAACTTCCAGAATTGCCAATGTCGTCCAATGATATATATACAAATATCTGTACTGCTATCAATTTGACAGGATTCTGGCTCATCGTGTCTTGTCCAGGAGGATCAAGTGTACAAGAATTGTGCGGTAGCACTAGACAAGAGCGAAACGCTTTCGACTCAGGTCGATCCATAAGCCGAAGCATTCAGAATTGCCAATGTCGTGCAATGATATAGATGCAAATATCTTTACTGCTATCAATTTGACAGGATTCTGCCTCATCGTATCTTGTCCAGGGGGTGCAAATGTACACGATTTGTTGCGGTAGCACTTGTCCAAAGCGACATTCTTTGGACTTATGTCGAACCAAAAGCCGGACCATCCAGAATTGCCGATGTTGACCAATGATATAGATGCAAATATCTTCATTCCTATCAATTTGACTGGATTCTGGCTCATCATGTCTCGCCCAGGAGGATAAAGTCTACAAGATTTGTGCGGTAGCACTACACAAAAGCGAAACTCTTTGGACTCAGGTCGATCCATAAGCCGAAGCATCCAGAATTGCCAATGTCGTGCAATGATATAGATGCAAATATCTTTACTGCTATCAATTTGACAGGATTCTGCCTCATCGTATCTTGTCCACGAGGTTCAAATGTACAAGATTTGTGCGGGAGCACTTGCCCAAAGCGGCATTCTTTAGACTTAGGTCGATCCATATGCCGAAGCATCAAGAATTGCCAATGTCGTGCAATGGTATAGATGCAAATATCTTTACTGCAATCAATTTCACAGGGTTCTGCCTCATCGTGTCTTGTCCAGGGGGTCCAAATGTACGGGATTTGTTGCGGTAGCACTTGTCCAAAGCGACATTCTTTGGACTTATGTCGAACCATAAGCCGGACCATCCAGAATTGCCGTTGTTGACCAATGATATAGATGCAAATATCTTTACTCCTATTAATTTGACAGGATTCTGCCTCGTCGTATCTTGTCCCGGGGGTCCAAATGTACAAGATTTGTTGCGGTAGCACTTGTCCAAAGCGACTCTCCTTGGACTCAGGTCGAATCATAAGCCTGAGCATTCAGAATTGCCAATGCCGTCTAATGATATAGATGCAAATATCTTTACCGCAATCAATTTGACAGGATTCTGCCTCATCGTGTCTTGTCCAGGGGGTCCAAATGTACGGGATATGTTGCGGTGGCACTTGTCCAAAACGACATTCTTTGGACTTATGTCGAACCATAAGCCGGACCATCCAGAATTGCCGTTGTTGACCAATGATATAGATGCAAATATCTTTACTCCTATTAATTTGACAGGATTCTGCCTCGTCGTATCTTGTCCCGGGGGTCCAAATGTACAAGATTTGTTGCGGTAGCACTTGTCCAAAGCGACTCTCCTTGGACTCAGGTCGAATCATAAGCCTGAGCATTCAGAATTGCCAATGCCGTCTAATGATACAGATGCAAATATCTTCACTCCTATCAATTTGACAGGATTCTGCCTCATCGTATCTTGTCCAGGGGATCCAAATGTACAAGATTTGTTGCGGTAGCACTTGTCCAAAGCGGCATTCTTTGGACTTATGTCGAACCATAAGCCGGACCATCCAGAATTGCCGTTGTTGACCAATGATATAGATGCAAATATCTTTACTCCTATGAATTTGACAGGATTCTGCCTCGTCGTATCTTGTCCCGGGGGTCCAAATGTACAAGATTTGTTGCGGTAGCACTTGTCCGAAGCGACTCTCTTTGGACTCAGGTCGAATCATATGCCGAACTTCCAGAATTGCCAATGTCGTCCAATGATAGAGATGCAAACATCTTCACTCCTATCAATTTGACAGGATTCTGCCTCATCGTATCTTGTCCAGGAGGTTCAAATGTACAAGATTTGTGCGGTAGCACTTGTCCAAAGGGACATTCTTTGGACTTAGGTCGAACATAAGCCGAGCATCCAGAATTGCCAATGTCGTCCAATGATATAGATGCAAATATCTTTACTCCTATCAATTTGACAGGATTCTGCCTCATCGTATATTGTCCAGGGGGTCCAAATGTACAAGACTTGTTGCGGTAGCACTTGTCCAAAGCGACTCTCCTTGGACTCAGGTCGAATCATATGCCTGAGCATCCAGAATTGCCAATGCCGTCTAATGATATTGTTCGAGAATCTCGCGATTCCCGTTGTGAGGAGATGAGAGGGAATGAAAGGAAAGAGGAAAGGGGGGAAATGAGAAGATCTATTGGCGGTGGAGAGGTTATGTTTCCACGTGGTCTACATAATGTCCGTTTAACAGTGTCTTTATTGTCTATAAAATCATGGTCACAGGTGCTCTACGGTAGTGAGAGTAGCAATTATAATGAGCGAGATAGTCAATTGTATGAATTGTATCCGCCGTACAATGATTAGTACCTGTTACGGGTGCACGTGCACGATTCGCGCCGCGTACAGAGCCTGCGTCGTCGGTGTTGATGTACCGTGTGTATTTCTCGGCGTTTAATCCGGGATTTATGTGTGCAAGTCCGTGATATTAAGAGTCGATCCAATGTGCAGCAATGCGTGAGATAAACCAGAAAGACGTAAATGCAATAATCCGTGTGCGTTCTCGGTAATAGCTGAGACGATAATGGCCGCCCGATTCGGCGGAAACGCCGCCCGCGTGCCGCGCGTTTTAAAGGCGCGCTCGCATGAAAGCCGCGTGTGACTCGGCCCTCAGGCCGCCTTGAGGATGCCGCGACGACGATTGGTCGGCGTCGCGGCATTCCCAAACATTCCGCCCGCCATCAGCAACGGAGGTTGATGATGCCCCTTGCTGATCTTGTTCGGAGGTGGTGATTGGCAGCACGGCAAGCTTGGAGATTGGCCGTGTGAGTGTCGCCGTCGCGGTTTTCAATGTCACCACTCTGGTGAGTCCATCCTTGCCCGGGTGAAGAACCGTAACTCGGGCGAGGGGCCATTTGCTTGGTGGAAAGCGCTCGTCCGTGAGTAGCACCATGGAGCCAACCTTGATGTTGTTGATTGGATGGTGCCATTTGGAGATTGCCTGTTGAAATTGCAAATAATGAGTAGACCATTGAGACCAAAATTGCTGTACCTTCTGCTGGATTAATTGCCACCGAGTCAACCTTGACACATTTGTATCAAGGAGCGATGGCTCCGGAATGGAAGTGATGGCGCTGCCGGTGAGGAAGTGTCCAGGGGTGAGCACAGCCATGTCTTCTGGATCATCACTGAGGGGCTCCAGTGGTCGTGAATTGAGAATAGCCTCTATTTGGGCAAGCAGGGTGCTGAGTTCTTCGTAGGTGAGTACGGTCTCACCTACAGTCCTCCTGAGATGAAATTTGGTGGACTTCACCGCTGCTTCCCATTTTCCACCCATGTGTGGAGCCGCCGGTGGATTGAACGACCACTGTGTGTTGTCCGATGCCAATACCTTCGAGATGACCTGGTGTTCGGCGGAACTCTGGGTGAAAAGGTTGTGTAAGACCCTTTCTGCTCCCACAAAATTAGTCCCGCAGTCTGAGTAGAAGGTGTGTGGAATTCCCCGTCTTGATGAGAAGCGCCGATAAGTTGCAATGAATCCATCTGTCGAGTAGTCCGTTACCGCCTCGAGATGTACTGCCGATGTTGTGAGACAAACAAAAACACAAATCCAGCCCTTATGTGGTTTTGAGCCTCTTCCTTTCCATGCCTTGATTGTAATCGGTCCTGCGTAGTCCACTCCGACGTGAGAAAATGCCCGTGATGGTGTGACACGACAGAGAGGTAGTTGGCCCATCAATTGACAGGCACGGATCCCCCTCTGCCTTGCACATATCACGCATTTGAGAATATGGGACTTCACAGGTGCTCTTCCGCCGATAATCCAGTACGTTTGCCGAAGATGAGCCAGTGTAAGTTGTGTACCGCCATGAAGTGTTCGACGGTGGGCATCATCTATAATGAGATCGGACAAACGTGAATGGCGAGGCAATATGGCTTGATGTTTGCCTTCATAAGGGAGAGATGACTCGTTGAGTCGACCTCCCACTCGCATGACCCCTTGGTCATCGATGTAAGCCGTCAATCGGTGAAGAGCGTGATTGTTCGGCAGTTGTGTGTGCGATTCCAGTTGCTTCAATTCGTGTGAGAAGTATGCCGATTGAGTCGCCTTTATCCAGAAAATCTTTGCCATGTCCAAGTCAGATGGTGTAATGTTCGTTAATGGTGATGAGACAGAACATTTTCTCAACCGTGAGCGAATTCTGAAACAAAGAGCAGTAATCCTGAGCAATTTACCAAGTGATGAGTAGCGGTATATGAGGCCCCAGTGGTAGTCGACTTTTGGTGAGGCCACAATCAATGAGATTCCCGGTCGAGCCTCGAGAGCCGAGGACTCGTCAGGAGATGAAGTTTGTGTTGGCCATGTGTCCGCTGATTGAGTGAGCCATGGTGGTCCCGTCCACCACAGCTCATGTGTTCGTAATTGCTCCGTTGTGATTCCCCTTGAGGCGCAGTCCGCTGGATTGGAAGTGCCAGGAACGTGTCTCCATTCAGATCTTGATGTGAGCTCTTGGATTTGCGACACCCTGTTCCGGACATAATCTTTCCAGCGAGAGGGATGGGCTTTGATCCATGTGAGAGTTACCTGGGAATCCGTCCACAAATAGGTTGAGCTTATGTCCATGTTTAGTGTGGCTTGGACATATCTCATGAGCTTTGCGAGTAACAGCGCGGCCGTAAGCTCCAACCTCGGGATGGTCAGTCTTTTAAGTGGTGCTACCTTGGTCCTTGAACAAACTAGTGACGTCACTATTCCTGTGGACGGTGTGTTAACGGCAATGTAAACTACCGCCGCCATGGCGAGTTGCGAAGCGTCAGAGAAGCCGTGGAGTGTGATGGTGGTACTCCCAAGCGTGTGAAGCCATCTTGGTACTGAGAGCAGTGCCAAGTTTGTGAGGTCTTCTCTGAGCGATAACCACCGTGAAGAAATTTGGGATGGCAGGCTGTCATCCCATCCAATTTTGTGCAACCAGAGCTCCTGAAGGAGCATTTTCGCCTTGATAATTACAGGTGATGCGAAGCCTAATGGATCAAATATCTGAGCCACTTCAGATAAGATGCGTCGTTTTGTGAGGTTTTCCATGCGATGATCTGACTTGGGTGTAAATACGAATTTATCCTCTTGAGGGCTCCACATGAGTCCTAATATGTTTGTTGCGCAATCGTCGAGCGAGATGAATGATCCTGGTGTGTTTTCCGAAGAGGTGGCGGTTAACACATCTGAGTGAGTTGAATGCCATTTTGCAAGAGGGAAGCCGCCCGCGTTGCAAAGTTCCTTTAATTGTTGTGCGATTTCCACGAGTTCTTCCACGGTGTCAGCGCCTCCAAAGATATCATCAACGTACCGACCGTGAGAAATAGGTGGTATTGCCAAAGGAAATCTATGGCCCTCATCATTGATGAGTTGTAGGAGCGCCCGAACTGCAAGGAATGGTGCTGCCTTTGTGCCATAGGTTACGGTGGTGAGTTGGTACGGAACTTCTCTTTGCTGTTCATCCAACCACAGGATTCGCTGTAAATCCCAATCATCGTGATGCACCTTGATCTGTCGGTACATCTTTGTGATGTCTGTGGCGAAGATGTGGCGGTGTTTGCGTATCCAAAGGAGTACATCCGTGATATTGAGAAGTAAGTTGGGACCTGTGTGCATAATGTCATTGACCGAGAGCCCGGAGGTGGTAGGGCAAGAACCGTTGAAGACAACACGCAGCTTCGTTGTTGAGCTGCTCTCCTTCAAGACACCATGATGAGGCAGATAATACTGCGACACCGTTTTGGATGTTTCTGGTGCCTTGACCATGTGATGGAGTTGTTGATACTCGGTCATGAACTGATGGTACAATGTGCTGTACTCACCACCCCGATCCAACTTCTTAAGGAGTCGTTGCAAACACCAATGCGCTGTAGTCCGTGATTCGCCTAATGTGCTGGATTCCGCCTTGAGAGGTATCCGTACAATGTATCGCCCAGTTGCGTCTCTTGAATGCGTGGACAGGAAATGATCCTCACACTCTTGTTCCTCCGGTGTGAGAACGGTAGAGACGTCTGATGGCAGTTCTTCTTGCACCCAGAACTTCGTCAGCAGTTCTTGGAGTGCATTGTCGTCACGATGGAGGGTGACGTGGTGAGAAGAGTAAGCTAGTGATGCTGGTGAGCTTACTGGTCCAAGAACAAGCCATCCGAAGATGGAAAGCTGAGCGATTGGCATTGATGGCGATCCCTTGATGATGTTGGGCTTGATAGCCTGCCCGTATGCGTCTGCCCCTATAAGGATGTCAATAGGGCGAGGCGTAAGAAAGTCCGGATCTGCTAACCTCAAACCTTGTAAGTGCGGCCATGACTGAGGTGATACATCGAATGATGGTAAGATTGATGTCAATTCCTCGAGGATGTGAGCTCTGACCGTAACTTTAGCAGATGAATGCAACGAACAGATGGTAATCGTTGCCACGCCCCGTGTTCTTGTCGCGTTGGAGCCGCCAATGCCCGTGATAGAAACCTTCGATCGGCTCCGTTGAATGCTGAGTGCATCCACGAGCCGTTCCGTGATGAAGGTGAGTTCGGACCCTGAGTCAATTAGCATCCTGGTGAGGTGTGTTCCATTCCTTGAGGCGATCCTTGCTACCGCTGTGGCCAGGAGCGTAGCTTGTGTGTAAGTCCGTGAATGGTCGACGAATGCGCGTGCAGCCTAGTGAGATTCCTTGCTGGTACCTGCTGTCTGGGTGTCGGTGGTAGGCTGCGCCCCGTGAAGCATCGTGTGGTGCCTGCCGGAGCACGACTTACATGTTCGTGCCCGACAGACACGCACAGCGTGGCGCCCCAGGCAGTTGTAGCAGAGGCGCTTAGAAGTGGCGATGGTGTGCCTCTCCTTAACCGACATAAGTCGAAAGGTAGGGCACTGCACAATATAGTGCCTCCCCTGGCAGGCGTCGCAGGGGTAGGCAATGGACGGGTCCGTGGCTGGCCGGGTGGAAGTGGCCGCTTGTGTAGTGTGCAGTGCTGGCTTCCTTTGTGTGCTTGCGCCCGATGAGCGAGTAGATGCCGTGGAGGAGGAGGTCGCAGGCGCCTTCTCCAAACGCTCGAGTGTGCGTGTTCTCGCCACCAGGAACTCTTCCAATTGAGAAAAGCGTGGGAATTCTTGAGTCGATCCGAGTGAAATCTCCCACGCCTCTCTCGACGCTGAGTCCAATCGTGCCATGATATGGTGCACGAGAAGGCATTCCCACCTGTCATGAGCGCTGTCGAGCACCGACAATGCCTTCGTCGTCTCCGCGACAGTCGCTGTCAGCCTGGACAATGTGGCTGCGTCCTTGATTCCGGGCGTCCCTATGTTGTAAAGGCGATCGAGATGAGCTTGGATATGAAGACGCTTATTTTCATATCGTCTCTTGAGAAGGTCCCACGATGCGTCCAATGATTCCGCCGTCAAAGGGAGCCCTTGCACCACCTGTGCGGCTGATCCAGATAAGCAACCACGCAGGTAGTGCAGCTTCTGGATTGAGGACAGCCTTGAGTTGTTGCGCACGAGGGAGTCAAACAGTTCGCTAAACGCTGGCCACTGCTCGTACTCCCCTGTGAACGTGGGCAAAGAGATATCCGGCAATTTGGCGCTTGATCCCATATCTTCAGTGTGGCTGCGTCCATGATCCGTTGCCGTGAGTGCATTTTCGCGCTCACTTAAAGCCAGCCTGGCCCGGAAGACGATGATAGCCTCCAGGTTATGTACCTCCATACGGAAGTACTCATGCTTCATATTACTAGTCGGCCAAGCCGCCTCAAGTTGAGCATGCTCCCTCTCAAACGCCAAGTGTATGGTCGTGAGGCTGTCCTTGATGTGGTTGACCGCCATGATGGATAATCCCTTGCCATCCTTGGGAATGGTAGAGGCAATTTCCTTGAGGATACTGACCCTCCCCATCTGCGTCTTCACCTTTGCCACGAGTTCTGGAGAAAGGCGCGCAGGTGACGCAGGCCTGCTCTTGGTGGTAGGGCAAGCAGAGCTTCCTGAAAGCACCGGGATGGTGAGTGTTGCTGGCGAGGGAGGGCCATTGTCGTCAGAGTCCCCGAAGACCTCCTGCTGTGTCTCCTCGGAATCCATGATGTGGTATGCCTTGTGTTCCCTGAGCTAGTCCTTGAGTGAGAGCTTGATTTCTGACCTGTCAAATGTCAATTTTATGAGCCCACGAACTGAAGCTTATTGTTTTATACCACCGTGAGACGAGAACATATAGAGTCACTACACATTGAGTCAATGTTCACATAGTTCACTGAGTCGCTGCACTTTTCACTTTAATGACCATAGTGGACACTCTCACACCGCCAATCCGGCTCGAAGGACCAAATGTTCGAGAATCTCGCGATTCCCGTTGTGAGGAGATGAGAGGGAATGAAAGGAAAGAGGAAAGGGGGGAAATGAGAAGATCTATTGGCGGTGGAGAGGTTATGTTTCCACGTGGTCTACATAATGTCCGTTTAACAGAGTCTTTATTGTCTATAAAATCATGGTCACAGGTGCTCTACGGTAGTGAGAGTAGCAATTATAATGAGCGAGATAGTCAATTGTATGAATTGTATCCGCCGTACAATGATTAGTACCTGTTACGGGTGCACGTGCACGATTCGCGCCGCGTACAGAGCCTGCGTCGTCGGTGTTGATGTACCGTGTGTATTTCTCGGCGTTTAATCCGGGATTTATGTGTGCAAGTCCGTGATATTAAGAGTCGATCCAATGTGCAGCAATGCGTGAGATAAACCAGAAAGACGTAAATGCAATAATCCGTGTGCGTTCTCGGTAATAGCTGAGACGATAATGGCCGCCCGATTCGGCGGAAACGCCGCCCGCGTGCCGCGCGTTTTAAAGGCGCGCTCGCATGAAAGCCGCGTGTGACTCGGCCCTCAGGCCGCCTTGAGGATGCCGCGACGACGATTGGTCGGCGTCGCGGCATTCCCAAACAGATATAGATGCAAATATCTTCTCTCCTATCAATGTGACAGGATTCTGCCTCATCATACCATTCCACGAGGTCCAAATGCACAAGGTTTGGGCGGCAGCATTTGCCCAAACCGACTCTCTTTGGATTCAGGTCGAATCATAAACCGGAGCATCCAGAATTGCCAATGTCGTCCAATGATATAGATGCCAATATCTTTACTCCTATTAATTTGACAAGATTCTGCCTCATCGTATCTTGTCCAGGGGGTCCAAATGTACAAGATTTGTTGCGGTAGCACTTGTCCAAAACGACCCTCCTTGGACTCAGGTCGAATCATAAGCCGGGGCATCCAGAATTGCCAATGTCGTCCAATGATATAGATACAATTATCTTTACTCCTATCAATTTGACAGGATTCTGCCTCATCATATCTTGTCCAGGAGGTCCAAATGGACAAGATTTGGGCGGCAGTATTTGACCAAAGCGACTCTCTTTGAACTCAGGTCGAATCATATGCCGAACTTCCAGAATTGCCAATGTCGTCTAATGATATAGATGCAAACATCTTCACTCCTATCAATTTGACAGGATTCTGCCTCATCATATCTTGTCCAGGAGGTCCAAATGTACAAGATTTGTTGCGGTAGCACTTGTCCAAAACGACCCTCCTTGGACTCAGGTCGAATCATAAGCCGGGGCTTCCAAAATTGCCAATGTCGTCCAATGATATAGATACAATTATCTTTACTGCTATCAATTTGACAGGATTCTGGCTCATCGTGTCTTGTCCAGGAGGATCAAGTGTACGGTAGCACTAGACAAGAGCGAAACGCTTTCGACTCAGGTCGATCCATAAGCCGAAGCATTCAGAATTGCCAATGTCGTGCAATGATATAGATGCAAATATCTTTACTGCTATCAATTTGACAGGATTCTGCCTCATCGTATCTTGTCCAGGGGGTGCAAATGTACACGATTTGTTGCGGTAGCACTTGTCCAAAGCGACATTCTTTGGACTTATGTCGAACCAAAAGCCGGACCATCCAGAATTGCCGATGTTGACCAATGATATAGATGCAAATATCTTCATTCCTATCAATTTGACTGGATTCTGGCTCATCATGTCTCGTCCAGGAGGATAAAGTCTACAAGATTTGCGCGGTAGCACTACACAAAAGCGAAACTCTTTGGACTCAGGTCGATCCATAAGCCGAAGCATCCAGAATTGCCAATGTCGTGCAATGATAAAGATGCAAATATTTTTACTGCTATCAATTTGACAGGATTCTGCCTCATCGTATCTTGTCCACGAGGTTCAAATGTACAAGATTTGTGCGGGAGCACTTGCCCAAAGCGGCATTCTTTAGACTTAGGTCGATCCATATGCCGAAGCTTCAAGAATTGCCAATGTCGTGCAATGGTATAGATGCAAATATCTTTACTGCAATCAATTTCACAGGATTCTGCCTCATCGTGTCTTGTCCAGGGGGTCCAAATGTACGGGATTTGTTGCGGTAGCACTTGTCCAAAGCGACATTCTTTGGACTTATGTCGAACCATAAGCCGGACCATCCAGAATTGCCGTTGTTGACCAATGATATAGATGCAAATATCTTTACTCCTATTAATTTGACAGGATTCTGCCTCGTCGTATCTTGTCCCGGGGGTCCAAATGTACAAGATTTGTTGCGGTAGCACTTGTCCAAAGCGACTCTCCTTGGACTCAGGTCGAATCATAAGCCTGAGCATTCAGAATTGCCAATGCCGTCTAATGATATAGATGCAAATATCTTTACTCCTATCAATGTGATAGGATTCTGCATCATACCTTGTACAGGAGGTCCAAATGTACAAGACTTATTGCGGTAGCACTTGTCCGAAGCGACTCTCTTTGGCCTCCGGTCGAATCATTTGCCGGAGCATGCAGAATTGCCAATGTCGTCCAGTGATATTGATGCAAATATCTTTACTCCTATCAATGTGATAGGATTCTGCCTCATCGTATCTTGTCCAGGGGGTCCAAATGTACACGATTTGTTGCGGTAGCACTTGTCCAAAGCGACATTCTTTGGACTTATGTCGAACCAAAAGCCGGACCATCCAGAATTGCCGATGTTGACCAATGATATAGATGCCAATATCTTTACTCCTATTAATTTGACAGGATTCTGCCTCATCGTATCTTGTCCAGGGGGTCCAAATGTACAAGATTTGTTGCGGTAGCACTTGTCCAAAACGACCCTCCTTGGACTCAGGTCGAATCATAAGCCGGGGCATCCAGAATTGCCAATGTCGTCCAATGATATAGATACAATTATCTTTACTCCTATCAATTTGACAGGATTCTGCCTCATCATATCTTGTCCAGGAGGTCCAAATGGACAAGATTTGGGCGGCAGTATTTGACCAAAGCGACTCTCTTTGAACTCAGGTCGAATCATATGCCGAACTTCCAGAATTGCCAATGTCGTCTAATGATATAGATGCAAACATCTTCACTCCTATCAATTTGACAGGATTCTGCCTCATCATATCTTGTCCAGGAGGTCCAAATGTACAAGATTTGTTGCGGTAGCACTTGTCCAAAACGACCCTCCTTGGACTCAGGTCGAATCATAAGCCGGGGCTTCCAAAATTGCCAATGTCGTCCAATGATATAGATACAATTATCTTTACTGCTATCAATTTGACAGGATTCTGGCTCATCGTGTCTTGTCCAGGAGGATCAAGTGTACGGTAGCACTAGACAAGAGCGAAACTCTTTGGACTCAGGTCGATCCATAAGCCGAAGCATCAAGAATTGCCAATGTCGTGCAATGGTATAGATGCAAATATCTTTACTGCAATAAATTTGACAGGATTCTGCCTCATCGTGTCTTGTCCAGGGGGTCCAAATGTACGGGATTTGTTGCGGTGGCACTTGTCCAAAACGACATTCTTTGGACTTATGTCGAACCATAAGCCGGACCATCCAGAATTGCCGTTGTTGACCAATGATATAGATGCAAATATCTTTACTCCTATTAATTTGACAGCATTCTGCCTCGTCGTATCTTGTCCCGGGGGTCCAAATGTACAAGATTTGTTGCGGTAGCACTTGTCCAAAGCGACTCTCCTTGGACTCAGGTCGAATCATAAGCCTGAGCATTCAGAATTGCCAATGCCGTCTAATGATACAGATGCAAATATCTTCACTCCTATCAATTTGACAGGATTCTGCCTCATCGTATCTTGTCCAGGGGATCCAAATGTACAAGATTTGTTGCGGTAGCACTTGTCCAAAGCGGCATTCTTTGGACTTATGTCGAACCATAAGCCGGACCATCCAGAATTGCCGTTGTTCACCAATGATATAGATGCAAATATCTTTACTCCTATGAATTTGACAGGATTCTGCCTCGTCGTATCTTGTCCCGGGGGTCCAAATGTACAAGATTTGTTGCGGTAGCACTTGTCCGAAGCGACTCTCTTTGGACTCAGGTCGAATCATATGCCGAACTTCCAGAATTGCCAATGTCGTCCAATGATAGAGATGCAAACATCTTCACTCCTATCAATTTGACAGGATTCTGCCTCATCGTATCTTGTCCAGGAGGTTCAAATGTACAAGATTTGTGCGGTAGCACTTGTCCAAAGGGACATTCTTTGGACTTAGGTCGAACATAAGCCGAGCATCCAGAATTGCCAATGTCGTCCAATGATATAGATGCAAATATCTTTACTCCTATCAATTTGACAGGATTCTGCCTCATCGTATATTGTCCAGGGGGTCCAAATGTACAAGACTTGTTGCGGTAGCACTTGTCCAAAGCGACTCTCCTTGGACTCAGGTCGAATCATATGCCTGAGCATCCAGAATTGCCAATGCCGTCTAATGATATAGATGCAAATATCTTCTCTCCTATCAATGTGACAGGATTCTGCCTCATCATACCTTTTCCACGAGGTCCAAATGCACAAGGTTTGGGCGGCAGCATTTGCCCAAACCGACTCTCTTTGGATTCAGGTCGAATCATAAACCGGAGCATCCAGAATTGCCAATGTCGTCCAATGATATAGATGCAAATATCTTTACTCCTATCAATTTGACAAGATTCTGCCTCATCGTATATTGTCCAGGGGGTCCAAATGTACAAGACTTGTGCGGTAGCACTTGACAAAAGCCAATCTCTTTGACTCAGGTCGAATCATATGCCGAGCATCCAGAATTGCCAATGTCGTCCAATGATATAGATCAAATATCTTTACTCCTATCAATTTGACAGGATTCTGCCTCATCGTATCTTGTCCAGGGGGTCCAAATGTACACGATTTGTTGCGGTAGCACTTGTCCAAAGCGACATTCTTTGGACTTATGTCGAACCATAAGCCGGACCATCCAGAATTGCCAATGTCGTCCAATGATATAGATAGAAATATCTGTACTGCTATCAATTTGACAGGATTCCGGCTCATCGTGTCTTGTCCAGGAGGATCAAGTGTACAAGAATTGTGCGGTAGCACTAGACAAGAGCGAAACGCTTTCGACTCAGGTCGATCCATAAGCCGAAGCATTCAGAATTGCCAATGTCGTGCAATGATATAGATGCAAATATCTTTACTGCTATCAATTTGACAGGATTCTGCCTCATCGTATCTTGTCCAGGGGGTGCAAATGTACACGATTTGTTGCGGTAGCACTTGTCCAAAGCGACATTCTTTGGACTTATGTCGAACCAAAAGCCGGACCATCCAGAATTGCCGATGTTGACCAATGATATAGATGCAAATATCTTCATTCCTATCAATTTGACTGGATTCTGGCTCATCATGTCTCGTCCAGGAGGATAAAGTCTACAAGATTTGCGCGGTAGCACTACACAAAAGCGAAACTCTTTGGACTCAGGTCGATCCATAAGCCGAAGCATCCAGAATTGCCAATGTCGTGCAATGATAAAGATGCAAATATTTTTACTGCTATCAATTTGACAGGATTCTGCCTCATCGTATCTTGTCCACGAGGTTCAAATGTACAAGATTTGTGCGGGAGCACTTGCCCAAAGCGGCATTCTTTAGACTTAGGTCGATCCATATGCCGAAGCTTCAAGAATTGCCAATGTCGTGCAATGGTATAGATGCAAATATCTTTACTGCAATCAATTTCACAGGATTCTGCCTCATCGTGTCTTGTCCAGGGGGTCCAAATGTACGGGATTTGTTGCGGTAGCACTTGTCCAAAGCGACATTCTTTGGACTTATGTCGAACCATAAGCCGGACCATCCAGAATTGCCGTTGTTGACCAATGATATAGATGCAAATATCTTTACTCCTATTAATTTGACAGGATTCTGCCTCGTCGTATCTTGTCCCGGGGGTCCAAATGTACAAGATTTGTTGCGGTAGCACTTGTCCAAAGCGACTCTCCTTGGACTCAGGTCGAATCATAAGCCTGAGCATTCAGAATTGCCAGTGCCGTCTAATGATATAGATGCAAATATCTTCACTCCTATCAATGTGACAGGATTCTGCCTCATCATACCTTTTCCAGGAGGTCCAAATGCACACGTTTTAGGCGGCAGCATTTGCCCAAACCGACTCTCTTTGGATTCAGGTCGCATCATAATCCGGAGCATCCAGAATTGCCAATGTCGTCCAGTGATATTGATGCAAATATCTTTACTCCTATCAATGTGATAGGATTCTGCCTCATCGTATCTTGTCCAGGGGGTCCAAATGTATACGATTTGTTGCGGTAGCGCTTGTCCAAAGCGACATTCTTTGGACTTATGTCGAACCATAAGCCGGAACATCCGGAATTGCCGATGTTGACCAATGATATAGATGCAAATATCTTTACTCCTATCAATTTGACAGGATTCTGGCTCATCATGTCTTGCCCAGGATGATCAAGTGTAGAAGATGTGTGCGGTAGCACTAGACAAAAGCGAAACTCCTTGGACTCAGGTCGATCCATAAGCCGAAGCATCCAGAATTGCCAATGTCGTCCAATGATATAGATACAAATATCTTCACTCCTATCAATTTGACAGGATTCTGGCTCATCATGTCTTGTCCAGGAGGATCAAGTGTACAAAACTTATTGCGGTAGCACTTGTCCAAAGCGACATCCTTTGGACTAATGTCGAACCATAAGCCCGACCATCCAGAATTGCCGATGTTCACCAATGATATAGATGCAAATATATTTACTCCTATTAATTTGACAGAATTCTGCCTCATCGTATCTTGTCAAGGGGGTCTAAATGTACAAGATTTGTTGCGGTAGCATTTGTCCAAAACAACTCTCCTTGGACTCAGGTCGAATCATAAGCCTGAGCATCCAGAACTGCAAATGTCGTCCAATGATATAGATGCAAATATCTTTAATCCTGTCAATTTGACAGGATTCTGCCTCATCGTATATTGTCCAGGGGGTCCAAATGTACAAGACTTGTGCGGTAGCACTTGACAAAAGCCAATCTCTTCGACTCAGGTCGAATCATATGCCGAGCATCCAGAATTGCCAATGTCGTCCAATGATATACATGCAAATATCTTTACTCCTATCAATGTGATAGGATTCTGTATCATACCTTGTACAGGAGGTCCAAATGTACAAGATTTATTGCGGTAGCACTTGTCCGAAGCGACTCTCGTTTGCCTCCGGTCGAATCATTTGCCAGAGCATCCAGAATTGCCAATGTCGTCCAGTGATATTGATGCAAATATCTTTACTCCTATCAATGTCATAGGATTCTGCCTCATCGTATCTTGTCCAGGGGGTCCAAATGTACACGATTTGTTGCGGTAGCACTTGTCCAAAGCGATATTCTTTGGACTTATGTCGAACCATAAGCCGGACCATCCAGAATTGCCGATGTTGACCAATGATATAGATGCAAATATCTTTACTCCTATTAATTTTACAGGATTCTGCCTCATCGTATCTTGTCCAGGGGGTCCAAATGTATAAGATTTGTTGCGGTAGCACTTGTCCAAAACGACCCTCCTTGGACTCAAGTCGAATCATAAGCCTGAGCATCCAGAATTGCCAATGCCTTCTAATGATATAGATGCAAATATATTCACTCCCATCAATGTGACAGGATTCTGCCTCATCATATCTTGTCCAGGAGGTCCAAATGGACAAGATTTGGGCGGCAGTATTTGACCAAAGCGACTCTCTTTGAACTCAGGTCGAATCATATGCCGAACTTCCAGAATTGCCAATGTCGTCTAATGATATAGATGCAAACATCTTCACTCCTATCAGTTTGACAGGAGTCTGGCTCATCATGTCTTGTCCAGGAGGATCAAGTGTAGAAGATGTGTGCGGTAGCACTAGACAAAAGCGAAACTCCTTGGACTCAGGTCGATTCATAAGCCGAAGCATCGAGAATTGCCAATGTCGTGCAATGATATAGATGCAAATATCTTTACTGCTATCAATTTGACAGGATTCTGCCTCATCGTATCTTGTCCACGAGGTTCAAATGTACAAGATTTGTGCGGGAGCACTTGTCCAAAGCGGCATTCTATAGACTTAGGTCGAATCATAAGCCGGGGCATCCAGAATTGCCAATGTCGTCCAACGATATAGATACAATTATCTTTACTGCTATCAATTTGACAGGATTCTGGCTCATCGTGTCTTGTCAAGGAGGATCAAGTGTACGGTAGCACTAGACAAGAGCGAAACTCTTTGGACTCAGGTCGATCCATAAGCCGAAGCATCAAGAATTGCCAATATCGTGCAATGGTATAGATGCAAATATCTTTACTGCAATCAATTTCACAGGATTATGCCTCATCGTGTCTTGTCCAGGGGGTCCAAATGTACGGGATTTGTTGCGGTAGCACTTGTCCAAAGCGACATGCTTTGGACTTATGTCGAACCATAAGCCGGACCATCCAGAATTGCCGTTGTTGACCAATGATATAGATGCAAATATCTTTACTCCTATTAATTTGACAGGATTCTGCCTCGTCGTATCTTGTCCCGGGGGTCCAAATGTACAAGATTTGTTGCGGTAGCACTTGTCCAAAGCGACTCTCCTTGGACTCAGGTCGAATCATAAGCCTGAGCATTCAGAATTGCCAATGCCGTCTAATGATATAGATGCAAATATCTTCACTCCTATCAATGTGACAGGATTCTGCCTCATCATACCTTTTCCAGGAGGTCCAAATGCACAAGATTTGTGCGGGAGCACTTGCCCAAAGCGGCATTCTTTAGACTTAGGTCGATCCATATGCCGAAGCTTCAAGAATTGCCAATGTCGTGCAATGGTATAGATGCAAATATCTTTACTGCAATCAATTTCACAGGATTCTGCCTCATCGTGTCTTGTCCAGGGGGTCCAAATGTACGGGATTTGTTGCGGTAGCGCTTGTCCGAAGCGACATTCTTTGGACTTATGTCGAACCATAAGCCGGACCATCCAGAATTGCCGATGTTGACCAATGATATAGATGCAAATATCTTCACTCCTATCAATTTGACAGGATTCTGGCTCATCATGTCTTGTCCAGGAGGATCAAGTGTACAAGACTTATCGCGGTAGCACTTGTCCAAAGCGACATCCTTTGGACTAATGTCGAACCATAAGCCCGACCATCCAGAATTGCCGATGTTCACCAATGATATAGATGCAAATATCTTTACTCCTATTAATTTGACAGAATTCTGCCTCATCGTATCTTGTCAAGGGGGTCTAAATGTACAAGATTTGTTGCGGTAGCATTTGTCCAAAACAACTCTCCTTGGACTCAGGTCGAATCATAAGCCTGAGCATCCAGAACTGCAAATGTCGTCCAATGATATAGATGCAAATATCTTTAATCCTGTCAATTTGACAGGATTCTGCCTCATCGTATATTGTCCAGGGGGTCCAAATGTACAAGACTTGTGCGGTAGCACTTGACAAAAGCCAATCTCTTTGACTCAGGTCGAATCATATGCCGAGCATCCAGAATTGCCAATGTCGTCCAATGATATACATGCAAATATCTTTACTCCTATCAAAGTGATAGGATTCTGTATCATACCTTGTACAGGAGGTCCAAATGTACAAGATTTATTGCGGTAGCACTTGTCCGAAGCGACTCTCTTTGGCCTCCGGTCGAATCATTTGCCAGAGCATCCACAATTGCCAATGTCGTCCAGTGATATTGATGCAAATATCTTTACTCCTATCAATGTCATAGGATTCTGCCTCATCGTATCTTGTCCAGGGGGTCCAAATGTACACGATTTGTTGCGGTAGCACTTGTCCAAAGCGATATTCTTTGGACTTATGTCGAACCATAAGCCGGACCATCCAGAATTGCCGATGTTGACCAATGATATAGATGCAAATATCTTCACTCCTATCAATTTGACAGGATTCGGCCTCATCATATCTTGTCCAGGAGGTCCAAATGTACACGATTTGTTGCGGTAGCACTTCTCCAAAGCGACATTCTTTGGACTAATGTCGAACCATAAGCCGGACCATCCAGAATTGCCGAGGATCACCAATGATATAGATGCAAATATCTTTACTCTTATTAATTTGACAGAATTCTGCCTCATCGTATCTTTTCAAGGGGGTCCAAATGTACAAGATTTGTTGCGGTAGCATTTGTCCAAAACGACTCTCCTTGGACTCAGGTCGAATCATAAGCCTGAGCATCCAGAATTGCCAATGTCGTCCAATGATATAGATGCAAATATCTTCACTCTTATCAATTTGACAGGATTCGGCCTCATCATATCTTGTCCAGGAGGTCCAAATGGACAACATTTGGGCGGCAGTATTTGTCCGAAGCGAATCTCTTTGAACTCAGGTCGAATCATATGCCGAACTTCCAGAATTGCCAATGTCGTCTAATGATATAGATGCAAACATCTTCACTCCTATCAATTTGACAGGATTCTGCCTCATCGTATCTTGTCCAGGAGGTTCAAATGTACAAGATTTGTGCGGTAGCACTTGTCCAAAGCGACATTCTTTGGACTCAGGTCGATCCATAAGCCGAAGCATCCAGAATTGCCAATGTCGTGCAATGATATAGATGCAAATATCTTTACTGCTACCAATTTGACAGGATTCTGCCTCATCGTATCTTGTGCAGGGGGTCCAAATGTACACGATTTGTTGCGGTAGCACTTGTCCAAAGCGACATTCTTTGGACTAATGTCGAACCATAAGCCGGACCATCCAGAATTGCCGAGGATCACCAATGATATAGATGCAAATATCTTTACTCCTATTAATTTGACAGAATTCTGCCTCATCGTATCTTGTCAAGGGGGTCCAAATGTACAAGATTTGTTGCGGTAGCATTTGTCCAAAACGACTCTCCTTGGATTCAGGTCGAATCATAAGCCTGAACATCCAGAATTGCCAATGTCGTCCAATGATATAGATGCAAATATCTTCACTCCTATCAATTTGACAGGATTCGGCCTCATCATATCTTGTCCAGGAGGTCCAAATGTACAAGATTTGTTGCCGTAGCACTTGTCCAAAACGACAGTCACATTAATGGGAGTAAAAATATTTGCATCTATATCATTGGACGACATTGGCGATCCTGGATGCTTCGGCATATGGATCGACCTGAGTCCAAGGAGTTTCGCTTTTGTCTAGTGCCGCACACATCTTCTACAGTTGATCCTCCTGGACAAGACATGATGAGCCAGAATCCTGTCAAATTGATAGGAGTAAAGATATTTGCATCTATATCATTGGTCAACATCGGCAATTCTGGATGGTCCGGCATATGGTTCGACCTAAGTCCAAAGAATGTCGCTTTGGACAAGTGCTACCGCCCAAACCTTGTGCATTTGGACCTCCTGGACAAGATACGATGAGGCAGAATCCTGTCACATTGATAGGAGAGAAGATATTTGCATCTATATCATTGCACGACATTGGCAATTCTGGTTGCTTCGGCTTATGGATCGACCTGGGTCCAAGGAGTTTCGCTTTGTCTAGTGCTACCGCACACGTCTTCTACACTTGATCCTCCTGGACAAGACATGATGAGCCAGAATCCTGTCAAATTGATAGGTGTGAAGATATTTGCATCTATATCATTAGACGACATTGGCAATTCTGGATGCTCCGGTTTATGATGCGACCTCAATCCAAAGAGAGTCGGTTTGGGCAAATGCTCCCGCCCAAAAGGTGTACATTTGGACCCCCTGGAAAAGGCATGATGAGGCAGAATCCTGTCACATTGATAGGAGTGAAGATATTTGCATCTATATCATTGGACGACATTGGCAATTCTTGATGCTCAGGCTTATGATTCGACCTGAGTCCAAGGAGAGTCGCTTTGGACAAGTGCTACCGCCACAAATCTTGTACATTTGGACCCCCGGGACAAGATACGACGAGGCAGAATCCCGTCAAATTGATAGCAGTAAAGATAATTGTATCTATATCATTGGACGACATTGGCAATTCTGGATGCCCCGGCTTATGATTCGACCTGAGTCCAAAGAGAGTCGCTTTGGACAAGGGCTACCGCACAAATCTTGTACATTTGAACCTCCGTAACATGGTATGATGAGGCAGAATCCTATCACATTGATAGGAGTAAAGATATTTGCATCTATATCATTGGTCAACATCGGCAGTTCTGGATGGTCCGGCTTATGGTTCGACCTAAGTCTAAAGAATGTCGCTTTGGACAAGTGCTACCGCCCAAACCTTGTGCATTTGGACCTCCTGGACAAGATACGATGAGGCAGAATCCTGTCACATTGATAGGAGAGAAGATATTTGCATCTATATCATTGCACGACATTGGCAATTCTGGTTGCTTCGGCTTATGGATCGACCTGGGTCCAAGGAGTTTCGCTTTGTCTAGTGCTACCGCACACGTCTTCTACACTTGATCCTCCTGGACAAGACATGATGAGCCAGAATCCTGTCAAATTGATAGGTGTGAAGATATTTGCATCTATATCATTAGACGACATTGGCAATTCTGGATGCTCCGGTTTATGATGCGACCTCAATCCAAAGAGAGTCGTTTTGGACAAATGCTACCGCAACAAATCTTGTACATTTGGACCCCCTTGACAAGATACGATGAGGCAGAATTCTGTCAAATTAATAGGAGTAAAGATATTTGCAACTATATCATTGGTGAACAGCGGCAATTCTGGATGCTCGGCATATGATTCGACCTGAGTCAAAGAGATTGGCTTTTGTCAAGTGCTACCGCACAAGTCTTGTACATTTGGACCCCCTGGACAATATACGATGAGGCAGAATCCTGTAAAATTGATAGGAGTAAAGATATTTGCATCTATATCATTGGACGACATTGTCAATTCTGGATGCTCCGGTTTATGATTCGACCTGAATCCAAAGAGAGTCGGTTTGGGCAAATGCTGCCGCCCAAACCTTGTGCATTTGGACCTCGTGGAAAAGGTATGATGAGGCAGAATCCTGTCACATTGATAGGAGAGAAGATATTTGCATCTATATCATTAGACGGCATTGGAAATTTTGGATGCTCAGGTATATGATTCGACCAAGGAGAGTCGCTTTGGACAAGTGCTACCGCAACAAATCGTGTACATTTGAACCTCCGGAACAAGGTATGATGAGGCAGAATCCTATAACATTGATAGGATTAAAGATATTTGCATCTATATCATTGGTCAACATCGGCAGTTCTGGATGGTCCGGAATATGGTTCGACCTAAGTCCAAAGAATGTCGCTTTGGACAAGTGCTACCGCACAAATCTTGTACATTTCAACCTCGTGGACAAGATACGATGAGGCAGAATCCTGTCAAATTGATAGCAGTAAAGATATTTGCATCTATATCATTGCACGACATTGGCAATTCTGGATGCTTCGGCATATGGATCGACCTGAGTCCAAGGAGTTTCGCTTTTGTCTAGTGCTATCGCACACATCTTCTACACTTGATCCTCCTGGACAAGACATGATGAGCCAGAATCCTGTCAAATTGATAGGAGTAAAGATATTTGCATCTATATCATTGGTCAACATCGGCAATTCTGGATGGTCCGGCATATGGTTCGACCTAAGTCCAAAGAATGTCGCTTTGGACAAGTCTACCGCACAAATCTTGTACATTTGAACCTCCTGGACAAGATACGATGAGGCAGAATCCTGTCAAATTGATAGGAGTGAAGATGTTTGCATCTATATCATTGGACGACATTGGCAATTCTGGAAGTTCGGCATATGATTCGACCTGAGTCCAAGGAGAGTCGTTTTGGACAAATGCTACCGCAACAAATCTTGTACATTTGGACCCCCTTGACAAGATACGATGAGGCAGAATTCTGTCAAATTAATAGGAGTAAAGATATTTGCATCTATATCATTGGTGAACATCGGCAATTCTGGATGGTCCGGCTTATGGTTCGACATTAGTCCAAAGAATGTCGCTTTGGACAAGTGCTACCGCAACAAATCGTGTACATTTGGACCCCCTGGACAAGATACGATGAGGCACAATCCTATCACATTGATAGGAGTAAAGATGTTTGCATCAATATCACTGGACGACATTGGCAATTCTGGATGCTCCGGCATATGATTCGACCGGAGGCCAAAGAGAGTCGCTTCGTGTTGCGTATTCATTGTCACCTCGGGCGGGCGGCCAATAGGCGCCCGCGGCGCGCTCGCTGCAGATCAATCGTTGCGGTCGATACTCAGGCCATACTCTATGTAAACGCGCCTGCTAATCAGTAGCGCCGCGTCGCGTTCTTCTCGGGCAATTGTACTCTCGCGGTTTCCGCGTGCTCTCGTCGGCCATTACCGTCTTCCGCATAGTCGTGACCGGGTGCTCTCATATTCGTCGCGAATCGTAGCGAGTAAATCGGGCGCAATTCTCTTTTAGTGCATAGTGGAAGGTGACTGGTACAGCTCAGGGATTATATAAAGACGCTTTGGTGCCCCTCAAACACTGTAATCCTAGTTTTTAGAGCGTTTAGTTAATAAATAACCTTTTTTGGAACTCCTCAACCACGTGTTATCGTTCTGTGCCGGCCACGTGCCGTGTGGCGTAGTGTAGTGCGAAGGCTCCTCCGAACAAAACCACAACTCGCGAAAACTAGTTTCCCTCAGGCACTCCTCTAGACTTTAAACAATAAAAACATTGGTCCTTCGAGCCGGATAAAACGCGAGTGATGACGGAGCATGACGCCAAAGTGGCCGGGCAAATGAGCCGTTTTCGGTTCATCCGGCGTCTGGAAGAGGAGTCCCGGCGGGAGCCCTTCAAAACGCTGCACCCAGAGGCAGTGCGAGCCCCGTTGGACCATCTCCAAGAGGCATGGAAGATGTTTGACGAGCAGCACAATCGCCTGTGCGAGCTTCCTCTGTTGGACTTTCACAAACTCGAATACACTACCGAAGGGGTGTATGACCAGTGCTTTGAGCGTTACACCAAGGCCACCACAGCGCTTCGTATCCTGCAAGCTGAGCAGGCAAGACAGGCACCCCTCAACACCCCTCCGGTCACCACTCAGGCTCTTTCTCGGGCGATCGTGCCCCAGGTAGCACTGCCGTCGTTTTCCGGCGATTTCGTTGCCTGGAGGCATTTTCGGGACACTTTTGAGTCCCTTGTGCAGAGGAACACGCAGTTCCCCCCGCTGGAAAAGCTGCTCATCCTTCGAGCGGCCCTCTCAGGGGAAGCAGCGCGGCGTATTGACACGCTGCCGGTCGAGGCAGCCTCCTTCGACCTGGCGTGGCAGAGACTCCTCGACAGATATGAAAATTATCGGGTGTTGGAAGGGGAACTCCTCGACGGACTTCTCGGGGACGGCACACAAGGCACGCGCACTGCCGCCAGCATCGACGACATAGTCGCCTCGGTGACGGAGGCGCTGTTTGCGCTCCGCACCCTGGGGACGCCTACCGGACAGTGGGGGCCGATAGCGGCCAGAATCATGGTTCGGCGAATGGACGACACCACTCGGGCCCTCTGGGAGATGGCGCTGGGAGCTCAGACCACGGCGCCCACGCTCGAACAGGTGCAGAGCTTCCTCCAAGCCCAGGCCCGTGGGCTGGAGAACCAGGAGCGCGGGCGAGCTCCTCAGGCAAGGGTCTCCTCGGGCGCGATGCCAAGGGCATACACTCAGCAGCCCGCCACTCACCCTCAGGCCCGTTCTCGGCCTCCCGCAGGAGTCAAGTCCCACGCAACGGTCCCAGAACCGTCGGAAACTCCCCGACCACGGCTCTGCGAGCTCTGTGGCGCAGAGCACTTCATCGTAGCCTGCCCCGAATTCCGCAGGTCAAACGCGCGGCAACGCCGTCAGGCGGTGGAGCATCTGCGGCTTTGCTACAATTGCCTTGGCAACCATAACGTCGTCAATTGCCGCAACCATAAGAGGTGCCAGCATTGCGGAGGACTCCATCATACGATGATCCACCTCGAGCCGGCCCATCCTCAGGGTACTCCTCAACCCCAAACGGTCACCACAACCATCTACAGGGCCGCACCCGCTGCTGAGCCAGCCCCGTCGGAGCGTGAGGAGACCAGAGTCCCCACGCCTCCACCAAGACCACGCACGCCTTCGCCCGCACCTCTCGCCATTTTTGACGCCGACAGTCAGGGGCTGCGACCGCACTACCTTTCGAAATGGCAGGGGATATCAGGGCGGGGTAAGGCCCCCCGGAATAAAACGGTCCTTCTCTCGCCGGTAGTCACTCACTCTCAGGAGTCTAACTTCGGGACACCCTCAGGAACGGACACCTCCACGGACCATCCTCAACCGGGCACCCCTCACACCACACCGGGCACTTCTCACTCAACCCCACCGGCCAGCGCACTCACACCTCCACCATCTGGGATCCTCAGGCCGAACGTGCTGCTGGCCACGTGTCAGGCCACCACCTTGTCAATCTTTGGCACCACGCATCAGGTACGCATTCTGATTGACCCCGGCTCAGAGCTCACATTTGTCTCAGAGAGAACGGCAAAGACATTGCGGCTGGACGTCCGACCCTCCAACATACGGGTCAGCGGCGTCGGAGGGACCCACTCAGGCTCGACCCGGGGCGCCATGGTGGTGCGCCTCACGTCAATCTACGACCGGACCTCAGGACTCACCATCACGGCTCACATCCTCAGGAAGACTACCACATGGCTGCCCTCATTTTCTGCACCGGAGCTGTGGTGGCCACATCTGCAGGGAATACCTCTTGCCGATCCTGACTTCCTCACCCCCGGAGAGATCGACTTCATTTTGGGAGCAGACGCCTACGGGCAGTTGCTGGAGCCCGGCGTCCGCAAGGGAAGTCCTCAGGAGCCAATCGCCCTCCGCACACTACTAGGATGGGTCGTACTCGGACCGGTCGATGACGGGCGAGCCGGCCAAGCTGCAACCACGCACTCGGTTGCGATAGACCACCAGTTGCACGATCTCCTCGAGCGATTCTGGACTCAAGAAGAGGCGACTATCAGGACTACGGCGAGTCTCACCGAGGACGAGCTCGCCTGCGAAAGGCACTTTATGGCAACACATACCCGAGACGCCTCAGGACGATACACGGTCAGGCTACCTCTCAAGGCCTCGGTGACTAGTCTGGGCGACTCTAGGCCTACGGCGCAGGGAGCGCTTCGACGCCTACTCAAACGGCTCGCAGGCGACGATCACTATAAGGAGCTCTACGTGTCGTTCATCCGTGAGTACGAAGAACTTTCTCACCTCCGGAAACTTTCGCAGACTGCTCCCGAGCCACCCTCGGTGTACTACCTCCCGCACCATGGCGTCCTCAAGGAACAAAGCCTCACCACAAAGCTCAGGGTCGTGTTCAACGGATCCGCTCCGACCTCCTCAGGGCGTTCCCTCAACGACATTCTCTACACAGGAGCCAATCTACAGGTAGACATCGCCGACGTCATCCTCTGGGTGCGGAAACACCGCTTCCTCTTCGCAACGGACATCACCAAGATGTTTCGCCAAATCAGGGTGCACTCAGATGATTGGGACCTGCAGCGCATCCTCTGGGCGGACGAACAAGGCGCCCTCATCCCGTGTCAACTCACTACGGTCACCTACGGCACCCGCCCGGCCCCGTATCTTGCCGTGCGGGTCCTCCTCCAACTGGTGAAGGACGACGGGCATCGGTATCCCTTGGCCATCGCACCTCTTACAAAGGGGCGATACGTCGACGACATCTACGGCGGGTCAGATGATCGGAAGGAAGCTCAGGAGATAGCACGCCAAGTAACGGCTCTCTGCAAGGCGGGCGGATTCCGTCTGGCAAAATGGGCCAGTAACGACTCGGAGCTCCTCAAGGCCGTCCCTCACGAGTCCCCCTCTTCGGACCTCGCTCACCCCCTCGAAGACGCTGGCGTCAAGATCTTGGGCCTCTCTTGGCATCCTCAGGCGGACGACTTCAGGTTTCATGCACGCCCTGCCACCTCAAACTCAGCCACGAAACGGGCGGTGCTCTCAGAGGTCGCACAATTATACGACCCTCTCGGCTTCCTCGCACCGGTCATCGTGCGCGCCAAAATGTTGCTTCAGGAACTGTTGCTGGACAAGTTGGGCTGGGACGATCCTCTGTCTCCTCAGACGTGCCAACGGTGGCATCAATTTCGGACGGACCTCGTTGAATTGCGGCAACTCTCAATTCCACGCTGGATGCACATCACGCAAACTACGCAGGTGGAACTACATGGTTTCTCGGACGCCTCTCAACTAGCCATGGCAGCGGTCGTCTACGTCAGGGTCTCCTCCATGGAATCGGAACCGGTCACCACTCTGGTAAGCGCCAAAACACGGGTTGCTCCTCTTAAGCCACTCACGATTCCCAGATTGGAACTCGGTGCTGCGGTACTTCTCGCCAAACTCACCAAGCACATCCAGGAAACTCTCGAGCTTGTCGGGGCACCTACCTTTCTCTGGACCGACTCTACCGTTGCTCTCACCTGGATCCTCAGTCACCCCTCACGTTGGAAGGACTTCGTCCGCAATCGGGTGGTTACCGCTCAGGATCTCGTCCCACATGCACAATGGCGCTTCGTACCAGGCAAGGACAACCCCGCCGACTGCGCGTCGCGCGGGCTCACACCAGCTCAGCTGTCGCACCACTTACTATGGTGGAGCGGCCCTCCGTGGCTGGCGCTACCTCAACAGGATTGGCCATCATCAATGCCGCGACCTGATCCGAAGGCAGACCTCGAAGAACGGCCAGGACTCACCCTCGCATCGACGGCATCGGAACCTCACCCTCTCTGGGAACTAATTCACCGGTATTCGTCTCTCACCCGACTTCTCCGTATCACGGCACTGTGCCGACGAGCCATCGCCAGATTCAGGCGCACCCCGGACTCTTCTCTCCACAACCCTCTCACCTCAGAAGAGATGGAAACAGCCCGAATACATTGGGTAAGGGCAACACAGGGTGCTTACTTCTCAGCAGAGCTCAGAACCATGGCACGCGGACAACACCTCTCACGGACGCATCCTCTAACTCGGCTCACGGCCTTCGTCGATTGATCTGGCATCCTGAGGGTGGGCGGTCGGCTGCGCAACTCGGAACTCGCAGAAGGAACGAAGCACCCCGTCATACTGCCACGGGCCTCGCCTCTTACTCGCCTTCTCATCTCGGATGCCCATCTACGGACTCTTCACGGCGGCACCCAACTGACGCTAGCCCACCTCCGCAGGACCTACTGGATCATTGGGGGTAGGGCCCCTGTACGATCTCACATCCTCCGCTGCACACGCTGCGCTCGCCAACGAGGCGTGCGAGCCCAGCAGCTTATGGGACAGCTACCTCCGTCCAGAGTGACGCCCTCTCGGCCCTTCCTCAACACCGGAGTCGACTACGCAGGACCGGTCACTCTCAAGACTTGGCGAGGTCGCGGGGCCAAGACGCACAAGGGCTGGCTGGCGATCTTTGTCTGCTTCGTCACCTCGGCAGTCCACCTCGAGGTCGTCTCCGACTACACAACGGAGGCCTTCATCTCAGCCTTCCGACGATTTGTGGGAAGAAGAGGCATCTGCGGGTCACTTCACAGTGACTGCGGCACCAATTTTGTCGGAGCCGATGCCGCACTCCGGAAACTCTTCACCTCAGGCACAAGGGAGTTCAAGGAAATTTCTCATTTACTCTCAGGCGATGGTACTATTTGGTTTTTCAGTCCTCCGGCAGCCCCTCACTTCGGCGGGAAATGGGAAGCAGCGGTCAAGTCGGTGAAGCACCACCTGCGGAGAACCATCGGGGATACCTTTCTCACGTTCGAGGAACTGACCACTCTACTGGTGCAAATCGAGGCAGTTCTCAACTCCCGACCGCTGCACCCGCTGTCTGACGACCCCGACGATCTCGACGCCCTCACGCCCGGCCACTTCCTCATCGGAGCAGCACTGACGGCAGTGCCCGAACCTTCACTCTCCACGGTACCAGTAGCACGTCTCTCTCGCTGGCAACTGATACAGCAAAAATTTCAGTTTTTCTGGGCACGCTGGGCGAAGGAGTGTTTACAACGCCATCTGGCCATCTCAAAGTGGCACCACCCGTCCAATCAAATCAGGGAGAATTCACTAGTCCTCATCACCGACGAGCGGCTTCCTCCTGCCAAATGGCCTCTGGCTCGGGTACTCTCACTCCACCCCGGAGCTGACGGCCTAACCAGGGTGGTCACGCTAAAGACGTCCTCAGGCACGCTAGTCCGACCTATCACCAAGCTCTCGGTGGTGCCGATCTCCACGTCAACGGATTAGCCAACGCTGTCGGCTAAGGCGGGCGGAATGTTGCGTATTCATTGTCACCTCGGGCGGGCGGCCAATAGGCGCCCGCGGCGCGCTCGCTGCAGATCAATCGTTGCGGTCGATACTCAGGCCATACTCTATGTAAACGCGCCTGCTAATCAGTAGCGCCGCGTCGCGTTCTTCTCGGGCAATTGTACTCTCGCGGTTTCCGCGCGCTCTCGTCGGCCATTACCGTCTTCCGCATAGTCGTGACCGGGTGCTCTCATATTCGTCGCGAATCGTAGCGAGTAAATCGGGCGCAATTCTCGTTTAGTGCATAGTGGAAGGTGACTGGTACAGCTCAGGGATTATATAAAGACGCTTTGGTGCCCCTCAAACACTGTAATCCTAGTTTTTAGTGCGTTTAGTTAATAAATAACCTTTTTTGGAACTCCTCAACCACGTGTTATCGTTCTGTGCCGGCCACGTGCCGTGTGGCGTAGTGTAGTGCGAAGGCTCCTCCGAACAAAACCACAACTCGCGAAAACTAGTTTCCCTCAGGCACTCCTCTAGACTTTAAAAAATAAAAACACTTCGGACAAGTGCTACCGCAATAAGTCTTGTACATTTGGACCTCCTGTACAAGGTATGATGAGGCAGAATCCTATCACATTGATAGGAGTAAAGATATTTGCATCTATATCATTGGACGACATTGGCAATTCTGGATGCTCGGCATATGATTCGACCCGAATCCAAAGAGAGTCGGTTTGGGCAAATGCTGCCGCCCAAAACGTGTGCATTTGGACCTCCTGGAAAAGGCATGATGAGGCAGAATCCTGTCACATTGATAGGAGTGAAGATATTTGCATCTATATCATTAGACGGCATTGGCAATTCTGGATGCTCAGGCTTATGATTCGACCTAAGTCCAAGGAGAGTCGCTTTGGACAAGTACTACCGCAACAAATCTTGTACATTTGGACCCCCGGGACAAGATACGACGAGGCAGAATCCTGTCAAATTAATAGGAGTAAAGATATTTGCATCTATATCATTGGTCAACAACGGCAATTCTGGATGGTCCGGCTTATGGTTCGACATAAGTCCAAAGAATGTCTCTTTGGACAAGTGCTACCGCAACAAATCCCGTACATTTGGACCCCCTGGACAAGACACGATGAGGCAGAATCCTGTCAAATTGATTGCAGTAAAGATATTTGCATCTATACCATTGCACGACATTGGCAATTCTTGATGCTTCGGCTTATGGATCGACCTGAGTCCAAGGAGTTTCGCTTTTGTCTAGTGCTACCGCACACATCTTCTACACTTGATCCTCCTGGACAAAACATGATGAGCCAGAATCCTGTCAAATTATTAGGAGTAAAGATATTTGCATCTATATCATTGGTCAACAACGGCAATTCTGGATGGTCCGGCATATGGTTCGACCTAAGTCCAAAGAACGTCGCTTTGGACAAGTGCTACCGCACAAATCTTGAACATTTGAACCTCCTGGACAAGATACGATGAGGCAGAATCCTGTGAAATTGATAGGAGTGAAGATGTTTGCATCTATATCATTGGACGACATTGGCAATTCTGGAAGTTCGGCATATGATTCGACCTGAGTTCAAAGAGAGTCGCTTTGGACAGGTGCTACCGCAATAAGCCTTGTACATTTGGACCTCCTGTACAAGCTATGATGAGGCAGAATCCTATCACATTAATAGGAGTAAAGATATTTGCATCTATATCATTGGACGACATTGGCAATTCTGGATGATCGGAATATGATTCGACCTGAGTCAAAGAGATTGGGTTTTGTCAAGTGCTGCCGCACTAGTCTTGTACATTTGGACCCCCTGGACAAGATACGATGAGGCAGAATCCTGTCAAATTGATAGGAGTAAATATATTTGCATCTATATCATTGGACGACAATGACAATGCTGGATGCTCCGGTTTATGATTCGACCTGAGTACAAGGAGAGTCGCTTTGGACAAGGGCTACCCCACAAATCTTGTGCATTTGGACCCCCTGGACAATATACGATGAGGCAGAAACCTGTCAAATTGATAGCAGTAAATATATTTGCATCTATATCATTGGACGACATTGGCAATTCTGGATGCTCGGAATATGATTCGACCAGAGTGCAAAGAGTTTCGCTTTTGTCTAGTGCTACCGCACAAATCTTGTACATTTGAACCTCCGGAACAAGGTATGATGAGGCAGAACCCTATCACATTGATAGGAGTAAAGATATTTGCATCTATATCATTGGACGCCATGGCAATGCTGGATGCTCCGGTTTATGATTCGACCTGAGTCCAAGGAGAGTCGCTTCGGACAAGTGCTACCGCAACAAGTCTTGTATATTTGGACCTCCTGTACAAGGTATGATGAGGCAGAATCCTATCACATTCATAGGAGTAAATATATTTGCATCTATATCATTGGACGACAGTGGCAATTCTGGATGCTCCGGCTTATGATTCGACCTGAATCCAAAGAGAGTCGGTTTGGGCAAATGCTGCCGCCCAAAACATGTGCATTTGGACCTCCTGGAAAAGGTATGATCAGGCAGAATCCTGTCAAATTAATAGGAGTAAAGATATTTGCATGTATATCATTGGTCAACATCGGTAATTCTGGATGGTCTGGCTTATGGTTCGACATAAGTCCAAAGAATGTCGCTTTGGACATGTGGTACCGCAACAAATCGTGTACATTTGGACCCCCTGGACAAGATACGATGAGGCAGAATCCTGTCAAATTGATAGGAGTAAAGATATTTGCATCTATATCATTGGACGACATTGGCATTTCTGGATGCTCCGGCTTATGATTCGACCTGAATCCAAAGAGAGTCGGTTTGGGCAAATGCTGCCGCCCAAAACATGTGCATTTGGACCTCCTGGAAAAGGTATGATGAGGCAGAATCCTGTCAAATTAATAGGAGTAAAGATATTTGCATCTATATCATTGGTCAACATCGGCAATTCTGGATGGTCCGGCTTATGGTTCGACATAAGTCCAAAGAATGTCGCTTTGGACAAGTGGTACCGCAACAAATCATGTACATTTAGACCCCCTGGACAAGATACGACGAGGCAGAATACTGTCAAATTGATAGGAGTAAATATATTTGCATCTATATCATTGGACGACAATGGCAATGCTGGATGCTCCGGTTTATGATTCGACCTGAGTACAAGGAGAGTCGCTTTGGACAAGTGCTACCGCGCAAACCTTGTACATTTGAACATCCAGAACAGGGTATGATGAGACAGAATCCTGTCAAATTGATAGGAGTGAAGATGTTTGCATCTATATCATTGGACGACATTGGCAATTCTGGATGCCCCGGCTTATGATTCGACCTGAGTCCAAAGAGAGTCGCTTTGGACAAGGGCGACCGCACAAATCTTGTACATTTGAACCTCCGGAACAAGGCATGATGAGGCAGAATCCTATCACATTGATAGGAGTAAAGATATTTGCATCTATATCATTGAACGACATTGGCAATTCTGGATGATCGGAATATGATTCGACCTGAGTCAAAGAGATTGGGTTTTGTCAAGTGCTGCCGCACTAGTCTTGTACATTTGGACCCCCTGGACAATATACGATGAGGCAGAATCCTGTCAAATTGATAGGAGTAAAGATATTTGCATCTATATCATTGGACGACATTGGCAAGTCTGGATGCCCCGGCTTACGATTCGACCTGAGTTCAAAGAGAGTCGCTTTGGACAAGGGCTACCGCAAAAATCTTGTACATTTGAACCTCCGGAACAAGGTATGATGAGGCAGAATCCTGACAAATTGATAGCAGTAAAGATATTTGCATCTATATCATTGGACGACATTGGCAATTCTGGATGCTCGGAATATGATTCGACCAGAGTGCAAAGAGTTTCGCTTTTGTCTAGTGCTACCGCACAAATCTTGTACATTTGAACCTCCGGAACAAGGTATGATGAGGCAGAACCCTATCACATTGATAGGAGTAAAGATATTTGCATCTTTATCATTGGACGCCATGGCAATGCTGGATGCTCCGGTTTATGATTC
Organism: Priocnemis perturbator; assembly: GCA_963942575.1. Taxonomy (NCBI): domain Eukaryota; kingdom Metazoa; phylum Arthropoda; class Insecta; order Hymenoptera; family Pompilidae; genus Priocnemis; species Priocnemis perturbator. The sequence continues at coordinate 63,120 of CAWWDK010000133.1, read as the reverse complement.
GACCTGAGTCCAAGGAGAGTCGCTTTGGACAAGGGCTACCGCACAAATCTTGTACATTTGAACCTCCGGAACAAGGTATGATGAGGCAGAATCCTATCACATTGATAGGAGTAAAGATATTTGCATCTATATCATTGGACGACATTGGCAATTCTGGATGATCGGAATATGATTCGACCTGAGTCAAAGAGATTGGGTTTTGTCAAGTGCTGCCGCACTAGTCTTGTACATTTGGACCCCCTGGACAAGATACGATGAGGCAGAATCCTGTCAAATTGATAGGAGTAAATATATTTGCATCTATATCATTGGACGACATTGGCAATTCTGGATGCTCCGGCTTATGATTCGACCTGAATCCAAAGAGAGTCGGTTTGGGCAAATGCTGCCGCCCAAAACATGTGCATTTGGACCTCCTGGAAAAGGTATGATGAGGCAGAATCCTGTCAAATTAATAGGAGTAAAGATATATGCATCTATATCATTGGTCAACATCGGCAATTCTGGATGCTCGGGCTTATGATTCAACCTGAATCCAAAGACAGTCGCTTTGGACAAGGGCTACCGCACAAATCTTGTACATTTGAACCTCCTGTACAAGGTATGAAGAGGCAGATTCCTATCACATTCATAGGAGTGATGATATTTGCATCTGTATCATTGGACGACATGGCAATTCTGGATGCTCCGGCTTATGATTCAACCTGATTCCAAAGACAGTCGCTTTGGACAAGGGCTACCGCACAAATCTTCTACATTTGAACCTCCTGTACAAGGTATGATGAGGCAGAATCCTATCACATTCATAGGAGTGATGATATTTGCATCTGTATCATTGGTCTACATTGGCAATTCTGGATGCCCCGGCTTATGATTCGACCTCAGTCCAAAGAGATTCGCGTATGTGAAGTGCTAACGCACAAATCTTGTACATTTTGACCCATTGGACAAGATATGATGAGGCAGAATCCTATCACATTGATAGGAGTAAAGATATTTGCATCTATATCATTGGACGACATTGGCAATTCTGGATGATCGGCATGTGATTCGACCTGAGTCAAAGAGATTGGCTTTTGTCAAGTGCTGCCGCACAAGTCTTGTACATTGGACCCCCTGGACAATATACGATGGGGCAGAATCCTGTCAAATTGATAGGAGTAAAGATATTTGCATCTATATCATTGGACGACATTGGCAATTCTGGATGCTCCGGCTTATGATTCGACCTGAATCCAAAGACAGTCGCTTTGGACAAGGGCTACCACCCAAACCTTGTACATTTGAACATCCGGAACAGGGTATGATGAGACAGAATCCTATCAAATTGATAGGAGTGAAGATGTTTGCATCTATATCATTGGACGACCTGGCAATTCTGGATGCTTCGGCATATGATTCGACCTGAGTTCAAAGAGTTTTGCTTTTGTCTAGTTCTACCGCACAAATCTTGTACATTTAAACCTCCGGAACAAGGTATGATGAGGCAGAATCCTATCACATTGATAGGAGTAAAGATATTTGCATCTCTATCATTGGACGCCATGGCAATGCTGGATGCTCCGGTATATGATTCGACCTGAATCCAAGGAGAGTCGCTTTGGACAAGTGCTACCACCCAAACCTTGTACATTCGAACATCCGGAACAGGGTATGATGAGACAGAATCCTATCAAATTGATAGGAGTGAAGATGTTTGCATCTATATCATTGGACGAGATGGCAATTCTGGATGCTCGGCATATGATTCGACTGAGTTCAAAGAGTTTCGCTTTTGTCTACTGCTACTGCACAAATCTTGTACATTTGAACCTCTGGAACAAGGTATGATGAGGCAGAATCCTATCACATTGATAGGAGTAAAGATATTTGCATCTATATCATTGGACGACTTTGGCAATTCTGGATGCTCGGCATATTATTCGACCTGAGTGCAAAGAGTTTCGCTTTCGTCTAGTGCTACCGTACAAATCTTGTACAGTTGATCCTCCTGGACAAGACACGATGAGGCAGAATCCTGTCAAATTGATAGGAGTAAAGATGTGTGCATCTATATCATTGGTCTACATTGGCAATTCTGGATGCCCCGGCTTATGATTCGACCTCAGTCCAAAGAGATTCGCGTTTGTGAAGTGCTAACGCACAAATCTTGTACATTTGGACCCATTGGACAAGATATGATGAGGCAGAATCCTGTCAAATTGATAGCAGTAAAGATATTTGCATCTATATCATTGGACGACATTGGCAATTCTGGATGCACCGTCTTATGATTCGACCTGAGTCCAAAGAGGGTCGCTTTGGACAAGGGCTACCGCACAAATCTTGTACATTTGAACCTCCTGTACAAATTATGATGAGGCAGAATCCTATCACATTCATAGGAGTGATGATATTTGCATCTGTATCATTGGACGACATGGCAATTCTGGATGCTCGGCATTTGATTCGACCTGAATCCAAAGAGAGTCGGTTTGGGCAAATGTTGCCGCCCAAAACTTGTGCATTTGGACCTCCTGGAAAAGGTATGATGAGGCAGAATCCTGTCACATTGATAGGAGTGAAGATATTTGCATCTATATCATTGAACGACATTGGTAATTCTGGATGCTCCGGCATATGATTCGACCTGAATCCAAAGAGAGTCGGTTTGGGCAAATGTTGCCGCCCAAAACTTGTGCATTTGGACCTCCTGGAGAAGGTATGATGAGGCAGAATCCTATCACATTAATAGGAGTAAAGATATTTGCATCTATATCATTGGTCTACATTGGCAATTCTGGATGCCCCGGCTTATGATTCGACCTCAGTCCAAAGAGATTCGCGTTTGTGAAGTGCTAACGCACAAATCTTGTACATTTTGACCCATTGGACAAGATATGATGAGGCAGAATCCTGTCAAATTGATAGCAGTAAAGATATTTGCATCTATATCATTGGACGACAATGGCAATTCTGGATGCTCGGGCTTATGATTCAACCTGAATCCAAAGACAGTCGCTTTGGACAAGGGCTACCGCACAAATCTTGTACATTTGAACCTCCTGTACAAGGTATGAAGAGGCAGATTCCTATCACATTCATAGGAGTGATGATATTTGCATCTGTATCATTGGACGACATGGCAATTCTGGATGCTCCGGCTTATGATTCAACCTGATTCCAAAGACAGTCGCTTTGGACAAGGGCTACCGCACAAATCTTCTACATTTGAACCTCCTGTACAAGGTATGATGAGGCAGAATCCTATCACATTCATAGGAGTGATGATATTTGCATCTGTATCATTGGTCTACATTGGCAATTCTGGATGCCCCGGCTTATGATTCGACCTCAGTCCAAAGAGATTCGCGTATGTGAAGTGCTAACGCACAAATCTTGTACATTTTGACCCATTGGACAAGATATGATGAGGCAGAATCCTATCACATTGATAGGAGTAAAGATATTTGCATCTATATCATTGGACGACATTGGCAATTCTGGATGATCGGCATGTGATTCGACCTGAGTCAAAGAGATTGGCTTTTGTCAAGTGCTGCCGCACAAGTCTTGTACATTGGACCCCCTGGACAATATACGATGGGGCAGAATCCTGTCAAATTGATAGGAGTAAAGATATTTGCATCTATATCATTGGACGACATTGGCAATTCTGGATGCTCCGGCTTATGATTCGACCTGAATCCAAAGACAGTCGCTTTGGACAAGGGCTACCACCCAAACCTTGTACATTTGAACATCCGGAACAGGGTATGATGAGACAGAATCCTATCAAATTGATAGGAGTGAAGATGTTTGCATCTATATCATTGGACGACCTGGCAATTCTGGATGCTTCGGCATATGATTCGACCTGAGTTCAAAGAGTTTTGCTTTTGTCTAGTTCTACCGCACAAATCTTGTACATTTAAACCTCCGGAACAAGGTATGATGAGGCAGAATCCTATCACATTGATAGGAGTAAAGATATTTGCATCTCTATCATTGGACGCCATGGCAATGCTGGATGCTCCGGTATATGATTCGACCTGAATCCAAGGAGAGTCGCTTTGGACAAGTGCTACCACCCAAACCTTGTACATTCGAACATCCGGAACAGGGTATGATGAGACAGAATCCTATCAAATTGATAGGAGTGAAGATGTTTGCATCTATATCATTGGACGAGATGGCAATTCTGGATGCTCGGCATATGATTCGACTGAGTTCAAAGAGTTTCGCTTTTGTCTACTGCTACTGCACAAATCTTGTACATTTGAACCTCTGGAACAAGGTATGATGAGGCAGAATCCTATCACATTGATAGGAGTAAAGATATTTGCATCTATATCATTGGACGACTTTGGCAATTCTGGATGCTCGGCATATTATTCGACCTGAGTGCAAAGAGTTTCGCTTTCGTCTAGTGCTACCGTACAAATCTTGTACAGTTGATCCTCCTGGACAAGACACGATGAGGCAGAATCCTGTCAAATTGATAGGAGTAAAGATGTGTGCATCTATATCATTGGTCTACATTGGCAATTCTGGATGCCCCGGCTTATGATTCGACCTCAGTCCAAAGAGATTCGCGTTTGTGAAGTGCTAACGCACAAATCTTGTACATTTGGACCCATTGGACAAGATATGATGAGGCAGAATCCTGTCAAATTCATAGCAGTAAAGATATTTGCATCTATATCATTGGACGACATTGGCAATTCTGGATGCACCGTCTTATGATTCGACCTGAGTCCAAAGAGGGTCGCTTTGGACAAGGGCTACCGCACAAATCTTGTACATTTGAACCTCCTGTACAAATTATGATGAGGCAGAATCCTATCACATTCATAGGAGTGATGATATTTGCATCTGTATCATTGGACGACATGGCAATTCTGGATGCTCGGCATTTGATTCGACCTGAATCCAAAGAGAGTCGGTTTGGGCAAATGTTGCCGCCCAAAACTTGTGCATTTGGACCTCCTGGAAAAGGTATGATGAGGCAGAATCCTGTCACATTGATAGGAGTGAAGATATTTGCATCTATATCATTGAACGACATTGGTAATTCTGGATGCTCCGGCATATGATTCGACCTGAATCCAAAGAGAGTCGGTTTGGGCAAATGTTGCCGCCCAAAACTTGTGCATTTGGACCTCCTGGAGAAGGTATGATGAGGCAGAATTCTGTCACATTGATAGGAGTGAAGATATTTGCATCTATATCATTGGACCACATTGGCAATTCTGGATGCTCAGGCATATGATTCGACCTGAATCCAAAGAGAGTCGGTTTGGGCAAATGTTGCCGCCCAAAACTTGTGCATTTGGACCTCCTGGAGAAGGTATGATGAGGCAGAATCCTATCACATTAATAGAAGTAAAGATATTTGCATCTATATCATTGGTCTACATTGGCAATTCTGGATGCCCCGGCTTATGATTCGACCTCAGTCCAAAGAGATTCGCGTTTGTGAAGTGCTAACGCACAAATCTTGTACATTTTGACCCATTGGACAAGATATGATGAGGCAGAATCCTGTCAAATTGATAGCAGTAAAGATATTTGCATCTATATCATTGGACGACAATGGCAATTCTGGATGCTCGGGCTTATGATTCAACCTGAATCCAAAGACAGTCGCTTTGGACAAGGGCTACCGCACAAATCTTGTACATTTGAACCTCCTGTACAAGGTATGAAGAGGCAGATTCCTATCACATTCATAGGAGTGATGATATTTGCATCTGTATCATTGGACGACATGGCAATTCTGGATGCTCCGGCTTATGATTCAACCTGATTCCAAAGACAGTCGCTTTGGACAAGGGCTACCGCACAAATCTTCTACATTTGAACCTCCTGTACAAGGTATGATGAGGCAGAATCCTATCACATTCATAGGAGTGATGATATTTGCATCTGTATCATTGGTCTACATTGGCAATTCTGGATGCCCCGGCTTATGATTCGACCTCAGTCCAAAGAGATTCGCGTATGTGAAGTGCTAACGCACAAATCTTGTACATTTTGACCCATTGGACAAGATATGATGAGGCAGAATCCTATCACATTGATAGGAGTAAAGATATTTGCATCTATATCATTGGACGACATTGGCAATTCTGGATGATCGGCATATGATTCGACCTGAGTCAAAGAGATTGGCTTTTGTCAAGTGCTGCCGCACAAGTCTTGTACATTGGACCCCCTGGACAATATACGATGGGGCAGAATCCTGTCAAATTGATAGGAGTAAAGATATTTGCATCTATATCATTGGACGACATTGGCAATTCTGGATGCTCCGGCTTATGATTCGACCTGAATCCAAAGACAGTCGCTTTGGACAAGGGCTACCACCCAAACCTTGTACATTTGAACATCCGGAACAGGGTATGATGAGACAGAATCCTATCAAATTGATAGGAGTGAAGATGTTTGCATCTATATCATTGGACGACCTGGCAATTCTGGATGCTTCGGCATATGATTCGACCTGAGTTCAAAGAGTTTTGCTTTTGTCTAGTTCTACCGCACAAATCTTGTACATTTAAACCTCCGGAACAAGGTATGATGAGGCAGAATCCTATCACATTGATAGGAGTAAAGATATTTGCATCTCTATCATTGGACGCCATGGCAATGCTGGATGCTCCGGTATATGATTCGACCTGAATCCAAGGAGAGTCGCTTTGGACAAGTGCTACCACCCAAACCTTGTACATTTGAACATCCGGAACAGGGTATGATGAGACAGAATCCTATCAAATTGATAGGAGTGAAGATGTTTGCATCTATATCATTGGACGAGATGGCAATTCTGGATGCTCGGCATATGATTCGACCTGAGTTCAAAGAGTTTCGCTTTTGTCTACTGCTACTGCACAAATCTTGTGCATTTGGACCTCCAGGAGAAGGTATGATGAGGCAGAATTCTGTCACATTGATAGGAGTGAAGATATTTGCATCTATATCATTGGACCACATTGGCAATTCTGGATGCTCAGGCATATGATTCGACCTGAATCCAAAGAGAGTCGGTTTGGGCAAATGTTGCCGCCCAAAACTTGTGCATTTGGACCTCCTGGAGAAGGTATGATGAGGCAGAATTCTGTCACATTGATAGGAGTAAACATATTTGAATCAATATCATTGGACGACGTTGGCAATTCTGGATGCTCCGGCATATGATTCGACCTGAGTCCAAATAGAGTCGCTTTGCACAAGTGCTACCGCACAAATCTTGTACATTTGGACTCCCTGGTTAAGATACGATGAGGCAGAATGATGGCAAATTGATAGTAGTAAAGATATTTGCATCTATATCATTGGTCAACATCGGTAATTCTGGATGGTCCGGCTTAAGGTTCGACATAAGTCCAAAGAATGTCGCTTTGAACAAGTGGTACCGCAACAAATCGTGTTCATTTGGACCCCTTGGACAAGATACGATGAGGCAGAACCCTGTCAAACTGATAGCAGTAAATATATTTGCATCTATATCATTGGACGACAATGGCAATTCTGGATGCTCCGGCTTATGATTCGACCTGATTCCAGAGACAGTCGCTTTGGACAAGGGCTACCGCACAAATCTTGTACATTTGAACCTACTGTAGAAGGTATGATGAGGCAGAATCCTATCACATTCATAGGAGTGATGATATTTGCATCTGTATCATTGGACGACATGGCAATTCTGGATGGTTCGGCATATGAATCGACCTCAGTCCAAAGAGATTCGCTTTTGTGAAGTGCTAACGCACAAATCTTGTACATTTTGACCTATTGGACAAGATATGATGAGGCAGAATCCTGTCAAATTGATAGCAGTAAAGATATTTGCATCTATATCATTGGACGACATTGGTAATTCTGGATGCCCCGTCTTATGATTCGACCTGAGTCCAAAGAGAGTCGCTTTGGACAAGGGCTACCGCACAAATCTTGTACATTTGTACCTCCTGTACAAGGTATGATGAGGCAAAATCCTATCACATTCATAGGAGTGATGATATTTGCATCTGTATCATTGGACGACATGGCAATTATGGATGCTTCGGCATATGAATCGATCTGAGTCCAAAGAGATTTGCTTTTGTGAAGTGCTAACGCACAAATCTTGTACATTTTGACCTACTGGACAAGGTATGATGAGGCAGAATCCTATCACATTGATAGGAGTAAAGATATTTGCATCTATATCATTGGACGACATTGGCAATTCTGGATGATCGGCATATGATTCGACCTGAGTCAAAGAGATTGGCTTTTGTCAAGTGCTGCCGCACAAGTCTTGTACATTGGACCCCCTGGACAATATACGATGAGGCAGAATCCTGTCAAATTGATAGGAGTAAAGATATTTGCATCTATATCATTGGACGACATTGGCAATTCTGGATGCTCCGGCTTATGATTCGACCTGAATCCAAAGACAGTCGCTTTGGACAAGGGCTACCACCCAAACCTTGTACATTTGAACATCCGGAACAGGGTTTTGATGAGACAGAATCCTATCAAATTGATAGGAGTGAAGATGTTTGCATCTATATCATTGGACGACATGGCAATTCTGGATGCTCGGCATATGATTCGACATGAGTTCAAAGAGTTGGCTTTTGTCTAGTGCTACTGCACAAATCTTGTACATTTGAACCTCTGGAACAAGGTATGATGAGTCAGAATCCTATCACATTGATAGGAGTAAAGATATTTGCATCTATATCATTGGACGACATGGCAATTCTGGATGCTCGGCATATGATTCGACCTGAGTTCAAAGAGTTTGGCTTTTGTCTAGGGCTACTGCACAAATCTTGTACATTTGAACCTCTGGAACAAGGTATGATGAGTCAGAATCCTATCACATTGATAGGAGTAAAGATATTTGCATCTATATCATTGGTCTACATTGGCAATTCTGGATGCCCCGGCTTATGATTCGACCTCAGTCCAAAGAGATTCGCGTTTGTGAAGTGCTAACGCACAAATCTTGTACATTTTGACCCATTGGACAAGATATGATGAGGCAGAATCCTGTCAAATTGATAGCAGTAAAGATATTTGCATCTATATCATTGGACGACAATGGCAATTCTGGATGCTCGGGCTTATGATTCAACCTGAATCCAAAGACAGTCGCTTTGGACAAGGGCTACCGCACAAATCTTGTACATTTGAACCTCCTGTACAAGGTATGAAGAGGCAGATTCCTATCACATTCATAGGAGTGATGATATTTGCATCTGTATCATTGGACGACATGGCAATTCTGGATGCTCCGGCTTATGATTCAACCTGATTCCAAAGACAGTCGCTTTGGACAAGGGCTACCGCACAAATCTTCTACATTTGAACCTCCTGTACAAGGTATGATGAGGCAGAATCCTATCACATTCATAGGAGTGATGATATTTGCATCTGTATCATTGGTCTACATTGGCAATTCTGGATGCCCCGGCTTATGATTCGACCTCAGTCCAAAGAGATTCGCGTATGTGAAGTGCTAACGCACAAATCTTGTACATTTTGACCCATTGGACAAGATATGATGAGGCAGAATCCTATCACATTGATAGGAGTAAAGATATTTGCATCTATATCATTGGACGACATTGGCAATTCTGGATGATCGGCATATGATTCGACCTGAGTCAAAGAGATTGGCTTTTGTCAAGTGCTGCCGCACAAGTCTTGTACATTGGACCCCCTGGACAATATACGATGGGGCAGAATCCTGTCAAATTGATAGGAGTAAAGATATTTGCATCTATATCATTGGACGACATTGGCAATTCTGGATGCTCCGGCTTATGATTCGACCTGAATCCAAAGACAGTAGCTTTGGACAAGGGCTACCACCCAAACCTTGTACATTTGAACATCCGGAACAGGGTATGATGAGACAGAATCCTATCAAATTGATAGGAGTGAAGATATTTGCATCTATATCATTGGACGACTTTGGCAATTCTGGATGCTCGGCATATTATTCGACCTGAGTGCAAAGAGTTTCGCTTTCGTCTAGTGCTACCGTACAAATCTTGTACAGTTGATCCTCCTGGACAAGACACGATGAGGCAGAATCCTGTCAAATTGATAGGAGTAAAGATGTGTGCATCTATATCATTGGTCTACATTGGCAATTCTGGATGCCCCGGCTTATGATTCGACCTCAGTCCAAAGAGATTCGCGTTTGTGAAGTGCTAACGCACAAATCTTGTACATTTGGACCCATTGGACAAGATATGATGAGGCAGAATCCTGTCAAATTGATAGCAGTAAAGATATTTGCATCTATATCATTGGACGACATTGGCAATTCTGGATGCACCGTCTTATGATTCGACATGAGTCCAAAGAGGGTCGCTTTGGACAAGGGCTACCGCACAAATCTTGTACATTTGAACCTCCTGTACAAATTATGATGTGGCAGAATCCTATCACATTCATAGGAGTGATGATATTTGCATCTGTATCATTGGACGACATGGCAATTCTGGATGCTCGGCATTTGATTCGACCTGAATCCAAAGAGAGTCGGTTTGGGCAAATGTTGCCGCCCAAAACTTGTGCATTTGGACCTCCTGGAAAAGGTATGATGAGGCAGAATCCTGTCACATTGATAGGAGTGAAGATATTTGCATCTATATCATTGAACGACATTGGTAATTCTGGATGCTCCGGCATATGATTCGACCTGAATCCAAAGAGAGTCGGTTTGGGCAAATGTTGCCGCCCAAAACTTGTGCATTTGGACCTCCTGGAGAAGGTATGATGAGGCAGAATTCTGTCACATTGATAGGAGTGAAGATATTTGCATCTATATCATTGGACCACATTGGCAATTCTGGATGCTCAGGGATATGATTCGACCTGAGTCCAAAGAGAGTCGCTTTGGACTACTGCTACCCCACAAATCTTGTAAATTTGGACCTCCTGGACAAGATACCGTGAGGCAGAATCCTGTCAAATTGATAGGAGTAAAGATATTTGCATCTATATCTTTGGACGACATTGGTAATTCTGAATGCTTCGGCTTATGGATCGATCTGAGTCCAAAGAGATTCGCTTTTGTCTAGTGCTACCGCACAAATATTGTACACCTGAACCTCCTGGACAAGTTACGATGAGGCAGATTCCTGTCAAATTGATAGGAGTAAAGATATTTGCATCTATATCATTGAACGACGTTGGCAATTCTGGATGCTCCGGCATATGATTCGACCTGAGTCCAAATAGAGTCGCTTTGCACAAGTGCTACCGCAGAAATCTTGTGCATTTGGACCTCCTGAAAAAGGTATGATGAGGCACAATCCTGGCAAATTGATAGGAGTAAAGATATTTGCATCTATATCATTGGACGACATTGGCAATTCTGGATGCACCGTCTTATGATTCGACATGAGTCCAAAGAGGGTCGCTTTGGACAAGGGCTACCGCACAAATCTTGTACATTTGAACCTCCTGTACAAATTATGATGAGGCAGAATCCTATCACATTCATAGGAGTGATGATATTTGCATCTGTATCATTGGACGACATGGCAATTCTGGATGCTCGGCATTTGATTCGACCTGAATCCAAAGAGAGTCGGTTTGGGCAAATGTTGCCGCCCAAAACTTGTGCATTTGGACCTCCTGGAAAAGGTATGATGAGGCAGAATCCTGTCACATTGATAGGAGTGAAGATATTTGCATCTATATCATTGAACGACATTGGCAATTCTGGATGCTCCGGCTTATGATTCGACCTGAATCCAAAGACAGTAGCTTTGGACAAGGGCTACCACCCAAACCTTGTACATTTGAACATCCGGAACAGGGTATGATGAGACAGAATCCTATCAAATTGATAGGAGTGAAGATATTTGCATCTATATCATTGGACGACTTTGGCAATTCTGGATGCTCGGCATATTATTCGACCTGAGTGCAAAGAGTTTCGCTTTCGTCTAGTGCTACCGTACAAATCTTGTACAGTTGATCCTCCTGGACAAGACACGATGAGGCAGAATCCTGTCAAATTGATAGGAGTAAAGATGTGTGCATCTATATCATTGGTCTACATTGGCAATTCTGGATGCCCCGGCTTATGATTCGACCTCAGTCCAAAGAGATTCGCGTTTGTGAAGTGCTAACGCACAAATCTTGTACATTTGGACCCATTGGACAAGATATGATGAGGCAGAATCCTGTCAAATTGATAGCAGTAAAGATATTTGCATCTATATCATTGGACGACATTGGCAATTCTGGATGCACCGTCTTATGATTCGACATGAGTCCAAAGAGGGTCGCTTTTGTCTAGTGCTACCGCACAAATCTTGTACATTTGAACCTCCTGTACAAATTATGATGAGGCAGAATCCTATCACATTCATAGGAGTGATGATATTTGCATCTGTATCATTGGACGACATGGCAATTCTGGATGCTCGGCATTTGATTCGACCTGAATCCAAAGAGAGTCGGTTTGGGCAAATGTTGCCGCCCAAAACTTGTGCATTTGGACCTCCTGGAAAAGGTATGATGAGGCAGAATCCTGTCACATTGATAGGAGTGAAGATATTTGCATCTATATCATTGGACCACATTGGCAATTCTGGATGCTCAGGGATATGATTCGACCTGAGTCCAAAGAGAGTCGCTTTGGAATACTGCTACCCCACAAATCTTGTAAATTTGGACCTCCTGGACAAGATACCGTGAGGCAGAATCCTGTCACATTGATAGGAGTGAAGATATTTGCATCTATATCATTGAACGACATTGGTAATTCTGGATGCTCCGGCATATGATTCGACCTGAATCCAAAGAGAGTCGGTTTGGGCAAATGTTGCCGCCCAAAACTTGTGCATTTGGACCTCCTGGAGAAGGTATGATGAGGCAGAATTCTGTCACATTGATAGGAGTAAACATATTTGAATCAATATCATTGGACGACGTTGGCAATTCTGGATGCTCCGGCATATGATTCGACCTGAGTCCAAATAGAGTCGCTTTGCACAAGTGCTACCGCAGAAATCTTGTGCATTTGGACCTCCTGAAAAAGGTATGATGAGGCACAATCCTGGCAAATTGATAGGAGTAAAGATATTTGCATCTATACCATTGGACGACATTGGCAATTCTGGATGCTCCGGCTTATGATTCGACCTGAGACCAAAGAGAGTCGCTTTGGACAAGGGCTTCCGCACAAATCTTGTACATTTCTACCTCCTGGACAAGATACGATGAGGCAGAATGCTGTAACATTGATAGGAGTTAAAATATTTGCATCTATATCATTGGACGTCATTGGCAATTCTGGATGCTCCGGCATATGATTCGAGCGGAGGCCAATGAGGATCGCTTTGGACAAGTGCTTCCGCACAAACCTAATACATTTGAACCTCCGGAACAGGGTATGATGAGACATAATCCTGTCAAATTGATTGAAGTGAAGATATTTGCATCTATATCATTGGACGACATTGGCAATTCTGGATGCTCCGGCTTATGGATCGATCTGAGTCCAAAAAGATTCGCTTTTGTCTAGTGCTACCGCACAAATCTTGTACACCTGAACCTCCTTGACAAGATACGATGAACCAGAATCCTGTCAAATTGATAAGAGTGAAGATATTTGCATCTATATCATTGGACGTCTTGGCAATTCTGGATGCTCAGGCTTATGGATCGATCTGAGTCCAAAGAGATTCGCTTTTGTCTAGTGCTACCCCATAAATCCTGTACATTTGGACCTCCTGGACAAGATACGGTGAGGCAGAATCCAGGAAAATTGATAGGAGTTAAGATATTTGCATCTAAATCCTTCGGTTAAAATCGGCAATTTTTGTTACTTCGGCATATGGATCGACCTGTGTCCAAAGAGAGTCGGTTTGGACAAATGCTGCCGCCCATATCTTGTACATTTACACCCCCTGGACAAGATACGATGAGGCAGAATCCTGGCAAATTAATAGAAGGAGAGATATTTGCATCTATATCATTGGACGACATTGGCAATTCTGGATGCTTCGGCTTATCCATCGATCTGAGTCCAAAGAGAGTCGCATTGGACAAGTGCTACCGCAACAAATCTTGTACATTTGGACCTCCCGGACAAAGTATGATGAGGCAGAATTCTGTCACATTGTTAGGAGTAAAGATATTTGCATCTATATCATTGGACGACATTGGCAATTCTGGATGCTCAGGCATATGATTCGACCTGAGTCCAAAGAGAGTCGCTTTGGACAAGTGCTACCGCACAAATCTTGTACATTTGAAACCCCCTGGACAAGATACGATGAGGCAGAATCCTGGCAAATTGATAGGAGGAGAGATATTTGCATCTATATCATTAGACGACATTGGCAATTCTGGATGCTTCGGCTTATGCATCGATCTGAGTCCAAAGACAGTCGCTTTGGACTACTGCTACCCCATAAATCCTGTACATTTGGACCTCCTGGACAAGATACGGTGAGGCAGAATCCAGGAAAATTTGATAGGAGTTAAGATATTTGCATCTAAATCATTCGGTTAAGATCGGCAATTTTTGTTACTTCGGTATATGGATCGACCTGAGTCCAAAGAGAGTCGGTTTGGACAAATGCTGCCGCCCAAATCTTGTCCATTTACACCCCCTGGACAAGATACGATGAGGCAGAATCCTGGCAAATTAATAGGAGGAGAGATATTTGCATCTATATCATTGGACGACATTGGCAATTCTGGATGCTTCGGCTTATCCATCGATCTGAGTCCAAAGAGAGTCGCATTGGACAAGTGCTACCGCAACAAATCTTGTAAATTTGGACCTCCCGGACAAAGTATGATGAGGCAGAATTCTGTCACATTGTTAGGAGTAAAGATATTTGCATCTATATCATTGGACGACATTGGCAATTCTGGATGCTCCGGCTTATGATTCGACCTGAGTCCAAAGAGTGTCGGTTTGCACAAATGCTGCCGGCCAAATCTTGTGCATTTGGACCTCCTGGAAAAGGAATGATGAGGCAGAATCCTGTCAATTTGATAGGTGTGAAGATGTTTGCATCTATATCATTGGACGACATTGGCAATTCTGGATGCTCAGGGATATGATTCGACCTGAGTCCAAAGAGAGTCGCTTTGGACTACTGCTACCCCACAAATCTTGTAAATTTGGACCTCCTGGACAAGATACCGTGAGGCAGAATCCTGTCAAATTGATAGGAGTAAAGATATTTGCATCTATATCTTTGGACGACATTGGTAATTCTGAATGCTTCGGCTTATGGATCGATCTGAGTCCAAAGAGATTCGCTTTTGTCTAGTGCTACCGCACAAATATTGTACACCTGAACCTCCTGGACAAGTTACGATGAGGCAGATTCCTGTCAAATTGATAGGAGTAAAGATATTTGCATCTATATCATTGGACGACATTGGCAATTCTGGATGCTCAGGCTTATGATTCGACCTGAGTCCAAAGGGAGTCGCTTTGGACAAGTGCTACGGCAACAAATCTTGTACATTTGGACCTCCTGGACAAAGTATGATGTGGCAGAATCCTATTACATTTTTAGGAGTAAAGATATTTGCATCTATAGCATTGGACGACATTGGCAATTCTGGATGCTCGGCTTATGTTTCGACCTGAGTTCAAACAGAGTCGCGTTGGACACAATGCTGCCGCCCAAATCATGTCCATTTGGACCTCCTGGACAAGATACGGTGAGGCAGAATCCTGTCACATTGATAGGAATGAAGATATTTGCATCTATATCATTGGACGACATTGGCAATCCTGGATATTCAGCCTATGATTCGACTGAGTCCAAAGAGCGTCGCTATGGACAAGTGCTACCGCAGAAATCTTGTGCATTTGGACCTCCTGAAAAAGGTATGATGAGGCAGAATCCTGGCAAATTGATAGGAGTAATGATATTTGCATCTATATCTTTGGACGACATTGGCAATTCTGGATGCTCCGGCTTATGATTCGACCTGATTCCAAAGAGAGTCGCTTTGGACAAGTGCTACCGCACACATGTTGTTCATTTGGACCCCCTGGACAATATACGATGAGGCAGAATCCTGTCAAATTGATAGGAGTAAAGATATTTGCATCTATATCATTGGACGACAATGGCAATTCTGGATGCTCCGGCTTATGATTCGACCTGAATCCAAAGACAGTCGCTTTGGACAAGGGCTACCTCACAAATCTTGTACCTTGTGAACCTCGTGTACAAGGTATGGTGACGCAGAATCCTGTCAAATCGATAGCAGTAAAGATATTTGCATCTGTATCATTGGACGACATGGCAATTCTGGATGCTTCGGCATATGAATCGACCTGAGTCTAAAGAGATTCGCTTTTGTGAAGTGCTAACGCACAAATCTTGTTCACTTGATCCTCCTGGACAAGACACGATGAGCCAGAATCCTGTCGAATTAATAGGAGTGAAGATATTTGCATCTATATCATTGGACGCCATGGCAATGCTGGATGCTCCGGTTTATGATTCGACCTGAGTCCAAGGAGAGTCGCTTTGGACAAGTGCTACCACCCAAACCTTGTACATTTGAACATCCGGAACAGGGTATGATGAGACAAAATCCTGCCAAATTGATAGGAGTAAAGATGTTTGCATCTATATCATTGGTCTACATTGGCAATTCTGGAGCCCGGCTTATGATTCGATCTGAGTCCAAAAAGAGAGTCGGTTTGGACAAGGGTTACCGCACAAATATTGTCCATTTGGACCTCCTGGACAAGATATGATGAGGCAGAATCCTGTCACAATGATAGGAGTGAAGATATTTGCATCTATATCATTGGACGACATTGGCAATCCTGGATATTCAGCCTATGATTCGACTGAGTCCAAAGAGCGTCGCTATGGACTACTGCTACCCCATAAATCCTGTACATTTGGACCTCCTGGACAAGATACGGTGAGGCAGAATCCAGGAAAATTGATAGGAGTTAAGATATTTGCATCTAAATCATTCGATTAAGATCGGCAATTTTTGTTACTTCGGCATATGGATCGACCTGTGTCCAAAGAGAGTCGGTTTGGACAAATGCTGCCGCCCAAATCTTATCCATTTACACCCCCTGGACAAGATACGATGAGGCAGAATCCTGGCAAATTAATAGGAGGAGAGATATTTGCATCTATATCATTGGACGACATTGGCAATTCTGGATGCTTCGGCTTATCCATCGATCTGAGTCCAAAGAGAGTCGCATTGGACAAGTGCTATCGCAACAAATCTTGTACATTTGGACCTCCCGGACAAAGTATGATGAGGCAGAATTCTGTCACATTGTTAGGAGTAAAGATATTTGCTTCTATATCATTGGACGACATTGGCAATTCTGGATGCACCGGCTTATGATTCGACCTGAGTCCAAAGAGTGTCGGTTTGGACAAATGCTGCCGGCCAAATCTTGTGCATTTGGACCTCCTGGAAAAGGTATGATGAGGCAGAATCCTGTCAATTTGATAGGTGTGAAGATGTTTGCATCTATATCATTGGACGACATTGGCAATTCTGGATGCTCAGGGATATGATTCGACCTGAGTCCAAAGAGAGTCGCTTTGGACTACTGCTACCCCACAAATCTTGTAAATTTGGACCTCCTGGACAAGATACCGTGAGGCAGAATCCTGTCAAATTGATAGGAGTAAAGATATTTGCATCTATATCTTTGGACGACATTGGCAATTCTGGATGCTCAGGCATATGATTCGACCTGAGTCCAAAGAGAGTCGCTTTGGACAAGTGCTACGGCAACAAAACTTGTACATTTGGACCTCCTGGACAAAGTATGATGTGGCAGAATCCTATTACATTGTTAGGAGTAAAGATATTTGCATCTATATCATTGGACGACATTGGAAATTCTGGATGCTCGGCTTATGTTTCGACCTGACTCCAAAGGCTTTCGCTTTTGTCTAGTGCTACCGCACAAATCTTGTACACTTGATCCTCCTGGACAAGACACGATGAGCCAGAATCCTGTCAAATTGATAGGAGTGAATATATTTGCATCTATATCACTAGACGACATTGGCAATTCTGGATGCTCAGGCATATGATTCGACCTGAGTCCAAAGAGAGTCGCTTTGGACAAGAGCTACCGCACAAATCTTATACATTTGAAACCCCCTGGACAAGATACGATGAGGCGGAATCCTGGCAAATTGATAGGAGGAGAGATATTTGCATCTATATCATTAGACGACATTGGCAATTCTGGATGCTTCGGCTTATGGATCGATCTGAGTCCAAAGAGATTCGCTTTTGTCTAGTTCTACCGCACAAATATTGTACACCTGAACCTCCTGGACAAGATACGATGAGCCAGAATCCCGTCAAATTGATAAGAGTGAAGATATTTGCATCTATATCACTAGACGACATTGGCAATTCTGGATGCTCAGGCATATGATCGGAACCTGAGTCCAAAGAGAGTCGCTTTGGACAAGTTCTACCGCACAAATCCTGTACATTTGGACCTCCTGGACAAGATACGGTGAGGCAGAATCCTGGAAAATTGATAGGAGTTAAGATATTTGCATCTAAATCATTCTGTTAAGTTCGGCAATTTTTGTTACTTCGGCATATGGATCGACCTGAGTCCAAAGAGAGTCGGTTTGGACAAATGCTGCCGCGCAAATCTTGTCCATTTGGACCCCCTGGACAAGACACGATGAGGCAGAATTCTGTCACATTGTCAGGAGTAAAGATATTTGCATCTATATCATTGGACGACATTGGCAATTCTGGATGCTCCGGCTTATGATTCGACCTGAGTCCAAATGGAGTCGCGTTGGACAAGTGATGCGGCAAGAATTCTTGTACATTTGGACCTCCTGGACAAAGTATGATGTGGCAGAATCCTATTACATTGTTAGGAGTAAAAATATGTGCATCTATATCATTGGACGACATTGGCAATTCTGGATGCTCCGGCTTATGATTCGACCTGAGTCCAAATAGATTCGCTTTGCACAAGTGCTATCGCAGATATCTTGTGCATTTGGACCTCCTGGAAAAGGTATGATGAGGCAGATTCCTGGCAAATTGATAGGAGTAATGATATTTGCATCTATATCTTTGGACGATATTGGCAATTCTGAATGCTTCGGCTTATGGATCGATCTGAGTCCAAAGAGATTCGCTTTTGTCTAGTGCTACCGCTCAAATCTTGTACATTTGGACCCCTGGACAAGATACGATGAGGCAGAATCCTGTCACATTGATAGGAGTAAAGATATTTGCATCTATATCATTGCACGACATTGGCAATTCTGGATGCTTCGGCTTATGGATCGGCATGAGTCCAAAGGCTTTCGCTTTTGTCTAGTGCTACCGCACAAATCTTGTACACTTGATCCTCCTGGACAAGACACGATGAGCCAGAATCCTGTCAAATTGATAGGAGTGAAGATATTTGCATCTATATCATTGGACGACATTGGCAATTCTGGATGCTCAGGCTTATGATTCGACCTGAGTCCAAATGGAGTCGCTTTGGACAAGTGATGCGGCAACAAATCTTGTACATTTGGACCCCCTGGACAAAGTATGATGTGGCAGAATCTTATTACATTGTTAGGAGTAAAGATATTTGCATCTATATCATTGGACGACATTGGCAATTCTGGATGCTCCGGCTTATGATTCGACCTGAGTCCAAAGAGAGTCGCTTTGGACAAGTGCTACCGCACACATGTTGTTCATTTGGACCACCTGGACAATATACGATGATCCAGAATCCTGTCAAATTGATAGGAGTAAAGATATTTGCATAAATATCATTGGACGACATTGGCAATTCTGGATGCTCCGGCATATGATTCGACCTGAGTCCAAAGAGAGTCGCTTTGGACAAGTGCTACCGCACAAATCTTGTACATTTGGACCTCCTGGACAAGGTATGATGAGGCAGAATCCTGTCAAATTGATGGGAGTGAAGATATTTGCATGTATATCATTGGACGTGATTGGCAATTCTGGATGCTCAGACTTATGATTCGACCTGAGTCCAAAGAGAGTCGCTTTGGACAAGTGCTACCGCTCAAATCTTGTACATTTGGACCCCTGGACAAGATACGATGAGGCAGAATCCTGTCACATTGATAGGAGTAAAGATATTTGCATCTATATCATTGCACGACATTGGCAATTCTGGATGCTTCGGCTTATGGATCGGCATGAGTCCAAAGGCTTTCGCTTTTGTCTAGTGCTACCGCACAAATCTTGTACACTTGATCCTCCTGGACAAGACACGATGAGCCAGAATCCTGTCAAATTGATAGGAGTGAAGGTTTTTTGCATCTATATCATTGGTCAACATTGGCAATGCTGGATGCTCCTGTTTATGATTCGACCTGAGTCCAAGGAGAGTCGCTTTGGACAAGTGCTACCGCACAAATCTTGTACATTTGGACCCCTGGACAAGATACGATGAGGCAGTATCCTGTCACATTGATAGGAGTAAAGATATTTGCATCTATATCATTGCACGACATTGGCAATTCTGGATGCTTCGGCTTATGGATCGGCATGAGTCCAAAGGCTTTCGCTTTTGTCTAGTGCTACCGCACAAATCTTGTACATTTGGACCTCCTGGACAAAGTATGATGTGGCAGAATCTTTTTACATTGTTAGGAGTAAAGATATTTGCATCTATATCATTGGACGACATTGGCAATTCTGGATGCTCCGGCTTATGATTCGACCTGAGTCCAAAGAGAGTCGCTTTGGACAAGTGCTACCGCACACATGTTGTTCATTTGGACCCCCTGGACAATATACGATGAGGCAGAATCCTGTCACATTGATAGGAGTAAAGATATTTGCATCTATATCATTGCACGACATTGGCAATTCTGGATGCTTCGGCTTATGATTCGACCTGAGTCCAAAGAGAGTCGCTTTGCACAAGTGCTATCGCAGATATCTTGTGCATTTGGACCTCCTGGAAAAGGTATGATGAGGCAGAATCCTGTCACATTGATAGGAGTGAAGATATTTGCATCTATATCATTGGACGACATTGGCAATTCTGGATGCTCCGGCTTATGATTCGACCTGAGTCCAAAGAGAGTCGCTTTGCACAAGTGCTATCGCAGATATCTTGTGCATTTGGACCTCCTGGAAAAGGTATGATGAGGCAGAATCCTGTCACATTGATAGGAGTGAAGATATTTGCATCTATATCATTGGACGACATTGGCAATTCTGGATGCTTCGGCTTATGGATCGGCATGAGTCCAAAGGCTTTCGCTTTTGTCTAGTGCTACCGCACAAATCTTGTACACTTGATCCTCCTGGACAAGACACGATGAGCCAGAATCCTGTCAAATTGATAGGAGTGAAGATATTTGCATCTATATCATTGGACGACATTGGCAATTCTGGATGCTCAGGCTTATGATTCGACCTGAGTCCAAATGGAGTCGCTTTGGACAAGTGATGCGGCAAGAATTCTTGTACATTTGGACCTCCTGGACAAAGTATGATGTGGCAGAATCCTATTACATTGTTAGGAGTAAAAATATGTGCATCTATATCATTGGACGACATTGGCAATTCTGGATGCTCCGGCTTATGATTCGACCTGAGTCCAAATAGATTCGCTTTGCACAAGTGCTATCGCAGATATCTTGTGCATTTGGACCTCCTGGAAAAGGTATGATGAGGCAGATTCCTGGCAAATTGATAGGAGTAATGATATTTGCATCTATATCTTTGGACGATATTGGCAATTCTGAATGCTTCGGCTTATGGATCGATCTGAGTCCAAAGAGATTCGCTTTTGTCTAGTGCTACCGCTCAAATCTTGTACATTTGGACCCCTGGACAAGATACGATGAGGCAGAATCCTGTCACATTGATAGGAGTAGAGATATTTGCATCTATATCATTGCACGACATTGGCAATTCTGGATGCTTCGGCTTATGGATCGGCATGAGTCCAAAGGCTTTCGCTTTTGTCTAGTGCTACCGCACAAATCTTGTACACTTGATCCTCCTGGACAAGACACGATGAGCCAGAATCCTGTCAAATTGATAGGAGTGAAGATATTTGCATCTATATCATTGGACGACATTGGCAATTCTGGATGCTCAGGCTTATGATTCGACCTGAGTCCAAATGGAGTCGCTTTGGACAAGTGATGCGGCAACAAATCTTGTACATTTGGACCCCCTGGACAAAGTATGATGTGGCAGAATCTTATTACATTGTTAGGAGTAAAGATATTTGCATCTATATCATTGGACGACATTGGCAATTCTGGATGCTCCGGCTTATGATTCGACCTGAGTCCAAAGAGAGTCGCTTTGGACAAGTGCTACCGCACACATGTTGTTCATTTGGACCACCTGGACAATATACGATGATCCAGAATCCTGTCAAATTGATAGGAGTAAAGATATTTGCATAAATATTGTTACGTCCCAAGGTGAGACTTGGAAGAATCGCGATAAGGTGGTGGACTCCACGATTCTACTCGGTTGTGGGACGAACAGTCGTACGGATCTGACCTGGATCAGAGTCCGCGCGAGATGTCTGTTTGTAGTCAACCGCGATCCGCGACTTTACTGGGACCAGACACGGTCAAAGGACTGGGTGAGAGGTGGGTGGATTTCGGGATTGGTTGGTAGTTTAACGAGCATTACCCTTCACCTTAGCCCCCAGAGGTTACGAATATTATTCGGAGTGAGTACTTACTCTTGCGGTGGTTGTTAGTTGATTCACACTTTCAATAAATCGGATCGAACAAACGTTCAACGACGAGAATGATTCACTGATTTATTTGCAAGTCTGATTTGTAGAAGTTTGTACTGGAATTTATTCAGAAATTGAGCTGAGTATTCAATCAGTTAAATCAAGGCGATGGTGCACAGAGTCGAGGCCTTTACAGTTTTAAGGAACTCAAAGAAGTGAAGTGAGGTTTTGAAAATCTCAACGAGGTAAACGCGGGTTCCGTTCGGTTCATCCCTTCTCCAATACTTCCACGTTGGTCATTCGCTGATGAACTTTTTGGGGGCATTGGGGGAGGTCTAGTTCTTAAGATTCTACGAATGAGGTGACCTTCGAGTTTCCTCTCCCAGTCATCCCCGCCCTTGCGTTTTCCGCGGACGCAGGGTGAGTGGGAGGGTAAGTGAAAGTACGGGTTATGTGATCTCTTCCAAATGTTTGGTTCAAGTGGGTTTTTTTATATCTGCCGGGATTTATCGCGTTGCGACCTAACGGACAGTCGCCTTTTGTTCACCTCGCTCGTAAAATGTTCTAGGACTTAACTTATTGCCTTCCCCGAGTGGGTGGCACGTTCTGGGGAAGGGTCTGCTTAATCTCTTGCAACGGGTTCCATCAGGGAAATAATCGAAGTCTCTATTAATTAATACTATCTCAAGCGGTGACGTCGCGAGACGTAACACCCCCACTCGCAGACAAATGTTAGGGGAAGCCGAACATTTGCGTTCTCCGGCTCGTTCCCAGATCGTGCAGAAGGCGCTAATTATTATTTGGTGTAGTCTTATGGTTAACTTATGCTATTTATTCTAAAGGTTGCTTAACTTCCAACTATGGGGATATAACAACTTGGTATGCGGTGAATCGTATATCGGCGCGACATCCCGCGGATTTAGATGTGTTTGAATTTAGGCAATGTGACTTCATACTATCGGTTTCTTTTCTGTATTTTATCGCGGTAGGCTTTGCTCCAGAGAGAGAGACTTTTCGGTGGAGGCTGACGCTAAACGGGTCCCCTGGGCTTCTGCACTCCCCTTGAGGCGGGCCATCTTTGTGATGACCTTGTGAATGACCATTGTTTGGTCCTTTTCTCGGACGGCACTCTCTTTCTTCCCAGGTTATGACTACCGGGTTATCAGGATGGTAGGTGCGCTCCAGGAATACTGCATCCCACCTTTAGGTGCTATCCTGTGCGCCCTCCCCTTGTGATACTAGGGCCGACTTCTTCTGCCGAGTGGTATAAAATTATACCCAGCCTTCTCGGGGTGCATCAATGGGTGCCCGCTGATTTTAGCTCGGTATTATGCCAGCCTCCCCTTTCCTTTTCTCTCCCTCTGGGCTTGATCGTTCTGGTCGAGAATGCGCTTGTCTAGAAGGGAGTTGAAAAATCATTAGCAGGTTATTCGTTAGGAAGTAGCCACAATTAACACAAAATTTGTTCTCACCTTTCTTCGGGATGTCTTACTTATTGATCGATCATGGAACACGGAATTCCTTCCGTTGCGTGCTGTTAATTTGCTGGGTGTGGTGCTCAAATGCGGGATAATGGGCGGGGAGGTTATTCAGCAGGAAACAGTTGTTATTTTTTTTTTTTTTTTTTTTTAGCAATGGTTATTATTATTCAACTTAATTCTACTTATGTCTATGGGGTTAAGTTACAGCCGGTTCCCCTTTCTTAAAACAGTTTAGGGTTATTCCCCCCTTTTTCTAAATTCTCCACGGAACGTTATTCGCTCCCTTCCTCATAAAATCCCGCCAGGTGAGGTACCGGCATTCCCTCATGCAGTCCCGGCATTGGGCTGCTGGGCGGACGGCCAGTAACACCCTGCTGCAATTTTGGCACCGGCTCAATACCTCGGCCATACCGGATGGCATTACTTGGTGCCATTTTTCCTTGCAATAATCCTCCTGGTCCTCTGGGCGCAGTTGGAAATGGCACCCCTCGCATAAGTGTCTCCCGTGCCCATGATACGCAACTGTGGAGTTGCTTGTAACGCATCTTGCCACGGACGGGTTCATCTTGGTTGGAAGGTCAATCGGTCAGTGATTTGAATATAGAAATTTTTCGGAAACCCTTCACCATTTTTTTTATGTCTAAACAACTCACTACGTCTACTGTTACGCTACAATATTCTAATGCTACTGGGGCGGCAAACAACTAGTCTATGGTTTTCGTAAACTAAATAAAGATCCGGCTGGATCTGGAGGTGGTTCATGCGTGGGAATAGATACCGAGGTTTGAGCAAGTGTTAGTTGGGTAGGAACTTGGGGATACAGGTGAGATTCATTCGTGGGTGCTGATGGTTGACTGAGGTCTCCTATCTCCACTGCTGTGTGGGGAACAACAATTCCTTGATTCGGGACTTGCTGCTTCTTCTTTTCCACCAACTTCCGTGCTACCGTTCCCCATACGGCGGTTAGCACATACATTGACCAGCCGTATGCCTCGTGAAGGGACTTACCATGGATCAGGGTATTAATTAGGTAGGTGATTGTTCTGAAAGCGGTAACGACTCCGATGAGGCCTGCGGTGAGCGTCCCGAAGCTCGTGATCTTCCCCCAGATTCTTTTCCATGCGGAGTTCGCGAGTTTTTCTAAAGATTTTTCGTCAAGTAGGTTCGCGATCCCGTGCCCATCTTCTATAATTGGTTGCCCCATCAGTCCTCGGGCCATGGTGTTTAGTACTCCCGGTCGTTCCGCTTGGAGCATGATGTGGTCTCGCAGCTCATTTAATTCCTGTTCTGAGTAGATTCCACTTGTGGCCAGGTTCCCAGGGTTGATGTATTCCCAAGTTGTCTCCCGGGTCGGTTGCATGATGGTGGGTGCAAGAGCTGCGTTTGCCACTGGTGCAAAACGATACCATCTTCCTTCCAAAAGATACATCGTGGGGACAAAAGGGCTGCACGCTATTTGGGTTCCGGTCCTTAGCAGGATGTGCGTTCGCGGAGTCAGGAAGTAGGTGTCGTTTCCTTTGAAAACCGGCAACTGTTGATAGCAGGTGCTGGTTCTCCTTAACTTGACCTCTACAGGAACGCACTTTATGATATGAGCGACTTCACCAGCGACTACGGCCATATATCCTGGTTTCTTCATAATGTGGTGCCCTAGGACATCCGGCGTTGATGTGGCCATTGATATCGTGTTATGAAGTACTTTTTGTTCCAGGTTGCATCGCTGGGAAAGGGCATCGCGGTATAATTGCCGTATTTGGGTGCGAATGTGCTTTTCTACATAAACGAATTTTGAATTGACGTAAGCGAATATATCCAGATTTTTAACATTTATAGTGGTTTTGGGTAACAAGGGTTCCCCATTGTGGACTTCGAAAATCAGCAGTTTTGGGTGGTCGGTGCGTATCAATTTATGTCCGCACAAAGCGAACTCGGAGTGTCGAGTGAGTGCAAAAGTAACGTCGCTGGTTGAAAGGGAATAGATGATTCGATCTTCTTTCTCTGTGTCGTCGGATATTTTGTTTGCCTGTCCCTGGAATAAAACTCCGTACTTCGTGAGTGCGCAGCTATCGGTCGGTATGGGGTCCCAAAAGGTGTTTCCACCCTCTACATCGGTGCATTGGGCGGATGTCAAATCGCACGCGACTCCGGACCTCAGGTGTAGGCGGTTAGTTTCCAAATCCACAGGAGCGGTGTAATCCTGGAGAGTGATCTTAATGGTCCCGGTTACTATAACTTCGTTCCAGCTGCCGTAAGGATCTGAGTAAGAACTCCCTTCGCACGCTCCTTCCATGGTGACCGTTCCAGCTAGAGTGAGGGGGCGTCTAACGGTCTGATTGGACTCTAGCCCTCGGAATAAGGTGCTGCTTATTTTTACTTCGCGATGCCGGTGCATCTGTATACACTGTTCGCGTGTGGTTTCCTCAATATATGCCAGTCTTCCATTGAACACATCCGTGGTGTGGGAGAACATCCCACATTTCTTTATGGTGCGGTCTATTTCCACCTTGCACTGTAGGATGTGGACGAATTTGAACTCATTGATTTGTAGTAATTGGATTTGAATCTGACTGATGTTAATTTGTGGTTCCGCGATGTCACATCTCCCGACCTCTAGCAATGAAACGGTAGTCACATCGTTCCCTTTATTTCCGCAATCGTACCCGATGATGCAGAGCCCAGGCACAAATTGTTGTAGGAGGTACAACAATACAAGGGTGAGTGAGCTCGCCATCTGGAACGGAGTTTCCTTATGTCAGCTAGCCGTAAACACCTCCGCTTTCTTGAGACGATTCGGGTGTACTACACTGGTGTTTTTCTTAATTCGGATTTTTACATTTCCGCGGGGTAAAACTTCTAGGACCTCATGTGGTCCGCTATATTGGTCCCCGAGTTTTCCAGGCCTAGGACCCTTCAGTAGAAACACGAAGCTTCCGACTTGGAAGCACTGCGGGTTTTTTCGGACGTCATATCTTAGTTTGGATGCTTCCTTGCTTTCTATCAAGTTTCCGCGCGCAATTTCCTGAGTTTCATGTAAACGCGTGGCGAGTTGAATCAGGTAGTCGTCGTAAGTGGCTACCTTATCGTCGGGGTTTAAAGGTAGGCTGGAGGGTAATCTAACTACTCTACCGAAAGTCAACTCATATGGGGTGTGTTTGGTACCCTCATGCACACCACTATTATAGTTTAGGATTGCTAGTTCTACGTACTCATCCCATTCCGTGTGCTCGGTGGCGAAAAGTTTCAGGTATTCCCCCAGTGAATGATGGGATCGTTCCAGGGAACCATTAGACTGAGGATGGAAAGCGGTGGTTCGGAGTTTTTTGATTCGGAAGAGTTTAGTCAATCGTTTCATGAGGTCGCTCACGAAATTCCTGCCCTGATCCGTAAGGACGGCTTTGGGGGATCCGAATATGCACAGGAATCGTTTAACGAAGGCTTCGGCCACGGTTCGCGCGGTTTGGTCAGGTATCGCGACCGCTATACAAAATTTCGTGAGTTGGTCCTGAATCGTAAGGATATGCTCGTTTCCCTTTTTGGTCACGGGTAATGGCCCGACGATATCCATTGCGATTTTATCGAACGCACGTCCCGGGGTATCCGTTATAATCATGGGTTGTCGTGTTTTAGTGCGAACCAACTTTTTTAACTGGCACGGTAGGCATCTTCGTATAAATTCTCGGATGTCCTCTTTTAAATTTTCCCACTGATAATGCTGTCGAATTCGATTATATGTTTTGGTGACCCCCCGATGCCCTCCGACCGGGGTTGCATGCATTTCCTTTAAAATTTCTATTCTCAAATCCTTGGGAGGGTATTTAACGTGATTATGACAAATTATGACTTTGATTTCGCTATGGATAAATGCAGTTGCTAACGCGGACCATATTTCGCCCCAGGGCACGTTGGATACTTGTTGCCCGGAAGAAATACTGAAAGATTCTATTTGTAATTTCGATAACTCGGACGGGAGGGTACTTAGCAAATCGGATATGGTCTCTAGTCTTCTGCTCGGCCCGTCCCCATCTATTTCCTCGACAATCACAATAATATGGTATCGCCTGGCCCTTTTTATTGCCCTTATTGAGTTCGGAGTCACGTTCCCTATGACAGGTATCAATTGTTTTTCAAAAAGCCCGCGCGCCCCATCGTCTATGGGTAGCCCTTGTTGGTTTAGGAAATAACACAAATTCCCTCCCCTGAGGAAAAACAAATCCCTGGATCGTACAAGTTGTGGCCCCTCGGGGTCCCCTGTGCTCGCGTCGGTAGTTGGTGCAATGTTAGGACGAATTCTGTTGGCTAGTGGTTCAGCTTCGATTTTATCAAAATCATCGGAATTCTCAGCGTCGGTCTCCGTTGTTGCGGGAAGGGGAACTATTTGCGGTAGTGTGACCTTTTCAATTTGAGGTAGACTAATTGCCTGGGCAGGGGATCCGTACTCTGATTCGCGACCGTAATTCTCCGGGCAGGTAGCCGTGCCTTTTGTTCGTTGATTATTTCCCGGTTCCTCTAAGTCGTGGGGTGGTGAGAGAGGTCCGTCTGTCGGGGGTTCGGGTGTCCCATAATCCGACGCGTTCGGGTATTCCTGGTCGCTATCGCCATCACCTTCGTCCTCCGACTCGATTTCTAGCAATCGCCGGATATACTCAGTATCTTGAGCGTTGATTCTGTTGTTTCGGTCACTCCTCCCGACAACGTAACATTCGACCGGGTTACGTGAGAGCGCATCGGCGTTTTCATTGGTCTTTCCGGCTTTATATACTACCTCATAATCGTATTCGGCTAACTTCAGTCTCCAACGTAATATTCGCATATTTGCGTCCTGCGCGGTTTGGAACCAAACTAGGGGTTTGTGGTCGGTCACCAGGGTAAATCTTCGCCCATACAGGTAGGGCCTAAAATGCTTCACGCAATACACTATCGCGAGGGCTTCCTTTTCGTACGTGTCATATTTGACCTCGCCGTCACTCAACGTCCGCGAAGCGTATGCTACTGGGTGATCCTTACTTATGTCCCCTTGAGAGAGGATTCCCCCTATCGCGTATCCCGAAGCATCTGTTGTCAATATGAAGGGTTTCTCAAAATCAGGATACTGAAGTACTGGTTTTTCACATAGCTTGTCTTTCAGGATCTCGAATGCATTCTCCTGACTGCTGGTCCAATCAAAGGGGACATCATTTTTAAGGAGTTGAGTCAATGGTCTCGTTAGTTTTGAGAACTCGCGAATGAATCGTCGATAATAACCGGCTAATCCCAGGAATTGTCGCACATTCTTAGGGTTTTTAGGACGAGGAAAGTGGCGCACGGCCTCAAGTTTCTTTGGATCTGGTCGGACTCCGTCCCTTCCTATCGTGTGTCCCAAATATGTTACCTCTGTCCGCAGGAATTCGCATTTATCGGGTTGCAGTTTCAGATTCGCCTGTCTAAGCCGTTCCATAAGTGTCCTGAATTTTTGTTCATGCTCTGCTAGAGTCTTTGAATAAATTACGATGTCATCCATATAAACGAACAATTCCCGGCCTTGTAACCCGGTCAACACGAGATCCATTAAGCGTTGGAAAGTCGCGGGGGCATTTTTCAATCCGAATGGCATGCGCGTAAATTCATAATGACCGAAGTGTGTTGAGAAAGCGGTTTTTGGACTATCCTGAGAATTCATTAATATTTGGTGGAATCCGGATGCTAAATCAAACACGGAAAAATATCGAGCCTGTCCCAATTGGTCGAGTATATCTATGATGTTTGGGAGGGGGTATGCGTCACCTATTGTCTTTTCATTTAATGCCCGGAAGTCTAGCACCATCCTCCAACGTTTATTCCCCTCTGCGTCCGGTTTCTTAGGTACAATCCACACCGGCGTGTTATAAGGGGATTGGGAGCATTGAATTATTCCATCTTTTAATAGTTCATTCACTTGTCTATTGATCTCATCCTTATGTAGTTGTGGAAAACGGTATTGCCTCGTGTTTATTGGGAGGTCGTCGGTGGTGTGTATCCGATGTCGCATTACAGTTGTATGGGTCAAAACGCTTCCCGGTAGATGGAAACGGTCGTAATTCGCCTCTACTAAACAACTTACACAGTTCCTTTCTTCCGGCGATAGATGCTCTAAGGAGAGTGATTCGATAACGGTTTTGGCCATGCTGGCCCGCGAACCGCAGTTGAAGTTTCCGTTTTTACTCCCTTCTTCTAATTCACGGTCTAGCGGCATAGGTTGTGTTGCATTTACATGATGTACCGGTTGCGTGTTATTTTTCGATGGTTCTCGGGTGGTTTCGATCTCTTCAACTTCATCAACCTCCACTATAACTATGGGATCTCTAGAGAATGGATCCACCTCGTATTCTTTATTTCCATATACTTTTTTATTTGGGATTCCTAGGTTTTTTTCATCGTTAAATTTCCTACCCTTGGATAATCGGGTGTCTTGTTCATGTGGTTCCTCTTTACATATTTCCCTATCTTGAATGTCCTTATCTTCCTCTATAATTATAAGATCTCCCGGAAATGGATTCGCTTCGTTTTCTTCTCCCTTTTCATTTATCTTTTTGTTTCGGATTCCCTGGTTAGTCTCGTCGTCTCGGGTGCTTCGTACACAGGGTTCCTTTTCACGCGTTGCTTTGTCTACAATACTCTTAATTCCCTCTAATCCTATAAGACCTCTGGAAAATGGGCCCATTTTACTTTTCTTTCCTTCTTCATATGTTTTCTTATTTTGGATCTCGGATTTGCCTTCGTCATCTGCTTCGCTACCCTTGGATAATTGGGCGTTTCTTATACTATTCCTACTGCTGTTACTTATAATGGATATCTCTTCCCCTACGTTATTTCTTTTGATACTCTCGTCGTCAAACTTCCTACCCTTGGATAATCGGGTGTTTCTTATATTATTCCTACTACTGTTACTTCTAATGGTTATCTCTTCCCTTACGTTATTTCTTTCGATAAATTCCTCATCTGCTGCTCGCTCACAATTATTATAAAGGGGTTCCCATTCGCGGATTCTATGCGTTGTACCCGCGCAGTTTGTGGCTTGAGCATACGTCATAGCCTTTCCGACGGTCATCACACCTCGAGTAACGTTCAATGATCTTTCGTGGCTCAAGAAAGGGAGGTTTCCATGGGCTGCCTCTAAACGGCGATTAGTATAGTCGATTTTCGCTCCGGTTAGCCTAAAAAAATCGTTGCCGAGTATCCCCGCAGGCGAAATGGGGAAGTCATCACTAACGAGGTGGAAAATGGTTGGCTGTCCCAAAGGGCACAGGTAGGTGAAGCCTAGTGTATACACGGGGTGTTGAGTTATCCCCTTCAATTGTAATATCACCCCCTTGTCTATGATTGCATTGCTCGGCAAGGTTCCGTATTTAATTAGATTGGGCCCAGAGCCAGTATCTATCATTAAAATTGCGGGTTCAGTTAATTGTTCGTCTCTAATTAAAACAGTCGGTACCTCCGTTTCTCTATTAAGGTGCACCGTTCGGGTTTGGATACGCGGAGGGTCATCTTTTATGAGGGGCGCGGCACCTCGTTGGCCTCTTGAAGCGCCCGTCCATTCGAGAGGCCTGACTCGTTTCCCGACACGTTCCCATACCGTCGATTATTATTCGCGATTCTAATCTCACATTGTTCTATAGTGTGCCCGGACTCCCTACAATAACGGCACACCGGAGAGTTATTGGCGCGATCATTCGAACTAGGCTTAGGTTCGTTCCGGAAAGCACTAGGATTCTGATTGCCCTGATAACCGGGGTTTTGGTAACAGCTCCCTGCTGTATGCCCGATCCTTCCGCAATTATCGCAAGTTGGGGGAATATCTCGCGACCTTGGCTCAATCGCGGGGCGTTGGAGAGGTCGCGCGCCGTTCCCTCCTTGTCCTCGGAACCAACAATCCCGGGCCAAATGCCCAAATCTATTACAAATCTGGCACTCTAATCGGGGCCGATTGGCAGGGAATCCGCGGTTCTGGTTGGGAAACCCCCCCTGCGTCCACCTAGGCGGATACGGTTCTTCGTGCCCAGCCGGATAAATTGGGGCCTGGGACATCGTTCTCAGTGCTAATTGCTTGCAATCCCCTGCTCCGTGCCCGCGTTCACCACACAGCTGGCATATTAAAACGGATGGCGGATTCAAAGATGCCGTGGTTTTAATTGCTGGGACTAGATCGCAGTCCATGGAGCTATTAATCGCGGAACTACTGCCCCTCTGCATTACAGCTTTACGCTGCCTGAGGCTGCGTTCTACACCAATGGCGTTGACCACGGCGTCAGATAATTTATCGACTACTGTTATTCTTTGATAAATTTCCGTTTTTAGACCATTTACGAAGGCTCGCGTAGTTCCCTTCTCAGTTTGTTCAGTAAATTGCGCGTCCACCGGGCCATTCTGAGTTCTCTCGTATGCGGCTAAAATCTCTGTTCCTAACTCGCGTATCCGATTTGCGTACGCCAAGACATCTTCGTCATCATTCTGATACGTATTTGCTAATTCCCCCTGTACTTCGTAAAGTTCCCTATCTGGCGCGAATAACTCGTTAACATGCTTAGTTAACTCTTGGATTTTCACCATTGGGAAATTTTCTAACGCACGTTTCGCTTCCCCCCTTAATCGCATCACTAACAACTTGACTAAATTGGACTCGTACTCCGCGGGTAAAAAT
The DNA here is from genome assembly GCA_963942575.1 of Priocnemis perturbator. Taxonomy (NCBI): domain Eukaryota; kingdom Metazoa; phylum Arthropoda; class Insecta; order Hymenoptera; family Pompilidae; genus Priocnemis; species Priocnemis perturbator. Next base: position 30,269 of record CAWWDK010000133.1, on the reverse strand, counting down.
TCCTTTACATTCTCGCACGCCTTCACGAATTGCCTCGTAGGGATATTACGCCCGTCGAAATACGGAACGGCCTCAAGAGCATCCCGGTAAAACAAGGACTGCGCCGAGGCAGATTGCATGATTATGCTCTTCTCCAGCGCGGATTTGGAATCGGAGGGGGTAGTTTCCCTCTTTAGAATTGTGCTATTAAGACTATCTTCTATTGAAATGTTATCTGATTGCTCAGATACGTCGCTAACGAGGGTATCGTTCAAATCCGCAGACTTATTAAAACTACTTTCCTCGATATAACTGTCTTCCGAACCCGACGGGTAATCGCGGCGAGTTTTCGGAATTGACTCAAACGGATTAAGTATATACTCGGGCTTAATATCCTGTTCTGATTTCACTGTTTTACTTCGCGTATTCATAGGGTTAGCCCAGCCTTCGACCTACAATCCCGGACGAGCCCCCAAAATTTGTTACGTCCCAAGGTGAGACTTGGAAGAATCGCGATAAGGTGGTGGACTCCACGATTCTACTCGGTTGTGGGACGAACAGTCGTACGGATCTGACCTGGATCAGAGTCCGCGCGAGATGTCTGTTTGTAGTCAACCGCGATCCGCGACTTTACTGGGACCAGACACGGTCAAAGGACTGGGTGAGAGGTGGGTGGATTTCGGGATTGGTTGGTAGTTTAACGAGCATTACCCTTCACCTTAGCCCCCAGAGGTTACGAATATTATTCGGAGTGAGTACTTACTCTTGCGGTGGTTGTTAGTTGATTCACACTTTCAATAAATCGGATCGAACAAACGTTCAACGACGAGAATGATTCACTGATTTATTTGCAAGTCTGATTTGTAGAAGTTTGTACTGGAATTTATTCAGAAATTGAGCTGAGTATTCAATCAGTTAAATCAAGGCGATGGTGCACAGAGTCGAGGCCTTTACAGTTTTAAGGAACTCAAAGAAGTGAAGTGAGGTTTTGAAAATCTCAACGAGGTAAACGCGGGTTCCGTTCGGTTCATCCCTTCTCCAATACTTCCACGTTGGTCATTCGCTGATGAACTTTTTGGGGGCATTGGGGGAGGTCTAGTTCTTAAGATTCTACGAATGAGGTGACCTTCGAGTTTCCTCTCCCAGTCATCCCCGCCCTTGCGTTTTCCGCGGACGCAGGGTGAGTGGGAGGGTAAGTGAAAGTACGGGTTATGTGATCTCTTCCAAATGTTTGGTTCAAGTGGGTTTTTTTATATCTGCCGGGATTTATCGCGTTGCGACCTAACGGACAGTCGCCTTTTGTTCACCTCGCTCGTAAAATGTTCTAGGACTTAACTTATTGCCTTCCCCGAGTGGGTGGCACGTTCTGGGGAAGGGTCTGCTTAATCTCTTGCAACGGGTTCCATCAGGGAAATAATCGAAGTCTCTATTAATTAATACTATCTCAAGCGGTGACGTCGCGAGACGTAACAATATCATTGGACGACATTGGCAATTCTGGATGCTCCGGCATATGATTCGACCTGAGTCCAAAGAGAGTCGCTTTGGACAAGTGCTACCGCACAAATCTTGTACATTTGGACCTCCTGGACAAGGTATGATGAGGCAGAATCCTGTCAAATTGATGGGAGTGAAGATATTTGCATGTATATCATTGGACGTGATTGGCAATTCTGGATGCTCAGACTTATGATTCGACCTGAGTCCAAAGAGAGTCGCTTTGGACAAGTGCTACCGCTCAAATCTTGTACATTTGGACCCCTGGACAAGATACGATGAGGCAGAATCCTGTCACATTGATAGGAGTAAAGATATTTGCATCTATATCATTGCACGACATTGGCAATTCTGGATGCTTCGGCTTATGGATCGGCATGAGTCCAAAGGCTTTCGCTTTTGTCTAGTGCTACCGCACAAATCTTGTACATTTGGACCTCCTGGACAAAGTATGATGTGGCAGAATCTTTTTACATTGTTAGGAGTAAAGATATTTGCATCTATATCATTGGACGACATTGGCAATTCTGGATGCTCCGGCTTATGATTCGACCTGAGTCCAAAGAGAGTCGCTTTGGACAAGTGCTACCGCACACATGTTGTTCATTTGGACCCCCTGGACAATATACGATGAGGCAGAATCCTGTCACATTGATAGGAGTAAAGATATTTGCATCTATATCATTGCACGACATTGGCAATTCTGGATGCTTCGGCTTATGATTCGACCTGAGTCCAAAGAGAGTCGCTTTGCACAAGTGCTATCGCAGATATCTTGTGCATTTGGACCTCCTGGAAAAGGTATGATGAGGCAGAATCCTGTCACATTGATAGGAGTGAAGATATTTGCATCTATATCATTGGACGACATTGGCAATTCTGGATGCTCCGGCTTATGATTCGACCTGAGTCCAAAGAGAGTCGCTTTGCACAAGTGCTATCGCAGATATCTTGTGCATTTGGACCTCCTGGAAAAGGTATGATGAGGCAGAATCCTGTCACATTGATAGGAGTGAAGATATTTGCATCTATATCATTGGACGACATTGGCAATTCTGGATGCTTCGGCTTATGGATCGGCATGAGTCCAAAGGCTTTCGCTTTTGTCTAGTGCTACCGCACAAATCTTGTACACTTGATCCTCCTGGACAAGACACGATGAGCCAGAATCCTGTCAAATTGATAGGAGTGAAGATATTTGCATCTATATCATTGGACGACATTGGCAATTCTGGATGCTCAGGCTTATGATTCGACCTGAGTCCAAATGGAGTCGCTTTGGACAAGTGATGCGGCAACAAATCTTGTACATTTGGACCCCCTGGACAAAGTATGATGTGGCAGAATCTTATTACATTGTTAGGAGTAAAGATATTTGCATCTATATCATTGGACGACATTGGCAATTCTGGATGCTCCGGCTTATGATTCGACCTGAGTCCAAAGAGAGTCGCTTTGGACAAGTGCTACCGCACACATGTTGTTCATTTGGACCACCTGGACAATATACGATGAGCCAGAATCCTGTCAAATTGATAGGAGTAAAGATATTTGCATAAATATCATTGGACGACATTGGCAATTCTGGATGCTCCGGCATATGATTCGACCTGAGTCCAAAGAGAGTCGCTTTGGACAAGTGCTACCGCACAAATCTTGTACATTTGGACCTCCTGGACAAGGTATGATGAGGCAGAATCCTGTCAAATTGATGGGAGTGAAGATATTTGCATCTATATCATTGGACCGCATTGGCCATCCTGGATGTTCAGGCGTATGATTCAACTGAGTCCAAAGATAGTGGCTTTTGTCTAGTGCTACCGCACAAATCTTGTACACCTGGACCTCCTTGACAAGATACGATGAACCAGAATCCTGTCAAATTGATAAGAGTGAAGATATTTGCATGTATATCATTGGACGTGATTGGCAATTCTGGATGCTCAGACTTATGATTCGACCTGAGTCCAAAGAGAGTCGCTTTGGACAAGTGCTACCGCTCAAATCTTGTACATTTGGACCCCTGGACAAGATACGATGAGGCAGAATCCTGTCACATTGATAGGAGTAAAGATATTTGCATCTATATCATTGCACGACATTGGCAATTCTGGATGCTTCGGCTTATGGATCGGCATGAGTCCAAAGGCTTTCGCTTTTGTCTAGTGCTACCGCACAAATCTTGTACACTTGATCCTCCTGGACAAGACACGATGAGCCAGAATCCTGTCAAATTGATAGGAGTGAAGGTTTTTTGCATCTATATCATTGGTCAACATTGGCAATGCTGGATGCTCCTGTTTATGATTCGACCTGAGTCCAAGGAGAGTCGCTTTGGACAAGTGCTACCGCACAAATCTTGTACATTTGGACCCCTGGACAAGATACGATGAGGCAGAATCCTGTCACATTGATAGGAGTAAAGATATTTGCATCTATATCATTGCACGACATTGGCAATTCTGGATGCTTCGGCTTATGGATCGGCATGAGTCCAAAGGCTTTCGCTTTTGTCTAGTGCTACCGCACAAATCTTGTACATTTGGACCTCCTGGACAAAGTATGATGTGGCAGAATCTTTTTACATTGTTAGGAGTAAAGATATTTGCATCTATATCATTGGACGACATTGGCAATTCTGGATGCTCCGGCTTATGATTCGACCTGAGTCCAAAGAGAGTCGCTTTGGACAAGTGCTACCGCACACATGTTGTTCATTTGGACCCCCTGGACAATATACGATGAGGCAGAATCCTGTCACATTGATAGGAGTAAAGATATTTGCATCTATATCATTGCACGACATTGGCAATTCTGGATGCTTCGGCTTATGATTCGACCTGAGTCCAAAGAGAGTCGCTTTGCACAAGTGCTATCGCAGATATCTTGTGCATTTGGACCTCCTGGAAAAGGTATGATGAGGCAGAATCCTGTCACATTGATAGGAGTGAAGATATTTGCATCTATATCATTGGACGACATTGGCAATTCTGGATGCTCCGGCTTATGATTCGACCTGAGTCCAAAGAGAGTTGCTTTGCACAAGTGCTATCGCAGATATCTTGTGCATTTGGACCTCCTGGAAAAGGTATGATAAGGCAGAATCCTGTCACATTGATAGGAGTGAAGATATTTGCATCTATATCATTGGACGACATTGGCAATTCTGGATGCTTCGGCTTATGGATCGATCTGAGTCCAAAGAGATTCGCTTTTGTCTAGTGCTACCGCACAAATTTTGTACACCTGAACCTCCTGGACAAGTTATGATGAGGCAGAATCCTGTCAAATTGATACGAGTAAAGATATTTGCATCTATATCATTGGACGACATTGGCAATTCTGGATGCTCCGGCTTATGATTCGACCTGAGTCCAAAGAGAGTCGCTTTGGACAAGTGCTACAGCACACATGTTGTACATTTGGACACCCTGGACAAGAAACGATGAGGCAGAATCCTGTCAAATTGATAGGAGTAAAGATATTTGCATCAATATCATTGGACGACATTGGCAATTCTGGATGCTCCGGCATATGATTCGACCTGAATCCAAATAGAGTCGCTTTGCACAAGTGCTACCGCAGAAATCTTGTGCATTTGGACCTCCTGGAAAATGAGGCAGAATCCTGTCACATTGATAGGAGTGAAGATATTTGCATCTATATCATTGGACGACATTAGCAATTCTGGATGCTCCGGCATATGATTCGACCTGAGTCCAAAGAGAGTCGTTTTGGACAAGTGCTACCGCACAAATCTTGTACATTTGGACCTCCTGGACAAGGTATGATGAGGCAGAATCCTATCACATCGATAGGAGTGACGATATTTGCATCTATATCACTAGACGACATTGGCAATTCTGGATGCTCCGGCATATGATTTGACCGGAGGCCAAAGAGAGTCGTTTTGGACACGTGCTACCGCACAAATCTTGTGCATTTGGACCTCCTGGAAAAGGTATGATGAGGCAGATTCCTGGCAAATTGATAGGAGTAAAGATATTTGCATCTATATCTTTGGACGATATTGGCAATTCTGAATGCTTCGGCTTATGGATCGATCTGAGTCCAAAGAGATTCGCTTTTGTCTAGTGCTACCGCACAAATATTGTACACCTGAACCTCCTGGACAAGTTACGATGAGGCAGAATCCTGTCAAATTGATAGGAGTAAAGATATTTGCATCTATATCATTGGACGACATTGGCAATTCTGGATGCTCCGGCTTATGATTCGACCTGAGTCCAAAGAGTGTCGGTTTGGACAAATGCTGCCGGCCAAATCTTGTGCATTTGGACCTCCTGGAAAAGGAATGATGAGGCAGAATCCTGTCAATTTGATAGGTGTGAAGATGTTTGCATCTATATCATTGGACGACATTGGCAATTCTGGATGCTCAGGGATATGATTCGACCTGAGTCCAAAGAGAGTCGCTTTGGACTACTGCTACCCCACAAATCTTGTAAATTTGGACCTCCTGGACAAGATACCGTGAGGCAGAATCCTGTCAAATTGATAGGAGTAAAGGTATTTGCATCTATATCTTTGGACGACATTGGCAATTCTGGATGCTCAGGCATATGATTCGACCTGAGTCCAAAGAGAGTCGCTTTGGACAAGTGCTACCGCACAAATATTGTACACCTGAACCTCCTGGACAAGATACGATGAGCCAGAATCCCGTCAAATTGATAAGAGTGAAGATATTTGCATCTATATCACTAGACGACATTGGCAATTCTGGATGCTCAGGCATATGTTTCGACCTGAGTCCAAAGAGAGTCGCTTTGGACAAGTGCTACCGCACAAATCTTGTACATTAGAAACCCCCTGGACAAGATACGATTAGGCAGAATCCTGGCAAATTGATAGGAGGAGAGATATTTGCATCTATATCATTAGACGACATTGGCAATTCTGGATGCTTCGGCTTATGCATCGATCTGAGTCCAAAGAGATTCGCTTTTGTCTAGTGCTACCGCACAAATCTTGTACACCTGAAACTCCTGAACAAGATAGGATGAGCCAGAATCCTGTCAAGTTGATAAGACTGAAGATATTTGCATCTATATCTTTGGACGTCATTGGCAATTCTGGATGCTGGTCATATGATTCGACCTGAGTCCAAAGAGTGTCGCTTTGGACTACTGCTACCCCACAAATCTTGTAAATTTGGACCTCCTGGACAAGATACGGCGAGGCAGAATCCTGTCAAATTGATAGGAGTAAACATATTTGCATCTATATCTTTGGACGACATTGGCAATTCTGGGTGCTCAGGCATATGATTCGACCTGTGTTCGAAGAGAGTCGCTTTTGTGAAGTGCTAACGCACAAATCTTGTACACTTGATCCTCCTGGACAAGACACGATGAGCCAGAATCCTGTCGAATTAATAGGAGTGAAGATATTTGCATCTATATCATTGGACGCCATGGCAATGCTGTATGCTCCGGTTTATGATTCGACCTGAGTCCAAGGAGAGTCGCTTTGGACAAGTGCTACCACCCAAACCTTGTACATTTGAACATCCGGAACAGGGTATGATGAGACAGAATCCTGACAAATTGATAGGAGTAAACATATTTGCATCTATATCTTTGGACGACATTGGCAATTCTGGGTGCTCAGGCATATGATTCGACCTGTGTTCGAAGAGAGTCCCGTTGGACAAATGCTGACGCCCAAATCTTGTCCATTTGGACCTCCTGGACAAGATATGATGAGGCAGAATCCTGTCAAATTGATAGGAGTAAAGATATTTGCATCTATATCATTGAACGACATTGGCAATTCTGGATGCTCGGCATATGTTTCGACCTGACTCCAAAGGCTTTCGCTTTTGTCTAGTGCTACCGCACAAATCTTGTACACTTGATCCTCCTGGACAAGACACGATGAGCCAGAATCCTGTCAAATTGATAGGAGTGAAGATATTTGCATCTATATCATTGGACGACATTGGCAATGCTGGATGCTCCGGCTTATGATTCGACCTGAATCCAAAGAGATTCGGTTTGGGCAAATGCTGCCGCCCAAAACTTGTGCATTTGGACGTCCTGGAAAAGGTATGACGAGGCAGAATCCTGGAAAATTGATAGGAGGAGAGATATTTGCATCTATATCATTGGACGACATTGGCAATTCTGGATGCTTCGGCTTATGCATCGATCTGAGTCCAAATAGAGTCGCTTTGGACAAGTGCTACAGCACAAATATTGTACACCTGAACCTCCTGGACAAGATACGATGAGCCAGAATCCCGTCAAATAGATAAGAGTGAAGATATTTGCATCTATATCATTGGACGTCTTGGCAATTCTGGATGCTCAGGCTTATGGATCGATCTGAGTCCAAAGAGATTCGCTTTTGTCTAGTGGTACCCCATAAATCCTGTACATTTGGACCTCCTGGACAAGATACGGTGAGGCAGAATCCAGGAAAATTGATAGGAGTTAAGATATTTGCATCTAAATCCTTCGGTTAAAATCGGCAATTTTTGTTACTTCGGCATATGGATCGACCTGTGTCCAAAGAGAGTCGGTTTGGACAAATGCTGCCGCCCATATCTTGTACATTTACACCCCCTGGACAAGATACGATGAGGCAGAATCCTGGCAAATTAATAGAAGGAGAGATATTTGCATCTATATCATTGGACGACATTGGCAATTCTGGATGCTTCGGCTTATCCATCGATCTGAGTCCAAAGAGACTCGCATTGGACAAGTGCTACCGCAACAAATCTTGTACATTTGGACCTCCCGGACAAAGTATGATGAGGCAGAATTCTGTCACATTGTTAGGAGTAAAGATATTTGCATCTATATCATTGGACGACATTGGCAATTCTGGATGCTCAGGCATATGATTCGACCTGAGTCCAAAGAGAGTCGCTTTGGACAAGTGCTACCGCACAAATATTGTACATCTGAACCTCCTGGACAAGATACGATGAGCCAGAATCCCGTCAAATTGATAAGAGTGAAGATATTTGCATCTATATCACTAGACGACATTGGCAATTCTGGATGCTCAGGCTTATGATTCGACCTGAGTCCAAAGAGTGTCGGTTTGGACAAATGCTGCCGGCCAAATCTTGTGCATTTGGACCTCCTGGAAAAGGAATGATGAGGCAGAATCCTGTCAATTTGATAGGTGTGAAGATGTTTGCATCTATATCATTGGACGACATTGGCAATTCTGGATGCTCAGGGATATGATTCGACCTGAGTCCAAAGAGAGTCGCTTTGGACTACTGCTACCCCACAAATCTTGTAAATTTGGACCTCCTGGACAAGATACCGTGAGGCAGAATCCTGTCAAATTGATAGGAGTAATGATATTTGCATCTATATCTTTGGACGACATTGGCAATTCTGGATGCTCAGGCATATGATTCGACCTGAGTCCAAAGAGAGTCGCTTTGGACAAGTGCTACCGCACAAATATAGTACACCTGAACCTCCTGGACAAGATACGATGAGCCAGAATCCCGTCAAATTGATAAGAGTGAAGATATTTGCATCTATATCACTAGACGACATTGGCAATTCTGGATGCTCAGGCATATGATTCGACCTGAGTCCAAAGAGAGTCGCTTTGGACAAGTGCTACCGCAACAAATCTTGTACATTTGAAACCCCCTGGACAAGATACGATGAGGCAGAATCCTGGCAAATTGATAGGAGGAGAGATATTTGCATCTATATCATTAGACGACATTGGCAATTCTGGATGCTTCGGCTTATGGATCGATCTGAGTCCAAAGAGATTCGCTTTTGTCTAGTGCTACCGCACAAATATTGTACACCTGAACCTCCTGGACAAGATACGATGAGCCAGAATCCCGTCAAATTGATAAGAGTGAAGATATTTGCATCTATATCACTAGACGACATTGGCAATTCTGGATGCTCAGGCATATGATCGGAACCTGAGTCCAAAGAGAGTCGCTTTGGACAAGTTCTACCGCACAAATCCTGTACATTTGGACCTCCTGGACAAGATACGGTGAGGCAGAATCCTGGAAAATTGATAGGAGTTAAGATATTTGCATCTAAATCATTCGGTTAAGTTCGGCAATTTTTGTTACTTCGGCATATGGATCGACCTGAGTCCAAAGAGAGTCGGTTTGGACAAATGCTGCCGCGCAAATCTTGTCCATTTGGACCCCCTGGACAAGATACGATGAGGCAGAATTCTGTCACATTGTCAGGAGTAAAGATATTTGCATCTATATCATTGGACGACATTGGCAATTCTGGATGCTCCGGCTTATGATTCGACCTGAGTCCAAATGGAGTCGCGTTGGACAAGTGATGCGGCAAGAATTCTTGTACATTTGGACCTCCTGGACAAAGTATGATGTGGCAGAATCCTATTACATTGTTAGGAGTAAAAATATGTGCATCTATATCATTGGACGACATTGGCAATTCTGGATGCTCCGGCTTATGATTCGACCTGAGTCCAAATAGATTCGCTTTGCACAAGTGCTATCGCAGATATCTTGTGCATTTGGACCTCCTGGAAAAGGTATGATGAGGCAGATTCCTGGCAAATTGATAGGAGTAATGATATTTGCATCTATATCTTTGGACGATATTGGCAATTCTGAATGCTTCGGCTTATGGATCGATCTGAGTCCAAAGAGATTCGCTTTTGTCTAGTGCTACCGCACAAATATTGTACACCTGAACCTCCTGGACAAGTTACGATGAGGCAGAATCCTGTCAAATTGATATGAGTAAAGATATTTGCATCTATATCATTGAACGACATTGGCAATTCTGGATGCTCGGCATATGTTTCGACCTGACTCCAAAGGCTTTCGCTTTTGTCTAGTGCTACCGCACAAATCTTGTACACTTGATCCTCCTGGACAAGACACGATGAGCCAGAATCCTGTCAAATTGATAGGAGTGAAGATATTTGCATCTATATCATTGGACGACATTGGCAATGCTGGATGCTCCGGCTTATGATTCGACCTGAATCCAAAGAGATTCTGTTTGGGCAAATGCTGCCGCCCAAAACCTGTGCATTTGGACGTCCTGGAAAAGGTATGACGAGGCAGAATCCTGGCAAATTGATAGGAGGAGAGATATTTGCATCTATATCATTGGACGACATTGGCAATTCTGGATGCTTCGGCTTATGCATCGATCTGAGTCCAAAGAGAGTCGCTTTGCACAAGTGCTACAGCACAAATATTGTACACCTGAACCTCCTGGACAAGATACGATGAGCCAGAATCCCGTCAAATAGATAAGAGTGAAGATATTTGCATCTATATCACTAGACGACATTGGCAATTCTGGATGCTCAGGCATATGATTCGACCTGAGTCCAAAGAGAGTCGCTTTGGACAAGTGCTACCGCACAAATCTTGTACATTTGAAACCCCCTGGACAAGATACGATGAGGCAGAATCCTGGCAAATTGATAGGAGGAGAGATATTTGCATCTATATCATTAGACGACATTGGCAATTCTGGATGCTTCGGCTTATGCATCGATCTGAGTCCAAAGAGGGTCGCTTTGGACAAGTGCTACCGCTCAAATCTTGTACATTTGGACCCCTGGACAAGATACGATGAGGCAGAATCCTGTCACATTGATAGGAGTAAAGATATTTGCATCTATATCATTGCACGACATTGGCAATTCTGGATGCTTCGGCTTATGGATCGGCATGAGTCCAAAGGCTTTCGCTTTTGTCTAGTGCTACCGCACAAATCTTGTACACTTGATCCTCCTGGACAAGACACGATGAGCCAGAATCCTGTCAAATTGATAGGAGTGAAGGTTTTTTGCATCTATATCATTGGTCAACATTGGCAATGCTGGATGCTCCTGTTTATGATTCGACCTGAGTCCAAGGAGAGTCGCTTTGGACAAGTGCTACCGCACAAATCTTGTACATTTGGACCCCTGGACAAGATACGATGAGGCAGAATCCTGTCACATTGATAGGAGTAAAGATATTTGCATCTATATCATTGCACGACATTGGCAATTCTGGATGCTTCGGCTTATGGATCGGCATGAGTCCAAAGGCTTTCGCTTTTGTCTAGTGCTACCGCACAAATCTTGTACACTTGATCCTCCTGGACAAGACACGATGAGCCAGAATCCTGTCAAATTGATAGGAGTGAAGATATTTGCATCTATATCATTGGACGACATTGGCAATTCTGGATACTCAGGCTTATGATTCGACCTGAGTCCAAATGGAGTCGCTTTGGACAAGTGATGCGGCAACAAATCTTGTACATTTGGACCTCCTGGACAAAGTATGATGTGGCAGAATCTTTTTACATTGTTAGGAGTAAAGATATTTGCATCTATATCATTGGACGACATTGGCAATTCTGGATGCTCCGGCTTATGATTCGACCTGAGTCCAAAGAGAGTCGCTTTGGACAAGTGCTACCGCACACATGTTGTTCATTTGGACCCCCTGGACAATATACGATGAGGCAGAATCCTGTCAAATTGATAGGAGTAAAGATATTTGCATCAATATCATTGGACGACATTGGCAATTCTGGATGCTCCGGCATATGATTCAACCTGAGTCCAAAGAGAGTCGCTTTGGACAAGTGCTACCGCTCAAATCTTGTACATTTGGACCCCTGGACAAGATACGATGAGGCAGAATCCTGTCACATTGATAGGAGTAAAGATATTTGCATGTATATCATTGCACGACATTGGCAATTCTGGATGCTTCGGCTTATGATTCGACCTGAGTCCAAAGAGAGTCGCTTTGCACAAGTGCTATCGCAGATATCTTGTGCATTTGGACCTCCTGGAAAAGGTATGATGAGGCAGAATCCTGTCACATTGATAGGAGTGAAGATATTTGCATCTATATCATTGGACGACATTGGCAATTCTGGATGCTCCGGCTTATGATTCGACCTGAGTCCAAAGAGAGTCGCTTTGCACAAGTGCTATCGCAGATATCTTGTGCATTTGGACCTCCTGGAAAAGGTATGATGAGGCAGAATCCTGTCACATTGATAGGAGTGAAGATATTTGCATCTATATCATTGGACGACATTGGCAATTCTGGATGCTTCGGCTTATGGATCGATCTGAGTCCAAAGAGATTCGCTTTTGTCTAGTGCTACCGCACAAATTTTGTACACCTGAACCTCCTGGACAAGTTATGATGAGGCAGAATCCTGTCAAATTGATAGGAGTAAAGATATTTGCATCTATATCATTGGACGACATTGGCAATTCTGGATGCTCCGGCATATGATTCGACCTGAATCCAAATAGAGTCGCTTTGCACAAGTGCTACCGCAGAAATCTTGTGCATTTGGACCTCCTGGAAAATGAGGCAGAATCCTGTCACATTGATAGGAGTGAAGATATTTGCATCTATATCATTGGACGACATTAGCAATTCTGGATGCTCCGGCATATGATTCGACCTGAGTCCAAAGAGAGTCGTTTTGGACAAGTGCTACCGCACAAATCTTGTACATTTGGACCTCCTGGACAAGGTATGATGAGGCAGAATCCTATCACATCGATAGGAGTGACGATATTTGCATCTATATCACTAGACGACATTGGCAATTCTGGATGCTCCGGCATATGATTTGACCGGAGGCCAAAGAGAGTCGTTTTGGACACGTGCTACCGCACAAATCTTGTGCATTTGGACCTCCTGGAAAAGGTATGATGAGGCAGATTCCTGGCAAATTGATAGGAGTAAAGATATTTGCATCTATATCTTTGGACGATATTGGCAATTCTGAATGCTTCGGCTTATGGATCGATCTGAGTCCAAAGAGATTCGCTTTTGTCTATTGCTACAGCACAAATATTGTACACCTGAACCTCCTGGACAAGATAGGATGAGCCAGAATCCCGTCAAATAGATAAGAGTGAAGATATTTGCAGCTATATCACTAGACGACATTGGCAATTCTGGATGCTCAGGCATATGATTCGACCTGAGTCCAAAGAGAGTCGCTTTGGACAAGTGCTACCGCACAAATCTTGTACATTTGAAACCCCCTGGACAAGATACGATGAGGCAGAATCCTGTCACATTGATAGGAGTAAAGATATTTGCATCTATATCATTGCACGACATTGGCAATTCTGGATGCTTCGGCTTATGATTCGACCTGAGTCCAAAGAGAGTCGCTTTGCACAAGTGCTATCGCAGATATCTTGTGCATTTGGACCTCCTGGAAAAGGTATGATGAGGCAGAATCCTGTCACATTGATAGGAGTGAAGATATTTGCATCTATATCATTGGACGACATTGGCAATTCTGGATGCTCCGGCTTATGATTCGACCTGAGTCCAAAGAGAGTCGCTTTGCACAAGTGCTATCGCAGATATCTTGTGCATTTGGACCTCCTGGAAAAGGTATGATGAGGCAGAATCCTGTCACATTGATAGGTGTGAAGATATTTGCATCTATATCATTGGACGACATTGGCAATTCTGGATGCTCCGGCTTATGATTCGACCTGAGTCCAAAGAGAGTCGCTTTGCACAAGTGCTATCGCAGATATCTTGTGCATTTGGACCTCCTGGAAAAGGTATGATGAGGCAGAATCCTGTCAAATTGATAGGAGTAAAGATGTTTGCATCTATATCATTGGACGACATTGGTAATTCTGGATGCCCCGGCTTATGATTCGACCTGAGTCCAAAGAGATTCGGTTTGGGCAAATGCTGCCGCTCAAAACTTGTGCATTTGGACGTCCTGGACAAGATACGATGAGGCAGAATCCTGTCACATTGATAGGAGTAAAGATATTTGCATCTATATCATTGCACGACATTGGCAATTCTGGATGCTTCGGCGTATGATTTGACCTGAGTCCAAAGAGAGACGCTTTGCACAAGTGCTATCGCAGATATCTTGTGCATTTGGACCTCCTGGAGAAGGTATGATGAGGCAGAATCCTGTCACATTGATAGGAGTGAAGATATTTGCATCTATATCATTAGACGACATTGGCAATTCTGGATGCTTCGGCTTATGCATCGATCTGAGTCCAAAGAGATTTGCTTTATCTAGTGCTACCGCACAAATCTTGTAAACCTGAACCTCCTGAACAAGATACGATGAGCCAGAATCCTGTCAAGTTGATAAGACTGAAGATATTTGCATCTATATCTTTGGACGTCATTGGCAATTCTGGATGCTGGGCATATGATTCGACCTGAGTCCAAAGAGTGTCGGTTTGGACAAATGCTGCCGCCCAAATCTTGTGCATTTGGACCTCCTGGAAAAGGTATGATGAGGCAGAATCCTGGCAATTTTATAGGAGTGAAGATATTTGCATCTATATCATTGGACGACATTGGCAATTCTGCATCCTTCGCCTTATGATACGACCTGAATCCATAGGGAGTCGCTTTGGACAAGTGCTACCGCACAAATCTTGTACATTTGGACTCCCTGGACAAGATAAGATGAGGCAGAATGCTGTCAAATTGATAGGAGTAAAGATATTTGCATCAATATCATTGGACGACATTGGCAATTCTGGATGCTCCGGCATATGATTCGACCTGAATCCATAGGGAGTCGCTTTGGACAAGTGCTACCGCACAAATCTTGTACATTTGGACTCCCTGGACAAGATACGATGAGGCAGAATGCTGTCAAATTGATAGGAGTAAAGATGTTTGCATCAATATCATTGGACGACTTTGGCAATTCTGGATGCTCAGGCTTATGATTCGACCTGAGTCCAAATGGAGTCGTTTTGGACAAGTGATGCGGCAACAAATCTTGTACATTTGGACCTCTTGGACAAAGTATGATGTGGCAGAATCTTATTACATTGTTAGGAGTAAAGATATTTGCATCTATATCATTGGACGACATTGGCAATTCTGGATGCTCCGGCTTATGATTCGACCTGAGTCCAAAGAGAGTCGCTTTGGACAAGTGCTACCGCACACATGTTGTTCATTTGGACCCCCTGGACAATATACAATGAGGCAGAATCCTGTCAAATTGATAGGAGTAAAGATATTTGCATCAATATCATTGGACGACATTGGCAATTCTGGATGCTCCGGCATATGATTCGACCTGAGTCCAAAGAGAGTCGCTTTGGACAAGTGCTACCGCACAAATCTTGTACATTTGGACCTCCTGGACAAGGTATGATGAGGCAGAATCCTGTCAAATTGATGGGAGTGAAGATATTTGCATGTATATCATTGGACGTGATTGGCAATTCTGGATGCTCAGACATATGATTCGACCTGAGTCCAAAGAGAGTCGCTTTGGACAAGTGCTACCGCTCAAATCTTGTACATTTGGACCCCTGGACAAGATACGATGAGGCAGAATCCTGTCACATTGATAGGAGTAAAGATATTTGCATCTATACCATTGGACGACATTGGCAATTCTGGATGCTCCGGCATATGATTCGACCGGAGGCCAAAGAGAGTCGCTTTGGACA
Organism: Priocnemis perturbator; assembly: GCA_963942575.1. Classification (NCBI taxonomy): domain Eukaryota; kingdom Metazoa; phylum Arthropoda; class Insecta; order Hymenoptera; family Pompilidae; genus Priocnemis; species Priocnemis perturbator. The sequence continues at coordinate 14,321 of CAWWDK010000133.1, read as the reverse complement.
AGTGCTACCGCACAAATCTTGTACATTTGGACTCCCTGGTTAAGATACGATGAGGCAGAATGATGGCAATTTGATAGGAGTAAAGATATTTGCATCTATATCATTCCGTTAAGATCGGCAATTTTTGTTACTTCGGCATATGGATCGACCTGAGTCCAACGAGAGTCGGTTTGGACAAATGCTGCGGCACAAAACTTGTGCATTTGGACCTCCTGGAAAAGGTATGCTGAGGCAGAATCCTGTCACAATGATAGGAGTGAAGATATTTGCATCTATATCATTGGACGACATTGGCAATTCTGGATGCCCCGGCTTATGATTCGACCTGAGTCCAAAGAGAGTGGCTTTGGACAAGGGCGACCGCACAAATCTTGTACATTTGAACCTCTGGAACAAGGTATGATGCGGCAGAATCCTATCACATTGATAGGAGTAAAGATATTTGCATCTATATCATTGGACGACAAAGGCAATTCTGAATGATCAGCATATGATTCGACCTGAGTCAAAGAGATTGGCTTTTGTCAAGTGCTGCCGCACAAGTCTTGTACATTTGGACCCTCTGGACAATATACGATGAGGCAGAATCCTGTCAAATTGATAGGAGTAAAGATATTTGCATCTATATCATTGGACGACATTGGCAATTCTGGATGCTCCGCCTTATGATTCGACCTGAATCCAAAGAGATTCGCTTTTGTGAAGTGCTAACGCACAAATCTTGTACATTTTGACCTCCTGGACAAAGTATGATGTGGCAGAATCTTATTACATTGTTAGGAGTAAAGATATTTGCATCTATATCATTGGACGACATTGGCAATTCTGGATGCTCCGGCTTATGATTCGACCTGAGTCCAAAGAGAGTCGCTTTGGACAAGTACTACCGCACACATGTTGTTCATTTGGACCCCCTGGACAATATACAATGAGGCAGAATCCTGTCAAATTGATAGGAGTAAAGATATTTGCATCAATATCATTGGACGACATTGGCAATTCTGGATGCTCCGGCATATGATTCGACCTGAGTCCAAAGAGAGTCGCTTTGGACAAGTGCTACCGCACAAATCTTGTACATTTGGACCTCCTGGACAAGGTATGATGAGGCAGAATCCTGTCAAATTGATGGGAGTGAAGATATTTGCATCTATATCATTGGACCGCATTGGCCATCCTGGATGTTCAGGCGTATGATTTGACTGAGTCCAAAGATAGTGGCTTTTGTCTAGTGCTACCGCACAAATCTTGTACACCTGGACCTCCTTGACAAGATACGATGAACCAGAATCCTGTCAAATTGATAAGAGTGAAGATATTTGCATGTATATCATTGGACGTGATTGGCAATTCTGGATGCTCAGACTTATGATTCGACCTGAGTCCAAAGAGAGTCGCTTTGGACAAGTGCTACCGCTCAAATCTTGTACATTTGGACCCCTGGACAAGATACGATGAGGCAGAATCCTGTCACATTGATAGGAGTAAAGATATTTGCATCTATATCATTGCACGACATTGGCAATTCTGGATGCTTCGGCTTATGGATCGGCATGAGTCCAAAGGCTTTCGCTTTTGTCTAGTGCTACCGCACAAATCTTGTACACTTGATCCTCCTGGACAAGACACGATGAGCCAGAATCCTGTCAAATTGATAGGAGTGAAGGTTTTTTGCATCTGTATCATTGGTCAACATTGGCAATGCTGGATGCTCCTGTATATGATTCGACCTGAGTCCAAGGAGAGTCGCTTTGGACAAGTGCTACCGCACAAATCTTGTACACCTGAACCTCCTGAACAAGATACGATGAGCCAGAATCCTGTCAAGTTGATAAGACTGAAGATATTTGCATCTATATCTTTGGACGTCATTGGCAATTCTGGATGCTGGGCATATGATTCGACCTGAGTCCAAAGAGTGTCGGTTTGGACAAATGCTGCCGCCCAAATCTTGTGCATTTGGACCTCCTGGAAAAGGTATGATGAGGCAGAATCCTGGCAAATTTATAGGAGTGAAGATATTTGCATCTATATCATTGGACGACATTGGCAATTCTGGATGCTCAGGCTTATGATTCGACCTGAGTCCAAATGGAGTCGCTTTAGACAAGTGATGCGGCAACAAATCTTGTACATTTGGACCTCCTGGACAAAGTATGATGTGGCAGAATCTTATTACATTGTTAGGAGTAAAGATATTTGCATCTATATCATTGGACGACATTGGCAATTCTGGATGCTCCGGCTTATGATTCGACCTGAGTCCAAAGAGAGTCGCTTTGGACAAGTGCTACCGCTCAAATCTTGTACATTTGGACCCCTGGACAAGATACGATGAGGCATAATCCTGTCAAATTGATAGGAGTAAAGATATTTGCATCTATATCTTTGGACGTCATTGGCAATTCTGGATGCTCAGGCATATGATTCGACCTGAGTCCAAAGAGAGTCGCTTTGGACAAGTGCTACCGCACACATGTTGTTCATTTGGACCCCCTGGACAATATACGATGAGGCAGAATCCTGTCAAATTGATATGAGTAAAGATATTTGCATCTATATCATTGAACGACATTGGCAATTCTGGATGCTCGGCATATGTTTCGACCTGACTCCAAAGGCTTTCGCTTTTGTCTAGTGCTACCGCACAAATCTTGTACACTTGATCCTCCTGGACAAGACACGATGAGCCAGAATCCTGTCAAATTGATAGGAGTGAAGATATTTGCATCTATATCATTGGACGACATTGGCAATGCTGGATGCTCCGGCTTATGATTCGACCTGAATCCAAAGAGATTCTGTTTGGGCAAATGCTGCCGCCCAAAACCTGTGCATTTGGACGTCCTGGAAAAGGTATGACGAGGCAGAATCCTGGCAAATTGATAGGAGGAGAGATATTTGCATCTATATCATTGGACGACATTGGCAATTCTGGATGCTTCGGCTTATGCATCGATCTGAGTCCAAAGAGAGTCGCTTTGCACAAGTGCTACAGCACAAATATTGTACACCTGAACCTCCTGGACAAGATACGATGAGCCAGAATCCCGTCAAATAGATAAGAGTGAAGATATTTGCATCTATATCACTAGACGACATTGGCAATTCTGGATGCTCAGGCATATGATTCGACCTGAGTCCAAAGAGAGTCGCTTTGGACAAGTGCTACCGCACAAATCTTGTACATTTGAAACCCCCTGGACAAGATACGATGAGGCAGAATCCTGGCAAATTGATAGGAGGAGAGATATTTGCATCTATATCATTAGACGACATTGGCAATTCTGGATGCTTCGGCTTATGCATCGATCTGAGTCCAAAGAGAGTCGCTTTGGACAAGTGCTACCGCTCAAATCTTGTACATTTGGACCCCTGGACAAGATACGATGAGGCAGAATCCTGTCACATTGATAGGAGTAAAGATATTTGCATCTATATCATTGCACGACATTGGCAATTCTGGATGCTTCGGCTTATGGATCGGCATGAGTCCAAAGGCTTTCGCTTTTGTCTAGTGCTACCGCACAAATCTTGTACACTTGATCCTCCTGGACAAGACACGATGAGCCAGAATCCTGTCAAATTGATAGGAGTGAAGGTTTTTTGCATCTATATCATTGGTCAACATTGGCAATGCTGGATGCTCCTGTTTATGATTCGACCTGAGTCCAAGGAGAGTCGCTTTGGACAAGTGCTACCGCACAAATCTTGTACATTTGGACCCCTGGACAAGATACGATGAGGCAGAATCCTGTCACATTGATAGGAGTAAAGATATTTGCATCTATATCATTGCACGACATTGGCAATTCTGGATGCTTCGGCTTATGGATCGGCATGAGTCCAAAGGCTTTCGCTTTTGTCTAGTGCTACCGCACAAATCTTGTACACTTGATCCTCCTGGACAAGACACGATGAGCCAGAATCCTGTCAAATTGATAGGAGTGAAGATATTTGCATCTATATCATTGGACGACATTGGCAATTCTGGATACTCAGGCTTATGATTCGACCTGAGTCCAAATGGAGTCGCTTTGGACAAGTGATGCGGCAACAAATCTTGTACATTTGGACCTCCTGGACAAAGTATGATGTGGCAGAATCTTTTTACATTGTTAGGAGTAAAGATATTTGCATCTATATCATTGGACGACATTGGCAATTCTGGATGCTCCGGCTTATGATTCGACCTGAGTCCAAAGAGAGTCGCTTTGGACAAGTGCTACCGCACACATGTTGTTCATTTGGACCCCCTGGACAATATACGATGAGGCAGAATCCTGTCAAATTGATAGGAGTAAAGATATTTGCATCAATATCATTGGACGACATTGGCAATTCTGGATGCTCCGGCATATGATTCAACCTGAGTCCAAAGAGAGTCGCTTTGGACAAGTGCTACCGCTCAAATCTTGTACATTTGGACCCCTGGACAAGATACGATGAGGCAGAATCCTGTCACATTGATAGGAGTAAAGATATTTGCATGTATATCATTGCACGACATTGGCAATTCTGGATGCTTCGGCTTATGATTCGACCTGAGTCCAAAGAGAGTCGCTTTGCACAAGTGCTATCGCAGATATCTTGTGCATTTGGACCTCCTGGAAAAGGTATGATGAGGCAGAATCCTGTCACATTGATAGGAGTGAAGATATTTGCATCTATATCATTGGACGACATTGGCAATTCTGGATGCTCCGGCTTATGATTCGACCTGAGTCCAAAGAGAGTCGCTTTGCACAAGTGCTATCGCAGATATCTTGTGCATTTGGACCTCCTGGAAAAGGTATGATGAGGCAGAATCCTGTCACATTGATAGGAGTGAAGATATTTGCATCTATATCATTGGACGACATTGGCAATTCTGGATGCTTCGGCTTATGGATCGATCTGAGTCCAAAGAGATTCGCTTTTGTCTAGTGCTACCGCACAAATTTTGTACACCTGAACCTCCTGGACAAGTTATGATGAGGCAGAATCCTGTCAAATTGAAGGAGTAAAGATATTTGCATCTATATCATTGGACGACATTGGCAATTCTGGATGCTCCGGCATATGATTCGACCTGAATCCAAATAGAGTCGCTTTGCACAAGTGCTACCGCAGAAATCTTGTGCATTTGGACCTCCTGGAAAATGAGGCAGAATCCTGTCACATTGATAGGAGTGAAGATATTTGCATCTATATCATTGGACGACATTAGCAATTCTGGATGCTCCGGCATATGATTCGACCTGAGTCCAAAGAGAGTCGTTTTGGACAAGTGCTACCGCACAAATCTTGTACATTTGGACCTCCTGGACAAGGTATGATGAGGCAGAATCCTATCACATCGATAGGAGTGACGATATTTGCATCTATATCACTAGACGACATTGGCAATTCTGGATGCTCCGGCATATGATTTGACCGGAGGCCAAAGAGAGTCGTTTTGGACACGTGCTACCGCACAAATCTTGTGCATTTGGACCTCCTGGAAAAGGTATGATGAGGCAGATTCCTGGCAAATTGATAGGAATAAAGATATTTGCATCTATATCTTTGGACGATATTGGCAATTCTGAATGCTTCGGCTTATGGATCGATCTGAGTCCAAAGAGATTCGCTTTTGTCTATTGCTACAGCACAAATATTGTACACCTGAACCTCCTGGACAAGATAGGATGAGCCAGAATCCCGTCAAATAGATAAGAGTGAAGATATTTGCAGCTATATCACTAGACGACATTGGCAATTCTGGATGCTCCGGCTTATGATTCGACCTGAGTCCAAAGAGAGTCGCTTTGGACAAGTGCTACCGCTCAAATCTTGTACATTTGGACCCCTGGACAAGATACGATGAGGCAGAATCCTGTCACATTGATAGGAGTAAAGATATTTGCATCTATACCATTGGACGACATTGGCAATTCTGGATGCTCCGGCATATGATTCGACCGGAGGCCAAAGAGAGTCGCTTTGGACAAGTGCTACCGCACAAATCTTGTACATTTGGACTCCCTGGTTAAGATACGATGAGGCAGAATGATGGCAATTTGATAGGAGTAAAGATATTTGCATCTATATCATTCCGTTAAGATCGGCAATTTTTGTTACTTCGGCATATGGATCGACCTGAGTCCAACGAGAGTCGGTTTGGACAAATGCTGCGGCACAAAACTTGTGCATTTGGACCTCCTGGAAAAGGTATGCTGAGGCAGAATCCTGTCACAATGATAGGAGTGAAGATATTTGCATCTATATCATTGGACGACATTGGCAATTCTGGATGCCCCGGCTTATGATTCGACCTGAGTCCAAAGAGAGTGGCTTTGGACAAGGGCGACCGCACAAATCTTGTACATTTGAACCTCTGGAACAAGGTATGATGCGGCAGAATCCTATCACATTGATAGGAGTAAAGATATTTGCATCTATATCATTGGACGACAAAGGCAATTCTGAATGATCAGCATATGATTCGACCTGAGTCAAAGAGATTGGCTTTTGTCAAGTGCTGCCGCACAAGTCTTGTACATTTGGACCCTCTGGACAATATACGATGAGGCAGAATCCTGTCAAATTGATAGGAGTAAAGATATTTGCATCTATATCATTGGACGACATTGGCAATTCTGGATGCTCCGCCTTATGATTCGACCTGAATCCAAAGAGATTCGCTTTTGTGAAGTGCTAACGCACAAATCTTGTACATTTTGACCTCCTGGACAAAGTATGATGTGGCAGAATCTTATTACATTGTTAGGAGTAAAGATATTTGCATCTATATCATTGGACGACATTGGCAATTCTGGATGCTCCGGCTTATGATTCGACCTGAGTCCAAAGAGAGTCGCTTTGGACAAGTACTACCGCACACATGTTGTTCATTTGGACCCCCTGGACAATATACAATGAGGCAGAATCCTGTCAAATTGATAGGAGTAAAGATATTTGCATCAATATCATTGGACGACATTGGCAATTCTGGATGCTCCGGCATATGATTCGACCTGAGTCCAAAGAGAGTCGCTTTGGACAAGTGCTACCGCACAAATCTTGTACATTTGGACCTCCTGGACAAGGTATGATGAGGCAGAATCCTGTCAAATTGATGGGAGTGAAGATATTTGCATCTATATCATTGGACCGCATTGGCCATCCTGGATGTTCAGGCGTATGATTTGACTGAGTCCAAAGATAGTGGCTTTTGTCTAGTGCTACCGCACAAATCTTGTACACCTGGACCTCCTTGACAAGATACGATGAACCAGAATCCTGTCAAATTGATAAGAGTGAAGATATTTGCATGTATATCATTGGACGTGATTGGCAATTCTGGATGCTCAGACTTATGATTCGACCTGAGTCCAAAGAGAGTCGCTTTGGACAAGTGCTACCGCTCAAATCTTGTACATTTGGACCCCTGGACAAGATACGATGAGGCAGAATCCTGTCACATTGATAGGAGTAAAGATATTTGCATCTATATCATTGCACGACATTGGCAATTCTGGATGCTTCGGCTTATGGATCGGCATGAGTCCAAAGGCTTTCGCTTTTGTCTAGTGCTACCGCACAAATCTTGTACACTTGATCCTCCTGGACAAGACACGATGAGCCAGAATCCTGTCAAATTGATAGGAGTGAAGGTTTTTTGCATCTGTATCATTGGTCAACATTGGCAATGCTGGATGCTCCTGTATATGATTCGACCTGAGTCCAAGGAGAGTCGCTTTGGACAAGTGCTACCGCACAAATCTTGTACACCTGAACCTCCTGAACAAGATACGATGAGCCAGAATCCTGTCAAGTTGATAAGACTGAAGATATTTGCATCTATATCTTTGGACGTCATTGGCAATTCTGGATGCTGGGCATATGATTCGACCTGAGTCCAAAGAGTGTCGGTTTGGACAAATGCTGCCGCCCAAATCTTGTGCATTTGGACCTCCTGGAAAAGGTATGATGAGGCAGAATCCTGGCAAATTTATAGGAGTGAAGATATTTGCATCTATATCATTGGACGACATTGGCAATTCTGGATGCTCAGGCTTATGATTCGACCTGAGTCCAAATGGAGTCGCTTTAGACAAGTGATGCGGCAACAAATCTTGTACATTTGGACCTCCTGGACAAAGTATGATGTGGCAGAATCTTATTACATTGTTAGGAGTAAAGATATTTGCATCTATATCATTGGACGACATTGGCAATTCTGGATGCTCCGGCTTATGATTCGACCTGAGTCCAAAGAGAGTCGCTTTGGACAAGTGCTACCGCTCAAATCTTGTACATTTGGACCCCTGGACAAGATACGATGAGGCATAATCCTGTCAAATTGATAGGAGTAAAGATATTTGCATCTATATCTTTGGACGTCATTGGCAATTCTGGATGCTGGGCATATGATTCGACCTGAGTCCAAAGAGTGTCGCTTTCGACTACTGCTACCCCACAAATCTTGTAAATTTGGACCTCCTGGACAAGGTATGATTAGGCAGAATCCTATCACATCGATAGGAGTGACGATATTTGCATCTATATCTTTGGACGACATTGGCAATTCTGGGTGCTCAGGCATATGATTCGACCTGAGTTCGAAGAGAGTCGCGTTGGACAAATGCTGACGCCCAAATCTTGTCCATTTGGACCTCCTGGACAAGATATGATGAGGCAGAATCCAGTCACAATGATAGGAGTGAAGATATTTTCATCTATATCATTGGACGACATTGGCAATCCTGGATATTCAGCCTATGATTCGACTGAGTCCAAAGAGAGTCGCTATGGACTACTGCTACCCCACAAATCCTGTACATTTGGACCTCCTGGACAAGATACGGTGAGGCAGAATCCTGGAAAATTGATAGGAGATAAGATATTTGCATCTAAATCATTCGGTTAAGATCGGCAATTTATGTTACTTCGGCATATGGATCGACCTGAGTCCAAAGAGAGTCGGTTTGGACAAATGCTGCCGCCCAAATCTTGTCCATTTGGACCCCCTAGACAAGATACGGTGAGGCAAAATCCTGGCAAATTGATAGGAGGAGAGATATTTGCATCTATATCATTGGACGACATTGGCAATTCTGGACGCTTCGGCTTATGCATCGATCTGAGTCCAAAGAGAGTCGCATTGGACAAGTGCTACCGCAACAAATTTTGTACATTTGGACACCCCGGACAAGTTACGATGAGGCAGAATCCTGTCAAATTGATAGGAGTAAAGATATTTGCATCTATATCATTGGACGACATTTGCAATTCTGGATGCTCAGGCTTATGATTCGACCTGAGTCCAAATGGAGTCGCTTTGGACAAGTGATGCGGCAAGAAATCTTGTACATTTGGACCTCCTGGACAAAGTATGATGTGGCAGAATCCTATTATATTGTTAGGAGTAAAGATATTTGCATCTATATCATCGGACGACATTGTCAATTCTGGATGCAACGGCATATGATTCGACCTGAGTCCAAAGAGAGTCGCTTTGGACAAGTGCTACCGCACACATGTTGTACATTTGGACACCCTGGACAAGAAACGATGAGGCAGAATCCTGTCAAATTGATAGGAGGAAAGATATTTGCATCAATATCATTGGACGACATTGGCAATTCTGGATGCTCCGGCATATGATTCGACCTGAGTCCAAATAGAGTCGCTTTGCACAAGTGCTACCGCAGAAATCTTGTGCATTTGGACCTCCTGGAAAAGGTATGATGAGGCAGAATCCTGTCACATTGATAGGAGTGATGATATTTGCATCTATATCATTGGACGACATTGGTAATTCTGGATGCTCCGGCTTCTGATTCGACCTGAGTCCAAAGAGAGTCGCTTCGACCAAGTGCTACCGCGACAAGTCGTGTACATTTGGACCTCCTGTACAAGGTATGATGAGGCAGAATCCTATCACATTCATAGGAGTGATGATATTTGCATCTGTATCATTGGACGACATGGCAATTGTGGATGCTTCGGCATATGAATCGACCTGAGTCCAAAGAGATTCGCTTTTGTGAAGTGCTAACGCACAAATCTTGTACATTTTGACCTACTGGACAAGGTATGATGAGGCAGAATCCTATTAAATTTTTAGGAGTGAAGATATTTGAATCTATATCACTGGACGACATTGACAATTCTGGATGCTCCGGCATATGATTCGACCGGGGGCCAAAGCGAGTCGCTTTGGACACGTGCTACCGCACAAATCTTATACGTGTGGACCCCCTGGTCAAGATACGATGAGGCAGAATCCTGTCAAATTGGTAGCAGTAAAAATATTTGCATCTATATCATTGGAAGACATTGGCAATTCTGGATGCCACGGCTTATGATTCGACCTGAGTCCAAAGAGAGTCGCTTTGGACAAGGGCGACCGCACAAATCTTGTACACTTGATCCTCCTGGACAAGACACGATGAGCCAGAATCCTGTCGAATTAATAGGAGTGAAGATATTTGCATCTATATCATTGGACGCCATGGCAATGCTGGATGCTCCGGATTATGATTCGACCTGAGTCCAAATAGAGTCGCTTTGCACAAGTGCTACCGCAGAAATCTTGTGCATTTGGACCTCCTGGAAAAGGTATGATGAGGCAGAATCCTGTCGAATTAATAGGAGTGAAGATATTTGCATCTATATCATTGGACGACATTGGCAATTCTGGATGCTCCGGCTTATGATTCGACCTGAGTCCAAAGAGAGTCGCTTTGGACAAGTGCTACCGCACACATGTTGTACATTTGGACACCCTGGACAAGAAACGATGAGGCAGAATCCTGGCAAATTGATAGGAGTAAAGATATTTACATCTATATCATTGGACGACATTGGCCATTCTGGATGCTCCGGCATATGATTCGACCTGAATCCAAAGAGAGTCGGTTTGGGCAAATGTTGCCGCCAAAACTTGTGCATTTGGACCTCCTGCGGAAGGTATGATGAGGCAGAGTCCTGTCACATTGATAGGAGTGAAGATATTTGCAGCTATATCATTGGACGACATTAGCAATTCTGGATGTACCGGCTTATGATTCGTCCTGAGTCCAAATAGAGTCGCTTTGCACAAGTGCTACCGCACAAATCTTGTACACCTGAACCTCCTGAACAAGATACGATGAGCCAGAATCCTGTCAAGTTGATAAGACTGAAGATATTTGCATCTATATCTTTGGACGTCATTGGCAATTCTGGATGCTGGGCATATGATTCGACCTGAGTCCAAAGAGTGTCGGTTTGGACAAATGCTGCCGCCCAAATCTTGTGCATTTGGACCTCCTGGAAAAGGTATGATGAGGCAGAATCCTGGCAAATTTATAGGAGTGAAGATATTTGCATCTATATCATTGGACGACATTGGCAATTCTGGATGCTCAGGCTTATGATTCGACCTGAGTCCAAATGGAGTCGCTTTAGACAAGTGATGCGGCAACAAATCTTGTACATTTGGACCTCCTGGACAAAGTATGATGTGGCAGAATCTTATTACATTGTTAGGAGTAAAGATATTTGCATCTATATCATTGGACGACATTGGCAATTCTGGATGCTCCGGCTTATGATTCGACCTGAGTCCAAAGAGAGTCGCTTTGGACAAGTGCTACCGCTCAAATCTTGTACATTTGGACCCCTGGACAAGATACGATGAGGCATAATCCTGTCAAATTGATAGGAGTAAAGATATTTGCATCTATATCTTTGGACGTCATTGGCAATTCTGGATGCTGGGCATATGATTCGACCTGAGTCCAAAGAGTGTCGCTTTCGACTACTGCTACCCCACAAATCTTGTAAATTTGGACCTCCTGGACAAGGTATGATTAGGCAGAATCCTATCACATCGATAGGAGTGACGATATTTGCATCTATATCTTTGGACGACATTGGCAATTCTGGGTGCTCAGGCATATGATTCGACCTGAGTTCGAAGAGAGTCGCGTTGGACAAATGCTGACGCCCAAATCTTGTCCATTTGGACCTCCTGGACAAGATATGATGAGGCAGAATCCAGTCACAATGATAGGAGTGAAGATATTTTCATCTATATCATTGGACGACATTGGCAATCCTGGATATTCAGCCTATGATTCGACTGAGTCCAAAGAGAGTCGCTATGGACTACTGCTACCCCACAAATCCTGTACATTTGGACCTCCTGGACAAGATACGGTGAGGCAGAATCCTGGAAAATTGATAGGAGATAAGATATTTGCATCTAAATCATTCGGTTAAGATCGGCAATTTATGTTACTTCGGCATATGGATCGACCTGAGTCCAAAGAGAGTCGGTTTGGACAAATGCTGCCGCCCAAATCTTGTCCATTTGGACCCCCTAGACAAGATACGGTGAGGCAAAATCCTGGCAAATTGATAGGAGGAGAGATATTTGCATCTATATCATTGGACGACATTGGCAATTCTGGACGCTTCGGCTTATGCATCGATCTGAGTCCAAAGAGAGTCGCATTGGACAAGTGCTACCGCAACAAATTTTGTACATTTGGACACCCCGGACAAGTTACGATGAGGCAGAATCCTGTCAAATTGATAGGAGTAAAGATATTTGCATCTATATCATTGGACGACATTTGCAATTCTGGATGCTCAGGCTTATGATTCGACCTGAGTCCAAATGGAGTCGCTTTGGACAAGTGATGCGGCAAGAAATCTTGTACATTTGGACCTCCTGGACAAAGTATGATGTGGCAGAATCCTATTATATTGTTAGGAGTAAAGATATTTGCATCTATATCATCGGACGACATTGTCAATTCTGGATGCAACGGCATATGATTCGACCTGAGTCCAAAGAGAGTCGCTTTGGACAAGTGCTACCGCACACATGTTGTACATTTGGACACCCTGGACAAGAAACGATGAGGCAGAATCCTGTCAAATTGATAGGAGGAAAGATATTTGCATCAATATCATTGGACGACATTGGCAATTCTGGATGCTCCGGCATATGATTCGACCTGAGTCCAAATAGAGTCGCTTTGCACAAGTGCTACCGCAGAAATCTTGTGCATTTGGACCTCCTGGAAAAGGTATGATGAGGCAGAATCCTGTCACATTGATAGGAGTGATGATATTTGCATCTATATCATTGGACGACATTGGTAATTCTGGATGCTCCGGCTTCTGATTCGACCTGAGTCCAAAGAGAGTCGCTTCGACCAAGTGCTACCGCGACAAGTCGTGTACATTTGGACCTCCTGTACAAGGTATGATGAGGCAGAATCCTATCACATTCATAGGAGTGATGATATTTGCATCTGTATCATTGGACGACATGGCAATTGTGGATGCTTCGGCATATGAATCGACCTGAGTCCAAAGAGATTCGCTTTTGTGAAGTGCTAACGCACAAATCTTGTACATTTTGACCTACTGGACAAGGTATGATGAGGCAGAATCCTATTAAATTTTTAGGAGTGAAGATATTTGAATCTATATCACTGGACGACATTGACAATTCTGGATGCTCCGGCATATGATTCGACCGGGGGCCAAAGCGAGTCGCTTTGGACACGTGCTACCGCACAAATCTTATACGTGTGGACCCCCTGGTCAAGATACGATGAGGCAGAATCCTGTCAAATTGGTAGCAGTAAAAATATTTGCATCTATATCATTGGAAGACATTGGCAATTCTGGATGCCACGGCTTATGATTCGACCTGAGTCCAAAGAGAGTCGCTTTGGACAAGGGCGACCGCACAAATCTTGTACACTTGATCCTCCTGGACAAGACACGATGAGCCAGAATCCTGTCGAATTAATAGGAGTGAAGATATTTGCATCTATATCATTGGACGCCATGGCAATGCTGGATGCTCCGGATTATGATTCGACCTGAGTCCAAATAGAGTCGCTTTGCACAAGTGCTACCGCAGAAATCTTGTGCATTTGGACCTCCTGGAAAAGGTATGATGAGGCAGAATCCTGTCGAATTAATAGGAGTGAAGATATTTGCATCTATATCATTGGACGACATTGGCAATTCTGGATGCTCCGGCTTATGATTCGACCTGAGTTCAAAGAGTGTCGGTTTGGACAAATGCTGCCGCCCAAATCTTGTGCATTTGGACCTCCTGGAAAAGGTATGATGAGGCAGAATCCTGTCAAATTTATAGGAGTGAAGATATTTGCATCTATATCATTGGACGACATTGGCAATTCTGGATTCTTCGCCATATGATACGACCTGAATCCATAGGGAATCGCTTTGGACAAGTGCTACCGCACAAATCTTGTACATTTGGACTCCCTGGACAAGATACGATGAGGCAGAATCCTGGCAGATTGATAGGAGTAAAG